>OX380340.1:33505631-36449788 GCA_947425015.1 Pterostichus niger | reverse complement strand
CAATTTTGTTTCTTTCTTATAAACTAGCTAAAATTAATTTACAATAAAACAATTTTGTTTCTTTCTTATAAACTAGCTAAAATTAATTTACAATAAAACAATTTTGTTTCTTTCTTATAAACTAGCTAAAATTAATTTACAATAAAACAATTTTGTTTCTTTCTTATAAACTAGCTAAAATTAATTTACAATAAAACAATTTTGTTTCTTTCTTATAAACTAGCTAAAATTAATTTACAATAAAACAATTTTGTTTCTTTCTTATAAACTAGCTAAAATTAATTTACAATAAAACAATTTTGTTTCTTTCTTATAAACTAGCTAAAATTAATTTACAATAAAACAATTTTGTTTCTTTCTTATAAACTAGCTAAAATTAATTTACAATAAAACAATTTTGTTTCTTTCTTATAAACTAGCTAAAATTAATTTACAATAAAACAATTTTGTTTCTTTCTTATAAACTAGCTAAAATTAATTTACAATAAAACAATTTTGTTTCTTTCTTATAAACTAGCTAAAATTAATTTACAATAAAACAATTTTGTTTCTTTCTTATAAACTAGCTAAAATTAATTTACAATAAAACAATTTTGTTTCTTTCTTATAAACTAGCTAAAATTAATTTACAATAAAACAATTTTGTTTCTTTCTTATAAACTAGCTAAAATTAATTTACAATAAAACAATTTTGTTTCTTTCTTATAAACTAGCTAAAATTAATTTACAATAAAACAATTTTGTTTCTTTCTTATAAACTAGCTAAAATTAATTTACAATAAAACAATTTTGTTTCTTTCTTATAAACTAGCTAAAATTAATTTACAATAAAACAATTTTGTTTCTTTCTTATAAACTAGCTAAAATTAATTTACAATAAAACAATTTTGTTTCTTTCTTATAAACTAGAATTATTTTTCTATTTTATTATATGTACAATTGGCATTTGCAATTTACTTAGAATTATTTTTCTATTTTATTATATGTACAATTGGCATTTGCAATTTACTTAGAATTATTTTTCTATTTTATTATATGTACAATTGGCATTTGCAATTTACTTAGAATTATTTTTCTATTTTATTATATGTACAATTGGCATTTGCAATTTACTTAGAATTATTTTTCTATTTTATTATATGTACAATTGGCATTTGCAATTTACTTAGAATTATTTTTCTATTTTATTATATGTACAATTGGCATTTGCAATTTACTTAGAATTATTTTTCTATTTTATTATATGTACAATTGGCATTTGCAATTTACTTAGAATTATTTTTCTATTTTATTATATGTACAATTGGCATTTGCAATTTACTTAGAATTATTTTTCTATTTTATTATATGTACAATTGGCATTTGCAATTTACTTAGAATTATTTTTCTATTTTATTATATGTACAATTGGCATTTGCAATTTACTTAGAATTATTTTTCTATTTTATTATATGTACAATTGGCATTTGCAATTTACTTAGAATTATTTTTCTATTTTATTATATGTACAATTGGCATTTGCAATTTACTTAGAATTATTTTTCTATTTTATTATATGTACAATTGGCATTTGCAATTTACTTAGAATTATTTTTCTATTTTATTATATGTACAATTGGCATTTGCAATTTACTTAGAATTATTTTTCTATTTTATTATATGTACAATTGGCATTTGCAATTTACTTAGAATTATTTTTCTATTTTATTATATGTACAATTGGCATTTGCAATTTACTTAGAATTATTTTTCTATTTTATTATATGTACAATTGGCATTTGCAATTTACTTAGAATTATTTTTCTATTTTATTATATGTACAATTGGCATTTGCAATTTACTTAGAATTATTTTTCTATTTTATTATATGTACAATTGGCATTTGCAATTTACTTAGAATTATTTTTCTATTTTATTATATGTACAATTGGCATTTGCAATTTACTTAGAATTATTTTTCTATTTTATTATATGTACAATTGGCATTTGCAATTTACTTAGAATTATTTTTCTATTTTATTATATGTACAATTGGCATTTGCAATTTACTTAGAATTATTTTTCTATTTTATTATATGTACAATTGGCATTTGCAATTTACTTAGAATTATTTTTCTATTTTATTATATGTACAATTGGCATTTGCAATTTACTTAGAATTATTTTTCTATTTTATTATATGTACAATTGGCATTTGCAATTTACTTAGAATTATTTTTCTATTTTATTATATGTACAATTGGCATTTGCAATTTACTTAGAATTATTTTTCTATTTTATTATATGTACAATTGGCATTTGCAATTTACTTAGAATTATTTTTCTATTTTATTATATGTACAATTGGCATTTGCAATTTACTTAGAATTATTTTTCTATTTTATTATATGTACAATTGGCATTTGCAATTTACTTAGAATTATTTTTCTATTTTATTATATGTACAATTGGCATTTGCAATTTACTTAGAATTATTTTTCTATTTTATTATATGTACAATTGGCATTTGCAATTTACTTAGAATTATTTTTCTATTTTATTATATGTACAATTGGCATTTGCAATTTACTTAGAATTATTTTTCTATTTTATTATATGTACAATTGGCATTTGCAATTTACTTAGAATTATTTTTCTATTTTATTATATGTACAATTGGCATTTGCAATTTACTTAGAATTATTTTTCTATTTTATTATATGTACAATTGGCATTTGCAATTTACTTAGAATTATTTTTCTATTTTATTATATGTACAATTGGCATTTGCTGTGCGATATTTATTTTTTATTAAATATATATGTGCGATATTTATTTTTTATTAAATATATATGTGCGATATTTATTTTTTATTAAATATATATGTGCGATATTTATTTTTTATTAAATATATATGTGCGATATTTATTTTTTATTAAATATATATGTGCGATATTTATTTTTTATTAAATATATATGTGCGATATTTATTTTTTATTAAATATATATGTGCGATATTTATTTTTTATTAAATATATATGTGCGATATTTATTTTTTATTAAATATATATGTGCGATATTTATTTTTTATTAAATATATATGTGCGATATTTATTTTTTATTAAATATATATGTGCGATATTTATTTTTTATTAAATATATATGTGCGATATTTATTTTTTATTAAATATATATGTGCGATATTTATTTTTTATTAAATATATATGTGCGATATTTATTTTTATTAAATATATATGTGCGATATTTATTTTTTATTAAATATATATGTGCGATATTTATTTTTTATTAAATATATATGTGCGATATTTATTTTTTATTAAATATATATGTGCGATATTTATTTTTTATTAAATATATATGTGCGATATTTATTTTTTATTAAATATATATGTGCGATATTTATTTTTTATTAAATATATATGTGCGATATTTATTTTTTATTAAATATATATGTGCGATATTTATTTTTTATTAAATATATATGTGCGATATTTATTTTTTATTAAATATATATGTGCGATATTTATTTTTTATTAAATATATATGTGCGATATTTATTTTTTATTAAATATATATGTGCGATATTTATTTTTTATTAAATATATATGTGCGATATTTATTTTTTATTAAATATATATGTGCGATATTTATTTTTTATTAAATATATATGTGCGATATTTATTTTTTATTAAATATATATGTGCGATATTTATTTTTTATTAAATATATATGTGCGATATTTATTTTTTATTAAATATATATGTGCGATATTTATTTTTTATTAAATATATATGTGCGATATTTATTTTTTATTAAATATATATGTGCGATATTTATTTTTTATTAAATATATATGTGCGATATTTATTTTTTATTAAATATATATGTGCGATATTTATTTTTTATTAAATATATATGTGCGATATTTATTTTTTATTAAATATATATGTGCGATATTTATTTTTTATTAAATATATATGTGCGATATTTATTTTTTATTAAATATATATGTGCGATATTTATTTTTTATTAAATATATATGTGCGATATTTATTTTTTATTAAATATATATGTGCGATATTTATTTTTTATTAAATATATATGTGCGATATTTATTTTTTATTAAATATATATGTGCGATATTTATTTTTTATTAAATATATATGTGCGATATTTATTTTTTATTAAATATATATGTGCGATATTTATTTTTTATTAAATATATATGTGCGATATTTATTTTTTATTAAATATATATGTGCGATATTTATTTTTATTAAATATATATGTGCGATATTTATTTTTTATTAAATATATATGTGCGATATTTATTTTTTATTAAATATATATGTGCGATATTTATTTTTTATTAAATATATATGTGCGATATTTATTTTTTATTAAATATATATGTGCGATATTTATTTTTTATTAAATATATATGTGCGATATTTATTTTTTATTAAATATATATGTGCGATATTTATTTTTTATTAAATATATATGTGCGATATTTATTTTTTATTAAATATATATGTGCGATATTTATTTTTTATTAAATATATATGTGCGATATTTATTTTTTATTAAATATATATGTGCGATATTTATTTTTTATTAAATATATATGTGCGATATTTATTTTTTATTAAATATATATGTGCGATATTTATTTTTTATTAAATATATATGTGCGATATTTATTTTTTATTAAATATATATGTGCGATATTTATTTTTTATTAAATATATATGTGCGATATTTATTTTTTATTAAATATATATGTGCGATATTTATTTTTTATTAAATATATATGTGCGATATTTATTTTTATTAAATATATATGTGCGATATTTATTTTTTATTAAATATATATGTGCGATATTTATTTTTATTAAATATATATGTGCGATATTTATTTTTTATTAAATATATATGTGCGATATTTATTTTTTATTAAATATATATGTGCGATATTTATTTTTTATTAAATATATATGTGCGATATTTATTTTTTATTAAATATATATGTGCGATATTTATTTTTTATTAAATATATATGTGCGATATTTATTTTTTATTAAATATATATGTGCGATATTTATTTTTTATTAAATATATATGTGCGATATTTATTTTTTATTAAATATATTTGGATATTTTTTTTTAAGGTATATATTTTATTAAATATATAGGTATATATTTTATTAAATATATAGGTATATATTTTATTAAATATATAGGTATATATTTTATTAAATATATAGGTATATACATATATATAGGTATATACATATATATAGGTATATACATATATATATACATATATATATACATATATATATATATATATATATATATATATATATATATATATATATATATATATATATATATATATATATATATATATATATATATATATATATATATATATACCTCTAAACCTCTAAAAACCTCTAAACCGCTAAACCTCTAAACCGCTAAACCTCTAAACCGCTAAACCTCTAAACCGCTAAACCTCTAAACCGCTAAACCTCTAAACCGCTAAACCTCTAAACCTCTAAACCGCTAAACCTGTAAACCTCTAAACCTCTAAACCTCTAAACCTCTATATCTCTATATCTCTATATCTCTATGTCTCTATATCTCTATACGTTAAACAAGTATGTAGCACATCAAACAATATTCAACATGAAAGAATACCTTATAGTCCAGCACAATAATTCAGGCCAGTTATAGATAACTAAATTAAAAGGCTTTTGCGTAAGACACCAGGTGTACGAAAAGTATATCTCAATTGTAAACAAATTATTCATAATTTCTTTTCTCATTTTAATATACTGATTTATTTTATGGACTACAGACTTTTTAGACTAATTAAAATATAAATAAATGATATTATCACTTACATTTTTTTTCCTGAACGGTGTGATTCTACAAGTGAAGTTGTTGACAGCATTGGATCAAACAGCCAGCTCGACTCCCGGACTGAATGCCGATACAGCAAAGTTGCGTAAACTGCAAGAGCTCAGAGAATACATATAAAATGTGGTCATTTATTTGCTACAGGAACATAATTTCAATTACAGTAGTTTTATATATATATACATATTGTAATAAGATGTATGTTGTCACAAACAACTTATTACAATATATGTTATTCTTAAAGAATAAATATGGTTTAAATAGAATTGTTGGGAATTATCTTCTTATCTTACAATTTTCTTACATTAATAACTAATTGTCGATCTCGACTGACGTAGTTTCAAGAGAAGATGATAACAGCTTCAATGATGCTGCTCCAAGATGATGTTCCAAAGCTCCGGTGACGTTGTCCAGAATGTTGACGGGTATGAATATCAATTGTTCCAAGATGATGCAGAGGCCGCAGGAGATGCCTGCATGTCCGGTGATGTCCCTATCAACAAAAATATATTAGTAACATAAAATAGTTGGATTTTGATGATTAATGAATCTAAAACAGACACTCATAGTACATTAATACACTTCTTGTTCTTCCAGTAGTTTTCAATGGTGGTTTCTTTCTTCCTCCTACACTTACCCTATCTTACCTAAGTTTGTCAAACACTATCTTTGAATTGAATCTACGACAAAGCAAACGAAGCGTGCTTGTCAAATTAGCAAAAACGTTGAGCATATTCCGTGCCCACGACCTCTCGGTTCACCGCCTACCCGACTGCTGGGAAGATTTCGCAGTGCTCGAACAGTCGAATTATGTCTAGATCTCCCAATGACTCATTGGACAATATGGTTCCTGTGATTCGATAACTCGACCACGCAAGACATCGGCTTACACCTTCTAGCTACACTCACAGCACGCTCGCGACGGACTCGCCCCACCCGAATCACGAAACGCTTACAAACTTGCCTCCTGGTGATGGGATGTATGTTGGGGCCCCACGTGGGGCCTGCATTTTTTGGTGGATAATACAAAATACACGATATCGACTCGTGAGGTTGATTTCAAATCAAACCCACGATAGATATCGATCTACACAATTTCGATTCGTAAAATTGATTTATAGTAATAAATCAACCCCACGAAAAGAACTACACACAGTTAGGATGGCCTCCTATTAAGGCAGCAACTAACTAACTAAATTAAAATGTACGTAGTGAGTGAACAATAAAAACAAACACGATATCGACTCGAGAAGTTGATCTTATAGTATAACTATAAATCAAGCCCACGATACAATATCGGTTATGAAGTTATGAAGGCCTTTAAATAAGGCAGACAAAAGTTAAATTACACGACGACGACGTTTGGTTGGCAAGTGAACTTCTTGTTGCAGACTCGCAGCGACCTACTTAAAATTAAAGTGAATTTGAAACATACACAACATATACACATCTAACATACACTTCAAATACAATATTACTCAGTTTACTGTTATTATTATTAGAAATTATTAATGTTATTAATATATTTTCATTTAGTATAAACAAAAGTAAAATAATAACGTTACTATAATTTAGCAATTTACTTTTAAAACACTTTAAACAAATATTTATCACATCAAACAATAAATTAAATTAAAAGACAGCAGATGTATATCAAGGCTGTGTCTCAATAAAATTCTAAATCAATTATTAATAATTTCTTTTCTCATTTTTTAGATTAATTAAAATATAAATAAAATTTGTACTTATCTTTTATTCCTGAAGTGTGTTGAAGCAACCGGTGGACAGCGTGGACAACGTAGGCATGGCGCTCGACTCCTGGGACTGAATGCCGCATTCAGATAATTTGCGTAAACTGCAAAACAGAATTTAATATGAGCATCTATCATTAAAAATACTAAACGATCTGTAAAAGTAATTTTTAATATTAAATAATAGTAAATTATCAAAATAAAATTATTTGTTTAAACCAATTGTGAATAATTTTCCACTGCGACATTCACAGAACATCCACTCAACCCAACACACCATCCCCGCTTCAATAAAGTTTATTTTAAAATTAATTATTTTCTGGAGGGTTGATATTAAGGGATGAAACTATGGTCAATAGATGAGGAATTGAATGTTGAAACCCGGTTGACTGGTTACTAAATTACAGCCGTTTTTAAAATATGTTTACGGAAAAACTGTCGTTCATATTTTCTCTCAGAAAATTAATCAAATTAGCCAGATTTACAAACAAAACTATAGACAGTCCACATTTTCAAACCTTTTCAAAATTAAATGTTGTAAACAACATTTTTAAAACTCATATATTTTAAATATTGGGTAAAAGTCACCGCTAGTAAAATCGAATTATTAAAGGAGATTAATTTAAATTTTCTGCTTTGAACCGGACATCAATTATTTTAGGAGAAAAATAATTGTAGAAGTAAAATAAAGCTTGCCCCAGAACAAATTGTCGCTTAGACAACATATACACATCTAACATACACTTCAAATACAATATTACTCAGTTTATTGTTATTATTATTAGAAATTATTAATGTTATTAATATATTATTATTTAGTATAAACAAAAGTAAAATAATAACGTTACTAGAATTTAGCAATTTACTTTTAAAACAGTTTAAACAAATATTTATCACATCAAATAATAAATTAAATTAAAAGACAGCAGATGTATGTCAAGACAGTGTCTCAATAAAATTGTAAACAAATTATTAATAATTTCTTTTCGCATTTTTTAGATTAATTAAAATATAAATAAACGACATTTGTACTTATCTTTTGTTCCTGAAGTGTGTTGAAGCACCCGGTGGACAGCGTGGACAACGTGGCCATGGCGCTCGACTCCTGGGACTGAATGCCGCATTCAGATAATTTGCGTAAACTGCAAAACAGAATTAAAAATGAGCATCTATCATTAAAAATACTAAACAAACTTTAAAAGTAATTTTTAATATTAAAGAATAGTAAATTATCAAAATAAAATTATTTGTTTAAACCAATTGTGAATAATTTTCCACTGCGACATTCACAGAACATCCACTCAACCCAACACACCATCCCCGCTTCAATAAAGTTTATTTTAAAATTAATTATTTTCTGGAGGGTTGATATTAAGGGATGAAACTATGGTCAATAGATGAGGAATTGAATGTTGAAACCCGGTTGACTGGTTACTAAATTACAGCCGTTTTTAAAATATGTTTACGGAAAAACTGTCGTTCATATTTTCTCTCAGAAAATTAATCAAATTAGCCAGATTTACAAACAAAACTATAGGCAGTCCACATTTTCAAACCTTTTCAAAATTAAATGTTGTAAACAACATTTTTAAAACTCATATATTTTAAATATTGGGTAAAAGTCACCGCTAGTAAAATCAAATTATTAAAGGAGATTAATTTAAATTTTCTGCTTTGAACCGGACATCAATTATTTTAGGAGAAAAATAATTGTAGAAGTAAAATAAAGCTTGCCCCAGAACAAATTGTCGCTTAGACAACATATACACATCTAACATACACTTCAAATACAATATTACTCAGTTTACTGTTATTATTATTAGAAATTATTAATGTTATTAATATATTATTATTTAGTATAAACAAAAATAAAATAATAACGTTACTAGAATTTAGCAATTTACTTTTAAAACAGTTTAAACAAATATTTATCTCATCAAATAATAAATTAAATTAAAAGACAGCAGATGTATGTCAAGGCAGTGTCTCAATAAAATTGTAAACAAATTATTAATAATTTCTTTTCGCATTTTTCAGATTAATTAGAATATAAATAAACGACATTTGTACTTATCTTTTGTTCCTGAAGTGTGTTGAAGCACCCGGTGGACAGCGTGGACAACGTGGCCATGGCGCTCGACTCCTGGGACTGAATGCCGCATTCAGATAATTTACGTAAACTGCAAAACAGAATTAAAAATGAGCATCTATCATTAAAAATACTAAACAAACTTTAAAAGTAATTTTTAATATTAAAGAATAGTAAATTATCAAAATAAAATTATTTGTTTAAACCAATTGTGAATAATTTTCCACTGCGACATTCACAGAACATCCACTCAACCCAACACACCATCCCCGCTTCAATAAAGTTTATTTTAAAATTAATTATTTTCTGGAGGGTTGATATTAAGGGATGAAACTATGGTCAATAGATGAGGAATTGAATGTTGAAACCCGGTTGACTGGTTACTAAATTACAGCCGTTTTTAAAATATGTTTACGGAAAAACTGTCGTTCATATTTTATCTCAGAAAATTAATAAAATTAGCCAGATTTACAAACAAAACTATAGACAGTCCACATTTTCAAACCTCTTCAAAATTAAATGTTGTAAACAACATTTTTAAAACTCATATATTTTAAATATTGGGTAAAAGTCACCGCTAGTAAAATCAAATTATTAAAGGAGATTAATTTAAATTTTCTGCTTTGAACCGGACATCAATTATTTTAGGAGAAAAATAATTGTAGAAGTAAAATAAAGCTTGCCCCAGAACAAATTGTCGCTTAGACAACATATACACATCTAACATACACTTCAAATACAATATTACTCAGTTTACTGTTATTATTATTAGAAATTATTAATGTTATTAATATATTATTATTTAGTATAAACAAAAATAAAATAATAACGTTACTAGAATTTAGCAATTTACTTTTAAAACAGTTTAAACAAATATTTATCTCATCAAATAATAAATTAAATTAAAAGACAGCAGATGTATGTCAAGGCAGTGTCTCAATAAAATTGTAAACAAATTATTAATAATTTCTTTTCGCATTTTTTAGATTAATTAGAATATAAATAAACGACATTTGTACTTATCTTTTGTTCCTGAAGTGTGTTGAAGCACCCGGTGGACAGCGTGGACAACGTGGCCATGGCGCTCGACTCCTGGGACTGAATGCCGCATTCAGATAATTTGCGTAAACTGCAAAACAGAATTAAAAATGAGCATCTATCATTAAAAATACTAAACAAACTTTAAAAGTAATTTTTAATATTAAAGAATAGTAAATTATCAAAATAAAATTATTTGTTTAAACCAATTGTGAATAATTTTCCACTGCGACATTCACAGAACATCCACTCAACCCAACACACCATCCCCGCTTCAATAAAGTTTATTTTAAAATTAATTATTTTCTGGAGGGTTGATATTAAGGGATGAAACTATGGTCAATAGATGAGGAATTGAATGTTGAAACCCGGTTGACTGGTTACTAAATTACAGCCGTTTTTAAAATATGTTTACGGAAAAACTGTCGTTCATATTTTCTCTCAGAAAATTAATCAAATTAGCCAGATTTACAAACAAAACTATAGACAGTCCACATTTTCAAACCTTTTCAAAATTAAATGTTGTAAACAACATTTTTAAAACTCATATATTTTAAATATTGGGTAAAAGTCACCGCTAGTAAAATCGAATTATTAAAGGAGATTAATTTAAATTTTCTGCTTTGAACCGGACATCAATTATTTTAGGAGAAAAATAATTGTAGAAGTAAAATAAAGCTTGCCCCAGAACAAATTGTCGCTTAGACAACATATACACATCTAACATACACTTCAAATACAATATTACTCAGTTTATTGTTATTATTATTAGAAATTATTAATGTTATTAATATATTATTATTTAGTATAAACAAAAGTAAAATAATAACTTTACTAGAATTTGGCTCAGTGGTATCGAGTCGGCCTGTGGATCTTGAGAACCCTGGTTCGATCCCCACAGACGACAAACAATTTTCACCAATTTAAAAATCTACCCCTGTGGCTCCCTCTCCACTAATATCTTTGAGGACCGTGATTTGACGGCTGGTAACCGCATTTCACGCGACAAAATATATCACTTACCGAGATCTGCTTAGGCAGAGTGCCACACCCAGTAATGGGTAAAAGGCGTGATGATATATTTATTTATTTTTTTATTTACTAGAATTTAGCAATTTACTTTTAAAACAGTTTAAACAAATATTTATCACATCAAATAATAAATTAAATTAAAAGACAGCAGATGTATGTCAAGACAGTGTCTCAATAAAATTGTAAACAAATTATTAATAATTTCTTTTCGCATTTTTTAGATTAATTAAAATATAAATAAACGACATTTGTACTTATCTTTTGTTCCTGAAGTGTGTTGAAGCACCCGGTGGACAGCGTGGACAACGTGGCCATGGCGCTCGACTCCTGGGACTGAATGCCGCATTCAGATAATTTGCGTAAACTGCAAAACAGAATTAAAAATGAGCATCTATCATTAAAAATA
Source organism: Pterostichus niger (assembly GCA_947425015.1). Taxonomy (NCBI): domain Eukaryota; kingdom Metazoa; phylum Arthropoda; class Insecta; order Coleoptera; family Carabidae; genus Pterostichus; species Pterostichus niger. The sequence goes on along the minus strand of OX380340.1, from coordinate 36,437,544 downwards.
CTAAACAAACTTTAAAAGTAATTTTTAATATTAAAGAATAGTAAATTATCAAAATAAAATTATTTGTTTAAACCAATTGTGAATAATTTTCCACTGCGACATTCACAGAACATCCACTCAACCCAACACACCATCCCCGCTTCAATAAAGTTTATTTTAAAATTAATTATTTTCTGGAGGGTTGATATTAAGGGATGAAACTATGGTCAATAGATGAGGAATTGAATGTTGAAACCCGGTTGACTGGTTACTAAATTACAGCCGTTTTTAAAATATGTTTACGGAAAAACTGTCGTTCATATTTTCTCTCAGAAAATTAATCAAAAATTAGCCAGATTTACAAACAAAACTATAGACAGTCCACATTTTCAAACCTTTTCAAAATTAAATGTTGTAAACAACATTTTTAAAACTCATATATTTTAAATATTGGGTAAAAGTCACTGCTAGTAAAATCAAATTATTAAAGGAGATTAATTTAAATTTTCTGCTTTGAACCGGACATCAATTATTTTAGGAGAAAAATAATTGTAAAAGTAAAATAAAGATTGCCCCAGAAAAAATTGTCGCTTCTTAGGTTTAGGCCTTTTCGTATACTGCTTTTATAGATATACAAATTTGTATGTGATGCGTTTTTATAGTTGGCTTTGCATTATACAAAAACAATTAGTTGACAACTTTCATACAATTTAGTATACAAAGATGCCATCGAAATACGAAGAATTACGCGAAAATATTTTGTACAAATGTGTTCAAAATAGGCATATATCCACAAGAAAAGTAGCTTTAGAGTTAAAATCTACAACAAGGACTGTTCAAAGGGTGTTAAGAAGATATAATGAAACGGGTGTTACACAAAACAATGTGGAAGTGGATGCAAACCTGGATTTGTAGATTAAAATATTGAGAAAATGTCTTAAAGGCTTTGTGTGAAAATAAAAATCTTTCTGTGAGAGATTTGGTTAAGAAATTTGAAACTACTCAATCAACAGTCCAGAAAATTAAGCTAAAGAATTCTATAAAGTATTTAAAAAAAACAAAAGTGCCTAACAGGGATACTAAGCAAAAAACTAACACAAAATGAAGATCAAGAAAACTTTACTTTAAAGTGATATCAAAAAAAATTATGTGTTATCATGGATGTCGAAACGTATTGTTAACTTGAATTAAAATCTCAACCAAGTCATTATTATTATTCTGGAAAGTTCAGAAAATCTGTTAGTAGCTAATTGAAGGTAATTAAAATAGAAAAATTCTCAAAAAAGATGCTTGTATGGCAGGCCATTTGTTCCAACGGCGAAAGATATTTAAGCGAGTGCCTTGAAAGATGATTATTCCCAATACTATTTTGGCCAGATTTGGCAACATGTCATTACACAAAAAATGTCATAATTGGTATAAAAGAAACCCCACATATAGAATTTGTACATAAATCTGAAAATCCTAAAAATTGTCCTGAATTGCGCCCAATCAAAAAATATTGGCCCCATATGAAGCAGAAGTTATTAAAATATAAGAAACCACTCAATTCTGTCGATAATTTCAAATATAAGTGGAAACAAATTACAAAAATGATATCTGATTATTTATTTATTTATTTATTTATTTATTTATGTTACGCTGTACAACAGGAATTTAATCCCAATTACAGTACAGGGTCCGCACTCACCGAGTCGCAGTGTGATAGTTTATATAATTTTTAGATTGAATGCTGTACAAATTTTAATGAAGGGCTGAAAAGGAAATTGTGCAACTTTTGGATGAATCATAATTAAAATGTAAATATATGCTATTATATACTATTTAGTTGTTGATCAATAAAGTCTTCAATAGTTTTAAAAAAATTCATTTAATTATATGGTTTTTAGTTAAAAATTATAGGCGACATTGTTTTCTGGGACAAGCTTTATAATTAATCACCCTTGACTAGCTAATAATGCACTACCGTTATCATTAATGAATATTTAGTAGATTGTCAGTTACTAATCATTCACCATCATCATTATTATTGTTTTTACCCAAATAATTAAAAAATAACAATGTACTTACATTGATGATAATGTCCACGGTGACACCAGCTCCAGCTGCTCCAAGCTCTGGATGGCGGCAGCTCCAATGACACCAGCTACTTCAACATCTTGATGATATCCCTATAAACATAAAAACAATGTATTAGTAACATAGCATAGCACCCTTCATCATGTTTATTTTAAGTTTCATAATCATCATAACTTTTGAGAGTGAGTATACTAGAAATAGTAAAAGGAAACCCACATTTAGTCATTTAAAAGTTACACTCATTGTTTAAAAAGTAATTAAATTAAAAAAATAATTTAATTTATTTAGCAGCACGTAAGTCTTGTACTAATCAAGATATTTTAAAAGTACAAAGAAACAAAAAATAAAGCCCCAAAAATATAAATAAAAAATCATCTCACCTGTTTGGCGGTTTCACTGTGCATCTACAACCTGGTGCACCAGCTCCACAAGTTGGTTTTGTCGTGGATTTGTGGTGATTGTAAACATTGTCTTCCATAATAATTGGTTTTAAAGTCGACAAATGTTGTTTTCATTCCCTGACATCTGTCTATGGTTTGTACATGAAATCCATACCTAAAAACGACATTGGCACATTAGAAATTAATTTAAATTCAAACTTACTTATTCTACTACATTTTGTTGGTAATTAACAATATTTTAGTTTAAAAACTATTTAAACTTATTTTAAAATAAATATGTATATAATTTAAACGTAAAATAATTAAAATAAAATAGTTTGGTGCTTCAATTAATTTAATTAAACGTGGATTTTAGCGGAATGAAAAGTTTTTCATATAAAATTCATGAGATTTTGTAAAGAATATTAGACTATTCCAAGTTCACGAATGAAATAAACTCTAAAAGGTTCAGTATGCACATGCCTAATCTGTAATTGCAGATTTTGGGCAATTACAATTCATCATACTAGTTATTTAATTAACAAATATATAAGTGTATGGTTAATGACTGAAAATATGTTTGCAAGTTAATTGAAGCACGAGACAATTAATGTTTTACGTAATTTACCAAATCCAAAAATACTTCTAGAAGAATATTTAATCGTCCAACTAAATTATTTAGGCCAAGGGCTCAATTAAATTGCTTTTACACAGATGTACGCGGAACGTAGGTTTATATTGAAACCAATTCACTCATCAGATTCAACAAAGAATCATTTTCAAAATAAAAATATGATTAAATATAGTTGAAAACATGAAGAATTCAAAATTTAAAACCAATTTCAATTATCTTGACTAATTTAAAAGTTACAGCCGACATATTTACAGCAAATTTAAATTTTAAAAGATACACTCACCTGCAAAAGTACTGGAAGTGAAGCGTCCGGACACGCCATCAAACATCAAGTCCCCGGGGCCATCATCTCCTCCAGCTCGACTTCCTGGTGCTCCAGATTCTCCGTAGACTTCTTGCAGCTGTCCAAAGTCACCTGAATGAACACAGAGCAGGTGTCAAACATATCAAGTCTCTTGTGTTAGGATGTTGTAATTAATTAATTAATTGAATGTATAACTAAATCACCACACCTTTTACCCATTATTGGGTCAAATCACAGCCACTCGAACTAACAACTAACTAGCACGTGATTATTTTCAAGCGACCAGCTCTGATCAGCGTTTTGTTTGCAAGTGCGGAGCTCGAGCTCGTTGCATGATGACTCGCCCGGCTAATTAATTGATGACACAACTCAATACATTGAAACTTACACAACATGTCTACATTTCAAATAAAATATTTCTCATTTAACTTTTTTCATTAATTCTTATAAATTATTATTGTTATATATTTTTTATAAAAGTAAACAAATTTAAAACGTGAAACGTTTATACGTGAATCATTTCCCAGTAATGGGTAAAAGGCGTGATTTGATTTATAAATAAGTTTCTCACCAATGCCAGAACATTTCCGTCTGATTCCATTCTCTTCTCTTGCTGCCGACATGAAGAGTAGGTTTCTGAAGAGCGATCGTCGTCGACACCATCACCACGGTGTTTGCTGTCTGAGTCAACACCAGCTCTCCAAGTATTTCTAATGATTTGTTTAAAATATCGATCGGTACCAATTCCCAATCAGCGCAGGAATGCAGTAAGAGCAGGACAGCTGCTCTCTGGCGAAGCTTATTCTGTTTAAATTCCTAGACTAGTACATTTTATTTATAATACAAACTATTTTTTAAATAAATTAATTTAGAATAAGTCTCTTTAAAACATATATATTCTTGAAGTATAAGACGTATTGCAATAAGATGTATGTTTTCTTATTACAATATTTCTTATTCTTAAAGAATAGATATGTTTTAAACAGAGTTATTCTAAACTATCTATTTAAAACAAATTTATTATTACATACTGAATTACAACAATTTTATTAACTTATTTATATTAAACAATAAAAACTATATTTTAAATTAAATAATTCACAATAAATCTCTTCAACACACATTTATTCTTTAAGAATAAGGAATATTGTAATAAGATATATGTTAACTTATTACAATGGGTACCCTATTTCTTATTCTTAAACAATAAATATGTGTTAAACAAATTTATTGTAAACTACCTATTTAAAACATATTTGTTATTATTTTTACATATTTAATTACAATAATATTATTTACTTATTTATCTTAAACAATAAAAACTATATTTTAAATTAAATAATTCAAAATAAATCTCTTCAAAACAGATTAATTTTTTAAGAATAAAAAATATTGTAATAAGATGTATGTATAACTTATTACAATAGGTATCTATTTCTTATTCTTAAACAATAAATATGTGTTAAACAAAGTTATTGTCAACTATCTACTTAAAATATATTTATTATTATCATTAGTAAATATCAATTCTGTCAGTTATCCCAATTTTTAAAATAAAATCAATTTAATTATTATAAAGGAAACTTTTAGAATTAATACTTTGATACAATTATTTTGGGTAAAAGTATTTCATTATCTTTATTTAAAAAATATGTTGACTGTTAGTATAAATAATCGATGGAGGATGATTTGATTAACCTTATTTAAATCGGTCATAAGTTGTTTAGAGAATAATATTTAAAATAAAACTGATTCAAATTTATTTATATCAATCATTTACTTGAAATATATTTGTATAAAATAATGCCGGAACGTTTAACAATGAAAAATCTAGTTAATCATTCGTAATTTGTTTGTTTTTTATACTAACTGTCACTGTATCACAATGTTTCAGTAGCTGACAATCTGCTAATGTTACAATAAAAAAATATATATGTATGTATAATAAATTGTCAGCTAGCAAAGTATTGTGTTACAGATGAGAACGATTCATCATTATAATTTTAAAGTGAATCATTCATTATTATATAGTTTAAACAAATAATACATATGTTGTAAGGATGACTGAATGTTTCTGGGGTTCGTGTTACCCACACGAACCCCAGAAACATTCAGTCATCCTTGCTTCAACCACATGCTCAATCTACCATCAACTCTTCATACATAAATACATACATATACATTCATAAAAGTTCATTCATATCTTCCATTCCACACACGTTCCACATTCCTAAACTATCTCATCTGACTTATACTCACTCTTTCAACAACATTCATGTCAATCTCAGAGTCATCATACAACATACACCAATGTATTCTGAATTAATACGTCCATACCTCCATCACATACTACCCTAATATACAAACACATTCATTTCATCTCCAATCTCACATCATCCATCACCGAAACATTGCAATCGCTCTTCTCAAACACTAACACATTCATCATTTCAATTAATGAAGCTGTTTGCATTCGGCGAAACATGATTTAAAATTAATAAATACAAACACTTGGCATTTTGTTTCATGAATTTAGAAATGGTTTTGCAAACACTTATATGTCAGCTTAAAGTTAACCATATAACTTCAACTATAACTCGGGAGGTTTTAAACTTGCTGGAAGTTTGCCTACAAACAAATTATTTTTGCTCTTTGGTGACATTTGTAACAAAATGAGGGTCTTTATTATTTGAAATATTCATCAACAATTTTGAGAATATATATGCCTCAATTCTAATAAATACCTCCTAAAATATTTACAACTACTAAATGTCCTTAATTCATTTGATTAAAATACATAATTCACCACTGAAGTGAAAGTTAATAAAAGCATAAATATCTTGGCCATTACTATCCAACACATTAACAATAAATTTAATTTTTATATTTACAGGAAACCCACTAATTTGTATCACCCATGTAATATAAAGCTAACAACGTTTTATAATTTATCTGATGATCTGAATTATAATCATTTTAAATATTGCAGAAAACAATAGTCAATCACTGTGAAGCTAATAAATAAGAAAATTAGATCAATTACAAGAAATTAATTTTATCCTGTACACTTTGAAACTAGATCTAAATCAATTTATAAAAAAATTAAATTATGTTAATGGCATGAATCGTAGTATGGCCAAGAATTGGAGGAAATTTGACATTATATACTAATAATAATAAATTAATGAATAAAGATCCTTTGTTAAATTAAATGTAAAGATTGTGAATTTGTTTATATAGAGCAAACAGGACCAAGTTTCCAGACTAGATTTAAAGAGTATTGTTATAATTATATGACCAAAAGTACCCAGTCTAATCTAGCTAAACACTTGATAGATTTTTATCATAAAAGTTCTATATGTAATTTGTCAGTTCTACATATAAAAGGAAAGGATATCGATTCACTTTCCTTGAAGCTTTTAAAATTAAGAAAGCCGTTAGGGCCGACCAGAAACTAATGAATGAATATTTAGATGTTATAAACTCAACTTTCATAGCCCTTGTCATTAAAGTACATTCCCTAAACAGTCCCTCTCTCTATTAACAATTATTTTTGTATTTGTACAATATATAAGTGTTTGTAAACCATATCTACCTTCTGACCAAATTTATAAAACTAAATACTAAGTGGTTTTATTTATTAATTAACATTATTTAAATCGTTTTCTGCTTCATTTATTGAAATCATTTACAACAACATCATCCGCACCAGGTAACGCAGACACTACCGCAGCCTCGCTACCTTCAAACACTCTAACTGCGTGCGCGCATTTCCAATCATCAGGAGTCAAATAATCTCTCACCTCCATACATCAACATCTCATTCAAGCCGGGAGCCTTGCCATTCTTTACACGCAACATCATTCTCATCTGATTCATTCCACAATATAATTCACCATTCATTCTAACATTTATTTACTCAACAGACATATCTCTAACATCCTCATTATACATCCTCATTCACCAACTTTTATCCAGACGTATACGCGACACCATCATATAAACTTCTCATGCTCGGTTTTTCAGTTGAACCTTGAACTTGATCCTGAACATTTTTTTTGTTTCTAACTTGCCAAATTAATCTAGTTCAGCTGAACCTAAACTGAATGTCAACATAATTTTATGGTGTTGTGTAATTTGGGATTCTGAGAAAATTATAATCTTTGCTCAGTTTATATTCTGTCACCGGCAAAATAAGAAATATATTTATATACACATGATGGAAAATATTAAAAGAGCTGCAAATTTTTCCACCAATGAAGTTGAATTATTAATAGATTTAGTGAGAGTTAAAAACATGTATAGAATGAAAAAAAAACTGATAAAGTATTGTGTTAAGATGAAGAAAAGTCTTGGGAGGAAATTTCTGCCTCATTTAATACTGTATGGCCAAAATTTTAAAAGTTCTTTAGTCCAAAGATAAAATATTAATAATGTACAAGATTAAATTTAAGTTCTACGTCAGGTACGTGTTTATTAAAATTCTAGCACAAGTTTAAATAATTTAAAAAAGAGAAAAATGATGGGGACAGACAATTAAAAATTGGTGCAAATTGCCAAAAAGGAGGAATACGTAAAATTACAAATTAACTCAATAAAAAAAGAATTAAATTGTATATGAAATAGTAAATAGAAAAGTGTATATTGTAATATATTTCTAATGATACCTTTCTGACGGTTTTACTATATTTCTAATTATTTTAGGTCTTCTAACACGACCAAGTCGCTCAACAAAATTGTGACAAATAATTACGTCATATAAATGTCAGAATGTACTGAAAAACCGCGCATCAATCATTCATCACACAGAATAAAATCAATCACTCTCTGTCCACTTTCACACACATTCTCCCTTGTACACAATTGCGCTATTTTATATTAATTTAAAACAACATATTTAGTACTGTTTTTAACAGACTTTTACCCAAATAATTTAAAAAGGGAATAATTTAAATGAGCACCGAAATCATTGTATCTTAAATAATCAATAAGAGCTGTGTTGCTCTTGCCAGAAATATATTTATTAAACTACAAAAATATATATTTTTAACCCTAGTTAAATTAAATTTTGATAGTCTAAAATAATTAAATGAATACTAAAAATAATAATTAGACATAAAAAATACTAACTGATCTTTAAATATAATAGCAAATAAGCTTCATGGAAAATTAAATGCTAATATGGCAAATAGCAAATATAAATATTTGATATTTAAATTGATAAACAGATTAGTAAAGTCTAGTATTTTGGATATCAAATATGAATTATTTAGAGCTGATATTTTGGTGCTCGATTAAATACAACCCACTTAAAACTAGTAATTATCTTATATTGATGTTGGAGGCAGCGGTCTTGACGACATTCTGCGTTGACTTTGCAGACATCTTCGGATGTGTTTGAAGAGAAGCTGTTGATTCTGCTGCTGATGAATCTTCCCAGCATTTTGATGTAATCGCCAACAGGAAACGTTAGTTTTCTTCATTCACCACCGCACCTAACAACAAAATATTATTAGAAACAAGTACAAATACTCCTTGAAAAACAGTAAGTTTTCAATGATGGTGTCCTTCTTCTCCCTACCTACCCTATCTTACCTAAGTTTTTGTCAAAGACTAGCTACGAATCTACAACAAAGCAACCGCGAAACGCTTACAGTATGTATGTTGGGCCCCACGGAGGGCCAGCGTTTTGTGGTGGACAATACAAAACATCCGATATCGACTCGTGAGGTTGATTACACATCAAACCCACGATAGATATCACAATATCAATTCGTAAAATTGATTTATGGAAATAAATCAACCCCACGATAGATATTGTTCTAACCAATTTCGATTCGTAAAATTGATTTATAGTAATAAATCAACCCCACGAAAAGAACTACCCAGTTGTTAGGAAAGCCTTCTAATAAGGCAGAAAGTAAGCTAACTAAATTTAAATGTACGTAGAGATAAAAGACACGATATTGACTCGTGAATATGATCTTATAGTATAACTATAAATCATATCCACGATAAGATATCGGTCAAGTGTTAGGAAGAACCTGAAAGAGAATCACATTTTACGTAGTCTTCAATAAAGGTGCCATTTTTTTCTCCCTACCTACCCTATCTTACCTAAGTTTTTGCCAACGACTAGCTACGAATCTACGACAAAGCAACCGAAGCGTGCTTGTCAAGTTAGCAAAAACGTTGAGCATATTCCGTGCCCACGACCTCTCGGTTCACCGCCTACCAACCTACCCGACTGCTGGGAAGATTTCGCAGTGCTCGAACAGTCGAATTATGTCTAGATCTCCCAATAACTCATTGGACAATATGGTTCCTGTGATTCGATAACTCGACCACCCAAGGCATCGGCTTACACCTTCTAGCTACACTCAGCAGCACGCTCGCGAGGGACTCGCCCCAACCCGGATCACGAAACGCTTACAAACTTGCCTCCTGGTGATGAGATGTATGTTGGGGCCCCACGTGGGGCCTGCGTTTTTTGGTGGATAATACAAAATACACGATATCGACTCGTGAGGTTGATTTCAAATCAAACCCACGATAGATATCGATCTACACAATTTCAATTCGTAAAATTGATTTATAGTAATAAATCAACCACACGAAAAGAACTACACACAGTTAGGATGGCCTCCTATTAAGGCAGCAACTAACTAACTAAATTAAAATGTACGTAGTGAGTGAACAATAAAAACAAACACGATATCGACTCGGGAAGTTGATCTTATAGTATAACTATAAATCAAGCCCACGATACGATATCGGTTATGAAGTTATGAAGGCCTTTAAATAAGGCAGACAAAAGTTAAATTACACGACGACGACGTTTGTTTGGCAAGTGAACTTCTTGTTGCAGACTCGCAGCGACCTACTTAAAATTAAAGTGAATTTGAAACATATACACATCTAACATACACTTCAAATACAATATTACTCAGTTTACTGTTATTATTATTAGAAATTATTAATATTATTAATATATTATTATTTAGTATAAACAAAAGTAAAATAATAACGTTTATCTACTCTTATTAAATAATGTATTCATTACTTATGAAATTTATGATAAGTAATACTAATCATTATTGACAGTGTTAAGTAATAATTCATTACTCAACACTTCACGACCAATCACACGTCTGAATTTTCATAGAAGCCGCACACGTACGTTTCTTAAATTTACTGCCCGAAAAATAAAAAAAAAAGTATGAACAAGTTTATAAAACTTTTATGGATTGGCGAATACGCAAAAATGTTAAGTAGTGTTCATATTTATTAAATAAAAATAAAAACAAAAAATTTAAGCAATCTGACTTATTCATAATGTAACAAAAAAAAATTAAAATTGTAAAATCTTATTACATAATAACATATAGTCGTAGATAAAGTATAGTATTCTATTCGCAAGTAATAGCTATTACTCACTCGAATGATTTACAACACTCACCTTCGGCTCGTGTTGCAAACTTCATTCTCCTGAGTAACAGCTTATATTACTTACTCATTGAATAATATACTATTTTTTGAATTTAGCAATTTACTTTTAAAACACTTTAAACAAATATTTCTCACATCTAACAATAAATGAAATTAAAACACAGCAGATGTATGTCAAGGCGGTGTCTCAATAAAATTCTAAATAAATTATTAATAATTTCTTTTCTCATTTTTTACATTAATTAAAATATAAATAAAATTTGTACTTATCTTTTATTCCTGAAGTGTGTTGAAGCAACCGGTGGACAGCGTGGACAACTTGGGCATGGCGCTCGAGTCCTGGGACTGCATGCCGCATTCAAATATGCATGCAAAACAGAATTTAAAATAAGCATCTATCATTAAAAATACTAAACAATATTTAAAAGTAATTTTTAATATGAAACAATAGTAAATGATCAAAATAAAATTATATGTTTAAACCAATTGTGAATAATTCTTCATTTTAGAATTAATTACTTTCTGGAGGGTTGATATTAAGGGATGAAACTATGGTCAATAGATGAGGAATTGAATGTTGAAACCCGGTTGACTGGTTACTAAATTACAGCCGTTTTTAAAACATGTTTATCTAAAGTTACGGAAAAACTGTCGTTCATATTTTCTCTCAAAAAATTAATAAAATTAACCAGATTTACAAACAAAACTATAGGCAGCCCACATTTTCAAACCTCTTCAAAGTTAAATGTTGTAGACAACATTTTAAAAACTCATATATTTTAAATATTGGGTAAAAGTCACCGCTAGTAAAATCAAATTATTAAACGAGATTAATTTTAATTTTCTGTTTTGAACCGGACATCAATTATTTTAGGAGAAAAATAATTGTAAAAGTAAAATAAAGCTTGCCCCAGAAAAAATTGTCGCTTAGGTTTAGGCCTTTTCGTATACTGCTTTTATAGATATACAAATTTGTATGTGATGCGTTTTTATAGTTGGCTATGCATTATACAAAAACAATTAGTTGACAACTTTCATACAATTTAGTATACAAAGATGCCATCGAAATACGAAGATTTACGCGAAAATATTTTGTACAAATGTGTTCAAAATAGGCATATATCCACAAGAAAAGTAGCTTTAGAGTTAAAATCTACAACAAGGACTGTTCAAAGGGTGTTAAGAAGATATAATGAAACGGGTAATACACAAAAAAAATGTGGCAGTGGATACAAACCTGGATTTGTAGATTAAAATATTGAGAAAATGTCTTGAAGGCTTTGTGTGAAAATAAAAATCTTTCTGTGAGAGATTTGGTTAAGAAATTTGAAACTACTCAATCAACAGTCCAGAAAATTAAACTAAAGAATTCTATAAAGTATTTAAAAAAAAACAAAAGTGCCTAACAGGAATGCTAAGCAAGAAACTAACACAAAATGAAGATCAAGAAAACTTTACTTTAAAGTGATATCAAAAAAAATTATGTGTTATCATGGATGTCGAAACGTATTGTTAACTTGAATTAAAATCTCGACCAAGTCATTATTATTATTCTGGAAAGTTCAGAAAATCTGTTAGTAGCTAATTGAAGGTAATTAAAATACAAAAATTCTCAAGAAAGATGCTTGTATGGCAGGCCATTTGTTCCTGTGGCAATCGCAGTATGCCTTATTTTTCGACATCGACAATCAACGGCTAAAGATATTTAAGCGAGTGTTTTTAAAGATGATTATTGCCCTTTATAAGGCAACATGTCATTACACAAACAATGTCATTGATTGGTATAAAAGAAACCCCGCATATAGAATTTGTACATAAATCTGAAAATCCTACAAATTGTCCTGAATTGCGCCCAATCAAAAAATATTGGCCCCACATGAAGCAGAAGTTATTAAAATATAATAAACAAACCAATTCTGTCGATAATTTCAAATATAAGTGGAAACAAATTAGAAAAATGATATCTGATTATGCTGCTGTACAAATTTTAATGAATGGGGTGAAAAGGAAATTGCGCAACTTTTGGATGAATCATAAATAAAATGTAAATATTTGCTATTATGTACTATTTAGTTGTTGATCAATAAAGTCTTCAATAGTTTTTAAAAAATTCATTTAATTATATGGTTTATAGTTAAAAATTATAGCAGACAATTTTTTCTGGGACAAGCTTTATAATGAATGACCCTTAATATTAACTGACTAGCTAATAATGTACTACCGTTATCATTAACGAATATTTAGTAGATTGTCAGTTACTAATTATTCACCATCATTATTATTATTGTTTTTACCCAAATAATTAAAAAAATAACAATGTACTTACATTGATGATAATGTCCACGGTGATACCAGCTCGAGCTGCTCCAAGTTCTGGATGGCGGCAGCTCCAATGACACCAGCTGCTTCAACATCTTGATGATGTCCCTATAAACATAAAAACAATGTATTAGTAACATAGCATAGCACCCTTCATCATGTTTATTTTAAGTTTCATAATCATAATAACTTTTGAGAGTGAGTATACTAGGAATAGTAAAAGGAAACCCACATTTAGTCATTTAAAAGATACACTCATTGTTTAAAAAGTAATTAAATTAAAAAATAATTTGATTTATTTAGCAGCGCGTAAGTCTTGTACTAATCAAGATATTTTAAAAGTACAAAGATACAAAAAATAAAGCCCCAAAAATATAAATAAAAAATCATCTCACCTGTTTGGCGCTTTCACTGTGCATCTACAACCTGGTGCACCAGGTCCACAAGTTGGTTTTGTCGCTGATTTGTGGTGATTATAAACATTGTCTTTCATAATAATTGGTTTTAAAATCGACAAATGTTGTTTTCATTCCCTGACATCTGTCTATGGTTTGTGCATGGAATCCATACCTAAAAACGACATTGGCGCATTATAAATTAATTTAAATTCAAACTCACTCATTCTACTACATTTTGTTGTCAATTAACAATATTTTAGTTTAAAATCACGTCATTTTACAAATGTAGTTTACTTGTCAAATATCAGTTTCTGACAACTAACATACTACTGCCACCTATTCACTTATTTTAAAACAGATATGTAAACGTAAAATAATTAAAATAAAATCCTTCAATTAATTTAATTAAACGTGGATTTTAGCAGCGGAATGAAAAGTTTTTCATATAAAATTCATGAGATTTTAAATAAATATAAATAAATATATCATCACGCCTTTTACCCATTACTGGGTGTGGCACTCTGCCTAAGCAGATCTCGGTAAGTGATATATTTTGTCGCGTGAAGTGCGGTTACCAGCCGTCAAATCACGGCCCTCAAAGATATTAGTGGAGAGGGAGCCACAGGGGTAGATTTTTAAATTGGTGAAAATTGAGCCATCTACCCCATAACATGAGATTTTGTAAAGAATATTATAATTATTCCAAGTTCATGAATGAAACAAACTCTAAAGGGGGTTCAGTATGCACATGCCTAATCTGTAATTGCAGATTTTGGGCGATTACAATCCATCATATTAGTATTTTAATTAACAAATATATAAGTGTTTGGTTAATGACTGAAAATATGTTTACAAGTTAATTAAAGCAAGAGACAATTAATGTTTTACGTAATTTACCAAATCACAAATACTTCTAGAAGAATATTTAATCGTTCAACTAAATTAGTTAGGGCAAGGGCTCAATTAAATGGCCTTTTCACAGATGTACGCGGAACATAGGTTTATATTGAAACCAATTCACTTATCAGATTCATCAAAGAATCATTTTCATAATAAAAACAGGATTAAATATAGTTCAAAACATGGAGAATTCAAAATTAAAAACCAATTTCAATTATCTTGAGTAGTTTAAAAGTTACAGCCGTTTCAGCCGACATTTTATGATTTCTTTCAAAAAAATAATAAAATTACCCATATTTACAGCCAATTTAAATTTTAAAAGATACACTCACTTGCAAAAGTACTGGAAGTGAAGCGTCCGGACACGCCATCAAACATCAAGTCCCCGGGGCCATCATCTCCTCCAGCTCGGCTTCCTGGTGCTCCAGATTCTCCGTCGACTTCTTGCAGCTGTCCAAAGTCACCTGAATGAACACAGAGCGAGTGTCAAACATATCAAGTCTCTTGTGTTAGGATGTTGTAATTAATTAATTAATTAATTGAAAGTATAATCACCACACCTTTTACCCATTATTGGATCAAATCACAGGCACCAAAGATGTTAGTGGTGAAATTTATAGGTCATTGTTTTAAATGATGATAAATACGTACAATCCAATTTAAATATTGTAAAGAAAACTTTTAAAACTCTTATATATTTTTAATATTGCAAAAAATTACCCAAAAAGGTAAAATTATTTGATTAACTTTATTTATAAAATACACGGACTGCTAGTGATAGAAATATAGTTGCTCACCCTTGACACTAATCACTAGCACTAACAACTAACTAGCAAAACGTGTCACTAACACTATCAACTTACTAGCGTGATTATCTTCATGCGATCAGCTCTGGTTAGTGTTTTGTTTAGAAGTGCGGAGCTCGAGCTCGTTGCATGATGACTCGGGCGACTAATTAATTAGCCTCACTAATTGATGGCACTACTCAATACATTAAAACTTACACAACATGTCTACATTTCAAATCAAATATTTCTCATTTTACTTTTTTCATTAATTCTTATACATTATTATTGTTATATATTTTTTATAAAAGTAAACAAATTTAAAACGTGAAACGTTTATACGTGAATAATTTCCCAGTAATGGGTAAAAGGCGTGATTTGATTTATAAATAAGTTTCTCACCAATGCCAGAACATTTCCGTCTGATTCCATTCTCTTCTCTTGCTGCCAACATGAAGAGTAGGTTTCTGAAGAGCGATCGTCGTCGACACCATCACCACGGTGTTTGCTGTCTGAGTCAACACCAGCTCTCCAAGTATTTCTAATGATTTGTTTAAAATATCGATCGGTACCAATTCCTAATCAGCGCAGGAATGCAATAAGAACAGGACAGCTGCTCTCTGGCGAAGCTCATTCTGTTTAAATTCCTCGACTCCGGTTCTGCAGGTTCCAATCTCTTCTCTCCACGGAGGGTTTCATGTCGTTGTGGATGAGTATCCAGTGCTCGCATTTCTCTCCGATTACGCCTGGAACAAACAATAAACACTTACTATTAATTGTAATTGCTAATTACCGCTAGTTTTTGTTTAGCTAATCGATAATAAACATGGGTTTCTTCCTCCCAGGTGCCTCCCACTCATTCCCCTCATTCACCAACACTCACTTCAATACAATGACCGCTAGACTATTCAGGGATATTCATTTTCATTATTTTACGACAGAAATACTTATTATAACATTTATTTATATCCAACTTTTACTTGAAATATTTTTGACCAAAATAATTCCGGAAGGTTTAACAATTAAAAATATAGTTAATTACCCTTCATAATAACTGACACTAGCTAACAATTTACTAGCGTTATCATTAACAAATATCTAGTTACTATTCACTATTATTATTTTAAACTGAATATGAATTTATCTCACAAATTCTCAAATAAATATTAAACAAATAATTAAAAAATTACAATATTCTTACATGGATTTAATATTCAAACTCGTCTTTGTTGATGCCTCCAGGGTGTTGATACACGCTGAGGATGCTTGCAGGTCCCGTGATGTCCCTATAAACATAAAAACAATATATTAGTAGCACACTTCATACCATTTATTAAAGTTAATAATGATAACAGAGAAAACAATTAATAGAATAGCTCGAAAATGCTTTTAAAAAAGAACCTACCATTTAGAAGGCTTTCGAATGCCATCACCAACTACAAAATGGCTGAATTGAGTAAATATTATTAAGACTGTATTTGTAAACGCTGCTTGTTGAGTGCAGGTGAACTTGAATACGCACAGACTTGTTTAATTATTGTTTCAGCTGCCATCAAATCAATACTTTTATCAATTTAAATATATAGAAAGCAAATGATAATAAATAACATGAATACGTATTTAGCCATTAACAATATTTGAATTAAATTTTTATAAATTAAAATTGAGAAAGATACTCAAAATGAACAGAATATTGTTTTGAAATAATAATAACAATTTGCAAAACCAACTAGTTAAATACATTATTAACATGTCGTAACACTTGTAGCTGTTATGTATTACAAAGTACATTTTACACTATTTTTAAGTACAAATATCTATCGAAAATATTAGAATAATGTTCTCGTTAACTATTTACCAGTATTTTGTTATAACGTACAATTATTTATCCAGCAACATTCAACAACACAGCGTCATACAAGACTAAATTTATGGAATAAACATGTTCACTTCGGTAAATTTATCGTTTGAACAAATCAAATACTTTTATAAATTTATATAAAATAAAGAAAATACTTTCAAATTCAGTACTTTCATGTAGAAAAAGTAATATTTATGTATGTAAATAATAATAAATAATATATATATATATATCACGCTTTTCGAAATAAAAACACTATTCATAACTGTTAAAATCTAAAGATATGCAAAAATATTATTGTGATTTTAAAGAAAATTTATTAAAAATCATGTTCAAATATGATGTTAAAGCCGTTTATATCAAATTTAATTGTTGAAATGTAATATTCCTATGTTATCGCATCCTATATATGTGTTGCGTACAAAGCAATTCATGTAATAAAATGTTGATACATTTTTAATTATCAAAAACTATATTTCCAGGTGAAATTTGTATCAAAATCGTCAGAATAACATCTATACTTACGAAAGGCACTATATTTTATTAATATTTATTGATATTTTTACTTAAAATCACTAATTTTCTAGCAGCACATCTAGCTACAACGCTTGCAAGTTATGAACTGTATAGTCGACGCAGCGACGCAGCGCCAGCGACCTTCCGAGCAAACCAGTGCACATCAAAATGTCTTGGAGTGTATTTTATGTATAAAAATTATAATTTATTCAAAATGACATATATTTAATAACATTAATTCAAAAATTGTTTTTTTAATTAGTGTTTATGAATTTCATCAGTAATTAAAATATTTAAATACAGAAATAAGTATGTAAACATTGAAATTAAAAAAAAACTAGTACGTAAAATATGATTAAATTTACAACATAGAAATAGGGAAACAATTCTTGAATTTGTATCGTACTTTATTAGAAAAAAAATTTAAATAATAAATTTAATAGGGATGGTTTTATCGGGATCTATTGCTAGGTATAAGTATGTCCATAACGCCTCATTTCAACTAACTTTTCACATGTTTGTTGATAGTTTATTGAAGTAAACGTAATTGTTTATATGTGTAAGAAGTTTCATAGCTGAGAATTAAATAGGGGTGGTTTTAACGAAATCTATTGCTAGTAATACGCGTATAAGGAAGTCATGTGGTGTCCACATCAGATTTTTTAAATTTGGACCTGCCATTGACAATGTTGCAGGAGAAAATATTGTTTGGTTTCAGCAGGACGACTGTCCAGCACATTTTACAAACACAGTAACTTTATATTTGAATGAGGTTTTCCCAAATTGTTGGATTTGCCAACTCGATCACCGGCTTTGTCACCTAATGACTTCTTTCTGTGGGGCCATTTAAAAAATGAAATTTACTCAAGTAGGCACCCAAATGTGGATTCTCTAAAACAAAGAATTGCAGAGGAATGCAGGAATATT
Source organism: Pterostichus niger (assembly GCA_947425015.1). NCBI lineage: Eukaryota > Metazoa > Arthropoda > Insecta > Coleoptera > Carabidae > Pterostichus > Pterostichus niger. The sequence continues at coordinate 36,419,013 of OX380340.1, read as the reverse complement.
ACAGCCCGGCCGCTATCAAATATGCGCCGTAATTTTTACGAAAGACTTAGGTTTTGCTTAGCGAACAATTGAGATGTTTTTAAGCGTATGCTCTAGACTAGAATATGTATTTATTATGTCCAGTATAGTTTAATTTTGTTATAAATAAATTTTAGTTCTGATATTAAAATTAAATAAATAAACTGTTTACTTGCCTACTTAATTATGAATGTTTTATAAAATATAAATATTTTCTCCTGCAGGTACAATGTCAAACGTTGACATTTTATCTGTCACAACGGTAAACGTTGATGTTTTGACAGATAAAACGTCAAGCATTTATTTTTTTTTTGTTTCATTCCATGGCTATCAATATTTTCAACATAATTTTCGACATTTTCATATTTAATTTCTGTCGTTACAAAGCACGTAAAAGTAATTCTGTTTATTGATTTAGATGCAGAATTTGATGCCCTAAAACTTGTATTTGACGCGTTTTTGCGTAAAATAATTAGCGAAGCAGGAAATTGCAAAAAACTGATTTTCCATGTTAAAGTCCTATGACCGGCTGAGCGGGTCACCACCCTGTGTGTATATATATATATATATATATATATATATTTGCATCCTACTATCATCAGAGCGTCTTTTCGAAAACCGAGTATCGGGCGTCCGTATATTCTAAATTGTTTTGTTTAAGTATTTTCATTGAGAGTAATAACACTATACTCTGGAATTAATGAAGAATTTTATTAGTAATCGCTTTTTATAAAATTATTTTAAATTTTAACATCTTTGAAGCGTCCTTCTACAAAGGTATCATCTGAGCGTCCGAAATATACACATATATTTCACTTTCTCGATTATACGGAGTCCGCTATATACATCTCAATGTAATTGATCGACATTGAAGCGTCCAGCATCGTTGCCACAGCTATTTCATGTACTTTATGATTTCACTCCATTATTTGTTCTCTAATATCAAGGAATTCTTTATTTATTCGTGCTCCTAAGTATTTTTCGACTAAATTCGACCTATGTGAATCATTAAAATTGACATAAAAGCAGCATACATGATGCTCTTAGGTTTAGTAGCATAATTGAAAATATTAATTTAGAACCTTTTATTACTCTTTATAAAAAAAATACAAAATCTGGTTTCTGTTCATATGATTACTCAGGTCAAGATTTATTTAAATAAATAATCGAGTGTGATTTACTATTGGTCTGTGGGTATACATTTGTATAAAACGGATTGTAAGGATAAATCGAGCAACATTTCAAAAGAATTTTTATTCTAAAATTAGTTACACGAAAAAAAAAGTATATTACATGAATACGTATATTTTTAGTGTTACTCACTAGATTTTCTTCATTTATTTCTAAAAGATCATCATTTAAGTCAATGTCGATATCTTCAATTGGTTTGCCTTTATATTTGGTGTTACCACCTTTTTCCATCAGATACAAAAGTTTTGATATTTTAGCTGTCTGATACACATCGTCTGGCAATCGGTATGATCCTTGATGAACTCCTACGGTGTGACCCATGAAGCTAGCTAATTGTTCAATATCGTTTTCAGTCATATTAAATAACTGAATGAGCGTAGCTAAATGCTTCCTTACCCTTGTAGAAGTTATTGCTTGGGGATTTTTGGTACCTGATGAAACAGCGTATTTCTTTAGTACTTTGTACCCACATAGTGATTCGGAAGTATTCGGATTTCCAAATAAATAAATATTATTTTTAGTAAATATCTTTGGACGATATTTGAGCAAAATTTTGATATGCTCTTGTACGTCTGTACTGAATAGTACTGGAACACCTCTCCTTCTTTTACCCCTAATTACAACTCTTTTTAAGGTTTTCATAAGATTTTTTCTGATGGTGTTATAACATCTGAAAATTCTTCATAGTTTTGTACATCATTAGTGTCCGTTTTTTATATATATATATATATATATATATATATGTAATAATAATTTAATAATCTTTGGAGCTCACCAGGTCTGCGCCTGTTCAGCAATATTAATCTACAAAAAACAGTTTCTAATAATTGAAGGTATATCGTTTTGTCATCATTATTTCTCCCGAGTTTAGTTGCTGCTTCATTTGCAGTTGAAATTAGATAATCTTTCAAAAGTTTTAGATCAGATGCAAGAGGAAGTTAAGTGATTTTGTTCCACTTCTTCACGTTAAGATCGTTTGCAGCCTTACTAGATATTTCATATCTCCAATTTGATTCAATTAAATGAATCATCGATCTCAAATCAGCTTCTGCCTCAGCCGCAGAAACTGTACCATAAATGTTCTTTCTTTTTAAACACTATAACACGCACGTGCTCAAACATACCCCCATATACATTGACATAATTGAGATAATGGAAAAACGAATTCAGGGGACCTCAAAACATATGTATTTCCGCGAAAATCTCTTCAGTGATTTTTTTAATGATTCCAATATATCTTTATACTGTTTATAAGAAAGTAAAAAGGCTAAGACGAATGTATATTTATTAAATTAATTTTTTAATATAGTAAGTTGAATACTAACATCAGAAAGACTTGGTTCATAGTCGGGATCTTTCAAGGAATCATCCGAGTCTTCCTGTATAACGTCAACGTCCTAAAATGAACATTTTACTTTTTACAGTGTTTTTATTGGGTATTGTTCTACAATATTTATTGAATCAACGTTTAAAATTATGTATTTCCGCGGATATCTCATTAGAGATTTGTTTCATGATTCCAGTACTTCCTTATATCTATATAAGAGAGTAAAAAGACAATGACGAATATTTATTTATTAATTTGAAGATAAGGTAAAGAAGAATATATATTTACTAAATTAATTTATTATTATAGTAAGTTGAATACTAACATCAGAAAGAGTTGGATCATAGTCGGGATCTTTTAAGGAATCATCCTGTTCATTCTGTATAAAGTCAAATTCCTAAAATAAACATTTTAAGTTTTTACAGAGTTTTTATTGGGTATTGTTTTGTAATATTTATTGAATAAACGTCTCAAAATCGGTGTGTTACTGTTTTCAGGAAAAAAAAACTAATATTTTTTTCCTGAAGAATGCAACATACCGATCAGGACAATATGTACCTATTACAGATATTTACCCAATAAAGCAGATTCTGTTTTAAAATGATATATTTTCGAAGCTACCGAACATATACGTATTTATGCCGCAAAGAAACTGACATAATTAAGTAATAATGTAGGTAATTAAAATGCATTCTAATTTTACGTCATGGACATTTGATATTAAGTTTATTCGAAAAGAACATAACAAAGTTCACATAGAAAATTTCGTGCTCTATAATTTCATTTATATAGATTTGTTACATAAAGTCGTTCGAGAGTTTACAAAATTAGGGCACAAGGAGTTAATTTTGTGACATGCACCAGAATCTACCTCATATGTCTGCTCGTTGTATCGCAAAGGGTTACACTGGCTAAGGTAACTGATTTTAAGCTTTTATATTTGATATTTTATTCTGTTAATTTTTTATTTTATACAAATTGTTTCATGCAATTCGAAATTCGCCAGATAATTGCAAATAATCGGCGTCAGATACCTATTATGAAGAGCGGATGGTAAACTCGACGATAACAGAACCCGCGAATATATATGAAAAGTTTTAAAACTATGTAAATTATTTCCGTCGAAAAATTTATGTAGTTTTTAAATACCTGCTTTGGAGAAACTTTATTTTCAATTTCAGTCGATGATGGTTTATTGCAGAACCAAAATTTATCTTTTCGTTCATTATTGTTAATGCATTTATAGTAATAAAAGAAGAGTATCATTTTATACATACTTAAGAATATTCGGAAACAACTTATATATTCCGGTGGGAAATAGCGTCCGTTTGAGTACATGGCGTCAGCACGAAAAACTAACTATTTGCCTAAAATATCATACGCAATACTTAAAATGTGTTGCCAAATGTACGGACGCTCGTTAGTCGAAACATTGTAGGAATTATATACTTTTTTTATATACGCCATTCACCACTAGCGACACTTGTGAGAAACAGCTGAACTACAGTTTACGCAACATAATTTAAATTATCAATATATGGTACAATGAAGCGTCCAGGACAATTTTTACCCAACACCAAGAGATGGTACTAGAAGTTGAAAAATGACCATTTTAGCAAAGATACATTCAGCATCTTTTAAAATTAATTTTATTTATATATAACGCTATTTTGTTCGTAATTATTGTTAATTGTGATTTAATACTTTGTCTTTATGTTTACAGAGCGTCCGCGGCCTTGGAATCGTCTCTGCAACCCAACAGAGTCCCTTAGAGCCAGCACCGTCCCCCGGAGCCGACACCAGCTGTCAGTCACATCAACTAGAAGATCTCCCCCAAAAATAAAATAATATTTACTATGTATTGTATTGAATTGTACTTGTTAAATAAATGTTTGTCTTGTACACTATTAAAATGCCAATAAATGAATTGAAAATAAATTATATTCTTTTATTTCGTGTATACAAGTTAAATAAAAATACATTTAAGATGGCCTGATGTGCTGTTTAAAATATGATTGCTCTTCTACGTCGTGTAAATGCAGCATTGATTGTGACTACTTCGTTTTTCAGACATTGAACTATGAGAACGATGACGTCATTTTTCAGCTATTCCGCACTCGGCGGATTTTACTTAATTGACTTAATTGGCTGACATTTTGCTTTGCACCGAATAAGGAGCATATCATTTCACCCCCAAAAACGACCAAAATCCACAAAAAAAAATAAAATTTAATTAATTTCATTAATTAGGCTAATTAATTCTCTATCACTTTTATTTGAAGAAAGATTATTGAAGTTTAGAGAGAGAGAGATTGCTTGTACTACTTAGGAATAAATCGCTTCTTCCATTTCATCATTCCACCATGCATTACTTGGACAAAAGCCTAATCTGCATTCACCACAAACTTCTTTTGCACATTTAAGAATTGCAATCGTAAATTTCATTCAAACATCATTTATACTGAATTTAAATGAACTTAGGATCACATAGGGGTAAGATTCATTTATTTTCTCAACAAACATATCTCTTACATCATTTTTTTATCCTCATTCGCCAACATTTATCCAGACACATACGGTTTTTTTGGAAAAATAGTTGACTACTAATAAATAATTACTTAATTAGTTCAAATAAATATCGTAAATAAAAATATCGATTAATTATAAATATGTTACTAACAAGTTTTAAAAATATTTTGAAATAAATTACAAAGGGATTCCCGATGTTGTCATTGGAAAATCCTATTTAATTCTATTTGAAAACAAATATCTGGTTAACCTTCTTTTTAGAAATAACTGTACTTGACATTACCATAAAAGTGGGAGAAAAATCTTATCAAAAGTTGTTTGTTCAGAAGAGCACTTCAAATCTTGCCATCAACATGAATACATTTCTGTATCTTGCATTCATAAATATTTATTTAGTGTTTTTCTGTGTGCAAGCAGATATAGGTATGTATATTTTTTATGTATTTTAGTGAAATATTAAAAATATTTACCTGCTGGTTTTAGGAGATGTTTGTCAACTGGAATCAACAAAGTCTTCAGGGCAGTGCGCTCAGCTGGGTAGCTGTCCTGACGCCTTGAAAGAGATCCGAGATGGTAAAAATCCTCAGATTTGTGAATTCCAAGGAAAAGAGCCCATAGTGTGCTGTGCTGGAAATATGTCAAATCTGCAAGGAGAAGAAGAACGAATTAGTATAAAAAGTATAGTAAAAAATTTATTTATTTACATCCAAAAAGTTATTTGACAATATGAAGAATATCCTCAATCATCAACTTGTTAAAATAATAATTATTTATTTATTTTATACATACAAAAAAGTTTCTCTTTGCTGCACTATGGAAATTAACAAAAATAGTATCAAAATAAAGGCTTCTCATTTTCATTAATATTTTATAAATATAAATACATCATCACGTCTTTTACTCATTACTAGGTGTGGCATTGACCGTAGCAGATCTCGGTAAATGATATATTTCTTCGCGTGAAGTTTGTCGACTTTAGGAATCGAACAGTGTATTTAATGTCTAAAAGAATATTTCGTTAGCTAAAGATAAACGAATCGAATGTAGTCTCAGTTACTTTTGTTACAACATAAAATAGTATTTATTCAAGTACTACGTAATAAAGAGAATTAGTTTTACCAATTACTGGGTGTAACACTAGACGTCAAATCACGGCCTCTAAAAGTGTTAGTGGAGAGGAAGTCACAAGGGAATTTTAATGTATATTAATCAGTTTGTCGGTTGTTCTCAAATCCACAAACTGACATCAACGGTTTGATTAGTTGTTAGGATGAAAAAACATTTTTTTTGTGTGTGTAGAATGTAAAGAGTATGGAGAATTAGTTTATGAAGAACTAAAAGTTCCAAGTTTAATATCTGTGGAAAAAACCATAAAAGTAAGCAATTGTGTTTCAAGAGCAACAGCTTTAATTATCGGTGGTGCAAATGCTAGGCCCAAAGAGTTTCCACATATGGTAAGTCACACGAAACATACATACACAACATCACACTATATCTCATCAAATAGAAAGAAACACTCACTGTATATTTATTCATTAGATTCATTCTACATTCCTTTGCTTGAAATTTTTCGTTCACGCAACAAACCTTAAATCATACAGGAGTCCCATTTTAATCTTTCCAGGGGAATTTCTCTCAACGAGTACATTTGAAGCGATCCTGACAGTTTTTTAATTGTAAATTGACATCAAAACCTTAATCTTACGTTTCACGAAAAAAAAAGTTTTAGCGTTTACATCGCCAGCTGTTGCAAAAAATAAAAAAAATTCCGGATAAAACCTACATAGTTTTTTATGCTCTTTTCGAATCTGCAATAAAAATAGGGGGTTCCATTTAAGATTTCAAAGTCACCCCCCTTATCCACCTCCTGGGAGGTTGGGGGGTGAAATTTGTTATAGCATCGAACGTCCCTCTCCAAACCATCAAACTTTTATTCGGAAAGTTTTTTTGTCTGATGTACTCATTGAGAGAAATTCCCCTGGAAATATTAAAATGGGACACCCTGTATATCCATACAATTATTCCTCTGTCGTTCACACAATCTCTCACTCTTAATTTCACCATTCTTTCATTCGATATACATTTCAAATAACCCAACCGTCTCAACGAACACATATGGAATTTTCTAATAACATTTATCTCAATTTCAGACTCAACGTATGTACGAAATACAATATTTGTTTTATTTTTGCAGGCATTGTTGGGTTTCGAACCACAAAATGATAAAAACTGGTTGTGCACAGGAAGTTTAATAAGTGAACAGTTCGTTTTGACAGCGGCACACTGCTTGAATTCTCGAGAATAGTAAGATCATTCAAAGTAATTTTTTACGACATCCACACTCAACTTTCTTCTCGCTAAATAATAAGAAACAAACTTATAAACATTATAAATAAATTCATTATTGAATAATTCTTATTTAATAAAAATTTAGCAATGAAATAGCTGGCTCAGTGGTATTGCGGGGATTTGAGAATCAGATTTCAATTCCCGCAGCCGACAAACTTTTCACCTTCTGCGGCTTCCTCTTCACTAACATCTTTGAGGGCTGTGATTTAACAGTTGGTAATATATCACTTACCGAAATATGCTAAACCCCAGTAATGGTCTTTAGATAATGTTCAATTCAAATAAATAAAATATTACTTCTACTTTATTCCTAAGTGAAGTTTAAGTTTGAATAAATCTTTTTTGAAGCATGTCGTGAAAAATTGTTCCAACTTCTAACTCAAATGAGAGACAAAAATTCCTGTCTCTCTAGTTAAATAAATAACAATTGTTAATATTTATATTGGTAATAAAAAAGTTATAAATTAATTATTCATTTTTTATTAATTTAATTTAATAAAGCGACGTTTCGGTCAAAATTTGGGTAATTTTCAAGCAATTAATGTGAATTGACAATTAAAGTACATAATTGAAGTCAAAAGAAAATTATGTCCTTTAATTGTTAATTCACATTCATTGCTTCAAAATGGCCCAAATTTTGGCCAAAACGTCGCCTTATTAAATTAAATTAATAAAAAGGGAGTAAATAATTAATAACTTTTTTATTACCATTGAAAGCCAGAAATACAACTAATATAAAAATTAAAAATCTACCAATCGTTTTATTTAAAAAGAACTAAAATCTTTTGATTTTACAATTTCCACAAATAACAATTATCATTATTATTACTAATAAATATGTATTATATACGACTAGCTAATAATATTATCATTATATATGCGTTTTTTGCTATATAATGTTATATATTAATCCTGCCGGGAATAATGAGTCGGGAATAATGGTCATTATTCCCGCACGTGAACCAATCAAAATGCTTAAAACATGGATCATTGTTTTATTGTGCCATCGGAACAGTGTTGCCATAGCGACTCATATTTAAATTAAACATGCTCGTTGCTAAGTTCGCTGTTGTTCACGAATCGGAAACAAACAAAACGAAATCATCGTTGAGAAATTGTCAAAAACGGTCTTGCAAATTGTGTTAAATTATTGTGTTTAACTGTAATTGAAAAAATGGACAGTATTACAGAAGACAGTATATCTTCTACACCACCAGAAATAACGAAAATCGCTGATGCTACTACATATGGTTTATTACCGCAAAAGTCTAAAAATTTCTATGACAAAGCATACCAAAGTTTTATGAACTGGCGTATTAAAATGAAGACAAATTCGTATTCAGAAAATATATTGTTGGCATATTTTACTGAATTAGGTGGAAAATACAAATCATCTTCATTATGGTCTTTTTACTCCATTTACTCATTTCAATTAGATGTAAATTTATTAGATAAATAGATGTAAAATTAATAGATAATAAATAATATAAAAATTGACCAATTTTTATTAAATTAGTCGTATATGTTAGTCGTATATAAAGTATAGTATACAACTCGCTATAATGGCTATTATTACCTCGGATGATTACAACCCTTGGTCGCTCCGCTCGCTCGGGTTGCAAACTTCATCCTCGGGAATAAGAGCATCCATTATAGCGTCGTTGTATAATATACTATTACTTGCTTGTAGTGGCGAAGTGCGTTGGATTCGTCTGGGTGACTTCAATATCGCCACCGACGACGACGACGCTCAACCCCTGGAGTTCGACGTTCAGGAGCGTATCAAGCATCCGCAGTTCAAGCCTCCGTCGTATTATCACGACATTGCTTTACTGAAGATGGATCGAGCGGTGCCATTCTCGAAGTATATTCGTCCAGCATGTCTCTATACTGGTGTTCCTGCACTGACAGGCAACCAGAGGTAGGTTTATTTGTCATTTTCAATATTCGCCCAGAGAAAGCACTGGTTGTTTTAAAGAAACACCATTTATGAGATTTGGTTTCGGTTATTTCAAATCATAAATTTTGGTTTCGTACCTGTTTAGATTTTTCTACAGTTTCAGTTCAAAATACTTTATAAAAATATAAAAACTAATAAAATTAACCCTTAAATGCACGATTTCTTATATTATTATAAAAAAAAAATAAATTCTAACGTGAAAATGGTCAAATAATAATGGAAAAATAGTAACAAAAATATAATGACAAAAACTCAAATTTATAAAATATAAGAAATATTTTGCCAAACAATACTTCTGCTGTCACCTATGAGAGAAATGATGTAATGTATACTTCAAATAGTATGTTGTAAATGTGCAACAGTGCGCATTTAAGCTATTTAAACTTTCATATAAGAAAAAACGCAATAAAAATGGGATGTTGCAAATATGCAACAATATGCATTTAAGGGTTAATTTTAGTTTGGCAAATATAAAATCCTTCCTGTTTTCTTCCTATTTTCGGTTAGTACATTATTTATATCGGTTTAAATTTACGGTTTTAGAGCCGAAATAATTACGGTTTTCAGTATCAATATTTTAAGACAAAAAATATGTTTACGGTTTACACCTAATTTAAATAAAAGCAGAACGAAATTATTTGTCATATGGAATATCTAACATTGCTGTCAAATTTTAAATTTTCTATTTATTTAAACCAAGTTTAAAATTTATATTTTGGCGGTGCAACTGGCCATTAGTATTCTACACATTTATGGGGTAGATGGCTCAGTGGTATCGAGTCGGCCTGTGGATCTTGAGAATCCTGGTTCGATCCCCACAGCCGACAAACAATTTTCATCAATTTAAAAAATCTACCCCTGTGGCTCCTCCACCACTAATATCTTTGGAAGCAGTGATTTGACGGCTGGTAACCGCATTTCACGCGAAAAAATATATCACTTACCGAGATCTGCGTAGGCAGAGTGCCAACCCAGTGATGGGTAAAAGGCGTGATGATATATTTATTTATTTTATTTTTACATTTCTGAAGTTAAAGGCTTTAAGTTTGTGTAGACATGTTTTAATTGTTTTTTCTCAACTTACAGATTCTTTGCAACTGGCTGGAACCTCAACTTCAACTTTGAGAAATCCGGCATGATGCAGAATGTGGTGTATATTTCCCACTCCAACAGCGAATGCAACGAGTCGTATGACCACAACAGGAAGTTGAAATTTGGTATTTTGGCCGACTCACAGATTTGCGCTGGGAGTCAAGGTTTTGATAAAACTGATTGTCAGGTAAGCTGACACGTTAACCCAAATCGTGTATAAAAAAACGTAAAGTTGACAGTATGCTTACAATGTTTTTTAATGTTGTTTCAGACTGATAGTGGTAGTCCTCTTCAGATTTTCTCCAAAGTGGAATGCATGTTTGATATCGTGGGCGTCAATTCCTTCGGCAAACCGTGTGGTTTTAATAATGTTTCCAATGTCTATTCCAGTGTATTGCACTACCTCGACTGGATAGAGACGACTGTCTGGCCCTAGAGACATTTAACAGACTTAGTGGATTTGCTTCAACTATAACTGTATTAATTTTGTATTATTACCCGTTCAACAGTATTCAAAAATAAATCGTTACTAACTGTGCTGGCCAGCCTCTGACGATGCCCTCATAAGGTGACTTGGAGGCTGAATTTTGTGAGACTTAGCCAAGTGTTTAGTTTATATTTTATTAATACATCGTATGACTAGTCGTAAGCCATGGAACGTTAAAAAATGTAACCTTAAATTACTATTATACATCATATAAATAAATAAAAATGTTCAACTAAAGATCAGCCGTTTATTCTTATTTTTAGAATGAAAGATTGATACAGCAAGTTATGTTGGTGAAACTGAGTGTGAGTAACCTAGGAATAAATGTGGATCGTATGTTGAAGGAAAGACTAGTAAAACTCGTTTAAATATGATCAGTATTCTTTGAGACACAATGAAAATAATGAATACTAATCACAATCATTTGAAAATATTAAACAGGATTCCACAAACTATTTTAATTTTGATATACAAAACTAAAAAAAAGAAAATTAGTGCTCTGAGTCCTAGAGCCCATGTGTAAATCTAGAGCTGCTAAAGTTAAAATTAATTATAGGACCAAAGATTATATAATTTTGGTGTAAACTACTCCATGGAATCAGTAACAACAACTGGTACTTAAAAATATTAAAATGTAATGAGCTGTTTTACTAAATTCAATTCACTTCTTGCTTGATAAGTAATAAACGCAGTTTTTCGTTGGTTTAGACTTCGACTGTCTCTGATCGTTTAGTATAATTATGCAAAATAATATATTAATAAAGGTGTAATCATATGACACAACTAATTACTGCTCTTCTTATACTTTTCTATTCAGGTATTTGTCAGGATAATAATAGACGAAGTACAGGAGTTAGGTACATTAGCTGTATTCTAGTTATTTATATGGCCAGCGTAGTAAATTAATTTTTACGGGCAAGTTGAAAAGAATGAGCGAGCCTCCATAATCCAGTGAGCCTAGTAAAGATTAATTGCAAGCGCAACCCCAAACATATCATTCTCGCAATACTTAATATTCCCTGAACCAATAATTATAAATTAACTGACACAATTATAAATATTTACATAAATATTGCCACGAATAAAGACAATAACTTGTTTATTTTTTCATCTTAAGGTTTTGAAATTCTAAGTCGAATACACAAATAACCTGTTTCAACTATAAATAGAAATATATTTAGAAGTTTTATACCAGAGCTACGATATCAGTGCAATCATGAAGATCGTTGTGTTTGTTGTTTTGATGGCATTTACTGTTGTCCACAGCAAGGAGGAGAAAAGGATCAGCAGAATAAGTAAGCGAATCAATTTTCAACTATATTAGTTCTAGCCATAGTAGCCTACATATTTCATACTCGTGCTAGTTTTTGAAAGGATAGTAATAAATAAAAAAACTACTGTTTAGATACAAGGACGAATATGGGTTGGGCCCATTATGATTTAATTAGTTAATACAACATGTTAAAATAAAATGGACGCAATTCGAAGTGTATAAAGTCAAAAAGTGGAGATGCCACCAGAATCACAAAAAACTTGGAATTAAAGTGTATCAATTTAATTTCACATGTATTTATTAATGAAATTTTAGTTTGTTTTGCTACTTGATTTAAATGAGACCAACCCCTAGTCCAGAAATGTCGTCCTTTCTATCGTTTTAATTATTAATAAAAGTCACAAAAGCTTAGAAATCCAACCAATCGGTTGTTTTTTATTATTACTCTTTTCAACTTTCATTACAGCTTAAAAAGAAAAAATCTTGAAATTTTCTTAATCATACTAATTTTTACTGCGTTGCAAAATACTAACAAAATAAGTAAATGGATTAATAAAATATCAACAACTTGTATACAGAATTATTGGTTTCCATTCGTTAATTCATATTTAAATAATTTTTTTTTACAATTCTGCTTTAGGCGTATTCTAAATGCCATTTGGATGAGATGTATCTTGCATTTAGTGAATCAAATCACGTATTTGTTTGACTACTTCTCTTATTTTATTTGCGGTACTAGATTTAATCATTCGGATTTAGTTTAAAGTAATCCACCCTAATAAGTGCATAAGTTTGTTTAGTTCAGTTAATTTAGTAATGTGGTCTAATTTATCTAAACTGATTATCTGCACCAAGTGGGAAATGGACTATGGTTTTTATTCACCGCTGCTATTGGCAACGTTCGCTAAAACCGATAAAATCGAGATTTACTGAATTTTTTTTTTTCAGAATGTGAAGTATACAATGAACTTGCTAAAACTTCTATGTGTGTATCCGAAGCATACGAGTATCCTTTTATGGTAATTCATATAATATAATATGTATTTTCTATCTTTGATTAACAACAACTTTAATATTTATTGTTTCAGGGTGCAGTAGGTTATGAAGGGGAGGAAGGCAAGATTGAATGGGCATGTTCAGGATCTTTAATCAGTAATCAATATGTTTTAACTATGGCGCACTGTTGTATCAGTCCAATTTACGGGTAATATATTTATAAATTTTATTTATATCCGCAATCATTCAAAACTTATTTTTAATTTTGAGATCTCATCTACTATATACAGGGTGTTTCAGGACTAGTGTAACAAACTTTAACAGCTTATTCCTGAGGTCATTTTGAGCCAAAAAGTCATGTGAACATAGGTCCTATTCCTTCTAGTTACCAAAATACAAGAGATTGAAGTTGAACACGAAATTTTAAAATTTTTGTAATCAAGATACTTTCGGAAAACAAGAGTTTTATTGAAAAGTCATACTTTATTTATCTTAATTAATTGTATTTACTAATATTAACGAATACTATTTAGAGAAAACATAAAATGACACAATTAAATAGACACAGAACAACATAACCAAACATGGAATAGGTTAACACAATATGAAATAAGATAAGAAATTTTTAAAAAATTACAGCAAGTGTTCAAAATGAGCGCCTTGAACTAGTATGCATGTTAATATTAATAAATAAAATTAATTAAGATAAATAAAGTATGACTTTTAAAAAAACTCTTGTTTTCCGAAAGTATCTTGATTACAAAAATTTCGTGTTATTTATAGAACTTCAACCTCTTGTATTTTGGTAACTAGAAGGAATAGGACCTATGTTCATATGACATTTTTGGTTTAAAATGACCTCAGGAATAAACTGTTAAAGTTTGTTACACTAGTCCTGAAACACCCTGTATAGTACTCGTATATTATAATGTAATTAGAACTTCTTTATTAAGTGTTAGTAATTTAACTTCTTATATTTTTACTTGAAAATGATTCCAAATTTAAAATTGAAATGTCCTCATTTCAACTTACTGTTTAAGCCAAGAATCCAAGCTTCAAGGGAATTGTTATTTTCATTTTCTTTACTTTCACACTTCGAAATCTGCCACGGTAGAATGCCACATCCAATGAAGGTAATTTAATTTTTAATTTCAGTCCAATAAAGTATGTTCGATTCGGAGAACCAGATATCAATCAACCAAATAAAAACGCTGTAACTTATACAATTTCTGAAGTGACTAAACATCCAGACTACCGTCCTCCCAGTGCCTACAATGACATAGCTCTTCTGAAATTGGACAGACCTGTTCAGTTCACTGAATATATTCGTCCGGCTTGTTTATACAATGGCCAGGACTTACCCAACTATATAATAGCTGGTCACAACTTTTTAGAAAAAATTGAATCAAGAACAGGTTGGATGATAGTGCATGAAAACGTCACAATTCTGTCGGAGGAAAAATGTAATAACATAGTTCAACCAAGTAGGAAGATGAAAGATGGAGTTAACTTTGAAACACAATTTTGTACGAATGAGGGACCTGTAGCTCAGGAGGTAAAACCTAAATGTAATTCTATTGTAATCAGATATATAAGAATGTTATGTTTCAGATAACTGCTGGTGGAGCTTTCTTGCATAGAGATGATGAATTGTCGTGCATGCAAAACATCGCTGGGTTGGTTTCTCTTGACGGCGGATTCGATACTGCAGTAAATGTTAAAGTGTCGGCATATGTTGACTGGATTGAGAGTATTGTCTGGCCAGACTATACTGACATTGTCTGGCCAGACTATACTGACATTGTCTGGCCTTAAATTAATATTTGAATAAGGAAATTTATGTATGTACAAACAAATACAATTTTATAATATGTAATAAATTCAATAAATTTAAAAGCTTTTATAGTTTTGTTCTAATAGAAATACTATTCATTAGAATAGTCCAAGATCCTTCAGAATAGGATACTATTCAACAAGCAATAACTGCCATAACATGCTAGTTGAATACTATCCTTTTCTTCTGATCCTTCATCATGGTGAACTTGTATTTGTAGGTTATAGTTTAAAGAAAATAATAAATTTTAGAGGTTACATGATAAACGTTAAACTTGAGTAGTTTTTAAGTAACATGAAGAATCAGTGCGCTGCATTACTATAGTAGCAGCAATCTTTTGGCTTCGGAAGTGTTGAATGATGGCGTTACTGCAGTAACCGTAATCTTATTGACATAAATAGAAATTGTTAAGAGAAGATTGAACATTTTTACTTTTCTCTGTTTATTATATTTTTTTTTGTTTGTGCAAAATTGTGACATTTACTTCATTTTAATTTAATGCTATAAATTTTGTAATTCATTCGTAAAATTTAATTATTATTAGTATTAAAGCTAATGATAAAACAGAATAAGTTTTATCTTTATTCCATAATCAATATTCGCCAAACATTCTTATACTAGCACATCACTTTAGTTTCATTTACATATATAATTTTATTTATAAAACTTTAATTAACGCAAACTTTCAAGTAATTTTTGCCTAAGTAAAGTCTCTCATTTTCACTTGTCTCCAATATACATATTTCAACCAAAATGCATTCCACATGCCCAAACCATCTCACCTGACTTACACCCATTCTTCTCACAATATTATTTTCAATCTTACATTCATTACCTACCAATTTATTCCGGTCACGCTGTACAACTGGAACATAATCCCAAATACAGTACAGGCTCCGGATATATTTAACTTGAGTGAGATTCTAACTCGGGATCTTCAGATTACAATATTGTAACGTTACCACACCACCGTACTGCCAGATTTATGACGTATAGTCAACTCAAACCAAGATTTTGTAAGTGTAAAGGCTGACCTTGTACATTCAAAATTAAAATCTCGTACTGCCTATATTGCACAACATTATATAAATACACACTATGTTGCTTCTTATTTCTACATCTGATTGTATATGGAGCGGATTTGTCGCAGAACTTGTGCAACTAGAAAGGAGAAATTGACAATTTTGCAGCAAAAAATCTATGGTAAAAGTTAAAGTTGTTGAGTACCTTAACTGGATTGAGAAAATGGTTTGGTATTAAATAATTTCATTTTCTGTTTGGATGTACATTATATAAATGAAGATTTATTATTTTAATTATTGCTCAAGATCACTCAAAGCTCGTTTGTATAAGAGACAATGACCTAAAAACTTTCTTTAAACAAATTGTACAAAAAATCTTATTTATTTGTGATATTTATATTTACATATTACTTTATAATCACAACATGATTGGGAATAACCTTTATATGTAATTGCTTTTGACTGGGGTATCCCAGATAAAAAACAAGATAACATGTTTATGTTTATAACTATATAAGAAAAATGATTTAAATGCAGAACCAGTGACACAGCATCAGTGTAACCATGAAGATCGTCGTGTTTGTTGTTCTTTTTTCACTTTCATTTGTTCAAGGCGATGAGAAGAAAAGAATCAGCCAACTAAGTAAGCCATTATAAAGTTTATCATAAATTAATTTCTTGGATTTCAAGTTATACTATAAATGTAGGTACTTATCTATTTTATTGTTTATATAAATAACTATTTTTTAACTAAATTATGTAATAAACATATGTAAATATTTTATTTGGAATTTACCGTGTTATACCAGAATATAATTGTGTGTTTTAGAATGTCAAGAATTCAATGAAATTAGTAAAAATAGCAACATCTGCAACGATGGACATATATTGGACGGAGTTGTCCAATTGAAGGATTACCCTTTTATAGTAAGTAATTATAAAAATATATTATTATTGAATGAATATAATACAAGTATTACAATTATTAAAATAATACATGATTGCAGGTTGCAATAGGATTTGAAGCTAAAGGCTCCAAGAGTGAGATTGAATGGGCATGTTCAGGAACTTTGATTAGTGATCAATTTATTTTAACTACAGCTCATTGTACCCAAAACGGACAAAAGTACGTAACAGTGTAGATGAATGACAAGTCAAATTCAAAGACAATTATATCATTTTTGAAATCATAATAACATAAAGAAGTACAAACTAAATTATACCGGGATTTTTCTTATCAGTAAACATAGGGATATATCATTACCATAGTTACAGTTGAAAAGTTTGACAGCAATATATTAGAGCGTTTATTTTAAAAGTAAACATAGGGAAAATAATATTTTCAGCAATGCATTGAAGTGTAATAGTCTATAGCCTAAAAGAAACATTTTAAGTTTAAACAAATTAAATGATTTTGAATTACTTTAAATTACATTAACTAAACGTTAGGTATAAATTTAGAACCTCAAAACAATCCAAAAGTTCTTTTATGTAGAGGTTTGTTCTCAAATTCTTCGTTTAAGAGCTCTTACATACAAATGAGAATTTTGGGTTGAAGCAGTTCAAAAATCGAAAATTATTAAAATGTGGTTCTATATAATTCAGACCACGAGAAATCGAATGGCGCAAGGCGCATCTTCATATCTTTTTTAGTTTTTGAGTTACAGTGATTTTTGACTTTTTTTAAAGCTCAACTTTGAAAGCCCATAACTCAAAAACTAAAAGAGATATTGAAATGCAGTTTGAACGAGTGTATTTCTCGTGCGCTACTTAACTTGTACAGGTATTTTGAAAAATTTTGAAAATTTTTCTTCCTCAATATTTCATAAACTTGAAAAGATAATGAAAATCTGAAAATACCAAAGAATTCCTCGCGTAAAAATACATAGGTATGCAAATTTTCACAATAAAATTCGCACCTCGTCCTAACCATCCGGTGCAGATAATTTCGTACATTTTCTTGGAACCACACTTCCTCAATATTTACTCAATATTACTGTCTCTTGTAACAACTCTAAATAATTTTCCCCATTTAAATTTCCATTTATATAAAAACGCCCCATTATTTGATCCCCTATTAACCCGGTCTGATTTTGAAAGAGGACAGTTTTATTACTTTGACAACTATAGATGACAGCAATGTTATTTTCCCTATGTTTACTTTTAAAATATTGCTGTCAAACTTTGTAACTGTAACTATGGTAATGGCATATCCCTATGTTTACTGATAAAAATACTCCCGGTATATGATTATATGCAAGGAACAGCTTAAATGATGCAATTGTTTTCTTATTTGACAAACGGTTATTATCACAACTGAATTGAGTGAGGGAAATATCATTTTTACGAATAAAAACAAATTTTTGGTGATGCAACTGGTCGTAAATAACAGTTCCTTATTAGCATAAATCTATGTTCACTGTTTATCTCTATAATGAACCATTAAAATTAATTAATTGGTATGAATGAGATAACTGGATTACAATTCAATTAAATGTTTTCCTTGATATATTAGACAAATTTTATAATAACTACATTACAGTATTATTAACTATTAATATTTATTGTGTTAACTTCTACAAAACACCATCTAATAATAATTTCCCTAGGGTCCAAAGGGGTCATAAGAGAGCTCTGAACATTTGGCAATAAAAAAATATTCAAACGTTAATTGTTAAAATCTTTTAAATTGTCGTATTAATATTTTAGGCAATCTCCAAAATACGTTCAACTAGGTACAACAACCACAAGTTCTACAAGTTCAAACTCAAAAATTTACCCTATTTCCGTAATAATTCAACATCCAGACTATACACCACCCAGTTTTTACAACGATATCGCTCTTCTAAAACTGAACAAACCCGTGAATTTCACTGAATACATCCAACCTGCCTGCCTGTACTCTGGCCAACATTTAACCGAGTATAATATAGCTGGCTTCAGTTTCTCAACTCGGCATTCTGAAACAAGAAGCGGACTGCTTCTTCATCAAAGAAACACTGTTGTTTCAAACGAAGAATGCAAAGAAGAATGGGAGAAACACTTAAAGCAAGATGTGAAATTTGATATACAATTTTGTACAAAAACTGGGCACATTTCTTGTGATGTAAATATTTGTTACATATTTGTTTATAATAGAAAATAATTTGTGTTGAATTTTAGATAAATAGTGGAGCGCCTTTACTGCACAAAGAAGAAGAACTACGATGTGTGCAAAGTATTGCTGGGATAATTGAACTTGGACACAGAGATCTTTGTAACGGAAAAGCTGCATTGAATGTTAAAATATCTGGATTCTTAGACTGGATTGAAAACATTGTTTGGTCAAAACAATAATAATTATATTTATAATTGTATGTATACATTGTTATTGTATTGATATTGAGTAGATATTTCATAAATTTATCTGTCAAACAAATAAAAACTATAGCATCAATATTATAGGTTAAATTACTGAAATTATATTACCTGTTATTTTTTGATAAATAAATAAATAAATATATCATCACGCCATTTACCCACTACTGGGTGTGGCACTCTGCCTAAGCAGATCTCGGTAAGTGATATATTTTTCCGCGTGAAGTGCGGTTGCCAGCCGTCAAATCACGGCCCTCAAAGATATTAGTGGAGAGGGAGCCACAGGGATAGATTTAAATTTTTTGATGTGCTATTTTTATTTGTTTCTTTGTTAAACCGATAAATTTATTCAGAACTTTGTTTTAAAACATTGGCTCTAAATATTAAATAAAAAGAAACAATTTAAGATGATCGATGATTATTTCACTAATTTATTATGTAAAGTGTGACAGAAAATATATCAGATGATTTTTTTTTAAATGGCATCAAATCGAACCATGATAAACAAAGATAGATATAATGGGCATGCCTGCCCTTACCACAATCGGTGACATTTTTTGTTATCAATTATAACAGATAATTAATAAATTGTGAAAGGTAATTGATATCAAATTTATGATTTTGAATCTTATTAATTATTGTACAAATTAAACAGTATGGCTTTCACCAACCATCAAAATCGATGCTTGGTAGAAATGAATTTTAGAAACGGTGACAAAATTTATGGTGCTTCTAAATTAAACAATCGGTGACATTTTTGTTAATTGATTTCCGACATACTTTTTTTATGGGGTAGGTGGCTCAGTAGTATCGAGTCGGCCTGTGAATCTTGAGAACCCCACAGCCGACAAACAATTTCACCAATTTAAATCTACCCCTGTGACTCCCCCTCCACTAATATCTTTGGGGGCCGTGATTTAACGGCTGGTAACCGCAGTTCACGCGAAAAATATATCACTTATATAAATCTGCTTAGGCAGAGTGTCACACTCAGTAATGGGTAAAAGGTCTGATGATATATTTATTTTATTTATACTTTTTTCATGGCACGATTTTATGTCTTTTTTTAATCACCCATTATTAAAACTAGTTAACCATAAGTTGAAAACTAAAAATCATATTATATGGTTGGTTTTATTCCGAACTTTTGACAGTAATGTTATATATGCCATAACGTCGCCGATGTTGTATACTTGAAATATCACCAAAAAATAGAGCAACACTGAATGCTAAACTTATCCAAAAGAGGCACTTTTCCGAAAATAATTTAGGCATTACCTATTTATTTTGTAGAAAATGCGTAGGTCTATTTATTACACAAACACGCACACTATTTACATAATTATTGTATGTAAAATTAGAATTATGAAAATTATGCGTAAAAATTAATTGAAGCAATTGAAATTTTATATAAGAACAGATGATCAAATTCGTAGAAAATTTTGCAACATTTATTACCTCATTTTTACTTGGAAACTAACGCGATATTCCAAGCCTTGTATATAACGTAAGCGAGGACAAGAAAATAAATAACTTTGATGAAATAAATTTAATCCTGGTCACATTTAATTTATAAAGTAAACCTTCAATACAAACAATTGTCATCAACATATTGATTTGATTACAGGTATTTTCAAAATATGTATGTGACTATTAAACGTTACATATTTATTGGTATTTATTTCAATCCCATGAGTAACTATGTAAATAACATCAATTATGAAACAACATGTTTACTATCTAATTGATAATGTTACTTCCGTTTCATATTGTACGTAATCTATATTTAGAAATATTGCATATTATCTGATAACATAAATAGGTAAATAAAATATGATGCACATTATTGTGTCACATCTAAATGTTGATTTGTCAACATAAATTAATAAATTTCATTTTAATGCATCCTATTTACATAATTGTGTACGCAATTAATAATAATAATAATAACGTTACGATTACGCGGGTGGTGAATAAACTATCCTGTTTTCCCGGAACGCAACGTAAATGTATTAGTTCCGTGATTAAATTAGGTTCTATAATTAGTTAATCACATACTTTGGTTGGGGATTATACAGGAAGATAATTGCTAATTTGTCCTTCGACAAATATCAAACGAAATAAACAAAGGGAAATATAAAATGAAGGCAGATACCAAAACATCAAAGTTGAGAAATGCATTTAATACTATTTTTTGTTGTTTATTATTTTTTATCGATCGGGTTTTTTATGTTTATGAATGAGGTGTCCAAGGCAATAAGTTATGTTTACAAATTAATGATCGGGAGGCAGGAGAAACTATCAAAACTTACTTTAAAAAAAACTACTCTACCTAAAAATAAATTATACTGTGCATTCACAATAGGTTCATTATTATACCAAAAACAGTTTCTATTGTTAAACTGTTTTTGGTAACTTTTTATTTTGTGAGATTGGTACTAGTATGCGACCATATGGTAAATGTCATTTTAAAATGATAACCTCAAATATTACAATATGTTCTTTTATATTTGAAAGCATTTGCAATAACAGATAATTATTTTATAATGTTATTATTAAGAAAACTTAATATGAAGGTCAATGTAAAACAATATTACATCATGGTAAGATAGTATAAGCTAGTCACTTATACGTCTTAAATAATGTAGCATTTGACTACGAAAACCGGTAGTACGGCAGTGTAAAATCTGCGGCTCGGTGTGTCCGGTAGGCCTAGGCCCGATTTGGGCTGTAGCGCCACAGATGATGATGATGAAGATATAATAAAACTTGACAATTTAAATTATCAAAATATCAATATCTTTATTTTCAGATTTTATATTATAACTACATAATTTACACGAAAATTAATAAATAACTATCTATACACATGTGAGATTAAACAAAAGTGAAAATTTTTCGTGCCTTAAAAATTTGAAGTATATTCTGAATTTTCAATTGAAAAACATCGAAAGTTGTTAATACATGTCACATAAATCTCTAGACTGTAGTTCGATCATTTTTGCAATCGAAATTGGTGAATTTTGATGAAATAAATGGCGCAAAGTAAAAAAAAATATTATATTGTCTTCGTTTTATACAACATATTGTCACACTTGTTTCTTTGGAATACTCCTCGTTCCACTCCATATATCGTCTCATAAAACTCCTATAATAATATACTATTGAATGTCAAAATAATTTTCAAATATTTATAAATTTTAATTTGATTTTGTGCCGATCATACAAAAAACATTTCGGTCAGATAAATCCAACTCTTCAAACACATTCTTAACCGGTAGGTAGCACTTACTGCCCTTAACACTTAAATAACTATATTTGCTATTCTGTACAACAGGAAATTAATCCCAATTACAGTACAAGAAACCTTCAGTTTACAGCAGGGTTCGTAAATATCATGATATTTATAATAAATATCAAAATATCTGATATATAGGATATATATCAGATAAATATCACTTTTTGGATATTTATTTTTTTATTTTAGTTTTTGTACACATTTAGAAAAACTGAAAAATTCGACAAATTTCACTTCTCCGGAGGCTATATCTCAAAAACTAAACAAGATATGGAAATGCGCTCAACGGCGTTGAATTCCCCGTGTCCGAATTGACTTATAAGCAAATTTTCGTACAATTTTATGCAATTTAATATTTTTAATTATTTCCTTTCAGATTTTAATTCAATTTTCCCAAAAATCCTTAATTGTCGGATTATTAAAACGAAAATTTACATACATATGTATTTTGACCCACTGAATCCAGTGGTGCAATCTTCAAATGCATATGACTTCTGGTTTTCGAGAAAATGTTAAAAAACCGCTTTTTGCGAATTTTTTGGCGGAAAAATGAAAAAAAAATAAAAATCGCTGAAACTATGTTTATAAGTTAACTGAAGCACGAGAAAATTAATGCCGTTGAGCGCGTTTTCATATCACATTTAGTTTTTGAGATATAGCCTCGGAAAAGTAGAAAAACTGAAAAATTCTAAAAATTTCACTTTTCCGGAGGCTATATCTCAAAAATTAAACAAGATATGGAAATGCGCTCAACGGCGTTGAATTCCCCGTGTCCGAATTGACTTATAAGCAAATTTTCATACAATTTTATGCAATTTAATATTTTTAATTATTTCCTAAGGGGTACCCCTTTGGTTTTTTCAGATTTTAATTCAATTTTCCCAAAAATCCTTAATCGTAGGATTATTAAAACGAAAATTTACATACATATATATTTTGACTCACTGAATCCAGTGGTGCAATCTACAAATGCATATGACTTCTGGTTTTCGAGAAAATGTTAAAAAACCGCTTTTTGCGATTTTTTTGGCGGAAAATAGAAAAAAAATAAAAATCGCTGAATCTATGTTTATAAGTTAACTGAAGCACGAGAAAATTAATGCCGTTGAGCGCGTTTTCATATCACATTTAGTTTTCGAGATATAGCCTCGGAAAACTAGAAAAACTGAAAAATTCGAAAAACTTCACTTCTCCGGAGGCTATATCTCAAAAACTATTTGATATTTTTATATAATGGATATATATCATTGCAAAAATATGACGATATATATCAAAATAAATATCATGATATATATCGATCGATATATATCTTCGAACCCTGGTTTACAGTGGAATTTGAACCACTTGGGCGCAATAATGATTGTTAGATTGCTATCCAATTCACTATAACATTTGAAACTGAAGAACCCGAGTTCAAATCCCACTCAAGTTAAAAATATATGAAGTACCACACTGCAGTTCAGTGAGTTCGAACCACCTGTACTGTAATTGGAATTAAGTTCCTGTTGTACAAAAAATACAGGTTATTTCTTTCTGCCCAATATTTCATCATCTAGTCTAATGATTTATCTTCAATCAAATATAAAATAGCTGTATCATCATATATTTGTCCGTATTTTTTACAGTGAAATGCGGTTACCAATCAAAAAATCACGGTACCTACACAAAAGATAATAGGTAAAGTAGTTGAAAATAAACCGCAATCGTGATTTTCCGGCATAGAATAATTTCAGATATAGGAGAATTAAACCAAGGTCTTACATAGAACACCAGTTCCTACTCCGCAGGAAGTTAATTTTTACAAAGAATTTCTTACATTTTGATAAACGCATTTCCTATCTTTTCCGTTGTACACATTGTCATTCGGAAATTAATTTACTTTTCTCTTAAGACCTATTCATACCGGATACACATTTCTCTCCACAGAGACCCGCAATATTTTTGAGACTAAAATTTAAATAAAAAATATTAAATAAAACTCTAGGCAAAGTCTCACAAAATTCAGCCTCCGAGTCACCTTATCATCATATTTAATATTTTTTATTATACCTAGTTTCACCAAGTGCATGAATGACAATTAATTTTGTCTTTGTTGTTATTTAAAATTTAAATCCTCTGCTCTTTCAAAAAATTGGGAATTGCTGCTATAGAAAGTACTATAGTAGGGCCTTGATTAAACTCGGTAACATTTTGATTCATACCATTGATTTAACGTGCTCAACTAACTTTTATACACAAAATATAAAGAGTAGAATAATGATAATGATGCCAATATAAGAATCTATGAGTAGTATGGTCTGTAGCTTAGCAACAGAGAAATGTAGAATTAAAAAGGACTTGAATTCAAAATCAGATAGATTAAAATAAATGTACTTGCCTCAATAGGGTAATAATAATATTCACTGAACATTTATTCATTAGATTCAACCTGCCGATCTTATCAAATCGCACTTTATCCAATATAACAAATGAAAATAATTCTGTATTAAGTAAAAAGCCTGGTACTAAAGATCAAAATACATTTTTTACCTGAAAAACAACAACCATTTAGAATATTTTAAAATAAAAGGTAGGAATATAAACAATTGTGATATAACTGTAATTATATTATAATGTATGTATCATATTTAGCATTGTTAAATAAAGTTAATAATAATATTAATAATCCATATTCATAATTTCTTTCATACACGTTCGTCTCATCTTTCGTTCACGCAACAAACCTTCAATCATATTCATCCATTTATTCCTAGAGATACTAGATCAACCACTCAATTTCTCACCCTCAATTTTATCAATATTCATTTGATAAGTACACTTAAAAATAAGTTTTACCAATATTCACCTGTTTTACAAATGGATAAGTACACTTAAAAAATAAGTTTTCTTGCACTTATACTTCAATTATGCTGTTTCATTATTAAGCGTAATATTATAAGATTATTGACCTTAACAAGGAAATATCCTGCAAACTTAACCAAGTATAATATTCCTGGATCGTATTAATTCTACAAGTAAAATTACTACATACACGGATATAAGTTAATAACGTTATCATTGCGGTAAGACTTCATCTTATCAACTGAATTTCGTCAACTAAAATGGTTCCAAAATAAAAGCCGCATGCACGCTAATGTAACCGCAATCTTAAAAAAAATCTTCAAGTTGTTACACTTTGTGCCTGCCCTGATCTGATTCATTGAATTTAGTTTGAAATCAAAAGACAAAGTGTGACGTCATATGTGTAAGGGGATTTCACATCCGACTGTGTATTTAGTCGAGAGGTCTACCAGAGATTCTCGTATTCACAGAGAGTTGTTAACCGTGTAAACTGACAGTGCAAGGAAGTAATTATGAATATCAATATGTTATTGTTGTTAGTGACAGTTTTGTGTTTTAATTTTGTTTTGAGTGACAATGTTATTGGTGAGTATGTTTTTTTAAATATTTTATAGTACGAGTATTATAAAAAAATTATTATTGCTTCGAATTCTACGAAACTATATAATTTTTTGCATAACTTTCTAAATAAGTAAATAAAAATAAATATATCATCACGCCTTTTACCCATCACTGGATGTGGCACTCTGCCTAAGCAGATCTCGGTAAGTGATATATTTTTTCGCGTGAAGTGCGGTTACCAGCCGTCAAATCACGGCCTCCAAAGATATTAGTGGAGGAGGAGCCACAGGGGTAGATTTTTAAATTGGTGAAAATAACTTTCTTAAATAGCTAATAATGTTTTCAATATTACTACCGGAAATTTAATCAAAATATATATTTTTCAAACTCCTTCCTTGACTTTGGTTAATATTTATTTTGTTTAAAATTTTAGAAGTATTTTTTATGATCCTTATACTAGTCGGAGAAATTTTCATCTTTAAATATTTTCAATGTTCTTACATTATCTTATCTTAAATATATTGTTTCTTTAGCAAAATGACACTTAGCAAATATTTTGTTTATGTTTAAATTTTTTTCTCAAAAACAAATAAAATCATATCCTTTACCTAATTACAAAGATACTTGTCATTTATAGTGTGGTTAATAGCTTGTAATTAATTAATTATTACCTCAATTATAATCAAAGTTAATTTATATAAATGTATATGAATAAATTTGCATAGAAATTTTCAAATTAATATAAAATTTGATGCAAGATTGGGGTGTCAAAAAGTTAATATATTTTTTGAAGTAAATACTTAATGTATATGAAATTATAAATTAAATAAAAATATCATAACGCCTTTTACCCATTACTTGGTATGGAACTCTGCAGTAGCAGATCTTGATAAGTAATATATTTCTTCAATTGAAGTGCGTTTACCAGCCGTCAAATTACGCTCCCCAAAGATGTTAGTGAAGAAGTAGCCGCAGGGGTAGTTTTAATGTGGTGAATACTACCCCAAAGAAAAATTTGAATACTACCAAGAATTGAACCTTGGATCTTATGAAATTCGGTCATATGCTATAACTAATTAGGCCACGGTCACCTATGATTCAAACCTGATTTTATTCCAATTTTTCCCTTTATAATTTAATTTAAATCCAGTTTTGTAACTAGATTGTTTAATTATAGGACAAAAATGTATACTGAAGAACAAAATGCCTGGCATCTGTACACGAAGCTATAAATGTGGATCAACTCTGAAAGAATGGTACCAAGGCATTATGCCTGAAATATGCAGCTTCACCGGCTCCAAACCCATTGTTTGTTGCCCAACGTTCCCGCTGCCCAAAGTGCCCAAAAGTATCATGAGTAAGTATGACATAGTTATTCGTATATCAACAAAAGAAGAAACATTTCTTCCCGAAGCTGCTGTTTCTATAAAGCATCTGAGAAAAGAATGATACTTTCTTCACGGGGTATACATATAAGCTCTGTTTTTGGGGTGTTCTAAGAGCTCGGTTTTAACATGTTAGAGATAGCTAAAACACCCAAATACACTGCACTTAAAACAGGCAAAAACAGAGCTTGTGCTAGCAGTCATAATTTTTTTTTCACTTATCTTATCAGAAAGTAAAATTTACAGAAATGAATTAAATAATTTAGATAAGATTTATTAGATAATATCTGGATGTCACTAATGTTTAATCATATCGTTGTTTTTTACATGACATGGACATGGCTTTACTTTCCTACCCTTTCTTTCTCTAGGGATGAAATACATAATGTTCATATCTCAAATTCATAAAGAAAACATCATGCTATATCCCACCGAATGCTAAGGATAACACGAATCCTTGAAACATTCATTAGATTCATCCACATTCAAAATTTCATTTATATAACCTCGTTTATTCCGTGCAATTAAAAGTATCGTCAATTAAAAGAAAATGGCGGTGAATATACGATACTAAAAGTGTAAAGACTTAAGGATAAAATAATTCCCTTCAATACTAATCCCATGGTTAAATTCTTAATAATGTGTTTATGTGTGTTTAGAATGTGAGGAGTACGGAGCAGCCATGCCGGAAATCCGGCGACTGGAGAAGAGGAACTTGCGGGGCGGAAGTAAAGTATTACCGCAGGAATTTTCACATATGGTACAAAAAAACATTTGATAACCCAATCAATAACACTGATATTAATAGCGATTGTTCTGGAAATTTCAGGCAGCACTGGGGTACTTAAATAGCATGAGTGTTATCTTCAAATGTGGTGGATCCCTCATCAATAACCGATATGTACTTACTGTTGCGCATTGTCTACAAGATCGGACATAGTAAGTCAAATTAGATTTTTTATTACAAACAAAAAGCCCTTTGAGTACTTTTACATATAATCCCCTTTATTTCTTTTGACATGCTTTCTGATTTTACATTGTTCGCTTTAGTAATTACAAAATTATGAGCTCTTCATTACCATTGCTTCCCTAATTACTTTACAGGAGGAGATTTCAAATAAATCAATTAATATAATTATTTCATTACTGCTAAAAGTAATTTTAAAAGTTGTCAAAAACTGATATTATTATTTTCATTGTTAGTCATGAAACTGGAACAAGTGCAAACATATGTATACATACTTAATTTTAATAATAACTAAATTAGTGAAATTCAGATTGAGTTAAATGCAAAATCTTCTCAACAAGACGTCAAGTAAATTTAATCTACTATAGTATATTGTACAAGCATGGAATGGTATACTATTTTCATTTTAAACTGGAGGGATCGGCATAAAACGATTAGATGCACCGCAATTACGTTTACAAAGGAACTCAAAATATGACCCGTTATAACTGGTGTCACAAGGTTCGCACAGGGTTGTACAGCCCCATTCGCCGGTACGTGTATAATAAAAACAACAAAATTACAATCTTTAAATAAGTATAATATATTATAAATATTATATACAAACATAATCTAAACATTTACCTACATTACTCAGTCTAATTCAGTACAGGATATTTAATCTTCTTATTGAGTAACATAACTGCTAATTGGATAATTTAATCCGAATTAGTAATTTTTAAATGTTCAATCATAGTAAAAAACAATAATAATTTTAGACTGAATACGACCCTTAAAAATTTATCTGTTGTGACCATCGTTACTTGATTTGTGGTAGGCGCACTAATAGATTTCATTGCAGTTATATGGGACAGGGATGTTTAATTGTATAATGTCGATCCCTCCAGTTTAAAATGAAATTAGTATATTCAAATGTGTAATTCACGAGGAATGGATATTTATTCATATTGTACACTATACTTTTTCTACTACCACAATATTTTTGTCCCGTTAATTTATATTTTAATAATAAGTTTGTCCTGATTTCCTTTTTCCAAAATAACAATTCTAAATTAGTATCCCAGCAACGTGATATATGGCATTCATATCTCACGTTGCCTAGTAAAAAATTGTATATTATTCAATGAGCATATAACGATTATATGTGACTATTTAAATAAACAGAACAAACATACTACAACATACCCTTACTTTGCTCTGACATGGATCAACAAATGACAAAACATGAGAAAATACTTGTTTGCAATTGGTTGAAAATAGGCCGTTTAATATGAAAAACATTATACAGGGTGTTTCAGGACTAGTGTAACAAACTTTAACAGCTTATTCCTGAGGCCATTTTGAGCCAAAAATGTCATATAAACGTAGGTCCTATTCCTTCTAGTTACCAAAATATAAGAGGTTGAAGTTCTATAAATAACACGAAATTTTCAAATTTTTGTAATCAAGATACTTTCGGAAAACAAGAGTTTTATTGAAAGTCATACCTTATTTGTCTTAATTAATTTTATTTATTAATAATAACATGCATACGACTTCAAGGCGCTCATTTTGAACACTTGCTGTAATTTTTTTAAAATTTGTTATCTTATTTCATATTGTGTTAACCTATTCCATGTTTGGTTATGTTGTTCTGTGTCTATTTAATTGTGTCATTTTATGTTTTGTTCTCTAAATCATATTCGTTTATATTAATAAATAAAACTAATTAAGACAAATAAGGTATGACTTTTTAATAAGACTCTTGTTTTCTGAAAGTATCTTGATTACAAAAATTTAAAAATTTCGTGATATTTATAGAACTTCAACCTCTTGTATTTTGGTAACTAGAAGGAATAGGACCTATGTTCATATGACATTTTTGGCTCAAAATGACCTCAGGAATAAGCTGTTAAAGTTTGTTACACTAGTCCTGAAACACCCTGTATATTTAGAGTTAGATACACAATGAAGGTATTATTTAATAGTTGTAGATACAAATCTATACATAATCTTTCTATCTTAGCGGCTACGTCCAATTCGTTCGTCTTGGCGACCTAGACCTCGACTCAGAAGACGACTCCAGCAAACCCGAGACCTACGGCGTCGAAGCCCGCATCGGCCACCCAGGTTTCATGCCCAGTATGAAGTATAACGACATCGCTCTTATCAAATTAGATAAAGAAGTCAAGTTCACGCGACACATCCATCCTGCATGTCTCTACACCATGGCTCATCTC
The DNA here is from genome assembly GCA_947425015.1 of Pterostichus niger. NCBI lineage: Eukaryota > Metazoa > Arthropoda > Insecta > Coleoptera > Carabidae > Pterostichus > Pterostichus niger. The sequence continues at coordinate 36,388,307 of OX380340.1, read as the reverse complement.
CCGGGAGATACGCTCGTTGCCCTCGCCTGGGGCTCCAACAATCGGACGCAAGACAAGACTAACAGTCTTATGTCGGTAGAGCTGGACGTGTTTCCGGATGGCAAGTGTAGAGGGACGTATGTTGCACAGAGGAGTCTGGATATCGGGATAGTTCAGGATAGTCAGTTTTGTGCGGGAGGAATCAGGGAAGACAAGGATACTTGCCAGGTATAAGTTTGTTTTATTTATCTTTTTACTGATAATCAAGGACAACAGAAAAATTTTGAAGTTCGGGTACGGTTAACGGTTTTTATATCAGTAAAATTTCGATTACGTTAATCGGTTACGGTTTTTAAAAATATATGTTTCGGTTTCGATTTTAAAAAATTATAAATTTTGGTTTTGTTACGGTTTTAGTATTTTCCGGTTACGGTTCAAAATGAACACATTATTTCAACTGCAACTTGATATCGATTCGGTTACAGAATCAATTAAACTTTCGTTTCGGTTTCCATATTTAAAAACAACAAACATCTGTAGGTGGCTCAGTGGTATCGAGTCGACCTGTGGATCATGAGAACCCTGGTTCGACAAACAATTTTCACCACATTAATACTATCCCTGTGGCTCCCCCTCCACTAATATCTTTGGAGGCCGTAATTTTATGGCTGGTAACCGTACTTCACGCGAAGAAATATATCACTTACCGAAATATGCTTCGGCAGAGTGCCACACCCAGTGATGATATATTTATTTATTTAAACATCTGTTTCAATGTTCGGTTACGGTTTTATAAAAAAATTAATTTCGGTGCAGTTTTCGGTTACGATTTCATTACGGTTCAGATCTCTGTTTTATATTATTTTTTGTCAAACAATTTTATATTCTACCACTTTTATTTGAAGCATTTTTCTATAAAATAATTTATTAAATTTATGGCAATTCCGGGCACCTTGAGCCCTCATAATTTGTCTACTTTAACTAGGTAGTTAAATACAACTTTGTTACTCTGCGCAATAGAAATTTAATCTCAATTACAATAACTTTAAATAGAATTCTGACACAATATTTTTTATATAAAATTGATATCAGCGTCATTTGAACGTACAACCTCTTGTTTATTAATAATAATAAACCTTGGCTTTATCCACCGGTCTACGATTAATCTTCTGTTGTGCAAAATAAATTCAAATAAATAATTATTGTTCCAGGATTGACAGAATATAATAAATTATATGTTGTTTAATAAAATATAAACTAAACACTTGGCTAAGTCAAAATTCAGCCTCCAAGTCACCTTATGAGCGAAACGCGTCTATGGTTACTAACTGTGCTGACCAGCCTCTGACGATGCCCTCATAAGGTGACTTGGAGGCTGAATTTTGTGAGACTTAGCCAAGTGTTTATTTAATATTTTTTATTAAACCTAGTTTCACCAAGTGTATGGATGACAATTAATTTTGTCTTTGTTGTTATTTATATTATGTTTATTTCTAGGGTGATTCTGGCGGCCCTCTCATACACTCAACAAAGTTCCACAAACACCTCTACTATGTTGTTGGTCTAACCTCTTTCGGAATTAAAGGATGTGGAAGTATCGGGAGACCTGGTGTCTATACCAAGGTGTCACATTACATTCCCTGGATTGAAAGTGTTGTTTGGCCAGTTAAACAGATACTTTAATCATTCTATATTTTCTGACTGTCTACCGGAATTAATTTGAATTCTTTCTTAATGTTGAGAAATATTTCTGTGAATTGTTGTGTTTGTCAGACAAGGTTGTGCATTATTTTTAAGTTTTAAAAATTAATGTTTCAGAGAAACATTGTATTTAGAGTGTTTTTATGTTAATTTATATTGTATTTATATTTTACATACGGTATTGTAATTAATAATATGAATAATGATTTTATTGAAGGATGATAATTCAGTTTTAAGAATTATGTATTTTAAATTTAATGTATTTATTATTATTTATTTGTCATGCGAATAAGCAATAAGTACTAATATGTATACAGTAATAAATATAAGTATTAACTAAAGCAATAATAACTTTTAATTTACCTAATCATAAAATAAAATAAATTCAATATCTAAAAGAAAAGGAGTTGCGGGTTTTTCAAACATCATAAACTTTTACTACTATTAATATATCCGTTACAATTTTTATAACAGTATAGTAACCGCAAATTATTCACATAAATATTGACATTTATATAAAAAAATTACAATTTATGTCTTTCACATTCTATGACCAAGCATTCCATTTAGTTTTTTTAAAACAATATGAGTAATGTTCTAACACAGTTTTATTATAATTATTTATTTTGTTTTGCTGATCTTACAATTACATTTTTGTAGTTATAATAAGGAATTAAACATTTTTAAACATCTAAAAATACTTGTGATAATACTAAAATTTAAATCAATTCAGATTACTTATATAAGTATTACATATAACCATTTTAAAAATATGATGAAATAATGGTTCATTTTTATTATAAATTGTTGTTATTTTTTTATTGAATTAAACATTATTACAAAAATGTTCAAATTATTGTAATGAATAAATGCGCTTGTATAAAGGGAGAATGTAGTTGAATTTTCTTTGAATGTTTCTAGGATTCGTGCTACCCCAATTATTAGAATATACTGTGATGTTATATTATGTATTTTTTTAAAGAGGAAACTGGCAAAATTGTCTACCCATTTTTTAACTTGTTCCTTTTTTATTTGTTAATAGAGAAATAAAACTCGGGACTTTTCTCGGCACTCAGCATAAACAAATTGTACAATGTCATAGGTGTGTAGTCGGTTATTCATACACTATTAAATAAATAAATAGTTTCATTTATTTACCATGTATGTTAATCTAATAAAACACACAGTTTGTGGTTACCACTATTATCTACTTGTAAGTACAACGCAGAAATAAATAGAAAGCAGATGTAAGTAGTAATTTAGTCATTAGTGTAATTACCCTGTAAGTTTATAGTCTACACTAGCGGTTCTTAACCTTTTTGTCACTGCGTACCCTCAGTTTTTTCAAATATTTTTCGGGGCCCCTCAGTTTCTAGAAGTTACAAATATGATTATTTTTAAAAGAATAAGGACTGATATTAATAAAGACCTCAAATATATAAATTTAATTATGTTTAAAAATGTTTACGTTTTTAAAATATCTCTATTTTTAAGGGAGAATATTAAAAGAGTTTATTTCTTATTTACAACTATATAAATATAAAAAAAAAACTATAAACAATATTTCGCCAGCAAATGTTAAATTACAATTATCTGCTATTAAATCGGATTTGAATGTAAAATTAAATAGGACCTAAAATAACATATAAAAAAATAATAATTACAGACAAAAATATTACTGGTTAAGTTACAGTAAAAACGTGAGATAACTTTTAATTTCGCGAACTCTTTGAAATTCTTTCACGGACCCTCGGTTAAGAATCACTGGTCTACAACTACAATTAATTTATTTAAATATCTTTAAAGCAAGTCATCACCACATAATTAGCATTATTACTCTAGTTTTGATCTACGCTTGACAAAAATAAGAAAATCACAAAAGCTGGGAAATACCAAACACTCACTTATTCAATATTATGATAACTTTTTCTTTTCGATATACAAAGTACTTTTTGTTACTGTAACCAGTTTTTCATATTCAAAACATAAAAATATTTAATTAAGTACTTACTAACAGTGGCGGACTTACATTTAAAATACCAGATGCTCCCCAAAGATTGCAGACCCTCAGACAACATAATTTCGTTTATATATATAGTGAAAAATATATTATTAAATAATGGTTCATAACTAACGGTTCCTAAATTCTCCGATATAAATTGAAGAATATTTATCTTGAAACATTCACTGAATATTTATTCATTAGATTCGTCCCGCAATTAATCTTCACCAAACGTTCCTACCCTGACACTCCATTTTTATTTTAGTCACATTCTTAATACCTGTCATGCAATCTCATTTATTCCTCACATTCGGAGTCATTCGTTTATGTAACAAACCTTCAATCATATTCAACCATTTATTCCTAGGTTCTCCTCGTAATAACTCACCCTCAATTTCACTAATCTTTCATTCGACATACGTTCCACTTACCCAAATCAACTAAACTGATTTAAATCTAACAACATTGGCTGGTAGCACAAGCCCTGTTTTAGGGTGTTTTAAGAGCTCGGTTTTAACATGTTAGAGATAGCTAAAACACCCAAAACACTGCTCTTAAAACAGGCAAAAGCAGAGCTTGTGCTACCTGCCATTCTTTTTAATCTCACACTCATCATACACTAATATAATCCAGACACGATCTTTTCTTTTATATACATTTCCTAGAAGTACCTCATTTTCACAGTAATTATATTTATATAATTTTAAACTAGTTTACAGTTTAAAATAATTATTAGTCAACTATAAGTAATCACCTTTAATTAATTGGTAATATGTACATTTAATTTCGTTAAAATTTCGCTGTCAAACAAATTTCAACAAAATACAATTGTTTAAAATATTTATATTACTTGGATTTCAGGCATTTCAAAAATAATAAAAAAGTTAAATTAATTATACATTGTTTATTAAAATAATTAATAAGGCGACGTTTCGGCCTGAATTTTGGCCATTTTCAAGGAGTAGTGATTTAACAATTAAAATTTACATGATTGAAGTCTAAAGAGTTAACAAATTAAAATCTTTTGAGGTGAACACCTCACGAGTCACAACGTAACTGATCAGTTATGTATAATTAATTTAACTTTTTTATTATTTTTGAAAAGCCTGAAATCCAACTAATATAAAAAAAATTTAAAAATCTACCATTCGGCTTATTAAAAAAGAAGTAAAATCTTTCGATTTTACAAAATTCAAAATACAATTGTGGCCGAATAATTTTAATTTGTGCATGTCAGTCCGGCACTGAGTACTGGGAAATGATGTATGCAATCATAAAAATGCAATTAACTTAAAAATAAAACAAAAATGTCACTAATTTCTTCCTTTACGATCGGTAAACAATTTTCGCTTGACTGTATAACTCGTCAAGGTTGTAAGGTAGTTCACTCTTTACTCTTGAACTTGATTTAGCAATTTTAGGAGAAAATAAAAATGGAAATTAAGTTGAAATAATCAGTAACTGATTTTCTGCGAAGTGCTCTGTTCCCCTCCAATGGCAAAAAAGGTATTTGAATAAATGGAAACCGACAATTTCTGTAGTACGAAAAGTGTGGTGTGTGCGAAAGTTTGACAATAGTAGAATGGTTCGCAAAATTGTTTTGTGTGTTGTTTTGGTTGTTTGGATCATCCAGGTTCAATCTTTATTGAATGGTAAGTATATATGTTCCTAATTAATTTTATTTTGATAAGTGCGCATTTAAAATTTTGGAAAGTTTTGAAGAAATTTTTAATAAATTTGAAATATCGAATTTATCATTCTATCAAATTAGTTTTAAAAGTAAATAGTTACTTTATAAAAGATATTATAATCAGTTGTACTATTGAAACTTTAATTTTAAGCTTAGATTATAATAAATAAAAGTTAAATTACTTCTTAAATCGAATAATATACATTCCTGTCAAACATTCAAATAGATATTATCAATTGAAGGTATATTTAAAATGGAAGTTTCGTTGATGCATCACATAAAATGTTTTTGTAAAATTGTTAGATTTGATCCATATTTGTTTATGTAAATTATATTTACACCTTTTCATCATTTTTTGGATGTGTAGCTAGCAGCTCTGCAATGGCAGATCCTTATTGATAATTCTTATATTATTACTTTGAACTACATCGAATGTTAATATCAAAAGTATGAGCCGTTGGCACTTGGTGAAACATCAGTCAGTCAACGTTCTGAAGATGGCCTAATAAGCCGAAATCGATCAACTTATTGTTAATAAATAATTTTGTGAAACTACATCACGTGTCTACGTTCTTTATTCTTACATCGAATGTTTTTGCGCACGCAACAAAATTATGACCAGAGAAATATCAAAATAATTATAAAAAATACATATTTAATCAGTTTTACGGAAACACTGCACTTTTAATTAATTACCTAATACGCATGTTTACTTCTTACACTATAATGATTTATGAATACAAGATAACCAACTAAATGTACAATTAAAGACATGTTATCAACAAATACATTAAAATAATCATGAGTAATTAACTTGATAAATTATTACCTTTTCCCTGAACTAGAACATTGTAATTTTCAGATTACAAATTACAATAATTATTTTATATTATTTATTTATTTTAATAACCTTTCTATCTTTGTCTTATCCTAGGAGACGACTGCACTCCTTCACCAGGAAGTGAAGCAACGTCAGGAAAATGTATCCCTTTGAAAGAGTGTCAGTCAGCCATTGTAGCAATCGAAAATGGACTATATCCCGATACGTGTGGGTTTGAGGGGAATATGCCTTTAGTGTGTTGCAGTACTGGAGCCTCTATTCAAGAAAGTGTTAGCCAACAAAGTAAGTGAAGAACAATCATAGAAATTAACTTTATCAATGTGTTTATTTGTTATTAATAATTTATTAGGTATCGATACCTTTTAAGTGCAAATTTTGAGTTCTATATTTAAGTTACATGTGGATCATTGCACCGCCACATGTTAAATTTGGTTTAACTAGATAAAAGTAATGCGAAATTATTTGTCTTAAGTGAATAATTGACATTGCTGTCAAATATTCGATTTGCTTTTAATTATTTAAACCAAGTTTCCAAATTTAGTTTATATAAATAACAGCATATCGAATATTTGACAAGCAATATCAATTATTCAATGTGACATATAACTTCGATTTGCTTGTATTAATTTAAACCACAAGTTTTGTTGGTGTAATTGGCCATTACTAAAATAATGATTTATTCATATATTTTACTATTTGAAATTACTGATAATTATACATATTTAAAAGTTATTTTATTATATATATTAGGGTGTCCGTTATTTGGGCGACCTTCGAATATTCTTCGGGACCCCCCCTAGATCGCCAGACATAAAAAAAAAATGAGTTTCCCAAAAGGATTCAGTGTTTTTTGATGATTAACCCGTGCCACCGAGCGGTTGAAGTTTTAAGCCTACCGGAAAATAGGGGAATAGCAAAATAATTCTATTGTGTCGCCAGTTAGCGTAAAATAGACATGTGGGATATGTTTTCCTATGAAATTGATGATTCTGAACACGAATCTGTTGTCAAAATGTTGGTATCAGTCGAAGTTTTAGTAATAATTGCAAAACACGCATTTTTTAATGTTTTTTTGGGGTATAGACAATTTTCAAGTAAATGTTCATTTAATTGAGTCCAGTTTCAGAAATTTTTAATAGAATTTATAATCCAATGGAAAAATGTTAAAGTGCATATGTCTTCTAGGTTTCGAGAAAATGTTAAAAAACTGGTTTTTGCCATTTTTTTGGCGAAAATTTGAAAAAAATAAAAATGGCTAAAACTTAGCTTAAAAGTTAACTGAAGCACGAGAAATTCAATGGCGTTGATCGCAACTTCATATTTAGCTTAGATTTTAAGATATAGCTTCGGAAAAGTAAAAAATCTCAAAAAAATGAAGAATCTAGATTTTACGGAGCGTATATCTCAAAAATTAAACAAGATATGAAGCTGCGCTCAACGGCATTGAATTCCCCGTGTCCGAATTGACTTATAAGCAAATTTTCATGCAATTTTAAGCAATTTCATTTTTTTAATTATTTCCTAAGGGGTACCCCTTTGGTTTTTTCAGATTTTAATTCAATTTTCCCGAAAATCCTTAATCGTAGGATTATTGTAACGAAAAATTACATACATATGTATTTTGACCCACTGAATCCAATAGAAAAATGTTCAAGTGCATATGTCTTCTAGGTTTCGAGAAAATGTTAAAAAACTGGTTTTTGCCATTTTTTTGGCGAAAATTTGAAAAAAATAAAAATTGCTAAAAATTAGCTTAAAAGTTAACTGAAGCACGAGAAATTCAATGGCGTTGATCGCAACTTCATATTTAGCTTAGATTTTAAGATATAGCTTCGGAAAAGTAAAAAATCTCAAAAAAATGAAGAATCTAGATTTTCCGGAGCGTATATCTGACAAATTAAACAAGATATGAAGCTGCGCTCAACGGCATTGAATTCCCCGTGTCCGAATTGACTTTATAAGCAAATTTTCATGCAATTTTAAGCAATTTCATTTTTTTAATTATTTCCTAAGGTCTTAATGAGCGCATAAATATGAAACCGTCTAAATTTAACAAAAAAGTCTGCACTAATACATACTTCGAAAAGTGTGTCATAAATATTACTTATTAAAAATTAGTAGGTTATTGACAGATGCAAAAAGAACCGAAGGGTTTATCTTTTACTAGTTTTAATTTCAGTTCTAGAATTTTACTTTTTATTCATTATAGTTTCAATTATACATTTCTTTAAATAACTACGATACTAATTAACAGCCAATAAAAACATAGTACTAAGCGTGGTTACCGTGGTAACAGAAACATTTCTTGGAAATTTTTCATTACTTGACCTAACTAAACAAAATTCATAAGTCAAATTTGTACGTGTCAAAAATGTCAGTTTGACATTTAAAAATATTTTTTTATTCTATCATAACTTGATTACTTCAAGCAAAATAAAAACTTAAATTATTTTTACTTTTTGTGTTGGTTTCATTATGATTTTCTTGTCAAATCTGCCCGCGAGCATTAATTCATATCCACGAGTGGAATATGAATACATTATTGGTATGCATTCGAAATAATTTTCGGAAAAAAATCTTTTTTATAAGTGAATATTTTTAAATTTATCACTATGTTAGATATTAGCAAATAATACATCCGACAAACAATCTTTGTAATAATTAATTATATAAATTAGTAACTCATGGGGTAGGTGGCTCAGTGGTATCGAGTCGGCCTGTGGATCTTGAGAACCCTGGTTCGATCCCCACAGCCGACAAACAATTTTCACCAATTTAAAAAATCTACCCTTGTGGCTCCTCCACCACTAATATCTTTGGAGGCCGTGATTTGACGGCTGGTAACCGCACTTCACGCGAAAAAATATATCACTTACCGAGATCTGCTTAGGCAGAGTGCCACACCCAGTGATGGGTAAAAGGCGTGATGATATATTTATTTATTTTATTTATTAAAAAAATGCTAATGCAGTCTATACTAAAAGGAAGTACCAGTTTTGTCAACAACTTAATTTAATAATAATAACTAGATAAAAACAGTTCATAAATAATGACAACATTATCGTTCAAAACTAACCAGTTTTTATCTATTTGACAGAGTGTCGCCAATACGCAACCTTTGTCCCTGAATTCCAAATTTTCGCCATCGTCGGAGGAACAGAAACTGAACCCAGAGAATTTCCACATATGGTAAGAAAATTATGACTAACAAATTACTGACAGATAAAGATAAATCCCCTATGAGTCAAAATTACTATAATTGGACCGGAAGCATTCATCTAACATTTCAAAACTAGTAGTACTACTGCACTACCCACACGTGTAGCTAAATTTCTTATCGTGTGTGCATAATTTAATTTTATGATAAAATATGAATAATTATTACACAAAATATTTTTGAAACGATTACCAAATTTACTAACTGTATTTTTGTATGAACTTTTAATCTAATTATACTCTATTACATTGACAATTTACCTAATTTCGCATATTTGAAAAATAAATTATGGTGCAAGGTAAATGACCCGAAATCTGAGTTGTATTCTAGACGATTTTCTAACATGTATAGGTGTTTGTTTATCCTTGTAGGCAGCACTAGGATACACGAATGGTAATCAAATTTTGTGGCAATGTGGAGGAAGTTTAGTTAGTGATCAATATGTGCTAACTGCAGCGCATTGCCTTATCCACACGACTTAGTAAGTATTTCTGAATACTAATTACTAGAGATGGGCGAACATCAAATTTCTCGAATTCGAATATCGAATACGAATATTAATCAGATCTCGAATATTCGAGGTACTCGAATATTCGAATACTCCTAAAACGTTATTTATTTATTATTAATAATAATTTAATGTCCTTTTTATTATTTGAATGAAATTGTTAAGATAAAATAAAATTAAAACGAAAAAGAAAAGAAAAAGACGAAAACTTCAAATTTAAGGTGAAACGTACGGGCTGATGTTGGCGAAAAACAAATTTGAAATATGGTACGTCTTCATGGTTTCGAAACAAAATATCTTTGTTATTAATAACTTCAAAATATTGTAATAGCTTTAAGTTTATGTACAAATGATAAAGAAAAACATAGTTAAAAATTCTGGTCAACATATGGCGCGATATTCAAATGTTCGCTATATTGACGTTAATATTAGAAAATCTCGAATATCGAATAATATCAATATTCGCGGCATTCGACTATTCGCGGATGATATTCGCCCATCTCTACTAATTACACTAGTGACAATTAGGAACAGTACAGTTCTGTTGTTTTATTTACTACATATAAATTATAAACTGTTACATTTAAATATTTACTTATACTATTTTCATTTTAAACTCGAGGGATCGGCATAAAACGATTAAATGTCCCTGTCCCATATAACTACAATGAAATCCATTAGTGCGGCTACCCCACATCGCTTATCGATGGTCAAAATAGGTAAATTTTCAAGGGTCGTATTCAGCCTAAAATTATTCTTGTTTTTTCTTATGATTGGCCGTACCGGCGAATGGGGGTGTACAACCCTGTGTGAATCTTGTGAAATCAGTTATGACGGATCATATTTTGAGTTCCTTTGTAAACGTAGTAATTGCTGTGCATTTAATAGTTTTATGCCGATCCCTCGAGTTTAAAATGAAAATAGTATACCAAAGAAGACTTCTGGGAAAAGGCCTCCAAAAGATCTGTATCTATTCATCCCTTAAACAATTAAAAATATTATCTTTAAACATAAAAATTAACATACAATGTATTATTAATAATCTTAAACATTTTTTGACATAATAATTATTGGGATTGAACTTGGATTTATACAAATTATGCTCAGTTTTTCAATCAACTTGTATGTTTCTGTTATGATTATCTGCTTATTAAATATAAGAAAATACATATAGTTAATAGTGTTGTTAGTTAACATTTACTTAACAGTAGATTAATAAATCGGGCTTACAGTAATTAAAATACCAAGGGAAGAAAGTGATACATTTTATTACGAAAGTACTTTTCGAATCGAAGGCGAGAGATATAAGAAGATGAGATGAGAATATACAAGGGAAGAATGACATTTTCTTCACGTAGTATACATATAATTTGTTTGACTATTCTATCAGACAGGAAAGTTTTCAAAATTCAATTAGAATTTAAATAAGATTTATTATTCTCTTAAAAGATATCCCCTGGATGTCACTAATCTCATATCAATGGATATAGCATTTTTCTTCTCTAGGCGAAAATAATACTTTTTTCGCTGAGGATTAAATCTCTCAATAGAGGAAAACACAACTTTCTGAAATGGTAGTTAATATTTCAATGTTTATTTCAGTGGTCCAGTTTCGCACGTGCGTCTCGGCGACCTAAACCTAGCCTCCACTACCGACATGGCGTCCCCTCAAGACTTTACCATCTCCACTCGCATTCCTCACCCGGCCTACCATTCCCCTTCCACGTACAACGACCTCGCATTGGTTCGTCTATCTACCCCTGCACAGTTCACCAGTTTTGTGAAACCAGCCTGTTTGTATAACTCCCCTAACATCCCACTCAACATGGAGCTAGTGGCAACAGGGTGGGGACTCACAGAAATTGGAGGAAACCCTAGTAACACCTTACAGAAAGTGGAACTGAATTTGTTTAGCGAAAAGGAGTGCAATGATACGTATGCCAATATGGCGGGGACGAGAAAATTAAGGGATGGGATTAAGAGTCAGGAGCAGTTTTGTGCCGGGGGAAGGGGAAGTGATAAAGATACTTGTTTGGTAGGTACAATTTTTTACCTTCCTTTCAACTGTTTTAATTTAATTTAATATTTAAAATTTAATTAGTATTTTTATTAATAATTATTGATGATAAAAATCGGGATATTGCCAGAATTTGAAGTCAAATATTCTTAACTTATTTAATTCATATCTCATATTATTTAAATTTTTATGACATAATATAAACATATATCATCACGCCTTTTACCCATTACTAGATGTGTGGCACCTTGCCGTAACAAATCTCGGTAAGCAATATATTTATTTGCGTGAAGTGCGATTACCAGTCGTGATATCCCGCTCCCCAAAGAATTTAGTGGAGGAGGAACCACGGGGTTAGTTTTAACGTAACAAAACATAACAAAATAGAGAGAAAATTTAATCAACATCAGATTTAAAATTTAAAGATCAGTTGGCATTAAAGGCATTTTGCCTGGATTTAAATCCTAGCGGTATTTCAGGTTTCTATATCTATAATTTAAGTTAATGTTTTCAAATTTTTGGGGTAAGTGTTTCAGTGCTATCGAGTCGGCTTGTGGATTTTAGAACCCGGGTTCAATTCCCACAGCCGACAAACAATTATTACCTAATTAAATATACCCCTTTGGGCTCCCTCTCCATTAACATCTTTGGGGACCGTGATTAGACGACTGATATATTGCTTACCGAGATCTGCTACAACTAAGTAATTGATAAAAGACGTGATGATATATTTGTTTCCTTTATTTTTATTTGTTTATAACAATTATTCCAATCTTAACGAAAAAATAATAATTACAATACATAATATGTTTCATTAATAACTACAATACTATCTTGTTTCAAAAAGACTAGTGTTCAGATACCAACTTTAGACTCATTGGCTGATAGCACAAGCTCTGTTTTGGGTGTTCTAAGAGCACGGTTTTAACATGTTAGAGATAACTAAAACACCCAAAAACTCTGCTCTTAAAACTGGCAAACACAGAGCTTGTGCTACCTGCCATTTAATCTTGGATATCTTCTAAATACTTTTTCTAATGAAGTATTTTACATTTATAGGGAGATTCTGGAGGTCCACTTCAAACCTACATCCAAACTGAACGAATTTACAGTATCGTGGGTGTGACGTCATTCGGAAAAACATGTGGAGCACAAATCCCCGGTGTTTACATCAGAGTATCACACTATGTGCCATGGCTAGAAAGTATCATCTGGCCTAATAATTAATAGTTCATTTTAATCAGCCTGGTTCATGATTCATCATTTAGTTTATAGAATTTGTTGGTATTACCATGGACGAAATATATACAGAAGTCTAACTAAACTCATTCTAATAGCAGCGCATTTAGGCTCTAGCTCTGGACGAGTCTACATAGCAGCACTAATGTCGATAATTAGTTCATTGACAGTGAATTAGGATACTACAAATAATAGAATTATAATTTACAATATATAATTCATTTAAAAAAGAGTTGATTAACAGTTCAAAATGAATTGTAATAGTTATTTACATTGCAAGACCGTTATACAGAAATTTACAGGCGAGCGTAGAAAGGTAACGGGCGAGCGCTAGCGAGCCTGTTATCTGTGTGAGCCTGTAAATTTCTGTATAACGGTCGAGCATTGTACAATGTTTTATGTGCATTTGAATCGGAATATATGTATATTTAATCAAATTAATTGCAATAGTATAACGTAATAACTAAAATGTTCAATCAAGGTAGGCTATGAAAATCTGCCAGATTTTGTTTAATCAAAAAATATTTAAGTGTCAAACGTTTAAAATTAGATATGTTGTCATGATAACCAATGTCAATAGCCCGTTATAATTTTTACACGGGCTAGCACGTTATAAGTCTCGTATACCCTAGAGACAGAGTTAAGTAAACAGTTCATTACGATTCAAATGTACGTAAATATATAAACCTTAATTTATCATCTGTAATACGAACTCATCCAGAACTAAAAATTTCATTGTTAAATAGCGTTGCCATTTAAATACGTTCATTTAGAGTTCTGTTTATATTTTGTCTGTGCTATTGCTGACTTTACTGAATAAGAAACTATCTCATGTATTTTCCCTCGTGGAATTACTTTTGTAAGACTGTCTGCAATGTAGATTTTATATATTGTACTTTTTTTTTCATTTTAAATATATTTGATAAGTAATTTTGTTTTTTTCTTTACTTTTTGTAGGCTAAACTTGCTACATGCATGTTTAGCTGATTTACTTTTCACAGGAGATATATAATTTTCCTAAGAACTAGACAATGACGTCATCAAACATGTGCTTATCTTTTCCGATAAATTATTTCAGAGAAAAATAGTTCAAATAAAAGATTCGAAAGACTAAATGTTCTACTTTGTTCACGCCTTTTACCTATTACTGGGTGTGGCACTTAGCAGATCTCGATGATATACAGAGTGTTTCACAACTTAGAGCAAAAAATTAAAGGGTATATTCTGTACGACGTGCTTTTTTTTTAAATCGCAAAACTATTTTCCATGTTTCCCAGTCCAAAATTTTTCATTGCCACTGCCACTGGGTGGATGATTATGTTAAAGTTATTAATTAAATAAAATTCAATTATAAATAACTGCTAATAATTGAATTGTGTAATTATTCTTTCGTAGTTGATACCTACTTCATTGTTTGTGTTTAATAGGAAAGCGAATCCAGTGCAGTACTACAAAAAATGTTTTAGGTTAACAACCCTTAATTTTTCGAATTTTAAAAAAAATCTTTTTGTTTCATGATCTGCTCGTCGTACAGAATATACCCTTTAATTTTTTGCTCTAAGTTGTGAAACACCCTGTATTTTGGTAGTAAAGTGCAATTATCAACTTTGAGATCTCAAAAAGTTATAAATATACACGATTTTAATTACACATTGACTTTTACATGTTTAAATTAACCTATTATAATAGAATTATATTTTCAGAAATTTAAAAATTAAAACTGAGATTTAAAACATTTTCAATGAGCTTCATTAAATTACCAAATTTCTCTGCTTATCAACAGAATCTACATGAATTTTAAAATGAAGTAAAAAAATACTGTCAACAAAAAGCATTTTAAACTTAATGATTTTTTTTCAAGTACTGACATTCTTTAAAGTTTACATCATAATATAAACATTTCCCAAGTACCTCTTAGTTCGTCTTAAATAATAAAAGTTCATAATGCATTGCATATTTGTACATTACTTTTTTACATACATATATATTTCGCAGAATGTTTGTGTAAAGTATTTTATAAATAGGAACTAATAACGTCTAATAATGATTCAAAAAAAGCACGTAGGTACTAAAATATTTGTAATAGATTATTACTTATAAAATTAAAGATAACAAATATTTACGCATTTTGTACTACTTTTAGAAATAACTTATTTCAATATTAGGAATTCCATTTACGTAACTAAATACATATGTAATATTTTGAAATCCGGAACCGGATTTATCATGCAGATTTAAGAATAATTTCCTTCCTAAATATTATAAATAAATAATTATATAAATAAATAATATATAATAATAGATTAGGCTCCTTTGATATTGAAAAATAATTAGTATCCCTAATCTAATATTATGATAAATAAAAATAATCAACCTCAGCATTTCGGAAACAATTTTATATTTAGTCTATTTTTAATCATTTCCTTATTATTAGCGCATAATATTCTAGGTAAATATATAAGTAAAGTAAATAAATATAACAACCGTTATCAAAATAGTAGATCTCAATTCACGCAACCAAACAAACTAAATAAAACCACCTTATTTAGTCAATAAATATAGCGGAAAAAATTCGCAACAGGTATATTTAAACAGCAGCGAGCAAAGAATGCCTAATACAATAGTAGCGTGAGAAGCTAACGAAAACCAAATAAACTCTAGGGATCCACTTAGTTTTTCTAAAACTTCTGACGAGTGTTGCGACAGCAGAGTTTTTGCGTCAGTTTTTAGTGACTTCAAAGTGATTGAAGGGACGAACAAGATGAAATACTGTATTGTATTTGTTGTTTATTTGTTTAGTGGTGCTTTTGCAACTTTATATGAAGGTAAGAATAATTTTAATTTACATAAATATATATATATATATATATATAACTTGAGAAACAAAATCAGATGATTTTTTATAAATTAATTTAATTTTAACACTTATTGTAACGCAATTTACATGCACAAATATTTGAAATGAAAAAAAAAATGTTTTAAATATTACTGTTAACATTATTCTACTCGTATATTAAATATTACAAAAAATGAGTTTTAAAAAAAGTTTCAGTGTTTCAAAAAGAAACAGTAATTAATAATTTATTTCATATTTATAGAACTATAAAATTATAGTAAAATAAATTATATTCTGTATAAAACCTAATAAAAAGAAAACTAATTATAATAATAATCAACTAAAATATCTTAATATTTAATTAGTAGTTTTTTTAAGTAAATAATTAATGTAAATCGAATTAAATTGACTTAATTGGTTAAAGCATATGACCGAGGTTCATAAGATCCCAGGTTCAAATCCTGGCGGTATCCCAATTTTTCTCATTACAATTAATTTAAAATATATAAACATCGTACAAAATATAAGTTATAAAAAGTTTTCGTTTAATTTAAGTATTTAAAACCGATATTTTAAATTTAAAAACACTCTTTAGTATTTTACAAATATATATAGATATAAAAAATGTTTTCTAAACAAATATCATTTTATAGCAAACTTGTCTGCGATTTTATCGTTGCTCCCAATACTCTAAATCGTATCTTAGTTCCTGTACAGAAATTTTATCATAAGTTGACCACAGATAACTAACTACAACTATTAATCACTGTTGAAAAATTATAGTATTAAAATGAACTCATTTGGCCGTAATTAAGTCACAACTCTAAATTAATTATTAATGTATTTATTTATTTTGCTACAATACAATTGAAATTAAGTTCCTGTGGTGTAGCGGATTAAACAAATAAAAAAATTAATTTATTTCTAATAGGAGATACTTGCGAGCTAGCCTACCGCGAACGAGGCATATGTGTCCGTCTTTCTCAGTGTCCGAGTGCTATTCAAATTGTGCGCAATCGACAACATCCTAAAACTTGCAGCTACATCCGAAGTACCCCTATAGTGTGCTGCTCCTTGTCTGCAGGGCCCCTAAATCCTCGACTTAGCGAGCGAAGTGAGTACAAAACTTGCATTTCAACTTTTGCATTAGTTGTAATTGTCTGCTAACTGCTGAAGCGGAGTTAAAGTAGTTATTGTGAAACGAATGACCGTGAAATTATGAATATGAAGATTTTAGTTTTTTGTTCGGTGTAACCTTCAAGTAAGTGTAACACAATAAGTTAGTAAAACTTAGTAAAAAACTTACAATGGAATTATAAATTAATATAATCAAAATTTAAACTAACCAAAATCTATTAAAATATTGTTGTAATTATTACATCACGCCTTTTACCCATTACTGGGTGTGGCACTCTGCCTAAGCAGATCTCGGTAAGTGATATATTTTATCGCGTGAAGTGCGGTTACCAACCGTCAAATCACGGCTTCCAAAGATATTAGTAGAGGGGGAGCCACAGGGGTAGATTTTTTAAATTGGTGAAAATTGTTTGTCAGCTGTGGGAATCGAACCAGGGTTCTCAAGATCCACAGGCCGACTCGATACCACTGAGACACCTACCCCATTAATTATTAATTATTACAGTACTATATAAATTAAGAAGACTATTGTTGAAAGCAGTGGCCGCGGAAGTGGGGTTGCAGGGGTTGCAGTTGCAACCCCTGATCATTTTTGGGGGTTGCGCTGCAACCGCTGTTCAGAACACGAAAAATAAAATAAAATACCTAACTAAAATACGAGTACGAATTCAAAATCCAAACCGAGACTTCAAGGAAGTAGAAACTCTACTTATTTGACTGTTGACAATTCCAGCTTCAGAATCGTCAGCCGAAAGGTCATTCAGCGGGGTTCGTCGAATTTTGACTTGGGACCGTACTTCAATATTACAAAAACGACTGTTTCATTTAGTTTTTCTTCATATACACAAAATTAAAACATTGAACATTGAATTAAATAAGGTGATGAAAATATTCATCAATAAAACCGCAGAGCGAATGACAGTTTTCGGAGCAATAGAGTAAAATTGTCTTTTTCAATTTATACAGATATAAAAACTTTATAAAACTGTTACATTAATTGAGAAAAACAAATTATATTATTAATATAATGTATCTCACCTAATTATTCATTTTAATTACCTAAATTTATCTGTGTTCTATTTTTACTCCGGTCAAAAAAATTTCGCAACCCCTTTCGAAAAAAGGTTCCGCGGTCTCTGGTTGGAAGAATAGATGATCATTAGTTGAAATGATTTAGTCATGTAGAATATATGTCGAATAAAAGATTAATTAATTAAGAATAAATGGATGGATATGATTGAAGGTTTGTTGCGTGAACGAAAAATGAGACGAACTTGTATAAAAGGATTTGTGAATGTGGATAGTGTATCAGAATAGGAACTAATTAGAGGGTAAATGTAATAATATTCCCATTTTAAATTAATATCTAATGTTTTCAATCTATTATTTTCATTTGGCATCATATATTTTCTACCCCATTTATTTCAGTATTTTTTACTAAAATAATTTAGAATTGCTTGGCAGCAGGAAATATACGATTCCAAATCTTTAAGATAATTTGAATTCATATATAATTTTTAGAATGTCAAAATTTCAAAACGACGGCACGAGCACCTTCTATAATCCACTCAAGTTCCTTAAGGTCACCAGCAGATGATGAGAGCAAAATATTTGTTGTCGGAGGTATCCCGTCATTAGTTCAAGAATTTCCACACATGGTATGTTCACCATCTCGCTATTATTTGTACTGAAGCATGTGTAATTTCATATATGTAATTACACAGTACAGTAACTTATTTTGTTTTACTTTTATTTGATAGGCAGCATTGGGTTTTACCAGTGGCAACAAAAAAATTTGGCTTTGTGGAGGAACCTTAATTAGCGAGAAATATGTTTTAACTGCAGCTCATTGTCTTTACTCCAAGGACCAGTAAGTACACATGCATTTACTTAAATTAATTAATTATAATATTCTTTATCTGATAGTTATAATATAATTAGTATTTTTTAAAAGTAAACAATTGATGAAATCTAATTTTATTTAAAAGAGAAATTTCGGATACCAGCAAGATTTGAATCTATAACCTCTCAACTCCAGTCAAATGCTTTTACAAATTTAGCTTTGGTATCCATGTAATTCAAAATTTTATTATGTCACGGATAGCTTACCTAGAATAACATTAAATTTAAATGGATACAGTAGCTAATTGTTAAGAGAGCATGTGATCGTTGTTTCAAGGTTCTAGATCAAATCCTGGCGGGTACCAAAAAAAATAAATTTAGATTTTCTATTTTGCTCAAAATAATCAAGTTATGATAGAATATATCCATGACGGCAACTTGTATCAAGTAAATAAAATTGACAATTTTAAAATGCCATATTGACATGAAAAAAATTCCACTTATTAATTTTGCTTAGGTAAGTCAAGTAATGAAAAATTTCTAAGATATTTGTATATTACTATGGTAACCATGCTTAATAAAATGTTTCTATTGGTTGGTAATTAGTGTCGTTTCCTCTATGATAAAATTTGATTCCTACTTCTAAATTTTTATAAAATTATACGGTCATTCTCATTAGCTACATCTTATATAAAAAATAAATATAAATATAAACTAAACACTTGGCTAAGTCTCACAAAATTCAGCCTCCAAGTCACCTTATGAGGGCATCGTCAGAGGCTGGCCAGCATAGTTGGTAAGCATAGACGCGTTTCGCTCTTAATAGAGCTCATCAGTATGGTATAACTCTCTTCTTCACCTAGAACAAAGTTCACGTAAATGAGCTGGTGACGAAGGACTGTGCCAGCAGAGAATAAGATCTCTAAAATACGGTAAGATGACATTTTGTGAGACCTAGCCAAGTGTTTAGTTTATATTTATTAAACCTAGTTTCACCAAATGTATGGATGACAATTAATTTTGTCTTTGTTGTTATATAAAAAAATATAATAGTGTTTTATTGGTTCTGATGCCACTATAAGCTACTGTAATTAGAATTAAGTTCCTGTTGTATAAAGTAACAAATAAATAAATGTTTATTACAGCGGGCAGCTTCAATGGGTACGTCTCGGCGACCTCGACCTCATGTCCACCCTCGACGACGCCTCTCCCGTAGATTATCCAATCCTCCGTCGCATCCCTCACCCACGCTTCAAACTACCCTCTAGATACAACGACATCGCTCTGATAGAACTAGCTTATCCTGCCGTTCTCTCAGATTACATCAGACCAGCTTGCCTACCATCCGACGGTAACATCAACCCCACCGAGCGACTTACCGCCACTGGATGGGGTCTCACCGCGGTTGGAGGACGTCAGAGCGACTTTCTGCAGAAAGTAGACTTGGAAGTCTTCACCAATCAGGAGTGTGGAAATGCATATAAAGATTTTGTAAATAGTAGGAGGCTACAAGATGGCATCATTCATGAAATGATGTTTTGTGCTGGGGACAGGACTGACGAGAAGGATACTTGTGAGGTAAATAAATAAATAAATATATCATCACGCCTTTTATCCATTACTGGGTGTGGCACGCTGCCGTAGCAGCTGAGGGAAGAACAGTTAATTTACGAGATATAATTTTTTTGCTAAGGACGAAAAGTATCTATTACTTCCTTCTAATAATTGAGTATAAAATGTTACTAACATGCGAGTGAAAAAATATTTAAAATGAAGCAAAATTTAGCGCGACCTTAAATCAAAAATTAAACTATATAAAAAAATGAACTCAATAGTATTACATTTCATGTACTTTAATGAACTTTAATTGTAGAAATATAATTTACACCACATTAAAATTACCCCTGTGTCCCTCTCCCAGGGGCGGATCCAGACTTTGAATTTGGGGGGGTCATGGAGTGAGTTTTGTCTCATGGGGTGAGGGGAGCGTATTGCCCATCTTCTAAATATAAAAAAACATTTGTATTTGCTCATATTATATTCCTGCTTTAAATAATTTTTACAATCACATTAAATCGTCTTTAGAATCGCATTAAATCACAATAAATCATTTTTTCAGCTCAAAAATTTCCTCTAAGAACGCTAAAATTTTTAAATCATAAAGTTTCAATATCTAAACGGTTCTTCGATGGAATACAAAAATTATTGAATTAGAAGTTGATTTTCTAAGTGCAATTGTCGGTAGTCACATACTTGACTAGGTCTTAAATATAATACTCGTACCTCTCCCATCTGCGGGTCGAAATAATATCCCCACAAAATATTGGTTTTTGGCTATTTATTACAATAATAAATCAAACAATAGTTCTTAATTATCTTAGAATTTTAAGTTCTTAGATAATATTTTCTATTTAATTTGTTTAATAAATTGAGTTATCGTAAATAATTACAACATTATTATGTATTAGGGCCAACATTTTAAAAAAAGTCCTTGCTTAGAGAGGGGGTCATGACCCCCATGACTCCCCCTGGATCCGCCCCTGCCCTCTCCCCATTATCACCTTCGGGATTAGACGGCTGGTAACCACATAAATACATCACGTACCGGGATATGATACAGCAGAGTGCCACACCCAGTAAAGGTAAAAGGCATGATGATACATTTATTTAATTTATTTTATGATTTCAGGGAGATTCTGGTGGACCACTACAATCCCGGTTCGGCGATACTACCACAGTGATCGGGATTACATCATTCGGGAAATCATGCGGGATTGTCAATTTACCGGGAGTTTATACAAGAGTAGCCCCTTATGTACCCTGGATTGAAAGTATTGTTTGGCCCGATGAATATTAAATATTAGATAAATAATGTTCAGTATTGTAAAAGACAGAATTAATTTACTTCCACAGTAAATTTAATTCAATCAATTTTATTTATTTTATGATATACAGGGTATTTCAGGACTAGTGTAACAAACTTTAACAGCTTAATCCTGAGGTTATTTTGAGCAAAAAATGTCATATAAACATAGGTCCTATTCCTTCTAGTTACCAAAATACAAGAGGTTGAAGTTCTATAAATAACACATTTTCAAATTTTTGTAATCAAGATACTTTCGGAAAACAAGAATTTTATTGAAAAGTCATACCTTATTTGTCTTAATTAAAAATTGTTGTACTTTTGATTGTATTATTGTTTCATAACGGATGATTATAGTACTGCTGAATATGCAGATATGATTTTTATTTATGGATTATGTAATGGTAATGCCCGTTATGCGTCCAGAGAATACCAAGAAGATATCCAAATAGAAGACAACTTTCCCATTCCCTATTTGCAAGCATTTTTGTTTTCCGAAAGAATCTTGATTATAAAAATTTGAAAATGTCGTGTTATTTATAGAACTTCAACCTCTTGTATTTTGGTAACTAGAAGGAATAGGACCTATGTTTATATGACATTTTTGGCTCAAAATGACCTCAAGAATAAGCTGTTAAAGTTTGTTACACTAGTCCTGAAACACCCTGTATACGTATAACATTTCTGTGAAAAGCTCTATTGTCACTTGAATGAATAATTTTATTTACCTTGGAAGTAAATTTATTTATTGTTTATAATACCGAACTTAAAAATGTGAAAATGTGATTGAGGACTGATAAGAGAACAAGTATTATTTGATAAGATAATATTATCTAAATTCTCATAGTACAATTTTTCATTTTACTAATTATCATTGTGTGCAAAGATTTGCCAGCATAAATATAATTACATTTTTAAACCCTTATAAATAAGTAAGGGTAGATAAACTTCAACAGTATTAAATAACTCATGTACTATTTATTTATTATTAATAAATAACTTATTTATTGTATTTTCATTTATTTATTTACTACGTTTTATAACATATTATTCCAATTCATATCAGTAAAATATTAATTTTAATTTAGAGAAAAAGTCGGAAACAAATACATTTAGACAGACTGGTAAATACAAATATATTTCGTACTTTCCAGATTAGTAAAATACTTTTCAATGTTACTCACTTCAATTATTAAAAAAAGAAGAATACAGAAATAATAACTGTTCAATAATAATTCATTGTAATGTTATCATTGTAAAACCATTATGAAAGTCTTAATCTTAATGACATTATTAAGACCACAAGGTCTTTCTTCTGCTAGTATCATTACCAAGTAGCCATTAATTGTATAAACTTCAACTTCAAGACCTGTTTAGCCTGAAAGTCAGGTAGAGATACACAAAGAACATCGGACTTTATTGTAATGATTTTATAAACAGGAGACAGAAGTGATTTTAGTTTGGTGCTAGTCTAACTAATTGTAACATGAACTGGAGAATTTGTGTTCTCTTGGTGCAACTGTGGTTTTGTTGTAGTGTTTCACAACTGTATGATGAAAAATACGAAGGTATTTAAATGTTTCATTTACTTATTTCGCTGCAAAAGAATTTAATTCCAATTACAATAGCTTATAGTGCAAGTAACAATGATTATATTTACTACACAGGTGATGATTGTGAGTTAGAAGGTAATGTACAAGGAAGATGCGTGCAATTGTCAAAATGTCCCAGTATTATTGACATCATTCAGAAACAAGAACATCCGATAACATGTGGCTACAATGGATTTACTCCTATTGTCTGCTGCCCAGTTGCCGAAAAATTAAAAACTCGTCTCAGTGAACAAAGTAAGTTTATTTACTAACTCATTAATCCTATACTAGCATTATTGTCAACTATATTGTGCATATGTTTAAGTAACATTTTGATGTTGCCAATTTTTATATGACTTCTTTGTATAGAATTTTCAAATATCTTGAATATTTGGCATCGTATATTTTTTGCTGTCAAACATGTTTAAATTGTTTTAAGGGAAGTTATTTCCTAATTTTTATATTAGTTGGATTTCAGTCTTTCCATGATAATAAAAAAGTTATAAATTAATTATACATTTTTTTATTAATTAAATTTAATAAGGCGACGTTTTGGCCAAAATTTTGGCCATAGTGTGAAATAACAATTAAATTAACATAATTGAAGTAAAAAAAGTGAACACCTCAAAAGATTTTATCCATTAACTTTTACCATTCGGCTTATTAAAAAAGAACTAAAATCTTTTGATTTTATAAAATTCAGGAAGTTATTTCCAATTAAAGTTACTGGAGACGTAAGTTCCTTATATTTCTAAGGACCGGTTTTTCCATATCCAGATAATTCCTGACAATTATTGACAGGATAAATGAAAAAAAATATCGCACTTGATATAATTATTACCATTTGTGCTATTATTTCGATGCGATATTTGTTTATTTATCCCGCTGATAGTTATTGGAAAATTTATTCCAAGATTTTAAAACCAAAGCTTAATGAGGTATTTTCCTCCAAAATAATTTAGGAAAGTTTAATAACAGCTAAATATAAAGTTAGTTAACTGCAAGTTAATCGACGTTAATCAGAGTTTAAAGTAGCGGTCATTGTTTTTATTTAAACTAATTATAGGTGAACTAAGTGACAAATGGAATACAATTAATATTAATTGGTTTATAGTTAGTTAAAATAAAATGATATTAATTAATAAAGTTTGTTTATGTTGTAAATACAGTTACATGTATTTATCACACTCGGGCGCTATAAGCTAGTCACTTATAAGCCTTAAATAATCTTAATAACGGAATGATGGGACTCATTATTATTATATGTTGTGGTGAGAACCCGGGTTCGATTCTCACAGACAACAAACAATTTTTACTACATTAAGACTACTCCTGTAGTTCCCCCTCTACTAACATCTTTTGAGATTGTAATTTGACAGCTGGTAATCGCATTTCATAAGCAAAAATATATCACTTACTGACATCTGCTACGGTAGAGTGCCACATCTTGTAGGGTAAAAAGCATGATGATATATTTATTTTATTTGTTTCTGTGTTAAATGGGGTAGGTGGCTCAGTGGTATGGAGTCGGCCTGTGGATCTTGAGAACCCTGGTTCGATCCCCACAGCCGACAAACAATTTTCAACAAATTAAATCTACCCCTGTGGCTCCCCCTTCACTAACATCTTTGGGGACCGTGATTTGACGGCTGGTAATCGCACTTCACGCGAAGAAATATATCACTTACCGAGATCTGTTTAGGCAGAGTGCTATTACACCCAGTAATGGATAAAAGGCGTGATGATATATTTATTTTATTTGTTTCTGTGTTATATCTTTTAATTTCAATACTTAATGTGTTTTTCTTTTTGTGCAGAATGTTTAATTTATCAAAAAATTCAACTGAAGACATTACAAGAATCACCAATAACCCCATTAGAGACTAAACTAGTGACAGAACAAACTTACATCTCTCCTGTATCTTCAACAGAAGATCCATATCTAAATTGGTCAGAAAACTCGACAATAGATCTTTTAAACCAAGCTAAAGAAATAATACGACCAGATCCTCAAAACGAAAACAAACTTTTAATCAACAATGAATCATATAACATTGAAGATTTAAAAACTGTACATTTGGACCTAAGAGAAATATTTGCAAATACAAGCAATAAAAACATTGAAAAATTGACAAACTCTGAAGAAGTAGGAACAGTATATATTCGGTTTAATTATACAGAAGACACTAGTAAAGATGTTCAAGATCCCTTAAATATTACAATATTAAATATAACTACGGCTGAAGATTCAAATATTAGTAATATTCAGCCTGATGAGTTATCTACAAACATAAAAGAAGATCATTTAAATATTTCTTCAGGAGAAAATAATTCTGTATCTACTGATTCAATGATACCAACATCTAATTATGAGTTTGATCCTTCTGATTTTGATATTGGAGATGGACTTGGTATAGTATCAGGAGTCGGGGCTAGAACTTATGAATTTCCACACATGGTAAGTGCAAGAAATTATTTAAGTATTTTTAGATGCAAGTATCTGTAGCAACAGTACATTATCCGTTGTTTATAAACAGCCAATAATGATTACCTTTTGTCTTCATGGAAATTCTGTACAAATAATAGCAGTTATTTGTATTAGTGCTATGCGCGCTATTTTGTTATAAACTCTATAAAATTCCCTATAGGGTAATAACATATAGACAATAAGATTTGTGCTACCATTTATTTCCTAATTACTTTACAGAAAAAAGATTTAAATATAAGAGAGTTTTAATTCTGCATCTAATTTAATCTAGATATTTTATTTTACTTATTTAGTTTTTGTTACAATTAAGCTTATAATATGTACAGTTAAATGTTATGCATTTGTTCTAGTTTCAGATTAACTTTTAGCAGTAATGAAACTAATAAAATTAATTGTATTAATTGATGTATATGCAGAATTTTGTACTCTACTGCTTTTGTTTACAATCTTTTCCTGTAAAATTTTCAGGTAAGAAATTTATCATCTTAATAACCTATGGGCCACTTAAAATTTATGATTGAAATAGTTTTGCAATTTAAAAAAATACTATTTGAATGATTATAATTTGTGATAAAAGTTAGAGGTATATATTTTTTAATAATTATAATATTTCGTTTGAAGGTAGCTCTGGGATTTTCAAGAGGAAAAGAACAATTATGGCGATGTGGAGGAAGTTTAGTTAGCGAAAAATTTGTTTTAACTGCAGCACATTGTCTGTCTTCATCTGACTAGTAAGTACAATATGGGGTGCTTCAAACTATAATAAACCAAGTACATTTTTATTTAAATTTCAAATAAATAGAACTAAAATTTAATCAAGATAATTTAGCTCAAATATTATCAATTTATTATTATTTATTCAATTTTTCAAATCAATTTATTTTTTAACTATTTCCAATTAAACATAGATAATAAAAGTTTGGACTTTATTGTTTATCGGAATAAAATATAATTTTTTATATTAGATTTGTTTCTCATTTTTCATTTATAAATTTGATTCACTATAGTAAATACTTTTAACGCTGGCCATTTCAAGATCTTTTTCATTCTTTAGTGGAGAAATAGAATGGGCAAGCCTTGGCACCAACTACCTCAACATCACACCAAACTACTTCCAAGAGATCATCAAGATAACCCGTCGAATACCACATCCATTATTCAAGCGCCCATCCACCTACCACGACATCGCTCTCGTGGAGCTAGACCGACCCGTGGAGTTCTCCAGGCTTATAAGACCCGCATGCTTGCCTACTAGTCACGAAGTAGATACCCAGGTACAGCTTATAGCTACGGGTTGGGGTCTCACGGAGTTCGCGGGCAAAGCCAGTGACAATTTGCAGAAAGTCAACCTGGATGTGTACTCGATGCAAGAGTGTGGAAAGGTTTACGCAGATACGAGCGGCACCAGGAGATTGAGGAATGGTATTGTAGAAGAGATGCAGTTTTGTGCGGGGGGCAGGCAAGGCCAGCAGGATACTTGCAATGTGAGTTTTTATAGTTTAACATGTTTACTGCCGGGAGGAGATTTTCTTTATCTTTTTCTGGGCCGATAAAACAAAGACAATACAATCTAAACTAGGATAATATTCACAACTTATCAAAAAAGTATTTCTCAAATCCAAAGTTTAATTATTTTTATTACGGTCCTATAAACCGAGAACTTCATCTTACCATGGCCAACTTCATTCAATTGCGCTACGCTTTTATGGCCGTTTTATGTCATTCAAATTCTTAGTTTTATATTTACAGAGCGGGCACGTCAACTACCGCCTCTAACGTGATACGTTGGAACTAACATAACCTAACATATTGAATGTATAAATAAAATACCCAATTCCATTATAGTATGTTATGCATCAAGGGAGGGAAACAAGCGATTGTTCCCGAGTGTGAAGTTGGCAAACCGAGACGTAAGCGAGGGTCGAAGGCTCGAGCTGAAGTCGAGGTTTGCCAACTTCACGCAAGGGATAATCGCGCCCTCCCGTGATGCATATTATACTTTTCGTAACAAGTGCACAAAAATTACTGTCTTATCGGGACAAATGTCAAATATGGGTTGCGTAACTAGTTATCTAGGAAACGCCGCAAACAGCTAATAATCGTAGTCTCTAGGGAGAGAAACATGCTACCTAGGGAGAGAAACATCCTACCTAGGAAGAAAAACAAACATAATGTTTCTCTCCCTGGGGGAGAAAAGCAGTGTTTCTCTCTCTAAAATTAGGAAATAAGAACGTGTTTCTTGTGCATGTGTTACGAAAAATGTATTTCATTTTATTACGTAAACTTCAATATTAAAATATTTTTCAAATATTTTTAGGTTGTTTTTGTAACTTGACCTTATAACCTTAATAAACAGCGCAATCGAATGAAGTTAACCATAATCTTATTCGCATACACCGTTTTGGTCTGTATCTTGCGATATCTTTAAAATAAGCAAATTAAACCCTTTTACATTATTATTATTTATGTAATTATTCCTAATGGCTAAAAAACATAAGCAGTAAAGTGTTTGCTATCCTCGTTTCGGTGGCAAAATTATTTCAACATTTATTAATAATATTAGAATATTTGTATACTATTGATTTATATAATGGGTTTGCTTTATGTAGGGAGACTCCGGAGGACCTTTACAAGTAAAATTAGGCGACAATAATGAACCAATCTACAGTATCATTGGCGTCACTTCTTTCGGAAAAAGCTGCGGACTACAAGGAGTACCTGGAGTTTATATTCGAGTAGCACAATACGTCCCGTGGCTAGAAACTATCATTTGGCCTAATGAATCCTAACAACATTTAATGTTAAGTTCCTGGCAAAGTATGAAATTTGGACAAAGCTTGAAATGAAGTATAAAATCATGCAAATTTTGCAAAACATAAAACAAATATAAAGGCTTGCCTGTGTGATTTACATTAAGTTAAAAAATAATAAACATATTGTGAAATCATTGAAAAACTGTAAAATTTTTCCTGAAGTTGCTTTACAAAAAAACTAAAAAAAATAATGAAAATAAAGGCTTGCGTGTGGGAAGCATGTGTTCTATGGCCTTAGAGTTTATTTGTTAGAAAAGTAAACGAAGCGACACTATTATAATTCCTCGTAAACAGTTTTTAATTTTATACATTAAAAAAAAAATTAATATTTATATTTTTTTCTCCATAATTTAACTAAGACTAAACCGGCGATGACCTGAAATATAATAATAAACATATAAGAAATCCTTGAAATAATGTGTCAAATTCTTTTTGAACTTGTTTTATAAACTTAAGATTATAAAAATCTGTTAATTATGAGTACCTTACTAGGACGTTACAGTTCTTACTATTTTTATTATAACGGGCAAACGACCTCCAACGACCTCAAAGAAAATATTTAACGGGATGTATGACTTATTATTATTAATAAATTGTTGTTTTTTTTTGTAAATATTTAAAAATTAATTACCGAACCCTATTTATTTACTTGGAATCTACAGCTTACTATTTATATACACAAGGAAAAATAGTCATTTTAATTTGGAGGAAAAACGGCAATATAAATATCTGAACAGACTGAAGAAAACAAATATATTTATATTAATTACTTACTTTCCACAGTATTACTAATATTCATTGAAAACTACTCCTCTACTACCATTACGTAGTAGGTATTAGTTTTTTTATTGGCATCAAAAAGAAGACCTGTTTACCCTGAAAGTCAGTTAGAACCAACCACAAAGAACATCGGACTTTAGTGTCAAGAATTTAAAGATAGAGGACAGAAGTGATTTTAGTTTAGTGCTAACTAAACAAACTTGTTTACTTGTTACCATGAATTGGAGAACTTGTGTTCTGTTAGTGCAACTGTGGGTTTGGTGTAGTGTTTCCGGATTTTACTATAATGAAAAATACGAAGGTAAAATGTTTACTTATTTGTTACTTTGCACAACAAGAACTGAGTTCAAATTGTACTATATTGTGTGCTGTACCAAAACCCGAGGGATCGTAAAACAACCGATTAAAAGTCCCTCAATTACGTCCAAAAGAAACCTATAATTTTACTATTCATAAATTAAAATATAAATATTATCAACTGTTACCTAAAGTTTTACAGAGTTGTACTTTGTCTTGACAAAAATAATGAGAAATAAAATAAGCAATAATATGAAAATAAATTGTAAAAACAACTTTATAAATTTTACAGCAATATAATGCAGTACTAGTACATAATTATCATAGATTAATTGGTATCCTATTAACATACAATGAAATTAAAGATATTATCATTCATAATCATGACGTTTTCTTAGCGGCTTGCAACTTTCCTCATTGAAGCACTTTTTATACACATTTACAGGGGCGCCGAGAAGAAAAGCGGGCCCCGGGTAAAAAAAATTCGGGCCCCCTTTAACTTTGAATATTTATTAATTAAATATAAGATACAAAAAAAATATATTTATAAATATATGTATGACAACAATAAGAATTATTAATATCTAAATAAAGTTATAACAATATAAATAAAATTAAATACAAAATTCTGAGTGAATTGGTGCAGCGATGTGTATTGTATACTCACTGTATGACTATCTAATATCTAGTTGCATATTCGATAAATGCAGGGGATACCAAAACAGCACTACGCACAAATGTATAGAGCCTTTGCCTATGTGTGTTGTATACAATGTAGTAATATAACAAACAAAAATGCAACAATGTAATCATGTACTTTTGAATAGTGTATAAATTTATTTAAAATTTCTCGTCGGGCCTGCATATTTATAACTATTTGTTGCTCATGTTCGTCCAAATAATAGCTATTTATGAAACTAGTAAAGAAATGAAGGTTATTACCTTACGCATGTGAAATTTGTAGAACAAGGCGTAGCCGAGTTACGTAAACACATAAGTAAGGTAATAACCTATTTTCTTACAAGTTTCATACAATATTTTTTCTACTTCCGTTCTAATAAATACAAAAGAGCGTTTTTTAAATTATGAAATTTTGACATATTAATGACAGTTATAAATTCAAAAATAAAAGAATAACACATCAGAATTCGTCTACCAAGATATCTTAATTTTTTTTCATCCCTAAAGATGGATCCTCTAAGAGAATAATAAATCTTTTCTAAATTTCTGAATTATTTCTAAAAATTATACTTTCTAAGAGGGTAGTGACAAAAATATAATTACACCTCTTCCATCAGGTGCTTCCTAATCAATAACACGGCACCTTTAGGAAGAAATGTCTCACTTTCTTCCTTCGATGCACAAATAACTATTATTATTTCTTGTGCAAAATCTAACTGTTTGTATTTTCAATACAGGTGATGATTGTGAGTTAGAACACAATGTGCCAGGAAGATGTGTGCGTCTACCTCAATGTCCAAGTGCTATTGAGATCATTCAGAACCGAGAGCATCCTGTAACGTGTGGCTTCATTGGATTCACACCCATTGTCTGCTGCCCAGTTGGTCAGACATTCAAAAATAATGACAATGAACAGAGTAAGTTATTCGATTATTAAACTGCCTTTAATCAAAGTTTATATTAGTTGTGATTATCTCTTTTCCATTTCCACTCTATCGCAGTGAGACACCCAAAAATGTATTTAATTTTATCATTCAAAAATAGGAATATTTATATGTATATTTCCTCAATAAATTAACGCGTTGTATCTAAAGTTCAGCTGTCATTGATTTACATTACTATATAATTATTTTTAAGTAAGTAATGAAAGTTTAATTTATCAAAACAAGATATCCTTGAAAAAATAACGAGTATACAAAAAAATATAATTAGTTCTTAGGTTGCGTTGACTGTTTAAGTTCTAATGGTCTAGTGAATAAACATGAACTGGCGTTTCAATTTTATTACCAAGGCCAGATTTATCATTTTGACACTTATAGGCTGCCGATTTTTTGCCGCCACCAATAGTGATTTAAATGAATAATAGATAAATTAAATGCATCATTATTTGTTGAGAATCTAATTAAAGTATAAAATTTCTAAAAAAATCAGGAAACAATATGTCAAATGTAATCAAAGTAGTTAAGTTCCTTCAACAAATTAGATTCTATTAAAAAAATTGCTAAGTAATAGATCAAATTTGGGACAATCCTACTATAATAAGAGTTATAGTTAAATGTTAAAGCTAAGAAATTAAAAACAATAGCAGTGCTTTATTATTAAACAATAAAATTTTAAGTTTCTTTATGTATGAATAAATGACAATCAAATTTGCTGGTCTAGGCAATAGTCCAATCGCACACATCCTTGTGAGATATCCAGTCCTGTTTACTATACTGTTCTGGTTTTCATCCATTTACTTTAAAAGAGGTAAGAACAAAACAGCAATAAACGAGAAGAATTATTATTTAGTTGTAAACTATAATGGCATGGTGGAAGAATTAAATGTGAAATAATAATAGATCCAAATTCATGATTTAACAAGAGCACTGCCAATGGCGATGAATCATTTTATTTCCCTCAATAAACAATAAAGCACATTATTAACATTATTTATAGGTTGTATATAAAAACTATTATATCTAATATTTAAAAGCAACTTTCAAATTGCAATCAGAATCTACTTTAAATCAATAAATAAACGAGTTATTTGCTTGTCCATCTAAACCCAACCTTCTGCACACTATATACGGAATTTGACCAAACAGAAATTTGGATAACAACAGTATAAAACATTGCTGAAGCTTCCATGAAAGCAAAGGAAACAGTAAGAAAGTAAGAGATATGTAAGCTCATGTAACCGACTACATAGAAGAATATTTGTTGCTGATCGCCGAAGTGCGATGTCGAGTGATGGTACGGCGTCGTTCAAGCTTGTTACTTAGGACGTCGCGGTTCGCTCTTGTACTATCTATTGCAATTATATGGTTTTCGCGTGCTGACTAGAATTGAAAAAAATGTTTATTACCTGTTTCAAAAATATTATCTGTAAATTTTGAAAATTAATTACGCTTGTAATAATTATTGTAAATGAATGAAACAAACTCCAAAGGGTTCAATATATCTATTTATACACGTGCCTAGTCTGTAAATGCAGATGTTTGGAAAGTTACAAGCCGTCAATTTAATATAAAATATAATTAAGTTTTAATAAATAAATATATGTGTATATTATTTTATTTGTTTATATAGTTGATTTAAAAAATGGGCATCATAAACCTGCCAATAGAAACAAAGATAGATATAATGGCCATGTCTGACCTTACCACAATGAATGACATTTTTCGTTGTCAATTATGACAGATAATTAATTTCAAATTTATGATTTTGAATCTTATTGATTACATTTAAATTATAAGTCTTTCACCGACCACCAAAATATTTATATTTGAATCAATTACATTTATTTAAATTTAAAAAGTCGTTCTAGTTTTCGTTGTCAATTATGACAGATAATTACCTAATTACTTTCATACATACATACTTTTTTTCATGGCATGATTTGATGCCGTATCACTCGATATTTGCTGTACACAAATGTTGAGATTTTTTTTTAAATTGGGCCTGTAATGCTTTCTTTATATCAATCTTAATAGCTCGCCACTGATATATATAATAATGTGTAGGTGACGAGTGCTATTTGGGAAACAAAGGTTTGGGCACGTGCAAGATGCTGACAGAATGTCCGAGTGCTATGCAGATGATCCAAGAACATCAATATCCCATACACTGTAGTTATAACAAAAATATGCCCATGGTGTGTTGCCCAAAATCAACATATCCGCCTTCAGCAACAGAACCAATTCCTGCTATACCAATAACAGAATCAATTCCTGCTTTGTCAACAACAGAATCAATGCCTGCTACGACAACAGAATCAATTTTTGATTTGCAAAAAGCACTTTTAGCACTGAAGGAAACATCGTCAGATCTGCCATCAACAGAAGAAGAGAATTCTCGTATCAGTGAAGAAGGTAAGCTAAATAAAAGATTAATAAAACAGATGGATGGATGTGATTGAAAGTTTGTTGCGTGATGTAAGAACAGAACCAATTCCTGCTATACCAATAACAGAAGCAGCTCGTGCATTGACAACAGAATAAATTTTTGATTTTCCAGTACCACTTTTAGCACTGAAGGAAACACCGACAGCTCTGCCACCAACAGAAGAAGAAAGTTCTCGTATCAGTGAAGATAGTAAGTTAAATAAAAGATTAATAAAACAGATGGATGGATGGATGTGATTGAAGGTGAAGAAATGTGAGGAATATAAATGTGGTTGAAACAAGAATAGTGCATGGTGATTCTTTGATGAATCTGATGAGTGCATGTTCTGTGAATGTTTCAGAGGTTCGTGCTACTCCATTTAATGGAAACAGTGTGAATATGTATGCATGTATGACTGCAGTATATTAGATTTAAAAATATTATTTTATTTCTCGACAGAATGCTTAAGTTTTCAAAATATAAAATTAAAACAACGAGAAAAGCTTAATTACACAGATGAAGAAGCACAAAAATTAGACGGCCTTAATAATGAGATAACTGAATTTCCATATCAGGTATGTATTACTTTCAAACTTTCAAATTCCAAATTGATATTATTATCACGATTTTTCTTTTTCTATTAATTTTCCTTTGGTAGGTAAAAAACATATTCATGAAAGTTAAAAATTGCTTGACACTATTTAAGTACATAAATTTATTATATACCAAGGAAAAATTTTGGGAGTTACGGCTAACTGTTAATTAAATATGATATAGGTTTCGGTTTCTTAAAATTAAAAATATCGTTTTCGTTACGGTTTCGGTATTTTTCGGTTACGTTTTTATTTACGGTTTCGGTGCAAAATACCGTTACAAAAACCTAATATATTTAAGCGCACTGTGCAATTACAGTATATAAGTATAAGTAACTATTTCGCAAATTTCCTAAAAATATTTGTAAGTATTTGTATCTTTTGCAATCTTTAAAAGTAATTTCTACGTACACCGCAGTATCATTCTTCCTTTCACACTACCATTCATATCCATTGTTGCAAACCCTGAAGACTACAACTTTATAAAAATATAAAAACTAATAACTTATATTTTCAATTCAATATGTTATTTATACCGGGTAATATACGGTTTTAAAACCGAAATGATGTCGGTTCGTTTATAAAATCAGTTAAATTTCTATTTCGGTTTGCATATTTGAGAACAAAAAATATTGGTTTCGGTTTTTGGTTACAATTTCATTTAAGGTAAATATCGGTGCGGATTTCGAATACGGTTTCGTTACGGTTTTCTGTAAGCATTGTATATATGTTGCTAATGGTGGAATTCTGTAATGAATCTATAGGTTTATAGATCCGTAAATCTGTAAATAATGAACATATCAATATTTGTTAAGGTGTAAATATTTCATAGTCATAAGTTTCGTTGCAATATTGTTCATCATTTGCAGATTTATGGATCTATAAAAATTATAGATTTATACAGAATTGCACCATAACTCAAGTATATGTATGAAACAACTACTATGGCGAGATCCTTCCAAAAACTGTCTATTTAAATAATATCGTATATCATATAGTATATTATATATATATATTAAATTGGTATTATGGACTAATCTGTTTTATGAATCAGACTATTAATGTTATGCATTATTTTTCCCATTTTTTAAAGGTTGCTTTAGGAACTTCATCTAAATCTAAAGACGGTGTATATTCTCGTTATGGAATAAATTGGAAATGTGGAGGAACTTTAATCAGTAACAAATTTATTTTAACCGCAGCACATTGTCTGGAACCCGATTATTATAAGTACGTCTTATACATTATCATTTAATCGTATTATATTTTCTTTCATATATTTTAGTAAGACTATAGACTACGCAATCATAGGAAATGCGATATTAAAAACGTATTTAGGACTAGCAAACCCCGAACAAGTGGTGTACAAAATTATCCGTCAATTTCCACACCCCTCGTACAAATCTCCTTCGGTCTATCACGACATTGGCCTTGTGGAGCTAGAGAAGCCAGTGGAATTCACAGAATATACAAGGCCTGCTTGTCTATATCAAAACATGGACCAGAAAACAGATCTTATATCCGCAGGTTGGGGACTTGGAAAATTGAAATTGATTGAAGTCAGTGAAAAATTGCTAAATGTCAAAGTAAACATGTTCTCTGAGGAAGAATGTGCTGGGATATACAAAGATCTCGGTGGTTCTGGAAGACTGGCAAGCGGGATCGTACATAAATATCAATTCTGTGCTGGGGGAGCTAATGACTTGGGAAATGCAGATATTAGCAAGGTATTTGCTAAATGTTACATCTTGTGCCCCAAATAAATAGAAATACATACAAAATAAATTTGTCACAGCCCTGACAGAAAGTAAAATTGAGAGAAGAAACTATAAATATTTGTATTTAATAAGTATAAGTAGATTCTTAATTAATGATACATAACAAAAATAGAGAGAATAATTGGAATCAAATCAAATTTAAACTAATGTGGACCGTAGCTTAGCTGGTTTAAAGCATAAGACCGGAGTTCATAGATCCCAGGTTCAAATCCTGGCGGTATCCCAATTTTTCTTTTTATAATTTAATTATAACTATTTGAGAAAATGAAACTTGACTTCAGAGGTAAACATGATTCTTTCAGGACATTTAAATATATAAATATCTAAGACTGTTCTGCCGATTAAAACAATCACAAATAAGATAGGAAAACAGTTCCTTTCTTCCCTAGGGAGGATAACTTTATTTTCTCCCGTTGATATGAAACGATACCTTAAGGTCGTAGAAAAAAAATCGCCCAAGAGACAAAAAGTAAAATCATATGCATGGCAACTGAAAAATAACGGTATGATGATAGTGATTTTTGCCAAAAGAAAATAAATAAATTTATAATTTAAAACTTATTTCTGAAAACTCTTTTCTGATAGTATACTTTGTAAATATAGGGCCTAATAGCAGTATAACCCATCAAAAGGCAATAGCAGTCAAAAGTTACTCACACTAAAAAAAATTAAATTCATGTTAAATAATGAAAATTGGTCAAATGTTTTAAACAACAATGATACAAATACTTGTTTTAATAATTTTATGGAATCTTTTTTGTTTAATTTTGACGTTACACATCCAAAATGTACTGTACAATTAAATAAAAATAATAATAAATCATGGCTTACAAATGATATCAAAGCACAGTCTCTGAATTTGAAAGAACTGTACAAACTTTTAAAATTAGGACTTATAAGTAAAGACAATTATAATGTTCTTAGAAGTAAGTATCGTAAAATGTTAAAAATAGCTAAACATGATTTTAACTCAAAATTAGTTCAAAAATGTAATAACAATACCTCGAAGGTGTGGAAGCTTATTAAAAAAGACTCTTAATGTTAATAAATCGCTAATTATAAAATTTTCAAATGCAAAACGTTTTGAAAGTACTTTAATTCGCTCAAATAATCAGGTAGGTACTGCCACAGTGGATGAAGTGTGTAGTACATTAGCATCTTTGTGCTACTTAATCAAAAGACTACGATGTTTGGCAGATACTGTAAAAACTTTCTACTTCGCGAAATTTTATCCCGTACTATGTTATGGTATAATTTTCTGGGGTTGCTCTCAAGCAGCACAGCGAGTTTTTAGATTACAGAAAACAGCAATCAGAAATATTTTCAAACTTCCTTTTAGGAGATCTTGTCGAGACTTATTCAAAAAAGAAGAGTTTTTGACAATGCCATGTACATACATATTAAATGTAGCTATGCATATTAAAGAAAATATAAACAGTTTAGAAACACACAGCGACTCGCATCAATATAACACGCGTGGTAAAAGAAGTTTGAAACTACCGAAAATCAACTTGAATAAATCTAAAACTAACCCCAACTATCTCGGTTTAAAAATATATAACTGTTTACCGCAATATCTGAGGGATCTGAATAATAATAAAAAATTTAAAATGGAACTTAAAGAATATTTGATTTCAAAAAGCTGTTACACCATCGAAGAATTTTTTAACGAAAAATCTTAATTATTTTAAGTAATTTTAAGTATATTATGTAATTATATTTTTAACTTGACGTTTTCTATTCCTATGTATTTTGGTTATGAATTAAATAAATTATTATTATTACTACTAGGGCGTACTATTAGAAACTAGTGACTTTTTTATATTTAAAAATTTAAAATTAAGTTGCATTAAAATTAAGTAGATGAGTTTGTGGAGCGTGATATCATTGGATAGATTTGTTTATTAAACGTAAAAGGGAAGCAAGACCACGAAAAATAAATTCCATTAAACATATAAATTCTAAAAAGTACTGTTAAACATTTTTTCTAACGAGAAATTTACAACATTTTGAAGCTAATTGCTTTCAATAACTTTACTAATTAATTAATTTATCCTAAAAGCTTACTTTCTATAACTGTGAATTCAGAATAATAATAATATTGCTGTCCTGCGTGATGGCCGCACGGGTTAGAGCCTTACTCACGGCCGCTAGGTCGTGGGTTCGGGTCCCGCCCGTGGCGGCCATTTGCAATTGACATATTCGGTATATAACCGTTGTAGTTGGTCTGATATATATATATATATATATATAAATAATAATACTAATAATAATATTGTTGCATACTTTGAGCAGGAACAGCTGTCGCCCACGGCTCTCGTTGTCCACTACAAATCAGCACAACCAGGGGTTCTATGAGATCTATTCAGTCTATTCCACAGCACTACCACTCATATATTAACGTTTCTTTTGTATACCACGTGCTAATACACACAATAACGCACAATTTACGCAATAAAATATCACTAAAACATTCATAAACGATCACTACAAGAGTCCGCACACTACTAACTCGATGCGAGCAAACGAACACTGTCCATAATTAATTGGTGACATGTTGTAACTTGTTCGGTTACGTTAAGAAATTTTTATTTGTTATTCAAACTCAATCATCTTAGCTACTAAATATAATATACAAGGTCTACTGTTCGCGGATTTTGCTGACAATTAACGAATAAATCCAAATTGCGATTTTGAAAGATTTGTACGCATCAAAATGACTTCCACTGACAATTAGGTGCGTGAAGAAACAAATGTAATATATTTATTTTTTGTAATTGCGAAAATTATTATATATTTTTGGAACCAGTGACTTAGCTAGTTACTTTTGAAATTAATTTACTTTTGACAGCCTTAAAATATTTTGGTGAGTTATACTGCAACTGACCCAAAGAAAAAACTATGTTTGAAATTTTCAATACACGAGTGACTTAAGAAAGAGAAGAGATCTGCTTCAAAAAATATCATGACGCCTTTTACCCATTACTGGATGTGGCATTTGCGTAGCAGATCTCGGTAAGAGGTATATTTATGCGCGTGAAGTACAGATACCAGTCATCAAATCACGACCACCAAAGATATTAGTGGTGGGAGAACCACAGGGTTAATTTTTTTGTGGTGAAAATTGTTTGTTATCTGTAGAAATGGAACTCAGTTTCTCAAAACCACACTCTGACTCGATACCATTGATCCATCTACCCCAATTTGCAATCAATTATAAAATTTTGATTTGGAAAAGTATTCTCTATTTATTTGGGACATACTTCATTTTTAAACCATGTCAAAGCAACAACAAACGAAATACAATGTTTTCTTTATAAATTAAAGATGTACATTTGTTGTAGAGTGATTCAAGCGTCGCAATTCAATTTAATAATAACACTGGAATATCCTATATAGTCGGGATAAAGTCCTTTGGAAACACGTTGGGCTTGAGAGGTGTTCCAGGGGTCTACACCCGAGTGGCTGCGTATATCCCGTGGATTGTGAGCGTTGTTTGGTTACAACCCAATCTTCAGGTGTCAGGAATGGAACAAACTTTCAATGAATCTGAGATGGCAACACCGGAAATCACTCAGAAGATAGATAAACCAATCACACGACTATCTATTAGTTTAAGCGCTCGAAGTAATAAATATCTATCATATTGTTTTTCATTGAAATATAAATATTTACATATTTTTCTACAGAATGTTTATTTGCTCGAGAGGTTGAAAATAAAGTAATAAACTTAATTTATAAACCGGGTGGTAACAGATTTGTATTTAGTGGAATAGAAGTATCAGCTGGCGAATTTCCTCACATGGTATGCAAATTATTTACTTATATTACTCGTATTCCGTGTACAACTTCTTTACTGATTTAAGTAAATGGAGTCTTATTTAATCAATTTGTTATTAGTGGAAGTAAAGTTAGTAAAGCAAGCTAATGGAAAATAAATGATTAGTTTCAATAAATGTGAGCTGAATTTGCAGCAAATGGAATATGTCTCTTGTTATATTTTGTATTTATTACAGGTTGCTCTTGGATTTTCAAAATCAGAAGAAGAATATGATATAACATGGCAATGTGGAGGAAGTTTAATCAGTGATAAATTTGTCTTAACTGCTGCGCATTGTTTGGCTTCGAAAGATTTGTACGTATTATAATAAATATAAGTATATTAATTAAAAACGATATATATATCACATAAGAAATTAGTTTTTCTCTTCGCAAAAAGATTTTAAATTATTTTAGACAAAACTACTTCGTTAATATAATTTTCAAAATGTAACGGATTTTTATTTTGTTTTAATAAGCCAAATGACCTAATTTTGTAATATGTTAAATGTATTTCAGGCTTTAGTGAAAAAACGAATTTTAAATAATTAAAATTTTAAATTTATTTGTGGACGTTTGTACATATATTTTGATCAATATCAAGCAATAGTAATAATATTTCGAGGAATAGTTGTTTTATGTACTTATTTTACCAAGTGTGTGAAATATCTGTTTAAAATTAGTTAAACGAGGTTCTTTCTCGAACAAGGTGCATATTTTTTATCTTAAAGTAAGTAGCGGTTTTTTTATGTATATTATACAATCGTTTTCAGTGACTAAAATGAGCAATTATTTATAAATAATAAAATTAAAACTTCAATCTTTTAACAGCAATATCAATGATTCCATGACATGCAACTTCGATTTGTTTTGCTAATCTAAAACAAATTTAAAATTTAAGTTTTGTTGGTTCAACTGACTATAAAATGTTTAATTCCATGACAACTATAAACACCTAACAATTTATACAAATACAACATCTTGACATGATATTTTACTTATTTGACAGCATCTCCATTCAATTTAGTCTGAACCTTTTTCTAACTTTATTGTAGAAAAATCGCTATAAAGTAAGATAAAAATTATATATAAACGTGAATAAAATAACATTTTTATACCCCCAAATAATTATTTGTTATACAACTGATACAGATAAAAGTAACGAGCGAAATAATGGTGCGTACTAATTAACAAACTTGAGTTTATTTGTGTTAATGAAACTATTTGTGTTTTTCAAAAAATTAACAAGCAAGAGGTCGTGCGTTTGAATGTAGCAAAAATACGATTGTGTTTGAGTGCTTCGAATTCCACTATAAGCTATAGCCTTTCTGTATGGTAATTGAAATTTAATTCATGTTGCGCAAAATAACAAAATAACAAGTAAATTCCATAAATTTTACAATTTAAAATAATTACCATTCTCACTTTCATAATATATCGTGTTTGGTATCAAATAAAAAGGTCTTTTAAAATGTTCAACGAGCAGAATTAAAAAAAATTATTGACAATTATTTTAAAGAAATTGCTTCAAAACCTATCATGCTTGCTATCAAATCTTTTGAAGGGTCCACGTGTAGAATTAAAGACATGTTTTAATCAAAACAAGCAGCAAAAATTGTGTTCATTATCTTTCTATTATCAGCTTTATACTTATATTTATTGAAATTATTTCAGTGGAAATCTGACGTGGGCTCTTGTTGGAGACCATATCCTTATTATATATCCACTTCTACAAGATCCAGGACAACTAGTATACAAAATAAAACGTCGAATTCCCCATCCGTTATATAAACGTCCATCAACCTACCACGACATTGCTCTTCTAGAACTTGATCGTCCAGTAGACTTCAGCATAACTACAAAACCCGCCTGTCTGTATGAACCCAACACAAATACGGAAAATGAGGTCGTGGCCACAGGATGGGGTCTCACAGAAAAAGGATATACTACAGTTTTTTTACAAAAAGTCACACTAGACTTATTTACTTCAGACGAATGTAACCAAGTATATGATAATTTAAATAATACTAGGAGGCTTAAAAGTGGTATTATGGAAAGGAATCAGTTTTGTGCTGGTGGACGAAGTGGAATACAAGATACATGTCGGGTTAGTAAAATTTGTATATACGATATTTTATACACAAACGGAAAAATGCATTATTTTATCCAACACCCACTACTTATAAAGTCATTATTGTTGTCATTTTAGATTAGTAAAGTGGTTTATAACTCACACTTGAGTTATAAGTCATAAGTCACGCATAAATTATGACTTGTAACTCACTGTTGAGTTTAAATATAACAAAGTTGAAAAAAGGTTGCATCTGTAGTAGTCGAAATGGAAGACAAGAATTTTAGGCTAAACTTGACTTGGGGGCCAAACCTGAAGTTTGCTGCAGAACAAGCTGCTTCTGGCTTGAATTCAGGAATACCAACTTAACGTCAAAAGCCGGACAATTTGAAATGCGAAGTATATTTATCATAAAAATGTGTTCTGTACTAGGTTTGGCATGGTTAGGGGTGTTTTTTTTTAAGTTAAATTTTATGACAGAACAATTCGGATGACGCCTGGATTCGAACCAGGGATCCTCCGCTAAGCAAAATTTTGTTTGTAATAAAATTCGCATTCAAGTATATTTATCATAAAAATGTGTTCTGTACTAGGTTTGGCATGGTTAGGGGTGTTTTTTTTTAATTGGTACTCCTGAATTCAAGCCAGAAACAGCTTGTTCTGCAGCCAACTTCAGGTTTGGCCCTCAACTCAAGTTTTACCGAATTTTATTCCCGAAATAATCATTAAGGAAGCGGAAAAAGCGGTTGTTGATATTTTACCAAAAAAAGTCTAAAAGTTCTGCGGCCTCGTGGACTAATACTTTTCTCGCGTGACTTATTTGTAATATAACACACTTGTACCATAAATAACTATAACATTGCCAATGGCTTTGAATCACTTTATTTCCCTTTGCTTACTAACAAACAAACCTTAAGTCACATGCTTCACACAAACAAGACATTATGCTCGATTCTAGTTTAAATTATTCTGAATTTCATTTCATTATTTAAGTATTGAATATTTTGTTCGCCACGTTTGATTCACTCATATTTTAAACAAACTCAAAACCCGAGACCACACGCTTCACACACGGAAAACTATTTTTGTATAATTTTTTTGTATGATACACTAATATATTCTGGTAAAATGATTTTTTTTTATTCTAGGGTGATTCTGGTGGCCCCCTTCAATTTAAAATGTCTGATTACGTCGGACCTATATGGCATCTGTATGGAATAACATCATTTAGCAAAACTTGCGGATTTCAAGGGGTACCAGGAGTTTATATTCGAATATCTTCATATGTACCGTGGATTGAAAGTATTGTTTGGCCGGATGAA
This sequence comes from Pterostichus niger, assembly GCA_947425015.1. Lineage (NCBI taxonomy): Eukaryota > Metazoa > Arthropoda > Insecta > Coleoptera > Carabidae > Pterostichus > Pterostichus niger. Next base: position 36,344,835 of record OX380340.1, on the reverse strand, counting down.
TATATTCCTAACCCTGAAGCACCAGAATTAGTAGTAGCATAAATAATAATTTCTATTTGGGTTTGATACTTTGTTACTAATAGTATGAGTTATTCGTGTAATAAAATTTAAAAAAATAAAACCATAATTATTTTATTCCTTAACATATTAATAAACACTGTCCTGACCTACATGTTATTATCAAAAATTGAAATATGCTCATATTTTTAATATACATCAAATTTAAATTGAATAAAAAATGCGATATTTCATAAGGGCCTATGTTTAGTTAGTTTAGTATTGAAGGCGTTGTAACAGGTAGTTTACCGCACTCACCGCCGCCCCTCGACGGTCATACCAAAGATTCATTTATTGTTACCGTTATGTTTCTGTTTATTTTGTTAGAAATTTGTGCATTTAAAACGCCAACATTAAGTAATGTATAACAGACATTTATATTTCCATAATTTAACTAAGGCTAAACCGTCGATAACCTTAAACATAAAAACAAACATATATGAAATACTTGAAATAATGTGTCCAATTCTTTCTGAACTTGTTTTATAAACTTAAGATTATAAAAATCTGTTAATTATGAGTACCTTACTACGACATTACAGTTCTTACTATTTTTATTATAACGGGCAAACGACCTCCAACGACCTCAAAGAATATATTTAACGGGATGTATGACTTATTATTATTAATCAATTATTTTTTTTTGTAAATCCATTAATATTTATAAATTAATTACCGAATTCTATTTATTTACAGGGAATCAACAGCTTACTATTTACATACACAAGGAAAAATAGTCATTTTAATTTGGAGGAAAACGGCAACATATATATCTGAACAGACTGAAGAATACAAATATATTTATATGTAATTACTTACTTTCCAAAGTATTTAAATTCTATTTACTAATATACATTGAAAACTATTATTAAAAACAATAATACAAAAACAGTAATTGACAATTAATAATTCATTACAGCTAAACAAAACTTATATCTTTCACCGTAAAACCAGTATTAAACGTCTCGACTTAGTTATTTCTTATAATACCATTATTAGCCGCAAGGCTTTTCCTCTACTACCTGTTTAGCCTAAAAGACAGGTAGAACCAACCACAAAGGACATCGGACTTTAGTGTCAAACTTGTTTACTTGTTACCATGAATTGGAGAACTTGTGTTCTGTTAGTGCAACTGTGGGTTTGGTGTAGTGTTTCCGGATTGTACTATGATGAAAAATACGAAGGTAAAATGTTTACTTATTTGTTACTTTGCACAACAAGAACTGAATTCAAACTGTACTATGTAGTTTAAATAAATATAAATATATCATCACGCCTTTTACCCATCACTGAATGTGGCACTCTGCCTAAGCAGATCTCGGTAAGTGACATATTTTTTCGCGTGAAGTGCGGTTACCAGTCGTCAAATCACGGCCTCCAAAGATATTAGTGGTGGAGGAGCCACAGGGATAGATTTTTGAAATTGGTGAAAATTGTTTGTAGTGTGTTGTACCAAAACCTGAGGGATCGTAAAAAAAAAACGATTAAAAGTCCTTCAATTACGTCCAAAAGAAACCTCAAATTTTACTATTCGTAAATTGTTACTGTTACCTAAAGTTTTATAGAGTTGTACTTTGTCTTGACAAAAATAATAAGAAATAAAATAGGCAACAATATGAAAATAAATTGTAAAAACAACTTTATAAATTTTTCAGCAACATATTGCAGTGCTACTACATAATTATCATAAATTAATTGGTATCCTATTTGCATAGAATGAAATTGAAGATATTATCATTCATAATCATGACGTTTTCTTAGCGGCTTGCAACTTTCCTCATTGAAGCACTTTTTATACACATTTATAACTATTTGTTGATCATGTTCGTCCAAATACATATTGTTGAAGCTGATTTAACTTTCTTTATTTTGATCTACTTTTGTCGTATTTTGTTATTGAGTATTTTAAACATTATCACTAGTCCTATTACTTCTGCCAGCAACATCACCATCGCTGGGACATCATCACAGCCAAATAGTGTTTGAAAATAAATTGAATCTTGCTAATTCCACAATAGAAGCACTAACAACAATTTCTAATAATGCAGATATAAAATACTGCTATAATCCGGATTAGCCTTTCCAGTAATTTTATGTTTAGAATTATTTTTCAATTTGTTTCATAAGTACGTACAGATAGTTTATATTCTTTGCAAATGACATGTTAAATGAAACTTTTAATCAATGTTTAATTTTAAACATTCGAATTAAGATATAATATTATAACAATATAAGGATAACAAGTAATATTTACATAATCTGTAGTGTTATTTAATGAAATGTTCAATTAAAATATTTCATAAAATCCAACTCTGGCCATTCTGAACCACTTAGGCACAGTTGTAGTTTTTTTTAATATAAGTTGAATTCATCAAACTCTTGCTTGCTAAACGTAAGTTATATTAACTTAGCTACAACTGCTTGTAGATTATATTAAATTTTTTTAAGATCTTGTCAAAAAAAAAAGTTCCTCAATTGACAGAAAATACTTTTTATCCCTAAAGATGGATCCTCCAAGAGAATAATAAATCTTATCTAAATTTCTAATTTATTTCTAAAAAATTATACTTTCTAATAGGGTAGTGACAAAAATATAATTATACCTCTTCCATCAGATGATTCATATTTAATAAAACGGCACCTTTAGGAAGAAATGTCTCACTTTCTTCCTTCGATGCACAAATAACTATTATTATTTCTTGTGCAAAATCTAACTGTTTGTATTTTCAATGCAGGTGATGATTGTGAGTTAGAATATAATGTGCCAGGAAGATGTGTGCGTCTACCTCAATGTCCAAGTGCTAATGAGATCATGCAGAACCGAGAGCATCCTGTAACGTGTGGCTTCATTGGTTTCACACCCATTGTCTGCTGCCCAGTTGGTCAGACATTCAAAAATAATGACTATGAACAGAGTAAGTTATTCGATTATTAAGCTGCCTTTAATCAGAGTTTATATTAGTTGTGATTATCTCTTTTCCATTTGCCACTTGGTTCACTGTAGTTACCTAAACAAACTGATGCACTTTTTGAAGTGAGGTACTTCAAGCTAAATCCGAAACAGGAAATCTAGAACCGTGAGGAAAGTAAGTCAGTTAAAGAATAAAACGATCTGGTTCAATAACATTTGAAGTAATTCATCCCAATAAGTGCATCACTTATGTTAGTCTTGAGTCCGAATTAGTAAATCTAGAATTACCACCAATAGTGATTTAAAATGAATAATAGATAAATTAAATGCATTATTATTTTGTAAGAATGTTAAATATTTTCAAAATAGTTCCATTAACAAATTAGATTCTATTTAATAAATTAATAGGTCATATTTGGGACCAATCCTACTATAAAAAGAGTTATAGTTAAATGTTAAAGCTAAGAAATTAAAAACAATATCAGTGCTTTATTATTAAACAATAAAATTTTTAGTTTCTTTATGTATAATAAATTTTAATAATTAAAAAATATGAAATGATAACCAAATTTGCCGTTTAGGCTATAGTCCAATCGCACACATCATTGTGAGATATCCAGTCCTGTTTACTACACTGTTCTGGTTTTCTTCCATTTACTTTACAAGAGGTAAGAAAAAAACAGCAATAAACGAGAAGAATTATTATTTAGTTGTAAACTATAATGGCATGGTGGAAGAATTAAATGTGAAATAATAATAGATCTAAATTCTTGATTTAACAAGAGATTTGGCACTGCCAATAGCGATGAATAATTTTATTTCCCGAGAGAGTACTTGACATTTTTATTTCCCTCAATAAACAATGAAGCACATTATTAACATTATTTACCGGTTGTATATAAAAATTATTATATCTAATATTTAAAAGCAACTTTCAAATTGCAATCAGAATCTACTTTAAATCAATAAATAAACGAGTTATTTGCTTGTCCATCTAAACCCAACCTTCTGCACACTATATACGGAATTTGACCAAACAGAAATTTGGATAGCAACAGTATAAATCATTGATGAAGCTTCCATGAAAGCAAAGGAAACAGTAAGAAAGTAAGACATCTACTAGCTCAGGCAACCGACTATATAAAAGAATATTTGTTGCTGATCGCCGAACTGCGATGTCGAGTGACGTTAAGGCACCGTCCGAACTTGTTACTTAGGAGATCGCGGTTCGCGTTTGTACTATCTATTGCAATTATATAGTTTTCGCGTGCTGACTAGAATTGAAATAAATATTATTTTATAGCTACGAAATATTATTATCAGTTTCAAAAATATTATCTGTAAATTTTGAAAATTAATTACGCTTGTAATAATTATTGTTAATAAATGAAACAAACTTCAAAGGGTTCAATATCTATTTATACACGTGCCTAATCTGTAAATCAGATGTTTGGAAGATTACAAGCCGTCAATTTAGTATATATAATTAAGTTTTAATAAATAAATATATGTATGTATTATTTTATTTGTTTATATAGTTGATTTAAAAAAATGGGCATCAAAACCTGCCAATAGAAACAAAGATAGATATAATGGGCATGCCTGAGCTTACCACAATGAATGACATTTTTCGTTGTCAATTATGACAGATAATTTATTTCAAATTTATGATTTTAAATCTTATTGATTACATTTAAATTATAAGTCATTCACCGACCACCAAAATAATTATATTTGAATCAATTACATTTATTTAAATTTAAAAGTCGTTCTAGTTTTCGTTGTCAATTATAACAGATAATTACCTAATTATTTTCATACAAACATACTTTTTTCATGACACGATTTGATGCCGTATCACTCGATATTTACTATACACAAATGTTGAGATTTTTTAAAAATTGGGCCTTTAATGCTTTCCTTATATCAATCTTAATAGCTCGCCACTGATATAAATATAATAATGTGTAGGTGACGAGTGCTATTTGGGAAACAAAGGTTTGGGCACGTGCAAGATGCTGACAGAATGTCCGAGTGCTATGCAGATGATCCAACAACATCAATATCCCATACACTGTAGTTATAACAAAAATATGCCCATGGTGTGTTGCCCAAAATCAACTTATCCGCCTTCAGCAACAGAACCAATTCCTGCTATACCAATAACAGAATCAATTCCTGCTTTGCCAACAACAGAATCAATTCCTGCTATGTCAACAACAGAAGCAATTCATGCATTGCCAACATTTCGTATCAGTGAAGAAGGTACGTTAAATAAAAGATTAATAAAACAGATGGATGGATGTGATTGAAGGTTTGTTGCGTGATGTAAGATTGCAAGTGTGAGGAATATGAATGTGGTTGAAACAAGAATGGTGCATGATGATTCTTTGATGAATCTGATGAGTGCATGTTCTTTGAATGTTTTAGAGTTTCGTGCTACTCCATTTAATGGAATACAGTGTGCTATTTTGTGTATATGTATGCATGTATGACTGCAGTATATTAGATTTAAAAATATTATTTTATTTCTGGACAGAATGCTTAAGTTTTCAAAATATAAAATTAAAACAACGAGAAAAGCTTAATTACACAGATGAAGAAGTACAAAAATTAGACGGCCTTAATAATGAGATAACTGAATTTCCATATCAGGTATGTATTACTTGATCCAACTTTCAAATTCCAAATTGATATTATTCTCACGATTTTTCATTTGCTATTAATTTTCCTTTCGTAGGTAAAAAATATATTTATGAAATTTAAAAATAAAAGTAGATAAATTGTTTTATACCAGAAAAAAATTTGGGGGTTACAGCTAACGGTTTTTATATCTATAAAATATCAATTTCGTTTATCGGTTACGATTTTTTGAAAATATTATATAGATTTGGGTTTCTTAAAATTATAAATGCCGGTTTCGTTACGGTAGCGGAATTTTTTGGTTACGGTTTTATTTACGGTTTTGGTGCAAAATATCTTTACAAAAACCTAATATATTTACGCGCATTGTGCAATTACGGTATATAAGTATAAGTAACTATTTCGCAAATTTCCTAAAAATATTTGTAAGTATTTGTATCTTTTGCAATCTTTAAAAGTAATTTCTACGTACACCGTAGTATCATTCTTCCTTTCACACTACCATTCATATCCATTGTTGCAAGCCCTAAAGACTAACACTTTATAAAAATATAAAAACTAATAACTTATATTTTCATTTGTTAAGGTGTAAATATTTCATAGTCATAAGTTTCGTTGCAATATTGTTCATCATTTGCAGATTTATGGATCTATACAAATTATAGATTTATACAGAATTGCACCATAACTCAAGAATATATGCATGAAACAACTACTATGGCGAGATCCTTCAAAAACTCAAAAAATCATATAGTATATTATGAAATATATATATTTTAAATTGGTATTATGGACTAATCTGTTTTATGAATCAGACTATTAATGTTATGCATAATTATTCCCATTTTTAAAGGTTGCTTTAGGAATTTCATCTAAATCTAAAGACGGTGTATATTCTCGTTATGGAATAAATTGGGAATGTGGAGGAACTTTAATCAGTATCAAATTTATTTTAACCGCAGCACATTGTCTGGAACTCGATTCTTATAAGTACGTCTTATACAATATCATTTACTCGTATTATATTTTCTTTCATATATTTTAGTAAGACTATAGACTACGCAATCATAGGAAATGCGATATTAAAAACGTATTTAGGACTAGCAAACCCCGAACAAGTGGTGTACAAAATTATCCGTCAATTTCCACACCCCTCGTACAAATCTCCTTCGGTCTATCACGACATTGGCCTTGTGGAGCTAGAGAAGCCAGTGGAATTCACAGAATATACAAGGCCTGCTTGTCTATACCAAAACATGGACCAGAAAACAAATCTTATATCCGCAGGTTGGGGACTTGGAAAATTGAAATTGATTGAAGTCAGTGAAAAATTGCAAAATGTCAAAGTAAACATGTTCTCTGAGGAAGAATGTGCTGGGATATACAAAGATCTCGGTGGTTCTGGAAGACTGGCACGCGGGATCGTACATAAATATCAATTTTGTGCTGGTGGAGCTAATGACTTGGGAAATGCAGATATTAGCAAGGTATTTGCTAAATGTTACATCTTGTGCCCCAAATAAATAGAAATACATATGAAATAAATTTTTCACAGCCCTGACAGAAAGTAAAATTGAGAGAAGAAACTATAAATATTTGTATTTAATAAGTATAAGTAGATTCTTAATTAATGATACATAACAAAAATAGAGAGAATAATTGTAATCAAATCAAATTTGAATTAAAGTGGATCGTAGGTTAGTTGGTTTAAAGCATAAGACCGGGGTTCATAGGTCTCAGGTTCAAATCCTGGCGGTATCCCAATTGTAACTATTTGAGGAAATGACACTTTACTCCATAGGTAAACATATGATTCTTTCAGAACATTTAAATAATTTTTTTACGATATATAAATAAATAAATATCTAAGACTTTCCCTAGGGAGGATAATTTTATCTTTTCTCGTTGACACGAAATGATACCTTAACTGAGAGACAAAAAGTTAAATTATATGCATGGCAACTGAAAAATAACGGTATGATGATTTTTGCCAAAAGAAAATAAATAAATTTCTAATTTAAAACATTTCTGAAAACTATTTTCTGATAGAATAGTATACTTTGTAAATATAGGGCCTAATAGCAGAATAACCCACCAAAAGGCAATAGCAGTCACTCCCACTACTATGAAGTACTATTAGAAACTAATGACTTTTTATATTTAAAAATTTAAAATTAAGTAGATGAGTTTGTGGAGCGTGAAAAGTACAAGGGAAGCAAGACCACTAAAAAACTGAATAATATTAATAATAATATTGTTGCATACTTTGAGCAGGAACAGCTATCGCCCACGGCTCTCGTTGTCCACTACAAATCAGCACAACCAGGGGTTCTATGGGATCTATTCAGTCTATTCCACAGCACTACCACTCATATATTAACGTTTCTTTTATATACCACGTGCTAATACGCACAATAACGCATAATTTACGCATTAAAATATCACTAAAACATTCATAAACGATCACTACAAGAGTCCGCACACTACTAACTCGATGCGAGCAAACGAACACTGTCCATAATTAATTGGTGACATGTTGTAACTTGTTCGGTAACGTTAAGAAATTTTTATTTGTTATTCAAAGTCAATAATCTTAGCTACTAAATATAATATACAGAGCCTACAGTTCGCGGATTTTACTGATAAATAACAAATAAATCCAAATTGCGATTTTGTAAGATTTGTACGCATCCATATACATAATATCCACTGACAATTAGGTGCGTGAAGAAATAAAAAGTAATATTATTTATTTTTTGTATTTGCGAAAATTATTATATATTTTTGGAACCAGTGACTTAGCTAGTTACTTTTGAAATTAATTTACTTTTGGCAGCCTTAAAATAGTTTGGTGAGTTATACTGCAACTGACCCAAAGAAAAACTATCTTTGTAACTCGAAAGTGTCCGAAAAATAATTATTTATCAAATTGCAAATGAAAGAACTAGATCTTTTTACACATCTTATTTATTACGTATTATTTTATTTTAAAGTCATATATTTTTAAAAATATATATTAACTATATTTCACGAATATCGCCTAGAAATTATTATTTACTATGTTATGGAAAAAACTGTAATTTTTTTATAAATCAGGATTTTTAGACTAATTAGTTGATTGCGTAATTGGAATAAAAATGATGGATATGGGTGTGGCACTCTGTCGTAGCAGATCTCGGTAAGAGGTATATTTATGCGCGTGAAGTACGGATACAAGCCATCAAATCACGTCCACCAAAGATATTAGTGATGGGAGAACCACAGGGTTAATTTTTTTGTGGTGAAAATTGTTTGTCAGCTGTAGAAATGGAACTCAGTTTCTCAAAACCACATTCTGACTCGATACCATTGATCCATCTACTCCAATTTGCAATAAATTATAAAATTTTGATTTGGAAAAATATTCTCTATTTATTTGGGATATACTTAATTTTTCAACCATGTTAAAGCAACAACAAACGAAATACAATGTTTTCTTTATAAATTAGAGATGTATATTTGTTGTAGAGTGATTCAAGCGTCGCAATTCAAGTTAATAATAACACTGGAATATCCTATATAGTCGGGATAAAGTCCTTTGGAAACACGTTGGGCTTGAGAGGTGTTCCAGGGGTTTACACCCGAGTGGCTGCGTATATCCCGTGGATTGAGAGCGTTGTTTGGTTACAACCCAATCTTCAGGTGTCAGGAATGGAACAAACTTTTAATGAATCTGAGATGGCAACACCGGAAATCACTCAGAAGATAGATAAACCAATCACACGACTATCTATTAGTTTAAGCGCTCGAAGTAATAAATATCTATCATACTGCTTTTCATTGCAATATAAATATTTACATATTTTTTACAGAATGTTTATTTGCTCGAGAGGCTGAAAATAAAGTTATAAATTTAATTTATAAATCAAAACTGTTTCTTACCGAGTTTGTATTTGCTGGAAAAGATGTAGTATCACCTAGCAGTTTTCCTCACATGGTACGCAAATTATTTACTTATATTACTCGTATTCCGTGTATAATTTCTTTACTGATTTAAGTAAATAGAGTCTTATTTAATCAATTTGTTATTAGTGGAAGTAAAGTGAGTAAAGCAAGCTAATGGCAAATTAATTATTAGTTTCAATAAATGTGAGCTGAATTTGCAGTAAATGGAATATGTCTCTTGTTATATTTTGTACATAGTAATGAATATTTTATATTTATTACAGGTTGCTCTTGGATTTTCAAAATCAGAAGAAGAATATGATATAACATGGCAATGTGGAGGAAGTTTAATCAGTGAGAAATTTGTCTTAACTGCTGCGCATTGTTTGGCTTCGAAAGATTTGTACGTATTATAAAAAACATAAGTATATTAATTTAAAACGAACCATATATATTTCACATGGGAAATTAATTTTTCTCTGCGCAAAAGATTTTAAATTATTTTAGAGAAATTGCTTCAAAACATATCTTGCTTGCTATCAAATCTTTTGAAGGGTCCACGTGTAGAATTAAAGCAAGCAGCAAATCAAATTGTGTTCATTATCTTACTTTTATCAGCTTTATACTTATATTTATTGTAACTATTTCAGTGGAGATCTGACTTGGGCTCATGTTGGAGACAATATCCTTAATACATATACAAAGCTAGAAGATCCAGGACAACTAGTATACAAAATAAAACGTCGAATTCCCCATCCGTTATATAAACGTCCATCAACCTACCACGACATTGCTCTTCTAGAACTTGATCGTCCAGTAGACTTCAGCGAAACTACAAAACCCGCCTGTCTGTATGAACCCAACACAAATACGGAAAATGAGGTCGTGGCCACAGGATGGGGTCTCACAGAAGAAGGAATTACTAAAATTACTTTACAAAAAGTCACACTAGACTTATTTACTACGGACGAATGTAACCAAGTATATGATAATTTAAATAATAGTAGAAGGCTTAAAAGTGGTATTATGGAAAGGAATCAGTTTTGTGCTGGTTCACGAAGTGGAAGACAAGATACGTGTCAGGTTAGTATTTCTAATAATATTAGTTTATATATCACACGGGAGTAAAATTTGTCATTATTTATCGAGAGCGACGATTGAATCCTAAGGGATGCAATCGCTTGAGGCAAATAATGACACTTCACTCATGTGTTATATACGATATTTTATACACAAACGCAAAAATTCATTATTTAACAAAACAGACTTCGCATTACCAATGGCTTTGAATCACTTTATTTCCCTTTGCTCTCTAACAAACAAACCTTAAGTCACATGCTTCACACAAACAAGACATTATGCTCGTATCTAGTTTAAATTATTCTAAATTTCATTTCATTATTTAAGTATTGAATATTTTGTTCGCCACGTTTGATTCACTCACATTTTAAACAAACTCAATGCCCGAGACCACACGCTTCACACACGGAGAACTATTTTTGTATGATTTAATACTACATTTCATAGTTTAACGGTAACAATTATTACTTTTCTCAATCTCATACTTGCCATACACTAATATATTCCGATAAAATTAATATTTTTTTTTATTCTAGGGTGATTCTGGTGGCCCCCTTCAATTTAAAATGCCTGAATATGACGGACCTATATGGCATCTGTATGGAATAACATCATTTAGCAAAACCTGCGGACTACAAGGGGTACCAGGAGTTTATATTCGAATATCTTCATATGTACCGTGGATTGAAAGTATTGTTTGGCCGGATGAATATATTCCTAACCCTGAAGCACCAGAATTCGTAGAAGCATAAATAATAGTTTCCATTTTTTGTTTGATACTTTGTTACTAATAGTATGAGTTATTTGTTTAATAAAATTTTAAAAAATCTATAATATTTTTTTATAAATTTAAAAAAGTAAAACCATAATTATTTTATTCCTTAACAAATTAATAAACATTGTCCTGCCCTATATGTTATTATCAATATGTTTAATATACATCAAATTTAAATTGTATAAGAAATACGGTTTTGCCACGGCGATCATACCTAAGATCCATTTATTGATACTGTTATATTTCTGTTTATTTTGTTAGAAATTTATGCATTTAAAACGCCACCCTTAAGTAATGTATAACAGACATTTATATTTTAAAATATTCTCAAATTTGTTTATTCAAATTAAAGACATACAAGATATATAATAGGGTGAAAATTCCATGACAACTAGACGTTAGGTATAAATTTAGAACCTCAAAACAATCCAAAATTTCTTTAATGTAGAGGTTTGTTCGCAAATTCTTCGTTTAACAGCTCGTACATACAAATAATGAGAATTTTGGGTTGAACCAGTTCAAAAATCAAAGATTATTAAAATGTGGTTCTATATAATTCAGACCACGAGAAATCGAATGGCGCAAGGCGCATCTTCATATCTTTTTTAGTTTTTGAGTTAGAGCGATTTTTGACTTTTTTAAGCTCAACTTTGAAAGGCCATAACTCAAAAACTAAAAGAGATATTGAAATGCGGTTTAAACGAGTGTATTTCTCGTGCGCTACTTAACTTGTATCGGTATTTTGAAAATATTGAAAATTTTTCAATTTTTTTCAAAATTTTTCTTCCTCAATATTTCAAAAATTTGAAAAGATAATAAAAATCTGAAAACACCAGTAAATTTCTCTCGTAAAAATACATAGGTATGCAAATTTTTACAACAAAATTCGAACGGATAATTTTTTTATTACAAAAAAACGAAAAATGGCCAAAAATCTTAAAAATCTTCAAAAAACGGCTATTTTTGATTTTTTGTAATAAAAAATGTATCCCTTCTAATTTTCTCCTGAAAATTTGCATACCTATGTATTTTCACGCGAGGAATTCACTGGTGTTTTCATATTTTCATTATCTTTTCAACTTTTTGAAATATCGACAAAAGATAATTTCGAAAAAAATTTAAAAATTTTCAAAATTTTCAAAATACCGGTACAAGTTAAGTAGCGCACGAGAAATACGCTCGTTCAAACCGCATTTCAATATCTCTTTTAGTTTTTGAGTTATGGCGTCTCAAATTTGAGCTTAAAAAAGTCAAAAATCGCTGTAACTCCAAAACCAAAAGAGATATTGAAACGCGTTTTGAACGAGTGCATTTCTCGTGCTCTGAACTTTATAGAACCATATAATAAAAATCATCATTTATAGGTACATATAAATACGTACAATTGTAGTTGAATGATTATGACCTAGCATTAGTAAGTCCAAACCTTGCTAGCGCCAATAATTACATACGTATACAACTTCATTCCAATATTTCTTTATTGTTAATATGATTCTGAGCACTTTAATATTTTAATTCTGAATATTTATTTTGCTTTGTGGTCAAATAAATAAATAAATAAATATGATTATAAATTAAGTACGAATTATAGTTTGTTACACAACATGACATGACATACGTATATAACAGTACGTTAATATATTCTTGTATCATTCATTTTTATGTTATATGTTATTACATATTTATTATAAACATTTTAATTATAAACAATATATTGTAAAATAATATGTGTAACTTACATTTGTAACTGTTTGACTGGGTTTGTAGAATGGTAAGGTATCCCAGGACCGACTTACTGCCACAGCACACATCAAATTATATATATATATATATATATATATATATATATATATATATATATATATATAATCTACCAAAAAATATTTTATTTTATTTTTTCCTCCATAATTTAACTAAGACTAAACCGTCGATGACCTTAAACATAATAATAAACATAAAAGAAATTCTTGAAATAATGTGTCAAATTCTTTCTGAACTTGTTTTATAAACTTAAGATTATAAAAATCTGTTAATTATGAGTACCTTACTAGGACGTTACAGTTCTTACTATTTTTATTATAACGGGCAAACGACCTCCAACGACCTCAAAGAATATATTTAACGGGATGTATGACTTATTATTATTAATCAATTATTATTTGTTTATAAATCCATTAATATTTATAAATTAATTACCGAATTCTATTTATTTACAGGGAATCAACAGCTTACTATTTACATACACAAGGAAAAATAGTCATTTTAATTTGGAGGAAAACGGCAACATCTATATCTGAACAGACTGAAGAATACAAATATATTTATATGTAATTACTTACTTTCCAAAGTATTTAAATTATATTTACTAATATTCATTGAAATCTATTATTAAAAACAATAATACAAAAACAGTAATTGACAATTAATAATTCATTACAGCTAAACAAAACTTATTTCTTTCACCGTAAAACCAGTATTAAACGTCTCGACTTAGTTATTTCTTATAATACCATTATTAGCCGCAAGGCTTTTCCTCTACTACCATTACGCAGTAGGTATTAGTTTTATTATTGGCATCAAAATGAAGACCTGTTTAGCCTGAAAGACAGGTAGAACCAACCACAAAGGACATCGGACTTTAGTGTCAAGAATTTAAAGATAGGGGACAGAAGTGATCTTAGTTTGGTGCTAACTAAACAAACTTGTTTACTTGTTACCATGAATTGGAGAACTTGTGTTCTGTTAGTGCAACTGTGGGTTTGGTGTAGTGTTTCCGGATTGTACTATGATGAAAAATACGAAGGTAAAATGTTTACTTATTTGTTACTTTGCACAACAAGAACTGAATTCAAACTGTACTATATAGTGTGTTGTACTAAAACCCGAGGGATCGTAAAAAAAAACGATTAAAAGCCCTTCAATTACGTCCAAAAGAAACTACAAATTTTACTATTCATAAATTAAAATGTAAATCAACTGTTACCTAAAGTTTTATCGAGTTTTACTTTGTCTTGACAAAAATAACGAGAAATAAATTAAGCAACAATATAAAAATAAATTGTAAAAACAACTTTATAAATTTTACAACAATATATTGTGCTAGTACATAATTATCATAGATTAATTGGTATCCTATTTACATACAATGAAATTAAAGATATTATCATTCATAATCATGATGTTTTCTTAGCGGCTTGCAACTTTCCTCATTGAAGCACTTTTTATACACATTTATAACTATTTCTTGTTCATGTTCGTCCAAATACATATTGTTGTAGCTAATTTAATTTTCTTTATTTTGATCTACTTTTGTGGTATTTTGGTATTGAGTATTTTAAACATTATCACTAGTCTTATTACTTCCGCCAGTAACTTCACTACGACTGCCATATAGTTTTTTGAACATAAATTGAATCTTGCTAATTCAAAAATAAAATATAAAAAAAAATATATCATCACGCCTTTTACCCATTACTGGGTGTGGCACTCTGCCTAAGTAGATCTCAGTAAGTGATATATTTTTTCGCGTAAAGTGCGGTTACCAGCCGTCAAATCACGACCCCCAAAGATGTTAGTGGAGGAGAGCCTCAGGAATAGATTTAAATTGGTGAAAATTGTTTGTCGCCTGTGGGGATCGAACCAGGGTTCTCAAGATTCACAGGCCGACTCGATACCACTGAGCCACCGCCCACAATAATAGAAGCACTAATAACAATTTCTAATAATACAGATATAAAATACTAATGGAATGCTGTAATCCGGATTAGCTTTTCCAGTAATTTTATGTTTAGAATTATTTTTCAATTTGTTTCATAAGTACCTACAGGTAGTTTATATTCTTTGCAAATGACATGTTATATGGAAATGTTAATCAACGTTTAATTTTTAACATTCGAATTAAGATATAATATTATAATAATACAAGGATAATAAGTAATATTTACATAATCGGTAATGATATTTAATGACATGTTCCATTAGCATATTTAATAAAATCCGACTCTGACCATTATGAACCACTTAGACACAGTCATAGTTTTTTTTTAAATATAAGTTGAATTCCTTAAACTCTTGCTAGCTAGATGTAAGTTATATTAACTGAGCTACAACTACTTATAGATTATATTACACTTTTAAGGATCCTGAAAAAAAAATTATTTCCTCAATTTACAGAAGATACGTTTCATCCCTAGAGATGGATCCTCCAAGAGAATAATAAATCTTTTCTAAATTTCTGAATTATTTCTAAAAATTATACTTTCTAAGAGGGTAGTGACAAAAATATAATTATACCTCTTCCATCAGGTGCTTCCTAATCAATAACACGGCACCTTTAGGAAGAAATGTCTCACTTTCTTCCTTCGATGCACAAATAACTATTATTATTTCTTGTGCAAAATCTAACTGATTGTATTTTCAATGCAGGTGATAATTGTGAGTTAGAATACAATGTGCCAGGAAGATGTGTGCGTCTACCACAATGTCCAAGTGCTATTGAGATCATTCAGAACCGAGAGCATCCTGTAACGTGTGGCTTCATTGGATTCACACCCATTGTCTGCTGCCCAGTTGGTCAGACATTAAAAAATAATGACAATGAACAGAGTAAGTTATTCGATTATTAAGCTGCCTTTAATCAGAGTTTATATTACTTGTGATTATCTCTTTTCCATTTGCCACTTGGTTCACTGTAGTTACCTAAACAAACTGATGCACTTTTTGGAGTGAGGTACTTCAAGCTAAATCCGAAACAGTAAATCTCGAACCGTAAGGAAAGTAAGTCAGTTAAAGAATAAAACGATCTGGTTCAATAACACTTGAAGTAATTCACCCCAATGAGTGCATCGGTTTATTTAGATCACTTATGTTAGTCTTGAGTCCGAATTAGTAAATCTAGAAATAGAAAGCAAGCGAGCAAAGTAAGTCAGTTGTATAAGTAAGTGATCTGGTTCAATAAGAGTAAGTTAAATCTAATCCTAATGGCAAATGAAATATGCCTGTTTTTATTTGCATTATAAATGAGCTAAATGACAAATGGAAAACAATTAATATTAACTGGTTATTAATTTAAATAAAAGTGATATTAAATTGATAGTTATTAAAAAAAAAGGTCGTGCTTCTTTATACAAAAACTTGTTTTCTGTTGTTGATAGTCTCTAGCGCAGTGAGACACCCAAAAATGTATTTCATTTTATCATTCAAAAATAGGTATACTATATGTATATTTCCTCAATAAATTAACGCGTCATTGAAGTACATTCCTATATAATTATTTTTAAATAAGTAATAAAAATTTATCAAAACAATAAAGATTTATCAAAACAAGATATCCTTGAAAAAATAACGAGTATACAACAAAAAATAGAATTAGTTCATAGGTTGTGTTGACTGTTTAAGTTTTAAGGGTCTAGTGAATAAACATGAACTGGCATTTCAATTTTATTACCAAGGCCAGATTTATCATCATAGGCTGCCGATTTTTTGCTGCCACCAATAGTAATTTAAATTACTAATAGATAAATTAAATGCATCATTATTTTTTAAGAATCTAATTAAAGTATAAAATTTCTAAAAAAATCAGGAAACAATATTTCAAATGTAATCAAAATAGTTAAGTTCCTTCAAGAAATTAAATTCTGTTAAAAAAAATGCTAAGTAATAGGTTAAATTTGGGACCAATCCTACTATAAAAAGAGTTCAATGTTAAAACTAAAAAATTAAAAACAATATCAGTGCTTTATTATTAAACAATAAAATTTTAAGTTTCTTTATGTATGAATAAATGACAACCAAATTTGCCGGTCTAGGCTATAGTCCAATCGCACACATCCTTGTGAGATATCCAGTCCTGTTTACTACACTGTTCTGGTTTTCTTCCATTTACTTTACAAGAGGTAAGAAAAAAACAGCAATAAACGTGAAGAATTATTATTTAGTTGTAAACTATAATGGCATGGTGGAAGAATAAAATATGAAATAATAATAGATCCAAATTCATGATTTAACAAGAGCACTGCCAATGGCGATGAATCATTTTATTTCCCGAGGGAGTACTTGTCATTTTTATTTCCCTCAATAAATAATGAAGCACATTATGAACATTATTTATAGGTTGTATATAAAAACTATTATATCACTCTGTTTCCTAATATTTAAAAGCAACTTTCAAATTGCAATCAGAATCTACTTTAAATCAATAAATAAACGAGTTATTTGCTTGTCCATCTAAACCCAACCTTCTGCACACTATATACGGAATGTGACCTAACAGAAATTTGAATAGCAACAATATAAATCATTGCTGAAGCTTCCATGAAAGCAAAGGAAACATTAAGAAAGTGAGAGATCAGTAAGCTCAAGCAAACGACTACATAGAAGAATATTTGTTGCTGATCGCCGAAGTGCGATGTCGAGTGACGGTACGGCGTCGTTCAAGCTTGTTACTTAGGACGTCGTGGTTCGCTCTTGTACTATCTATTACAATTATATGGTTTTCGCGTGCTGACTAGAATTGAAATAAATGTTTATTACCTGTTTCAAAAATATTATCTGTAAATTTTTAAAATTAATTACGCTTGTAATAATTATTGTAAATGAATGAAACAAACTCCAAAGGGTTCAATATCTATTTATACACATACCTAATCTGTAAATGCAGATGTTTGGAAGATTACAAGTCGTCAATTTAGTATATATAATTAAGTTTTAATAAAAAATATATGTATGAATTATTTTATTTGTTTATATAGTTAATTTTTAAAAATTTGCATCATAACCTGTCAATAAAAACAAAGATATATAAAATGGCCATGTCTGAGCTTACCACAAGCAATGACATTTTTCGTTGTCAATTATGACAGATAATTAATTTCAAATTTATGATTTTGAATCTTATTGATTACATTTAAATTATAAGTCTTTCACCGACCACCAAAATATTTATATTTGAATCAATTACATTTATTTAAATTTAAAAAGTCGTTCTAGTTTTCGTTGTCAATTATGACAGTTAATTACCTAATTATTTTCATACAAACATACTTTTTTTCATGGCATTATTTGATGCCGTATCACTCGATATTTACTATACACAAATGTTGAGATTTTTTTAAATTGGGCCTTTAATGCTTTTTCTTATATCAATCTTAATAGCTCGCCACTGATATAAATATAATAATGTGTAGGTGACGAGTGCTATTTGGGAAATAAAGGTTTGGGCACGTGCAAGATGCTGTCAGAATGTCCGAGTGCTATGCAGATGATCCAAGAACATCAATATCCCATACACTGTAGTTATAACAAAAATATGCCCATGGTGTGTTGCCCAAAATCAACATATCCGCCTTCAGCAATAGAACCAATTCCTGCTATACCAATAACAGAATCAATTCCTGCTTTGTCAACAACAGAAGCAGTTCGTACATTAACAACAACAGACTCAATTTTTGATTTGCAAATACCACTTATAGCACTGAAGGAAACATCGTCAGATCTGCCATCAACAGAAGAAGATAATTCTCGTATCAGTGAAGAAGGTTAGCTAAATAAAAGATTAATAAAACAGATGTAAGATTGCAACTGGGAGGAATATGAATGTGGTTGAAACAAGAATGGTGCATGGTGATTCTTTGATGAATCTGATGAGAGTATGTTCTGTGAATGTTTCAGAGGTTCGTGCTACTCCATTTAATGGAATACAGTGTGTATATGTGTGCATGTATGACTGCAGTATATTAGATTAAAATTTTTTATTATATTTCTCGACAGAATGCTTCAGTTTTCAAAATACAAAATTAAAACAACGAGAAAACCTTAATTACACAGATGGAGAAGTAAAAAAATTAGACGGCCTTAATAATGAGATAACTGAATTTCCATATCAGGTATGTATTAGTTGATGCAACATTCATTTGGACAACAACTTTCAAATTTCAAATTGATATTATTATCATGATTTTTCATTTGCTATTAATTTTCCTTTCGTAGGTAAAAAATATATTCATGAAAGTTAAAAATTGCTTGACACTATTTAAGTAGATAAATTGTTTTATACCAGGGAAAAAATTTGGGGGTTACGGCTAACGGTTAACTAAATATTATATAGGTTTCGGTTTCTTCAAATTATAAATATCGTTTTCGTTACGGTTTCGGTATTTTTCTGTTACGTTTATATTTATGGTTTCGGTTCAAAATACCTTTACAAAAACCTAATATATTTTCGCGCACTGTGCAATTACAGTATATTTTTAATGTAACTATTTCGCAAATTTTCTAAAAATATGTGTATCCTTTACAATCTTTAAAGGTTAATTCTACGTACGCCGCAGTATCATTTTTCTTTTCACACTACTATTCATATCCATTGTTGCAAGCCCTGAAGACTACAACTTTATAAAAATATAAAAACTAATAATTTATATTTTCAGTTCAATACGTTATTTATACCGGGTTAAATATACGGTTTTGTTTATAGAATCAGTTAAATTTCTATTTCGGTTTGCATATTTCAAAACAAAAAATATTAGTTTCGGTTTTCGGTTACGATTTCATAAAAAGGTAAATATCGTTGTGAATTTCGATTATGGTTTCGTTACGGTTTTTTGTAAGCATTGTATATATATTGCTAATGGTGGAATTCTGTAATGAATCTATAAGTTTATAGATCCGTAAATCTGTAAATAATGAACAAAATCACATCAATTTTTGTTAGTAGTAAATATTTCAGTCATAAGTTCCGTTGCGATATTGTTCATCATTTGCTGATTTACGGATCTATAAAACTTATATACTTATACAGAATTGCAATATAACTCAAGAATATATGCATGAAACAACTACTATGGCGAGATCCTTCCAAAAACTGTTTGTCTACTTAAATAATATCTTATATCATATAGTATATTATGAAATATATACATTTTAAAATGGTATTATGGACTATTCTGTTTTATGAATCAGACTATTAATGTAATGCATTATTTTTCCCATTTTTTAAAGGTTGCTTTAGGAACTTCATCTGAATTTGAAGACGATGTATATTCTCGTTATGGAATAAATTGGGAATGTGGAGGAACTTTAATCAGTAACAAATTTATTTTAACCGCAGCACATTGTCTGGAACCCGATTATTATAAGTACGTCTTATGCAATATCATTTAATCGTATTATATTTTCTTTCATATATTTTAGTAAAACCATAGATTACGCAATCATAGGAAATGCGATATTAAAAACGTATTTAGGACTAGCAAACCCCGAACAAGTGGTGTACAAAATTATCCGTCAATTTCCACACCCCTCGTACAAATCTCCTTCGGTCTATCACGACATTGGCCTTGTGGAGCTAGAGAAGCCAGTGGAATTCACAGAATATACAAGGCCTGCTTGTCTATATCAAAACATAGACCAGAAAACAAATCTTATATCCGCAGGTTGGGGACTTGGAAAATTGAAATTGATTGAAGTCAGTGAAAAATTGCAAAATGTCAAAGTAAACATGTTCTCTGAGGAAGAATGTGCTGGGATATACAAAGATCTCGGTGGTTCTGGAAGACTGGCAAGCGGGATCGTACATAAATATCAATTTTGTGCTGGGGGAGCTAATGACTTGGGAAATGCAGATATTAGCAAGGTATTTGCTAAATGTTACATCTTGTGCCCCAAATAAATAGAAATACATACAAAATAAATTTTTCACAGCCCTGACAGAAAGTAAAATTGAGAGAAGAAACTATAAATATTTGTATTTAATAAGTATAAGTAGATTCTTAATTAATGATACATAACAAGAATAGAGAGAATAATTGTAATCAAATCAAATTTGAATTAAATTGGACCGTAGCTTAACTGGTTTAAAGCATAAGACCAGGGTTCATAGATCTCAGGTTCAAATCCTGGCGGTATCCCAATTTTTCTTTTTATAATTCAATTATAACTATTTGATGAAATGATACTTTACTCCAGAGATAAACATATGATTCTTTCACGACATTTAAATAATTTTTTGTGGTGAAAATTGTTTGTCAGCTGTAGAAATGGAACTCAGTTTCTCAAAACCACACACTGACTCGATACCATTGATCCATCTACCCCAATTTGCAATAAATTATATAATTTTGATTTGGAAAAATATTCTCTATTTATTTGGGACATACTTCATTTTTAAACCATGTCAAAGCAACAACAAACGAAATACAATGTTTTCTTTATAAATTAAAGATGCATATTTTTTGTAGAGTGATTCAAGCGTGGCAATTCAATATAATAATAACACTGGAATACCCTATATAGTCGGGATAAAGTCCTTTGGAAACACGTTGGGCTTGAGAGGTGTTCCAGGGGTTTACACCCGAGTGGCTGCGTATATCCCGTGGATTGAGAGCGTTGTTTGGTTACAACCCAATCTTCAGGTGTCAGGAATGGGACAAACTTTCAATGAATCTGAGATGGCAACACCGGAAATCACTCAGAAGATAGATAAACCAATCACACGACTATCTATTAGTTTAAGCGCTCGAAGTAATAAATATCTATCATATTGTTTTTCATTGAAATATAAATATTTACATATTTTTTACAGAATGTTTATTTGCTCGAGAGGCTGAAAATAAAGTTATAAATTTAATCTATAAACCAGAAGGATCGACTGTTCACATTTCTGTATTTGGTGGAACAGATGCATTAACTGGTGAATTTCCTCACATGGTAAGCAAAATATTTACTCATATTACTCGTATTTCGTGTACAACTTCTTTACGGACTTAAGTAAATGGAGTCTTATTTAATCAATTTGTTATTAGTGGAAGTAAAGTGAGTAAAGCAAGCTAATGACAAATAAATGATTAGCTGTGAGCTGAATTTGCAGCAAATGTAATATGTCTGTTGTTATATTTTGTACATATTAATCAATATTTTATATTTATTACAGGTTGCTCTTGGATTTTCAAAATCAGAAGAAGAATATGATATAACATGGCAATGTGGAGGAAGTTTAATCAGTGATAAATTTGTCTTAACTGCTGCACATTGTTTGGCTTCGAAAGATTTGTACGTATTATAATAAACATAAGTATATTAATTAAAAACGAGCCATATGCATTTCACATGGGAAATTAACTTTTCTCTGCGCAAAAGATTTTAAATTATTTTAGAGAAATTGCTTCAAAACCTATCATGCTTGCTATCAAATCTTTTGAAGGGTCCACGTGTAGAATTAAAGACATGTTTTAATCAAAACAAGCAGCAAATCAAATTGTGTTCATTATCTTATTTTTATCAGCTTCATACTTATATTTATTGTAACTATTTCAGTGGAAATCTGACTTGGGCTCATGTTGGAGACAAGAACCTTGATACATATCCACTTCTACAGGATCCAGGACAACTAGTATACAAAATAAAACGTCGAATTCCCCATCCGTTATATAAACGTCCATCAACCTACCACGACATTGCTCTTCTAGAACTTGATCGTCCAGTAGACTTCAGCGAAACTACAAAACCCGCCTGTCTGTATGAACCCAACACAAATACGGAAAATGAGGTCGTGGCCACAGGATGGGGTCTTACAGAAGAAGGAATTACTAAAATTACTTTACAAAAAGTCACACTAGATTTATTTACTTCAGACGAATGTAACCAAGTATATGATAATTTAAATAATACTAGAAGGCTTAAAAGTGGTATTATGGAAAGGAATCAGTTTTGTGCTGGTGGACGAAGCGGAATAGAAGATACGTGTCAGGTTAGTATTTCTAATAATATTAGTTTATACAACACACGGGAGTAAAATTTGTCATTATTTGTCGAGAGCGATACAATCGCTTGAGTTAAATAATGACACTTCAATCATGTGTTATATATGATATTTTATACACAAACGGAAAAATGCATTATTTAACAAAACAGACTTCGCATTACCAATGATCTTGAATCACTTTATTTCAGTTTGCTCGCTAACAAACAAACCTTAAGTCACATGCTTCACACAAACAAGACATTATGCTCGATACTAGTTCAAATTATTCTAAATTTCATTTAATTATTTAAGTATTGAATATTTTGTTTGCCACGTTTGATTCACTCACATTTTAAACAAACTCAAAACCCGAGACCACACGCTTCACACACGGAAACTTTTTTTTGTATAATTTGTATGATTTAATACTTTCATAGTTTAACGATAACAATTATTAGTTTTCTCAATCTCATACTTGCCATACACTAATATATTCCGATAAAATTAATATTTTTTTTTATTCTAGGGTGATTCTGGTGGCCCCCTTCAATTTAAAATGCCTGAATATGACGGACCTATATGGCATCTGTATGGAATAACATCATTTAGCAAAACCTGCGGACTACAAGGGGTACCAGGAGTTTATATTCGAATATCTTCATATGTACCGTGGATTGAAAGTGTTGTTTGGCCGGATGAATATATTCCTAACCCTGAAGCACCAGAATTAGAATAAATAATACTTTGTTACTAATAGTATGAGTTATTTGTTTAATAAAATAAAATCTATATTTTTTTATAAATTTAAAAAAGTAAAACCATAATTATTTTATTCCTTAACAAATTAATAAACACTGTCCTGCCCTACTTGTTATTATCAAAAATTGAAATATGCTCATATTTTTAATATACATCTAATTTAAATTGTATAAGAAACACGGAAGGGCCTATGTTAAAGTTAGTTTAGTATTGAAGGTAACATATATGTTATATTTCTATTTATTTTGTTAGAAATTTGTGCATTTAAAACGCCAACCTTAAGTAATGTATAACAGACATTTATATTTTAAAATATTCTCAGCTTTGTTTATTCAAATAAAAGACATACAAGATATATAATAGGATGTAAATTCCATGGGCTCTCAACCAGGGTTCGAAGATATATATCGTCATATTTTTGCAATGATATATATCCATTATATAAAAATATCAAATAGTTTTTGAGATATAGCCTCCGGAGAAGTGAAATTTTTCGAATTTTTCAGTTTTTCTACTTTTCCGAGGCTATATCTCAAAAACTAAATGTGATATGAAAACGCGCTCAGCGGCATTAATTTTCTCGTGCTTCAGTTAACTAATAAACATAGTTTCAGCGATTTTTATTTTTTTTCAATTTTCCGCCAAAAAATCGCAAAAAGCGGTTTTTTAACATTTTCTCGAAAACCAGAAGTCATATGCATTTGAAGATTGCACCACTGGATTCAGTGGGTCAAAATACATATGTATGTAAATTTTCGTTTTAATAATCCTACGATTAAGGATTTTTGGGAAAATTGAATTAAAATCTGAAAAAACCAAAGGGGTACCCCTTAGGAAATAATTAAAAATATTAAATTGCATAAAATTGTATGAAAATTTGCTTATAAGTCAATTCGGACACGGGGAATTCAACGCTGTTGAGCGCATTTCCATATTTTGTTTAGTTTTTGAGATATAGCCTCCGGAAAAGTGAAATTTTTCGAATTTTTCAGGTTTTCTAAATGTGTACAAAAACTAAAATTAAAAAAATAAATATCCAAAAAGTGATATTTATCTGATATATATCCTATATATCAGATATTTTGATATTTATTATAAATATCATGATATTTACGAACCCTGCTTTCAACTCAACCTATCAAAGATGCGCCATAACACTTTTTAAAAAGAAGTAATTATGATGTGCTTTGTCATTTTTCATTGTATTTAATACTCATTAATATCATTATAAATTTAACAATTAATAATATATAATTTTGTTATTTGTGTATAGCTTAACTGTTTATCACAGCAGATAATTGTTTAGAAACCTGCTCTGAAACAAAAAATCACCAGTTCGATTTGCTACCAAATATTTAATTTTTAAAATTTGTTTTTATATAAAATCTATGTTTAAGTAAATAAAAATATATCATCCTCTCCCTCCACTAACCGCACTTCATGCGGAAAAAAATATATCACTTACCGAAATCTGCTAAGGCAGAGTACCACACCCAGTAATGGGTAAAAGGTGTGATAATATATTTATATTTATTTATTTGATATATGAAATTTGAGTTCCTGTTGTACAGCGTAACATAAATAAATAAATATAGCTGTTACAAATAAATAAAATAAATATATCATCACGCCATTTACCCATTACTGGGTGTGGCACACTACCGAAGCAGATCTCGATAAGTGATATATTTAGTCGCGTGAAGTGCGGTTATTAGCCATCAAATCACGGCCTCCAAAGTTGTTAGTGGAGGGAGGGCCACAGGGATAGATTTAATTTGATGAAAATTGTTTGTCGGCTGTGGGGATCGAACCAGGATTCTCAAGATCCACAGGCCGACTCGATCCCACGAGCCATCTACCCTATATATCTGTTACAAGGTATATGAAATGGTTAAAATTAAATTTTAATAATTATTAAATTAAAATACAAATTAAAAATTACAGGGACAGCATATGGCAAAATTTTTGTGGGACAAACTGCATATATTTATATTTTGTGAAGAAATATATCGTTTCATTTTATCATCATTTATAGGTACATATAAATACGTACAATTGTAGTTGAATGATTATGACCTAGCATTAGCAAGTACAAACCGTGTTAGCACCAATAATTACGTATGTACAACTGCATTCCAATATTTCTTTATTGTTAATATGATTCTGAGCACTTTAATATTTTAATTCTTAATATTTATTTTGCTTTGTGGTCAAATAAATAAATAAATAAATATGATTATAAATTAACTACGAATGATAGTTTGTTACTCAACATGTCATGACATACGTATATAACAGTACGTTAATATATTCTTGTTTCTTTAAATTTTATGTTATATGTTATTACATATTTATTATAAACATTTTAATTATAAGCAATATATTGTAAAATAATATGTGTCACTTACATTTGTAGTTGTTTGGCTGGGCTTGTAGAATGGTAAGGTATCCCAGGAACAGCTAACTAACACAGCACACATCCACACACTTCAACAACCCGCATTCAACTGAGCAAATTAAACCTGTTAGAACATTGTTATGCAGCAGAAACAAATCGCTTTACTGATTACAAAAATCGATAAAGTCTATTTTAAATTTAAGAATAAATAAAAATAAATGTTACATTTTATTTTAGCGATATTAAATTGGTAAAATATCCAACCAAATCCATTTGAAATTTAATAATCAGTTATATTAATTCAAGTAAAATAATAATTACACTATACATAATTAAATTTAAAGAAATATATACAAATCAAAATATTTTCACACTTTTCATACAGAATTATAAATAATATACAAATAAAATTTATAAATACAACCATGGTACAGTTGCTTAAACACACAAATCAAAGTTACACAAAATAATAATATCACAAAATATGAAATTTGGAAATAATATCATAAGGTATTCTTTCAATTTTAATAGATTCTTAACACATAATAAATATAATCTGTTCAAAACAGTGATTGTATAAAATTATTAAAGGCTTACATTTTACAAATGTTGTAAAAGAAATACAAGTAGGTAAACTTATACAAACTGGACACCAGAAATCAAATGGAATTCTTGAAATTTCATGGCAACGTTTGTGGACATTCATATTATATGTATTTGGACTGATCAATTACACAAAATAAAATGCTGCGATTTGGAACAAGTGAATATTAAATACCTTTTATGTTTTAACGCAGTACACGTATTTAATACAACTAGAATTATTTAATTAGAGCTTTCCATTTTAAACCATTAAAATTTATTTTAATAATTATAAAAATACACATTCTCGAATGATTTAAAGTATATATCAAGCGAAAAGAGTGAGACATATCTTCCCGAAGATAACATTTCATGAATGACACTTTCTTTTTCACTACCCTATCAGAAATTTTTTTTTCTAAAATAAGTTATAAATAGATGATCGTTGCTTTTCAATTGTATATGATTTATTTATTTTCTTCCCAAAATATGAAACGTATCAATTTCTTCTCCAATATGGGAAACAAAATATTTCTGATAGATTTTAAATTTACGTTATTTTAGATCGTATGATTTGATGCATCAATTAAAAGATTGAACGTAGAATGAATTAAAAAATGGAAAGCTCCATAAAAGCTCTAAACAACTATACGTGATGAGCATTCTAATAATCATATCACAACGTTTCTAGGCATTCAATCGATTTGCCTATGATTAATGTATAACATACATTACTTATTAAAGTGGAAGGAAAACCAGTCTTGTATAAATGCAGAAAGGCATTACAGTAATGTGAAATATTCATTGCAATTATTTCAATCAAATTAACCTACGTGAAAAAATGCAGACGATTAAATTATATACACAAGTATAATTGTATAATCTAGTCTAGGATTTGTCAAAGATTACTGATAAAATTATTTACAAACGTCTGATGCACGGCTACTACATAAATAACTTACAGATAACTAACAAAAATAACATTCTTCTCGCAATTATTTTTTTTTAATTTTTGTTAAAATAAAGTAATTTTAAATTATTATTCATGTAACCTATTTAATAAGTAAGCCATGCAACGATATAAGATTCTGTAAATAACATTTATTTATGTCTACGCATTAAGGCCAGGAACTAAATATTCTTGGAGTGGATCATTTTAAAATAATTTTTTCATATTTCGTATAAAATGCGTAAATATATTTTTGCCCAATAATATTATACAAAGTTGTCTCAGAAATATTATACACTAACTTTTTGGACGATTAGCATGTCATTAGCAAAAAATTAAGAAATGCATTTAATTATTTTTATGTCGCGTAAATGTGGAGTAAAATAAATTTCATTTCATGATATCAATGATTAAAAGAAACTTTAGAC
This sequence comes from Pterostichus niger, assembly GCA_947425015.1. NCBI lineage: Eukaryota > Metazoa > Arthropoda > Insecta > Coleoptera > Carabidae > Pterostichus > Pterostichus niger. The sequence goes on along the minus strand of OX380340.1, from coordinate 36,316,592 downwards.
ATAAAATGTTACTGAATGCAACCCCAAATAGCAGATACTGACACCCTCTAATTATCAAATTATGTTAGTGTACAATATTCCTGATAAATTTTAAATATGTTTATAAATTTAGGAAGAAATTTTTAATATGAATTATAGTTGCACCCTTTCGATATTTGGCCTATCACAGTTCTACACAGCAGCACAAATTGCTATTTACACATTACGAAAAAAATAATTAAAAATAAAAAAATTGCTATAATACAGAATTGCATTTCACTAAATGCAACATGTAAGTTACTATTACACAAAACAATCGAGAAATAAAAACGAAATACTGGAAAAAATAAATAAAACAACAACATATTCTAAAAATTCCGTGCTTTAAGCACCTGTCACAAAGAATTAGAAATTTGCTTGGCTCAAATTTATTCTTGCAACTTTTCCCTATATTCTCTAACTAGATTAGTATCTATTATCATTGACAACTCTAATTTTTCATCATTGCCAATATGTCGGTATATTTCAACCAAAATAATTTATTCTGTTATTTCATTTTTTTATTATTATTATTTAATTTTATACACCTAACCTAACCATTCTCTTTACGAAGCTGTCAATATATTATTTTATATTAACACAGCTACATAAATATGTAAATAAAATGTATAAAATGACATAAAAATGCCAGAATGCTGATGATATTTGTATTGTTCATGACACTGTTATTAACATATCGAAGGGTTTGAGATAATAGTCGAGTTAGAGAATTAAGGGAGTTTACTGAGAACGCAAGATGTTTATTAAATATAAATAAATAACAACTACACCTTACGTGTTCCAACTGCTCCGTTAACTGTCAAATAAATGTGGTTACGAGCTAGAATTCTTCTGATTTTGAGCTTCCAGTGAAGATCCTTGCTTCTCCAGAGAATCGCATTCAGCCAATCCTTCTCCATTTGCCTGGTAAAGACTGGAGTCCATCATCGAACAGTCGTTAAGATTAACAGACGCCGAGTCAATGCTATCGAAATATTCCGACGTTGGCGATGTGTTCCAAAAGAACATATTCGCGGTCTGGAATAAATGGCTGCTGGAACTGATCGTATGCGGCTGCGCCGGGAGATGTATCGCGTCCAGGGAATCTGGACACAGCTCTATATCACTGTTATAAGACGATGGCATCCATGGAGAAGAATTTATTGAACTGTTGGTATACATCTGGAAATTAAACCATTTTATTTAACTTCTTTATTGGTTGAAACATATAACCGTTTTGTTCCACATTAAATTTCATAACCAATTGTAAGAAACTATTAAATCACATACATGAAACGTCATCAGACTAAAATTTTGATTGTTTTGGAGCATGCTTGAAATATAGACCATTTTAGTATGACGCCATTTTGGAGGACAGTAACTTCACTTTTAATTTTTTATTTATTAATAATTCGGTTTCGGTTACTTGATTGTGCCATTTTCAAGCTAAATTACATTATTTTAGTTTTTAAATTGAAATCCATTTTAAATAGAATATTATGTATTAAAAAGTTTTACAAAATTAAAACTATTTTAAAGCAGTCCAACGTTTGAAATATGAATAAAATATTGCCCCCCAAAATTAATCATTTGTTCTAAAATCGTCTGTACTACGATGACGTAATATTACGGCGTAAAAACCAAAGTTAGTATTTATTTATGAAAATAATGTAAATTTTAATTGCATTCACATTTCAATCATGCTATCAAATAATTTGATATTTAAAGTTGATTCAAAATGGTTCGTGATTTTTCAATATCCTATTGTGCTTCATAACCTATATTACCAGAACCAAAGTGAATCAACAGGAAATTAATAATAATTTAATATGAAACTCTTGTAATCTTCGCTTTCTAAAAGTATTAACTTATTATTATGGGGCAATTCTAGGTTATTAAAGTTGATTCTAACCTAAGAGTGCACGTATTGTTTGAAAAATAAAATGGCGTCTTATATAACCAGCCATTAGTTAGTGCAACTCTACCTTAATTATTACTTCTGTAAACTGTAGCTATTTTAAAAAGAGGCATTATACTTTAATAATTAGGGAACGTAGATTTCTACCTTGGACAGGATGGGATTTTTTCTTCTTGTTGTTCAACGGGGACAAGAAAGGCAAACCAAAATACGCAGCAAATTAATTTGGAATGAAAGAAATTACGTGTCGAATAATTTACACCGTGACATGCAGTGTTATTTTCGACAAGATAGAAGCACAACTGATAGAGCAATGAAATGATTTTCCCTGTCAATGAGTTATTATTTATTTATTTTTGTATGTTTAAGCTTTTCTGTATGATGTTTAATCCCCAAATTATTTGTTATTTTTGGTATTTTGTTATGTCATTCTTCATGCTTTTATTTAACATGCGCATAGACACTTTTTATTATTTACTTCGCCATTTACAAGCCCTCATTTTTTTAATAATCATGCTAAAATAATTATTTAAAAAATAAATGTACTCTGCAATGTCATGTACGACATATATTTGCCTCCAATTATTATTAATACATGCAGTTTTGAAAGAAAACTAATTTAATTTTGAAATATTATAATTTTATTCTTTTATTCAAAATCGTTAAAATGTAACTAGTAGTGTACAAATTTGAGAGCAATTAAATTATTATTTTTAATTACACTACTAGTAAATAAGCGATACTTAACTATAATTGTGCAAGTGTATATACAATATATTTACATTTTGATTCATTTGAAACGTGCTTATTTATTTACATGTAACTTTATATTATTTTTTTCTTGGAATATTACTCACACCAACAAATACGAATTGTTATTAATAACAAATTTTGTGTTTCTCTTTTTACATGTGTGTAAACAATAAAGATTTATTTTTTTATTTACATCTTTGTATCATGTATATCAAAATTGTTTTGTATATACAGGCTGTATTTTTTAAAACAACCAATTAATTTTACCGCCTCATTAATGACTTTCGAGAAAAAGGAAATACAAAAACGGAAACATAATTCTATGGTAAGTGAAATAAAATTATGTGATTGGTGCGGTGCGGAGAAAGAAAGAAGTTAGATTTTTTTCAAATGAGAGGAATACTATTTTATTTTTGGAAATGAGATATATCAGATCCTTTTTGACTTTAATTTTAATTTGAAATTTAGAGAAATGATAATCTCAATAAAAATGGATTATTTAGGACTATCCATTGTTCTCATTTGAAAAAATATAACTTTAATTACACTCATAATTTTATTTCACCAATCATAAAATTATCTCCACGTCCGGGCTAAATAAGTTTATGTATTTCGTTTTTTCTCTAATGTAATGAGTTAGTCATTAGTTAGAATTGATTGGTTGTGTTAAAAAATGCATCCTGTAGATTTGGGTTGAATAAAACAACGAGTACAGTATTTAAAAAATGGTTAATAAAATGAATGTATGAGAGAATGATTCCCGATGTTGATGTATAATAGCAACGCATACGTTACATGTCCGCAGAGCCAGAGTAGTTCTACTTCTACGGCAGCCAGACGCCAGACCCAAGAAGCAAATAATAAAAAACAAGCTCGGACTTACGAGAATTGGAGAATTTGGTCATTTTGGGGCGAGAATCCGCGGGGCAGTCGGAGCCGTAAGGGGCATTCTACAATAACATAAGCTGTCCAGCCTGAGCCTGGGACTTATAATTTCAGCCAGTTGGTCCAGAACTGAAGCTTGGGTCGTACCTTGGTGTCCGGCGAGTCGCGGCCGCCACGCGAGCTGCTGCTTCCCACTCGTCGCACCGCCGACGACTCCTTCTTCGTGCTTGACTTCCCCGTCGAACTGAAGCTGCTGCTGTTGTTCACTAGGCTATCCCTATGCTTCGACAATGTTAGTGAATCCCGACCGTTTCTCACCGCTGCTGGTGTTAGAGAACCATTCCTGCTTCCTCCTTTACTTCCTGACAGTGAGTTGCCTTCGCTTTTATTCCTCCAGGAGTGGCTGCTTGCTCGTGTAGGACTTCCTCCACTTCGACTTCTAGCACCAGAATTTCCAGAAGTTCCGGGGCTTTGTTTGCCGATGGGTGGTTTTGGCGCAGCGTAGCTTTTCACGCCAGGCAGTGGAATTTTACTGGGTCGTCGTCGTGAGTTGTCCTGGTTCTTGCGATTTTGTTCGGTTTGGTCTTGGGCGGATTCTGTACTGCTGCTGTGATCCATCTGCAGGTTTAAGGGTAGCGGACTCATGGCTTTCATGCTCGCTGTTGTAATCTCGGAACGTGATGGCGGACGAGAGGATTCCAACCCCACGGGGATGATGTCTGGTGATTGATCAAGTGGCTTGTTTAGTTGAAGTTGTTCGAGGAGACGCACTCGCGCGCGGGTACCTTCCAACTCGATGTTACGATCTTCCAACTATAAAAAGCATGATTGCAGTTTAATATACATTTTTATGTTTTTTTTTTATTAAAGCCTCATTCGCAGTTATTGACATATTCCCTGTTGACACAAGGATTGTGTTTGTTTTATTTTATGAATACAAAATTATTTAAAATATATTTTTTTAAAGTGCCAATATAAAAAGATGTGAAAGAGGCTTCATTGTTGACAATTAGACAAAGTTGTACCTGAAACCGCAGATCATCATTCTCTTCTTTCGCTTTGTCTAATTTTTCTGATAAACTATTTTTTGTTCTAATTATCATTTCCAGTCTTTGTTGTAATAGCTGTAAACAAACGATTTCATAATTACACAACAATAATAAATAATTAATACAAGATTTCACTAAATTTCTAAATAATTTTGTAATGAGGTCGTACCTGATTTTGGACAGACGTTGATAATAAATGTTTCTGTAAAACAACAGGATCGTGTTCTAGTAGGATGGCCGCGAATCTTCTGGAATCGGGAGTCTTGACTTTGGGAAGCCGGGTGCCGAAGACAGTATCGAGTGACTCCGGGCTGGTGACAGGGCTAGTGGCGGGACTAGTGCGGGAGGAGTTCCTCCTCGCAGGAGGCCTTTTGGTGGGCGTAGGTGGCTTGCTGGCCGTGGCGTCTGGTTTGTTACTAACGAACTGCATATGCATATCGTGGATACGAGTATTAAGCTCGCTCTTCTGCGTGATAACAGCGCGCAGTTGATCCTCCAGGTCGTGCTTGGCGGCGAGGAGGGTATCCAGGTCAGCTTGTAGACGGCTGGTATGTACGCGGCCTGCAAGCATCTCGGCTTCCATCTCAGCCACGCGGTCCAACAGCACGTCGCGCTCTCGTCGGAGTTGGCGCACGTCGTCAACGGATGCGTGAAGTAAGGAACGCTGAAAGTCGCATGGCTCGGCCTCGGCCTCTAGACTCTGCTCGTGCAGCATCCCCTGCAGTGCTTCCACCTCGTCTCGTAGACGCGTCCCTGCGCCAAACACAACCTCACATAGCCGCAACACCATCGTACAGCTACTAACATTCCAGCTGCTCTACAGTAGCCGCTACTAACTTTCTATTATTACAATTTCGGCAATGACCATACATTTTTATTACGAAATATTATACACTGTCTAGATTTCGCCTTTACATTGAGATCTCGGATACTAATACAGCCATATATTATATTATATATTATAAAATAAACATGAGACTATAGTTTTAACATTGCGTTTCATATTTATTAATACAGAAATAACAACAATTATTTATATAAAATAGAATAGTTTTATAAAAATTTTAGATGTTTATTTATAGAAAAAAATCATTTTAAGTCATTTAATTAATAATAAAACAATAATTGAAGATGCTATTTCATATAAACAAACATAAAATAAATAAAATATGATGACAAACTGGTCCATTTTTTTCATAAATTATTGTTATTTAGATTGAAGTTATAGTGTATCATTTATTTTATAACTCTCTATATAAAGGTATAAGAGTCAGTCGCAAAATATAGAGCCAATAGCGAAGAGTTTCGAAAATTTTAGTTAATTTTTCAGCTCATTTAAATTAAACAAATTACAAATTTTCAAAGAAATATCAACAAAAGTGTACTCTAAAGTAATTAAAATATGTTTTTCATTTTTATTTTTTTAAATATGTCATACTCTCTATTGTTTTTAAATTATTATTCTATATATAAATGTTGTTCTTACCTTTCCGATGAATGATATCAAGTAGATTCCACAGTTCATCCTCAGCTTCGTTCTGCTCGATGACCGGCGCCGTGGAGGTGCCCGACGTCGCGGCACTGGGCGTCTCCTTGCTGGAGGACGTCTCCGTGCTGAACCCTGAATCTTGCACGACACTCACCGCGTCGCCGCTCTTGGGCTGGTGTCCGGATGTTTTCCCCGAGTGCGAGTTGCTCCTCGACCTGCTGAAGTGCGTCGAGTCGTCGCGGCTTTGACTGTGCAACTTGCGCCGTACGCGGACACCTGCAACAGATGGGATGAAGATTGTGTCCCTACCAAATTTTTGGCCTGCCGAAACATTGCATATGTTATACATTACATTGTAACAAAAAGTATATATTATGTAAATAAATAAATCATCGACGTTTTGGTCATCTTTGAATTAGATACAAACATATTTATATATTTTGATTCACCATTTTTATACAAAATGGCGGCAGATTATTTCAAGAACCGCTTAACTAAACTAAATAAGTTCGCCATCTTTACATAAAGTGGCTAAAAGTTTTAATATTTTAAAACGATGAGACATTTCAATGTGTTTCGAGTATTTAGAATACCGTCTATCTCTGTTACTGCGTAAGACTCATTTCACGGTCTAAGGATGCAAATAACTACATATTAAGTATTTTTAGAAATTCAAACAAAGTGTGCATTATCCGAACTTTGAAAATTTCAAGATTTTAATTAATTTCAAGAGTGATATACTTTCAAAAAATCTGAAAACATAAAGGAATCGTAATTTGGATCATACTTTACAACTCCAAAGATTTTACAAGTGAATTAAATTTTTAGTATAAAGGACAAGCTGTTGGGTCGACTTGCCCGACTTTCATGCTAGGTTTAGCGGACGCTGATATAAGATACATATTCTTAAGGCAAAGATTTTTTCGATTGGAACAATTGCAGTTAATTACAATTCGACTTTAATTCAGTATGTAGGGTAGCTTTTTAGTATTGGGGTTCGATCACAGTAAACGGTTTTTATTTATAAGTTTTGGTTATTTAATTACGATTTCGGTATTTTGCGGTTACGATTTTTTTACAGTTTCGGTTAAAAAGAAACAACTTTATAAATATGTAAAAACTAATACAATTTTTGTTGCTTTGGTAATGATTATATTATATTTTTCTTTGTGTTCTTCCTATTTTCGGTTCATTGCGTTATTAATACCGGTTTTGGAACTGAAATAGTATCGGGGAGGTTTAGTTTCCGGGTATATAAAAATTTAATTTTTGTAAGCAGTTTTCGGTTTTCATATTGTCTTTCGGTTCGAGTTTCAAGAATAGGGAAATATTTTCGTAACGGTTCGGGTCGCATTTCTCTCTTACCTGGTTCCCAATCACGTCGTACGGCAACGGGTATGGCAGATGTATGCGGCGAGAGTGCCGCGGTCATGGTGGCCGGCGTGGACGAGGCCTGGAGCTTGGTGCGTAGGTTAGGGAACGTCTCGATGACGAGGTCTCGGAACTCGAGCAACGCACCCACCTCATGCTGCAGCTCCTGTAGCGCAACCAGCGACTTGGAGTGCTCATTGATGAGGTAGTGGAATGGGCCAGGCGCGGGCGGCGAGCGCAGTGCGAGGCACTCCATGCCCAGCGCGCCGCTACCGCTGTCCGGGGCCTACAAACAAACAAAATACTAAATATTCACATCATTTTCCATCGTTATTTACACGAAAATTTAATGTTTTTAATACTTAAAAAATATGTGTACATTATTTCAAATATTACAGTATTGTAAATTTTTTTAGTTAACTTTGAAACTTACGGAAGTACGATTGGAAAATTCCAGTTTAATAAATCCACCTACAAGCAATTCTTTGTGCATCTCTTGATTTATTTCATCTGCAGCTGCACTTGTAGAGTACTCCAACTCTTAGCAAGTGCAGAGCAGAAAGCAATGACCCCGCAACAAAACGCATTATTAGCAGCTGTCAGTGTCTGTTGTCTGTTCGGTCTGTCTGGCATGGCATGGCATGGCTTGGCCCGGCCTGGCTACATCACATACACATCCATGCAGCCATTGTGCAACACAATCTATTAAATGCGATATTTAACGAGATCAACGTATAAAAGACTTTATGAAGCTATTAACCGCCAAGTTGAAAAATTGTGCCGTGTTGCTTTTCATTAAATGTAGCTTAGCTCTTAGGGCGTTGACTGTACATTGCACATATAAAAGGTTTTATAGTTGAAGAGTTAAGAAAGGTTTTAATAATACTTCCAACATTTCACATATAACAATAAAGTCCCTATAACCAATTGAAATTACGATAAACAACTTTCTTCTTCTGATGGCACTACAGCCCAAGTTGGGCCTGAGCCTACCGGACACACCGAGCTGCAGTTTTTACACTGCCGTACTGCCGGTCTTCGTAGTCGAATGCTATATTATTTAAGGCGTTTAAGTGACTAGCTTATACTTTCAGTAATTTTAAATATTGCTAGGTGTAACGGATACAGTAAGTCAACGATTTTTAATATAACAAAAAATAAAAACAAAATAATAGTATGTTATGCATCAAGGGAGGGAAACAAGTGATTATTCCCGCGTGGCTCGAGCTTACGTCTCGGTTTGCCAATTTCACACAAGGGATAATCGCGCCCTCCCGTGAAGCATATTATACATTTCGTAACAAGTGCACAAAAATTACCGTATTATCGGGACAAATGTCAAATATTGGTTGCGTAACTAGTTACCTAGGAAACGCCGCAAACAGCTAATAATCGTAGACTCTAGGGAGAGAAACATGCTACCTAGGGAGAGAAACATAATGTTTCTCTCCCTAAGGGAGAAAAGCAGTGTTTCTCTCTCTAAAATTAGGGAATAAGAACGTGTTTCTTGTGCATGTGTTACGAAAATTCTATTAAATATTTCTATTCCGCATTTAGTCAAAATGCCACTAAGGATAGTTACAAAAACTTAAATTAGTGAATGAGTAGAGAAAATTTAACATAATACCAGGCTTCTACAATAAGCATACAATTCGGGAATTTACCAAATAAAATGTAACGACTGTAACTTTATTTAAATAGAGCAAACTGTACCTATTTTCTACACTACATTTAAGAAACATTGTAATAATTATAAAAACAAAATACCGTAATCGAATGTAGCGAAAGATTTAGTAGATTACAACTATAATTGTTCAGTTGAAAATTTATCAATACTCCATAGAGAAGATAAAAGTTTACGACTTACCATCTTAGAAGCTTGTGAAATTAAGAAATCCCTGAACACAGATACAAATTTAACGAATGATCAGATAAATTCCCCATTCAGGGATAATTAAAGAAATACCAAAATCATCTCTGCCCCACAAACCGTTACTCTGTATTATACATAAGATCTGTTTTGTTAGCATGTATCCACTTCTGCTTTACAATAAAGTGATATTGTTTAATTTGTGAAACAAAACAAAGTGTTTTTCATTTTGTTTCTATAATCATGTTACAACAAGCGTCAACAGCTTCATCCATTGATGTTATTAAACTTTATTTGAGTGTTAAAAGAACGGCTGCATGCCTATTGGAATATATGTTGAATGAAAGATTAAGATTGTCTGGACAGTCGACAACCTAGGAATAAATGTATGAATAAGTGACTATAGGATAGATAGCTCAATGGCAACCCATTCGCACTATGAATTTTAATTATCCGACTTCGATTTTCACACCTGATAAAACTTACTTTTACTATATTAAAATTACCCTTGGGGTTTTCCCATTATTAATACATTTGGGGGTTGTGATTTGATGGCTGGTAATCACACTTCATGTGCATATATCAATTACGGAAATCTTCTCTGGCAGAGTGTCACACCCAAGGACCAAGTAGAAGATGTAAAAATTTGTAGTGTGAAATAATGATTAATGTTGGGTGCAACAAGTAGATGTTGGTGAAATGAAAGAAGTAATGTATGTATATGACTGAAAGTTTGTTGCATGAACGGAAGATGAGACGAACTTGCATAAAAGAAATTTTGAATGTAGACACAGCGACAGAATATGAATTTTTGTCAAAGATTAATTGCAGGATGAATGTAATGAATATTTCAAGAGTTCGTGGTATTTCATATAATGAGATATAGTATGATGTTATATACATGTTTATGTATGTAAACTTATATTTCCTATTACTTTAGTTTTCTAAATAACACTAGTTATAAACCGATTTAAATCTGAATAAGTATAGCAACAAACATTTCCATAATTCTTAGCATGTTAGTCTTCGTCACGTAGATAGCGCACGTACAGCAATAAACCTCAATAATTGATTATTAATTTGTTTAGAATTCCTAGAAGTTTTCAATTACAAGATAGCGGCACCAGAGACCTTGAAGGTAGGTAGGAAGCCTTGCAAAATATTCTCCAACGTACGTGTGGGTGTTGAAATATTAGTCAATGCAGAAGTATATTTAGCACAACACAATGATTTCTATTATTACCCGCGGCGATGGGGAGCTGGACAAATGGACGGATTTGACCCTCAGATTGTGATTTAATGGGCACTTACCGTGCTTCATGATCAAAAACAAACCTTTGCCAACTTTATTGCGTTATTGTTTATGCACGGTTCAATAAACTGTTACTGCAGTTTGCATTATAAATGTACTATTTATACATTGCTATATTTAATTTTACAATCACTTGGGTTTCTTTCTTACGCTCATTTACATCAACGAAACGATAATCGGATATTATATCCGGACAGAAAGATAACAAATTTTAAACTTCATTATCTCTAGAACCCTCAAATTTATTTAGAGAGAGAATACAGTGTGGTTGCATACCATTTATGATGGTTATTGGTTATCAAAACTTCAAAATAGAGATATTTATTTATTTATCTTACGCTGTACAACAGGAACTTAACCTCAATTACAGTAAAAGGTCCGGACTCACCGAGCCGGTGGTAGTTTCGAAATTGAGATTTTTTTATTCAAATTCCGTAACGCTAACCACGCCACATATTTACATAGCATAACAAAATTGTATGGGGTAGGTGGCTCAGGGGTATCGAGTTTTCACCATATTGAAGTTACCCCTGAGGCCCTCTCACCACCACCATCTTTGTGAACCATAATTTATTTAAAAATTGAAGGTATTCTTGGCAAGCCTCACTTCATCGGAGTTTTAAACAAGCATATCTTAAGCCTTGCAAAACGCACGCTCCATACACACAAGCGTTTTTAGCAAAAATTGAAATATTGTATTTCACACTTTACCGGTGAAATATATGCAAGGACATTAAAAAACTGCAAACTTTATTACAAATTTTAATTTAAAACTGTATTGTACCTATAAATATAATTCTGCAATCACAGAACCAGTAACCTTGCTTAAAATTTATTAGCAACAAATATTTGGTATTTTAGCAGTTTTACCGGATGTTGCCAATATAGCAGCAGTTAATAAAACCGTTATAATGTCAAACGCAGATTCGATCCCTTTCCGATGCTGTCCAAAATTATTACAACACTCAAATATGGATGAATGTTTGTTGCGTGATGATGGATTTTGGTTGTGAGAAAAGAAAGAGTTCGTATGGAGGAAGTGTTAATGTGGTCGAAACGAGTATCGTGTGTCAGGATGAGAATGTTGACGGGTTCGTGCTACCCCATTTAATGGGATATAGCGTGATGTTATGTATGTATGTATGTAAATATCCCCTGTGGCTCCCCCTCCACTAATATCTTTGAGAGCCGTGATTTGACGGCAGGTAACCGCACTTCACGCGAAAAACCGAGATCTGCTTGGGAAGAGTGCCACACCCAGTAATGGGTAAAAGGCGTGATGATATATTTATTTTATTTAAATATCCTTCATCTTCTTGATTAGGTTCAATAACTTATAGTTGTATATTAATTGTGTAATGCAATGAATTACTTCTATTTTAAAAGTTGATTCATTGGGCGTTAGGCGTGAAGTAAGTGGTTACTTGTAGGGCACTTACTTGCTGCATATTCTTCGAATACCTAATTGAACTTAAGAGTCTTTACCACTCATCCATTAAGTATGATTCAAGTTCTGGTACTTGGCACGTTTCAAGCGCTAACTATTTGAACTTTGAGTTGTATTATTTAATTTAAGTCTGTGAATGAATCTTAAGATAAACTTGAAATTGGAATTTATTTGTTCAAGATATTAGAACCCCTGGTTGAAATGTTATCAAGAGTGGAGCTGTAGAGCAGCCCAGATTATTTCAAGTGTTGACATTTGACCTGAACCGACTGAACCCTATAGCCTATAGGATTCGATATTCGATACTCCAGACTAAACACTAAACTAAAAATAAAATACGACTCAAGACCCCACAAACGCATAACACAAAACAGTGACATGTTTATTTTTAAATGAACACCTCCATATACAATACCATACTATATGTCGGGTGATTGAAAAATGGCATTAAATTCTGCCATGAAAAAAAACAAGTATATCTGATATTAATTAGGTAATTATCTGTCATAATTGACAACGAAAAAGTCACTGATTGTTAAACTTAGAAGTTTTTAATGAAATAAATGTAATTATTTAGATGGTCGATGAAAGCCATATCGTTTAAATGTTACAAGAAGTAATCAATAAGATTCAAAATCATAAATTTGAAATTAATTATCTGTCATAATTAACAACAAAAAATGTCACTGATTGTCGTAAGCTTAGACATCCTCATAACATCCATCTTTGTTTTTTTTTTTTTTTGGGTAGGTGGCTCAGTGGTATTGAGTAGGCCTGTGGATCTTGAGAACCCTGGTTCGATCCCCACAGCCGACAAACAATTTTCACCAATTTAAATCTATCCCTGTGGCTCCCCCTCCACTAATATCTTTGGGGGCCGTGATTTGACGACTGGTAACTGCACTTCATGCGAAAAAATATATCACTTACCAAGATCTGCTTAGGCAGAGTGCCACACTCAGTAATGGGTTAAAGGCGTGATGATATATATTTTTTTTTTCATGATGCGATTTGATGTCTTTTTTTTAATCACCTTTTTTACCTCTGTTCGAAACATGAATGTATCCAGAGATGCTCGATTAAGTGTTTAAAATAATGTATTAATGTGTTTGGAATGTATTGGTGTATGATGAATGTGAGATTGAGAATAATAAATATAAGTTAGTTGAGATTGTATGGGCACGAGAAATGTTTGCTAAAATTTAGTGGGAGATTGTGTGGACGGTTTAGGAATACATAGATGAATATGATTGAAGGTTTATTACGTGAACTAAAGATTACGAACTTATCTGAAAGAATTAGGAAGGTAGGTAGAGCGAAAGTAGTGTGTCAGGATAGGAACGTCTGGTGAAGATTGATTTTATGATGAATCTGATGAATAGAAATTCAGTAAATATTTTAAGGGTCCGTGCTGTCCTATTTCATGGGATGTTATTTATATATGACATTACTGAATTGAATATTTAACAGTTATACAAACTATTTTTCGTAACACGTTCTTATTCCCTAATTTTAGAGAGAGAAACACTGCTTTTAGGATGTTTATCTCCCTAGGTAGCATGTTTCTTTGTCTAGAGAGATGTTTCTCTCCCTAGAGACTACGATTATTAGCTGTTTGAGTTTGCGGCATTTCCTAAGTAACTAGTTACGCATCCCATATTTGACTTTTGTCCCGATAAGATATAAGATAAGACGGTAATTTTTGTGCACTTGTTACGAAAAGTATAATATGCTTCACGGGAGGGCGCGATTATCCCTTGTGTAAAGTTGGCAAACCGAGACGTAAGCGAGGACCGAAGGCTCGAGGGAATAATCGCTTGTTTCCCTCCCTTGATGCATAACATACTATTAACGAATCTTTTAGGTAACGATTAGTTAAACTATGACAGTTCAGATCTATACATATCTATAATAATTCAATTTCTTTGTAATCGCGTTTCAGGATTTTACTGATGATATAGTTGTCCTCCTATTTGACAAAGTCTATAAATAGTTATATATTTAGTAATTCCTGGCCTGTATTTCTCCAATTTTGGTGTACAAAAAAGGTTACACTTTAGACCTCATACCTGAGGTCAAATGTCAATACAAACTCCACGGTTATTCATCCCAATAAAACAAGAAACAAGTAAAGCCCAACGATTTCCATAATTTTTGAAGTTGTGCCGTGTGGGTGAATATATACAGTCAGTGGTTACAAATCAGTGGGCCGCACTTTGACGGCGGCGGCAAGGTGAAGGCGATTACATGATAGCAAGGTGCGGGTGTAGTGTTGTGTTGGTAGGACTGACATCTCCTCCGGGATGTTACGTGGGTGAGATAAGCCGGGTTGTAAGGTCGCAGCAGCTGCCAACGCTCAACACGAACACGCGAGGCTGGGTTTTACTTTGTGATGAATCACAGATTGTTTTAAAATTGGCTATAATTTAAGCATTAAGTTGGTTTAAAACAAGACTTATCACCTTTTTGTAAGTCTGATTTTATGACACGTAAATGTATCTGCAAGATAGTTGCAGCCCAGTCGAAATAACTTGCATTTCACGTTCAAATCTTACAATGTATGCACTGCCAAAGCAATGGACAAAAATTGAATTTTTGACTAGTTTTTTATTGTAATATATTTGACAATTCAAACTCTAAGCTCGTACCCTAATACTCTTTATATTTATTTTAGTGACAAATTAAAAAAATTCGACTATGTTTGAATGATCCGGATTCCACCATAAGGTACTTTAATCAAGGTAATTTTAGGGTCGTCTTTATAATAGCAATATTAGAGTGTTATTATCAGCTTTGTTTTTTATATACATCCATACCTCGCTATACGGCCGCTCTTTATACGGTATTTTGCTATAACGGCCCTTTTCAATTAAAGCACGTTTTCGACTTACGGCCTAAAATGTTTCGTTATAACGGCAGAAAAACCTTTTTTTTCCCATTGAATTTATATTAGAATTGATTGATTCCTTATACGGCTTTTCACTTTGCGGCCAAGTTTCGTGAAACATATCTTGGCCGTAAAGCGAGGTATGGGTGTATTTGCTTATATTTGACTATCTTCCAAAAAGGTTATAAGATGGCGCTAACTACAATTGGGATTAAGTTCTTATTGTGTAACAAATAAAATAATATAATACAAATAGTTTTTTTCTATTTTTCTTACTTAATATTATAACTTATTGAATCTCCTGAACAAAATAAAACAATAGATCAATAAAGTTCTTCTTCCGACAATTGACTGGCAGATTGAAACAAATGACTTAGATGGCGCCAATATAATCAGCATTGAACACTGAAGTCTCAACATATCTTCACTCCAATTACATACATACACAGATAGTCGCCTGCTCTCAGTGCCATCTGCCGATCCCGTTCGTCAACTGTGTCTTACAATTCGCCAACTGTTTCTCCGTTAGGCCATATCGCACATCTCAACTTCTCAACACTGCAGTCTGTGAAGTCGTTATTATGTAGTGTTTTTTTACTTTATTTTGTGAGTTTTCTGACGCGTTTGAGAATTATCTCGTTATCTCCAGAGATCTGGCAAAGATTGAAGATCTGAGTCTACTCTGGAACTGTTTCCTTATTGCGGTTGTAATGTTGCATGGATTTCAGTTAGAAATAAAATTGTGGAAGCTTTAGCGGTAGTGCAAACGGAAAGATTTCAATTTAGATCGTGTGGAACTAGTTGGCAAAATTCGATTAAATTTTATTTTTGGTAGTAAGGCTTGTCACATAAATAACAGAAAAGTTATTAAATTTTGTTGCAATCATAAAGATGTATAAAACAAAATTGGTGAAATTAAGCATGAGAGATTATGTGGACAACCTAAGAATAAATTGATGGCTATGATGGAAGAGTAATTGCCAAATAAAATAAATATATCATCACACCTTTTACCAATTACTGTGTGACACTACTGTAGTAAATCTCACGTGAAGTGCGGTTACCAGACGTCAAATAATGCACCCTAAAAAGTTAGTGAAGGGCAGACCTGGACAAGTACTTAAGTGTTAAATACTAGTAGTGCTAGCAAAATTTAAAAAAGTACGAAGTATCAGTTAATTTGAAAATATTGAATCTTAAGTGCATGTCTACACAAAAATAATGGGTATTTTTAAAGTACTCTATCTGCAGATAAGTTTAGTTGTTGAAATACAGCCTCAGGAAAAAACAAAAACTGAAATGAGTAAAAATTTGAAAAAATATCTATTTCTCCGGAGTATATCTCAAAAACTAAACAAGATATGAAGATGCACTCAATGGCATTAAATTCTCCGTGTCCGAATTTACTTATAGGCAAATTTGTAGCTAATTTTAAACAATTTATTTTTTTTCTACGATTTCTATGAAAAGTTCTTATTTGTCATCGTAAAGTTGACGTTTTTTGTGGAACAATCGAAAAATATCTTTTTTGCGCGTCTCCAATGGCAACGCGCGAAATAGATAATAAATGCGCGCTTATTTCAATCAGGGATACAAACAAAGAATCACTTTACGCTCTTAATACACAAATAACTATTTGTTTTTTTTTTTCGATTTTAGTCCAATTTCAGAGTATTTACTCTAAAATTTCTTTTCGTACGAATATTAAAACAAAAATTTACATACATATGTATTTGGATCCGCTGAATCCAGTGGTAAAATCCCTAAGTGCATATAATTTCTAGTTTTTGAGTTATTGTTAAAAAACTGTTTTATAAGAAAATGTTAGTAAAAATTTTGAAAATTTAAAAATTGCTGTAAATACTTAAATGCTTACTTAAAAAGCAGGGTTCGAAGATATATATCGATCGATATATTTATTTATATTTATTTTGATATATATCGTCATATTTTTGCAATGATATATATCCATTATATAAAAATATCAAATAGTTTTTGAGATATAGCCTCAAATTTGCTTATAAGTCAATTCGGACTCGGGGAATTTAACGCCGTTGAGTGCATTTCCATATCATGTTTAGTTTTTGAGATATAGCCTCCGGAAAATTGAAATTTTTCGAATTTTTCAGTTTTTCTACTTTTACGAGACTATATCTCGAAAACTAAATGTGATATGAAAACGTGCTCAACGGCATTAATTTTCTCGTGCCTCAGTTAACTTATAAACATAGTTTCAGCGATTTTGATTTTTTTCAATTTTCCGCCAAAAAAATCGCAAAAAGCGGTTTTTTAACATTTTCTCGAAAACCAGAAGTCATATGCATTTGAAGATTGCACCACTGGATTCAGTGGGTCAAAATACATATGTATGTAAATTTTCGTTTTAATAATCCTACGATTAAGGATTTTTGGTAAAATTGAATTAAAATCTGAAAAAACCAAAGGGGTACCCCTTAGGAAATAATTAAAAATATTAAATTGCATAAAATTGCATGAAAATTTGCTTATAAGTCAATTCGGACACGGGGAATTCAACGCCGTTGAGCGCATTTCCATATCTTGTTTAGTTTTTGAGATATAGCCTCCGGAAAAGTGAAATTTTTCGAATTTTTCAGTTTTTCTACTTTTACGAGGCTATATCTCGAAAACTAAATGTGATATGAAAACGCGGTCAACGGCATTAATTTTCTCGTGCTTCAGTTAACTTATAAACATAGTTTCAGCGATTTTTATTTTTTTTCAATCTTCCGCCAAAAAAATCGCAAAAAGCGGTTTTTTAACATTTTCTCGAAAACCAGAAGTCATATGCATTTGAAGATTGCACCACTGGATTCAATGGGTCAAAATACATATGTATGTAAATTTTCGTTTTAATAATCCTACGATTAAGGATTTTTGGTAAAATTGAATTAAAATCTGAAAAAACCAAAGGGGTACCCCTTAGGAAATAATTAAAAATATTAAATTGCATAAAATTGTATGAAAATTTGCTTATAAGTCAATTCGGACACGGGGAATTCAACGCCGTTGAGCGCATTTCCATATCTTGTTTAGTTTTTGAGATATAGCCTATTGAAAAGTGAAATTTATCGAATTTTTCAGTTTTTCTACTTTTCCGAGGCTATATCTCGAAAACTAAATGTGATATGAAAACGCGCTCAACGGCATTAATTTTCTCGTGCTTCAGTTAACTTATAAACATAGTTTCAGCGATTTTTATTTTTTTTCATTTTTCCGCCAAAAAAATCGCAAAAAGCGTTTTTTTAACATTTTCTCGAAAACCAGAAGTCATATGCATTTGAAGATTGCACCACTGGATTCAGTGGGTCAAAATACATATGTATGTAAATTTTCGTTTTAATAATCCTACGATTAAGGATTTTTGGGAAAATTGAATTAAAATCTGAAAAAACCAAAGGGGTACCCCTTAGAAAATAATTGAAAATATTAAATTGCTTAAAATTGTATGAAAATTTGCTTATAAGTCAATTCGGACACGGGGAATTCAACGCCATTGAGCGCATTTCCATATCTTGTTTAGTTTTTGAGATATAGCCTCCGGAAAAGTGAAATTTTTCGAATTTTTCAGTTTTTCTAAATGTGTACAAAAACTAAAATTAAAAAATAAATATCCAAAAAGTGATATTTATCTGATATATATCCTATATATCAGATATTTTGATATTTATTATAAATATCATGATATTTACGAACCCTGTTAAAAAGTATATAAGTAGTTAAAAAGTTCTTTAGTATTTTAGTTCAGGTCTACATACAATACCTGAAATTCAAATATTTTTGATTGAATTTTCAAAACACTTAAATAAAAGTCTTAAATACTAGAAAAGTATTTAAATATTTAAGTATTGCCCAGCTTTAGTGGAAGAAGAGCCACGGGGCTAATTTTAATGGGAAGTAAAGGTTCACAAATCCAGAGTCCGACCTATTTACCACATCAAGAATAAATAAAGTATTCAGTGAATAATTTTCAGGATCGAGTTATCCTATTAGACAGGACAGTAGGTAAATGTTAACATCACTTCAATGCACTAAGCTACCTATGTATATAAAGCTCACAGGTGGGCAGATATATTAGGTCAATAGTATGTTTATTAAATCGTGTAATAAAATTTATATGTATACAAAAACAAATCCATATTATTACACATTTTATAGCATGTCAATCCAGGCTGATATTACATATTTAGTTCTAGCTATAATCATATTTCATGGTTTATATTGCATTTATTACTATGACTGATACTGATACCAATTTGAAAGTCAATATCCATGTGCCAACAATACTTACGATACTTTCACTGAAAAATTACAATTTATTGTTGGCACTGTTTACCATAAATTTAAAACCAATTAAATTGACATATTTTTTACTGTGTATAAAGATAATTGAATATTTTTACATGATGGAAATTATCAGCTAAACACACTAAGAAATTGAAAAAGAAAAGTGAAGGGTGATATATTTTAATTATATGTGAAATATTTTTATATACTTTCACTCAAAAAAATGCACTAGTTTGGAAATTTTGTCTGCTCTGATTTATTAATTTTTATCTGATTTCTGACTGATACTTCTAATAATTTAAAGTGAAATTTGTAATAAACATAATTTAGCCGTTCAGCCTTGTTCCTGATCACGTTAAAATGCAATAAATATTATTTGAAATTATAGTTTCTGAGCATCCTGTATTGCTAAACAAGTAGTTAGTTAAGTTTATCACCATTAATAGATAGGTGCATTAATATAGATTAGTAATGGTGTTTGCCATTAAATTTCTGCAGAAAAATAATTGAACCTTATTAGAACAAATCATGTATCATAAACAAATTTAGTTACGTCATCCCATATATGAAGTATACAATCAACTCTTATTATTTAAAATACAACATTGCAAAAATAAGTTAAACGAAATGTAGAACCAATTTAAATGCAAAACTCAAAAACAAAACCAGCTTACATTAAACAAAACATACACGACAAACAATCAAACTGAACAAAAAAACGACAATCACTTCGCAAACAATGGAACGTTGACAAAACATTCTATATTATTTATTCATGCCAAAATAGTCCTCAACAAAGAAGAGAGCGCACAACCACTCTCCCCTCTTTTTCAACAGAAGGAAAATAAAAGAGTACATATTGAGGAGGAGTTGTTATTGATCTAGCAAGCTATGGTGGTTGGTAATGAGTATTACCAACCACCATAGCTGGCTAATTAGATACAACGTTGACTACCTTCGTAATGAATGTTTGCATGAAGAGGATAAAGATTGCACAAGAAAAGTTAAACATATGGTATAGTTAGTTTTTTAATTATTGCGTGGGGCGTTTAAAAATGAATCGCTGATTATTTGATTAATAATTAATAGACTAACTCATACATTATTACTGTGTTTGCCTTGTTGTGTTGTTTCCTAGAAATAGTTCATTATTAATCATTGTTTTTTGTTTGTTAGTTTTATTCATATCGGATGATTAATATGGAATCAAATCGTGCCTTGAAAAAAAAGTATGTCTGAAATTATTTAGGTAATTATTTGTCATAATTGACAACGAAAAATGTTGCCGATTGTTTAACTTAAAAGAACTTTTTTTTAATGAAATAAATGTAATTGTTCTAACCAATATATTTTGGTGGTCGGTGAAAGCCATATCGTTAGAATGTTACAGTAATCAATAAGATTCAAAATCATAAATTTGAAATTAATTATCTGTCATAATTGACAACGAAAAATGTCACTGATTGTGGTATATCTATCTTTAATTTTAATATCACGATTTGAAGCTATTTTAAAAAATCTTCTTATATGTACTAAATTGATTGGCTTATAACCAGCCAAAGATCTAAAATTGCAGATTAGGCACGGGTAGAAATTCATACTGAACCCTTTAAAATTGGTTTCAATCATTTATATTAATAATTATTACAAGTGTAATTAATTTTAAAAATTTACAGATAATATTTTTGAAATAGATAATAATATTTTGTATCGATAAAATAACATTTATTTCAATTCTAGTTAGCATGCGAAAACTATATAGTTACAATAGATAGTACAAACGCGAACCGCGACGTCCTAAGTAACAAGTTTCGACGGCGCCTTGACGTCACTCGACATCACAGTTCGGCGATCAGCAACAAATTTTGTTTGCTGTCAAGCGCCTTGAATCTCTGAGTGTATGAAGTATGAGTACATTCAGGTACAATTAATTAACTATTATAATTGACAACGCCTATTATATCTATCTTTGTTTTTCATAGCACGATTTGATGCCATATAAATAAATAAATAAATATATCATCACGCCTTTTACCGATTACTGGGTGTGGCACTCTGCCGAAGCAGATCTCGGTATCTTTTTTCACGTGAAGTGCAGTTACCAACCATCAAATGCCATATTATTATATATACTATATTATATAAATTGTATAACGATATAAAATAATAAAAATACACACTGACTCTACCAAAAATTAAAATTTCCTAATTTGAAAGAAGAAAGTGATAATTTTCATCCCTAGGTTGTCTAAGGAAGAAAGTAAATTATTCTTCTCCGGAGAAGAGAATTAAAGCTATATCCATGGCAACTGGAAAATAACGGTATAATTTGATATGAAGACTGTGTTACCCTCAGGTGCTTTATATTCCTCGCCTCGGTTTAGGAAATGAAAGGGCATCTTTGAGAAGAAATATCTCACTTTCTTCTCTTGATTAGTTTGAGATTTTTATTTATTTATTTCAGAATTGTTGCAACAGGATACTAAAATCTCAATTACAGGATAATTATTTGTAAAAAAAATAAATAAATAATTGTTTAGCGAAAGGAAACAAAAATGAAAACAAATAATTTTTGTAAGATGCATGAATTTATAATGGATACAACTTATATTTACTACTCTCGGGCGTTTAAAGCTCGCTGATTTATATCCAAAAAATACGACTATCATAATAATTCTAATTTCACTATAAACTACTGCAATTGGGATTAAGTTCCTGTTGTGCAAAGTAGCAAATAAACGAAAAGGTAAATTGCTAAATTAAAAGGAAATATTATAGTGACAACTGTAGTAATGCATACGAATTAATAATGATAATTATGTTGTTTTTGCGGCTGCACATATTAACTGATAACCGGAAGCATGTTTTTGTTCCAGCTCCGGAACCGATCTGCACTTCCGCATATGAAGTGTAGTGAGCTGTTGCTGTAATTACATTTCATGAAGTGAATATTTGCGAGCTGTGAGACTGTGACTCTGTCGATGGTAATTGTTGTTTTTGTGTAATTATAACAAGGAATTTAGCACGACGCTAAAAGGCCCATTTGCACATTTTTTCTTAATCGACAGATTTTCTCTTATTATATAAATACAGAGACATTTCCGTAACACTCGTATTTTCACTTTTTAGACAGGCGTTCAACATTTTTCATAATTTTACAAAAATTACTAAAAATATTATATAAAAAATATAAAATAAACACTTGGCTATGTTTCACAAAATTCAGCCTCCAAGTCACCTTATGAGGGCATCGTCAGAGGCTGGCCAGCACAGTTGGTGAACTTTGTTCTAGGTGAAGAAGTGAGTTATACCATAATGATGAGCTCTAATAAGAGCGAAACGCGTCTATGGTTACTAACTGTGCTGGCCAGCCTCTGACGATGCTTTCATAAGGTGACTTGGAGGCTGAATTTTGTGAAACATATCCAAGAGTTTACTTTATATTTTTTATTAAACCTAGTTTCACCAAGTGTTGGATGACAATTAATTTTGTCTTTGTTGTTATAAAAGTATAATACCAATTAAGTTACTAATAGTGCTGGCCAGCCTTTGACGATGACCTGAAAAGTTGACTTGGAGGCTGAATTTTGTGAGACTTAAGCCAAGTGTATATTTTATATTTTAATAATACCAATTAAGCTCCGGCTTTTCCATCTTTGCATAAAGTTCTCCGTAACTATAAATAAAATATATAAATATATCATCACGCCTTTTACCCATTACTAGGTGTGGCACTCTTTCGTAGCAGATAAATGATATATTCATCCGTGTTATCAACCGTTAAATCACGGCCCCCAAATATATAGAGTGGGAGCCACAGGGATAGTTTTAACGTGGTGAAAATTGTTTGTCGCCTGTGGGAATCGAATACGGGTCCTCAATTTCACAGGCTGAATAATAATTCAATAAATTATTATTATTAATTATATTTTCTTTGATTAACTAGTGGGGCAAAATCTGTATCATAACAAAAATAAAAATGTTAGTTCTGCAAGGAAATATCACAATGTACATTAAAATTAGAAATTTAAAAATAATGTATTTGTTGTAAATGACACTAATTTTCTTATATTGCATGATTCCTTTGTTGTTATAAAGAAAAAGTGGTCCTTAAACAGCTTACATCTAAATTAAGTTTGTAATTCCCTCAAAATGAGAAAATAATTCTCTTTATTTCAGCCATTGTTTCCCCATCACATAGTTAACATTTTCTTTGTCCTTAACAGCTTTTCTCAATGAGTGTACTGCTTGTACAGTCCCAGGCTGCATTCGGCTGTACTCCATTAATAATGTTGATAGTAATACATTAAGTAAAGTCCGTATGACACTGTAACTGATGACTCTAATTAAAGCTCATTGCAGGGATCAAATGCGTATGCAAATTGCTTATTGCGTGTGGATTCTATACCATGAGAGCATTTTGTTATCGCTCTATAAAACAACGAATAAAAATACTGGGTTAGCATTTTATTACTCGTATAATCACATTTATCAGAAGCGTATTAATCGGTATGAAAGTAAAGCGCAACTAACAGGAAGTAAACTACGGAAAATATGTCAAATTAAATGTCATTTTATCCATTTGCCATTTGGTTCATTTAAATCAGTTTAGATAAAACTGAACCAAACACACACATACACTATTTAGGGTAGATTACTTTAAACTGAGTCCGAATCAGTAAACCTAGGACTAGAAATAAAATCTGATACGTTATGGCTGATTGTACCAACAAAACAAACTTTTGCACTAATAAAACTAAATCAAAGTTGCTTGGAATAATTGATACTACTGTCATTCGGTATGATTTTTTTATGGGGTAGATGGCTCAGTGGTATCGAGTCGGCCTGTGGATCTTGAGAACCCTGGTCCGATCGCCACGGCCGACAAACAATTTTCACCAAATTAAATCTACCCCTGTGGCTCCTCCCCCACTAATATCTTTAGGGGCCGTGATTTAACGGCCGGTAACCGTACTTCACGCGAAAATATATATATATATATATCACTTACCGAGATCTGCTTAGACAGAGTCCACAGCCAGTAATAGGTGATAATATATTTATTTATTTTTTATTTCGTTATGATTTTCTTTATTTAATCTATGTTTCGAATTGAAGTTTTGTTGGTGCAACTAGCCATAACTGTATAATATTTATTAAAGTTTTCAGTGACAATAATTATCTGTCGATGTTCAATGCTAAATGTAGATGCATCTGTGCACCTTTTTTTTTCATCTTACGCAAGTTGCGGAAACGCATCCAAAGCAAGAGATCTCTCTATGCATATTTAAATATAGACTCCAGATGTTATTTTGAAAACTCGGTGACGAAAGACGAGTAGGAACTGTATAGGTAAGTTTAGCTAGTTATATTCTGAAGCAATTAGACGTTTCGTTAATGGGGTAATTAGCAGCCTGAACTCTGAGCGCCGGTAGCAGACCACTTGTAAACATTTTTATGAGTTTATTGTTAAATGTGAGAGACCTTGTCCAGGAACTGGAAATTTCATTACCCAACTAATGGCCATCAACTCACAATTAAATTTTAAACGTGGAATAATAAATACCTCACAAATTATGCCAAGTCATTACGAAATGGTATATTTTGAATCTACTTAAACAGTTATTGACTTACAAGTAACACTACCCAACTGTCACTCATCGATTTAAATGAAACTTGGCACACTAATAGAACTCTAAAAAATATTGAACCCTTATTTTTTTTCTTAAGCAAGTTGCTTTTTAGGGGTACAAACCACTCCTGAAAGGTGGTAAAAGCTAGAATCGCCATAAATACCAAAATATTACGCGTTCAACATTGATTACCCAGGGGTAACCTCAAAAATAGATTCAGGGACCACAAAAACCCCCGAGTCAAATGGAATATGTTAATTGATTCATATGCAGAATTTAATTATCTTTTTTTATCCAACCAGATGAAAATAACATTTTTCCGCTGTATTTTTGATGCGTAATAGTTATTTACGTAACAAAACCTTAAAGTGATACCTACATTAAAACTCTCCCTGTGGGTTTCCCTAACATCTTTGACGGGGCCTTGATATGACCGCTGGTAACCGCACTTCACTTGCATAAATATATCACTAAGCGAGATATGATACAGGAGAGTGTCACGCCCAGAAATGAATAAAAGGCGTGATGATATATTTATTTATCCTGCTGATAATTATTAGGAACTTTATCCAGCAATATAAAAACCGTTCATAAATTATAAATTCGGATGTATATTATTTTCATTTTAAACTGGAGGGATCGACATAAAACGATTAAACGTCCCTGTCCCATATAACTACAATGAAATCTATTAGTGTGGCTACTCAAAATCGTTAAACGATGGTCACAACAGGTACATTTTTAAGGGTTGTATTCAACCTAAAATTATGCTTGTTTTTATTATCGAATTGAATCGGGCTGTATACTATTTTCATTTTAAACTCGAGGGATCGGCATAAAACGATTAAACGTCCCTGTCCCATATAACTACAATGAAATCGATTAGTGCGGTTACCCCATATCGCTTATTGATGGTCAAAATAGGTAAATTTTTAAGGGACGTATTCAACCTAAAATTATTCTTGTTTTTTCCTATGATTGACCGTACCGGCGAATGAGGCTGTACAACCCTGTGTGAACCTTGTGAAACTAGTTATAACGGGTCATATTTTGAGTTTCTTTTTTAAACGTAATTGCGATGCGTTTAATCGTTTTATGCCGATCCCTCGAGTTTAAAATGAAAATAGTATACAACCCTGTGTGAACCTTGTGAAACCAATTATAACGGGTTATATTTTGAGTTCCTTTGTAAACCTAATTGAGGTGCATTTAATGGTTTTATGCCGATTCCTTCAATTTAAAATGAAAATAGTATATTTCCTGAAGATCTTTGAAATATCCTCGAGGGTTCGCGTGCCACATTTTGCGAATCACTGCTTTACAAAATAGGAACAATAAAAACATAGTATTTCAGTAATTTTACCGCACTAATCATATTTGTATTCAGTGAGCTAACAGTCTCGTTGCGGTCCTGCCTCGGGCGCCATCTGCCACAATGACCCACATCGTCTGTCGCTGATGACTAATTTACATGCGCACTAATCTCACAGAACACGGACACCAGCATACTAGATATACGTGTTGGTGCTACTACAGGGAAATGAAATTGGTTGGTCAACCGTGCATCTGTGTCTGCTAAACTAGGAAAGTTCTAATAATGGGATAACTCGACCAACGTGGATAAGTGGAGGACATAGTTAATAGTACTTTAATAATGTGGTCAACTACTTCATGGTAAACGAAGCCAAAGAGATGAATACATGTTTGACAGCAGCTAAAATACAATTAGTTTTAGGGTTGATACTTGAATCTCTTTCTAATCATGTTATCTGTCTAAACATAGTCAACTTAATTTAATTGCAGTAATTAAATTAAAACAATCTTAAAATATTTGATAATTGAAATACATTTTACGAAATTGTTTATTACTTCCTTGTACGAAGTAAAGGAAGTATTGTAATCGCAAAAATTTTCGGTTCTCAGATTTCAGTGGAAATACGCATTTTGCCCATCCCTGAATCCATTTTGACTAATTTCGTCGTGACGTCTGTACGTACGTATATACGTACGTAAGTATCTCACAAACTCAAAAACGGCAAGCCCTTTTTGGTCATTATATAACTTCCGGAAATGGTACTTTACTTGAAGTCTATAATAGATTTTCATGAAAAACTATATTCAAATATAATTTAAAACTTTCCTTTGGTATATAAGACTACTATATCAATGGAAATAACATAATAGATGTTGGTTAAAATGGACTAACCGGAAGTGACACATTACATGAAGCTGCTAACAGTTTTCCTTGAAAAAAATGGTATTATTTTAATTTTAAAAATAAATGCTGCAAATAGTTTTAGAGAAATAAATTCTGCGTCTAGCACATTAAGAATTTTTTAATTAGCCTTTTGCATAGACGAGATATCTAAATTTAAATATTATATATTTTTTGTTTTTTTTTTAATTAAGTTTGCTATGGATTAGAACAAAAAATCAAAAAATATAAGATTTAATGTCAAATATGTGCAATTAAAAAAATATCTATAGTAGTATAGTCAGATTTTTTTATTTATACATTCAATATTATTATTCAAGGTTAGATTAGGTGATATTAATTACGACGTATTTCGTTAGAGGCGCTAGTTGACGTGCCCGTTTTGTAAATTTGAAAATATGAATTTAATGTCATATGTAATGGGCTTAATAAGCGTAACGCAATTCAATGATTAAGTTGAGTATACGAGTATATTCTACAGGCTTAGGGGCATGTTGGTTATAAATGCGAGTGAAGTAAGCCTCGCCAAAACTGCGTTCTAATAGAAAAATAATTGCTGAATAATACAATTTGACCGCGAGAATTCTTGCTTGCTTGAATTACGTTTGCTGATAGTATACAGCTAGATTCAGCATGGAAACGTTGAAATTGCAGATCCTGGCCAAAGATCTTTTTAAACTTGAGGTATATTAGTAGTATATATATATATATATATATATATATATATATATATATATATATATATATGAGTCCCATCATTCCGTGTCGGAACATAGGGGCCGGGCACACCGAGCCGCAGTTTTTACACTGCCATACTGCCGGTTTCTTTAGTCAGATTATTTAAGGCGTATAAGTGACTAGCTTATAGCGCCCGAGTGTGATAAATACATGAAACTGTATTTTTATATTTTACGACAAATCACACATTGTCGGCAGGCGGATTCGAACCGACGAACCTTGGTTCGGGTGACGTCACGGTATGCTAAGAGATGTGCCTTAACACGCTCGGCCACCGCGCCTACATATTAGTAGTAAAGGATGTAAAAATTAAACAAAAATAAAATATTTTTCAATGGAATAAAACAAAAATTATACAAATATGTAAAAAATATATCATCACGCCTTTTATCCATTACTACGTATGGCACTCTATCGTAGCAGATTTCAGTAAGTGATATATTTATGCGCATGAAGCGCGATTACCAGTCATCAAATCACGACCCCAAAGATGTTAGTGCAGGGGGAGCCACAGAGATAATTTTAAATAAATAAATATATTATCACGCCTTTTACCCATTACTGGGTGTGGCACTCACGGTCCTCAAAGATATTAGTGGAGGGGGAGCCAAAGGGGTAGATTTAAATTGGTGAAAATTGTCGGCTAATAATAATAATAGATAATTTTAATGTGTCTTAAACTTTGAAATGATTTACATTGAACAGCATGAATCCATTTATAACTCCGCTCAATATAAAGTTACGCAACCATTCCATTTACAAACCAGTCCAGTTTAAATATCTTTCCCAATTACCAAACTTTCATCAACACCAAAATCAAGAAATTTACGTAAAATTTCTCCATATACGTCTGACCAGATCTTCAACACTCCATATTAAATAACAAGTCATGTTCGCACCTGTTTAGCAAGTTTCACATTCAACAAGTTAAACCCGCTGTCGGTCCTCGTCATATAAATGTCAGGTCAGTTATAGTGGTGACCGCAGCTGATCTGTATCTGTGTGTGTAAGTGGTCCACCAGTAATATTTGGTGAGTTTAAGTTGGCACGCGGCAACATGTTGATATCAAAGGTGGCTGGTTTACATATCGCAGTCGTGTTAATTACTCTTGTATAATGACCCTGAATCGGGAGGACACGCTGAATTCTATTCGCGCGGAGATTTGAAGACAATTGAATTATTCGCATACAATGAATATGTTAGTGACTAGTCGTTCGTTTTTAGTCAGACTCTGTAAGAAGAAGATTTCAATTATAACATTAAATGAATTAAGTAATGGCCGGCTGAATGAAGAAATAACATACATATATTAAAGATAAGTTATAGGCACAATGCAGTACTAGATGTTTGAATTATGCACATGTCTTTACTTAGTTCATGCAAAGAAACAAATTAAAATAAATATATCATCACGTCTTTTACCCATTACTGGGTGTGGCACTCCTCTATAGCAGATCTCGGTAAGTGTAATAAGTGCGAATATGAACAATTAAATCACGGCTCGCAAAGATGGTAGTAAAGAGGGCGCCACAGGGGTAGTTTTTAATATTTTGATGTGGTGAAAATTGTTTGTCGGCTGTGGAAATCGAACCAGAGAATAATTGGAAATTTCTGATATGTCATTAAATATTTCAGTATTTATAAAGTTTAAGGCTATTTACTTTTATGGGGTAGGTGGCTCAGTGGTATCGAGTCGGCCTGTGGATCTTGAGAACCTTGGTTCGATCCCCACAGCCCGACAAACAATTTTCACCAAATTAAATCTATCCCTGTAGCTTCCCCTCCACTTCTTTGACGGCCGTGATTTGACGGCTGGTAACTGAATTTCACGAGAAGAAATATATTACTTATCGAGATCTGCTATGGCAGAGTGCCACACCCAGTAATGAGTAAAAGGCGTGATGATATATTTATTTATAGTTTTGCTTGACTGCAATATTATAATTTATAAATGTGATTTACTAAATAAAATCTCAGATTTTTTTTGCAGAAAATCTTCAATTCGAACCTTAATACTAAACGGTTAACCCGAACAATTTATTTTAGGTTCTGAAATTCGGAGCGGTATCCCTAAACCCATATTTTTTATTTTATGTTACTCTGTACAACAGGAACTTAATCCCAATTACAATACAGGATCAACTGAGTCAGTGTGATACATTAGAATTTTAGCACGGGATCTCCGGATTCGAATGCCGTAACGCGAATCACATCACCGAACTGAATCCGAATTCGACCTGAACTTAAGACTAATAAGGTTCTATTCCCTGGTTAAAAAGTAATATCTCTATACTGGGTGTTCCACAACTTAGAGCAAAAAATTAAAGGGTATATTCTGTACGACGTGTTGATCATGAAACAAAAATAATTTTTTTTAAATTCGAAAAATTAAGGGTTGTTAACCTAAAACATTTTTTGTAGTACTGCACTGGATTCGGTTTCCTATTAAATACAAACAATGAAGTAGGTATCAACTACGAAAGAATAATTACACAATTCAATTATTAGCAGTTATTTATAATAGAATTTTATTTAATTAATAATTTTAACATAATCATCCACCCAGTGGCAGTGGCAACGAAAAGTTTTGGTCTGGGAAACATGGAAAATAGTTTTGCAAATTCTTTTTGTTTCATGATCAGCACGTCGTACAGAATATACACTTTAATTTTTTGCTCTAAGTTGTGAAACAGTCTGTATAGTAGTTGCCTCTTGCGAGAGTAAAATACATAAAATTAAAATAGAATTAATAGAATAAATGATAGTATCTATCGAGTAATCATGAAAAATATAGGTTGCTATTAATTTATCTATCGAAAACAGATAACAATTGAATTACAGAATATAGAGGTTAATGTTAAATAAATTTATATAATATAATTTGTCGAATCATCATGGATTTCTCTATATTCTCATTGGTTACATTTGGCATATTTTGTAAAGATTCAGCCGACATTATACTTTACTTCACATATTTTTCGTTGTTCTCTTTTTGTTGGAGGCGCTGCAGTAGATTCATTTTAAAATTTTTCGTTTAGTTCCCCACATGTTACCAATTTTACGTTGTAAGATAAACGAGAGCAATCATGAAAATTGGATTTTTATACTGTTTTCAATTATGGTGGTACAGTAACATCTGTTTCCTATATACAGTAATAGGTATATTTTTATGCACAATATACGACAGCCGTTTAAGCATATCATGGTACCCAGATGTTATGAATAAAGGGTGTTATGAAAATGAGTTTGTGGAATCGAATAAATAGTCTTTTGTGCATTTCACAGAAATCATTCCAGTAAAATGTAACACTACACATGTAAGAAATAAATACCTACACAAAATAATTATAGAAAGTGTTAATCCTCACACGATATGGTTTTGAAATTAAATTTTTTCTGCAGTCACGAAATTATTACTTAACTTTATTTCATAATTTCAACAATTTCATTAACTACGCGAACAACCTTTACTAATAATTACAAAGCACATTAAATTTAACAACTTGAATTATACTAGTAAATAGGTAAATAAGTAGTAAAATATTTGAGTGGATAAATAACTCACATTTAATTAAGATATAATGGCGATATGAAGGATGCAAGCTAACGCAAATAATTGGCAGAATTTCCGAGTGAAACAAAAGCAAGTATTTCGTGGTATTTTGAGACGCGGAACTAAAGTGACTGTTGCTAGGTACTTGGATGCTATTCTGCACTTCTCAAATTTTATGCAACACATCATTTACTTCACATGTCGTGACATTTACATTTACCGTTTAGCACTGGGTTTATGTACAAGATAATTAATTCATTGCTTCTTATTCCTAGAATCGTATCGTTTCATTCTATAATAAAACTGCTAGACTGGAACATTTTCAACACCAAACTAAATTCAAGTTATAACTTCATCTCAAAATCTTCAGTTGCGTCAGCGCAATTCAATCAAATTGATCATGTATGATTAATATACAGCTGATATCTGTGCAGAGAATTGTACATTCTGATAAGGTAGTGCAAAAAAAAATGTATATCTCGTAAAAAAGCGTCGCTCTTCCCTCAAGTACTTTATATTCCGCGCCATTAACTTAGTGAATGAAACTGCACCTTCGGTAAGAAATGTCGCATTTTCTTTCTTTGATATACAAATATCGGAAAAAATGTAGAATTGTCAATAATAATAAGTAAAGTAGTAAATACAAACATTTATTACAATAAAATAATTGACATGAAAATTAAGAATAAGTGGATGTAATAGAGAAGAACAAAAATAAAAGTAACAAAACCTGATCTTTTGTGATATTTTGAAAAATTACAAATAAAATATCAAAAGTATATGTCAAATAAATTAACTAAAAAAAATCACAATCACTGAATTAAAAAAAAGTCAAAGTGATGATGGATTAATTTTTGATATTTCAGCGAATCATTCTGCACTTATACTATTTTCATTATAACTGTAGGGATCGGCATAAAACGATTAAACGTCCATGTCCCATATAACTACAATGAAATCTATCAATGCGGCTACTCCAAACCGCTTAACGATGGTCACAACAGGTACATTTTAAGGGTCGTATTCAACCTAAAATTATGCTTGTTTTTTCCTATGATTGACCATTTAAAAATTACTAATTCAGATTAAATTATCCAATTAGCAGTTATGTTATCCAATAAGAAGATTAAATATCCTGTACAGAATCAGACTGAGTAATGTAGGTAAATGTTTAGATTATGTTTGTATATAATATTTATAATATATTATACTTGTATCGTATAAATAAGGAAATATACTTATTTAAAGATTGTATTTTTGTTTGTTTTTATTTTACACGTACCGGAGAATTTGGCTGTAGAACCCTGTGCGAACCTTGTGAAACTAGTTATAACGGGTCATATTTTGAGTTTCTTTGTAAACGTAATTGCGGTGCATTTAATAGTTTTATGCCGATCCCTCCAATTTAAAATGAAAATAGTATAAACCCAACCCCAATTTTGAATCCCACTCAAGCTAAAAATACATAAACTCTCAGTGCAGTTCGGTCCGGACCAAGTACTATAATTAGGATAAAGTTCCTGTTGTACAGAGTACCATAAATAATGAAACATAAAAGTAAGTAATAAGTTATATAATTAGTGTTTTATAGGTTTTCTTAGATTTGTTCATTTTGCATATAAAGTGGTCATATATTTACTTTCTGCCGGTTTATGTTTGTATAAGATAATATACTTATGTTTTGTGTGTTTTAGTTTTGATAGAGAAATAAAAAGTCATTGAACAGGATCTTAGTTGATTTTTCCTTCTAGCTTCTTTTCTATATGAGTACGTGATATAGAATTAGAATTCAACGTAGGCGATACGAACTACTTAAAACCGTCAACCGCAAACAATAATTTCGCTGTATAATTACGGCAAGCATTCAGTTTCTCCAATAGAAACTTCTACTGCACAAGTCTGTCTGTCACTTGGCTATGGCTCTGGATACACTATACAAGTTATACACTGAGTACAGACGCGAAATAGAGCAGAAAACTTATCGCGCACGGTACCCAAACATAATGCGATACGATACAAAAGAGACGACTTTGTTTTATGAAATGCGCTATTGTAATTTGTCGCACTTGCCCGAACTTCTATGTGAAATACTCCACAAAAGTGAAAACATTTATTGTGCGGGTTTTATTATGCTTTTCAAACAAGTTTCATTAATGAACATGAGGGTGGATATGCCAAAGAAATTACAATCTTTTTCTCAGACATCATGTACAATAATAAATTTGTCCACTAATATTTATACTATTCTACATTTAATGCCATTGAAACATTATTTGTATCTTGCTTCCAGTTTTTAAGATATAGCCTTCGGAAAGATATATTATTATCAATTTTTACTCCGTCCACAATTTGTATAATAATAAATTTAATAGCTAATTTAAATCAATAATAGTTAGTTGTTACAAAAAAGGAAGCAAATGACATATTTCTTCAAAAAAAAATGCCATTCCATTTGCAGAACAGAAGGCGGCATATATAAAGCACTTAAGGGAAGAATTACACCTTATTCATGACGTTTACATATATTTTTTTTCATTGCCCTAAAAAATTATACATACATACATAACATCACCCTATTAAATGGGGTAGCACGAACCCCTGAAACATTCACAGAACATTCTCATCTTGACATACAATACTCGTTTCAACCACATTGACACTTCCTCCATACAAGCTCTTTCATTCCTCACAATCAAAATCCATCACGCAACAAACCTTCATTCACATCCATCCATTCGCTCCTCTATACCTGTTTCGTAAATTATAAAAATTATAAGTTTCCAAAATAAATTAGATATTTAGGTAAGATTTATTTATTGATAGATGTTATCTGGATATCACAAATGTTAAATCATACCGATGTTTTTCAGTTGCCATGGATATGTCTTTACTTTCTTTCGCACAATTGAGGAAAGAGAGTTTTAGTTTTTGTCTCATGTGCATTGAAATGCAGGGTTCGAAGATATATATCGATCGATATATATCATGATATTTATTTTGATATATATCGTCATATTTTTGCAATGATATATATCCATTATATAAAAATATCAAATAGTTTTTGAGATATAGCCTCCGGAGAAGTGAAGTTTTGCTACTTTTCCGAGGCTATATCTCGAAAACTAAATGTGATATGAAAACGCGCTCAACGGCATTAATTTTCTCGTGCTTCAGTTAACTTATAAACATAGTTTCAGCGATTTTTATTTTTTTTCTATTTTCCGCCAAAAAAATCGCAAAAAGCGGTTTTTTAACATTTTCTCGAAAACCAGAAGTCATATGCATTTGAAGATTGCACCACTGGATTCAGTGGGTCAAAATACATATGTATGTAAATTTTCGTTTTAATAATCCTACGATTAAGGATTTTTGGGAAAATTGAATTAAAATCTGAAAAAACCAAAGGGGTACCCCTTAGGAAATAATTAAAAATATTAAATTGCATAAAATTGTATGAAAATTTGCTTATAAGTCAATTCTGGCACGGGGAATTCAACGCCGTTGAGCGCATTTCCATATCTTGTTTAGTTTTTGAGATATAGCCTCCTGAAAAGTGAAATTTATCGAATTTTTCAGTTTTTCTACTTTTCCGAGGCTATATCTCGAAAACTAAATGTGATATGAAAACGTGCTCAACGGCATTAATTTTCTCGTGCTTCAGTTAACTTATAAACATAGTTTCAGCGATTTTTATTTTTTTTCAATTTTCCGCCAAAAAATCGCAAAAAGCGGTCAGCACAAATTGTATAGTTGTTAAACTGGCATGCAAATATTTGCCATATCCATGGTAACTGGAAAACAAAGGTATGATATACAAGTTTTGGGGTCAATTAATGAAGATAAATTTACATATCTAGTTTTTGCAGCATGGGAAATTAATCTTTTTGATTGATTTAAATATAGAATTAGAAGCTCTCCAATATTTATTTGAAACAATTTCCTCCAATATAATTTAGGGAGCAATGCAAACTGAAAAATTATTTTCCCATATTAACCACCTATGTACACATATTGTTATATACCTTCACAGCCGATCAGAATTCATCTACATAAATCAAATCAAAATAAAACTAGCAATAATCCATTTTCATATCGCACAATGATTTATTTCAATAAACGTAAAACCAATTCATATTCAAAATATCCCCTATTGATATTCACAATTCCCAGGCCAACTTCTACAACATAGACTGTCATTTGATTGTTTTGTTCATCCTCACACACTCTATGTTACATATGCATGAGCCAGTATCCAGTTGGCGGCGTGTAGGTATCGCTTCGGGTATATCGGGTTTATTCTGCTACCCACAACCACAAACAGTTGGTTCAGTCCATGATGAATATCGAAAGAGATGATAGGTAAATTGGATTATGTGAAATACTGCAAATAGGTTGTATTTGGATATTATGGAATCGCGACACGAAAATGCATTTAGGAAAATTTAATATATTTGAACTATTGTAGAGATTGATTGAAATAAATGTATATTTTTTATTAAACCTTGTTTCACCAGGCGTTGGATGACAATTAATTTTGGCTTTGTTGTTATTTAAATTGCTATTGTGTAGCTTTCCTTTTTTTCGGTAGATGGCATGACCTGTTCCACAGAACTTCTCATGTCATCTTACCTGTTTGTAAGAGATCTTATTCTCTGCTGGCACAGTTCTTCGTCACCAGCTTCTTCACGTGAACTTTGTTCTAGGTGAAGAAGTGAGTTATACCATACTGATGAGCTCTAATAAGACCGAAACGCATCTATGGTTACTAACTGTGCTGGCCAGCCTCTGACGATGCCCTCATAAGGTGACTTGGAGGCTGAATTTTGTGAAACATAGCCAAATGTTTATTTTATATTTATTATTAAACCTTGTTTCACCAAGTGTTGGATGACAATTCATTTTGTCTTTGTTGTTAAATATATATCAATTCTACAGCTAAAAGTGAAATTTGAATCACTTATAAGTTTCTCTAAATGGTGCAGGTCCTCTGCACTGTAATTGGGATTAAGTTCTTGTTATGCAGCATTGCAAATAAATTTAGATTTCCAAACAGACATGACAAATCGGACAATTTTCTCTTAATTCTCGACATATTTCGTCAGAGCCAATGAACTATATCCGACTGAAACTCTTTCAAATTGTTGATATTTACTGGAGCAATTCCAACATCACGAATAAACAACTCGTACATTGTATACACACTTCTCTGTCTAATAAATACCCTACTGGCTGTAATTCTGAATACCGCAATTAGTTTCTATTATGATTGAGCCATATTTGACACAAATCTCCTACACAAAGGAACAAATAGTTACACAACGAGGACATAGTAATCCTTTCCACATTCATAAAGTTATAGTTAAAGGTCACTGCTCACTGCTGTTTGAAATTAACAGCCAATATTTAACGAGTGACTTAATAGGATTATTTTTAAAATTACCTTTCTGAGCGAGAAGGAAATAATGACTCATAAGATATTTACAAAGCAAGATTAATTTACTTTTCTTAATATACTCATAATTATGGGTATTTTATGGTTCAAGCTGACTCAATATTTTCAGTAATAAAATTTAATCATAACTGTATTTTATGTGATGAACATTTGGACAATGATACTTTAATGAGAATTCACCACACGTCACTGTCAACCAATAGGATCACGAATTTGTTTGAAAATGAACCAATGAAATGTACATTTCGTCGGAAATTCATCACTAGTGAAATTGATATCGGAAATACCACTGTTATAATATCCTTGGTTACGAATAAAATAAATGATATTTTCAATATTTTCATAAACGTCAATTTTGAATATTAAATGTACACTGAAAAAATGTAGAATTTTCATCCCTGTGCAAATAAATACCTAACTATTCTTGTTAATTAACTATTGTTTGGTAAATTCTCAAGCCGAATACAACTCGTAGTATGAAAATTGACAGATAATATTTTGACATAAATATACATTCGTCATAATTTATGTCAAAATATTTTCAGCAATTTTCATACTACTTGTATATATATATATGAAAATACGATAATTACGTTCTCATTTGTCATCGTAAAGTTGACGTTGTTTGTGGAGAAATAGAAAAATAACTTTTTTGCGAAAGTCATTGCAGCTCGCGTTTCCAATATTAAATTAAACTTGTCATATTGACAGAACGAATTTATTTTCAGTACGGATACATTTTTTAATAATTTAAGATGCAATCGTAGAAAAAGTGATTCTTTGTTAATTCTTCTTCTTCTTGAGATGGTAGTACAGCCCAAATCGGGCCTAGGCTTACCAGACACACCGAGCCGCAGTTTTTATACTAGCGTACTGCCGGTTTTCGTAGAAGAATGCTACATTATTTAGAGCGCCCGAGTGTGGGAAAATATGTAATTGTATTTTTATATTTAATGACAAATCACATATTGTTGAAAGGTGGATTTGAACTGACGAACCTTGGTTTGTTATGTTAAGAGATGTGCCTTAACACGCTTGACCTGTGATTACTTTGTTACTGGGATACTGTAAGTGCATCGCGAGCCGAAAGCGAGAGCTGCAATAGTGTAATAATATTTCAAGTTTGCTGTATTCAATATATAAACAAAAATATAGTTGTGTTTATGTGGTTCGAATTCCACTATAAGCTACTATAATTACTATTAAGTTATTGTTGTGCAGCGTAACAAATAAATAAATAAACTTCCTCCTGTAACTATTTTAAGCAGAGAAAAAAGAATCCAGGTAGTATAGAAATAATCCTCCCACAGCTAAACTGAAAATGACCACCTTTACTTTCCTCTCAAACCAGTGATCAACTCAGTTCAACCTCAGCACAATCGTGATCTCGCTCCACGTAGAAACCGAAACGGTTTGCATGATTAGCGGATCAGGAAGTGGATGGTGCAACACGAACACACCAAGGAGGATTACATACCGGCACCATAGCATTGGCATGGCTTCGTGGCTACGTGCATACCACGCGTGTGCAGTGGATTTAGTGTAGAGTGTGGATGTGTGCTGAATTATGGCGCAGTCGTGACAAACGGTTAAGTGGTGTTAATTGGTTGATGGAATGTTAAGATGGTGGTAGGTGATGAATACAAAATTAGTTTATTGATTTATACTTTTGAAGCTCACAGTAAAATATTTCAAATAAAAATTCTGTACACACTTATTTGTTATTTTGCATTATATGAACTTTATCTCAATTACAGTAGTTTGTAGTGTAGATTTGAACGCGCGGACAATTAACTTTGTAATATATGAAGTTAGTGAATTTGTTAAATATCTAGGCGCTATAAAATTCAAGTGAAATGTTTCAAGAACCGTGAGAAATAGAACAAAAATAACAAAATCCCATTTCCCTTCCTTTTGTCATATATCAAACAAACTGACCCTTCTCTACCATATAGTAAACTGCCAAAGTCGTAGGGCCAATATTTAGTCCTTGGCTACAACACTGATAGAAAAATAAAAAACTTGAAAAGAAAATAAATATATCATCACGCCTTTTACTCTATAGTGTGATTAATACTCTGCCGTAGCAGATTTCTATAAGTGATATATTTATATGCCTGAAACGCAGATACCAGACTTAAATTACGGCCACCAAAGATGTTAGTAGAGTGGTAGATTTAATGTTGTGAAAATTGTTCGAATCGAAGTCAGGCTCTCAATTCTACAAGCCGATTCTAAACCACTGAGCCACCTACCCCATATAACCAAATTTCACCCTCTTAGCATCTAGATTGCAAACCGAACGTTCTATATCACATAACAAAGTTTCAAAAGTGTAGACTAATATTTATCTGTTCATCAAGTGATAAAATACAAACAGAAACTATACTGACATGTCGAAATCGTGAGAGATAAAACAACAATAATAAAATTCGCCCTATAGCATCTGATTTGCAAACCAATCCTTTTCTTCCACGTAGCAAAAGTTTAAAAATAATAGGATCACTATTAAGTCCTATACAGTTAAATAATAACCACAAAATTTAAAATGTAACATCTTGAGAACCATAAGAGATACATACAGCGAAAATAACAAAATGTCGCCTCCCCTACATTTACCTTGTAATTTAACCCTTCTCTACCACATAAGGCCCTAAAGCCAAAATTTACTCCTTTGATGTCATACAAACAAACCCGGCATAGTGAAACACGCAATCTGTTATATTAGATTTTAGTTCAAATTATTTAAAGTTTTGTTGCACATTTTCTTGACAAGCTTCGCTTCTCTCACATTTCAAACCAACAAATTCTAATTCCATAGAACGCACACTCAATTCACGCAAATCTTTTAATGGTAGAAGCCCAAACATTGGCTATGAAAAATGTAATTTTACTTTCAGTTTATTGAATACCCATAATGTTATTAGAAATCTAGTAGCAATTACAAATTATTGCTAATAATTTTTTTCATAGTTTCAATAATTTCTAATAAGTTGCATCAATATATAAATTTTATACATATTTTACGACCATTAATAAAAGCAATAACTTACATAAAACATCTGCTTTCTACAAAACAATTCACATACTCCTTATGCTAACTGATCACACTAACACTTAACATGAGTCACAATTCTAAAACCAATTAAAAATGTGTTTAAATTTCACTATCATTTATTTACAATTGCCAACATCCATCCACGAAGGAGGAATTACACAACGGTTTCAAACAAAAACTACACTGCACACATGATGTCAACGCAAACATTCTTTACGACGAGTTAAAAATACTTGACTTCGCCACACATGGTGCATCGGTTAGTTTCTCCCACATATGTCTTTGATGCCCCGGTTACGTTGTATTAGACAAGAGATAAACATCTCGCAAGCTGGATGCGTAACACTGTTAGATTTGGAGGCTACTGTACTGCTGAACGTAAGCGTAAGAGTAAGTGTAAGCGTTAGTTAGCGAAGAGTTTAAGGCGTTGTGAAGAACACAGCGACATTGTGTGATAGTGAACCGTAAGTGAACTAAATGGTGGTAATGAACCATGACACGGGAGTTGAGAGTGAAGAATTTTGTAAGATGGACGGCGACTTATTTTTATTTTTTTGTTAGAAATTAATGTCAATTCCTCAAGGTTTAGTTTCCTACAGGAGTATTTTTCTTATTAGATAATTATAGATACTACGTAAAATGATTAAGGGAAAACAATATGCTATTGGGATATTCAACTACTTCGATATTTATTTATTTATTTATTTATATCACGCTGTACAACAGGAACTTAATCTCAATTACAATACAGGGTCCGTACACATCGAGCAGCAGTGTAGTAGTTCATATAAGTTTTAGCTTGAGTGAGATTCGAATTCGGGATGTCCGGATTCAAATTCCGTATCGCTATCCACACCACCGTACTGACGGACGGATATATCAAACTTAAGATAAAGGTACAGTTTCAGTTGGTCTCCATAAGCTTAGCATTTGTATTTCTATATTTTTTATTTTATGTTTGCTAGTAGTGATTTGTTATTCATTTATATAGAATATAGGTCTGTGTTGTCCTTAGTTGTAATATTAGTGTTAGTTTCATTTATCGTTTAATTTTTAGGTAGAAATTTAAGTATACAGGTCACAAGGTTCTTTTAATAAGGTAGATTTTTCTTAAAAGAAATTAGTTCTTTCAGTATAATTTTAGTTAATTATAGATTTATTACCTTCTGTATTGTAAATATTAGTTCTATTATTATTCATTTTTATTTATTTTTCAAATATTTAGTTTTAGGTTAGTAGCAAAGTTCTTTGTTGTAGTTCCAATTTTCCCTACTATGAACGCATTCTTATTTAACCCAATAGAATATATTAATGTAATATTTATGACATCGATATTATATTTCTTTTATTAGTAATAAATTCTATATGACTACTAATAATATCTAATATCAGAAAATAAAAGTAAAATAAATATATTATCACATCTTTTACTCTCCCGTAACAGATCCCGGTAACTGAGATATTTCTTAGGGTACAGTGGGTTAGCAGCCGTCAAATCACAGTCCCAAACATGTTAGTGATGGGGAAGTCACAGGGAAAGTATTAATTCAATTTTCCGGCATACGGGACCTAGCTGGATCGCTTTCATCAAAATCGTTAGACCAGATTTTGAGATCGTCAACACATTTACTTGAATACTTAAAATGTATCACTTAATATGACATCAAATCGTGACATGAAAAATCAAGATAGATATAATGAACATGTCTAAGTTTACTACAATCGGTGACAGTTTTCGTTGTCAATTATGTCATAATTAATTTCAAATTTATGATTTTGAATCTTATTGATTATTATAAAATTTAAACGTTAAAGCTTTCACCGACCACCAATATAATTATATTTGAACCAATTACATTTATTTAATTTGAAAAGCCCTTTTATATTGAACAACCAGGGACATTTTTCGTTGTCAATTATGAAAGACAATAATTACCTAATTAATTTCAGATATACTTTTTTTCATAGCACAATTTGTATGTCATTTTTATTTAATCATTCAATATGTAAGATTAAGTTGTATTGTGCAGACAAATAAATGTTTAAAATCTGAAGACTATATTGACTTACACATCTGGAGATAATGACATGCACAAGTAGAAGGAATGTGGTTTACCTGAAACAGAAATATATTAATTAGAAATATATTCAAATTTATACTTCATATGAATGAAATATCTTGTTTTTATAAATACTAATGATACCAGTAGTAATGGAAATTTACAATGATATTACGTGATTTTCTACATATTATTACATCAAAATTATAAGAAAATTGTCCGTATTTGTTACTTTTGTTTTGTTCATATACGAATAAAAATAAAATAAATAAATATCTCATCACGCCTTTTACCCATTACTGGGTGTGGCACTCCACCTAAGCAGTATTAGATTTAAACAACAGCTTTATATTTTAATTATGATTAAACAAATAATTTATGCCAATTTGAATACAACACGATTTCACTGAATTTAAACATTATACTCTATTCTAAAGGGAAAGTAAATAAATATTTTAAGTAATATAGCTTTAAACAAAATCTCTCGCAAAGGTTTACCTGAATATAAAGTGTGACAAATTTGCATTGAAACTGAACATAATACCAGATATAGAAACTTTCATACTGCAGTTTATTACTGTTTCCATAAACGTAAGTATTTAATAGCTTCAATAAATATGTATATTATTCAAGTATTTTAAAGAATAATACATGCCATTTAAAATATATAATTAAATGTTATAAAAACAATAATAGAAACAAAAACTTTAAAATGACATCATTATTAAACCTACAAGTACAGCTTGTGTGACCGAGCCCGCATTTAGAAATAATAATTATTACATTCGATTTTACAAATTGCCGCTAGTAACATTGAGTAAAATAATTAGGTATATTTTTAGCCATTTCGTCATAATTAATCAATAGATATTAAAACCTATTTACACTTGAAATATATACGTGATCGATAAGTATTAGGTCATGAAACTGAACGTTGGACATTCTATAGCAAAGTTAGTTTTTTGTGGAATTGAGCAAGATTTAGTTATGTGTGTTATGTCATCGACTTAGATTATTTGACTCA
Organism: Pterostichus niger; assembly: GCA_947425015.1. Lineage (NCBI taxonomy): Eukaryota > Metazoa > Arthropoda > Insecta > Coleoptera > Carabidae > Pterostichus > Pterostichus niger. The sequence goes on along the minus strand of OX380340.1, from coordinate 36,273,554 downwards.
CATGACTACATAATTACAATAATTTATTCAAGAATTATGTCGAACTATATTTTAAAAAATATATTACTTTGTTTTTACTGCATGGATGGTATCGAGTCGGCCTGTGGATTTGAGAATCCAGGTTCGATTTCCACAGCCGATAATTTTCCTTACGTTAAAACTACCCCTGTGACCCCACTCCACTAACTTCTTTAGAGCCGTGATTTTGTAACACGAGCGAAATGGATGAATAAGTTAATATTTCTGGACTGCGTCAATTGTAAAACGAAAGGAATGGATGCAGTCTTGAAATTTTATTAACACATTGCTATCAAATATTTTTTGCTTATTGTAACACGAAACGCTATAATTGAATGAAAACAGAGTTATTATTTAAATAAATTTTTATTAATTATAATACTTAATTCACTAATCTAGTTTAAAATTAAATAAAACGCGAACACCGCGTGATGTGAAGATCTACATCTTCACGCTTTGAGTCAATGGACGAGACTGATGGTTTCCACCAAAACACTTGATGTCCTGGGTACGATACCCACATCTGGAATCCATCCCCCACACATCGGGGTGGACACAGATGTCTCAAGTGTTTTGGTTATGTAGTCTGACACTCGGGCACTGCAGATAACGCGAACATGAAATCTTGTTGGAATTCTAAGAATATTAACTATAACTGTCTCTTTTTATAATTTAATGCCCTATATTCGAAAACGAAAAGATCCCTAATGGCACATGTGGTCACGAGTGTCAAATTACACGAAACCAATCTTACTTAAACGCAACATAACAACAATGAGATAGCTCATATTGTTACAATTTGAAGGCAGGTAAATGCATTTCACACGAAGAAACATATCTTTTGCCGAGATCTGCTACGGGTGTGTGCCACACACCCAATAATGGGTAAAAGAAGTGATGATATATTTATTTTTTTATTGTACCTAACATTCTACATTATTTACAGATCTCAAAAGATGTTATACAAAATGAAATCATTCTAAATCAGTTTGTATCGTTTGTTAAAGTCCACTTAATTTTCCTCTTAAGAAGAGAAGGAGCATGACTAACAAATGATAATAATTCATAGCAGTAAAAATGTACCTGATTACCATCACAAAATAATTTTATGTTTGTATAAAATACGAACATAATAATATAAACTTTCTCATACAACACAACATCTATTAGGAATGCCCTCGAGTACTAATTTAAATTACGGTATATATCCAATTTGATGTAGATATTACTATTATTATATTATACATTAGCCATGAGTGTCAGTGATGAGCAAAACCTTGAACACTTGTCTTGCACAAGTGTACAATACTGACGATCCGATGTTGCTAGTCACAAGATAAACTAGATGCAACATTGAGAGTTAGTTCTAGAGTATAGACTTCGTCCCCTCAACTAACACTGAGTAAACTTTAATTAATTAAGATATTAAGACAATCTTAGAAGTATCTATAAACAAAAAGTTGAAAGTCGACGCAGACTACTTTCTAAGCGCACCAAATTTTTCACGCAAATGTATAATATTCATTAAATAACTTCCAAATTTAATTTCGAAATGATGGTTATTATAAATATACACATTAATATTTACCAAGCAGACGTTTTCAGAAAAGTTATGTAATCATGTTTTTGATTGGTTTAGAACAATCCGCCAAAAGTAGCTGATAACCCGGTGAAGAATTTTCGTTTCCGGGAGTTTTTCTAATCAGTAAACATAGGGATATATCATTACCATAGTTACAGTTAAAAAGTTTGATAGCAATACATTAGAGCGTTTATTTTAAAAGTAAACATAGGGAAAATAATATTTTCAGCAATGCAACAATCCAAAAGTTCTTTTGTGTAGAGGTTTGTTCTCAAATTCTTCGTTTAAGAGCTCGTACATACAAATAATGAGAATTTTGGGTTGAACCAGTTCAAAAATAGAAAATTATTAAAATGTGGTTCTATATAATTCAGACCACGAGAAATCGAATGGCGCAAGGCGCAACTTCATATCTTTTTTAGTTTTTGAGTTACAGCGATTTTTGACTTTTTTAAAGCTCAACTTTGAAAGCCCATAACTCAAAAACTAAAAGAGGTATTGAAATGCGGTTTGAACGAGTGTATTTCTCGTGCGCTACTTAACTTGTACAGGTATTTTGAAAATATTGAAAATTTTTCAAATTTTTTCAAAATTTTTCTTCCTCAATATTTCAAAAACTTGAAAACATAATGAAAATCTAAAAACACCAGTGAATTTCTGGCGTGAAAATACATAAGTATGCAAATTTTCACAATAAAATTCGCACAGATAAATTTTTTAATACAAAAAAACGAAAAGAAATCTTCAAAAAACGGCCATTTTCGATTTTTTTTTAATAAAAAATGTATCCGTTCGCATTTTCTTCTGAAAATTTGCATACCTATGTATTTTCACGTGAGGAATTCACTGGTGTTTTCATATTTACATTATCTCTTCAACTTTTTGAAATACCGACAAAAGAAAATTTCGAAAAAAATTGAAAAAATGAAAAATTTTCAAAATACATGTACAAGTTAAGTAGCGCATGAGAAATACACTCGTTCAAACCGCATTTCAATATCTCTTTTAGTTTTTGAGTTATGGGCTTTCAAAGTTGAGCTTTAAAAAAAGGCAAAAATCGCTGTAACTCAAAAACTAAACAAGATATGAAGATGTGCCTTGCGCCATTCGATTTCTCGTGGTCTGAATTATATAGAACCACATTTTAATAATTTTCTATTTTTTAACTGGTTCATCCCAAAATTCTCATTATTTGTATGTACGAGCTCTAAACGAAGAATTTGAGAACAAACCTCTACACAAAAGAACTTTTGGATTGTTTTGAGGTTCTAAATTTACACCTAACGATTAGTTAATGTAATTTAAAATAATTAAAATTCATTTAATTTGTTTAAACTTAAAATGTTTCTTTTATTATAATAGACTATTACACTTCAATGCATTGCTGAAAATGTTTACTTTTAAAATAATGTATTGCTGTCAAACTTTTTAACTGTAACTATGGTAATGATATATCCCTATGTTTACTCATAAGAAAAACTCCCGGTATATATATACCAGTATAACGGGAAAATCAGCATGGTTAGACGACGACTCTACTCTGCCGGTGTCTGTATGATTACCGTATGAGTCATAGAAACAAAGGAGGATCGAGACAATGAAGCAATAGTATACGTCACATCGTCACGGCTGATCACCTTTCTCCATCTGACCACGTGTTTCCGTTACTTCCTCTCAATGTCAACACAGATGCAACCAATAAACAGTTGAGGACTAATATTTGTTTATTTCTGCTAGTCTGCACAACAAGAGCTTCATTCCAATTACAATAGCTTATAGTAGAATCGAAATCATTTAAATTCAATCATATTTTTGGGATATAATTTGCAGGCAAAAAAAAATAATTAATTTTGTGGGCTAAATGTCAACTTTGACAGTTGCATAAAAAATTATTTACTGGTAATAATATACACATAAACACCTAAACACCTGACTTCAATGTATAATTAAAGTAAACAATATACGTGCATTGTTCTGTGGAAATGTGGGTTTTATATAATAAGGAGTAAATTAGCAATACAATCCGAATTAGATGCGCTTATATCTGTGGACTTACCATAAAGCAATGTTATTAACACCTCCCACTGTTTGCAATGGGTGTTCAATGTAGTTTTGCAAGTGTGTGGGTAATCTTGATGTATTATGACTTCATAAATGCATATTAGGCGGCTCAACATATGGTAACGTTTATTTTAGCATCAATTAAATAATCATTGACCATGGCAAAGAGACTGTTAATTATTGTTATTCTCTTTTACTGTTAGATTTGTAAAAATCTAAAAATAGCCCATAAATAACTGAACATCAACTACAACTTTATTTTAGTTTGCTTCATATTTCCAATATGATTAATGGAAAAGTGAAACAAGCAGATTAATAAATGACGCCATTTTCAATATTGTTCTCAACTCCAAATGACTTAATGCTTCTAAAAAATTGATAAATGTTGAAAATTGTAAGAAGTATTCCAGAACAAAAAAATGATCAAAATACCTGAAACTTTTATGTAATCATATTTTCATGGTCATATCATACCCAAATTATGATTGTTAATATGAAGTAATATCTATTAATAAAGCGGGAGTATGATTAAAGATATATTTTTTAGATTAAGTATATATGGCCGGTTTAATTCCCATATTGATATGATGTAATGACATGGCGCCATTATCATGATTCGATTGTTTGGGCCACGCCCGAGACTAGAATCACGAATCACGATCGCTTTTTCGCTAATACTGCATTTGATTTATGCGGAGACAATCTGGCTATAAAAATACGTTCTAGGAAGCTATTTCGTTTATTGTTGCACGATTTATATTTAATTTTTGGTATTGCCTATAAATTTTATTATTTATTACCTTTCATATAAGATATAGGTATTTCTCAAGAAAATTAATTACAGCGGGATAAATTATTATTTTCTCCAGAGATCACTTTCTTAGCTATTATTAAAATTGTTAGCAAATAATATGTAGAATAAGAAATTATTCTGTCTTTGGGGATTTTACTTTATAGCTGGCACACGAGAATTAATTTAATTCAGACCGAATAAAACGACGCTACAGCAAATGAATAAAATATACAATATTCAGTAATGAATACATAGAGTTGTTGCAAAACCATGTGGTACCAAGTCTCCCAGATGCAATATTAAATCATGCAAATTTTACCAAAAATAAATACACTCGGTTAGCAGTTGTCATATATCACGACTACCTAAAATGTAATGGTGGGGGAGCCACAGGTGTAATTTTAATGTTGTAAAAATTGTTTGTCGATTGTGGGAGTGAATCTTAAATCCATTATCTACCCAATACTACTGAGCCACCCAATCAGTCGATAATATGTCCATTAGGATACAATAGCTCGCATCTCACAGTACGGTATAGTATTTTCATTTTAAACCGGAGGGATCGGCATAAAACGATTAAACGTCCCTGTCCCATATAACTACAATGAAATCTATTAATGCGGCTACCGCAAATCGCTTAACGATGGTCACAACAGGTACATTTTTAAAAGTCGTATTCAGCCTAAAATTATTCTAGTTTTTTTCCTATGATTGACCATTTAAAAATTACTAATTCCGATTAAATTATCCACTTAGCAGTTATGTTACTCAATAAGAAGATTAAATATCCTGTACTGAATCAGACTGAGTAATGTAGGTAAATGTTTAGATTATGTTTGTATATAATATTTATAATATATTATACTTGTATCGTATGACTAAGGAAATATACTTATTTAAAGATTGTAATTTTGTTGTTTTTATTATACACGTACCGGCGAATGGGGCTGTACAACCCTGTACGAACCTTGTGACACCAGTTATAACGGGTCATATTTTAAGTTCCTTTGTAAACGTAATTGCGGTGCATTTAATCGTTTTAGCCGATCCCTCCAATTTAAAATGAAAATAGGATATTTGAAACCTAGTTCGAATTAAACTCAAGCTAATAATGAACAACCACACTGCGACTCGATGAGTCCGGACCCTGTACTGTAAATAATATTTATTTATTTATTTATGTTACGCTGTACAACAGGAATTTAATCCCAATTACAGTACAGGATCCGCACTCACCGAGTCGCAGTGTGTTCATATAATTTTTAGCTTGATTCGAACTCGAGATCTTCGGATTCGAATTCCGTATCGCTATCCACACTACCGTACTGACGGACAACATAATATAATGAACTAATCGTTTAACCCATTAAAGAAGAAGGAAAAGTGGCAGGACGAGATTCAGTTCCTTTCTGACTGATTATATAATTCTTATAAAACAACTAGTCATTGATAAAGTGATGAAAAATACTGATGACTACATAGGAAACATATTGTGGTCAACAGGTCTAATTTTATTTATTTATAATTCTAGTACAATTGTACTCTTTTGCGTGTGTACTTTTTAAGGTCTTATTAAATTTTAATAAAGCATAATTATTCTCGAAAAGTTTTAATGTGTTTGGCATTGGTCTGGGACATAACAACGCTCTGTATTTTGATGAAACATACAGCTTATCGCATTTGTTCAGTGGGAGGAAAATTAGTCGCCATTGCGCTGGTTGCTGACATGGTGGGTAAGGCAGGTAATTTTATTTTCATTTGAAAGTCTTATTTTGGAGCGAGCTACTCCTACATTCTCACTTCATGCATTAATCACGAATTTGTTAATTATTCTCTTGGGCTGCTAGCTTCACGAAGACTGTTGTTTATTATCAGCATTAATTTACATTTTTAATGGTACTTAATAAATGCAATATTAAATTTATTAATTTACAATTCTAGGGATCAATTTACATATACAGGGTGTTAAAAAAGTTCCGGGACGGTGAAAAATCTCGAGAAATACACATCGAATCAAGAAACAAAAAAACACGTGTTTCATATTTTGCAAAAACCTATCTAAGCACACCAAACAGAAACCCCAACTCCCACTCCCAGGGGGTGGGGCGGAGGGCAACTTTGAAACTTTAAATGGGAACCCCCATTTTTTATTGCAGATTCGTATTATGCGAAAAAAAAATAAGTTAATTTTATCTCAAACTATTTTCCATTTCGGAATAAATGGCGCTCTAATCGCAAGGGGACTCACCGTAAAAAAGTCAGCCCAAAAAAGAATAAAGGAATAAAATAACGTTTATTTTATAAAATCGTTTTGCAAACTTATTTCAAGCATTTAGTCGGTGAAAGGCTTGTGGCTACTTGTGATTATGTTGATTTTTTTTATTTGATTCAATGTTTATTTCTTGTGATATTAGACCGTTTTTTACTTTTCTTTCAGAATCATGTTAAAACTTATTTTTGCGATTAGAGCGCCATCTATTCCGAATTGGAAAAAAAGTTACAGATAAAATTAATTATTTTTTTTTCCGCAGAATACGAATCTGCAATAAAAAATAGGGGTTCCCATTTAAGGTTTCAAAATTACCCCCGCCCCACCGCCAAAGGGTGGCAGTTGGGGTTTGTGTTAGGTGTGCTTAGATAGGTTTTTGCAAAGTATGAAACACGTGTTTTTTAGTTTCTTGATTCGATGTGTATTTATCGAGATATTTTACCGTCCCGGAACTTTTTTAACACCCTATATATATATATATCAAAGGGAAGTGCATATTATGAACTGCAAACTGAACCCAGTGCCAGATCAATTTCTTCACGAACTTGCGACCTTGGCATTCAATCCCAGCACGGCGTCACCGAACACGCGAAATGATATTACCACCTAATAACCAACAATTACACTTTTGTAATTTCTTACGTCGAAGATTCGCGTGCTTGCCAAATAATTTCATTAATTACGTAATATTACAGTAGAACAAAACTAACATAATCTGCCCTCACTTACTGTGCAAACAACAGCTTTCTGCGCGATTATAAGAGTGCTGTGTTTATAATATCGCGTGATCATCTTCGAATGAGCAATCGCAGCTATATTAGAATTTCGGTGTCAATTTACTTAACACAAAGTGTTAATAAGTGTTTTCGTAGTGTGTTAGTTCACATGAATATTGAATATTTGAATGGGATACGCGAGAAATAGGTTGTGTTACGTGAGAAAATATGAACAAATTTATGTAAATATGATAAAACAAGGTGATACATTTGTATAGGATTTTCAAAAGAGCCGACAATTTCTGCAACAAACATGTTTCAAATGTTTCTAAATTCTTTTAGAAAATTATTCTTTCTATTTTGTACTTGACATATTTGTCTCCGGTCCGAAATAATTTAACAATAAACAGTCTGAAATTGAATAAAATATAAACTAAACACTTGGCTAAGTCTCACAAAATTCAGCCTCCAAGTCACCTTATGAGGGCATCGACAGAGGCTGGCCAGCACAGTTTGTAACCATAGACCAGCTTCACCACGTGAACTTTGTTCTAGGTGAAGAAGTGAGTTATACCATACTGATGAGCTCTAATAAGAGCGAAACGCGTCTATGGTTACAAACTGTGCTGGCCAGCCTCTGACGATGCCCTCATAAAGTGACTTGGAGGCTGCATTTTGTGAGACTTAGCCAAGTGTTTAGTTTATATTTTATTAAACCTAGTTTCACCAAGTGTATGGATGACAATTAATTTTGTCTTTGTTGTTAGTCTGAAATTGGCCTAGAATCGAAAAACTTCAGAAATTATCAAATAAATTAAATTGCTACAAATTTACTAAAAACTTACGTACAAGTCAATTTAGCCACGAGAAATTTAAGGCGTGAAGTGTATCTTCATACCTCTGAATTTTTTTTCCAGAATTAAACTTATTTCCAATTTTGTACATTCCAGAGATTATATCTCAAAAACTACTCTTAAGAAATTTTCAAAAAATTGAATTACTAAAAAAATACTTATAAGTCAATTCGGATACGCGAAATTTAATGCAGCGCAGTTTTAATTTTAGCGAGACTCTCGCGCGTGATACGGTAAATTGCATGCGAGAGGAAGAATGAGATAAATACTGTTGATCAAATTCTTTAATGAATACCACAATAAGTCCTTTTGTATAGGTATTTGACCATGACACTATTATTGGTAATTTCGAATTACACATAGAATTATACAAAGTAACAAATAAATAAACAAATAGTGGAATCCGAATCAATGAGACACAATTGTATTTTTCTAAGTTGAAATAGACTAATGAGTCACCAAACTTTATCAGTGATTCAAATCTCTGTGTTTAAATGAGTCAAAAACAACTTTTATTTTAAACACAGACAATTTCTGCTTGCCGTTTCACTTGTATATGTACATATATTGAAATGTAATATCAATAATGTGAATCAGACATGAAATCAATGCTTGCCGAGTGGATGCAGTATTTGAAACTAATGAACCTAGTTGTTCATCGAGTTCGAATCCAGGGCAGAAATATAAGCCGCATCGGTTCACCGCAATTTTATTTTATATATTGAGTGCAGCTGCAACGACATGAACTCATGGAAAGTTACTTTAAATAACAATGTCTTGATTGGTTTTTGTTTACCTACTTCCTTTTTGATATGCAGATCATACTGAGCCGAACTCAGCTCCCTTTCTCCTAACTAAAGAAGCTTCTTTAAAAATTACAAAATAAAGAAAGATTTATGCAACGATACATTAATAATAAAGATGAACGATATTTCCATGGTTATAGTAAAGACAAGTACTGAATTCAATACATTGGTTGGTAGCACAAGCTCTATTTTTTGGTGTTTTGAGAGCACGGTTTTAACATGTTAGAGATATCTAAAACACCCAAATACACTGCTCTTAAAACAGACAAAGGCAGAGCTTGTGCTATCTGCCATTCTTTTTAATATCAAACTCATCATACACTAATATAATCCAGACACGATCTTTTCTTTTATATCCTATACATTTCCTAGAAGTACCTCATTTTCACAACAATTATATTTATATAATTTAAAAATAGTTTATAGATAAAAATAATGATTAGTCAACTGTAAGTAAATCACCCTTAATTAATTGGTAATATGTACATTACAGGCAAAAACGGAGCTTGTGCTACCAGCCATTGTTTCTAAATTACAGACAAGTTAATTTAAATTGAATTTTTTATATTTACATAAGTAATCAGTTTCCAGAGAACCAGAAAAAACTAGTCTCTCTTCTAATTAAATTATCTGTTATCTACATAATCAAAATTTAATTTCGCTAAAAGCATTCACAAAAACGTCGCAACAATATCATAAATAAGCCAGATACTACTTTACATAAAACCAGGGTTCGAAGATATATATCGATCGATATATATCATGATATTTATTTTGATATATATCGTCATATTTTTGCAATGATATATATATCCATTATATAAAAATATCAAATAGTTTTTGTGATATAGCCTCCGGAGAAGTGAAATTTTTCGTATTTTTCAGTTTTTCTACTTTTCCGAGGCTATATCTCGAAAACTAAATGTGATATGAAAACGCGCTCAACGGCATTAATTTTCTCGTGCTTCAGTTAACTTATAAACATAGTTTCAGCGATTTTTATTTTTTTTAAATTTTCCGCCAAAAAAATCGCAAAAAGCGGTTTTTTAACATTTTCTCGAAAACCAGAAGTCATATGCATTTGAAGATTGCACCACTGGATTCAGTGGGTCAAAATACATATGTATGTAAATTTTCGTTTTAATAATCCTACGGTTAAGGATTTTTGGGAAAATTGAATTAAAATCTGAAAAAACCAAAGGGGTACCCCTTAGGAAATAATTAAAAATATTAAATTGCATAAAATTGTATGAAAATTTGCTTATAAGTCAATTCGGACACGGGGAATTCAACGCCATTGAGCGCATTTCCATATTTTGTTTAGTTTTTGAGATATAGCCTCCGGAGAAGTGAAATTTTTCGAATTTTTCAGTTTTTCTAAATGTGTACAAAAACTAAAATTAAAAAATAAATATCCAAAAAGTGATATTTATTATAAATATCATGATATTTACGAACCCTGCATAAAACGCAAAAAATACTTCTAAAACAAAATATACAATTCGTTTCTACCAAGCGCGAGTTCAACTATATATAAAACCCAGCAATCAAATCGGCTTCGCTGACCTTCATGCGGAGCTACGCGAACATTGATATTGGATTTACATTTGGACGACAATCGACAATCATTATTTTGATTATGGAAGCTGAACTTAACCTATAAATAAAATAGACTCAAATCAGATGAAAACTGGAAGATTACGAAAATTAAATAAATTTTGTGCTGTAAAGTTGGCAATATTTAAATATTTTTTAAATGTCTCGGTCATCATTTCGCTGGATGTTGGCAATATTTAAAAACAATTGAAATGTCTCGGTCATCTACAAAATGAACCTGAATTTAACTTTAAAAAAATGATACCCTCATAAGGTGACTTGGAGGCTGAATTTTGTGAGACTTAGCCAAGTGTTTATTTTATATTTTTTATTAAACCTAGTTTCACCAATTGTATGGACGACAATTAATTTTGTCTTTGTTGTTATTTAAAAAAAATGGTTGAAAGCAGTTGAAACTGCAGGAATAGTCCATCATTTAAGGACTCTGTCCAGCTATTTTTTATACATTTTATAAATTTTTTCGATGATACAGATACCGATCTTTGAGAATAGACGAACTTAAAATACGATTATATATGAGTGGTTCAAATTAAGCTTAAATTATTGAGTAGCAAATAAATAAACAAGTTCGGCTGTAGAATCTATTCAGTAAGTCACCCAAACAACACAAAAGAAACTTAGTAACAATGCAATAATTAGCGAAGTCTACGATGAAGTGTCCTTGGCGTGTACACTAGGTAATCAACATTGGTTTGTTCACAGTTGGCAAGTTGTTACTGTTTGCGCGATTTTGATTATAATTATGAAATCATCGAAACGGTTCGTCGATCACGACTGCTGCAGTGATTACCAGTTGAGTTTACCTTCGAATCTGTGAAACACTTCGATAAACTTCAGTAGGAAACGTGACAATGAGGATGAGACCTCACAGTATTAACGGAATTTATTTTTTGCTATTCTGCATAAATAAATAAATAAATATATCAACACGCCTTTTACCCATTACTAGGTGTGGCAATCTGCCGAAGCAGATCTCGGTAAGTGATATTTTTTCGCGTGAAGTGATGTTACCAGTCGTCAAATCACGGCTCCCAAAGATATTAGTGGAGGGGGAGCAACAGGGGTAGATTTAAATTGGTGAAAATTGTTTGTCGGCTGTGGGGATAGAACCAGGGTTCTCAAGATCCACTGGCCGACTCGATACCACTGAGCCACCTACCCCATAAAAGGATATTAAAACCAATAATAAGACGGATAAGATGGAAAAAAGTTTTCAGAACTCATAATCAATCAAACAGTTTTTGGTACTGTTGAATTACTTAAATTCACAGAACCAAAAATTAATTTATTAAAGGCAGGTATAATAATAAGAAATATCAAAAGGATATATATATATATATATATATTTTAAATCAGATATATATATATATGGGAGAAGACTTGTATTATATTTGAATCTATATGGCTTCTTAGAGCGGATGTGAATATGATATGATTTGAGAAGGTCAGAGGTGATAAAAACTTGATTCCAAGTAATCTGGGATTTCTTCCATTCCTCGGGAAATTGAAAAAGAAACATATTACATAAAACACCAGGTCTCAAGTTTCTTATTGTAAAAAATCAGCAGACAAAAAAGAATGCCGGGAAAAGATATGAATATCGGATTTACACCTTCAAGAAGAAATAATATTAGAGAACTGGAAAGGAACTAAATCCCAATTACGGTAGCTTATAGTTGCATTAACAAAAGTTTAAATAAATATATCATCACGCCTTTTACTTATTACTGGATGTGGCACTCTACCGGAGTAGACCTCGGTAAGTGATATATTTCTTCGCGTAAAATGCAATTACCAGCCGTCAAATCACGGCCATCAAAGATGTTAGTGGAGGGAAAGCCACAGAGGTAGTTTTAACGTGGTGAAAATTGTTTGTCGCCTGTGGGAATTGAACCCGGGTTGTCAATTCCACAGTCAGACTCGATACCACTGAGCCACCTACCCCATTATTAAATATATAAAAGCATATCAAATATTAATTATTTTATGTGACATGTAACTTAAATTTGCTGTTTTTGTTGATACAACTGACTAATAGAGAGTTATATTTTTTTGAAAAAATGTAAAATGCAGACAAAGTGTCTAATACAGTATTAAAACATGCAAATATTGTCCACAAATATAAAAACTTGCATGTATGGAGCATGCGTTTCACGACCTTAAGGTTTGTTTAAAATGCAAGCGATGCAAGCTTTGTGAAGAACACATTCAATATTTAAATAAATGTTTGAAATTCAGAATCATTAGAGCTCAGGTCAAATATAATGGATACCGGGTATGGAGCATTGTTTTACGAGTTTTAGGATTTGCTTGTTAGAAAAGCAAGCGAATTTTTGCATTTGAAGTTTTGTACATTACTTGGATTTTATATTATGAATGCCATCAAATAAAACCAGGAGACAATAATTTACTCCTCTCAAATTACCAGTGTAGCCAACCTCGACCATTGCCGTAACTCTATTCAACCTGACTTTAATTGCATCTATCTGATTTTCCTTACACACGCATTCCCCAAACTTACGTGATCGTAGGTAACCATGACGGGTTGCGGGGAAAGTAGTCTTGTGCAATTAAAATCTGCTGCAAGAAGAGGAACGAAGCATAGCCGCCTAGCGGTGCTGTGGTAAAGTCACGCGAAACGAATTCAAGCGAAAAAAGTTGGAGTGCTTTGCCCTGAGTTTGTGGTTATTGGACACCTGGGTCTTAATTAGGATGAAATCTTTTGGGTTTTGTGATTATCGTTTCTTGTGTCTTTTTGTTACTTTTTTACGGAAGGTTTGGGAGAAATAATATATAACAGGGTAATAACCTTGCAAAGCTTTCAATCTATTAGGAAGAAACTAACAATTTTATAATTAATATCAGATCGCTGTCGAAAATTTTACCGTATCTGGAATTTATTAGTGTATGATGAAAATACAATTGAGAAAATGTTGTTAAAATAGTGGATATGTGGAAGTTGAGATAATTTGTGGATGTCGATAGAAAGATTGGTGAACCAGGAATAAATGGATGAATTTGAATGAAGGTTTGTTGCAAGAATGAAAGATGAGACGAACTTGTATGAAAGAAATTATAAATCTGGATGAAACGTATTGCACCAGAATAGAAATGTTTAAATAAATAAATAAATATATCAGCATGCCTTTTACCCATTACTGGATGTGGCATTCTGCCTAAGCAGATCTCGGTAAGTGATATATTTTTTCAAGTGAAATGCGGTTACTAGACCTCAAAGATATTAGTGGAGGGGTAGATTTAAATTGGTGAAAATTGTTTGTCGGCTGTGGAGATCGAACCAGGGTTCTCAAGATCCACAGGCCGACTCGATACCACTGATACGGATTAATTGCAGAATTCAACAACTAAATGTTAAATTTAAAATAGCTCTGTCGTAGCAGATCACGGTAAATGATATATTTATGTGCTTGAAGTACGGTTACCAGGCGTCGTGTAACGACGCTCAAAGATGTTAATGTAGGGAGGGCCACCGGAGTAATTTTGATGTGATGAAAATTATTTGTCGGCTGTGGGAATCGAACCTTATTTAAGGGGATGATATGTAAGTTAGGTAACTTTAACTTGCGAACTCTTGCTTGAATGCGCTACAATGGTGCTACAGTAGTGCATGACGTCATCCAGCAGTAAAAATATCAGCACATATAAACAATTTACTATAAAAACGTCAAAACAAATTACATTTTACTGTTGGAACGATGACTAATCCCAACAAAAATAATCAAAAAATAAGAACCGAAGCCCGAAGCCATAAATATTAATCTCCAAGTTCGACCTTGCCGACACACCACACAATGAAACAAATGAAAACTTCAAAGTTTGTGACGTCACGCGCCACACTTGCACTGACGCAATCGCACGCTTCAGTGACGTACGCGGACAAGTGACGATCACATTCGCCAATGGACCAATCAGAATGAGAGTATATCTGAGTAGTTCCGGTCTATTTCATGATGTTGCTACCTGTTCTACTAAATTAGCGTGGTTTGATTTCACCTGCTAACCGTTCATTTTCTTGATTTTCTTTCGCAGTTTCCATTATTTGTTTTCAGTTTCATATTACAGTATTAAATTTATCCCGCAAATTTATTGTGATGCTGACTCGTCTTGTTTGGATTTTGATATCAACTCCTAAACAAAGCGAATCACTTCGATGAAGATTTGTAAGGATCGAGGACACTCATGATATGGCTGCGGTAGAAGCTCCATCGCAGTATTTTTATATCTTGAATTTATAACTGTTTTAAAGTTAAATTTATGACAGAATAATTCGGATGACGCCTGGATTCGAACCAGGGACCCTCCGCTTGCCGGGCAGAGATGCTAACCGCTACACCACGTCACCTGTGTCCGACGTATGGCATCAACCGAATTCTTCTGTCATAGTGTCGAACGTAGCATCGGTCCCAAAGACTCCTATATCTATGATAGGTATTGACAACGGGATTCGTCTACAGCGACACAGTTCTGATTTAAAGGGAATCATACCACGAACTGTTTGTTATATTTTTGATTGAAATTATAATATTTGTTAGTTGATTAATTGTTGTGCTTAATTCTTATAAAAGTAATCTACGTCCTACATTTAATCATATTTATGCAGAAAATTATCTGAAATTATTATTATTTGCATAACTATTAAATTTGTAGTAATTGGTAGCATTGATTGAAGAGGTTATTTAAATATTATTTTTGAAACGGATATTAGATTTTAACTGGTCATTGTATTAGACATAAAATAAAATGAGTGTACTTAGTATTCACAATACAACGATGATATATTATACAATAGACAATATATCTTAAGGCATATTTAAATTGTGAAGACATCTTAAATTTACTCTTAGAGATACAAATTATTCACATCCTGTAAATAAATTGTATGGAAATATAAACTGAATGTACTTATACGTATACGTGTGGAAACATTAGAAAATCGATAATAACCAGAAACAAAAGTTTGTTCCGGAAACATTATCTCCGAGCGGCTAACGACATCTGAATAACAAACAAAACAGAGGGACAAGTCGAACTCCCAATGATATGTAAACGAGGATCTAGTCCCCTGATGTATTATTAAAAGCACATTATTTTTACACCGATACTAATACACCCATAGGTGGAGACACTGTACTTTTAGAGGACATTATGAGTACTTCCGGATTATAACTAATTTGTAGTAGGTTTTTTTTGGTAGAAAAGTTGGTACATAGCAGTTAAGGTAGTTTGAACATTCGAGAACTGTTACACAGTGGATAACTTTTATTTACCTTCATTATTTTCAAATTTGACGGCTGGTAACCGCACTTCACGCAAAAAAATATATCACTTACCGAGACCTGCTTAGGCAGAGTGCCACACCCAGTAATGGGTAAAAGGCGTGATGATATATTTATTTATATTTTCAAATCGGGACAAATTTAACAAATTTAATAAATTACTCCAATTTCAAAAATACTACCTACTTCATATTTAGTTATTTCTCATGTCAAAATTGTATTTCCTTCACATGATCTTGATGCATATTGCTTTTGCCTAAACTCCTTGTCATAGTTACAGTGACAAATCATCATTATATATACTATTGGGTCGGGACACCAGAAGTCCGTTGCACACAAACCTAAATTTGATGCTACGGTCTTCATGTAATAGGTAAAGTTGTCCTACATGGGGTATATACATAATTTATAAAACAGTTAGTCTTGAATACTATTTCTCTACGGCACTGTGAGCGTCTGGCGACATAAACAAATGAACTTCCGGTCAGTGCTCGAAGGCAACGTTCGCTCGAAAGATCAAAACAAACAAACGTGTAACCTAAAGTACACCACAGTGTGCTTATGTTTACATTACACCGATCTAAAGCTTCCCATCTCAGACGACTTGATTCACTTGGAATCAATATTTCGTCTGGGTTTTGAGTCTAGGTCTGGGAACAGGAATATCGCAGCATGTGTGATATGTTTCATAACATATGGCTGGTTCGCTGTATCGGAAGTTTATAGATTGTACTTGATTATACAAGGGGAATTAATTTAGAAACAGGAAGAATAATGTTGATGTGAAATTTTATGTTTTACATGATGTTTCTATACCTTTGCACGAAATATAATGACATATATAATTTGATATACTGATATATAATAAGTATATCAAATTATATATGTCATTAAAGTTTCGTGCAGAGGTATAGAAATACTCTGTATGTAAAGTACTAAGATCTCGACAGTTTTTTCTCAAAATGAACTAGAAATGTACCCAGATTTATACTGATTAAACAGGACCTAAATCCCAATTATACTGCAGCGTCCGGACTTATCGAGGCATAATGTGGTAGTTTATATATTTTTTAGCTTGAGTGAGATTCGAACACTATTCACACCACCCTACTGCCAAACTGATTAAACTGATTTTTGTATCTTTCTCACAACTCGTTTTAGGTAAATTAAATCAACATTTTGAAATCATTTTCTATTATTAAAAATAAATAAATATAACATTATGTCTTTTACTCATTACTGACCCCATCACGGTCCCCAAATAGTCAGTACGGTGGTGTGGATAGCGTTATGGAATCCGAAGATCCCGAGTTCGAATCGCACTCAAGCTAAATATTATATGAACTACCACACTGCGGCTCGGTGAGTGCGGACTCTGTACTGTAATTGGGATTAAATTCCTGTTGTACATAGTAACATAAATAAATTAAATAAATAGGGGCCATTGAGGTAATTTGTAATTGTTTGTCCGACTCGATATCAATAAGTCACCTACGCCATTATTACTAGCAATGCAGAGAGAGAAATTAGGATACCACCAGGATTTTAATCTGTGACCTTAGAACTGTGTCGCTGCAGATGAATCCTATGGCAAGTCTTTCAGTATTTGAAGGAGGTATAAGATCGAGTCTGTTTTGTTAGTATGTGTCAAAAATAGAAAGAAAATTCAACATCAGATAACTTAGAAACAATAGCTCATTTGTACCTTAAATGTCCCAGGTTACCCTGGCAATACGGTGGTATTCGAATTCGAATCCCACACTGCGGCTCGGTGAGTCCGGTCCCTTAATTGTAATACGGATTAATTTCCTGTTGTACAGAGTAGCATAAATAAATAAATTCTGGTGGTACCCCAATTTTTCTCTCCATAATACAATTTGATTTCATTAAAAAAAAATAGGTACAGACTCATTTATAATAACAATAAATTATATTATTTTAAAAATATCAAGTGTTCTGGTCCAAACAGACAGTCGATTATTACATTAACATTAAAGTATAATAATTAATAGTGTAATAAAACCATTTTATTAATTATGCTTTAAGATTTCATGAATTAATAAATGAACAATAGGTATATTATTCGATGTTACACATATATATGAAACATCTAGGTGTGTCCAGATGTGCAAAAACGAATATGTGATGATAAACGCTTAATATATTCTTAATAAATTCTTTACGCCTTTTGCGTCACCTTGTGCAGATTGGATTAATTTTTAATTAATAATCAACCTTCAAAAATTTATGAAATTAATATGAATTCCTACAGAGGCGCTGCTTTGTAGCGACAAGCACCAGGAGATAACCTTCAAGCTTGGATGAACGTCACCGCGAATGACTGAATTTTAATGGACTCTAGAAAAATTATATTTACAAGTAAACAAGTGCTACATAAAAAAATGAATTTTATTTCTTAGCAACTAAACTCAGCGAACTGAACATAAGTTTTTTGTTATTTACAAGTATAAACTACGTAGCACAACTTCACTAGAAACATGATTTTATTGCTTTTCTGTTTAAATCTCTTGTTATCTTTTCATGATTGTCAAAATTTTATATTATTTACTGGAAAGTAATCAAAGAAGCAATGATAATGGAAAACTCATTTCCCTTATATATATTTCAGTCTTGAAACATACTCCGGCTGTACAATAATGTGGTTGCCGTTACGGTATTCGAATCTCACTCAAATTAAAAATATATGAACTACCCACACTGCGGTTCGGTGAGTCTCAACCCTGTATTGCAACTGGAACTAAGTTCCTGTTATATAGAAATTAATAAAAAAATAATGGAAGATTTTCGATCTACAACTTCTACAAAATTATATCGAATTTTAGTTTAACTTATAAGTTACAATAAAAGAAAATTAACCGCGTCATTTCACTCAAAACAGAAACGCATGTCATTTCTTATTACTACTAATATTACCTAGGTGTATTACTTCACAACATGGCTGCAAAATATCTATATCAGATTTGTTGAAACTTTATTAATTTATTACTATAATACTAAGTACTTTTTACTGAACAAAAATGGGTTTAATAATTATATGCATAGATTAGAATAATCAAATATATATATATATCCCTATGCGAATTTATCAAAAATTACATTTATAGTAAGCTTTCAAAAAATTCTTAAAAACAATGTATAAAATTCTCTTTAGTTAGATTTTGTAAGTAAATACTTAATAATGATGGAGGCTATCTATGTCACATAACAAAATTAGAGAGAAAAGCTAGAATAAATCAGATTTGCATCACAAACGATTGTAGCTTAGTTGATTTAAAGCAGGTTAAAATCCTGGCTGAATCCCAACTTTTCTCTTTATGGATATAAAAATCTCGTTCTTTCTGTTTGCATTTCTTTTTCTTCTCCAAGTTGATAAACACAAACGCACCAATAAATTTACGAAGCAATTTCAGTTTTCTTTGAATGTCTTTTCGTCGAACGAATCAATATCGTCGCACACAAAACAACATCAACTAGGGAATAATTAAGAGCGTGACATATTGTTCATTCAGATATTGGTCATACTTTGCAAACTTTCTTTTTCAGAACAATAAAACTCTCTCTTGTTTATTTGCTCACAAAATCATCGGCCGTTTGACACTAGGTCTTTGTGTTGCCATCTGTCAATACCATCAAGAACTGCAGCTTAACATGTCAAGTGATCACTTTCACGACGAAATTGAAGCTAAAATATGTTCACCACAAGTTTATGACTATACGGAACATTAAAATTTATGTTCAAGTATTAATCTGGAAATTTGGTTTTTGGAGATGAAAGCGACTTTCAATTTTGTGGTTATTGTTAGAAGTTTTTTTAATAATGGTTCCATTCTTTTCTTTATTAGGTATTGAAATATTACGAAAATTGATGTTCATTATTAAAATTGTTGTGGCCTACTAAAGAAAATTATGGCTTAAAATATAAAAACGATGTAACATTAAAATGGATACTTAGTTACAGTGTTAATTAACAGATAATATCTGTTCCACAATCTGATAAAGTAAATTAGTACGCTACTAAATTTCGGATTTGTCAATATGAACACTATCTAAAATTAATATCAAATAAATAAGCTAATGACAATATAATAATAACTTTGTGTATTGGAAAATCCAATACTGGAATTCATAGATAACGCTCGAAGGTAAATTTAAATAGTTATTAAAGTACTAAAGGCAGTAAGTGCTGTTCTTATCGGTTGAGAATGATTTTAGAAGTCAAGACAAAATCGAGACATTCAAGACATCTGATACCGGTAGGATCCCAATGAATATTATGAAGTTCGTACAATCGACTCAATAACAAAATTAATAATATAGATATATTTAAATAGTTATTTTTGATTCTAGATTGCGAAATGTTACTTTTGCATTCGAGAATGCAAAAGCATTTCGCAATTGAGTATCAAACAACGTTTTTTCGAAAACTATGTCCCAAAATTAGTAATAATGTAATGAGAAAATTTTGACGTTTAGGATTAATTAATGTGACATCTAATGTCTCCATGACAACAATGTACGTAATATAATTGCTATCAAATCTGGTATTCTCTGACCAGCAATTGACAGCTGGTTGGCAATAGGAACCAAACAAACGTTTTAATTTTTTTCTGCGATTTATTGGGATTCGCATTGCATTTCTCAAGAAACTATTCTAGTACACCAGTTAGCTTCCTCAAGCGGGATAAATATGAATAATTGCTCAATTAGAACATTAAATATAAATTTTGTTAAAGAATAGAAGTATTGTTTCTAAGCAAAAAAATAAGGTAATTGTGAGCCTTCCTTCTATCAAAAAATTGCAGGATGCAAAATACTTTTGCATCCTGCTTGCAAAAGTCTTTGGCGTTCTGTAGGCAAAAAACACTCAATTTCGCGTGTTGATAGTTGTCATGTAAATTTTAACTTTATATGACAGTTTTCGAAAAAAATATTTTGACATTTTAAAAATTGTTACTTGTCAGAGTTGTCACTTTTAAAGTATATTTCGATAGTTGCTATATTGCCATGGAGGAACTAGTTACTTTTTTCCCTAAGGAGGAAATTTGGCTAAACTTGACTGGGGGCCAAACCTGAAGTTGGCTGCGGAACAAGCCGCTTCTGGCTTGAATTCAGGAGTACCAACTTAACGTCAAAAGCCGAGCAATTTGAAATGCGAAGTATATTTATCATAAAAATGCGTTCTGTACTAGGTTTGGCATGGTTAGGGGTGTTTTTTTTACTAACGAAACAAAATTTTGTTTGTAATAAAATTCGAGTACATCTATTTAAAAATATATTTATCATAAAAATGCGTTCTGTACTAGGTTCGGCATGGTTAGGGGTGTTTTTTTTTTTAAGTTGGTACTCCTGAATTCAAGCCAGAAGCAGCTTGTTCTGCAGCCAACTTCAGGTTTGGCCCTCAAGTCAAGTTTTACCGGAAATTTTAGAGAGAGTTTTACAAGAAATTTAAACAGTACCTTCAATAAGAAATATCTCACTTTCTTCCATTGATTTACAAATAACTATTAAACATAAAAGAACATAAAGGAAAACATCCTGTAACATCTATTTACATTTTTAGTAAGCACTGACTAATAGTTCACTAACTCCTCTTAAAAATAACTCAATCCTCAAAAATAGTTGCAGCTCCTGTCCTCTCATAAATCATCCACCAATCAAATCAAACAAACAATTAACAAGTGGAAAGTTTACGTCATCTTTGTGTATTAGCCGTACAATACCTCGACACCAACTCCTACCTATAAATCAGCACAATTAGCGAATGTGTTATGCTGCTGCACTTGCGCACACAGCAAACATTCACATCCACTAGAAGATTTACGAGCTGCTGCGCAAGGATAATAAAATATGAAGAGAATTAGAACAAGGAGCAGGATAATATATCGTAGAGGTAAGTTATGAAAGGAAGAAGCTCTTGCTACTCGTATTATGCTAATTGTTTAGCGGAGTCGTAAATTCGAATTGTAATTAAATATTTTGTTCAGGATGCAATGCAGATGCTGGTTGAGTGATTTATTGACACAAATTAAATGATCAGTGGTTTTATGATCCAGGATGGACCATTCAGTTTCTTGATTATGTTTATGATGCTGGATATGTTGGCAAATTTCTTTTGAATAGCAATGCAATCTTGATAAATGTTTCTTTTTATTTTCACAGTTTTTATGAAAATATTTAAATACCATGTTTCAGTTCTACTCATAAATATATTATAATATTGTTACAATAATAATCAAATACAATATTGTTTAAACTTAGGAATTATGGGGTAGGTGGCTCAGTGGTATTGAATCGGATTGTGGATTTGAGAACTCGGGTTCGATTCCCACAGCCGTTAAAAAAATTTCTCCACATTAATATTACCCCTGAAATATATCACTTTACGAAGTCTGCTACGGCAATTTACCAAAACCACTAATAGTACAAGGTGTGATGATATATTTATTTTATAATAATAGTGGATATTTTCGGGTATCGTATATCGTTGTATTAACAAAATTTAATGAAGACTTCATACATTTCTAACTTTGAAAGTACCTTAGTCTTCTGCTGCCATCTATGATGATCTTTGCCTAACATCTATGATCATTTTCATCCTTTGGGAAGAAAGTAATATTTTCTTCACTAGGAGAGGAAAGTAAAGTTAAATCAATATATACTAGCAAACAACGAAATAATTTGACATTAGTGAACACGTACGTAACATCTATTTTATCTAAATTTCTAATTTATTTCTGAAAATTATATTCTGTTATGTCTATGGCACACTGGTCGAAGAGCATCGATGAAACAACAGGACGCACCCGTCATAGAAAAAAATAGAGGTTCCTCTATTTCCATCAAAGAGCTCATCGATGAAACGTACGTATCTCATTTCACTCGTATCTTTTGTATCTCATTTCTGTTAGCGTATTTTTGCATTTTAGTTTTTCTTTGTCAACTTTAGAAGCTTTTATTTTATGTGTTGTTGTATCATCAAAGAGCTCATCGATGTTCTTCGAAGCTCTTCGACCAGTGTACCATAGACATAAAAGAGAGAAAACAAGGTGTCATTCTGCCCTTGATATACAAATAACTATTTCCCTCTCTTACAAAGCAACATATATATTTTTTTATAATTCCAATTCATACTGTCACAGAATTTATAAAACTGCAGAATAAATATCATCTACACTATTATTAACTATGTTTTGGTTGGTATTAGCTACAACTTAAAATTAAAAGTGTTCATGATTGTAGTGGTACAGACAGTACGTAACATATTTCATTGTTATTTGCGGATACAATTTTCCAGCCGACTGACTATCCATACATGCTCAATCACATTTCCTGTGCATTCTCAAATCACTCCACAACGAACTATAGTGTCAGCTCCACAGAATCAATCACAGGAGATGCTCACGCATACATACTACTGAATACCTATTCCTGTATCTCCTATTCTTATTCATTGTCGGTAAAACAGGAAATTATGTGTGCCACACCGGGTGTCCGTGCAGTTTCCCACGGAACGACGGCGATGCGCGAATGTTTAGCATTAACTCATGACGGCTATTGACTATTCGACCAAGTTTCGTTTTCTAATATAAGGCTTTATGTGCATCTGTAGTTACTGGTTTTTTTCCATTTCAGAAAGAGTTTTGTATTTAAATGATGTAACTGATGAGCTAGGCTTTTTTACCATTAATATATCCTGGAAGAATCTTTAGAAATGCTAATCTTTAAGAAACAAAAGTATTTTTAAAATAATACGACTGGCAGAATGGTCTGAATTCCACTATAAGCTACTGTAACTGGGATTAAGTTTATTTTATGCAAAATAACAAATGAGTTGGCATTTGAACATAGATCATTTTGAAACAAGGATAAAGTTAAAGGAAGAAAATATTAAATTTATGATCTTCCCAAAATTGTCATTAAATTGATCAAAAACGGTTGAGAGAAAGGTAATAAACTATTATCTATTAATATTACTAAAAAGTGTAATGAGCGTTCACGTAAAAATATGTATTATTTCCGGTAAAACCGGAAGCAAACTCATGAAACCTGAACTAAAAATTAGTAATTTCACTGAATAATTTATGTCTTTAATTATTTATTAATTTGCGCGAGATATTAAGGAGTGTATATGTTTTACTTCTTGTAAACTTTGTGCAGTAATTACTTATTAATTAATAGATAATATTACTTGTATCTCATTTCACTTCAGAGTGCAGAATTTGAAGTGTATTAGAGAATGTATACACGTAGATTATTAATTTTAATTAGCTATCAAAATGTTAGTAAAATTGACTAGTATGTACAAAGCTATTTTTTATGGCCCCACTAGAAAGTAAAATGTTACTCCCTGAGTTGAGAGAAGTGATAATTTTTGTTGCCAGAGAAGAATAGTATTTTTGTGTTAAGTGCGCGAAATGAGTGTTTTTTTTGTTGCGCGTGAGAATGTCACTTTTTTCTAAAACTAAAAAAAAGATAAATACAATGATTATTGATATATTCAAGTAAATTTAAGGAAAACAATCAAAAATAATATGAATTTTGTACTATTGATGAGTTGCAACAAATTAAAAGTGAAAAAAAATAATTTGGGAGCGTGCGCGAAATACTAATTTTGCGCACTAGGATGCAAAACAGTGCGCAAAATACGCGTTGTCATAGTAATGTGAATGAAGAAAAAATCACGTACTTCGCGTATTGGAAATTACTGAAAAAAAGTGAACCTTTTTTGACAGTTGTAGAAAAAGTAAATTTTTCTTTCCCAAGGGAATCTAGCCCATAGCAACTGGAAAACAACGTTAATCAAGAGAATCATAAATTTTATCGATTTGAAGAAACTACTCGTATCACTCTTTTCTCAAGCACTTTATATTTCTCAACTTCGTGTCGAAAAAATGAAAAAGAACCTTCAAGAAAAATGTATCCCTTTCCTCCCTTGGTGTACAAATAATTATTGTAAATTTAAAGGCAGTTTAGAACGAGTAAACCTTTCGTTAAACATTTACTTATAAGATTTATCTTATAGTACATCGTCATCAAACATTAATAATTCGATATGGAAAAAAATTCAGAACTTATGTTCAAATAATAAAAATCAACATTTTGTTTAAGTTCTATAAAATTTAATTAGACGTTTCGGTACACTAAACATCGTCAGGAAAGAAAGGGTTTAATTATTAATAATTCCTTGTATACAAACTCATCTCATCTTTAGTTCACGCAACAAATTTTCAATCACATCCATCCAAAAATGAAGACATGTCTTCTGCATTATTACGTGTAAGGTAGTTAATATCATCCTTAAAACTATGACAAATTACAACTAATACCCGTCCTTTAATTAACCTTTTAACATCTTGCAATAAATCTCGGCATCAAATACATCATTATTAATATCTCTTAAAATATGTAACTTTCTCAACAAGCAATTTGCTTTTGTGAAAAAGACAAACCACTATAATAACCATATACACATAAGTGACTAAAATAACAACATTATCATCGCTATAATAGGGACAATCAGTGCCTGAAGTTAATCGATAATCTATTTATTATTGATGTTTGTGTGTATAACCTCCTGATCTTGCGTTTTCTCTCTGTGGGTTGGCACAACTGCAGCTACAGATGGAGATGTTGTTGGTGGGTAATTTAACGGTGAAGCGGTTAACGAGTTGGCTATGAGGATATAAGTATGTGTTACGGAAGGTGGCGGCGAGACTAGTTTTTCTGTAACCTAGAATATGGTTGTGCGATATAGGCGGAGTGATTTATTGATATTGAGTTTCTATTTTATTTTTGCGATAATTTTTTTTTGTTGGGTTTGATATTGTTACTGACTAAATTTAAGGACCCTGAAGAAGTCACATACAGGTTTGTTTTTTTTTTACTCGATTATTTTAAATATTACCGATTTTTTTAAAAACAAAGTGTATTTTAAATTAAAATACCCACATATCTGCAGTACAAGTTCGCGCAATGATACACTTTATATTTTTGCAAAATTTTAAAGATCTTTAGTTTCTCTTTACAACAGTCCTTACTCATTGTGGTCGTTAAATGATAAAGACAGAAATTATTAATGTTTTTATTAATAAATAATCACACATAGAAATGAAAACGGTTATTTTGGTCCTTGGTAACTTCCACGAATATTTCTAATAAATCAAATCTTCTTCTTCTGATGGCACTACAGCCCAAATTGAGCCTGAACCTACCGGGCACACCGAGCCGCAATGTTTTACACTGCCGTACTGCCGGTTTTCGTAGTCGAATGCTACATTATTTAAGGCGTATAAGTGACTAGATTATAGCGCCCGAGTGTGAGAAATACATGTAACTATATTTTATATTTTATATTTTACGACAAATCACACATTGTCGACAGGCGGATTCGAACCGACGAACCTTGGTTCGGGTGACGTCACAGTATATTAAGAGATGTGCCTTAACACGCTCGGCCACCGCGCCTGTAGTATATCAAATACTTGCTCGAAATAAACACGGCCGAAATTTATTCTGCTTTCCGGTTTTAAGAATACCGGATTCTTTGGTTAATATCTGAATACTAAATAAATGTAAATCTGAATATTAGGATTAAAAATTTGTCGTATATTGTCAGCATTACAAATAACTATTATTTATCCTTGATTCTGTCATGTTTTCAAATATTAAGATCTTTTGAAGATACATCATTCAAAACTGGATGAAGGATTAAGAAACTAAACGATATCAAAACATTTCTATTTCTGTCAGATTTACATTTCTTATCTTTTCACAATCAGCCTAGCTTAGAGAACCATCTATAATTTCATTTTCTCTTGACCGTTTTAATTTCCACACCTTTAACCTTTGCCCTGGGGCTCAACCACACACTGAACCTGTTCAAGTAGCACTCTCGCCATCTGACTTTATACTCACGATTACAGAAAACCAGAGTTCCCATTTCGTTACGGACATTTTACAGAAAAATCACATTGGTTAAACTTTCTATACGCATTAAGCGTTCACACAGCCATTCAAAGCGTTTAAAGTTTCGTTTTTACATTGCTATGGCAGTTAGGAAGTCGTAGAATTTGATTTAATGAATCTCTGCGAATATTAATCTGTTTTTTATGCCAGCAGGAATAATGAGTTATGCAGGAACTACTGTTGAGCGCTGCTTTAGTACTAGTAGCCAAGAAGTGTAATTATAAAATGGAAATACTGCTGGACTCAATGGAAACCTGTTTGGATTTTTAGGGATTTTCTGTTTGTTTTGTGACACTGGTTCTTGCTGTCTTATATATGTACAGGATATTAGGATATATAACTACTAAGAGATGGCGATGATCACGATATGTTAAACTTGAGACAAAGGTACATTTTCAGTTGCTCTCCATAAGCATAAGATTTGTCCCAATTACACAGTTGTTCATTCGGTATCATATAGTATGTTATGCATCAAGGAAGGGAAACAAGGGATAATCGCGCCCTCCCGTTAAGCATATTATACTTTTCGTAACAAGTTCACAAAAATTACTGTCTTATCGGGGCAAATGTCAAATAAGGGTTGCGTAACTAGTTACCTAGGAAACGCCGTAAACAGCTAATAATCGTAGTCTGTAGGGAGAGAAACATCTCCCTAAGGAGAGAAACATGCTACCTAAGGAGAGAAACACCCTACCTCTCCCTAGGGGAGAAAAGCAGTGTTTCTCTCTCTCTAAAATTAAGGAATAAGAACGTGTTTCTTGTGCATGTGTTACGAAAAATATTTAATAAATATTCGTCACTGAAATATCATACATACCTACATACATCGCGCTATATCCCATTAAATGGGGTAGCACGAACCCGTCAAAATTCTCATCCTGACACACGATACTCGTTTCAACCACATTAACACTTCATCCATACGAACTCTTTCCTTCCTCAAAACCAAAATCCATTATCACGCAACAAACATCCATCTATTCGCTCCTGTACACCTGTTCTGTACTGAACTATTGTATTTGGATATTCAACTACTAAGAGATGGCGTTTATCACGATATGTCAAACTTGAGAAAAAGGTTCATTTTCAGTTAGTTTTCTTAAGCTTAGTATTGCTGTCACTTATATTTATTTGTTTTTTCTTTTATTTTGTATTTGCTAGTAGCAGCTTGTTATTAATTTATATAGAATATAGTATATTGTCGTTAGTTGTAGTTTTAATATTAGTTTTATTTATCGCTCAACTTTTAGGTTCATATTTAAATATATAGGTCATAGGTTCTTTTAATAAGGTATATGTTTCTTAATAGAAATTAGTTCTTTTAGCAGAACACTAGTTAATTATAGTTTTAGTACCTTCTTTCTTGCATATATAAGTTCTATTATTATTAATTTTTATTTATTTTTCAAGTACTTATTAATTAGGTTAGTAACTATACTATTTCGACAATCGCATATTAAGATAAATAAAAAATGTAATGTTTTATGAATTAATAAAATATAAAAAAAAATTAATTTAAAAATATTAATATTAAAGTAAAACTTGTCAAAGTCTCACAAAATTTCAGCCTCAAAGTCGACTTATCAGGTTATCATCAGAGGCTGGCCAGCACAGTTAGTAACCATAGACTCGTTTCGCTCTTATTAGAGCTCATCAGTATGGTATAACCCACTCCTTCACCTAGAAAGTGAAGGATATTTTTATATTAATATTTTTATATTTTATTAAAACTAGTTTCACCAAGGAACGGACAATTAATTTTGTCTTTGTTGTTTTTTATTTTATGAATTATTTGAAAAGTAACGAAGCTAAGGGTAAAAATCAGTAAAGAGCTAAATTTCTATTTGCATAGAATGTTAATTAAAACTTGCTGGTAGCTAGCAAATTAACATTTGTAGACAATGTATTTAGTATATTTGTTTATTTATAGATAATACCACTTTCAACCTATAAATATGTCAAACAATTGAAGTTTCTTCCGCAATTTCTTCCAACCAATTAAACTGACCGTAAACATTTATCAAAAAATTCCACACTCCACTAATCATTTGACAAATGATCTGCGTTTTTTCCTCATTTGTTTGTTTGTTTAGAAACGAGTGCATGAGAATATCCGCAACATTATTTACTTATCTAACCCATTCTGTTATTAATTTATAGAAAATTAATAACCGTCCCAGCTAATGATTTGTTCTAGCGATATGGACAGTCTTTGCACTTAAGTTCCGCATCATAGCTTTCCTACTTAATTGCGAATAATTACTCAGAGAAATATCAATTTTCTAAGGAACTTCAACAAATTTACATTAGGATTTTTGCAAGATCTGTTATATGATAAAGACAATTAATAATTAGTTAGAAATTGGTGTCAAACTAATACAAGAGGAAAATGAAAAGTGTCAATTGATATATTAATTTTACGTTATCGTGTGATTAAGTGTTCAGGTAATTTCACAATTCTAATTATAGAGTTGTTGTTGACCAAGATTTATTGGACTGTTATATGAAATTTTTGTTCGTTTTGACATTTTGTAATTGTATCTTAATTATGTATAAGTAGTTTGTATTTTTGATTATAAACCGAATATAGTCCGGAATTTGTTAAGGCAGTATTACTTGGGTTTGAACTTGTCAATAAGTTTTGAAATTATATTGTCATTTTCAAATTCTTCCTTGAAGGAAGACTGAAATATTAATGGTAAAGCGATGGCTCATAGACTTAGAGGGCTTGGAAATGAACAAAAATTAATTTCAGTGCTGAAATAAATCTTTCAACAATGTCTATTAGGCTAATATTTCGATGACAACAACTGGAATTCATGATAAAATATAGCTTATACATACAACACTGAGTAAAACTATTAGTTTGTGCTTTTAAATTTCAACTTATATAAAAATATGGATGGTTTGGAATGTTTGGATTGCATTATAATCTACTGTAATTGTGATTAAGTTCCTGTTGTGTTTTTTACTCTCATTATAATATTTACGAAACAGGTGTACAGGAGCGAATGGATGAATGTTTGTTGCGTGATGATGGATTTTGGTTGTGAGGAAAGAAAGAGTTCGTATGGAGGAAGTGTTAATGTTGTCGAAACGAGTATCGTGTGTCAGGATGAGAATGTTGACGGGTTCGTGCTACCCCATTTAATGGGATATAGCGTGATGTTATGTATGTATGTACCTATGTATGTATGTATAATATTGATCATTTACAACGTACAGAATCACGAATTTGTTGAAAAATGAAGCAATGTAATGAAAGCTATTTTGATAGTTTTCCAATAGTGAAATTAAGAACTGATATTTTTTCACTGTAATTAAATCTGCTTGGTTACCAATAAATTACTGCCATTTTCATAATGTTAATTGAAAAATCTTTCGAAATGGGAAATTCTACTACTTGTTAAATTCTCATGCAAAATATAACTCGTTATATAATAATTGTAATCGGAAATATTATTGCCAATTATATTACTTGCAATTATTATTTTTTTATTTATCTAAAATAATAGTTTTCAATCTTTTCAGAACTATGACTCCCTTCGAAGCAAAAATCACAAATAAATTCATCCTCAACTCCTCTTACTTTTGTATAATCAAAACTGAAGTTTGTAAGAAGCAGATTTAATCATGAGTGTTACAAAAATAGAACCACGATTTCAGAAATTAGTACAGGATAAACTTCTCATTAAGAATTTTGGTGCAGTTTCTTAGAATATAATAGTTTGTAGAATTAATTTTAAGACATCATTCTAATTTCACTCAAACTAAAACTATATGAACTACCATACTGCGGTTTAGTTTAGACCCTGTACTGTAATTAGGATTAAGTTAAAGAAATACAATAGATGTTTTTATTTAATTTCGAAGTAGCATCCGGTGGCCCTCTGACTCGCATTATAAAAGCCACTGAATTAATAGATAGTCATTGAGGCTCACTTTATGAAGGCAGAAGGATCGTCTTTAAATTATAATGATCATTTTAAAATTTTAATGATAACAGTAAAAGAAAATGAAACTAAATTACGTAGCAAGCACTCATGTAGATTACAATTTCTCATTTGAAATTCTTGCAATATTACCTACGAAACAAAAACCACACAATTTGTTATTTACCAACAAAGCATCTAGCTACCGCAGCGCCTCTACTGCTACGTGTTTAATCCGCTCCAATTGTTTTAGAAATCTACCCACTGCAATTCTATCCGGGTTTCCATTTCTTTCTTTGGGCTTTTCATGACACGAGTTGATCCACTACTGTGTTAGGGGTTTACTGTCGCCGTTTGTTGCGTGTCAAGAAGAGATTCAGAAGGAGAAAACTGTTGAAAACGAATTTAGCAGGTGATATTTTTACCCAGGGGATCTAGGGTTTTTTGTTCTGGGTTTAACGCGAGGTGAAGTTGAAGTTGTCATGTTTTATTAGGTGAAAAATGGGGGAATATATCTTACTAAAATATGGATAAACTTGGACTGTTTTATATTGTGAGTTACTACTTGAATATACAAAATTTATACTATAAAATATACTGCATTTTACATTTCTTATTCTCAAAAGTTTTAAACGACTATTATATACTCGTACTTTAAGGACCGATATTTCAATCTTCTAACAAAGTTTCTAATAAATTTTTCCGCCCAACGAACATAAATAAATAAACGGAAATAAATAAATAAATATATCATCACGCCTTTTACCCATTACTAAGTGTGGCACTCTGCCGTAGCAGAACTTGGTAAGTGATATATTTCTTCGCGTGAAGTGCGGTTACCAGCCGTCAAATCACGGCCCCAAAAGATGTTAGTGGAGGGGGATCCACAGAGGTAGATTTTAAATTGGTGAAAATTGTTTGTCGGCTGTGGGGATCGAACCAGGATTCTCAAGATCCACAGGCCGACTCGATACTACTGAGCAGGGTTCGTAAATATCATGATATTTATAATAAATATCAAAATATCTGATATATAGGATATATATCAGATAAATATCACTTTTTGGATATTTATTTTTTAATTTTAGTTTTTGTACACATTTAGAAAAACTGAAAAATTCGAAAAATTTCACTTTTCCGGAGGCTATATCTCAAAAACTAAACAAGATATGGAAATGCGCTCAACGGCGTTGAATTCCCCGTGTCCGAATTGACTTGTAAGCAAATTTTCATACAATTTTATGCAATTTAATATTTTTAATTATTTCCTTTGGTTTTTTCAGATTTTAATTCAATTTTACCAAAAATCCTTGATCGTAGGATTATTAAAACGAAAATTTACATACATATGTATTTTGACCCACTGAATCCAGTGGTGCAATCTTCAAATGCATATGACTTCTGGTTTTCGAGAAAATGTTAAAAAACAGCTTTTTGCGATTTTTTTTGGCGGAAAATTGAAAAAAAATAAAAATCGCTGAAACTATGTTTATAAGTTAACTGAAGCACGAGAAAATTAATGCCGTTAACCGCGTTTTCATATCACATTTAGTTTTCGAGATATAGCCTCGTAAAAGTAGAAAAACTGAAAAATTCGAAAAATTTCACTTTTCCGGAAGCTATATCTCAAAAACTAAACAAGATATGGAAATGCGCTCAACGGCGTTGAATTCCCCGTGTCCGAATTGACTTATAAGCAAATTTTCATACAATTTTAAGCAATTTAATATTTTTAATTATTTCCTAAGGGGTACCCCTTTGGTTTATTCAGATTTTAATTCAATTTTCCCAAAAATCCTTAATCGTAGGATTATTAAAACGAAAATTTACATACATATGTATTTTGACCCACTGAATCCAGTGGTGCAATCTTCAAATGCATATGACTTCTGGTTTTCGAGAAAATGTTAAAAAACCGCTTTTTGCGATTTTTTTG
The DNA here is from genome assembly GCA_947425015.1 of Pterostichus niger. NCBI lineage: Eukaryota > Metazoa > Arthropoda > Insecta > Coleoptera > Carabidae > Pterostichus > Pterostichus niger. The sequence goes on along the minus strand of OX380340.1, from coordinate 36,240,687 downwards.
GCGGAAATTGAAAAAAAATAAAAATCGCTGAAACTATGTTTATAAGTTAACTGAAGCACGAGAAAATTAATGCCGTTGAGCGCGTTTTCATATCACATTTAGTTTTTAAGATATAGCCTCGGAAAAGTAGAAAAATTGAAAAATACGAAAAATTTCACTTTTCCGGAGGCTATATCACAAAAACTATTTGATATTTTTATATAATGGATATATATCATTGCAAAAATATGACGATATATATCAAAATAAATATCATGATATATATATCGATCGATATATATCTTCGAACCCTGCTACTGAGCCACCTACCCCATAAAAAATAAGACAAAAAATAATAGTTAATATAATTTTAATTGGAACTATGATTTAGGTGGGGTATTTTTTGTTTATTTGACATTCATTTATTACGAACATTGTTAGAAAACTGAAATAAGGGCTCTAATTGTTATTTTAGATATCAAATAATTAATTTGATTGTCGAGGTAGACAACATTCTGAAAAGGCTGATTGCTATTTTTTGGTTGAATATTTGTATGAATGTGATGGTTACTTTTCGGCCTAGAAAGAAAAGTACTTTTTGGCCGTTAAAATGAAATAGGAATTAAATAATTTCTTGAAACAAATCGAATAAAAATTTGTCACACGCGAATGAAAAAGACTTTCGTCCTTGTGTCATAAATAACTATTTTGACAGCTGCATAAAAAACAAATTAGTAACGTTATTTGTTCTTTCAATTAAACAAATTCTGATAATTGTGAATGTCCGAAACAAAATTATTTTTATTTTGAACGACAATTTGCAAACAAAATGTGCTAATATACACACTTAATAAAAGTCATGTCTATGACGTTATAAGTAGCTGTAAAGAAAATAAAAATTCCACTGTTTTCTTCATAAATTAGCAAGTAGTAACAAATTTTTATTACTTTGCAGAATATTTCATCAATAAACATTATCGCCAAAATTTGTTATTGTTAAAATGAGTTAATGAAATAATAATTATTTTATTCTCTTAATCAAAATCTAAATTGTAGAATTAGAATTACCCTCCACAGTTACAGAAATATTTTTGAATCTTTAGAAGTTTAGATATAAAAATCTCAAGACCGAGAGATTAGAGTTTTTGAAGTTTTGTTTAGTCTGATAGCCATGTAGCATGTTTTTTAGTGTAGGAGAACGAGCAATTTGTCTGGTGAATTTTTCAGTTTTTAATCTCGACATCTCGAGTTGTCTTTGTTGAACTCTTTGCTTTTGTTTCGCTCAGCAGAGCATGCTGAGTTCAACTTAATTTACAAAACGTTCAGAAATTCAGACGAACTTATTATTTATTCATGAGGTATAAAGTCACAACACATAATAATGAGCTATGAGTAATATTAAAATGGAATTGTTACAGAAACTTACATTAGCAACACTTTAAACTAAATGTTTATGCAATATAAAAAGTAACATTTACTTATGCGATCCTGTCATCTTTTTCGTACAATACTACATACTTTATTTTTCGGTATTTATTAAAAGAATTTTAATGACCGTTACTATTGACAACGTTCGTTTCATTTCCATAACCAAAGGCGAAGGATATAAAGCACCTGAAGAAGGAGACAATTTTACTTTTTTACAGCTACGTGAAAACAAATATTGTGATAAAATATAAACTAAACACTTGGCTAAGTCTTGGAGGCTGAATTTTGTGAGACTTAGCCAAGTGTTTAGTTCATATTTTAATAAACCTAGTTTCACCAAGTGTATGGAGGACAATTAATTTTGTCTTTGTTTTTACAAATATTGTGTACACCTCGTCCGTAAAATGTGTTTGGTGGTCTCAGAATATTGTCTATTGTAAATAAAGAGTTCTGCTTTAATAAATTATCCTGTTACGACAAATGACGCAATTGAATCTGTTTCGGAATTACTCACGTCTATATAACACAGCGGTAACAGCAACATTAACATGTTTCGTAACACTTCTATCATCAGCAGATTTCAGATTTGCGATCATAGCGTAAACATAACATATCCACAAGATGTTACGTAATAACTTTGCGTCTGCCTGCAGCTTTACACGCTCTTGTGATACAATTACTCACATGTTTATATAATACAACAATATGGCGGATTGTGTTGGACAGGTAACCGAGGCATATATTTTATACGTAGTCGAGTACAATGCAACGCCCACGGTTGTTCAGTTTGATGATATGATGACAAGTTATCGAAGAATCTGTTTGTGTCTGTTTCTCCTTTCTATTTTGTTGTATTGTTAGAGAGTTTTATTGTTATTTTATATTTATATTGATTTGTATGTTTCATAATGACATGACGGCATAATGATTAAATATTATTTAATAGTTAAAGAGATAGTTTGCGCTCTTACACATAATGGGTTTGAATTCCTTTCCATGTCTTATTATTTTAATTCCTACTTTTAATGCACAATTATTCATTTGATTCATCGTAAACTGAATGGCTGATAGCACAAGCTCTGCTTTTACCTGTTTTAAGAGCAGTGTTTTTGGGTGTTTTAGTTATCTCTAACATGTTAGCTCTTAGAGCACCCAAAAACAAAGCTTGTGCTACCAACCAATGTCTCCACATATATAATTCCTTTCATACAAGCTTGCCTCATCTTTTCTTCACGCAACAAACCTACAACTACATCCATCTATTTATTCCTAGATCACCCACGCAATCTTTCATTGTCAATTTCACCAACATAAATTTTTTCACCAATCTTCATCATCAATATTTATAATTCCTTTCATACAAGCTTATCCCATCTCTCATTCACGCAACAAACCTTCAATCACATCCATCCATTTATTCCTAGTCACCCACGCAAATCTTTCATTCTCAATTTCATCAACATATATTTGCTTCACCAATCTTCATCATCAATATTTATAATTCCTTTCATACAAGCTCGTCTCATCTCTCGTTTACGCAACAGACTTTCAATCATATTCATCCATTTATTCCTGTCTTGTTTATGCAATCTCTCACCTTCAATTTCACCAATATAGAGTTGTGTCACCAGTCTTCTTCATCGACACTTATAATGCTTTTCATACAAGTTCGTCGCATCTTTCGTTCACGCAACAAACCTTCAATCATATCTATCCATATATTCCTAACTCTCACCCTCAATTTCATCAATATACAGCTGTTTCACCAATCTTCTTCATCCACATTTAAAATTCCTTTTATACAAGTTAGTCCCATCTTCAACCTTCAATCATATTCATTCATATATTCCTAAGGATCCTAGATCATCCAAGCTATCTCTCTCCCTTGAAATACGTTCCGCACATACTCAAACCATTTCAACTAACGACTACTAGATGGTAGTGACATCTACAGTTGTTTATTTTTGAAAGACTTATTAATATATTTATTTAAGTAAACTGCTCGTGGAAATGTATCTCTTACATAAGCAATGCAACAACAGTAAGATCAATATCTCGTGTTTTGATTGAAACTCCTTGTAGACATCGTCCTAGTTTCCAGCAATCAAAAACAAAGTATTTCTGCTAATAGCCGACATTTACGCACTTCCGTTAATTAACTTCTACGTTGGCAGTAAGGCCTGAAAGCTGTAACAAAACCAGCAAAGCCATCGACGACGACCTGCCACTCTGCCAATGCGACGTGACGTGACACAATGTGACGAAACGAGTATCTATCAAATATAGGTTATTGGCTTTTATAGTGGTTTGTTCTGATTGGCGAGGGTTGCTACTCTTGCAGAAGAAGAGGAAGGGAAGATAAATGATATTTGGACGATCAACACTTTTATTGATTGAGCAGTTTTTGATTGTTTGAGGAAATAAATTCTATTTTATATCTCAAATATTGTTTGTTTTATTAACACAGAGATAAATAGTAAAACTATTTATGAGTTAGCTAGTTACATAATGACGGGTTCAATTCTAGGCATTCAAAATCAACCAGCAGTCAAACCATCTATCAAGAGTTTCTGTGTTCAAATCTTGCTAACTTCAACTTATATCCTAAAAATACAATAGTATTTGAGTGGTTCGGAGTCCAATATAAGCTACTGTAATTAGGATTAAGTTCCTGTGATGCAAATTACTAAATGAAATAATAAAAATTAAAAGAAATATGGCACATAATGTAAGATTTTTCTTTTTTTTCATCCCTGAAAAATATCAGCGGGATAAATAAAAAAATATTGCATCGATATAATTATCCATAATGGCACTTTTAATGCGATATTTATTCAATTATCCTACCGATAGTTATCGGGAACTTTATCAGGAGATGGTAAACCGATCCAAAATAAACGTTTCATGCCCGTTAGAATCAATATTAATTTATCAAATGACAGTCAAATTTCTGGTAGGGATATTTTATGCTCAGTGGTATCTAGTCGGTTTGTGGATTTGAGACAAACAATTTTCACTACATTAAAGCTATCCTTGTGGCTCCCCCACCACTAACATCTTTGGTGGCCGTAATATAACGGCTGGTAACCGCACTTCAAGCAAAGAAATATATTACTTACCGAGATATGCTACGGCGGAGTGCAACACCCAGTGATGGATAAAAGGCGTGATGTTATATTTATTTATTTATTTGTTGAAATTAAACAAATTTACTGTGTCGTTTATAAAACTGGGAATTAAAATATTAAATATAACATCTAAATTATAGTCAAAATTAGCTGTCACAATTAAATGCAATGTTATGATACATCATAATTAAATTAATCTATCTACATTGGCTTGTTTTTTCTACTTCTCCTCCTGTCAAAGTAAGCGACGTGGAAATGATGTATATTAATTATCGTATATTTAATTATATCCGTTTCCTCCGTATTATTGCGAAATATGTTTCTTGTCGTAATGTGGATTGAAAAAAACTTGACAATGTTTCAGTTTGTATGTCATGATTTGTTGTAGATTAAATGCCATCGGAAATGCGTTAATTGTTACAACCTTGCATAATTACATTAATTTACAACAATCGAAATAAGCATAATTCATTATTACTTGCTAAATGTCAATTCAGATTTATCCGATTCTTAATAATGTTAGAGACAAATGCTTCAAATACAACAAAGATTTTCAAAGTATGGATCGCGAAGACATTTAACGGGCAGTCGTCGGATGCTACCTTCTTATGCCTATGGCACACTGGTCGAAGAGCATCGATGATACAACAGAATACACCCGTCATCAACGAAAATTAGAAGCTCCTCTATTTCCATCGAAGAGCTCATCGATGAAACGAACGTATCTCATTTCACTCGTCTCTTTTGTGTCTCATTTCACGTTAGCATATTTTTGAAATTTAGTTTTTCTTTCTCAACTTTAGAAGCTTTTATTTTTCGTCAATGACGGGTGCGTTCTGTTGTTTCATCGAAGAGCTCATCGATGCTTTTCGACCAGTGTGCCATAGGCATTAGAAATTACAAAAATAATGTATTCAAAGAATTTAATATAAGCTTGAAATCAATATAAGATTAATTGTACAAACTGTTATACCAATCCGGAGATCCCGAGTGCAAATCTCACTCAAGCTAAATATTATATAAACTACTACAATGCAACTCGATGAGTGCGGATCTTATACTGTAATTGAGATTAAGTTCCTGTTGTACAGTCCAACATAAATAAATAAACTTATAAATTTCATTCCTACCAAACTATATCAAAATTCTTATTGAGATGTTTTTTCTTTTAATAATTTCTGAAACCATAGTTCTATTGTTTTAACCCACATTATTAATTAATCTCTTATAAACTTCAAATTTGATCGTACAAAAATGATTATTTTTGTCCAAAATATATGAAAATTATTGAAATGAATTTCATTTTCTACCATTTTTATTTCAAGAACTTTTGTTTAATATAATTTAGTAATATAGAGCTAATTTAGTTATATTAAATAAAATAAACAAATATATTTCATCACGCATTTTACCCATTACTGGATGTGGCACGCTTTAATAGCAGATTTCAGTGATATATTTATGCAGTTATCAAGAATCAAATCTCGGCCCTCAAAGATGTTAGTACAGGAGTAATATGAATGTGGTGAAAATCGGAAAACCAATCTCGGATTCTCAAATCCACAATTCGGCACGTTTCCTCTGTGCTATGTTCACCATCTATCCAATTCCATTTTCTTCTGTTTACCAATCGAAGTCACGATAAAAAGAAGAAAATGGAATTGGATAGGCCACACTAATAGAAAAGAAAATGAAGATATCACAAAAGAAGCTTTGAATTACAATATTAAAGGAAAACGAAGAAGAGGGAGACCAACAAAAACTTGGACGAAACAAATAGAAGAAGAATATACAGAAATAGGAGAAACATGGAATGAAATTAGAAGAAAATCAAAGAATAAAGAAGAATGGAAAATGGTAGTAACAAAAATAAGTTCAAGATAAGAAGGAAAAACAGAACAAGACTGGCAACCTTGTTTTTTTTTCTCTGCTACTGAAACACTATTGGACTATCTGTGGTGCCCTATGTTCCTTAAACAACTTACAGAATTAATAATAATAATAATAATAATGTTCACCATATTTATCTTTAAAATAATTTACGCACCTTTGACAGATGTAAATATAAATGCATTTTAATGATATCATTGCCAAGCTGTTCTGAAAATACTAAACAGTACAGTAACAGCACAGAAAGGTTAGTGTGAAATTATGTAGATAATAAAAAATATAAAACCTAATGATTAGATTTTAGCATTAATTAGTGAACAAGGAAGTAATAATATAGATTATGCACAGTTAAGAACTAATAATATAATCATTAAACACATTTACAAGCTATCAAAGTGATTCGTTCCTGCATATTAATTTTTCGCAGCACAAATGATGCACTGCGGGCAATAACCAACACTAACCGTATTCAAAGTGATAAATTAGCACTAACATAATTCATCATAAATGTAATTACTCGAATTTAAATAGTGATACCTTCCTAAAATGGTCAGTAACTATCCTAGTAACTTCTACATATTGCAGAGTAATAAATTGTCCATTCTATCTACATTTAGATTTGAATTTATGATAATATTCTGAGTAATTTATAGAATAATAAATATATTAAACTGTGTACTGACTTCATAAACATGTACGCAAGTTAATTTTAGATGCACTGTTCAAAATTGAATAAGGATATTTTAAAATTTAATGTAAAATTAAATAAATAAATATATCATCACGCCTTCTACCCATTACTGAGTGTACCAGCCGTGAAATCACGGCCCCCAAAGATGTTAGTGGAGGGGGAGCCACAGAAAAATTTATATGAATTATATTCAAATATTTCTACGAAAAATAATACCTTAGGTATTCTTACAAATATTAGAATATGATTTATAGTTTTAGTTTTACATTAAATTTTTAATTAACCCTGTACAATTTTAAGCAGTATATATACAGGGTGTTTCACAACTTAGAGCAAAAAATTAAAGGGTATATTCTGTACGACGTGCTGATCATGAAACAAAAAGATTTTTTTTTTAAATCGCAAAACTATTTTCCATGTTTCCCAGTCCAAAATTTTTCGTTGCCACTGCCACTGGGTGGATGATTATGTTAAAGTTATTAATTAAATAAAATTCTATTATAAATAACTGATAATAATTGAATTGTGTAATTATTCTTTCGTAGTTGATACCTACTTCATTGTTTGTGTTTAATAGGAAAGCGAATCCAGTGAAGTACTACAAAAAATGTTTTAGGTTAACAACCCTTAATTTGCAGAATTTAAAAAAAATTCTTTTTGTTTTATGATCAGCACGTCGTACATAATATACCCTTTAATTTTTTACTCTAAGTTGTGAAACACCCTGTATATATAATTTCTTCTAAGAGTATTCATGTTTTAAAAACTACCCCTATGGTTTCTCCTCCACTAACATATTTGGGGGAGGGGGCTTTAATTTAATGGCTCTTGAAAGGACAATAGCTACTTCCCACTAGGGAGAAAATAGCTAATATTCGACTAACATATGAGGAAAGAATCGTCTACTTTCAGTTCGGGGGATGTATTTGCCATGTTACTCATCTATAGTATGGAGTAGATGGCTCAGTGGTATCGAGTCGACCTATGGATCTTAAGAACCCTGGTTCGATCCCCACAGCCGACAAACAATTTTCACCAATTTAAATCTACCTCTGTGGCTCCCCCTCCACTAACATCTTTGGAAGCCATGATTTGACGACTGGTAACCACACTTCGCGCGAAAACATATATCACTTACCGAGATCTGCTTAGGCAGAGGTAAAAAGCGTGATGATATATTTATTTTACTCATCTATAGTGTAGTTTTCATGGTAGTTTAACTACAACTAACATTTTAAATATTTCTGTTCGCAAATAAAGCAATAGTTCATCAATTGACACATTTAAAATTCAATCAATAATAACCACTTTTACTTGACTCTACCATTAATGTCTTAATGTTGTAGGTAAAGCCCCACAAATTTAATTTCTAAATCCACCAAATACGCACCCAACTTTCCTAACGGCGAATTCCAGACAAATTTGGTCACGTACGAAACAAACACGCATCCAATCAACTAATCACAAATAATAAAACGTTGTCAATGTCTCATTAATTAATATCTAGAAACATATGTTCAACCGAAATCGATCCAAGAAATAAGAAAAAAATAAAAACGTCGCCTGCAGTCTCGGATGCAGCATCTTATCGTACCTACTTGCCTAGTTATCGCGAAAGTAGCACCCAGAGATTGAACCACCTCGGGTTGAGTCGGATGTAGCCGATTGCTTACCTGCAAAAGAAACAATTAGTTATTAGTTTCGTGATTATTAATAAGTTCACAGCGAGGTTTCAGGTTTTCATGTTAATTACGAATTAAGAATCTAGGTGAATACACAAATCACTGTTATTAAGTTTTTAAATAGATGGTAGGTGATGACGAATGATGATTTATTTTTGTACGAGGAAATGAGGGTGAGAGACTGATGATGAATTAAATGATGGTTCATAATGACTTACATAGAAATTAATTACTAAAAATAAATGCATACATTGCTGCATCTTTCATCCAATTATGGATATTGGATAGTGAGTAGGGTGTCCGTTATTTGGGCGACCTTCGAATATTCTTCGGGACCCCCCCTAGATCGCCAGACATTCCAAAAAAAATGAGTTTCCCAAAAGGATTCAGTGTTTTTTGATGATTAACCCGTGCCACCGAGCGGTTGAAGTTTTAAGCCTACCGGAAAATAGGGGTATAGCAAAATAATTCTATTGTGTCGCCAGTTAGCGTAAAATAGACACGTGGAATAGGTTTTCCTATGAAATTGATGATTCTGAACACGAATCTGTTGTCAAAATGTTGGTATCAGTCGAAGTTTTAGTAATAATTGCAAAATACGCATTTTTTAAATGTTTTTTTGGGGTATAGACAATTTTCAAGTAAATGTTCATTTATTCGAGTCCAGTTTCAGATATTTTTAATAGAATTTATAATCCAATGGAAAAATGTTCAAGTGCATATGTCTTCGGAAAAATAAAAAATCTGAAAAAAATGAAGAATCTAGATTTTCCGGAGCGTATATCTCAAAAATTAAACAAGATATGAAGCTGCACTCAACGGCATTGAATTCCCCGTGTCCGAATTGACTTATAAGCAAATTTTCATGCAATTTTAAGCAATTTCATTTTTTTAATTATTTCCCGAAAATCCTTACTCGTAGGATTATTGTAACGAAAATTTACATACATATGTATTTTGACCCACTGAATCCAATGGAAAAATGTTCAAGTGTATATGTCTTCTAGGTTTCGAGAAAATGTTAAAAAACTGGTTTTTGCCATTATTTTGGCGAAAATTTGAAAAAAATAAAAATGGCTAAAAATTAGCTTAAAAGTTTACTGAAGCACGAGAAATTCAATGCGTTGATCGCAACTTCATATTTAGCTTAGCTTTTAAGATATAGCTTCGGAAAAGTAAAAAATCTCAAAAAAAATGAAGAATCTAGATTTTCCGGAGCGTATATCTCAAAAATTAAACAAGATATGAAGCTGCGCTCAACGGCATTGAATTCCCCGTGTCGACTGATACCAACATTTTGACAATAGATTCGTGTTCAGCATCATCAATTTCATAGGAAAACATATCCTACATGTCTATTTTACGCTAACTGGCGACACAATAGAATTATTTTGCTATACCCCTATTTTCCGGTAGGCTTAAAACTTCAACCGCTCGGTGGCACGGGTTAATCATCAAAAAACACTTAATCCTTTTGGGAAACTCATTTTTTTTGGAATGTCTGGCGATCTAGGGGGGGGGGGGTCCCGAAGAATATTCGAAGGTCGCCCAAATAACGGACACCCTAATAGTGAGCCTTGTTTTTTATATAGAATTTTCACAAGAACTTGACAATACGTGACTAAAAACTTGAAGTAATTCAAAAATGTAACAAGTAGGCATAGCCCAGTGGATATAACTTGCTTCTATGAAGCACTAGTTTGGGCGTTCAAATCGCGCTGATTTAAATTTGTGTATGTCACCAGCACCAGTGTGAAATTTACTTAAAATGTAACTTGCATTAAATAGGTTTAGGGTTTATTTGTTCAAAAGGGGAGCAAAGGGAGTCTTACTAAGAACATTTAATATTATAAATAAATGTAAGAAATACAAAATAATTTGAGGTAAATCTAATATAACTGCTAAAGTATGTGGACCATATATTCTAAGGGATTAGAATTTGTTTCCTTGAAGTTGCGAGTGAAGCGAGCCTCGACTAAAATGAGTTCTAATGTAAAAAATAACTAGCAAATAATACAGTTTTTTATATAAAATTTTGTATATTGCCGGGGCTAATGATTTTTAAAGTATGGATCGCGATAATTATCGGATGCATTAATGCATTCAAAGAATTTATTACAAGTTAGAAAGTAGAATACAATAAATTTTACAAACTATTATACCAACAAGTTCCTAAGAAACTATACCAAAGATATTAATAAGTTCTTCTTTTATTAATTTTTGCAATCGTGGTTCAAGCACATTATTAAATCCACCTTCTACAAACTTCAATTTTGACCACACAAAAGTAAGAAGGGCACGAACAAATTTAATTATCATTTTTGCTTAAAGAAAATCATGGCATCAAAAAATATGAAAACCAGTATCCTAAACAATGTATACAATTTAAACTCTACCGGTAACATATCTCAAAAATACGAGTATGCCTGAGTGGTTCAGATTCTACTATAAACTACTGTAATTGAAATTGAATTTTTACTGTAATTGAGGGATTCAATTACCCGGATTATTTTACTACCTTGTTGTTCGGGTACTATTAATTTATTACCTGGGTATCCATTATGAGGAAACTGGTTTGTATCCCCTAATATATATATTATATGATTATAAAATAATTCTCATCACTCAATAACAAATAATTAATGATCAATGTCCATATCAATTTAGAAATTTAATATATCTTGTACAAAATTATATCAAAGTAACTAGCCTATAACCTTGTGTAGAACACGATGCTATTTTTGAACGAAGAACACCTGATTCATTAGAAACGCGTTCAATTCTTAATTAATGGAGGACAAGTTTAGGCTCCAGTGCCAAGGACATAAACAAGCTTAATTGATAGACTTTATATAACTTATTAGCAAGTGCGTTAACTGCGAAAACGATAACCAATTATAAATATACATAATGCAATGCAGGAATTTGTAAAGTTTGTAGGTACCACATGGTAGACTGTAATTAGCATTCTATAATTAAGCTAATTGTAAAACTATTAATTACTGCAAATATAAATAAACTTTCAATAATAAAATAGTAATTCATTGTGTTAGTTACACGGAAGAGAGAAGATAATAAAGTGATTATTAAGATTATTGTTTGATTAATGACACATGAATGTTATTATGAATTATAACCAGGGTTCGAAGATATATATCGATCGATATATATCATGATATTTATTTTGATATATATCGTCATATTTTTGCAATGATATATATCCATTATATAAAAATATCAAATAGTTTTTGAGATATAGCCTCCGGAAAAGTGAAATTTTTCGTATTTTTCTATTTTTCCGAGGCTATATCTCAAAAACTAAATGTGATATGAAAACGCGCTCAACGGCATTAATTTTCTCGTGCTTCAGTTAACTTATAAACATAGTTTCAGCGATTTTTATTTTTTTTAAATTTTCCGCCAAAAAAATCGCAAAAAGCGGTTTTTTAACATTTTCTCGAAAACCAGAAGTCATATGCATTTGTAGATTGCACCATTGGATTCAGTGGGTCAAAATACATATGTATGTAAATTTTCGTTTTAATAATCCTACGATTAAGGATTTTTGGGAAAATTGAATTAAAATCTGAAAAAACCAAAGGGGTACCCCTTAGGAAATAATTAAAAATATCAAATTGCTTAAAATTGTGTGAAAATTTGCTTATAAGTGAATTCGGACACGGGGAATTCAACGCCGTTGAGCGCATTTCCATATCTTGTTTAGTTTTTGAGATATAGCCTCCGGAAAAGTGAAATTTTTCGAATTTTTCAGTTTTTCTACTTTTACGAGGCTATATCTCGAAAACTAAATGTGATATGAAAACGCGGTCAACGGCATTAATTTTCTCGTGCTTCAGTTAACTTATAAACATAGTTTCAGCGATTTTTATTTTTTTTCAATTTTCCGCCAAAAAAATCGCATAAAGCGGTTTTTTAACATTTTCTCGAAAATCAGAAGTCATATGCATTTGAAGATTGCACCACTGGATTCAGTGGGTCAAAATACATATGTATTTCGTTTTAATAATCCTACGATTAAGGATTTTTGGGAAAATTGAATTAAAATCTGAAAAAACCAAAGGGGTACCCCTTAGGAAATAATTAAAAATATTAAATTGCATAAAATTGTATGAAAATTTGCTTATAAGTCAATTCGGACACGGGGAATTCAACGCCGTTGAGCGCATTTCCATATCTTGTTTAGTTTTTGAGATATAGCCTCCGGAAAAGTGAAATTTTTCGAATTTTTCAGTTTTTCTAAATGTGTACAAAAACTAAAATTAAAAAATAAATATCCAAAAAGTGATATTTATCTGATATATATCCTATATATCATATATTTTGATATTTATTATAAATATCATGATATTTACGAACCCTGATTATAACGTACTAAATATAGATTTTAAATATCTATTAGATTTTATGACAATTTGCGGACACACAATTATTTATTTATGTATGTTACTCTGTACAACAGGAATTTAATCCCAATTACAGTACATGGTCCGCACTCACCAAGTCGCAGTGTGGTATTTCATATAATTTTTAGCTTGAGTGAAATTCTAACTCGGGATCTCCGGATTCGAATTCCATATTGCTATCCACACCACCGTATTGACGGACAAATTAAAATGTTATATAAAAATATTATGTCTTTTCCGTTATCAAATATTACTCTATTTTCTATCAAATGTGGAACTTGATTCCTTGAAACATCTATCCAATTCATCTCGCAATTCCTATTTTAATGTACTATTTTAACATTGTCCTTATTTAAAATTCCTTTGAAACTTTCAATCGTTTATTCCTCACACTAGTAATATTTAGTTTTGGCAGAGACAAAATGTACACAGAGGTCTAAAGAAGTGTACTCAAATGGCAACGTTTTTTATCAATAAAATTACTGTAAACTTTGAAGATATAAAAACAAGTTTGCTTATTCTGCCAATTGGTAATAGAATAGTAATTTTCCATTTCCTATTGGCAAAGACCAAAGGGGAGTGGACCTTGTCATGTATAATTATTTAGTAGAAGTGAAACTTATAAAGTAATTATGTAGTTGATGATCAGTGATCGTAGGAAAGTAACAGGAAACCACGGTGGGTTACTGTGACATCTGGTTTCCATTGCGACATCCTGTGACTCTGTGTGCATGTTTCTATGTATGATGTTTGACGTTTGAAGTGATTAGATGTACTATACATCACTGATTAAATATAGAGGACTTTAATGAACTGTGAATTCCATGAAGTTTTTCAATGCTGTGGAAAATAACTCAAGGTTTTTTATTTAAAGGTATTTTGTTCAGAATCTATGTTAGAAAATAAATGTGATTTCATTTTGTAAGAGAAATTACTATTTTTCATCTTCTACTAACATCTACAAACATCATGAACAAAAAAAAATATTTTAGATTGGGAAGAACTACAATTGTTACAAGTGTTATTATAAACATTTATAGTAAAATTTTGACAATTAGAAATCGAAGTTCCTGGAGCAGCTTAGTGTACTCGCATAAGTTGAAATTAAAGATGTATTTTTTAAATACCAGTACTCGAACTACGTGCGTGAAGACGTCTTCCGCTCATTCGCGCTATTAAAGACAGTTCGTAAATAACTATTTTTTAATCCAAGAACAATAAAATAAAATTGTCGAGTTCAAATAAAATACAAATTTACCGAAGTAACACTTGGATGTATTAATGCTAGAAATGCAATATAAATTAAAAATGAATAATACTCAAGTAAAGCTTTTCATTATTGCTCATACCATTGAGAAATACTTTTACACTAATTGCATTTGCCATCCATTAAAACCTGATTAAACAATCTAACCAAACACTTTCAACAAAACTCATCAAAAGTAAGCCATCATTTGCACAACGTCCCGATCCTTATTCATAAACCCAAACTTATTACATCACGATCATGAAGTGAAAGTAGCAGCTATTAGCAGAACTTACTCAGAATATATAATTCCGTAATGAACAATCATGAATATAAATCTTCCTATAACGGAGGATATCGTCTAGATGCTCTAATATTAACTCACGATAGTTACTATTGACGAGAAATAAAACCAACTATAGATGTATTACAAGGAAAAGCAATGGAGTAGGTGGCTCATCGGTATCGAAAACCTGGGGTCAATTCCCAAAACCAACAATCTATTTTCACCACATTAAAACTATCCCTGTGGTTCTCCCTCACGCAAAAATATATCATTTACAGAGATATGCTACAACACAGTGCCACACCCAGTAATGGGTAAAAAGTGTGATGATATATAATTATTATTAATTGTTCGGCAGTACGGTGATGTGAATACCGTTAAGGAATTCGAATCTGGAGATCCCGAGTTGAAATCCCACTCAAGCTATACTATGTTATACATCAAGGGAGGGAAACAAGCGATTATTCATTCAAGGGATAATCGCACCCTTCCGTGAAGCATATTATACTTTTCGTAACAAGTACACAAAAATTACCGTCTTATCGGGACAAATGTCAAATATGGGTTGCGTAATTAGGTACCTAGGAAACGCCACAAACAGCTAATAATCGTAGTCTCTAGGGAGAGAAACATGTTACCTAGGGAGAGAAACATGTTACCTAGGGAGAGAAACATGTTACCTAGGGAAAGAAACATCCTACCTAGGAAGAGAAATATGTTTCTCTCCCTAGGGGAGAAAAGCAGTGTTTCTCTCTCTAAAATTAAGGAATAAGAATGTGTTTCTTGTGCATGTGTTACGAAAAAAATTATATGAACTATCACATTGCGGCTCGGGGAGTCCGGATTCTGTACTGTAATTGGGATTATATTCCTGTTGTACAGTGTAGAATAAATAAATAAATAAATTGGACCATATTGCATAATATTATCTTTTAAAAAGATCAAGTTAGACCAACTGTTCAAGTGCCAAATTCGGACACTATTAGTCATAGTTGTACGTGTTCACCAGAAGACTAAAGTTTAATTCCAATCATAAATAAGAAAAATAGTTAAATACAAACAAAAATAGAAAGTCTAGATATAAATGAATATGACATTTTATTACATTATGATAGAATAAACATAATACAAATGAAATAATAATTATCTGACATCAGATAAGAAGGTAAAAATGAAATGAGTAATATAATAACATACTAATAAAATATAACATTCAACAAATGATAGTATTTATTGCAATTATTAGACTAAGGTCACTTTTAAATCAATATATGAACTAATAACTCACAGTGTATATGTATCTCGTACTGTTTGATTGATGTATCATACTATATAGCAGTTTCATATATTAAATGACTAAATGAAAACATTGGATTTACTCTCTGACGTCATAAAATAGTCTGCGTTTGATTAAATTCATTCTAGTCAAGGTTTGAAATATGTTATATTAAATTCTTGTGGTGATTGAAGTGGTATGCTGATCGTTGCGCACATATTTCTAAAATAATTTAAATATTCTAGTAATTTCTTTTGCAATATCGGAAATTTTAACATAATGAAAAAGCTTAGAACTATATATTGCATAATGTTTGGTTTAATTTCAGTGATTTTATTTTATAATAACTAACATTGCAGTAGAATTAGTGTTCTTTTTTACTGTTTGTAGAAACAAAACAAGCAAACTTCCTTTATTTAACTGTTTTGTCAATATTTTAAGCGTATGACGTAATAAATGAGGTTAATAACCTAATATACTAGTGTATGAGGTGATGGTTATGGCTCGAAGGATCCGGGTTTTATCTCAACTTATGTCAAAAACTGTCCTCTGTGATTTGAGGTTTAACAACATCTACGGGTGTTGCGATTTTAAGACTAAAAAACACATGTAAAAATATATATATTTTTAAATCTGTTCAAGCAGTTATTGTCACAAACAAGATTAAGAACGATGATATAGTTGTATCTTTTATTTGACGGCTGGTAACCACACTTCATGCGAAGAAATATATCACTTACCAAGATCTGCTATGACAGAGTGCCACACCCAGTATTGGGTAAAAGGCGTGATGATATATTTATTTATACTTTATAAAAAAAATTAACATTTACGTATGTACACCTAAGGACTAATTTTATACAACAACAAAGTTACTGTTCAATAGTTCGAGTTATATTTATAGGTATAAATAAAAATGCATGATAGGCGAGATGCAAGAAAATTACTGTATTTCGCCTCGTTCTCGCTAGCTAAAATTAAAACGGCAATGAATTACTAATGTCCGAATTGATTTTATAAGTACATTGTTAATGAATTAATTTTTGAAATTTATTTAAAGATATGAGAAGAGTTATTGCGTATCTTCATATCGCGTATAGTTTTTGAGACCTCGGGAAAGAACAAATCTTAAATCAGTAAAATTTGGGTCTATATCTTAAAAACTAAACAATATATGAAGATGCGCTCAACGGCATTGAATTCCTCGGGTCAGAATTGACCTATATGCAAATTTTTAGCTAATTTAAAATAATTTTTTTTTTGAAATTTCTTAAGGGTACCCCTTGGACTTTTTTCAATTTTAGGACAGTTTCAGACTGTTTACTCTAAATTTCGTTCTCGTACGAATATTGCAACGAAAATTTACATACATATGCATTTGGTCCCGCTGAATCCAATGGTAAAATAGCCAAGTACTCATGCTTTCTAGTTTTTGAGATATTATTCACAAACTATTTTACGGAAAAATTTTGGTGACAAAATTTGAAAATTTTAAAAATGCTGAATTTTTTTTTATAAGTTAATTGAAGCACGGGAAATCCAATGTCATCCAATTTCATATCTCGATTAGTTTTTGAGATATAGTCTCGGGAAAGTCGAAAACCTGATGATATAACATTTTTTGATAGTTCAACTTTTCCAGAGGCTATATCTAAAAACCAAACTAGATAACTAAGACGTGCTTAACAGCGTTGAATTCCCCGTATCCAAATTAACTTATAAGTAATTTTTTGGTATAATTTTAGATTATAATTTTTTGAAAATTTCTTTAGGTTCCAAAATGAAGGAGTAGTCAAAACAATTTCTCAATCAATGGTAAGTCCATATAGAGTGTGCCCAATAAGTATCACTGCCCAAAGCAGAATTTGGGCCAAGAGTGTTTACAATCAGCAGAACCTATAAACCTTCCACTCGCTTGGCGTATAAGCTTCTTACGTCCACAGCTAACAGTAACTCAACTTCAGTGAAATATACACACACTCACATATAAGGTCTTAGCCGTCTGAAGGTCGCGTAAAACCAGTTCCAGCGACTTCGCACCACTAACTGGGTTGCAATGTTGCCATTCTTGCCATTGCAGTTGCAACTCACCCGATGCAGGCGCTATAAATTTAATTTGCGCGCATGATTGCACAAATAACAGTGTTTAACCCTCGCGCTAGTTAGCAGAGTCAGTAATGAGCTGCACTAATTTGTGCCAAGTTCTCGCGCTATTAGAATGAATAAACGATGAGGAATGTATAGTGGAATATAGTTACAATGGTTAACGGGATGCTCATATTCGCAATGGTCGCATTATTTTAATTTTTAACGCTTTGTAATTGCCTGGTAAATGGTAGTGAAGGCGAAGTCGGTCGGTGGAATAGGAGCAAACTTAAACTATGAACTAAATAGTTGGGTAAAGTACATGACTAGAATTATTCAATTATTCTTGGTGATTATGATTGTTAGGCACAACATTAATTTAATCCCGGATTCAGTAGCTTATGCTAGAATACAAACCACTAAGACACCATCTTATTTTTCTTAATTGCCAAGAATGAATGTATGACCTCTTGCTTGAGGAGTAAGTTTTTCCACTACGCTGCAAATGTTCAAAGTATAGCCATTCGGATTCAAAGTTGAATAACAAATATTTAACAAAATAACTTTAATTTATTAATATAAGAATAATAGTAATGTTTGTATTAAGTGCGCGAAATTAGTGTGTTTTTTTTGTTGAGCATAAGAATGTCACTTTTAGTTGAGATCGAGCAGAAACAAGAATTTTGCCTACGAAATACAAACGTTTATTCTACAACTGTCGAACAAGAATAATACAATAATTATTGACTTATTCAAGTAAACTGAAAAACTATTATGAATTTATTACTATTGACGAGTTATAGCCAATGGAAAATGACAAAAAATTATTTTGCGTATAAGGATGCGAGACAGTGAGCAAAATACGCGTTGTTATGGTAATGTAAATGATGAAAGAATCACGTACTTCGCGTATTGATATTAGTGAAACAGTGAATATTTACAGTCCGATTCTTAAAAAAGTTTAGCTAATCCAAAATCAAGGACTAGCTAATCAAATTCTAGTCCGATTTTTAAAAGTCATGCAAATCACTTTCAAATAAAATTAAGAACTAACCCCCTGATGCCCAAATTAATATGCACAAGCCATCAGTTCGTACACTCAACTGACTGTTTTTAGCAAAAATCCATGTTATGTAGCTGAACAGGCTATTGGAAGATCTTTTCGTATACCCGTCGGTAGACGGGCACGAACATTGCAATAAAACTTGTACACATATTGACTGGTAGTACAAGCTCTGTTTTTGGGTGTTCTAAGAGCACGGTTTTAACATGTTAGAGTTAGCTAAAACACTCAAAAACACTGCTCTTAAAACAAGCAAAAACAGAGCTAGTGCTACCAGTCAATATTTCTAAATGAATTTATATTTGATCCGCCTCGAAGCAGTCTTGGGAACTAGAGGGTTAACTAAAACTCTGTTGAAAAGTTGGAAGATAATATTTTAGACTTTCAAACTTTTTGGAATTATAACTCCATTGGCGACAAAAACATAAATAAATTCTTTCTCGATTCTCTTACTTTTGTGTAATCAATATGGAAGATTATAAAAGTTGATTTAATAATAATGTGCGTTACAACAATAAAACCAAGATTTCAAAATTTCTAAAAAAAACAACTTCTCATTAATAATTTTGGTACAGTTTCTTAGGAACTCTGATATGCTGATATAATAATTTGTAGAATTTGCTTTTCGTCGAATCTTTCAATTATTTTTTTTTTAATTTCAAACTAGCATCCGGAGATCCCTTCACCTAGAATGTCTTCGTGACCTCCCATATTAGTGCATACAACAAATAAATTTTTGTAAGTTATTCGATCGCGTAATATTTAAAAATATGTAAATGAAAATGTACACAATTGGAAATAACTTGCGTCACTGCATGTAAACGAAGTATTGCATCTTCAGAATGCATTAACATTTATTTCCTATTCTTCTACGAATGGAAATGAACCAATGTTTATTTATACAAACGCATAATTACAACAACTGCTCTTTGGAAACTCGATATCAGATCCTTATTAAAAATAATTGATAGGAAAATCTTGATATTATAATTAAATTAAAATCATTTAAATGTCCGAAGAAACATAAATGTCATTCTCATTACTGATTTTCTAACGTTTAGTATGTCGCTCACAATTTGTTCTTAACTTGAAACAGTAGAGAGGTTGATACTCTTGACGTTGCTACAACATGTAAATCAACGTACTTTCATTCGATGTCAAATTAGTAAAATGTCTTGTTTTCTATTTGACTATTTACTTTTGCTTTTAATGTTTTAACCTTTGTTCAATTGGAAAAAATGAGCTAAATCACAAATCACTATAATAGACTTCCTTACATTCATGTTGTTTAGGAGACATTTGCAAACAAAACGACATTTACAGAAAGAAGAAAACCTGACTGGGAAGTTGTAACACAAGTTGGAAAACAACATTACAATGGAGTCTCTAATCATGAACACTTCATGGACCCCTCAATTAAACTGACTGTTTCGGAATCTTGTATTGAAGACGAAATAAATTCCTAAATAATAAAAAACTCAAATTTTCTTCCTTCAAATGAGATAGTTCTCTAGAGAAGGAAAGTAAAGCAATATCTATGGCAATTGGAAAATAACGGTATGATTTAACATTAGTTAAAGTTCTTAAATTACTAAAATACCTCGCTGCAAGAAGCCAGTATTGGAGATAAATTGGCGAACAGCTATTTTAATTTTAAATTTGGCGCACAAACTTTGAGCCAAAATGAAGGTATCTCGCGATACTTTAGTAATCTAGGGACATTTAACATTAGTAACATCCAGGTAACATCTGTCAAGAGAATCATAAAATTTATATAAATTTATAATTTATTTGTTCCAAAAAATACCTCATCAAAAGAGTATTTTTATTTCCTCAGGTTCTTAATATTACCCCAATCTTAAATAATTTAGAAATATTTGGTAACAAAACAATAGTTAGTCAACTGATAGTTAGTAATTAGTCATCCTTAATTCCTGTGTTCATACCAGTGGTCATTGAGTTAACTAATCCTAGATATAAGTAGTAGAAGCCCAGAGGATACAATTTGCGTATATCAAGTATAATTTCGTACGTTCAAACCTCGCTAACTTGAATTATACCCACATACGAAAGCGTCCAGGTGGTCAACGAAATTACGATTACCTTGAAAACCATTTCAGGAAAGGAATCGGGAAACTGGAAAAACCTCGGGTCAAGTGCGTTGGACTTCAAGAGAATTATGTCGAAAAATAAGATACGTACCTTTATTATTATTATTATTATATTACTATTATCAATTTCTCATGTATTTTTAATTGTAAGTACATATTTTTGTATTTCTTCTCATATTTTCTGTGTATTTAAATGAAACAGTAGTAACGTCTGATCCTTGCATTCCTATCGTCTAAAACAAAACAGCACCCTAATCCATTTCTATGAAATGTAAACAAACGCCCAACAAAAAATTGAGCTACATAATATGGCTACTATCGCATACGTAGATAAGAGGCAAAATTCAATTTCATAAATAAACCACCCCCTTACGTCGTCTATTTAATTTTTCTTATATTTCTTCTAAATCATTCCAAAATCCATCGACACACAATCGAGAACAAAAAAAATAAATCACGAAATCTCAAACTAAATCAGATCGAGATCATATTCTTTAAATCGAAATCATATGTATGTATGTGCAAATATATATTATACATAATAAACTTTATTCTAATTCTGGCAAATAAACAATTAAAACTGTGTAATTAGCAAGATGGATTCAAGGCACACAAGGGAGTCATTTATCCTTCATAATAAAAAATCTGGGTCGTTGTCCCATAACAGCAACAAAACCACCCTCGTATATTTATACGAATCTCTTTTTCGACAATCCATAAGGTTGAACACCACGTGCAGTTACCATACCATCAATAACTGGCAACGGAGGTATCATCATATAACTATACAAGACTACTCAATTAAAAAAATATATACAACTGTGTCTAGAGTGATTTAGATTTTACTGGTGTAATTGGTATTAAGTTCATGTTATGCAGAATAGCAAATAAATAAATAAAATACATGAAGATGATCAAGACTGTTATAATTCTTAAATAAAACCGTTAATCCTTCAGATCCTCCTTTGCTAATCTCGATTTCCTAGTGAAAGTCAGTCCGTCTGCAAGTCAGTATTCATGCACTCATACACTTATGTATGTACACAGATCTCGTCGTCAGCTATCGCAGTTGCTGTGGCTGGTAAACCGCAGACATGCTATCCGGCGGAGACTTTTTGCTTTTTCTCATTTGTTCAACCTTGTTTTTCATTTGTTTGTTGGTTGTTGCACAAAGCTACTAAACTTACTTCTCCGATGACTTGTACATACGTTTGTTTGTCAATGAGAGATATGATTTTCGTGTTGGATAGTGACGTGGTGACAAACAGACAGAGATGTGAGATAGATACTGGTGTGGATTACTAAAATTGCTTCAGGGTGATAATAGTGGTGAACGAATGGATATAAGATTGTAATCTTAGATTATTTTATAGCGAAACCAACATCATTTTTATTCATTTGATATTTTGCATAACAGGAACTTAATCCTAATTACAGCTGCTTATAATTAATTCTCAACCACTTTGACCTAGTCGTATTTTTGTATGTCTGGATTTTTTCTTTTGGGATCATCTGAAGAGTTCAATTTATTCAGTGCTAGTCAATAACGTAATGACCTAGATCAAAAAATTGTGGATGAATACAATAAATCTGGAATTTTCGAACATATTCGTGAATCCATGACACGACAATTGAAATTTTTTATAGAAGTTCAAAGAGGACATTTTGAACATTTATTATGATTTTAAAATATTGTCTTCGACTGTTTGTCATTGTTACGGCATACTATGATTTTATTTTAAAGTGGATAAATATAACATAAACATAAAAGTTTTACTAATTTAAATTAAACTTTTATAGTTTTTTCTTTTCTATATTTTTGGTTAGTTAGGATTTTGTCGATGGTTAAGTAGACACAGAAGAAATGTAAGTTATAACGTAAATGTAGTAACTATGTTTGAAAATAAATTAGGCAGGTCCATTTAAATATATATATATATATATAATCACGCATTTTACCCATTACTAGGTGTGATATTCTGTCGTAACAAATCTCGGTAAGTGATATATTTATGCGAGTGAAGTGCGGTTACCAGTCGTCAAATTACGACCTCTAAATATATTAGTGAAGAAGCCACAAGGGTAGTTTTAATCAGGGTTCGAAGATATATATCGATCGATATATATCATGATATTTATTTTGATATATATCGTCATATTTTTGCAATGATATATATCCGTTATATAAAAATATCAAATAGTTTTTGTGATTGGATTCAGTGGGTCAAAATACATATGTATGTAAATTTTCGTTTTAATAATCCTACGATTAAGGATTTTTGGGAAAATTGAATTAAAATCTGAAAAAACCAAAGGGGTACCCCTTAGGAAATAATTAAAAATATTAAATTGCTTAAAATTGTGTGAAAATTTGCTTATAAGTCAATTCGGACACGGGGAGTTCAACGCCGTTGAGCGCAGTTCCATATCTTGTTTAGTTTTTGAGATATAGCCTCCGAAAAAGTGAAATTTTTCGAATTTCAGTTTTTCTACTTTTACGAGGCTATATCTCGAAAACTAAATGTGATATGAAAACGCGGTCAACGGCATTAATTTCTCGTGCTTCAGTTAACTTATAAACATAGTTTCAGCGATTTTTATTTTTTTTCAATTTTCCGCCAAAAAAATCGCAGAAAGCGGTTTTTTAACATTTTCTCGAAAACCAGAAGTCATATGCATTTGTAGATTGCACCACTGGATTCAGTGGGTCAAAATACATATGTATGTAAATTTTCGTTTTAATAATACTACGATTAAGGATTTTTGGTAAAATTGAATTAAAATCTGAAAAAACCTAAGGGGTACCCCTTAGGAAATAATTAAAAATATTAAATTGCATAAAATTGTATGAAAATTTGCTTACATGTCAATTCGGACACGGGGAATTCAACGCCGTTGAGCGCATTTCCATATCTTGTTTAGTTTTTGAGATATAGCCTCCGGAAAAGTGAAATTTTTCGAATTTTTCAGTTTTTCTAAATGTGTACAAAAACTAAAATTAAAAAATAAATATCCAAAAAGTGATATGTATCTGATATATATCTTATATATCAGATATTTTGATATTTATTATAAATATCATGATATTTACGAACCCTGGTTTTAATGTAGTGAAAATTGTTTTTCATATCCAGGTCAACTCGATACTAGTGAGCCAGCAACCCCATTTTTTGTGTTGTATAAAAGTAATATCTGTCGAATACAACATCGAACAATGGTATAAATTGTAACTGATTTAATATTAATAAAAGATTTACACAAAACCTAGCCTGCTTTTTGTCTTCCTCTGATTATAATAATATTGATTTTATGTCCAACAGCACATAACAAATATCCTGAAGATATCTATAAATTATAGATGAGGACACATGTCTACTTTCAATTCCCTGCCAAAAGTTCCTGAAATATTTTCTTTTGAAAGATTCTATTAGATTATTTAGAACCGATATTCAATCTCCTTACAAAGTTCCTAGTAAAACAAAAAAAAATAGAACATACAAAAATTACAGTTACATAGTTTGAACTATGGTTTCGAAGCGATATTTTTACGAACTTTATTAGGAGAATAAAATATCAGTCCCAATGTCCAATATTACAACAATTGTATAAATTAAAGATAAGCTTAAACTTTGAAATAACTATTGACATGAGTATATTTCTAAAGTAACTTTGAGTTTAAGCATAAGATTGAGCTTAAGCCGTAAGGATGAATTTTAAAGTGAAGGTAAAACTCAATCTTACACTTAAATATGAAGTGTAAGTCTAAACAGACATTTTAATAATGGCCATTAGACAGTTAGTAGCTACACCAAAAGAAATGTTGTACACAATAATAACATTTAATATTTTGTAAACAATTTCATGCTTTATTCTCCAAGCAAGAAAATTGAAATTCGTTGGATTCCACCGTTTTTACAGACAAGCAATTTCAATAACCTGCCGGTGGCAATTTAGATTATACCTTAGACTTGTTATCTCGTTAGCAATCAGAGCAACTTGAACACGTGACAAGCTCCAAGTGTAAAACCGGAAATCGTTCGTGCTTCGTGTCCGATGCCTCTAACTTTAGCCGTTTAGCATAGATGTTATCTGGTTCCTGCTGTTGCCTCACAGTCAAGGTCACTACGCACCCATGAGGGGAAACTATACACATCTACATCATCTGCACTACAGTTGTAAACAAACTCGTTACTAGATATTAGCAACTTACTACTCACTCTATTAATTATTTATGTTTATTTAAGCTACTCTGTACAACAGGAACTTAATCCCAATTGCAGTTGAGGGTTCGGGTTCACCGAGCCGCAGTGTGGTAGAACATTTTCATTTTAAACTGGAGGGATCGCCATAAAACGATTGATTAAATGCACCGCAATTACGTTTACAAAGAAACTCAAAATATGATCCGTCATAACTGGTTTCACAACGTTCACACAGGGTTGTACAACCCCATTCGCCGGTACGGTCAATCATAGGAAAAAAACAAGAATAATTTTAGGCTGAATACGATCCTTGAAAATGTACCTATTTTGACCACCGATAAGCGATAAGGAGAAGGCGCACTAATGGATTTTATTGTAGTTACAGGGACGTTTAATCGTTTTATGCCGATCCCTCTGGTTTAAAATGAAAATAGTATAGAACATTTTTAAATGAATGGAGCTCGAAGTCGAGATCTTGTAATGTTAACCATACAATAATACTGCTGGGCAAGTTGTTATGATGCTCTGGTATTGGTATTGCAAGTTTTTAATTCAGAGGATGATTGTATTTGCTGTCAATGATTGTTTTATTTGCTTATAAGTATTATTGAGATGTCGGATAAAGTACAGAAATAGTTTATATTACATTAATCTGTCAGTACGGTAGTGTGGATAGCGATACGGAATTCAAATTCGGAAATCCCGAGTTCGAATCGCACTCAAGCTAAAAATTATATAAACTACTACACTGCGGCTCGGTGAGTGCGGATCATGTACTGTAATTGGGATTAAATTCTTGTTGTACAGTGTAACATAAATAAATAAATTCAAATCACTCCTGTGATTCCTCCGTAACAAACATCTTCGAGGACCATAATTTGTCGACTGGTAACCGAACATGAAGCACATAAATAAATCATCTACCGAAATCTGCCATTCTCAGAGTTATGATGATATATTTATTTTATTTTTTGTATATTTCATTTAACTCTCCTGTTCCTGGCAATGAATTATGTACGTCGTATAAATTTATGGGAAAAAAACTGAGGATAAAAATGTATAATTAATGGTGGCATTCAATGACAAGTGCTTAGAATGTCATCATAAATTTTACAAAACTTTTACAGCATTTAAAATTTTAATTCAATAAAGAGACAAAGGGCTGAATACAGCATTCACTGAATACAAAAAAAAGACAAGCTGAATAAGGTTTTCATGGTCTTCAAAATGGTAGAATTTTCAAGCCAAGTTTTCAGACAAGGCAAATAGATTAATGCCTGTTTGTATCAACGAAATTTAAATTTTACATAAACGACTTAAATGTAAGTCATCAAATGATGATTAAAAAAATTGCATCAAATCGTTCCATGGAAAATAAAAATAGATATAATGGGCATGTCTGAGTTTATCACAATCAATGACATTTTTCGTTGTCAATTATGACAGATAATTACCTAATGAATTTCAGACTTCTTATTTTTTCACGACTCGATTTAATGCCATTTTTTAATCGTCCTATATTTTACTTCGATTTGTTTTTATTTATTTAAGTTAGACATAAAATTTAAGTTTCTTTGGTGCAAACGAACAATTTTGAAGGTGTTTGGATTTGTGGAAGCCCCAAAGATAAAAAGAATAAGATAAACGTTTCGGTTACAAAGTGTGTTATCATCAACTACATGATACAATTGTATTGTATAAAAAAAAATCATTAGTAACATAAACATCCTTCCCTCCCTACGAAAGTTTCACTAATGTTAATACCTTTACCAAATAAATTCTGTTGAAAGTAAACATCACGCCATTTAACAATAAAAACCCTAAATAAAAATAGATCGACCAGGTGCAGCACCTTTAAGCCACAGTTAAAAATACCTCGAGTGAATTAATTACTCGTGACCTGTGACCTTAGAAACAATAACCGTCTTAGTGTTATTACAGCAAGTCGCACCACAATAATAAAAACAAGAAACAGAACACCACGACACAGAACTTTCCAGTGTTAGACAATGCCAAGACAAAAAGATCAGGATTCCAATAGTGGTGCGAATCCAATTAGTTTGAATTGCTGCTGGTTACGCCAGACGCCAGACATAATATTTACCCAAGTTTAGTATCGATTGTTGATGTTAAGTGACTTGTTACTTAAATAGAATTTATAGTAGCATTCAATTTAATTGATTTGGCAGAACTATTAGGGAGAGGTTAAATAATTTCATGAGCATTTCGTTCTCCTTAACCTTCATGGGAGACATTTTTAGAATACTGAGATATTTATTTTTTCACGACTCTGACAAAAAGGTAAACTTTCTGCTTGCAAATGAGAGAAGATAGTAATTCGTTTCATCCTTAGGATCCCTGAGAAAAGAGTAAATTTTTCTGTTCTAAAAATAGGAAGTACTGGAAAACTATGGTATGATCATGGCCAACTTAACTGAATTGCGCTACGCTTATTATGGCCGTTTCATAAAATTCATTAAAATTCCTAGTTTCAAGTTTACAGAGCGGACACGTCAACTAGCGCCTCTGACGAGATACGTCGTACCTAACATAACCTAACCTAATATAAATAAATAAATATATCATCACGCCTTTTACCCATTACTGGGTGTGGCACTCTATCTAAGCAGATCTCGGTAAGTGATATATTTTTCGCGTGAAGTGCGGTTCCTAGCCGTCAAATCACGGCCCCTAAAGATATTAGTGGAGGGGGAGCCACAGGGATAGATTTAAATTGGTGTAAATTGTGAAAACCTAACCAAATCTAATAATATTGAATGTATAAATAACATAAGCAATTCCAATAACTGTATTTCATTTTATCACATAAACTTAAATTTTCAAATATTTTAAGGTTGTTGTTTTACTTTAATTTTCAAATATTTTACAGTTGCTTTTGCAACTTGGCAGCGTGTTTACTTTTATATAATTGAAATGAAAATCACTAAACCTTCTAAATCTGTAAAAAAACAACAAATTTTTATGTGGCAAAACGCTGAAATGAAAAGGCCATAGTAAACGTTAGCGCATTTAAATGAAGTTGCTCATGGTAAGATTTGACATTAGTGACATCCAGATGACATCTGTCCAATGAATATTATCTTAACTAAACGTCTAACTTATTTCTGAAAATTATACTTTCTGATAGGGTAGTAAAAAATTATATGTATACTTTGTAATTAAAGTGTTATTCTTCCTTCAGGAGCTTATATCTTTCGTCTTTGACTTAGGCAATGAAACAGCACCTTCACGAAGAAATGTCTCATTTTCTTCTCTTGATATACAAATAAATATTTTTCTCTAAACTACTTTAGAGAAACAACATTTTCTTTACTTTTATTCAAGATATTTATCTTTTCACCAAATTAAATCTATCCCTGTGGCTCCCCCACCACTAAGATCTTTGGGGGACGTGATTTGACGGCTGGTAACCGCACTTCACGCGAAAAATATATCACTTACCGACATCTGCTTAGGCAGAGTGCCACACCCAGTAATGGGTAAAAGGCGTGATGATATATTTATATTTGTCTTTAATTACGAATGATAACAAATCTATGTGTATATTATTAAATTGTACCGAGCAATGTGAACATGTAAGTAAAGAAAGTAAACGATTGAATAATTGTAAAATCTTACGTCCCGTGAGAAAAGAACAATCATAAATTATTCAATGTTTACATTTATAGGATTTTGCAGATGTATTGTTAAATAATACATTTTTCCTGCTTACTGACACTATACTACCTAGTATATTATGTACATAATATCATTACACAACATAATTTTATTTGTGCAGTCTGTCAATCGTCTTCCGCATCACTTCTTCCTATTAAGGTAAGTTAGTGAGTGAATCAGCAAATGTGGGTTTCATAAAACTCTACACTAACAAAGACAATATGACGATGAAGAGTAATTACAGAGTAAAAAGTCGATAAAACACTGACTGAACATGCAGTAAAAACAGACATTGACAGACATTAATGTAACAGTAACAGTACTTCCAGTTGTGTCCCAATTATATGAATACCAAGTATGAAAAATACTTAATAAATAATAGTCACCGAAACACCGTATTTAGTAATACATTATATTGAGATATTCAACTACTAAGAGATGGTGTTGATCACGATATATTAAACTTCAGACAAAGGTATACTATTTTCATTTAAAACTGGAGGGATCGGCATAAAACGATTAAATGCACCGCAATTACGTTTACAAAGAAACTGAAAAAATGACCCGTAATAACTGGGTTAACAAGGTTCGCACAGGGTTATACAGCCTCATTCGCCGGTACGTGTATAATAAAAACAAAAAAATACAATCTTTAAATAAGTATATTTCCTTATTTATACGATACAAGTATAATATATTATAAATATTATATACAAACATAATCTAAACATTTCACCTACATTACTCAGTCTGGATATTTAATCTACTTATTGATATTTAACTGATAATTGGATAGTTTAATCCAAATTAGTAATTTTTAAATGGTCAATCATAGGAAAAAACAAGAATAACTTTAGACTTAACACGACCCTTAAAAATGTACCTGTTGTGACCATCGTTAAGCGATTTGCGGTAGCAGCACTAATAGATTTGATTGAAGTTATATGAGACAGGAACGTTTAATCGTTTTATGCCGATCCCTCCGGTTCAAAATGAAAATACAATACAGTATTAGTTGGTCTCCATAAGCTTTAGTATTGCTGTCACTTGTATTTCTTTGTTTCTTCTTTTATTTTTTGTTTCCTAACAGTAGTTTGTAAATAATTTATAGAGAAAATAGTTATATGTTGTCTTTAGTTGTAGTTTTAGTATTAGTTTCACTTATCGTTTAACTTTTAAGTAGTATATAGGGCACAGGTTCTTTTAATAAGCTAGGTTTTTCTTGTTCATTTAGTATAATATTAGTTAATTATAGTTTTATTATCTTCTTTATTGTAAATATTAGTTCTATTATTGTTCATTTTTATTTATTTTTCAAATACTTAGTAATTAGGTTACTAGCAAAGTGTATCTATGTTGTAGTCCCAATTTTCGCCACTCTTATTTTAAAATCTCAATAGTCCCAGTAATTATTCGATTCTGTAATGCAGTCAACTTAAACTATCAACAATTTTGTAAGTGCCAAGAGCGATATAGTATTAAGGCTGGACCAAAATTGAACACACTCTCCTTCAAATACATTTGTATTACCAGTATTGCATATTATTTTGGTCCTTACTTCTGTAGCAGAGTGTACATGAGTGGAACCCAGTACAACTGAGTCATGCAGCATGCGCTTTTTTGTAAAACATGACTTTGTTTTCCTTTTATAATTTCAATAAATATTATGATAATGGATTATATATAAAAAAGCAACATACAAGCATTAGAAATAAAAACTTAAGACGAGTTAAAGATGCAACGATGCTAAATAAAATACGAAAAACAAAGACATAAGAGAAGAACTGGAAACAAAATCGATAGCAGAATACAAAGAGGAGGTGAGGATACCTGGTGAGGATGGACAACTAGAGATGTACGAAGAAAGTTTAGATAGCCAAAATAAGAGAGAAGAAGAAGAAAGCCATGAGAAAAGGGGGACGATATCGTAGAGAGGATATAGAAGAAGAAGGGAACTAGAATACAAGAAGCGAAATTTGTGTTAGAGTTCAAACAGTGGGCTCAATTTTTGCAAACTATATACCTAATGTTAACAGCTTATAATTTTCGGATAAATCTAATGCCTATGGCACACTGGTCGAAGAGCATCGGTGAGCATCGGTGAGCTCTTCGATGAAACAACAGAACGCACCCGTCATCGGCGAAAAATAGAGGCTCCTCTATTTCCATCGATGAAACGAACGTATCTCATTTCACTCGTATCTTTTGTGTCTCATTTCACGTTAGCATATTTTTGAAATTTAGTTTTTCTTTCGCAACTTTAGAAGCTTTTATTTTTCGTCAATGACGGGTGCGTTCTGTTGTTTCATCGAAGAGCTCATCGATGCTCTCTGATGCTCTTCGACCAGTGTGTCATAGGCATTACAGTTTCTTTAAATTTAGTTTTTCAGTTATAACTCATACAATTTAGGTAAACTTTAAACGAAGAAAAGAAGAATTCTTAGGCAAAAATAAAAAGGTAGCATAGCATAGCAAAGTTGAAGGTTCATTATTTTCTTTTACAGAAATAGGAAGTACAATTAAGCAAAGTAATTATTTTTATCAACAATTTGAATAATATCTCACTATAAATTTTTTTTTTTTTAACAACGGTAAAATTATTAAAATGAGGACATTCCTATAATTTACAAATAGTTATCATACTCTTATCTGTATCATAAAGCATAAAATATCGTTTTAAATACCAAAGATTATTTTTATTTTTCACTGACCTTTGCCAACAAAATTTTGTGCCTCCTTCAAATGTTCTAATAACCTGAAATATGTTTTAAAACGCTAGCATAAATTAACTAATTAGATATGCCGGAATTCTACAAATAATTACCAGGAAAGCAGTCCTGCTAAAATGCGTGTAAATTTTGTTTATTGTTCTATTTTAAGATTACGTACAAAGTTTTATTTTTATTGAGGTTGTCTGAATTCTTCCGAGATGTTTTAGAAGTCAATGTTACAGTTTTATATTTAGTTTGCAAATTTAAAATAAGAATTGATTCTCGAGGCTATATCTCAAAAAGTTAATGAGAGTTTATTTTGATATTATATTATTAAACTTAGTTTCACCAAGTGAGCATTCAAAGACAATTAATTTTGTCTTTGTTGTTTTTTTATTTAAATTGCTATTTCGTAGCTTTTGCTTTTTTCGGTAGATGTCATTGATGGTTCGACAGAACTTCTCATGTCATTTTAATGTTTGTTAGAGATCTTATTCTCTGCTGGCACAGTTCTTCGTCATACAGCTCCTTCATGTGAACTTTGTTCTAGGTGAAGGAGTGTGTTATACCATACTGATGAGCTCTAATAAGAGCAAAACGCGTCTATGGTTACTAACTGTGCTGGCCAGCCTCTGACGAGGACCTCATAAGTTGACTTGGAGGCTGAATTTTGTGAGACTTAGACAAGTGTTTAGTTTGATATTTTATTATCAAGTGTATATTAGTATAATTGTTTATCGAGCTATTAAGTACAAAACGGTATAATTTGATAACTAAATCCTGTTCACTGGAAAATTTACATAAACGTTTGAATTAATCAAAAAAGTCGAGTAAATGATATATAAACTAGGAAAAACAAAAGCCTAATTACTTCCTCTTTCTGGAAAATAGTTTGTTTTATTTTTGTAATATTATAAACAGTTATTCACTGATCCATATTAGAATTATTTCAGTTCTCGTGTGCAAATCTCGCTACTGTAATTGGAAGCCAGTTCCTGTTGTACAAAATAAGTTATTTTTTAATTGCGGTTTTCTCGCAGGCGTCGCTCGAGTCTCATTTGTTTATAAGCTGCACGTGCAGCTCTAAACTGCTGTAGCAAGTCCCCAGTGTACACTAAGTGTAGAAAGTGTAACCAGTTGGTTTTTGTTTAGCGCTCGATGGCCATTGTTGCTGTTAGCTGCTGGTTGGTGTTTTTGTGTGTAAAATGTTGGACACGCTTCATTTCTTACTGAACGGTAGTTCTTTAACTGAACAAAGGATTGGGTTTCGACATTTGGTCGAGTAAGAAAAGATTTGAAAGAGTTTGCATTGTAATTATTCAACCATATATTCTATACTGTTAGATCTTTAAATAGATAATTCCACGAAAATATTATATTATTACAATGATTAATAAATCAATCATGGCTTTATACATTTCTGCAGATGACATACTTCTTTAACCATGGACTCCAATTACAAGGCAGTTGTCCAGCGGATACAAGTTGTGTCGTTCAAACTTCAACTTTTATCCTAAAACTATAACCGTGTTTGAGCGATTTGGATACCAATATAACAATGGTGTTCAACTACATTCCAAATTATTTTGCAATCGACAGATTGTGATACAAAAAAAAACAAATAAAACTAAAAGAACAAAGATACAGACAGAAATAAACAATTTTATTTATTATAAAAAAAAATTAGTCTTGATAACGCAATATTTTCATAGTTGGTTGATATGATGACGTAGCTAATCGTAAGCATTCATTCAAATATTTATTTTCACTTTGATTTCTTACTTTTTTATACAATATTCATACTAGAAAAGGTAGATTCCGGCAAATAAGTTAATCCGAAATAAGACAGGATTTTTTTTAGCAAAAACTTCTTAATAATGGAATTTTCTCATGTGTCTATTTTCACTACGTCTCTATTTACTGATTTTAAATGTTGTTTTTTTTTTATTTCAAGTTCTATTTCGGATTGGTTTCAGTTTAGACATTTTGTTTGAAATTTCTGTGACACGGTAATAGTGTTAGGAACACAGACACTCTACGCTCGTGATACACATATCATTTTTTCTACGATTGCATCCTGAAATTATTTAAAAACGTATACGTATTGAAAATAAATTCATTCTGTCAACTGTCAATATGACAAGTTTCTGTTTTGTGTTTATCCCTGGTAACTATTGAAATAAGCGCGCATTTATAATCTTTTTCGCGCGTTGCCATTGGAAACGCGCACATTTAACGTCTTTTTCGCGCGTTGCTATTGGAGACGCGCAAAAAAGATATTTTTCGATTGTTCCACAAAAAATTTCAACTTTACGATGACAAATGAGAGCGTAATTGTCAACTTTTCATAGCAATCGTAGAAAAAATTGTTTCGCGATCGACAGGTCAAACACCACTACACAATAAGCTATTGTAATTAGGATTAAATTCTTATTGTACAGACTAGCAAATAAATAAATATCCCATTTTGAACTTATGATCTTTAATTAATATTATTTTTAAATAAATACTTAATAAATACCACACCCACAGCCATCGCCTTAACCACGAAACAGTGCAGCCAACATGAAGACAAATACGGACATTATAGGTTGATGAACTCGCCAACTCTCAATTAAACTAAACCGTGTTTTAATCTATTGTTAGTGGGACGAGAGTTTTTTAGCGGTTTGAATATTATTTTGTTTGTTATATTAAGTTGGTATATGTGAGCGTGTTCATGTGAACATATGGCACGTTGCGTGATGGAATGGGAATGTTCATGGATGGATCTAGTATAAATTGTTTGGATAAGTAAATGAATCAACAAATAAAGAAACATAGTTGGAAATAGAATAGAATTATGATGTTTGTTTATACGATTGTAATCAAAAGTTTACGAATGAATTCATATTTTTTGACATCTACAAAAGTTCGTTGACATGTTCTTATTTGATATTTAATTATAACAATCAATTACTATGACATCACCGATTTATACATCGTGGTCATCAGCTCATCAGTATATGGTGGCGTCATTTCAAGTAACTCTATTGGCGCCACTAGTAAACAATACCAAAACTAAAAGTAACTTCAAACTTATTACAGGGAAAAACAATATATGGTATACTATTTTCATTTTAAACAGGAGGAATCGGCATAAGGTGTAAAGATGGTCATTTTCAGTTTAACTGTGGGAGGATTGTTTCTATACTACCTGGATTCTTTTTTCTTTGCTTAAAATAGTTACAGGAGGAAGTTTATTTATTTATTTGTTACGCTGCACAACAATAATTTAATTTCAATTATAGTAGCTTATAGTGGTATTCGAACCACACAAACATAGTTATATTTTTGGTTATAAATTGAATGTAGCAAACTTGAAATCCTTAAATTTCCTGGAATTTAAAAAAATATGATTACACTATTGCAGCTCTCGCTTTCGGCTCGCGCTGCACTTGCCGTGCCCCAATAACAAAGAATCACAGGCCGAGCGTGTTAAGGCACATCTCTTAACATACTGTGTACGTCACCCGAACCAAGGTTCGTCAGTTCGAATCCGCGTGCCGACAATGTGTGATTTGTCGTAATATATAAAAATACAGTTACATGTATTTCTCACTCTCGGGCGCTCTAAGCTGGTCATTTATACGACTTAAATCATGTAGCATTCGACTATGAAAACTAGTTGTATAGCAGTGTATAGTATTTTCATTTTAAACCGGAGGAATCGGCATAAAACGATTAAACGTCCCTGTCCAATATAACTACAATGAAATCTATTAGTGCGGTTACCCCAAATCACTTAATGATGGTCACAATAGATAAATTTTAAGGGTCGTATTTAGCCTAAAATCATTTTTGTTTTTTCCTATGATTGACCATTTAAAAATATCGGCGAATGGGGCTGTACAACCTTGTGCGAACCTTGTGAAACCAGAAATAACGGGTCATATTTTAAGTTCCTTTGGAAACGTAATTGCGGTGCATTTAATCGTTTTATGCCGATCCCTCCAGTTTAAAATGAAAATAGTATAAAACAGGGTTATTTGGATGATCGAAAAATGAGACGAGAAAAATAAAAGAAGTTATTAATATAAATTATGCGCCAAGATAAATTGCAGGATGAATATAAAAGTTCAGTAAATGTTGCAAGGGTTCTTGCTAGTCGTATCCCATTTGATAGGACACGAATGTATATAAGCAACTATGAAATACGATTACCAGCATATTATATTCTTCTTTTTATTCATCTTAATTTTTAATTCAATTATAATCTTTTTATAAACAAGTTTGCTATCCAGGGAGAAAACCACGAAGAATATAAATTCAATTAGAGGCACTATGAATTTTGATGAGGTTGATAGTTATGGTACTCGTGCCTCCCGTAAAGCAAATATAATTGACACGGAGTTTAAATCAATTATGATTGGCTGGGTTTGCGGCTTGGCTTGTGTTCGTTATCTAAGTGAATTTGTTACAGCATGGAGTTTATTCGAAACCCTGAACTATATTTTATGTTTGAGTTGCATGGAGGCTACCAGCATGCAGAAAGAAGGCCTTGCTGAAATAATATCAACATGGATTATTTGTTTTTATTATTTGCGAAAAATTATTTTCATTTTTAACAATTATTTTAAAATCAAATTAAGAAAAATATGTAATGTCATTTTTGTTTTAAATTATGATCATAATTTTTTAAATGTCCACTTCTATGTAAATGATACTTTAGGTATTTATGGTAATTAAGGAACTGAAAAATTACAGCGCGTAGCCCTGTTAAATTTTACAGGCTCATAGAAGAGACCTGTAAAATTTTACATGCCTTATAAAAAAACTAATATAAACTAATGAAAAGTTATTACTTGCAGCATGTGCAATATTTTGTATACTTTCTTGAACTGCAAGAAAACCGCCTTCGAAGTCTTCTTCGGGCAATAAATCCATAATTTCAAATTATTTATTTCTAGAATTCTCGAAACTGTTAACACTGATACTAATTGCTTTTCATCACAACGATCACAACACCAAGACAACGTCTAGCTATAAATTGTCCTATCGCCAAACAACCTTTGATTACAAAATGTAATGTATCTTTTTATAAAACTAATAACATATATTAATCAAGAACGCTGTAAATGTGGAAATAAATACGCGGCATTCTTGCAATTAATCTTTACTGGGTTCACTGACTTATTGAAGCTTGCTCCTTCATCGTTCGCCCCACAAACTTTCCAGCTCGCCCGTAAAAAATCATTTACTACGCTGGCTGTATAAATAACTATTACATCAATGTAAAATTTTCCGTAGAACCTATTTTTGTGGTCTACAATACGATAATATTTTTTAAATAACTCACATTTTGATAATACAAAAACAATAATAAAATTTAAAAATTTTAACAACAACAAAGATAATTACAATATTTTCTTCATTGCTACATGGCCCGGAGGTCAATTATTGTTATTTTTATGTTACTTATAAAATAACAATTATTATATTATTTATATTTCAATTTTTTTTAATAATCCTAGGAGACTGTTTGGCTCTTCCCTGAGTTTGAAAGATTATGTCAGGGTCTCCCAATTTGTAAAGCTATTAGTTTATTTGCTTTTTTATATAATGAATGAGAGCACAAACACAGAAGAATAACCAAATATTAAAATTTGAATATAATAAAACAATTTTTGGTACAAATAGATTGTTTACTATTGGAGATGAAAAAGAAGAATGAAAATAAATAAATAGCTGTCAGAAAAGTAAACATAAACAGAAGAGTAATAATAAAACGATCTTAAATTCAGGATCAGGGCGTAATAGGCAACATATGACCTTAGCGGTTGGTCCGACAGGAAGCCGGAAAAAAAGCTCCTCCAGGAAATAATGAAACGTCGTCAAACTACTTGACAGCGACGCTACATGTCTATATATTTGTTTATTTATGGATCTGTCAACATCGAGGTTATTGGGACCCTGGTACATTACATTAAATAACATTTTATTTCATTTTTATTTGGGTGTTAAGTTTACATATAATTTTAAACTATTCTAGATATTTTTAGTTTAACATGAATTCTCTGAAACAAATTTAAAATATCCTGGTTACAATTTATCCACAACCCTTCCTAGTAAACAAGTATATTTATACGCACCCTTTTATTTCATCTCTTGCCCTAATTAATTATTCATCGACCGATGAAATTAACAAAGCATTGAAGTTCTGCTGCCACGTTAACCTTGTATCGATAAAACTGTCCGCATCAGCATCACGGCAACCATGAACCCCACGATATCGATATTACGGTAGGGCGCGTGCCGGTCGTACCAGCCGCCACCGAGCGGTACCCACCCCAAACCGGTACGGGGTTTACCGCATCGCAGACTACAAACTATCGAGCCACTGATGAAATATGGTAATTTTTACTTTGTGATTGGTTTTGCAGTTGCGTGACTTTGGGGATTATTTGTTATTGCGAATTTGTATAAATTAACAGTTTGGTGGAATGATTGTAATAACATTTTTAGAATTGTTGCTCGCGTGTCTTGATATAATAATTGCAATGAACTTGCATTTTTCTATAAATTATTAAATTCTTTATATTCCGCAGTAATATCACTTTTTGGTGTCTTAATCATGCTAGAGTTTTGTCGTTGCTTAGTGATATTCAGAAACAGTAACGCACATTTGAAGCCACTTTAATAACACCATTAGTAATATACTAAAGCAGTGGTAATCAAAGTATTGGCCGTGACTCCATAGGGGAAACATTAAACGAAAACATACAATTAATTTTACAAACTATTATACCAACATACTATACTAACGTTCATAATGAGAAGTTTTTCATTACAAATTAAATTTTGATTCATATAAAGATAATTTAAGATATCTTCAATAAATTTAATAGGAGAAAATTGAGTATTAGATTTATTTTAAGAATGTGAACTTAAATTTTTGTTGTTATATTTTTATTGAAGTATCAGGAGTCGAAAAAAAAAATTCGATATAATTTTAGAAAGAGAACAGAAAATGTGTGTTTCGATGATGATCAATTTATTTATTTTGAACAAATATTTTTCATTCGTGTTGAAATCATAAATATTTTGTCATTAATGGTCGCAAAAAACGAGTGTCTTTACAGGACTCGCTCCGAAATATACTTATTCACCACGTCAAGGATCACTTTCAAATCTTGTTACGTAACATTTTGAAATATTTTATTTATCAGAGTTATTTTTAAGTATATTTTAAGAGTTTAATTTTTATTTTTTTGTAAATATAACGTACTATCCTGGACACCCTATCGAAAAACATTTTAAAATTACCAGCAGTGCAAAACCGTTTATTATAATTTCATGTTTAATTTATAATCAACGCTGACTTGATTAGACGCTGAGATTTTTCCGTTATTATATAAAACTTCTCGGTAACTGCGCTAATGAAGACAAAATTAAATTTCTTCATTACTTGGAAGGGAGCCAATCAGAACCCATCAAAATACAACAACAGAAACGAGAACTGTCATCAACCGAGTACCAAACACAAAACCGTAAAAATGTAATAACGTTTCTGCGAAATCTAGAAGCTCTCTTTCTCATTTTAGTGTTGTAATGATTTTCCATCATTCTGCGACGAGGCACAGTTTGAAAGCTCCAGTATAATGACGTTTAGTGATGTTCTGACGTAGCTTCCGTGATTCGTGATCGTGAGGTTTGATTCGTGAACTTTTTCAGCGATGTCATGCTAGGACGGGAAAGGGAGGAATTGAAACTGCCTGGTACCTATAATATTGAATGGAATTTGATAAATATGGTTTCCATGTTTGATCTTTTATTATAATATATTTTTACTATTATTAAAAGTCATACAGTTTTTACCATTTTTCAGGTACGCTCTTGAAATTATAAGTGATTTCTAAGATTTGTTTGATAATTTACTTTTTGAACTTTTAAATTTAAGCAAGTTTACAAATAGTATTTATAAACATGTAATTAAATGGTAGATTAGTTTTTAAATTTCAGAAAATTACTAATGCTTGCTTTTGATAACTCTGCATTTGCAGATTTTTGTTTATTTTAAGTTGTGAAGTATTATTACCAGCCGTCAAAATTTGGCACCCAATATATTGTTATTTTCTTGACAAATTCAAGGAATTTAAAAGGTTTTCAATTTCAGACATTCTGCCAAGATTTCCAGGAATCTCAGACCGGTAAACCCTAGAAAATTCATTGTTAATTCATTTACTTGCCGCATAGTTCTAAATTTATATCATTACAAAAAATGGGGTAGGTGGCTCAGAGGTATCGAGTCGCCCTGTGAATCTTGAGAACCCTGGTTCGATCCCCACAGCCGGCAAACAATTTTTACCAATTTAAATCTACCCCTGTGCCTCCCCTAACGCTAATATCTTTGGGGGTCGTGATTTGGCGGCTGGTAACCGCACTTCACGCGAAAAAATATATCACTTACCGAGATCTGCTTAGGCAGAGTGCCACACCCAATAATGGGTAAAAAGCGTGATGATATATTTATTTATTTTTTACAAAAAATACTCTCAAGACCCTCCTCCATTAACATCTTGAGGAGACGTGATCTGACGGCAGGTAACCACACTTCACGCATTCACCTAGATCTACCAGTGTTTGGTAAAATATAGTTATCCACTATTATGTTTCAAAATGGCGGCAATCTATCTCCAATCTTAAATGAATATTTCAAATATATTTCCGAGTTTATATCATAATTAATATATAACGTGTTAATTAGCAATAATTTTACTCATTATTACCAAAATAATAATTTCTAATCTACGGTGCAACATTACAATGTTATGAGTGGTGAAGTGTAAATTAATTTTAATGCAAATCGCGGGCGTAATAAATGACTTTGTTTTCGTTGCATTCTAATAGTTCGTTCTGTAGAGCTCCAGACTAGACAGTAAGACATACCGCCATATTAAAATGATAAACTAGTTGGTTTTGCATTTTTTATAAACGTATTTGCTTGGATACTTCATAAGTTTTATGCTATGCAAACGTTATAAGATATTTGTATGATTCGTTTTTTATCGCTAATGAAAGATTTGCACACATTAATTAGGTAATAAAATACGCGAGAATTAAAATTATTCATAACATATGGTAATATGTAAATAAGCTAGAAGTAGCGTACTGGCCAATTATATTATATGTATTTACAAATATTCTGTTACATATGTCACTAAACCCCTATTTTTTTTCTTCTGAAAATTTCTTTTTAGGGGTACAAATCTCCCCTAAAAGGTGGTAAAAGCAAGAATCGGTATAAATGAATTTAAATAATACCAAAATATTAAGCGTTCAACATTGGTTAGCCAAGGGTAACCTCGAAAATAGATTCAGCGACCCCAAATACCCCTAACCTAAACCTAAACCTAAAACTCTATTTCAGTTGAATATCGTAATTTCATCCTTCCAACCCCTTTTTAACCCTTTAAAAGTGTATATGATCAAAATGATCACGAAAATAGATTTTGGCGATTTCAAAAACCCCTGGGTAACCAATGTTGAACGCGTTATATTCTGGTATTATTTAATTTCATTTATGGCGATTCTTGCTTTTACCATCTTTCAGGGATGGTTTGTACCCCTAAAAAGCAACTTTTTTTAAATCGGTGAGTGACAGTTGGGTGGTGCTACTTGTGAGTGGTTCGGATTCCTCTATAAGCTATTGTAATTGAGATTAAGTTCCTGTTAAACAGAATTATCATTAAACATTAAAATTAGAAGAATTAGATTTTAAAAAGATTAATTTAAATGATAAATGTGTCGGTTATATAACTACGAAATAAATAAGACATTAAAAACAAATTAATACACTTTTTCTCGTCCTTTCTTCGAGAAAGCAACACGAAACATTGAAGTGTGTCATCAATATTTCACACAAAATAAATCTCAAGTCGGTTAATTTTACTTTCTAAAGATATATTACGCCTTGTTAACACAAGACTACTTCTTTATCTCATTTCCAAAATATGACAAAATTCTAATCAGATATCAACATTCACTTTCCTAATCTAATTAAAACGAAAAATAAAAAGCTCGTTAAACAAATTCAAAATATGTAAACACGTAATAAACGTTGTTATCTCGATCAGAATTCCTAAGGGAAAGGAATCACCACGCCTAATGTTTAGAAAAATAAACGACATGAGAAGAAAAAGTAAAAAGAAAATGTAAAAGCATCATTAGAATATGAATTTCACTTAACTCAACATGATAAAATCGTGGATATAATCTTATAAATAAAGAATTGAAAATCAAATATTGAGCCTTGAGGCGTGAAAGACGATTTGAAAAATGATAAAAGCTTGTTGAGATGCGGGAAGGTCAAAAGGCTCTCCACAGAAATTGAAAGATGGAAATTTTGTTAGCTCAATAAATCATTTTATTAGCACATTGAAATTGAAAGCAATACGCGAATATAATTTCCAATGAAATATTTGACGACCGAATTCCAATTTAATTATTGGTTTGGCATTGATGAATATCAATTCATCAGAAAAAACATAAATTTGATGTCCATGTTATTATTTATTATGATAACGACTCATAAAAACGCGTACAGAATAATATAATTTATTGTTTATGTTATTCCAAATGTCATTCAATTATAAGAAAAATAATAAACAATTTTTATCTGTAGATAAATGTTGTTCGGCGAAAATAAAATTGTCATTTAGATAACATTAAAAGATTTATAATTACATTTAATTAAATAATTAAGTATTCTTATAATTTGCACTTTGAACAGAGATTTCAAAACGGTTTCCTATTCATTTCAGCAAATTTACAAACTTTTAATAGACAAATTGTTGGTAATTTTTCAAATTTTCACATTCTAAGATATAGAACAATTTTCACCACTTTAAAACTACCCCTACTCCTTAACTAACAACTTTAGGGGTCATGATTTGATGGCTGGTAACTGCACTTCACGTGAAGAAATATATCACTTACCGAAATATGCTACGACTGAGTGCCACGTTCAGTAAAAGGTAAAAGACGATATTTATTTTTATTTAAGATTAAAAGCGTTCAAAACTCATCCAAAAATGAATTCTATCGCGTCTAGACAAACAAACAAAACCGTAAAATACCTAAAAACCAACTTAAATTTTAAAATCTATTTCTTTACTAATCTAATTAAATTAATTCAACAGTAAACTTATAATTAAATACAATATAAAATTAACTGAATTTGTTGATACCACGATTTAAACCCGGTATATTCAGATATCCAGTCAAATATTCAATTGATGAGCCACAGTATCCTTAGCATCTTCTAACCACTACAATTTAGTCTTCATCAACATTTATTTACTTATTACTTTAGACAACTTCCAGATCTTCTTTCTTTATTTTTAAAAAAATAATCATATTTTCATAGAGAAAAAATATCAAGAACAAACATTTATTTATGCGTCCAATATTGTATAAAAGGGAGCAAAACGAGTACATAAAAAATGGCACATTAAAAACAAAAAAAGAAAATCAACTTTCGAAAAATATTTTAAAAATAATTTGAGTACATTAATTCTGATAAAATATTTAAATTAAACGAAGTTAATTATCTTAAACAGAAACATTAGTCGACACCAGGATTTAAATCCAGGATCTTCAGGTATCCAATCAATTGTTATATTCACGAGCCATATCACCCTTAACTTCTTGTTACTAAGATATCAATTGAAGTTTATTGTCTATAACTTACATTTCATAATTATTTATTTATTTGCTAGTTGAAGTTAGTAAGATTTGAAAACAATATTTTGAAACTAACCTATTTACTGCGGCTAGTACTCCACTTTTTCGTTAAAGTCCATAAAACCAGGGCACTAAACCACCACACATCAACAACAAACAACACTAAATGTCACTAACCACAAACACATCATAAATCCTCATTTTTTGTGTTCTCTTACTTCTTAAAAGTCAACCCAAACATCTTAAATCACCCACCCAACCAACAACTATCAATATCTAGTAGTTTATGCGCTGCGCGGATCACGTGCGGATCAGACAGCAGCAGCAGAACATCTGAATCTGAATTTCTGAATATCTGCGTGCGCAGAGCGGCAGAGCGATTGTGATTCAGAGTTGGTGAGTGAGGTATCTCTGTCTCTGTTTCTCAATCGAGTAAGAACGCGA
Source organism: Pterostichus niger (assembly GCA_947425015.1). Taxonomy (NCBI): domain Eukaryota; kingdom Metazoa; phylum Arthropoda; class Insecta; order Coleoptera; family Carabidae; genus Pterostichus; species Pterostichus niger. Next base: position 36,196,639 of record OX380340.1, on the reverse strand, counting down.
AAGTGACGTACGTGGTTTTGTACTGAGCGGGATGTGTGTACGTGCGTATGAGTGTATGAGCGTGGAGTGTACGTGATGCCGGTTAGGTTAAACGTGACGGGGCGTGACCTTTCGGCACGAGTTTAGTGAATTTTAAGACGACTTTTTTCACTAACAAAGAATATTTACTTACATACATCAGCAATGAGTATACGAACTGTTATAGTATTGTTTTCTTACCTGTAACAAAATAAAAATTATTAATTACAAAAAAAATAAAGAACAAAAATTTCACAACAGCCACAAAGATGAAAATTTATAAAAGATTAATAAGACCGATAACCATGTATGCTGCTGAATGACACAAAAACATGAGAAAGAAATAAGAAGAATGGACCGAATAATAATAATAATAATAATAATGGCTCCGTCGTTTCGAGTCGGCCTGTGGATCTTGAGATCTCTGGTTCGTTCCCCACAGCCGACAAACAATTTTCACCAATTTAAAATCTACCCCTGTGGCTCCCCCTCCACTAATATCTTTGGGGCCGTGATTTGACAGTTGGTAACCGCACTTCACGCGAAAAAATATACCATGATATTGTAGAAGAACTAGATGAGGGAGACATAGTGAAGAAAATAAAACAACGGAGAGTGAGATGGTTGGCCATGTACATAGAGCTGAAGAACAAACCCCAATAAAAGCCATGCTAGAATGGAACCCAGGAGGGAGAAGAAAAAGAGGACGACCAAGATCTACATGGATGAAAGAAGAGGAAGATGCTCTTCGACCAGTGTGCCATAGGCATTATGGTAAAATTCGTTGACGCATTACATTTTCTATCACTTTTATATAAAAAGCATTTTTCTATAAAATCATTTAAAAAGCAAATCTGATTTCTCATCTCAAAATACGCTTTTATTTATCTATCTTCACAACAAGAAATTAATCCCAGTAACTTATAATGAAATCCGAACCACTTAGACTTAATCGTATTTTTATTTTATATAATTTGAAGTCCACGACCTAATTTCAAATACAGCATAGGGAACCCAAAATTTATAGTGGAATCCTAACCATTTGAATTAAACGCAGTTAAATTTTGAAATCTGTGTGGTTCAAACTCACGACCTTTCACATTATACAAACAGCGCGTAACTTTAATTAAATCTAAACATTAATTAACGTATCAAAATAATAATTATCAAAGCACAGCCGTATCAAACGAAGTACTGTATTTACATTACCAATATATCACACATGGACTATATCTAAAGTTAGCGCAAAACTGCAATATCCCTAGGGTACAATTCAACAAGAAACCGCAGTGCACTAATGCAGTACATTCTGCAGTGCGTTACTACAGTTCTAGTTCTACTAACTTAGCATCAAGTACACGACAAAGTTCCTAAAGAACTGATGGCAGATCACGATAAACTAACAACTCCTCTGTGTTGGTTGTGAGGTGCATTTAAAATAGGTAGTGCAAGTAAATTGGTTACTGTTGGACTGGAGAAACATGTGCTATATTGTCACATTGTGGTGCGGAATTTACGGTTGCTATGGTTTCAACACAAGAGACAAATTGGTATGCGTGGTTTTACACCAGGTCATATTTCACACAAAGTGGAAGTCGACCAGAATAAGCTGAATATGAAAGGGTAGGCTCTCTATTTTAATAGCTAGAAGTTTTAGGACTAATTGTTATTGTATACATTATGGGGTAGGTGGCTCAGTGGTATCAAGTCGGGCTTTCGAATTGAAAACCCGGGTTGGATTTCCATAGCCGTCAAGCAATTTTCATCACATTAACATTACCTTTATGGCTTATCTTTCACTGCCGATATCTGCTACTACAGAGTGCCATACTCAGTAATGGATAAAAGGTGTGATGATGATACATTATTCCGATTCACATTCATAATTTATTACATTCAATTTATTTATACAGTCTTGGGATCCTAGGTCGTCCACCCAATCTTTCACCCTCAATTGCATCAGAATATCATTGTTTTATTAGCATTTAATTCGACATATGTTCCACTTGCTCAAGTTATCTCGTTTGATAACATGCCCACTCTTTTAACAAGATTTTTATCATTCAAAATATAGACTTTATATTGAGATAATTGAATAAATTTACACTATCAAAAAATATCTAAATTATCGACATATTTAATACATTCTTGCAGAATCAGTTTATAAATTGTTATTCTGATTTTACTCATTTGTAACAGCGAAACTTTTATGTCTGATTTAAATAAATAAAAGAAAATCGAAGTAAACTACCATAAGATGACATTAATATTGCTTTCATATATTTGATGCGATATTGTCAGGTTGTCATACTTAAAACTTAACGTTTCGTTACTACAAACGAACATTATTGAGATTTTAAAATAAAAATGCGTTTATAGTGGCGAAAATTGGTACTAAGGTATACTTTACAAGAATAAATGATAATAGAACTAACATTTTCAATAAAGAAGGTAATAAAACTATAATTAACTAATATTATCCTAAAAGAACTAACTTTTACTAAGAAAAAACTACCTTATTAAAGGAACCTGTGACTTTGTATACTTAAATTTGTAGTTAAAAGTTAAACGATAAATGAAACTTAAAATAAAACTACAATTAAAAGCAATACATTCTACATAAATTAATAATAAACTACTATTAACAAACACAAAATAAAAGAAGAAACAAAGAAATACAAGTGACAGCAATGCCAAGCTTATGGAGACCTACTGAAACTGTACCTTTGTCTCAAGTTTGACATATTGGCTGGTACCTAGCACAAGCTCTGTTTTTGGGTGTTCTAAGAGCACGATTTTAACATGTTAGAGATAGCTAAAACACCCAAAAACACTGCTCTTAAAACAGGCAAGAACAGAGCTTGTGCTACCAGCCATTGTGATCAACACCATCTCTCAATAGTTGAATATTTAAATACGATATTTCGGTGACTGTTATTTATGAAATATTTTTGATACTGAATGAACAACTCTGTATTCATATAATTGTCCTTTGTCTCAAGTTGGACATATCGTGATCAACTCTGTATTCATATAAATGGAACAAACCTATTCTCTTACTAGTTGAATATTCCAATAGACTAATGAAATATCATTGTTAAATTAAATAAAGATTGATAAAAAACAAAAATGTCTACGTGCTTATTATCATATACTTATGATAAACCCTATTATATGTCACCGTTATCCATGCAAAAATTAACACCTGTCCTCGCAATCGCAGTACTGGTTTATGAACAACGTTCTACAAATATTTTCTATTTCACAGATTCTTTCTTCAATGTCGTTTTCTTTACGGTAAATTACCATCAACCTTGTTGATAAAACAAAACTAAGCTTAATATAGTTTTGAAATGAAGCAAATGCAAATTTAATTTTTTCCGTTTTGTAACTTGTATATAATAGCAATGACACATTTGTTCTTTTTCTGTTTCCTCTCCGTCTGTCATAATTTCCGCAAATTCGACTAAGTATCAGTAACAGTTAACCTGGGATTGTACGAGACAATAGAACTACGGGTTTGTAAAAACATGGATAGAAATGTAGTAAAAGTTGTTTTAGCTGTAATAGGATTCTGAAGTCTATTGTTTTCTCGGTCTTCAAATGATTTGGTTTTTGTCAATAGTGAAGATCTGTTTCTTGTGCTTCTTTAACTTTGTAGTACGAACAGTTTTTTCAGGTAATTTGTACTGTTTATGTTTATTGAGTTTCTATCTTTTTGGATTATAATGCTTCCGGTACAAAAAATGCATTATTTTATCACAAATCTAAAAATCCTATTATTCATAAATAAATACCATTGTGTCTAAGCGGTTCGGAATCCACTATAAGCTATACTAGGCTCCAATGTCTTCACTGTAAGTGAGATTAAGATCCTGTTGTGCAGAGTAACAAATAAATAATACTTGAAATGTATTAAAAAATGTTAGATTGACCGGAGATGTGTATGTATGGATGTACAAAAAGAAATGGTATCTGGAATATTGGTGTATGATGAGTATAATATTAAGAAGATTGTTTCTAGAAGAGCGAGTGTAAGATGTTAAATGAAAAATTGTTTAGAAATTGAGAATAAATGGATATGAATGAAGCTTTGTTGCGTGAACGAAAGATTAAACAAACTGGTATGAAAGAAATGATGAATGAGAATTGAAAAATTTGTCAAAATTAATGTCTTGTACCCATTATTGAGTTTGGCACTCTGCGGTAGCAGATGTTGGTAGTGTAAAGGAAAGGTTAAGAGAAGAATGTTTGAGCGAAGATTAATTGCAGGGTGAATGTTCGTGCTACCTCATTTAATGGGATATAGCGTGATGTTTTGTATGTAATAATAGGTTAACATGGTTCATGAATATTTTTAAAATCAACTAGGAATATATCATAAATTCAATTATTCAATAACCTTAGCATTATAACTATAATTATTAATGTCCTTGCAAAAAAATATGAAATTTCTCTAAAACCGTAATTATAGTATTTGCAAAGTTTTATATCCGTATCTAATGGATCAAAATAATGGCGATACATTCGATTTCATTGCATTAACATTTAAAAGACTCATACGATATTTTCTTTCAATTAACAGTTTATTGCAAGATGTACCTTAGTAAGAAGCACTTAGAAACTTATAATTTCTTAGTCTGCTGTTTGAGTGTGTAGTGCCTGTATAGTAATTTAATATATTTTGCAAAGAATCACTTTCTTCAAGGTTTAACTAACTTTATTTCTATCTTCAAAAAAGTCAAAAACGTAGAAATAATTTATGAGATATCTAATATATTACGTTTCGACATACATAATTAATAAAATAAAAAGAAGGAGAAATTAACAAAGAAGAAATTGCTGATTAATAACTTTCTATCGTCGATTCAGGTGTACTATCTTAGATAGAAATTAATATTACAGTCCTATTTGAAATAAAATACATTAATAATTAAGCTGACACTAACAGTCGTAGCTCAGCGGGCTACCAAGCAAAAGTTCGCTCATTCACACCTCACTAACTTCAACTTATATCTGTTACCGGCAGAGTATAACATCCCGACAATATATACAGTATAAATAACAAAATTCCGAATGCAAAAGAGTATAATATGGTATTTTTTATTTTGCGTCGTTTATTTCATCGAAATTTTACAATTTCAATTGCAAAAAAAATCAAATTACAATCTAGGGATTTAGGTGACATGTGGTAACGCTGCCACACAAATTTGGACTTTTTCAACTGTGAATTCAGAAGAATTTTCACACTTTTCTGTTTATTTCACTTGTGTGTATAGACAGTAATTTAGTAATTTTCGTGCAAATTATGTAGTTATAATATAAATAAAGATGTTGATGTTTTAAGGATATCAATTTTCATGTTATGTTATATCTTTACATTGATTTTCTTATTAAGTTTCTTTATTAACAAATAAAAAAATTATCTGTCGTTGGTGATACTTTCACAATGTTATAAAAGAACATTTTTGAATATTTGAGGTTATCATTTTAAAATGACATTTAACGTATGGCTTCATACTATTACCAATCTAATGCCTATGGCACATTGGTCGAAGAGTACCAATGAGCTCTTCGATGAAACAACAGAACGCACCCGTCATTGACGAAAAATAGAGGCTCCTCTATTTCCATCGAAGAGCTCATCTATGAAACGAACGTATCTCATTTCACTCGTATCTTTTGTGTCTCATTTCACGTTAGCATATTTTTGAAATTTAGTTTTTCTTCCTCAACTTTAGAAGCTATTATTTTTCGTCAATGACGGGTGCGTTCTGTTGTTTCATCGAAGATGCTCATCGATGCTCTTCGACCAGTGTGCCATAGGCATTAAAAAATAAAGTTACCATAAACAGTTTAATACTAGCCTTCATTGTTAAACTGTTTTCGATATAATAATGGACCGATTGTAAACGAAAGGTATAAAAATTGTATTATTTGCCAGTTATTTGTTTATATTACAACGCATTCGTGACGAGGTTAGCTCTGCTCGCACTTCCAACAAACAACTCCTAGGCCTATAAAATACCTACTCTACACACGCAACCCATTATATTCGATTATATATATATATATATATATATATATATATATATATATATATATATATATATATATATATATATATATATATATATATATATATATCCCATAATTTAAATATTTAACAAATAAATCCTAAACCCTTAAAATGCACCCGCACACTGAATACAATATCTTTATTTTTGTCAAAATTCCATACTTTGCCGATGATATAAACAAAAAGTACTATGTGTCTGAGTGAATCATACTCCACTATAAGCTAGTGTAATTGGGTTTAAGTTCCTTTTACACAGAGAAGCGAAAACAATTAAAGGAAACGAGAAGAAACATTTATTAAAGCAAGAAACTGAAATGTATTATTGAATTCTGGAAAATCTAAATTTGTGTAAATCTTCGCTGAAATAATTCCATGTCCGCATTTAGATTCAGGAACACCCCTAGGAATTGATATGCGTTTAACGCGAAATCGGTTAAAGTTTCGCTGGTAATTCCACATTAACATGCAGTGGTGGATATGAGCAGGTCGGCCGTGGTTCGCATATAGCATGATGTAGCGTTCCGCTCGGCTTCGTCTTCACTGCCACGCCATCCAAACACGATTTCAAGGTTAGAGGTGAGACGCAAACTCGTACACTGTTCGCATATTCACTTTACTCAAATGCCTACAAGTCTGTTGTCGTCTGGAGAAAGTTAGGGAGTTTCTTCAAACTACTCTTTTATTCATTGACTATTAGGTTTCAATATATCTGTGATTATTTTATTTTCTATGCTGCACAACAGGACAAATTAATCTCAATCTATAGCTTGTAGCTGCGTCCAAACCACTTGACTTTAATCGCCCAAAGATTTTTTCCTACGGTTATACTGTCGAAATTATAAAATAAAAATACAAAAATACAAAGATACAGTTTGCAACTAACTTCATAACTAAAATATTTTTAAATATAAATAAAAATGAATGATAATAGAATGCCAAGCAAATGTAATTCTTCCATCAGGTGCTTTATATCCTTCGTCTTCGGTTCGGATAAAAAAACGATTCCTTCGAGAAAAAATGCCTCACTTTACTCTCTTGATATAACAAATAACTATTGTTGTACATCCAGCAGTACGGTGGTGTGGATAGCGTTACGGAATTCGAATTCGGAAATCACACTCAAGCTAAAAATTATATGAACTACCACACTACAGCTCAGTGAGTCCGGGTTCTGAACTATGGACCCTTTTCGGGGTCTCATGACATTTGTCGTCATATATTTTTCGCTATTAAAAGTCTACGAGTAATTTTAGAGAGCTTAGAATTAAAGATAAGAATTAGACAACAACATTATCAATAGATCCATCAAATATTATGACAATGTAATATTCGTTTCTCTGATCACAATTTAAACTATTCTTCAGAAAGTTGATTGCACACTTCGATACGAATTATTGTTCTGTGTATGACAACACAATTCTTTTAATTATCATTGTATAGAATCATCATCAACTGTTAATAGCATTGATATTTTAGTGAGTAATGACAGCACATGAAGCATAGCATTGAAGAATTTCTTCCGGCGATAACATCGTTCGATCAAAGAAACTAATGGCAGATTACAAAATGAAACTTTCTTCTATTTTGAGCGAATACTTCTGATCGAGTCAGGATTATTGTCAAACAATTGAAGTTGACATAGTGATAAGGCACCTTTCATATTGAGATAATTAAATAGAGATAAAATAGGTTTGATAAACATATGACGAACATAAACATGATTGCCAGAACTTATACTAAATAGATAACCTAATAAAACCCAGTATCTACTTCGAAAGAACATATTTCGAATGAAATACGGATGAAACAGATACGTTAGAAAAAAAGAGACGACCTAGGAATAATTGGATGAATGTGATTGATAAGTTTGTTGATAGAACTTAAGATGAGACAAAGTAAATAAATATATCATCACGCCTTTTACCCATTACTGGGTGTGGCACTCTGCCTAAGCAAATCTCGGTAAGTGATATATTTTTTCGCATGAAGTGCGGTTACCAGCCATCAAATCACGGCCCCCAAAGATATTAGTGGAAGGGGAGTCACAGGGGTAGATTTAATTGTTTGTCGGCTGTGGGGATCGAACCAGGATTCTCAAGTTTCACAGGCCGACTCCATACCACTGAGCCACCTACAAGACAAGCTTGTATAAAAGGAATTATCAATGTGCATAAAGAATACTGGTGAAACAAATGTATGTTGGTCAGACAGATGATGAGCGACCAAGGAATAAAGGGATAAATTTGATTGAAGGATTTATGATGTGAACTACAGATGAAATTATATATATATATATGGAGATTGGTTGTAGAATGAATCAAATATATAATGTTCAGTGAATGTATCACGGGTTTGCTGGAAATAGTCTAATGTTATGTATGTATGTGAGACAGAAGAGATTTGACTGCATTAACAGGAAAGTTTGTCAACCAGCCAAACTTTCTTCCAAGTTAAATTTCCAATAAACATTTTAAAATCAGCACGGATTTCAGAGTCCACATTTCATTTGTTTAACCTCCACCAAACAATCACTAAACGACAAGCGCCGCCAACATGAATCACGTTGCCGAGTAACGTGTAACATACAAATAGAAAGTTCTAATCGATAGTCAGTTGTCAATTCGCGATCTGGAACAATTAGCAGCGCCAAGTAGATCGACGGAAGTTTCGATTTCTGCACTGATAACAAACGCTGAATCGCTACACTGCTGTTTCAGTGTTTCTGCTTTCGAAATGACAAGGCATTGTTAGGTTGGTACTCATGCTCTTCCACAGATAAATCAAGAGAACGCTTCTGTGTTATGTGTTACAATTAATCACCGAAGGAATCGTTTTATTGGAATTTAATTGTGCGATTGTTAAGAGAAAATCGATTCATATAAAAAAGATTTAGATACGGGCATTGGAAATTTATAGACGGAAGATAACGGAACATGATTATTTACTTTCTTCATACAACAATAAGATTATTTTTTTATTAAAAATGTTAAAAGCTTGTTTTACAATACGGAACAATCAGTTCTTGAACTCGGAGAAATTATAGTTCTATTATAAAGCAGTGCCGTACCAATTATTTTACTACCAGAAGAATATATATCACACTGGCAGAATATTAAATCCAAGCAATATATAACATTTCACAATTATTTGCCAGTTATTTTTGTATTAAAACATATTCTTCGCAAAGCTTGCTTCGTCCACACCTCTAAGAAACAAATCCTAACCCCAAAGAACAACATAGTTCCACACACAAAAGCCTTTATAGTTGTTTTTAACAAACTGAAGGTGTGAATCTTGTCGATGCCATATACTAACAATAATTTATGTCATATTAAATGGGGTAGCACGAACCCTTGAAACATTCACTGAATATTTATTCAACAGATTCATCTTCACTAATATTCCTGTCATATCATTTGTTACTTTAATTTAAAAAAAGTAATTAAAAGACGTGATGAGTTGAAGCTTACAGAGAAAAATTTCGTAGACATCAGAATGACAAACTGAGACCAGCTTAGTCTTTTCTTTGCTAGAATCAACGAATCCTGGATTCAAATCTTAATATATGGTATATGGAGTAGGTGGCTCAGTAGTATCGAGTCGGCTTGTGGATCTTGAGAACCCTGATTCGATCCCCACAGTCAACAAACAATTTTCACCAATTTAAATCTATCCCTGTGGCTTCCCCTCCAGTAATATCTTTGTGGGCCGTGATTTGACGTCTGGTAACCGCACTTCACGCGAAAAAATATATCACTTACCGAGATCTGCTTAGGCAGAGTGCCACACCCAGTAATGGGTAAAAGGCGTGATGATATATTTATTTATTTTATTTATATCTTAGTATCGTTTGAATGTTTATATCTCAGAACAGTTTCAGCTAATCTTTCATTTTTGATTAATCAAATTAAGCTATATTAATTTTTCTTGGACACGGCTCTTTGCTTCGTTTTAGTATAAATAGGTATGTTCCCTTTTGGGCAAATTGGATTCTATCTTGACCACTGACTTGGTCCACAAGTCGTGTAATCTAGATTTTTCCCTTTTCTACTGAGGATAAGAACTTAGTTCTCGAAATACGTATCTAGATTTGATTCTTTTATCAAGGCTTAGGGGTTAAATTCTTTGTTAGTTAGTTCTTAGCCTTAGATTTTTTACATTTATTTTAAGCTATACCATATTTGGAAAAAGTTTAAATAAACTTGTAACTGGTTGGTTTTCGGAAAATTATTTGGATTAACTAGAATGAGATTAGCTAAAATTCATTTGAAAATTGGGTTGTAAATTAATAAATAATTTAATGAATGAGTATTTATTTAAAAATATTAATAAAAAAAACTATTATTTATGCAAGGTAGATGTATGAATGTTTTGTGTAAACAGTTGAAAAATTATAGTAATTAACAACAGTTAGAATACTGTAAAACAATTATACATATATTTAGAATCATACCAACAATACCACAATACATAATTTAAATTTGAAAAGAATAAACAAACGACTAGTATTAATATTAAACAGTCAAGACAATAAAACCGAACATGTTCGAGATAAGTAAAGAATACATGGAACTTCAACAAAAATTAATAACATATGAAATAATGAAAATAAGTACAAGAATAATAAATCATACAGTTCGCTGACTTGAAGAGGTGGCAACGATTGTGTTATGTTTGCGGAAATCACGTACAAATGTCACGTGGTTTGTCCGTGCTGATTCATCATATTTCGGACGTTTTGACTCAACAAAAATTAACCAAAGACCTTGACATTTGCCATTAGAATACTATCATATCAGGAAGAAGTTTAGCTAATCATAATTTTTTTTAAATTTTTTTACTAAGTTTTCTGCTTCCTTAGTAGATGTCAAATATTTTAAGGTTACTTTCAAAATAGAATGCATTTAACATCGACTAAATTATGTTTAAATTTTATAGTATATGTGACCGGTAGAGTATAAATTCCAGACCATGTACAAAATTTAAAATGCAAAATTTGCCACTTATTTTTATATTCGAATGCATTCTTGGCTACGCTAGCTGCACTCGCGCATTTTTAACAAACAAATCGGCGGTTGACTACCAATCATTTAGATACCGTAAAACACTGTTTCATTTTCCTATTAACATTAACTTCAAATTTACGATTTTCGAAGCAACAAACCTTTGTTCATTTGTTTGAACTTTGTGTAATGCTACTTTTTTTATTGCTATCCACAATTTTTTCTTTTCTTCATTAAATCTAAATTGTCACAAAAAAAATAAAATCTGGCTTTAGACAAAAAGATCAGTGATTAATTTTCTACCAGAAATTTTTATACTGTTAACAATTATCATAATATTTACACCAATTTAAATAGTAAAACAAAGCTTATGTTTTACATAAATAGTGCAAGCTGCGCGACGGTAAATACCTGGGTATCTTGCATCACTACCCACATATAGATAGGCGAATATACCCTTGACGACGTGGTAGAATCACTTTCGTATATTCACCAGGTCAAAAACGCCAAAGTAAGATCTAGAATGAACGAAATCGTCTAGCAACAAAGTCGTAATTAAGTTTATTATTCAGCAAACTAAAGTCATTGCTAACGACAAAAAATGTTATTTCATAATGGAACAATCTCTGTTCACTTATTTTATTCGTTATTTAATTATAAGGAATACAACACAGGTGTTCAAAATTATCAGAATAACTCAACAAATTATTTTAGAAAACTACTTATCCTACGGGCACGTGATTTTCCAAATAAATACGTTTCGTGGCAGTATAATATACACCCATACCTCGCTATACGGCCGCACTTTATACGGCATTTCGCTATAACGGCCCGTTTTCGATTTACGGCCTAAAATGTTTCGCTATAACGGCAAAAAAAAATCCCATTGAATTTGTATTAGAATGGATTGATTCCTGATACGGCTTTTCGCTTTGCGGCCAAGTTTCGTGGAGCGTATCTAGGCCGTAAAGCGAGGTATGGATGTATTCGATAATTTTGAACACACGTGTTGTATTATATAAGAACATTTTGTCATATTAAAATATGTTGCTCATATCATAGTAAAGCTTAAAAATAGAGTTTCAATTCAATCCTGCTCTTGAATTTCGTATTACAAACATGATTTCTTCTATTCCATTACACACCATGCTGTACACCATATCGGTGTGACATTTGCATTAGATGGTTTCAGTATTGTAGCTCAAATTATTCCAAATTTACATACATACATACATAACATCACGCTATATCCCATTAAATGGGGTAGCACGAACCCGTCAACATTCTCATCCTGACACACGATACTCGTTTCGACCACATTAACACTTCCTCCATACGAACTCTTTCTTTTCTCACAACCAAAATCCATCAACACGCAACAAACATTCATCCATCGCTAGTGTACACTGCGCATGTTTCTGAAGATGGTCTCCACACAATTGCAGGTAAACACTAGAAACATCTAAACAATTAATCTAAAATCAAGAATCATACACTTGTCTTCATTCATCATATTTATCCAGCAATTAATTTTCTCCAAACATTCCTATCCTGACACACCACTTTTGCTTCAACCACATTCATAATTCTTTTCATACAAGCTCGTTTATTCTTCACGCTCAGAATCTTTCGCTCACGCAACAACCCTTCAATCATATTCATCCACTTGTTCCTAGGCCGTCCACGCAAACTTTCACCCTCAATTTCACCAACATACACCTGTTTCACCAATCTGTCATTCGACATACGTTCTACATGACCAAACCATCTCAACTGACTTATTCCCACTCTTCTTACAACATTCTTCCCAATCTCACATTCATCATACACCAATGTATTCCGGACACGATCTCTTCTAGTATATCCACACACACCCCGCAAATACCTCATTTCCACAGCAGTTATACGCCGTTCATGTTTCTTCATCCATACCCAACATTCACTACCATACATCAACGTAGGCACTAACACACCATTATAAACACTCAATCGAGCATCTCTGGATACATTCACGTTCCGAGTAAAGGTTCCCAGAGCACCCAATATCTTACATCCAGCAGATACTCTTCTTTCAATCTCTCGATCAATACGTCCATCCCTCGAAAACACACTCCCCAAGTATACAAACTCATTTACTTGACCCAATCTCACACCATTCACCGAAACATTGCAATCAGTCACCAAATCACTTTTCTCAAACACTAACACTTTACATTTATCAACATTCAGTAATAGATTTAAACCTTATATATATTTATTTTAATATTGAACGTGTACTTGGAAAAATTTGCTTCGTTCGCATTTTAAATAAACGCCAAGTTCTCCATACTCGCCAGTCTTTTTATTTGTTTTTGATAACATTTACATAATTCACACTTTACCGGTGACATATAAATGATAAAGAATAATGGCTGGCATGTCTCTAAAACATATTGACATTGATCTATAACAGACGTTTTAAATTTTAAATCACATTTCAATTCACAATTTAAATTGCTGATAACATCGATTGTTAAGTCAGTCAACCAATGAAAAATTTATAGCATACTCGTATAATTTGTTTTCAAAAATTGCTATAAAATCTCTAACATTGCAACGCAATAAAATGTGATGATTATGACAAATATGTATTTAAATTTTATTTCTTGATAAGTTCTCCACGTGACTTAATTGCTTTGCACGGTGTAATTTCTCCATATTTATTAATTTGTTACTCTGTATAACAAGGACTTATCCCAATTATAATAGCTTATAGTGGAATTAGAACGACTCAGATACAATCATATCATTGGATAAGTTGAACTATTCTTTGATGGACAGAAATTATCAAAAAAAGGGAAAGACGCTATGACTAAAGAAGTTTGTAAGAGATATGAATGATATAGGAACTGTAGTATATAGAAAAACTAAGCCTAATAAAACCAGTGTTACTATACGCATCCGAAACGTGGACGCTAAGGCAGCAAGACCAAAGTGCAATAGAGATATTTGAAAGAAGAATACTGAGATCAATATGCGGCGGTATACTAGAGCAAAACGTGTGGCGTCGACGCTACAACCACGAACTATACGAAATATATGGTCAACCAAATGCTAGTAAGGGTGTCAAGATTAATAGGCTCAGGTGGATAGGGACTGGAAGAAAATAAACCTACTAGACAAACTATGGAAAAAATCCAGCAGGAAGAAGGGTGAAAGGGAGACCAAAGAAACGCTATATGGATCAAGGGCGGATTCAGACTTCGAATTAGGGGGGATCATGAAGTGAATTTTGTCTCGAGGGGGAGGGGGTATTGCCCATCTTCTAAATATAAAAAACGGTTCTTCAATAGAATACAAAAATGATTGAATTAGAAGTTGATTCTCTAAGTGCAAATATCGGTAGTCACATACTTGACTAGGTCTTAAATAGAATACTTCTTCCAATTGCGGGTCGAAATAATATTCCTACAAAATATTGGTTTTTGGCAGGGTTCGAAGATATCAATCGATATATATCATGATATTTATTTTGATATATATCGTCATATTTTTGCAATGATATATATCCATTATATAAAAATATCAAATAGTTTTTGAGATATAGCCTCCGGAGAAGTGAAATTTTTCGAATTTTTCAGTTTTTCTACTTTTCCGAGGCTATATCTCGAAAACTAAATGTGATATGAAAACGCGCTCAACGGTATTAATTTTCTCGTGCTTCAGTTAACTTATAAACATAGTTTCAGCGATTTGTATTTTTTTTCAATTTTCCGCCAAAAAAATCGCAAAAAGCGGTTTTTTAACATTTTCTCGAAAACCAGAAGTCATATGCATTTTAAGATTGCACCACTGGATTCAGTGGGTCAAAATACATATGTATGTAAATTTTCGTTTTAATAATCCTACGATTAAGGATTTTTGGGAAAATTGAATTAAAATCTGAAAAAACCAAAGGGGTACCCCTTAGGAAATAATTAAAAATATTAAATTGCATAAAATTGTATGAAAATTTGCTTATAAGTCAATTCGGACACGGGGAATTCAACGCCGTTGAGCGCATTTCCATATCTTGTTTAGTTTTTGAGATATAGCCTCCAGAAAAGTGAAATTTTTAGAATTTTTCAGTTTTTCTACTTTTCCGAGGCTATATCTCAAAAACTAAATGTGATATGAAAACGCGCTCAACGGCATTAATTTTCTCGTGCTTCAGTTAACTTATAAACATAGTTTCAGCGATTTTTATTTTTTTTCAATTTTCCTCCAAAAAATCGCAAAAAGCGGTTTTTTAACATTTTCTCGAAAACCAGAAGTCATATGCATTTGAAGATTGCACCACTGGATTCAGTGGGTCAAAATACATATGTATGTAAATTTTCGTTTTAATAATCCTACGATGATATAGTTTTTGAGATATAGCCTCCGGAGAAGTGAAATTTTTAGAATTTTTCAGTTTTTCTAAATGTGTACCAAAACTAAAATTAAAAAATAAATATCCAAAAAGTGATATTTATCTGATATATATCCTATATACCCCCCCCCCCCCCCACCGCTGGGTCCGTTCCTGATATGGATGAAATAGAATAATATCTAAGGATCCTTAAAATAAGCAGATGGAAAAAAGAGCGAGGAACAGAGAAGCTTGGAGGAGCAGGTTGAAGGAGGCGAAGATTCACCCTGAGTTGTAGAGCCAAGATGATGATGATGAAGTATAATGAATGAAGAACGTTTTGGAAAGACGAAGAAAATGACATATTACAATAAAATGATTGTATGAGATGAAACTATTGAATAATTAATGTAGATTGTAAGCGAACAGGAATGAATAGAGAAATTATATATCACAAAAAAGTCAATAAACTAATTGAAAGCACCAACTGCTCTAAAATAAATTAGTTCACCTTGTAATAATAATGACAAAAAAACGTAAAGTTCACGTAACAGCATGAACAATTAAACCAATTAATTAAATAAATTACAATTAAGTCCAATTCGCCACACGTGAACCACGCGCTACGACACCAAGAACCTCGGAAACCATTACCATTAACCATTTTTTGTTTATGGTTGGCAGTTTTTTTGAACCGTTACCAACCTAGCATACGCTCCGAAATTAATTGCTGAAAATTACTAATATCAGGATACAAGCATTAAGTAAGGTAAACAGACCGTATCGCTTGAAAAAATGTTATTAAACTGTAATATACTCACACGTAACATCCGGTTGGTCAGATGAGGTTTTTTATTATTATTATTTAATTGCTTAAGGAAGCTTCCGGATGTAGCTTTTCGAAGTTTATTAGCGTGAAGTGTTTTGATTTGGATTTGTTTTGTTTTTATGAAGATCAGCATAGCAGAGCGTGGAATACAATAAGAATGTATCATTCATTATGATGCAACAACTTTATATTAACGTAGGTAAAAATTAGTGAATTTTTATTTTAATATATTTGGACGAACGTGTGATGTGGCTAGACATAAATGTAGTGAGACAATAATAGTGACAAGGAGTTTATCGTTGCAGAGTGAAATAGGTACAGTGGCATATCATTCTCTAAGCTTTTTGGTTTGTTAAACATGCGCATTGATTCCTACTCTATAAATTATTGTGTTCATTTTGAGTAGGTGAGCTCTTTATTTTAATTTATCACAAGTAATTAGCACGATTTTTTTGCTTAAAAACAAACATGAGAGCATACTGCATGGTAAGTGGAAGGGACTTTACTTGTCAATTTGTTTGAGTAATTTTGCTACCAACAAAATACTAATTTTAAATAAATAAATAAATATATTATCAGGCCTTTTACAGATTACTGGGTGTGGCACTCTGCCGTAATAGATCTTGGTAATTTTAGTTCTTAAAAATAAAGATGTATCTAGAGAAAATCTGAGAGATCTAGTTCTATATAAAATAATATTCTGTGAAACTGATAGCATAAAACAAAAATAAAATAATTATCATTTTTAAATACGTTGCACTAACAGAACTTAAATTTTAAACTTAGTTTAAATTAACAAAAGCAAATGTAATAACATTGGTGGTAAATATTCGATACGGTTTTATTTAGTTAAACCAAGTTTACAATTTAAGTTTCGTTGGTGTAACTTGCTAATAGAGATCGTCTCCAGTAACCATGAAAATATCGTTCATTTTCTTATTAATTTATCACCGCATACATTTTTCTTTATATTGTTATTTATAAAGAAGCTTCGTTAATTAAAGAAGGGTGCTGAATTCGACTCATTGTATTTGGCTTGAAACAAGGTTATGGCATGTCTCTGTGGCTGTTGAATTTGTATATGGATGTGTTGTTATGAAAGACGCTGAATGGGGTAGATGGAGTACGTATTGATGTTAGTATGTGTAGTACTTACTTTAGCTTAGGTAGATGATGTTGTAGTAATGGGTGAATCTGAAGAGTAATTGAGAAGAATGATTCTATGCATAAATGAATGTTGATAAATGTAAAATGTTAGTGTTTGAAAAGTGTGATTTGGTGACTGATTACAATGTTTCCGTGAAAGATGTGAAATTCTAAATAAAGAAAGATGAATACAGTTTGTCAGAATTTTGGATCACCTTGTGCAAACAACAACTTGTTGTATGTACTCGTATAGAGTTCGCGCGAAGTATAATTACATGCGAAATATGTAATCTAGTGTCGCAATCTAAATGAAGGTCGACCTCCGTTTCAATGTGCTACCAACTTTACAGCTCCACTGCATGTATATATACAACAGCAAAGTGTAATGTGAACATGGAGTTATTGTTCTACCAAGGATGTCTTGATTACGGGTTCACTATATTTACTGGTAGTAAGGTGGTGTGGATAGCATTATGGAATTAGAATCCGGAGATCCCAAGTCTGGACTTTGTATTGTAATTGGGATTAAGTTCCTATTGTACAGCGTAACATAAATAAATATTGGTTTATTATAAATTACCTATTTATATATAGTTTGCATATTTCAATTTATAATTAGTTTGTATTTCCTTATTTTACTAGAATCTATAAATAAGGAGCCAACAAATTTGTACTTTGTTATAAAAATACATTAAATATGGATGTGGTCAACCACTTATCAAAACTGAATCCAAATTACAGTAGCTTTTAGTAGAATCAGAATCTACGTCAAGGATTGATGAGTAAATCGGAAGATGATAGGGGGTTTGTTGAACTGAAAGATTGGAAAAAGGACAAAAAATATATATTTGTAATCGGTTATAAGACGAGCCATGATATAAGCCAGCGAAACATGACCAATAAAGGAAGTAAAAAAAAATATGGAAGAGTGGATTAGAAATGATACTATAAGAGAAATGGCTGGAATGATGAAAGTATCAAAGAAGATATAAGAAGGAAGATTACATTGGTTTGGGCATGTGTGATGAAAGGAAGAGGAAAATGTCGGAAAAGGAGAGGAAGGCCGAAAAGAAGATAGAAGGACTGTATTGTGAAGAACTGCGAGGAAGACATATTGGAAAATAAGAAACAGTGATTTCTAATGTATATTGGAAAAAAACTGAAGAAAAAAAAGATCATATCTTCTTGGATACATTTGAAGATAGCACAATTTGCTTGGTTGAACTATTAGTTCACTAGTGAGTTAGAATAGGATAGATATACTGTAGTTACTATTACTTATATATTTCCAAAGAATTACTCGTACCTGTGAACCGTCAAACGTCATTTTCCTGAGGTATTACTATTTCACTCTAATTATAGGATTTATTTTTAAAAAGAAAAGAAAGGAATACATTAAACTGCAAACTTGAGCAGACATCATTTAAATGTGTAATCAGCCACTCCAGTATATATATTCCATTCTAATTCAATGATTACGATAGATATTTTAGTGCCATCACTAACAGAAATTAACAACAAATACTAAATATTTAGAATGTACAAAATTAGATAATTTGTTTCTGTCATCATAATTTAATTTCTATTCATCTGCTAATAAAGTGTAACCTTTCATTTCATATGTATTAACAAACTTTCAATCACATTAATCAATTATGCCTCGGTTTGAAGAACGTCCACGCAATCTTTGTTTTTCAATCATTAATTATTTAATCATATTTTTCTTGCCTCATAATCAATCTAAGTACCTACTAATTAGAAAGATCTCAGCCAGGCTAATTAGTAATTACTACCTATATTAAGTTTATTTATATTAAGATTGCTTGAAAGATGTACGTAATTCAGTATTAAGTCAATAACTATTGTATTTATTAAGTATAACTATATATTCTTAACATATTAACATTGTTTAACGTTGTACTACTTTCTATAGGCAATTATTAACAAAATGGCTAACATATCATATGCTATTAGTTATTAAAATGCCTTGAATTTTCTAGATATTAACTGCCACACAAGTGGCTATATACTGTATACTAAGTAATCCTTGACTTTACTCTATACAGTAATTTAATTACTGAGAAATTAGCAGGCAATTTTCTTCTATGCAGAAAGTGGTTATTATCTTCTAATTTATACACGTATACGGAAATTTGCAAAAATATTGATTATTACAAGGCTTTCTCTATACAATAAAAAATAATTATTGTAAATTCAATTTTTTACTGTCTTAGAATGTAATTTCTAAGTCTTTTTGTAATTTCTTGCAATTATACGTATTTGGTGTTCCTTCAAGCTACACAAATAAAACATTAATAAGCAATAAAAGTTTTCTGTGAAACGTGGGAATATTTCGTTTGCAGGTTTTAATAAAGATAGACGAATTTATTCTATTTAAATATATCATAACACCTTTTACCCATTACTGACAAAGTGACAAGTAACACTATCCAACTGTCACTCACCGATTTAAATGAAACTTCGCACACTAAAAGAACTATAAAAAATATTGAGCCCCTATTTTTTTATTCTTCCGGAAGTTGCTTTTTAGGGGTACAAACCACTCCTGAAAGATGGTAAAAGCAAGAATTGCTATAAATGAAATTAAATAATACCAAAATATTACGCGTTCAACATTGGTTACCCAGGGGTTTTTGAGATCGCCAAAATCTATGTTCGGGGTCATTTTGATCATTTGACTTTTTAAGGGGTTAAAATGGGATGGGATTAAATTACGATATTCAACTAAAATAGAGTTTTAGGTTCAAAACTAGTTACTCGGGGGTTTTTCGGGTCGCTGTAACTGTTTTCGAGGTTACCCCCTGGGTAATCAATGTTGAACGTGTAATATTTTGCTATTATTTAATTTCATTTATGGCCATTCTTGCTTTTATCATCTTTCAGGAGTGGTTTGTACCCCTAAAAAGCAACTTCCGGAAGACAAAAAATATATTTGTTAGAGTTCTAATAGTGTGCCAAGTTTCATTTAAATCGGTGAGTGACAGTTGGGTAGTGTTACTTGTGAGTGTGGTACTATGCAGTAGCACATCTCAGCAAGTGATATATTTATGCGCGTGTATCTGTCAAATCACAGTCCCCAAAAATGTTAGTGGAGGGCAATTTTAATATGGTGAAAATTGTTCGAATCCTAGTTCTCTTTCCCAAAGTCCAACTCGATACCACTGAGTCACCTACTATTAGGTAATACATGTTTCCTGCTTACAAAACACTATTACTGTATTAACTATCACCTCAACACCTCATTTTTATAAATGTTCTTTTACGTATTATATTAGACATGTTTAGCAGAAATTGATGAGGATGAATCTGGAAGGATTCATACCCCTGCATTTGATGAGGCATTGCATGATAAGAATGTATGTATTTTTAATTATATCAGCAATAAGGAAGTATAATACGCATCTTATTTGTATAGAATAAAAATGTAATTTATTTAGAAATCGAGAAAGTAACTACAAAAATTTCTCAATATTGCTCTAACAAACATAATCCATCATATTCAAAACAACTCTTTCCTGAAACTTGTCAAAAGCCAAAATTCTATCATTTGATAATATCACTAGAATGTAGAAAGCAAAGTAATATGTTGTTTATTAATTTTCACTTGTTTCAAATTAAAATCTACCGGAATTTAGATAAAAGCTTTTGATGAACCTGTCTCAAAACTGATAAAATGAGAAAGCAACATTTTAATTCTAAATTAATCTCAAACTCAATACTCTCAAATTAATCAACACTTCATTATCGATTAATCTCTTCACTCTTTTTATCTCGATTTTCAAATGTTTGTAAATAACCATTGAAGAGTTTCGTTGTTGACATATAATAAAACCACGCTGGACTAATAACATGGTGTGGTAATAATTTATGGTGAACGTTGAAATTTCTCTTGTAATTATATTTAGTAACGGATTTTTATGCACTTAACCTAATTAAACGTCTATTGCGAGGCTAAATTGAAATTGAATTGTCAGAAATGTTGCATGTTAACATTATACAGGACTTGGTATTGCTACTGGGGACGTAATGATATAAATAAAATTATAATTTTAACTTTTAACAATTTTAAAATAATATTTTCAAATATTGGAGCTATTAAATTAATTAAATTAATGAGGTAGGTGGCTCAGTGGTATCGAGTCGGCCTGTGGATCTTGAGAACACTGATTCGATCCCCACAGCCGACAAACAATTTTCACCAAATTAAATCTACCCCTGTGCCTCCCCCACCACTAACATCTTTAAGGGCCGTGATTTGACGGTTGATAACCGCTTCGGCAGAGTGCTACACCCAGTAATGGGTAAAAGGCGGGATGATATAATTTTATTTTTATGGATATATGGTTCAAATAAAAAAAATTGATATTTCTATTCTTTAATCAGAGGCGAAGAAAAATATATTTTTATAATCGATTGTGGGAATCGAACCCTAGTTCTCAAATCCACAGACAAGCTCAGTGGTATCGAGCCGGCTATACAGGGTGTTTCATAACTTAGAGCAAAAAATTAAAGTGTATATTCTTTACGACGTGCTGATCATGAAACAAAAAGAATTTTTTTTTAAATCGCAAAACTATTTTCCATGTTTCGCAGCCCAAAATTTTTCGTTGCCACTGCCACTGGATGGATGATTATGTTAAAGTTATTAATTAAATAAAATTCTATTACAAATAACTGCTAATAATTGATTTGTGTAATTATTCTTTCGTAGTTGATACCTAATTCATTGTTTGTGTTTAATAGGAAAGCGAATCCAGTGCAGTACTACAAAAAATGTTTTAGGTTAACAACCCTTAATTTTTCGAATTTAAAAAAATTCTTTTTGTTTCATGATCAGCACGTCGTACAGAATATACCCTTTAATTTTTGCTCTAAGTTGTGAAACACCCTGTATATCTTAATAATCGAATTGTTTATTTGCAATTTTCTTTTATGCAAAATGCAACGTAAAAAATAAATAAACAATTTAATATTCCGAACAATTGATATTTGCGCTAAAATTCTACTTTTAAACAATTACAAAATATATGCATTATAAAATCCATATACATTCGTTTACCATTTGTGGCCATCGCAAACTTAGTATGCTAATGAATTCTGACATTTAATACACGTATTATAATTCTTAAACAATAAAATGTTGCAGACAAGTCTTCATAACATTCGCTGAGAAGTATTTCTTGAGCTTAAAACGAACAATGCCTGCACATTGACGCAACCATATAACATAATAAGCATATAACGAAGTGAGTGTACTGGATAAGAATTATAATATGTTAATATTTATTTATACAAGCATCCATTTTCATAAAAATGCTAATTAGCCATACGTGTATGTTAAAGGATCTTGCATATGGTACGGTTGAGATATTGCACTGTTATGCTAATTTAACAAGAATTCAATATTTTTCTAAATACACTGTTGTTACTATATGGAATATATTAAAGTGAACCAACAAATTATCTTGTTGGATATGTAAAAAACACACACAGAAAAACAGAGAAATAATATTGCCACGAAAATAATGCCAACCGATAGTGTAACCTAAAATTTGTATTATTTTAAAACAAAATTAGTTTGCTTTTGGGAAGTGTGCGCCTGCGGGTTTATGATTTCTTTGTAAAATCTTTTAAATGAAATAAATAAATATATCATCACGCCTTTTACCTATTACCGGGTGTGGCACTCTGCGCTAGCAGATCTCGGTAGGTGATATATTTCCTCGCGTGAAGTGCGATTACCAGCCGTCACATCACGGCCTCCAAAGATGTAAGTGGAGAAGGAGCCACAGGGGTAGATTTAATTTAAAGAAATAAAAATAAATAAATATATCATCATACCTTTTATCCATTATTGGGTGTGGCACTCTGCCGTAGCAGATCTCAGTATGTGATATATTTAAGCCTGTAAGGTATGGTCACCAGCCGTCAAATCACGCTCCCCCCCCAGATGTTAATGGTGGAGGAACGGAATTTTAATGTGTTGAAAATTGGTTGTCGGCTTTGGGAATCGAACCCGGGATCTCAAATCTATAGTCTACGCCATAGATAAAGAAATAAGATATGTATATATAGAGGCAAATTATATGACACCTGTGGTAGACGACAAGCTGCTTTTAATGTACTTCCATTTCACTATCAAATATTAATGAGTCATATAAAAAATCCAGTTGGCTGGGTGAACTGTGCGTTTGTTTAACGGTTGAAGGTTGTCTCGCAGCGCCCACCGGATCTACGGAACCAAGTGGGCGGTAACAGTATAAACAGTACCAGTAGCATAGCCCAGACATAACGTATCGTAAGAGCATTAACGTAATGCCGTAATGCAATTAAAGTTATGCGGGGCAGACGCTTGTTGTGGCAACACTGTGGAATGTGTAAGCTGAGGATTAAATATTGTTTTGTTGGGGACAATGGCATAGGTTTTTGGAGAATTTATTACAGACACTCATGAAAAAGGAGTTGGTGGTCTAGTGGGTAGTGGGCTTGCAGTTCTTGAGGACCCGAGTTCGATTCCTGCAACCGACAAACTGGCTTTCATCAATTTAATATCAACTCCTGTGGCTCCCCCTCCACCAACAATTTTGAGGGTCGTGATTGGACGACTGGTAACCGCAATTCACGCGAAAAAATATATCACTTACCGAAATCTGCTACGGAAGAGTGCCACACCCAGTAATGGGTAGAAGGCATGATGATATATTTATTTATTTTTATTTATAGGGTAGGTGGCTCAGTGTCATCGAGTCGGCCTGTGGATTTTGAGAACCCTGGTTCGATCCCCACAGCTGACAAACAATTTTCACCAATAAATCTACCCCTGTGGCTCCCCCTCTACTAACATCTTTGGGGGCCGAGATTTGATGGCTGGTAACCGCAATTCACGCGAAAAAACATATCACTTACCGAAATCTGCTACGGGAGAGTGCCACACCCAGTAATGGGTAGAAGGCGTGATGATATATTTATTTATGAAAAAGGAAAAAAACTTTTATTTATTTTCGATATAATTTCATTGCCATATTCTTAAATGAAAATTCTATAATAGGCGAAGGCAGTGGATATAACTTGCTTCTATCAAATCAGAGGTCGTGAGTTATTTTATATCTGGGTGGTTTGGATTTCACCATAAACAACTGTCATTGGGATTCAGTTTTTCATATATGTTATTAAAGAAGAGTATTGACTTGGTCCCACTGTCCTTCTTACATCCTCGAAGAAACAAAAGTGAATCTTATCATACAATATTCACCAGCAATGTAATCAAAGCCAACCACAAACCTTGCAAAGACCATTCACCCTCCGCCTCCTTAGCTCTCGAACTAGTAAATATTTATTCATGATTATCCGCGTACGCTCCACGTTCCACACTCTTGTTGCCTGTCATGTTATACGGATGTTCACGTTCACGCACGTGGTCACGTGGTCAGGCGCGTGTGTATCCGGTCGCAGTGCACAGACCGGAAGTCGAGTCCATGGACTGAGCGTTGCGGTTGCTAGTTGATACAATGGTTTGAGGGATTGGTTTTGTTTTTAATATTGTGTTGGACAATGAGTCATGATGCATATGTGGAGTGCACGTGTTATGGAGTGGAGTGTACGTGTACACCTGTGTAGGTTACACGTGAGGGAGCAGACGACGGTTTAGTTTGCTGGACGATAATAGTTTATTGATCGTATCACATAATAACATATGAATTTCAACCAATTAATTATTAGATTGTTCCTACATTTAATCGTAGACAAACATTCAGATTTTGGTACATCATCTACCTTCAATTATATCCATCCACTTATAATTTAAATAAAAAAAATCTGATGTGCACACCACATGACTTCCTTGTACGCGTATTAAACTATTGATATTTTTTTAATTGCACATATTTGACATGAAATTTTTTATTTTTTGTTCTAATCCATAGCAAACTTAATTTAAAAAAAAAAAACAAAAATATATAATATTTCAATTTAGATATCTCGCTTATGCAAAGGGCTAATTTAAAAATTCTTAATGTGCTAGATGCAGAATTTAATTCTCTAAAACTTTTATTTGCAGTATTTATTTCTAAAATTAAAATAATACCATTTTTTTAAGGAAAACTGTTAGCAGCTTCATGTAATGTGTCACTTCCGGTTAGTGTATTTTAAACAAAATCTATTATGTTATTTCCATTGATATAGTAGTCTTGTATACCAAATTTTGACAGTTTTAAATTATATTTGAATATAGTTTTTCATGAAAATCTATTATAGGCTCCAAGTAAAGTACCACTTCCGGAAGTTATATAATGACCAAAAAGGGAGGTGCACAACTAGTTGTTATAACAGTCCTAAATATAAAATTTCAATTTTCTAAGGTTTACCGTTTTTGAGTTATACATACGTACGTACAGACGTCACGACGAAATTAGTCAAAATGCGTATTTCCACTGAAATCTGAGAACAATACTTCCTTTACTTCGTACAAGGAAGTAAAAACAACAAAGACAAAATTAATTGTCCATTCACTTGGTGAAACTAGGTTTAATATTTTATTTATAATTTAGGCTATTATTGTTAAAACTGTGTATATGTTTTAGTTAATTTAAAGTTATTGGTTCAGGGAATATTAAATATTGTGAGACTGATATGTTTTGGGGTTGTGTTTTGAAACCAATAAATTTTAATTAAGTGTGCCAGGGTCCGTTTGTGTGACGTCAATTGTGAGATCATGTTGAAATAGTGAGAGATGTGGAGACGTTTGTGAACGGTTAAGGGCGCATGAGACTTTGTAGAGAGTTTTGGAAAAAGTGTATATCCGGTGGAAGACGAGGACGGCTTCAAGTAATTAATTGTAATTATATATTTAAATACATCTTATGTACTCTCTGTATAATCGTATTGAGTCCCAAATTGATATTTTTAGTATTTAGTTGTCACGTTATAGGAAGTTTCTCTCTGCTAACACTGAATGATAAATTTGTATTTTGCGTAGCCTTTTTTTAGTGTTTATTTTTTCTTTGTTTCATACTGTATACAGAGTGTTATATTTTAATAGACCCACGAAATATCTCGCTTATTTATCAACTTGGCTCACTATTCTCTTTCCGATTTGGTGTATAAATAAGTGCTAGAGATTTTACTTTTCAATAATGTAACATATGGGTTATTTTACATGATTGTAAAGCAAATTTGATGCACTTTTCAAATTTGTAAAAAAATATAGTACGTTCTATTTGAAATTTCAAAGTTGATATTAATTACTAATAAACCGGAAATGATATTATAAATGTAAATCCGTCATCAACTAGCTTTCATGTTGCTGTATAAATCATGTTATATGAAAGAAATTGCTAAGTTGATAAATAAGCGAGATATTTGCAGGGTCTATTAAAATATAACACCCTGTATATGTTTACTATTTTATATTTTCTTTTAGTTCCTGTTTAATTAATTGGGTTCGCCTGTCTGGACAGTGTATTGTAATAATAATAATAAAGCTGAAATACATATTTCCTGTCCTTTGTCTATTATTTATCCTGACAGATACTTAAATGTACAAAAGTAGAAAGAACAGCATTAATCCTGAGAAAAGTTTTACATCATATATTGAGATATTCAGCTACTAAGAGATGGCGTTGATCACGATATGTCAAACTTAAGACAAAGGTCCAGTTTCAGTTGGTCTCCATAAGCTTATCATTGCTGGTACTTGTTGTAATTTTAGTATTAGTTTCATTTATCGTTTAACTTTTACGTACAAATTCAAGTATATAGATCACAGGTTCTTTTCATAAGGTAGGTTCTAGTAGTGTGCCAAGTTTCATTTAAATCGGTGCGTGACAGTTGAGTAGTGTTACTTGTTAGTTATTCGATTATTAGCAAAGTGTATCTATGCTGTAGTTCAATGATTGCTTATAGAATATTCACGTAACTATCACCCTCACACTACACCTAGTTCAAATTTAAAATATTACGTCACCAGTGTACCACCACCAATAGTCCGTAAATGTTATGAAGGGTTGATTTTTAGGGGAATGAAATATAAGGGCGATGTTTATAATTATTCTATCTACCCTAATTTACACAAAATGTAATGCGTAAAATTTAAAGAAAACACACATAAAATAAATAAATATATCAGCACGCATTTATTGGGTGTGGCACTCTGCAGTAGCAGACTAGGTAATTGATATATTTATGTGGTTACCAGCCGTCAATTCGCGGTTCCTAAAGATGTTACTAAAGAGAGAGTCACAGGGGTAATTGTAATGTGGAAGTGTGAATCGAATAAGAGTTCTCAAATCCATATTTCTCTTGAGCTATAAGTTAACTAATTACGGTTTGGAATTATACTAATCAGCACAATCTCAAATACTCTACAGAACAATTTAAACAAGTTCCATAACTTCTGAAATTCTTTCGTATCTCATTAGTAATCTGGGGAAGGTTACTACAGCACTCAAAGCTGTTCACTAACTAGGATAACATTACAGCCCAAAGCTGCTCGCTGGCTAGAGTATCACTACAGCCTAAAGCTGCTCGTTGTGCCGTTGAGAGTCAACCACTATCTCCAAACACACTCGACCTCAGCTGTATCAAACACTGACATTTGCACTATCTCAACAATACCATCATCCAATTAAATTCATATATGTAAACAGAATTCATAACTAAAACAATTCTGAATATCTCTCAAAACTCTAATAAGCACTAATACAATTATTACCTATCTTTCCTCTACCGTACTCATCATATTGAAATTAACGCAAGGCATCTGATGACTCAGTGAAACAAAAATCTATCATTATATAATTACTTATAATTGTTCTAACAAAAGGAGATGTCATAAACAAAGACGAGATTAACTAACAAATTAATTAGATGATTTAGATTTATTGGAAATTATTGCGTAATCGATTGGGATGGTCTACATCTAGGCATCATGTTAAATAATCATATGAATAAAGGAAGCCATTAAAGTGATAATTAATACCTAACTTTGTTCTTCCTGCTTCCGTGCTAAATTTATTTTTAACACTAAAAATTCAAATGAGCTAAAAAGTTCAACTGATATTTTGAAATAAATAAAACTTCGTGACTAACTGGCCATTCATTCGCAAGGAATTTATTGCTAAAATAATAAATAAAATATTTTCTCGATAAATATTTTCATTCTCACTTTTATACATCAAGTTCACAGCCCACTAGAAAGTGTTACTAATAACATATAAATTCGTGAATAATTTAATAATTTCATTAAATTCCAGAAAGTGTTTGTATCCCTTTTATTTCCGGACTCTCAATGAACACTTTCTTCAAACAGAACGTCGGTTACTCTTTTATTATTCTAGGATTCTACTTTTAAAATAAAATTATACTTCCTCAAGCTATAGCGTTAATATTTATTACATAAAAATAACAATTGAGAAAGTTATTATTATTCAAATCCTTTCACAAATCCTACAGGAATTTCAATAAGCCCCTTCAAGTATCCTTCTAAAAAAAAATAACAAGCATGCTGCGGATATATGACAGCACTGTACCGTACGGTAGCCGTTTCAGTAGCGTACCAACGAATTTATATATTTTTCCTGTTGGGATATACAACTACTAACAGATGGCGTTGATCACGATGTGTCAAACTTGAGACAAAAGTACACAGTTGGTCTCCATAAGCTTACAATTACTAAAACTTGTATTTTTTGTTTTTTTCTTTTAGTTTGTGTTTGCTAGTTCTTTTTTTATAATTAATTTATAAATAAATATATCATCACACCTTTTGCCCATTACTGGGTGTAGCAATCTGCTCTAGCAGATTTCGGTAAGTGATATATTTCCCCAAAGATGTTAGCGGAGGGGGAGCCACCGGGGTATTTAAGATCGCTAAAATCTAGTTTCGGGGTCATTTTGATCATATATACTTTTTAAGGGGTTAAAAAGGGGATGGGGGATTAAATTACGATATTCAACTGAAATAGAGTTTTAGGTTAAAAACTAGGTTTTTGAGGTCGCTGAATTTACTTTCGAGGTTACCCCTGAGTAACCAATGTTGAACGCGTAATATTTTGATATTATTTAATTTCATTTATGGCGATACTTGCTTTTACCACCCTTCAGGGGTGGTTTATACCCCAAAAAAACAAAAAAATAAGGGTTCAATATTTTTAGAGGTCTATTAGTGTGCCAAGTTTCATTTAAATCGGTGAGCGACAGTTGGGTAGTGTTACTTGTGAGTGGATCGTATATCATTATACTCGTAAGTTACTGTAACAGGAATTAAGTTCCTGTTGTGCAGACTAGCAAATAAATTAATATTTTTCATAACTATCATATAAAATAATGCATTGGTTGTGTACGGCACTGGTTGATTTCCAATTCAAATGTATGCAGTTGAAAGTATAATACACCCCCTTACCCTGTCGTATGCACCGCATATGTAGCTGCTGAATATACATAAGGCGTCTGGTGCACGGTAGCTGATGCGAGGATGTTTTTACGTTGAGCACTAAAAGAATTTTCATTTAAAAAAAACAAGTGCGGTTTGGTGACAGTTGCGAGTTGATGTTGTGGCTGTGGTACGCTTCAATAGCAGTTGTTTTTTGGTATGAATACCAACGTTGTGGCTTGTACCGTTTAACTTTTTGGAATGTTAAGAGCAGATTCTCAATCAAACTAAATTTTGGGCCGATATTTCAATCTTCTAACAGAGTTTTTGATAAGTTTGTCTGGCAAATAAACAAAAAAATACCGTATCGAAATTATACAAATTGTATAAACTACCATTTTTGCTATGTGCTATTTTCGGTTTATTTAACTATCGCCCCTTAGTGTACCGAATTCGACGCTCAACCTACATTTGTAAATAACCAAAAAGAAAATAGACATATACCGGATGTTCCATTTAAATGTACTACCACGAATAACTCGAGAAATATGTGTCGAATTTGACAGGAACATCCTATTCTATCAAAATCTCCTTCAACCCCGACCTCTAGGGGGCGATGAAAGGAATAATTTTGTAATCTTAAATGGGAATCTCCATTTTTTTTATTTCTACACCTAAAACTATTCTATTGTTATCTGTCAGAAATACAATAAAGTTCCCCAGTTAAATTTAAATTTATGTTACACTGTACAACAGGAACTTGATCCCAATTACAGTACAGGGTCCGCACTCACCAAGCCGCAGTGTAGTAGTTTATATAATTTTTAGCTTAAGTGCATATCGCTATCCACACCACCGTACTGACGGATAAATCAACTTAACCTATCTGAATCTGCAATAATAAAATGGGTGTTTCTATTTAAGTACAAAGTTTTGATAGAATTGGATGTCTCCCTCTGAAACATCAAACTTTTGCTTCGGGACTTTCTGGTCCAATGCATATTTCTCGAATTATTGTACAAACATTATTTGGCATTTATTAGATTTTAGTTATAATATATATTTTTAAAAGGATACAATTATATAATATATTGAATAAAGAAAAGGCTTCAGAATCCAAAATTTTTATACAATATTTATTTGTGGACGTTTCGAGCAAAGGTATTAGCTAATCATCAGCACCTTTAAAAAACGTAAAAATATAAAACAATATTTGTTATTATTGACATTTTACAAATATTGTTTTATATTTTTACGTTTTTTAATGATGAGCTAATAATTTAGCTAGGAACGTCCACAAATAAATATTTTATAAAAACATTGGATTCTGAAGCCTTTTCTTTATTTAATAGATTTTAGTTATGTAAATACTTGTGAACTAACAAGATGTACATTATTTAGAGGTTTATTTAACCGAGTTAGTAAAACGCTTAGTGGAAAACTAAAATTCCCAAGTGTTTTGATTCTAGTAAAAAATTGTAATAATAAAGCAAAACATAGTCGAATCTACTTGGCAGTCTTGGCACGAAAAACAAAGTGAAAACAAAAAGACCAGAACAAAAAGTAGTGCATTGCAAGTCAGTATACAGATCTCGGACATCCAATCTACGTGTGAATAATTTAAGGGTAAACAGATGTCCAAGCCTGCTGTGAAACTCTCAGAAGCGACAAACGGCGACAAATGACAAATATAGCCTGACCGTTACATCTAAATGTTACCGGCTCAAAGTAGAAGTGGGTTTCGAGGCAACGTTGTACCACGCGTGTGTTAATTTGTTAATTTTCAACTTTCGCGTACAAAACTGCACAATTTACAAGGAGACTTGAATGACTTGAGTCACTTCAAGTCATGTTGATTTTCTGTTTCTGGTTTTACGTTTCAGGTTTGTTAGGCAATTGTCTTACTGACCTAATTTCGTTTTTGCTTTTAACGGATTTCCAAAATGCTACCGATATTTACTTTAAATTTACGAGTAGTGACACTAAAATTCCGATATCTTGGTTTCTAAACTTGTTTGCAATTTGACTTCCGCCTAGAATTTCAATATTATTTTTTTGCTCCAGATTTTGGCTTATCTTATCTTATTTGTCAAATATCTAAATAACTTTTTGCCAAAGAATTTGGCAGCATAAATTTCATACTAACATAATGAACTGTGGAACTTGGAACCCGAATTCCAACAGTCAGCAATCGAAATGGGGGACAAACAATTTTCACTAATTTAAATCTACTTCTGTGACTCCCCCTTCACTAACATCTTTGGGGACCTGATTTGACGGCTGGTAAACGCACTTCACGCGAAGAAATATATCACTTACCGAGATCTGCTTAAGTCAGAGTACCACACCCAGTAATGGATAAAAGGCGTGATGATATATTTATTTAGGAATCAAATTGAATTAAAATGAAAAATTAGAAAACCGCCAGAATTTGAATCTGGAACAAATGTACTTCATATATGATAGAACTTTTATAGGTTCTAGGTTGAAAAACTGGCGGTATATATCCCAAATTTTCTCTTTATAATTATATTTGATTCCGGATTCGATTCCCACAGCCGACAATTTTACCACAAAATTACCCTTATGACTACTCTTCCACCTACATCTTTGGAGACAGTGATTTGACGGCTGATAACTGCACTTGACGCGCATAAATATATCATTTACCGAAATCTGCTAAGGCAGACTGCCATATTCAGTAAAGGCAATTTGATTTTATTCATTCTTAAAAACATTTACTTAAAATACTAATTAAATTTTAAAGCCAGGAAATTATATTCTACTTGCAAAAATATAGAACAACCAGTCGTAGCACAGTTGATGCAACTTGCGCCTATCAAGCAAGAGTTCGTAAGTTCAAATCTCATTGATTTCAACTTACATTCAAAAAGTATAATTATGTCTAAATGGTTTGATTATAAGCTACTGTAATTAGGATTAAGTTCCTGTTGTGCAGACTATCAGATAATATTAACCAAGATTTTATACATTTATTTTTGACAAATTTCTAAAAAAAATCAACCCAGATATTTTGACTAACATCTTACATAAAGTATCTAAAGAGTATCTATAAATCTAGATTAAATATAGCTTCCGGTAACAAATCTGATTAATTTGTAGTTAATTATCTATATGTTCCTCATAACATCTAAATAAATTATGCAGTTTTTATTTCGATTATTAATTTGCTCCTATTTGATCGAGTATTTGATTTTATCTTAAAACATAAACAGTATCTTTCAATTAATATCGAAATTATTATCTTACAATTTTTTTAAATTATTTTACGGCTAGTTATATGGCTGCTCCTTCGATATTAAGTGTAACCTAGCATAGAATCAAGAAATTATTTACAAATGAATTAATAAACATTGCTGTTAACAATTGGAATAGATATTTTTTTACTTAAATTACACTTCATATTTAATTAAAAGACAAGGCGGTGCAACTGGGCAATAACGACTTAAAAAAATGGATGTAGAAATTGGAAATGTCCTTGAGGACAGCAGCAACATATTTCTTGGAACGTATTGCACGCAAAATTCATTAAATTTGTGGACACCTTTTGTGTGTAACAGGTTAGTTGTGTACGCACTTTTTACTTTTTATTTTGCGGAGAAACGCGTTTCAGTTTTAATGCGCAAGTTGCGTGAGTTTTGTTCTACTAATTGTTGTTTTTCAGATATGACATTTTGGTTCACATTGACAAATAATACTCATTACCTTCGTACGCTTTCTCATAAATATATCTGCTTAAAATTTATGAAGCTATTTTGTATTATTTTATTTTACTAACAGTAACAATGCAAACTGAATTTTACACCATGTAGCAACTATTATTTTTAATTAAAAATATAAATAAGCAGGGTTCGAAGATATATATCGATCGATATATATCATGATATATATTTTGATATATATCGTCATATTTTTGCAATGATATATATCCATTATATAAAAATATGAAATAGTTTTTGAGATATAGCCTCCGGAGAAGTGAAATTTTTCGAATTTTTTAGTTTTTCTACTTTTCCGAGGCTATATCTCAAAAACTAAATGTGATATGAAAACGCGCTCAACGGCATTAATTTGCTCGTGCTTCAGTTAACTTATAAACATAGTTTCAGCGATTTTTATTTTTTTTCAATTTTCCGCTAAAAAATCGCAAAAAGCGGTTTTTTAACATTTTCTTGAAAACCAGAAGTCATATGCATTTGAAGATTGCACCACTGGATTCAGTGGGTCAAAATACATATGTATGTAAATTTTCGTTTTAATAATCCTACGATTAAGGATTTTTGGGAAAATTGAATTAAAATCTGAAAAAACCAAAGGGGTACCCCTTAGGAAATAATTAAAAATATTAAATTGCATAAAATTGTATGAAAATTTGCTTATAAGTCAAGTCGGACACGGGGAATTCAACGCCGTTGAGCGCATTTCCATATCTTGTTTAGTTTTTGAGATATAGCCTCCGGAAAAGAGAAATTTTTAGAATTTTTCAGTTTTTCTACTTTTCCGAGGCTATATCTCAAAAACTAAATGTGATATGAAAACGCGCTCAACGGCATTAATTTTCTCGTGCTTCAGTTAACTTATAAACATAGTTTCAGCGATTTTTATTTTTTTTCAATTTTCCGCCAAAAAAATTTCAAAAAGCGGTTTTTTAACATTTTCTCGAAAATTAGAAGTCATATCCATTTGAAGATTGCACCACTGGATTCAGTGGGTCAAAATACATATGTATGTAAATTTTCGTTTTAATAATCCTACGATTAAGGATTTTTGGTAAAATTGAATTAAAATCTGAAAAAACCAAAGGGAAATAATTAAAAATATTAAATTGCATAAAATTGTATGAAAATTTGCTTACAAGTCAATTCGGACACGGGGAATTCAACGCCGTTGAGCGCATTTCCATATCTTGTTTAGTTTTTGAGATATAGCCTCCGGAAAAGTGAAATTTTTCGAATTTTTCAGTTTTTCTAAATGTGTACAAAAACTAAAATTAAAAAATAAATATCCAAAAAGTGATATTTATCTGATATATATCTTATATATCAGATATTTTGATATTTATTATAAATATCATGATATTTACGAACCCTGTAAATAAGTAAATAAATATATCATCACGCCTTTTACCCGTTACAGGGTGTGGCACTCTGCCTAAGCAGATCTCGGTAAGTAAAGATATATATATATATATATATATATATATATATATATATATATATATATATATATATATATATATATCGCAATTTATGTGTACTCTTTTCATTTCAATTATAGTTTTGAGGTCCGTTGTTGGATTGCATGAAATCGGATCAAATTTCTAACCCGTATGTAACCCTATACGGTAACCAGAGTTGCCAACATCAAGTTTATAATAAAAAATGCATTTTTATCAGTGTTGACACTGGGTTAGCTTAACGCTACAGTTAATCCGCTTCCATGTAATCCACCCCTAGACTTATAGTGGAATCTAAGTAACTCGGACGAGCATGTATTTTTATGATATAGGTAAGTATAAATTGATTCAGCGTTCATTTGGACAAATTACTTTTATCACAATTCTGTCAGAAAGTAATTTTTTCTCCCTAAATTAGGAGAACAGAATTAACCCTTTCATCCAGAGGGAAGAAAGTGCATTTAAAATTAGTAACATTCAGGTGCCATAAGTCAAGAAAATAATAGGTATCTACCCATTTTATCTTATGTATATCTCTTTAAAAAAATGCAATTCTTCTCTCAGGTGCTTCATATCCCTCCCCTTTATCTTCGATTCGGGAAATGAAACAGCTCCTTCAAGAAGAAATATCTCACTTTCTTCTCTTCCTATACAAGTAACTATTAACCGCACTTGACGCAAAGAAATATATCATGTACCGAGATCTGCTACATCTATACAGAGTGCCACACACAGTAATGGGTATATATAGATATAGATTTCCTCGACTTTATTTAAATAGACAAACGATTTATGGAAGGTTCTTGTAATCATAATTGACCAATAAAATAGTTGTCCCATGCATATATCTCTGGCTGACCAACGTATGTACAATGCTTAACTGGAGAAGTTTAGTGTTCATTGGACCAGTTGCACAATTAAAAATTGTGTAGACATTGCAAACTAGTGTATCAAAAACCTTTAAAAGTCATTTGTCTATTTAAATATTGTCACGTAAATTTTCTTAAGATATATTTCGGAAGCTGCGAAGAAATTAAATGAACACTGGGTCCACTGGAATAATCTTTAAAAATATTAAAGGTTAAAAGTATATTAATGTTTTTGAGTGTCACCAAAATAAATAAGATTATTAGTGAAAGATCTAAATTACAAGGTTTTATTCAACGTCACAATATTTATTTATTACAATTTTTGCTGTAAAACTGAATAAATTTTTTACAGTTTCTCTACTGCATAAGTTATATCCTAAGTCTTATTTAATTATTACCATTTCCTGTAGCATTGTTATCGGAGAACAAATAAATAAAAACATTTTAAAACTGTTATATTCTTATTCAATTTATAGACATAAATAGAAACTTTGACCTTATTAACAATAAAGGAAACTATAAATACAAAAGCCATACAATAGTCTTAATGAAAGCAAATAAAAATTAATTTCAAATAATTAATTATAACCCAATAAGCCTTAATTAAAATTATACATATATAGAATATATATCTACAAATTCTAATTTATAGTGTTCTACACAATAGATTCCCATAGAAATGAACAACTGTGTATATTAAATTAATAATTCAATTAAATCATTGATTTTTTTTTTCTCAGTCGTTTCTAATTATGTATCTCTAATTTCATATGCGTAGAACGTGAGGCTACAAAACTAAACTCAACAAATAATTTGTGAATTGAGGGCAACGTCATTATGACATTTATTCTCCTATTAGTCTACGAAACAAATGAATGTGTGTCCGGTTTTATAGAACCCTCCCACTATACATTATTTCTACAAATGTTACATTTCCGTAGCGTGCAATAGTTGACCAGCGAACACTAATAAATATGTACGTGTTTCTTTAATTGGGTTGTGTAAGAATTCATTTAAAGTCCTAATTAATAAGATAAGAAATTCGGTTTTAATTAAAGATTAATAATTAAACAATTAAAATATGTTACAGAACTTAGTTCGATTTCCATAGTCGACAAACTGATTTATCCCTGAAACTAGTCCTTCTCTAACATCTTCGGAGGCCGTAATTTGACGACTGGTAACTGCACTTCATGCGCATGCACTAGGATAGAGTGCCACACCCAGTAATGGGTAAAAAGCGTGAACATATACTTTAGTTATTTATTTAGTTACAAACTTTTAATAATAATAATTATAATTAATTTAATTTCAATTTTAGAGAAAAATTCTGACGACGTAGGAATTTGAACCTGGGACTATTTGTTTATAATAAATTGTAAAATAAAATTTCTACAGGCCAAATTGTGTTTCCAAATATTCAAATTAATTTATAAGTAACCTGTTGCTGCACAAACAAAACTTAAAATTAGTCTTAAATGAAATTACAAGATTTAGATAATTCTAGATTTGCTTATTTAATCCAAGTTTAATTTTAATTTGTATTGTTGCAATTAGCCATAGGAAACTTAATCTAGAATTAGAAAACTTATTGGAAAATCTGAATCTAATCTCTAGATATTAGAATTTCCAAATATCCTATAAGTTTTGAATTCTGATACGTCATAAATGTCAATTTTCCCATTATAAAATCTATCTACAATATTAATAAAAGAATAAGCACCTATAAAACATAAGAAAGTTTGATAGATACAGGTAATTTATAAATAAATGTTTCATTTAGAAGCTGAAGGGTAACACGCCCCTTTAACATTTTGCGTATCAACAAACCGGGTCGATGATGTTGACTATTTTTCATTATTTTATAATAAGATGTTTATAAAAACAGAGTACCTAACTGTTTAACTATAAAAAATGAAGGTGCAGATTTTTTATCGAGAGTTAACGACCTTATTTTTCTGAACTTGCATCATTCCGTTTACGTTAGAGCTTGTTGCTTGCTTTTTCTTATTTACATTTCGCGGAAGGTTAATTTATTATACTTGTGAGAATTATTTACTAGTAATCAGTACATAAAAATAGATAAACATATCTGTCAAACTCAAAAAAAAAATTGCACTATCTTGGCAACTATGATCACAGGTACACCTATGGCAACCGGCAATGTTTATATTAAATGATAACGAGATAAAATAATGTGTTTACCGTGTAAAGAAACGGAGCCCCGGGATTGTAGTAGCCCCTGCTCATGTAGAAACGCCTGTCAAAATCCTGTCGTCAAGTATGCACATCGCACGTCACACGAATTTCGCGAAAAATATATCAAATTGTTCATTTTCCTATAAGTTTTATATAGTTTATTTCACTAATTAGTCAATCACAAACACCATAACTAGAATACACTTCTTCGTTATCAACACTAGTTTCCCGTAAGTATCCACGAAATTTATTTAATACTTAAGATCTAAGGTATGTATAGTGAAATTACAAAATATTATAAGTATTGCACTAATATTTATTGATAAAGCACAAACGAAACCAGACAGAGACAACTTTATACACTTCGCTAATGCATGACTCACTCACTATACTGGCAACTGTCCTTATTGCTTGACGTCCATGTTCTCACCGAAGTTCAACGAATTTTACCGAAGTGGCATTGTGAAAACCGATAGAAATTTCATGTGACCTGTGTGGCCATCTATTAGTGTCTAGTAAAACTTGGCGTTTTGAACTATATGTTACCTTTTTACTTGAAACAGCAAATTCTTACTCGAAAGAAACAAAATAATTATATTAAATTGAGCCATATTAAAAATTCATTAAAATATAATATTTTCTATTATGGAAAATATTTTCTCGTATTCTACAAGTTAATTGAAGTACGAGAAATTCAATGCCGATGAAAGAATCTTTGTATCTTGCTTAATTTTTGAGATAATTTTTTTGGAATATTAGTGTTGATTAAATTTTCACATTTTGTATAATAAATATTTTCCAGAATAGTAGTTTATGTAACAAGTACATAATTTAGGTCTTTATTGGACGAGCCGAATTTGATGGCAGAGCGAGCGCAGCGAGCGAGGCTAATAAATAAGGCGAGTCTATAAAGTCCGATTATGTACGAGTTGCATACAACGTTTTATGTTCGACTGGATGATTATAAATAAATAAATAAATAAATATATCATCACGCCTTTTACCCATTACTGGGTGTGGCACTCTGCCTAAGCAGATCTCGGTAAGTGATATATTTTGTCGCGTGAAGTGCAGTTACCAGCTGTCAAATCACGGCCCTCAAAGATATTAGTGGAGAGGGAGCCACAGGGGTAGATTTTTAAATTGGTGAAAATTGTTTGTCGGCTGTGGGGATCGAACCAGGGTTCTCAAGATCCACAGGCCGACTCGATACCACTGAGCTAAATTATGTCTACTATTTCTTTTGAATTTTGTTTTAATGTGACATTGATAGCAGTCCAATTTTGCATTTTTATCGTACTAGTCCAATAAAGTACCCGATTGTGGACAGTAAACAGTGTCGTAAAACAAGGTAATATGATGCAGTCGAACGTAACAAATATTATAGCCCTAGGAGAGTAAAGCTGTATCCATGGCAACTGCAAAACAATATCATACAATTTGACATTAGTGACATCCAGTTAACATATTAAATTTCTAATTTATTTAATTTTACGTCACAAAACAAGACACGCATTAAAAAAGGATCATTTCAGTGCACTTATAACAAAAAGTTATGTACTTTGCTAAGCCGAAATATTTATTTTAACTCGTGTTAGCAACTCGTTAAAATAGAGCTCGTTCCGACCTAGTACTATTAAAATCAAATATATTTGTTTTGTATTGATATTTATTCCACTAAAACATGTTTAACAAATAAATTTTAAACGCTCAACAATAATATTACAAATTATTCAATTTACTTGGATGGTTTATGTTTTAATTTCATTTTGGAACTATTTGAATCCATACAATTTCTTCCTCTTTTCCTTGGTCCTTGCCCAATAAATAACATAGACATAGCTTCTAAGAAAGGACAAATACTAACATCAGAACTAGCACAAGATCCTTTACTAGAATGCTTTCTCTTCTTTCCTTTTCTTTCACAAGGAGGATGCGTAGAAGGACACACAAATTCTTCAGAAGACACACAACTAACATTACTGATATTTGATCTTGAACTTGCAGATCCTTGGTCGAAAGATTCAGAAAGGTTTGGATGAAGAGAATGATTACTCATGACTCTAACTCTAGTTTTAAATGATTTACTTGGACTCTTTTGTACCCCTTTATCATTCATATGCATTTTAATTTTAGTTTGACTTCTGTAAGGTTGAGTTTGCTCCTGGAAAGAACAACCAGAATAATTGCATCCAGAAGAATTTGGATAACTATGATATGCAGAATCGAAATTAGTTTTTTTAGGGAATTGCATGTTGAGTTCCATTCTAGGGGAAATTCGGGACGATCCAGTTTTAGATTGGTAATAATCATATTTGCCAGTCGTCTGGGGAAATGTTGTTTGTGATCTATTGACATAACTAGATGTGTCACAACTTTGATATAAATTATTGCCATTTGGTTTTTGAGGCATTTTTATTTTCGTTTTAGAAAAGATTCTAGGA
Source organism: Pterostichus niger (assembly GCA_947425015.1). Lineage (NCBI taxonomy): Eukaryota > Metazoa > Arthropoda > Insecta > Coleoptera > Carabidae > Pterostichus > Pterostichus niger. The sequence goes on along the minus strand of OX380340.1, from coordinate 36,156,098 downwards.
TTAGTAGAATCATAATTTTGATAGGTATTACTATCGGTTCTTACTGTAAAAGACGTTTTGGAAGTAATTCGAGGAGTAACGCCCATTATTTTACCACCGTAACTACGATCACAAGTACAAACAGAATCGTAATTCTGATAAGTATCACTTCCTGTTCTAGGGAGTTTAATTTTTGTTCTTGAAATAATTCTAGGACTTGTTTCTAACTGGGACCCACGATTACTTGTACAAATACAATCGCAATTTTGCTTTTTGCTATTGTCACTTCTTCCAGGTATTTTTATTTTCGTTTTTGAAATGATTGTAGTCATACTTGGATCAGTATTACGCCTAGAAGAACAAGAAGTGCAAATTGGATTTGCACTACTACTGGATATTGGTGCAAGTGGATATAACGTTCTTGATAAAATCTCAGGACCTCTGTTTCTATTTTGTTCGTTATGAAATTTAATTCTCGTTTTTGTTTTCATTCCGGTAGCACTTTGAGATAATTTGCTTGGAGTAGGTGTTAGTTTTAGTTTAATTATTGGAGAAGGCATATAATTAGTTTCATTCGTACTTTCTGGTTTTTTATTTAATTCTCGCATTGTTTGTTGGAAGAAAGACACTTTTGGTATTTCTGGAAATATTTCGTCCTTGCCAAAGATACTATTAACTTCAGGCATATTTAAAGTCTTCAGTTCTTTCTTTAAAGTATTTAAAGCCATAGTAATAGGTTTTAATTCTTCTTCACAAGCTTTAAATGTCATAAATACTATATCAGGCTTTTCAGTATTTGAATTGGGAGTTTGTGGTCTTGAATATTTGTCAAGATCAACTTTCGTTATAGATGTTGCAATATTCACACCTTCTGATTGACAAGTACACGGCTTCTTTTCTGTTTCTTCTGATTCTTTTAGGAATTTACAAGTTTTTTTAGTACAAGTCTCACCAACATCTGCATTTTTATTAGAAATCTGAGGCATCGATTGCGAGGAGGTAATTCTAACTTGATTGTTAATCATAACCTCTTCAGCATTTGCAAACTTGCTAAAATCTGCTGATGCATATTCAATAGTATTTTTGAAACGAGTTCGGAACGAAACAGTTTGATCTACTCTTTTGGCATCGACAGGTTCTTTTGAAAAAGCAGGTGCAGAATCTTGTTCAATAAACGTAGGTTTTGTTGACTGATATGAAGAACGAGACATCATTGAAGGAGTTAAAATGTTGATAGTCCTCGATGATTCAGAAAAGAGATAAGAGTTAACTTCTTTCAAATAAGTTTTTGAAAGTGGACTTTGTTCATCATCCGAGTCATTCCCAACATCGAAAAGCTTTGGTGCTCTATGCGGAAATATTCCAGTGGCAGTACTTGCTACGCTTGGTTGATATTTCATTGTTGCAGAAGCAACTCCTCTATTACTACGTTTCAGAGATAGCGGTGTTTTTTTCCCTGGATCTTCTTTCTTGTTATAAATGTTTTCAAGGTCTTTCACATCGAGAGTAACTCGAAGATTGAGAACGGTATTATCAGGAAGAGTTAGTAGAGCGTTTGCAGTAGGACCTGGATCAGTAGTTTCTGGAGCCCGACGACTTCTTGCTGTGCTAGGGCCTTCACTACACGTTTCATATTCGTCGTCTGAGTGAATATTTTGTTGATTTCGAGGCGAGAACTGCTGTTTGTTACAATCACATATAGGCGTTGGTTTCGTAGGGTTACATGTACAAGGAGGTAGTTGATTTTTATCTTCTTTTGGTTTCTCTTCTTTTTCTTCTGGCTCTTTCTTTTCTTCTTGGGGATTTTTAATATTTAATATAACATTAAATCCGTCTGAATTTTTGCTGACAAGTGCCATAATGGTTCCATCTAATAAGTTACTTATACTCATTGCTTTTGTTTCTGATTCTTGTGATTTTTTAATTTTCACTTTCGTTTGATCACATAGTACATCAACTTGATTAGTTTGAGCAGGTGCTTCAGACGGATAGACAGGTTCATCTTCTGCAGTGGCAGATTCTGCGATTGGTTCTCCTTCAACGGTGTCAAGTGGTTCAATTAATTCTGCTAGTGGATTGAGAGGTATTTCTTTACATGGTTCTTCTGCAGTAGTATCAGGTTCTATAACTGGTTCAGATTCGGTAATTGATTCATCTTCAGCAGTGCCAGTTGGTGCACCTGATTCTGCTGCTGGTTCAGCTTCTGAAGATGATACAAGAGTGTCTTCCAATGCAACTAAACTTACAGTGGATGATAAAACTATAGTATCATCCACTGCTATTATTGTTCCATCTTCAGTAGGTGATATAAGTGTACTGTCCTCAATTTCTATTAGTTCTGTAATCGACAATATACTGCGTACAGGACCTTGTTCAGTTTCAGCGCTTTCGAAAGGTTTTGCTTCATCTTTTGTTACTTTTTCAGATGTTACTAAAGGTTCATCAACTATTTCAGATTCTCCTTCTTCAGGCACCTCTTGTATTTCATCAGGTTCTTTAGTTTGTGCTTGTTCTGAGAGATCAGTTTCAGATTCAGGTACACAGGTACATTTTTTTTTCGGTTTCGTATCAAAATCTTTATAAAATTCACTTCCACATGCACATGTTTTTTCTTCATCTTCTTCAAGTTCTTCATCTGGTACTTTTTTATCTGATTTCGCGGATGAACTGCGCTTACCTTTTCCTATTGACCATTTGCGAGATGTTTTACCAGTTTCAGGTTCTGTAATTGGTTCATCTTCTTCTGCAGCGGCTTCTGATTCTTCTATTGGTACATCAGTTGCGTCTTCAGAAATTTCTTGTTTCTCAACATCATATTCTTCAAGATCAGATTTCTTTTCAGCGTTATCATCGCTTTCAGGTTGTGCTTCGTGTTCGACATATGTAGATTTTTCTACTAGTTCTTCCAAAATTTCAGATGCTCCTACTATATCACTTTTTTCAGATTGTGTTTCTTCCTTGGTACCGGCTTCAGTCGAATCTTCACAGATACATTCATCTTCATCAACAATTTTATCCGTTTCTTCTTCAAGTTGTTTTTCATCAGGTTGTTCTTTATCACCGATTATAGGTTTTGCAGATAGTTCTGTTTGCGCTGTTTTTTCAATATGTTCAGCTACAATTGATTCTTGACTATTATATTCGTAAAACCCCATTTTAGTTAACCTAGCGATAATTGCTGGGCAAGTAGTTTTCTTACCGTCAGGTAAAATAAAACTTTTACGTGGTTTCTTAAGAAATTTATTTTCATAAACACAACATTCTGCCATACAATCTTCTTCAGGTTTATCTTCCCTAGGAACTTCTTCCTGCATTTCTTTTTCTTGAGATATAGCTTTCACTTCTATTCGTTCCAGGCCAGGCAAAACATTTAATTCTACACAAGTTTTCTGAATAGGATCACTTTCATCAGTAAGTCCACCTATATTATTAATAAATAATTTTATTTTTATTCCAGCACAAATACAATCCTTTTGACACTTTGACGCAGGACAAGATTCTTCCTCCTTGAGTTTATCTTCACCTTTATCCACCATAGCAAATGGTTCATCAGGAGGATGTTCAACATTTGCAAGAGATTCTTCAGTTGGTGTTGATGCATCCAGATTCTCAAATTCTTTGCTGAAAGCTGCATTGAAAATTTCAGTAGGTAGTCTTCCTATTTCAGCAAATGATTCATCACGTGTATGTTCCACATTTGCAAATGATTCTTCAGGTGGATGATCAACTTCTTCAAATGATTCATCGGGAGGATGATCACCTTCTGCAAATGATTCATCGAGAGGATGATCAACTTCTGCGAATGATTCTTCAGGTGGATGTTCAACTTCTGCAAATGATTCTTCAGGTGGATGATCAACTTCTGCAAATGATTCATCGGGTGGATGATCAACTTCTGCAAATGATTCATCGGCTGCCTCTGGCGTCTCAAGTTTTTCAAAATCTTTACTTATATTTGGATCAATAGTTTCATCAAGGGGTATGTCTACATTTTCAAATGATTCGTCAATTGGATGTTCCATAGATGCAAAAGATTCATCTGTTGGTTCTATTTCTTTTTGCTTTGCTTTGCAGTGTTCTTCACATACTCTATTTTTTAGTGCTTCTTCTCTTTCTTTTCGTTCTTTACATACTGGACATTTAATATTTGAAGTATCTGCTGCATCAACTGATTCATCAGGTGGGTTATCCTCTTTGACAGATGATTCATCAACAGGATGATCAACTTTGGTAAAAGATTCATCAATAGGCTCATCAACTTGTACAAATGATTCATCAGGTGGATGATCAACTTTATCAAATGATTTATCAACAGGCTGATCAGCTTTGGCAACTGTTTCATAAGATGGATGAGTCAAATCGTCAATTGAAATATCACGAGTCGTATCAAAAGATTGATCAGTTGCACTCATAAATAATTCGTCATCTAATTCGTCACTACCATATTTTTTGACTTTATTTAAGCGTTGTAATTCTTCTGGGACAGTTGGTGGTATATAGTCTTCATCAAACATGTGTTTATGACTATTTTCAACGTCTTTTATAATTCCTTTAATTATATCCAAGATGCTACGATTTTCTCTAGTGTCTCCAGACACTTCAACTTCTCGGCCTTCGTGTTCCAAATATGCTTTTAATTTAGGGATAATTTCAGTTATAGAGCATTTAGGTTGGCAAGTCACCGAAGTTTGTATAGAAATATTAGTTAAAACTGCAGCTATTTCGTTTGGTCGAAGAAAATGAGGAAATACCATTAAGCGTGTTTGACATGACTTATCATCCATGTCAACGTTTCGATAAGCGCTATTCCCAGAAGATGATGGTGTGGAAGGCTGTTCATCAGCAGTTATCTCAAACATATCATAAGTAAGATTGTCTTCAGAAAGTTGATCTATGTCATCATCCAGATCACTAATATTTAAGCTAGGTTGAGTATCTATAGTGTATTGAGTGGTATTACTATTCATTGAAAATGATTTCATTTCCTCCTCTGGTAAATCTGGTAAGTTGAATTTCAGTCTGCGATGTCGGCGAGCTTTGGTAATCTTAATTGCATCTTTTCGTAATGCTGCTTTGTCGGTGAACGTTAACTGGGGGTATAGGTCGAGGTCTGATTGATTGGGAGATACAGAAGCGATTGTTTGATTAAGTTGAGAGCTTTGGACGATGGCACGATCGCCCACTTGAAGAATATGGGGCGTGCATTGTAGGACAGTTTGGCATTCGGCTTCATCTCTCCTTGGATGGCGTTTCATTATTCATCAAATGACATTTTATCCGAAATTAATAAGAAATCAAACCGTTAAAAAACCTAAAATCTTCAGTACTTTATTACTATTATTTTGATACTAGAGAAATAACTTACTTTTAGCATTTACTTATATAAATCTATATTAGCGTAAAAATAAATTTGTTGTACTACGAATTTTATTTAAAACTTTTAAATATTTTGATTTATTGTTTATGTATGACATCTTTCAAATATTTTATATAACTGTCAAAATTGATTTTGTTTCGCAGCTTCCTAAATATTTCATTGAAAGTAATGCAATAATAACTATCAACAACAATCGAAAAATGCATACACATAGTTATTGTTGCATTACTATAGTATCTCGTGAAATTTTAATATTTTTATTTTACAACTAAATGTTAACTATTAACATAGAGATAAAACACAAGCATACAACTAAAAAAGACCTCGTTCTAACATAAATAAATTTAAACTTAAGAAACAGAATTACTAAAGAAAAAATACCTATCAAATTTTATAATATATTTGTACGAAGACCAAACAGATCCTAACCAATAACTCATATTAATTAAAACTATTAAAAACTCTTAAAAATAAATATAACACATTTATATTTCGAATACGTAAAATGAATAATACTTTATTTTGTTTTAGTACCCCGAGGAAATTGTTAAAATTTTTAGCTACCGTCTCTAATTAATAAACTTAATCTAAAATAAAATTGTTCTTACATGATCGCATATAATCCCTTTCTAGGCTCATTTTAGGAGAAAATTTAATTCAACTATGTAAAAAATGTGTGAGAGGGTAAAATTATTTCTTTAAAATTAAGATATTTATTGTAATCTTGTAAAGCGGTTTGTAGAATATTAAATAGATTTCTTCCAGTTGACGAGAAAAAGAAACATACTTAATAATATTTTACGATATACTCATAACTTATAAATATGTTGTACAAAAACAAGTTTTTAATAAAAAAATGTTATATATCGTTACTACAGAATTATACACAATAATTTGCACATTGTTGTATTACGAATTTATTTGAATTAATTTTATAATAATCGAACAATATAATAACGATGTCTCATCAAATGAAGTGGTAGCACGAACCCATATAACATTCGTATTACATTCATTCTGAAATTAATCTTTAACAAACATTCTTATCCTGGCGCACCAACCCTATTCTTAATTCCTTTCATACAAGCTCGTCTCATCTTTCGTTCACCCAATAAACCTTCTATCATATTCATATATTTATTCCTAGTATCTCTAGGGGTCTCTAGGTCAACATACACATTTTTAATTCGTATATTATTTATCGCGCAGGAGAGAAGTAAATCTGATGCCAAAATTTGTTAAATTTCAAACAAAAAAGTAACGAAAAGTAGGAAACGAAACTGTTTAGGATACGCTCTAATTATCATTTTCTGCGTATTGTAATACAAAGATCACGCAGGTTTAAATGAAACATTGAAAACAAAAGTGAAATTTTTGGTGCATGCGTAAACCTAATAATAAAATATGTAAATATACACTTATATTATCGAATTTTTATCCATTTTTTAGGTATAGCAGTATTGTCACTTCAATTTTCTAGATTATTATTGTCAGTGGAATTAAACTGTGAATTTCATGCAACATTGAAATTATTTATCAAACCAGCAACAGTTGACCGGAAACAATTACACAATAAGCAAACAAAACAAAAGCGACATACAAGGTCAGAAAACAACAGAAAACACAAAAAATTGTATTTCACAAACATGATTTTCTATTTTCATTTGTTAAAGAGGTACAATATGAAGCTTGAAATAAATTCACAACAGAATTTGTAAAACAATTTGTATTACCAATTCGTTATTATTCATTATTCAAACTATAAGATAATAATAATTAATAAACCGTTCAAATACAGTTACTTTTCCTCATTATTAATTGAAATTAACGAGTGCTGAACTATAAAATGACAGGATATAAAATTTATAGGTACATACACATACACTTCAAGCGCATAAATATATATTACTTACTAAGATCTGCTGCGGCAGAATGCCACACCCAGTAATGGATAAAAGGTAAGATGATATTTTTTTATGGCACAATGGTAACAATTCAGACTATGGATATGAGAACTCGGGTTTGAGTCCCACAACCGTCAATTTTCACCACATTAAAATTAACTCTATGGCTTTCCCGCCACTAATATCTTTGAAGACCGTGATTTGACGGTTCATAACCGCACTTCAGGAGCATACATATCTCTTACTGAGATCTACTATGATAGGGTGCCACACCCAGTAATGGGTAAAAGGCAAAATGATATATATTTATGGCTCAATGTTAACGAGTCTGTGCACATGAGAACCTGGGTTCGATCCCTACAACCGACAATTTTCACCACATTAATAATATAATAATAATAATAATAGAAGTATTCAAACATTATAAATCATAAATTACAACATTTAAAAAATGAATTATATTCCTATTTGGCTTGTGTTTAGATTTCTGAAGCCTTTTTTACCTTTATTCCTTTTAAACCATCTTATTATGAGTTATATAAAATTCAAGTTTTCTTTGAAAGAAAGTGAAACATTTTCTAGAAATATTGTTTTCATCACGCACATACAAAGTATCATAGAAAATATCTCTTTACAGACAAGAATTTTAATTATTCGAAATGAAACCGAGTTGATTTTTATATTTTAATAACTATTATTATATTATAATTGTGCGTATTTTTATTACAAATATTTTAGCAATCCTCAGTACTTTAATTGTAAAAAATGTTAATGTTCCACAATTTTAAATATTGCAGAAGTAATATGACGTTCGAATGTTCATTAAATTTTGTATTTTTTTACGTAGTATGAATAAAATAATCATTTATAATAATTATAAAAAAATACAGTACTGTGAAGTAATGTTTGTTTTTTTTCCTGCTATAACCTTGTTTTGTGTATTGTGTATAATTATGAAATTATTAAAATTTATTTCATTTGCGTATACATTTATTGTGCAACTATTTCCGGAAAACTATTTCATGTTAAAATGTTAAACAGTTTTTTTTAATTTTCAACTTTCTTTGGTATATTTTGTAAACAGCGAAGAAATTAATAGCAAACGAATTTTATTAGTAGCATCGATTAGTGTTTATTGAGGTATTTATATGAAAGTACCTACTTAATTTAAAATTAATTCTAAAAAAAAGTTTTTAGTAAAATTTGTGAACTGTTGGTAATTTATTTTCTTTATGACCAGTAATTATTTTTATTTAAATTACATATCTAAGAGAAGAAAAAATAACAATTATGTGCTTTCATTTTAAAAATGACATTTTAATTAGATGCTATATGTAATTAGTGCCTCGATATGAAATTTAATTATTTAAATGCATTTATTTTGAGTAAAATTATAATTCATTATCATGTTAAATAGGATGCATTCAGATAGTAGCTCTTAGTTACTGTAACGTATCTAGATGTTATTCAGATAAACTAATAAAGATAATGTATGCCATAATTTAATTCAAACAATTAATCTAGTAAAATTATTCTGGGCGCCATATTTTTATGTATTCTAACACAACTACAATTAAGGCTTCTCATATTAATAAATTAAATAATTATTTTTCTACAACTGTCAAAAAATGTAGGGGTAACCTCGAAAATAGATTCACCTCCCCCAAAAACCCCCGAGTAACTAGGTTTGAACATAAAAATAATAAAATAAATATATCATTACGCCTTTTACCCATTACTAGGTGTGGCACTCTGCCGAAGCAGATCTCGTTAAGTGATATATTTTTTCGCGTGAAGTGCGGTTACCAGTCGTCAAATAACGGCCCCCAAAGATGTTAGTGGAGGCAGAACCACAGGGCTAGATTTAAATTGGTGTAAATTGTTTGTCGGCTATGGGGATCAAATCAGGGTTCTCAAAATCCACAGGCCGACTCGATACCACTTTTAACCTCTTAAAAAAGTACATATGATCAAATTGACCTCGAAAATATATTTTGACGATCTTAAAAACCCCTGGGTAACCAATAATAAACGCGTAATATTTTGGTATTATTTAATTTCTTTTATGGCGATTCTTGCTTTTACCACCTTTTAGGGGTGGTTTATACTCCTAATAAGCAACTTCCGGAAGAAAAAAAAATAGGGGTTGAATATTTTGTAGAGTTCTATTAGTGTGCCAAGTTTCATTTAAATCTGAACACTTCAAGAGTGCTAGTGGCGAATTCATGAGTGTGTCTTTGCTTACAAAAAGAGAAACACATTTCCACAATTACAAGTGTAGCTTGCTACTAAACTATCATAAATAACAGTCACGCTTTTAAAATCTGTGTGCAGATCTTTTCGCAGATCACAAAGCGTATCTCGGTAGGTCGTCCGCTCGTCGCATTTGCGTGTCGGCGTCCATCGAGTAGTTTCACTCTTAATTCCAGGTGCGTGATAGATAACTCTACTCATGTTGGATACCTGGGACGCGGCGTGGTGTGCTGCAGAAAACGGTTATCAGAGCGCGTCCGCAACTCATTTAGCGTTTTTGTGTTTTGTTACGTTAGTTTTAGTTGAAACGGTTTGGTTTGAATCCGATGCCGGTGCAGTTACTGTTAGATGCATTGTTTGAACAGTTTGAACAAACGGATGAATGGTGTTGTAATCTGATTCGGAAGATTTTAATGTGTACAGTTTTGATTATCACTACTATTAACACAATATCACAACAATAGCAAATTATTTTCAATACGTTACAACACAGATTTTATTTGCTGCTCTCTATTCTAATACAGAGGACATACTGTTTATAATGGCATTCAAACCACGAGATTTGAACTCTTGCTTGGTAGATGCAGGTCTTATTCACTAAGCTATGATTGCCTAAAATTAAGAAATAGTATAATGCTTATTTTTATAAATATCTATGTTTTGTTTGACATCACCACCAATTTAACATCTTTGAATGTTATTTCAAAATATGTGTTATATTAACATTTTTTTGTGTGTGTTTACTTAATAAGCTCTATATGTTTACAAATTTTTAAAATTAATTGCAACATTTTTGATGAGTATTGTAGACTTGATAATGAGACCAACCCTTAGACCCAGGGTTCGAAGATATATATCGATCGATATATATCATGATATTTATTTTGATATATATCGTCATATTTTTGCAATGATATATATCCATTATATAAAAATATGAAATAGTTTTTGAGATATAGCCTCCGGAGAAGTGAAATTTTTCGAATTTTTCAGTTTTTCTACTTTTCCGAGGCTATATCTCAAAAACTAAATGTGATATGAAAACGCGGTCAACGGCATTAATTTTCTCGTGCTTCAGTTAACTTATAAACATAGTTTCAGCGATTTTTATTTTTTTTCAATTTTCCGCCAAAAAAATCGCAAAAAGCGGTTTTTTAACATTTTCTCGAAAACCAGAAGTCATATGCATTTGAAGATTGCACCACTGGATTCAGTGGGTCAAAATACATATGTATGTAAATTTTCGTTTTAATAATCCTACGATTAAGGATTTTTGGTAAAATTGAATTAAAATCTGAAAAAACCAAAGGGGTACCCCTTAGGAAATAATTAAAAATTTAAATTGCATAAAATTGTATGAAAATTTGCTTACAAGTCAATTCGGACACGGGGAATTCAACGCCGTTGAGCGCATTTCCATATCTTGTTTAGTTTTTGAGATATAGCCTCCGGAAAAGTGAAGTTTTTCGAATTTTTCAGTTTTTCTAAATGTGTACAAAAACTAAAATTAAAAAATAAATATCCAAAAAGTGATATTTATCTGATATATATCTTATATATCAGATATTTTGATATTATTTTATAAATATCATGATATTTACGAACCCTGCTTAGACCCGAAACATAGACTGGTAGCACAAGCTCCATTTTAGTCTGTTTTAAGATAATTGTTTTTGAGTGTTTTAGCTATCTCTAACATGTTAAAACCGTGCTCTTAAAACACCCAAAAACAGAGCTTGTGCTACCAGCCATAGTTTTTTAGTATTAATTAAAGTACACGTAGATTCACGATAGCCTAGAAATCCAATTAATTTATTTTATTTTATTTACCACCCTTATCTAGACTACATTTCATATATACACGTATATGAATGGTATTTTTGCTCGACTCAGCCATTACCTTAACATTACTTGTAAAAATAACATTTCCCTCACTTAACTTAGTTATAAATGAGCGTAGGGCCATAGTGATTAATTTCACGTCAGCGCGTGTAGTTTGGTGAAGCACCCGACATGATTCTTTTTGTTGCGCGAAAATTTTTTCAACAAATAAAATGGCATTGAACGGAGGTGCACTTGTGACAAAAACTCCTATACATTCCTAGACAGGAACATCTTTTTTAACTCGTGTAAAGTTGGCAACTCTTTAAAATAGAGTTCGTTAGGCCTAAGATCGTAAGGTACTATTTTTCAGGATCGTGTCTGAAAGGGAATTTTTCATGCCTCAAATGGAAGAAGAATATGATCATTTTCATTCCTAGGAAAGGAAAATTAAGGCATATTCATAGCAATTCATACAACGGTATAATTTTACTAAAAAAAAAATAAATTTCGAATTTATAAAAAATAAATAAATATAACAATTTAAATAAAAAACAACAAAGACAAAAGTAATTGTCTTTGAATGCTCACTTGGTGAAACTAGGTTTAATAATAAAATATAAAACTAAACTAAAATTTTGTGAGACTTAGACAAGTGTTTAGTTTGATATTTTATTATTAAACCTTACCTTATGGGGTAGATGGCTCAGTGGTATCGAGTCGGCCTGTGGATCTTGAGAACCCTGGTTCGATCCCCACAGGCGGCAAACAATTTTCACCAATTTAAAAATCTACCCCTGTGGCTCCCTCTCCACTAATATCTTTGAGGGCCGTGATTTGACGGCTGGTAACCGCACTTCACGCGACAAAATATATCACTTACCGAGATCTGCTTAGGCAGAGTGCCACACCCAGTAATGGGTAAATGGCGTGATGATATATATATTTATTTATTTTATTTAAACCTTGTTTCACCAAGTGCGCATTCAAAGACTATTAATTTTGTCTTTGTTGTTTTTTATTTAAATTGCTATTTCGAAGATTTTGCTTTTTTCGGGAGATGACATTACTGGTTCGACAGAACTTCTCATGTCATTTTACTGTTTGTTAGAGATCTTATTCTCTGCTGGCACAGTTCTTCGTCTTCATGTGAACTTTATTCTAGGTGAAGGAGTGTGTTATACCATAGTGATGAGCTCCAATAAGAGCGAAACGCGTCTATGGTTACTAACTGTGCTGGCCAGCCTTTGATGAGGATCTCATAAGTTGACTTGGAGACTGAATTTTGAGAGAAGTGTTTAGTTTGATATTTTATTAAATAAATATATCATCACGCCTTTTACCCATTGCTGGGTGTGGCACTCTGCCGAAGCAGCTCTCGGTAACTGATATATTTCTTCGCGTGAAGTGTGGTTACCAGCCGTCAAATCACGGCCCTCAAAGATGTTAGTGGATGAGGAGCCACAGGGGTAGATTTAATTTGATGAAAATTGTTTGTCGACTGTCGGGATCGAACCAGGGTTCCTAAGATTCACAGACCGACTCGATACCACTGAGCCACCTACCCCGTATTTCGAATTTATTTGTGGAAATTTTAGTTTCTGATAAGGATAGTGAAAAAAACAATATATGCCTCATGAAAAATATGTCATTCTTTCCTCATGTGCTTTATTTTAAACGACACCTTGGGGAAGAAATGTGGCACTTTCTTCTCTTGATATAAAAATAACTGTGTATTGCGTATCAAATGGAAATGTCAAATTAAATTAAACAATTCTGTTGTGGCTATAATTAGTTTTGTCTAGTCTAAGATGATATTTCACAAATACAATTATCCTCGTACGTTGTTCTAGTATGCAGGTTAATATTTCACTGAGAATTATAATTCTATAGATTCTATGTTTATCTTAAATGAATCTTAGTTGAAGATTTGTAATATGTGCTGTACAAGTGTACCAAGTAATGTTTAAAATATCCTAGAGAAAGTTTCAGTGTTTACCATGCGTAACTTCAACAACAATAAGGAAATAGAATTTATTTTAGAGAAAATAAAATTATTAAAATCTGTTATACTTTCAAAATATTTCATTGAAAAGCGAAATTAAAGTGTTAATTTTTTTATAATTAATACTTTATGTCTAGCTGAACTAAATTGACTAAATTGCAAATGTAATAAAAGTTAATAACCCTAATATATGTACTACACTCATTTCCAATCATTATTTTACACAACATAAATTTGTCTGTATGCATCTGTAATGTATTATGCATTTACGATAATCGTATTCCATCATTGTAAATGCATTCTGCATTATTTAAAAATGATGAAAATCATTAGGAACGGTTGAGTGAAGGAAGGGTTCATGTTACTGCATTGATTGGAACAATAGCGTGACGATATGTGTTCGTACAATTATTTGGAGTACCGTTATGAAACATTCTTTAATATTTGTAAATGCTGCGAAAGAGTGCTGAAATATTTTATTGTTATTAATATGCAATTTATTTAATTACCTATGCATTGAACTCGTTTCTTACATTATGTTTGTATGCGAAAACACATTAAAATTACAATATCAGAGGACCAAGGACGATCTTATTCTTTACTGCATAGAATAATCCCTATAGTTTATAACTTATTTATCCGCTACTTTAATCCCAATTACAGTAGATCTAATGTAGAGGTTCTGAACCTTTTCGAACCCATGCCTCCTTTTAAAAAGCATTAAAACTCGATGTCTCCCCATACAAATTTTATCAAAACACAAATTTTTCAATTATTACTCATATTATGTTGGGAGTTTAAAGCAAAATAAAATTTTAGCATGATATATTTTTTTAAATTATCTATGAAACAAACAATTTAAAATAAAGCTCACAATAAATTCAGCCTCCAAGTCACCTTATGAGGGCATCGTCAGATGCTGGCCAGCACAGTTAGTATCCATAGACGCGTTTCGCTCTTATTAGAGCTCATCAGTATGGTATAGCCCACTCCTTCACCCAGAACAAGTTCACGTGAAGGAGCTGTGTGGCGAAGTACTGTGCCAGCAGAGAATAAGATCTCTAACAAACAGTAAAATGATATGAGAAGTCCTGTCGAAAATAAGAGTGTCTATGGTTACTAACTGTGCTGACCGGCCTCTGATGATGACCTAATAAGTTGACTCGAAGGATGAAAAAAAATTTTGTTAAACTTTGACAAGTGTTTATTTTAATTTTTTTTATTAAAACTGGTTTCACTAAGCAGATGGACAATTAATTTTGTCTTTGTTTTTATCTATGAAATTGAAACATACGACAAAAATATAAAATTTATCATTAATGTCATCGTTGAGCCTGCTTTGAACTTACAAGCTTCTCTATGTCTGATGCTGTGGACGATAATGCACAACTGAGGCTATTTTCAACGTCCAAACTGTTGCGTTATTTTTGAGTAAACTGGAAAATATTTAAAACAAAAAGTTTGAAAAGAATATTTGGTAACTGAGTTAAATTTCAGTTCCAAAAATTCCTCCTGGATATCTTCTAACAAAAATTGCAACTCTTTTACATAAGTTTAAAGTTACACTTATACCCCCGAAGGGAGGCATGCCTCCTCAGTTGAGAACTCCTGTTCTAGTGGAATCCGAACCACTTTTTAACATGGTAGAATTTTTGTTTGTAAATTAATGTCAGGATAATTGGTTCTTCAACATTTCAACTACCTCCTTATTTGTTAAAATAAACAAAAATGTCATTTATTGAGCTGGAATTAATTTATTTTCCTGTTCTGCATAACAGGAAATTTATTCCTACAATACAGGGAAGCTACAGTTTATACAGTGTGTTTCACAACTTAGAGCAAAAAATTAAATGGTATATTCTGTACGACGTGCTGATCATGAAACAAAAATAATTTTTTTTTAAATCGCAAAACTATTTTCCATGTTTCCAGTCCAAAATTTTTCGTTGCCACTGCCACTGGGTGGATGATTATGTTAAAGTTATTAATTAAATAAAATTCTATTATAAATAACTGCTAATAACTGAATTGTGTAATTATTCTTTCGTAGTTGATACCTACTTCATTGTTTGTGTTTAATAGGAAAGCGAATCCAGTGCAGTACTACAAAAAATGTTTTAGGTTAACAACCCTTAATTTTTCGAATTTAAAAAAAATTCTTTCTGTTTCATGATCAGCACGTCGTACAGAATATACCCTTTACTTTTTTGCTCTAAGTTGTGAAAAACCCTGTATAGTGAACTTGGATATAATTGTAGTTTGGTTATAAGTTCAAATTAACTAGATATACGAGTACATAACATCACGCTATGTCCCATGAAAGGGGTTAACAAGAACCCTTGAAACATTCACTGAACATTTATTATCATTATTATATTATTTTCGCGAAACAATCTTAACCAAAACAACAGTTTAGTTTCATTTAATTTGACCGGCCGTACGATGATATGATTAAAGTTATGGTATTCGAATCCGAAGATACCGAGTTAGAGTCTTACTCAAGCTATAAATATATGAACTACCACAATGCGGCTCGGTAAGCCCGGACCTTGTACTGTAATTGCGATTAAGTTGTACAGAGTAGTATAAATAAAAAAATCTTTGTATATAAGCTCTTTTGTTCGTCATAGTTTGAATCATTTTCATCAATTTATTCCTAGATCGTCGGAATTAATCTCAGCAATAGAACCGGACCCCTATAGATTATAGTGCAACAACAACTCGAATGCAAATGTATTTTATCAACCTTTCTTGTAATTGTGACATTTCTCTCATTCAATTTAATTTTTATAGTAATTGTTTCCTTCACTAGTAAGGGAAATGGTTACTATCACAACTAAATTGAGTGAGCAAAATGTCATTTGACACGTACCTTATTATTTTTGTTTTTGATGACAAAGGAAACGTGATATGCATTTGCAAATATAACTCTTTTGATTTATATAAAATACTTATTAAATTTGTTGTATTGATTAACCGCAATCGTATAAAAGTAATTTTGACATTTAATATTGAAAAAATAGTATGTAACAAAGGTAGAAAAGGGCCATTGTAAAACACATACCCTTCGCTGTCGCTCGTGTTTCAACTTTCGTACTCATTTTGCAATTAAACCCTTTCCTCACTAGTATTACAATACTCGATTAGTTATAAATTCAGAGCAGTTAAACTCTAAGCCACGAATTGTTTTTTTAAAGCAGAATCAATCTTAAGTATAGCACAGGAGCCCCATACCTTATAATAGGCTTTTTCTATTTGTCATTTGGATCAAATCTAACCTACTGCCTACCTATTTATTTAAGCAAGTTTACTTCGCTCATTTTTGCCTAGTATTAGTGTTACTGAATAGAATTCAGCTTGAAGTAATGCACTTTAATAAGCATATCAATTTGCTTGGTTCAATTCAGTTTTTAACTGATTTCAGTAAACCAACTGCTAAATGGAATACAGTTTTTGCAATAAGAACGAATCGAAAGCAGTTGTATTTTATAAATTCAAACATTTAAATAAAAATTAATAATAGACCATCACCAGGTAACGTTATCATTCTTCTAATAACTTTACCTGATGATGATGGTCTAGTCGACCAAAATACGTATAGTAAATAAACTAAACTAATTTTGAAACTAACCAAGTGTTTCATCTTATTATGTTGTATTTTGATTATAAATTTAAATCGTCTAGATTTAAATCTATGAATTAGTATCTTTTGTGAAACATCAATAGAAGTTAGAGTTTAATTATTAGGTTAGGTTATAAAATAAAAACAAAGTCCTACCTTTCTTTGTCGCAACAATATCCGCCGAGCATGGCACATCCGGAACCCGTTGAATCTTCATCCAGTCACAATTCACAAAGTCACACACACAACAACAAACAAAACTGTATCAAAATCGGTAAAACACATATGTCAATCACAATCACAGCAGTGTTAGCAATGAACTGACACTCACTAAAGTATAATATCGTATAAACACAGGTACAGTACAACACACCGTGGCAGAATGAGCGCAAATGGTTTAAACTGGAAAAAACAACGAGAAGCGCAAGCGATCGCAGGATTCGGATCGCTATCGCTCATACAGACCACCGAACCGAAACTTTGGATAATTATGCTTGCTAACTAGTTTTCAGTTTTATTAAAGGATAGTATACACCTACTAAATCATGGACACGGACTAATTTCATTGTTGATTTTCTTATATTCAGTGACAAATTTGATGTTTTAATTTTAACATAATATGTTCATACACTTTTACGTAGTTTATCTATTTTTTAATTTTAATGCCTATGTGATTTGCAGATCTTGGGAGATTATATTTTATCATTTATTTAATTTATTTCTATTGAAATGTTATTATCTGTTACCAGCAAAATATAAAATCTATGCATTGGCTACATAATTATATTATTTATCAATTATTTTCTTATATTTATATTCTTGGTAAGGTTCGCTTCGCTTGCACTTCTGACAAACAAATTCAAGCCTGAAAAATACCTACATATCCTACAAACAAAAGCCGTTATTATTCTGAATTTCATACATTTATAAATATTGGCCTTAGTTCTCTTGCTGAGCCCATAAAACGCACGCTTCACACACAGTCAAGCCTTTATATTTAATTTTGGCAAAATTTGCATAATTTCACACTTTGCCGGTGACATATTAAATACTTCTGCTAAAACACACCAATTTTCAAGAATTTTTAAGTCGTGAATCGTTTGAAAATTTAATTTACTATTAAAGTAAAGTATCTTCTAATTATTATTTTTGTTATCTTAAAATGTACCTATGCTTTAAATTTTCAGCAAAATTTTAGTTAACCTTAAAGTTTTGCACTTTAATAGCATATATCCAAATATGACTATAAGACTATGTTTCCATTTTAGTACGTAAAATTAAATGGGGCAGGTGGTTCATTGTTATCGAGTCATCTTGTGGATTTAAAAATCTGGGTTTGATTCCAAATTTTCCTCATAAAATTTACTCCAGTGGCTCCTGTTTCATTAACACTTTTGGTTGCCGTGATTTGACGGTTGGTTACCGCACTTCACGTGCATATCACTTACTGATATCTGCTACGGTAGAGTGCCACACCCAGTAATGAATAAAAGGCGTTCTGTTCTGTTCTGTTAGAAATACATGGCGGGCCCTAAAGCCAATCCTGGTTTATTTACATTCTGCTAAGTACTGAATAATAATTATTCAATATCCGAACAGAATCGCCAGGCCGGACCATGCACTCTAGACATAAAGACAATACACTACACTCCGCCCAGTTTCTGGCAAGAGCTGGACTGACCTGCTTATACCTTAAATGAAAGACAGTGCAATGCAAATCAGCCAACGCCACGATACACACAAAAAAGTTTAACGTGCAGAGGACTCCCCAATTTCAAAGTAAAATCAGTGTTGGGGGACTTTTGTAACGTGGGATTCTACCACACTTTGTTGCTTCTTTTCAAAATGCAGTTCAAGTTTAGGGCTGGCTTGCTAGTAGTTGAGTTGCTTGTCCAATTGCTGCTCCCAGTAATGGATAAAAGGCGTGATGATATATTTATTTTATGTATAAATTCAAATAAGACAATATCATGTTCTGGATACGTTAATTTTATGATAAATGTGGGTTGAGACTGCACTCATAAGAACACATGAAACGTATCTTGAATGAATGTGTCAGGAGTTCGTGCTACCCCATTTCATGGGACAAAACAATTCCATGTACTGGTTTACATAAAATGGAGTACGAAATATATAATTACTATGACAACTTAATCACAAAAAAATATTTCAAAGTGACATTTCTGACAACTATAATTTGAAACAACTGTCATATATAAAATTAATTAATTTATTTAAAATTCTACCTAATAATTAAATAAACAAACATGAGTGTTTCGAAAGAAGGACCAGTCGTCGCTGACGCCATCAAAGAAACTTTATTTAAGGTCAAAAACATCAAACAATTAAATTTCAAATTGTAATCTCACTTTTCCTGCAGGATGCCGTACCCGATGAGAAGACCGACACTAACATAGGCTCGACTATTCATTACCTATCGCCAGCTTCATTAACTTACACTAGTTTAATTGGCGAAGAGGAAAGATCTTTCTTTGATTTTTATCGATTCTTGCCCCAGGGTAGTTTCTCAGGGGAATATGGGTATTCGTATTCAGAGAGATCTTCCGAGACTTTTGAGATTGAACAGTTGGAAAGAACTTGCGCGATTATTAAACCGGATGCAGTTTATTTTGAAGATGTTGTTGTGAGGAAGATTCTTCAACAAGGGTTTAAAATTTTACAGGTATTACAAGTTTAATTTAACCTACAATTAAAATAACTTGAAATACAACTTTTCCCGAAGAAAACGATAATTTTTCTCATGGTTTCCTTTAGTTTCCTTTTTACTTGAATTGAAAAGAATGAAATTATAAGTGCAGATTAGTTAACAATTAGAAAATCATATTTAAATATTTTAATTTGTTTACGCTTTCGATACGATAATATTACTTAATTATAATTGATTACACACATCATATTCTAAAAAATGCTAATTTCATTAGTCTCTATACGCGTAATTGTAGATCTGTATGGAATACGGCAAATAACAAATTACCCATAGGAATTTTTAATAAACAATTAGAAATAGAAATACGAATCTAATTGTAAATAGTAAAAGTTTTGAATACAGATAATAGTTGAAATATCAATTTTCATTTTAAATTAATGTTTATTTTATCTGAACACTTTCACTTCATAATTCTTTTCATACATATATAAATAAATAAGTATATAGTTTTATAAATTAGATTATTACACAAACATACAAAACTTCATATGTAATCATTATGATTATGAATACATTCTAAACAATATCGTTCTAAGTTATGTAAATGAATAATGATTAAAATTTCGTAACTTGAAATTTGGTATATAAAGTAGAACTATTACCTCCTCATTACTTGAAGATTATAAGAGGATTGAGTAAAAAACATGTTAAAATTTGAAGTAGTAGTGCATTGTAGAAGAAGTTTAAAGGATAATTGTAATTAGGATGGATATGCTGAAGATTTGTTGCGTAAATGAAAAATGAGACGAACTTATATTATAAATGTTATGTTGCTTTTGTCGTGAGTAAAATATGGGAAAACTCAATTTTTCCGGTGTCTATATCTTAAAAACTATCAGGCGCGGTGGCCGAGCGTGTCAAGGCACATCTCTTAACATACTGTGACGTCACCCGAGCCAAGGTTCGTCAGTTCGAATCCGCCTGTCGACAATGTGTGATTTGTCGTAAAATATAAAAATACAGCTACATGTATTTATCACACTCGGGCGCTTATAAGCTAGTCACTTATACGTCTGAAATAATGTAGCATTTGACTATGAAAACCGGCAGTACGGCAGTGTAAAAACTGCGGCTCGGTGTGTCCGGTAGGCCCAGGTCCGATTTGGGCTGTAGCGCCACAGATGATGATATCTTAAAAACTAAACATGATATGAAAATGCGCTCAACGGCATTGTATTCCCCGTTTCAGAGTTGACTTATAAGCAAATTTATAGCTAATTTTGATAATGATTTAACTTTTTGAAAATATCCTAATTCTTCTAATTTTAAACTGAGTGCTCTGAAATTCGCTCTCGTACGAATATTGTAACGTAAATTTACATACATATGTATTTTGACCCGCGGAATCCAATAGTAAAGTTCGAAAGTGAATTTGTCTTTCTGTTTATGAGATATTAGTAAATAACTGTTTTATGAGAAAATTTTGAAAAATTTAAATTTCCTGAAAAAGTTAATTGAAGGATGAGAGCGCATCTTCATATCTCGTTTAGTTTTTGATATATAGCTTCGGAAATGTACAAAATCTGATAGGTAACATTTAGAAAAAATTCAACTAAATAAATGTTCAATTCTGAATCTTATATTCAAAAAAAATATAAATAAAAATATATCATCATGCCTTTTACCCATTACTGGGTGTGGCACTCTCCCGAAGCAGATCTCGGTAAGTGATATATTTCGTCAAATCACGGCCCCCAAAGATGTTAGTGGAGGGGAAGCCACAGGAGTAGATTTTTAATTTATATATTTATACACAACTAAATCTTCTTCTTTAAGAAACGCAAGCTTCATCTTACACCCGAGCAAGTATCCGAACTCTACGCGCAGCACTACGGCACGTTGTCCTTTCCCTACCTGGTGGTGAGCATGTCCGCTGGGCCGGTGGTCGTCATGTGTCTGACAGCTGTAAATGCCGTTAATAAATGGAAGCGCTTGGTGCGCGGTACCGGCACATTGGACCACTGTTGGTTCTTGCCTAAGAGTATGAAGATTCGGTTCGGATGCCAACAGAATCTGGATAATGTCCTACATGCAAGTGATGATATACAGAGTGCTAACAGAGAAGTTAGATATTTCTTCCCGCAAAGTTAGTTGGAAATATAATTGTTTTATTTGTTTATAGTGGAATCTAATTCCTCATCTTTTTACTTCATTTTCAGTTTTTACTATACAGGGTGTAACTGCAATTGTGTTCTTATAGATTCGTTGTTAGAGAAGTGGGCGTACCTAAGTGAAGATTTACGAAACAGGTGTACAGGAGCGAATGGATGAATGTTTGTTGCGTGATGATGGATTTTGGTTGTGAGAAAAGAAAGAGTTCGTATGGAGGAAGTGTTAATGTGGTCGAAACGAGTATCGTGTGTCAGGATGAGAATGTTGATGGGTTCGTGCTGCCCTATTTAATGGGATATAGCGTGTTGTTATGTATGTATGTAATTACAATTATAGGACAGGGAGCCTATACTGTTTATAGTGGAATCTGAATCACTCAAACACAATCGTATTTTGATTTAAAGTTTTAAATTCTACTAAACTAAAAAAAATCACAATAAAAGTTGGTCTGTGTCTGTAGTTCTATTTGGGACTTAAAAAACAGGTGAACTTATGAATTGAAACTTTATATTTAAGTTTATAAACGAAAACTGAGGTTAACTTCTTTAATGGCCTATATAAGAGTGGTCTATATACCACAACTTTATTGATAGACCTTTTAAGTTTAATTTAAAAACGGTAGTGTAAAAATGACATTTATTCAAAGTATGTTAAGTTTGGCAACTAATTAAAGCTCTCGGGCAGAGAATTATAACAGAAATATTTAAAAAATACATTTATCTTATCAAGTGTTGTTGCAACAAAAAACTATGGTGACTCTAGCAAATTTTTACAGGGCAGTTTAAATCTGGTTGTCTTCAACTATAACAAAAGATTTGGATTCCATTATAATCTGTAACTCCCCTATATTGTAATTGGGATTAATTTTCTGTTATTTAAATTAGTACGAACATTAAATATTTCGTTCATCCAACAAATCTTGGAAAATATTCATCCATTTATTCTTGGGTCGTTCATACAATGGTTCGCCGACAATTTCATCTTTGATTCGATATAAATTTTAAGCTGTTTTCGTATAATTTGACTGTTTTATTTATTTGTAGTGATTTTGGAACCACTTTTAAAGTACGAACCAGAAATAACCGACTACTTATCAATCTACGTAAATCCAACTTTATTAGATGCATGTACAGAACTTTGTAAAAAGAAACCAATAGAACCACTACTATTCTTCGCTGACTGGCTTCTTCAGAACAATCCTTACCAGCCAAAAATGAAACCGGAAATTGCTCGACTACCAACATAACTAGAGGAGAAATAACAAGACTAATACACTATTTTTAATATTTTATTTATTACATTTATATCTAATATATCACAGTTTATTACATACACTGTCTGCATAATATTTAACTGTAACTTGATTTTAATAAACTGTGATCAAACCATTTGTGTCAGTGTCATACAATAAAATTAACAATTTTATAATTCTATGCTTATATTTATATTTAATAATAAGGCATAGCTCAGAACTTTATTGTTTTATTACTTGAAATATATTGCAAGAAAATGGAAACTGTTTGAGGTACAACACTGATTGAAAGCGACGAAAAGACTCATGAAAAAGATTCTTAATGATTCTAGTAAAAATACTTAACACAACAGTAAAAAAAAATTAATTTTATTAACATCACTTAGTATTATGAAATTCACCATCTCGTATTTATGTTGCTTTGGTGTTAAAATAACAATAAAGGAAATTCTTAATTAACTATGAATATACACAAAAATCGTTTCTATTTGAGGGTAAAGAGAAAATATAAGATCTTCATAGCTACGTTATTCATTTGGATGGTTTTGGACCCTTCCATACGTTTTCGACACAGTGGGCAGTCGCCTGAAACATTCATGATAAACATTATTATTTTTTGTTACTGACATTAATAATAAGTCATAAGATGAAATAAGAATGTTGCAGAATGAATCTGTATTTTTGACTTACCCCACACTTTGTAGCATTATCCTCACTCGTACACCAGTAGCCAGGGCCCCACGTGCAGGGATTAGATCCGATGAGGGGGGGCTTCTCGGTGGTAGGTGTGCTACGTGGAGCACGAGACAACGTAATGGAACCGATACCAGCGTTGGAGCAAAGACCCACTTTGTTACACACGGCCTTAGCGTCTGACAGCTGCGATATCAAGTGGAAGAAACTGTCGCCGTATGCGTCGATCATTGCTTTGCACTAAGGAGAAAAAGATACATATTATTATGATTGTTTTTAGATGACAACCGCGAAATATTTCCATAAGATTGGGAAGCACTAAATCCGTGTTTGGAGGATACATCTAGATGACTAAATGTATTAATAACCCAAAGAGAATGTTTACCTTTTCTTGATTTTTATTGGGTAAAGCAAGACAAGCCTTCTTCAAAACATGCTCCATTTTGTGGTCAACTTTAGGGTTGTCCAAAAGTCTTTCCATTGCAGTAACAGTCGTCTCGCAAATAGCGCAGTCCAATACTTCCTCTATTAACAACATTTAGAAAATTAATCAATGTTATTACACATTTTAACACTTTCTGTTCATGGTTTGAATAATGAATTTGTTTGTGATGTGGTGTAGTAGTTACCTGTTACCATCATCATTTCACCTTGGCACATTTTGAGCATGGCGCAGACCTCGGACGGTTCCATGGTCTGGATCAGAAGTTGGATGACCATGTCAGCGTATTGGTTTACGAAATCGTTGCATTGTTTTCCTACGGTTTTTGGTAAATGGTTGCAAATTCCGTGGACGACTTTCTTGATTTCTTCCTGAATACATAATTTGATAATGACGGTTTTATTTATATGTTTATCTCAATTACAGAAGCTACTTTTTTTAATTCAATTCAAAATTTAAAAAATCTACTTATGTTTGACATTTACAGGCAACGCTGAGATGGTCTTACGTAAAAAGCTAAATTTCTTATTTTCTTATAGATCCAATTTTCAACGTATTGAAATTAATTTAACACAATCAATATTTATGTGTTTACATATTCCGTTTTCATATTATAATATAATTAGTATCCAAAGTATCGTATATTTTTGTTGGAATAAAGAAATTATGAACCTTTTAATATACATTAAAACAACACAAATTGAGTGTAAAATAAAATTTTGCAACGTTAATAAAATGAAATATAAAACGTGTAAAACTCTTCTGCGATATCAAAATTTTATTATTAAATATAATTTAAATCGAGAAAAAAATACCTCTGTGGCTTTGTCTTGAAGTTCATGTTCAATTTGAGACATGATGAATTCACAAATAACACATTGTGGTGCATTATTTACGAATCCTTTCGTGGTTGGTTTTTGTACAATTGGAGCTGGAGCTATCAAAATATAAACATAATCAATAAAATTATAGTTTCTAGACCTGTTCATTTAAAATTAAAAGAAAGTATATAATTACCAGCAACTCTTCCTTCGACTGTGTTATCCGGAATTTCATTGGTCACTGTAAATAAAACAAGAAAATAATAATTATAGTTATACTAAAACAATAGGATGTCCAGATATTTCGAAATAATGGGCAAGTGACGTGATTAAAATGCCGTAATGGAAGTTGAATGAAA
This sequence comes from Pterostichus niger, assembly GCA_947425015.1. Taxonomy (NCBI): domain Eukaryota; kingdom Metazoa; phylum Arthropoda; class Insecta; order Coleoptera; family Carabidae; genus Pterostichus; species Pterostichus niger. The sequence goes on along the minus strand of OX380340.1, from coordinate 36,130,730 downwards.
AATTGGTAACATTATGGGTGAGAGTTTGCTTGAAAATTAATTAATTACTGCAGCATGAATATAATTTTTACAAATAGTCTGTGTGTGTGGGTATGTCAGCTACTTACTTGTCCAATCGTTATTTTCAATTTGTGCCTTGTGCATCAACGCAGGCATGTATTTGTGTTTGGGTGATTTGTCTTCACAGAGTTTCAAGTAAACGCAGACTTCCTGGGGCGTCAGATCAGCTACCAACATCTCGACCAATTCGTTGGAGTAGGTGTGCACAAAGTCCTCGCATTCGGATGCCAAGTTCTTAGGAAGGAACGTGCAGAGTTTGTTCAGAGCGTTACGGATTGATGACTGTCAAGAAAATATACAATAATATACATAAGATTTATCTTCTTTGGCTGGTGTTTCTCTTTCAACCAAGGAAAATAATAGAGACAACCAATGATAAAAATAAATGAAACAACCTAGAAACATACAGAAAACAAACAAGGAACATAAAGAATACAACCACGGAACATAAAGGAATCAACCAAGAAACATAAATGAAACAACAACCAAAGGAAATAAAGGAAAAAACCAGGAAACAAGAAAAATAAAGGAAAGAGCCAATGAAAACAAAAGGGAACAAAAATCATGAAAAAACGGAACGAAGGAAAATAAAGGAAACAACAAACAAGGAAAATAGAGGAAACAATAAGCAAGGAAAATAAAGGGAAGAATCAAAGAAAATAAAGAAACAAAAATTATGGGACAAAAGAGGACAAACAAGGAAAATAAAGGAAACAACAAGCAAGAGCAATAAAGGAAATAATAAGCAAGAAAAATAAAGGGAAGAATCAAAGAAAATAAAGGAACTAATCAAGGAAAACAAGAAACAATCAAGGAAGAAAACAAGAAACAATCAAGGAAGAAAACAAGAAACAACCAAGGAAAATAAAGGAAACAACAGGCAAGAGAAATAAAGGAAATAATAAGCAAGAAAAATTAAGGGCAGAATCAAAGAAAATAAAGTCAAGAATCAAGAAACAAAATAAAGGAACTAATCACGGAAAACAAGAAACAACCAAGGAAAATAAAGGAAACACTCAAAGAGGAAAATAAAGGATTTTATTGGTCAGGTAAGGTACAAAAAATAAGGACAACACTTAATTTTCCACTTCAAACTTACTTCAGTTCTCTCATTCTTAATCATAGACTCCAACTGAGTGACAGCAAACAGACACAACGGGCAATTGGGTTTATCTTCCGGTTTAGAATGCATGAGAATCTCAACTTCCTGGACACCAGCAGAGGGACAAAGACTCATAAGAGGGCACACTTGCGACGGGTCAATCTCTTGTGCAAGAATCGCCACGAAAGCATCACCATACATCTCCACAAAGGACACACATTGCTGGCTCACAGATTTCGGCAATTTCTCGCACGCCTTGTCGACGACTTTCTTGATTTTTTCTTCGGTCTTCGGGGATGTGATTTCCTGTTGAAGGAAATGGAGGAAGTACTCGCAGAAGGTGCAAAGTTGGGTGTTTCCGTTGAGGGTGAGAGAGTGAGGCATCATGCGCTCAATAGGAAGTTGGACTAGTTCAGGATTGCTAACTTGGACTTCTTTGCCTTGTTGGATAATTTGGACGTTCTTAGGTTTGTAGCTGTTGGATTCATCTTGTCCTATAAGAGGTTGTGAACCACTAAGGATTTTCACGGATTGTATGGCGGTTTCTGGAGGGAGCATTGCCCACATTGGACCATCCTGCAAATAGCAACAAACACATATTTATGATAGAAAATATACAAATCAAAATTCTTCTTACGTCATTTTCTTCAGTTCCTTTGCAAATGCCAACCATGTCGCAAACCAATTTAGGGTTAAGCTGCGACGTCATGAACTGGTAGATCTGGGCGTAGTACTCGTTGACGAGACTTAAGCATTCGGCTTTGAAGCTCTTGGTCTGTGAGCAGAGACCTTCAAGCACGCGTTGGAATTCAGATTCGGTGGTGTTGGTGACGAGCAGGTCACGGAGATGTTGGACGAGTTGTTCGCACAATTCACAAGGCAAATCATCTTTCACACTACAAGAAAATTTAAAAAATGTAACAATTAACTTCATTTTTATAAAATAAATAAATATATCATCACGCCTTTTACGCATTACTGTTTGTAGCACTCTGCAGAAGCAGATGTCGTTAAGTGATATATTTCTTCGCATGAAGCGCGATTACCAACCCTCAAAACATGACCTCTAAAGATTAAGTAGAAGGAGATCCACAGGGGTAGTTTTAATGTGGTGAAAATTGTTTGTCGGCTATGGGAATCAAACCAGGGTTCTCAAATTAAACTCGATGCCACTGAGCCACCATTGAAAAGTTTTGTCCCATAAATTTATTATGAGTTTTTTTTTTGCATTAAAACTATTATTGGTAAAAATATAATAATTACGATCATTGAATATTATACAATATTTTGGCGTATTTAGAACCGCAGTCTAAAAATACAATTAATGAAATTTACTTGGTCAATAATACTAACATTTACTTTTAAAATACTAATAAAAAACCGTGCAGTTAAATCAAGTTTGATAAGATTAAAAGTATAAATATTGTTTATTTACTTTGTGAAATCGACATGTAAACTAAACAACCTAACCAACTCCTAAACTAATAATTATAAAACAAAATTTTGAAGTGAAAAACAGTTTTACAAATACCAATAAAAAATTTAACAAAAGTAATTTGAATAACGTCCAATCAATTGAATATGGTAATAACAGTTTTTACTGTAAAAAATTATGTAACACGAAAATTTAGATCAAAATAAAAAATCGTACGGTCCAATACCTGCACATATTACCCAACAAAACCAGTTATTCATAACACCCACAAAAAATCCTAACTATCTCAATAACCTTGCACTAATGTATACTCACGCTATTTGAACCCGTCCTTTGTCGCTAAAGGGGGTGACCTCTACTTTAGGTAATAAAGTATTATGCTGATGGAACTGAGCGCTGCACACACCGGCCATCAGGCACACCTGGTCCGGGTTCAAGTTCTCCTGAAGGTGGGCGTAGATCTCGTTGAAATATGTAAGAACGATGTTGGTACACGCATCGCTCAGGCTGCTCATACGACCACAAACCTATGAAGACGGAATCAGAGTTTAATACTTATTTGTGAATCAATGAGGCATTACTTCCTCAAGGTGGGGTCACCTAAAGGAAGAATGACAATTTCTTCAAGAGCTATACATATAATTTTCTCGAAGACATTAACTGAAAATAGGCTTTTCTTGCCCAATATGTGGGTCGAAATTGGCTATTCTCTCACGTTAACAAATAGCTATTTTACTATCCTATATACGAAAGTAAAATTTGCAGAAATAAATTAGAAATTTAGATACGATTTATTAGTTTCTTGACAGAAGCAACCTGGAACATTTCCCTTCTTCTCTAGTGGACAAAAAGTAGCACTTTCTTCTCTCAATTTAAGGAAGAAAATTTTAGTTTCTAATTTATATATGTATATAATGTCGATGAAAATGAGAGTTAGGTGAAATGGATGGATAAAATTGAAGATTTATTGAAAAGAATGGTGTATTTTTTAACTTACTTTCAAAATGCCATGAAGAACTTCATCCCTCGACATCTTATTAAACTTATCTTCCAAAGTCTTCACCACAGTATGACACCCTTCACACTTATCTTCTGGGGGTGCCACAGCAGTGGTAGGCTTCTGGGCAGCATCTTCAGCGAGCAGTTTATCAATACGCGCATTGTTGCATAAGCCAGCAACGCTGCATACGACCTGCGGGTTCATTTGCGAGGCGAGGGTATCTACTAGCTCTGGGATGAATTGGTCCACCATGTTGTCGCACTCCTTGGCGATGAGTTTCAGAGGGATCAAGTTACATGAGCCTTCAAATACTTGCTTGAGCTCTTCCTAAGAGATTCATTTACACAAAATTGATAAATAGCCCATATTTTGTTGTTGTTTTGTTTTACCTGTGTCTCGTTGCTTTCAAGTTGGTCTCGGGCTTCCTTGACCATCTTGACACAGATGTCGCAAACGCTGTCATTGTCAGCGGGCAGAGTTTGATGAACCCAAACTGTTTGGATGCAGTGTTTCACGGCATTACAAGACTTCGCGGATCTTTAATATACAATGTCAAATAGTATTAAAATCTATTACATTCAAAAATTGTAATGGAATTTGTAATAATTGCTGACGAATATATTGGATTAGAATCCAAAAAAAATGATTCATAATCTTGTGATATGTGAGTCATAAGTCAATAAGTTTTTTTTTATTTTAAATATTTATATTAATATATCATACTGTATTAGTTATCATAGTATTATCAAATAAAGAATATAAAACAAATAAAAATACTAAACAAAAAATGCATGTTGGACTATGAATTTGAGAACCCTGTCGATAAATGATCTTACTTCAAGCGTAAAAATATATTACCGAGATCTGCTACAGCAGACTACCACACCCAGTAATAGGTAAAAACCGTGATATGTATGTATTCTAATTAATTTTGGTATTTACAGTGAATTTTGAAATAATTACAATTTATACAAAAATTCTTTGTCGATTTTATTGAACTTATTATTGTTGTTTTATTCAAATATGCACATACTCGAGCCGTTTAATAAGAAAATAAAACTTAGAATGTGTTTCGTTTACAAGGCATATTGTAAAGCTAAAGTAAGGAAAAAGCTTGCTGTACGTCTGGTAGACCTAGTTGCATATAATCGCTGGTGCTTTCTCGGTCTGCGTGACCGAAACAAAAAATCGAATGCTAAGCATTGAAAGCCAATGTTATAATCCTGGAAGGATATTGATATGAGAAGATGCATGAAAGCTGTTTGAGCACCTTAGTTTATATTATTATTTTTAAGTAACCTTTCATGCAATCTCTTGTTATATGCATTCAGTTTCATATTTTATTATTGAACAAAATATGACATACGAGTAGTTTCTACAGGATGTTCCTATACCTCTGCACGAAACTTTAATGACATAATTTGGTATACTGAATATAGAAAAAAAAGAATTTTTTTTGAAATTCGCAAAAATTAGGGTATTTCATTCCTAGCAAACATTTTCAGTATCATTGGTTTAATAGTACATTTAATTAGTGTTGCATCGCATGAGATTCCTCCAGAGCAAATAAATAATGCTATAAATTAATTTTATAATCGTTTAGGCTTTTGTTTACAGGTAAATGGGGGTAATTTTGAACAGTTATTGAATTAAAATTCCTATTTAAACCAGAAGCCCCCTTTTATTTATATATATGAATTCTGAAAGGTTTTTCCCTATGTTAAAATTTTCTTTTTTGGTAGTTGTGATTTGACAACTGGTTACTGTACTTCACGGTTTAAAATGTATAGTTTATTAAGATCTGATATTGCAGAGCTGCCATGTTCATGAATGACCAAAATTTTGACATATAAACATGCAGATGGGAATTTCTGGTTGAACCAGTTCAAAAAGTCAAAATTTTTATAATATGGTTCTATATACTTCAGAGCACGAGAAATACACTCGTTCAAACCGCATTTCGATATCTCTTTTAGTTTTTGAGTTACAGCGATTTTTTTAAAGCTCAACTTTGAAAGCCCATAACTCAAAAACTAAAAGAGATATTGAAATGCGGTTTGAACGAGTGTATTTCTCTTGCTCCACTTAACTTGTACATGTATTTTGAAAATTTTAAAATTTTTCAATTTTTTTTAAATTTTTTTTTCGATATTTAAAAAAGTTGAAGAGATCATATAAATATGAAAACACCAATGAATTCCTCGCGTGAAAATACATAGGTATGCAAATTTTCAGAAGAAAATTTGGACGGATACGTTTTTTATTTAAAAAAATCGAAAATGACCGTTTTTTGAAGATTTTTTAAGGGGTTAGCCTTAAGATTTTGACGATTTTTGGCAATTTTTCATTTTTTTGTAATAAAAAATTTATCCGTGCGAATTTTATTGTGAAAATTTGCATACTTATGTATTTTCACGCCAGAAATTCACTGGTGTTTTCAGATTTTCATTATCTTTTCAAGTTTTTGAAATATTGAGGAAGAAAAATTTTGAAAAAAATTTCAAAAATTTCAACATTTTCAAAATACCTGTACATGTTAAGTAGCGCACGAGAAATACACTCGTTCAAACCGCATTTCAATATCTCTTTTAGTTTTTGAGTTATGGGCTTTCAATGTTGAGCTTAAAAAAAGTCAAAAATCGCTGTAACTCAAAAACTAAAAAAGATATGAAGATGCACCTTGCGCCATTCGACTTCTCGTGGTCTGAATTATATAGAACCACATTTTAATAATTTTCTATTTTTGAACTGGTTCAACCCAAAATTCTCATTATTTGTATGTACGAAGAATTTGCGAACAAACCTCTACACAAAAGAACTTTTGGATTGTTTTGAGGTTCTAAATTTATACCTAACGTTTAGTTAATGTAATTGAAAGTAATTCAAATTCATTTAATTTGTTTAAACTTTAAATGTTTCTTTTAGACTATAGACTATTACACTTCAATGCATTGCTGAAAATATTATTTTCCCTATGTTTACGTTTAAAATAAACGCTCTAATGTATTGCTGTTAAACTTTTTAACTGTAACTATGGTAATGGCATATCCCTAGATTTAGACTGACTCACAGCAAATAGAAATTTTCCATAAGCACTAATTAGATCTATTAGAACGAGATACATATTCAAATTATTATTTTTTAAGTAAATACTTAATGTAAATCAAATTAATTATAAAGAGAAATTGGGATATCATTAGGATTTGAACCTGGTCATAGGCGACTGTGGTTTAGCTGATTAAAGCGTAGTTTATAAGGTATCCCAATTTGTCTCGTTATAATTTAATTTGATCCAAATTATAATTTCAAAAAGGACAAAACAATTTTCGTTAATATTTAAATGATACATAAAACGTAATAAAAGCAACACGGTTATCATTCGGGGAGTCCCCGATTTATTTCATCACTAGATTATTTTAATCGCATTAATAAGTCATTTGTTGTCCGCTATATTTATAATATATGTTCGAATATGTACCATACTTATTTTTAGAAACATATCCCATAAAAACATAATTGTAACAATTAAAATAATACGCCTGTTAACACTCTCGCAATATAAAATTTTAATCTGAATTCATAAACAAAATATAAAACCACAATAGCCAATAAAAAGTCTACTTAGTAACAGTAGAAAGGCTAAAACGTATAATAATTAATTGTATTTTCTGCAATCGAAAGTAAAGGAAAAATAATGATAGATAATCGCACATCGACAACAATGAGCTAAACTGCCTCCGGCGATGAAATATTACATAATTGTATGGTAATGCTCATCCTTGTTTACCTGACATGTTCATGTTCTTGTGTTTAAATAACAAGTTTATAATTAAACAGCGCGCGAATCCCAACGTGACCGGAACAAGGATGAGTGAAATCTTGCTTTGTTCCTAAATTGATTACAACAATTAAGTGTTTCTGATCGCTGTTTAGATAATCAACATATAACAATGAAAAAGAAAATATACATAAATATATAAAAATAAATAAAATAAATATATCATCACGCCTTTTACCCATTACTGGGTGTGGCACTCTGTCTAAGCAGATCTCGGTAAGTGATATATTTTTTCGCGTAAAGTGCGGTTACCAGCCATCAAATCACGGCCCTCAAAGATATTAGTGGAGGGGAAGCCCACAGGGGTAGATTTAAATTGGTGAAAATTGTTTGTCGGTTGTGGGGATCGAACCAGGGTTCTCAAGATCCACAGGCCGACTCGATACCACTGAGCCACCTACCCCATAATAATAATAATAGATAATCAACATTTAACAATGAAAAAGAAAATATAAATAAATATATCATCACGCCTTTTACCCATTACTGGGTGTGGCACTCTGTCTAAGCAGATCTCGGTAAGTGATATATTTTTTCGCGTAAAGTGCGGTTACCAGTCGTCTATTCACGGCCCCAGAGATATTAGTGGAGGGGGAGCCACAGAGGTAGATTTAAATTGGTGAAAATTGTTTGTCGGCTGTGGGGATCAAACCAGGGTTCTCAAGATCCACAGACCGACTCGATACCACTGAACCACCTACTTCAATTAAATATATTTTATTCATTTTATGTAGGTGTCTATATAAATAACGACTGATTACAAAAATGGAATCAAATCGTTCAAATAAAAAAGTATGTCTGCAATTAACATTAGCTATAATATTAAAACAAGTCAACTGAAAAATGTGAACAAAACCAAAATATTGTTATTGTTGTTTGAACATTCCAATAGGCATACATAATTAGTTTATAAAACAGAAAAGTTTTGCCAAATACTAATTTAGTAGGTACATTATTATTTTTTTTATTAGTTTATACCAAAGAGCATACATTACATTATGTAATTTATGCTCTTTGTTTATACCCAATAAACAACTGTGTACAGGTACAACGTAATTATTATTTAAACTTTTTATTTAGTTGTGAATAAATTTTCTATAAATAAAACAATCATTTTTTATATTTTTTTGTACTTGTTGGACAAGTTGTTTAGAATAGTAAAAGGGAAATTGGAATTTCTAAGTAATAAAGAATGCAAATAATAGAAGTTTTATTTAAAATGACATGCAAATGCAAGTGCTGTTGTATCTACGCCAAGATAAAAGTTGTAAACATTTTAAACATAAAGAAGTATTTCTCTGAAGTACTTTAAAACGATTTAATTAAAAACACGTTGCAAACGAGTCATTAGAAGTAAAAATATCCTTGAAACAACAAAGATGAGACATTCTAAATTCTAATAATTTCTTAAGAAAATATCTTGCTATCAAACAAAATTATCGCTTACATCAATTTTAAAACCACAGTTATAATTTCGTCTCACAAATACAGATGAAACATATCAATATTTCTTCATCACTAAATCATTCATAAAAGATAGGAAGACTATTTAATCACACATAATTATTATATAAAATAATGGAAGATATCCATTATATTTGCAATAAATAATGCAGGTTTAAATCGATTGTCCAAGACTTGAGACTTACGTGAGATTACCACACCAGTATGAAGGGCCCCAAGTACATTCTCTTCTTCCTAATAGATGAGGTTTCTTAGACGTTGTCGGCAAAGTTGATGACGGAAAAGCCACTACGCATAATGCTGAAACAATCAAAGAAAACACTGATAAATATATAAATAAAGGTGGAAAATTACAAAGCAAATGTTAATGGCTTTGTTTTCTAAAATGAACTTTGTCCGTTAAAAGAAATGTATGCATAAACAATTAGAGCAATATCAAAAGTCTTTGTTTTGATTTTAAATGTAGGTGTCTAAAAATAGATCAGTGAAAAGCCAAAAACATTTTGCGTATTTGCTAGTAAAAGTAACTGAAAGTTCGTTAACTTGCGGCTGAACTTGGAGAAATTATGATAATGTGTAATTACTAAGAATTGTACAAATAATAATCAACTTGGTTAGTCATATAATAATGTGTCACTAAATAAATTATATGTATAACAATGATATAATTTTCAATAGGAAGCTAATTGTTCTGTTTTATGTAACGTGCTTTGGAACTTAAAGGATTAGCAAATGAAAAACTGGTCGGTAAACAAAAAAATATATATACATATATATCACGGCGTCCTGTCAATGTCAAGTAAAACTGAATAAAATATAAAACTTACCGTATAGGAATATACACGAGAGAAATATGAACGTCTTCATCGTGTTAAAAACTTACACTAGAATTTATCTCACTTAGCAAACGTTATTATAAATAAGATGAACTCCGTACTCTTTTATTTGTCATGTCAGGGTCAGCACAGCTGATAGTCTGAATATTTGCGTTGTTGTTTCTCTTTCGATCGCACCATCGCAACTACATTAGTCAACACATATATACATATGACTAATAATCATATTTTCGGGACTATAATAAACTTATATATAGAAAATAATTTACATTATTAATTATTTTGTATGACTTATATTTAAAATATTGTGAATATACCAGAATAAATACGAAATGAAAGTGTATTGATTAGTGTTGTGAAAAGCGCGCGAAATTTGATTTCGCCGATGTTTAAAAATAAAATCACATTTATTAGTATGAAACAATTTTATTTTGCAACATTCGTTTTATTTACATCATTTTTATCTAACACAAATATTTTTATTAATCAAATCGTTACAAAATAAAAACAAAATGTATGCTAATCTATTGATAACAAAAATTGTATTTAAGTATTTTGGAAAATACAGTTTGTGAATAAATCCCGCTTGTATTTTCTTATTTGCTTCCATGATAATATACTGTAAACAACATAATTAAATATAAATTTTAGGTCAACAAGATATACATCTTCTGTCATCCTGATTATTCATCCAATAATATAAAAAAAAACAATTCAGAACATCGTCGAAGCATAGTCTAATACGACTCATAGCATATAGAGGAAATAACGTCATGTGTCGCCTCACATGTCATGTCTCGTGATATTTCAATCATAGGACTGTGTCACGTATTTCGCTTCATTACTCGCATGAACGCCTGAAGGGCGTACAGCCCGCATTGCGCGTAGCTGATAAAACTGTTCCTCGGCACTGAATTCGTATTCAGTGTTGTCGAGTTGCAGCTTCCCCTGGGAGTCGACAACACGTGACACGCGCGTCTGCGTGCAATGCGTGCCTCTTTTGACTGACAGCTGAACGTGAGAGAGAAAATAAAATAATAATTGTTTTGTGCACTGAAATAAATAAAAGGGATGATCTTGATCTTATTTTTCGTTGTAGGAAATTTATTTAAAGGAAAAGAAATGAATGGTGTTGAAATTAAACCTAGGTACTCTTAGTAGTCGGCTAAGTGACCTTACTGTTGTTATATGGTGTCCACAGACTCTTATACTAGCGTCATTTAAATTCCATTCTTTATTTTTACTAAAGACTATTTATAGCAATGTTCAAAATGTTTCAAATTTAAAATAAAATATGCAACTTAGAATATAAATCTTAAGCTTAAAATTATCCAGCACTTAATAAAGTAGCTAACAACAAAAGTAAAATAATTCCAGTTACAGTAGCTTATAGTAGAATCTGAAGCGTTCAATTATAATAGTATTTTTTGATTATAAATAAAATAAATACATCGTCATGCCTTTTGCCCATTACTGAATGTGACACTCTGCTGTAGCAGATCTCGGTAAGTGGTATATTTCTTCAAGTGAAATCCGCCAAATCATGGCCCTTACACGGGTAATTTTAATGTGGCAATAATTGTACCCAGATTTTCAAATCCTAATTTGCAATTTAAAAATGAATTGCAATTGATTTGCAGATCAATTATTTCTCAATTAATTAAGATCTACTAATTAGTACATACATGCATATGGGGTAGATGGCTCAGTGGTATCGAGTCGGCCTGTGGATCTTGAAAACCCTGGTTCGATCCCCACAGCCGACAAACAATTTTCACCAATTTAAAAATCTACCCCTGTGGCTTCCTCTCCACTAATATCTTTGAGAGCCGTGATTTGACGGCTGGTAACCGCACTTCACGCGACAAAATATATCACTTACCGAGATCTGCTTAGGAAGAGTGCCACACCCAGTAATGGGTAAAAGGCGTGATGATATATTTATTTTTATTTTTTTATGCATACATAGCATCACGCTATATCCCATTAAATGGGATAGCACGAACCCCTGAAACATTCACAGAACATCCACTAAAAGATTTATAGACAAAAATCAGTTCATGTCAACATTTTCATTCTGATACACGATACTCGTTTTAACCACATTAACACTTCCTCCGTACGAGCTCTTTCTACTAATTAGTATTATAAGTAAATAATTAATAATTTGAATCAGGGACATATGAAATCCGATTATAAGATTTAACCAATTAAGCTACGGTCGCCATGTAACTCAAAATTGAGTTTATTCCAATTTTTCTCTCTATTTTGTTATGTGAAATTTAATTTGAATTAAATGGCGACCGTAATTTAGTTGGTTAAAGCACACAATCGGATTTCATAAGTTCCAGGTTCTAATAATGACAGTATTCAATTTAGACAAAATTATAATTTTAAGTTTAAATTAATATATAACAAATTTGTTGATATTAGTGTTAAAAAAATTGAAATGATATTGGATTATTTGTTATTTTCTTAACAATTTCTATTAGATTGGTTTTTAGTAATTTGTTTCTCTTTATAATCATGTATCTATTTATATTTATGGAAAACTTTGAAGAATAGAATTACAGTTGTCAATGTCATTTGTCATTAATATCCCTGTCCTCAAAAGATAGTAATCAAAACTCTCTTTGTTTATAAATTCTGATAAACATCAGCCAGGAAACAAAAATGAAATTTGACTAATAACAACGCTAACACAATAACACAGAGGGTTGTGAAAGATATTTGATACTCTTTCCAATCGTGTTGCACGATAGAGCGATTTGTGCGCACCCGTTTGACTTGTTCAGTTTTCGTTGTGTCAGATACAATTCTAAGCTAATATATCTGGTGAGCTTTACCCATCATCCCCTTGGGGGCTGGTTTTGCGCCCTAAAAGCGTTCGGGGCTGTCTAATCATACTCTAATCTCAAATCATCGGCAACATAAGCCAATAATAATTTCACTGCCAACGCGCAACTGTATTTGCATCACATCAAAGGACGCGCTATTGTTTGTGAATGTGCTAGTTCGCCTAGCAGCCAATAGATGACTCTGACCAACTGACGTTTCATTTGTTATTCTGCTGTTTCTTTGCAAGAACAATTTGCTTTTTATTTTGTTTTGTAATATTGTGTATCTAAGTCATTTAAATATTTTCAAGTGTTATTTCTATTTGTTTATTGTTTTCTTTTAAAGAAAGTGTATATAAAATAAATAATGTAAATTGTGTAAAACCATATGTTTTGAGTTTTGATATCTGAAATTACTAAAAGAACTTTCGGAAAATGGCTTCATCTAACATTTCAAGAACCAATTATAAAGGTAAGTGATGTAGTTAATACATTTTTATTAATGTATCATTATTATATTATTATTGGATATCGTACCTTATATAGGTTAGTTAGTACTTTTAGGAGTACAAACTAATCGTTATTTTAAAATATGTACTAATGTATGTAATTTTATTAAAGTTAGGATATATGATTATAAGTAAAACGTCAAATATAAATCATATATTGAAGTTTCACATATCTATATTATATTATGTCAACTTTATTAGACTGTATTTCATTTGCCACTTTCTTGGTTCACTTAAACCAGTTCAGATAAATTAGGTGACATGATTAACTGAACTGAACTAAATAAACTGATGCACTTACTGGGATGAATTACTTCAAGTTGAATCTGTCAGTAAGTCTAGTACAGAAAGTAATATAAACGAAGTAAACTTGTGAAATAAATAAATGGATCAGTAAATGTACGTTAGATCTGAACCAAATAACAAATGATTTACGGGTTATTTTGTTTTGTTTATATTTAGTGGTATAAAGTTGAATTGTGGATCACTAACACCTTTAAGGCTGGCAGTTGCACTTCACGCGAATAAATATATCACTTTTACGTTAGTACACTCTTTAATTTTGTTGTACTTATTTATTTATATAAGTGAGGTTGAAATACGTACAGTACTTTGAAATAAAGTTTAATTAGTTCATTCCAGTAGCATTTTAACTAATCATAATAAATGTTAGGCACCATTTAATATCAGTAAAATAATTAGAGGCACCAAGTGACCTGCTGGTGTTCTCGCTTGCTGTAGCAGCGAGCCATAGCACTAGCCACGTCAGGCCAGACCAGGCCTCCTTGTAATCTTTAGATTTGTTGCGGTCGCGGTTATTACGTCCGCAGGAATATATTGCAGTGTGGGGGCGGTGGGGGAGGCAGTACCGTCGGCGGTAGCCCTTTATAATAACTCATAATTAACTTATGCAAAATGTATATTAAACGTATCATTTATTTCGCGCACTGAATGCGGTTGTTTGTATGGCAGCGGCATAATAGAGGGCTTTGCATTGTTACACCGCTGTTGGTTGGAGGCGACGGTGGCAGCGGCGGTGGTGGTGGTGGTGGTGGTGTGATCCGCTGTGTGATGTTACGGGGGCGGGGACGGGACTACGTGGCCCGGATGCTTTTTAGGGGTTCAGAGGCGGTTTCATACTTTATGAATTTAGATTATTTTAATTCATATTCTTATAATTACTATAATCATAGCATTCCACTAGCAGTCCAGCTGTGGAAGCGTATTATTTTATTAGTATAAATGACTAACACAATCGCGGTGGCCGAGCGTGTTAAGGCACATCTCTTAACATACTGTGACGTCACCCGAACCAAGGTTCGTCAGTTCGAATCCGCCTGTCGACAATGTGTGATTTGTCGTTAAATATAAAATACTGCTACATGTATTTATCACACTCGGGCGCTATAAGCTAGTCACTTATACGCCTTAAATAATGTAGCATATGACTAGGAAAACCGGCAGTACGGCAGAGTAAAAACTGCGGCTCGGTGTGCCCGGTAGGCCTAGGCCCGATTTGGGCTGTAGCGCCACAGATGATGATGAAATGACTAACGGTTGGGTTGGCTGACTCTTACGTTAGGTTTCGCGGACACTGAAGTAGGATTCACTTCTGTAATATAATTGCCACATATATAAATATTAACAATTCCCGACTGAATAGCTTTTAATTCTGTAGGAAGCATTTTATTTGATACCAAATACAATAGATTTTGAAGCATTTTTACTAAACCAATTGACGATTAAAAAAAATTAATTATGAATATGAGATCTTTTAATTGTCAACCAATGTTGAACGAGTAATACTTTGGTATTATTTAATTTCATTTATGGAGATTCTTGCTTTTACTACCTTTCAGGCGTGGTTTGTACCCCTAAAAAGTAACTTCTGGAAGAAAAAAACATAGGGGTTCAATATTTTTTAGAGTTCTATTAATGTGCCAAGTTTCATTTAAATCGGTGAGTGACAGTTGGGTAGTGTTACTTGTTAGTAAGGTGAATCTAGGTGTTAATAATCATATCTAAAGAAAGGCAAGTACACCAGTCATGTAGAATGACAAATAAATGATATATTACAGAAAGACAAGACAAATGGAATTCTCCTCATGTTGAAAACTTGAACCTTAGTGACCAGAATTTCACGGCCTTAGTTAATAATCTATTAATTTTTAAATGTTGTAATTAGAAGACCTAGAGAATAAAACGACCTATCATCATTACTTCAGATATATTTCCTAAAAAGAAAAGTTTGTGTGCTTAAATCTCACTGATTTCAACCTATATCCACAAAAATACGATTTTGTCTAAGCGGTTTGCTTTGTGCTATACGCTCTACTGTAATTGGGATTTAGTTCCTGTTGTGTAAAGTAGCAAAATAAATTAACATGCGATATTGTTCATTTACTTGGACTCAAAACTTAAATACTAAGTCATAAATTTCCGATTTTTCCATCTCCGGATAAAGGTCCCAATAACTATCCGCATTTGTACTATGATTTTAATACGATATTTATTAGTCCCACTTATAGTTATTGAGAACTTAATAGATATATACTCGTACATGCAAAACATCACGCATCACACCAAATTCATCGAAGAATCAATCTTCGACCAACATTCTGACACACCATCTTTGCTTCAATCACATTCACATTCTCTCCATACAAGTATTTATTTCTCACAATCAGAATCTTATATCTCGCAACACACTCACATTTGTTCTTATACATCTGTTTCATTAATCTTTAAAAAATAAAGACAAAATTAATAAACATTGTTCGAAGTCTAATTGCAACTATACTTATAAAACTAAGAACCAAACTGACAGATTTATTTGTGAAGCATTATTTCGGGTAATTTATCCAGCTACTGTACCTCTAGTCTTGCACCCTTTGGTTTGTGAATACGCACCCTGGGCAACCTCATGCATATTCATCAAACAGTAATTAATCATCAGTGCTGTAGCCCGGCCTGTACGTTGTACGCCACCGTACACTAACCCTCCCCTTGTCGCCCCGCTTCAACCCCGCGCTTTGTTTCTACCCCGCCCGCGATCTCGGCTTTATTATGCAAGTGTCACCACCTACACCCGTTAGAGGGCAGGAGGGTGATAGCGGCGCGTGCACAAAAACGATGCATTTTTATTTGCTCGTCCCGGGTTTTTATACTTAGGCGAAGGATTTAGCGTTTTGAAGCGTTTTTGAAACGGCTAGTGGGAGAAGGACTGATGGAATGGTGGTTTTGGTGGTTGGGGATGTTCAATATTGTGTGGTATTTATGAATTTATAAAATTTTGCTACAAGGTTTTAATTTGGTTTGCATTGATTTGGTCTTTCTTACTTGACAGCCTTATATCTACAAAAATTAAACCAATTTTTCTTTTTAAATAAATATGAATAGTTTATCGATGGGGTCTCCTTTTTGATAAGTAAGTACCTACTGATCGGGAAGCGCTAGATAAATAAAAATTAAAAATTCCTCCGTAGTAACATAGCTACTATCAAAACATACTTCGAGTCGGCCTGTGGATCTTGAGAACCCTGGTTCGATCTCCACAGCCGACGAACAATTTTCACCAAATTAAATTTAGCCCTGTGACTCTCCTCCACTAGCAAAGTGCCACACCCAGTAGTGGGTAAAAGGCGTGATGATATATTTATTTATTTTCAAGTGTTCAATTACAGGATGAGTAGATAGTTTCATGCCGAGCTTGAAACAGCTTACGAATCCTGTACGACGCTTCACCGACGTGTTACGTATAACATTTAAATTAAAATAAATATTTGACTTACATATTCAGTCAGTATTTGATGTTGCTAAGTAACTAGACACTCACGTTTCTTTCATTATCTTCCTAGGTAGGCATATGTTATTTTCTTGACTAGGCATGCAAAGCAAAGCTTACCTGAGTCTTAAAGGTCAGGAAAAAGTTTATTGTCCTGTTAGTTTCTGTTGTAGCAAATCGTAGTTTAATTGGGCAACTAAATCAAACTCAGGTCTTTCAGCAAAATTAAACACTTTATTAACGGCTGCGTACAAAAATAAACTATCACGTGTACAATACAGAACAACAATTATACGGCACACACTTCTAGAAGAAAATAATAACCAGTAACTGTCAAAGTAAAAAACACATGAACAATATCAACAATACAATTACAAAGGTGCCTCTGACTTTTAAATAAAGATTAACAAACTAATTCAACAGTTTCAGGTAAATCATATTTTTAGCATTGTCGCAAAAACTATACTACCTTATACGAATTTAGAACCCTGGTTCGATCCCCACAGCCGACAAACAATTTTCACCAATTTAAATCTACCCCCGTGGCTCCCCCTCCACAAATATCTTTGAGGGCCGTGATTTGACGGCTGATAACCGCACTTCACGCGAAGAAATATATAACTTACCGAGATCTGCTTAGGCAGAGTGCCACACCCAGTAATGGGTAAAAGGCGTGATTATATATTTATTTATTTATTTACGGATTTAGTAACTTCCTCATCGAATTCATAATAGTTCATATAAGCATTAATTTTTATGGAATTAAATTTCAATTTTAAGTTGTTGACTTCTCTACCAACTATTAACTTTAAAATTATCCAAATTACCATCATAAAACCTCACCCTAAACTTAACTGCACTTCGTCTGTACCAAATCATCCCTGCTATCCTTAGGGACGCGCCCAACAAACAAACCTTTTTATCACCAGATGGTGCTCATTATGGGTTGACCCTCAACATTGACTATATCATAATGCGATGTGTAATGGTGACAGAGCTAACGTGCCGGGAAATTGCTCCATTGTCA
The DNA here is from genome assembly GCA_947425015.1 of Pterostichus niger. Classification (NCBI taxonomy): domain Eukaryota; kingdom Metazoa; phylum Arthropoda; class Insecta; order Coleoptera; family Carabidae; genus Pterostichus; species Pterostichus niger. The sequence goes on along the minus strand of OX380340.1, from coordinate 36,112,838 downwards.
CTGGGGTATTTATTTATCTGTTGGTGGTAGGACTGCGAGGCTAGTTTAGTGATTTATGATTTGTGGATGTTGAAGTTAGACAAGGAGTTCATTTATGGAAGAAGGAGGATCCTTTAGATGATAAATTATGAGATTTATTCTACTGGAATCTTGTTGTTATCAGTTTTATTCACAGTTTATTACAAAATTAAATTATGCTATAACAGTTTCAAGTTGATGAATATTTTGATTATTTTCGTGTTAAATCAGCTGCAACAGCAAATCTCCCTGACTTCATGGGGTAGGTGGCTCAGTGGTATCGAGTCGGTCTGTGGATCCTGAGAACCCTGGTTCGATCCTCACAGCCGACAAACAATTTTCAGCAATTTAAATCTATGCCTGTGGCTTCCCCTCCACTAACATCTTTGGAAGCCGTGATTTGGCGGCTGGTAAACACACTTCACGCGAAGAAATATATCACTTACCAAGATCTGCTTAGGCAGAGTGGCACACCCAGTAATGGGTAAAAGGTGTGATGATATATTTATTTATTTATTTATTCCACTTAACTTATAAATAGTCGAATCATCTTTGGATATTGTTATATATAACTTTTGAGAATTTATTTATCACTTCTCGAACAACGGGACCAGGAAACCCCGATAACCAATGTCTTTTATTCATAGAATATATATATATATATATATATATATATATATATATATATATATACCGGGTGTAACATGAAAACCTGGCCATAGGCGTTTAACATGGGAAATCAGTTTTTCCTTGAGCAAAAGTGGCCAGTTGATTTTAGACAAAAATGGTTCAAATAAAAGTTGTAGTGCTTGAAATTATGGATCTTAATCAGTTTTCAGATTTTATTTTGCACGTTTTGTGAGCAAAATAATCGCATTAATATTTTATAAGAATTTTTACTTTATAGTGATAGCCATGGAATTGATAAACAAATGTGTGACGTTTTAACTGTCCGAAAAGTTTAGTTTGAACTTGGAATGTTATGGTGCGGCCAAATAATACTGATTAAATCACGTATTCTTCGAAAACTTTCACCAGAATAATTCCACTTAATAATTTGTAACTTTTCTTCATGTGAATAGTTATCCATTTTCAATAATGATATAACAACAATCACCTGTATTGTCACTTAAATAAATCACAAATCCATTTGAAACTAAACTTTTCTTTTCTGACAGTTAAAACGTCACACATTTGTTTATCATTTTGTCTCAATTCCATGGCTATCACTATAAAGTACAAATTCTTATAAAATATTAATGCGTTTATTTCGCTTACAAAACGTGCTAAATAAAATCTGAAAACTGATTAAGATCCATAATTTCAAGCACTACAACTTTTATTTGAAGCATTTTTGTCTAAAATCAATTGGCCACTTTTGCGCAAGGAAAAACTGATTTCCCATGTTAAACGCCTATGGCCAGGTTTTCATGTTACACCCGGTATATATATATATATATATATATATATATATATATATATATATATATATATATATATATATATATATATATATTATATCGGTATTTATTCAGTCTTTAGAAAGTGGTCCAAGCTTTATTTATTTTCTTTAATAACAGCAACTGTTCTTTGACATCCAACAATGTTCAACCGATTTTAATCAATTTTCTTGCAGGTCAAGTTTGATCGGAAAGCTTAACATATAAGACACTGATATCACTTTTGAAGACTCAAGTATATAACTGACTAAACAATTTATCGAAAAATAGACCAATGAGATAGCTGAATTTTCGTTAGTTATGATATTGTATATCATTATGTTACTAAGTGCATTTCGCAAAATACAAACCTTTGCGTATTACGGTCATAGATAAATGAATCACATTTCCTACATTAATACTTCTACTTAAATTAATCAAAAGTTTGTTAATCACTATTTTTTACCTCATTGAATTAATTATTTTTTATTGTTGTTTATTATACACATGATTGATGACAACTAATGTGAAATGATTTTGGTTCATTACCAAAGAGAATTATTTATAACGCTGTCATGTTAAAATTTTCGTTGTTCGGTTTTAGCTAAACCAAGTTCGAACCGAGCTCACCTAACCTAACCTAACCTAAGGACATAATTGGTATCATAAGAAACAGTCTTTGAAGGACTGGTAATTAAAATTTGAAAAAGAAATTATTTGTCCATTGTCGTGAAGCCGTCCTAATGCCAGGTTAAATATTAATTTCGTTATTCCAAATAAACATAATGGCTGGTAACACAAGCTCTGTTTTTGGGTGCTCTAAGAGCACGGTTTTAACATGTTAGAGATAGCTAAAGTACCCAAATACACTGCTCTTAAAACAGGCAAAAACAAAACTTGTGTTACCAGCCATTAAGTATTATAAATGTTCTACCGATATCGAATGTATTGGAATTGGAGACGGATGCATCTTCAGTCGATAGATAGCATTTATTGCCCTTAATATTTAATATTTGACTACTTTAATAAATAGTCAAACAAAACGAAAATATGAAGGGCAACTATTTGAGACCTCGTAATGGCAGCAAAAAATTACAATAAATATGTTCAGGAATATATGATATCACCCCTAAAAATAAAATTCTATATATGTGTATTTGCACTTTTACCAGATCTTCCTATTTTCCGTTACAAAAGTAGTTTATACAGCTAACAAAAAGGGGGATCAAACAATAATATCTGCGACAGTGCTACCACTACCTCGCACCAACAAACATAACAAAAGGAAGCGACTATTAAGGGCAGATTCACATAATGCAGTGTATTATCATAACGGGGACACGGACAGTTCACAGTTGTAGTCGGACAGTTTACTCTCGGTGCCTGTGAGATATGTGAACACGCCTTTAGTTAGCTGTCCGCCCATAACTTACTTGTACATCGCTGATATATGTACGAATATAGTAGAGCAGAGAATAGACCAACTGTAAAGAATCAAAACATAACACTCGTTTTTGTTTTAAATGTTTTATCGTGAGAATGGAAACAACAAACCCCCAATTTGATAATATTTCTTAGTAGACATTTAACCAAAATTATTATAGTCATATTTACTGGGTAGATGACTCAGTGGTATAGAGTCGGCATGTGGGTTAGATTTCCACAGCCGACAAACAATTTTTACCAAATTAAATCTGTCCCTGTTTCTCCTCCTCTATTAACGTCTTTGGGAACTGTGATTTGACGGTCGGTAACCGCACTTCGCGTTAAGAAATTTATCAATTATCGAAATCTGTTATGGCAGAGTTTCACAACCAGTAATGGGTAAAAGGCGTGATGATATATTTATTTATATTTAAATAGTTTCAATATTTATAAGAGCAGTCACAGCTCTGTAGGTACAACTTTTGTCTACTAGGCAAGAGGTCGTACGTTCCAAAATGATTAGCTTCAATTTATTTCCAAAAAATCATAATTGTATCTGAGTGTTTTGCATTCCACTATAACCTAATGTAATTGGGTCCTAGTTCAGTAAGTAGATCTTGTGACAACCAAATAAGAAATCATGCGTTAAAATCTGATTTCAACTTATTTATATTTAACAAAATCGATTTTGTCTGAGTGTTTTGTATTCATCTAGAAGCTATTGTTATTGGGATTAAGTTCCTGTTGTGCAGAATAACAAATATATGAAATACTGCAAAATTTATTACAAATTTATAGTGGAATTCTGTGATAAATCTAGAAATTTTCTAGGTTCGTAAATCTGTAAATAATGAACAAAATCACATTAATACTTGTTAATAAATAGAAAATATTTTTGGCTTTAGGATTCATTGCAAATAAAACTAATTCTTTTTATAAAATTTGAACGTGAAGCCTAAAATCTTCATATTAAAAGTCCAAATACAGGATCAACAACTTTTTAGAATGGAAAATATTTCATGAACTCATAAATTTCTTTGCGATTTTGTTCATCATTTACAGATTTACGGATTTACAAAACTCTTGGGTTTACACAGAATTCCAGCAATATTTGTCATCACATGATCTTTTTCTTCGATTTGCTTTTATTTATTTAAGGCTGACGTAAAATGTAAGTTTCGTTGGTGCAAACGAGCATTAGGTAAATATAATTACGCGATAGAAACTTAGTTGCAACTCGTCGGCCTGTGAATTTGCGAAGCCAAGTTTGATACCCGCAGCTGGCAAACTTTATTCCACATTAAAATTACTTCTGTGACTCCTCTCTACTACCTTCGTTGGGGGTCTTAATTTGACAATTGGTAACCGCAAATATATCATATACCGAGATCTGCTACAATAGAATGTTACATGGATATTTTTTATTTATATATATATATAATGGGGCAGGTGGCTCAGTGGTATCGAGTCGGCCTGTGGATCTTGAGAACCTTGGTTCGATCCCCACAGCTGACAAACAATTTTCACCAATTTAAAAAATCTACCCCTGTGGCTCCTCCTCCACTAATATCTTTGGAGGCCGTGATTTGACGGCTGGTAACCGCACTTCACGCGGAAAAATATATCACTTACCGAGATCTGCTTAAGCAGAGTGCCACACCCAGTGATGGGTAAAAGGCGTGATGATATATATATATATATATATATATATATATATATATATATATATATATATATCGGGCCAATTACTAGGTTATATGCCGATATATCCTTTGTGTGGCTGTCACAGGAGGGATTCGAACCCACGACTTTTCGATCGTGAGTCAGGCCCTCAACCTGTGCGGCCATCACGCGGGCCATTTTTTATTATTTATGTTGATGTAATTAAAAATTAGTGGTGGCCATAATTTCAGCATAAAATACAGCTGTAGGAATTAGCACCGCCATCTATTGATTTTCCTCGCGAAAATTGAATGTTCATTGTCAATTTTGAATAAAAATGACCACATTTAGACAAAAAATCGTGGTAGCTGTGAACGCATTATAATATATGAGGCGTGTCTAATGATGACGAAGTGATTATTGGCTGCGACTAGGCGTCGTGCGGCAGTGGCGTGCGGACAGGGGGCACGCACCGGAAACTCGACACTGCCGGAACCGATTTGTTCACGTGCCACTTGTTTCACGCTCCCGGACCGCGTAATTTTATTTACATGCGAAGTTTTGATATATTGATGGGAAACTTTACATACAATGATGGCTTCATACAAGAATAATTATGGTGTTTTATTTAAATATTCACATGATATTTTAAACCTTGTTTAAGCATTATTATGGTCATTTTATTTGCTCATCGGCTCTCAAAGATTCATGGCTAGTTTCACCACTTTCACATTAATATTAAAGGTTGTTTAAATGATATATAACAAATCAAACATTTAATAGCAACGTTAAATGTTTCATTTGACCATTCTTTTCAATACGATATTGTTCATTTAATGTATTAAAGGCTGTATTCTATTTGCCTCTTTGTTCAGTTAAATCAATTTAGTTAAATTAAACCACATAACTAAGTTAAATGAACTAAGCAAACTAATGCACTTATTGAAGTGGTTTACTTTAAATTGAATCCGAATGAGTAAATCTAGTACTGGGAATAGAATAAGTAACGTAAGTCAGTCAAATAAATAAGTGATACTGTTTAGTAAGTGTAAGATAGATTTGATTAAAATGGCAAATATAATATAATCGATATGAAATTACATTTTTACATTTGCGTTAATCAATATAAGATAATAATAATGGGGTAGGTGGCTCAGTGGTATCGAGTCGGCCTGTGGATTTTGAGAACCCTGGCTCGATCCCACAGCCAACAAACAATTTTCACCAATAAAAAATATAAAATAAACACTTGGCTATGTTTCACAAAATTCAGCCTCCAAGTCACCTTATGAGGGCATCGTTAGAGGCTGACCAGCACAGTTAGTAACCATAGACGCGTTTCGCTCTTATTAGAGCTCGTCAGTATGGTATAACTCACTTCTTCACCAAGAACAAAGTTCACGTGAAGAAGCTGGCGACGAAGAACTGTGCCAGCAGAGAATAAGATCTCTAACAAACAGGTAAGATGACATGAGAAGTTCTGTGGAACAGGCCATGCCATCTACCGAAAAAAAGGAAAGCTACGTAATAGCAATTTAAATAACATTTTCACCAAATTAAATGTGGCTGTGGCTCCCCCTCCACTAACATCTTTGAGGGTCGTGATTTGACGGCTGGTAACCGCACTTCACGCGAAGAAATATATTTGCTCTGGCAGAGTGCCACACCCAGTAATGAGTAAAAGGCGTGATGATATATTTATTTTATTTAATAAATGAATAAGGAACAATAAAAACAAAGACAAAATTAATTGTCCATCTGTTTAGTGAACTCAGGTTTAATAAAAAAATTAAATAAACATTGGTTAGAGTTTCACAAGGTTTTCAGCCTCCGAGTCAACTTATTAGGACATCATCAGAGGTCGGTCAGCACAGTTAGTAGCCATAGACGTCTATGGTTACTAATAATAACTTGGTCGCGATTTCATTTCTCCATATCACAATCTTAAATTATCTCTCAGCTATGACATTCATATCTAACGTTGCCTAGGGTAACCGTGAGATCTGAAAATTGTAACATGATCTTTTGATAGTAACCTTCTTAGCAACTATTGTGGATTAGGACAATTTATATTAAATGTAAGTACGATGTGCTATATTTTCGTAGTATCAGCAGATGGGTAAATATGGCATTGCGCTTTTCAATTCCAATCCAAGAAATCCAACATATGTATTGTCTTGGTAGTATGTCTGCTTAGTTGAGTTGCAATTTGATTGTGTTGTTAAGATTGAGAAGTCTGCTTATAAAATCAAACTATTGGAGTTTTCTCGACGTAAAAGAGTTACCTCTACATGTGTGTGTAGTGTTTGTTGCAGGGCAACACTAACATAATAAAACTGAATCGCAGTAAGCCCGGTGGCCGGGCAGTGAGACCTCGGCCCTGGCTCCGGTGCTCCGGAGCCGGACAAAGCCATGACCGGAGTAAATTGCCGGGCCGGATTAAGGAGGGATTTGTTTGCGAGTCTCTGTGGTACCTGCAATACTGGGCTTGGGGCCGTGTGCCGTGTGCCGTATGCCGTGTGGAGCACGCTCTACTACCAGTATTGTCCGGGAAGGATTTTGTCAGTTTTTAATTGAATGCCTGAGTTTATTGTTTTAGTGTGGTGGCGTTACGAGAGACTTTTAATAAGAGGGGAATTGGATTGTTACCGGTTAAGGCTACGCGATGTTCTAAGTGTTCTCTCTTCTTTCATTACCAAGCTTTTTCTAAATGGACCTTCGTTTATATTAAACACAATATTTACCTACCTACCTTATAAATGTTTCTTGAAATGTTAGAAATTCATACGCAACACAAAAATCACATACATATTTGTTTGCATGATCGATTTTTATTACACATTACTGATCGATACAAACAAATTTTATGTCAAAATAATATTCAACTTTAATTTCGTTATTCCTCTTGATCTTCAAAATCACCCTCAACCGGTAAAAAGAACTTCACTGTCGTTAATACTTTGACTAACTATAATTTATTTAAAAATAAATAAATATATCATCACGCCTTTTACTCATTACTGGGTGTGGCACTCTACTGTAGCAGATTTCGGTAAGTGATATATTTTTGCTCGTGAACTGCACTTAACGATCATATATACACTACTCTCCCGCGTGATGGCCGCACGGAATGAGGGTCTGACTCATGCAGGGTTCGAAGATATATATCAATCGATATATATCATGATATTTATTTTGATATATATCGTTATATTTTTGCAATGATATATATCCATTATATAAAAATATCAAATAGTTTTTGTGATATAGCCTCCGGAGAAGTGAAATTTTTCGTATTTTTCAGTTTTTCTACTTTTCCGAGGCTATATCTCGAAAACTAAATGTGATATGAAAACGCGCTCAACGGCATTAATTTTCCGCCAAAAAATCGCAAAAAGCGGTTTTTTAACATTTTCTCGAAAACCAGAAGTCATATGCATTTGAAGATTGCACCACTGGATTCAGTGGGTCAAAATACATATATATGTAAATTTTCGTTTTAATAATCCTACGATTAAGGATTTTTGGGAAAATTTAATTAAAATCTGAAAAAACCAAAGGGGTACCCCTTAGGAAATAATTAAAAATATTAAATTGCTTAAAATTGTATGAAAATTTGCTTATAAGTCAATTCGGACACGGGGAATTCAACGCCGTTGAGCGCATTTCCATATCGTGTTTACTTTTTGAGATATAGCCTCTGGAAAAATGAAATTTTTCGAATTTTTCAGTTTTTCTACTTTTCCGAGGCTATATCTCAAAAACTAAATGTGATATGAAAACGTGCTCAACGGCATTAATTTTCTCGTGCTTCAGTTAACTTATAAACATAGTTTCAGCGATTTTTATTTTTTTCTATTTTCCGCCAAAAAAATCGCAAAAAGCGGTTTTTTAACATTTTCTCGAAAACCAGAAGTCATATGCATTTGAAGATTGCACCACTGGATTCAATTTAGTTTTTGAGATATAGCCTCCGGAGAAGTGAAATATGTATTTAAAAATATAAAAATTAATATAAAATATATTTAAATATTTCTAAGAAAAATAATACCCTATGTATTCTTACAAATATTTGAATATAATTAATAGTTTTAATTTTTAATTCAATTTTTAAAATATCCTTATACAATTTTGAGCAGTGTATATCACTTACAGAGATCTGTTACGGAAGACAGTCATACTCAGTATGATATATTTAAGTGTTTTAAATCAGTTTCAAATGGAATTTGGTCATTGTCAAACACTTGATTCGATAGTATCTATTTAGTTTTGCAGACTCTTAATTTGTATCAAACTTGTTGGATGGAGTCAAAAGACTTTAAGTTTTATAATATTTTACGTGCTGACGTTTCGGTTCCAGGGATTGGGCCAGTATCAAAGCTAGTGGTAGACAAGTCTCATTTAAATAAAAATAAAATAGTTTAATTACAATTTTAAGCCACAGTTTATTTATTTATTTAGGTTACGCTGTACAACAGGAACTTAATCCCAATTACAGTACAGAGTCTGCACTCACCGGGCCGCAGTGTGATAGTTTATATAATTTTTAGCTTGAGTGCGATTCGAACTCGGGATCTCCGGATTCGAATTCCGTATTGCTATCCACACCACCGTACTGACGGACAGTTAAACTCTTGGAGTTGATGTTCAAATTCCGTTCGTCATAATTGATTCTAAGTATTACTAGTTTTTAACTATGAGTGTTTTATTTTTATTTAACATGTAATTTGTCTACCACTAGCTTTAATAATGGGACCGAAACGTTAGCAAATAAAGTATTAAACAAGTTTTATTTAAAAATGTGCAGCTTATCTAATGTTCCTATGTGATTTAATGTGTATAGCTTGCTGCGTTGTTGTGATTAAATAAAAAAGTGAAGAATGAGTAAATAGAAGTTTGTATAGAGATAGGTTTAGTCCCGTCTCATGATTCTCCCATAATCTGAATTCATTGAACGCGCGTAAGTAGTAAATTTTCATTGCATTACCGGCGTCTGGAACTGGGAGTCGTTTGGGTTTGTGGTTCCATTTACGTTGTCGTAGCGTTGCGACGCCACGGAGTCTCGGGTGCTCGTGTACGCGAAACGCGAAAGAGATATTTACGACTCCATCAGCCACTGCTTTATTTTATTGCGGTTAAGGAGAAGTGGATGAGGAAATGGACGGGAATGCGAACAGGGAGAAAATGCACCCGGCAAATAACTACACTTACTTGTTAAAAGTACACACGGAAACATAAAAAAAACTATAGCTACTGTAGACACTGGATACAATAGATATTAAATTGTTGGAAATTTATAAACACGAACTTCAAATAAGTTCATAAATATGTCATCACATTTTGTATTAAATTGCGGATACAACTTGTAATAGACACATTTATAAGAAATCTAGGAGATTTATATTTATATTGATAATTCTAAAACTAGAGCGCTATTATTGTGTTACTACTATTAGTAATGATTTATGAAGTTTTAGTTGTAAGTGTGCAACACAGAAAAAGTACATTGCTGTGAAAAGTTGACAATTACGCTCTCATTTGTCATCGTAAAGTTGACGTTTTCTGTAGAACAATCGAAATAGCTATTTATGTAACTAATAAGGAAATGAAGGTTATTACCTTACGCATGTGAAATTTGCAGAACGAGGCGTAGCCGAGTTATGTAAACACATAAGTAACGTAATAACCTATTTCCTTACTAGTTCCATACAATATTTTTTCTACTTCCGTTCTAATAAATACGAAAGAGTGTTTTTGAAATTATGAAATTTTGACATATTAATGACAGTTTTTAAATTAAAAAAATAAAAGAATAATACATCAGAATTCGTCTACCAAGATATCTGTTGCTGTTACCTCATTATTTCACTAGTTAAATAATGCAGTTCATTACCTACCTCAAATACGTGAAATAAAACGTCTATTTCCTAACGGAAGTAGAAAAAATAAGTTTGTCGCGCGTCTCCAATGGCAACGCGCAAAAATATATTAAATGCGCTCTTATTTCAATATTTACCATGCAAATAAAACAGAATCCTGTCATATTGACAGTTGACAGAACGAACTTATTTTTAGTATACATACGGTTTTTTTATAATTTTAAGATGCAACCGTTAAAAAAATTATGTGTGTATCATGAGCGTAAAGTATCTTTGTTTCTCTTACACTATAGGAGCTCTCGCCTTCGGCTCGTTCTGCAATTACCGTGTTCGAGGATCAAAGAACAACTTTACGTTCTTAATACACAAATAACTATTTTTAGACTCCCATGGTTACAGGATTCGGCTAACGCCGTATCCCAAAATTGCCATCAGAGGCCGAGAATATATCACACAATATACTATTGTTCTTTCCAGTCGAAATTTCTTGTTTTGCGCAACAAGCTTTCAATTTGGAACCACAATAATTATAAGCTATCATCAGACTAAACAGTTAAAAAAGATACAAAGTTGAGTTTGAAGAATATATTAAATATCTTAGTTAGTTGAATGGTTTCCTTAATTCCATTCATGCATTAAAGTAGTACATCATAATAAAATCATCTACAAAATATAACAATTATAAAATGTATATTTTTTAAACTATAAGGAGACAGCCCCTGATTTAATAAGTCTAACACAGTCAATAAGCATCAACACTCCGCACGCCACACATAATATAGAGAGCACTAAATAGAAGGACGAGGATCGATTCCCGACGTAGCACAATAATAGCACGCCCAGCGCGACATTCAGTGAACCACCAGCCCCATTCAGGCACAGCTCCGTCAAGTCGTTCTTCTTCTCTAGGATCACCATCAGGATCAGCGTTCCTACGGTGATGATGCAGTTGGGGACAGCAACTGCGATGGCTATGATTGTTGATCTGTCTGGGGCGAAATGCCACTCGAATAGGCAGATGTATACTATTGTGGCAATTATGCAGATTGACTGTAAGAAAATAGATTTAAGTACAACTAACCAAAACTCACTGGATTTGTTTCTACTTTTTATTACTGATAAATGCAACCGATAATAGGTAGCTATTTACATTATAAGCCAGGTAAATAAGTTTTTACGGTTTGTGTAAGATATTGCCGTCCGAGATGACGAAGTTTGGAATTTCGAAATGAATACCATAAATTATTAATGCCTATGGCACACTGGTCGATGAGCGTCGATGAGCATCGATGAGCTTCTCGATGAAACAACAGAACGCACTCTTCATTGACAAACAATGAAAGCTTCTAAAGTTGAGAAAGAAAAACTAAATTTCAAAAATATGCTAACGTGAAGTGAGACACAAAAGAAACGTTCGTTTCATCGATGAGCTCTTCGATGGAAATAGAGGAGCCTCTAATTTTTGTCGGTGACGGGTGCGTTCTGTTGTTTCATCGAAGAGCTCATCGATGCTCATCGACGCTCATCGACCAGTGTGCCATAGGCATAACAGACATATGATGTACTGTGGCATAAAAAACGTGATAATATATTTATTATTTATCATCAAGCCAAAGATTAGAATAATTTTAGGGAAAAATCTCCCAACAAACTTTTTAATAAATTTATCTCCTTCAGTCCCACAAATTCAAATATTATTATATTTGATTTTAATAGAACTTAATTTTAAATATATAAATATACGAAAAGGACTAATGCTTTATAGACACTGATATCCAAATGTATGTCAGTGCAAAGTGTGAGTTATTTTTTTTTACTGATGTTGACGTTTGATAGAATATATTACAATTTAGCCAATTTTAGAAACTATTACAATGAATATTACAAATCTAAAATTGTTGTAAACTTAGGTTGATGATGAGTTTTCATAGATAATTTGTTATTATTATCTTGATTAATTAATTTTTATGAGGCTTCAACTACTATAAGAGATTCAGTCTGCAAAAAGATTTCATTTATTCCTTTGCTTCAACTAAGTAAAGACATGCGTGAAGAAAGATCCAGAATGAGAGGAATAAATGATTGTCTATGGAGAGAACGTGAATGTGATTGAAGCGAGGATAGTGTGACAGGATGAGAATGTTTAACGAAGACTGGTTTTTTGATAAATCTGATGAGTGGATGCTCTGTGAATGTTTCAGGGATTCGTGCTACTCCATTTGATAGGATATAGCTTGATGTTATGTATGCATAAATAAAATATGTCATTAATGAATTCACACTTTCTGTAGGAGTTTCAATCTAGTAAACGTAAGTTACCTTACTGGGCTATGATTTCCTAATGTGACTAATACAACGTGCTTGGGACAACTTAACATATACATATATTATTTCATCATTCGAACAGTTTTAACTTAATTCAAGAATAATTTTTACGGTGGTTTAAACTGTTTTTCTGTTGTGTCCGAAATTGTATTTTGACATTATAGGTTTAGGTTTTAGACCAAAATATTAATACTATTATAAGTAAATGATTACATACTATTTCAATAACTTTGAAGTAGAAGCTGGGATCTTTGAAAATCTCTTTACAGTTTACCATTTTAACAAGCGTATACTATTTAGAAGATAGCAGATTATATCACTAACGTCAGCAACTTAATTTTTGACATATACAGTGAGAGCTTTTGTTTTACACAGCAAGAATAGATTCTATTTTCATTTATATAATTGTTTAAATTACGTTGTACAACAGAAATTTAATCTCAATTATATTCGCTTATAATGAAATTGATGATTCTGAACACGAATCTGTTGTCAAAATGTTGGTATCAGTCAAAGTTTTAGTAATAATTGCAAAATACGCATTTTTTAATGTTTTTTTTTTGGGGTATAGACAATTTTCAAGTAAATGTTCATTTATTTGAGTCAGAAATTTTTAATAGAATTTATAATCCAATGGAAAAATGTTCAAGTGCATATGTCTTCTACTTTTCGAGAAAATGTTAAAAAACTGGTTTTTGCCATTTTTTTGGCGAAAATTTGAAAAAAATAAAAATGGCTAAAAATTAGCTTAAAAGTTAATTGAAGCACGGGAAATTCAATGGCGTTGATCGCAACTTCATATTTATCTTGGATTTTAAGATATAGCTTCGGAAAAGTAGAATATCTAAAAAAAATGAAGAATCTAGATTTTCCGGAGCGTATATCTCAAAAATTAAACAAGATATGAAGCTGCGCTCAACGGCATTGAATTCCCCGTGTCCGAATTGACTTATAAGCAAATTTTCATGCAATTTTAAGCAATTTCATTTTTTTAATTATTTCCTAAGGGGTACCCCTTTGGTTTTTTCAGATTTTAATTAAATTTTCCCGAAATTCCTTAATCGTAGGATTATTGTAGCGAAAATTTACATACATATGTATTTTGACCCACTGAATCCAATGGAAAAATGTTCAAGTGCATATGTCTTCTACTTTTCGAGAAAATGTTAAAAAACTGGTTTTTGCTATTTTTTTGGCGAAAATTTGAAAAAAATAAAAATGACTAAAAATTAGCTTAAAAGTTAATTGAAGCACGGGAAATTCAATGGCGTTGATCGCAACTTCATATTTAGCTTAGATTTTAAGATATAGCTTCGGAAAAGTAGAAAATCTAAAAAAAATGAAGAATCTATATTTTCCGGAGCGTAAATAAATAAATAAATATATCATCACGCCTTTTACCCATCACTGAGTGTGGCACTCTGCCTAAGCAGATCTCGGTAAGTGATATATTTTTTTGCGTGAAGTGCGGTTACCAGCCGTCAAATCACGGCCTCCAAAGATATTAGTGGAGGAGGAGCCACAGGGGTAGATTTTTCAAATTGGTGAAAATTGTTTGTCGGCTGTGGGAATCGAACCAGGGTTCTCAAGATCCACAGGCCGACTCGATACCACTGAGCCACCTACCCATATACCGGAGCGTATATCTCAAAAATTAAACAAGATATGAAATTGCGCTCAACGGCATTGAATTCCCCGTGTTCGAATTGACTTATAAGCAAATTTTCATGCAATTTTAAGCAATTTCATTTTTTTAATTATTTAATTCAATTTTCCCGAAATTCCTTAATCGTAGGATTATTGTAGCGATAATTTACATACATATGTATTTTGACCCACTGAATCCAATGTTTTTTGGGGTATAGACAATTTTCAAGTAAATGTTCATTTATTTGAGTCGTTTCATAAATTTTTAATAGAATTTCTGAAACTGGACTCAAATAAATGAACATTTACTTGAAAATTGTCTATACCCCAAAAAAACATGAAAAATTGAGTATTTTGCAATTATTACTAAAACTTTGACTGATACCAACATTTTGACAACAGATTCGTGTTCAGAATCATCAATTTCATAGGAAATCATATCCCGCATGTCTATTTTACGCTAACTGGCGACACAATAGAATTAATTTGCTATACCCCTATTTTCCGGTAGGCTTAAAACTTCAACCGCTCGGTGGCACGGGTTAATCATAAAAAAACACTGAATCCTTTTGGGAAACTCATTTTTTTTGGAATGTCTGGCGATCTAGGGGGGTCCCGAAGAATGTTCGAAGGTCGCCCAAATAACGGACATCCTAATATATATATATATATATATATATATATATATATATATATATCTGTGGCGCTACAGCCCAAATCGGGTCTGGGCCTACAGGACACACCGAGCCGCAGTTTTTACACTGCCATACTGCCGGTTTTCGTAGTCGAATGCTAGAATTCTTAGATTACTAAAGTTCTGCGATGTTTCAACTTAATTTCATAGTCCAGTTGCACCGAGTGCTTATAATGAATGATTTCAATGGATGAAGCTGTTTGCACTCGGTGAAACATGATTATAAAACTAACCAACTAACTATTACTCTGTATTATATATAAGATCGGTTTTGTTAGCATCTATTCATTTCTGAAGATGGTATAACAGCAGAAATTATACAATAAAGTGATATTGTTTAATTTGTGAAACAAAACCAAGTGTTTTCCATTTTATTTTTATAATTAATGTCTTAATTTTGGCAATGCGATTGCTTGCATTAATTGACATATAACTACTAATTGTAATTACTAAATGTATAGCTCTGAATGCAGCTTAAGTCTTTTTATAATAATAATGGACTTGGCAGTCTTGAATCCTCATCTTTTGCATATTTTAAAAGAAAGTAAAACTCTTCATTGCTTCAATATCCTGCAAGATAGAATAAAGTGCAGCAAGAGCAGCGGTGGTCCAGTCGTGTGTCGTGTTGCTAAGTGAAACGAAGTTCATGTAATTAGATTCGGATAAGCTACAACACCTGGCCGAAGCGAGCTGTGTGCAGGAAGCACTGCATCTAGAGAGCCGACGGTGTTCTCGTGTTCTGGTTTCACCGCCAGCGCAGATAATGAATTAATTGAAAGCAATCTTCTTGATCCTGTTTAAATGCTGCCTTCTAGTGTTTTACTTCAAGCTGAAGTTGCCCAATGCACTCTATTTGTATCTAGTCGTTGTAAAGGATTTTCAAAAGTTATCAGTCACTTTTCGCTGTCAGACAAAGTATAAATAATAAATGATTCAACGGTTTGTGCGACCTCATTTAATGGAATATTTTGTGACGATTTATTTATTATTTTGCAAACAAGAAATAATACCAATTTGTTACTTTGCACAACTGGAACTTAATTTAAATTAGTGTGGCTTGTGAAAGACATAATGGTATATGTTTATGGTACCATGGTTTACTAGTAATTAATATCAACTTTAAAATTTCAAATGGAACATACTATATTTTTATACATTTAAAAAGTATATGAAATATGCTTTCTCTACGATTGCTACGAAAAGTTGACAATTACGCTTTAATTTGTCATCGTAAAGTTGACTTTTCTGTGGATCAATCGAAAAATATCTTTTTTGCGCGTTTCCAACGACAACGCGCGAAAAAGATATTAAATGCGCGCTTATTTCAATAGTTACCAGGGATGCAAACAATACAGAAACTTGTCATATTCACAGTTGACAGAACGAATTCATTTTCAATACGCGTACATTTTTTTAAAATTTTAAGATGCAATCGTAGAAAAAATTATGTGTGTATCACGAGCGTAAAGTGTCTTTGTTCCTCTTACACTATTGCAGCGCGAGCACAAATAACTATTTTGTACTTGTAACCTTCAAAATGACACTTCCCGCACGCAACACTCAATCTGAAACAAGTGCTTCCAGATTGACTCGACTGTAAAAAATGCAAAAAAACACTGGGCCTTTGGAACATTCTAAAATAAATTTGTATTGCTAATAATAAAATCTAATTTATAAAATACAACTTCCCTGAATTTTCTTTTATTAAAAGTTTGAGAAATAAGAGTAAGAGCAGATGAATACGTTGTTGGAATGCACTCGAAAAAAATATCCGAAAAGAATAAATCCTCTAGGAAGATTGTAAGTTAAAACAAAATTAAAGTAAACATTTAATAACAATTTATTTAAATTAAAATGATTTTATAAATATTCAAAATAATTCCCAGCCCTATCAATACATATTTTGTGTTTCTGTCCAAATAGGTGTACACTAATTTTTTATAAATAAATTTATCCTGAAACACCTTGTTTCTGAGGTACACTAGCAACAAAATTGGGTGTTTAGACAAATTTGATGTGCGCTATAAGTTCAATTTGAAGTTTAAAAGTTGATAGTAATTACTAGTAAACTGGAGACTACGTCATGAATGTACATCCATCTTAATTTAACTTATATGTTGGTGTATAAATAATGTTATATGAAATAAACTACTAAGTTGTAAATATTAGATCTCTTAAAATATAAGACTGCGTATAAGTTGAAGTCAACAAGATTAATCGCACGATTTCTTGCTTGTTAATTAGTAAACGCAAATTTTGCTATTGGTGACGATTATTTCAAAAACAAGCACAGGAAGATACTCCCTTCCTTCCTCATCTTTTTTTCATTTTCAGTTTTTTAATATACAGTGAGTAACTGCAACTGTGTTAAATGTATTTTTAAACAAGCGCATGAGATGCTGCCTTCTTTTCTTATAGATTCGTTTCTTATAGAGAAGTGGACGTAAGTGAAGATTTACGAAATAGGTGTACAGGAGCGAATGGATGGATGTTTGTTGCTTGATGATGGATTTTGGTTGTGAGGAAAGAAAGAGTTCGTATGGAGGAAATGTTAATGTGACACACGATGAGAATGTTGACGGGTTCGTGCTACCCTATTTAATGGGATATAGCGTGATGTTATGTATGTATGTATGTATGGTTACGAATATTATCCAGTTATAATGGAAATATCTTATAGCTTATGTGGTGTAATTCATGTCGATGTATATGTAGTTTTGTTGCCAGTTAAGTTGAAATTTGCATACATATTTTGGCTTTTAGTTTGTTTGTTACCCGTACCTTAGTGTATTTTTCTGTAATAAAATATTTAAAAAAGAACAATTTAACACAATTTTTATTATCAGTTATAAAACTCTGGATGATTAGTCAGATTATCAACCAAAGTAAATACTGGGTGTCGACTAAGAAATGAGGAACAAATAGTTGTAATGTAATCGGATTTCTCGGCATATAAAGAAGAGCAAACTCGTCGCACGCGTGTATAGCACGCGTCGTGTTCATGTTGATGTTTGTTCATCTCGCGCGCCCTGTATGCTCGTGTGTCGTGTCTGGGCAAACACACCACCGCCCTGTGTTGTTATTCAACCCCCGGTATAACATTCTACGTATGTATGCGTGTAATGTTACATAGTTCGGATGGTAAATAGTGATTTAATGTGATTCTGGAACTGAAGCAAGTGAGAAGAAAATGTTGATAATTCTATGAGGGATATCACGTCACAGAGCGAGATCCAGGATTATTTATAATAGTTATTCGTGTATTAAGAGTGTAAAGTGATTCTTTGTTACTCGAGCACGGTAATTGCAGCGCGAGCCGCAATAGTGCAAGAGGAACAAAGACACTTGACGCTCGTGATACACACATCATTTTTTCTACGATTGCATCTTAAAATTATTAAAAAACGTATGTGTACTGAAAATAAATTTGTTCTATTAACTGTCAATATGACAAGTTTCTGTTTTGTTTGTATCCCTAGTAACTATTGAAATATGCGCACATTTAACGTTTGTTTCGCGCGTTGCCATTGGAGACGCGCAAAAAAGATATTTTTCGATTGTTCCACAGAAAACGTCAACTTTACGATGACAAATGAGAGCATAATTATAAACTTTTCATAGCAATCGTAGAAAAATATATTGTATCTGTACGTTTTTGGAGATATTGGAGCTTAATTGATTCTTTTACTCGCGTTATTAAAATGTCATTTATAATGTACTGGTTTCCATGGCCCTAAATAACATATTAATCGTATGTTGGTAAACCGTGGCTTCGAACGTTTTAGTCACGGCTTGAGATATTAAGCACGGAATGAAGTTAGCATCTGTCATTGTAATTTAACCTTGAAGTCAGCGAGATTTGATTTGAGTTTTGTTTGATAGATGTAACTTTGTATTTTAGTGTGTTAGCCACGTATTTTCACATTTGAAATGATCTTTTGCCAAGCCAGAATTTAATAAAAGGTCTCTCTTTCTCTCTCTCTCTGCAATTGACTTGGAGTCCGCACCGTGAGAGTCTAAGTCTGAAACAGCGTGACACCGAGAATTGGTGTCTATCGAATGACACTTTTTAACGTTTTAAAAGCTTACATTTTAATTTGGCATCGCTGATTCAATGTTTGCAGGAGCTTTTGTGAACTTGCTTGCCACTCAATTTTATTCTAAAGTTAAAACAGCAAGGGAGAGTTTTTCATTCGTGCCCCGAGCGTGAAACATATTGTCCGTGCCTCGCCGCGCTCCGTGTATGTTTGAACAACGAACGCAGCGCAACGCATCGTTCACGTGCTTCAAATTTAAAGTAGGCGGATGGGTTGAGGTTGACAATCTTTTGTCTCTACCCGTGAGAATGTTGTTGTTTCTAAAATTGTTTTTATCAAAGCACTGATTTCAATTTGAAATGGCGAGTGTTTATAATATGCGTATGCACTTTTCAAGAGTTTTAAATTATTATTTCCCATTGTGTGATTTGATTTTTAACATATTTATAATTGTTACATTTTTCCTTCTCACAAGTAACACTACCCAACCGATTTAAATGAAACTTGGCACACTAATAGAACTTTAAAAAATATTGAACCCCTATTTTTTTTCTTTTGGAAGTTGCTTTTTAGGGGTACAAACCACCCCTGAAAGGTGGTAAAAGCAAGAATCGCCATAAATGAAATTAAATAATACCAAAATATTACGCGTTCAACATTGGTTGCCCAGGGGTTTTTGAGATCACCAAATTCTATTTTGATCATATACTCTTGTTTAGGTTGTTAAAAAGGGGATGGGGGATGAAATTACGATATTCAATTGAAATAGAGTTTTATGTTTAAAACTAGTTACTCTGGGGTTTTTGGGGTCACTGAATCTTCGAGGTTACCCCTGGGTAACCAATGTTGAACGCGTAATATTTTGGTATTATTTAATTTCATTTATGGCGATTCTTGCTTTTACCATCTTTTATGGGTAGTTTGTACCCCTAAAAAGTCACTTTCGAAAGATAAAAATAGTGGTTCATCATTTTTTTTAGAGTTCTATTAGTGTGCCAAGTTTCATTTAAATCGGTAAGTGACAGTTGGGTAGTGTTACTTGTCAGTGCTTACAATAGAGTGTCTAACTGCAATTGTGTGACATTTTCTTTCAATACAAGTGCAACCTTTCGCTCATTTGATTTCTTATATTTTTAGAGTCATTGTTAGAGGAGTAAACGTGAGTTATTTGAGATGTTTAGAGCATGTGAAACGTACTTCGAATGAAAGATTGTTGTAAAAGCTGTATAGGAGCGAATGGCTGAGGGATGTGATTGAAGGTTTATTGCCTGATGAATGATTTTAAATCTGATAAATAAATGAAACGAGGATGGTGTGTTAGGATGAGAACTGATTATTAGATGAATCTGATGAAGACTGAATAAAATTCCTGATAATCCAGGCTTCGATGTGATATATAAATAATATTGCATGGAAAGAAACTTGCTACATGACATAAAGTTAACAGAAAAACAATATGGTGAGGTGGTCTTCATTATCAGATCTTAAGATTGTTTTCATTAGGATGATGTTATCTTCATGGTTACTTATTTAATCACCAAGGATTCTTGTTTATTTACTTTGATTATGATAGGCAATTATAACCCAGAGAATAAAACCGAAACTCGTGTCTAATTCTATGATTTGATAGATTTGTAATTAATGAACAAAATCACATCAATATTTATTGATAATTAGTAAATATTTCAAGTTGTGATTTGGTTCATCATTTGTATGAATATTAATGTTTTGTAAAAGCCAAAGTTGCGGAAGGAATAAAATGAGAGATATAATTTTAATACTCTGATTCAAGTATTGATGGTGTGAGATGAATTGTTCATCATTTACAGATCTACAAAACTTATGGATTTACACAGAATTCCACCATTAAACGAAAGGTCTTGCGTTAAAATCTGACTGACATCAACGTGTATCAAATAAATATGATTGTGTTTGAGTGTTTCGGATTTCACTATAAGCTATATACTGTAATTGGGATGAAGTTCCTGATATTCAATATATTCAAGATGATACCATTCATAGCGATGATGATATCAAAATGATAGAGGCACTAATGCACCCTAATGTATTTTCCTTATTCCATTTAATCTATAAACATCAAGTACTTATCTCAATTTCAGTGCAAGTGCATTTTATATTACCAACAATAATAATTCGAGAATGACTATATTATTTTATGAGTATACAGTGTCCATGACACCACGAGATTACTTATTTGTAATTATTGATTTCTGATAACTCTATCATTACATTATTTTATAGCTTTGTTCAGCTTATCAGAGTGTGGTAGGATTAAAAATTTTGTACCCGTCAATTAGTACCTAGGTATTCTAAAATTCTATAGCTGTACATTTTACCTGTTTATAGTGTAGACAGACAGCAGTCATATAGGTTACAGCTTTACACCCATTACACCATATAAATGTCAGTTTACAATAAAATATGACCACTCTACTCTAACTGATAGCGTGGAAAAAAACATACTTTACATACATGAGATAACCTCACATAAACATGCGAAAAATGTAATATTGTTAATGATGCTGCCATCGTTTTATGCTAGTGTGCGTTATGTAATGTTTAATATATAATAATATATTTATTATTACTCCACAGAACGAATCCTAATTACCGAGTAAGTTACAATAATAAATAGTGAGATTAGAAAATACACAAAGAATATACAAAATATAAAAAATAAACAAAGTATGAGAATAACAATTAAAAATAAGCAGTAACAAAACAGTAATAAATTACTATGTAATTTCAAACAATTTATCTAAATTACTTTTAAAATCGTTCATATTTAGAGTAAAATCTAATTCAGAACAAACAGAATTATATGTGCGACATATAGAATTGATTGGAGAGTTGTAGTGATAGCTGGTACGAGAAGGCTTACAGAAAAAGGTAGAGTTGCATCTAGTATTACAGGTGTTAATGTAAAAGTCTATATATATATATATTGATATGCCAAGAGGCATTGGATTGATCAAATTTATATGACGAAAAAAAATTACTTATTTGTAGGTTCTAATATTATGTAAAGTAAATCATTTTTATTCAAATACATTTTATTTCATTATTAATATAATCTTTTCCAAACATTCTTATCCTTTTATACATCTTTCATTCAAGTAACAAACTTTCAATTATATTTACCTTTCTATTCTAATTGCAATCTTTTACCATCAGTTTTACCTACTTATACCTGCTTTTCATCACTGATTCATTTGTTTAGTACGATGCTGTGGGTGTATGACATTCAAATCTGGAGATCCAACTTAAAACAACGACTCAATGAGTCCGGACCCTGTACTGTAATTGAGATTAAGTTCCTGTTGTGCAGAGTAACATAAATAAAAAATAAAATATATATGATAATTTGTTTCCACCTAGTCTAATGGTAATATTATATTTGAATGAGGTATTTTTATTAATTCTGCCGATAGTTAATGGGAACTTTATCGATGCGTTGAAAAGACACCTTAAATAAAATCATAGGTTGTTCAACTTTTTTTAAATGGTGAAGAGTAAACAGAGATTGAGATAGTTATTTTCAACTATTAACTAATTTATTTATTTGCTATTTTGCACAACAGGAACTAAATCCGAATTATAGTATCTTATAGTTTTATCCATGGGGTAGGTGGCTCAGTGGTATCGAGTCGGCCTGTGGATCTTGAGAACCCTGGTTCGATTCCCACAAAGCCGACAAACAATTTTCACCAATTTAAATCTATCCCTGTGGCTTCCCCTCCACTATCTTTGGGGGTCGTGATTTAACGGCTGGTAACCGAACTTGACGCGAAAAAATATATCACTTACCAAGATCTGCTTAGGCAGAGTGCCACACTCAGTAATGGGTAAAAGGCGTGATGATACATTGATTTATTTATTTATAGTTTTATCCAGTGTACTCAGATTCCGTCGTATTTTTTATTTATTTCTTGGAATTAGTTAGATTTGAAGCAGCTCATATATAATAATAATTCTTTCTTCGGCCTAATAAAGTTTTTATTTAAACACTGAAACAATTAGCAAACTAATTTTTATTTTTACATGAATTTCTCAGAATATCCTAATCTGTTAAAATTTTATTCTATTTCTAGTCTATCAACATAAAAATTATAAATTTTCCTTGTCAGTGTAAATTGTTCAAAGGTCAACGCCAGAAATATAAAATAAAAAACGGCAAACAATGGAGTGAAGCAAATGGCTGATCCACGTGGTTACCGCGCGGTACGGTGTCAATAATAAAGTGTTTCTTTATCGCGGCATGACTGATCGGTCATAAATCTTTCAATTGCTTATCAAACGGCCGCGACTGACGATCGCCGGGACGAAGTACCGACGGCGAAGAGACGTATAACAAAGTGCCGTCTGATGGTGCTATTTGGGCAATTGAGGGTTATTGGAACTTCATAGACGGGGAGAAATAAAAATGTGTCATTGAGAACTAAATAAACTTTCTAAATGTAGAAGCTGTAAGTCGTAAAAAGATTGCTGGGTTTTTAAGTAATTAATACAATTTATCAATTTAATATTAATTATAATAATCTAATCTTGAGGATTATTTTTCTATTTGTAATTTACAATAACAGTTATTTGTATACCTAGACCATAAATGATTGTTTGGAGTATCGAAATATAACCTTTATGATATTCTGAGTACGCCAAATATATATTGTTTGCCTTATATACATTTAAAAACTGCAGAAATTTTTTTATTTCTTTAAATATTTACTATCTTGTATCATACTCGTTTATTAAATTTGTTTAGATTTTTTAAAGAAATTTATTTCTCTACAATTATAAGTTGTTAATACTATTACGTACCTGTTTGTAATATTTTTTGTAATTATTTTTATTTGTTCATTATATTCTTTATTATTTATCTGTTTTGTACTCTTATTCTGTAATTTTGTAATATTATTCTGTTATTGGGAATCTTTTTTTCCTGTTGAATAATAATAAATAAATAAATTGTTACAAATTTTGAGTGAGACAGTTTTTCCCGAAGGTGCCGTTTTATATAATGCACCTAAGGGACAAATGACACTTTCTTCACGAGGTATACTAACGTATTAGAAAGTAACATTAGAAAAGATTTATTATTCTTTTGACAGATGTCACCTGAATGTCATTCATTTCAAATCATACAGTTGTTTTCCAGTTTCCGTGCATATGGGTTTTCTTTACTACGCTAGAGATGAAAAGTATCATTTTCTTCTCCCAATTGAGGATAGAAAATTTAACTTTGCTGTGCTGACCAGCCTCTGACGATGCCCTCATAAGGTGACTTGGAGGCTGAATTTTGTGAGACTTAGACAAGTGTTTAGTTTATATTTTATTAAACCTAGTTTCACCAAGTGTATGGATGACAATTAATTTTGTCTTTCTTGTTATTCCAACATGTCATTTAACATGTATCTTATAATAACCAAGGAAACGTGAAGCGCATTTGCAAATACAACTCTTTTGATTTATATAAAATAATTATTAAATATTTTATATTGATTAACGCAAATATAAAAATGTAATTTCATATCTATAAATATAGTATGTAACACATATGGAAAAGGACCATTGCAAAACTCATACTATTGGAACATTCGTTTTTGTTCTTCCTCCAACTTTCCTACTTGTTTTGCAAAGAAACCCTTTCCGCACTAGTATTACAATATTCTAGTTTTTAACATACTTTTCATTATTTAACGTTTCATTTCAGATTTTTTTAACAGTGATTAGTGAAAGTAATTAAAAAATTTGTATTCCTACAGAAATTAAATGAATGAACAGAATTGTTTTTTGATATATATATATGACTTACCGAGATCTGATTAGGCAGAGTGCCACACCTAGTAATGGGTAAAAGTCGTGATGATATATTTATTTATTTATTTAAATATCCACTATTTTTATTTTTACATAATTAGTAAACAAAGTTGTTGAGAATATATTTGGATAAAACACGGCAACTGTTGATCGCTACCCAATAAACATAAACACATATTCAATATGATTAATGAGCCCGATATTTTTTCCATCGCCCCTATCCCATTTCACCCACTAATACTGTGTATACACCACAACCAGCGTATGCATGTATGTTTGAAACAGGTGAAAAGGTGTTTGGCATTTTGGGAAAAATATATTTTCGATGGGCTCACAGCGCGATCAGCCGATAATCCTTTAATCGCGGCCGCTGGACATCAACATGGCTTCCGGTGCACCAGCAACCCAGTGGTGTAGTGCGCCCACGAGCAGAGAAATCATAGAGAGAAATTCAATGGATGGATGGAGCGATACGTGCTGGATGTTTTCTAACGGGTGTGTGCGAATTTTTATTTGGGGGTTGGAGTCATATTTTAGGGAACATGACGGAAATATTTCAGAATTATTATATATATGGATAGTATTATGTTGAATTATTTCAATGCGTATTTAACTAATAACTACAACGACCATTAACATTTAATCTCTATTTAGGAATTATATATATATATATATATATATATATATATATAGTTTTTTTTTGCTCACGTTTAAAAATGTCGTTTAACGTACTGGTTTCTATGGCGTTAAATAACATCTTAATAACATGTTGACAAGCTGTGGCATTGAACGTTTTAGTCAAGGCTTGATATTTGTTTTAAATAACAACAAAGACAAAATTAATTGTCATCCAACACTTGGTGAAACAAGGTTTAATAAAAATATAAAGTTGTGAAACATAGCCAAGTGTGTACTTTATATTTTTATTAAACCTTGTTTCACCAAGTGTTGGATGACAATTAATTTTGTCTTTGTTGTTATTTAAATTGCTATTGCGTAGCTTTCCATTTTTTCGGTAGATGGCATGACCAGTTCCACTGAACTTCTCATGTCATCTTCCCAGTTTGTTAGAGATCTTATTCTCTGCTGGCACAGTTCTTCGTCACCAGCTTCTTCACGTGAACTTTGTTCTAGGTGAAGAAGTGAGTTATACCATACTGATGAGCTCTAATAAGAGCGAAACGCGTCTATGGTTACTAACTGAACTGTGCTGACCAGCCTCTGACGATGCCCTCATAAGGTGACTTGGAGGCTGAATTTTGTGAAACATAGCCAAGTGTTTACTTTATATTTTTATGATATTTGTTTTGTTTGGTTTTATAAACGACAAATTAATTTACTTTCAAAGTAAATAAAATTGATGCACTCCAATGATAGTCAAATATTTGCCAGTAATATTAAACATATATGGAATAAAGTAAATAAAATTGATTTAAATACTTTAATTCAAATACATTTGTTATGGAATAAATCCGGGTAATAAAATTGTTATTTTTAAAGTATGTCTATTTATTTACCACCTACCGATCAGTACTTAATTACTTACCGATTAGTACTTTGGGAAAAAACTAATAAGATGTTTTAATACTTGTATACATACATATATGCATCACACAATATCCTATCAATTGGGATAGCACGAACCCTAGAAACATTAATGGAACATGTACTCATCAGAATCATCAATAACCAGACCCCATAAAAATGTTCATCCTGACACACCATCCTTGCTTCAACCGCATTCATACTTCAATTTTTATCGTGTTTGCTATTATTTTTTGGGTCTTTACTATATATAACTAATTTATTTATTATCTATTTTGGTTAAAATATATGCAAAAAATGTATAAAATTTTAACAAAATTGTGCAGGTAGATAATTTGTTGTAATTGGAACATTTTATATTATTGCCCTAATCTAATGAACAAGTTAAAACTAAAATAAAATTTTAATTATAACTAATTAAATAATATGATTAGGTGCACGCAAGCACGAGTATGAAATACAAAACAAACATTTGAAATTAGCAAAATGCCAACATAAATCTACAATTATATTTAGTACAAATGAAATACTAAAATTACAACAATATAAAATAAAAATCGGTAACCCCTAAATATCCAAATTCGAGCACAGCTTTGCACTTCATCCCATTTCGCACGCAGTCCACGCCACACACAACAATACGTGCATTTCAATACAGTTTTAATATTGCAAGATAATTAATTTTGTATTGTATTCCATTTCCAATTTTTGTTCGGAGAGCTTACGGCTCCACCGTTACCATAAGTCCGTGTTGATAATGTAAATACAGGTGAAATTAAAAAGTTAATAGTTTCATGAGAGGCGCTTAAAGCCAGTTAATTCCATATAATTCAGGTGTAAGCGTGATTTCCATAAAAAAATCATTGAATTTGTGTGTTCGATACAGGGACGGCTCTACGTGATGTAATGTGCCAACCGCACACTCAGAACGCCCTTGTTTATATTTTTTCATAAACTAATTAATTATTACTGTTTTACAGTGCAAATTGAGCTATGCAACTAAATGCGTGCATGTATTATTTACATTTTTAATTTAATAAATGATATTTACCCGTTGAAACTGACAAATTTACAATGTGTGCTTCAGATTTTTTATTATTATTATTATTTTGTTAATTTACCTATATATCGGACCAAGTACTCAGGTCATATGCCGATAGGTCCTTTGTATGGCCGCCACGGGCGGGATCCGACCCCATGACCTTATGGTCGTGAGTCAGGCCCTCTACACGCGGGACAATTATTATTATTATAATTATTACAATACACTGTCCAGACGGGTGAGCTCAATTAATTGGACAGGAACAAAAAAATACAAAAATATAAAAGTAAATATATATACAGTATGAAACAAAGAATAAAAAATCTGATGTGGACACCACATGACTTCCTTGTACACGTATTAAACTATAGATATTTTTTTAATTGCACATATTTGACATTAAATCTTTTATTTTTTGTTCTAATCCATAGCAAACTTAATTTAAAAAAAAATCAAAAAATATATAATATTTAAATTTAGATATCTCATTTATGCAAAAAGCTAATTTAAAAATTCTTAATATGCTAGACGCAGAATTTAATTCTCTAAAACTTTTATTTGCAGCATTCCTTTCTAAAATTAAAATAATACCATTTTTTTCAAGGAAAACTGTTAGCAGCTTCATGTAACATACGTACGTACAGACGGCATGACGAAATTATCAAAATCAAAATGGATTCAGGGAGGGCCAAAACACCTATTTCCGTTGAAATCTGAGAACCGAAAATTTTCGCGATTACAATACTTCCTTTACTTCGTACAAGGAAGTAAAAAACACTAAATAAAGCTAAGCAAAATACAAATTTATCATTCAGTTTTAGCAGACAGAAACTTCCCAAAACTGAATTACTATAATATTATAGGCAATTATGACTGAATATAGTTAACATTCTCTTTACTGAACCAAAAATACATTTTCTACTGTTATAGAGTAGTATCTAATATTGGGTAAGTAGTAGCAATGGTGGAAATTATGGGATGAAGTATTAGTCGAATTCTGCAATTACATGAAGTGTCGGATATTTGATTTTCCTACGTGTCACACATATATACAATCGAATATACACAAAATAAAAATATATTTTTTCCTTTCTGATCATTGTATTGCTTGTTGTCCAGCAATTGAAATGATGATATTTTTCACGATCCTGTTAAAAAGCATAATTTTCTTCCTTTAGTTGAAAGAACAAATTGATGCTATTCATCCCTAGAGAATAAAGTTTTAGGGAAAGAAAGTAAAGCCGTGGCAACCGAAAAACAGGAGACAAAATTACTAATTTAGATCTGAAAATTTAACTTTCTGATAAGATAGTGAAATAGTATTTTAAAGAACGAGTTTAGTCTAAGTTTAGAAAACTAGCCGCAGGTGAGTTTTCTAAAGGACAAGTGCGACAAAAGTCTTATAACATAAGTTATTTAAACTATTTTATCTATTTTTGTTCTAAAATATTTTAAACCGAATCAATTTAGGGTAATTTGTATATGAAATGTTGTGATTGATAACTACTATTGAGATTTATGCAATTGTTTAGATTTTGAAGTTGTACTGAAATTTGGATGTTCTCACATTGATAGATTTAGTATGTCATGCGCTACTACCAACTATCTAAAACAAAATATTGCGTATCATTATGAACGCTCTTTCAATACGCAACTGGGTAATGATTTCTTTATGGACGCAAAATTGAAAACAATTATATGTATACCTTGTGACGAAAGTGTCATTTTCAATTAGGTGCTTTCTATCCCTTGCCTTCGTTTCGGGAAATAAAACTGAACCTTCAGGAAAAAATGTCTCATTTTTTCCCTTGGTATACATATAATAATTACGAATCGAAAACACATCAGAACTATGTAATTTTTCATCCGATTTTATAAAAATATATATATATTTTAATTGAAACTATAATTTAAGTAAACCCGAAGTCATGACAGAATTTATTAAATGATGATGTTTCAATTCCCAGTTCTGCAAATTCATACCAACATAATTTTTCACATAACATCACGCTATATCCCATTAAATGCGGCAGCACGAACCCCTGAAACATTCATAGAGCATCAGTGCACATCAACATTCTCATCCTGACACACGATACTCGTTTCGACCACATTAACACTTCCTCCATACGAACTCTTTCTTTCCTTACAACCAAAATCCATCATCACGCAACAAACATCCATCCATTCACTCCTGTACACCTGTTTCGTAAATCTTCACTTACGCCCACTTCTCTAACAACGAATCTATAGAGAAATGAAGGCAGCATTTTTTTACAACATAAAGACAATTTTCAAAAACAAATATTAGGTGCGCACTTACTCTTTTATTAAAATACAACATAACCATACTGGAACTTTATCTTTGGGGGCGCGATTTGACGGCTGGTAACCGCATTTCACGCGAAGAAATATATCACATACCGAGATCTGCTTAGGCAGAGTGCCACACCCAGTGATGGGTAAAAGGCGTGATGATATTTTTTTTTAATTTCTTATAAAAATGAGAGGTACAACGAGATCGGTAATATCCTAGTCAACCCGGTCCTGGATGGATACAGCTCGGTATATTTGTTGAATTAATGTGAAATCTGTATTATTTATGCATTCGCCATCATATTTTATTTGTAATTATAATGACAATGTTGGCCGCTATGCAATTCATTGGCTGATCCAGGATCTGCGGATGGTAGTTTGTAAATAATTGATTCGATAATGGATACAATATTAATTAGAATAATTAAAATGGTTTTTTCAAATACTTTTCGAGGATAATGGATAATCATTTCGATATCAATTATATACGGTCTTTGTATGAGTGTATGTGGTAGTTTTTATATTTATGCGGGAATAAGTTTTAATGTGTTTTATGAAATGTCATTAATTAAATGTTATCGCATGCATATATTTAGTAGGATCATATTATTTGCTGATTATTTTCAGTTTGAATTTTAATTTAATTTTAATAAAATATTATTCATAGTTATAACTATACAGAGAGTATGTTACGTTTTTTTATTTTGTCTTTGTGTAAAAATTGGGAATTGGAAAATCATCATTTAATATGTTATTTAAACTGATACTTCTTTATTTAATTTGTTTGATATTATATCTCGGTATTCATATTTGCCACGACTATGTCTAGATTTATATTTGTTATTATAAAGCTTGCCGAATTAGTTTAGAATATACATTTCAGCGAGTTATATCTTACATATTTACTTTTTATTCTATTATGTGTTTACTACATCTCCGGGTCGCCTTTTTGTCAGTACTTCTCTCATCCAGTTTTCCTCTTTTATTTAATCGGCAAATCTATTTAGTTTTTTCTTTACTTGACAAAAACATTCCTTTCATGTTTTGTTTACGTTTTCTTCATTAGTTCTTCTAAATTTAGCTACTATTGCTCAAATTTCATCTTATTCTTTAGATTTTGTATTTTCCTGAGACTATATCTCAAAAACTAAACGCGATATGAAGAAGTGCTCAACGGCATTGAATTTCTTGTGATTCAGTTAACTTATAAACAAAGTGTCAGCCATTTCATTTTTTTTCAAATTACCGCAACATTTTGTCAGAAAACGATTTAACATTATCTCAAAAACTAGAAGATATAAATTATGAATGTTACCATTGGATACAGTGGATAAAAATACATATTTCTGTGATTAAGAGTTTTAGAGAAAATTGGCCTAAAATAAAAAAATAACCAAAGGGCCCTTGGGAAATAATTAAAAAATTAAATTGCGTAAAATTAGATACAATTTTACTGACAAGCTAATTTGAAAACAAGGAATTTATTGCCGTATTTTCATTTATTGTTTTATTTTGAAGATAGAACCTCCGGAAAAGATTATTTTCTAAAAATTTTATTTTATCAAATTTTCGAGTTTCCACAATATTACAAAAACTAAATGAAACATAAAAATGCACTTAACGGCATTGAATTTATCGCGTTTCAATGAACTTGTATTCAAATTTACAGCAATTTTTTAACTTTGAAAATTTTCTTTAAAATTTTCTATTAAAACTGTTTTTGAACAAGAACTCAAAAACTAGAAAGTATATGAACTTTGGAACTTTACCACTGGATTTAGCGGATCAAAATACATATGTATGTAAATTTTCGTTACAATATTCCTACGCGAAAGAATTTTAGAGCAAATAGTCTGAAATTGGCCCAAAACAGGGGTACACCTCAAGAAATTAATAAAAAATTAAATCGCTTAAAATTAGCTAAAATTTTGTTTAGAAGTAAGTTAATTTGAACACGGTGAATACAATGCTGTTGAGCGAATCTTCATACCTTGTTTAGTTTTTAAGATATAACGTATGGAAAAGTTGACTTTCCCAATAATTTTAACTCTTCTGATTTTCAACTTTCCCGGAGCTATGTTTTATTTTAAAATAAACGCACGGATACAAATTCGTAACCATTGAAATGGCAAATCCCATATTTTACCTAACATACAAGTCAGGTGTCTTGCAGACCATACAACATATAATCTTCCCATGTCAATAGATACTTACTCCATCTACAATTCCACATCAATCCAAAGCCACCTATCAACTTGTCTCAATAGTATAATCACATCACCTCGGAACCACAAACCACAATCAAACTATCAAACATTCGCACATACCAATCAAGTATCGAATGACATTGATGCTGCTTGCCTGGTGTTGTCAGTTGTTGCATGTAGTGCATGAGAGCCGTGATCGTGATCGTGACTACAGCTCGCGCGAGCAGATTAGACGCTGCAGGGATTAGTATCGTGTGCTGAGAGAATCCTGTCATTCCTGCTGCTTGCTTCATGTCTGTCTGTATTGTGCACGCGCTTTGATGTTGAGATGCTCTCTCTGAGGGTGTGATTGAATTATTGGGATAGTACCCAACTATTTGGATTATTCTGTTTCTATTGATGATGATGTTCCTTTAGGTTTGAGGTCAATGTTAGAAAGATGAATCAATTTTTATTGATATAGGTTGCGCTCGAAGTTATATTTTTATCATACTAATATATGAAGTACTAAATATGAAATAAATATTTACGAAATAGGTGTACACTAGCGAATGGATGAATGTTTGTTGTGTGTTGATGGATTTTGGTTGTGAGAAAAGAAAGAGTTCGTATGGAGGAAGTGTGGTTGAAACGAGTATCGTGTGTCAGGATGAGAATGTTGACGCGTTCGTGCTACCCCATTTAATTGGATATTGCGTGATGTTATGTATGGATGTATGTAAATATGAAAACACTAAATGATACCACAATTTATTGTTCTAGGAAGTTTATTTTAGTTGTAGTCCGGAGTTATTTTTTGACATTAAAATTTTTGCCCTGATATATCAATCTTGTAACTAAAAATATAATTAAAATAATTTTGATAATTTGGACTGTGATTTCGATGCGATATTTTCTGTTTATTTATTAGATTTATTTGTAAAACAATTAATTTATATGTAGCTTCACTTTATTTATTTAAAGCACAATAATTTAGTTTGAAGTATGAAACAAGAATGAAAATAAATAGAAATTTGTCCCGCGTGATGGTCGCGCGGGTTGAGGGCCTGACTCACAACCATAAGGTCGTGGGTTCGTGTCCCGCCCGTGGCTACCATACAAAGGACATATCGGCATATGACCTTAGTAGTTGGTCCGATATATAAATTTAAAAAAAAATAGAAATTACTTGCAGACGAAATAATGTAACATCGCCAAACTACTTGATTGCGATGCTACATATATATTAGGAACTTTGTTCGGGATTGATATAACGGTTTTAAAACTTTAGGATACATATTTTCGATTTTATTGGTCTTCGAATAATATCTTGTTTAATGTATTTGTGAAAGAATTGAAACTTTGTAAATAACTATGGTTTTAAATTATCTATGGGGTAGGTGGCTTAGTGGTATCGAATCGGACTTTGGATTTAAGAATCCGGGTTCGATTTCTACAGTCAACAAATAATTTTCACCACATGTGGCTCCTCCACCACGAACATCTTTGGAGGCCGTAAATTGATTGCTGATTATGTACCGAGATCTGCAAGATAGAATGTCACACTTAGTAATAGGTAAAAGGCGTGATGATATATTTATATTTATGTTATTAACTGATAAGTTACAAATGTATCAAAGTTAAACCTTATTATTATTTAATTATACATTTCTGCAACTTATTCCCAATTACAGTACAGAGTTCGGACTCACCAAGCCGCAGTGTCTTTTAGCTTGTGTGGGATTCTAATTCGGAATCTTTGAATTCGAATGATATAACGATAACTATACCACAATACTGCCGGACATAGAAAGTAAAATTCGTATACCATCATACTTTTGAATTCTTATACTAACTAACTGAGCTATTGTAAACTATGTAATTCAAACAGATATTGTAGATTTGAAGCTGCCTCTAACAGATAACAAAATAAATAAGACAAATTAGAAGGTTTTTTTCCATTTGCTAATTGGATCAGATTTAACTTACACTTACTGAACCAGATCACTTATTTATTTCACTGGATTATTTCACACATTTTATTGCAGAATTACTAATTTGAATTTATCTTAAACTAATACACTTCAATAAGTGCATTCTTTTGTTTATTGTAGTGTATTTAGTGATGTTGTCTAATTCATCTAATCTACTTTAAATGAACCAAGAGGCAAATGGATTAGAGTTTAAGTGACATCAGATGTGAACTACATGGACACCATAATTCAATTGGTTAAAGATTTGAATTGCAGGTTTTATAAGCGACAAATTAATTTTCCTTCAAAGTACATAAATAAATAAATAAATAAATATATCTCTGCCTAAGCAGATCTCGGTAAGTGATATATTTTTTCGCGTGAAGTGCGGTTACCAGCCGTCATATCACGGCCTCCAAATATATTAGTGGAGGAGGAGCCACAGAGGTAGATTTAAATTGGTGAAAATTGTTTGTCGGCTGTGGGGATCGAACCAGGGTTCTCAAGATCCATAGGCCGACTCGATACCACTGAGCCACTTACCCCAAAGTAAATAAAGTTTATTCAGTTAATTGACAGTCGAATTTTTGACAATTCAATATAACATAAAATTTAAAAAACT
The DNA here is from genome assembly GCA_947425015.1 of Pterostichus niger. Lineage (NCBI taxonomy): Eukaryota > Metazoa > Arthropoda > Insecta > Coleoptera > Carabidae > Pterostichus > Pterostichus niger. Next base: position 36,078,190 of record OX380340.1, on the reverse strand, counting down.
GATTCGAATTTGTTAATTTAAATACATTTACTACAGAAGTAAATTTATTGTGTCCTTTATAAAATCGAGTATTAGTAACATATCTTTAGTTAAATAATCATCTTTAATCGGAATTATATTTTTGAATAATTTAGCCAGCACTGTGACAGGTACTAACATATTATCTCACCCTCGTTACATTTTCCATTAATTATACAATTTTGTCAAAACATATTGACACATTTCTCTTCCTTATTTTTCACCCATCAACCAACAATTCACTATTGAATTCTATACTCCGTCGATTATGTTCATATTTCTCGGTACATTACCCCAGCATTGCACCGTTCATCCCCGACCCCAAACTTTGTTACCCTGTCCTGTCTGCCGAATACACCACCCCTCTACACACACAGACAATCCCCCCGTCAGAGGGGTGCAAGGGGTGCTCTGCTAGAGCGGCACACGTATATAGTTTGTTTTATTTTACAATCATTTATCTTAACCTCGCAACAATGAGCTGTCAGAGAGCGCGAGCGGGATGATACGAACAGTAGCGTAGGGGTGTAGGGTGAAAGGGGTGGACAGGACAGGACAGAACAAACTCACTGAACGGGGAGAAGAGGGTACACAGGATAATGTGTCCCGTATGGTTCGCTGTTTATGTTAGGTTTTATTGTGATTTTAGTTTTTACTGTTTAAAAAAGTGTTTGTGTAAAATGATTGACTAGCTGTAAGGGTGGAAATGAACGGAGGAAATATGAGTAAGGTGGGCAGAAATAAAAAGATGAAAATATTTCTGAAGACTGTCTCTCAAAAATTAAGTAAGATATGAAAATGAACTTAACGGCATTAAATTTGAGATATTTTTCTGCATGAGTATGAATATTTTTATCGATTTAAATTAGCGGAAATAATATATTATGTAACTAGTAGGAAAAGTTATACGTTCCTGGCTGATGATGGTATGGCAACAACAGGAGACCGGGAACGTTAATTTTTCTTATCCTATACGATAGAATTATCATTTTAAAAAAGTAATAATTTGATTGACATAGTTTATTGCCGCGCGCACATGCAGAGTGTTGATTAAAGCACATTTTCTGCTCGTGCTAGATATTATTTTAAATACTCGTACGACCATTTAGAAATAATTGAAGGCCAATTTAAAAATTATTTTGTAGAGTTTTCTGTTTTGAAATTCGCTTAAAAACGTTGAGTTTTTGTCGGCCGATTGCCGCACTTTATTTGCATAAATATATTACTTACCGAAATTTGCTTCATCTGAATGCCACACCCAAAAATGGATAAAAGGCGTGATATGATATATTTATTTATTTTATTTAAATACATTATTTTACAAAACATTATGTGGGATAAAAATAAAGATAATTGTAACTTTTCGTAGGTAAAAAAATATATTAATTTTTCTTTAAATTTTGTTTATTCTATCACACATGTAGATTATAATCGCTATTTGTTGTGTCCCCTCTTTTCATGCATGGCCTCCCGCGATGCGCCGTCGGCATCTATCTCTAATGACGCGGTGTGCAGATTGATTGGGTTTTAAGTATTTTTTAGGGGTACTCGTACACCTGATCACCCCCTATCACCCAGTGGGGGGCCGGGGGGTGGCACTGTCACACTGGTCCGCGTGCACCTACACAAACGTAGTTCTGCTAAAAAATGAAAGGCCAGTGCCAAAGTGACGTGATTGATGCGATACTGTTTGCGATGCGTTTTTGTTTGGCTGTCGCGCGACTGTCATCTGTTCTGATGATGTTGATGTTGATGGTGTTTTATTAATAGGGAATTTAATAATGCGATGGTGTTTTGTTATTTAAATTTTTGCGACAACGGGGTTTAATGGATTGCAGCAGGTGGATGTGCTAATTGATTTATAAATTATTTTTAAATATTTACAAATATTTATTTTATTAACATTACCAATCTAATAAACTAATAATTATTATTTTATTTTATTTACTAAAATAGGTATGAATTGAATACCTAAGTAACTAAGATTTTAATATCCAGTTTTTATTCGACTGTTATCTATGTTACTATTAAACACTAGTGCATTATTTATTTTTTGTTGCTTTTAAATATATATTTATTTAATAAATTGTCAATTAATTGGGAGAAATAAATGTGCTTTTATGAAAGAAATTGTGAATATGGATGAAGCGATAAATGGTGTGTCAGTATAAAATAGTTTAACAAAAATAAATTGTGCAATAAAATCGTATAGAAAATAAACTTAAAAAAATATGTCAAATAAATAATGCAATTTATTGAGCTGTATTTACATTAGAAAACTGTGAAATTTAATATACATTTTAATTTAAAAATCATTTTAATTCTGTAAATATATTCCTATAAGTAAGGCAACAGTAACCAACAGCGGCCGTTTAATAATTTGTAACGACCGTTGTGAATAACAACATAAAATATATTCTACAAGAAAGATGATCTTGGTAGGTAGAATGGTATACGTAAATTTTAACCGTTTTTGACAGTTGTATAAAAATAATTTAAAATTGCAATTTTTCAAAATTAAAAAAGAATAAATAATTAATTGGAACATGTGTTCGGTAGCTATTAATTCAAATAACTTTTTCATGAACTAAGTTAAAGAAATACAAAAAGGCTTGAAATGTTTTTAAAAACTTACCTTTTTTATTTAATTTAAAATAGAAGCTCTAAAAAAATAGTGAGGTATTTGCTAAAAAAAAATTAGGTATGCAATTTATTTTTCCTTAGGATACAACAACAATCATCACAAACGCTACATTTCTTTCCACACAACACAATTTCAACCAACAACAATCAACAACACAATCATCACATTCACATCTCTCACACAAACAATCGAATCCCAACATTTGCGACTTGCATCTAGATGATTGAAGCACACGTTGTTTTGTATTGTTTTGTATTTTTTCTAACGCTCGAGCTCTCTTTGCGTCGTGCCGGGAGTCGACGCTTCGCTGCCGCGTCACTGTGCGTCAGGCCGCATCGAGCGTCCGCCGTCGCCATGTTCCCTACGCTCCGCCCACCGCGATAAGTGAATGTCGGCCACTCGCCAAAATGGGCGGTGCTTACAAAGAATCATAGAGAGCAGACGAGGACGCGAGGACTCTATCAACAGGGTAGTCTGACTTTAGACAGAACTTGGCGAAGACATTCACAATTAAGTCATATATAAAATTTTCTAAAATATGTATATATTTAAATAAACTTGGGTTGTCGTTGTAATTACAAGCTTCAATTGTTAATTATTTAGTTTTTGAATTTTTGTGACTATAGTGTACAGAAGAATCCATTCAATGCTTTAATTCGTTTGACTTACTGGCACGTGAAGCTCCGCCTACATCTCATCATAAATCGAAACAACAATATACTAAAAGCATGTGTTAGACAGAGATGTATGTATTAAGGGTGGGAGAAGTGCGCGCGCATTAAAATCAGTCAGTTTATTGGGCGTGGTGAACAACTACAGCATGTTGAAGATAAGACTAGAATCATGTGAAGATCGTACTTTCAGGGAGTGTATTGGAGAGTGAGAGAGATGTGAAGTGGTGCAGGACGATATGTGCCGATGTTTGCCGATGTGGTCGAGGTCAGGCGAGTGTGTGAGGGAGGTGTAGGGTGAAGGGCTCGTACGGAGCGCCAGTGTGCAGATGATATATAGAGTGGGCGACTTACGGTTAAACCACGTTGGGAAGTGGCCCAGATTACAGGCGCGCTGCGAGCTTTGACGGTATCAAAGCTAACCCCGATATCTGCGCGACCGCTACTAAGCACATAAGACTTTTTAATACTTTTATAGGATTTAGTCTAAAACCGTGCTGATGCCAGAGTATTTGCGCGGCAGTGATTTGTAAAGATATTACCGATGCTCCGTGGACAGCGACGGATTTCCTGTGTGACGTGACCGTGAGTGACTTGACGTGGTGTTCGTGTGTTTGTTACCGGTACCCGTTACCGGTTCGCGTGTTCTCGTGCGTGCCCAAGTTCATTGAAAAGTGACGTCTGCGACGCTCAGCTTGACAGCCGGCCAAGGAGATTAGTTTGACATAAAGGTATGTTTGCATTCAGTAATTAATTCAATCAGCAGGATCTGTTTGCTTTACACGATGTACCTTCCAATTTACTCGAGGCTGCTGGGCCTGTAAACTCTCCTATCAATATGCATGCTTCATGTTTTTATTTAAAAGAGATAAATACTGACAAATTGTATCTTCTAAATAAATACATTTACCATTTTCTGAGTGTGACCAAAATTGTGGTTCCCAACCGTCATATTACGATACCCAAAGATGGTAATGAAGGAAGATCCACAGGGGCAATTTTTATCTAGTATAAATCAAATTTATACTTTATGTTTTTATTTCCATAATTAGTAACAAGACATAATAATTAATTGAAGTAAAACTACAATATTTTAATTGTAGTTAAAGTCAAAATGTTACATTTTTAATAATACTACTAAAAAATAAAATAACAGAATTAAATTTCTATACTGATATTGATATGGTATGATCCGTCGCTAAAAGATTTTAGAAATTCTGATTAAAACTAGATATGATATAAGTAGACATAATTAGAGATATAGTTTTCATTTTGATTCTGTGTCCATCTAAATAATTTTATAAATGTCAATGTGAAATGTTTTATATTACCTATTGTATTTAATTAGAAAGACAAAAATTAATTTAAATAGACAAATTTATTGGCAAAAAATATGTACCTACAACATATTTCACATACTCGTTTTTCAAGACATAAAAAAGTACAATTTTTATTGAGTATAATTCAGAAAGTATTTTCTAGTAGTGTGCTAAGAAAATAATGTTTCGTAAAGATTAATTGCAGGATTAGATACATTATACAAAAAAAATAAAAGGAATAAATGAATGCAAATGATTGAAGGTTTTTTGCGTGAACGACAGATCAGATAAACTTGAATGCCAGGATAATTATGTTAAATTATTGAATCAATTTGATGGGATAGCTACAAAAAATTAACTAGCAAAAAGATTGCAAGGTTCTGCAGAAAATGAAGAATAGATAAATATATATATATATATATAAATATATGTGATTGATGTTTTGTTATGTAAATAAAAGATGAGATGAACTTGATTGCCAATATAATAATGCTAATTTCAGGATGAATCTAATGCAATTTTTTGAAGGGTTAATGTTACCAAATTTAATGAGATACAACTACAGTAACTATTGGAGAGAATATAGTACTCGTATATTGTAAGTGTTGAACGGGTATCATTGGGAAATGTGTCTCATTCATACAAGTTTTCCAATGGCCTTTCAACACAGGTTTTACATACTATTTCTTCTACGACAATTTGTAAATATTTTACATTACAAGAAATGATTTAATTTTTATATATTTTTTTTATTTTCTCAATTAATATCAAACGTAGTTGTGGGCACCATTGTCCCACTGTCATTTTGTGTCTATGTCAACCGAAAACAATAATGGCATTCTGTTCACACTTGAGTATATTCCTCACTGTCGTAGGAAAAAGTAGTTTCTTGTATAAAATTTCCGACCTACACTACACAAACCATAGTGAGTTGCGCTTGCGTCGTCGCGGCGACAGGCGTCGTGTGGTGACGATCACTTGAGTCCGGTAAGCACAGGCCGCGATCCTCGCTATCCGCCGGATCCACACAACCTCATCCGCCAAATCCAGAAATCCGGAGCTTAACAGCACCCAGCCGCACTCGAATGCACCACCGTCGCTTGAGGATCCTCCTCGTACCACTGCCCGGACATCTGCAAAGCTATCGCTCCACTTACTCTGATCAACCTGTAGTTACATAGTTTACTCATTATGTAAATTAATATGTTTCTAATAGGGTACGTGGCTCAGTGGTATCGAGTCGGCATGTGGATCTTGAGAACCCTGCTTCGATCCTCACAATCGACAAACAATTTTCATCAATTTAATACTACCCCTGTGGCTCCCCCTCCACTAACATCTTTGGGGGACATAATTGGACGGCGAGTAACCACATTTCATTGCGAAGAAATATCCACTTACCGAGATTTGGTCTGGTAGAGGGCCAAATCCAGTAATGGGTAAAAGGCGTGATGATATATTTATTTATCTAATACATATATGGTTTTATAGAGGTACTTCAAACATTTGACCGAGTATGTTTTCTGCAATCAAATAAAATAATAAATAAATAAATAAATATACACGTCTTTGCCTCTTACCCATTTCTGGGCGTGGTACTTTGCCGTAGCAGATCTCGGTAAGTGATATATTTCTTTGCATGAAGTGCGGTTACCAGCCGTCAAAACCTGCCCCCTCCCCCAAAGATATTTGTGGAGGGGAAGCCACAAGGGTAGTTTTAATTTGGTAAAAAAGTTTGTCGGCTATGGGGATCCAACCCGGTTTCTCAAATTCACCGAGCCGACTCGATACCACTCAGCCATCTATTCTATCTGCATTGAACTCAGTTCAGTTATTACATTATACTTATTTAGTAACTATTAAAATCAAGTTTAAAATATGTTTTGACAGTTAGACCTTTTGCATTTGTTGCAGTTTATGATTAACTATGTAAATACTATCAGTTCTTGAAAATTTTTTGACCATTCGAAAAAATAAATGTAGATAAATTTTGCTAAAAACAAATATAAACATAAAGGAATAAATAAAACAACAAATGTTTTAAATTAATAACGTCTTTCCTCAAGTTCTTTAATAGATGTAAATTTTAAAGTTTACATCTTGAGGAAAGACGTTATTACTTGAAAACATTTGTTGTTTTATTTATTACTTTATACATATCCACTTCACGATTTTAGACAATTCTCTTTCAATACAAATAATAAACGTTTGCGTATGTGGAGCATGCTTTTTACGGGTCTAAAAGGTTTGTTTGTTTAAACGCGAACGAATCGAGCCTCGCCTAAGAGTACGTTTAATATTTAAATAAATGTATTAAATCTAGAATTATTCGAGCTAAAATCTAATATAAGAGCTTGCATGTGTGGAGCATGTGTTCTGCTGGCTTAGGATTTGTTTGTTAGAAGTGCGATCCTCGTTCAAAAATGTGTTATAATATAAAAATAATCGGTACACAATATAATTTCTGCATTAGAAATTTTGTACATTGCTTGGGCATTGCATATATTTATTTATCTATGTACAAAAGGAACTTAATCCCAATTACAGTCCAGACTCATCGAGCCGCAGTGTGGTAGTTCATATAATTTTTACTTTGAATGCGATTCAAATTTCGTAACGCTATCTACACCACCGTACTGCTAGTCATTTTATATTTTTCTGGTAACCGCTTGTTCTTTAATAAATGCAAGTTTTACTTTCGGTTTTATGGATTGGAATCTTCTTACATAAATCTATCTGCAGCTCTATACAATTTTTGCGTCTTGCACTCACGATTCAAGCCAACAGGTACTCGCTATACACAATAGTTCTCTCGCAGGCAAATAGCGGAAAAATCTTGACAAAATTAGCCCCCTCCCCGCTTGTTCGCAGAGGGGGGGTACCAGCAGCAGCTCCAAGCAAGCTTGCAGTGGTGGGGCAGGAGCTTAGCGGGCAAAGCTCTCAGACCGACGGCGGCCGCGCGCGTCGCGACGAAGCTTTATCCGACTAAACCGGGCTAAAGCTGTTTTTAAGCCCCGTATCTTTTTTCGCGGACTTAACCGACTTTTAGTCTTTGCTTGAACCGAGCACCTGGATTTGCTGACGAGCTTTTAAATTAGTCGTCGATACCCGCTGATTGTTTTCGACGCCATGAGTTTTAACGCGAGATACGACTTTCAATTGTGAGATTGTTACGTGGTGCCAGTGATGCGGAAGTGCGTGATTCTAGCGACGGCGACGAGTGACGTTTAATGAGGACAAAACAATGTTTTATGATAATTGACTCGGTTGGTTGTGTTTGTGTTTTATAGTGGGATATTTGCCAACAAAAGTTTATAAAAAGTTCAGTTAAAATGAAGTATTAAATTGTCTGAAATTGACTGAAGTAAGTTTATATTATTTACTGTTAAAAATGAAATTGTGTCTCAGTGGTATCGAGTCGGCCTGTGGATCTTGAGAACCCTAGTTTGATCCCCACAGCCGACAAACAATTTTCACCATTTTAAATCTACCCTCCACTAATATCTTTGGGGGCCGTGATTTGGCGGCTGGTAACCGCATTTCATGCGAAAATATATATCACATACCGAGATCTGTGACGGCAGAGTGCCACACCCAGTAATGGGTAAAATGCGTGATGATATATTTATTTATATTTAAAAATGAAATTGGTAGTATATCTAAATTATACTAATATATGTTGAGCTGTCAAACGATCCCAAATTAATAATAGAAAATTATTCTAATAAAAGTTGTATTGTTCTAAAAAGAAGGCTTCTGGAATCCAGTTTTATATGTATTTATAAAGTAGGACTTTTGGAGCCAGTAACATGGCTTTATTACAAAAAGTATTGCAAGAAACACAAGTCAAAATATATACAATTATTTGAAGTAACGTTTGACAGGTGTAAACATTGGATATTAAACATGCAAGATATTTTTAAAATACTTCTCTATGTTGGGGTATTTACCTATGTATTTTTGTAATTAGTTGTCTGTATAATGTGATTTCGCGCCTACATACTGATGTGTAGATAGTAGTGTAATCAGTCACGTATTTAAAATTACGAGATAAATTTTGAAATTGAATAAATAATAATTTTTTTCTACGATTGCTATGAAAAGTTGACAATTACGCTGTCATTTGTCATCGTAAAGTTGACATTGTCTAGGGAACAACCGAAAAATATCTTTTTTGCGTGTCTCCAATGGCAACGCGCAAAAAAGACGTTAAATGCGCGCGTTTCCAATGGCAACGCGCGAAATAGATATTAAATGCGCGCTTATTTCAATAGTTACCAGGGATAAAAATAAAACAAAACTTGTCATACAGTTGACAGAACGAATTTATTTTCAGTACGTATACGTTTTTTAATAATTTTAAGATGCAATCGTAGAAAAAATTATGTTTGTATCACGAGCGTAAAGTGTCTTTGTTCCTCTTACACTATTGCAGCGCGAGCCGAAGGCTCTAGTATCAAAGAATCACTTTACGCTATTAATACACAAATAACTATTATTTATTGTTTCTCTCAGGACCAATCTCTTAAAAAATTTCCTAATATATATCCGTCCAACAATCAAAAAGTGAGAAATAATATAATGTTCTTAATTAAACTAAGTTTTCGATACAATATTTTCTATTAAGTTGACAGATACGGGCGTAAAAAAACAAATATCTGACAAATTTATGAATCGAGTCTTATACTATAGTTTTTTTACGATCGCAAATTAAGACAACAAAAAAATGTAAAGTTTTATAAATCACTTAAAAAGTAATGTAAAGTAACAATGACAGATGTACAAAGCTAACTTCACCTTTTGCTTAATATCTCAAACAGGGTTCGAAGATATATATCGATCGATATATATCATGATATTTATTTTGATATATATCGTCATATTTTTGCAATGATATATATCCATTATATAAAAATATCAAATAGTTTTTGAGATATAGCCTCCGGAGAAGTGAAATTTTTCGAATTTTTCAGTTTTTCTACTTTTCCGAGGCTATATCTCAAAAACTAAATGTGATATGAAAACGCGCTCAACGGCATTAATTTTCTCGTGCTTCAGTTAACTTATAAACTTAGTTTCAGCGATTTTTATTTTTTTTCAATTTTCCGCCAAAAAAATCGCAAAAAGCGGTTTTTTAACATTTTCTCGAAAACCAGAAGTCATATGCATTTGAAGATTGCACCACTGGATTCAGTGGGTCAAAATACATATGTATGTAAATTTTCGTTTTAATAATCCTACGATTAAGGATTTTTGGTAAAATTGAATTAAAATCTGAAAAAACCAAAGGGGTACCCCTTAGGAAATAATTAAAAATATTAAATTGCATAAAATTGTATGAAAATTTGCTTATAAGTCAATTCGGACACGGGGAATTCAACGCCGTTGAGCGCATTTCCATATCTTGTTTAGTTTTTGAGATATAACCTCCGGAAAAGTGACATTTTTCGAATTTTTCAGTTTTTCTACTTTTCCGAGGCTATATCTCAAAAACTAAATGTGATATGAAAACGCGCTCAACGGCATTAATTTTCTCGTGCTTCAGTTAACTTATAAACATAGTTTCAGCGATTTTTATTTTTTTTCATTTTTCCGCCAAAAAAATCGCAAAAAGCGGTTTTTTAACATTTTCTCGAAAACCAGAAGTCATATGCATTTGAAGATTGCACCACTGGATTCAGTGGGTCAAAATACATATGTATGTAAATTTTCGTTTTAATAATCCTACGATTAAGGATTTTTGGGAAAATTGAATTAAAATCTGACAAAACCAAAGGGGTACCCCTTAGGAAATAATTAAAAATATTAAATTGCATAAAATTGTATGAAAATTTGCTTATAAGTCAATTCGGACACGGGGAATTCAACGCCGTTGAGCGCATTTCCATATCTTGTTTAGTTTTTGAGATATAGCCTCCGGAAAAGTGAAATTTTTAGAATTTTTAAGTTTTTCTACTTTTCCGAGGCTATATCTCAAAAACTAAATATGATATGAAAACGCGCTCAACGGCATTAATTTTCTCGTGCTTCAGTTAACTTATAAACAGGGTTCGAAGATATATATCCATTATATAAAAATATCAAATAGTCTATAATAAATACAGTATACCTCTCATTATTACTTTCATTAATTCTGTTAAAATTATATTCTAAAGATAATTCTTACTTTACTAGCTTTTGACTAACTTCACATCAACGACATAAATCCAAATTGTGTGCCATTTGTGATGTCATTAACGACAAAGTCTGAACCATTTCCAAAATTTTTATTTGGTACTCATTTTATATATATATATATAATACAAATACAAAACTATCAATGAATCAGAGTGGCCAAATAAAAGTACATTTATTGAACTATGTGAACAGTTACACACTTGCTGTAACAGCCACAGCAGGGCTGGAACGATATTTCTCCACTTGGCATTGTCCAATCTCAATTACGTAATCGTCTCGGTAACGACAAAGCCGCTAAATTAGTTTTTATGTTTAAATATTTAAACCAAAAAGAAACTACAAAAAAACTAATTTAGATTGGATTTGGCCAAGTGCAACGGTATGTTCAGGAAGTTCATCAGAAGATGATGATTTGCCCCTATCTAGGATATAGGATTATTTAAATATTCTTACTATTCTTAGTACTATATAATATTTGTGTATCCATTCAATGTATATGTACTTTTTTTCATTACCTATGTTAATTTTTTATTTAGGAATAATAATTTATTTTGTATTTCCTATTGTGATAATAAATGTGTACAAAAACTAAAATTCAAAAATAAATTTCCAAAAAGTGATATTTATCTGATATATATCCTATATATCAGATATTTTGATATTTATTATAAATATCATGATATTTACGAACCCTGATCTCAAACAATGACTAAAACGTTCAAAGCCACTGCTTGTCCACATGTAATACAGATGTTATTTAGCGCCATGGAAATTAGTAGTTTTATTTTAACTTTAGGCCTACAATCTACATTTATATACATAATGCTACGTTTATCTGTTCTTCTAGTGTATTCATGATTACTCTCTTCATTCAATCCTTTCCTTTTATGTTACTTTTTCATCTAGTAATATCGTTTCCTTTCTTCCTTTACTTCCAGTATAATCTGAATTTTTTATCTCTCATTGCATATCAATCGTAATTTAGAAACATCAGAATAAAACATGTAATTTTAACAATTATCTATGTTGATAAAATCGTGAAAATATAAATTTGTTAATAATACTAAGTAATATTTACCAAGATTTTAACCCTTTGCACTCCGTTGTCGCCGTAATTGCGACATTTTTACATTACATGCATGTACTTGTATACTATGTATGTATGTAACTAATATAGTGTTGGAGTTATTGGTATCCTCTATAAGTATTTGGGCTGGAGTGAAAAGGGTTAATTAACGAACTGTGTTGAATTGTAAAATATATCCAATAATACCAATTACTCCTTGCAGGTGTTGACGCAGACGATGCTCCAGGTCTGAACCATTCCCACAATGGAACGTATGGAATCTCTGAGCGACCCAGGCCTTTGCCTCCAAGACCTCGTATCCGGAGTATCCACCAGCTCCGCAAACGACCTCCACGGCGCCGTGCACCATCACTTGCATGACAGCGTCGCGGCGGCCGTGTCCGTGAGCTCTGCCATTACTGGTATCATGTCCAGCAGCTCCGCTAGCATGCTTGGTCATCACCACGTGTCTCCGCACCACGACGTGGGTAGTCACCATGGTGTAGTGCCCCACACGCCGAGCCTGCATCATGAGCCACTGGAGAAGCTGAAACGTGGTGAGTCGCAAATGGTTTTCATGGAGTGGTTGGAGGGTGAATGGACAGTTAAATAGTCGGGTCAATTCTGCTTATTTCCTACCTTCATAAAATAATAATAATAATATTTATTTATTTATTCTTTACATAAAATTGACAACATGGAAAATTTGATTAATATCTGGCTGAAATAAGAGTGCTTTGGATAGAAAACGATCCAACATTTTATTCATTATTACAATTATCAACAATAAAAAATTTAACTGTTATCCAGAATAATATATTCAATCGTTTTTTATCCAAAGCATTCTTATTTTAAACAGATATAAATAAAATACATATAAAATGAACTAATAATTCGTTGGAGCATATAATGATATTTCACTCATGTGTTATATACAATGTCTTGTCTTACTGTAGCGGGTTTTCTACAATAAACTTAGAAAAAGGTTTAAACCAAATTGAATTAAGATGCTGTTAAATAAGTGAAATATCACCGTTATAACTATATCGTTGAATAAATACTCAACTGTCAAAGTTAAAATTTACATGACAACTAACACGCGAAATGAGTGTTTTTTTGTCTACAGAACGCAAAAGACTTTTGCATGCAGGATACAAAAGTCTTTTGCATCCTGCAATTTTTTGATAGAAGAAAGGCTCACAATTTAATAAAATTTGTCACTTTATTTTTTTGCTTAGAAACAATACTTCTATTCTTTAAGAAAATTTGTATTTAATGTTCCAATTGAGCAATTATTCATATTTATCCCGCTTGAGGAAGCTAACTGGTGTACTGGAATAGTTTCTTGGGAAATGCAATGCGAAATGCAATGCGAATTCCAATAAATTGCAGAAAAAAATTAGAACGTTTGTTTGGTTTCTATTGCCAACCAGCTGTCAATTGCTGGTCAGAGAATACCAAATTTGATAGCAATTATATTACATACATTGTTGTCATGGAGACATTAGATGTCACATTAATTAATCCTAAACGACAAAATTTTCTCATTACATTATTACTAATTTTGGAACATAGTTTTCGAAAAAACATTGTTTGATACTCGAGTGCGAAATGCGAGAATGCAAAAGTAACATTTCACAATCTAGAATCAAAAATAACTATAAAATACATTTAAAATGAGATAGTTGTGTCTCGGAAATGAGAACCACTATTAAAAAATATATATTATTTTTGTTCATTGTAATAGTAAAACAGAAATTGTTGTCTAATTTTATCAAGCTCGCAGCTTTTAATAGTTCTTGAGATAGCAGTGGTGCCAAACTTAAATTGAACACTGTCTATATGTTTCTTATTTTAACAAGGTTACAGAAAAAGGAAATTTAAATTATAAAATATTATTTTCTTTAGTTTTCTGTAAATTATCTTTTAGATATTAAATCTCTACTACTTCTAACAGACATCAATAAATACCGATGGCAAATTTTTAATACTTATTTATAAGTAGATTAGGGGTACAATGTACGCTAGACAAACTTCCAAGCAAGGTATATTGACCTGTGATATATATCCGCCGGACGAATCATTTCTTATCTAACATATCTGATAGGCATAAATTTAGTTTCTATCCTGGACATATTTATTTGTTACTTTGTACAACAACAATTTAATTCCAATTATATTTGAACACATGAACTCTTGCTTGCTATACATGCAAATTACTACGACTGAGTGCATCAATGATTCTTTGTCTTTTATAGAAAACATAAATTAAATCAATTACCAAATGTACGGTAACAAAAGAACTAAAACTTTCTTTAAATCATCTTCTTAAATATCTTGTAAACAATATTAGAATAGCGAGACCATTCTTCTCAGAATGTAGATATCACCCAATGTGTTCAAAGTCAGTGTAGCGTACAGATGACGAGGCATAGACGACGCCTGGCAAAAGAATCCGTCGCTTGTCAGCGTCGCATTCATAACAACAACCCCTCAGCATCGCTTACAAAGTAATCACACACTGTATTCATCCGACTCAATTAGCCGTGACTTTGCAAACCACACAGGGAAAGACTCAGAATGATTCGTATCAACATATTTTTATATATGAGAAAGAAAATCGGGTGAAAATAGTTCTAGATTATTTCTAATGAGTTAGAATATGAGATACTCGTATCCTGTCACATTTAAATTAACTCTTTTAAAATTATGTAATCTGTTGTATCTTTGTAATGTTATTCCTTTTTTTTTAATAAGAAAAGAGATGTCATAATTAGAGTGAGATACTAATACCGCAGGAAACTAACATATTGACAGTTCATGACTACTAGTATATAAGAAATAGCCACTCCAATAGATCGTATTTAAAGAAGAGTGTATTATATTATAAGTGAGTGATAATAATTCTCACAAACATATAATGACAATTCACTCACATGTGATATACAACATTTTATCTTACAGTAATGGGTTTTTCTACAATAAAGTTCGAAAAAGGTTCAAACTAAATTAAATGAAGATACTGTTGCATTGGTATAAATTGTTAGTTGATAATGGTTGTCATAAATTTAAACATTTTAGTCACAGTAAATAATTGCTGAGTTTAGCCTCTGTGAATAATATACATTAAAAACCGCTACTGCGGGATAAATAAAATAAATAAATATATCATCACGCCTTTTACTCATTACTGGGTGTGGCACTCTGCCGTAAGCAGATCTTGGTAAGTGATATATTTCTTCGCGTGAAGCTCAGTTACCAGCTGTCAAATCACGGCTTCCAAAGATATTAGTGGAGGGGGAGCCACAGGGATAGATTTAAATTGGTGAAAATTGTTTGTCGGCTGTGGGGATCGAACCAGGGTTCTCAAGATCCACAGGCCGACTCGATACCACTGAGACACCTACCCCATTGTATGTAACAAGTTTTATAAACATCTTTTTAGTTACGAATAAAAAATGAGTATGTCAAGAGTGTATATACTTTTTCTATGATCGCAAATTAAAACAACAAAAACAATGTAAAGTTTTATGAATTATTTCGAAAGCAAGGTTAAGTTACAATGACAGATGCTTGAAGCGAACTTCACCCCATGCTTAATATCTCAAGCCGTGACTAAAACGTTCGAAACCACGGCTTGTCAATGTGTGATTAAGATGTCGTTAGCGCCATAGAAAGCAGGGCGTTATATGACATTTTAATAACAAGAACACTACTTTATACAAAAATTGTTTGCGCGCATATCTTAATATAAGGTATAGGTACATATGTACTTATATTCGTTACCACATATTGTCAAATATTCGAAGCATAAATAATTTTAGATAAACAAAATTGGTTTATATCTATTTTTTTGGAAATTTTCTGTCTCCTATCAGTATTTTACTTTTGAGAAAAAGAACAAAGTATATTTTTTTCCAGAAATACATTTCATTCATTTCTAAGAATTTTACTCATTGATAAAAATTTAAAAATTTTCATTATATTTTTATCGACTGATAAGTACAGGTGTATAATTAGCCATATCAGTAATTTTATTAGTTTTCTGTATTTACAAAATTACTCAATTTTCTTTAAAAATCTACGTGCAAAAGATTAAATAATTGATATTTATATTAATATTTAACTATCATTTATTTTAACTTTAATTATTTACTTGTTAGTCTGCACAACAGAAATTTAATCCCAATTATAGTAGCTTATAGTGGACTAAGAACCACTCAGACATAACTTTGGGATCCGACATAATTATTAGTCTAATTATGAGACCCCACAACTATTCGCAAAATCTATTAAATATTTTTTCAGGGATTGAAATTTGGTTTGTATGACACCAAAATCATGATAGAAACAATCAATTTAACCCGTTTTGCTGTTGCCAATAACGCGAGTAAAGTATTTTAGTCCTAGTGTTAATGATTATTGTCGTCTTGAGATTCTGTTCAAGTTTTTACATAAAATAAATAAACCAATGGCAACTATAATAATACGTTTTATCAATTATTTCTTGAGGTAGTTGAAAAAATAGTATATACACCGCGAGAGAGTAGTGTATTTTCCCCTCGTCGTATTATAACCCTTGTCTTTGGCTCGTGCTGAAAATTTATTCTTCGAGAATAAAATGATATATATTGTTACATACTATTATTATGAAAGAAAAATAGACTACGGTCCTGTGTAAGATTTGCAAATGTTTATTCCTGTGAGTAACCCAACACTTGGGGTGACAATGTGTTCGCTACGCTTCAATTATAACCTCACATTTTTCAAATAATTTGACAGAAAATATTCATCAATTTATTTAAAACTTGTCACAATATTATATACACAATAAAACTATAATATTTCCATGTAATAGTAATGCGGTATTTTCTTTAAATTCCTCTAATATCTAATCAAACTCATAGATAATAACTCTCTCTCTCGTAGTAACAAACTATCGATGCGATATACAATTGCAATAAAAATATGTAGAATAACGTTTTTATTTTGACGAATGTCCCGAGAAACTAAACATTTATATTACGCCTAGTTATCTAATATTTAACAGCCTGTAGTATCTAACTTTATCATTGGAAATTATATTTATTTACTTTATCAATTTTATCATCATACTTCAAAAAATCCGAACTGATAACTTTACACATAAATCGAAATAAATGCTGTGATGTGTGTGTATGTCTGTGTGTAGGAATGACAGACACACCTATCTTGTATCTTTGGTTGGTAACTTTATGCTTTGAACTTCCGAAAAGTAAAAAATATTTGTGTTTGCTTATCGCCAGATGATACACTGGCCAATAGAAATCTCATTTTTGCTTGCTCCCAAAATGGGTTGAATATGTTATTTACCTTCTTTAACTCGTTGTATTCGAGTCGAAAATATGTACCATTACTTTTGTAATCAAAATATTTCAGTGGCATCAAATCGGCCTGTGGATCTTGAGAACCCTGGTTCGATCCCCACAGCCGACAAATAATTTTCACCAATTTAAATCTACCCCTGTGAGGGCCGTGATTTGACGACTGGTAATCGCAATTCACGCGAAAAAATATATCACTTACCGAGATCTGCTTAGGCAGAGTGCCACACCCAGTAATGGGTAAAAGGCGTGATGATATATTTATATTTTATTTATTATCATACATACTTAAATTATTTAATTCAAAAATTTTATGTTGGTTCTATTTCGGCAGCACTAAAAAAAGTTAACATTTATATACAATACTGTTTTATTTTAATTTCCTATAAACGATTGCAGTTAAAATTATTTTTATAAATTAAATTTGTAATAAATATTGCACTTTCTATAACTGGGATCTTTAAATAAAATGCGCTCATATTGAAGTGAAATTGTAAGTACACATTGCTATTAATGACAAAGTACTTGAAAAATAAATAAAAATGAGTGATAATAGAACTAATATTTACGATAAAGAAAGTAATAAAACGATAATTAACTGATACTATACTAAAAGAACTAAATTCTTCTAAGAAAACCCTACCTTATTAAAATAACCTGTGTCCTATATACTCAAATTTATACCAAAAAGTTGAACATTAAATGAAACAGATACTAAAACTACAACTAAGGACAACACAGAACTATATTCTATATAAATTAATAATAAACCACTACTAGCAAATATAAAATAAAAGAAATACAAGTGACAGCAATGCTAAGCTTATGGAGACCAACTGAAAGTGTACCTTTGTCTCAAGTTTGACATATCGTGATCACCGCCATCTCTTAATACTTGAATATCCCAATAGTTATTTGTATATCAAGAGAAGAAAGTGATACATTTCTTACCGAAGGTGCTGTTCATTTTTCGAGCCGATGGCAAAGAATATAAAGCATCTTACGGAAAAATGAAACTTTCTTTTTGAGGTATACTTATAATTTTTATCACTGCTGATAGCAGTATATAAAATGTTTAGAAATAAATTAGAAATTTAGATAAAATTGAATATTATTCTCTTGACAGATGTCACCTGGATATGGCTATTATTTTTTCTTTTCTTTTCTTAGTTGAAGCAAAAAAAAACAACTTTCTAATATGGCCGTAAAAACAAAATGTTTTTGGCGTTCTTAGAATATCGTCTAGCGGAGATATAATTTTGGTTGATAAATTAATTCTTCTCATTTTACGGTCTTTGTAACAAATTATTATTAAAGAATAATCATTAGTAAATTTTCAAATAAAAGAATAGAACTACTCGTACATGTTCAATCATTACTTATGTTTCAAACATTTCTCTCTACTATAATTTAAAATTATAATAATTATATAATTATGGGGTAGGTGGTGCAGTGGTATTGAGTCGGCCTGTGGATCTTAAGAACTCTGGTTTGATTCCCACAAACAAACAATTTTCACCAATTTAAATCTACTCCTGTGGCTTCCCCTCCACTAATATCTTTGGGGGCCGTGATTTGACGGCTGGCGTGATGATATAATTATTTATTTATTTATAATTTAGAAATGTTTGACGGCGACAAACATCCGCTTTAACTAAATCCAATAAATGCTGTATACAGTGTAATTTTCATTTTGTCTCATTTCTTGAAACATAAAGTCTTAAGAAATGCATGACGATAAGAGTTTCCGTATTCCCATTGTAAGAAAACTACAAACAAAATCACCAATAAATGAAATGTTTCATTTAGTAGTAAGTCTCCATTCTTCACAATTTCCATAAATGCAAACTGCATGCACTCTGCCGCTCCGTGGAGTTCTTGAAAGAGTCGCTAGGTGTTTGTGTGTAAGGCAGCGTGTAGCGACGCCAGGCGTCGGTGTGCTGCAGCGCCGCCGCTGTACCGCGGTGATTCATTAACTCTTGGCCGGCTTATCGGTAAGTCCCGCGGCTCATCCCGGTATCGAGGTAATGGCTGCTTAATCCGAATTACCGAGCAGCCGGTCAAGAGAAGAGACTCTGCACTACTACCGAACACTGAATCACCAACAGCGACTTGATAAGTACATGGTGCATCATCGTTCACTTATTTGTTAGTTTTACAAATATTTTATTACACTATGTCGTATAAATGGGGTAACATGAGTTTATGAAACATTCAGTTAATATTTGTTCATTTGATTAGTAAAATCTTCGATAGATATACATACATACATAACATCACGCTATATCCCATTAAATGGAATAGCACGAACCCCAGAAACATTCATAGAGTATCAGTGCACATCAACATTGTCATCCTGACACACGATACTCGTTTCGACCACATTAACACTTCCTCCATACGATCTCTTTCTTTCCTCACAACCAAAATCTATCACGCAACAAACCTTCATTCACATCCATCTATTCGCTCCTGTACACCTGTTTCGATTAATAATTCTTTTCTTAAAAGCTCATCTGACTTTTAAATCATGCAATAAACCTACAATCATATCCATTCATTTATTTCTAGTAGATTGTCCACGGCATCTTACACCCACAATTTCATCAGCCACCCTATTATATTCCTATTATACTATCCACATTTATAAGTTCTTTTATACAACAAACCAAACAAATCATATTCATCAATTTCTATTTATGTCCCTAAGTTGCCCATGCAATCTCTCGCCCTCAATTTCTCCAACCAACTTGAAATTAATCTGTGACAAACATTCCTACCCTGGCACATTATGCACATTCATAATTCCTTTCTCATAAACTCGTCTTATCTTTAGTTCAAGCAACAAATCTTCAATCTATCCATCCATTTATTCTTATGTTGTCCACGCAATATCTCCTTCTTAATTTCACAACTTTATGCCACTCTACCTAGCTATAATTATTCGTATTCTGGCATACTATCCACATTTATAATTTGTTTCATAAAAGTTAGTGTCATCTTTCGGTCATGCAATATTCCTATATTGTCCATACAAGTTTTCACCTTCAGTTTCAAAAACATACTCGCCCGTAAAAATTAAGTTACTACGCTGGCCACATAAATAACTGTTATTTATTGGTAACCAAGAAGATTTAATTATTACTTATTAGTTCATCATCTGTGGCGCTACAGCCCACATCGGGCCTGGGCCTACCGGACACACCTAGCCGCAGTTTTTACACTGCCGTACTGCCGGTTTTCGTAGTCAAATGCTACATTATTTAAGACGTATAACTAACTAGTTTATAGCGCCCGAGTGTGATAAATACATGTAACTGTATTTTATATTTTACGACAAATCACACATTGTCGACAGGCGGATTCGAATTGACGAACCTTGGTTCGGGTCACAGTATGTTAAGAGATGTGCCTTAACTCGCTCGGCCTGTATTACTTATTAATTACACTAGTGGAAAGCTATCAAAATAGCTGTAATTTCATTGACAATTTTCAAACAAATTTTTTATTTTATTGGTAAATTCTTAATGCCTTTATATATTTTCCGTTGTCAAAGTATAATTTTTGTAGTAACAAACAAAAAGATAGGAAGTTTAAATTGTTATTAATATGTTACTAAATAGACTCCAAAATCTAATATAGGGATGAATCAAAGTTGGTCACCCAATTCATTTATAAAACTGATCACATATGCCACAAATATAATTCCTCCAGAAGCTATTATGGTTCGCACCAAAGTATTAGCCATTCTCTGGAGAGTATAGTAAGGAAGGGGTTGGTTAAAGGGCTAAGGGTTGTTCAGAGGCGGAAGGGGTTGGTTAGCAGGTCCCACATGTACGTGAACCAGTCAAGGGGCAAACGATGTCTTTGTGTGCTGGTGGCGCTGGTGGTGGTGGTGGTGGTAGCGGTGCTTGTATTCCCAGGACGCCAGGGTAATTACTAATTTGCGCTGTGGGCCCGCCGTTTTGTACAAACACATGCGACAGGGAAACCACTTGAATTTCTCGGAATATTCTTCTTTAAAAATGTTAAATAATGGTAAACCGTTTTTACTTTGCCTGCGTTCTAAATTTGAATTATTTTAATGCTATACTAACTAAAGTTACCGAACTAAAATGTTCTGTTCATCATTACAAAGTTAAATATTTGTATAGGTAGTATTTTAAATATAATATTGGCCGTGTTATCATCTTTTTCGGAGTCCTACGTAAATAATTATTGAACGACCGCTTATTATAAATGATAACAAATATTAATAGCTATTGTTATAAAATTAGTTTATAATGTTATGAAAATTTTAAGTTTAATTAAACTTATACTTGCCAGTTGCACTAACAAAACTTATATTTTAAACTTAGTTTAAATAAAAGCTTATTGAATGTTGGACAGCAATATAAATTATTTCACATACCATCGAATTTCGATTGGCTTTTATTAATTTAAGCTTAAAATTTAAGTTTTATTAGTGTAACTCGCCATAAATAATAACAATTCGTTAACTATAACTCATCGTTATAGAGATAAGCAATAATACATCGATTTGTATAATTATATAATTCTCATAATTAATAATAATAATAATAATAAATTTATTTCCTTTAAGCCTAGCCGGCATGCAGAAGTTACAAAAAATATTCAGGATATTTTAAGAGTATTATACATTTGCTTAAATTATACATGATATTTTAAATAAGAATAAACATGACATAAAACCATCAATATCACCATTGGAATCATTTAGATAACTATTCTTAATTAATTATGAAAATGTAATACTGCACTTCCAAATAAATTTATCAAGAAATATTGCTTTAAAATCATAGTTATGGAGTAGTTAGCTCAGCGGCAGTTTGTGGATTTCAGAATCCGAAATAAATTCCCGCAGCCGATAAACTTTACTCCACATTGAAATTATGTCTCTGGCTTACCCACAACTAACATCTTTAAAGGCAGTGATTTGAGGTATTTTACGTACAAAATATATCACTTACCGAGATATGCTCTGACTCCAACACACCCAACAGTGGGTAAAAGGCGTGATGTTATTGTAAATCAGTTTGAATGATAAAAATTATATTGATTGTGCTATTTCTTCTTTGTTAAACGGATAAATTTATTAGAAATTTTGTTAAGAGATTGAAATACCTAGTGTATATGTAATGTTAATAAATATTTAATAATGAATTAGATAATCATGGAGTCTCATAATTTACCCATTTGGTGTCGAGTTAAAAACGAAGATAATTCCTCTAATATTCTTAATAACTATAACAATGTTTCCAACTAATTCTAATAACTCCCAATAATCCACAAAACACAAACAAGATTCCAATTCCACGGTCGATTTGCTGATCTATTAGTTCCGGAAATCCAAACTAGCACAACATGTCCCAGACAAACTGGCATCGACCATCATCCACTTTCATGTGAAACCGTCCGTATCCTGTCACTTCATCATCTTGTGAGATGAGTTATTTGCCTCGATTGTCACTTCTCTTAAGACGTGACAAACGTGTGTATCTAGTACATTCACGGTCATTCAGCCGTGTCGCCTTTAACACCAGGCTGCAAGAGCCTTCTCCTGGCGCTGGGAGTTCCATAGATCAGGTTACATATGAATGGTAACGCAGTGGATGACCGCAAAGGTTGAAGGATGTTGTTTACATGTGGAAACGATGTTATAGAGGATATTTATGACTGGTGTTGGGGGTTGTCTTGAGGGCTACAGACATTGATATTAGTTTAACATTTGTAAGACAAGATATACCTTTTTTGAGAGAATATTAGGCTGTACATTTTTAGTAGTGTGATTAGCGTTACAACATTCTAGTTTGAATCTAACTGAAGTTAAAAAGGATCCTGTACTGTAATTGGGATTAAGTTCCTGTCGTACAGAGTAACATAAATAAATTATTCATGAACTGTTACAATACTTGAGGACAGTAGGATCAAATTTCTATAAATAGTTACATGTAATATAAATTTAATCGATATTTAAACATTCCAATTACTTATATTATAAATAAGTAATGAAGGATATATATTACTGGGGGTTTTCTTGATGGCTACAGATATTGATATTAGTTTAACATTTGTAAGACATGATACCTTTTTGGAGAGAATATTAGGCCGTACATTTTTAGTAGTGTGATTAGCGCTACGACATTCTAGTTTGAATCTAACTGAAGTTAAAAAGATCCTGTACTGTAATTGGGATTAAGTTCTTGTTGTACAGAGTAACATAAATAAATTATTAATGAACTGTTATAATAGTTGAGGACAGTAGGATCAAATTTCTATAAACAGTTACAAGTAATATTAATTTAATCGATATTTAAACATGGCAATTACTTATATAAGAAATAAGTAATGAAGGATATTTATGTTGGGGGTTTTCTTAAAGGCTACAGACATTGTTATTAGTTTAACATATGTAAGACAAGTTTTTTTTTAGAGAGAATATTAGGCCGTACATTTTTAGTAGTGTGATTAGCGTTAGGACATTCTAATTTGAATCTCACTGAAGTTAAAATGGATCCTGTACTGTAATTGGGATTAAGTTCTTGTTGTACAGAGTACATACATACATACATAACATCACGCTATATCCTATTAAATGGGGTAGCACGAACCCGTCAACATTCTCATCCTGCCACACGATACTTGTTTCGACCACATTAACACTTCCTCCATACGAACTCTTCCTTTTCTCACAACCAAAATCCATCATCACGCAACAAACATTCATCCATTCGCTCCTGTACACCTGTTTCGTAAATCTTCATTTACATCCACTTCTCTAACAACGAATCTATAAGAAATGAAGGAAGCATCACCTGCGCTTGTTTAAAAATACATTTAACACAATTGCATTTACACACTGTATAGTAAAAGTTGTACAGAGTAACATAAATAAATAAAAAGTATAAAATAAACACTTGGTTAAGTTTCACAAAATTCAGCCTCCAAGTTACCTTATGAGGGCATCGTCAGAGGCTGGCCAGCACAGTTAGTACACAGTTTTATACTTTTTATTAAACCTAGTTTCACCAAGTGTTGGATGACAATTAATTTTGTCTTTGTTGTTACATAAATAAATTATTAATGATCTGTTACAATAGTTGAGAACAGTAGGATCAAATTTCTATAAACAGTTACAAGTAATATAAGTTTAATCGATATTTAAACATGGCAATGACTTATATAATAAATAAGTAATGAAGTGTTTGTATGGATTAAAGAATTAGAATGTAACATATAAGGAGTATATTGTGCGTGTGTATGGGGTGAATCAATCAGTGCAGCTTGTCGAGGCTCTGTTTTGATAGAGCGACAAGTACAAGAAAATTTGTCAAACATTAATAATTCCCGCGTCGACGGTGAAGGCCTAGTCTACCGTAGCTGTGCTGGGTCTCGGTTCTGATGTTCTGGAGTCGCTTACAAGTGTAATGCGGCCGGATTAAGTGTGATCATTAAAATTATGCCTGTGGAATTATGTTATAAAACTTGATAGGCCATCGAAGATTAGCCGGGATCAACAGAAGACGGGCACACTGCGAGCAACACTCACGCATACACTTTGTCATGTTCCTGCACCTGGACAATTACTATTTACTTCATGCAGCTTGCAACAACTTACTTCACACAAGATCTTCAACATTGTACCAAACATTTCTAAATTTGTTTTGAAAATCATGTTTCACCTGCAGTTATACCATGAACAAATACAAATTAAATATCTGATGTGGACACCATATGACTTCCTTGTACACGTATTAAACTATAGATATTTTTTTAATTGCACATATTTGACATTAAATCTTTTATTTTTTGTTCTAATCCATAGCAAACTTAATTTAAAAAAAAACCAAAAATATATAATATTTCAATTTAGATATCTCGCTTATGTAAAGGGCTAATTTAAAAATTCTTAATGTGCTAGATGCAGAATTTAATTCTCTAAAACTTTTATTTGCAGCATTTATTTCTAAAATTAAAATAATACCATTTTTTTTAAGGAAAACTGTTAGCAGCTTCATGTAATGTGTCACTTCCGGTTAGTGTATTTTAAACAAAATCTATTATGTTATTTCCATTGATATAGTAGTCTTATATACCAAATTTGGAAAGTTTTAAATTATATTTGAATATAGTTTTTCATGAAAATCTATTATAGGCTTCAAGTAAAGTACCACTTCCGGTAGTTGTATAATGCCCAAAAAGGGAGGTGCACAACTAGATGTTATAACAGTCCAAAATATAAAGTTTCAATTTTCTACGACTTACCGTTTTTGAGTTATGCGAGATACGTACGTATGTACGTACGTACAGACGACATGACGAAATTAGTCAAAATGGATTCAGGGAGGGCCAAAATACCTATTTCCGTTGAAATCTGAGAACCGAAAATTTTCGCGATTACAATACATCCTTTACTTCGTACAAGGAAGTAAAAATTGATGCAGTAAATTTGAAAATATTTATTTGTTACGCTATACAACGAAAATTAATCTGAATTACAGAGGACCACAGCTTATAGTGGAGTCTGAACTAATCGGATGTAATTAAATTTTTTTTTGTTATAAATTGATTTATCCAGATTTGATCCATGATGTAACTATAACTTTCCTCCCATTTTTTGATTTGAAAATCCGGGTTCAATTCCTAATAAATATAAAAATATATCATCACGCCTTTTACTCATTACTGGGTGTGGCACTATGCCGAGCAGATCTCGGCAAGTGATATTTCTTCGCGTGAAGTGCGGTTACCAGCCGTTAAATCACGACCCCCAGAGATATTAGTGGAAAGGGAGCCACAGGGGTAGATTTAAATTGGTGAAAATTGTATGTCGGCTGTGGGGATCGAACCAGGATTTTCAAGATCCACAGGCCGACTCGATACTACTGAGCCACCTACCCCATCGGGCTCAATTCCTATAGCCTGCAAACAATTTTCACTGTATTCAAACTACCCCTGTGGTCCTCTTTCCACTAATAATAATAATAATAATAATAATAATAATATATTTATTGCCCAACAGAGGTCCATTTACAGGGCAAAATACAAAAAGATATTTAAAAAAATAAATAATAAAAGCTACATATAAAACAAAACTAATCAAAAATACATACTCCTATGCAATACACAGTACAATTAGAAACATAAAAATAAATAAATAAATAGATAAATTACAAAAATATATCAACATACTGATTATCTGCAATTAAGCACATAGTAAATATAGGAGAACGCAACAAGACATCAGTACTGGATGTTGGTAGAAAAAAGGTCCTCGGATGCCTGGACGCTAATCTGGGAACATGGAATGACACACGAGATAACAGGCAAGGGACATCCATCTTGTTGTGAAGCAGCATCCACAGGAACCTAGCGCAGGATTGGTCTCTTCTGGCAGCTAGAGAGGACATCGAGTGACGTTCGAGAAGGATATTTTGGTCAATTCCTCTATCTGGATATACATGATCAAGTTTATATGAAAGAAATTTTAAAAACCACTAATATCTTTGGCGTCCGTAATTTAACGGCTGGTAGCCGCATTTCACGCGCAAAAATATTTTCTGAATTTTATATTACAATATTTTATATACATTTTACATTACTACCTCTTTTTGGGGTTCACAATTTCACGGACGGTAGTCGCATTTTACGCTTATAAATATGTCATATATTGAGTTCCTCTACGGCAGAGTAACACATCTAGTATTCGGTAAAAGGCATGATGATATATTTATGCATTTTTTTTATATTTTACAAAATGTGATTTTCGACCAATATGTCTGCTATATTTCGGGTATCGACACCACTAAAATCCAGCACGTGCAGATAGTTGTAGCGTCTAGACGCACCTGTCTAGTTCTAGGGACGACAACGTCGTCACCGTCATCCACTCTGGCGTTGATTCCCGGCGTCGCTCGCCCAACACGTCCGCTAAGCCCCCCGCTAAGCCGTCTTTCCTTTCGCATTTTAGGAAGTCATTTATCAGTCACATATTATACTACAACTAAACTTGGTGTCTGTGTATGTATGTGAAGTTAGTTGGAGTTGGACGCAATCTGCAGACTGATGTCGGCAGTTGGGAGTTTTTTTTTGTGGAAACTAATTTAGTTCAGTATTTTTAGATTCACGGTTTACTAATAGTTTTGGTGTTTAACATATGAAAACAAGAAAAAAGTATTGGGTTTGTTAATTGGTAAAAATAGATGCTGGACATTCATTTCATAATTTATTTCGTATTACTGGCAACATTAACTTTAGAGTAAATATAAATTAACCAAAACATAGGAACCAATATCTCGAGCACTTTTATCAAATGGAGATTGGTTTTTCTTTGTACTTTATTTGCAAAATTTAAGAAAACCTTAAAAATATATCTAATACTAAGAAATACTCTACCTACTCAAAATTGTACAAGGATATTTTAAAAACTGAATGTAAAATTAAAATTAAAAATTATAGCATAAATATGTATTTAAGAAGGATCCAATATAAAAATTAATATACATTATATTCAAGTATTCCTGAGAAATATGTTACCTTAGGTATTCTTATAAATATTTAAATAGAATTTATAGTTTTAATTTCACATTCATTTTTTAAAATATCCCTATACAATTTTGAACAGTGTAGTATAATACTCGTATATAATAGTTTTCTGTTTATAACTAATTTACAAGTAATAAGAAACATGATTTAACAATTCAAATAACAGTTTAAAGAAACAGAATCTATTCACATTTGACTGTTTTCAACGCTACCTAAGTAATTCATTATAACTAATCAAATTTGTATTTTGAAGTACGTTCAACGAGATATTACTGTTGCATAAGACGTATTGTATTAGGTTAGGTGGAAGAACAGCCTCTCCTTTGACTTGGAATGTCAATAAAGAACCGTCAGTACGGTGGTGTGGATAGCAATATGGAATTCGAATCCGGAGATCCCGAGTTCGAATCTCACTCAAGCTAAAAATTATATAAACTACCACACTGCGGCTCGGTGAGTGCGGGCCCTGTACTGTAATTGGGATTAATTTCCTGTTATACAGAGTAACATAAATAAATAAATAAATTATTATTCTGTCTGCTTGGCTGATGAAAACCTCAAAATTAGAATATACTTAAATAAATAAATATGTCATTACACCTTTTATCCATTATTGGGTGAGGTAGGTACTATGGCGTAGCAGATCTCGGTATATGATATAATAACTATCAAATTACGGCCTCCAACTATATTAGTGGAGGGGGAGCCACAAGGGTAATTTTAATGGCTGTGAGAATTGAACCCGTGTTCTCAAATCCACAGTACGACTCAACTGTGTCATCTACCCCATAGTACAAATAGTTTGTGACAGCGTCAATTGTATATTTAAATAAATAAATAAATATATCATCACGTCTTTTACCTATTATTGTATGTGGCACTCTGCCGCAGCAGATATCAGTAAGTGATATATTTATGCGTGTAAAGCCATCAAATCACGGCCTCGAAAGATGTTAGTGGGGGAGGAGCCACAGGGGTAATTTTAATATGATGAAAATTGTTTGTCCACAGTCTGACTCGATATCACTGGGCCACCTACCCCATAGTATAACAAGTTTGTACGATTTGCTTAGATGTTTTAAAATGTCCTAAAGATTAATTTTACTTTTAAATATTATCTATCAACACTTTTAAAAATAGAAAACAATCTAATTGGTACAGCACTATCTTAATTTTTGACGTTTTGGTCAAACAATCCGAATCAAAATAATACAATCTCACCGAACGGACTTTAATTCCCCTATTCCATTATGGGTTGTATTTTCATATGCAATCAAATTTCCTTAATGATTTAATTGCTTTTTGACTAAATGCAGTCTGCTATATTACAAGTATTTACAAACCAGATTTCCCTGCTTAATAATATAAATATATTCATTGACATTTCTCCATCCAATTCTACCAACATCTGATTCCAATCTCACCAATCATCAACTCTTCAATTAGTTATCGGTGTATAAATCACTTCCTAGCATAACTCTATCCATCTGCACAGCAAGGCATTAGCAACCTACCAATCTAGCAACATAGTAACGTAGCAACAATCCGTGTCACGTGCCACGTGCCTCAGCCGTGTACAACAACAACATATACATACCTCCCTGACTTACAATGCTTATAATAGCGATGGGGTTGAAAATTGAACATAGAGCGTTTCTCGCACCGTCTGTCGCCTCATTGTGGTGAAAGTGAGGTTACCCTAAGTCATTTATTTCCTGATGTCAAATGACGTGTGTTCGAACGCTCGGAGATGTGGCTGAGCACAGATGAGTCTTGTTTGTTAGGGGATGAAGTAAAGAAATTTTATTTGTTTTTGGGGTTAGTAGCCATGAATGGCGATTAATGGGTGAAAGAATGGGTGAGATAGAATGTTGTTATGTCAAGAATAATTAATGGTGCGGCATTTATAATTTTTTAAATCATTTATTTATTTATTACGTTGCACAATAAGATTATAGTAACATTTTTGGTAAATACAAGTTTTCCAGGGTCTATAACTTAAAATCTATACAAGATATGAAGATGTGCTTTAACAGCATTGAATTACATGTTTTCAAATTGACTTTTTAACTAATTTAAAGAAATTTATATTTTGAATATTTCTTAAGGAGTACCCCTTGGAGTTTTTTTCGATTTTAGGTCAGTTTCAGACTATTTGCTCTAAAATTCTTTCTCGGACGAATATTGTAACAAAAATATACATACATATGTATTTTAATCGGTTGAATCCAATGGTAAATTATTTAATTCTATATGCTTTCTAGTTTTAGAGATATTGTTAAAAAAACTGGTTTATGGGAAAACTTTGGTGAAAAATTTAGAAAATTTAATAATTGTTGAAAATTTGTTTATAAGTCAGTTGAAGCACTAGAAATTTAACGCCATTGAGCGCATTTTCATATCTCGTTTAGTTTTTAAGATTTAGCGTCGGGAAAATCAAAAACTCGATGAAGTAAAATGAACTTTTCTGGTACTTTTATCTTAAAATCTAAACAGGATATAAAGATGCGCTGAACAGCATTCCTCGTGTTCAAATTGACTTACAAGCAAATTTTTGAATAATTTGAACCGAATGAATTTTTTTTAATTTCAGACTATTTGCTCTAAAATTCTGTCTTGTTCGAATATTGTAACGAAAATCTACATGCATATGTATTTTAACCCTCTGAATCCAATGGTAAAATATGTCTTAGAGTTTCATATGTAATGGAGGGAAGTTTTAATTTCTAATTACCTACAAATTTATATATTATATAGTATTAATTAGTTTTGTACAACGTCTAAATTTTGACATTTAATATGTTGACGAATAACAGTTGACAAATTAGACTTTCAAAATTTTGTTTGATATATATATATATATATCTTTTTCTATTCATTTCAAGCGTACTAGTACACTAATTTTCATTACTAAAATAGTACAATAAATCTGGAGGAATGATGCACAATTAATATTGGTCAACTTTTACAAAGAAAAATTCTGATCGTTGAATTTCACGGAACTATTATAAGTTACTCTGCTTCTATGTCTAATCATCGCTTACATTATTATATACAACGTTTGGAATATCACGCTGGTTTCCAAGTAAAAATGGAGAAACAAATTTTCCTACAAGAGGTGCTTTCTCTGACATTCTTATATACAAATATCAGTTGTTCCAGTTAATTTTAATGACAGTGACAGTAAACCTTGCCTAAAGTATCTTCACTTGATATAAACCCATTCTTTTTTGAAACTAATAATGGAAATAAAAATTGTATAAATAATGAAAATAATGAATATGTTTGAATGAACAAATGCTAGTTGTGTAGGTGTGTACTCATAGGCCTTGTCATATCCACGTAGCTAAACACAGGATTGATCGCAATGCTACGCATCTGATAGACCGATAAAATTTCAGGATTAAATAATTTCAATATGAAAATATTTACCACACGGGCGAATTGTTTTAATTTCGCGCACCGTGTAGCGACTGCAGCACGTCCGCTTCCATCGGTTTTTATAATTATTTTGCCGGTGTATTATCGGGGTTAGGTGTGCCAACAACTAATCAAAATAAATTTGAAAACAAATAAATTTAATTGGTTTTATTGCTTTTTAAATAATACTTTTAATCAACTGTGCTGATTTTTTGTAAACGTTGTGACGTTCAAACACAAACAAATCAATCACGGGTTTTACTTTATTTTTCTACTTTGTGATTTTTTGATCGCTGGAGGGACATTAACATCATTTTTCATTTGTACTTTATTCCTTCACTTCCTTCATTCATTCATTGATTTATTTGTTACTCTGCACCAGAAGAACTTAATCCTAATTACTACCCAAGTAGCTCATTGCACCGATCAGCCACAATCGTATTTTTTTGGATATAAGTTAAAGTCTGCACGATTTTTCTCACTTGTTAGTTAGTAAACGCAAGTTTTGCCTCGGTTTTATCCACTAGGTTTAATTAAATCTTGTTCTATTTTATTTTTTATGAATGAACTTAGATGTTTTTATTCTTATTGTTATCTTTAGTTGCGTAAATGTTTTATCAGATTATCCGACGGAAGTAAGTTTTTCTAAACAATTTCAAGTTGAAAAAATCTTGAACAAATAATTGCAATATTCAATTTTATTTATTGTTTACAATTGCAAACTATGGACGTCAGAAAATCTTTTACATTTAAATATTGATTGATTGATTTATTTATTTATCTCACGATCATTCAATGTACTCGTAGAATTGTTGTCTTGAGTTTAACATTTTTTAAGATGTTACTTATTAAAGAATATTGTAAGATTGAGAGCCGATACTTCAATAACCTATCAAAGTACCTAATATCAATCATATAATATCGCATAGAAATCGTCGCTCAAATTGTAAAAATTATGTTAACTGTCATTTTTGATGTTTTGTTTGTTACACGGATAAATTTGTTAGGAACTTTATTAAAAGATAGAAATATTGGCTGGTAGCACAAGCTCTGTTTTTGCCTGTTTTAAGAGCAGTGTTTTTGGGGGTTTTAGCTATCTGTAACATGTTAAAACAGTGCTCTTAAAACACATACCAGAAATGTCCCTAAATCATTTTCTGTGTTTGGACTTTTAGTTAATCCAGCATTTTTTATTAGCCAAATTAAGTCAAACTATATTTTAATTGTTACCATCTGGTTTTGGAAAGTGATTTGGATTAACTTTTATTAAATTGGACTAGAATAATATTATCTAATTCCAAATATAGGATTAGCTAAAACTATTTTGAAAATCGGACTGCAAGAGTATTACAGATAAATGACGAGCAGAATGGTCAACAAATATGTTATTGTCAATTATATTTCATATAATTAAATAAAAACCCATCGTGTTTGAATAGATATGTCAAAAAGAATGTAAATAAATTTACATTTTTTCTTATAATAATTTAAATAAATCTTAGATTTAAACAAAAATTACCTTTTCCAATAGTCCGCGGAGCCTAGCGCGATAGTCGGCAAAGTCGACCGACGGCTAGTATATATACTAAATTGTAATAATACTAATTATATATATATATAAATATATATATATATATTCTGAAAGACTTTGGTAATAGCGAACCAAAAATTGTTATATTTGCAATTCATTAATAAAATATATCAATGTAATAAAATAACAAATGAATACCTCGCGCCACCTCATGAGTCCCTCTAAAAAACCACCCCAAATTTCCCATCAATTTTGCTCACATCACGCTCATGAACAATACCACCCATCAAACATTCACATTCCTGTATTTTGCACATCGGGTGCATGGGAATTCGACAAGTGTTTTAAGCCACTGATGCCAGATTAGCGCGTTTCACGACCCACTGCGCGGGTATTATGCACGCGTGCACCATGCAGAGTGCAACCCTTAGTATATGAAGTGCAGTAGACCAGATAGTTTGTGTATGTGATGGACTGCGGTAGGATAATAAAGAATGAATTGGATGAGTGGTGATAAAGGGCTATCGAAGGTTTATACTGGGGGGTTCGTATGAAAATATGTGTGAATGTTGCAATAAGGCCGACATCATATTTAGATGGTAATTTTGTTTTCATTAGATTAGTTAGCCTACAATTAAATAATATCTAATAGTAACGTAAAATAAACTTTAAATTCCCTTGCTTACAATAATATTTGGAGGCAATATTTAAGAAAAAAGTTTTAATTTAGATGTAATATCTATAATAGTGAATTTATTTTGTAAATTTTGAACAGTTGTTGAGTAGAAACAAATAGTTATGTAAGTATCAAAGATGAAATGGCACTGGATCGTAGGTCTGAAATACTAAGCATTTTGAAGAAAGATATTATTGTTATTTTACAGAAATGTATATATTGTACATAATTTTGAATTTAAGGGTAGAAAGTATTATAATAAATTTGAAAACATTAAATTTATGTACAAATAATAATAATAGAAAATTAATTTTGTGAGACTTAGACAAGTGTTTATTTTGATATTTTATTATTAAACCTAGTTTCACCAAGTGAGCATTTAAAGACAATTAATTTTGTCTTTGTTGTTTTTTATTTTTAAATAAAAAATTATTTCAAAATTTTTAAAAAGGTAATAAAATAAATTGAACATATTTGTAAAGTTTTTATTCCATTTCAACCGGATAATTTGAAGAAATACACATTAAAAATCGTTTTATATTTCCCCTTCACAGTAATTAGGATTAATTTCCTTTTTGCTAAATAAATTAAAATCCATTGTCCATGTGAAACGTCTAACTAATTTTTTTCCTTTCTTATTGACCACTAGTCAAATACGAAGTTCATCCACCTAACCCGATAAAGACATCACAAACATCCATACCCTGGGCAGGATTCGAACCCGCGACCTACGGTGTGCAATGGTCCAGGAGCCGCTGCTCTGACCACTGGACTACCGAGGCCGGTAAATCTATTTTAAATTTGTAATTATTGTATAGCATTTTCAAATTAGTTGACATCGTATATTTTCCGCAGCTAAATTATTTTATATTTGACTGTACCATAATTACTGTTTACTATTTATAAAAAAATTGTTGAATTCTAAATCTGGAAAAATATTGCACATATTTATACGAATATAAATTTATTTTGACTTTTCATGTAAAACGTTATCTGAAAAACGAGTTGTTTATCATGTTCCATCAAAACTGAAATGCACTATAAATTATTCGATAAATAATATTCTCATATTTTCTTAGAACACTTTATTTACTTACAAAAAAAGAAACACGTCATACATAATTATTTAATATTTATCTGTCACCAAATGTATAAAAGAAAATAAACGTTGACAATAATAATTCATTTTCAGTATCTTGAGATGGTAAAGATAATAAAAAATAAATTGCAAAATTTTGTGCATGCTTTATTTGTACAACAGACTCATGTGAATGTCAGCTTGACATGAACTTTGCACTCTAGTATTCGCAGAATTAATACAAGCCAAATTATATTTGCTTTATATTATTCATGCTAATATTACATACTTATAGTTGAACAAATAGGTATAAGTCGTTAGTTCCTGTTGTCTTACTTCAACTTATATTCATCTGCTGTGTCTGAGTAGTTCGGATTCCACTATAAGCTACTTTAATTAGGATGAATCTTCTGTCATGCAGAGTTGCAAATAGTTTAAGTTTGGATTTTAGTAAATTTTGTGTGTTTATCTTTCTTCTAGGAATAATTAGTGTATTGGTGATGAAATTTGTGCGAGATTATAATAATAATAAATTTAATAATTAAGTATATACGTACCGAGTTATTTTTATTTGAAATCGTGACGATTATCGCATTATCTAATCGCAGTGTGTATGTGTATCATTGTTGTGTGACTATAATTGTATTTGAAAGATAACGAAGGTTGCTTTGCTGCATAATTTTATACCTACTTTATTTTAAATTAGATTTTATTAGATACATATTTTAGAATGTTACTTCGAGATTATAGCGGTGAGGCATAGAAATATCAATTCTGTTTTGTTAATAACAAACATAATTATAATTTTTTTTATCATTTTCCTTTTTTGTAAATTGCAAATATCGTATGTTTGTTTTATACTAATTAATTTTATTTAGCATATGAATACTTGAAATACTAATATAATCTAGTAATACAACTAATACTGCGACAGTACGGTAGTGCGGTTAGCGTCACGGCATTTGAATCTCACTTAATCTAAAAATATGCGGCTCGGTAAGTCTGAACTGTACTATAATTGGGATTAAGTTCCTGTTGTGCAGAGTAATAGAAATAAATTTAATGTATTACTATGCCGCTTAAGTACAGTACAAGAAAGCTACCTGTAGCTTACAGTGAATCCAAGATACTCAAACGCAGCAGTATTTAAAAAAAAAATAAAAGTGAATCATTACTGGGTCTGAAGTTGGTAACTAGACTCTAATCTTTTTGAAGTAAAACCGTTTTACGCGCGCTTGGAAATTGGAGAATAAGCTAGGGAATGCGTTACGAAATTTGTGACGCTGTGAAGCGAACGAAAGTGGAGAGCGAAAAAGATGGAGATATACATGGAAAGAGAGCTGTTACACGAACGGTGACGTGCTTTTGCTTTCGAAGGACACACGCACACTTCATTTTTCTCATTTACTTTTTATTCGTTGAAATATAGTATAACTCTTAGACACTAAGCAAGTTTGTCTGCATTACACGAACGGTGACAGTGCTATATCTACGTGTGATTTTGTTGTTCACTAATTTATTATATGAATATCGCGGAACAAGTTTTTTGAAGTAAATTATTCTTGAATGTTTAATTTTTTAAAATTAAACAACAGGACAATTATACATAATAAAAATAGAATAAAAACATAAAAAATATATAAAAAAGAAGATTGATAAGAAGATTAGGTAATCGAAAACAGTAATTTGTGAAATACTCCGTATATTGTAACCATGGAAAATAATAGCAATTTTAATTCAATCATTTTAAAATAGAATAAATTTTTGAAAATGTAATTGAAAAAGTAATAATGTTCCAGATATTTATTTTATTTGCACGTAAAAGTAAATACGAATGATTTACACAAACGTCAGACACATTGTTTCCATATATAACCTAACATGTCTTCAATTGTTTAACATTAAACAATAACTGATAAAACAGCTGATAAGCCATCTTATATAAGGGATTCATCTCTTCAAAACATGTTTCGTTCATATACACATTTACTTTACTTAAAAATATATTATTTTCTGCTTAAAATTCTCTTGCATATGAGGAGTTTTTTTTTCTGTTTCTGTTTTGTGAAGTTTCGCTGTAATTGTTGCTGGTGTTGAAATCTTCTAAGTTTAAGTCTTTAAGTCGGTAAGCATATTAAAAGATTAACTTTGATCTGGTGTGACTATCTGTGTTTAACGTGGGATTTGCGCTAATCCGAAATGATTTAAAAATGCAGATTCTTATATTGTATTTGTGTGTTAATTTAATGCAGTTAAATCAATGAGCGACTGATTTATTCACTACATTCACATGTTTTATTTATTTATCGAATATTAAAAACAAAAATACATGTTTCATATTATTTCTGTTACGAGGGGAACAAATACATTATTTTGTGTTGAGCTGTCAAATATTTCTAAGCATATTTATAATTTAGGTAGTATTAGTGTTCCATCTAAAAATTTTCACTTATAATTATATCTAGAGCATTAATTTTTTCCGAATGCATCCCAATAACGTATTAATCTGCACGAGTGCAATACACGGTGTTAGAATGCACGACAAAAAATTCCCGGATATGAATTAATTCTCGAGGGCAGATTCGGCAAGAAAGTCGTAACGACACAAACACAAAAAGTAAAACATAATTTAGGTTTTATATTTTGATTCAAATACTCAAGTTAAGATAGAATAATATATCCAAGGCAACTAGTATCAAGTATATAAAATTGACAATAAAAAAACAATTTTTAAATGTTAAATTGACATTTTTGAAACGAAAAAACTTTCTAATCATTAATTTGGCTTAGTTAGGTCAAGTAATGAAAAATGTCCGAGAAATTTGTATATTATCATGGTAACCATGCATAATACAATGTTTCTATTGACAGAGTTCCATACCCAGTATTGGGTAAAAGGCGTGATGATATATTTATTAATTTTTTTATTAATTAGTGTTGTACGATTTTCCCTAGTAAATGCTACAGAAATGTTTGATATATTTTGTTATTACGACAAGCACTCGTATTGCAAGAACATCTAGCAATCAGGTGGTTGTGCATTCAAATCTCGCTGACTCAACTTACATCAAATAAATACGGCTATGTCTAAGTGGTTCGGATACCACTGTAAGCTACTGTAATTGGGACCAAGTTTCTGTTGTGCAGAGTAGCAAATAAATATTTTCAAGTTGCTGTTTCGTCTAATATAGTGAATTAAAATTTGAGTTACGATAGTATTAGATTAAGTGCTAGTACTAAATCTTTAAATGGATACTAAGTTACTAGTACTTGTTGATGTGTGGTATAAGTTCATAAAATGTAGAATGTCATTTCCTTCGCTGCTACCTTCATAAACGTCATAATATGGTTTATGATCTGTACGAGTTATTATAAGATACCTCACTATATAGACTATACAGCTTGCTTGGATAATTGCTCTTCAAAACAAGCTAAAAGACCGTATAAACTCATATTTTATTGTTGCTTCATTGTTACAAGAAAAAGATCATCCATTCGGATCATATTCATACATAACATCACGCTATATCCTATCAAATGGAGTAGTACGAACTCCTGAAATATTAACAAAACATCCACTCAGATTAATCAATTAATCAGGCCTCGTCGAACATTCTCATCCTAACACACCATTCTCCCAACAAACCTTCAATCACATCTATCCGTTCATTTTTATACATCTGTTTCATTAGCCTTTCACTTATGTCCACTTCTCGAACAACGTTGAAAAAGATGAGAAAAGAAAACAGCAGTCCTCTGTACTTGTTTTTGAATGTTAATTTCACTAAATTGTTAAACTGATAATATTAAAATATGGAATTAACAGTTCTATCGCAAACAAGTTACATTTTAAACTTGGTTTAAATAAATCAAAGCAAATAAATAAATATATCATCACGCCATTTACCTATTACTGGGTGTGGCACTCTGCCTAAGCAGATCTCGGTAAGTGATATTTTTTCGCGTGAAGTGCGGTTACCAGCTGTCAAATCACGGCCCTCAAAGATATTAGTGGAGAGGGAGCCACAGGGGTAGATTTAAATTGGTGAAAATTGTTGGTCGGTTTTTTGGATCGAACCAGGGTTCTCAAGATCCACAGGCCGACTCGATACCACTGAGCCACCTATCCCATTAAAAATAAATACAAATATCGAAATCGAATTCAACTAAAATCTGACTAAGGATCAATTGCATAACCGTCTTTAAAATCTCAACTATCAAGTTAAAAATTATAGGCTGGTAGCACATGCTGTTGTTAGGTGTTCTAAGAGCACGTTTTTAACATGTTAAAGCTAGCTAAAACACCCAAAAATACTGCTCTTAAAACATGCAAAAACAGAGCTTGTGCTACCAGTCAATATATCTCCTAATAAAGTTACATAATTTTTACAATTTGAGCAACGATTTTTATGCGATATTATTTTATTGTTATTAGGAACTTTAATAGGTGATTGAAGTATCGGCTCTTAATCTGACAATGCTCTTTGATAAGTAACATCTTAAAAAATGTTAATCTTAAGACAACAATTCTACAAGTTTGTGCTACCAGCCATAGAATTTAATTGTTGACAGCAATGTTTATTTAATCACCTAAATTTTTTCAAAATTTTATATTGCTTTACTTAATTTGCACTTAATATTTGAAGGACAGCGATGCATCTGGACATTAGAGCTGTATTCATAGTAATAACTTAACGTCAAGATCATTTTAAGTATATCATAAGCATGTCTTTTATACAGACGATCCCAATATTCAAGTTAGTTAAGGTGTGGTATAAAATAAAGTCGCAAACTATTTCTCAATTAGTCGCCACTAAAAAAACCTCGCGTTGTAATTGTCGCTAACAAGCCGCTAAAGACTTGACATTCCTCCGTGAAAGATATATCTGCTGCCTCTCGTGTGGCGACGGTTTTATGAGAGGAATTTATGCGTTACAGAGTGCGAACATAACACTCGCACACGGTGAGTGTGACAGTGTGAGTAGACCATGTCTGAAGTCTGATCTACATGTGTTCAAACATTCAGCAGCCGTGCAACGAGCGGTGTTCGGTGTTCCTGACGCTGACGTTGAAAGATGATCGCCGAGTAAAAAATGGAAACTGTGATGGGAATTGAGGTGGTGGACTGTTTGGATACCGCTTGAGTAATTATTGTTTTTCTACTTTTTCAACGCGGAGATGCTTTAAATCTTTTAAAGATGCAGAATTGAAACAGTAGCAGCAAACTTAAAACGAGTATAGCTACACCAATTTTCTTTTGCTACTGTGCACAACAGGAACTTAATCTACAGGGTGTTTCAGGACTAGTGTAACAAACTTTAACAGCTTATTCCTGAGGTCATTTTGAACCAAAAATGTCATATGAACATAGGTCCTATTCCTTCTAGTTACCAAAATACAAGATGTTGAAGTTCTATAAATAACACAATATTTTCAAATTTTTGTAATCAAGATACTTTCGGAAAACAAAAATGCGCGCAAATAGGGGATGAGAAAGTTGGCTTCTATTTGGATATCTGTCTTGGTATTCTCTGGACGCATAACGGGCATTACCATTACATAATCCATAAATAAAAATCATATCTGCATATTCAGCAGTCCTATAACCATCCATTATGAAACAATAATACAATCAAAAGTACAACAATTTTTAATTAAGACAAATAAGGTATAACTTTTCAATAAAATTCTTGTTTTCCGAAAGTATCTTGATTACAAAAATTTGAAAATGTCGTGTTATTTATAGAACTTCAACCTCTTGTATTTTGGTAACAAGAAGGAATAGGACCTATGTTTATATGACATTTTTTGCTCAAAATAACCTCAGGAATAAGCTGTTAAAGTTTGTTACACTAGTCCTGAAACACCCTGTATATTATACTTACTTATAGTGCAATTCAAACTAAGACACTTATTAAAGTTAATGAGATTTAATCGCCAGAACTCTTACTTGATGGACGGGAATTTACAAATAGATACAACAACATGTAACCATGGTTTTGTAAATAATGTTGAAACAAAGAAAACAGATATTTAACACCGGCAGATATGTTCTGTTTTTTAATCGCAATGTGAGCATTTGATAATGTGAATGTAGGGTATGAATGTGTTTGAAGAGATTAACTGGGAGGTGTTCAGACAGCGAGCAATGTATTGTGTGTTTGTTGCAGTGTGGGCAGAAACAGGCGACTTCCGAGATAACTCACACTCGGCGATGGCGTCAAGTGTGGCTTCCATGGAGCATTCGGCGCAGCTGTCCTTTCCTACCACCGCCACCGCCAGGACGCGCACCAGGGATCGAAAAGGTAAGATGTTTTCAAGTTGTTTATCGATAAGTTTATTCTCTATACCGTCATTCAATAAATAACAAAATGGTGCTGTTATCAAATTGTATTTTTATTATTATTGGAATTATAGAATAGTATGACAGTTGTTTTAAAATATTTAAATTGGTTGTATTCCCTTCATAAAATCAGCTTTTACTCCTTTTTATATTATAATACTTCTCTTCCTTCTTTATTTTCGTGCAGTACAATTGAATGTATTTTAAATTATTTGCCTTTCCTCTAAAAGAACTGCATATATACTATAAGTAGCAAGTTTAAAATTGTGAAAATATTCTGTTGTTGGTAGTGTTAAAAAATCCCTAAATATAAGGGAAAAAGTAGACTTAGGTTTAAATCGTGCTAGAAGATTGTACTTGGGGTTGGATTGGTTTTATATCTACAGAATGTTTATTTTACTGAGTAAGGGATGTCGTCTGCAGAAAATTAATTATGCGAGCTCAACACTTATCTTTCTACGGATTTTTTGAATTATTTTTATGATCCCTTAAGCTGAGTAAAGGATGCTTATAATTATATTTTACACCGTGAAAACATGTCTTACAAAAATAATTCCTAATTATAATATGTACACAATGAAATATTGCCAAACAAAAATATTGATAGGCTTGCACGAATTTTAAGATGAGACATGAGACGTGGGTACCTTAACAAGCAAAAAATAATGGCATATTTCAGCGTTTCAAAAATGTATAGGTCTAGCATCTTTAAAGCAATAATATAAGCAGATATAATAAATTTGTAAGCAATAGTTATGTAAGTATTACTGCGTAAGTGGTTTCTATTGATTGAGGATGATTTTGAAGATCAAGACGAAGTCGAGATCTTTAATACATCTGATACATATACTTACTGATCGAAATGTTGATTACGTTTTTAGCAGGATTGATATAATAACAAAATTAAAATTAATAAATATTTGACAGATGAGGTAGGTGGCTCACTGGTATCAAGTTGGTCTGTGGATTTAAGAACCCGGGCTCGATCCCTATATTTAAATTACTGCTGTGGCTTCCTCTTCACTAACTTCTTTGAGGGCCGTGATTTAACAGCGCATAAATATATCATTTATTGTGATCTGCTCCGATTATTTATCATATTTTAATTTCGTACTTCATAGAATATAGCTTGAAGCCGATTGTGCATAGAAAAACAAACGTCTTTAATGCCTTGTTTTTCATACTATAACAAGTGAAATGAGATACGTTAATGTTTCCTTAACAGAAATGTAATAAACAAGAGCAAAATGATGTACCTATGTTTTGTGTCACTAACAAATTCATTGGCCTATTTGAATGTGACAAATTTTTAATTTCAAAATTATTATATTAATATGTTTTATAAGCAGCTAGAATATTTTGATTCTTAGTTGTCTGTAGCTGCAGATAATTCTAGGGAAAATATTTGAATATCTGGCAAATTATAGCGCAGTATTTATTTATTTATTTATTTATTTATTTATTTATGTTACGCTGTACAACAGGAATTTAATCCCAATTACAGTACAGGGTCCGCACTCACCGAGCCGCAGTGTGGTAGTTTATATAATTTTTAGCTAGAGTGTGATTCGAACTCGGGATTTCCGGAGTCGAATTCCGTATCGCTATCCACACCACCGTACTGACGGTAAAGCTTTCTTAGAAGAACATTTGAACATCTGTAGCAAATTCATCCCTCTAAACTTTATATTTAAGTATTCGGGGAGGGTCATTTTGAAAGCTGAAACTTTATTTTTTTTTAATATTCCTTGAGGTTAAAGACTTGTAAGAAACTGAAAGAAAATTTCCATCATCATCAAAGCAAAACTTTACTTATCATAATCCACAGCACTTGAGGTCTATGCTCTCATATGCAACGAGAACTCCGTAGAAAAAACTTCCAATCTATTCGTTGATCCTTCCAAACTACCCGTACACACACACACACGTACAACACCCTCACATCCTCACACACACTCTTGCGACACATTTCATTATCTTCCTGTAGA
Source organism: Pterostichus niger (assembly GCA_947425015.1). Lineage (NCBI taxonomy): Eukaryota > Metazoa > Arthropoda > Insecta > Coleoptera > Carabidae > Pterostichus > Pterostichus niger. The sequence goes on along the minus strand of OX380340.1, from coordinate 36,035,330 downwards.
AAAATTAACCCGACAGCGATTTCATCCATTGCAAGTTCTCTCTCTCCCTCTCTCTATCCTTTCAGTGGATTTCTATCTCGCTCTGTGAGGGTGCATTGTATGTATGCTGTTTCACTCGGCGTATGTTGGTGAAAAGAGAAAGAAAGATGTCTGAAAAATAATTGCTAGATCTTGGAGCGAGTGAATGGGGTTCACTTAACGCGGCTTACCGATGGAATTTTTAATCAGATTCTCAAACAAAACTGGCGATACTCCCAACATTGAAGTAATTGAAGGTGCGATGGATAGACGCAATGTCAATAACAGGACAAGAGTAAGATTGGGGAGAGTAAAAACTTACTGTAATATCTAAATTCCTATTAAAATTAATTTGCGTATCAAGGGAAAAAGTGAGACTTTTCTTCTCTAAGGTGTTGGTTCATTTCTCGAGTAGAAGGTGACACTTTCTTCACGAAGAGTACACATATTTTCCGTACCCTATCGGAAAGTAACATTTTCAGAAATGAATTACAAATTTATATAAGTTTTATTGTCTTTGACAGATGTCATGTAGATATCACTAATGTCAAATCATACCTTTGTTTTTCAGTTGCTATAGATATAGCTTCAGTTGTTTTTTTTTCTAGAAAAGAAATACTATATTACGTTCTTAGGCTGAAACGAGATCTATTTGTCAATAAGTTGTTAACTTTACACGAGTTAAAATAGTTGTTCCGGTTTAGGATTGTACAGGACTTTTTGTCACAAGTGCAATGAAATGACTCATTTTTAATGCGTGTCTGTTTTATGTCTTAAAATCAAATAAATTAGAAATTTAAAATGTTGTTTTCCATTTGCCATGAAAATGGTAAATTTTTACCAGCTAGTTTTAGGGCTTTAAAATTGTTATGAACCAGAAACGAGGCGACAATGAAACCACCTAAAAATGGCTATTTCATTCCAGAAAAAGTATTGTACATAACTTCAGGTCTTCTTACGTAAATAATTATAGTCTTCTTTAGGGATACAAAGTTTCACTTTCTTCTGTCAATTGAAGGAAGGCATTTATTTTTCATTTGTTTAATTTGCCTCAAATTTTCTCTAGTGCTACTGTTAATAATTTTTTTCTACGATTGCTATGAAAAGTTGATAATTATGCTCTCATTTGTCATCGTAAAGTTGACGTTTTCTGTGGAACAATCGAAAAATATCTTTTTTGCGCGTCTCCAATGGCAACGCGCGAAAAAGACGTTAAATTCGCGCGTTTCCAATGGCAACGCGCGAAAAAGATTATTTCAATAGTTACCAGGGATTCAAACAAAACAGAAACTTGTCATATTGACAGTTAACAAAACGAATTTAGTTTTAGACGTATACCTACGTTTTTTAATAACTTTAAGATGCAATCGTAGAAAAAATTATGTGTGTATCACGAGCGTAAAGTGTCTTTGTTCCTCTTGCACTATTGCAGCTCTCGCCTTCGGCTCGCGCTGCAATTACCGTGCTCGAGTAACAAAGAATCACTTTACGCTCTTAATACACAAATAACTATTTGTTGACATTTTTTTTATTCTTCATTTAAAGTTTACCTAAATTGTGTAAATTTTAATTTGAATTCTTTTATTAATAGTTATTGGATAAAAGAAACTTGATTAGAAAATTACAAATTGTTTATCATAATTTGAATAGGAAATTAACGCATTTGTGTTCTACGCAAAAAGTGCAAATCGCACGACTAGTCGCATTTATCTAGGTGGTAGTTGGTCAAACCTTCTCACTACTTATTAAATCTTAGATGTTTGAGGTAAATACGAGATTCAACCACTTTCATTATAAAATTGCTATCAGCACAAAGAAACACTTCTTTTCATGATTTATGTTAGGTAATTTACAGTTGGTGTAAATTAGTAACTTCTGCACAAAGTAAGCATCAATAATTTTCTTGCAATGTCTAGTAAGGTGAACAACATCATAGTTTAATCCAACCACTAACTCAGCGCCCTCGTAAAGCAAAATCAAAATATACGCGCACATTCCGTCCATTCATACAAATTTACTGCTGTGTAAACAAAGACACATCTCTACTCTCTAGTCTTGTGCCAGGTATACCAACATCCCAACACCACACTTCACATCTTTCTGTCTCTGTGTCTCTTCAGAAATAGAAATTATATTTTTATGTCGACATCACCAGTCGTTTATTTCATTAAGCACTGATTTGCAATCGCACGTGCTAGTGCGTATATCTTTGTTAGGAACAAGAGAACAAGAAGAGAACAACGTGTCAAAACAACGGACGGTGTGTGTGGTGGCTTGGATCCCACTTTTGAAGAAATGCGTTAAGAGACGAAGACGACGACATTCTCTGCATATATTTTATTTTTTAAATCTTGCGGGATTAACTGGACTTACAGTCGGGACTGATTTTTGTTTTGTGTAAAATATTGTATTATGGGAAGTTGAATATTTCTTTTTTGTTTTGTTTTGAAATAAAGTTGTTGGTTTAAAGTTAGATTAGACGGGGAATTTATTTTGTTTAGATTAATTTTTGTTCTTTTTTTTACTTCTGTCTGAACTAAATCAAACAAAATTAAATATTCCTTGAAGAAAATTTAGTTACAAAATAATTGGAATGGATTGCCCGAAAGATGTGATATATTCAAAAAATATGAACATCTTTAATATGTAAAATCAAGAGTATCAATAAAACAAACAATAACTTCTTTTAGCTACTCTTATTAAATAATGTATTCATTACTTATAAAATTTATGATAAGTAATACTAATCATTATTGACAGTGTTAAGTAATAATTCATTACTCAACACTTCACGACCAATCACACGTCTGAATTTTTATTACTTAACACTTTAATAGCCAATCAAAAAATAACGATAATTGCCGCGCGTTAAGTATGCTATGAAACAGTGAAGCGCGCTATTGTTAATTATCTGTCAAAATTAGTTTAAAACGTTTTTGTTTACAATAATACTCTAATTTGTGTGATTATACATGTGAGTTATGAATTCTGAAAGCGAACAAAGTGAAATTTGTACTCCACCAGATATTGTAGAAGCCGCACACGTACGTTTCTTAAATTTACTGCCCGAAAAATAATAAATAAAGTATGAACAAGTTTATAAAGCTTTTATGGATTGGCGAATACGCAAAAATGTAAATTCCTTTTCAGAAAATGTTCTTATAGTATATTAAGGGCTACTTATTCCATGTTAAGTAGTGTTAATATTTATTAAATAAAAATAAAAACAATAAATTTAAGCAATCTGACTTATTCATAATGTAACAAAAAAATAATTGTAAAATGTTATTACATAATAACATATAGTCGTAGATAAAGTATAGCTATTACTCACTCTAATGATTTACAACACTCACCTTCGGCTCGTGTTGCAAACTTCATTCTCTTGAGTAATAGTTACTCATTGAATAATATACTATTATTTCCATATTAAAGATATTAAAGTTAATTTTAATTTTAGGTTTTGGAATATGTTACGTTACTAAATAGGGAATATTTTGGACTATCCATTACAATAAACAAGTATCCCTTTTCTGTTTAGAAAATATGAATTTTCATCTTAAGAAAAGAGTAGATGCAAGTCAGTTGAGATTATTAGAGGCATGGTAGTACCCTGCTCCTCCGTTTGATGTTTCCCATGTATGAATCTGTTTGCGGACATCGATTTCCATGTCGTAGTTATTTCGGTCGGTGCACGTTGTCGTTGTCGGTGTAGCAGTGAACGCTGAGTAATTGGCCCGGCACGGCGTGGATTAAGTCCTGACAGCTTGATGGCCGCGGCTGCTGTGCAAGAGCCACCGTCTCTCTTATAGCACAGCGCAGCCCGACACAACGATGTTTATAATCATATCTGTACGATTGCTTCTTCGTTGCTTTGCAATCAGAGGAAAGTGAAGTTGAATTTGAATTGGTAATGACGGAGAGAAAGTTATCGACTAGATTTGTTTATGTATTTGCTTCTGCACAACAGGAACTTAATCCCAATTACGGTAGCTTCTAGTGTAGTGGGTAATTTTGCTCCCTGGGGAGGATGTTTCAATTATCATAATGGGGGATGATAGGAGGCGCAATGAAATTGTCTGGGTAAATAACTAGAATGAAGTAACTATTTTTATGATTTCATTTCGGTAATTCGGGGTGGGCAGTGTTACGGTATTCGAATTCGAATCCCATTCAAGTTAAAAATATTTTAACTAGAATAGTATGGCTTGATGAGTCCGGACTCTGTACTGTAATTGGGATTAAGGGTCTGTTGAATAGCATAATTAATAACTATTATTTTATTTTTAAATACGAATATTGAATAAACCGCAAATTCTTAAACTAAACTTGTAGGCTGGATTTAAAAGGCTTTAGGTTATTTGAATATAAATAAATCATTACGCATTTTACCCATTACTGGGTGTGGTATTCTTCCGAAGCAGATCTCGGTAAGTGATATATTTCTTCTCGTGAAGTGCTGTTACCAGTCGTCAAATCACGGCCCGCAAAGATATTAGTGGAGGGGAAGCCACAGGGGTAGATTTAAATTGGTAGTAAATTGTTTGTCGGCTGTGGGGATCGGACCAGGGTTCTCAAGATCCACAGGCCGTCTCGATACCACTGAGCCACTTACCCCATAAGTTTTTTAATACTTTATTTGCTAACATTATCAAAACTAGTGGTAGACAAGTCACATGGTAATTAAAAATAAAATAAAATGGTTAAATTACAATTTTAGTAAAGTTAGAATTGTAAACACTCAAATAATTGTATTTTACTTAGAATCAACATGACGAATGGAATTTGAACATCAACTCCAAGAGTCAAACTGCGACTCATGTAGGGTCACATTTATACTTTTAGAAGCAAATATTTTTTTTACAACTCAATTCTCAAAGGAGTTTTAGCCAATCCTGAATTTTAGATTTATAACATTAATCATGGGGTAGATGGCTCAGTGGTATCGAGTCGGCCTGTGGATTTTGAGAACCTTGGTTCGATCCCCACAGCCGACAAATAATTTTCACCAATTTAAATCTACCCCTTTCGTACCCCCTCCACTAATATCTTTGGGGGCCGTGATTTGATGGCTGGTAACCGCACTTCACGCGAAAAAATATATCACTTACCGAGATCTGCTTAGGCAGAGTGCCACACCCAGTAATAGGTAAAAGGCGTGATTATATATTATTTTTTTATTATAAGCTAAATTCATATTGTCAAAAAAGTTGAAATATAATCTTGTTACTATTTGGTTTTTGAAAAGTGATTTAAATTAACTTTTTTAAATTGGACTAGAATGAGATTAATTAATCTAAAATTTAGGATTACTAATACTTTTTTTGAGAATCGATCTGTATATCTCCATTTTATTTTGGTGAAGTGAAAGAAGTCTTTATGTTTTGTTGTTAGTACCTTTACAAACCTTGGGAAGTAGTGATTTATAAAAAATGAGAAGCACTGCTATGGTAAAATTTGAACCACAATTCAATTCAATATGCTGAAATTGAAGTATACAATCTCCATATTGTAAAGAGTTCAATTGTCCACCATGATTAGCACATCGCGTTCTAGATCTAGCGATAAAGCCACGATTGGGCGGTCGCTTGTAAGAGGCGGCAATCGCCAATCATAAAGTCTGTCAATGTCGATGATTGATGCGAGTCGGCGAACGTCTCAAACGTCTTATCAGTGAAGGCGGTGGTGGCGGCGGCGGCGGCGGTGAGATATCAAACATAACGATACACATTAGCTGATGTCAGCCGGCCACTGATCATCACTTTGCTACTACGGTATTGCGTAGTGAAGGAAGAGGTATTATTGTTATCAGTACATTAGAAAAGTTTGCGTTTTATTGGCTGATAACATGGAGTTTGGACTTTTATTGAAGAAGTAGTTACATTCAACTATCAAAAAATACTTTATTTTGTCTAACTCAAAATTCACAGAAATAGTTAGTTTCCAGCGTAGTCTAGCAAAAAGTTAGATGTTAAGTATATTTGACCGTTATACAGGGTGTTTCACAACTTAGAGCAAAAAATTAAAGGGTATATTCTGTACGACGTGCTGATCATGAAGCAAAAAGAATTTTTTTTTAATTCGAAAAATTAAGGGTTGTTAACCTAAAACATTTTTTGTAGTATTGCACTGGATTCGCTTTCCTATTAAACACAAACAATGAAGTAGGTATCAACTACGAAAGAATAATTACACAATTCAATTATTAGCAGTTATTTATAATAGAATTTTATTTAATTAATAACTTTAACATAATCATCCACCCAGTGGCAGTGGCAACGAAAAATTGTGGACTGGGAAACATGGAAAATAGTTTTGCGATTTAAAAAAAAATTCTTTTTGTTTCATGATCAGCACGTCGTACAGAATATACCCTTTAATTTTTTGCTCTAAGTTGTGAAACACTTTGTATACGTGGCCAGCGTAGTAAATTAATTTTTACGGGCGAGCTGGAAAGTTTGTGGCGCAAGTGAACCTCCATAACCCAGCGAGCCCAGTAAGACTAAATTCAAGCTTTCCGCGTACAAAGTTTGCACAGCATTTTGTTTTTTATTAATTTGTATTAGTTTTATAAAAAGATATATTACATTTTGTAATGAAAGGTTGTTGGCTGTAGGACACTTTATAGCTAGATGTTGTCCAGGTACTGCAAGTAATAACTTTTAATTAGTTTTTTTTTTTAAGAACCTACTCATTTACTTAGTTATCATAAATACCTATAAAGTGTTATTTACATACGACTAGAAGGTGAAAATAAATGTATTGACGACACTTTTATTTTAAAATCATTTTAATTTAAATAAATTGTTATTTAATATTCTTTATTTTTATTTCGTTAAATAATAATAGTTAGCATTGTCCGAGCTTATTGTTTTATTTTGAGTCACAGTCATGGCTCACCAATACTTTTCCAAGTAGGGTATAGTGAAAGTGAAACTATTGAAATTATGCCGAATTTTTCCATCAATATTTGTGCCGACAATTATTATGAGAAAAATATTGTTTTGAATGAAAAATACAGTAATTAGAAATCCAGTTAGATTGAAGTTAACTATTAACACCAATGAAAGAACTGTAGAATGAATTTTGTCAGGGCCGTCTTTACCGGGGGTTCAAGGGGTGCGGGTGACCCGGGCGCAGAGTCCTAGAGGGCGCACACAAGCCGAGCGCTAGCAATTTCGATATTTCATTAAACCCCTAATTCGCTTTATACACAAACTAAGGACAAAATTTAAAAATCTAAATATAAAAATGTATACAAAATTCCATGTGGGTCTTGTGGAAAATGTTACATTGGAGAGCCTTCACAACCGTTAGAAAAAAAGAATATATCAACATAATTATTATTGCAAGCTTCTTGATCCAAATCATAGTGCTTTAACTCGTCACAATCAGGAGACTGGACATATTTTTAATTTTTCTGAAGCCAAAATTATTGATGTTATGTAAAATAAAAAGCATACTTATTTTAGAAACGTTACATATAAATTTACACCATGATACCGCGATTAATTATCAAACTGATGCGTATAATAATTTAAAATATGCTCAAATTTTTTTAGGGAATTTAACAATTTAAATTTTATATATTTTATTTTAATTATTTATTATTTTTTGTTATTATTGACATTTTACAAATATTGTTTTATATTTTTACATTTTTTAAAGGTTTGACATTTTGATTAATTTGCTAGTTTTATATTATAATTATTGTATTTATTTTTTAAGGTGTTGATGATGAGCTAATATTTTTGCTCGAAACGTCCACAAATAAATATTTTATAAAAACATTGGATTCTGAAGCCTTTTCTTTATTTAATAGATTATTATTATTATTATTCTGATCCATTAGCAACTTGAATCTCTCATTTAATTTCGAGATAGCCGTGTCAAGTAAATAAAATAAAAACGAGAATAAAAATTTATTTTAAATTTTTTCATTGGGTCTAAAATGGGTTCATCTGTAGCCTCGTAATAAAAATGTCTTTTTCGGAGACGTGGACGAGCAGTTTCGGTAATTGTTAGGTGTGTAGTAAGAAGAGCTATTTTAACTTGTACATTGTGAGTGTAACAAGTGCCGAAAGCGGTATGAGGTGTGTTTAATAAAATAATTGGTGCCTATATTTTTATTTTATTTAGTTTGCTAGTTTTATATTATAATTATTGTATTTATATTTGAAGGTGCTGATGATGAGCTAATATTTTTGCTCGAAACGTCCACAAATAAATATTTTATAAAAACATTGGATTCTGAAGCCTTTTCTTTATTTAATATATTATATAATTGAATCCTTTTTTAAATATATATTATAAATAATAATAATCAGAATAAATGGGTACCTATTAAATAATAATATAAAATAAAACATTACTGATGTATTTTTCCGGGCTTTTTTATTGAAAAAAAATTGTTGATTTTTAATGTGTATACTTTCTTGTTTTATTTGTATAATTTAAGAATTTTGAGAAATAAATAAATGAAACATTAAAAATTACATTGCGTTTTTTTTTGGTTGACAAGAGCTGGGGCGCAGACTAACCACCCGGCACCCCGGCGCAGAATATGCTTAAGACGGCCCTGAATTTTGTGAATAGCGTCATTCCAATAATAAATATCCCGCAAAGCATTCCATCATATACCAGTCACCACCACAAATCAAACCACGAAAATCCAAAATGGTCGTTGTTGTCCAGTTCCGTACAAACATCATTTATATCAGTGAGCACATCATCCTCATAGCTCGCATCGCACATCGCACAGATCCATTGCATAATGACCGCGGGCATCGCGTGTGTTGATAGCGGCGCACGCGGGGCTTTTACACCAGTCACGGCTAATCTCTCGCAAATGCTACAATGGCGATAAATGACCAATCCGCCGATGCAGCTAGTGCCACCGTCATAATTTATTGTAAATAATGCATCACGCCAATTTGGTCCGCTCGACGCTTTTGCGTTAGCCTCAGTGACAGAGGTAATTTATGGAAATTGCCGGTGCATGTTTTAAGCAACGCGCTCATGGGCTCGGCTCTGCTCGGCTCGCACACTGAAAAGCACACGTCAAATGTGACACAGTATTCACATGTGATGACACTACTAGGCTTTATTGCCGCCATCATGGATATTTTGTAATTAAAATTGAAGAGTGTTTTGTGCTGTGTGCGTTTTGCTGTTTTCAGGGTTAATTCGTTTTTGAAATGATGGATTTGATTTCGGCCAGCAAGGCTTTACTTTCATTCAGGGATGAAAGGATTTTATGCATTATCATTTGTTGTATTGATTTTAAATTGCAGCTTTTTTCTTTATTTTTAACTTGATTTCCGGGATATAACACTAATTATACATATAACCCATTTGCCATTATAACATTTGATCCGCAATAAATTATATATACTTACTAATAATTATGAAACTGGGATCATTTGTATTTCCAATGTTATTATATCGATGGCCCAAAATAGGATCACATTTGTACAACTATAATTTCACCAATTTTAAGTGGTATTAAGTGTAATAATAAAATATAAAACCAAACACTTGTCTATGTCTCACAAAATTGGTTTTATATTTTATTATTAAACCTAGTTTCACCAAGTGAGCATTCAAAGACAATTAATTTTGTCTTTGTTGTTTTTTATTTAAATTGGTATTAAGTGTATTTGAGAACATTAAAACTGGCCTAGTGGCTCCTCCTCCACTAACCTCTTAGGAAGTCGTAATTTCATAACTGGTAACTGCACTTCACGCGCATAAATACATTGGTAATGGGTCAATAGCATAATGATACATTTATTATTGGATTTAATTTTAAATAATTTTATATTCTTATTCTACGATTTGTGGTTTTCCAGGCAATGTAATCGTATACAGGGTGTTTCAGGACTAGTGTAACAAACTTTAACACCTTATTCCTGAGGTTATTTTGAGCAAAAAATGTCATATAAACATAGGTCCTATTCCATCTAGTTACCAAAATACAAGAGGTTGAAGTTCTATAAATAATACGACATTTTAAATTTTTTGTAATCAAGATACTTTCGGAAAACAAGAATTTTATTGAAAAGTCATACCTTATTTGTCTTAATTAAAAAATGTTGTACTTTTGATTGTATTATTGTTTCATAATGGATGGTTATAGTACTGCTGAATATGCAGATATGATTTTTATTTATGGATTATGTAATGGTAATGCCCGTTATGCGTCCAGAGAATACCAAGAAAGATATCCAAATAGAAGCCAACTTTCCCATCCTCTATTTGCGCGCATTTTTGTTTTCCGAAAGTATCTTGATTACAAAAATTTGAAAATTTCGTGTTATTTATAGAACTTCAACCTCTTGTATTTTGGTAACTAGAAGGAATAGGACCTATGTTCATATGACATTTTTGGCTCAAAATGACCTCAGGAATAAGCTGTTAAAGTTTGTTACACTAGTTCTGAAACACCCTGTATAGCATCAGTATTATTAAGAGAAAAGATAGATAACATTTAAGCTGCTGTTATTGGATAATGTGATCAAAAGAATATATTTTGCGATTTATAATTGAAAATAGTTTAGTTTTAAAGATATGAAGGTTATTTCTGCTTTATAATACATTCTAAATCAGCACAAAATATGATAATTTTATAAAGGATCTAAAATACATTGACTAATAAAGGTATTAAAAATCAGTGTAATATGGTTGCAAAACCCAATAAAGGGTTAAGTCTGAACAATACTCTAATTTCATTCAGATTCATAAAACAAATTTACTACATACATACATACATAACATCACGCTATATCCCATTAAATGGGGTAGCACGATATCGTCAACATTCTCATCCTGACACACGATACTCGTTTCGACCACATTAACACGTCCGCCATACGAACTCTTTCTTTTCTCACAATCAAAATCCATCATCACGCAACAAACATTCATCCATTCGCTCCTGTACACCTGTTTCGTAAATCTTCACTTACGCCCACTTCTCTAACAACGAATCTATAAGAAATGAAGGCAGCATCTCCTGCGCTTGTTTAAAAATACATTTAACACAATTGCAGTTACACACTGATTTATGATAATACTTAATCCATGAAATGTATGTAGCGTTCTTAGAATGTCGTCTGCTTCAGCTATTACCTCAGTCAAATATCTTCCTTTCATATTCTAGCTGTACAATAATTATTAAGAAACAGATTAACCACTAATATTATTTTATGTATATATTTTAAGACGACAAAAGTACAACCTCATCTAAAGTACTGACTTTAACTTCAAATTTTTGAACCACTTATTCTATTTTGTAAATTGACAATCGTAACTCAATGGATAAAACCAAATAAAACTTACGACTATTAATTTACAAGAAATATCGTGTGTGAAAATCTCCCGGATTTCATTTTATATCCAAACAAATACGATTGTGTACTTCAAATTCTACTGTAAGCTACTGTAATTGGTATTAATACCAATAATTTCAGTCCGAAATAAAATTGGAATTAATTAATTGTTAATTTAATACTCTTTATAAATCTGTCCCTAAATTTTTAGTCTATAGGAAATAATAACGAAGAAAGTAGAAATCATTTTGATTCAGTTTAAATTTGTTTCCTTTAACTACTCAATAGCTCAAAAACTAGACTAAATACTAACCTATTGACTTCTCCGTTACATTCAGAATAGCTTCCTGCATAAATTTGAATAGCTTTAATTATTTAAATAAACGGACAAATTAATTACTATATAATTTTGTCTTAGCTATTTTCTTAACATCATCTTCCTCTTCTGTTGTAGGCGGCAACCGTCCCTTGGCATCAGACCCAGTGAAAACCGAGAACGTAGTTGGAGTAGGCGACGGTGGTGACGGTGGTGACGACGTCAAGAACGACAAGAAGAACAAACGACAGCGACGTCAGCGCACACACTTCACCTCGCAGCAACTGCAGGAGTTGGAGGCAACCTTCGCTCGGAATCGCTACCCGGACATGAGCACCAGGGAGGAGATTGCTATGTGGACCAACCTCACCGAGGCCAGAGTTAGGGTGAGTTACATTTACTACTTTGTTTTTAATCTAATTGTCGATATATCCGAGATTAAAACGATACAAGTCAATATTAGGACGTAGTTTAATATTTGAAATTGGCAATGTGACAATATTATTTCATATTTATACTTGGACCATATTGTGTTTGACGATAGAAATATTATCCCCTACTGATTTTATTATGGTTGGGTTACTTGAAGAGGTAGCTAGAAAAGTATGAGTGAAATAATTGCCTAAATACCGCCGTAACATATAAAAATATGTCCGAAAAGTGTCTGAAAAATTTGTATTTGTTCAACATTTTTTTAGAGAACGGATAATGTGATAATTTCGCCTTTAGGCTCCTCGAGAATAATAACTAATGCTACAAAATACCAGGAGGCAATTTTAAATAAAAAAAAAATATGAGCATTATTATATTGCAATTTGTAGAAGCAATATTTTTTAATGATTATATATTTCAAAATTTTAAGTCTGACATTTTGTTTATAAACTATTCAACATTAGGTGGATTTTTTGTAATCATAACAAACACTTCAGTGACGAGAAATCTAGTCCTAAAATTAAACAAAAATGCCAATGCCTTGAGACAGGGGTCGAACAGTCTTAAGACAACGTTTTGACATGAATGCTACATTATTTGTTTACTGTAGTTTTGTCTAAAATAATTTATGAATGCTTAACAGTGGTAACAAGTCACCCTTAGCAATTAATATGTTGTCCAAATGCTCATCATTTTTAGTTAGTATTTCTTTAAATATATACTTAAGAATTGATGAAATCTAATTGTATTATAGTTAGAAAAATTAGGTTCGAAGGGCTGCCTTTAAGACATAATAACTATATAGACAAAAATTGGATTGGGATCAGATTATATGGATACCTTACTCCGTTGGCAAGAGCATTTGATCGGATTTAATATCCCGGTGTGGTATCCCAAAAATAAAATTACTTGTAATAAAATATCAAACTAAACACTTGTCTAAGTCTCACAAAATTCAGTCTCCAAGTCAAGTTATGAGGTCCTCGTCAGAGGTTGGCCAGCACAGTTAGTAACCATAGACGCGTTTCGCTCTTATTAGAACTCATCAGTTTGGTATAACACTCTCCTTCCCTTAGATTCTAGTGTGAACTTTGTTTTAGGACCTAGAACAAAGTTCACATGAAGGAGCTGTATGACGAATAACTGTACCAGCAGAGAATAAGATCTCTAACAAAGACTTAGACAAGTGTTTAGTTTTATATTTTATTATTAAACCTAGTTTCACCAAGTGAGCATTCAAAGACAATTAATTTTGTCTTTGTTGTTTTTTATTTTAAAAATTACTTGTATCTCATTTTTGTTTCATCCGAAGTATAATTTGATAATAAATTAATAAATGTTGAAACTGAAAGAGCGACATTTAATTTGATTACTCGCATTTGGCAGAAATCTCTGCAGAGTGTTTTATAACGTAACCTCAAGTCCGCGTGTGCATCTCGCGCTAGAAGATAAGACCGACGGGGCGCGGTTGTCATGACGACGGAATGCAAGGATCGCGGTGTCTGTGATGGCCGCCGCCGCAATGCTGTTTTGTTACATAGCCCACTGGACCACCCAGTACATTGTCTCACAGACTCAATGCCGGAAAATGCTACTTATTGCCTAGTCTTTGCGCCCTAATACCAAAGGTTTATTTACAAATACTTGACGGTGTGGTCTGTGCACGTTCACTCGTTTACTGGGTGGTGCAATATATAAGTGTGCTAGGAAAAGTCAAGGGTTTGTTTCCTTTCTAAGGACCATGATAACCTTGCGGTAATAGTCGTTGTAATGTGATATGTTTACTTACGTTGTTTAGTATTTAGTCGTCGATTATCTGCATTCTTACTTTCGTAAATATGAATAGGTACCATCTTATTTGTATGAAACATTTTGTTGAAGCCTTTTTTCTTATTGCATTGGATATATTTCAACACACCTAAGTTTTCAATGAGCATGAACGACATGTATCATATGTTTGTAGATTACATTTTACAATAAATAAAAAATTAATAGATCATCGCGGCTTTTATACATTACCTTTATTGGGAAGGTGATTTAACGGCTGGTAACTATACTTTACGCACTTAAATATGGAGACCTGTTACGGCAGAGTACCACACCCATAAATGGATAAAAGGCTAGAATAAATATTTATGTTTTATTTTACATAACTGCCGTTATTTCAATCTCCTAACAAAGTTACTAATAAATTTATTCGCCTAACAAACATTCATAAAATTATTTTTATACTTTTTTTAAGGATTATTTTGTTACTCTGCACAACAGGAACTTAATCTCTTAATTCCAACCATTTAGATGCAATCCTATTTTCATGTATAAAATTATCTCTGTGGCTCTTCCTTTACTCATATCTTTGGGGGTCGTGATTTGACGGCTGATAACCACATTTCACGTGTATAAATATATTACTTATTGTGATTTACTACGACAGAGTGCCACATTCAGAAATGAGTACAAACCGTTATGATATATTAATTTTTTTATTTTAAATTGAATTCAACAAGATTTGAATGCATAACCTCTTGCTTGTTAATGAATAAATTCTAGTTTTACCACAGTTTTGCCTAGTGGACTGCGATTGATATTTGTCGGTAGTAATAAATTAATTGCAAAGAGCATCAAAAGAGTATCAAAAACATTAGCAGTCTTCAATAAAATGTTATCGTTGGGTCTCATTAAAATCGCTGTAAAACCAATTTACCATTTTATCAGAGTCCATTTGATTATTAATCAGTATCTACACATTTACAACACCGAGGCTACCTTATAACAAACAATACAATCAATATCAGTCGAATCGTAAATCATCTTCCGCTATCATCTGCAGCTCTCAGTTGTTTGTTCGTGCAGCGCTAGTGACTTGTTTACAAAGCACTCTGGTTGTGATCGGCCGATGGCGAGGTGATGGCGATGGCGTTCTTGATAGCCGACGGCCTCGCTAATCCCCTGGCAGATTTATGGTCTTAATCATGCAAGGATTAACTGACATGGAGCGGGGTATAACGTATACGTGTGGTAGCTAGTGGAATGTGAAGTACCACATGGAATTCCAATGAATATATGATTGTGTACAGACTCAAACACTAACAGCTCATTTCTCTAATAGTTTTCACTTTTAGATTAGCTAACCTTATTCTGTCTCGATATTTAAAAGTTACTTCAGATCACAAACTCCAAACCAAGAGGTAATATGCTTATTTATTTATGTTACGCTGTACAACAGGAACTTAATCCCAATTACAGTACAGGGTCCGCACTCCGAGCCGCAGTGTGATAGTTTATATAATTTTTAGCTTGAGTGCGATTCGAACCCGGGATGTACGGATTCGAATTCCGTATCGCTATCCACACCACCGTACTGACGGACGATTTAAACATATACAATCATAATTCCTTTTATACAAGTTCGTCTCATTTTTTCTTCACGCTACAAATCTTCAATCATATCCATCCATTTATTTCTAGATCATTCGAGCAATCTCTTACCCTCAATTTCATCAACATATATTTGTTTTGTTGATTTTGGTTGTCCAAATAGATTTACTTTTGATTTATTACTGTTCATATAAAGTCTATTAAAAAGAAAGAGAAAACTACTCCTTTTTAAAAGCAATTTGATATTATATCTATTCACCATCTTATCTTCTTTTTATATACTCACTTGTTTTGATATAAAATTAGAAACAAAGTTACCAATAACGTGTAAAAGTAGTACAAAACTATATTATTTATTGTTCACTTGATACGTTTTTATCGCTTTTACAAGAGAAGATAAAGAACTGTTATCGAACACATAATTTCAAAAGAAATTTAGCGGCTGATAATAAATCGTTTGATTTGACAATAATTACCTACTCGTCGTTACGTGATAAGAATATTGAGTGCCTAAACGACGTATGTAATTAATTGTAAATAAATTAAATTTTTCCTTGTGAAAAAAATGGGCTACACTTGAATTCAATTGAGTAGATGACAGAAAATATTTATGACTTTTAATAAATAAAATAATAATTAATTAGACGAAATATCAAACATAATCTAATCAATTTTATATTAACCTAAACTTATATTTATAAATAAATATGTATATCATTCATTATATTATATTATATTATATATATATATATATATATATATATATATATATATATATATATATATATCATTAAGTTCTATTCAATGAGCTATTACGGATCTTTCAAATTTTTATTCATTAGATTCATCCTGAATATAATCGTCACACATTATTTTCATACAAGCTTATCTCATCTTTCGTTCTCGCAACAAACCTTCAGTCATATTCATCCATTTATTCCTAGGGATCCTAGGTCGTCCACTCAATTGCTCACCCTCAAATTCGTCAATCTTTCATGCGTCATACGTTCCATATGCTGACATTCTCTCATTCTTTTAACATTATTCTTTTCAATTTCACACTGAATCATCCGTATATTTATTTCTATGTTGTTCATAGAATCTGTCATCTTCAATTTCACCAATTTTTTATTCGTCATACGTTCCAGATACAATCTCAACTAATATTCACCCATTTTTCTAACAACATTCTCCTCAATTTCATACTGATTCTATCTTTTCACTTATTCCTATGTTGTCCATAGAATCTCTTACCTTCAATTTCTCTAATCTTTATTTCGAAATATGTTCCTTATGCTTTAACCATCTCAACTGACTTATGTCTACTTTTCTAACAAAAATTATTCTCTAAACTTAAAATCATTTTTGGTTAAAGTTCTATAATAATTAACTTACTTCGATGTATTTCTACTTTTACCAAAAACTGTTTAAATTATTTAAATTCACTTATTTGTTTCCAAATCGCCCACACAATCTCATACATTCTACATGCGCCCAAATTATCACAACTGGCTTATACCCACTTACTAATATTATCAACTTCATATCTTATTGCATGTCATATTGACAAGAAGGTTAAATTAGTCTTAACAATATTAAAAGTCTTGTATCCTGTCTTGGAATTGTCAATTACATCCTTGGGGAGAAATACAGGAACTGGCATAGCTTGGTTGCAGCAAGGTGCAACCTCTCAGTTCTGCAAGCGTAATCCAGCTGAAACCTCTACGTCCTGGTCGTAAATCAGCTGCACACACACACCATCACATACATACACAGATACGGTGGCCTGCACAGCACACTGGATATGTTCCAGTCGAGCGCGGAGATGACGGCCATTTGGAGGATTTATCGAACCTAACAAAGACACACGACCCGGGAAATCGGTCACGATCACCTGACACCACCACCGACGTAGAGGTGGAGGTCGAGCATGGACCCTGCACAAGAAATTATCCACTGTACGCGATTAACATTTATATAGAAATATTGAATGACGACAAATTAAATAAATAAATAAATATATCATCACGCCTTTTACCCATCACTGGGTGTGGCACTCTGCCTAAGCAGATCTCGGTAAGTGATATATTTTTTCGCGTGAAGTGCGGTTACCAGCCGTCAAATCACGGCCTCCAAAGATATTAGTGGTGGAGGAGCCACAGGGGTAGATGTTTTAAATTGGTGAAAATTGTTTGTCGGCTGTGGGGATCGAACCAGGGTTCTCAAGATCCACAGGCCGACTCGATACCACTGAGCCACCTACCCCAAATTAATCGTATATAAATAAATATATCATCACGCCTTTTACCCATTACTGGATGTGGCACTCTGCCGAAGCAGAGCTCGGTAAGTTAAATAATTAATGCGTGAAATGCGGTTACTAGCCGTCAAATCACGGCCCCCAAAGATGTTAGTGGAGGAGGAGCCACAGGGATAGATTTAAATTGATGAAAGTTGTCTATCGGCTGTGGGGATCGAAACAGGGTTCTCAAGATCCACAGGCCGACTCGATACCACTGAGCCACCTACCCCGTATATCGTATATAAATAAAATAAATATATCATCATGCGTTTTACCCATTACTGGGTGTGGCAATCTATCGTAACAGATCTTTGCTTAAAGTTAGGTTACTAGCCGTTAAATTATGCCCCCAAAGATGTTAGTGGAGGGGAAGTCACAGGGGTAGTTTTAACGTCGTGAAAATTGTTTGTCATCTGTGGGAATCGAATTTGACTAGAAAAATTTGGAAAAAGAAATCAATTTTTCCAAAGACAGAATAAGGTATAACAATGCTCTCAACGAAATGGAACTCGTTTTAGCCAAATTGATTTATAAACAAATTTTTGGCCATTATGTTGAAAGGAATAAAAACGTTTAGCATTACATTATACTTGGCTAGCTATATTTCTTTTCTGGAATGGTACAATATAATGAAGTTATTTTTTGTGTATCGTGTGATGTGTACAAACAGCAGTTATCTGAAGACACGTGTTTACATGGGTTGAGTGTGTTCAGAACGCTGGTATAAGTTGTGTCTTTGCCGCCGGCCGCCACTTCATAGCCACGTCCAAAGTACACAACACAGTCAAGATATCACATTATCAGCTGAATTTTGAGGAATTTTATTTGTTCTGTTGTTTCACGTATTTGACTTTACTCATTTTACTTTATTTGACATCTTAAATACCTATGTATCACTCTACGTTCAGTGTATATTTTATATATGCTGTACCCTACAAATTAGGGTAGTGCTTAACGCTCGCTCAACAACCAATCTTTGCCAAACATTCTTATCCTAGTATACTACTTTTTTATGCAACTGTCAAAATTAGTTAACATTTACATCAACAATTCTATCTACGAAATTCATCTGTTTTGTACAAGACGTTCGTGGAGGGAGAACCACAGGAATATTTTTAACGTGGTGAAAATTGTTTGTCGACTGTAGGAATCGAACCCGGGTTATCATATCAATACCATTGAGCCACCTATTCCATAATAATATACTTGTATAATCATCATCATCTGTGGCGCTACAGCGCAAATCGTGCCTGGGCCTACCGGGCACACCGAGCCGCAGTTTTTCACACTGCCGTACTGCCGGTTTTCGTAGTCAAATACTACATTATTTAAGACGTGTAAGTGACTAGCTTATAGCGCCCAAGTGTGATAAATACATGTAACTGTATTTTATATTTTACGACAAATCATATATTGTCGACAGGCGGATTCGAACTGACGAACCTTGGTTCGGATGACGTCACAGTATGTTAAGATATGTGCCTTAACACGCTCGGCCACCGCGCCTGTCTTGTATAATAGTACGAACATATTATCCATTTTCTACGATCGCAAATTAAGACAACAACAAAATCAAAAGTTTTATCAATTATTTGAAAAGTAAGGTTATTACAATGATAGACCCAGGGAGCTACTTTCCATCCGTGCTTAATACGTCAGTTGTTAACTTCATGCTGTGACTTATACGTTCGAAGCCACAGTTTGTCAATATGAGATTAGATGTTATTTAGCGGCATAAAAACCAGTACGTTAAATAGTATTTAATAACTAGAGTAAACGAAAATTTTTATGTACACATTATCCGAAATCCGAAAATGAATTTAACGTTCTTAGATTGTTGTTAAATTCGAAGCGCAAAACATTCATCTTAGAGCTCATTAAAATCTTTCATTTCATAAATGACAGTTCGGGATTCAAATCTCTCTGTCCTCAACTTGTACCTAAAATATAATCACGTCCGAATTGTTCTGCTGCTCCTCTATACAGTTATTGGAATTAATTTCAAATTGTGCAGCGTAGTAAACGAACAACTAAAATATCATCTTCCACCATCATTTCGACAGCGTGAACTGAAGCGAATATATATGACAACATCACGATACAACCATGATGATGGCTCTCTTCCGCCGTAATTTTTGGCCAATCCCACCTGACATTCGTATCATCAGTATCAGATCACAATTCGCTAGCAACCAAACATTTGGTCGTCTTTGCAAAAACTCTTATCAAAGTACGTGGAGGACGATTCCTTGTAGATACAACGATTTCTATTGGCTGCAATTTTGTGTTTTTGTGTTATCGCAAAGATAGAGAATTTTGTGACGTGTGAGAGAGATGGAAAGATATGAAAATGGCATAAGTTTTAGAAGGCGGTACTAATTCTTTTAAGATATTTAAAATAAAAAGTTGAGGTGAAAGTACGCGGAGAAGACTAAAGTTCATTTTGCGTAGTGACAAATATTCTTTAATCAGTAGTAATATTATTTTGCATTTTTTTTATAATATCTCATCTCGTTTTCATGCGAGAATCTCGTTAAAATGAAATTAACAAATGCTAACGATTTAAACTTTTGAAAATTTCTAAAGGGGGTATGAGTTGAGGTGTTAGTATTCTGTATCTCAAAAATTAAACAAGATATAAATAGGAGCTCAACGATTTTTAATTCTTCATGTTCTAATTGACTTATAAGCAAATTTTTAGTTAATTTTAAGGGGTACCTCTTGGGGTTTTTCAATTTTATGTCAATTTCAGATTGGTTGCTCTAAAAAAAATTCTCGTACAAATATTGTAACAAAAATATACATAAATATGTATTTTAACCTGTTGAATCCAATGGTCCCCAAGTGCATATGCCTTCTAGTTTTTAAAATATTGTTCAAAAACTGATTTATAAGAAAATTTTGGTGAAACATTTTGAAAATTTAAAAAGGGCTGAAAATTTGTTTATAAGTTAATTTAGTTTCCCGTATCCGAATAACGAACTGCTGTAGTCATATTCTATGTATCATTTGGGTCAAATTTAATTTACACTGAACCAGATCTCTTATTTATTTGACTGACTTGCCTTCGCCCACTTTCTTTCCAGCACTAGATTTACTGATTCGAATTTACCTTGATTTAATTTTCACCAATTTAAATCTATCTCTGTGGCTCCCTCTCCACTAATATCTTTGCGGCCGTGATTTAACGGCTGGTAACCGCACTTCACGCGAAAAAATATATCACTTACCGAGATCTGCTTAGGCAGACTGCCACACCCAGTAACGGGTAAAAGTCGTGATGATATATTTTATTTTTATTTATAATTTACCCTAATTAGTTTTCTTAGGTCAGTTCAGTTTGTCATGCAATCTAATTTATCTGAACTAATTTAAATGAACTTCACTTCCTGTTGGTTGCATTTTTTGTGCAAGTACTACAACAATTCCAAATGAGATTTTAGATATTATTCGAGAATGAGCAAAATACAATTAAATTTTGAGTCTTCTAGCTGTAGTTCTCTTCCAACTAAAGAAAAATACAAGACGCGTGCTCGAAACTATATATCAAACATCATCCGCTCGCGAGACAGAACTCATCACCTCGAATCTCCACCATTCTGTTATTTTCTCTGCTGTCTCTGTACTGGGCTGTGTGTTCCTTCACAACAAACACACAAACACATACACATACAAAGCGAGGCAAGGCGGCGGGTGGATCAATACTCCTCCATTGCAATTCGCCGCCGCCACAACCACCGCCGACAGAAACATACAGATGCCATCCAATCCGAAGAAGAATATACTGGAATAGAAGAGTAAATTGTGCATTGCTTGTGAATGGAATTCACGAGAAAAGGAATATATTGCAGAAATGAAATACTATTGATGAAATTGTATTAAGATGGTGAATTTACTGTAGCTACCTGCGGACGTACAGAGTTTTGAAGCATTTTTCTCTGCAACAATTTAGAAATTTGACAGCGAAACATATATCATACCAAAAGTCCAAGATATTTTAAAAACTGTAATTATTTTCGAAAAAAATCAATGCATAACCGAATTTCGTGAGTTCAAATTTTGCTGACTTATTTTTGTATTTTTGATGGTTGTTAAAACAGTTTTATCTGCCACTGCCTTTGATGACGTCTGCTAAAATATGAAAATACAAAATATTTTTAAAAAATCAAATTTGAACAAATCTGTCTAAAGTGTTTTCAATTCGCAAAATTCATTATTTCATATATATTTTTCGATTTGGCTCAGTTACGTCAGTAAAGCAGATACATGACAAACTGAATTGAACTAAACAAACTGAAGCACTTATGGGAGTGGATCACTTCAACCTGAATCCGAATCAGTATATCTGGAAAGTAAGTGAGCGATGTAAGCCAGTCAAATAAATAAGTGATTGAGATAAGTAATTGTAAGTTGGATCTGATCCAAATAGCAAGAGGAATATGATTACCCAAGTATGTTATAGCTGTTATTAGACGACATGATATAACAGTATGGAAATAAGTTTCTTATATGATCATGACGGAAAGTATGCTATTTCAACAGTCATTTGACAACGGAAAGTTATCATTTTTCAAGTCTCCAATAGTAACAAAGGGGAAAGTTACATTCGTAATGAAGGACTCCATGTCAGTTTGTCATAATTAGATTAAAGAAAGGTTGGTTGTAAGAAAACAAACTGAATTTATAATATTTTAATTATATACTTTGTGCGATCGATTTCGAGTCTATGCTCATCTTCGGGCAACAGCTGAAAGGATATATATTAATAAATATCTGTATATAATATAAATAAATAAATAATGGACTGTACATAATATAAATAAATAAATGAGTTTACATAAATAATAAATAAACTGATAAAATATGGTTTCTCAAATGGATAAAAAGTCAATATATAATATTTTAGAGCATATTTATAAAGTAAAATAAATATGTGATGTATATAAAATAATAAATAAATAGAATACATATAAAATTAATTATAATAATTGTTGAGAAATTAGCATGGATATATAATCAATTTGGAAGATAAATAAAGTGAACTATGAAATAAATTAAAACGTGGTCTTAATTTAGGTTAGAAACTTGAATCGAAAGTAATATTTCCATTTATTTAAATATGATTTTAAATTATTTTTCAAGTGTTCTTAAATCGTATAAAAAGTATTGTATGTACCTCGAGCAGAAAGTGTTCTTACTTCTTATGTTTATGTAGCAGCTCTATCGGCACGACACTCATGTACGAAGAATAGCTTCAATCGGATTCTTCTGTCATAGATTCTAAATACAGCCTCAATTCCAAGACTTATGATAGGTATTGTCAATGGGTTTCGTCTGCAACCAAATATAGTTGTCATATAATTAAATTTAAATTATCATTGTTACTTATATTTAGACAAAAAATGTATAATTATGTGAAACAATCAGAAGATAGAACTCCCTTAACAAATAAACCCCCACATCATCATTACACTCTCCTATCGTCACCATCCCTGTCTCCACCTGCACGATCCTCGGAAATCCTTTGAATCCAGGATTCCGCTAACTGCCGCCGCGGCGCCGCCGTCGCTGGCGTCTCTCACATGAATTTGTTTTTAATGAAGTGGCGTCGAGCGCACCTCGCTCCCGGCGTCCCGGTGCAACACCAATGCTGCGAGTCAGTCTGCCAGCCAGCGTCGGAACACCTCATGCGCATGGAAATTGTTTTAAAACAAGCGCCTAGCGCTGCTCGTTGCCGGTGAAGGAGAATTAGTGTTTTGTTTTTGTTGTAAAGTTGTGAGGAGCAGAAGTACTCTTTGAGATTTTAATTATTTCATACGTGGCTATGATGGGAGGAGCTGGGTAATGAATGGTGCTTGACTGGATCAGACTTAAAGCCCTTTTTACTTCTATACTTACCTACTTTTATATAATTTGGTAATTGTAGTCGATAAAACTGAGGCAAAACTTGCGTTTATTAATAAACAAGCTAGAAGCCATGCCTTCATATCTCGCAGACTTCTACTTATATCTAAAAAATACGATTCTGTTTGAGTAGATCGGATTCCACTTTAAGATACTGTCATATTCATGTTGTGTACAGTAACAAATAAAAATATCTGATGTGGACACCACATGACTTCCTTGTACACATATTAAACTATAGATATTTTTTTAATTACACATATTTGACATTAAATCTTTTATTTTTTGTTCTAATCCATAGCAAACTTAATTTTTTTTTAAATCAAAAAATATATAATATTTAAATTTAGATATCTCGTTTATGCAAAAAGCTAATTTAAAAATTCTTAATGTGCTAGACGCAGAATTTAATTCTCTAAAACTTTTATTTGTAGCATTCCTTTCTAAAATTAAAATAATACCATTTTTTTCAAGGAAAACTGTTAGCAGCTTCATGTAATGTGCCACTTCCGGTTAGTCTATTTTAACCAAAATCTATTATGTTATTTCCATTGGTATAGTAGTCTTATATACCAAATTTGGAAAGTTTTAAATTATATTTGAATATAGTTTTTCATGAAAATCTATTATAGGCTTCAAGTAAAGTACCACTTCCGGTAGTTGTATAATGACCAAAAAGGGAGGTGCACAACTAGATGTTATAACAGTCCTAAATATAAAGTTTCAATTTTCTACGGCTTACCGTTTTTGAGTACAAGGAAGTAAAAAGGAACTGAAATATTATGTATTTATATTGCACAACAGGATAATATTTCTGATGCATTTCAAACCATTTGCACATTAGACACCATATATTTTTCACTGTTAAAGTTTCTATAATTATTTATATATTAGAAGTCAGTTGCACCAACAAATCTTAACTTTTAAATTTGTTTTAAATTCAAATCAATTTGAAGTTACATGTCATTTGGAATAGTTGATATTATTTAACATTCAATATGCTTTTATTTATTACAACTAAGTTTGCGACGAGTTATGGTGGACTCGTTGTCAAAATGTTGACGTTGTGTTGCTCGGGCGCCAACGCTCGGATAGCGGTGTCGGAGATCAAAGGGTTGTCAGAATTAAACACAAAATTGTTGGTAAAATGATGAGTAAAGTATTTATTGAGTGAGAACGACACTACAAAGATGTTGTTGATCGTAAACAGATGAAACTGGGCATATAACCACTAACTGCTTTTTATCAGTTGAAGATTTTGGACATTAAGACGAAGTCAAGATCTCTAATACATTCGATACCCATAGGTCATTTATTTTGCACGAAATTAAAGTTTAGGATTAAAAAGAAATTGACAACAAAGACAAAATTAATTGTCATCCATACACTTGGGGAAACTAGGTTTAATAAAAAATATTAAATAAACACTTGGCTATGTCTCACACAATTCAGCCTCCAAGTCACCTTATGAGGGCATCGGCAGAGACTGGCCAGCACAGTTAGTAGTCTATGGTTACTAACTGTGCTGACCAGCCTCTGACGATGCCCTCATAAGGTGACTTGGAGGCTGAATTTTGTGAGACATAGCCAAGTGTTTAATATTTTTTATAAAAAGAAATTGTTTTGACATTTTATAAACTTGTAATAGTAAAGGTTATCATTTTAAAAGAATGTATTATCTTGAAGAAATGTCAAATTTGTATTTACTGACTACCTCCCGATTAGTAAGTAATTTATAAATATAAATATTACAACATAGGGTAGGTGGTTTAGTGGTATCGAGTGTGGATTTGAAAACCCGCGTTCGATTTCCACTTTCGATAAACAATTTTCACCACATTCCTCCACTAACATCTTTGGAAGCCGTAATTTGACGGCTACTAACCGCATATCACAAATAATAGTTTACTGGTGATAAGTTTTCAAGAATAAATTTATTGAATTCTAGTACTCTTTTATTTTTCCATATTTACGAATTAAAGTATTATTTTGTAAAATAATTAGGGAATATTTAAGAGATTTTTGTTAACGTTGAAAACTAATAACATTTCTTATCACTTAAAGTCTCATTTACAAGCATCAACCTCAATATAATTCCACAGCCACACATTTATATCCGTTGTAGTCACAGAGGGCTGTTGTGAATATCGTATTCCGAGACCAGAGGCTGGGGCTGACTTTATTGCACACCCCCTGGAGCGATCCGCCGCAGGGCTGCACAATAGCCACGTGACTAGCGCGCTGCCCCCAGGAATTAACATTAGTTTATAACCGCTACTGTAACAGGGTAGCGACCCCTAACCAGAATAATCAAATTGTAATAGTTACGGGTGATATTGCCGACAATGCCACACGTACTTATTTTCTTTAATATTTATTGAAGGTACAAACAGTTGTAGCACTATCACTTCACATACAAGAAACTATCAAAATGTGCGGATGAAAGTTTTGCTTGTCAAATTGTCAGATAATATTTTGAATTTTACATTCGTTGTTCTAGAAATAGGAAACTCATGATTCATGTCTAAATATTATCGGCAATTATCACTTGTTATATTAGTTATGTACAGGCGCGGTGGCCGAGCGTGTTAAGGCACATCTCTTAACATACTGTGACGTCACCCGAGCCAAGGTTCGTCAGTTCGAATCCGCCTGTCGACAATGTGTGATTTGTCGTAAAAATATAAAATACAGTTACATGTATTTCTCACACTCGGGCGCTATAAGCTAGTCACTTATACGCCTTAAATAATGTAGCATTCGACTACGAAAACCGGCAGTACGGCAGTGTAAAAACTGCGGCTCGGTGTGTCCGGTAGGCCCAGGCCCGATTTGGGCTGTAGCGCCACAGATGATGATATTAGTTATGAATATTATACGTTCATATTATCCTTCTAGTCTGTACTGTTGTTTTTGTTTTATATTCACAAAATGTCGAAATATATATGTTGAAATCATGAACACATCCACAGTAGTTAGCAGGGATGTGCTTGTAGTCTACTGCAAGTAATCTACGCCATTCTCTACGTGTAAACAATCATGTAGTCTACGTCTTCATTTTTCATGTAAACAATGTAGACTATGTAGACAATGAAAACACCTGTGTCCACTTAAGTCATATTAAAATTTTATCCCTAGAACTAGGGAATTTTAAAATTTGGTAGAGATTTTTATTATTATTCTAGGGATTACAAGAAGAAAAATTAGTTGTGCTGGGCGAAACGTTCAAAATTGTTAAAAATAGCCCCAAAGAAAACTCAGTCTGGTGAGATGGCGCGCGTTGATCGATTTTAAAAATATGACAGTTCGTCCAAGACCCAAGACAGATATTCGTGTAGTAATGTAGGAGCACTTGCTTTTTCAGTTTTATTATATAAAGACCGATAATAACCCGAGCTCACAAATACGAATACATGTAATAGTTCCAAAGGAATAAATTTTGGTTATGTTGAATTTTACAACTGTCAGATGCATTATCTACATTCTTTACATTGTCTACGCCGCTAGAATTGTCGACGTATTGTCTACGTGTAGATGTAGACAATTAAAGATTACACGTAGATGCACATCTCTGGTAGTTAGATATAATAGTTATTTAAGTATTAAAGGCAGTGAGAGTTTGCTATCGGTTGAAGATGATTTCGTCTTGAACTCCCTTTACATCTGATACCGGTAGGATACTTACTGATCCCAATGTTTGTTACATTTTTCCATAAACTATGCATCATCATCTGTGGCACTACAGCCCAAATCGGGCCTGGGCCTACCGGACACACCGAGCCGCAGTTTTTACACTGCCGTCCTGCCGGTTTTCGTAGTCAAATGCTTCATTATTTAAGACGTATAAGTGACTAGCTTATAGCGCCCGAGTGTGATAAATACATGTAGCTGTATTTTATATTTTACGACAAATCACACATTGTCGACAGGCGGATTCGAACTGACGAACCTTGGTTCGGGTGACGTCACATTATGTTAAGAGATGTGTCTTAACACGCTCGGCCACTGCGCCTATAAACTATGCAATAACTAAAGTAAAATTTAGAAATGTTTGAAAGCTATTTTGACATTTTATAAATTTTAGTTGTCAGAGTTGTCATTTAAAAGTTCTTTTTAGTATTATTTATTTTAATGGAATAGGTGCCTAGTGGTTCGAGTTGGCCTGTAAATCTTAAAAACCCTTGTTCGATCCCCACAGCCGACAAACAATTTTCATCAAATTAAATCTAGCCCTGTGCCTCTCCCTCCATTAACATCTTTGGGCACCATGATTTGACGGGTGGTAACCGCACTTCATACAAACAAATATATCACTTACCGAGATGTCTACGACAGAGTGCCACGCCCAGTAATAGGTAAAAGGCGTGATAATATATTTATTTATATTGCACAACCTTTTAATAGGATACTAAGTATATCTATAACAGGAGGTATGTTTTTATTTTAATTGGCTACCGCCTGATTTGTAAGTAATTATTATGACTTACTGTAATTGGGATTAAATTCATATTATACAGAATAAGATAAATAAATATTAGCGACTGTGACTTGACGGCTGGTAACCCCACTTCACGTGAAAAACTATATCACTTACCGAGATCTGCTCCGGCAGAGTGCCACATCCAGTAGTGGATAAAAGGCGTAATGATATATTTATATATTTATATTTACCTTGGAGATTCTATCGGTAAACATTTAAAAAAATCTTATCGTGCAAAAACGCTTTCCATGTCAGTATTATTACTATTACAATTCCTCTATTCTGTTCTCTTCGTCTCCAGCAGTTAGATTCGGAGGGTGAGTTTGATGGTACTTACGCGTGCTGAGCGTGTGCGCGCTGTGCGTGACGGCGTGAATCGGTCACGCTAGTGTCACGGCTGACCAATGGCCCGTGATTAACGGCATATAAATTAAGATATTTGCTTTGTAATTACACACTACGTTAAGGAGACAGACTAGCTTCAATCACTTGCTTCAATAGATAATATATTACGTTGGTCATTGCTTTGATTTCTTCTCTTGTTCTAGGATTACTTTAGAGTTAAATAAATTATTTGATTTGATGTATTTACGCGTGAAGGCTTGTTACCAGCTGATAAGTCACAGCCGCTAAGATTTATTTATGTTATTCTGTACAAAAGGAACTTAATCCCAATTACAGTACAGGGGTGATGGCTCATATATTTTAAGATTGAATGGGATTCTAACTCGGTATCTTCAAATTTGAATGCCGTAACGCTAACTACATCACCGTACTGCCAAGTTTTTTGTTGTTTTAATATTGATAATTACTTTTGCCAAATATTCCTATCTTCATATGTAATCCACATTTACGAGAATTATTTTCATACAAACTCGTCCCATTTTTCGTTCATGTAACAAACTTTTACGATCTCACCCTCAATATTATTAATTTTTTCTTACTTATATTTATATAGCATTATCAATAACTTCAATAATATTCTTTATTGTACAATATATTCAACTGTAGTCTTTCAAGAATCCTAATCAATTATGACTCCTGTTGTACTATCTCGATTATGAATGGTGCCAAAAATTATAATTTCCAAATATATGACTTCAAACTGAAATTATACTCTAACGATTATTTTTCAAATATCTTTGTTAGGACCAGGGTTCGAAGATATATATCGATCAATATATATCATGATATTTATTTTGATATATATCGTCATATTTTTGCAATGATATATATCCATTACATAAAAATATCAAATAGTTTTTGAGATATAGCCTCCGGAGAAGTGAAATTTTTCGAATTTTTCAGTTCTTCTACTTTTCCGAGGCTATATCTCAAAAACTAAATGTGATATGAAAACGCGCTCAACGGCATTAATTTTCTCGTGCTTCAGTTAACTTATAAACATAGTTTCAGCGATTTTTATTTTTTTTCAATTTTCCGCCAAAAAATCGCAAAAAGCGGTTTTTTAACATTTTCTCGAAAACCAGAAGTCATATGCATTTGAAGATTGCACCACTGGATTCAGTGGGTCAAAATACATATGTATGTAAATTTTCGTTTTAATAATCCTACGATTAAGGATTTTTGGTAAAATTGAATTAAAATCTGAAAAAACCAAAGGGGTACCCCTTAGGAAATAATTAAAAATATTAAATTGCATAAAATTGCATGAAAATTTGCTTATAAGTCAATTCGGACACGGGGAATTCAACGCCGTTGAGCGCATTTCCATATCTTGTTTAGTTTCTGAGATATAGCCTCCGGAAAAGTGAAATTTTTCGAATTTTTCAGTTTTTCTACTTTTACGAGGCTATATCTCGAAAACTAAATGTGATATGAAAACGCGGTCAACGGCATTAATTTTCTCGTGCTTCAGTTAACTTATAAACATAGTTTCAGCGATTTTTATTTTTTTTCAATTTTCCGCCAAAAAAATCGCAAAAAGCGGTTTTTTAACATTTTCTCGAAAACCAGAAGTCATATGCATTTGAAGATTGCACCACTGGATTCAGTGGGTCAAAATACATATGTATGTAAATTTTCGTTTTAATAATCCTACGATTAAGGATTTTTGGTAAAATTGAATTAAAATCTGAAAAACCAAAGGGGTACCCCTTAGGAAATAATTAAAAATATTAAATTGCTTAAAATTGTGTGAAATTTGCTTATAAGTCAATTCGGACACGGGGAATTCAACGCCGTTGAGCGCATTTCCATATCTTGTTTAGTTTTTGAGATATAGCCTCCGGAAAAGTGAAATTTTTCGAATTTTTCAGTTTTTCTACTATTCCGAGGTTATATCTCAAAAACTAAATGTGATATGAAAACGCGCTCAACGGCATTAATTTTCTCGTGCTTCAGTTAACTTATAGACAGGGTTCGAAGATATATATCCATTATATGAAAATATCAAATAGTCTATAATAAATACAGTATACCTCTCATTATTACTTTCATAAATTGTGTTAAAATTATATTCTAAAGATAATTCTTACTTTACTAGCTTTTGACTAACTTCACATCAACGACATAAATCCAAATTGTGTGTCATTTGTGATGTCATTAACGGCAAAGTCTGAACCATTTCCAAAATTTTTATTTGGTACTCATTTTAGAAATACAAATCCTTTAATATGGTGGAAAAGTGTAACTATCAATGAGTCAGAGTGGCCAAATAAAAGTACATTTATTGAACTATGTGAACAGTTACACACTGCTGTAACAGCAACAGCAGGGCTGGAACGATATTTCTCCACTTTTGGCATTGTCCAATCTCAATTACGTAATCGTCTCGGTATGTTTAAATATTTAAACCAAAAAGAAACTACAAAAAAAAACTAATTTAGATTGGATTTGGCCAAGTGAGTCTCTATCTGCAACGCTATGTTCAGGAAGTTCATCAGAAGATGATGATTTGCCCCTATTTAGGATATAGGATTATTTAAATATTCTTACTATTCTTAGTACTATATAATATTTGTGTATCCATTCAATGTATATTTACTTTTTTTCATTACCTATGTTAATTTTTTATTTAGGAGTAATAATTTATTTTGTATTTCCTATTGTGATAATAAATGTGTACAAAAACTAAAATTAAAAAATAAATATCCAAAAAGTGATATTTATCTGATATATATCCTATATATCAGATATTTTGATATTTATTATAAATATCATGATATTTACGAATCCTGGTTAGGACCCAATATATTATTAATAATTATTAATTTAAAAAGTTTCAGAATCCGTTGATAATATTTTTTATGGAAGTTTCGAGTTAAAAATCAACTCATTTTCAGCACCTTAAATACAATATAATATTTACAATAATATTAATAATATAAAATATACAAATACGAAATTAAAACAAACCATATATATTATATAAAGTGAACCAATTAATTGTATAATGTCAAAAAATAAAAAAAAAAACATAAAAAAAAATAAATTTATGAAAAACTAAAATAAGATTAATGAATTAAATTTTAAATTCCTTAAAAAAAATTTAGAATATTTTATAATTAACAGAAATATTGTAGTGTAAATTTATATGTAAACTTTCTAAAATTAATTTGATATTTATTTTCTATAATATCAAAAAAATTTGCTTCAGTAAAATTAAAAATATGTCCAGTTTTATTAAATTATCAACTTTGTATGTAATTTTTGTTGTGCATCATCCAATCAAAATTATTATTGCAGTGTGCATGTCGTTTGTAATGCAGGCGCGATTCTATTTAAAACATGTTATTTTGTAATTAGAGTATATAGTAATTAATTATATAAATGATGAGGTATCGGGATTGAGAGACATAATTAATGTAATATGCTGATTTACATATCGAAGTTCTATGTGTAATTTATTTATAACTTCATGCTCTACTGTTGTGGGTCATTATTTTTTAATTTTCCAAACGTTATGAAAATAATTTAAATGAAAAACAATTAAAAAATAAACAAAAAAGTAATTAAGGTTGAATATTTCAATATTCCCCCTCAATGAAAAGCAAATTAGATACCCATACATTCATTAATTAAATGAAAAAATAAACTGTATCTTTCAACGGACCCGCCATTAGCATTATCACATCGATATTTTTTCAAATTATTTTTTTTATGAACCTCATTTCTCTGTATTTTTTTTTACATTCCGCTCATTAATGATTATGTCATTAATGATGATAATTATTATTTTACTTCAGAGCTAAATATGCAAATTACAATATTAAAGCAAATGCTTTACTACAGAATTTGTATTTGACATAATTATTTTAAAATATACTAATTATAGCTTTTAAAATATATTTCCTACAATTTTTAACTAATATCAATACGCTAAGTATATGGTGCAGTCCACCTCGGAACAATGGTCAGGAATCTGCTAGGTAAACATCTGGACTATGAAAATAATATTCGCCGATTAATTCTTGCAGAATTTTACTTTTGTTGTTTGTAAAATATAAAATCCAGGTAATCACAACAATTCTGTACCACAAATTGCTAATTCCAGTTGCACTAACGAAACTAAAATTTTAAGTTTGATCGATTTTGGTTGTGAGATAAGAAAGAGTTTGTATGGAGGAAGTGTTAATGTGGTCGAATCGAGTATCGTGTGTCAGGATGAGAATGTTGACGGGTTCGTGCTACCCCATTTAATGGGATATAGCGTGATGTTATGTATGTATAAACCAACAATATCGCTTTAAATGTTTGACAGCAATGTCTGTCAGTACGGTGGAATTCGAATCCGGAGATCCCGAGTTCGAATCTCATTCAAGCTAAAAAATTATATGAACTACCACATTGCGGCTCGGTGAGTACGGACCCTGTACTGTAATTGGGATTAAATTCCTGTTGTACAGAGTAACAAATAAATAAATAAATATCTTTGGTTTGCTGTTATATATTTGTCCGACGTCATATTTAAGTTTCGTTGGTTTAAATGAATGTGAAACATCAGTTTTTAATTTTGTTCACATTTTTCTGATGACGTATCCAGAAAAATACAACTATCGTCTAAGTGGTTCTGATTCCACTATAAGCTTCTTAATTAGGATAAGGTTCTTGTTATGGAGAGCAACAAATAAAAAACAATGATATCATCAACAACTTAAAAGCATCGTTGCAAAATTCGTGTCGTTCCTGTCTGAAAATAATGTATAAGTTTGCTTGAATCCGTTCACCATCTCCTGCAGCAGGAAGATATATGAATCGAGCGCGGGGTAAATTGGTCTGTATAAAGCGAGCTACTATTCTCGCCGTCATCTTGCATTACGTGCGTCTTCCATCTCGCATGAGGGGCACAGAGACGCGAAGAGAGCTCTCCTTCTCGTTCAGCAACGCTGCGAACCAACGATGCGTCTAATTGCGGCGACGGAATGAAGACAGACGAGCCGTGTGATTGGCTGCGATGGCCCGCGAACTTTATGTGAGGGGCGAAAAAGAGAAATGGAAACGCGAAACGCGGAGGAACTGATGCTGAATGAGGGATGCAGGGATGCATACGCGGGACAACAGACATGGAATTTATTGAAATATTTTGTGGAATTAATTAACTTATTCTAAGATTCGGAAGAATGTTGTTACATTTAATTAGGGGCGCAAAATCAATCATAGTAATTTGTATAACGTTCTACCTCTTGATTTACGAAATGCAAATGAACATATTTTTTAACGTAAATTTAAGAGTTTCCTACTACGTCATTGCTTTTACTCTGTAAATGAATATTATAATCATAGCAGGCTGAATGAGGACTGGGTTTGATATGGTTGTAGTTACATTTCTCATTTTTATTTATTTTTTTATTTGTTTATTTGTATGTAACTGTATTATCTTTGGACCTGCTATAAACAATTTTTATATTGTAAAATAGTTAAATAAACTAAACTATATCAAGGGAATAAAGTCAGACACTTCTTAAAACTGAGAAACTGATTGTTACTTGTTTGACGTACTTTGTTCATATTTCTTTTTATGCATTCCTGTTACAAAAACAGGACAACACAGGCACAGAAATACGTACGTACAATAATAATAACCGGCAGTACGATGGATTGAATAGCGTTACGGAATTCTAATCTGGAGATTTCAAGTAGAATTGCACTCAAGCTGAAAATTGGTCCATCATACTGCGGCTTGATGAGTTCGAACTCTGTACTGTAATTGGGATTAAGTTCCTATTGTACAGAGTAGCATAAATAAATAATACATCATGCTATATCCCATTAAATGAAACATTCACTCATCAGATTTATCAAATAATCAATCCTCATCAAACATTATCATCCTCGCTTTAACCACATTCATAGTTCCATCCATACACACTCATCATACCCGAAATCATTTATAACACAACAAACCTTCAATTACATCCATTCATTCATTCCTATACACCTTTTTCATTAATGTTTCATTCGACGTACGTTTTACAAGCTCAAGACATTTCAAGTTTCTCACGCCCACTTTTCTAACAACGACTCTAAAAAGATAAGAAAAGAAAGGAGCGTCAGTCTAAAAATATTAATGACTATTTCATTCGTCATGTTTTACCTGATTTTGTAGTTAAGTGCCAAAATATCTAAAATGAATCGTTATGGTAAATACAGTTGTTGAATTTATTCAGCTCGTGAAATAGTAATATTACTAGAAAATAATTTTGCCTTCTAGTTCGATATATTGCCACAAAACACTCCTCGATCTATGATCTTGAATACGGCTCATCAGTCGACAATATTTTCAGTTATTTTGGAAGGTTTTGTGATATAATAAAGTAATAGCTATTATTTATGAAACTAGTAAGGAAATGAAGGTTATTACTTTACGCATGTGAAATTTGCAGAACGAGGCGTAGCTGAGTTATGTAAACACATAAGTAAGGTAATAACCTATTTCCTTACTAGTTTCATACAATATTTTTCTACTTCCGTTCTAATAAATACGAAAGAGCGTTTTTGAAATTATGAAATTTTGACATATTAATGGCAGTTATAAATTCAAAAAATAAAAGAATAACACATCAGAATTCGTCTACCAAGATATCTGTTGCTATGTTACCTCATTATTTCACTAGTTAAATAATGCAGTTCATTACCTAACTGAAATAAGTGAAATAAAACGTCTATTTCCTAACGGAAGTAGAAAAAAATAAATGTATGGAACGATATTCAATCAATTTCTTATCAATTCTCTGTCTTTTGTTGCAGGTATGGTTTAAAAACCGTCGCGCAAAATGGCGCAAACGCGAACGCAACGCTATGAATGCCGCCGCGGCTGCAGCCGCCGATTTTAAGAATGGCTTCGGTACGCAGTTCAACGGTCTAATGCAGCCGTTTACGGATCCAGACTCGTTGTATTCCTCGTACAGCTCGTACAACAACTGGGCCAGCAAGGTGCCAAGTCCGCTGGGCAGCAAGACGTTCCCATGGCCAGTCGTGCCGCCCAACCACCATCAGTCACCGGTCAATTGTTTCAACGCGGCGACGTCGGTTGCGAGCATGTCCGGCGCTGCGGGGAGTATGCTAGCGACGCCGGGTGCAGCCGTTACAGGTAGATAATGGTTTTATACTAGCTATGTTTTATTATACTTGTTTATTTAAGGTGAATCATGCGTTTTTAAGTCTTCATTTTGTTCTAAGTCCACTAAGATATCTGGTTATTCTATACTTGTTCTTGTTACGTTGAACACATATTCTATTTGCCATTTGGATCAGATCTAACTTCGTTTTAAGTTTGACATAGACTTACAGTATAGAAATTTAAACTACTTTATATGATATTTTTCTAAGATTTGCTTTTATCAGACATTACTGAACCAGAACAGTTATATATTTTACTGAATTATTTCGATTTTATTCAGAGTACTAGATTTATTAATTTAATATAAGTCTTTATAAGTTAGGTCTAACATATATAACTTATTAAATTGAAGACAAATAATAATAATAAATAAATTTTATTTGTCAAATTTCAGCTTCAAGCTGGTCATACAATTAATCAGTCACCCAGTAATTCTTAAATTAGCTCACTAGGTAGTATGTTGTTTCAAAATGGCAGATCAAATTACAACTGAACTTTATTTATTCAATAGTACCAGAACGTTACTTTTTCTAAATTAAATCTTATTTAATTAATGATTTGTTAATTGTTCCTTCCTTTAAATGAAATGTCATATTCTACTTATGTAGAAAGTAGCCAAGAACAATTAAATTAAAATTCCCTCTCCCACATTCGAAACAAATCATTCATTCTTCACTTACGCTTCCTCCCGAAGGTCAACCATGCCCATACACCGCCCCAACGAACCCCTACATGTACCACCACCGCGCCGCCGCCGAACCATGCGCCGCCATGAGCTCCAGCATCGCCTCCCTGCGTCTCAAGGCCAAGCAGCACTCCTCCGGCTTCGTGGGCGCCTATTCCGGTGTAAGCCCGGTACGTAGTGGTAGCGCTGGACTCTCGGCCTGCCAGTATGCCGGCGCCGGTATCGGCGTCGCTGAGCGACCTGGCTGAGGGCACGACCAGGCCCTCCAGGCCGACTGCTCCGACGACATCAAGCACCTAGACGACCACGTCACGGACACTTAAGTGAGTGAAGTGCGAGACAGATCTCAATCAGTTAGCGTATACCTGTAGGACGATGTTTATAGATAGGGGGTGGTTTTTGTACATATGGTTTTTAGTTTCGATGTTGCCCTCTTTATCCCTGTTAACCCTGAATAAGGGTTGCCGAATTTTTACGATTTTTACACTATTATAAAACCAGTGAAACAAGTTTCACTTCGCTAAATAATTAAGCTAATGTCACAATTACATCTTTCATGAACATTTGATCTTGTATTAAGCTTCATTTACAGCTCTTAACATTGTCACTGCTTTTGTCTTTGCCATCTTCAATAAAAATTTGTTCTTGGATTAAGCCCTCTTAACATAGTTACTGTTTGTTTCTGTTTTTGTCTTTGCCATCTTCGATAAAAATTTGTTCTTGGATTAAGCCCTCTTAACATAGTTGCTGTTTGTTTCTGTCTTTGTCAAGTCGATTGGACTATTTTTAGGTGTTGGCACAAACAATATTTTTGTTTTATCTTTGTTCATATGCCTGTATACAACATTATATAATATTTATTTTTTTAAATATATTAGTACCTGGTAGTAATTGGTTTGTGTAGTTTGCTACTACTTTTGGTTTAATGTATAATTGAAGAAATAAAACCAATGGTGTGACGTTATTACGTATATAAAACGTTTCAAGGTTTTGACAAACAATAAAAACAGTGACTATGTTAAGCTATAAATGAGGAATTACTTATATATTAGAAATATGGTTCTATATCATTCAGACCACGATAAATCGAATGCCGTCTAGATGTAGATACCTACAAGTTAATTGAAGAATGAGAAATATACTGATTCAAATCGCATTTTAATATCTCTTTTTAGTTTTTGAAAATGGGTTCCTAAAATTGATATCTTTTAAAATTTAATAATTGTAACTCGTAAACTAAAAGATAAAGTCATGTGACTAATTGATATAAACAGATTGATTGGCATAGAAAGGTGGATTACTCCAAGCTGAATTTTAATCAGTAAATTTAATAGTGACGGTAAATAAAGTAAGCTAAGTAAATCAGATCAAATAGAAAAGCAAATATTTCGTTGAACATCTAGGAGAATGTTATGATTGTGACATCTGCTTTCTGTATGATTTTCGTAAGATTGGCAACCCTGGTACCAAGTATTGTATTACGTACCTGCCTAAGGTGAGTCGTTGGACCCAAGAAGTTTGAAAAGATGGATCATCGGATTTAACAATGGCTTCAGTCGTTGTTGTTACCAGAAATCGTATTATTTTTATTTTATTTTGAAGAATATTGTCATGAAATGATAGCATTGGAAAAGTAATCCTAAAATACGCACACAATTATATTCATGTCTAATTGCAGGATAATTTCATCTTAAAAACATATGGAATTTATTTTGTTTCTAACAATTATTAAACAATAACGTGTTTGGTTTTTTAGTAAAAAGACGCAATTGTTGTCCCATTCTATGGCTATTTGAAATAATTACTTTTGCAATGTGTTATTCATTTCAGTCATTATAGAATTCATCTTTCAATGTGTCATTAATGACTTTTGTTTGTAACCTCATCCAGTATTGGGTAAAAGGCGTAATGATATATTATGTTTTTTCACAACTCTACCAGAAATTAAAATTTTCTTAGCTCAATTGAAAGAAGAAAATGATACTTTTCAACCCTAAAGAAGAAAGTTAGTTTTTCTTCCATAGAACAGGAAAGTCAATCCATGTTAATGGCAACTGGAAAACAACTATACGATGTGACATTTGTAACATCCAGGTACCATTAATGTCAAGAGAATAATAAATCTTACCCAAATTTCTGAAAATTTTACTTTCTGATAGGGTAGTAATACCTCGTGAAAAAAGTGCTTTATATCCCTCGCCGTCGACTTGGGAAATGAAACGGCACCTGCGTCGAAAAATGCCTTACTTTCTTTTCTTGATATTTACATGTTGAATTTTTTTTAAATATGGCTCATTGTTACAGCAAAGTCACTATTAATAGCTCGAAAGATGAATACTATAATAGAGTTATAGTTCATGTCAAATCGAAAAACAAGTTCATCATTGAATTTATTTTATTTTGCCTCCAATGTACTAACAGAAAATAACAACCTTGTTTGTTCGAATGTTGACGAAATATCTGTATTTTCATTTGACATGCCCTATAGATACTTATAAACAAAAATAAGGGGTTTCCAACCTCAATTTAGTGATAATATTTAAATCCTTGTTATATTTTGTTGTTAACTATTTAATGAGAAGCTCCTTGTTTCTAAATGTGATGCAACGCAAGACTACGAGTAAAGAACTGTGTCAAACAATTCGAGATTACCTACTAAATGAAGGACACAAGTTCAAAGAATCGTTTAGAGTCAAACCTAGGCCTAGTTTCCCAATTTGATAGTACAAAAGGCTGCAACGTGCAATGTTACCAATACCGATGAAGATTTGTATGAATGATTGGGTTTATGTATTGTAGAATGTGTAATTTATCATAAAGAAACCAAATATGTATAGTTCTTATCATGAAACTTATTATACTCTGTGCATATCGTTTGTAATCGGTCTACATTTTCAGTCCTCTAGTCATAATAAAATTATTATAAACGACAAGGTGTCAACTGTCTTTGTTTTGGGGTAGAGTAGAACCTTTCCTTAACTTACCTTTATATTTGAGCTTCAAGTTTGTCCACTTGTTTTATACTCAAATGTGCATGCAGTTTTGTGTTGGTGATTTTTATTTTGTTAGTGGGGTTTGTATTTTTGTTATGGTGTTTGACAGGTTTAGAGGTCTTTCGTAGTTTATGGTAAGTGTCTATCAATTTATATTTTTTAATTTCTGTGGCTTCTTGGCGCACCAACTACGCGTTATAGGTCTTCAGTTAACAGCTACGCGAGTTTCTCTGGACGGTCACCCATAAAATGTTGCTTAACTCGCGTTATCGCTTGGATCAGTACCAGTACAAGTTATGACATGGCCGTTCACAATCAATTATTTTAATTCTGTGTTATATATTTATTACGAACAACAAAATTTGGTTTGCTTTCAAATTTCTTACATTGACAAACAGTAGAAAAAGTAAATCACGGTAAAATTAGGTACAGATTTTATTTTTCTTTATTTGTTTTTACAAGAAAGTTATCAAAATGTACCAAAAAATAACAATTTCTAAACGGCATTTTAGTACTTTAAAGTTTAAGCTGCACATTTAAGTTTTATAGAAAATAATGTATTTATTTGTTACTTTATATTACGAAAACTAAATTTTAATTACAGTACAGGGGGAGCTACAGCTTATAGCGGAATCCGAAACGCTCAGAAACAATCGTATTTTTTAAATTATTGTAAAATCCAGGTAATGAGTCCAAGTATAGCAAATTATTGCTAGGAAGGTTTCAATCGACCGATCATGTAAGCAATTTTTGTTACAGAATAGACATGAGTATAGGCATTGCCTAGGCAAATTCTAAATGTGAAAATTGTTATTTTTTATACTAGGACGCATTGTGGGCGAGGCTCCCTTCGGCCACAGTTCTAACAAACAAATCCTAAACCCGTAGAACACATGCCTCACTCATGCAACCTTACATATTCAATTTGATTTCAAATTATTTTAAATTTCATACATTTCTTTAATACTTTCTACTTATCAACAAATACTGATGTGATTTTCTTTATTATGTACAATTTTACGGATCTATAAACTAATAGATTTATTACTGAATTATAAACACGTAAAAAGCACGCACCACACACATAAACTACGGGTGATCATGTCATTAGAATAAATGAACAATAGAATCAGTTACAACAAAATTAAAATCTGTTTAGACTTAGTTCTTTTTTATTTATTTTTGTGAGTTAATTATGTTTACATATTTGATATATATCGTCGACAATATATTGTTATATTTCTACCCGAAACTCGAAAAATAACTTGTTCGAATTATGGCTCTAATAATTTGATCACCCAATGTATTTATTTTTGGCAAAATATACTTGGTTTAATACTGCATGTCATACTTTGCCGATAACAGTAAAGTTAGCCAGATTTAATTCCATTACCAACTAAAATAATTATTTTTTTTCAAAACTATCAAAGAACTGTGGTACACGCATGAATGTACATTGGTCAATGCTCTAGTCTACGACTTGTTCTTCTTACACGGAACAGTAGTATAGGTTTAGTGGGTTGATCGGCACCCTTCTGACTCACCCCCTAACCTCGGCACCTTCCATCAGCATCTCCAGCAAGTGATTGATACGATAACGAATGCGCAAAATGAAACGCTACATTCACTGTGCACGCACGTTCATTTACATTACAATAGTGGCAGCACTGCGGCTGCTATGCTGTATTCGTATATTCCCTCGCCTAGAACAGTGGGTGATGGCTTTATTAAAACTGTTGTCGTTACACCACCAGATTTCATTATATCAATATTAGCAATTTAATGTGTTTGGTTAATTAATATTCATGATCGGCCGTGCCATGGTCGTGGTGGTGTGGCATCAATGCAGCGAGTAATGAAACAACTGTTGTGTTTGGTTTCAAATTAAATTTTCAGGATCGGACCTACCCAAGAATTCAATCATTATTCATCCGATTATTTATTATCCTGGACAACAGGAACTTGATTCTAATTTCAATAGCTTATAGTGGAATCTGGATCACTCAGATATAATATTTTTTTGGATAAAAATCGAAGTCAACAAGACCTCTTGCTGAGCTTTATCCACAAGGATACGATCGTCTGTCTTTATGACCCTAACAGAAAGTTAATTTTCTTCCCTCAATTGAGAAAAGAAAGTTGAAACAGTTAACAAAATTATATCTCATGAAAAAATGTCATTCTATCCTCAAGTATTATACATTCGGTTCGGGAAATGAAACGACACCTTCGGGAAAATATATTTTACTTTCTTTCCTTACTATACAGGGTGTTTCGCAACTTAGAGCAAAAATTAAAGGATATATTCTGTACGGCGTGCTGATCATGAAACAAAAAGAATTGTTTTAAATTCGAAAAATTAAGGGTTGTTAACCTAAAACATTTTTTGTAGTACTGCACTGGATTCGCTTTCCTATTAAACATAAACAATGAAGTAGGTATCAACTACGAAAGAATAATTACACAATTCAATTATTAGCAGTTATTTATAATAGAATTTTATTTAATTAATAACTTTAACATAATCATCCACCCAGTGGCAGTGGCAACGAAAAATTTTGGACTGGGAAACATGGAAAATAGTTTTGCGATTTAAAAAAAAAACTTCTTTTTGTTTCATGATCAGCACGTCGTACAGAATATACCCTTTATTTTTTTGCTCTAAGTTGTGAAACACCCTGTATAATCATTTTTATTAGACAATCATCTTTCAGTTTAAACTTCAACTTACATCTTAAACAAAACGACTTGCATACAAATTATCTCAAAATTTGCCAAGAATATAGAAAACATTCTATTGTTTACGCAATATACGAATCAATTTAAATTATTTCAAAAATTGTTGAATATTCAGTTTAATGTAAAACGAGCTTTAGTTCCTGTTGTGCGGAATAGCAATTTACAATGTGGAAATACGAATGATCAAAAGAATATGTACTTACAACCTTTATTCAAAATAGGAATAAAATTATAGTGAAATAAAATAAGCAAACATCTTGAGCGGTGCGCATAGAATGAAATCAAGGATAATATTTGTGTAACCTTACTGAAAATACAATTAAGAGTTTACTACTTATTCTTTTAATGAATTCCATGTCACGAACTCGATCACAGGGAGCGTGAAAGGTTCCTCCGGTATACATCAGCACTTCTCTGTCAGTGTCTCTGTACCTTGTTCATTACCTATGCCCCTTATCCATCATAAGTTTCAAACAAGTCTGCAAATATATATTTTTTTATGTTTTTCCCTGTAGAAAATTGTAGTGGTTATTTCTAAAATGTTATCTTATGTTTTTACCCGTTTTTAGAATACCTTGCTTATAGTGGAATCAGAACCACTAATGAAGACAATAAATGAATGGTGTACTATTTAGGATCAGTATTTCAATCTTCTAACAATGTTCCTAATATATTTATATACAAAAAAATAGCACATCGAAAAATGACAGTTGATATAATTATTATATCTAATTTAAATTATGTTATTATGATAATAATAATTAAGTCACAATACAAGACACGTTTTAAATAGCTATTGTCCCGCGTGATGGTCGCGCGGGTTGAGGGCCTGACTCGCAACCATAAGGTCGTGGGTTCGGGTCCCGCCCGTGGCGGCCATACAAAGGACATATCGGCATATGACCTGAGTAGTTGGTCCGATATATAAGTAAAAAACAAAATAAAAAATAGCTATTTATGAAACTAGTAAGGAAATGAAGGTTATTACCTCACGCATGTGAAATTTGCAGAACGAGGCGTAGCCGAGTTATGTAAACACATAAGTAAGGTAATAACCTATTTCCTTACTAGTTTCATACAATATTTTTTCTACTTCCGTTTTTATAAATACGAAAGAGCGTTTTTGAAATTATGAAATTTTGACATATTAATGACAGTTATAAATTCAAAAAATAAAAGAATAACATATCAGAATGCGTCTACCAAGATATCTATTGCTATGTTACCTCATTATTTCACTAGTTAAATAATGCAGTACATTACCTAACTCAAATAAGGGAAATAAAACGTTTATTTTCTAACGGAAGTAGAAAAAGGTTATTTCAGTGCACTTGTGACAAAAAATCCTGTACGTTCCCAGGCCGGAACGTTTATTTTAACTCGTGCAAAGTTGGCAACTCGTTAAAATAGAGCTCATTCCGGCCTAGGAACGTAATATAATATTTTTTCATACGACAATGCAAAAAGTATTCAGTTTCCGCACTCATTTGC
Source organism: Pterostichus niger (assembly GCA_947425015.1). Classification (NCBI taxonomy): domain Eukaryota; kingdom Metazoa; phylum Arthropoda; class Insecta; order Coleoptera; family Carabidae; genus Pterostichus; species Pterostichus niger. The sequence continues at coordinate 35,991,680 of OX380340.1, read as the reverse complement.
TTGCAGAAAGTGATTATTTTCTGTATTTAAGTGTCAACAGAATATCATTATTGTTTTCTGTTGTCATAGGTACAAAAAATGACTATGAGACAATTAATCCGCAACAACCTTTAATATTATTTGAGAACATAAAATAAAGATCAACAATTTTAATAAATTCTTAACAAAAATAGTATGTGATACATGTTTTGAAAGACTATTGAACACTCGCTTACGCTTTTCAATTATATTCTTTCAACACATTTATTACAATATGTTATTGTAAATTTACCAAAATCTTTCCAGTTTAATAGTGGAAAATATACGATTTCAAATTTATGAAGATATTTTTAAAATCATAGATAAATTAAATAATTATTAATTTGCTATTCTGCACAATACGAACTTAATCCGAATTACAGTAACAAATTCAAACACAGTTAACAAGATTTGCTCGCGCGGTTTTTTGCCTCATTAATATACTATAGTAAAATATAGATCCATTAATTATGACTTATGAAATCAACCCCTAACCATATATTAAATAAATAATGCACCTCGCCTTTAAAACAAAGTACCTACCATACGTTCACAATACATGACTAAATTAGCATAAACATCCATCCCTCAGATGTTCTTTCTTGGTCTCGTATCCTCACATATGTGCTCACTACCCCCGCCCAAGGGGTGCAGACTCGGTTACACAACCATTATTATGCTGATCGAGTCCATGATAGCCGGATTACCCTCGTGTAATAAAATCGCAAACACAGATTCAGATTCTTTCCCCTTCTCTCATCCCTTGGAGAAACTGATACATATAAATACAAACGTAACCTCAATATGCTGGTGTCATGTTATTTATGACTTGCAAGAGATATATTATATATGTGTGTGGATGTTACTTGTTGGTGTACGCCTACTAGAATATTCGCCCGGGTATCTAGATGTAGTTAGTGTAAGGATAGTGGTGATGGTAGAGAAAGAAACCATATGACATTATGAGAAGAATATGTTTGAATGCGATAATGATTTATTAGATTTATTGACGCCCAAACCTAACAAGGGGCAATACTCACAATAAGGTTTAGTTAAAAAGGTCATTATTTGGTAGATAACTTAGTGGCAACAAAGGTAGACTATGAGTTTAAGAACCTCAGTTCGATTTCTAATATCCTCCTCCACTAACATCTTTTTAATGGAGTAGGTAGCTCAGTGGTATCGAGTCGGCCTGTGGATCTCGAGAACCCTGGTTCTATCCCCACAGCCGATAAACCATTTTTGGGGTCGGGATTTGACGCCTGGTAACCGCACTTTACGCGAAAAAATATATCACTTACCGAGATCTGCTTAGGCAGAGTGCCACACCCAGTAATGGTTAAAAGGTGTGATGATATATTTACTAACATTTTTTGAGTGCTTGATTTGATGACTGATAACTGCACTTTACGCGCAGAAATATGCCACTTATCAAGATCTGCTACAGCAGATTGCCACATCTAGTAATAAGTAGAAAGCATGATTATCTATTCATTTATTATAATAAAAATTTATTTACCGAAGCTGTGAAATGAATGTTATGAATGAACTTATAGAAGAATGAAATTGTCGATAGCGAGGTAGACAACATTCTGAGTATGTCATGTATATATTATGGGTGAGGTGACACTTTATTTCGACTCTGTCAGAAAGTAAAATTTTCTTCCTTCAATTGGCAACTGGAAAGCAATAGTATTATCATGGACAACTTCATTGAATTGCACTGATGCTTATTATGGCCGTTTCATTCCATTGTTTTGAAAAATTTGTTGTGAGTTATAAAATAAAATACGTTGCATATTTTATTTATACATTCAATATTATTAGGTTAAGTCAGATTATGTTATTTCTAAAGTATCTCAATTTTCACCAATTTAAATTTACCCCTGTGGCTCCCTCACCACTAACATCTTTGGAGGCCGTGATTTGACGGCTAGTAACCGCACTCACGTGAAGAAATATATCACTTATCGAGATCTGCTCTCGTCAGAGGCGCTAATTGACTTGCCTCTGTAAATTTGAAATTAGGAATTTTAATGACATATAATACGGCTATTACAAGCGTAACACAATTCAGTGAAGTTGGTCATAGTATTATTTAGGATTAGTAACATCCAAGTAATATCTGTGAAAATAATAATAAATCTTATATAAATTTCTAATTTATATCTGAAATTTTACTTTATGGTAGACATTATGGCTGGTAGCACAAGCTCTGTTTTTGTCTGTTTTAAGAGCAGTGTTTTTGGGTGTTTTAGTTATCTCTAACATATTAAAACTGTGCTCTTAGAACACCCAAAAACAGAGCTTGTGCTACCAGCCAATATGTATACGTTGTGAAGAAAGTGACATTCTTCGGTCAGATACTATGTATCCTTCGCTTACGAGTCTTGAAATGAGACGACATATTTGACAGTTGCATTATTTTAACCGCATTTATGATTTGTTACATTTTTTATGAATCTAATAAATTTGCTGTGCGCCCTGGAAGCAATATTTAGATAAATAATTTCCCTACTAACCTAAAAAGTAAAAAACCCCAACAAATTAATCGCATCACTCCATCAAGCGATTCATCCACACATCCATCTCACACCCAGAACAAACCATCCAAACCAAATCATATTTATATCCGCTAATCTCATGTATCACTACAGAAAAATAAAGAACGCCAATATTTCAACCTCCCTGCACCCTGCTTCCAGAGTGACAGAAAATGAATGTCCATGGCGGACGCTGGACGCCGGGACGCCCAATAAATGTTGATCATCGCAGATACATTAGTATTATTTAGCGGGCATGTATCGGCTCGCGATCAATCCTGATCAGTGTGACAGTTGCCGGAGTGTGGACTCCGGAGGTCGGAGTCTGCTGACCGGAGCGAGAATGGAGAATGGTGGATGGAGGAATGGAGGAACGGGTGGAAAGTGGAGACTGGAGACAACCCTTTGTTTACTGATTCATTAGCTAAGTTCGAATGTAAAGATAGGGAGCTTTTTAATGGTTTTAAATTTTGTAAATTTGAAAGGGGATGTTCTAGAGATGTTTTAAATTTTTATAAAATGTAAATATTATATTATAGGTAGGTCACAACTTTAATAAAATTATTATTATTAACAAAACAAAAACTTAAATACAATATAAAATAAATATATAATTATGCTATAATACTAATATGCATGTGTAGTGCTTTGAATTAGCAGATTTTTCAAGTGATACACTTTTACAAATAGTCTACGATTACATATAATTATCATATTAGGTAATCATAGCTCAGTGGATAAAGTTTATGTTTACCAAGTAAGAGATCATGTATTCAAATCTCCCTGATTTCAACTATATATATATTATTAAAAAAATACGACTTTCTGAGTGGTTTGGATTCCAAAATAAAGTGTAGGCTAGTAATTGAGATTAAGTTCCTGTTTTACATGTAAATTGGGAAAGGAATATTGATATTATCTCCTAAAATAATCATATTAATCTAAATAATTAAAAAAAAACGTCTTGAGGGTTTATGATTGCGAATAGTTTGACAAGATCACATATTTTGATAGTTTTTCTAATTTTTTTTAATGGCATGTTATAATTTTTTTTATCCCACTCGAAAGAATTTTTTTTTGTACACAAACATATAAAAATATAATAATACTTTATTTGAAAAATTTGGGGAAAATCGTGTTGAATAAATGCAATTTTACCGATTTTTACCGAACACGTATTTTAGTTACTGTAGATATACACGTGATAAAATAAACAAAGTAATGATTAAAATATCCTTGCAAGAGTGACAGCCGTTTTTGTCATTTTTTTAATTATTTAGATTATTAGGTTATTTCATTATTTTGGTACTTCAAGTACAAATAAAATATAAAATTGCTGAGATATTTATAAATATACTGAGTTTTTCATTATCTATTTATTATTAAGGTTTTCAAATGTACTGCAGTACCTTCAATATATTTATTTCCAAAATTTGTACATATTTAATAACAATAATATTTAGTTTCAAAAATATTATTGTTAAGTTCTTATATTTAATAGGAAGAAATATTTATTGATTTTTGTACAAGTATTTTCTTTATAAATAAGTCATACTGAATATCTAGTAGGTATTTCATATTCGTATACACTTGTATTTGCGCTAAAGTCTGATGTAACAAGTCCGAACAGAAATTAATATAATTAAACAGCAGTAAATTTGAGCTACTGCTTGCCGATCAGTAGTGAGAGAGACCGCGGTTAGAGTGAACGAGTTTTGTGTTTTTCAGTGATAAATATTAAACAAAATTAAGAATGTAAAGTAAATCATTGTATGTATTGTATTTATAACATACTTAGTATACTTTGGTGTCCATAAAATGTAAATATTTGAATTACAAGAACATTATGAGAGTGTATTGTGAAACGATAACCTAACAATTAGTTCTATATTGTCAAATTGTGTACTTTATAGTGATCAGTGTTGTGTATATGTGAAGTATTTAGTGCGTGCATTATTCCACTATATCATCAACAGCCGCCAATGAGATCACCCGATACACTCAAGGTAATAAATACATGCTACAAATTGCCTTTTATTATAGAGATGATACAGATTCTTTTTGAACTATTCTGGACTGTACAATGTTAATTGGAAGTTTGCTGTCATTACTTGCACAAATAAATATAAATACCACAATACATTGTAATAAAATCAGCAACATATATGTTCATATTTATATCAGCTTGATTCTATTATTTCAAAGTATAATTTTTGATATATGTTTGCAGGAACTACAGCAGAAGGAGCAGTTAGCAGTCTACTAAAAGGTAGGAATACTACAATATTTATAATTAGTGGTAGAGTCACGTGTAAGACTATTTACATGTTAGTAAATAAATCAAAGTAAGCGTCATTCAGTATCGGAAATGTTTACGATGGTGGTCAGTTCATAAAGATTGTTTACCGCCGGGTCAGTAAGCATGCGGGAACGTGGTATCCGACGGCTGACGTCATATATTATCTGATTTGCTTCTGTGCATCGGTTGAATCGCGAAGCTTCGATGCTAGGATTTGTTTCGGTTTAGCATGAAATGTCTGGTTTGTAGTCAGGGGCGCCGAGAGGACAAAGCGGGCCCCGGGTAAAAAAAATTCGAGCCCCCTTTAACTTTGAATATTTATTAATTAAATATAAGATACAAAAAAAATATATTTATAAATATATGTATGACAACAATAAGAATTATTAATATCTAAATAAAGTTATAACAATATAAATAAAACTAAATACAAAATTCTGAGTTAATTGGTGCAGCGATGTGTATTGTATACTCACTGTATGTATGACTATCTAATATCTAGTTGCATATTCGATAAATGCAGGGGATACCAAAACAGCACTACGCACAAATGTATAGAGCCTTTGCCTATGTGTGTTGTATACAATGTAATAATATAACAAACAAAAATGCAACAATGTAATCATGTACTTTTGAATAGTGTATAAATTTATTTAAAATTTACAACGGGGGCCCTTGATTAAGCATTTCGTCATTTAGTACTTTATACAATGTAATAAATTGTTGAAAACGTGTATCAGACATTTCGTTATACATGGTTTAGTAAAGAATATAAAATTTTTTTGAAATAGTAGAAAACTAAAAGCAATTTATAAAATAGCATCACATCCGGGCCCTGGGTATTTTACCCCCCTACCCCCCCTCTCGTCGGGCCTGTTTGTAGTTAGAATACGCGCTCATTCGTGGAATATGAATTAAAATATAATGAAATGTACTTAGGTAATATAAATGAGAAAATGTAGCAACGTTGTTTATGTTTACGAATGGTATTTTATTTATTTTTTGTTTTGTTTGATAGACAGATAAATTTATTAGGAATGCTGTTAGAAGCTTGACATGCCTTTAATGACAAAATAATTATAAATATAAATAACTAACATCTTTGGTGGCCGTGATTTGACGGCTTGTAACCGCACTTCACGCGCAGAAATATATCACTTATCGAGATCTGCTTCGACAGAGTGCCACATCCAGTAATGGGTAAAGGTGTGATGATTTATTTATTTATTTTTTACAAATATTAAAATTAGGTTATTAAATTCATATATAAAAAAATTATTTAAAGTTATTAAAAATAAAGTACTCGTAACATAATAGTAAAAAATTTAAATTAAATAAAAGAAAAAACAAATGTATTCAGTACAAGATTAAAATATAATATAAAATATAAATTTTGTGAGACTTAACCAAGTGTTTAGTTTATATTTTATTAAACCTAGTTTCACCAAGTGTATGGATGACAATTAATTTTGTCTTTGTTGTTATTTAAAATATAATATACTTTTACTTATCTATAACCGGCATATTCCATTTGTCATTTGGATCAGATCTAATTTACAGTTACTGAACCAGATATCACTTATTTATTTGACTGGATCCTTGACTCACTTTATTTTCAATACTAGATTTACTGATTCGAATTTAGCTTAAAGTAATGCATCCCAATAATTGCATTAGTTTGCTTAGTTCAGTTCATTTAATCATATTTTTTATTTATTTATTTGATTTTGAGGGAACATTACAGTTAAAGACCAAGATAATTCCATGTATACAAAAAAGAATTAGTATAAATATAAAGAATTAAAGAAAAATAAAAATGTCTAATTTGTCAACTGATTTAAGTCAACCAAGTCAACCAAGTGGTAAATGGAATATAAGTGTTGTAGCACAATGGTAGTACTGTTGTTTCACAAGCCAAGGAGATAGTAAGACTCAAACAAAACTGTAACTCTGTTCAATATTACTAACTAATAATTTTGTAGGATCAATTAACAAGTTAATGAATTATTTGCTAAACTCTCATCTTCAACTTGTGTGAGAATGTTAGTTGATCTCAGTGCAGTGTGTAATATTGGAGGCGGCGGTAAATTGGCGGCGGCAGTGGCTGGTGTTGGTTGTCGGCCGCTGCGAGATGGATGGTGTGTTGCCTAGCAACCGCCGTCCCCAAAACAGCCGCCTCCACCCGCTACCAGCCAGACAACACGCTCCGCGCTGGACCCCGGCTCCCAATCCCAACACGCCGCACGATGCCTTATTGTAACGAGCTTACTGCACTTATATACACTTTCTGTGAGCTTTCAGACTGCCGTCTTGACTTGCATGGAAATACACTGCTCGATTTCTAAACATCAACATTAAGATAACTTCAAATTTAAATAATATTATCGCACAACTATACGACAGTAATAACCACAAAATTTAAATTTAAAATGTGTCTTAAATTAACCACATTAAAATGAGAGTATTTCTTCCCCAGAGCCCTATTTCATTAAACTTCTACAGTGGTAATTTACATGCACTTGAAATATAAATATTATCCAGAGATGCAATATATAAATGGCATATATCTGCTGTAGAGATATTAATGGAATATTGTTAAATAAGTGGATGTAAGTCTTTTGAAATGGTTAGGGTATAAATGGAACGTATGCGGAATGAAAGATTAGTGAAACAAATCTATGTTGCATAACTTGAATGTTAGAGATTATATGAACAACCTAGTAATAAATGGATGGATATGATTGAAGGTTTGTTGCATGAACGAAAGATGAGCTTGTATGAAAAGAATAATGTATATGGTTGGTATGCCAGAATAGGAATGTTTCTGGAAGATTAATTGCGGGATGAATCTAATGACGTATTAACTGATGTAAAAATGAAGTATTTGCAGATTGTTTTGTAAAATTGAGGAGAATGTTAGTAGAAAAGTACTACCCTCATAAGCTATAACGCAGTATCTGACAAATTTAGTACAATGAGCTACATAGTTATTTGTGTATTAAGAGCGTAAAGTGATTCTTTGTTACTCGAGCACGGTAATAGTGCAAGAGGAACAAAGACACTTTGCGCTCGTGATACACACATAATTTTTTCTACGATTGCATCGTAAAATTATTAAAAAAGTATACGTATTGAAAATAAATTCATTCTGTCAACTGTCAATATGACAAGTTGCTGATTTATTTGTATCCCTGGTAACTATTGAAATAAGTGCGTATTTAATATCTTTTTCGCTCTTTGCCATTGGAAACCCGTGCATTTAAAGTCTTGCCATTGGAAACGCGCAAAAAAGATATTTTTCGATTGTTCCACAGAAAACGTCAACTTTACGATGACAAATGAGATCGTTATTGTCAACTTTTCATAGCAATCTTAGGAAAAAAATATTTAGAATTTACAAATTTACGTAACTTAAACGTAATATCAAATATAAGTAAAATAGCTAGATAATAATTATACTGAATGCAATTTTCTGATCCAATATTTTTCAATTATTCTGCCGGTAATTATCCGGAACTTTATTTAGAGATAGAAAACCTGCCCCTAAATTATACCAAATTTAAATAAATTGTTGCAATTCTTTCTTAACAGTACATTTATGTAAACAAAAACATATTTTGAAGTTTCTTAAACCATCATTTTGTTGCTTATTACATGAAGGACAGAGTAAGCAGTATGTGATTGTATGTTACTTGAGATGCTTTTGGCGTATGAAATGTATATCGAATGATGGATTAGCGAAACAGGTGTATGCTGATGAAATTGATGGTGAGAGATTGTATGCATAACCTAGGTATAAATGGATGGGTATGATTGAAGGTTGTTGAGTGAACGAAACATAAGACGAGCTTGTAGGAAAGGAGTTATGAATAAGGATAGTATGTCAAGATAGGATTATTTGTCGAAGATCATTATCATCATCTGTGGCGCTACAGCCCAAATCGGGCCTGGGCCTACCGGACATATCGAGCCGCAGTTTTTACACTGCCGTACTGCCGGTTTTCGTAGTCAAATGCTATATTATTTAAGGCGTATAAGTGACTAGCTTATAGCGCCCGAGTGTGATAAATACATGTAACAAGTAGTTTATATTTTACGGCAAATTACACATTGTCGACAGGCGGATTCGAACTGACGAACCTTGGTTCGGGTGACGTCACAGTATGTTAAGAGATGTACCTTAATACGCTCGGCCACCGCGCCTGTATTTGTCGAAGATATTCTAATGAATAAATGTTGAGTTGTTGAAATTTGATGGAACATAACTTGTGATAGTTAACAAATGTACTTAAATCTGAAATAGTATAAACAGAAAATTGGCATTGATATATTTTCCAAACTTAAATTAGATAGCAACTAAAACAAGCCGGAGATAACACTGAAAGATATCAGCAATGATAAGCAAAACCCGCCAACAGTTATCTTCTCTCTGTCTCTCCAAGCTTCACACATACACATATCTCTCTCCTCTCCTATATCTCCGTCACGTGACCAGGTAATTTAGCCAGAGTTTAGTCAAACACTACGACGAGAATATTTACAAAACATAATTTACGAGGCAAACATACAACATGATTTATGCCATGGTAAAAGCGCTCATAAAACTCTAAATGTTGAAATTGAAGTGTCTGAAAAATATTCCTGTAATAAAGTTTATGAAGTCGTGACACTGGCGCTCTAATTATTTAATTAACGGAGCGCCATTTAGTTCAGAGATGTCGTAAAATGAGATAGGATGTTTTTATCTAATTTTACAAATTTGGATTTTGTTTGATGTAATTGACGTAGATTGTCATTCGCAAATAAAATGTTGGACTTGTTACGTAATTGTTCAAAAATAGTTTTATTAATTATATTTAATATTTATTCAGTAAACATTACATTGAATTCACAAAAATGTTTTCATATTTTACTGTTTTACATTTTACACAATTTATATAAATAAATTGTGGACATATTTCATATTATTTTATACAATAATTTGAAAATCAGTTTTCTGTGTGTACCGGCACACTATATTCTATTGTATAATATCCAACATTATTATAATTACAAAGGACAGCATAAATTAATTTCCATAATTAATGTATTTTATTTCAACAGATTCATATTAATTTCATACATCTTTCAAAGTGTACAACAGTTCTATCAATTATTCAATGAATGATATAAATTATAAATATTATATTAGTTTTAGAATAATATATACGTATTTATATTTACAATATATTTAAAAATGCCTGATTTTAAATTAAAACTATCTAATTAAATTTAAATTATGAAACATGCATCTATTTGGACATGAATAGCGGTCTTTTGAAATAAGATATTATTGTTATTACAAACGAAACATATTATGTATTGTCATATTTTTTAAGTTAAAGGTAAATAAGAAACATTTCAAAATCTAATCTTAAATACGAATTACTTATTTAAAATTAAATACGTTTTTGGTTTAACTTCTGTTTTATTTGAAATGAAAACAAAGTTTCGGTGTTACTATAATAATAATAATAATAATAATAATAATAATAATAAAACTTTGAAATATATAATTAAAATATTAAATTTTTTCTATTAGAAGCAGCCATGCTTTCTTTAGTTCATAACCATCACGATTATTGAAATTATTTTGATGATTTTAAATTTCAATTGCTTCTCTAATTTTTTACTATTTAACAATTTTTAGAAAAAAATTAAATTAAATAACTATGAAAACATATCATCATTACGCATTACTGGGTATGGCTGCTGTAGCAGATCTTGATAAATGGAATTTATATGTATAAATATATAAAATGCAGTTATCAGAGACGTCAAATTACGGACCTCAAATAGTATAGGGAGAACCAAATGGATAATTAGCTAACAAATTTTACTCCATCTTTGGAGGTCGTGATCACTTATTGGAATTTGTTACGGTAGAGTGCCACACTCCCAGTAATGGGTAAAGGCGTGATAATATATTTTTTAATTCTTTGTTAGCGATAGTTCACTGACTTCAACTTATATCTTAAAAATTCGATTGTGTTTAAATGGTACAGATTCCAAGCAGTAGACTTCCTGTAGTGTAATTGGAATTAAGTTCCTGTTGTGCAGAGCAGTGCTACCACAATCAAAACTACTCAAAACAAAAATAAATCCTTAACTAAATAAAATTAGTTTCCGCGCGAATTATTTCCACACAAAATCACATTAAATCGTATAGTTCCACCACAGTTGTAGCGTCTAATCACAACGGCGGCATCGCCACCACCCGGCGCATCTACGCTTACTTTACAGTAGCCATTCTCCTATTTTTATATCTGTTTCATTTCCGTTTTATGTGTCTTATTTATCCACCCTTGCACACGTCACATCCAGTATTTTACAATCTAATCATAGGGAACGCACTCTGGTAATCCTAGGTTATTTCTCTCGCTGTCTGTACAGTCCGCCAGTGGAGTAGAGGATAGGAAGAGAGTGGAATAACGAGGAAGAATGAGTTGGTTGGTTGCGCGCAAGGTTCCCTTCGCGAACATTCGGATCAGAATATAAAATAAACCAACACGACCCTCCATACATATTTCGTTTTGTTTTCCTACGGATCCACTCTTTTCTTCGATTCTTATTCCCTCTTTGCTTTCGACGTGCTTTCCCAGTAAACAGACGAACAGGCGAACAGTACCGGTTTTACATATTTTCATTGGGGAAATTATCATATTTTTAGGACATCTTGCTCTTGCTACTCGTACCATCACTGAATCCCAAAATTAATAAATGGGAATTTATATTATTCACTTTGTAACAATTTATTGTAATCAAATAGCCTTTCAACATTAATTTTCTTAGGACAATTTAGCATTTAATTATTTAATTTTTAAATCTTTTTTACTTCCTTGTACGAAGTAAAGGAAGTATTGTAATCGCGAAAATTTTCGGTTTACACATTTCAGCGGAAATACGCATTTTGGCCCTCCTTGAATCCATTTTGACTAATTTCGTCGTGCCGTCTGTACGTACGTATGTATCTCGCATAACTCAAAAACGGTAAGCTGTAGAAAGTTAAAATTTTGTATTTAGGACTGTTATAGCATATAGTTGTGCACCTCCCTTTTTGGTCATTATATAACTTCCGGAAGTGGTACTTTACTTGAAGCCTATAATAGATTTTAATGAAAAACTATATCAAAATATATTCCAAAACTTTTCAAATTTGGTATATAAGACTACTATATCAATGGAAATAACATAATAGATTTTGGTTAAAAGGAACTAACCGGAAGTGATACATTACATGAAGCTGTTAACAGTTTTTCTTGAAAACAATGGAATTATTCTGATTTTAGAAATAAATGCTGCAAATAAAAGTTTTAGAGAATTAAATTCTGCGTCTAGCATATTAAGAATTATTTAATTAGTCTTTTGTATAAGCGAGATATGTAAATATAAAAATTATATATTTTGTTTTTTTTTTAAATTAAGTTTGCTATGGATTAGAACAAAAAATAAGAAAAAAATTAAAAATTTAAAGTTAGGTATATGCAATTAAAAAAATATCTATAGTTTAATACGCGTACAAGGAAGTCATGTGGTGTCCTCATCAGATTTTTTTATTCAGATCAGTGGCGAATCAGCCTGTGAAATTAAGAATCTAAGTTCGACTTCCACAGCCGACAAACAATTTTCACCACATTAATATTACCTCTGTGGGTTTCCGCCACTAATATCTTTGGGGACCGTGATTTTACGACTGGTAACCACACTTCACGCAGATAAATATATCATGTAGCGAGATCTGCTATCTTAAATCGTCCACGCAATCTCTCATCCTCAATTACACCACTCTTTCATTTGACATACATTTCACATGCCTAAACCATTTCAATCGGCACTCACAAATTCATTGTCATCTGTGTGCCACAAACTTAAACAATTTTCGCAGTTCTACCTAAATTTTGAGGTCCTTATAATTAATGACCTTAAAAATATGTTTGTTCCTCTTGTTGGAAACCCCGGTACTGGAGGCATCGTCGGCTCCTCGCGCAATTACAGCGCAACAACGTAGGGAAATCACTCGCTCGGCGCGGCCTTTTTATGTTTACTCACGCTTCTGTGAGGACGCTCGCTGGTGGAGAGGCATCGCATCTTGTTGTTTCAGAGGGGCAGGAGGATGGCAACAGGGTGTAGTATGCCGACATGGGCCATGTGAAGTGTTACGAATGCTAACCGAAAGTTTGGAAATGGTAATCGGAAGATTAGAGGAGATTTGCCCTTTTTCTTTTGTATATTGCAAATGTTGGTTTGAGATTAATATTATCTGTGCATCGGAAGTAATTGTATTTTTATACATGGCTGGCTGTGGAGCCTACGTGATGATTATTTACATACGTATATAACATTAAGTTTCGCCATACATTTATATTCCGGTACATCACTTTTCAATTTCTTTGATTCAAGCTCGATTATTCTTTACATACGGAATCTTTCGTTTACACAACAAACATTCAGTTATTATTTCATTAATTTTAGGAAAAATAATAAAAATCATTTATAGAAATGTAAATATTTATGGTACGAATAAAATTAAAATATATAAGGAATGTCAGTACGGTGGTGTGGATCGCGTTATGGAATTCGAATCCAAAGATCTCGAGTTCGAATCGCATTCAAGCTAAATATTATATGAACTACCACACTGCGGCTCGGTGAGTGCGGACCCTGTACTGTAATTGGGATTAAATTCCTGTTGTACAGCGTAACATAAATAAAAATAAAATAAATAAAGGTAGAATTAGTATTTGAATCATTTTTCTCTAAAATAATTTATAATTGTTTGTCCTATGCCAAATGTTCAAAAATCTTTTGATTATTATTTAAATTAATTTATATCTATGCAACTATATAAAAGTATACATTTATGCAACTGTTTATGTCCATGAATTTCTTTTTTTTGTACAATAAGAATTATGTTATAATTATAAATTATTAAAAAAGAATATATTTTTATCATTTTATCTGTTTTAACGACGAGTCGAAAATTAGAAATTGCGAACCCAAATAAATTAGGAGCTCTAGAGGATTGCCTACTTTGCTTAGACCAAAGTAACATCTGTCAAAAAATATTATGTAAAATTTAAATTGATTTAAAAAAATGTACTTCCTGATAGAATAAGGAAAAAATATATGTATACCTTATGCCATTTTGCTCTCAGGTGCTGTATATTCCTTTTCTTTGACTCAAGAAATTAAACGGGTTCTTCGAGAAGAAATGTCTCACTTTTCTCCCTTGATATACACTATTATTGACTGATTCTTTTTATCCGATATCAAATATTACTAAAATAATTTGAGTGAAATGTTTTAACTAAAAATAAAGATTATTTTGTTTCATTAGATCCTTAATGTATTAAACAAAAATATATTTGAGTTTTGACCTTAGACAAGTTTGTAAAAAAGTATAAATTAATTATAATAACATCCGGGGTTTGAGTATAACAATAACCCTAAAACCTAAGAGATTATCAGGTACGGAGCTTCTCCACAAAGATCCAGATCTTAGGGGTTTATTCCCTCCTCCTCCTCCCTCCACAAGCCTTGCGACACTTCACTTATCCCGACACCGACAACCATGAACCAACGTGGCGCGCAGCACAAATTTTCTTAAGCGGATCAAATGACTGGAGGTAAAGCTCGCGGGACTTACGTTGACTTACGTAGTGAATCCTGGCGATATCCTGCGCTCTCTCTTCGCGGCGCTCCTCTCCGCTCCACTCTGGCCGCGTGCCAGGTGCCAGGCGAGGCGTCGCGATGCGAGACAGACGTGTCACTAGAGCCAGACGACAATTGATTTAAACCGAATGGAGACGAGCACTGCATGTGTGCTTTTTTATATACACCAAATTTTCCTTTGTCTGGAAGACTTTTTTCGTAACTAATTGAATCAGTAATTATTTTTAATATGGTTGTCGCCAGGATTTGATTCCGAATCTCTCTGATTTTGTTTTTATTTATTTGTTACTCTACTTAATAACTTAATCCAAATTACAATAGCTTATAATGGCATCCGAACCTCTCAATCACAGTCGTATACCATAACTTTTATTTACTGGATAGAAGTTATAACCACTGGGCTACGACTAGTTGTAATAGTTATTTAAAAATTAAGAACAGTAAGTGCTTCCTTCCGGTTGAGGATGATTTTGAATATAATATTCGTGCAAATTATATAGTTAATATATATCTTTTTTCTTCATTTTCAGTTTTTACTATACAGTGTTTAATTGCAATTGTATTAATGTATTTTTAAACAAGCGCAGGCGATGCTGCCTTTATTTCTTATAGATTCGTTGTTAGAGAAGTGGGCGTAAGTGAAGATTTACGAAACAGATGCACAGGAGCGAATAGATGGATGTGAATGAAGGTTTGTTGCGGGATGATGGATTTTGGTTGTGAGGAAAAAGAGTTCGTATGGAGGAAGTGTTAATGAGGTAGAAACGAGTATCGTGTGTCAGGATGAGAATGTTGATGTGCACTGATGCTCTATGAATGTTTCAGGGGTTCGTGCTGCCCCATTTAATGGGGTGTCATGTTATGTATGTATGTATAAAACCTGAAAAGAAAAATGTTAATATTTTGATGATTTAAATTCTTTGGTTATAGCTTCCCAAATTATATAATCTTAAATTTACCTTCTTATTAGGTTTTCTTAAAAATGATTATATGTCGTTGGAAATACTTTCAAAAAGAACATTTTCAAATATTTGAGGTTATCATTTTAAAATGACATTTAAGGTGTGATTTACTAGAAACTAGAAACAGTTTAACAATCATCTTTATAAAAGTATAAAAGTAGTGCATTATGTTGCTAGGCCGGAACAAGCTCTATCTTAATAAGCTGCCAACTTTACACAAGTTTAAATAAACGTTCCAAACTAGAAACGTCTAGTACTTTTTATCACAAGTGCACTGAAATGTTCCCTTTTTAATGCGTGTTTTGTTTTGTGTGTTTTGTGACGTAAAGTCAAATAAATTATAAATATAAACCAGCTGAAATAGACTATTTTCTTTTCAAAAACACGCATTAAAAGTGGTAATTTCAGTGCACGTGTGATAAAAAATACATTTTGATAGTTGTTATTACCGTGAAAACCTATCGGCAAACATTAAAAAACCTGATTTACTAAATTTTTATATCATCAAAAAAGTTTATTTCTGTCTTAATATTCTACTAAAAATTTGCACAATGAAAGAAATCTGCTAACTTAGTTACAAGTACATAATTAAGTATTTCAGTGCAAACTTTAGTTGATGTGATACCGCGTTCCGTGTGTATTCTACATGCATTTTAAGAATGTAGAACAAAATTTTAACGACATAATGCTACGAATAAGAAGTTATAAAATAAGTTAGTAGCTTCCCTGCACAAAATAATCATAAAATGAGTTTGCATCCGCAACAGAAACTGAGTGATTAACTTCAATAAAATAGATTTTGAAGTTTAATTGCTTCTAAAGCTATTTTAGCCCTCGTGGCAGACACCAGCCGGACCGATCTCGCGTTTTGGACGTAAAAAGTTTTTACTACTTTAGGTGGCCCGTCGCGGTTCACTCGCTGCAACGGAAACGGAAGAAAGAAGATTTACTTATTTTATAGTTGTAATTTACATATCACTGTTTTATGGCAATACTTCACTACTTACCATTCGCCATTTTCTATTATCTAGCGGCGGAATAATTCATTTGGAGTTACTTTAATAATGCCAACATTACCTTCTTCAAATTGTGAGTACAGAAGTTTCACGGTATTATATTGCTATATAATATTTTTAATGTTTGTTTACGAATAGTAAAACATGGAAGCATCATTATGTTTTTCTTAATACATATGATACAAATAATAGTTAGTATAATGAAAATATTGTATTCTGAGAAAATTGAACACTTTTCACGAAGTGTCCACAATATTTTTAAGTTCGTCATGTACATGAAAGAAACTGCAAAATAACTTAAAAAATTTTAATTTAAAAACTGTGTTATATCTACTAATATAATAAAGCAGTGTTTTAAATTATGGGTCGCGACCCTCCCAACAGGGGCGGATCCAAGGAGGAGGGGTCATGGGGCTCATGACCTCCCTAAGCATGGACTTTTTTTAATGTTGGCCCTAAAAGTTAATTGACCCTAATACATAATCATGATGTCATTATTTACGATAACTCAATTTGTTAAACAAATTAAATAGAAAATATTATCTAAGAACTTAAAATTCTAAGATAATTAAGAACTATTGTTTGATTTATTATTCTAATAAATAGCCAAAAACCAATATTTTGTGGGGATATTATTTCGACCCGCAGATGGGAGAGGTATTCTATTTAGGACCTAGTCAAGTATGTGACTACCGACATTTGCACTTAGAAAATCAACTTCTAATTCAATAATTTTTGTATTCTATCGAAGAACCGTTTAGATATTGAAACTATATGATTTAAAAAGTGTTGGCGGTCTTAGGGGTAATTTTTTAGGTGAAACAAAAATTCCAAAGATGATTTAATGTGATTTAATGCGTTATTAAAAATGATTTAAAGCAGGAATATAATATGAGCAAATACAAATGTTTTTTATATTTAGAAGATGGGCAATACCGCCTCCCCCAGAGACAAAATTAACTCCATGACCCTCCCTCCCTAATTCGAAGTCTGGATCCGCCACTGCCTCCCAATAGGTCGCAAAAACATTGCAAGGAGAGGACCAAACTTAGAAATATTAGATAACATGTACATATGCTAATTTGCACAACGAAGCTTAAATTTTCTTCAACTTCAACTTATATCCTAATATAGGATTCAGTCTAAGAGGTTCGGATTCCTTTATAAACAGTATAAAAGGTGCTTGTACTGTAATTGGGATTAAGTTCCTGTTGTGCAAAGAAACTAAAAAAATAAATTTTGGTGAAATTAAGGTTATAAGATTGCGGATACATCCTAGAAATAAATTAACGAAAGATGAGACGAGCTTATAAGTATGGTGTGTCAAGATTGGAATGTTTGATGAAGATTAATTGTAGGATGAATTTAATAAACGTTTGAAGGGTTCGTGCTACTCCATTTGATAGCACGAAAAGTGATGTTACGTACAGATAAAATGATTCACTTATTTTCACTTAAAACATCGTTAATTAATAACAAAATATACAAGTAACTATTCTCTCGATTGTACGCTAATAACTACAACGGCATATGACTAGTAAGTAATAACAATAACTATAACTACATGGAATAATTAAATTACTAAAAATCCTCCATATCGGGTCGGTTGTAGGAACGCCATCATCAGCTTAGTTGGTAGTTAACCTTTTATTGGCCGCTAGTTTTTTGCATACCTGTTGTATCGAAAAGCTATTACACTAAATGCTGTGTTAATTTAAGTTTAATCTCTCAAATCGCGACAAAATTGAAATAAAAATCTGCTGGAATCCTCGACAAGAACCAGTGGCTTGGTGGAAGGGGTATCGTGTCGTTTCACTCGCTCTGTAAGACTCTCTGTGTCTCTCTGGGGTTAAATAATCGCTATATTGACTGCGATTTAAGGATGGAATCGAATGGTGAACACCAGCTTTAAATCTAGGGAACTTATTTCTTTTTGTCGACGCGGTACATCCTACATTCTCTGGTATTTCGTTTTTTTACTTCCTTGTACGAAATCGCGAAAATTTTCGGTTCTCAGATTTCAACGGAAATAGGTATTTTGGCCCTCCCTGAATCCATTTTGACTAATTTCGTCGTGCCGTTTGAACGTACGTACGTACATATCTCGCATAACTCAAAAACGGTAAGCCATAGAAAGTTAAAATTTGGTATTTAGGACTGTTATAACATCTAGTTGTGCACCTCTCTTTTTGGTCATTATACAACTACCGGAAGTGGTACTTTACTTGAAGCCTATAATAGATTTTCATGAAAAACTATATTCAAATATAATTTAAAACTTTCCAAATTTGGTATATAAGACTACTATATCAATGAAAATAACATAATAAATTTTGGTTAAAATAGACTAACCGGAAGTGGCACATTACATGAAGCTGTTAAAAGTTTTCCTTGAAAAAAATGGTATTATTTTAATTTTAGAAATAAATGCTGCAAATAAAAGTTTTAGAGAATTAAATTCTGCGTCTAGCACATTAAGAATTTTTAAATTAGCTTTTTGCATAAACGAGATATCTAAATTTAAATATTATATATTTTTAGATTTAAAAAAAAATTAAGTTTGCTATGGATTAGAACAAAAAATAAAAGATTTAATGTCAAATATGTGCAGTTAAAAAAATATCTATAGTTTAATACGCGTACAAGGAAGTCATGTGGTGTCCACATCAGATATTTCTTTACTTGTATCCAAGACGGATGTAAATGAAACAAACATAAATTGTATTTTGTGTATTTATTTAGTTAGACAAGTCCTTAACTGATGCACGTATTGGAATGTATTACTTTAAGTTAAATTAGAATCATTAGGAATGAAATCAGTGAAATTAAGTTAGATCGGATCTAAAAGGTAAATGGTATATATCTATTCCCACATTGGATTTTTTTAGTGTAGCAACTATTATAACGTACTGGAATCATATCGGAAATATGTCATTTTTTGTCAGATCGGACAAAAATTAATTATTTCATTAATTAGTTTCATTGTCAGCAATAATTGTAGCACCATAATTTCACTATCACTTTAAAAACAAGAGTGGTTTAGATTCCATTATAAAGTAGTACTCGTATAAGTGGGATTAATTCCCTATTGTGCAGAGTAACAAATAAATAAATAAAAATCGTCGTCAACTTCAACAGTGTCTTCCCAACCTCTTTCGGTAGTAGATTTGTCAGTAGTAACTCTTCCCTCATGCAGCTGTTAAACAAAGACTGTCCACACGCACATAAACCGCCTCCACTACCTGCCGCCTACATCGCCACCACCGCCGCCACTCGCGCGACCACTGACTGCATGTTCGGAATCCCGTAAAGTCGCCGCAATCCGCCCAAATCCCACGTTCACTCTCTATTTCTTCATTTCAAATGTAACGTGTTTTTGATCGAGATACGTCCCCGTCTCTGAGCGGCGCCGCCCCCGCGAGTGTCGGGCGCCGGCGACGTCGCGAGCATTCAGCGGCGCCGAAGAAGACGTACTTCTTAGGGCAGAAAATCAAAGACAGAATATTCCTCAATTAATTAAATAACTGTCGGCGCAATAGTTTATTCAATTCTTATTTTATAACTCTGTGTATAATGTGTACAAAAGAGTTTTTCATGATGTGAAAATGGGGTAGGTGGCTCAGTGGTATCGAGTCGGCCTGTGGATCTTGAGAACCCTGGTTCGATCCCCACAGCCGACAAACAATTTTCACCAATTTAAATCTACCCCTGTGGCTCCCCCCTAGTAACATCTTTGGGGGCCGTGATTTGACGGCTGGTAATCGCACTTCAAGCGAAAAAATATATCACTTACCGAGATCTGCTTAGGCATAGTCCCACACTCAGTAATAGGTAAAAGGCGTGATGATATATTTATTTTATTCATGTCAAATGTTATTTATTTATGACTACACGAATACCTAAAACATTCAATGCATATTTATTCATAAGATTCATCTTGCAATACATCTTCGCCAATCATTCCTATCCTAACACACCATCCACAAGCTTGTTTCATCATCACGTAACAAACTTTCAATAATCTCCATCTATTTGTTCCTTGGAACCATAGGTCATCCAAGCAATCTCTCATTTTTAGTTCCATATACACCTGTGCTTCTATCGTGGCATACTATTCACATTCATAAATTCCTTTCATACAAGCTCGTTTCATCTTTGGTTCACCCAGCAAACCTTCAATCATATCCATCCATTTATTTCTAAAACGTCCAAGCAATCTTTCATCATAAACTTTTCAATATTTCAATCGACAATCGTTCTACATGCCCAAACCATTAAATTCTATAGTTATTTTGGTGCAATTAGCACAAATTCTAAGGATAGGGCATCGCCCGATTTATTGATGTACTAACAGAATAGTTTCAAGCTAGCTAATAAAACTAGCCCATTTTAGAATATTTAAAAACTGAGTTCATAATAGTGGAAAATATGAGAACTGTGCATATGAGTGTATCCTCCTCCTGATCGACGCCTCTGTCGTGGAGTTTTCCCTCCCCCCGATAGGGCTGGGCAACCAGCCCTGTAACGACCGACCAAATCCTTCGTGCACATTATTCTCCTATATGGCTTACGAGGAGTCCTGGGCACACTTACACACACACACATCGTTCTCGTGCGGCACAGACTCGGCCAACTCGTCTTTGAAAAGCTCCGTCGATCCGAAGGCTTTATTTTTTCTTCTGATATCGTTCGCGGCGGCTATGGTGGCGGACACTAGCGATTGAATTTGAATGTAGTTCCGGTGGGGATGTCACCCACCACTGGAAGAAATGAAAGTGGTGGAAAGAATGGAATGAGAATTGGAATTCCTCTGGTATGGTGAAGAGAAAAATTTAAAATGGATGTAAGGTGGTAATGATCAGAGAAATTTTACATTGACTTGGCTTTTCATTTTACATATTGCTTAAGTACTTTAATTGAAAATAAAGTGTAGCTGTAGCATCGTGGTTATACTTGGCGCTTTACAAGCGAGAGAATGTCACATCATCTTTTAATTAAGAGTATAACTGCATTTAAGGATTTTACTATATGCTATAGGTCTTTTCAGATTAATTTTAACATACCTACTATAAATTAATCACATTTTACTGTACGCTACAAGTTTCGCTAAAATTCTCTTTTAATAATTTCTACATCTGAAATTTTACTGTCTAAATGTAAAATATTTATATATAAATTAATGACAAAACACGTGAAACAAGTAACAAATAAATATTTTCATTGTTGTCATTAATTTTACCTTGTTACAATTTGTTTAATTTCGCATAGCCACCTAGAATAACTGAATAAAAATAATCTCTGATATGTCTCAATTACCTTATTAATCTCGATTTTTTTCACATACATACCGGTCTCCCAAAAACACTTTACACTTAAAATAGGTTTAAAATGGGGTTTTGGAGTTTTTAGAAACTTTCGCTTGTAATTTTTATTGTTTTAACAAATTCATACGATTTTAAAGATCGCTGAATTCGAATTCGAAGTCGAAATTCGATTTTTGGCAGTTCTAGCTATATATATATATATATTATATATATATATATATATATTATATATATATATATATATATATATATATATATATATATATATATATATATATATACGAATACCTCGTGAAGAAAGTTTCATTCCTCCCTGAGGTGTTTGATCCCTTGCCTTCGAGCTGGGAAATAAAACGACAGTTTCATGAAGAAATATATTACATTCTTCTTTTGGTATACAAATAACTTTTTTCTAGGTGAAGGAGTGTGTTATACCATACTGACGAGCTCTAATAAAAGCGAAACGCGTCTATGGTTACTAACTGTGCTGGCCAGCCTCTGACGATGACCTGATAAGTTGACTTTGGAGGCTGAATATATTGTGAGACTTAGACAAGTATTTAGTTTGATATTTTATTATACAAATAACTAAAGCCCGGATATTTAGGCTCTTAAAAACACCCAAATAAGCAGGCATATAGGCCGGTAATTACTCTAAAATAGGCGGGATTTTAGGCAGCCTAAATGTAAATAATTTGTTTAAAAAAAATAAACGAATCATTTTTCTAATATTGGTACTCGTATCTACTCTTCGTTAGAAAAAATAATCATTTTAAACAAAAATTAACGCAATCTGAAAAATAATAATGTAGGGTTCTCATTTTATTAACTATTATGCAAATTCAAATTATGTAGTATACTTTAATTCACAAAATATTACGAGCAATTACTCTATGAAATTTTCGGATAGGGACTGTCTTCGGTCTATCAGAACTTGCTTGTAAGCTGAAAACTTCGTTCGACATCACAAAATGTGACACGAGCGTTCTTATATTTAGCCATATCGTCTAAACTAACCTCAGTTCCATTGATTAATGGCAAAGACACAATTGAATTACCACGTAAAATTTTGACTAAAAAACGTTTTTTCTTTCGGCATTTTAAATTCACGCACAAAAAACTTAATTAAAGTAAGTACTTTAAATATTATAGATTAGGTTGAAACACTTTGTCGAGTGCTGAATTAGTCAATGAAGTAGATGATAAACCTTGTCTGATCAATAAAAGTTAGAATAGGCTACAAAAATAGGCAAAATAGGCTGTATAAGGTAAAATAGGCACAATAACCAAAATATAGAAAAAATAGGCGCTAAGGCACGAAAAAAAAACTTTCCATTACACGTAAACATATTACTTATGTATAGAAAAAATAAATTGCCTGAAGTATATTAAAATTTGAATCTAGGCAATTGCCTAAAAATCCGGGCTTTACAAATAACTATTGTATAATACTGTTTTATTTTACTAAAGGTAGTAATAAACCTGCTAAAATACCAAATATTTATTGAAAATAAATGACTGCAGGTCCTAGTGCAAGCTTTCAGATTGAATATTTATTTAGTAAAAAATAGTATTCGTATGTGATATTTGATTGAAATTTAGCTCTAGCCAATAGTGAAAAATATACCCCTACATATAGGCTACACGACAGGCGAGATAGGCGCATAAAATAATCGTGTATGGGGCAAACAGTGAACGAAACAGAAATAATATAAACATTGTTGAACGTGCGTTGTGCAAACAACACATAACGAAACAATTTAATTAATCCGATTCAATATTAGTAGTGTGGGGCGCGCGAGTGGCCGCATCAGGTAATGTGAACTTCATTCAATCAGTTGACATATGTTGCGTCCGCGGCCAGTGACGTTTCGTCACCGAGGGCGCCCATCTTCTCATCAAAAAATATATTTCATATTACAGAGACACAAGTTCTGTTTTTGGGTGTTTTAAGAGCAGTGTTTTTGGGTGTTTTAGCTATCTCTAACATGTTAAAACCGTCCTCTTAGAACACCCAAAAACAGAGCTTGTGCTACCAGCCACTATATTTCGTATCCCCTATTTAGCTATTATAATTAATAAGTATTTTATAAACATTTCTTGTCTATTTAGAATGATCACAGAACTTTAACTTTTAATAGCAAATTGAAAAATCACAAGTTTCTGACAGCCCTTACTTCAACCATGGCCATGCACTATCGGTTATTATGGCTGTTTCATTTCATCGTTTGCCATATATGAATTTGTCGTCAGATGTTTATATATTTTGTACGTCAAATTGCCATCTATATATTTTTATTTCAATTAAATAAAACTGAACTAGTTGAAGAACAACCTTAAAATATTTGAAAATTGAAGTTTATGTGATAATATTCAATATTATTCAATAGGTTATGTTATGTTAGTTACAATGGCTGGTAGCACAAGCTCTGTTTTTGGGTGTTTTAAGAGCACGGTTTTAACATGTTAGAGATAGCTAAAACACCCAAAAACACTGCTCTTAAAACAGGCAAAAACAGAGCTTGTGCTACCAGCCAATGTATCTCGTCAGATGCGCTAATTGACGTGCACTCTCTGTAAATTTGAAACTAGGGATTTTAATGACATAAGAAACGGCCATATAAGTTGGTCATGCTTCAACATATAACCAATAATATAAAATCTGTATGGTCTGGATTCCACCGTAAGCTGTAGACGGCCTGTATTGTAAATGATATTAATTTCCTGTAAGGTACTAAAAACTCACTAAAAAAAAATAAAATATGCTAAATATATACGTATAAGTATTTGTTTCTATATGTAAAAAGATACATATTTCAATAAGGTAATTGTTGTAAAAGTTAGATACTTATTTAAAGTATTTTCGGATGAGCGCCACTGTTAAAAACTTTTCTAACAAATCAGTAAAATCACCTTATGTTACTTGTAATCAGCCAGTGATTTGACATGTCAAAACTATAATGAAACAATAATATAATATACACGTAGCTCACCATAAATCACAACTTACATCCATAATCAGTTTATTTACACACTGTCCAACTGCCAACGAACTAACACGTATTGCCAACCCTGATTTAATTAGAACTAATCATAATTATCGATTTAAAGTTTCACCCTTGCCAAAAATTTGCATTTTCTATTAAAAATATTTAATACTTGTTACATGTACATATGTTGCGATTTGTCATCGGATTTTTTTGGCTTAGATTCAAAATGACAAATGAATAAATATCCTATAGATACTTTTAGCAAAGCAAATAGTAATAACTGTCAGATAGGATTAGCTATTTACAGGTATTATTCTTATTATTTGTTGTGTTAATTTTGTATGTATACGTATTATAATACTAAGGGAATATTTGAATAGATTATTATATTATTAATTTGTGTAAATATTCCTGATGCAGAATTTAACCTAATTAAAAAAATAAATACTTAGGTAATCTTGAAATATTAATAGTTATCGGTGTAGCATTAGTTTTGTAAGTATTGCGATTTACGAATTAGTTAAATAAATTTAATAAAACAGTTTGTTACTTAGTACATACAAACATAATTATACGTTACAATAATATGGTTTTATTAAGTTAATATTGATGGATATGATGAAGGATTTGTTGCATGAATGAAAAGTTCCGAGAAAGAGGAATAAATGCGGATGAGGAGTTGGCCGATAGGATACGTATTAATATTTGGGGCAAGGTTTAATTGAAGGATGAATTTAATGAATAATTATATTTATTGGAGCGTTATTTTTTGTGAACTATTTACTATTTAGTAACAAGTATGAAAAGTACGATTGTAGAAATTGGGTCATACTAAACTAAAAAAATTATATACATGAATTAAAAGTTAATAGAAACATTGTATTAGGCGTGGTTACCATGGTAAATTTTCATTACTTGATCTAATTAATCAAAATTAATAACTGTAAATTTTTGTGTTAAACATCAGTTTGACATTTAAAAATTATTTTTTAATGTCAATTTTGTTTACTTGATACAATTTGCCATAGATATATTATTTTTTCTACTTCCGTTAGGAAATAGACGTTTTATTTCACTTATTTGAGTTAGGTAATGAACTGCATTATTTAACTAGTGAAATAATGAGGTAACATAGCAATACAAAAAAATTAAGATATCTTTGTAGACGAATTCTGATGTGTTATTCTTTTATTTTTTGAATTTATAACTGTCATTAATATGTCAAAATTTCACCATTTCAAAAACGCTCTTTTGTATTTATTAGTACGGAAGTAGAAAAAATATTGTATGAAACTAGTAAGGAAATTAAGGTTATTACCTTACTTATGTGTTTACATAATTCGGCTCCGCCTCGTTCAGCAAATTTCACATGCGTAAGGTAATAACCTTCATTTCCTTACTAGTTTCATAAATAGCTATTTTAATGTCAATTTTATTTACTTGATACACGTTGCCATAGATATATTATTTTACTTGTATCATAAATTGATTATTTTAGGTAAAATATAAATTATTTTTACTTTTTCTGTTGGTGTTACGATTTTTTTACCGAATCTGCATTAATTCATATTCCGAATTTTTTATTATGCATTTTAACAACGTAATTTGCACGAGTGAAACACGAATGCAGATTAATACGTTGTTGGAATGCATTCGGAAAAAATCCGGAAAGAATCAATGTTCTAAAGAGATTATAAGTGAAAATAATCAAAAAGTATTATACTTCATTCATAATTTTCTTAAAATTGATTTCCGATTCTACGATTGTGTCAGTCAATCGATTCTCTTACAACGACATTACTTACACATAAATTTACAAACTGAAGGATAAAATATGTTTAGCCTTTGCATTTAGGGATAATCTTATGAATGAGATATAAATTTGAAACATATATCAAATTTTAGAGTCATTTGTATATAATTTAACCCGCTTGCCTCAAAACAAATGTAGAACATAAAAAAGTATTTATGTAAATAAATATGTGCAGCTAAATCCGGAGCATAAAAAATGCCGCAAACTTTAAAGAAATACATGAACAACATTAAAATATTAGTGTAGAATATTTTAAATTTGATCCCAGCTTCAAACCACATTCTAAATCTTAGCCAGGATCCAAACAACCTCCTACAATATCTCAGAAGACGGCATCAAATTTATTTGACTGAATCAACTATTTATTTCTGCGGGAGTTGCAATATCTCATGCACAGGGTGGAGGCGGGTTTGGGTGGCAGGAAGAGGAAATGGAAGCACGAAGGTATTGTTGGCGGCGTCAGATTTATTTTAGTGTCGCGTAGATGTCGCGTCGAGCGCCCCTGACATCCTGATGGGAGTTTATTGTCTCGTGATGTCAGACGCTATTTCGTGCCGTCGCGACGCTAAACCGATATGTGTGGCTGTGTGAGTTGGATGCGAAATTGAAGTTTTGTTTGTTTGACAGGAATGCAATAAAGTCATTGCTGAAAATATTAATATTTGTTACTGTGCACAACAGGACTTTAATTCCAATTACTAATAAAATGATTCTTTTTGAAGAATTCTCTATAAAATACAATACTTCAGACATGCAAGTTTATTGATAGTTACAAGTTGCAATTGTTTATAACACAGAATAATAACATCCGTTAGTGTATATCCAGTAACATGACATCTAATTTAACATATTCACATGCAGACTTTGATATATGCAGTTTTCATATTCAAAATACTAAAATTTATCGCGTAATATTTCATGAAACTTAGCACAGACACCACGGAAACAAATAGCGATAAATAAAAACAGAGAAATGTGACCAACACGTCTGCAGTGTGTACAATGTACAGTCCGCGTTCTTCCATTTAACCTCTCTTCATTAATCAACCGGGCAGAGTTTTTTCCGTGGCGATGGTGGCAGCAGTGGCGGCGTTATTTATACCAAGTATTTTTTTATTGTCGCGGTATAGCCGCCCTCGATGTGAAATACAATTTCATTAAGTTCCTGTCTGGGTCTGGAGCTTCCGGAAAATGATATAATCTAAACAGCACCAGAGCCTGATGGTGCGAGTTCAAATTTATGAGAATTGATGAATGTTTCAATTAAACGAAAGGCACTTTTTGCACGCGTGTTCTCATTATTTTATAAAAATACTTTTAACTTTTAACTTACAAAATACCAGGTATCCCTAAAAACTTACTTTTCAAGCAATTACATTACTGATTAGAAACTATATATAAAGTAAAATTGTTTTATATCCTGTGTGGCCAGAAGTGACACTAACTTTCTTATTGACAGACATTTCAATTGTTCTTAAGTATTGGTTTGACCGACAAGTTTAAGATTCGATATTTCCAATATTCTTGAAAAACTTAAATATAAAACTGAGAATTCACCACACGTCACTGTCAACCAATAGGATCACGAATTTGTTTGAAAATGGACCAATGAAATGTACATTTCGTCGGAAATTCATCACTAGTGAAATTTCATCGGAAATACCGCTGTTATTAATATCCTTGGTTACGAATAAAATAAATTATATTTTCAATATTTTCATAAACGTCAATTTTGAATATTAAATGTACATTGAAAAAATGTAGAATTTTCATCACTGTGCAAATAAATACCTAACTATTCTTGTTAATTAACTCTTGTATGGTAAATTCTCAAGCCGAATACAACTCGTATTATGAAAATTGACAGATAATATTTTGACATAAATATACATTCGTTGTTATGGAAATGGAAACATAATTTATGTCAAAATATTTTCAGCAATTTTCATACTACTTGTTATATTATATATGAAAATCGTACGACACTAATTAACGACCAATAGAAACACTTATACGAGCATGGGTTACCTAGCAACGTCAAGATTTTCTTGGAAATTTTTCATTCCTAGACCAACCTAAGTGAAATTAATAAGTGGAAATTTTTATGTCAAATTTGACAGTTGGACAATATAGTGAAACGTCATATTGAATGTTTAGAAATTATAGTTTTATTTTAACGGTCAGTATAATCAAGAAAGCAGTAACTAACGCA
Source organism: Pterostichus niger (assembly GCA_947425015.1). Classification (NCBI taxonomy): domain Eukaryota; kingdom Metazoa; phylum Arthropoda; class Insecta; order Coleoptera; family Carabidae; genus Pterostichus; species Pterostichus niger. The sequence goes on along the minus strand of OX380340.1, from coordinate 35,962,792 downwards.
TATTAATTAAAATAAAAAACACAATTGTTATAAGTAATGCTTCCTTTGTAAGAAGAATCTGATAAAGTGTTAGCAGTAGAAGAACAAATGATACTACCAGATTCAGGTTTTTTTTCATTCCTCATGCTTTCTATTATATTTTTATGATGTTCTGCATCCATTTGCAAATAAGGCCGAATAGAATGCGCATTACTATGCCTTGTAACTTTGCTTCGCCAAATTCGAGACCGCACTTGCTCTAACAGAATGATTGGTGATTTTAACTTTTTTTGTATCTATTCCAATCTTCTGAGCGGACTCAGATATCCAGGATGAAACCTTATATATATATATATATATATAATAATAATAATAATAATATTTATTTGTACAAAAAGCTGTGCTTATTACAAAGAGTAGTATAGGAACATTGTGTGTATAAATAATTGTTACATGTATTTGGAATTATAATACATTATCTAGGTTGCTGTTGTAGTTGGTTTAGATTCAAACAATTTTTCACTTAACTATTTGCAAGTATACGCATTAATAGGCCCTTCGTGACACTTTCAGTGAAGTTTGTTTCTCACAATTATTGTTAAAGTATTATGTTTATAATAACTATTTATTGACTTAATTATTTGAGCTAGTAAGTTTCTATAAAAGATTTTAGTTTTAGAGCTGAGACTACGTAATTGAAGATATCATAGATCTTTGGTGAAGGTAGTTCAGATAGTAGATTCTGAAGTAGATTATCGTTCGACGTGTCATTTAGATACTTGTTGATAAATTCGAATCTTATTGGAGAGTATATCGGGCAGGAGAATAGAAAGTGCTTCAGAGTGTTTTCTTCGAATTTGTTACAAAGTGTGCATATATCTGTGGAGTTGAATTTAAATGATGTTCCTTGGAAGTAAATTTGGGTACAGTTTATATTAGCTATTCTTAATTGGCTGACGACTCTTAAGATTCTTAGGGATGCGTTGTCAGCTAGATAATTTGCTGAGGTGTTATATAGTTTGTAGTCAACGTGATGAGAAGAATTGGCAAGTCTTGTTGTGTCTATATCATATAGGTATTGCGAGTAAGCACATGTGATATTCTGGATTTCATTCTGAATACTTAGCGGGTTTTGTTCCTTCCATACCCAATGAAAATTAACATTTTGAAGCATTGATTGTAACCTGCTGGACCAGTTATATTTAATTAGCTTTGAATTATCTACTTTTTCTTTTAGTTTTTGCTCGCAATTCATTAAATAATTGTAGCATATTTTTACATAGCGAGATTCTGGCATTAGTAAAATTTTGTGCCACCAGCTTAGCATTTTATGCAATATATAGACTTCTACATGTATTTGTCCTGTTTCACGTCTGACTACGTAGCTGGCAGTTGTTTTATGCCAATGAAAAAGCGATTTAAAGAACTGACACTGAGTTTTCTCTAAGGCTTCTTTGTGATTTGCACTCCAGATTTCTGCAGCGTATACTACCGATGGACTAATTATAGTGCTATATAGTTTTATAATTGTTTTCCAGTCATATATTCCATTTTTCGCTAGTGTTTCCTTGATGGCACCAGAAGCCATGTTAGCCTTGGAGACTGTATTTTTGAAATGTTCGTTGTACAGCCCAGATGAACTTACAGTTACCCCTAAGTATACATAAGAGGATGTAAACGCAATTTCCTTATTTTGGCATTTATACATTTTTCTTGATTTAGGTGGTCTTCCGTTGTGAAAATGGATGATTTGTGTTTTCCTGGAGTTAATTTTTAATTTGTGTATATTGCAATATTCTTCAAGAGCGTTTAATTTCCTTTGAATGTCAATGGGTGTACGGCAAAATAATACGATGTCATCCGCATATTGCAAGGTCAAAATGTCATTTTTTGAACCTACCGAGACACCTTCCAAATTCTGCTTTCTGAGGAAGTCTTCCAAATCAGCAATGTATAACGCGAATAGTATAGGACTAGTACATTCTCCTTGTAATATACCTTTGGTTATTGGTAGCGGGTCGGATAATTCACCATTGATTTTGATTTGCAGCTCACTTCCATCATATATATATATATATATATATATATATATATATATATATATATATATATATATAATATATATATATATATATATATAATATATCCGCTAATTTTTCTTTTGATGTTGATTTGTTCAACTTGTACTTTTTTTCTTCACAAAAAGTTAAAAATTGACTCCATACCGAAGATTTACTTCTTACAGTATTCTTTGGTAATGATTCTTTTACAGCTTTATCAATATTTTGTAATGACAGGGAACCAAAACGTGACATTTTGCTCGAATTTTTCAGTAATTGTTTTTTGTTGTCAATAATTTTATTACGTTGCTATAGTTATACTTGTATTCCAACTTGATTATTTCGAATAAAATTTAAATATTAATTTATGTATTTTTGCTTTTTGTAGCGGTGTCGTTACGATTTTCTTACTGAATCTACATTCGAGCATTAATTCATATCCGGGAAATTTTTTGTCGTGCATTCCAACAACGTAGTCGGGCCCTCGTGTTCCACTCGGGCCGATTAATACGTTGTTGAAATGCACTCCTAAAAATTTCCGGAAAGAATTAACGCTCTTATGATATTATTAGTGAAAATTTTCTGTCGCTACAAGTTATTTTCAATAACTATTTCACAAATGTTTATTTCAACCAAGTTTAAAATTAAATTTTTGTAAGTACAACTGGTTATTAAGTAGGATAAATTTATTGAAATCCAAATTGTAAACAATGAAAAGCACCCTTAACAAAATGCCTTCCTCTTTCTCTCCACTTATTTCCGTGTCTGTTTTCATTCTCATTCCTATCGAATGTTCACTTGGAGCACACTTGTGCGTGTTCGCCTCCACCATACGTAATCAAGTCGATTGCCATTTGAGGGTGTTGTGCAGGGTGGTGCACGGGGTGCAGAGGGGTGCGCGAGGCAGGCCGTCAGGGCTAAAGTGGGATTAGTGGAGCCAGAGCCAATCAAGGCGTGGGCCGAGGGGAAGCCACGTTATATAACTTGCCTTAGCGCCACCGCACCAAGCAACGGAGAACAGCGGAGAACGACGGCATGGACCCTCGCGTGGCTAACGGTGTGTAAGTGTAACCAGCAGGAACTGATACGACGAAGAAGGTTGCTCATTTGTGTTTACACAACTACTATTCAATTGGGAGATCAGGATTCCTTAATTTTTTATTTCAAAACTCTTATTTATTTGCTACTCTGAACAAAAGGAACTTAATCACAATTAGAGTAAAGGAAGCCGAACCACTTATTGTTTTTTTTTTAGACAAATTGAGTTCAAAATAGGGTTGCAAACTTCTGAAACAATTAAGTCGTTTCCGTTCGCGGTTCATCACATTTATTTTTTTTTTTGCTTTCTGGCGGACCAACTGCTAAGGTCATATGCCGCCATTACGCCCTGATCCAGCGTTTTAGATCTTAGAGTCAACAGCAACGCGGGTTTCTCGGGACGGTCACCCACCAAATACTTCCCGCGCGCAATGTTGCTAAACTCGCGTTATTCATCATTTTTTGTTCCGGTTTATAGTAGTTAAATTTTGAACTAATTGCTTTATAATTAGTACATCAAAACATCCTAAAATCGCTCCAAAACGATCTACCTATATGTTTCTTTGGATTTCAATTAATAGGTTCTATGTGTATGGTACGATTCGGGTTCGCGGTTCAAGAAAAGGATCGGTTCAATTTTCAACTAAATAAAAACTTACGTACCGTATTTTGTAACAGTCAGTTATAAAATTTAACCAATCAAATTATGTGTCTGAATTGAGGGAAGAAAATATGACTTTCCGTCAGGGTCGTTAAAAAAGTATTCTTTACAATTCACAACTAGAAATAGTACAGTCGCACCAAGAATAGTTAAAATCTGCTTCGTATATACGACAATTTAAACAAGTGTTATTATTCGTGTTCCTCCAACAGCAATTAGTATGCCAAGGGTATAAAAAGCAACCTTGATTTACAAGCAGCTAGAACACAACTAGTACCCTCTATGCGTGCCAGTCCCTGCACCCTGCTCCCCGCGGGGTCACCCCTCACGGATTACTGTTTGGAAACAAGATTATAACGCAATCAGACTGCAGATCTGCGCCCTAGTCGCCCAGCGGCCCGCCACAGAGCACGCGCCTCATTTACCTAAATGGGATCAAGACTATGCGCACCTAATTTCATTTCCAGTTCCGCCGAGGATGGTTGGACGGTTGAATGGTTGGATAGTATGGTTGGTGGTGAAATAGAGGTGCTCTTATGCCCTTGTCGGCTGTGTAAGTCGTGTGTATGAAATGGAAAATACGTGCGAGGCGAACAAACGCGATTGAAGCGATTTGTTTTTACCTCATTTGATAGGTTAAGGTCACTCATGCACCTAATTCATTTTATTTATTTTTTACTTCACACAACAGGAACTAAATCCTAATAATGGTGCAGATAATTAAAGACCGATATTTTACAAGTAAAAGTTAAATTTTAAACTTGGTTTAAATTAATAAAAGTAAGTTCAAAGTATGTATAATAATACATTTTATAATTAATAACTAACTTTGATATATTTATTTAAACCAAATTTAATAATTTTCACCAATTTAAATCTACCTCTGTGGCTCCCCCTCCACTAATATCTTTGGGGGCCGTGATTTGACGGCTGATAACCGCACTTCACTATATAACTTACCGAGATCTGCTTAGGCAGAGTGCCACATCCAGTAATGGGTAAAAGGCGTGATGATATATTTATTTATTTATTTAGTGTACAATGCTAGTAAATCCAAACGTCGCTATCCAATTACAATTTCCGGCATTTCCTGTGTGTTTGTTTCCGTTTCCTGCAGACGTTTCCGAAGGTCGTAACCCCTAACTGAAGGCAGGCAGGCGTGTGATGCGATTAACAAACCTTGCGACATAATTGATATGTTTCGATTCCGGGTCCCAGGGTACTGGAGTGTTGCCGGAGTGATGCCGGAGCCGCGCTGATAGAACGCTTTGATGATTTGATCATCCGATGAACACTAATGCGCGATGTCTGGGGTCGCGTTTCAGATGATAGAGAATTAGCTCTGAAATAGAATTACTAAGAGAAAATCAAAATTATATTTAAATTTGATTAACAAGAAAATATAGTTTCTTATACTATTAATAAACACTAGGATTGTTGAACGTCATTCGATGTCAGAAAATGAAAAGTTGTAGACAAATAAGTTTCAAAGGGGCCCTGTATTTCTAAATTTTGCCAAAAACAAGAATCGGGGCTTGCTTTTGGGTAACGTGCTTCCTGTGGGATTAGAGTTTCTTTTTGTCCACCGAAAAAATAACCTAAGATTTGTATGATTTCATGACAACATTAGAATATATACAGGGTGTTTCAGGACTAGTGTAACAAACTTTAACAGCTTATTCCTGAGGTCATTTTGAGCCAAAAATGTTATATGAACATAGGTCCTATTCCTTCTAGTTACCAAAATACAAGAGGTTGAAGTTCTATAAATAACACGAAATTTTCAAATTTTTGTAATCAAGAGTTCTATTGAAAAGTCATACCTTATTTGTCTTAATTAATTTTATTTATTAATATTAACATGCATACGAGTTCAAGGCGCTCATTTTGAACACTTGCTGTATTTTTTTTTAAATTTGTTATCTTATTTCATATTGTGTTAACCTATTCCATGTTTGGTTATGTTGTTCTGTGTCTATTTAATTGTGTCATTTTATGTTTTGTTCTCTAAATCGTATTCGTTAATATTAATAAATAAAATTAATTAAGACAAATAAGGTATGACTTTTCAATAAAACTCTTGTTTTTCGAAAGTATCTTGATTACAAAAATTTGAAAATTTCGTGTTATTTATAGAACTTCAACCTCTTGTATTTTGGTAACTAGAAGGAATAGGACCTATGTTCATATGACATTTTTGCCTCAAAATGAACTCAGGAATAAGCTGTTAAAGTTTGTTACACTAGTCCTGAAACACCATGTATAGCATCACAAAATAGGTTTTAGACGGCCGTGTATCAAATAATTATTTTCGTGTCGCGTTTAAATGCAATCCTAAAAGAAATAGTGTATATATCTCTGACAGAAAGTACCTTTGTAGACCTAGACACCTATAGTAAATACAGCCCTCGTTCGTGCTACAACTTCTAGCCTCGGTCAGATAAGGGCTACTTCCAACCTTAGGTATACAAATTACTTAAATAAATGATAAATTCATACTGTATCTATCTACTAAATTGAATGAAGGTAAACACAGTATAATTCTGAATATTTGAAGGTAAATTATTTAGAAGAAACACGTATTAAATAATGTTTAAAATGGCACTATTAATCTAAAATAAATGACGCTAATAATGAAAATGCTAAGAATCAATATCTCGGTGGTGGCTTTTTAAAAAGTGGATGTTTTAATTTAATTACAAACAGCGAGGGTTGATGGCTCGAGTATAATAACTATCAGTCTCGATTCGGTTATGTAAATGAATCTCGCGACTAGCGGTCATTTGTTTTCGCTCCCTCGCGACAAACGAGCACCGCGTCCTCTCCTCGCATCCCCTGCACCATCGTCGGCAACTGTTTCTTCTTCACGGAGCTGTAAACTAAAGGCACTCAGGGTAATAACGCTAGTAAATCTTCTCAGACCAACCAACCAACATAAAAATAGATTGCCCGCTATCTTTTAATTATTTCAGTTTCACGTTTTAGTTGCTGTCTTCAGCATTATTTTGCATAGAATATTTTACACATAGTTTTGCATACTTTCTCTCTTACATTTCAACACAAAATATATCCTTATTTCATTCGAGAAGTCCACATCCACCAATGAGTAAAAGGTAATTTATTTGTTTATGTTACATAACAGTAACTTAATTCCAATTACACTAGCTTATAGTGGATTACGAACCGCTCAGGCACAATCATATTTTTGGATGGAAATCAGTGAAATTTGAACACACGATATCTTACTTGTTAATTAAGAAACACCAGTTTTGTTTCGCTTTTATCCACTAGGCTACGATTGTCTGCTGTCAATGTCAGGGTAAAATTGTATCCTAACATTCTGATGCTCGTTATTCGAATAGTAGAACGAATCCGAATAGTAGAATCAATGCTCGGGTAATAAGTAAGTATAATAGTAAGTGGCTCAGTGGTATCGAGTGGATTTGAGAACCCGGGTTCGATTCCTACAGCCGACAAACTTTCATCACATTAAAAACTATACCTACACTAACAACTTACAATAATAATAACAATAAATATAATAATAATAAACTAAGATATTACAATTTTTTAATTAGAAGCAGCCATGCTTTCTTTAGTTCTTAACCATCACGATTATTGAAAGTATTTTGATGATTTTAAATTACAATTGCTTCTCTAATTTAATCAAGCAGATCTTAATAAATGGAATATACAGAGTGTCTCACAACTTAGAGCAAAAAATTAAAGGGTCTGTACGACGTGCTGATCATGAAACAAAAAGAATTTTTTTTAAATCGCAAAACTATTTTCCATGTTTCCCAGTTCAAAATTTTTCGTTGCCACTGCCACTGGGTGGATGATTATGTTAAAGTTATTAATTAAATAAAATTCTATTATAAATAACTGCTAATAATTGAATTGTGTAATTATTCTTTCGTAGTTGATACCTACTTCATTGTTTGTGTTTAATAGGAAAGCGAATCCAGTGCAGTACTACAAAAAATGTTTTAGGTTAACCTACCTTACACCCTTAATTTTTCGAATTAAAAAAAAATTCTTCTTGTTTCATGATCAGCACCCTGTATAACTAAGATATAACAATTTTTCTATTAGAAGCAGCCATGCTTTCTTTAGTCACGATTATTGAAATTATTTTGATGATTTTAAATTTCAATTGCTTCTCTAATTTTTTACTATTTGACATAACTATTTTTAGAAAAAAATTTAATTAAATAACTATAAAAAACATATCATCATTACGCATTACTGGGTGTGACTGCCGTAGCAGATCTTGATAAATGGAATATATATATATATATATATATATATATATATATATATATATATATATATATATATTTGTCACCCTCGCATAAATGTGAAGCCAGTACCTATAATAATTCTGTGAGTTTTATTAAAATTTAAGAGTGTTATGAATCCAATTAGCAATAAAGAAGGCCGTGGTTGTGTCTGCGTGTCTCGCTCTAGAAATTAGATACGCAGTCAACATCACGGGCCGAGCAAATTCCTGTATAACCATAACATCTCAGTCTACAGTCTCTATTTAAATTCAAATAACACAGGGGCGGCTTGGGGTGATGAACGCGCCCTTAATGCGGGCCTGTATGCCACGCTGGCGCTGCGTACGAACAGAATACCCCGCTATTCACATAATTAACTTGCCTTATTCTGCGGCGGCCGACTTAAGGGCTTTGCATGCTACTCAGATTCTACACCCGGCTTCGGGTGCTTTGTGTGGAAGGTGAAACCCACCCACACAAGGTACCTACCTAAATGCTACTACTTCCATATTGTTATTGTTTTCATTTGTTCATATAATACCAAGATCATTTTATTTGCTTTGGAGCTTGATACGTTTACAAAACTTCTCTTACACTAACTTCAAAAGGAAAAAAAGGGATTGTTGGCAAAATCATTTTACTACTACATTTTAGATTCTGAGCGTGAAGAATAAACGAGCTTGTATGAAAAGAATTATGAATGTGGTTGAAGCAAAAGTGGTGTGTCAGGATAGGAATGTTTGGAGAAAATTAATTGCGGGATAAATATGATGAATGAAGACAAGCGTATGATTCTTGATTTTAGATTAATTGGTTAGATGTTTCGAGTGTTTACGTGCAATTGTGTGGAGACCATCTTCAGAAACAAGCGCAGTGTACACTAGTGAATGGATGAATGGATTTTGGTTGTGAGAAAAGAAAGAGTTCGTATGGAGGAAGTGTTAATGTGGTCGAAACGAGTATCGTGTGTCAGGATGAGAATGTTGACGGGTTCGTGCTACCCCATTTAATGGGATATAGCGCGATGTTATGTATGTATGTATGTATGTATTTTAGCTTTAAAGTTAAATATAAAAAATTGTTAAGTCGGAAACATGATTAAAATAAAATATACAAACGAATGAAAGTTTCAGTTTTATTTCAAGAATGAAAAATAAAAAAAATAAGTAGCAAATATAGGATTTCAGATGTACTTATACTTGTAAAAGCATTCAAATAAATTTAACGAAGTTATTAGCGAAACTATAACATTGAAACTATGAACATTGTTGCTGCTATAAAAAGTTTTCCTTTCAAATTTTTTATTCTTACTCGAATCCACGATCTTTTCCTACCCTCCAACCTTTCAAGATATTTCTAACCATCCCTTCTGTATCTTCACCCCTGCATTTCCTCCGTGAGTACAGAAACAGAGTACAGAACAGAGCGCTACGCAACCGAACGAAGAGCATCGCTAATGAATACCGGCCGCTATGGCAACAATAAAGAGGAATCTCATTCCGCGTCTAAAAAAATATATAAAAAATTGCGTCTCCACCACCAGGCGATGTCGTCATTACCCCCGGGGAGCTTAGTACCACTGCGGTACAGAAGTACTATACGGCGGAAGTATCATGTAACGTTTTTATGAGCAATGTCAATCGGAAATTGAACGAAATTATTTCTTGAATTGGATGTCACCGGCGAAATATGAAGTTTCTTTCATTAATTTATTACATTGTTATCCACAATTGTAGCACAATTGTTTCAAAAATAAAAATATCACAAAGTGTGACGAGATAGAAAATATCGATCTCGTCCCATTTTTGTTCTCACAAATTAAAACTAAACGACATTGACTTTCTCGTGTCCGAATTGACGCATATAAGCAAATATTTTGCGAGTTAATTTTTTTTTATTTCTTAAGGGAATGAGTTGAGTTTTTGCGCATCTTAGTATCCTATTTAAAAAATAAATAAAATAAATATATCATCACGCCTTTTACCCATTACTGGGTGTGGCACTCTTCCTAAGCAGATCTCGGTAAGTGATATATTATTTCGCGTGAAGTGCGGTTACCAGACGTCAAATCACGGCTCTCAAAGATATTAGTGGTGAGCGAGCTACAGGGGTTAATTTAAATGAGTGAAAATTGATTGTCGGCTATGGGGATCAAACTAGGGTTCTCAAGATCCACAGGCCGACTCGTATACCACTGAGCCTCCTACCCCATTAAAATATAAAATATAGTATTGAGAAGATACAAAATCTGAAATGTGTAAAATTGCTATTGATTAATAACTAAATAAGAAAAAAGACATTGCATTTCTCATGTCCGAATTGATTTATAAACAAATATTTAATAAATTTTAAATTAATGCCGTTAAGTGCATTTCCATATCTCGTTTAATTTTTAAGACATAGCCTCAGGAAAGTCGAAAATCTGATGATATATTATTTTTGAAAAATCAACTTTTCCCGACGTTACTAATAAACAAGATATGAGAATGCTCTTTTCGATTTTAGGTCAATTTCAGATTATTTCTCTAAAATTCTTTCTAGCAAATGTATTTAGACCCACATTTAGTTTTTGAGATATTGTTCAAAAACTCTTTTATGAGATAAGTTTTTAAAATTTAAAAATTGCCGAAATTTTTTATGTTAATTGATGCACGAGAAATTCAATACTGTTAATTTTCATATTTCGTTTAATTTTTGAGGTATAGCCTCGGGAAAATAAAAAGTTATGTCGTAAAATTTGGGAAAAATTCATCTTATATATATATAGTATATATCCTAATATCGTGTTCACTCTCGTCTCTAATTTTAGTTGCCTGGCGAGGTGAGATTCGAGAGTACTTTCGGTACATCGTGCATCACTAGTAACTCTCCTGTTCTGTAATTGAAATTCATGTCCTGTTGTGAATCATTTTAAATATATAGTAATAAAAATCTGATACAGGTTCAGATGCATCAATGTATGCAATAAATAGAATAAAAATCGCATACGAAACAGATAATTAATGACAGGTAATAATCGTTGAAACGTAAGCATTTAAAAGCTACGTAAAAAACAATCTCGTTAAAGTCAAAGAAATTATCGTGGACAAACGAGGTGAAAAGAGAGCTCGACATCGGTGTAGCGGGGTGTAGAGGCGGGTGGGAGACGCTTGGTGAGTGGAAGAATTCCGTAAACTAAATAAGCACGGGGACAAATAGATCAAACTCCACGCAAGATCCGCAATTGAGTAGAGAGCTTTTGTAATGATCTCGGCTGAGCCGTCGGATGAGGCAGATATAAATTTGTGGCGTTCCCGCTAACTCCGGTGGCCCCGGAGTGCCCCGGAGTCGGGGACAAAATGGCGCCCTATCGCTTCCCACCCCCTCCCATCGTCACCGTCGTCATAGCAACCATGCCACTGCCAAGCTTTAGACTGCTCCCTTACCTCACAACCCTCTACTCATTCCCTACACAGTCTAACCTCTGGTAATAAGGTATTCTCGACGGCGCCGAAGTGGTTCTCCTAGCTCTGCACAGTCTAAACACGCGCTACATTACTGCTAAGAGGGCATACAGGGGTAGACTGTGAGGTTAGAACGCTGCGACGGGACTAAATTAACCGAGAAATCTTTACGTATGCATAATTAGAGAGATGGCTCTGGTGTCGTGTGCTTACGTCACGACACTGTGTCATACGCCATCTGATTGATGAATATAGATCACAGTTTATGCCCTCGAATAAAAATAAAGAGCTAGGGGTGCCAACCTTACGGTGAGAGATTCTTATGGAAAACGCAAGTTAAAGTGACGTGAATTACTCCGAGACGAAGATGATGTCTCGAGGGGTGCACCCGGTGCTCTTGTTAGATACTTAATGAGCAACATGGAACAATACGCTAAATTAAATTTCCGAATAGGTTTTTTAATGTTTATAATGATAACCGCAGTTGAGATTTTGTATTTTAAACTTTTCTTTGAAATCTAATTGAAATGTTTACTGGGGCATCATTGTAATGTAGTTAAATAATATTGTTGGTTTTACATAAAGGAAATCATAAAATGAGCTAGTATTAATAAATATTTAATAGTTGTAAGCTCTATGGATCAGTTACTAATTCATATACATTATGCTACAATTATTTGAAATGTGTAAACTATTTATTTGTGATTAAATAATGTCATTTACTGAGATCTGCTTCCACTATAAGCTGTAGCTTCTCTATAAGTATTGTAATTGAGATTTAGTTGTGTAGCATTGTAAATATAAAGAAAAAACTTTGATAATTGGAATATCAGTCTAATATATTTTAAAATTGTTACAATTCCAACGTTTTGGTGATAACCATCGCCTTTTTCAGGGATATGTAACGTCTAATAATTAACATAAGCAAATTGTTTAAAAAAACTGAACATAATTAGTCACAATTTAAAGTAATAAATAGTCAAAAATGTTTAAAATTACAACTACTCTTAACACTAACAATAAAACACATTAAAAAGAACTTTACAAAAAATCATGATCACAGTTTTAAATCTAGTACAAGAATGAATGTTGTAATTTTAAACATTTTTGACTATTTATTATTTTAAATTGTGACTAATTATGTGCAGTTAATCTAATCGAATCGGGTCTATCTAATAAGTAACGTTACCCAACTGTCATTCACCGATTTAAATGAAACTTGACACATTAATAGAACTCTAAAAAATATTGAATCCCTATTTTTTTCTTCCAGAAGTTGCTTTTTAGAGGTACAAACCATCCCTGAAATGTGGTAAAAGCAAGAGTCGCTATAAATGAAATTAAATCATACCAAAATATTACACGTTTTTATTTTACAATTTGTAGTTGTAAAGAAAATGTTTGGAGTGCATTTTATTCAAATAAACTTCTTTTATCTTTTGATTCGTTTACTATTCTTACAATAGTGTCTAACTGCAATTATGTGACTATCTAAACATGAGTAGGGCGACACTTTCTTCCTTCCTTATCTTTCTGAATCTTTTTCAGCTCTTACTGCAATTGTGTAGAATAATATACTTTCAAAAATTTAGCCCTGGATGATGCTTCCTTTCATTCTTATCTTTATAGATTCGTTGTTAGAGGAGTGGACATAAGTGAAAGATTTATGAAGCAGGTGTATAGGAGCGAATGGATTGATGTGATTAAGGGTTGGTTGTGTAAGGAATGATTGAGCTTGTGTGGACAAAACGAGAATCGTGTGGCAGGATGAGAATGTGGAACGAGGACTGATTTTTGTATGAATCTGTTAGTGGATGTTCTGTGAATGTTTCAGGGATTCGTATTACCCCATTTAATGGCATGTTATGTATATATGTTTATCAGCGAAACTCATACTTTAATAATACATTTAAAAATCGCTAATTTAATTGATAGATTGTCATTTTCTTTGATCAGCAATTGTATCTAACACTGTATTAACTAAATTCATAGTCTTAGATTAATTGGAATGTTTGAGTACCGTGAATCAAAATTACTTAAATCATGGGGTAGGTGGCTCAGTGGTATCGAGTCGGCCTGTGGATCTTGAGAACCCTGGTTCGATCCCCACAGCCGACAAACAATTTTCACCAATTTAAATTTACCCCTGTGGCATCCCCTCCACTAACATCTTTGGGGGCCGTGATTTGACGGCTGGTAACCGCACTTCACGCGAAAAAAAATATCACTTACCGAGATCTGCTTAGGCAAAGTGCCACACCCAGTAATGGGTAAAAGGCGTGATGATATATTTTTTATTTATTTTTATATATATTTTTGGTTTTTAAAAATTAAGTTTGCTATGGATTAGAACAAAAAATAAAAGATTTAATGTCAAATATGTACAAATAAAAAAATATCTATAGTTTAATACGCGTACAAGGAAGTCATGTGATATCCACATCAGATTTTTATAACTGCTTTAAAAGCAATAGTAAATTTAAGCTTGCTACTTAAAGTGGTGAATCTTGGTTCGATCGCCACAAGCGACAAACAATTTTCACCACATTAAAACTACTTCTCTACTAACATCTTTGGGGGCCGTGATTTGACGACTGTTAACCGCACTTCACACGAAGATCACTTACGAGATCTGCTTAGGCAAAGTGCCACACCCAGTAATGGGTAAAAGGCGTGATGATATATTTATTTATTTATATTTTTATATTAAATCATATCATATACTCTGGAATTGTAGGTGAACCACAGATAGATTTGGGTAGATAATGATGTAGTAAATTAATACTTGAACAAATCACACATATCCTCAATTTATTAGCATCCACTCACCGTTGCTTGCTATAAACGTATAAACCTCCTTATATTCAGTCCGGGCACTCGCGCTCCAGGTTAACGGGGTAACGGCTCCGGTCTCCGGTCTCCGGTCTCCGGCGACGTAAAGCGTAAAGTAACGGACGAGTGAACGAAGCGCTGTGTACGTATAGCAGCCACGGCGGGTGAGGTAATAAAGAAGAATTATTAAGGAAACCCGTGAGCCGGCAAATCCAGTCAAACTTAGCAGCACAAGTTGCGGGATCAATGGATCAAGTCGCTGAGGTATATAGCACGTAGCACGCGCCAACACTGGCGGGGAAGTGGGAGGAGGGAGGACTCTAACCACCCAACCTTACTAACAGAAGTGAAGTGAAAGATGATGAGGAATAAATACTACCAACGATTGAAATTTATCTCGGTATGATTGAGAACACTGGGATGAGTTACATGAGATTGTTTCACCATGTTCAAAGATTTCCTGAAATTGAGACTGAAAAAATGTAAGGTTAATCTAGGAATAATAAATAATAGTTATTTGTACGACTAGTAATGAAGGCAATACTTTTTTTGACGAACTTGAAGTTTGATGCAGGAGAAAATTAATGCCGTTGAGCGCGTTTTCATATCACATTTAGTTTTCGAGATATAGCCTCGGAAAAGTAGAAAAACTGAAAAATTCGATAAATTTCACTTTTCAGGAGGTTATATCTCAAAAACTAAACAAGATATGGAAATGCGCTCAACGGCGTTGAATTCCCCGTGCCAGAATTGACTTATAAGCAAATTTTCATACAATTTTATGCAATTTAATATTTTTAATTATTTCCTAAGGGGTACCCCTTTGGTTTTTTCAGATTTTAATTCAATTTTACCAAAAAACCTTAATCGTAGGATTATTAAAACGAAAATTTACATACATATGTATTTTGACCCACTGAATCCAGTGGTGCAATCTTCAAATGCATATGACTTCTGGTTTTCGAGAAAATGTTAAAAAACCGCTTTTTGCGATTTTTTTGGCGGAAAATTGAAAAAAAATAAAAATCGCTGAAACTATGTTTATAAGTTAACTGAAGCACGAGAAAATTAATGCCGTTGAGCGCGTTTTCATATCACATTTAGTTTTCGAGATATAGCCTCGGAAAAGTAGAAAAACTGAAAAATTCGAATAATTTCACTTTTCCGGAGGTTATATCTCAAAAACTAAACAAGATATGGAAATGCGCTCAACGGCGTTGAATTCCCCGTGTCCGAATTGACTTATAAGCAAATTTTCATACAATTTTATGCAATTTAATATTTTTAATTATTTCCTAAGGGGTACCCCTTTGGTTTTTTCAGATTTTAATTCAATTTTACCAAAAAACCTTAATCGTAGGATTATTAAAACGAAAATTTACATACATATGTATTTTGACCCACTGAATCCAGTAGTGCAATCTTCAAATGCATATGACTTCTGGTTTTCGAGAAAATGTTAAAAACCCGCTTTTTGCGATTTTCTTGGCGGAAAATTGAAAAAAAATAAAAATCGTTGAAACTATGTTTATAAGTTAACTGAAGCACGAGAAAATTAATGCCGTTGAGCGCGTTTTCATATCACATTTAGTTTTTGAGATATAGCCTCGGAAAAGTAGAAAAAACTGAAAAATTCGAAAAATTTCACTTCTCCGGAGGCTATATCTCAAAAACTATTTCATATTTTTATATAATGGATATATATCATTGCAAAAATATAACGATATATATCAAAATAAATATCATGATATATATATCGATCGATATATATCTTCGAACCCTGTCTGTGGGTCGAAATAATATCACCACAAAATATTGGTTTTTGGCTATTTATTAGAATTATAAATTAAACAATAATTTTTAATTATCTTAGAATTTTAAGTTCTTAGATAATATTTTCTATTTAATTTGTTTAACAAATTGAGTTATCGTAAATAATGACATCATTATTATGTATTAAGGCCAATTAACTATTAGGACCAACATTTAAAAAAAAGTCCATGTTTAGGGGGGGTCATGATCACCATGACCTCCTCCCCTCCCCCGCTGGATCCGCCCCTGCCATAATAACAATAATGTTTCCACTACCATTGCTTCTCTGATTACTTTATAGGAAAATGTTTCAAAAAAATTGTAAAGAATTAAAACAATGTATATAACGAAAATCTTATTTCGGGTACTCATTTCTAAAAACCAATTCACCCTATTTAGTTCCTGGAAATTATAAAATATTGGAATAGACGTAACTTTAATTATTTACTCTGAAATAAACCTCTCTACTAAAGGAATCAAATAGACTCATTTTAATTCAAATTACGTTCATTTAAGTATCGATAAGGATGTTTTCTTTTCTAAAAGTCTAATCTGAAATATAATAAATTAAATTATACAATAAGTAGTAAAATCTAGTAAAGATAAGATAATTAGATAAAAATTGTTTTTAATTTATGTATGTAATTAAGTTTAATGATTCGCAAATTAAGTTCCCTAGATATGAGTAGTTACTGTATTACAATATAACCAAAAAAAATTGCAAAATATTCTTTAAGACAAATAATTTTTTTTAAATAATTCAAAATTTTTTTCACACTAAAAATTAATTAAAATTAATTCTAAATATCTATGAACCGTTATTCTAACCATAAATTCAATATTTGGTTATTTTTTTTTAATTTATTTGTATCACTTATAGTATAAAAGGCAAAATCATTATAAAATATATACACTGTCATCTAATATCGAATGTATACACTGCAGCAACACGTGTCCCATTATTGACCTATTCTCCGTTGCTATTCCTACTGAATAGCAGATGGCTCTACAATGCTTTCATTCAACCATGACTTTCCAAATTTTATATTCGAAATTATATAACTCAATCAATATACACAAACAAATAACTATTTATTATTAATGTATTCTATTGACATGAAATTCTACGTAATACGCGAAGCGTTCAATAAATACAATCATCATTTGAATTAACCATTATTTTTATGGATTATTGATGAAATATTTATTAACTGAAATTAATAATTGTATTAAATATTTTAAATGGGGTAGGTGGCTCAGTGGTATCGAGTCGGCCTGTGGATTTTAAGAACTCTGGTTCAATCCCCACAGCCGACCAACAATTTTCACCAATTTAAATCTATCCCTGTGGCTCCCCCTCCACTAACATCTTTGGAGGGCGTGATTTGACGGCTGGTAACCGTACTTCACGCGAAAAAAATATATCACTTACCGAGATCTGCTAAGGCAGAGTGCCACACCCAGTAATGGGTAAAAGGAGTGATGATACATTTATTTATTATATTTTATTTATTAAATATTTGAAGAAGAACTTTCAGGCAATCACTTGAGAAGAGATTGACCTCTAGTTGAACTCAATGAAGGCCCACATAACGGCTTGTTGCTATTAGCAACGCATTTGTAATCGTGTAAATTAATATTTATATTTATACTGCTACGCACACTTTACTTCCAAATAAAAATTATTTTATGCTATATTTATTTATCTATTATCTCCTTGATAACTATCACCAAGATAAAAGTAAAATGAAATGCAATATTTTTTTATTCATCTCGCTGATATTGTTAGTTATTGAGAACTTTATACAGGGTGTTTCCCAACTTAGAGCAAAAAATTAAAAGGTATATTCTGTACGACGTGCTGATCATGAAACAAAAATAATTTTTTTTAAATTCGAAAAATTAAGGGTTGTTCACCAAAAACATTTTTTGTAGTACTGCACAGGATTCGCTTTCCTATTAAACACAAACAATGAAGTAGGTATCAACTACGAAAGAATAATTACACAATTCAATTATTAGCTGTTATTTATAATAGAATTTTATTTAATTAATAACTTTAACATAATCATCCACCCAGTGGCAGTGGCAACGAAAAAATTTGGATTGGGAAATATGGAAAATAGTTTTGCGATTTAAAAAAAAATCTTTTTGTTTCATGATCAGCACGTCGTACAGAATATACCCTTTAAAGATAGAGAACCGATTCTTAGCATTTATTGGCAATATAATTTCTACAAAAAAAATATTGTTTCGGATATAAATAACTGGAGAAACAAAAGCACAATATTATGCTTCCCCTTCACTAAAATCTTTGGAGGACGTGATTAAACGGCTGGTAACTACACTTCACGCGAAGAAATATATCACTTACCGAAATCTGCTCCGGGTGAATACCACACCCAGTAATGAGTTAAAAGAGTGATGATATATTTATTTATTATTATTATTTACTAGCAGTTGTCGCTGAAGATGAGGTATCATAGTTGCACAGTCGCTTTAAAAGCAAGAGTTCGTACGTTCTTATATTCATATTTCACTATAAACTGTAGGTTTGTATTGTATTGTAATTCTAATTTCCTGTTGTGTAGAGTAGTAAATAAATATTATTTGATCATTTGAAACCAGGATAGACAAGATAATATATATAAATAAAGAAATATAAAACCATATTTATATTTTTATTCAAATAATATTCAACAGTAAGTAACCTATAAGGTAATATTTAAATGATATGTAATATTT
The DNA here is from genome assembly GCA_947425015.1 of Pterostichus niger. Lineage (NCBI taxonomy): Eukaryota > Metazoa > Arthropoda > Insecta > Coleoptera > Carabidae > Pterostichus > Pterostichus niger. The sequence goes on along the minus strand of OX380340.1, from coordinate 35,943,939 downwards.
TTATTATACATAAAAATACAAATCTTGTCAATCTTAAAAATTAAAATGTTATCACTTTTTTTCAAAAATAATAATTTCCAATTACAAAATATTGCCTAGCTCTTCACATCTCTTTACTAATAAATAATCAATGAGTTCGAATAGACTACAGACTGGAGTAGCTGCTGCATATATCTTTTTTTTGTCAAAAGTTTAGTACTGGTATTCAGACCCTCTTGGACCCTCCTACAGTTATTAAAAGTTTAAATATAAAAAGGAAGTTATTTTTAATATTTGGCATTATATATTACCAGTTATTATCTGTTTGTAAATGATTTTAAAAGAAAATACTTGAAATAAAAATCGTAGAGAACTAAAATTAATACCATTTTTAAGTGAGGCAAATACTAAATAAATATTTAAACATTTATAAATAATTTTAAAATAAAATACTTTAAATACAAATCGTAGAGAAATAATATATTTATCATTTTTAATTGAGACAAATACAAGATGAAATGGTCCTTTTAATAAATATTTAAATTTAGTTTACAATCTCGGGCCCCTTAAAACTATGAATCCTTCTATCATTTAGCCCTGTATTAGTATCTCACTCTCATACGCGAGTACAGTAGAGCCCTGATTATCCGAACTAATTGGAACCGGACCTAGTTCGGATATTCGAAAGTTCGGATAACCGAAATGCAATATTTTTCGTGGTTTCAAAGAAAAAAAATTATTGCACAAAAAAATATGTCGTAAAAATAATTTATTTTATGGCTTCGGTTGCATAAAACTGTCTATCTTCCATTGGCGAACGGTGGCTACACGTTTTTGAGCGGCCAAATCTCGCAAACGTTCGGATAACCGAGTGTTCGGATAAATGGATTAATCGTTCGGATAATTGAGGGTTCGGATAACTGAGGTTCGGATAATCGGGGCTCTACTGTACTAGATTAGAAAGAGAAACAAGTATCGAAAACTTGAGAATTGAATTTATTATTCTGATAGAGTATATTGTAAATATATCGCATCTCCTCCAATGTATTTACTATCCAATTCTAACTCATTGCAAATAAACATCTATTGCCTCCTTCCTATCACAGAATATTCATGTTGGTCAAACAGGCATGGTTCATACGATACTGCACGTAAATCATGCCAGAATTATGCCAGTAGTACAACGCGAGCAAAATGAATAGATGCCACCATTGATGTGAGTGCCCCAGGAAGTCACAGCGCCCTGGGAAAAACCGCTCGGGGACCTTGGTTAGGTAGATGAGGAAGGCAGTGCCGCTGATGAGGTACATGCCGAGTACGCGTGGTAACAACACCTAGAAGAGAAACAAAAACAATATGACATTCTGTTCCACCAAAAAATAGTATTTGTATATTCTCGAAGTTATATCTCAAAAACTAAACTAGATATGAAAATGCGCCCCACGGCATTGGATTTCTCATGCTTCAATTAGCTTGTAAACATATTTTTAGCAACTTTTTAATTTTCAGATTTTTCTCTCAGTTTTGAAACATATATACTTGGGGGTTAAATCATTGTATTCAGAGAGTCAAAGTACATATGTATGTGAAATTTCATCGCTATATTCGTACGAGAAAGAATTTTAGAGTAAACAGTCTGAAATTGTCGTAAAATCGAAAAAAACCAAGAGGTATCCGTTAAGAAATGTTCAAAAAAAATTAATATCTTCAAATTAGCTAAAAATTTGCTTATAAGTCCATTCGGACACGTGGAATTAAATGTCATTGAGCGCATTTTCATATCTTGTTTAGTTTTTAAGATATATCCTCCGAAAGAGTTAATTTTCAAAAAAAAAATCATTATATTTTCGACTTTCCCGAGGCTATATCTCAAAAATTAAACGATATATGAAAATGAGCTCATCGGCATTGAATTTCTCGTGCTTCAATTAACTTATAAACTAATTTTCGGCAATTTTTAAATTTTCAAAATTTATCACTTAAATTTTTTTATGAAACTATTTTTGAACAATATCTCAAAATCTAGAAAACATGTACGTAGGGATTTCACCATTGGATTCAGCGAGACAAAATACATATGTATGTAAATTTTCGTTACAATATTCGTACGAGGAAAAATTTTAGAGCAAACTGTCTTAAATTGACTTAAAATTGAAAAAACCCAAGGGGTACCCCTTAAGAAATTTTCAACAAAATTAAATCATTTCAAATTAGCTAAAAATTAGCTTATAAGTCCATTCGAATACGAGGAATTCAATGCCGTTGAGTGCATTTTCTTATCTTGTTTAGTTTTGAATAAAAAGTAGAATTTTCCAGATTTTGTACATTCTCATAAACTATCCTAGATATGAAGATGCGCTCAACATTGAATTGTGTTTAACTTATATCTAAATTATTGCATGTATCCCTACTACAAAATTCCTCTAGGTGCAATGCCACTACAAACCTAACTTGGTGATTCATCTGTACACGATGAACATCAAGTTCACTTGGTTCACTAATACCTACTCCAAATCCCTCTAAAAATAACACACTCATCATTCACCTCTTCCTACAAACTTCACCAAGTAATACCTCACAACACGGAACTATATTAACTGTATTCTTTTATTTATATTAAATTGTAAACATTTTTTAGATACGGTTGAAAACCAGCAACTCGCTGAACCGATCTAATTGTACCCAATTTTTTGTGTGCAATAAACATTATTATTATTATGAACTATATAAATAGCGCATAGCACTAAGTATAATTACCTGTACAAGTGGGTTTTTAAATCCGCCCATTAGCATATGCCAATGTGCCGTTGGAACGACTCCATACAGCGCCCAACCAACGAATACAATCATTTTCACATTGGTGTCCACGTTCAACTTCGGGATCTGGATGATCATCGCCATGATGAAGATGACTGTCACTGACAGCATGTAGAAGTTGCCCCAATCCTAAGGCAAACACTACAGTTAATATATAGTCCCGTTAAGATGATGATTATGAAATAAAAAGACAATTGTCATTGAATATATTTATTTGTTGCTCCGTGCAAAAGAAACTTAATCCCAATTACAGAAGCTTATAGTGGAACCCGAATCACTCAGATACTATAGTATTTTGTGGATATAAGTTAAAGTCAGACGACTTCTTGCTTGATAATTAGAGAGCACATGTTTTACCTCGATTTTATCCATTACGACTGCTCACTTTAAATGTAATACAGATTTATGTAATTTGTGGCATATATATTAAATAAGGTGTGTGGATAAATTTAATATTGTCATATGCAATTTGGTAGTAAAATTACTTACCGGACACTTTTGATTTGCCAAAAAACTAATTTCTCACATTAAACGGCAATGAGCCGAATTCAGCACTTGTCTTAAAGATCGTCCTTACTAACTATGGAAACATCTTGCATCTTTCTCTTATTATTTAACATGCATATATCTTTCTTTATATTATTTTTACTACATTTGTTTCTAGTTAGAGAAGGGTGCTGAATTCGGCTGTTTCTATTTATTTGGGATATATGGTAAATATTCCATTTGTTGTTACAACGTTCTGTTTTCAAAATTACAATTGCCTTTTCATTTGTTGAAATATATACAGGTGTTTCACAACTTAGAGCAAAAAATTAAAGGGTATATTATGTACGACGTGCTGATCATGAAACAAAAAGAATTTTTTTTTAAATCGCAAAACTATTTTCCATGTTTCCCAGTCCAAAATTTTTCGTTGCCACTGCCACTGGGTGGATGATTATGTTAAAGTTATTAATTAAATAAAATTCTATTATAAATAACTGCTAATAATTGAATTGTGTAATTATTCTTTCGTAGTTGATACCTACTTCATTGTTTGTGTTTAATAGGAAAGCGAATCCAGTGCAGTACTACAAAAAATGTTTTAGGTTAACAACCCTTAATTTTTCGAATTTAAAAAAAATTCTGTTTGTTTCGTGATCAGCACGTCGTACAGAATATACCGTTTAATTTTTTGCTCTAAGTTGTGAAACACCCTATATATATATATAAAGAATTAATTAACAGACATTTAAAGTTAATATGAGTTGTGTCAATTGTATTTGTTTTATTTACTTATGTAGTCGCACAGCAGACTAGGTATTAGTATATCTAGGAAAGAAAGTAAGGCATTTCTTCTCCAAGGTGCCGTTTCATTTCCCGAATTAAAAACGAAGGATATAAAGCACCTAAGGGAAGATTGACACTTTCTTCACGAGGTATATGTCTAATTTTTTCACTACTCTATCAAAAAGTAAAAAGTTCAGAAATAAATTAGAAATGTAGGTAGGATTTATTATTATACAGAAATCACTTAGATGTTACTAATATAAAATCGTATCATTATTTTCTAGTCTTTCCTTGGGAACAAAAATTTACTTTCTTCTTTAGGGATCCTAGCGAGGAAAAGTAACTTTTCCTTTTCTCAGATGAGAGAAGAAAATTTAATTTTTGATAGGGCGTGAAAAAAAATACATTGCAACACAGATCCTAACATTAACTTACAGTGAGATGATACAGATTGTCAGCACACAGCATGCAATGTACCTAGTATAATTTATAGTTGACTTTGAATCACTAGAACGCAGTTGAATTTGACGAAATTTAAATCAATTAACACTAACTTCACAAATAATTGGATTAAACCCAGGGTTCGTAAATATCATGATATTTATAATAAATATCAAAATATCTGATATATAGGATATATTTCAGATAAATATCACTTTTTGGATATTTATTTTTTAATTTTAGTTTTTGTACACATTTAGAAAAACTGAAAAATTCGAAAAATTTCACTTCTCCGGAGGCTATATCTCAAAAACTAAACAAGATATGGAAATGCGCTCAACGGCGTTGAATTCCCCGTGCCAGAATTGACTTATAAGTAAATTTTCATACAATTTTATGCAATTTAATATTTTTAATTATTTCCTAAGGGATACCCCTTTGGTTTTTTCAGATTTTAATTCAATTTTACCAAAAATCCTTAATCGTAGGATTATTAAAACGAAAATTTACATACATATGTATTTTGACCCACTGAATCCAGTGGTGTAATCTTCAAATGCATATGACTTCTGGTTTTCGAGAAAATGTTAAAAAACCGCCTTTTGCGATTTTTTTGGCGGAAAATAGAAAAAAAATAAAAATTGCTGAAACTATGTTTATAAGTTAACTGAAGCACGAGAAAATTAATGCCGTTGACCGCGTTTTCATATCACATTTAGTTTTCGAGATATAGCCTCGGAATAGTAGAAAAACTGAAAAATTCGAAAAATTTCACTTTTCCGGAGGCTATATCTCAAAAACTAAACAAGATATGGAAATGCGCTCAACGGCGTTGAATTCCCCGTGCCAGAATTGACTTATAAGCAAATTTTCATACAATTTTATGCAATTTAATATTTTTAATTATTTCCTAAGGGGTACCCCTTTGGTTTTTTCAGATTTTAATTCAATTTTCCCAAAAATCCTTAATCGTAGGATTATTAAAACGAAAATTTACATACATATGTATTTCGACCCACTGAATCCAGTGGTGCAATCTACAAATGCATATGACTTCTGGTTTTCGAGAAAATGTTAAAAAACCGCTTTTTGCGATATTTTTGGCGGAAAATTGAAAAAAAATAAAAATCGCTGAAACTATGTTTATAAGTTAACTGAAGCACGAGAAAATTAATGCCGTTGAGCGCGTTTTCATATCACATTCAGTTTTCGAGATATAGCCTCGGAAAAGTAGAAAAACTGAAAAATTCGATAAATTTCACTTTTCAGGAGGCTATATCTCAAAAACCATTTGATATTTTTATATAATGGATATATATCATTGCAAAAATATGACGATATATATCAAAATAAATATCATGATATATATCGATCGATATATATCTTCGAACCCTGATTAAACCTCATTTCTCTTAAAAATTTAATAATATGAAAAATATTATAGAATGTACACACGTTAATTGTCAATTTTAATAAGTTATCAGAAACTTAAAATGATGACAAGTATCTTCAAAACCAAAAGTACCTCTCTTCTGCATTCTTAAATGGAATTAATACATCTTTAATTCGTGTCTATTTAATACTTGCTTAATAAGATAAAACATTGATAATTAAAATTTATAAAATATAAAATTAATTGATTCGCTCAATAGAAAGTTCTAATTGTATAGAATTCATGCGTCTTTGATTTTAATTTTTTTGCTCTAAATAAGTACAGGCTTATTATTTATTAAATATTAGGTATCAATACCTTTCATCTAAATATACTTAGAACGTAGTAGAAGCTGTCACAATTAATGATTAATTGTTTGTAAATACAAACAGATATGTTTTTGTCCTGATTGTAAACGACAAAAGTATGTTACAGTTTGAATAAAGATAAAATATGAATTATACAAAATAATAAAACAAATAAATGTAAGTGAATTTTCCATTTTCACTTTTAGAAATACTCTCATCCTGAAATTATCCTCCAACCATATCAATCATACAAATTGATCCCTACAAAATTATTTCCGCCACTTTCACATCTTTGCAACTTGTATTTCCGCAGGTGAAAACAATGTATTAGGTGCCGTCACCAGTCAGATCTTTCAGTGATTTAAGATTGATTAATACACAAAACCTACTAACTATAAAAATGATCCCTTGTCGGTGATTCAAAATACTAACCTTGACAAATTTGCAATATTCTACAGCAGATTCATAGTCTAAGCCAAAATCATCTGTCTAGGAAAAGCAGAAAAAAGATTATACCATATACCGTATGTCACAAATAAATACAGAGATATGCGTGTTTAATAAGAGAAATCAGTATTTTGCTAATCGAAAGTGCTCGACAAATAGTTATAGCATCAAATTGTAGGCCTATCCAGCACATCTTGCTCAATACAGATTATCTAAATTTATTTCCGCAAATTAGAGAAATAAATTTAAATAGTTTTTAAAAATCGTCTACTAATTATGATTTTTTATGACTATTATATTGTTGTTACTATGACTATTAAATTTGTAGTTCTTTTTCAAATTGGCTAAAATATTATTGCAGGGATTGAGAGTGCTGAGATAAACAACAAAACAAAATAATCATTTGACGCTAATATTTCAGTAATGTCAAAGTTTGTAATAAAAATTATTTTGTTTCGTAGTTTTCCACCGCACTCTCAGGTCCAAATTTTCTTTATAAAACCCATTTTTCGTTTGCTTGTTACTCTTGTATAAAAAACAATTGAGCAATAAGTAGATACTCATTAAATACAGTTTTTAGTACTTAACATTATTTATTATAGGGTAGGTGGCTCAGTGGTATCGAGTCGGCCTGTGGATCTTGAGAACCTTGGTCCGATCCCCACAGCCGACAAACAATTTTCACCAATTTAAATCTACCCCTGTGGCTTCACCTCCACTAATATCTTTGGAGGCCGTGATTTGACAGCTGGTAACCGTACTTTACGCGAAAAAATATATCACTTATCGAGATCTGCTTAGACAGAGTGCCACACTCAGTGATGGGTAAAAGGCGTGATGATATATTTATTTATTTAACATTATTTATATTTACAGTTTTGGTCTAATTTAATTAGGGAAGCAACAATCATCATATTTTTAAAATACCATTGTATATCCTATGTTAGATATTGCGATATACATAAATTTAAAAAATACAATTATGGTCTAACATTTGAGAACCACTGATTTAATATAGGGTTTGTTATTATAGATAAATTATCCTCTTATTCCTGATAATTTTATGCACATAACATTTTTCTCTAAAGTCATTAATTCGCACTTATTTTAAAGGAAACATTCTGTATAATAATAATAGATTTATTTACACACATTATTTAATATAAATGATCCAATTTTAATTGCACGACTTATAGAAATATTTCGATAAAAACACCTACTAATTTCTTATTTTCATAATAAAGTGACAATTATTGTTTCTATATGGTAGTTATCACCAAAAGTAGGTAGTAGGCGGTTTCTGTAATTTATGGTATTCAAATCAAGTACCTAATCTGTATAAAATAAGATGTGTGGACAGGTCAAGTATTGCTTTGTTCAATTTTTTTTATTCATCATAACAGAAAGTAGGCTTTTCTGTACTTATTTAATATATTGAAAGTAGATATTTGCTGCCTATTTGTGTGTAGAAAGTAATACACATATATGGAAAGTGAGCTATTCTAATCGGGCACAAATAATCATGTCCATAGCTCTGTCAACGTTTTTAAGGTAATTTCAAAACAGAAGAACTGTAACAATGATTTATAAATTCTTGTTGAATAATTTCTAAATGATAATATAAAAAATAAAATATGCCACACGAGTAAAAAGTACCTTCAGCTCTAAATACTTAGATAGCAATTTTTCTACTTTTGATTCGCAAACAACTAATTTACCATGTTAAACTGTCTTCATTTACTTGGAACCACGATGTATTAATTTGAATAAAGCAATAACCTGAACAAATACACAATATCATCCACAGTAACACAAATGTTAAAATCGTCTTCTTACCTGATCGCACCAATACGCATAGTATATTCCAGAAATATACACAGCATACAAAGCCAAGGCGATGCCGAAGAGGTCAAAAGTTAAGAAGTTGTGGTAGTCGTTCTCTGAGCGACAATTGAAGGTGTGATAGAGCGCTGAGAGAAACATGCATACCTGAAATCAAACTTTAATTAGCAACTAAACAGATTCAGAAACTAACTGAGACCAGTCATACGACTGGATAAATTTTCAGACGTTCCGAAATTTGATTTCAACTTGTACTTATCAAATTAGTTATTTTATAGATCATTAATCCGAATGGGGTAGATGGCTCAGTGGTATCGAGTTGGCCTGTGGATCTTGAGAACCCTGGTTCGATCCTCACAGCCGACAAACAAGTTTCATCAATTTAAATCTACCCTTGTGGCTCCCCCTTCACTAATATCTTTGAGTGCCGTGATTTGACGACTGGTAATTGCACTTCACGCGAAAAAAAATATCACGTACCGAGATCTGCTTAGGCAAAGTGCCACACCCAGTAATGGGTAAAAGGCGTGATGATATATTTATTTATTATTCCGAATGAAATCGTTGAGGATATAGTAAAATTGAACCGATATGTTCGTCAAACAAAAAGTGGAATTTCAAAATGTATTATCCTGTTAGAAAATTTGTAGAATCATTTAAATTTTTATGATGAACTCGTTGATAAATTTATCTATAAAATATACATATTGTGAGTAATTATTTAGGTTTAAAAATGAATGTCCTACTTATAATAAATAGAAATCAAATTTTATTTTAATAACTTAGTGAAATGGCAAATATGAAATGTTGAATAGAAACTAATGTGCGTGAATATGAAAGTAATATAATTGACTTACTTGAAAGCAGAATAATATAAAGGTGACTATAACTTTGTCTCCGAATGGAGCGTCTATATTAATTATAACTACATCGTTAATTGCTAGCCCTGTGAATAAGAGTAGGCCAAATATGTGTGACCAGATGTTGATTGTTTCGTTCGTCCACCAAAACACACTGCAACAACAACATTATAATTACTCATTCGTCATTTTACTTACTCGTAGATCTACAGGATGTTTCACAACTTAGAGCAAAAAATTAAAGGGTATATTCTGTACGACGTGCTGATCATGAAACAAAAAGAATTTTGTTTAAATTCGAAAAATTAAGGGTAAAACATTTTTTGTAGTACTGCACTGGATTCGCTTTCCTATTAAACACAAACAATGACGTAGGTATCAACTACGAAAGAATAATTACACAATTCAATTATTAGCAGTTATTTATAATAGAATATTATTTAATTAATAACTTTAACATAATCATCCACCCAGTGGCAGTGGCAACGAAAAATTTTGGACTGGGAAACATGGAAAATAGTTTTGCGATTTAAAAAAAATTCTTTTTGTTTCATGATCAGCACGTCGTACAGAATATACCCTTTAATTTTTTGCTCTAAGTTGTGAAACAGCCTGTATATTCATATAAACGTATTCAGTAATGTATTTGTAAATTTGTAGAGGCCCATTTAAATTTTTAATGACAACATGATAACACTAAAAATTTCATTTAACATATATATTTTTGACTGGTTACATTTTTAACTGATCGTTAAAAATTAACGGATCAGTTACAGAATTCATCAGTTATCATTATCACCCTGACTATTTGTGGAATTCTGTGTAAATTCATAAGTTTTATAGATCCATAAATCTGATAAACAATAACGCAACGAATCTAATAACTTTATGAAATATTGATGTAATTTTGTTAATTATTTACAGATTAACAGATCTTTAAAGTTATATAGATTTATCACAAAATTTCACCATATTTATGTTGTTACATACATAACATTGCGCTATATCCCAACAAATAGGATAGCACGAACCCTTGCAACATTCATTAAACTTTTATTCACTAAATTCTTCCTTCAATTAGTCTTCGGCAAACATACCATTACACCTTAATTCAACAACATTTATAATTCCTTTCATACAAGCTCGTTGCATTTTTCATTCAAACAACTAATTTTAAATGTCATCTATCTGTCTTTAAATTTCACCAATCTTTCATTCGACTAAAGTTAATTTATATTATGACAGAAAAATTCTGATGACGCCTGGATTCGAACCAGGGACCTTCCGCATACCGGGCAGAGATGCTAACCGCTACACCACGTTACCTGTGTTCGAAATATGGCATCAACTGAATTTTTCTGTCACAGTGTCTAAGCGTAGCTTCGTTCCGAGAGACTCCTATATAGGCATTGACAACCGGGTTCGTCTACAGTGACACAGTTTTTTATTATGAGGGAATCATACCCAAGCTTAGAGCTAATATTATTAAGTTGTGTGATTATTAAAGGTAATCATACCTGTAGTACTACAGGTATGATTACCTTTGATAATCACACAACTTAATAATATTAGCTCTTTCATTCGACATACATTCCATATATTCATACTCAAATCAATCTCGTCTAACACTCAACAATTCTTTTAATAACATTGGCTGGTAGCACAAGCTCTGTTTTTGGCCTGTTTTAAGAGCAGTGTATTTGGGTGTTTTAGCTATCACTAACATGTTAAAACCGTGCTCTTAGAACACCCAAAAACAGAGCTTGTTCTGTACCAGCCATTCTTCTTAATCTCACACTCATCATACACCATTATTCCCAGCACAATAAAAAAAGACAGAAATAATAATAGTAACCGAAACCAAATTCTGTACTCAGTTTATGTCTAATTTCTCTTAAAATACTTGAAATCTAATTTATGAAGTATCTATAAAAATAAAAACAGAGTGTGAAAAATATAAATTGTTGTTGTTTTAATTATGGAAGTGATAGAATGCTTTCTTACCTTTCCATACAGAGTTTGGTGTTAAGCAACCCCCTGTATCCAGACAAGATAAAGGGGTTGAATTTGAGGTAGGCTGGAGCATCTTTGAAGGAAACGAGGCGGTATCCCTTAAGGTCACATATTACTTGGGGCTCTTCTTCAACGGGTCTACATGCTGTAATCTCTTTGGCGAGTTTTGTGTCTTGGTCTGATGAAAGTAATGATGTTGAACTTTCTGTTGGGTGTTTGTCTATTTCTTTTTCCTACAGAGATAATTATTAGTTATTTGTTTAACTAGGTGTACATTATTTTTATTTTTTTACGATCAGTAAAGGAACGTCATTTAATGACGGAAAGTGAACAACTACAGGCCAACGCTCTTTACAGACCAAGCTTTTTGTAACCCACCGTATGGAGGTATGGTTAACGTTACGGTATTCGAATCTAAAGATTCCGTGTTCGAATCTCTCTCAAATTATACATAAACCTACATTCTTGCGGCTATAATTGGGATTAAGTTCCTATTGAATAGAGTATTCAGTGATGAAGTTACTACATTCATATTTATTTATTTACTTATTTAAAACTCTGTACGATAGGAAATTAATTCCAATTACAACAGCTTACAGGGGAATCCAAACTGTCTATTTTTATTATCCTAAAAATACCTCAAATTTTACAAAAATAAATATATCATCATGCCCTTTACTCAATACGGGACATGGCACTCATCCGAAACAGATCTCACTGTTATTTGTTTCCATTTTTATTTTGTTTCTATTGTATTCTTAGTTAGCTACATTCAAAATTTTGATTAAGTATAATTATTAATAATTTTAAAAAATTTCGATTGTAGGCAAACATATTGACTGGTAGCACAAGCTCTGTTTTTGGGTGTTCTAAGAGCATGGTTTGAATATGTTAGAGATAGCTAAAACATCTAAAAATACTGCTCTTAAAACAGGCAAAAATAGAGCTTGTGATACCAGCCATTGTGTAGACTACTAGTATAGTCATTTAATAAGTAATATATTAATTATTAAATGGTATAGTAGTAGTTGAAAATGTCTTTGCAAATCTCGACTAGTTGCAGCCGTACAACGCCCGTGCAACAATTTCTAATCTACAAGCAGATAGTTTCAACCCTAAGTCTACATTAAAAATTTCCATTTTGCAACTGTATTAGGTTAAAACTGCAAAACTTACAAATTTTAATTTGAAAATTGTTTTATACTTATAAATATGACTATACAAGTAGAGCAAGTGGTAACCATATTTACAATTTATTTCAAACTTATCGGACGTTTTTAGTAAAACAAGCAGTATGGGATAAAAAAGATGTAAAATTAAATTAAAAAACACTAGGTTAGTTTCAAATAATGTAAAGTTTATTTTACAATACGTATTTCGGAAGATATTCATATCTTGTTGACCTGATGATGGTCTAGTCGACCGAAATACGTATTGTAAAATAAACTTTACATTATTTGAAACTAACCTAGTGTTTTTTAATTTAATTTTATTATAAAATGTTTCAACGAGAACCGACAGTTAAATCTATCGAATTTAAAAAAGATGTATTTCGTTGACACATTACGTACGTTTTGTACGACAAAAAACAATAAAAAATATGTATTTGCTACTCTGCACATCAAGACATTCATCTGAATTACAAATCAGTGAACTTTGACAAAAATAACTTTAGTTTATTCATTATTTAGTTGACCTTGTCATAAAATCGGAAGTTAGAACATTCGTATATAATTTTTGAAGAAACTTTAAAACTAACATATAATTTATTTTGTAATAAAACTTGTAATGAAATTCATAATACATTTTTCTGTTTGTTTCTAGGTAAGTGCATCTTGCGTCATTGGAAATGTTTACCTAATGCTGAAAGTGGTAAGATTATTTATTATTTCCTATACAAGAAACTTTGACTTCATTGTTTATAATAATAAGCATTTAGTAGACACCTATAACCTCCTATCAAATATAGTAAAAAAAATCTACCGGTGTTATAAATATAAATCGTACATGTACTTTTCAACATGTCTTGATACACGTGTGTATAAAACACGTGTCGTATAGTGCGTCAAAATGTCAATTTTAATTATACAAATATATACCTAGTCTATTGCAATATTATGTTTAGTATAAAATGGTTAATTCATACCGGTGGTACAAGGTACATAAAATCATGAAATCTATACAGAACGAGAATAATGAACAATATTCTTACTTGAATAACACATTATTCGACAATCATTTAATAATTCAAAATGATTTGCATTAGTATTACATTTTCTATAAGTGCATTTTTATTTGACCAGCCGAAAATGACACTTTCGTAAATTCATTATTCCAGTACACTATAGATGTTGCTGAACAATAAGAAATAATAGAACGGGAATCACTTTTTATACGACTAAGACAGAAAGTATTTATCATTCCTGTGACTTTCCATTTTGTGGTACAGTAATTTGACGGTTGGTAACTGCACTACACGCGCATAAATATATCACATACCGAAATTTGTTACAGCAGAGTGCCACACCCAGTAATGGGTAAAAGACGTGATGATAAATATATTTTTATATCACTTATGGCAAGTAGATATTTGCTGCTTATTCATGTAGAACGTATTACTTCCAGCACAATGTGGAAAGTAAGGTTTCTGATCAAATAAATCATCGTTTCCATGTCAACGTATAATAATATAAATTTTTTGTGAAGCGTTCTTAAATAGTCGCACAAAATCACTTTTACAACCTAGACCGGAAATAATTTCCTGTATTGTTATTTCTTGATATATGGAAAGATTTAAAAATACATGAAGAAATGATTAATTTTAAAGTTTATAAATGAAAAATAAAATAATTAACTTAGTATAGTTCGATTGGATAAAATATCTGATGTGGACACCACATGACTTCCTTGTACACGTATTAAACTATAGATATTTTTTTAATTGCACATATTTGACATTAAATCTTTTATTTTTTGTTCTAATCCATAGCAAACTTAATTTAAAAAAAAATCAAAAAATATATAATATTTAAATTTAGATATCTCGTTTATGCAAAAAGCTAATTTAAAAATTCTTAATGTGCTAGACGCAGAATTTAATTCTCTAAAACTTTTATTTGCAGCATTCCTTTCTAAAATTAAAATAATACCATTTTTTTCAAGGAAAACTGTTAGCAGCTTCATGTAATGTGCCACTTCCGGTTAGTCTATTTTAACCAAAATCTATTATGTTATTTCCATTGATATAGTAGTCTTATATACTAAATTTGGAAAGTTTTAAATTATATTTGAATATAGTTTTTCATGAAAATCTATTATAGGCTTCAAGTAAAGTACCACTTCCGGTAGTTGTATAATGACCAAAAAGGGAGGTGCACAACTAGATGTTATAACAGTCCTAAATATAAAGTTTCAATTTTCTACGGCTTACCGTTTTTGAGTTATGCGAGATACGTACGTACAGACGGCATGACGAAATTAGTCAAAATGGATTCAGGGAGGGCCAAAACACCTATTTCCGTTGAAATCTGAGAACCGAAAATTTTCGCGATTACAATACTTCCTTTACTTCGTACAAGGAAGTAAAAATAGTGGCGTGGTTGCATTGGGAATGTATACTACTAGTTACATAATATATTGTTATTTGAAATGGTACATTTATCTCTAAAATAATTTAGAAACATTTAACATCACAAAATAGGAACACGATGATAAGTGTATCAAAACTTTTAATAGTATTATTGTTTAAATGTTTTTGTTTTAAACAATTACGTATGAAACAATAATTTGTGTAACAACGTACCTACAACCTACAAGAAATGAACTGTGTGACTTCATAAACAATAATCAGTCCTAACAAATAACAAATGTATCAAGTAAAGTCTCAAGATTTGTGTCGCTATATGAGAAAAAGAAATAAATAAATGAAAGCTATGCAATGTTGTATGTTCGTGTACCGCAAAGTGTTTTTATTCATTTATTTTGCTTTCTACGGAAACATGCAGCAATCTTGGATTGTTGGATCTCGTGTCGTGTTCATGTTAACTGGATTTAGATGTTCGTATGTTCGTGTACCGGTTACTTTAATTCTAATGCGTCCTGGATTGGATCACACGACACAATCGTACAGTTATTTACTTAGTTATATAGATAATATAATTGTAATAACTGTTTTTAATCATTAGTTTCATATCTAGATATCTACAATTTAAAAGAGCAATAGACGATATCATTTGGTACAATTATATAGACAAAAATCGTATGTTATGCATCAAGGGAGGGAAACAAGCGATTATTCCCGCGTGTGAAGTTGGCAAACAGAGACATAAGCGAGGGCCGAAGGCTCGAGCTGAAGTCGAGGTTTTCCAACTTCACACAAGGAATAATCGCGCCCTCCCGTGAAGCATATTATACTTTTCGTAACAAGTGCACAAAAATTACTGTCTTATCGGGACAAATGTCAAATATGGGTTGTGTAACTAGTTACCTAGGAAACGCCGCAAACAACTAATAATCGTAGTCTTTAGGGAGAGAAACATGCTACCTATGGAGAGAAACATCCTACCTAGGGAGAGAAACGAAAAGCAGTGTTTCTCTCTCTAAAATTAGGGAATAAGAACGTGTTTCTTGTGCATGTGTTACGAAAATAAAATTATATGGTACCGGAAAAACGTTTGATCGGATAGCAAAAAATCCTGAAGACATGTTTTCGAGTTCTTCGATTAATTTGATGAGGATTTATGAAAAAGATTTAGTTTAATTTTAATTTACTTTCAAATATTTAAATTTTGACCTCTTCATATATCAGCATATTTTTATTGTTGTCAAATTTTTATTTATTGCTTTACTATTCACGATTTACAAACAGACGAAGTCAGCGTTTTGACTAACATGGCGGTATAAACAATAATAATTAATCTAATGCAAAATGTATTTACATTAGACAGCAAAAATATATCAATATTTAGTATCTAATTTTATAACTAGATGTTAAAGTTTCTAAATTATGTTAGTTGTAAATATTATAGTACTAAGCAGGAAAATACTCTTTCCGAAGATGCCGTTTCATTTTATATAAAGCACCTGAGGAAAAATGATACTTTCTTCACGAAGTGAACATGTATTTTTTTTTGCTATTAGAACATAAATTTTTAAGAAATTAATAGATAAAATTTATTATTCTCTTGACAGATATTACTTGGATGTCCCTAATTTCAAACCATACCGTTATTTTCCTGTTGCCATGGATATGGCTTTACTTTCCTTCCCTAGGAAAAAAAATGTTTCTACGACTGTAACCAAAAGTAAGTTTTTCGTCCCTTATATGAGGGTAAAAAATAGACAATTCTCGCCCAGCGGGAGAAAAATAACTATTTTCCTCCTTTATTTGTGATAGTTTTATATTAACCGTCAGAATAGTCTTAAATATTTATTTATTCATGTATCGTAATTTTAATTTAAATGAAAGGATGATCGTGAAAAAATCATGTAAATCTATTAAGTAAAGTGTCATTTCTTCCCAAGTTATACAAATAGCGATTTCTTCTCCTAATAGAAAGAAGAAAATTTTACTTTCTGACAGGGTCGTGAAATGACTAAATTTTTCTATGGTCATGCGAAAAATGAATCATTATGTACTCAATTTTAGTGCATAAAGTGATTATTGTTGCCTAACATTCAATAAAACTTTGAAAAATAAATGTTTTTGCATTTAAAATGTAAAAAGTAAAATTAGCATAATTAATTAAAACTGGAACATAGAAAAAATAGTTTTTAATAGTTTTATGGGATTTTTTTTTGTCAAGAATCAAATATTTTTATAAATAAATAAATAAATATATCATCACGCCTTTTACCCATTACTAGGTGTGGCACTCTGCCTGAACAGATCTCGGTAAGTCATATATTTGTTCGCGTGAAGTGCGGTTACCAGCCGTCAAATCACGGCCCTCAAAGATATTAGTAAAATATTTTTAAAATCATTATTTTAGTAGTACATTCACTTTTTAAGTTAACCTGCGTTTCTAAAATGAAATATTAAAGAAAGTTATTTTTTTATGAAAGAAATTTAAATTGTCATATTAATTTATTTAATTACGCAAACAGTATTTACTATGTATGAGAGTTTGTAAACATTAACTTTAAAAAATTGCAAATACAATTTTTGATAAATAAATCAGTACAACTTGAATATGTCAATAAAATAAAACAAAATAATTTCGAACCATGCCAAACCTGTTTCGCAGAATATTCTCATTTCTGTCGCTCTCTACCATCGCTCCAATCTTCTCCATCTGCATGCTCGAGTGTAGCAATCACAGAATTTGGTTCAAAAACCCAAGACCGCGAAACTAGGAAACCGGCAAACACTGACCGAGTAAATAAGCGAATGATACTGAATTTCAGTTGTCAAACAGTAAGGTTTTCCGAGTGAACTGAGAACGCGTGTCGTCGTAACTGGCCTTGAATTTTGTTCGAAACTACTCAACTATATATGATTCAGAGCTAATATACTTGTATTATATTTTACATAGGTATTAAACTTAGATACAATCCAATCTATCAATAGTTTTTGTTTATCATTATGCGATTGCAAATGAATGTAGGTATTGTTATCTTTTGAATATGTTTTATTGTTTACTTTATAAATATATGCAGTAGAAATTTAAAATTAGTAAGAACAATTACATATTAAAGTTCTGTGTGCTTTTTAATTAGTACTATTTTCAAATACACTGCTCAAAATTGTACAGGGGTCTAATCTTAGTATTAAATAAATTAAAGGCTACTTAAATATATGTTTATAAAATTAAAACTATAAATTATATTCAAATTAACACCTTAGGTATTCTTACAGATATTTTAATATAATTTATATTTTTAATTTTACATTAAATTCTTTAAATATCCATGTACAATTTTGAGCATTGTAGTCAGGGTTCGAAGATATATATCGATCGATATATATCATGATATTTATTTTGATATATATCGTCATATTTTTGCAATAATATATATCCATTATATAAAAATATGAAATAGTTTTTGAGATATAGCCTCCGGAGAAGTGAAATTTTTCGAATTTTTCAGTTTTTCTACTTTTCCGAGGCTATATCTCAAAAACTAAATGTGATATGAAAACGCGCTCAACGGCATTAATTTTCTCGTGCTTCAGTTAACTTATAAACATAGTTTCAGCGATTTTTATTTTTTTTCAATTTTCCGCCAAAAAAAATCGCAAAAAGCGGTTTTTTAACATTTTCTCGAAAACCAGAAGTCATATGCATTTGAAGATTGCACCACTGGATTCAGTGGGTCAAAATACATATGTATGTAAATTTTCGTTTTAATAATCCTACGATTAAGGATTTTTGGTAAAATTGAATTAAAATCTGAAAAAACCAAAGGGGTACCCCTTAGGAAATAATTAAAAATATTAAATTGCATAAAATTGTATGAAAATTTGCTTATAAGTCAATTCGGACACGGGGAATTCAACGCCGTTGAGCGCATTTCCATATCTTGTTTAGTTTTTGAGATATAGGCTCCAAAAAAGTGAAATTTTTCGAATTTTTCATTTTTTCTAAATGTGTACAAAAACTAAAATTAAAAAATAAATATCCAAAAAGTGATATTTATCTGATATATATCCTATATATCAGATATTTTGATATTTATTATAAATATCATGATATTTACGAACCCTGATTGTAGTTGATATTTCTCGATTGTTTATTAATTGAGAAAAAATACCTCGAAAAACTAAACTTGACTGTAGTTTCATGTGAAGTATTGTTCGTTACAGTAATTTCAATTTGACAACGAAAAAATTCGAAGCAAAATTTGTCATTCATTTTTTGAAATTTCCAAAACTTCTTGAGTATTTGCTCGGCCATTTTCTGCTGTAAATTATTTATAAATTATAGTAGAGGAAAGTGTATGAAATAAAAGAAACGGAGAACTAAAATGTTCCACTAATTTTATTTGAAGTATTTTTCGTTGAAATAATTTATAGAACCTTTTGCCAACAGAAAGTATACGACCCCAAATATTGAATCATTCTTCAAAAAAATCCTGTATTACAATAAGATATACATGAGAGTTGCTAAACCCATTCGAGCATATTTCAAATTAATAGTAAATTGTGAACCAAGTTGACCTGAGCGATGATGTCGCCAGAGGACATTAGCATCATGATAAAAATTTGTACAAAAAGAACAAAACATATTTCTTATTATGAACCGGATATTACTTATTTAATAGTATCTACAAAATATAACTTTAAAAATATAATAAAATAAATATATTTTCACGCCATTACTGGATGTGGCACCTTGCCGTAGCAGATCTCAGTAAGTGAATATATTTGAACGCGTGAAGTGCAGTTACCAGCCGAAAAATCACGGCCCTCAAAGATGTTGTTGGTTGTGGGGATCGAACCTGGATTCTTAACTCCACAGACCGTCAGTACGGTGGTGTGGATAGTGATACGGAATTCGAATCCGGAGATACCGAATTCGAATCTCACTCAAGCTAAAAATTATATAAACTACCACACTGTGGCATGGTGAGTGCGGACCCTGTACTGTAATTAGGATTAAGTTCCTGTTGTACAGCGTAACATAAATAAATAAATAATGTTCCTGTTGTAATGAAGTAAAAATTCTTATGAAATAATAAATATGTAAATATTTTAATATTTCGATAACTTTATAATAAATTTGCGTGGATTTTTATAACCAGGAAGTACATGAGCAACTTTCACATTCGTTATTCGCTCTAGGCTACATTAGTATCCGCGATTCCAATAGAAATTTATATTACGTTATCATGTGTTTTCATCTTTCTATATAAGTCATATGATTTAGAGTGTATTTTGCAATTTATTTTTCATTTTAAAATGTTTATAGTACGCTTATATCAATTTGTATTAATATTTATTACATTGAAACTTTAAAATAACAATAATAATATTACAATATAATTTTTAATTATAGCATTAAATTACAATAATGATGACATCAATTATTTGTATATCACGAAAATAAAATGAAATATTTCTTTTTCAAGCCGAAAGCGAAAGGTATAAAATAGGTGAAGAAGGAATGAGACTTTCCTCACGACGAATACATACTATTTTTTTCACTACCCTATCAGTAAGTAACATTTTAATGACTGTATTGTACGTAATGATAAATCGAATGATTTATTGCGACCTTCAATTTATCGCCACGTATAAAATAGAAAAATTGATCGATTTATTGATGAAATATAACATGTTATATTTTGCGTCGATTTTTTGGGGAATTTTTCGTTATTTTCCAGTGCCAATTCTATAGTATTACAAACTATAAATGACGATTCTTCTAATCTGTGTATTATATGTTTCTAAATATTTTCAAGCTTTTTAAAATGACAATATTTCACTGTCATTTTTAAAAGAAGAATTAAAAATCTAAAACGTTTAACAAAACGATGCATCAATATTAAAATAAGAAGTTGGTAAAAAAAAATATGGAAAAAGTATAATTATTATTTTGGATCATTAAGAAATGTAAAATTGCTTTAAGAATTATATTAGAAATTTAGATAAGATTTATTATTCTTTTGACAGATGTTATCTAGATGTCACTAATGTCAAATCAAACCGTTGTTTTCTATGGATATTACTGCACTGTCCTTCCTTAGGAATTTACTTTCTTCTCTAGGGATGAAAAGTAACACTTTCTTCTCTCAATTGCAGGGAAAATATGTTCATGTTTGACAGGACCATGAAATTCTTCTTATTCATTATTCATTTTTGCTAAATAAAAGATTATATTCCAACCAAATAACTTCTTTACTTATTTCATACTAATTATTAATTATTACAACCATACTTAAAGTTTCTTCTACATAGAAGTATTCCTCTAACTGAGATATGTGTATTGCATTTATTTTTATATCACGTACTATTGTTGTTGAAACAAAATCGAAATTGTGCAACATAATTTAGCAATTTAGGTAAGTGTGTTAATGTTAATGTTAATAGAAATATGGCAATAAAATGACCTTGATTAAATAGGCTACGAAACTAAGACTATTTGACTTGCAAATTATTTATTTGTTTCTTTGCACAACAGGAATTTAATAACATGAACTCTTGGAGGCTGTTCACTTCACCATTCCACGTCGACGGATGACAAAGAAAAATTAACCATTTTTTTTGTACGGAAAAATTATGTACCTTCCATTAAGTTTTTGGTTTGTTTTATTTATTTTTTGCTGACAACAAATTAGTTTAGAAATAAATATTGAGTATACATATTCAAAATTATTTGCTTTTGTTTGAAGTAAAATATGGTGATGAAATTATCTATACCGCATTCCGTTCTAAGATACGCTTGTTTGGTAAACTTTCTCTACTGAATTTTGCAATTAAAAAGTAAATATTACGAAGATTGGGAATGTTGAATATTACATATACTATTTTGTAGAACAAACATATCTATTCATGTGCACATAATGCTCGAAAAACATACAGATAGCGGAGGTAGTTATACAATTATACAACAAGTAATTAAATAGAAACAACAGTTTTATTTTATCAAGATGATAAAATGAATATTCTATATTATGTCGATGATTTTATTTTATTTTTAATTTAAATATGCCAAATTTCTTTCCGTCTAAAACAAATTAAAATTTATATATTTCAGAACAAGTAAACAGGCCTTAGTAATCCATGGATAGTGGAATAAATTAACAAAATGGACTCATTGAAACTTTGCAGGCCTGATTACCTGTTCTCAATAATTATTTTTGATCCACATAACCTCGAAATAAAATTTATATACTTAAGTATATTTGAGAATCTGGGTTCGATTGATACAGCGACAAACAATTTTGAGCATATTGAATCTACTCCTGTGGCTTTTCCTCTTCTAACATTTTTGAGGGCCGTGATTTGACAACTGGTAACCGTACTTCACACAAAGAAATATATCATTTACCGAGATTTGCTACAGCAGAATGCCACATCCAGTAATGGGTAAAAGGTGTGATGATATATTTATTTTTTAATTTCATTTTTTAAGTTATAATTTGTAGATTAAATAAGTAAAATCCGGTTCATAATAAGAAATATGTTTTGTTTATTTTGTACAAGTTTTTATATCAAATGTTTTTCATATATTATTTCATTTCGATTTTTTTTGTTTCTATTCTTTTTAGAATAAAAGTAAAGATGTCATAGCATACTAACATATATGTTTTGAATGCATTGCAATTAGCTAACAATGTATATTGTAATGTACAATTACAGCTTTTCTAATTACGCTGTATTAAAGAAAAGTTATTTCAGTTAGAAAGTAGTGGAATACAATAGTTGAATTGAAAAGGACATATTTTTTCGTTTCCTTATAAATTATTTTATGCTTTGTTAATCCTGAAAAAGGATACTGCATGAAATAGTACCTTATTATAACTTTTTGTAATTAATAATTCATTATAAATCAATATCTCCTTGAGTCAATAGTCAGTGTCATTAATATTAGTATGTGTAAAAATTGATGAAACAGGTGTATGTTAGTGAAACTAAAGGTGAGAGATTGCGTGGATAACCTAGAAATAAATGGATGGATATGACTGGAAATTTGAGCTTGTATGATTTGGATGAAGTGTGAATAGTGTGACAGGATAGAATTGTTTGATAAGGATTAAAATATAGGATAAATGTTTGGTGAATGTTTTAAGGTTTCGTGCTACCTTATTTGATACGATATATTATTTATTTGGTTTAAGTATGTGAAATATATATCGAATGACTGGTGAAAGAGATGTATGTTGGTGAAATTGAGGATGAAAGATTGCGAAATATCTACGAATAAATGGTTGTAAACGAATGATAAGACCAGTTTATACCACATACTGGACGAACTCGGGAGCAGAGAACCCTGGATAAGAAGAGTTCACAAAAAAAGAGAAAAATCAAATTCATAAAAATGGCCATAATCTTGCTCTATTTACTTATACTTATATAATGTTACATTAACCTCCATCAATTAAATTTTTTGTAATAACATGTAGAATTCCAAGCCGAAAGGCAAGATTTTAAAATAAATCTAATCTAATAAGAGGAGTTTATTGAAGCGTGTTTAGTGTATCATAAAAATGTTTGGTGAATATTAATTGCAGAATGAATCTAATGAATAAATATTCGAGGATTCGTACTACACCATTTGTTGGGACATTGCCAAGTATTTACTTCTAGCTACTGCTAAAATGATCGTTGGTAGTAACTTTACTAGCTATTATTGTTGATCAGTAATGGGTAAAAGGCGTGATGATATATTTATTTATTTTATTTATTGTTGATCGTGGATCTCTGCAATTGCTATGCTAATGTTTGGTTTTACCAAACAAGTTTAATTTCAGACTTTGTTTAAATAAATAAAAACATATTAAAGTTTTTTATTTATTTATGTTACTCTGCCCAACAGGAACTGAATCCCAATTACAGTACAGGCCCCGACTTACTAAGCCACAGTGTGGTACTTCATATATTTTTTAAGCTTGAGTAGGATTCGAACTCGAGATCATTGGATTCGAATGCCGTAACGCTATCGATACCACTGCACTGCCGGATAGCAATGTCAATAGTTCCGTATGACAAGTAATTTTGATTTGCTTTTATTTATTTAAACCCAGTTTAAAATTTAACTGTTGATGAAACTGGCCGTTCGGATCAATTTCTAAATAAGGTTTACCAGGTAACCAGGGTTATCAACTTGTTTGAAATTTTACCTCGGGTCAGAATAGAACCTGAACATTTGTACAGGTTAACTTTCGAGTTACCTAATTGCACATGGCCGACAACTGTCATATCGAGCATATTTATAATTAAAAAGGCATTTTCATCCGTGTTGACCCTGGGTTAGTGTAACTCGAGAGTTAATCCGCTTTCATGCAATTCACTCTAATCAATTTGTGTTATAGTATTGGCCTCATTCATGTCTATTCTATAACATATTTAAATTGCCAAATTTAATCTTTGCTAACATAATCATTTGACAGTAAACTTTCTACAATCTATTGTTGATCCGAAGTCTTAGCAATCACTATAGTTAGCATTAAGATATAATCTCCAAAAACATTGAATTTGTCTCAAATTTCAGGTTTTGCACTTTCTGAGGCTATTTCTCAAAAACTAAACTAGATATGAAAATGCGGCTAATAGCGTTGAAATTCTCGTAATTCAATTAACTTACAAACAAAATTTAAGCAATTTTAGTTTATTTTCCGCAATATTTTTCTCAAATTACTGTTACATTATCTCAAAAACTATAAGACATATGCATATTTCATCATTAGATTCAGCGGGTCAAAATACATATGTATGTAAATTTTTGTTACAATGGTCTTACGATTAAGAAATTTAGACAAAATTGGCCTAAAATCTAAAACTGGATAAAAAAATCGGACACGTGGAATTTAATGACGCTGAGCGCATTTTGTTTGATTTTGAACTTTAGCAATTTATATTAATAAACTAGCCTTATGTATAATATCACCGATAAAGTGTGAAATGCAATATTAAATCATGCACATTTAATCAAAAACATATACCGGGTATCTACTTTTTTTCCGAACATAGGAAATTCAATGTTAAAATATTGATTTAGCGGTATCTCTTTACCTATTAATTTTAGAACAAAAGTGTACTGAAGAAAAATGTTTAGAATGAAAAACTGTATCCATAAGAAACAATTGAACAACAAACTTATACTCTATGGATGCAGTTTTTCATTCTGAACATTTTTCTTCAGTACAATTTTGTTCTAAAAGTAATAGGTAAAGAGATATCGCTAAATCAAAAATTTTACATTGAATTTCCTATGTTCGGAAAAAAGTAGACACCCGGTATAACTGCTTGCCGTGTGTAGAACGTGAGTTCCACGGACTTAAAGTGCCAAAAACACGTTCTACATATATTCAAATAAATGTATAATAATTCGAAATAATTTGAGATAAAAATGAATATATTTAACGATTTGCCAGTGTGTGGAGTACATGTTCTTGGGTTTAACATTTGTTTGTTAGAAATGCGTGCCTCGCCAAGAAACTGTTTTAATATAAAAATAATTGGTAGATAATACAATTTTTTCAATAAATTCGATAGATTTAACTGTCGGTTCTCGTTGAAACATTTTATAATAAAATTAAATTAAAAAACACTAGGTTAGTTTCAAATAATGTAAAGTTTATTTTACAATACGTATTTCGGTCGACTAGACCATCATCAGGTGAACAAGATATGAACAATTTTTTCATTTGGAATTGTTTCCTTTGTTCTCCATATTTTTTTCTAAAATAATTAGGATTATTTGACCGCAAGACGAATATAGTTTATGTTGGTAGTCAAATTATCTTGCTCAAACAACGGTACATGCTATCTAACAGTAAAAATAGAAATCTTATTAATAATAACCTCAACACTAAATCAAAACTTTCTTCTCCAAAATTTCTATCTTTAAACAGGTTCCATTTTTGCCTTGTACAATTTCTCCATACACATGTAATGATATTGAGGCCGCTAAGTTTTGCTTTCACTTGCCTTGACCGTGCAGCAAGTCTCGTTGTCTTCCACGGGTTCACAGCAACAGCAAGAGGTTTCGTTGTCACTGTCCCCCGACGTCTTCTGCACGCAGTGCGCCGACAAGCAGGTCATTCTGTTCTTCTTTCTTCTTCTACTGTTGTAAACCTGTCAAACGTGTGAAATGTTAAGATGGAATTCATTGACCGAGTTGTACAGTAATTGTAACAGGACATTGACTTATTGACATTTTTTGGCCTTTATAATTTAATACAATTGATTTAATTGGTAGTTAGGTAGAATCAAAATTTCTATGTGGTAACTCGAATAAGTGTGAAAGAAATTTAAATTAATAAATAAATGCAAATTAAAAACAATTTCAATTATTATAAATATGTATATATATATACCTTAAACATATAGTGAATAATTGTAATTTAATTTTAATTATAGATATTTATATAATGATTTAAATTAATTTAGTAAATTAGAATTATCATTAGGACAAGTATTTGAATTTGCAGCCAAGTTTCTAATAAATTTATTTGATAAACAAACAAAATATATCACATCAAAATCATAGTTAAATTATGAAAATTAAATAATTTGTATTTTTTTATGTGATATTCTTTGTTTGTTAGACGAATGAATTTATTAGAATCTTTGAAGATTGAAGTACCTTCGTTTAAATTACAAATGTACCTAAAAAATTATTCAAGGAAAAATTAATTTTTAAATAAGATATGTCCAAAATGAACTAGAATTTATTAATTCAAAGGGTCAATATCTGAATAACTAATTAATTCAAATTAGTGGCGGGCCAAAATAAATACTATTAAATATGAAATTAAATTTTTTCTTATTTTTGTTATAATAATCACAAGAAAATATAAAATATTTATAAATTATAGCTCTCTTTCCCACTTTCTAAGATATTATACTGAATTTGCCCTTGATTAAAATTTTAAAAATCAGTAATAAGCATAAATATGTAATGAGAATGAAAATTAGAAGAAAAATGTTTGGGAATGTTAATCATAGAAGTTTGCAATCCAATTTTATAATTAAACTTTTCACATTCTATTTAATATAATAAGTTGTGTTCTTTCAAAAAGTATGTTATTTAAAGTTTCTTGAAACAATTTAATTATCTCTCTGTTTTTAATTTTGAAAATGCAATTAATAATTCTGCTTAATTATTTATAAATATAATAGGAAATATTTTATATGATTATTTATATAGTACAAATATTATTATTATTAATGAAAGAAGTATATAGTGCGAAAGTTGATTATATCTATACACATATAATTATAAGATCGTTAAATTTCTATAAATTTTAAATAAAAATATTTCATCAATTTTAATTTTTTGTTATATACTAATGATATAAAAATCTTACTTGAAAGTGAAAGAAACTTTCGTTAATTATTCAAAAATAAATTATTGTTTATTTAACATAAATATTACATAATCCATAAAGCAAAAAATATCGAATTGAATTGCGCATCTTTATATTTTCAAATTATCGCAAAAAAATTGAACGTATCTACGTCATAAAAGTGATAAAATACTTGTTTTATCAATTATTTCTCGAATATTCAACCAACTTTCATAACTTTTTATATACAGTTCTACAGTAATAACTAAACAGAAATAAATACCTGTGAAGTTTGAAAATAATCCTTGAATCGTACAAATTTCCCCACAAAGACATTCACTTCAAACTGGCGCGATAACGATTTTCATATCGGAGTCTTGCGCGCAGAATCGACCACTCAGAATGACAGGACGAAGAGCGACCAACAACCATCCGACACAACTGCTCAGCAGCCACTGCGCACTAAAACACTTCTTCGACTTGGCGATCGTGGCTTCTTTCACCTTTCATTCCAAATGAGAAGTGCTTTTCGTTCTTCACACACAGGATAGTAGCTTATATCTTAAGATATACTATAAGCTGTGCCCAATTACTTTATAATGGTAATAACTACATACGTACAATGTGTGATTGTCGTCAAGATTATTTAGAACCTAAATTGATGTAATTTATTTGTTCAAAATGTTCAAACGTTCTTGGTTCTTTTGGGATGGTTTTCTGCAATCAAACGTAATCAAATTATTTTGGAAAAACATTCTAAATAAATTCTTTTTTTTAATAAAAAAAATGAATAAATATACCAACACGCATTTTACCCATTACGAAGTGTAGCACTCCGGCGTAGCAGATCTCGGCAAATGATATATTTTTTCGCTCTAAGTGAGGTTACCAGCCGTCAAATCACGGCGCTCAAAGATGTTAGTGGAGGAGATGCCATAGGGGTAGTAATACATAAATAAAATAAATATATCGAGTAGGTCATTGTGCTGCAGCAGATCTCGGTAAGAGCCTCGCAAAGATTTTAGTGAGAAGAAAGCTACTGAAATCATATATATATATACTTTTTTTAATTCATAACAATATGTTCTTACATTAGAGCACTCCAGATATCCGGTTACCCTTTCTTAAATTTTCATTATTACCAAAGTACCCTTTATCAAAATAATCATCATAAATATGATTTATTTTTAGTCGATATTTAAATAATTTATCAGCTGACGAAAATTATTACGCACCTCCCTGAATATGCGTACTACAATTTCAAAAATTGTGCTTTAAAAAAATGCAAATTAATATAGGTACTTGTTTATTATCATAAATAAATGTATAATATAATTAACAAAAAATATAAATATCTAAATGTAATACTACAAGAATATTTGAAAAAGTTAATATACAAGTCTTTATATAGTTTCCGTGGTGTAGTGGTTATCACATCCGCCTAACACGCGGAAGGTCCCCGGTTCGATCCCGGGCGGAAACATTTTTAAACTTTTTAATATAACCACTCTACTCATTATCGGTAATTTCACCATCTACTTTAATGATGACATAGGAAAATAAAAAAATATGTACAATGATAAAGAGTTAAGGTAAAATATCGATTATTAAAATGTACAGATGTTCCTGAAGTCTCCATTTTATTATTACATTTACTATAAATACATTGTAAGAAAAGCCTTGCCGGCCTCGTGTTCTACTATGAATTACTTTTGATAAACAAATGTTATTTTACAATTCGCTCTTATCACTTTAAGTTAAAACATTACTTAATAATAAACCTATGCGGCGACTACTATCGTAAATCGAACCGCATAAAAAATAAGAATTAAAGTTCATATTTGCAATCATTTGATGAGTGCAAATAGAACAACGTAACGTAACGCAACGCAACTTAACGTAAGATAGACAATATGTAGCATGATTTGTTTTTTGTAAGTTCTTATCCTTACCAAGGGGGCCGGTAGTGGATCCGGTTTCCTTCACGCTGCCAAGTCTTCCGTCAGCGAGGGTCGCAAAAGCGAATCAGAATAAATAAAGTAGGGCGGGGCGGGGACGAAAGATAGTGCTGGTCCACACGTTACAATATCCGTTTATTATTACAAACTATTAAATTATATATATATATTTATAAAATAATAATAAAAAAGAAAATAAAATAAAAACAAGTTGAATAATAAATCTACAAGTTGACAGACAGATGACAGACGGTCAGCATCATAAGGCGGATTCATAATGATCATTGGTAATTTTACACATTATATTTATGTATAAAAACGTTTTACATATAGTTTAATAATAGTACAAGTAAATTCTGCAAACAATCGAGTGTTGGATAATAAATTACAATGAATTAGTCGCGACCCCTGATTGAAAACTCAACTCAACTCGTCTAATATAATAATATATTCTCTTCTTGATCTGATTAACTACACACAGATGTCTCGAGATCTGATAAGATAGAATACGCAAGTTAAAGGAAAAACACCAGCCGTGTATAAATTGCAATATTGATTCAGAACCAAACACATTTAGCTGAAAAATCACAAGACCTACGTTCATCTTAATTCAACTAGCGTTATTATACAAAGAGTACTTGGTACATTGACGTACACATAGTTTGTTTGTTGGTTGTTTGACAAGAACGAAAATAAACACCGCTGAAGCCGTCGTCTTCGTCGCCGGAATCGCACGCACTAGGTCTCAAGTCCCGTTATTGAACGTTCCTGCATTTATATAACATTGTAGATATAAGAGAGAGAGAGAGAGAGAGAGAGGATTGGAATGGGGCAGGATAGATTTAGGTAGGTAGATCGGTAGGTAGAGGTATATAGTACGGTTCAATTCAGGATACAGATAAAGACGGATAGATTTGATTTTTAGAGAATCAAGTGTGTTATAATAACGTTTTATATATATATAAGTATGTACGGGAAAATGAAGCCAACCCATCGCTAGTCCTTACAACCACAATATATTAAATAAAACATTAGGAAATATCCAAAAGCAATAATTAGACCTAATACAATGATGAGTCGATCGAAATCGAAGTTTAAAACCACCAAGCATATTGTGGATGAAGGGTCCGGAGGGACGATCATGATCCAGACTTGACTTGAAGTTAAGTTAGAGAATAATATGAATAATATAATTACACAGTTGAATGTACTGATACTGACTGGCAGCAAACAGACGGGCCTAATTTATTTATTGAAACACGAGTCCCTTCGGTTATCTGTTGGTTCGTGATTTATCATCAATTAAATAAGTTTTGTTTTTGTTTGTTTTTTTGTTGGTTTTTCTAAAGAATGATGTGATTTGTTTAGTTTGTGTGGCGGGGGCCGGAGGATCACATAGCATATTTGCGAGTCCACTCGCGCGCCAGCTCGTTGTACTTCTCCCGGTCCGTTTTGTATATCCTAGCGATCTCGGGCACCAACGGGTCATCAGGGTTCGGATCACATAACAGCGAACAGATTGACAGTAGAACTATAACACACAAAACAAACACCAAACATTCTCTTTATTTATTTTCTATACTCAATACTATCTATTATTTAGTCTTGCCATATTTGTAAAAGCAGGGGGCAACAGTCCGAGACAGATTACAAAAATAAAAACTAATTGAAAAAATATTTTTGAAAATAATATTCTGATCTAATTTTTGTTGTACTTTTTTTTTCGGAAATTTAATTCAATCAAAAGGGTGCATTCTTTTTTCTTACTAGTTTTAATAAACCGGAATATTCGACGGTACCGAAAACATTTCTCGAAACACAGGAAATGCGAGGCAACAAATCGGGAAAATCCAGGAAAACAGGGACAACATGCAACTCTAAATATGTCCCAACAAAACTACAAATTATTATGATTTAAAATTATACAATTCATGACTGTAGACATAGAGTACAAAAAATAACTTTTCAACTAGGATAATAGAAAATTTCACATCATAATTTGGAAATTTCCCAAGTTAATCACCTGTGGTGCAGTTTTTATAGGACATCCTGTATCTGTTGTTCATTTCGAATATATTTAAACCACTTGCTAGAAGTGTTATTAGAACGATAACAATTCATTTAAGAGAAGCCAGAACGAGGTCAAAAACATTACAAACATCCATACTCGTGAGCAGGATTCGAACCCACGACCTACGGGATGCAATAATCAAGCAGCCGCTGCACTAACAACTGTTGTTACATACTTAAACTTTCTTTTATAATAGCGGTGATTCTGACAATTAATGGATAATTATACATTAAGATAATAAAAATATTACGAAATAATGCTTAATATTAGAGGATTAAATTCCAAAACTGAATCAATTTTATTATTTTTTTTTTAGTAGCGAAATAACAATCGATAAAAATAATAGCAGTAATAAATTGGAGAATAATTGTCTAGAAAAGCGGATTATTATATTTTTATTTAAGTAGAACGCAAAAAATATTTTCTAGAAGCGTCTAGAAGTAAATATGAGCCTGTCATCTCTTCTTACTAACAACGCATTGTCATCAAATTAGTCTGACATGTTACCTCCAAAACTTTTTCATTTTCATCATGAAACCATGAATCACTCTTTCTGATAATCGCTCGTCATAATAATTTACGTTATTTGACACGTAAATAATAAATAAAAAAATAAAATAAAATATGTAACAAAGAGCACATTTTATTTGTATTTTATTAAAGAAAAAAATCTCGGACAAAAAATTAATCGCTGCGAAAGTGCGGAATTTCGCGAGATTTCAGAAACAATGAATAAATAATACGTGACGTCACGTGAAAAAACGTTGCATAAGTTCAAGTGTTAAATTAAAACAATATCTGCTGAGTTGCAAATAAACTTTCGCTGAAAATCATTTGTTTTTCAAATTAATTAACATATTATTGTTACTTTCTTGCCCAAATCAAATTGTAACTAATAATTACAAACGTCAGAATGGAATATAAGTAAAAATCAGGTTACACATGATATATTCAGTGACCACGTGAATGTGGTAAATAAAATATAACGATGAATTATTGCCACAATCACTAGTGACGTCACACCACAAAGTAAAAAAGAAACAAAAACTAAATTTGTTTACGTGTAGATATTCTGCTGTTACTAATTGTTTCCCTGCGGCTAAAAATATGCATCAACAAAAGTAACTTTGGAGCAATGTCAAAATAGATAAACGGATAAAAAGAAAAGCCGAGATAGTGTAATAACTCGAGATAAGATTATTGATAAACAAAGTATTCTAGAATATTTTTTGTATAGTCAGAACATAACCTATACGCTAAGAACAAATGAACTTCGATGACCTACGCCTACTTAGATTTAGCTACAAATATAAATTTAAATGAGATAAATGACGTTTTAAAATAAAATTTGAATACATTGCAATAACACCACGCTTATTTTTGTAGTTTCATTAATCTTACTCATACAGGGATTTTTTTTTAAATGAAATTTTTATAGGTTATGAGAAATGATAATAAAAATTCTTACCTTTTGAAATTGTTAATGCAGGTGACCATTGTGAACGTAAAATATCCAAACAAATACTACCATTACTGTTTATGTTTGGATGATAGATTCTAGTCGTGAATGCCACTTTTGGAGGTTTAAATGGATAATCTGTGGGGAAATGAATTGTTAAGAAGAATACGCCACCTTGGTAAGGGCTGTCAGGCTAAAAAGAAATATCACTATTAGATAATGTACTAGAGTTAACTTTACATTTTTATTTTAACTTACTGGTCCCATTATTGTGGCTTGCCAATGGAATACTGCAACAAATTTAAAATGTAATATTAGCAAAAAGTTGGAAACTTTATTTTGATTACTGTTAAAACCTTGGTAAATTCATCATGACGTCACCTGATGGCTCTTAAACTTATCATATATTTAAACCAGGAAAACTTGTAACACTATTAATATTAAATTAATGAATTGAATCTAATCTAGTAATACAGAAAGTAAAGCGTAGAATATGATTTCAACTACCAGCATTGTATACAAGATATTTGTAAGCAATGGCCATATTTCAAGAGGGCAACGAACTTAGTCATTGATGGATTAAAATTTCTTTTATTACAGTAAATATTTTTGTTGATCGCTAACTGTAAAACAATAGTAAACAACTACAAAATTAATCAATAAGTGTAAGAATCAATTTATATTTCAAATCATTTAGTAAATCTTTGTTAAAGCAGAAGAATAGTGGTATAATAGTTCGTTAAT
The DNA here is from genome assembly GCA_947425015.1 of Pterostichus niger. Taxonomy (NCBI): domain Eukaryota; kingdom Metazoa; phylum Arthropoda; class Insecta; order Coleoptera; family Carabidae; genus Pterostichus; species Pterostichus niger. The sequence goes on along the minus strand of OX380340.1, from coordinate 35,910,342 downwards.
ATGAATATATGAACAAGAAAATATGTCAAGAACAAAAAAAGAGAATAATCAATGAAATGACTCAACACTTACAATCATCTCCAACCGGTCCTGCTGAGCATTGTGCTGGAGGATCTCTGCCGAGGTCTTGTAATTCCTGTCAAATATGGAAAATATTAAAAATTAATACTTGAACTGGAAACTACCTAAAGGTCCTGTCTGACCTTGCAAATATAAAAAGTAACCTTAATGATAATTTTAGAACACACCAAAATCCTTAAATGGTGAGGTTAGTAATATGAATACATGACCGAAATGAAATACCGGCTGGTTTTGGGTCATCAATGACGGGATTTTTTCGTATTTTAATGATTTTGACAAATAATTCGATTCTACGTTACTTCCGGCATTTTTACTATATTGGCAACTAAGAAATGAAATTTTGAAGCTTATTTGCCTGTCAATTTATACAAAACATATATAATCATGTAAATATCATTTTTACTGAAATTTTCACAATAGTGGTTTTATAAAAACTGGTCGGAAATACGACAGCAGGAATTCCAATGCTGTACACATTGCTCACTATAAAATCGTTAAGGGCGTTAAACTACACTTTACATCTTTCTATTCTACGTAGAAAGAAGTGAAGAAAGTTATTACATAGATAAAATACATGTACATACCTTATTGATTCGTTTTAAAGCCATTTGATATAATGTGAATTATGTATACTGGCTTTCCACCAGACAATGAATCTGCGAGCCAAGGACCTTTGATTAGAGATTGCAAAGATGGCTTCCTTCAAACGCAGTGTTACAACGTGAATCAGTCAGTGCGAAAACAAAAATTTAAACGTGTCCTACACTTCAAAGCAATCTATAAATGCAGTTACACAAATTATTAACAATATTGTATTAATCTCAAATCGCCCGAATGTAAATTACTTCACTATGAATTTACCTTTTTGACTTGAATTAATACTAGTGATCAAGTTGAACATCAACGTACGTATAAGAGTTTTAGAATACTCCTGTAGAGTGAGCCACGATTCAGAGTACCTATTGCCATCTGTAGATTGAGAGCATAGCACATGTCGTCCAGTTCTACATCAATAGATGTCGTATTCAAAGCGGGAAATTTGAATATTCAAATTATATTGATTCTATTTATAACTTGCTATTAAAAAGAAATCATTTCTCGAAATGTAAATATAAATACTTTTCAGAACCACAGTTATATTATTATTAGCTTTTTGTTTAAAATTATTTAATTAATAAATAAAACAAAAACGTATTGTATAGGTATTAAATTCTTTAGTTAGAATTAAAAATAATAAATAAGATAAAATTTATTATGATTACAAATTACGCATTTCTAATTATAAAATTAGTTATGTGTATTTGAAAGAAATTGTTGTTAAAAAGATATATTTTTTATAATGTTAATTTGCTTTGAAAATTACAAAAGATACATAAATATTTTTAAAATACAAGGTTAAAACAACGATATTTTTAGTGTTAAGTAGAATGTATTAAATTACTTTTCACGTAATCGTCATAATTTCGTAATTACAGAAATTAATCAGAACGCAGAATTTGTATCCGTTACATCTTTTCTTATACAAGATATGTAATAAAAATGACAATTTTCATGCATCTATCTTATAAATGCAGTAATAATTGCTAAATTAATTTGTAATTAATTTGTATTATCTGTATTACGTAATTAAGTGTATATAATGATAGTAATGATAAGGAAAATACATTTCATAGGATTATTAAATTAATACTTGTTAAGTATATTCTGTTTTTAAAAATTTGTTACTAATTTAGATTTTAACATATCTATTTAAATTATGATAAAAGAAAATAAAATTGCAAACCACTACAGAAATTAATCAGTATTTACTCTTGGTTTATAATAATTTTTTAATTCTGAAAAAAAATTGATTTTTTATTTCACTGTTATATCTTGCAATATTAAAATTTTAAAAATAAATTTAATAAATATTAGCCGATAAAATAATATTATACATTTTTTTAAATAGATATCTACTGTTTATTAACTTGATTTTAATTACAAATAATTTAAATAGTTTATAAAAGTATTTAAAAAAGTAGCAAGACTTAAAAAAAATTGAAGTGAAATGAATGAAAAAAAAATAGCTTTCTTTAAGTGTTCTGCACATATTTTTGCAAATTGCTATTCGATTGATTTTACGTAAATACAAATTACAAGTTAATACTTAATTACTAAAGCATTTTCATCTTTCACAAATATAACATAATTGTCTTGAAGTTGCGATTCTTTAAAACAAATGTAATTTGTTATTAATTAAGAATTAGTTTTTAAATATTTACTTTGCTTTACAAAAAACAATTAATTGTATTATGTCTTTCCTGTGGAATTTTGTGGTAATAAATATAAATGTCGCGAATCCGTATTCCAAGTTCCGATCCACAAAATCCGCCTACAACCGTGAAAACTCTTCGCGTCCAATTGGAAATCGACCTTGCCAATATAAGCCCGCACCAGTCTGCCACCATCGTCAGTTCTTGTTGCAAACGCGAGGTGTTCCAGCCTCCAGCAAACAGCAACCTTCTCCACCGCTGCTCAGCATGACAACGTGCACGGTGTGTATAGCGAGTTTCGTTCAATCATCATACGAGTTCGTTCAATCAGAGATAGTTGTTGTTGGACAGCTTTAACTTAGGTTCTGTTAGACATAATCGCTTGCGTAAACTGTCTCAAGAGAAATTGCTTTACTTCTTGACATCGTGTGGCGTGAATGTTTGGAGGTTTAGTTGCTGTTTAGCGTTGGAGTAGACATACTCATGTTGACAAATCTGTCGCATACTTGAATGTTATTTGTTGTGTGAGTGATTATGGTGAGATTGTCGACTGTTTTGGATTTTGCTAGGGGTGGGTTTTATCCTAAGGTACGAAATTTTCATTTGTTAAATGAATTTATTGACCTTTTCCCGATTAATATTTTAAGAAAGTAAACCGGTAGTTGATTGATAAATTATATTAGAAGTGACACTGGTATTAATTAATTTTAAATTCTTATCACATTTACAGTAAATCTGTATAAAAATATTTCGTTCCTTGTGTAGTAAATAGGCTTTAGGAATCCTTATTTATTATTTTATTCAATAAAGTGGAGGTTTCGGAGAAAACAATATTAACAATAAGTAAAATATAAAACAAATGCTTAATGCACATGTCAAGTTAAAACTGTTTTATAAAATAATAACTAGAGGATTCCTAAGGCCAATATTCGGGAGAGCGCATCCAAAATTTATATTTAAACAACAGAAATTTATTATATGTTATACGTATTATTATATTAAAAAATTAAAGTATTATATTCATTTTGATGGCAAGTAAAGTATAAAAATATTATTTAAATTTTTAGATCTATTTTTTCTTGCATATTGATCATAAAAGTCGACGTATTTTATCGAAAAACCATTCAGAAAAATGACTCATTTTTTAATCTATTTTAACAATAGTGAAAAATCTAACTACACTTCATTATTTTTATTTATTTGTTTGCTTGGAAAGCATTCTGTCAAAATATTGACGTCTATCAAAATAATTTTAAATTTTTATCTTCTTAAATGAATCTAATATCAAAATGTAAAAAATACATGTACAACATGTAATGAAAAACTATTTTTTGCAATAATTTGATTGATACACTTCGGCTTCACCGTCGTGTATCTAACTTCAAATTCATGAAACAAGTATTGTCTTCATTACTAGTTGTACAAATAACTATTTCAAAACAGTAGAAACGATTTTAATTTTTTTAAATTCCTTACATATTTTAGAAAATATTTATTTAGGTATATACTATTTAGTTTGCATGAGTTTTTTTATACATTTTTGTTTCTAAAAATTGTCAAGTTAAAATGAAATATTTTTTTTTATAAAAAATATAAAATAAACACTTGGCTATGTTTCACAAAATTGTTTATTTTATTTTGTTTCACCAAGTGTTGGATGACAATTAATTTTGTCTTTGTTGTTAATTTTTTTTTATATCTAGATCACTTTATTTATAAATATACCGATTTTTAAATACATTTCTCCTAACGGTTTTTTAGAAATTAAATCAAAATTTTGCATTAATTGTCCATTATTATTTGTACATAAATTTAATAGTTTTAAATTTATTAGAATATTTTCAACCTTTAACTTCAAAAATATGTACAATAAATAATATGTTTCTCAAAAATATTAATGTTTAAGTGTTAATTTCAAACCTAGTTAGGCATATGATTTATTTGAATAAATACGTGCGATATTACAAATACAAATCATAAAAAATGTATACGTTTATTAATTTTAAAAGTCATAAATCCCTCAAGAATAATACAATGGAATAGTTTTTTTTTATCTGTGTATAAGATCTAAAAAAAAATTGGGATCAAACGGATATTATAATATCAGATAATAAAACTTAAAACAATCAAATTACGCGTAACAAATCTATTGTTTTACACCCCGCAAGCATTGCCAGACCTTGTTCCATTCTAATACCAATTCAATCACTAAAAACTTGCAAAAAATAACACTTGCAAATTCCTAAACCATATTTCAAAATAGCTAATTACATTTGCTATTAACAAATCACTTGCATGCATTTTTATTTGCACTCTACTCGTATATAATTTTCCTTTCAACGTTGATCGTTTCAACCTAAAAAATCGTTAAAAACCAATCTTCGATATTATCTGTCTTTGTTATTAATTAGAGTTTTCAATCTCTCAATAAAAGTAAAAGTGAGTTGTGAGTTGTTATGAAAATCAGTTCACGTGTGTGCAGATTTTTATTAGACTTTCTTGACAATTGCATCAATATGAGAAGTAGTTTTTTTGAAGGAAAATGAACAATGTAGTCATGACCAACATGCTAACATGTACAACTTTCCCCCATGTAAAGAAAATTTTTATTCTAATGAATCGTTAACGTACATGCGTTTCAAGTTCTGAATGATTTTAATGAGAGGTTACGTTTGTAACCTTATAATTAACCCATTATTCTAGGTAAGAAAATTATTTGTTTTCCTCTTATTTCATTTGATAATATTATATTTATTTAGCGTATTTTGAAATTTAGATATGATTTACATTTGAAGTAAGTTTATTACATACATACATAACATCACGCTATATCCCATTAAATGGGGTAGCACAAACCCGTCAACATTCTCATCCTGACACACGATATTCATTTCCACCACATTAACACTTCCTCCATACGAACTCTTCCTTTTCTCACAATCAAAATCCATCATCACGAAACAAACCTTCATCCATTCGCTCCTGTACACCTGTTTCGTAAATCTTCACTTACGCCCACTTCTCTAACAACGAATCTATAAGAAATGAAGGCAGCATCTCCTGCGCTTGTTTAAAAATACATTTAATACAATTGCAGTTACACACTGTATAGTAAAAATTGAAAATGAAGTAAAAAAAAGAAAAGTTTATTAATATTATTATTTATACAAATTTGGAAATAAAAAAAAGATAGTATATAAAACACGTTTACTATAATTAACTGTAATATTTGTACTTTGTATAACGACCCACTGGCGAGTTTCTCAAAATGTTCTTATATGACGATCATTGTAACATTTGTTCTTCAATAAATTGAAAAAATGTATTTACAATATCATGAAAAAAGCGCCTATTAATTTCTAATATTTATAATAAAAGGCGTATTCCTTTGCCATTTGAATATAACAGTTCCTGAATCATATCACATACCTATTTGTTTAACACTTGATTCATTTTATTCCCAACACTAGATTTACTGCATTGATTTTAGCTTAAAGTAATTCACATCAATAAGTGTATCAGTTTTCTTAGTACAGTTCAGTTAGTCATGTTGTTTAATTTATCTGAACTGATTTAAATGAACCAAATGGCAAATAGAATGCAGCCAAAGTGACAGTTATTGTTTCTATTGTGTAGTTGTCACAAAAAATTATATAAAAAATATTAAATAAACACTTGGCTAAGTCTCACAAAATTCAGCCTCCAAGTCACCTTATGAGGGCATCGTCAGAGGCTGGCCAGCACAGTTAGTAACCATAGACGCGTTTAGCTCTTATTAGAGCTCATCAGTATGGTATAACTCACTTCTTCACCTAGAACAAAATTTTGTCTTTGTTGTTAAAAAATTATATTCTATATACTTTATTACGAGCTATTGTTCTCTGTCTGGCTGTGAATCTGTTAACGGTCTCGGAAATGGCTCTGCTGATGCTGCTGATACTTGATATTCTGATGTTTTTGGCTTCGATAAACAATCTGGCTAGAACTCATCCTCCGAAAGTATGTCATTTTGAATGAAAATTGGAGAGAAAATCGTACGACACTAATTAACATAAATATACTCTTGTAACTTTTTCATTACTTGACCTAATTAAGTAAAATTAATAAGTGAAAATTTTCTGGTATCAAAAATGTCATTTTAACATTTTAAAATGATTTTTTAATGTCAATTTTATTTTCTTGATACAAGTTGCCATGGATGTATTATTCTATCATAACTTGAAGATTTGAATCAAAATATAAAATCTAAATTATTTTTACTTTTTGTGTTGGTGTTAGTACGATTTTCTTACCGATCTACCCTCAAGCATGAATTTATATCCGGCAATTTTTTTATCATGCATTCCAACAACGTAATCTGCACTCGTGTTCCACTCGTTTCAAGAAGAATCAATGCTCTTGGGAGATTAAATGAAAATTCATGAAAATGCTGTTCTTCATAGTGTTGTCAGTAGTTTAGAGTAATATAATTTGACACAAGAAAGAAAATCAATTCGACATTACTAATTGTATTCGATGGAAAATTGAGAATAGCCGATTCTTTTATCTGTTTCATGGTTAATTATTTTTCATTTTAATCTTTTGCCGTTATTTCATCAACGAAGCTCAATCTTCCAGATGTACTAGGAAGTGGGCGACTTTTTCAAACTATTTAATTTGTGGCATTCAAATGAAGTTATTTGTATTAAATAAGGTGTGTGGACAAGTTTATCATTTTGCTTTTTTTTACCGGATACTTTAGATTTTCGAAAAAAACTGGTTTTGCCGCTATATATAGTCAAGTTCTTCGGAAAATTGTAATATTTTATTGATTTAATAAATGTACAAAATTAATTAGTAAATTGCCTATAAGTTAGCTATACGTATTAAAAAAGATTTAGCCTTTGGCATGTCATTAAAAGTTAATAATAAAGATATTTCAAAATTGGTTTGTAACTTAAAAAAACTGTAATTAAATCAAATATTTAAGGAATGTAATTAAACTTTTTTTACAGACGTATTAACCTATAAAATATTATAAAATTACTTACAAAAAATAATTGAATTAAAAAAATACAATATATTATATAAATGAGTCTAATCTGTTCCATGGTTCGTAGTTCAGATAAAGTATCAACTTTCTTTTTAAACAATTTACGACTAATATCACAACCAGTGTCAATGAAATTTATAGTCTTATTGACTAGATGAAATCACATTTAAGTAGTTCGTTTAAGATTTGTTGTTACGAAATTTTGTTATTCATGACCTTATGATTTCAAATTTCGTTGAGTAAAATTAATTCTACATTTTATACCTCCATAAATTATTGTTTATCGCTTACTAATTTGCAATATTATAACGGGAGTTCTAAAAGCTATACGTAATATGTATATCGTTTAATTAATTTTGTGAGACTTAGCCAAGTGTTTAGTTTATACTTTTTATTAAACCTAGTTTTACCAAGTGTTGGATGACAATTAATTTTGTGTTTGTTGTTATTTAAATTGCTATTGCGTAGCTTTTCCTTTTTTTCGGTAGATGGTATGACCTGTTCCACAGAACTTCTCATGTCATCTTACCTATTTGTTAGAGATCTTATTCTCTGCTGGCACAGTTCTTCGTCACCAGCTTCTTCACGTGAACTTTGTTCTAGGTGAAGAAGTGAGTTATACCATACTGATGAGCTCTAATAAGAGCGAAACCCGGCTATGGTTACTAACTGTGCTGTGGCCAGCCTCTGACGATGCCCTCAAAAGGTGACTTGTAGGCTGAATTTTGTGAAACTGAGCCTAGTGTTTATTTTATACTTTTTATTAAACCTAGTTTCACCAAGTGTTGGATGACAAGTAATTTTGTCTTTGTTGTTATATCGTTTAATATTTAGCAATATACATATTTCATATTATGTTCATTCAAGTGTAAATTAAAAGAATGTCATTCAATTATTGCCATTACCTATTATTGTTAATTGATATTAATGAAATAAATGTTAAGTTATTAAGATATCTGACCCAATTTATGCTTCAATTAAGTTAGATACATTAAACTAAATTATTTCTTAAATGCGAGAATTCACACAAACCATAAACATTACAGAAGAAAAGTATTAAATTACATATATCACAAATTGATTAAGATTCATTGTGTTATGTAGAGCGGAAGTAAAGTGAGAGTGTATGATGAACTGATCATCATAATGACTTGTGGGAATTTATTGATGCATGGCGTGATTTAATAATTAAATGCTGATGATGATTGAAAGAGTTACTTATTTCTGTAATACAACTTTTGGTTTTAAAGTTAATAATGAAATATGGTGGTAGGGTATATTGAGTCATTTAATAGTGCATCTGTCACCAAATCATTTTCCTAGTAATTGCATAGCTGCTACTTTTACAAAATGTCAAATTTAATAATAGTTTGATTTTACTTTTGCTCTCTTTAATTCTAACCGAATGCGTATTTGATATTTGTATATTTCTACACAGAATTGAATCATTTGTCATTTTAATAATTTTCTTTATTCTTAAATAATTTTGGAATGTTTAATAGCAGAGAATATATATATATACATACAGGGTGTTTCATAACTTCGAGTACATACGTTAATAGTATATGTTGTTTGATATGCTGATTACGAATCTAAAAGAATTTTTTTAAATTCGAAAAATTAAGGGTTGTTTATCTAAAACATTTTTTGTTGTACTGCACTGGATTCGCTTTCCAATTAAACACAAACAATGAAGTAGGTAATCAATAATTTAAATTACATAATACTAGTAAAATAAACAAACAAAATTTAATTATTTTTAATGAAACGATAATTATAGTTTATTATGTATTCAAAATAATTGACATCAAAATAAATAAAACACATACAATTCGAATAATTTTTACAAAAATTGCTCAAAATTGTTGCCATTCTCTGCCATACATAATGCAGCACGGTGAATGAAAGACACGATGCAAACTTCGTTGAACGAATTATGATGTCTCATAAAATTAGCAGCGTTTTCAACCCGTTCCCTCAGTTGCTCCAGAGTTTTAGGAGCTTAATGGTTATCATAAACTAATGATTTGAAATAGCCCCAAAAATAAAAATCCTTCCCTCTCTACCACGATTAGATCGCAAAGATCCTGTGTCACGCAGGCGTTGTGTAATTCCAACAAACATACGGTGATTAGGGTGCCGTCTTTGAGGAAAACGGTCCGCATAAATACGCTCTGCTTGTCTCGAATTTTGTCTTGCTTCTCCATATGGACTGGAAAACATGGAAAATAATTTTGCGATTTAAAACAAAAATTCTTTTTCATTCGTAATTAGCATATCAAATAACATATACCATTAACGTATGTACCTGAAGTTATGAAACACCCTGTATATATATGGAGGAGTTGTTTTTCCTTTTTAAATAATACATCTAAAAAATACGGTAGCACCTTGAAAAATTTCCTGAACATTTAGAACCGTTATTCGAAGCTTCTAATATATTTTATCCATTTTACAAACTAGTTGAAATCATCTTAAACGAATCTCTTACAGAATTGCCTCGTAGTGCTAGCCGTCCTCGGCTACGCTGCCACCCAATATCTAGCACCACCTATGGCTGGTACCTCCATTGGTACCAACTACCATACCGACGATTCCTCCCGCCAGGAAACCATAGACGCAGATGGAAACGTCCAGGGTCAATACAGCTACGTAGACCCTAACGGTAAAACCATTAATGTCCAATACACCGCCGGTAAAGATGGTTTCAAAATCGTCGGTGAACACGTACCAATACCAACCCCACAAATAATACCAAGCGTACCCCAGCAAAGTTACTACCAATCTCAAAGAGGATACCAACCCAGTTACAGAAATTACAACCAAAGATTTGCAAGTCAATATCCCCAGGATTTGCAAGGGTTCCAGTCTCAAGCTCAGGCGGTTTATCAGAGTCAAGAGTACCAACCTAAGTTTACCCAAGCCTTGTTTTCCCCTGCTCAGGATCCCTATCCTGCGGCTACGGCTGGACAACTGAAAAGCTTGCAGGATTATTTAGAAGAAGAAAGAATGGAAATTGAGAAAGAGAAACAAAAGAAGAAACCACCTGCGCAAGCGTATGCTTCAGTTAATACTCCTAATCAAGAATATTCGTATAATATAAATTTATAGAAATTAATGTTGTAATGGTGATGATTTTTGTAACAAAATCGGTAGAAAATTATGTCATGAATAATTTGGTTAATTAACTTTCACTATTTCGATTTACTTTTAACAGGATGTTGAGAAAAAATTAGGCATGTCTTATAATTAATTACTTTTAATAAATGTACACACGTGCATTACTTAGATTGGTTATATTACAAAAATATCGTCAAAATTTTAACTATTTTATGTAAATACTTATGTCATTATATTCTTATTTCCTGAATTGTACAAATGTCAACAATTCTGTTTTAATGTTGTTTAAATATAAATTTCTACAATTTTAATATACATTATAAACATAAACAAAAGATTCCTAGTATTTTATATTTAAATAAAAGCTGTTATGTTATTCGAAATGAAAACTATAATTGTTTTCGTTCTTGTTACAGTATTTAATATTTTACTTGTAATTGTATTTAATTGCATTATAAACATTGATTTGCAAATCATTTTAAATACATAAATAAATATGCAATGAGTTTATTTAAAACAAACATGTAAGTAACAGTTCATGATTATAATGAAATGCAATAGCAAAGTAGTCATAAATATTTTATTATTTTTATACTTGACTCCCTTAGTTTTTGTTAGTGTAACTTTGCAACAACTATTTTACAATCCAAATATTCAAGGTGATATTATATATTGAAAAATTTGTTTTACTTATAAATTCTTTGCAAAATATCGTAGAACGATACTTCCTTCCTTCCTTTCTTATCCTTTTAGATACGTTGTTAGAGGAATAGACATAAGTTGAGATGATTTGAACACATGTAAATGAAACAGGTGTGTAGGAGCAGGGATGTGCGTGTAGTCTACTGCAAGTAATCTACGCCATTCTCTACGTGTAAACAATCATGTAGTCTACGTCTTCATTTTCCATGTAAACAATGTAACTATGTAGACAATGAAAACACCTGTGTTCACTTAAGTCAGATTAGAAATTTTATCCCTAGAACTAGGGAATTTTAAATGTTGTTAGAGATTTTTATTTTTATTCCAGGGATTACATGAAAAAAAATTAGTTGTGCAGGGCAAAACGTTGAAAATTTGTCAACTGGTTACTGTTAAAAATAGCGCCAAAAAAAAACTTCGTCTGGTGAGATGGCGCGTTGATCGATTTTAAAAATATGACAGTTCGCCCAAGACCTAAGACAGACATTCGTCTAGTAATGTACGAAAACTTGCTTTATTAGTTTTATTATATAAAGACCGATAATGACCCGAGCTTACGAATACGAATACATGTAATAGTTACAAAGGAATAAATTTAGGTTATGTTGAATTTTACAACTGTCAGATGCATTATCTACATTGCTTACATTGTCTACGTCGCTAGAATTGTCGACGTATTGTCTACGTGTAGATGTAGACAATTAAAGATTACACGTAGATGCACATCTCTGTGTAGGAGTGAATGCATGGATGTGATTGAAGATTGTGTTAAAAGGTTTTGAGTGTGAGGATTAAATGAGCTTGTATGGAAGGAATGTGAATGTGGTTGAAGCGGGGATGGTGTATCAGGATGAGAATGTTTGAGAAAGACTGATGCTTTGGTAAAACTGATGAGTGGATGTTCTGTGAATGTTTTAGAGGTTCGTGCTACCCCATTTGATGGAACATTATATATGTATTTGAGTATCTAATGCAAAAAGTGATAGTCTGCCCTCTTGAGTGAAAAATGCACAATAATTTAAGATTGTCATATTAGAATTAAAATATAAATTAATAGGGCAATAATATCGTAGTAGAAAAATCATAGTATACAACTTGTAAGAAATGTCCATTATTATACAATATTTTTAAAGTTAAAGTAAAGTTTTCTTCACTCAGTTGAGAGAAGAAAGTGATACTTTCCATCATTAGGAAAGAATAGTATATTACGTCCCTAAGCAGGAACGAGCAATATTTAACGTGTTGTCAACTTTACGCTAATTAAAATAGACGTTTCGGCATAGCAACGTACAGAACTTTTTGTCACAAGTGCACTGAAATGACCCCTTTTTAATGCGTATCTTGTGACGTAAAGTCAAATAAATTAGAAATTTAAAATGCAACTAATGTCAAATCATACCCTTGTTTTCTAGTTGCCATGTATATGATAAATTTTTACCGAACAGAAACGGGGCGATGATGACACCACCTGAAAAAGTATATTTTCGATTCAGAAACAAATATTAAAAAGGGGTTATTTCGGTGTATTTGTGATAAAATAGTTATTTGTGTATTAAGAGCGTAAAGTGATTCTTTGTTATTCGAACACGGTAATTGCAGCGCGAGCCGAAGGCGAGAGCTGCAATAGTGTAAGAGGAACTTTACGCTCGTGATACACACGTAATTTTTTCTACGATTGCATCTTAAAATTATTAAAAAACGTATGCATACTGAAAATAAATTCATTCTGTCAACTGTCAATATGACAAGTTTCTGTTTTGCTTGTATCCCTGGTAACTATTAAAATAAGCGCGCATTTAATATCTTTTTCGCACGTTGCCACTGAAAACGCGCGCATTTAACGTCTTTTTCGCGCGTTGCCATTGAAGACGCGCCAAAAAATATTTTTCGATTGTTCCACAGAAAGCGTCAACTTTACGATGACAAATGAGAGCGTAATTGTCAACTTTTCATAGCAATCGTAGAAAAAGTATATTTGTCTTCCTTAGAGAAGGAAAATAAAGCTATGTCCATAGCAATTAGAAAACAACGGTTTTATTTGACATTCAAATGACATCTGTCAAGAGAGTAATAAATCTTATCTAAATTTCTAATTTATATTGTACCTCATGGATAAATTTTCACTTTACCCACAGGTGCTTATATGCCTCGGGGAAAAAGAATCAGCACCTTTGAGAAGAAATATATTTTTTCCCATAATTTACAAATTTTTATTTTTCATTTCACAGTTGGTATGTTATGACAGAGCTTTGATACAAAAATTCGTAACAATACAATTAAATGTGTTCAATTTTGACCTTTCCAAATTGAAATAGAACATAAAATTAATTCCAATTTGGTAACCAAACCCTATCATTATTTCAATAAATTTCACAATAACAATTGCTCTACTATCTATATCTTCTTCTGTTCTGTGGATTTGTTTTCGAAGAAATCAAAACAGCTTGAATCTGTAGCTATGTCATCCGATAAGAATCTAATCTTAATCTTGGTGGAATGTCAAGATGACCAACAGTGAATAGATTGCACTAGTTTTTATTCGTTACCTATATTTAGCGGCTTTTATTTATTACCTAAGACGACAAACAAGATGTGGTATGAACGTTTCGTAATGCACTTTCGTTTTTTGTGCGTGTCTTGAGATCCGTTCTACGTTTCATGCTGTTATGCTAGATACGCGGAGTTTGGTGCGTAGTCTAGAATGCTAGAATGGCACTTATGCCAATCAGAACAGCGACGGCGTAGCCCACATACACAAGACAAGGTTGATATATATAAATTTTACATAAAATATTTCAATATCTGATATCGTATGCTAAAGTTCTTCTAACAACAAAGACAAAATTAATTGTCATCCATACACTTGGTGAAACTAGGTTTAATAAAAAATATTATATAAACACTTGGCAAAGTCTCACAAAATTCAGCCTCCAAGTCACCTTATGAGGGCATCGTCAGAGGCTGGCCAGCACAGTTAGTAACCATAAACGCGTTTCGCTCTTATTAGAGCTCATCAGTATGGTATAACTCACTTCTTCACCTAGAACAAAGTTCACGTGAAGAACCTGGTGACGAAGAACTGTGCCAGCAGAGAATAAGATCTCTAACAAACGGTAAGATGACATGAGAAGTTCTGTCGAACCAGTAATGCCATCTACCATCGGTAAGAGCGAAACGCGTCTATGGTTACTAACTGTGCTGGCCAGCCTCTGACGATGCTCTCATAAGGTGACTTGGAGGCTGAATTTTGTGAGACTTTGCCAAGTGTTTATTTAATATTTTTTATTAAAGTTCTTCTTCCTGTGGCACTACAATCCATGAGGACCTGGGCCTACTGGACACACTGAGCCGCAGTTTTTACACTGCCATACTGCCGGTTTCCGTAGTCAAATACTACATTATTTAAGGCGTATAATTGACTAACTGCATTTTTATATTTAAAGATAAATCATACATTCTCGCCAAGCGGAATCAAACTGAAGAACCTTGGTTTGGATGACGTTACCGTATGTTAGAGATATTCATTAACACGCTCGGCCAGCGCGCCCCTTACTAAAGTCTTAAATGTTGTAATTAAAAATGCTTTCAATACAAATTATAATATATATATATATATATATATATAATTATTTTATATAATTTTGGTGTAGTATCGTGTCGGCCTGTGGATCCTGAGAACCCTGGTTCGATCGCCACAGCTGACAAACAATTTTCACCAATTTAAATCTACCCCTGTGTCTCCCCCTTCACTAATATATTTGGGGGCCGTGATTTAACGGCTGGTAACCGTACTTCATGCGAAAAAATATATCATTTACCGAGATCTGCTTAGGCAGAGTGCCACACCCAGTAATGGGTAAAAGGCGTGATGATATATTTATTTATATTTTATTTAATTTATTTTTGTAGTATAATAATAATTAAGTGAAAAACTAAATTCATCAATTAGTTCTAAATTGTAATGTACATATACATTTTTTATTCCTACTCGTATTCATAGATTATATAACAAGGGTGTAAAATTCGTCATTATGTGTCGAGAGCAAAGATTGAATCATGCGGTCGTAGCCCGAGAGATGCATTCGCTTGAGGCAAATAATATCACATTTCTGACGTGTTATATAACATATTTTATATACAATCGAAAAAATTCGTTATTTAACATAAGAGACTTGGCACTGTCAATTGCCTTGAATCACTTTATTTCCCTAAGGAGTACATGAATTTTTTTTACCCACACATTAAAGATTACATTAAATAATTATTTTGATAAGAATAAAGTTAATATTATTTACCGGTTTGTATATAACAAATATTTAAAATATCATGTACCTAGTTAAAATAAAAAAATTGGTAAAAAAATTATTAATATTTAAATAAATTTTGTGTTTATATATGCACCAATATAATTCTGTATCGATTTTTTAAAACTAGCGAACAATGTTCAGTCTTGCGCATTTGGCAGAAACTTGTTCTTGTCTGTCATTATAATAGTATATCGTTGTGATGAACGTTTAAGATTTTAGTGACGAGATTGTATGTTTTTCTGTATATTATTGTGCTTGTGATTAGTGCAAGTTCCATGGATTTAAAAAAAAATAGAAGCAGAAATATGATTAAGGTATTTATATTATTTTGTTACATATCATAACATTGTTCTATTGGTATAAATAAGATATGTCGTAAGACTTATTTGTTAAACTTATAAGCAACAAAAATCATAACGAATATTTATTTATTTGTTATTCTACACACCAGGAACTTAATCCCAATTACAGTAGCTTATAGTGGAATCCGAACCACAACATATTTTTTGGTGTAATTTGAAGAGATTTGATCGCACTATCTTTTACTTATTAAATAATTACTGCAAGCTACAGTTGCGTATATTATTGATACTAATATTGTGATTGACATAACGCTATGTTCTATCAAATAGGGTAGCACGAACCTTTGAAACATTCACTGTACATTTATTCTTTAGATTTATCTTGTATCTTAGCCAAAATGGGGTAGGTGGCTCAGTGGTATTGAGTCGGCCTGTGGATCTTGAGAACTCTGGTTCGATCCCCACAGCCGCTAAACAATTTTCACCAAATTAAATCTACCCCTGTGGCTCTCCCTTCACTAATATCTTTGGGGGCCGTGATTTGACGGCTGGTAACCGCATTTCAAGCGAAAAAATATATCACTTACCGAGATATGCTTAGGCAGAGTACCACACCCAGTAATGGGTAAAAGGCGTGATGATATATTTATTTCCTATTCCGGTTCACCATCTTTCATGTATCAGCTTTCGTACAAACCTTCATTCATATCCGTTCTTATACAGGCTGTTTCAGGACTAGTGTAACAAACTTTAACAGCTTATTCCTGAGGTCATTTTGAACCAAAAATGTCATATGAACATAGGTCCTATTCCTTCTAGTTACTAATATACAAGAGGTTGAAGTTGTATATACAACACGAAATTTTCAAATTTTTGTAATCAAGATACTTTCGGAAAACAAGAGTTTTATTGAAAAGTCATACCCTATTTGTCTTAATTAATTTTATTTATTAATATTAACGAATATGATTTAGAGAACAAAACATAAAATGACACAATTAAATAGACACAGAACAACATAACCAAACATGGAATAGGTTAACATAATATGAAATAAGATAACAAATTTTAAAAAAATGACAGCAAGTGTTCAAAATGAGCGCCTTGAACTCGTATGCATGTTAATATTAATAAATAAAATTAATTAAGACAAATAGGGTATGACTTTTCAATAAAATTCTTGTTTTCCGAAAGTATCTTGATACAAAAATTTGAAAATTTCGTGTTATTTATAGAACTTCAACCTCTTGTATTTTGGTAACTAGAAGGAATAGAACCTATGTTCATATGACATTTTTGGTTCAAAATGACCTCAGGAATAAGCTGTTAAAGTTGGTTACACTAGTTCTGAAACACCCTGTATATTCCTAAAGATCCTAGATTTTCCAAGCAATCTTTCACCCTCAATTTCACCCACATACACCTGTTTCACAATCATATATATCTACTGAATTACATTTGACTATAAGTTAATCGACCAGTAGACATGTTTATTTTATTTTACTGGTATTAAAATGTTTAAGATGGATGAATTTTTAAAATGTGTCAAACTCCATTTGTAAGTGAAATTTATTTAGTACGTGTCTGTTTTCGTCTGTATTATGTCTCGTAATATCGAGCATAAAATGCACGCTTTATTTTTGATTTAGGAAATGATTTGTCATGAATATTCAACAGATTGAATAATTGTTGCTTTGTTTTCCCAGATAATTTGTTGTAATCCACATTGTTGTTGAAACATTTCAAAAGTTATTACGATTGTTACAAACATAATTCAGTTATAATTTGTAAGAAAGTATTGTAGAGAAATTGTTGTTTAAAAATGCAGACTTTATGATGTAGGTAGGACAGTACCTTGTATCTTTTAAAAATAATTTATTGCATTCATCTGAAAACAGCTTAAGTTATATTTAACATTCCGAATATGAATTAATAAATCAGTATCATGACACACTAGATTTGTACGTACGTAACATATATGATATTTCGATTTGAATGGTGATTAATAGCTAGTTACAAATAGAAATAGTTATACGGTTTCGAAGGAATAAGTAATAATTTTTTTATTGCTAATTTAGTTAAAATATTTTGTACAGATTTCGCAAATAGGCTGAGAAATTAAACCTTCAGTATTTGGGCTATAAACATTTGTACTTTCTCAAAAATTATTATTACTAAATAATTTCAAACATATTTACATACAAACATACTTTAAAAACAACATTAAAATTAAAAAAATAAATAAATATATCATCACGACACGATACCACTGAGCCACCTACCCCATATTAAAATTATAAATAAATAAAATAAATATATCCTCACGCCTTTTACCCATTACTGGGTGTGGCACTCTGTCTAAGCAGATCTCGGTAAGTGATATATTTTTCACGTGAAGTGCGGTTACCAGTCGTTAAATCACGGCCCCCAAAGATATTAGTAGAGGAGGAGCCACATGGATAGATTTAAATTGGAGAAAATTATTTGTCGGCTGTGGAGATCGAACCAGGGTTCTCAAGATCCATTCATGGAAATTAATTTGATATTTTTACCGACCAGACACAAAGCAACAATGAAACCACCAAGGATATTATTGTTCCAGAAACACGCATTAAAAAGTGGTTTTTTAGTACATGTGTGACAAACAAATATTTCTTCTCTTTATTTTTCAATTGATGGGAAAAAATTGTAGTTTCTCATAGGGTCGTAGAAAAAATTTATTTATTCTGTTTCATAATTTTGTATAATAATAATTGTATCCACTAATTATCTTAATTTAATTTCTGAGATATATCTTAGTAAAAGAGAGAGAAATATAAAATGAAACCAATTGAACCAATCATTTGCTTTTATTTCAAAACACCTTATTTGGTTGAAGTTAGATAATACTATTTAATTTGTACATTTTATTATTTTCCTTTAACTTTCAGTGTTAGATAATGGTCGAGTTCTTGTTCTAGTTATTAAAGTTTTATTTCTTCTAAGAAAAACTTATTTTTATTTTCATTTTTAAACCGTTTAACAAAGCCTACTCAATTATTATATTAGCTTCAACGCTTTGGAGAATTTAGATTTTATCAGTTTATTGAAAGGCACACAAAAGGTACATTAGCAAATTTTATAATTATCACAGTTTGCATAATTTGATTAAAAAATTCTATACGAGCTGAAGTTTCGTCATTAAGTTGCCAATTAAAATTTTAACAAATGATCACGTTTTTGAACTATATATTATTTGACTTTCGATTTATAATTTGCCAAATTTTACACACGGATTGTGTGTTTAGTACCGTTCAACTTTTTGTTAGAGTTACTCAGAAGAAAAAGAAACTAATGTGTTTTTTGCGTGGTTGATTAAAATTCATACATAGTTATCAAGGACGAAAATTGTCGAGATGTAAAATTAGATCTAATCTTTGCTATTTAAATCTGTATTCACAAATATAAATTTGGCTTAATGGTAGGTTACAAACCCGTTAAGTGTTTATTTTTAGTATAGTCATTTGCTGTCTGTTGCTCTGTATTTTTGTACGTATTTAATTTCTTATAAATATTAAATTATTGACATTATAGTCAGATTGTGGAAATATAAAAATCATATGCATTCGCACCTTTTACACGCTTGATAACTGTTACAAATAATCGGCGAACTAATCAAGATTTTTTGTGTAATGTTACTCGCAATTTGTCAGGAATGTAAAGCGATATGGGTGGCGTCAATTTGTTACAATCAGGGTTCGAAGATATATATCGATCGATATATATCATGATATTTATTTTGATATATATCGTCATATTTTTGCAATGATATATATCCATTATATAAAAATATCAAATAGTTTTTGAGATATAGCCTCCGGAGAAGTGAAATTTTTCGAATTTTTCAGTTTTTCTACTTTTACGAGGCTATATCTCGAAAACTAAATGTGATATGAAAACGCGGTCAACGGCATTAATTTTCTCGTGCTTCAGTTAACTTATAAACATAGTTTCAGCGATTTTTATTTTTTTCAATTTTCCGCCAAAAAAATCGCAAAAAGCGGTTTTTTAACATTTTCTCGAAAACCAGAAGTCATATGCATTTGAAGATTGCATCACTGGATTCAGTGGGTCAAAATACATATGTATGTAAATTTTCGTTTTAATAATCCTACGATTAAGGATTTTTGGGAAAATTGAATTAAAATCTGAAAAAACCAAAGGGGTACCCCTTAGGAAATAATTAAAAATATTAAATTGCATAAAATTGTATGAAAATTTGCTTATAAGTCAATTCGGACACGGGGAATTCAACGCCGTTGAGCGCATTTCCATATCTTGTTTAGTTTTTGAGATATAGCCTCCTGAAAAGTGAAATTTATCGAATTTTTCAGTTTTTCTACTTTTCCGAGGCTATATCTCGAAAACTAAATGTGATATGAAAACGCGCTCAACGGCATTAATTTTCTCGTGCTTCAGTTAACTTATAAACATAGTTTCAGCGATTTTTATTTTTTTTCTATTTTCCGCCAAAAAAAATCGCAAAAAGCGGTTTTTTAACATTTTCTCGAAAACCAGAAGTCATATGCATTTGAAGATTGCACCACTGGATTCAGTGGGTCAAAATACATATGTATGTAAATTTTCGTTTTAATAATCCTACGATTAAGGATTTTTGGTAAAATTGAATTAAAATCTGAAAAAACCAAAGGGGTACCCCTTAGGAAATAATTAAAAATATTAAATTGCATAAAATTTTATGAAAATTTGCTTATAAGTCAATTCGGACACGGGGAATTCAACGCCGTTGAGCGCATTTCCATATCTTGTTTAGTTTTTGAGATATAGCCTCCTGAAAAGTGAAATTTTTCGAATTTATCAGTTTTTCTACTTTTCCGAGGCTATATCTCGAAAACAAAATGTGATATGAAAACGCGCTCAACGGCATTAATTTTCTCGTGCTTCAGTTAACTTATAAACATAGTTTCAGCGATTTTTATGTTTTTTCAATTTTCCGCCAAAAAAATCGCAAAAAGCGGTTTTTTAACAGTTTCTCGAAAACCAGAAGTCATATGCATTTGAAGATTGCATCACTGGAATCAGTGGGTCAAAATACATATGTATGTAAATTTTCGTTTTAATAATCCTACGATTAAGGATTTTTGGTAAAATTGAATTAAAATCTGAAAAAACCAAAGGGGTACCCCTTAGGAAATAATTAAAAATATTAAATTGCATAAAATTGTATGAAAATTTGTTTATAAGTCTATTCGGACACGGGGAATTCAACGCCGTTGAGCGCATTTCCATATCTTGTTTAGTTTTTGTGATATAGCTTCCTGAAAAGTGAAATTTATCGAATTTTTCAGTTTTTCTACTTTTCCGAGGCTATATCTCAAAAACTAAATGTGATATGAAAACGCGCTCAACGGCATTAATTTTCTCGTGCTTCAGTTAACTTATAAACAGGGTTCGAAGATATATATCCATTATATAAAAATATCATATAGTCTATAATAAATACAGTATACCTCTCATTATTACTTTCATTAATTCTGTTAAAATTATATTTTAAAGATAATTCTTACTTTACTAGTTTTTGACTAACTTCACATCAACGACATAAATCCAAATTGTGTGTCATTTGTGATGTCATTAACGGCAAAGTCTGAACCATTTCCAAAATTTTTATTTGGTACTCATTTTAGAAATACAAATCCTTTAATATGGTGGAAAAGTGTAACTATCAATGAGTCAGAGTGGCCAAATAAAAGTACATTTATTGAACTATGTGAACAGTTACACACTGCTGTAACAGCAACAGCAGGGCTGGAACGATATTTCTCCACTTTTGGCATTGTTCAATCTCAATTACGTAATCGTCTCGGTATGTTTAAATATTTAAACCAAAAAGAAACTACAAAAAAAACTAATTTAAATTGGATTTGGCCAAGTGAGTCTATCTGCAACGCTATGTTCAGGAAGTTCATCAGACGATGATGATTTGCCCCTATTTAGGATATAGGATTATTTAAATATTCTTACTATTCTTAGTACTATATAATATTTGTGTATCCATTCAATGTATATTTACTTTTTTTCATTACCTATGTTAATTTTTTATTTAGGAGTAATAATTTATTTTGTATTTCCTATTGTGATAATAAATGTGTACAAAAACTAAAATTAAAAAATAAATATCCAAAAAGTTATATTTATCTGATATATATCCTATATATCAGATATTTTGATATTTATTATAAATATCATGATATTTACGAACCCTGGTTACAATCAAGAACTTCTAGTATACATTGGGTTATTTCTTGGGTGAATTTAGTATAAGAATTAAGGTCAGATAGAAATAATTTTGAAAAATCATGAACCTTTGCTAAGGAATAACTCAATGCATACTAAAATTTGTTGGTTATAACGAATTGGCGCAACTCATGTCACTTTACAAATTTCTAACAACTAAACATTACATAAAAAAATACTTCGCCGAGTATTTGTAGCTCAAGTGGTAGAGTCACCCAGCCTGTGAAAGGTTCTGGATTCAAATCTTCGCAAATAATCATGGTTTTTCAAAGTGAATTCTATATAAATTTTATTCAATTAAACTTTAAACGGCATAATATGTACTTATTTTTATGTTTCTCTGAACAACAGGAACTTAATCCCAATTACAGTAACTTAAAGTTGAATCTGAACCACTCAGATTGAATCAAAATTTTTGATATACGAGTAAGTCAGCGAGATTTGAGTGTGGGATCCTTTGCTATGTCCCATCAAATGGAGTAGCATCCATCAATTAATTAATCTTCACCAAACAGTCTTATCATATCACCCAACACTTCATCCCCATTTATAACTCCTTTCATATAAACTCTTAATTTATTTAACAACAAAGACAAAATTAATTGTCATCCAACACTTGGTGAAACTAGGTTTAATAAAAAATAAACACTTGGCTAAGTCTCACAAAATTCAGCCTCCAAGTCACCTTATGAGGGCATCGTCAGAGTATGGTATAACTCACTTCTCCACCTAGAACCTATACCATACTGATGAGCTCTAATAAGAGCGAAACGCGTCTATGGTTACTAACTGTGCTGGCCAGCCTCTGACGATGCCCTCATAAGGTGACTTGGAGGCTGAATTTTGTGTTTATTTTATACTTTTTATCATAATTTATTCTTCGTTCGCGCAACAAACTTCAACAGAAATTGCCAAACCCGTACGTCTATTAAGAAAATATGTACCGAATTTATATTTATCATAATTATCATAAATATGTCATAATATGGGGTAGGTGGCTTAGTGGTATCGAGTTGACCTGTGGATCTTGAGAACCCTTGTTCGATTCCCACAGCCGACCAACAATTTTCACCAATTTAAATCTACCTCTGTAGCTCCCCCTCCACTAATATCTTTGGGAACCGTGATTTGACGGCTGGTAACCGCACTTCACGCGAAAAAATATATCACTTACCGAGATCTGCTTACGGCAGAGTGTCACACCCAGGAATGGGTAAAAGGCGTGATGATATATTTATTTTATTTATTATTTACTTACTGAGATCTGCTTAGGCAGAGTGCCACACCCAGTAATGGCTAAAAGGCGTGATGATGATATATATGTTATAATAATATTTCAATTAAATGTTTGCCATTTCGTGGTCATTTTTCTTCTGTTAATTTTACCAAAGACTTTATTTGCTTGAAAGCAAAAGTATTATTAATAGTATTTATAATAAATTAATCAA
Organism: Pterostichus niger; assembly: GCA_947425015.1. NCBI lineage: Eukaryota > Metazoa > Arthropoda > Insecta > Coleoptera > Carabidae > Pterostichus > Pterostichus niger. The sequence goes on along the minus strand of OX380340.1, from coordinate 35,886,801 downwards.
AATTACCAATAAATTGAAGTGTATTTTGTTGAAAAACATGACAGCTGTACATAGACAAGGTTCGCTAAAAAGTGAAAAGAAAAATGGGCGACATCACATCTCGTTGTGGTTCCAGTGAGTTAATTGTTGTGAAAGGCTTGGCCAAATATTAAAAACGGCACGTACCAAGGTTAGATCTATTTGTCTTGTTTTACTTAATAATAGTTCACTTTAATTTAAACTACTTTAATTGTAATTATTTGTAACAAACTCATTAGTTTTTGACACCATCATTTGGAAACAAACACAGAAGGTTTTACATGGCGTAAAACAAGTGCATACAATTCAAAAAAAATCAATTTATTTATAAATATTTATAGTACTTCTGTAGCGTCGCTATCAAGTAGTTTGGCGACGTTACATTTTTGTACATTTTTGGATGATCGGGTTTTAAAAAAATGAGTTTTCAAGATAGTAAGTTATGTTGACAAATTACTGATTGATAAGTAATTACATATCATTCAAGAGCTGATACTCGTATCTAAATAAAAATTAAATATTTCTCCGTGGCAGCATAGCAACTATGAAATTATACTATTTCTACTCCCGTAATTGAAACGACAATAACATCTTAATCACATGTTGAGAAGCCGTGGCTTTTTAGTCAAGGCTTCAAATATTAAGCACGGAGTTAAATGTATTTTTACAAGCGCAGCCGATGCTGCCTTCATTTCTTTATAGATTCGTTGTTAGAGAAGTGGGCGTAAGTGAAGAATTATGAAACAGGTGTACAGGAGCGAATGGATGGATGTTTGTTGCGTGATGATGGATTTTGGTTGTGAGGAAAGAAAGAGTTCGTATGGAGGAAGTGTTAATGTGGTCGAAATGAGTATCGTGTGTCAGGATGAGAATGTTGATGTGAACTGATGCTCTATGAATGTTTCAGGGATTCGTGCTGCCCCATTTAATGGGATAATAGCGTGATGTTATGTATCTTCAAGCAACTGTCATTGTAACTTACCGTACTTTTAAAATAAAATATAAATCTTTACAGTTTGTTTTTGTCTTAATGTGCGGTTGTAGAAAAAGTACAATATGTGACTCATTTTATAAACTCTTTAGTTACTTGTTTTTTTAACTTGTATCTATAAAGATTATTATAAAACTATTAAAAATGACAACTAAACATTTTTATAACGTCAATATAATTTTCAAATAATTCTAAATTTTAATTTTATTATGCAAAAATGTAATAAGCATTGCTGTCAGTATTGGATGTAATGGAGATCTCTATTTTATCTTGATGTGCAAAATTATTCTCATCTCTCTTTTGAGGATTTTTTTTTGGCATATTTATTGTTTCCTCAAAATTATCGAATTCAAACGTAAAAAACATAGTTATATATAAATAATAAATATTTATAAACAAAGTAATTGTTTATTACTTTCTTTTTAACCGTTTTTGAGTAATGAAATCAAAATTTTATACTTAGTTTCACAGTCTGATAAGTTAGCAGAGCACTAACCATTATTATTTAATAGATTAAATTCTTATAAATTGGCAAGTGGTAATGAAATGAATGCATTGGTAGCTGGTTATCCAAATAATTTTGCAAGTCATACAAAGAACCAAGTACGTAAGTGATTGATAGAGTGACAGAAAACTGATATCTGTACCATATCTTTACGACTATAATAATCTATTTAGTATTTAGGATAAATATTACATGTTATTTGTCTAGACAAAGAATTTTTTAAATTAATCATGCTTAGATATCTAGATCTACTTGTGAGAAGGTAATATTGAACACATAGTTTACAATGAAATCATTTTCAGAACTTGCCAAAAATATATTCGAAATTGTGTGTTTATTTCTTAGTGTAAATCTTTCCTAAATTATTTTACAGGATAAAGTTGAAATTAAAGTGATAACAAATTTAGTTTTCTGATCTGTGCATCTTTTGTTTGAAACATATTAGAAACAGTTGATACTTACATTCTCGATAACGTCATTGCCAAGTAATTTTGAAAATAATGTAGGTATTTTTATAGCTTTGCTTCGAATGAGGAACTAAACGACTGCATCTAATTTTCTTAACGACAGAAACAAAATTAAAATTCTTAATTTAAAGTTCACTTGTTTGAAACATGTTTTTGTCTGCTGCACAGCTATAAGCAACAGCTGTGTAGATATTTAAGAAACAATCACCACGCCTTATAATTAAAGCCACGACTTTATGACACCAGGTTGAGTTCAAGATCGTGCTGTGATTGAATATCATGCGATGTGCTTTGTTATTGTCTTTCAAGGTTACCTACCACTTTTACACAGACTTCTTGTTTAGAAAATACTGTTGTCACAAATAAAATAAATAAATAAATATATCATCACGCCTTTTACCCATTACTAGGTGTGGCACTCTGCCTACACAGATCTCGGTAAGTGATATATTTTTTCGCTTGAAGTGCGGTTACCTGCCGTCAAATAATGGCTCCCAAAGATATTAGTGGAGGGAGAGCCACAGGGGTAGATTTAAATTGGTGAAAATTGTTTGTCATCATTTACGCAAATTCTACCATACCATCTTTTATACAAGCTCCTTTCATCTTTCGTTCAACAACTCTTCAATCATATCCATCCATTTATTTCAAGAAATCTTAAGTCGTTTACGCAAACTTTCATCCTCAATTTCACTAGTCTTTATTTCGACATACGTTCCACATGTCCAAACCATTTCAACTGAGAAATAATCACTCTTTTAATACTATTATTCTCAGCGTCACACTTAAATCAGTTAATTAAAGTCACGGCTTGACTTTGTCCAACCGTTTAACATGTGTTCTATAGACTTGAAAGAAAAGATGCAGCTATGAAATTAATTTATTGATATTTCGTTCGATTCCTACAGTCGACAAACAATTTTTAGTACCCGTCTGGCTTTCGCTCCACATCTTTGAAGGTCTTGATTTGACAGATGGTAATCATTCTTCACGCGCATAAATAAATAAATAAATATATATATATATACAGGGTGTCTCAAATAACATTACGTTCTTGAATATCTCGAAAAGAATGCATCTTAACAACAAGTGTGTCGAATCAAAACCTTCATAGTTTTGAGGGGGACATCGGATTCTGACAAGATGCCCCCCCATACCCTAAGGGGGGTCTGGAAAGGGGGTCGACTTAAAATCTTAAATAAATACATACAACTGTAGAAATGTTACTCCTCATTTATTGAAACAACAGATGTCATTTTTTATCAAGTTAATGACGCAATATTAATTAGTTAATTTTTCCTAGCAAAGTCATATTTTTACGATTATAGCGCCACCTGTTGGGTGTACAAAAAAAGTTTCCGAATAAAACCAACATACTTTTTAAGCTCTTTCCGAATCTGCAATAACAAATAGAGGTTCCTATTTAAGATTTTTAAGTCAACCCCCTTTCCAGCCCCCCTAGGGGTGTGGGGGGCATCTTGTCAGAATCCGATGTCCCCTCCCCAAAACTATGAAGGTTTTGATTCGGCACACTTGTTGTTAAGATACATTCTTTTCGAGATATTCAAGAACGTAATAGTATTTGGGACACTTGTATACCAGCTGTCAAATTACGGCCCCCAAATATGTTAATGGAAGGGGAAAACGGCGATAGTTTTAATAGGGTGAAAATTGTTTGGTCGGTTGTTGGAAATTGAACCCGGGTTCTCAAATATACAGACTGATTAAATACCACTGATGATACGGCGATGATTTATTTTATTAAAATACGTTAGTAAAAGTTGAAAAAATGTAAGTATTATGTTTGTATAAGATATTTGGTGTTGGGAGAAAACGAAGCTAATTTACTTTCTTGTGTTTTTAGTTAATCGCTAGCTCTAAATTAATAACTGTAAGTGCGCACGATATGAGCAAGGCCTCAGTCAAGGTTACAGCTTTTATAAGGTTAATCATGACTGGCGATACTTTCAACCATGATCAATTCGCAAATCTTACTAAATCCGCATTGTCTTACTGTTCGCGTTACATGTGGTGTGGTTATGCATCATCAGAGCTTGAGCAATATGTAAACGGTGAACATATTAGGTTTTATTAATTTAATTAGTGTATTTATGGAGCGGAGTATAGAATGATCTTGTTGATTTCAAAACAAAGTAAATCATGTTACCAGGGCAAGGCGAACCAAGAGAAATTTATCCAGATTCTTAAAGAGATTCTACTGCAACTATAGTAACTTTCTTGGTGTGCTGGTTTCGAATTTATTACCATTAGGAGTATTTAAACTGTAAAATGAATGTATACTTGGTTGAATTAGATTTAGTGATGGTTGTTAACCAGCATCACAGATGTGTAGAACTTTAAAATGATTAAAGGTGCTTTAAATTTAGATTTTTCGCTATATTTGTTTTGACTATTATGAGATGAAATAATTTCATGGAAATGTAGAAGACTGTTGAAAAGAACCCGAGTTTGATTCCCATAGCCGAAAATTTATTGGCAATACATTAAATTTATTTCTATGGCTTATCTTAAAGTTGCAACTTTAAAAGGAATGATTAACAACTAATAACCAACAAAAATGTTAGCCTAATCCCATCTGTAGAAGTAGAACCTAAAAATAAAATTTTATGTATATAATACACGCGAGGTGAGACGAGACGAAAAATAGAAAATATTGATCTTGTCTCATTTTTTGATCTCGTCTCTTTCCAGTGCGAGTGTCTCAAGAGAGTCTCGTTAAAATTAAAAGTAAATTGCATTGAATTGGTTTATAAGCAAATTTTGAGCAATTTAGTTTTTTGAAAATTTATTAAGAGTATGAGTTGAGATCTTGCGCATTTTTATATCACGTTTAGTTTTTGAGATATAGTCTCGGGAAAGTAAAAAATTTGATGAAATACTTTTTTTTTGAAAGTCAACTCCTCCAGAGGTTTTATCTTAAAAACAAAAACAAGATATGACGGCATTTAATTCCTTGCGACCGAGTTAACTTATAAGCTAATTTGTAGCTAATTGTAAGCGATTTTTTTTTAATTTCTTAGGGGTATCTCTCAGGTTTCTTTCAGTTTCGGACTCTAAAACCATTTTTCGTACATATATTATTACGGAAATTAACATACATATCTATTTGGATCCTCTGATTCCAATGATGTAATTCGCATGTCCATAAAGTCTTATAGTTTTTGAAATAATGTTTTACAAGAAAATTTTGGTAAAAATATTGTTAATTTAAAAATTGTTAAAAATTAGGTTAGAAGTTAATCGAAGCACGAGAAATTCAACGCTGTTGAGTGCATTTTCATATCTCGTTCAGTTTTTGAAATATAGCTTCCAGTCTGTTTAAATTTGGGGAAAAACATATTTCCGGTATCATTATTTTAAAAACCTTTCGGAATGGTTCGCTTTATATTATTGTTAACTAAAAATACCGAAGGGGAGTGTTACAGTTTTAAAACATACGTTAATACTAATCAATGTACATATTTTGCAATGATAAACATTCAAATAGAGGACTGTTTTTGTGTCGTGTCCCAATATCAATGTCTACATAGTTTTTGTTTGTTGTTAGGTGTGTCTCTGTAAGTATATCGCGCCTTGCTGATATATTTGCGAACTTGAATTTTCTGCAAATCATTGCACAAGAAACACATTACTAGGAATAGGAACATTCATACACGGTATATACGTATACTTACTACATATAATATGTGACATTTTAACTGCCAGTTTTTATAAATATTCATATTAATTTACATTTGTTTGTTTTTGTACGCAGTTTATTGATAGATAAACGTTCAAAATGGTCAATACAATTAAAATGTCAGCAGAAGCGAGAATACTAATTGCAGATAATTTCATAGTAGATCTTGGTAACTGATATATTTCTTTGCTTAAAGTACGGTTATTAGCCGTCAAATCATGGCCTCCAAAGATGTTAGTGGAGGGAGAGCCACAAGGGTAGCTGTGGGAAACGATCCCGGGTTTACAAATCTACAGACCGACTCGATACCACTGAGCCACCTACCCCAAGTAGAGGTTTACTAAGTTACTTATTTGCTACGTTGCACAACAGGAAATTAATTTCAATTAAAGTACAGAAGACAAACAACTTATAGTAGAGTTTGAACCACTCAAATGCAGTTATATTATTTATTTAGTAGTTACTTTGTAAAACAGGAACTTAATTCTAATTACGGTAGCTTATAGTAGAATCTAAAACACTCAGATATAATTGTTTTTATTTGGATATAAGTTTAAATAAAAGATATTTGAACGTATGATTTCTTGATTGTTATTTAGTAAATGCAAGTTTTTGTTTTATCCACTGTGCTACAATTGTTACATTATATATTATAAGTTGAATAATACAACATAATATGACGTATGAAGCACTACAATAAAAACTTTAATTTTGTTTTGCCTGTAATTTCAATTAGTTAGTGAATTCTAAATTTAATCCTTCTTATGAATCTGCCTCATATCTTGTTATTGTATCAACCTCTACTTCCTAAATGATTCAATTTGCGCATTTATGCGATAAATAACCTTCCCCACACAGCCGCACATTCATCTAAGCTGAAGGTTATCCAGTATTGGTGCAGGAAGTGATTGTCATCGAACTAACTGACTCAGTATACACCGTTGCTATTAGACCATTCACAATCATTAAACTTCAACTTGAATCATATCAACAAATACAATAAGTACTAACATTACTGTCTATACATTCAAGATTGATTCCACCTTGCAGACATATGGACATTTCCTCAAAAACTAGGCACGAGACACGCCTTTGTCCAGCCATAGTCGGCTGCGCCGCCAAGAAAGAAAGGCACACGTTTACTGTCACTTACAATCTGTCAATTTAATAAATAGATATACACTACTAAACATATTTAGATAAAAATGTCTCACACTTGTCTTCTTTAACCTAGATATACAAATATTATTTTCCTTATTTTTGTTATCATTGTTATTTGTATAGTTTCTTTGTAAACAAATGAGTGCTGAATTTAATGCAGCAGCTAAACATAAATTAATAATATCTAGTCTTGTGCGGAATGAAATTTTAAATTTGGTTTAAATGTTGCAAACATTTGCTTTTATTTATTTAAACAAAGTTTAAAATTTAACTTTTGGCAGTGCAACTAATCATTAGTGCATTTCAAGTTGATGTAAATGTATTTGATTGCATGTTGGTGTTATGTACCAAAAACTGAGATATTACGAAATATAAATGAATTAGTTTCGATTCCTTTCACTGATGATATTTGAATTTTAACCTAATTTATGCTTGTGCCCTTTTTAAGAAAGTTCTGTGGTCGCTAGTTAAACTCCAACGCAAGTAGACCTTGATATTTAGCATTCCATTAAATCCTTTCAAACAAAGACTCACAACAACGTAAACCAGAAACAACTCAATAACAGACATAATTTAATATTTATTATTAAAATAGAATGACGTGTATATTACATTATGAACATGTACAAAACTCAATACTCAGACCATCATCACACACATAACAAGGTTACACAATAATTATAAAAAGATTCACTTCGTTTTCCAAAATGACAAAAGACTCTTCTTTTTATAAATTAGCAGAAATTGTTATTTGAAAGACTGAGATATTTCTTTTATTTTCTAACAGTAGGTAGTTATATTCAGTCTGATTTTAACATTTTAGATTAGAGATAGCTTTTAGATTTACTCAAACAAATTACTTATTTACTGATTCAGATTCAGCTTGAAGTAATTCATCCAAAGAGGCCATTCATTTTTCCAGTTCAATCTGATTTAACTGATCTAATTTAAGTGAACTAAGTGGCAAATGGAACAGTACTATTGTTACTACGAAAAAGTTGTTCAAAATTTATTTTTGGAATATTTGTAAATAGGGTTTCCAAAGGCAGTTTACAAATTACTGATCGATAAGCAATTAACGGGATGCGCAAATTAAACATTTCTTCGTGGTTACATACTTTAAAAATAACTGTCTATGATATTAAAAAGGTATAAAATGTCAAAATAATTTTGAAATATTTCTAAATTTTCATTTTGTTATTGAGTCGGTTAAAAAGTGTTTTACCGATATCGGATGTATTGGAAAAGCCCATTATCCTCAATCGATAGAAGCACTTACCGTTTTTAATACTGAAATAACTGAAGGTCGTTTAATCAAGTTTAGGAAAGATTTCTTGTCATTTTGGAAGCCGCCGTGTACAATTAGCTATTAGGAGAGTAGAACTTAGTTCTTGTTGAAGCTATAAGCAAAACCATCGGGAGATCTTTGCAGAGAAAGTTTACCAGGAGGATAGAACCTGTGAGGAGCAGGGGTGGTAGTATATTGAGGCTGAGGTTGATACTGAGGTTGAGGTTGGTACTGAGGCTGAGGTTGAGGCCTGTATTGAGGTTGAGGCTGGGGTTGGGGCTGCTGATATTGCTGTTGAGGTTGGGGTTGATATTGTGGCTGAGGTTGCTGATATTGCGGCTGTGGTTGAGGTCTATATTGAGGCTGAGGCTGTTGGTATTGCGATTGAGGTTGTTGATACTGCGACTGAGGTTGAGCTTGATATTGAGGTTCTTCGTATTGTGGTTCCTGGTATTGAGGAGGGTTGTACTGAGGATCAGGAGTGTACTGTGGATGAGGTACGTGAGGTTGAGGCAAATGATCTCCTGTTGCCATGAAACCGTCCTTGCCAGCAGTGTAGCTGATGGTACGTTTTTGTCCGGTAGCATCTACGTAGCTGTATGATCCTTTGCGGTTACCAAGAGCATCGGTTTCTTCTTTGAAGTCGGTGCCATCTTCTTGTTTGTAAGATGTACCGAAGCTGCCGTCACCGGTGAGGTAACGTTGTTCGGAGAGGATGGCCGCTTGGCGAGGGTCGTAGCGGTTCTGGGCTAGAGCTGTTGCGCTCAACGCCAATAACACGATCTGGAAAGAAAAAGAATTTGGTTATTAATTTGTCTTCAGTTTTATTATGAAGAAACGATGCAGATTCCAGCAAGATGTGCTAGTTTCAAAACAACAATACATTATACAACTTATTTATAAAACGCGAGTAGCATACACAAATGTAATATTCTAATTATTAAAATAAATTTAATCCTTGAATATAAAAAAAACTATGACTATTGTATTAAGCAAGCCATAGATGTTATGGAAACAATTAATGCTGTGCTGTTATTGGTCAAAATCTGTACCATAATGAGTATTATTAAAGTAGAGATAATATAAATGTAATAAGTAAATTAAAGCATGGGACTAGTTTGAAGTAAGGCAATAAATATTGATGTTTTCTAAAGTGTATTATTGTATATATTTATAATATATCTTTAATTCATATTAATTTATTTGAAGAACTAATTATTAATACGATCCGTAGGTATTTAATGAATATTTATGTTGCTTATAAAAATATAACAGTTTTTCTTGTAAACTTGTTTTATCGTCGTAGTTTTGAATAAAGAAAAAGACCATGAATTTTAATAAGAACCTAATAAATATTAATATCGTTCATCGTAAAAAGTCAAACATTCACCAAAAATAAAAAAACCCCAAGTAATAATAATTAAAAACTGTAGTATTTACTCATATTCCCAATTATCCAAATTAACAATTACTAAAATTTGTAAATAATCTTGCACAATTTATCCGATCGTAGCTTCCGGGAACCGCCAACAAAATATCGTTCACAAATTACTCACAAATTGTTTCATGTCGTACACCGTGTTCTTGCACTAAAGAGACCGTCTACCTTAGTTGGCAAACAGAGACTGCCCCTCATCGGCTAGAGTCCGGGTTTTATACCAGATCCGCGGCCTTGGGCAGCGGCGAACGAGGCCTCGGTGGTGGAGGACTCCAGAATCTAAGTTTGAAAGAACTTCTTCTTCCGGTGTGCTGCACCAGATGAAGATGGATGCTGCATGAGTATAATATTGATGATATAGGTGTTGGTGTTAATGGATGGTTTAGTTGTTGGTTCATTTGTTATGGAAATATTGCACGTGGAGATTATTTATGGTGTTGGAGGCAGTGTGTACATAGATTTGAATTAATATGTATAATTCTGCTATTAATAACTGGAGTAGGAATTTAGATTTATTGGATTTTAGTCATTATATTTGATTTAAAATTATGTTTACTACTATTCATTGTTAATATAAACGGCAACACTTGATTGATTCGTATTTCTTATATAATTTGTTATATTAATAAAAATATAACTATAACCTGTTTCACACAATTACAATTAGACAGTTTATTGAAAGAACTGAAAACAAAACAAAAAGATAAAAAAAGAAACAAGATACTTGTATTGTTTGTGGATTTGATATTTCAATTTTGATTTCCACAGCCAGACCTAGTAATAAATAAAAGACGTGATGATAATAGCTATTTATTAAACTAGTAAGGAAATGAAGGTTATTACCTTATGCATTTTTTTGAAATTATGAAATTTTGACATATTAATAACAGTTATAAATTCAAAAAATAAAAGAATAACACATCAGAATTCGTCTACCAAGATATCTGTTGCTATGTTACATCATTATTTTACTAGTTAAATAATGCAGTTCATTACCTAACTCAAATAAGTGAAATAAAACGTCTATTTCCTAATGAAAGTAGAAAAATTTGTTTGTATTTAGATATTGTGCATATTTTTATTTTAATTGTTTAAAGTATTGTAAAACATTAAAGTTTTTTTCTTAATAATAATACAAATATTTTACAAATTTAGATGGAATTTCTTATAAACGCTTGGAAGAAAGATAATGAAAAATTCAGTATAATTAAATAAATAAAGTGAGCTATATAGGTACCTGAGTAAATTTCTATTACATTTCAACTAAAAAATTTGGGGAAATTAATAATATGCAATAAAATTGAGCTACATACGAAAATGACTCATTTAAATTAAACTGTATAGGTTCTTTGTATAATACAAACTTGTACTTACATTACTTCTTACATTTCTGTAAGTAAATGTATGGACCTTACAGTGTTGTCATTGAAAATAGGTTTGATTGTTTTGCCAAATAAATAAATATTGCTAACTAAAATGTTGTTTTCATTCATCTGTGTATAATAATCATGCAACACTGTCCATGACAGAAGGTAAACCACAAGAGAACATATTTTAAATTCTTGTTACACTATTATACAATATATTTTGTTATTTGATCTTGTAAACAATATTCGGAGTCATTGAAGCATATAAGTGTGATACAAAAGAAAAGAGAGCCGCATTGGGTACAATAAATATTTAGTTATTAATATTCGAGTGAAGAAAGCATCCACGAATGAATAAATAAATACAGACTTTCAAAAAAGTTCATCAAAATTAAATTCTAAATAATTTTTATTGATACAAATATAAAATAAATAAATAAATATATCATCACGCCTTATTGGGTGTGGCATTCTGCCTAAGCAGATTTCGGTAAGTGATATATTTTATCGCGTGAAGTGCGGTTACCAGCCGTCAGATCACGGCCCTCAAAGATATTAGTGGAGAGGGAGCCACAGGGGTAGATTTAAATTGGTGAAAATTGTTTGTCGACTGTGGGGATCGAACCGAGGTTCTCAAGATCCACAGACCGACAAATAAAGCATTTTTTCTTGTTTATTGTAGAGCATTGAGAAAAGAAAATAGTATGAAAGGAAATAGTGTAATATGTGCTGAGTATTACAGAATATTAGTTCTCAAACAAACGCCTTCAGTGACATTTAGTTTTCTCCTTGTGGTATTGGTAATATAATTCGTCCTTTGTAATTCCACAGAGTTATAAGTATAATAAATCAAATGATTCATAATGTCATTAATATTCTATCTTTTGCATTATCATTAATAATTACAAATCAAACAATGTTGGTAAACAAAACCTTTTCTTTTGTCGCTATGTTACCCAAACTGTAGATATAGTAAATGATATAGATATAAGAGCGATTTACGAAATAGATCTTACATCAAGCAATCATCGCAACATTAAGCAAAAAATGTGAAAGCACAGTCAAATTAAAATTCATAAAACGCCGTAAAAATACTTACGCACTTAACTAAAAAATTTTGGTATAAAATTTTACATTTGAGTGATTATTCAGTCGTTCCACAACTATGTTTTAAGGTGAAACACGCGTCTAATTAGGTTTAAAGTTAGCACCTGATATTATATATAAAACATAGTTATATATTGTACATATTTTTCTAGTTAAAGGTTGAAAGTATTGTTCTAAGTTTCAAAACATTAAATTTATGTGCAAATAATAAAATATCAAACTAAACACTTATCTAAGTCCCACAAAATTCAGCCTCCAAGTCACCTTATGAGGGCATCGTCAGAGGCTGGCCAGCACAGTAACCATAGACGCGTTTCGCTCTTATTAGAGCTCATCAGTATGGTATAACCTACTTCTTCACCTAGAACAAAGTTCACGTGAAGAAACCTAGTTTCACCAAGTGAGCATTTAAAGACAATTAATTTTGTCTTTGTTGTTTTTATGTGCAAATACTTGTAATAATAATGTATCATTACGTCTTTTATCCATTACTGGGCGTGGCATTCTGCCGTAGTATATTTTAGTAAGAAATATATTTGTGCACGTGAAGAGCGGTTATTTGTCTTCAAATCACGGTTCCTAAAGATGTTAGTGGAGGGAGAGCCACAGGGTAATTTTAATATTTAAAATTGTTTGTCCGGGTTTTCAAATCCACAGTGCAATTCGATATTATTGAGCCACCTACCCCATAATGATAATGGAAAATGATTTAAAAATTAGGATTGATTTTTTTAAAAACGGTTGAAAGGAAGTCAGTTAATTGTTCTGCCACATAACAGATCATGGTATGGTCCTCTTTCTCCTCCGTTCTGTTTTCTGCTAACCTTTTCTTATCTTCATTTCTTCCCTCAACTTGTATCTCATCCAGCAACTAATATTTTCTTCTGCCTCTTCCTCTTTTACCCTTCACCATGTCTTCTATAATTTCTTTCAACACACACTCCTTTCATACATTCCTCATTTTTTACTGTATTTGCCCATTTTACTCATTCCATCCTTCTTCACATCCACATCTTTAGTACTTCTATTCTTCTTTCTTCTTCCTTTCTTATAAATTAAGTCTCCGTTTCGTAAAACATAAAACATTTCGCAAAACTTTTCCTTAGATCATTATTATTTAATTGTTCATCTAGCACTGGAAGGAAAGCAGTAAAATTTGCCAAAGATTTCGCTAACTTCATCTGGAAATACGACACTGTTTGCTTGGTTCGGATTCCACTGTACTGTAATTAGAATGAAGTTTCCTCTTCTCTCTGTTTTCTGCTAACCTTTTTTATCTTCATTTCTTCTCTCAACTTAACTGATATTTTCTTCTGCCTCTTCCTCTTTTACCCTTCACCATGTCTTCTATAATTTCTTTCAACACACACTCCTTTCTTACATTATGCCCATCTAGTTCTAGTTTCTTTGCCTTATCTTGTTCATCGTTAACCTTACCTCTCTTACTCTTCTTAATACCTCCTCATTTTTTACTGTATTCTCCCATTTTACTCACTCCATCCTTCTTCACATCCACATCTTTAGTGCTTCTATTCTTCTTTCTTCATCCTTTCTTATAAATTAAGTCTCCGCCTCGTAAAACATAAAACATTTCGCCAACTTTTTCCTAACTTTATCATTATTATTTAATGGTTCACCTAGCACTGGAAGGAAAGCTGTACTTCATCTAGAAATACGACACTGTTTAAGTGGTTCGAATTCCACTATAAACTACTGTAATTAGAATGAAGTTCGTATTGTGCAGAGTAACAAAAAAACATAGCTTAATATTTTAAAGTAAAACTCAATCAGAAATAAAAAAAGTCTTCAACATTAACAGTTAAGTCCAAGGTCTTTGCCAACCCAGAGCGCCATAATAAACTGTCTCCATTCTGCAAAAAACACTTGACAATCTCGCACAGCGACCGGAACTGACAATAAGAACAGAACGTTATTGGTATGTGTTCACGTTCAACGTTCAGTGGTCGTTGGCTACGACACGAGGTGAACCACTCACACAGCGTGACTCCAGAGAATTGTAGGGCAACACACCTAGTCAGACCTTTCCCTAACCGTGGGTGTAGCAAACAACACTCATTATCTTGTTCATATAAAGCCAAGAGAAATGGTTTGTTTGTATTCAATTCAAAACTAACTCAAAATATTTGAAACTATATCGTACATGGCAATCAAAGTAAAATTAGATAATATTACTTTCATGTTTAAGAAAATATATAGGTAAATTAAAAGTATAAGTAAGTAAATTGAATTAAAAAGAATGTAATTCAGTTCATGTCTTTAATATGTTTAAATAAATAAATAAATATATCATCACGCCTTTTACCCATCACTAGGTGTGGCACTCTGCCTAAGCAGATCTCGGTAAGTGATATATTTTTTCACGTGAAGTGCGGTTACTAGCCGTCAAATCACGGCCTCCAAAGATATTAGTGGTGAAGGAGCCACAGAAGTAGATTTTTTAAATTGGTGAAAATTGTTTGTCGGCTGTGGGGATCGAACCAAGGTTCTCAAGATCCACAGGCCGACTCGATACCACTGAGCCACCTACCTTCATGCGAAGAAATATATCACTTACCGAGATCTGCTTCGGCAGAGTACCACATCCAGTAATGGGTAAAAGGTGTGATGGTATATTTATTTATTTATTTTAAATCTGAACTGGAGTTAAAATTAATCTTCTTGTTCAAAGTTTATATTTTATTTATTTATTAAAATAAATAAAAATTAATTAAAATATCTGTTAATTAAATCTGAAAGTGCCCCATTAAAAAAAGAAGTTATTGTGTGTAAATTGAATCGTATGAAATATAGCTATTTAATTGTGGCTTACGGCAGTTTTTAAATTAAAAAAGTGAAACGGAAGGAAATTACAGTCACAAGGCAAGAAAATAAGCTAATGAAATAAAAATGACCGGGTTTCGTGTCAATTTTGTAAATATCACTTGGTAATATTAATTAAATTCGTCCGGAAATAAGCTGAAACCTTGCTGACATTGATTTGACATTGTTTTTGGATGTGACCAGTAGAATTTATGGAGATTTTATCATCTATATTCACGCGAATATTTCAAATGAAGGCAAGAAGTTCTTGCTACACTTCCTTGCTAGTTGGTAATACAGATTCATTATTAATTTAATGCACTTTTAAAAAATAATTAGATATATTAGTACCTCTTTACCCTTATTTCTAGGATATAATTTTTTTAAATATAGTAAAAACGTAAATTAATATTTCAATTAGATTACAATGTTAAGAATGATTATTTTTTTTTTGTTATAAATCTTTTAATAGATGGTGATTATATTGGGCGAAATTGGATTGGTGTCCTGTTAAACTTCGAATCTAGTATCTTAAGAAAACGCTTTAATAGTATGTTATGCATCAAGTGAGGGAAACAAGCGATTATTCCCTTGTGTGAAGTTGGCAAATCTCGACTTCACACAAGGGATAATCGCGCCCTCCCGTGAAGCATATTATACTATTCGTAACAAGTGCACAAAAATTACTGTTTTATCGGGACAAATGTCAAATATGGGTTGCGTAACTAGTTACCTAGGAAACGCCGCAAACAGCTAATAATCGTAGTCTCTAAGGAGAGAAACATCGCTCTAGGGAAAGAAACATAATGTTTCTCTCCCTAGGGGAGAAAGGCAGTGTTTCTCTCTCTAAAATTAGGGAATAAGAACGTGTTTCTTGTGCTTGTGTTACGAAAATAACTATGTATTAATTAATTAATTAATTATTAATTAATGTTGTATTGCTATCATATAATTACACATACATTAATTAATATAGAAGTATGTATGAAAATGCATTACTACATAATTATTTCAAAATATAGAAAATATTTTCATTTCTTTATTATCTCAAATTATTAAAGTTTAATTTTTTTTTATATGAACCCTTTAATAAAGTCAATTAAATATGCGCAATTCAATAATATTGGTAAATTATTTTAGAACAAAAATCATTTAAATCAAAGAGTAATTTAGTTATTCATATTTTATACTTTTTTTAAGAAACGTATAACAGTTTTATAAATATATATATATATATATATATATATATATATATATATATATATATATATATATATATATATATATATATATATATATATATATATATATATATATATATATATTGATGTCGTTACTGTCAAATGCATATGAAATACTAGATATACCTATGTTATAATAATAATTTATACTGCAAATATACGAAGAAAAATTTCAATTTCATATTGACAGTAATAAAACCATCTACATACCAGAGTACATCATATGTTTGATATGAATCATAGACATATAATAAATATAAAAATTATCAGTTTTTATATCATAATTATCCATAAAATATTATTTAATAATGAATACTTTTATTTGCACTGCGATATGCACCATAAATTATAGCAGTACCCACCTACATTTTTAAATTTTACATTCACAAAATTATATTGCAGCATTTTTTTTCTAACTTGCTAATTAGGTATTTGAAAGGTCTTTACAATTATTTCATATACACACCAGCATACTTCACATTATTAAGTTGTTTTAATAAAAATATTAAACGAATAAATATATGATATAAGTACACAAATGCATATATCAACTATATGAATTAAACAAAAATCATTAAAATTTCTTTTTCGTAACACATGCACAAGAAACACGTTCTTATTCCCTAATTTTAGAGAGAGAAACACTGCTTTTCACCCTAGGGAGAGAAACATTATGTTTCTCTCCCTAGGTAGGATGTTTCTCTTCCTAGGTAGCATGTTTATCTCCCTAGAGAGATGTTTCTCTCCATAGAGACGATTATTAGCTGTTTGCGGCGTTTCCTAGGTAACTAGTTATGCAACCTATATTTGACATTTGTCCCGATAAGACAGTAAAAGTATAATATGCTTCACGGGAGGGAGCGATTATCCCTTGTGTGAAGTTGGCAAACCGAGACGTAAGCGAGGGCTGAAGGCTCGCGGGAATAATCGCTTGTTTCCCTCCCTTGATGCATAACATACTATTTTTCTTTAAATATTAAGAGAAATACACCAATTAATTTTAATTCTATATAAACATACTTGAGTTATTTCTAGACTATTTAAAGAAAATAACTCATTATAATTATTAATAAAAATATTCATTCTTGACATTATTATGATAAAGTTATTTACATAAGTTATTAAACAAAAAATATATAAATGTGTAAAGAAATATAAATTAATTTGATGTCTATATTAACAAATCTCAATTATTTCTTGACCATTTAACAAAATAAATCTTTTGCAACAAAAATACAATAAATGTCAGACATATTAATAAATCATGAATAATCATGAAACTGTTCTTAAGAAAGCAAACTGTTAATTAACTGGAAAGCATTAAAAAGGTTCCAAGGAAAAAATGCATTTAAATATTGTAAAAACCGTCAGCTATACCGCACCCTTTACAATCAGTTTTAGCTTTGTGGAAAGGTCGTCTTTTTGACCAAGATAAGATTGCAAAAGGAGTCTTGCTTTCGTTTGTTGTTATTTTGTGTTGTACTGCTGTTGTTGTATGCCAAGGAAATGTTTAGTTTAATTTCAATTCAGGTGAAAGCTGAGTTTTATTTAAGTATTGACGACTGACGAGTAGTTTCAATATATTCATTGTTAACAATAAAAAAGTAAATAATGTTTACTATTTACTTTGTTTACTTTTTATCAATGTACACAATTGGACAATTGAAGAAAGGTAAAAGTAATGTTTCGAAAGACTATTAATTAGATTGTCGATTTGTATTAAGACTTAAGTGATTGGTATTTATAGTGATTATCAGCGACAAAAATTATAAATTATAATATTATAGATATTCTGATCGAAGATGGTGAATCCTCTTTGGGTTTCGGTAAATTCCTCCTATAGTTTCAAATCAATTTTAATCTAATTATTATACACGTTCTTATTCAATAATTTTAAAAGAGAAACACTTCTTTTTTCCCCTAGGGAGAGAAACATTATGCTTCTCTCCCTAGGTAGGATGTTTCTTTCCCTAGAGAGATGTTTCTCTCCCTAGAGACTACGATTATTAGCTGTTTGCGGTGTTTCCTAGGTAACTAGTTACACAACCCATATTTGATATTTGTCCCGATAAGACAGTAATTTTTGTGCACTTGTTACGAAAAGTATAATATGCTTCACGGGAGGGCGCGATTATCCCTAGTGTTATCACACGCGGGAATAATCGCTTGTTTCCCTCCCTTGATGCATAACATACTATTACAGGTCAAGATTGATTTGCTGGTCACCAAGTAATTTCAATTGTTTTTTAATATTGCTAACTTTAGGCCTTTAAAATTTATTTTTGCAATACCCAAAATTATGTATGACTCAGTTTACTTACGAACTTAAAATATTGATACTTCTATTAGTGGTTTGATTTTATTAGTACGGTGACGTGGGTAGTGTTACGGTTGAATTCTACTCAATCTAAAAATATATTAACTACCACACTGCGGTTCGGTTAGTCCGAATCCTGTACTGTAATTGGTTTTAAGTTCCTATAGTACAGAGTACCATAAATAAATAAATATACAAATTTTAGTAATTATACTAATTTAATTTTATACTAATATTCGATTTCTTTTTTTCAGGTAAGTCGATCAAATACAACTACAATTATTTATCAGAAATTTGTAAATAGTAAGTACCTATTTGATTAATACTTAATATATAGTTATTGTTCAAGAATTATAATCATTCTCTTTTAAGAATTGTAAGAATACTCTTGAACTTCAAATCAGTACAATGACTTTATAGGTTTTTGAGTTATGAACTTGACAGTTAATGTTTCAAATACCTAATAAACTAGTTTGCATTCTTAATCATTATGTTCAAGACGTTGAAATGAGATCAGGTTAAGATTTCGTAAGACATTTTTAAATCTTCAAACTTGTTTATATCGCTGTCAACGAAACATTCAAATGTCATATCTCATTAATAAATTTATTAACATGTTTTTAAGAAATCGTACTACATTACTTAACAGCCGATAGAAATATTGAAAATTTTCTATTACTTGACCTAAGGAAAATTAATAAAGGGAATTTTTTTTCATGTCAAAAATGTCAGTTTGACATAGGTATTCATTACCAATTTTATTTACTTGATACAAGTTGCCATATATATATTATTCTGTCATAACTTGTTTATTTGAAGCAAAATATAAATAAATAAATATATCATCACGCCTTTTACCCATTACTGGATGTAGCATTCTGCCTAAGCAGATTTCGGTAAATGATATATTTTTTCGCGTGAAGTGCGATTACCAGCCGTCAAACCACGCTTTCCAAAGATATTAGTAGAGGCAGAGCCACAGGGGTAGATTTAAATTGGTGAAAATTGTTTGTTGGTTGTGGAGATAGAACCAGGGTTCTCAAGATCCACAGGCCGACTCGATACCTCTGAGCCACCTACCTCATATAAATATAAAATATGAAACCTAAATTATTAGTACTTTTGTGTTGGTATCGTTACGATTATCTTACAGAATGTATCCTCGAGCATTAATTCATATCCGGCAATTATTTTATCGTGCAATCTGCACTCGTGTTCCACTCGTGCAAATTAATATATTGTTGGAATGCACTCAATAAAGTTTCAGAAAAGAATCAATGCTCTGGGGAGACTATAATAAAATATTTATAATAATTATATGCAGTAGAAATATTTACATTATTTTGTATAAAACAAAAGGTATTACTTATATTTTTTATGATATAAATAAAGTCATGTTTTACATCATCAACAACATCCATTTCATATCTGAAAGTAAATGATGAAATGTTAATGTATTCTTTGAGTTATTCTTAATTAAAATAGTTGTATTTTAACTTCTTTTGAGATTATTTACATTTAAATTTATGTGCTCTACTTTATATAACTAAACACCTTGTTGACTTTTGACATTAAATCTGGTGTTTGAAACCAAGCTCACACGTGAGCAACGCGGACTAATATAAGCTACACATGGGATTAATAAAAATGTGTCTCACATATGTTACTTTTACATTCTACACTCTTGTTAGTTAGCTGGACTATGCGTTAGGCGATATTAAAAGCTTAAAATTTTCTGACTTTGTAAAATCGAGGAGAGTGCAAGAATGCTTCGGAGTGTCTCAGGTATAATACCTGGAAGGCGTATATAATTCTACAAATTTCAGTCTGAAACTTTAGACCAGAGATTGGAAACTGCAGAAAAATGGGCTCGGTGTAGATTTAGGGGATGTAAAAAATATTTGGTTCAACTTCGAGTTTAGAATTTTTTTGAAGGGTTCAGTATCGGTTTAAATAAAAAAATCATCATAAATCAGAAAATCGGTACATATTGTAAATTAGTAGCGATACAAATATTTTTGATTTGCCCATTCACCAAACAAAGGTTTCTACAAACCTTGTGGTCACTAATAGGTGAATTCTGTATCATACCAGTACATTTTAACGGTCTGTTATAGTTATTTACGTATGAATTTTTACGGGCGAGCTGGAAAGTTTGTAAGGAGAGCGATGAATGAGTGAGCCTTCATAATCCAGTGAGCCCAATAAAGATTAATTGCAAGCGTACCGCGTACTAAATTTTATTTCCACTTTCACAGCGTTTTTTAAATTAATTTTTATTAGTTTCATAAGAAGATACATTCCATTTGTAATCAAAGATTGTTGTCGATTTAATTTAAAGCTAAACGTTATCATGGTGTTGTGATCGTTGTAATGAAATAGTATGTTATGCATCAAGGGAGGGAAACAAGCGATTATTCCCGCGTGTGAAGTTGGCAAACCGAGACGTTAGCGAAGGCCGAAGGCTCGAACTGAAGTCGAGGTTTGCCAACTTCACACAAGGGATAATCGCGCCCTTCTTTGTCTCTAGGGAGAGAAACATCTCCCTAGGAAGAGAAACATGCTACCTAGGGGAGAAAAGCAGTGTTTCTCTCTCTAAAATTAGGGAATAAGAACGTGTTTCTTGTGCCTGTGTTACAAAAAAACAACTACTGTCAACAGTTTCATGAATTTTAAAAGTAAATAATGTGAAAAAACGGATTTAATGCCTGACGAAGATTTTGAAGGCGATTTATAAAATATTGTAGATTATGCAAGTAGTTACTTTTAATTAGTTTATATCAGTTTTTTTTATGAGCATTGTAAAATTTTATAGGTCTCTTCTATAAGCCTATAAAATTTTACAGAGCTGCGTGCTGTAATAATTTATTTATGTAGTTTTTACGGCACCGAATAAAAAATGAAAATTTAATTTGAAACATATTGGTTAAAATTTGTAACGGATCGTTGTAGCTGTATATTATGGTATCTAAATTACTAATTTTCTTTGGTAAAATTTCACATTTGCCAAAACAACAAAAAATAACCCCTCCGTGGTCGTCAATGTTCTTCATTTACTTTTTATATTGATAAAAATTAAGACAACTTGAAAGCAAAAATTAATAAGTAGTAATTGCAATCAAATCATTTTGTTTTTACAGATAAATAATTGGTTGTGAATATGCACAAAATGACTTAACTTCTTTGAAAATTGTAATGCAAGTAAATATAAATAATAGGAAGTAAATTGCAACGTAGTTGGCGATGTTGTAATCAGAAACAATGCAGTTCTTTTTTATGCAGCGGTTTCTGCATAACAGCCAATGAAAATGAAAGTGCTGCAACTGCAGCATTCAAAGTCGTGCAAATATTACAGATAGCGGTACACGCATACATACACACATAAAACAACACTATGCGAAACATAATAAACAACATATTCAAAGATTGCTAACTAATATACATTCATCCGCTACTGTGGGTTTTATAATGTTGCACGTAAATACGTAACACAATGCAGGGATAGTGTTAGGATATTAGAAATTTTACACGTGTTTAACATATTTATTAACGTTTTTATTTCTCTTTATTTTATTAGTTTACTGTGTTTCCAGTGGCCGTGGAAGTGGGGTTGCAGGGCTTGCATCCGCAACCCCTGATCATGTTTGGGGGTTGCTTTGCAACCTCTGTTCAGGACACCAAAAATAAAATAAAATACCTAACTAAAATACGAGTACGAATTCAAAATCCAAACCGAGACTATAGCAATAAATTAACAATCCATTACAAGTTATATTAAGTCAGCATGTATACATATTAACAATAGTTTTTTTTACAAACAAAAATTATAAATTTATTCATTATGTCATTCAATTATTCCGGGGTTCGTCGAATTTTGACTTGGAACCGTACTTCAATGTTACAAAAATGACAGTTTCATTTAGGTTTTCTTCATATACACAAAATTTTAACATTGGACATTGATTTAAATAAGGTGATGAAAATATTCATCAATAAAACCGCAAAGCGAATGACAGTTTTCGGAGCAATAGAGTAAAATTGTCTTTTTCAATTTATACAGATGTAAAAACTTTATAAAACTGTTACCTTAATTGACAAAAACATATAATGTATCTCACCTAATTATTCATTTTAATTACCTAAATTTATCTGTGTTCTATTTTTGCTCTGGTCAAAAAAAATTTGCAACCCCTTTCGAAAAAAGGTTCCGCGGTCTCTGTGTGTTTCTGTGCTGATGTTGGAACGAAACAACAGAACGCACCCGTCATTAACGAAAAATAAAAACTTCTAAAGTTGAGAAAGAAAAACTAAATTTCAAAAATATGCTAACGTGAAATGAGACACAGAAGATACGAGTGAAATGAGATACGTTCGTTTCATCGATTAGCTCTTCGATGGAAATAGAGGAACCTCTATTTTTCGTCGATGACGGGTGCGTTCTGTTGTTTCATCGAAGAGCTCTTCGACGCTCTTCGACCAGTGTGCCATAGGCATAAAAGGAAATGATAAAGATCTGAAACTGCGTGATTTGAATATTTTGGTGTATGACTACAGAAAAGAATTACGAAATGTTTCGTATGAAGTGTTATGTTGTACTGGTGTGAGACATGAACAGTTTAAAAAAAGATAAGGAAAGGATTGATATCGTGGATATATATAGAGGAATGCTTGGTATTATGTAGTCTGATATAGTTAGCAACGAACAAGTGTTGGAAAAAGTTAGGGAAAAATGACACTGTATGAAACTGTTTTGAATAGGAAGAGAATGTGGTTGGACCATGCATTGAGAATGAATGAGGTAACAGAAAGGATAGTAGAAGGAGAAGATAAAAGAGGCAGGAGGAGAAGGAAGATGGTAGACGACCTGAAAGAAAGAAGAAGTTATGTGGAAATGAAAAGGCTGGCTTTTGAATAGAAGAAGTTGGAGAAGATGCATATAAGCAGAAAACTATTGATGATGGTGTATGACGAGTGTTAAATTGAGAAGAATGTTGTTATAAGGATAGAAGAATTTATTTCGTGTCAAAAATCTGCCCTCGAGCATGAACTCATATCCGAGCAATTTTATCGTGGATTCCAACAACGTAATCTGCACTTATGTTCCTCTCGTTGTTGGAATGCACTCGGAAAAAATATCCGGAAAGAATCAATGCTCTAAGGAGATAATTATTTATTAATTCTTCATACGTTGTGCTGTTTCTCACAACATTACACAAACAATATCTGCTGGACGACCTTCGCAATTAATTCCACTATTTTTTGTGATAACTCCACAACACATAACTAACTTGCGCTTAACTAAAACTTACAGTCACCAAAAACGAAGGCTATTTACTTACAAAAACATACATTTCTACTGTTTTTAATTCACCGCCATTCCTCTCTACGAACTACGACTGTACTTTAATTAATATTATGCATTTAAATCGCATTAATAACACAAATAATTTATTTATCTCTGCGGGGAAAGAGTCGTCGAAGGTAAACGCTGTTGAAAAGCAAGAGCTGTTGTCCGCTAGGTGAGTTATTAATTAGGTTCGACTTCGGCTTCGAGGTATGTTAGATATGTTTAAATTTTAAGGACAGATGTAGAAATTTACCGACGTGAGCATTTCGTGATAAAGACGTGACAACAGACACAAGGGCATAGAAACTGTAGCAGAATAAACAAATTTATGAGTTTGTCTTCGAATAACCTTATAGTTTGATCAATGAATATTTTGTTCGCGAAATTTATTCTGAAATAAATTTGTTTTAACAGATATGTAGTGCAAATTAAATGATACTTGCATCATTTAAATTATAGTCAGTAATTACAACTTGGAGATAAATAATTGAAGTATTTGTTGTTTATTTGTTTAGATTGTTTAGTTTTCATTCATTTTGGTAAATGTTTGCAGAAATGACCTTTACTTTTTTTGTTAGTCCAAATGAACTTTTAATTTTGTTCATTCATATCCTAGGTTAGTGCTGTTACTTTCAATTTTTTAATCTATTTTTATACTTTGATAATTACAAATAATAATAAATCAAAATATTTATACATTTGGCAACAAAAATAATTATATTTTTCTCGTAATTTTTTTTAATTATTGCATAAAAATGCTTTAAATATAAAATAGAAAGAACTAAATTTGCTATTAACTTAATTTGAAGCATTTATCCGAGATAATCTGTACAGATAGTTTGAACATTTTGTCTTAATTGATTGATGTAATTTAGTTATTTACGATAATAATGTAGAAGGAAAAATAATAGTAATTCACATTAGGAATCATTTTGGTTTATATTTATCCTTCATCAGTGACTATACTAGGAAGATTCTTCAGTTTTTATATTTCACTAATCTCTTCATCATCTTTGAATAAGTTAATATTATTTTTCTTCATTTATTAATCTTCCGCATATCAACATCATTATCTAAACAAGTGGATATAATATATAAATTTAGTTATTTACGATATCTTACGCACTTGTTTAAGTACCTATGCCAATTCTACAAATTAAGAGTTTAGATGAAATAATATATTCTCATCCTGGCTTCATCCACACTCCCGTTCCATCCATACAAGCTCATTAGTCCTCACATTTGAATCTTCCATCACGCAACAAACCTTCAATCACATCAATCCATTCGCTCCTATACACCTGTTTCATTCACCTTAGACGTATGATCCACATACTCAAATCATCTGAACTCACTTATGCCCACTCCTATAACAACAAATCTAAAAATATAAAAAAGGGAGAAATCATCGTCTGAGTCTGTTTTGAAAGTATATATATTACTTAATAGATTTTCACAATTCCGGTCTTCTGATTTTACATTGGTACCGTTATATAATTTGATACATTTTGCTTATTTATATTGCCATAGCTGTTATTATAAGAAATAATAAATAATGAAAGCTCACGGATCTCATAAAAAGTTAATAATAAAAATATATTTTTTATATAGGTATCTTCGTATCAAAGCAAAATATATCAAAATGAAATAGAAATGACGGAATAAATGATGTTGGTCTCAGAATGGCGAAGAAGTGATAAGGGTTGTCATTAATTTATTGATGGGTAACAGATAATAAACGAAGTACAGAATAGGAAGAGAGAGGATTAATTAGTAATATTACAGATAGTTATAAAGAGAGTTTGTTGATTTCAATTTATAACCAAAAATGCAATTGCATCCGAATGGTTGGGTTTATCAAATCCTATTGTAAGCTGTAGATCTCCAGTCCAGAGGATTAACAAAAAATAGTAATAAGGGTATAGAAAACTAATTTAAAATATCCAGATACAAAAATGTAATTTCGAGTTGAGCAGAACTTAATGTATTCTTCAACTTAGTATAGTGTAGTGATTAGCATACATGATATCACAAATTAAATCAGCATTCAGTATCGACATAAATATTTATCTCTAATTTCCAATTTGTCCTTTTAATTTAAAACCGCTTGGACACAAACAGTTAACTCCTCATGGACATGACACATTTACAGCTAATAAATAATCCCAAACCAATTCTACCAAAACTACCAAGAGTCAAAAGTGCTTCGGAAATTAGTTTGCAAATTCAAGACAACATTCACAACGTCACTAAACTACTAGATTGAACGATTTGTTGATTCGTCGCCTGGCGAACTTGAATGTTAAGTGCCATGAAGTGATAAGAACTCTGAAATGTTAAATGATCAGAGTGCTAATGAGTTCGCCCACGCGCAAGAACCCAGTAATTAATCACCTGGAAAATTATGCTGTTCGTTTGGTCATTTATCAACACTTGTACTATTAATTAAGTTCGTATGGTATATATTTGTTAAGTTATGATAATTGTAGGAAAAGGGGAGAGGGAATTAATGAGCGATCAGGGGTGGATCATACAAATTTATGTCTATCAAATTAATTTCAAATTCGTCAAGTTTATTCTTTTGCGAGTTAACAAATTTATAAGGAAATTTGTTTTCATTTATTACATAATTTTCACAAAATATAAGTATGTTTATCATTTAAATGTGAGGCTACCGACTAATTTAAGATTATTTGCGCTTCAAGGAAGAAATTGTTCGTTCAAATCGCGCTGTTTTCAACTTATATTCTAACTAAATAATTGTACCTGAGATGTTCGGAGTCTACTATAAGCTACTGTTAATGAGATTACGTTTCTGTTGTACAGAGTAGAAAATAAATAAAAGTTACTTAAGTATTTAGAGCAGGGCGTACATTTTACGGGATGAGGATGATTTTGGATATTGAGACTTACAATACATCTGATACCGGTAGAACAATTACTGACCGCAATGCTTATTACAGTTTTTGCTCGATTGTCGCAATAATAAAATTACAATTTAGAGACATTATTTTGATATTTAATAGTAGTTTATATATCAAGAACGTAAAGTTTGTCATCATTTTTCGAGATGAAGATTGAATCCTGAGGTCGTATCCCGAGGGATGCAATCACTTTAGACTTGAATCACTTTATTTTCCTAAGGAATACTTGTCATTTTTATTTCCCTCAGTAAATAATGAAGCATATTAAGTAATGATTTGGATAAGAATAAAATTAACATTATTTACCGGTAAAGTTCGTCATTAGTTGTCGAGAGCGAAGATTGGATGCAATTGCTTGAGGTAAATAATGATACTGTACTCACGTGTTATATACGATTTTATATACAATCGGAAAAATTCGTTATTTAACAAAAGATACTTTGGCACTGACAATGGCCTTGAATAACTTTATTTCCTAGGTAAATAATGAAGCACAATTAAGTAATGATTTTGATAAGAATAAAGTTAACATTATTCGCCGGTTATATACAAATTTATTTCAGTAGTTACCACAGAGGTATGTTAAGATTTGATTTACTTATTGCCTCTCGATTGGTAATTTCTAAACATAACTTGGAATCTCTATTGGTAATTAAGATTAAATTCCTGTTGGGCAAAGTAGCAAATAAATAATAGTTTTTTTTTTTTACTTTATAAATCGGACCAACTACTTAGGTCATATGCCGATATGTCCCTTGTATGGCTGCCGCGGGCGGGACCCGAACCCACGACCTTATGGTCGTGAGTCAGGCCCTCAACTCGCTCGGCTATCACGCGGGACAAATAATAGTTATTTAAATATTAAGTATTCTACCGGTTGAGGATGATTTTGTAGATTGAGACGAAGTTGAGAAGAAAAGAACGAAATTTACAACAGGGTAATAGGTTGCTATTTCTGAGGTTTAGTTTTAATTCTCTAATTTCAGATTGTTTAATTTTTATATATGTATATTGACTTTATAACTATGCTTATGCTATAAATTTATATTTAAACTGCTAATGTACATCCTTGTTTAACTGTATTTTGTTTACGTTTTCTTTATGTGTATTTGGATCGTTTTTGGAATTCAAAATATTATTATTATGTATTCTCATTCCTTATGGAACATTACATCATCCAGTCTTATGGGTAAAAATTTAAAAAATAAATTTCCACATGATCTTCTCCTCCGCCTCCTCCTAATTCCGTGTCTGGTGTTCGCCCTTCCTCCACGCACAGGTCCCGGCGACTTGGTGCCTCGTGTTCACGGGGGGTCGCGCTGCACGCACACAACTCTTCGCCGGTCTATATAAACATCGCGGTGACTGCGCCGCCGTATAGTGTCCGAGACGCGCGCCAAGATGCCCTCCAAGACTTGTTGTTGGGTGAGTTTAACTTTTCTCTCTGTTTGAGTGATCGGGTGATCGGGTGATCAGTAGTGGATTTGTGATAGTGAGGACGAGCACTAAGTCAGAATGTGTGATGTGAAAGAGTTGTGATAGTGAAGTTTGATTATTAGAATTATTTTCTTGACTGGTTTAGTAAATGAAAAAGATTAAATGCAGTTACATAAATTTGACACATGAAGCCGCAAATATGTCCTGAAAATAAAATTAATAATTTGCATTATCTTTTTCATTTAGATCTATAATCATCGGATAAAGTTTCTGATAACTATCTCCAGGATAATTGAAAAATATTGCATCAGAAAATATCATTCAAAATAATTCTTACTATTTATGCTTTAATTTTGATGAAATTCTTTTTTGTTTATCCCGCTGATAGCTTTTAAGGAACTATTTCCGGAAATGGAACAACAGGCTCTTTATTATTATTTTAAGGGTTGATATTTCAATCTTCTAATAAAGGTCTTAATGAATGTATATATCAAACAAAAAATATCGCATTGATATAATTGTTCAAATTATACTAAGTATAAGGTTTATGTGCTTTTTTATTTGGAACTTTGCTAGGAGATTGAAATATATTGGTGAAATTAATGTATCTTCTTATGTTCCTGACTTAGTGCACTGTCTTAATGACTTATGGTGAAATTGTGTTATAAATCTATAAGTTTATTAATCCGTAAATTTATAAATAATAAACAAAATCACATCATTATTTGTTGATAAGAAAAAAATATTTCATAAAGTCATAAGTTTTGTTGCGATTTTGTTCATCATATTTATCGATCTACAAAACTTATGGATTTATACGAAATTCTACCATTAGTATGAAAGTTAATTAAAACCGACTAACTAATTTTTTTTTTGTTATCAAACACGGATTTTCTACAATATGTAGTAAGAGTAACAAATGGGTGGTAAATTTAGATTGCAATTTATTATTACTTACAGAATCTTAAAATTATATTAGTTATTAATAATTCATTGATAATATTTTTAATTTAATTTAATCCAGACAAGAACAAACTAATTAGCTATATCTCTTTTATAGTATATTGGTGTCAGATTCATTGAATTGCTTTTGTAAAATGGGAAAAATTAGATTTTTAGATGCATTCAAAATTCGCGGAAACTCAGGGAATTCAAATTTGGTTTCTGTAAATGCACGTAATTAAATTTATATAAAAATATAGGAATACATTTGAGCGGCAAAATGTTGACATTCTATAGCCGGTAAAAAATAAAGGTTTTTAAAAATATAAAAAGAAACAACGCTTTAAATAAAAGTGGTAAATAATGTAGGTTTTCGTATCCAGAATTTTGCTCTAAATTTGTTGTTATATGTATTCGTTTCTTTACATTCCATATAAAGTAACAAATAGCTTGTCATATCACATTAATAAATAATAACATTATTATTGTAATTTTTACGATTTTATAATAATGAAGTAAATAAAATAATAATAATAATAATTAAACCAACTAATATCTATAATAAAAATTATTCTTCCGTTCTTGGTAATAAATTACCACTTGTTTAATATTTTTGTTATAACAATTCATAATATTTAATGATTTTGTTTATATAAATTAAGATCGCTTGTTCAAGGATATAATAATCAGTCTTTATTATAATAACACTAGTACAAATAATTTGAAAAAACTTTTATCATTTCCGTCAATTCAGACAAATGTGAAGGGATAGGTAAAAAATTTATATAAATTATTCTCCTATTTCACAAAAACAAAATAGCTTTTTCTTCTACACAAAAACTACGAATTTAAATCACCTGCCACAAGAATTATAATTAGATTTACGTTATAAATCAACTAGTTTTTAATTAATTGAGAACATATCGAAGCGAAAATTATTCTGTTTAATTTAAATTATAATCTTGATTCTAAAATGCATTTATTCCAGATTAGGTATTAAATTTCTTATGGTCCATTAGATGTAAATGTATGCAAATAATCGTGTTTTAATTGAATGAATTTGACATCTAAATTATGCCTGAAGGTTAGCGTGGAACGTGTGTTAATAATAATATAGTTAAAGTTATTATCAGTAAGCATTGACTTAGTAACCATAAATTATTATAACACCATTGACTTTCTTATACTAATCTATTTTTATTTTATATTCAATAGGTCAGTATAATAATGTATTAAAGTGCAGGAGATATATGACATAGACTTGTTATGTTTATTGCTACTTATTGCAAATATCATTTGAAAGTGTTTATAAAATTTATTATTTTCGTTTTAATAAAACTCATTAGGCTATGAGTTATGGACATTATAAAATGTGAATACAGCCTAAACGATTCAGGTATCTAAAAGAGAAAATTTTAGCAAGAAACTGAAAACAATGACATTCAAATTTACTACTTATTTGTTTTTCTTTTTCATGGAATTCTGAAAAAAATAATGGAATTTATATTTTCGTTCAGTTTATCTAAATAATCAGGACAATAAATGGGTATAGGATTTTTGAAATTTAACTTTAAAATTCTAATAATTTTCTATAAAAGAAGGAAAGTCAACGGTATGATTTGACATTAGTGACATCCAGGTTACATTTGTTAAGGTAATGTTTAAACCAATCAAACTTAAATTTTAAGTATGACAAAAACTGGATATATTGCATCAAATGTTTGCATTAGAATGAAAGAATAATAAACCTTTCTTTATTTATCTTAAAGTTTAAATTTTTTATAGAATAGTTAAAAAATTATATCTCGTGCAGAAAATGTCATTCTTCCTTCAGATGCTTTATGAAATGAACTTTGCAGATAGACAAAACGGTTTATTTCTTTATTGTTTAGTTAATATTTTTTATCTTAGATATTTGACTATTTATCATGCCAAACATATAATTTTTATGATTCTGTAATAATAATAATAATAATAATATTTATTTACTGGTACGCAAATACATGCACAGTTCGTCAAATAAATACATAAGTACATATTAAAAATACATAAAATGAGACAAGAAACGCCTACAGTCAGGCAAAAATTCAGAGTTGTTAAAATGTATGAGTGAGAAAATACTAGATATTTGTTGAGAAGTTTGTATCTGTCATATATTCGTCAATACTATAGTACCCTTTTTTAAGCAGTTTGTTGGTTATAACAGATTTGAATTTACTTAATTTCAAATCTCTTATTTCCTGAGAGAGTTTGTTAAAAAGATTCAAATTGATTTTACTATTTTTAAATGTTAACTTAGGAGCAATTAGGTTTATATTATTTCTCGTGTTATCTATACATCTTCTGCACTTTAATTGGGATACATTTTTTGTAGTACATAGTAAATAAATAAATGATTGTCAGATTCCGCCAAAAACAATAAATAACCTAGAGCACCTCTCTGAATTCGCTCCTCAGGTCCTCGTGCTCTGCACCATCGCCGTAGCCATAGCTCAACAAAACCCATCCATCCTAGAAGACGCCCGCGTGCATCCAACCAGCGACGGTACCTTCGGTTTCCTCTATCGTACTCAAGACGGAATCTCCCACGCTGCAAAAGGTGACCCAGGTGGCGCCGTGCACGGTCGCTTCACCTACACTGATCCCACAGGATTGAAGGT
Source organism: Pterostichus niger (assembly GCA_947425015.1). Taxonomy (NCBI): domain Eukaryota; kingdom Metazoa; phylum Arthropoda; class Insecta; order Coleoptera; family Carabidae; genus Pterostichus; species Pterostichus niger. The sequence continues at coordinate 35,855,071 of OX380340.1, read as the reverse complement.
CAACTTCAATTACAACGCAGGGGCTCAAGCAGTGAAGCAACCTCAACAACCTCAAGCACAGCCTCAACAATATCAACCGGCGCCGGCTCCACAACCGAGATATCAACCTCAAGCTCAACCACAAGCTCAACCACAAGCTCAACCTCGAGCTCAACCACAAGCTCAACCTCGAGCTCAACCTCGAGCTCAACCTCAAGGGAGGTATACTCAAGCTCAGTACCAGGATGAGTATCAGCAGGATGAATATCAACCTCAGCAACAACAGCAGCAATACCAGCAGCCTCAGCAGCAAGCTTATCAGCAACCGAGAAATCAGCAGCCTCAATACAGACCTAGACCGCCTGTAAGAAATGATATTTATGATTATGATGATAATCAGAGGTACAGGCAGTAGAGTAAATTACTTTCATGAAATTATTTTCATTATCCATTTAAAATTATTTGAGAAATGTTATATTTATTAGTACATCACGGAAAGAAAGTGAGACTTTTCTTTCCAAAGGTGACGTTTCATTCCTCGAGCTGAGAACGAGGGATTTAAAGCACCTGAGGGAACAATAACACTTTCTTCTCGAGGTATACATATATTTTCAGTACATTATCAGGATATAAATTAGAAATTTAGTCAAAATTTACTGTTCTTTAACAACGGTCAAATCATACTGTTTTCCTTAGCTACAAAATATATTTTATTCTCTCTACTAAGGTAAAAAAAGTACTTTCCGATAAAGTCCTTATTGACAGTGAATAGTAAAGAAGCATTTTCAAGAATAAGATAAAATAATTTGTTCTACAATATTTAGTGTAATAATGGCGGATAACATTTTGATTTACTTCCAGCCTTATCACAATTAAAATCAACAAAAACATACTACAAGCTTTCTTCTAAAACTCGAGTGCAAAATTTACTTTTTGTTCCTTAAAAAAGGATTAATTATGGATAATGAAATAATTATTAATGAAAATTTACTGACTGCCGTAACGTGTAAGAGAATTGAAATAAATGACAGGTATAATTATGAGTATTATCTATTGCAGGATTCAAAATTGAATAGTTTTTTCTTGATTGCAAATAATTGTCGAGTATAAATCAAGTATTTCTTATTTATAGAGACGGAAGTTTTCTACAATTCTAAAACTATTAATTACAAAGCAATTAATTATACTAGCAATGAGTTAAAATTGGCTGTGATCATGATTTATTTCTCCAAGTTACAATTATCATTTAGTTCCTCGCATGATATAAATAAACATATAATTAATACAATAAACACATAATTTCACGTAGAGTTTGGTATTTTTATTTAATAATAATGGAAATTATTTCCCATTTAATGAACCAAGCATATTTAAAATTACTTTATACTTGATTAATTTCAAACTACATTCTACAAATTTGCATATTTTATATTTACTGCATACATTAAGTTTTTGCTTTTATATTCAATCATTTTTGCGTAATGCAAGGAGGTTATACTTTTTATACTTGCCATTTTTTCTGACAACTTTATTGTATAAATATGATACAAGCCATGTTTATATCTAATCATAGTATTTTATACTTTTGTATATTGTAAAGTATTATTTGTATATCATATGTACAGTTATTTTTAATATTAAAAAAAATATATATAAACAACCATATTTACAATTGTTTAATCATTCGTTAACAGACACGGTTCATTTTTTACTTATTGTTGGATTCACGTTAATTATTTATTTGTTACTCTGCATAACAGGAACTGAATCCCAATTACAGTAGTGGAATCCAAATCACTCAGGTATAATCATATTTTTGAATACAAAAATTTTTTAAGCAGAAGAGAGACTTTATCAATAATAACTAGAATAATGACGCCAAAGACGGCTACGTTTATAGAATACACAAAAATTTAATGCAATGATTGTTGCATAAATGTATAATAAATTTCCTAACATTTTAAGGCAGTATCTATCAAATATACAGGGTGAGTCTGGGAAGACGCCCCCCCTTTAACTTTTTTATTATGAGTAATAGAAAAAAATGGTTCATATGAAAGTTTTATTATTTTAAATATACTATTTGATGGCAGATGTAGATATTTTTTATAAAGTCAGGTTTACAAGATACGACTATCAACTTTTATTTTTTAAATAGCAACCTATAATTATTTTACTAAAATAAAACCGCCATTTTTTTCTCTTTTCAACGGTGTATTTGTTTTTATTAATGTATCTGAAAAAAATTCGAGAAAAATAAGAAAATTGAGAAATACTAGAAATAATTTTTATACAAATATTATAGGTGGCTATGTGAAAATAATTTGTTTTAAGTTGTTTTTGTTACTGAATTTGTTGCTTTAGTTTGTTAAGTTGTATAACACTGTTACATTTTGTTTATTTTCACATAGCCACCTATAATATTTGTATAAAAATTATTTCTAGTATTTCTCAATTTTCTTATTTTTCTCGATTTTTTTCAGATACATTAATAAAAACTAATACACCGTTGAAAAGAGAAAAAAATGGCGGTTTTTATTTTAGTAAAATAATTATAGGTTGCTATTTAAAAAATAAAAGTTGATAGTCGTATCTTGTAAACCTGACTTTATAAAAAATACATCTGCCATCAAATAGTATATTTAAAATAATAAAACTTTCATATGAACCATTTTTTTCTATTACTCATAATAAAAAAGTTAAGGGGTGGGGGGGCGTCTTTCCAGACTCACCCTGTATAACACACAAATCACAACAAAATTGATAAACGACAACGCGAAACAACATGGACTGAGAGACGGATATGAAAGTAAATGTATTACAAAACCAGTAGATATCAACGCATGGTAAAGAAATAAGCTTCAATTATATTAAATAAATTAACATTTTTTTAAAAACAATGGCTGGTAGCGCAAGATCTGTTTCTGCCTGTTTTAAGATCAATGTTTTTGGGTGTTTTAGCTACCTCTAACATGTTAAAACCGTGCTCTTAGAACACCCAAAAACAAAACTTGTGCTACCGGCCATTGTGTTTTTTTATGTATACGAGTATGTGTTAGGTGGCTCAGTGAATCGAGATGGCCTGTGTATTTGAGTACTCGGATTCGAGTATCACAGCCGATAAACAATTTTCACCACATTAAAATTACCCCTGTGGCTCCCACACCACAAACATATTCGAGGGCTTTACGCGAAGAAATGTATCACTTACTGAGATTTACTATGACAGAGTTTCACGTCCAGTAATGGGTAAAAGGCGTGATGATATATTTATTTTATGTATATAACATTCTTGACATGTATGGAATGTTTAATATAAATAAACTCATTTGATTTTTCGTCTACGCAACTAACCTTCAATCACATTCATCCATCTTTTGTAATTTTGTCGACATAATTTCCACCTTTATTTTTTTGAGTTATGTTTAATATTAATTTTGCCACTAGATGAAATATTGATGTGCTAAAATGTAACATAAGAGGCGTGGCAAGGCCCAACTTTTCATTGACATTTCATTCTTATCTCAGCAATCTTTCACGCAAAAAGCAATAAAATCCAAGTAGTTATCAATTTTATAGTTACGCATATTTGTCTGTAATGCTCTAATTTATTGTTTCTCATTATTTTTATTATACTAATTAGTATGTAAGCAGCATAAAAATCGGTATGAATAAAATATTATGTTGGTATTTCTAGTTCCTGCAGAGCATTTTTATGAAATATGTAGTCTAGCTCCAGCACATTAACTTATAATAGCATAATTAAAATTTTATATGTAGTAAACGCTGAAGGTAAACAAATTAGTAAACGATAGTTAAGAACTATTTTTTACTGCTTTGATTTTAATACTTAATCTAAAGTAATTTGACATTGCTGCCATATTAGGTCATATGTCATTTTAGGTGTCAGTTTATCTATTAGATTTATTTTCCTAATTAAGTTTGGTCATTAACTGCTTTTAACAATAATTGCTTCACTGATAACTGTACATGCTTTTAAATTTTAAAAAACTGATTAACATTACTTATACAATACCTTTAGAATTATATCATTATTGATTTTTTTTTGCTTTTTAATTTTTTACTAGAAAAACAAGATATCCAAAATTATTTTATTTATCTGAATAGCAAGGAGTAGATATAGTAAAGAAAATAAAGCAGCAAAGAATAAAATGGCTAGGACATGTCTGGAGGGCTAGTGAGCAGGACCCAATTAAAGAAATGTTAATGTGGTCCCCCAGCGGTAAAAGAAGAAGAGGAAGACCAAGATCAACGTGGTTACAAGAGGTAGAAGATGATTTGAAGAAAGCAGGTTTTGGAAATTGGAGAAGAAGGACAGAAGACAGGAAACAATGGAACAACATAGCCAAGAACATCTAAGACAGAAATGGAGAGTGATCCCCTCCAAAAAAGGATCTAGAAAGCTTCGATTGAAGCGGTGCAACTCCACTGGGAGTGTTAAACCATTATTATTAAAGCTCGGATTTTTAGGCAATTGCCTAGATTCAAATTTTAATATACTTTAGGCAATTTCGTTTTTCTATACATAGGTAATATGTTTGCGTGTAATGGAAGGTTTTTTTTTCGTGCCTTAGAGCCTATTTTTCCTATATTTTGGTTTTTGTGCCTATTTTACGTTATACAGCCTATTTTGCCTATTTTTGTTGCTTATTTCAACTTTTATTGAGCAGACATCTATCATCTATTTCGTTGATTAATTCAACACTCGGCAAACCTATAATATTTAAAGTACTTACTTTGTCTTTAATCAAGTTTTAGTCAAAATTTTATGTGGCAATTCTATTGCTCCTTTGCCATTAATCAATGGAGCTGAGGTAACTTTAAACGATATGGCTAAATATAAGAACGCCCCTGTTACATTTTGTGATGTCGAACGAAGTTTTCAGCTTACAAGCAAGTTCTCACTGACCGAAGACAGTTTCTTTTCGAAAATTCCATAGAGCAATTGCTCGTAATATTTTGTGAATCAAAGTATACTACATAATTTGAATTTATATAATAGTTAATGAAATGAGAACCCTAAATATTTTTTTTAGATTGCGTTAATTTTTGTTTAAAATGAATATTTTTTTCTAATGATAACTACGAGTACCAATATTAGAAAAACAATTAGTTTATAATTTTTATTAAAGAAATTATTTACATTTAGGCTGCCTAAAATCCCGCCTATTTTAGAGTAATTACCGGCCTCTATGCCTGCTTATTTAGGTGTTTTTAAGTGCCTAACTATCCGGGCTTTAATTATTATTATCTGAATAGTACACTATTAAATTGATAAGTTTAATTAAGTATTACTAAATTAAATGTCAAATAAATAACATGTTAGAAGCGTGGATTAGATTTGTAAATGAAACTAGAAATCTCCTTTATTATTTTATATTGGTGTAATTGAAGCATTGCAAATAGAAAAACATGGATGAATATGATTGAAGGTTTGTTACATGAATTAAAGATGAGACAAACATTTGGAGAACAATCTAAATAGTTTGAAATATTGAATTGCTACAGTACTAAACTAAAAATAAAATTTATTGACAAAGTGCAACTTAAAAAAAACTAAAATTATGAACTTAGAATACATTAGCCAAGTGCTCTTTGAGCAACACGATCCGTTTACGATTCGTAACGGGCGACGTGACGTTGGTCACCCCTGAGTTTGCACGCTTTCTACCCTGTAGGGCTTGAGGCAAACAGGGGTCACAGACAACAAGCGTTTAGCTAAACAATGCCCCAGTCATCATGTGTCTTCACCACTATATGAGTGCATGCCCCGGACTTTAGATACACCACTAGTGTAATCAAAATGGCGGAGTATGTATTATTGTATGGCAAAGTAAGTTAACGTGGTTAGGGTAGTTTAATTTAATTAATGTACAGAATGCAGACAAGTGCAGATGGTTAAATTAATAACTGGCAGGGCCATTTACACGTCCACGATATGATTCGATAGTGTCAGCCATCTTGGCCATTGTTAACTTCTATCATACTTACCATCGGTTTATGTAACCGGTACTAAATCTTACATTGCTTATGGTAACTATAAAATATGATAATGCGTGTACAATGTACCACATTTACCTAGCAATAACAACCAGATATATTTTAATAGTTGTTTTAAATGACACCAAACGTGAGGTCGTGCATTTAAATCTCACTGACTGTTATATAAAAATACTACTGTGTCTCAATGGTTAGTATTCAACTTGTAACCTACTGTAATTGGGATTAAGTTTCAGTTGTGAAGAGTACCAATTAAATAAATAAAAAAGAAGACTGTTATATCCGGGAGCAATAGCGTACTACCACAATTGACCTTACCAACAAATTTTTAAATTCTTATGCAGATCTAAGATCTAATGTTTAATGCAATAAATTTATGAATATGTCAATTGAAATAAGAGCCTTAATTAATATTGAAACACAATAGTATTAACCAACACGACTCCTTGTACATTCAGGAAGCAAATTTCAATTGTAAAGATATTATATTGCTACAGCGAATAATTTATGTGTTTATGATAAACTTAGAAATACAGGAAAGGTATGCGCTTGTACTCGTATTATATGTAAGAATTTGGTATTGTTTTGTGTTGTCTGGGAAACTATGCACTTATGTATGATTGTGCGTATACTAGGAAAATTAATGTATCATAAAATGTCAGTTGTAAGGACTATATTAACATAAAGTGATTGTCGGTATAAAATGAGCTGATAATTGATTCGAAATAATAAATAATAGGATCTATATTTTACGTTAATTCGCATATTATGTAAGTGTAGCTTGTTCTGTTACACCCACATATATTAGCATTAATATACATGAATTATTATTATTATCATATATATATATATTATTATTTTAATCTTAATGAAACCAAAGTAACAATTAAAAGAACACAAACTGTCAAACTCAAGGAATACTTCTTCTTCTGATGGCACTACAGCCCAAATCGGGCCTGGGCCTACCGGGCACACCGAGCCGCAGTTTTTACACTGTCGTACTGCCGGTCTTCGTAGTCGAATGCTACATTACTTAAGGCGTATAAGTGACTAGCTTATAGCGCCCGAGTGTGATAAATACATGTAACTGTATTTTATATTTTACGACAAATCACACATTGTCGACAGGCGGATTCGAACTGACGAACCTTGGTTCGGGTGACGTCACAGTATGTTAAGAGATGTGCCTTAACACGCTCGACCACCGCGCCTGTTCAAGGAATACAATACTTTTATTTGTTTCATTTTTCATGGCACTCTGTAAACAGCTTAAAGATGGAAATTTTAATTTACCTTTATCTCATGACAAGATCGTCGTATATCAATAAATAAGGGCTCGTTGGACGCAGTTTTTAATTCTGAACAACTTTTGTATTTAAACTTTTGCTCTAAAATTAATATAATACTAATTTCCTATATAACAAAAAAAAGTAGACACCCAGTATATATATAAAGCGTTTACAAATAGGCCCATTAATAATTGTTGTTCTTCTTATCAAGTATCACATAAGAGCAATCGTATCCCAATGGTACAACTGAAAAAAATGTGTTTGCTAATTAACAAGCAAGATTCAAATCTCGCTGTATTCAAATTAGTATCCAAGTATTTCGGATTCCACTATAAGCTACTGTAAGCTATTGTAATAAGGATTAAGTTCCTGTTTTGTAGAGTAAATAATTAGCAATAGATGCTTTTAAATATGTATGAACCAAAACCGTGTACAAAATCTTAAAAAACATCTTATCCAAACTTGATAACAAATTACCAAGTAATAAATAAATATGTCAGAGGCTTATAAAAATGTACAAATGATTGCTTGTCACCGGTCTCGTGAATATTTTCGTTTGAATTTCCGTCGTAATGAACAACTATTCGAATGATGTATTTACCGTTTTACACTTACGTGCGTTGTAGACAAGGTCAGATGGAGCGATCGCTTTTACTTTCATACTTAGTCGAGTCGAACAGTGAAATTAGATCGAGTTTTTCCGCGAATTCCAACCTTGAACACAAAGTCTATCAAATATTCATTTCATGCAGCGAGCTACGGTGTAGGTAGAAAACATATACAGGAAGATACGTAACATATGAACAGATGATTCAACAAAACTTATCTCAATTAAATTCAAATGAACAAGTGTAAGGCAATCACTGAAAGATAATAGTATAACTTTATTGTTAGAAGTTTTGGCTTAAATATTAATAATTATAAGTAAATCTAAATATTTAAAAGTCAAATATAAAGAAAGCAAAACGAGTAAAGGTTTAATGTTCTCATGTTTCTACTTTGCTTAAAGCCATGCTACTTTATTGTCACCAAAGACCGCGGAACCTTTTTTCGAAAGGGGTTGCGAAAATTTTTTGACCGGAGTAAAAATAGAACACAGATAAATTTAGGTAATTAAAATGAATAATTAGATGAGATACATTATATTAATAATATAATTTGTTTTTGTCAATTAATGTAACAGTTTTATAAAGTTTTTACATCTGTATAAATTGAAAAAGACAATTTTACTCTATTACTCCGAAAATTATCATTCGCTCTGCGGTTTTATTGATGAATATTTTCATCACCTTATTTAAATCAATGTCCAATGTTTTAATGTTGTGTATATGAAAAAAAACTAAATGAAACAGTCGTTTTTGTAACATTGAAGTACGGTTCCAAGTCATAATTCGACGAACCCCGCGAATTGAATTCGTACTCGTATTTTAGTTAGGTATTTTATTTTATTTTTTATGTTCTGAACAGGGGTTGCAGCGCAACCCCCAAAAATGATCAGGGGTTGCAACTGCAACCCTTGCAACCCCACTTCCGCGGCCACTGATTGTCACCACTGTTTCTATAAAGTCGTTTGGTTCATTTAAAAACACACTGTATAATAATTTAAACATACAAACATGTTTATATTAGGCTCACATATCATTTTGATAATAATCTCTAACTTTGAATTAAAGATTTATGGAGATAAGCTCTAAACAAACATAGAGATACAATCTGACATATTGATGTATTTGCAATATTTTACATTTTCATTCAATAAAACGCAAAATATAATAATAATCTCAGTTCTATAGTACCATTATAACACTTTTAAAACAAGTAATTAATTGTAGGTAATTCACAACAAACAATTACTGGAAATTATAACAATTCTTTGCTCAATAATGCGCGGCACAATTATAAATCCACATTCCATAGTTGCATTACAGAATCCCCATGACGATTTACATATGATGTACCCGCCCATCTTTACACTTTAATATAAACATGGTAAGAAGAGAAGGTCAAGATTATATGCTGAAGAATAAAGTATATATTTACCTATTCGTTTTCAATGTTGGTATCATTGAATATCATGTGTTTAAAACACGATATTAACTTTTACTTTTAATATTCTAATTGAAATGGGTATCATGGACATTGAATTTGATTGTGTTTGGAATAAATAATGTGATAGAAGTGCAATATTTTTATTTACTTCACCATTTTACAAACAACAATAAGATGTTTACAAGATTTTTGACACTTTTGACATTAAATTGATTCTGCTGTCAAGTATCTCTAAATTAGTTTTAAAAACTGCTTAAGTTTAAAGTGCTGGACAATTCATTTCTCATTTTCTGCATAAATATGAATATTTCTAATGTTTAAATTTAGGATTATTTTGTTTTAATACTACAAAATGTTTTCACGGCTCTATTTTTAACAGGGTTCGTAAATATCATGATATTTATAATAAATATCAAAATATATAGGATATATATCAGATAAATATCACTTTTTGGATATTTATTTTTTAATTTTAGTTTTTGTACACATTTATTATCACAATAGGAAATACAAAATAAATTATTACTCCTAAATAAAAAATTAACATAGGTAATGAAAAAAAGTAAATATACGTTGAATGGATACACAAGTATTATATAGTACTTAGTAAGAATATTTAAATAATCCTATATCCTAGATAGGGGCAAATCATCATCTTCTGATGAACTTCCTGAACATAGCGTTGCAGATAGAGACTCACTTGGCCAAATCCAATCTAAATTAGTTTTTTTTGTAGTTTCTTTTTGGTTTAAATATTTAAACATAAAAACTAATTTACCGGCATTGTCGTTACCGAGACGATTACGTAATTGGGATTGGACAATGCCAAAAGTGGAGAAATATCGTTCCAGCCCTGCTGTGCCTGCTACAGCAGTGTGTAACTGTTCACATAGTTCAATAAATGTACTTTTATTTGTCCACTCTGACTCATTGATAGTTACACTTTTCCACCATATTAAATGATTTGTATTTCTAAAATGAGTACCAAATAAAAATTTTGGAAATGGTTCAGACTTTGCCGTTAATGACATCACAAATGGCACACAATTTGGATTTATGTCGTCGATGTGAAGTTAGTCAAAAGCTAGTAAAGTAAGAATTTTCTTTAGAATATAATTTTAACAGAATTTATGAAAGTAATAATGAGAGGTATACTGTATTTATTATAGACTATATGATATTTTTATATAATGGATATATATCTTCGAACCCTATTTATAAGTTAACTGAAGCACGAGAAAATTAATGCCGTTGAGCGCGTTTTTAAATCACATTTAGTTTTCGAGATATAGCCTCGGAAAAGTAGAAAAACTGAAAAATTCGAAAAATTTCACTTTTCCGGAGGCTATATCTCAAAAACTAAACAAGATATGGAAATGCGCTCAACGGCGTTGAATTCCCCGTGTCCGAATTGACTTATAAGCAAATTTTCATACAATTTTATGCAATTAAATATTTTTAATTATTTCCTAAGGGGTACCCCTTTGGTTTTTTCAGATTTTAATTCAATTTTCCCAAAAATCCTTAATCGTAGGATTATTAAAACGAAAATTTACATACATATGTATTTTGACCCACTGAATCCAGTGGTGCAATCTTCAAATGCATTTGACTTCTGGTTTTCGAGAAAATGTTAAAAAACCGCTTTTTGCGATTTTTTTGGCGGAAAATTGAAAAAAAATAAAAATCGCTGAAACTATGTTTATAAGTTAACTGAAGCACGAGAAAATTAATGCCGTTGACCGCGTTTTCATATCACATTTAGTTTTTGAGATATAGCCTCGGAAAAGTAGAAAAACTGAAAAATTCGAAAAATTTCACTTTTCCGGAGGCTATATCTCAAAAACTAAACAAGATATGGAAATGCGCTCAACGGCGTTGAATTCCCCGTGTCCGAATTGACTTATAAGCAAATTTTCATACAATTTTATGCAATTAAATATTTTAATTATTTCCTAAGGGGTACCCCTTTCGTTTTTTCAGATTTTAATTCTATTTTCCCGAAAATCCTTAATCGTAGGATTATTAAAACGAAATTTTACATACATATGTATTTTGACCCACTGAATCCAATGGAAAAATGTTCAAATGCATATGACTTCTGGTTTTCGAGAAAATGTTAAAAAACCGCCTTTTGCAATTTTTTTGGCGGAAAATTGAAAAAAATAAAATTCGCTGAAACTATGTTTATAAGTTAACTGAAGCACGAGAAAATTAATGCCGTTGAGCTCGTTTTCATATCACATTTAGTTTTTGAGATATAGCCTCGGAAAAGTAGAAAAACTGAAAAATTCGAAAAATTTCACTTTTCCGGAGGCTATATCACAAAAACTATTTGATATTTTTATATAATGGATATATATCATTGCAAAAATATGACGATATATATCAAAATAAATATCATGATATATATCGATCGATATATATCTTCGAACCCTGATTTTTAATTGAGAGAAGCAAGTGATATTTTTCATCCCGAGAGAAGAAAATATATTTTTCTTCCATAAGCAAAAGAAGTATGAAATTTGACAATAGTTAAGAGAATAAATCTTATCTAAATTTCTAATTTATTTCTGACAATTATACTTCTTGATTAGATACTCGTATATACATAAGAACCTCGTGAAAAAAGTATCACTCTTTAATCTAGTGCTTTACATCTTTTGCTTTGGGTTCAAGAAATTAAATGGTACCTTCGAGAAGAAATGTTCCACTTTCTTCCCTTGATATACAATTAACTATTGTTTCTTATCAAATTGTTCTTTGAAGTACAATCACATGTTGATTAGTCTAATCAGGATAAACTTTCATGAATTATTTATGTACGTTTCAAGTAACAAATAATAAATAATGTCTATAAATATGTCAATTATAATAAGAAAGTCATGTACGACATAATTTAATTAATTATTGAAATATTATAACTGTTTCAAGACATATTTAAAATTAATTTGCTTAACATAAAGAAATTCATCTCATAGTTCCTTTAGGATGTAGTACACTTCTTTCGGCATCTTTTCCGTTTTTCAAAGATTATCTTTGAAATCATATCGACATCGTTTCATTATCAAACATTGTATATTTCAGTGATTAACAACGTAGCGAACATGGAGAAGTTTAAATATGGTGAATATGCAGCACAAAGAGACAAACATGTCAACATCAGTAAGATACCCCAACAAAATATTAAGTATTTTTGTAGTCCCACCATCCTACAATCAAATTAATAGATATACATACTATATATTAAAAAGTATTGCAAAATAATTTAAGGGTATATATTATTTGATGTACTGATTACTACGCAAAAGAATGTTACCGAAATTCGCAAAAATAATTTTATATTACTTAAAGCACCCATTTCTCGTGCCATTAAACTGATATGTTACAGTAGTGAATAAAAATTAGTAAATATTAAACATTGAAAGTACTGTTACAATAAATAAATTTTATTGTTTTCTAATTTTTATTTATTACAAGGTTTTTAATTTCACAGATGTGATCCATGTTTTTATTTGATTTAGTTTTTTCAATTCAATTAATTATGTGGATTAATTTATCTGAACTAATTTAAGTGAACCAACTAGTAAATAGAATAAATCTATTATTACTTACCAGATGTATGAATTGTGAGAACGTACAGGATAGATGCAGACAGTATCTGAAAAGTTAGTATGTTTAAATCTTTATTATATATTTGATATTTTATCTTTGTGCATGATATTTGTTTTGTTCCAGACTCATATTATTACAATGGGCGTTATTAGAACCCGGTTGCATTTAGCGATGTTAATTATATTGTTATAATTAATAATTAATTGCTATCAGCATTAAAATGCTTACAGTTAGTTAAATAACAATAGTAAAACAATATTATTAGTTATTAAAATTACAACGTTTTAATATATTGAACTATCAAAAATTTAGCGTAGTTAACAACAAGATTAAGTAGTTGACAATTTATGCAACTACGATTAGTTAATCATAAATCAAGCAGTTTTTAAATTTAACAGCCACGATCAAATTATTCTATAACTGGCTAATTTCTTGTAAATACTTACATTGAATAGTAGAGTACAGTCAAGGGGTGCAATATAGCAAAGTGAAAACTCGATACGATTTTGTTTTAGCCGTATTAAGCTCATAATAACCTGAAAATCAGAATCAACAACTGAGTTTTCATATCAAACAGCTTAATATACTTGGCGTAATATCACTGTCACTGGCAAGTACCTGCCATATTATTTTATAATATACATCTAGGAAGACAAATGCATAATTGTCCATGAGGTGCCTCCGTTTCATAAAAGACCGAAAGAAAAATTAGCATTCTCTCACGACTTAAATAAGATTAAAGTGAAATGAAGTAATTTTAAATATTATTTTTCTACGATTGCTATAAAAAGTTGATAATTACGCTCTCATTTGTCATCGTAAAGTTGACGTTTTCTGTGGATCAATCGAAAAATATCTTTGTCGCGCGTTGCCATTGGAGAAAAAGATGTTAAATGCGCGCGTTTCCAATGACAACGTGCGAAAAAGATTTAAATACGCGCTTATTTCAATAGTTACCAGGGATACAAACGAAACTTGTCATATTGACAGTTGACAGAACGAATTTATTTTCAGTATGTATTCATTTTTTAATCATTTAAGATGCAATCGTAGAAAAAATGATGTGTGTATCACGAGCGTAAAGTGTCTTTGTTCCTCTTACACTATTGCACAAATAACTATTTCACAATTAATGTTGAAAAAAGTAATTGAAAAAAATGTACTGCTTATTCACTTGAAGACTTTATATTACTTCTTTTACTGATTTAGTCAACTCTTTTTGTCAGGCAACTTTTGAATTACTTCGTTATGTGTCAGTACTTTAAATAAATCAAGATGCTTGGCATAAAAGCTCAAATGTCATGTAAATCCCAATGTTCGCATTTGAACCAATAACTTATAAATACAGTTTAAGAGTGTATAGAAGCCTCTTATTGGATCTTTTAGAATACTTAGAATATCATTTGTCTTACCTTATCAGTATCAACAGAGTTCCGTTTGTTGATATAACGAGATTGGATAACAATATTGGCTGTATCATTGATCTAAAAATTAAAGTTGAGTTTACGATAGAGAAGAATGATATTGAAAGAGTGGTTATGTATTAGTTGAGCCGGTTTGGGGACGTATGTAGAATGAAAGACTGATGGAATAGATGTATGGTGGTGTGAGATTACGTGAACAATCTAGAAATAAATAGATGGATATGATTGAAGATTTACTGCAAGAACGAAAGATAAGACGAGCTTGTTTAAAAAGAATTATGAATTTGAATCAAGCAAATATGTTGATCGAAGAATAATTGCAGCAGTCAGAAGTAAAAATAGTATTCAATAATTTAAAAGATTACTAACAACTAAGATAAATGTAGTAATTCGAAAAAGGCTTGTAAAAGGTAATGTATGGAGTAGACAATGAGAAAAGCAAACAAGTCAACTTAATGGGACAGACAGGATAAAAAATGAAGCAGTATTGCAAAGAATAGGAAATAATAGAAAACTATTGAAGATGGTAAAGAGAAGAAAAAAAAACTGTGTTGGTAATTTTTTGAGTGCTATTCGATTATGGTTTTCAATAATCGATTATTGATTATTAAAAATAATCGATTATTTTGATTAATCAAATAGTCGATTAATCAAACATTTGATTAATCGATTATTTAAAAAATAATTTGATCGATTAATCGATTAATCGATTATTTTGCACAGCCCTACTTTTGAGGTATGACGTGTATTGAAGGCAATAGTGGAAAGAATGGCGAATGAAGGTTGTATGAAAGGAAGGAGAAGATTGAAACTGTTGGATGAACTGAAAAGTAAGGAAATGGTATAGTGATGGACGCCAAAGGCAGAAAACTGTATGAAAAATTGCAGGATGTTCAATAGTTGTTTTAAAGATTCGTGTTTGTAAGAAAGAAATTGAGAATATGGATGGTGTATGAGGATAGAAATGTTTGTAGGATAAATGTAATGAATGTTTTAAGAATTAATATTAAATATGTAATAGTAATAAGTACCTTGTTTTGAAGAATATGAGAAGCTAAAAGTACCGCAACAGGAAATATAAGTCTACAGATGTTGCTAAAAATCTCATAGGTGAAGTACCAGTTCATGTTAGAAATTTGCAGCCATAAAGACCACGTTATAAATATATTCATCATCTCAAGAAGTAAAAACACATTAAATATTTTATTGACTCCCTGACACATTAAAATGATTTTAGAGTGAGCATTAAGAATATCGTGAATATTTGACATGTCGCACTTTATTTTTAAATGTAATAAATGCATTTTCTGATATATATCGTACAGTATTACTAACTGTAAAACAGTCATGCAAACTAATTCGGCAAATCTATGAATAAATGTAGGTAAAGTGGTCATTAAGTTAAGAGATTCTTTTCTTATTAGGTGGCTCAATAATGGATTAGTCAATATACCAACAAGAATGCATGCTGATGTTAATACAGTTATACAGAATGTATGTATTTGAGAAAAATTTTGTTTTATTGATAAATTATTATTTAGTATAGATTCCAAGTCATCCCATTCATTAATCAACTTTACTATCAGATCACAATATATTGTTAAAGATAAATAAGTTGCTAGTTGTAATAACATTTCTACAATTTCACCCACAAAAGTTATATAAGCTAAAAGTTTATTTCTTTGTTCTTCAATCCATAATACGAAGTAGATAAATGGCAGAAATTCTATCAACGCTGATAGTAGAATGTTAAATATGGTCAATATACGACATAGTAAAACTAGCGTGTCTAATTTAGTGAAAACTGCTCTTCGCTGTCCTGGTCGCCCTTGTAAGGAAAATGGACATACACCGAATACTTTACAAAATATAAATATTGGGCGAAGTGCACTATACGCACCCATGATTTCCACTTTGATATAAGCACAAGTTCTTTTGCTTGGAAAACGCAAATTATATTTTAAGGATTACGATGAGTGTAATATTAGTTCTCAGTTTATTTTGTAACTTCTTGAATTTGTTACTACGTTCAACTTTCTTATGATATGAATATTAATAAGGTAATCATTCTACCACAACTGTTATTTCTTATATTTAATGTATATTTTAGAGTTGTTTTTATCATGTAAAATAAAGATAATGAGAATCATAATGCTTCTAAAAGAATCTTTCAGTGTTATTGCTTTTTATGATATATTATAAAGTAAATTACAATTATGTTACATGTCATCATTATAGGAAACTAGTAAGTGTAATAATAAATTAACAGGAAAAGTTCATAACTTATCGAGTACATACCGTTTATCTCTAATCAATATAGATACCAGGTGTAAAATAAATAAATATATCATCACGCCTTTTACCCATTACTGGGCACCTCCCAAATATGTTAGTGAAGTGGGAGCCACAGGAGTAGAATTAATTTGGTGAAAATTGTTTGGAGTTGGTGGTCTAGAGGGTATGCAGTCGGCTTGCGGTTCTTGAGAACCCGAGTTCGATTCTCGCAACCGACAAACTGGCTTTCACCAATTTAATATCAACTCCTGTGGCTCCCCCTCCACTAACATCTTTGGGAGCCGTGATTTGACGGCTGGTAACCGCACTTCACGCGTAAAAATATATTACTTGCCGAGATCTGTTTTGGTAGAGTGCCACATCCAGTAATGGGTAAAAGGCGTGATGATATATTTATTTATTTTATTTAAAATTGTTTGTTGGCTGTGGGGATCGAACCAGGATTTTCAAGATCCACACAGGCCGACTCGATACCACTGAGCCAAAATACCAGATGTAACATGAAAAATTTGCAATAGAGGTTTAACATGCGAGATTAGTTTTGCCTTGAGCAATACTGATCAGTTAGTGTACAGGTAAAATCTTTTCGTATAAAACTTTAAATCCAATTATTTCAGTTACGAAACGGATGGTGTACGTATTGGTGGCAGTGTAGTGCCTGCGTTAGCTTATGCGGATGATGTAGTTGTAATGGGTGAATCTGAAGAACAATTGAGAAGAATGATTCTAAGTATAAATGAAGTAGGAAAAGGTTTAAATCTATTACTGAATGTTGATAAATGTAAAGTGTTAGTGTTTGAGAAGAGTGATTTGGTGACTGATTGCAGTGTTTCGGTGAATGGTGTGAGATTGGGTCAAGTAAATGAGTTTGTATACTTGGGGAGTGTGTTTTCGAGGGATGGACGTATTGATCGAGAGATTGAAAGAAGAGTATCTGCTGGATGTAAGATATTGGGTGCTCTGGGAACCTTTACTCGGAACGTGAATGTATCCAGAGATGCTCGATTGAGTGTTTATAATGGTGTGTTAGTGCCTACGTTGATGTATGGTAGTGAATGTTGGGTATGGATGAAGAAACATGAACGGCGTATAACTGCTGTGGAAATGAGGTATTTGCGGGGTGTGTGTGGATATACTAGAAGAGATCGTGTCCGGAATACATTGGTGTATGATGAATGTGAGATTGGGAAGAATGTTGTAAGAAGAGTGGGAATAAGTCAGTTGAGATGGTTTGGTCATGTAGAACGTATGTCGAATGACAGATTGGTGAAACAGGTGTATGTTGGTGAAATTGAGGGTGAAAGTTTGCGTGGACGGCCTAGGAACAAGTGGATGAATATGATTGAAGGTTTGTTGCGTGAGCGAAAGATTCTGAGCGTGAAGAATAAACGAGCTTGTATGAAAAGAATTATGAATGTGGTTGAAGCAAAAGTGGTGTGTCAGGATAGGAATGTTTGGAGAAAATTAATTGCTGGATAAATATGATGAATGAAGACAAGTGTATGATTCTTGATTTTAGATTAATTGGTTAGATGTTTCGAGTGTTTACCTGCAATTGTGGGGAGACCATCTTCAGAAACATGCGCAGTGTACACTAGCGATGGATGAATGTTTGTTGTGTGTTGATGGATTTTGGTTGTGAGAAAAGAAAGAGTTTGTATGGTGGAAGTGTTAATGTGGTTGAATCGAGTATCGTGTGTCAGGATGAGAATGTTGACGGGTTCGTGCTACCCCATTTAATGGGATATAGCGTGATGTTATGTATGTATGTATGTACGAAACGTGCAAATTATAATTTTAAGGATTTTGGTCTAAAATTAAGTGGATAATTTTGTGCAAGGAAAAACTGATATCCCATGTTAAATGCCTATGGCCTGGATTTTATGTTACACGTGCTATAAGAATTTAATGTTAACATAGGAAGTCTGCATTCTTTAGCAAATCAAAAGTGTTCGGCAAACAATTATAATATCAAATTATATTTCCTAATACTAGTGCAATTTAAACAACTTATTTAATACATTTTAATGCCACAAATGAACGGAATCAATTGTACTATTTCGACAAAAAGTCTATTAATTGTTCATATTTATAAAATCGTGACAATTATTGTTTCCATAGTGTAATTTTACCAAAAATATTACAGGCAAATTCATAAAGCGAATTAGTGCTACTACCATTTTTTATTTCGTTTTAAATCTCTTTTCACTTCACGAAACAAATTTATATTAACCTGTTTTACAAAGACTGCTAATTAGACTCAAATTTCGTTCATCTGCTTCAATTTGAAATAGAGTTAAAGATAATATTAAAAGTAGTATTAGCGCTAATCTGTTTCATGAATCTGACTGTTAGTTAGTAAAAGATTTTCCTAAACAAGTTTCTGCGATGGTTTCTTTCATTCTTCAAAGCAGACTTGCTACCATTATTCTTTCAAAGACAAAATCGTTTAATTGCCAAACATTCTACACTTCAATGATCGAAAACAGAGTGATATTAAAAAGTTTGAATATTGTGAATATGTGGTACGACAGGACAAACGTGTCAAATTCAGCAAGATCCCAAACACTTTATATCAACACCATCTTGTAATTTAATGAAATACTATATATAGTGGAGATTATTTATACTGATTAAAACTCAAAGTGAATTTTTCAAAAATGCGCAATAATAAATTCACATTACTTGCACCTACTATTTTTCGTGCCACTGGACTTGATTGGGTACAATAATGAATGAGAACTTCAATAAAATAAATTTTTATTCATTATTATAAATTATCAAGTGTCACGAAAAGTATTTGCTTCAAGTAATGTGCGAATTTCGGGATAAAAATTGCAATCATTTGGAAACACTGCGTATTTTAGAAAATTAAATATGAGTTGGGATAAACATTATTATAATAATTTACTGTTTCTTTTCTGATGTCAAGTTATTAATATATAAATAAAACAGATTTTCATGTTTTATCTAACATACACTTATTAAAATAGATTATTTATTTATATTACTTTGCTCACTTTTTACTGATTCAAACTCAACGTAAAGTAATCCATATTTCTTAGCTCATTTCAGTTCATCGTGGGGGTTTTATTTATCTAAAATGATATAAGTAAGTTAATTGGCAAATTGAATACAATTATTGTTACGTACAAGATGTAAGGACAGAGACAGCGTACAGAACAGATGCAGATACAATCTAAAACAAAATATGTTTATATCTATGCACGAGTTTATTCATCAAATTCAATCAAATCAAATTAGACATATTTATGTTTTTGTATTATTATGTAAATATGTTGAAATCAGACTCTATGTTTTTATATTATTAGATATAAACTCGACCACTCTTTCCAATTGGCGTCATTGAGAAGTTTTTAAATTTGCAAGCATAATACATATAATTATTCTTTTATATCTGGATTATTTCTACTTACATTAAACAGCAGTGTTTTGTCTAAGGGCATGAGATAGAAAAGTGAGAACTCAATACGATTGTGCTTCAGCCGCATCAAGCTCATAATAACCTGAAAAACATAATTAATGTTTGTATATATGAATTGTCTAATAAGACCTTTTTTCTACGATTGCTATTAAAAATTGACAATAACGCTGTCATTTATAATCGTTGATGTTTTCAATGGAACAATCGAAGAATAACTTTGTCGCGCGTTTCCAATGACTAGTTATTAAATGACAGAACGAATTTATTTTCAGTACGTATATAGGTTTTTTATTAATTTAGAATGCAATTGTAGAAAAAAATATATGTGTATCACGAACGTAAAGTGTCTTTGTTACTCTTACCGTGCTCGAGTAACCAGTAATTACTTTACGATCTTAATACTCAAATAACCATTGTGGCCTAATCGGGATATTTAGAATACATTGAAAACGGGTTCGGTTTATTAATAGTAAAAGCTTTCATCACTCCATTTAGAATTCTGTAATAGAACGCAGGTTACAATTTCGAAATCGCCAAATTATTATTACATATTAAATAATATACTCCATGATAAAACACCGATTATCTTGAGCTACGAGCTATAAGAAAATATAATTTTTACTTGATGGATGACAGCTATTCTACGAGTATTGTCACAAATATAATTCTATAAGGAGCGATCGGGAGTTGCTCAAAACTATGTCTTATTTTATTTGCCTACAACTATGCACAGTGGTATTGAAAAATGTTGCTACGGGGAACCCGAAAATAGTCAGTTTGGTTCGGGTTCAAGTCGTCAAATTTAACAACGTTTTCCTGTCTCTGTTAGAATATCATTTATCTTACCTTATCAGTGCTAATAGAGTTATGTTTTCTGCCATAACGAGACTGGATAATAACATTGCTTGTATCGTTTATCTAAAAATAAAGTTTGATAATTTTATGCCATAAAATAAATAAGAGGTTTTAATATTATATATATATATATATATATATATATATATATATATATTTATATATCCCATTCAGAAAATAAGATGGATGAGAAATCAGTTTGTAGCCATTATGGTGATCGCTTTTATTTTGTTTTAACCGTGTGTGTTTTATCTCACCTTTCAAATATTCCAGTACGGTTTAACATATTAACTCATAAAATTTTACATTTTTTATTGTCTTAATTTGCGAGTTGTAGTATGTGACTAAACTATTTAGATACACGTTCTTCATACATTTATAACTAAAGAGACGTTTACAAAACTTGTTGCTTAATATACTATTATGATGTTAAGATTGAAAAGAATGTGAGTATAAGGAACGCATGTCCAATGAAGGATTGATTAAATTGAGGATGAGAGATTGTATGATGATTTAGAAATACATGGATTGATATGATTGAAACTTTGTTGAGGCGAGCTTATATAAAAGAGATTATGAACGTGAAGGGTGTATGATAGTATGTATGAATAATAAGTACCTTATTTTGAACAAAGGAATAAGATAAAAGTAGGGCAACAGAAAATATGAGACTACATATGTTGCCGATAATATTTTGCAAGTAATAGTATTTCCAGGTAGATATTTGGAGCCATAAAGACCACGTTATAAATATATGCAACGTCGCAAGTAGTAAATACATATTAAATATTTTATTAAGTCCCCGACAGACTAAAATGATTTTATTGTGAGCATTAAGAAGATCGTCAATATCTGACATGTTGCACTTTATTTTTAAATGTAACAAATGTACTTTCTGATATATATCGTAGAGTATCATCAATTGTAAAACTACCATGCCAACCAATTCAGAAAAACTATGGAGAAATTTAGGCACAGTATATATCGTCCTAAGAGTTGTTGTCATTAAAAGTCCTGTTATTAATGGATTGTTCATTATACCAATAATAATACACGCTGAAGTTAATAAAATTATACATCGTGTATTTAGTTTGGAATACTTTTCTTCTATTGATAAATGATTAATAAATAGGTTTTCCAAATCATCCCATTGATTAATCAACTTCACTATCAGATTACAATAAATTGGTAAAGATAAATAAGTTGTTAGCTTTAATGAAATTCGTTCTATCTCTCCCGCAAACGTCAAAAATGCACTAAGTATGTTGTGGCTTTCTGTTATCCGTAGTTCGCTATAGGAATGTTTCAGTACCCATACTACCGACGATAGCTCAATGTTAAATATAGTCAATATGCGGCATAGCAATACAAGCATGTCTAATTTAGTGACAACTGCTCTTCGTTGTCCTGGTCGTCCTTGCAAGGAAAATGGACATACACCGAATATTTTACAAAATATAAATATTGGTCGAAGTGCAGAATATGAACTCATTATTTTTCTCATTTTATTTATTCTTGTTATGATGTGTGTATTAGTGGATGTAACTTTTCACATCAGGAACTGAATCAGATATAGTCGTATTTTTTATACAATAAGCATAAAGTTATGCCTTTAAACTCAATATTAATTATTAGGTTAATTAGTTGAACTCCTTAAACTTGCTAACGCATTCAAATTTCTTATAATACGCTCGAGCTAAGAGCTAACCACTCAACCACAACTGTCAGTATTTAGAGATTACAATCATATAAAGTAAATGTAATAAGAATAATAACACTAACATCTTTTAGAGCGATTGCTTTGCATGTTATATTTTAAATTACAATAAGTTACATGTCATTATTGTAGAAAAATAATAACATTAAGAATAAATTTGTAAAAATTTACCAAATATTTATTACATTATTTTGTTTAAAATTAGAGGAAATAATTCACCTATTTCGAGAATACCACTTATTAATTTCTCATATTTATAAAATCAAGATAATTATAGTTTCCATACAGTAATTTTACCAAAAATCTTACAGACAAATTTATAACGCCGATTAGCTTATCCCTTAGGAAAAGTAGTTTTTATCAAAGTTTGCAAAATACTCATTAAGAAATCGCACGAGACCAAGTCCAGAAAATAGGATGAATGGGGAATCAGTTTGTAGCCATTATGACGATCGCTTTTATTTTGTTTTAACCGTGTTTGTTTTACCTCTCCACTTAAATATTCCAGTACGGTTTGACATATTAAGCACGGAGTCAAGTTAGCTTCAAGCATCTATCATTGTAATGTAACCTTACTTTTAAAATAATTGATAAAACTTTACATTCTTTGTTGTCTTAATTTGCAATCTTACAAAAAGTATAGTAGTAAGAGACGTTTATAAAACTGATTGCATAATATACTACTAAGATGTTTGGATTAAGAAGAATGTGATATGAAGAGTGGATATGTATCAATCATGATATTAGTATAAAGAACACATGTCCAATGAAGGATTGATTAAAATGAGGATGAGAGATTGTATGATGATTTAGAAATACATGGATTGATATGATTGTAGCTTTGTTGAGAAAAGCGTGTATAAAAGAAATTATGAACGAGGAGGCTGTGTGATAGTATGTATTAATAATAAGTACCTTATTTTGAACAATGCAATAAGATAAAAGTAGCGCAACATAAAATATGAGACTACATATGTTGCCAAGAATCTTATGCAAGAATACGGAACGCCAGGTAGAAAATTGGAGCCATAAAGACCACGTTATAAATACATGCAACGTCTCAAGTAGTAAATACATATGAAATATTTTATTAAGTCCCCGACAGACTAAAATGATTTTATTGTGAGCATTCAGAAGATCGTCAATATCTGACATGTTGCACTTTATTTTTGTATGTAATAAATGTATTTTCTGATATATATCGTAGAGTATCATCAATTGTAAAACAACCATGCCAACCAATTCAGAGAAACTATGGAGAAATTTGGGCACAGTATCTATCAGCCTAAGAAATGATGTTTTTAATAGTTCTGTTATTAATGGATTATTCATTGTACCAACAATAATACACGCTGAAGTTAATAAAATTATACATCGTGTATTAAGTTTGGAATAGTTTTGTTCTATTGATAAATGATTAATAAATAGTTTTCCTAAGTCATCCCATTCGTTAATCAACTTCACTATCAGATTACAATAAATTGTTAATGATAAATAAGTTGTTGGCTTTAATAAAATTCGTACTATATCTCCCGTAAAAGACAAATTAGCACTAAGTATATTTTTGCCTTCTGAAATTTTTAGTATGAGACAAAAACTTTTTATGTAACTTGCCAACGGCGATAGCATAATGTTAAATATAGTCAATATACGACATAGCAATACTAGCGTGTCTAATTTAGTAAAAACTGCTCTTCGTTCTCCTGGTCGTCCTTGCAAGGAAAATGGACATACACCAAATATTTTACAAAATATAAATATTGGTCGAAGTGCAGCATATGAACTCATTATTTTACTCTTTTTATTTATTCTTATTATGATGAGTGTATTAGTGGATGCAACTTTTCACTTCAGGAACTGAATCAAATATAGTCGTATTTTTTATACTATAAGCATGAACTTTTGTCTTTGGACTCAATATTAGTTATTAGGTTAATTAGTTGAACTTCTTAAACTTGGTAACGCATTCGAATGTCGTATAATATGCGCGAGCTAACCACTCAACCACAACTGTCTGTATTTATGCTTTATACATAGTTTAGGGTACTTCAATCATATAAAGTAAATGTAATAAGAATAATAACATGTCTAAAATCTTTTAGTGCTATTGGTTTGCATGTTATATTCTAAATTATAATAAGTTACATATCATCATTGTAGAAAAAAAAACTTTAATAATAAATTTGTAAAAAGATATTAACTTACCAAATATATATTACATTTTTATAAATAAATAAATAAATAATACATCATCACGCCTCATACCCATTACTGAGTGTGGCCCTCTGTCTAAGTAGATCTCGGTAAGTGATATATTTATTCGCGTGAAGTGCAGTTACCAGCCGTCAAATCACGGTCCCCAAAGATCTTAGTGGAGAGGGAGCCACAGGGGAAGATTTAAATTGGTGAAATTAGTTTGTTGGTTGTGGGGATCGAACCAGGGTTCTCAAGACCCACAGGCCGACTGGATACCACTGAGCCACCTAACTCATATTATTACATTTTTCTGCGGCAAATTAGAGGAAATAATTGACCTATTTCGAGAGTACCATTTATTAATTTTTCATATTTATATAATCGTGACAAATATTGTTTCCATAGTGTAATTTTACAAAAAAATCTTACAGATTAGCGCTAATACCACTTTTTATTTTGTTTTTAACTCTCTTTTTTAATTCACGAAACTAATTCATATTAACCTGTTTCAAAAAGATTGCTAATAAGCATCCCATTGTATTCATTTCGTTCATCTGCTTAAATTTTAAATAGAGTTATAAATAATATTAAAAGTGTTATTGGCGTGAATTCGGTTTATGAATCTGACTGCTAGTTATTAAAGTATTTTCCCGAACTATTTTATCTGTCTTCAGCAAACAATCTCCCGCGTTGGTCTCTTCCATTCTTCAAAGCAGACCTGCTACCGTTATGCTTACAAAGACCAAATCGTTTAATTTCCAAAATTTCTGCACTTCAGTGATCGAAAACAGAGTGATATTAAAGAATATTGTGAATATGTGGTACGACAGGACAAACGTGCCAACTTTAGCAACACCCCAAACACAGTGCATCAACACCATCCTGCAATCTAATTAAATATTATATATAGTATATTTCAAAATGCTTGCAAACAAAATGAAGACTAGATGTACTTATTATAAACAAAGTGAATTTTCAAAAAATACGCTAAAATAAATTCACATTACTTGGATGTACCATTTTTCATGCCACTAGACTGATCGGATACAAAAATGAATAAACATTGAAAGAACACAACTTATTACTGTATCTTTCAGTACAGTTTCACGAAAAATGTTTGCTTTATGTAATGTGCGAATTTTGGAAAAAAATTGCAATAATTTGGAAACACTGTGAAATTTAGAAATTTAAAATAGGAATTAGGATAAACATTGTTGCATTAATTACTGTTACTTTTCTGATGTCAACTTATTAATATATAAATAAAAAAAAATTTCATGTTTTATCTAACTTACACTAACAAAATAGATTACTTATTTATATTACTTAGCTCACTTTTTACTGATTCAAACTCATCTTAAAGTAATCCATATGTTCATATATATTTCAGTTCATCGTGGGGGTTTTACTGGTATTTATCTAAAATGATTTAAGTAAATCAATTTGTAAATTGAATACAATTATTGTTACGTACTAGATGTATGGACAGAGACAGCGTACAGAATAGATGCAGATAAAATCTGAAACAATAGTTATTTACGATATAAGTATCGTAATAATACATTACGATATGAATATCGTTCAACGTTTTATCTACTGTCGTGAATTTTATTCAAAAATAGAATAAAAATAAATATTTTGACGTTTCAAAAATAAAAACATTAATGAAATTACAAAGAAAAAGTTAAGTTGCCATGAATTCTGATTCTTATGTTTGTATTGTTTATTGTTCTGTCAATTTTTTGTTTACGAAAATGAGCAAAAATGAGTCGAAGTGATAGTGAAAGTATTTCGTCTGATGTGGAAATTCTTGCGTGTGGAGCACTTTCCACTATAATACCTGCGAAGTACAACCAGGAATCTGTGAGATTTGAAGAATGGTGCAATACGAAGAAAGTAAAAAATGCAATTTCTGAAAAAAAATTGCTTGCCTATTTTGCGGTTAAGGCGGAAAAGAATAAGCCATCTACATTATGGACGCACTATTCTATGTTAAGAACAATGATTTCATTAAGAAGAAAAGTCGACATACGTAAATATACACAATTATTGGCGTTTTTAAAACGAAATAATGATGGCTATAAAGCTAAAAAGTCAAACGTGTTTTCAAATAATGATGTACATAGATTTTTATAAGAAGCTAACGACGACCGCTATTTAATGTTAAAGGTAGTAATTATATTGTGTCAATTTATATTAAAATTGATTTATGAATATCTTGTTCTTTTTTAGGTTTCTTTAATTATTGGTATCTTTGGAGCTTGTCGTAGAGAAGAGCTCACTTATTTAAAGATTACGATACCAAAAACTAAAACCAAAATTATTAGAGAATTTGTAATGTCTAAGGCAAATATTACAGGATGTGACTGTTTGGATATTTTCAGAAAATATTTTCACCTTCGCCCAAAAGCTGTACACCACGATCGTTTTGTCCTATTTTTTAAAAATGGGAAGCGCACTTCTCAAGCCGTAGGAATAAATACTTTTGGGCGCATACCAAAAGAAATAGCTACGTTTTTAGGTTTATCAAATCCGGAGAGCTATACAGGTCATTCCTTCAGACGATCGTCAGCATCGCTGCTGGCGGACGCAGGTGCTGATATGAATATTTTAAAAGCGACATGGGGGGTGGCGATCATCAAGTGTTGCAGAAGGCTATGTTGAAACTTCTATTGAAAATAAAAAAAATTGCTACTAAAATAATGGGAGAAAATGAAATATTAAATAAACAAAACTCTAATACTAATATTAATTGTGTTGATTCAACTTCGGCTGGAATTAATATTTATGGCTGTAAAAAATGTCTAATTAATGTTTATAATAAATAACTAAATTCCTTTTGTCTATTTTCACTTTACCGCGCTAGTGCGGTAAAATAGCTCATTACGATTTCAGAACAAATATCATAAAGTTTGACATTATTAAACGATAGTAGATAAAATATGTTTAAATCTATGTACGAGTTTATTCATCAGATTTAATCATATAAAACTAGACATATCTGTTTTTATATTATTATGATATAAACTCGACCAATCTTTCCAATAATTATTGTTTTTTCTACGATTGCTATGAAAAGATGACAATTACGCTCTCATTTGTCATCGTAAATTTGACGTTTTCTGTGGAACAATCGAAAAATATCTTTTTTGCGCGTCTCCAATGGCAACGCGCGAAAAAGACGTTAAATTCGCGCGTTTCCAATGGCAACGCGCGAAAAAGATTATTTCAATAGTTACCAGGGATACAAACAAAACAGAAACTTGTCATATTGACAGTTAACAAAACGAATTTAGTTTTAGACGTATACCTACGTTTTTTAATAACTTTAAGATGCAATCGTAGAAAAAATTATGTGTGTATCACGAGCGTAAAGTGTCTTTTCCTCTTGCACTATTGCAGCTCTCGCTTTCGGCTCGCGCTGCAATTACCGTGCTCGAGTAACAAAGAATCACTTTATGCTCTTAATACACAAATAACTATTATATCTGGAATATTTTTCTACTTACATTAAACAGCAGTGTCTTGTCCAAGGGCATTAGATAAAAAAGTGAGAACTCAATACGATTATGCTTCAGCCGCATCAAGCACATAATAACCTGAAAACCAGAATCAATGTACCTTACATTGTCTAATAATACCTTTTTTCTACGATTCATATGAAAAGTTGATAATTTGTCATTGTAAGTTGATGTTTTCTGTGGAACAATCAAAAATTAACTTTGTCACGCATTTCCAATGACAAGATATTAAATGACAGAACGAATTTATTTTCAGTACGTATAGGGTTTTTATTAATTTAGATGCAAAATTATATGTGTATCACGAACGTAAAGTGTCTTTGTTTGTCTTATCGTGCTCGAGTAACAAATAATTACTTTACGCTCTTAATACACAAATAACCATTTTGGCCTAATTGGTATATTTAAAATGCAGGTATCAGTTCGAATCCGCCTGTCGACAAAGTGTGATTTGTCGTAAAATATAAAAATACAGTTACATGTATTTATCACACTCGGGCGTTATAAGCTAGTCATTTATACGCCTTTAATAATGTAGCATTCGACTACGAAGATCGGCAATACGGCAGTGTAAAAACTGCGACTCGGTGTGCCCGGTAGGCCCAGGCCCGATTTGGGCTGTAGTAGGAAGAAGAATATATATAAATATATATATATATATATATATATATATATATATATATATATATATATATGTTCGAGTTCTGACAATTTTAACATATTTATAAAGAGAAATCAGAATCATATTGTATTTACTCATTAATAATTAATTGTTCGTCTGAAGCTTTATTTATATTGAACTTTCAATTTATTCTTTAATTAGGTAACAAGTAATGTTCAAAACTGTCTTATTTTATTTGCCTGGAACTATGCAACACAGAGGTATTGAAAAATGTTGGTACAGAGACCCTGGTCTTTTGAACCAGAAAATAGTAGGTTTGGTTCGGGTACAAGTCGTCAAGTTTAACAGCGGTGTCCGGTCTCTGTTAGAATGTCATTTATCTTACCTTATCAGTGCTAATAGAGTTATGTTTTCTGCCATAACGAGACTGGATAATAACATTGCTTGTATCGTTTATCTAAAAATAAAGTTTGGTAATTTTATGATATAAAATAAAAGGTTTTAAAAATTATTATTTTCTAAAAGGATATAAATTTTGTATTTCTACTGTTTATAAAATGTGAAATGATAGACTTTTTTGGAATTCAGTCAATTTTTTTTATTATTATTAAGTCGACGTTTCGGGTAACACTTTAGCCTTCTTCAGGACTCTATTATAATTAAATAAATTAACAATAATAAATAATTAATAGAAAATAAAAAATACTTACAATAATAATAATTAATAAATAACATTCATCGAAAAATATAAATATTGATAGATTTTTTTAAAAATATTGTGATTAAATATATATACAGGTGTTTCACAACTTAGAGCAAAAAATTAAAGGGTATATTCTGTACGACGTGCTGATCATGAAACAAAATGATTTATTTTTAAATTCGAAAATTAAGGGTTGTTAACCTAAAACATTTTTTGTAGTACTGCACTGGATTCGCTTTCCTATTAAACACAAACAATGAAGTAGGTATCAACTACGAAAGAATAATTGCACAATTCAATTATTCGCAGTTATTTATAATAGAATTTTATTTAATTAATAACTTTAACATAATCATCCACCCAGTGGCAGTGACAACGAACAATTTTAAACTGGGAAACATGGAAAATAGTTTTGCGATTTAACAAAAGATTCTTTTTGTTTCATGATCAGTACGTCGTACAGAATATACCCTTTAATTTTTAGCTCTAAGTTGTGAAACATCCTATATATATTTAAAATGTCAAAAATTATATTTGTAAATAATATTTAAAAAACCGTATTTAAAAAAATGAACAAGACGACTTTGAAATAATAAATAATTATATTTGTAAATAATATTAAAAAACAGTATTTAAAAAAATGAAGAAGACGACTTTGAAATAATAAATAATTTAATTTTGAAGGATAATAGCTTGCTCAAAGAAAATTAATTAATTAATTTTGAAATAAGTTTTTAAAATAATTATTTTAAAAATTCTAAAATATGAGTATACGTAGCATTTAAGTTTTCAATATCAGATCTATTGTTAATATTGTTTATATCATTTTGAATATATAGCATTTCCAAAAATAAACGTTTTTTAAAATTATTTTTCTGTCGAAAATTTTAACATTTTCAAAATCAAAAAATGCTATATATTTGTAAATAATCAATTGTATCTCTCAACATAGTCTCTATTAGGAATTATACATTTGGTTAAGTAAGTTTCAAATTTGTTTCCTGTAGGAAATAAAGTTTTTATAAACGTTTGCAAATTAGTCATTATCGACGGCGATAACATTCTCATTCCATTTGGTAATAGGAAGAGTCGCACGAGACGAAGTCCAGAAAAAAGGATGAATGGGGAATCAGTTTGTAGCCATTATGACGATCGCTTTTATTTTGTTTTAACCGTGTTTGTTTTACCTCTCCACTTAAATATTCCAGTACGGCTTGACATATTAAGCACGGAGACAAGTTAGCTTCAAGCATCTATCATTGTAATTTAACCTTACTTTTTAAATAATTCATAAAAACTTTACATTATTTGTTGTCTTAATTTGCAATCTTAGAAAAAGTATAGTAGTAAGAGACGTTTATAAAACTGATTGCATAATATACTACTAAGATGTTTAGATTAAGGAGAGTGTGATATGAAGAGTGGATATGTATCAATCATGATATTAGTATAAAGAACACATGTCCAATGAAGGATTGATTAAATTGAGGATGAGAGATTGTATGATGATTTAGGAATACATGGATTGATATGATTGTAGCTTTGTTGAGAAAAGCGTGTATAAAAGCAATTATGAACGAGGAGGCTGTGTGATAGTATGTATTAATAATAAGTACCTTATTTTGAACAATGCAATAAGATAAAAGTAGCGCAACATAAAATATGAGACTACATATGTTGCCGAGAATCATTTGCAAGAATTCGGAACGCCAGGTATAAAATTGGAGCCATAAAGACCACGTTATAAATACATTCAATGTCTCAAGAAGTAAATACATATGAAATATTTTATTAAGTCCCCGACAGACTAAAATGATTTTATTGTGAGCATTAAGAAGATCGTCAATATCTGACATGTTGCACTTTATTTTTAAATGTAATAAATGTACTTTCTGATATATATCGTAGAGTATCATCAATTGTAAAACAACCATGCCAACCAATTCAGAGAAACTATGGAGAAATTTGGGCACACTATCTATCAGCCTAAGAAATGTTCTTTTTATTAGTTCTGTTACTATTGGATTATTCATTATACCAACAATAATACACGCTGAAGTTAATAACATTATACATCGTGTATTAAGTTTGGAATAGTTTTGTTCTATTGATAAATGATTAATAAATAGGTTTCCCAAGTCATCCCATTCGTTAATCAACTTCACTATCAGATTACAATAAATTGTTAAAGATAAATATGTTGTTAACTTCAAAAGAATTCGTACTATATCTCCCGTAAAAGTCATATAAGCACCAAGTATATTATCGCCTTCTGACTCTCTTAGTATGCGATATGAACCTTTTAGTTTACTTGCCAACGGCGAAAGCATAATGTTAAATATAGTCAATATACGACATAGCGATACTAGCATGTCTAATTTAGTGACAACTGCTCTTCGTTGTCCTGGTCGTCCTTGCAAGGAAAATGGACATACACCGAATATTTTACAAAATATAAATATTGGTCGAAGTGCAGCATATGAACTCATTATTTTATTCATTTTATTTATTCTTGTTATGATGAGTGTATTACTAGATACAACTTTTCACATCAGGTACTGAATCAGATATAGTCGTATTTTTTATACTATAATCATGAACTTTTGTCTTTAGTCTCAATATTAGTTATTAGGTTAATTAGTTGAACTCCTTAAACTTGGTAACGCATTCAAATTTCTTATAATACGCGCGAGCTAACCACTCAATCACAACTGTCTGTATTTAGGGTACTTCAATCATGTAAAGTAAATGTAATAAGAATAATAACACTCCTAAAATCTTTTAGTGTGATTGCTTTGCATGGTATATTTTAAATTACAATACGTTACATGTCATCATTGTAGAAAAATAATAACTTTCAGAATAAATTTGTAACAACTTACCAAATATTTATTACATTTTTCTGCTAAAAATTAGAGAAAATAATTGACCTATTTCGAGAATATCATTTATTAATTTTTCATATTTATAAAATCATGACAATTATAGTTTCCCTAGTGTAATTTTACCAAAAATCTTACAGACAGATTTATAAAGCCGATTAGCTTATCCCTTATGAAAAATAGTTGCAAAATACTCATTAACGCCAACAATAACATCCTCATTCCTTTTAGTAATAGGAAGAAATCTCACGAGGCCAAGTTCAGAAAATAGGATGAATGGGAAATCAGTTTGTAGCCATTATGACGATCTTTTTTATTTTGTTTTAACCGTGTTTGTCAAGTCAAGTTAGCTTCAAGCATCTATCATTGTAATTTAACCTTACTTTTAAAAAAAATGATAAAACTTTAAATTCTTTGTTGTCTTAATTTGCAATCTTAGAAAAAGTATAGTAGTAAGAGACGTTTATAAAACTTATTGCACAATTTACTACTATGATGTTTAGATTGAGAAGAATGTGATATGAAGAGTGAATATGTATTAATCAGGATATTAGTATAAAGAACACATGTCCAATGAAGGATTGATGAAATTGGGGATGAGAGATTGTATGATGATTTAGAAATACATGGATTGATATGATTGTAGCTTTGTTGAGATAAGCGTGTATAAAAGAAATTTTGAACGTGGAGGGTGTGTGATAGTATGTTTGAATAATAAGTACCTTATTTTGAACAATGGAATAAGATAAAAGTAGCACAACATAAAATATGAGACCACATATGTTGCCAAGAATCATTTGCAAGAGTTGGGTACGCCAGGTAGAAAATTGGAGCCATAAAGACCACGTTATAAATACGTGCAACGTCTCGAGAAGTAAATACATATTAAATATTTTATTAAGTCCGCGACAGACTAAAATAATTTTATTGTAAGCATTAAGAAGATCGTCAATATCTGACATGTTGCACTTTATTTTTAAATGTAATAAATGTACTTTCTGATATATATCGTAGAGTATCATCAATTGTAAAACAACCATGCCAACCAATTCAGAGAAACTATGGAGAAATTTGGGCACAGTATCTATCAGCCTAATTATTGTTCTTTTTATTAGTTCTGTTACTACTGGATTATACAGTATACTAACAATAATACACGCTGAAGTTAATAAAATTATACATCGTATATTGTGTTTGGAATAGTTTTCTTCTATTGATAAATGATTAATATATAGTTTTTCCAAGTCATCCCACTCGTTAATCAACTTCACTATCAGATTAGAATAAATTGTTAATGATAAATAAGTTGTTGGCTTTAATAACATTCGTACTATATCTCCCGTAAAAGCCATATAAGCACTAAGTACATTTTGGCCTTCTGCCTGTCTTAGTATGCGATATGTACCTCTTAGGTCTTGTGCCAACGGCGATACCATAATGTTAAATATAGTCAATATACGACATAGCGATAAAAGCAGGTCTAATTTAGTGAAAACTACTCTTCGTTGTCCAGGTCGTCCTTGCAAGGAAAATGGACATACACCGAATATTTTACAAAATATAAATATTGGTCGAAGTGCAGCATATGAACTCATTATTTTATTCATTTTATTTATTCTTGTTATGATGTGTGTATTAGTGGATGCAACTTTTCACATCAGGTACTGAATCAGATATAGTCGTATTTTTTATACTATAAGCATGAACTTTTGTCTTTAGTCTCAATATTAGTTATTAGGTTAATTAGTTGAACTTCTTAAACTTGGTAACGCATTCGAAGGTCGTATAACATGCGCGAGCTAACCACTCAACCACAACTATCTGTATTTATGCTTTATACGTGGTTTAGGGTACTTCAATCATGTAAAGTAAAAGTAATAAGAATTATATTTCTAATATCTTTTAGTGTTATTGCTATGCATGTTATATTTTAAATTACAATAAGTTATATATCATCAGTGTAGAAAACTAATAACTTTATTAATATAAATAAATATATCATCACGTCTTTTACTCATCACTGGGTGTGGAACTCTGCCTAAGCAGATCTCGGTAAGTGATATATTTTTTCGCGTGAAGTACTGTTACCAGCCGTCAAATCACGGCCCGCAAAGATGTTAGTGGAGGAGGAGCCACAGGGGTAGATTTAAATTGGTGAAAATTGTTTGTCGGCTGTGGGGATCGAACCAGGGTTTTCAAGATCCACAGGCCGACTCGATACCACTTAGCCACCTACCCCATATAGCTTGAATAATAAACTTGTAAAAAGATATTATTAAAAACGCTTGCAATTAATCTTTATTGGGCTCACTGGATTATGGAGGCTCGCTCCACAAACTTTTCAGCTCGTCCATACTTCGTAAATAACTATAATAAATGTAATTCTTAAAATATAATATATTTGTATTATTTGTCATCTTCAACGTAACTTTATCCAAACTATGTAACCGAAGCCAGTCTGTCCAATTCCTGTAAATCTAAAGCCACATCTTTCAATGGTCTGCAGATAACATACACCCTACGAATGTGCAAGAGAGACAACATCATCTGACATATGCACACACATACAAACGACTTCAATACTAGGATTAGCACGACACAGCTGTTCTTCTCGCTAAACGTACCATCATCACTTTACACTACACTACAAATCATCTCGTCAATGTTAGAGTCAGTTACACAGGGAAACCTAACCGTGGTAAGGGTGGAAATTAGAGGGGAGAATAATATAGTTTGGTAAAAGTGACCTGCCTTTTCAACACTTTGTGTATTACCCTCCACGAGTGTATTATTAAGCCATGCATTATCCTGGAGATGTCATTTCTAGCTGCTGTTAGACTGTGAAGTTACAATCATCATCACAATCTAATATTAAGGGTTGCGGGAGAAACTAGGGATGATCTAAGTGGGAAGAACTGAACTGATTTGGCTTCACGGACGCCATGTTGAACTTTTAGCCACAATGACAAAATGTCTAAATTGAGAGGAAGGGAAATGAAGTTGTATAAAAAAGATAATCCTGAGTCTGTGTTAGACACAAGGGAAATTCGCATATGTTGAGTATTTGGTTTGATGCTTAAACTGAACGGTTTTATTTTATAGACCTAACACTTAACCCATTATGGATTCAGTATTTTGTTTGTTAACTCCTTTTTACTTTAGTTAATTCAGTTCGGGAAAAATATACAAGAATGAGTTCTAAAGCAATATCACCATTTTGTTTTATCCATATTTTTTAGATTTGATTTTTGCTCTTATGTTGGCTACACTTTTTATAATGTTCATCTAATATGTTATCATATGAAACATACAACTACGAGTAAGATACTTGCTCATTGTATTTTGAGCGTTGCTACAGAAATAACTATGATTCATTAGCAGTCAGTTCCACAGCTGGTATCGTACTTATTTTAAGTTTTCCTTAAATAAAGAATATCTTATCGAAATTAATTGTCAACTGACAGGGGCGGATCCAGCGGGGGGGTCATGGGGGTCATGACCCCCCTAAGCATGGACTTTTTTTTAAATGTTGGCCCTAATACATAATAATGATGTCATTATTTACGATAACTCAATTTGTTAAACAAATTAAATAGAAAATATTATCTAAGAACTTAAAATTCTAAGATAATTAAGAACTATTGTTAGATTTATTATTCTAATGAATAGCCAAAAACCAATATTTTGTGGGGATATTATTTCGACCCGCAGATGGGAGAGGTATTCTATTTAAGACCTAGTCAAGTATGTGACTACCGACATTTGCACTTAGAAAATCAACTTCTATTTCAATAATCTTTGTATTCTATCGAAGAACCGTTTAGATATTGAAACTTTATTATTTAAAAAGTGTTTTCGTTCTTAGGGGACATTTTTGAGGAGACATTTTTTGTTGTTATCTAAGTATATTATAAAGATGATTTAATGTTATTCAATGTGATTTAATGTGAATTAATGTGATTCCAAAGATGATTTAATGTGATTGTAAAAATTATTTAAAGCAGGAATATAATATGAGCAAATACAAATGTTTTTTATATTTAAAAGATGGGCAATAACCTCCCCTCCACCCCCCGTGACAAAATTCACTCCATGACCCCCCCAAATTCGAAGTCTGGATCCGCCCCTGTCAACTTAAACATTAATCTCAAACATAAGATTTTTCATTTAATTAATCCTTAAAATTTAAGTAAAAGCAGTATAACTGGTCATAAATATATTCAATTTGCAATTTGGATTAGATTTAACTCATACTTATTTATTTAACTGGATTACTTGACTCACTTTATTCCCAGTACTAGATTTACTGATTCAAATTAGTTTAAAATAATAGAACCAAATAAGTGCATCAGTTTGCATAGTTCAATTTAGTCACTTAGTTATATTGTCTAATTTATCTTAACTGGTTTACGTGATCTAAGAAGATACAATAATATAGCTCATGATTATTATAAATAGTCCGGTAATACGATGATGTGGCCAACATTACTGTTTCCAATCTCCTGAAAATATATAAACTTTTACACTACGGCTCGGTGCCCGAATCCTGTACTTCAATTGGAATTAAGTTAAGATTAACACGTTGCTAGGATACTAATTTAGGATTGTAAATCGGGATAAACATAATTAAAATATAAACTAATAGGGCAGCAATATCGTAGTTGTACAAAAAGCATAGTGTACAAATGGTTTCGAATGTCCATATCTCTGTATGAATTGCAACATTAGTCTTCTACTTATGCTACAAACTTTTAAATTCATGCGAAATAAGTATTTTTCCATGCTTGTTGTATATAATAAATTATTATTGTCTAAAAATGAGATATTAGTTAACTTATCAAAATTTTATTGCTGCATCCCAAAGAGTAGAGTTGTGATAGTTTAGCAATTAGCAAAATGGATGCTAACTTCAATATTCCCCAGAGATTTTTAGCCCACAACTACTGCTAGTGAAACTAAGCATTTTGATGCATTTTAGAACAATGCCAATTATAATTTGGTAATTAACTAAATACAATTTTATAAAAAATTAAAATAAACACTTGACTATGTTTCACAAAATTCAGCCTCCAAGTCACCTTATGATGAATTTTGTGAAACATAGCCAAGTGTTTATTTTATATTTTTTATTAAACCTTGTTTCACCAAGTGTTGGATGACAATTAATTTTGTCTTTGTTGTTATTTAAAATTTTATAAGTAGATCCACCAATATAAAACTTGCAAAAGATCGTGCATTCAAATCTCGCTGACTTCAAGTTATATCAAGAAAATATATTTCACTATAAGCTGTAGGCCCGTTACTATATTTTTTTGGGATTAAATTCATGTTGGGCAGAGTAACAAATAAATAAAATAAATTAAAAAATAACCAAGAAGTAAATATTAATGAGAGTTGTATACTATAAAGAAATCTATAACTGTCACATTTGAATAGAGAATCTTCAACAAACTACAAACTACAAAGAATACATCAATAACCACGATTCACGATTCACGTATTGCAATTCGCAAGTTTGAAGCGATGCTTCAGAAGCTCTCGATGCTCTCGACACAGTTGCAACACTTGGAGTGTGTGGAGTGGTTTGGAACGGTAACCGCAGTTGGATCTCACGGGAACAGCTCGATAGCAATGCGGGCATCTTCCTTCCGGTAGCGTCGGGAACGTAGCACTCCTGGAGTAGCGCTAGAGGACCAATCAACACTCCGGGGTGTAAACCACTTTCACTCAAAACATTCCCGCACATTAAGAGTTTTAAATATTTGTTAAAAGATTTCTAATTCCTGAATGTCACTAACTTTCTGAAAGTAATTATTGTATTCTTACGGCATTCGCTAGTTTCGAATTAATAATACTTTATTTTGAACTTCCATTATCTTTATTTATTTTGTAAAAAATAAAATTATGTAATTAACAACCACTATTTTCGTTTTTCAATTAATAAATGTTGCAGATTTACTGCCGAAGTTATAGTTTCATAGCCGAGATAATTCTGTTTTTTTTGTTAACAATTTGTTTAAAATTAATATTAATTTTGTGATTATTTTCAATATTTTTAATATTTTCGGTATCATCGTGGTCATTATGTTGCTAAGCATTTGTTAAATCAAATTAATTTGACGTTTATAATTTCGTAAAAAACAGGCGCGGTGACCGAGCGTGTTAAGGCACATCTCTTAACATACTTTGACGTCACCCGAACCAAGATTCGTCAGTTCGAATCTGCCTATCGACAATGTGTGATTTGTCGTAAAATATAAAAATACAGTTACATGTATTTATCACACTCGGGCGCTATAAACTTGTCACTTATACGTCTTAAATAATGTAGCATTCGACTACGAAAACTGACGGTACGGCAGTATAAAAACTGCGGCTCGGTGTGTCCGGTAGGCCCAGGCCCGATTTGGGCTGTAGTGCCATCAGAAGAAGAAGAATTTCGTAAATGTCATTTAGCTTTTTGTGAATATTGTCATTCACTATATATTAAATAACTTTAGCAAAATATATAATGGGAAATGACGAACGAATGCTCTGTAGAAAAACTTTTACAGCCTGTTAATTGTCAACAAAAGTTCACTTTTAATATCATTCGGAAAAAAAAGTTTGTGAATTTAAAAACTCAACAAACCTTATTATCCGCATCAAAACAACTCATGTCTCCCCCCTCCCGATTAATATCTTTTGGCGGCCGTAATTTAACGGCTAATAATAAAATTTGCAAAATATATCATTTACCGATATCTGCTATGGCAAAATGCCTTACCAATAATGGGTAAAAGGTGTGATGATTATTTTAATTTTAATCTACTTCATGTGCTAATGTGCTTTTTAATATCAGAATTATTTTCGCCCTCAACTGAAACAGAATCTTCTTGCAGCATTGAAAAACTACACTAATAAGCTTCTTAAATTGATGCTATCGTGTTGGTTACCAGCACCAGCACCAGGTAGCACGCAGTGACCGGTGGTTAAACCGCTCTCGCACCAGGTTAACTAGTAAAGGGTGAAAGCCTCCCCGCGGTTAGAGGGAGTTATGTTAACATTTTGTTATTCTTCTTTACAATGCGTCGTTACCCAGAGCTGGATTAACTGCGTGCAAAAACGAAGATAGTATTTCTATTTTAGTTTAGGGTGTTAATTTTGAGAGGATATTCGGATATTTGATGTCGAACACAGTTGGTTATGTTTAATACTTCTAGGAATGTTTTTCAAAGTATCATATTTAGCAAAAGTCATATTGACTTTGGTTGATAATATAAACGCAGACTTATTTCTTCATTGTCAAATTTTCCTAAATAACTTTAGACAAAAATATTTAAATTCCAAGATGCAGAAAAATAAATTTTATAACATTCTTATTTAAACAAAGTATTTTTGCCCATTTGACCTCCAAAAGTAACATTTTAACATTATGTAACAAGTTTACAAACAATTTTTTTACTTACCGAGATCTGCTTAGGCAGAGTGCCACACCCAGTGATGGGTAAAAGGCGTGATGATATATTTATTTATTTATTTTTATTTAACAAAGCGAAGTAATTGAATAAAAAATGAGTCTACAGAGTTTAAAAAACGAGTCACGTACAATATTTTTTCTACGATCGCAAATCATAAGACAGCAAAGAAATGTAAAGTTTTATTAATTATTTGAACATT
This sequence comes from Pterostichus niger, assembly GCA_947425015.1. Classification (NCBI taxonomy): domain Eukaryota; kingdom Metazoa; phylum Arthropoda; class Insecta; order Coleoptera; family Carabidae; genus Pterostichus; species Pterostichus niger. The sequence continues at coordinate 35,814,799 of OX380340.1, read as the reverse complement.
ATGGATAGGTTACAATTAGAGATGGGCGAATATCAAATTTCTCGAATTCGAATATCGAATACGAATATTAATCAGATCTCGAATATTCGAGGTACTCGAATATTCGAATACTCCTAACAGTTAATATATTTATTATTAATAATTATTTAATTATGTCCTTTTTATTATTTGAATGAAATTGTTAAGATAAAATAAAATTAAAACAAAAAGGAAAAGACGAAAACTTTAAATTTAAGGTGAAACGGCTGATGATGGCGAAAAACAAATTTGAAATATGGTACGTCTTCATGGTTTTGAAACAAAATATCTTTGTTGTTAATAACTTCAAAGTATTGTAATAGCTTTAAGTTTATGTACAAATGATAAAGAAAAACATAGTAAAAAATTGAGGTCAACATATGGCGCGATATTCTAGATATTCGAATGTTCGCTATACTGACGTTAATATTCGAAAATCTCGAATATCGAATAATGTCAATATTCGCGGCATTCGACTATTCGCGGATGATATTCGCCCATCTCTAGTTACAATGACAGATATAGGAAATTAATAACAGTCCGTACTTAATATGTCGCTAATTTCAGGCCGTAACTAAAATGTTTGAAGTCGCAGTTCGTCAAAGTGTGATTAAGATATTATTTAGCGTCATGAAAACTAGTATTGTTCAATGAAATTTCAATTACGGCAGTAGAAAAATAAATAAAAATAACGCGAAGTTATATGTAATGTAAAAATTCACATTATTCAAACAAAGTTTAAAATTGAAGTTATAGCGGTGCAACAAGTAATATTCTAGTTCGTTTCAAACTAAAAATAAATTACAATTACTATAATTTCCTCCCTCGACAAAGCAAACCTTTCAAAATAATTTTCTCATGGCCTACATCTACCTGCTGTAGTTAATTTAAAAAACATCATATTGCAACATTGCCACAACATAACCAACAACCTAAACATGTTCCTTGAAGCGCGAAAAGCTACTTCCTTCTTATCGAAAAACGGCAACAGCAACAGACGCTTTCCTCCGCAGTGCAGAAGTCTAAAGAGCCGCCGAAGAGAGCGGCATCTTTGTTGATATTCCTCACGCTCGGCCAGAGAAAAATTGCATGGAATCATGAAGAGTTTTGTAGAGTTTTCTACGGGAAATTTAATATTGTTCTTTCGTTTACCTTCGCGTAATTTGCGCGGTATGGAGAGAAGGGATCAATGGAATGGAAGTTTGGGAGAGAGATTAATTGGAGGACTCTTTAAATCTGATGAAGTAAAAAGATGTTTCATAATATGTTTATAAAGAATATGAGTTTTCACCTTATATTTAAAAAAAATTAGAGATGGGCGAATATCAAATTTCTCGAATTCGAATATCGAATACGAATATTAATAAAATCTCGAATATCCGAGGTACTCGAATATTGGAATACTCCTAAAATTATTAATAATTATTTAATTGTCCTTTTCATTATTTGAATGAAATTGTTAAGATAAAATAAAAATAAAACAAAAAGTACAAACAAAAAAGAAAAAGACGAAAACTTCAAATTTAAGGTGAAACGTACGGGCTGATGTTGGCGAAAAACAAATTTGAAATATGGTACGTCTTCATGGTTTTGAAACAAAATATATTTGTTATTAATAACTTCAAAGTATTGCAATAGCTTTAAGTTTATGTACAAATGATAAAGAAAAACATAGTCAAAAATTGAGGTCAACATATGGCACGATATTCGAGGTATTTGAATGTTCGCTATACTGACGTTAATATTCGAAAATCGTGAATATCGAATAATGTCACTATTCGCGGCATTCGAATATTCGCGGATGATATTCGCCCATCTCTAAAAAAATTAAAAATGGCTCAGTGATATCGAGTCGGCCTGTGAATCTTGAAAACTCTGGTTCGATCCCCACAGCCGACAAACAATTTTCACCAATTTAAATCTACCTCTGTGGCTCCCCCTCCACTAATATCGTTGGGGGCCGTGATTTGACGGCTGGTAACCGCATTTCACGCCAAAAAATATATCACTTACCGAGATCTGCTTAGGCAGAGTGCCACACTCAGTAATGGGTAAAAGGCGTGATGATATATTTTTATTTAATTATTTATTTAAAAAAAAAAACTTAATAACTATTGTGCTCAGTTTTGTACATTATTACAGTTTAAATTCAACATAAATAAATAAATACATATTTAAAATCACGCAATATCCTATCAAATGGGGCAGAAACATTCATTAACAGATTCATTAAATAATTAATCAAACATTAACATCTTAACATACCATGCTCGTCTGAACCATATTCATTTATTCATCATACTCGGAATCATTCAGCATGCAACAAACCTTCAATCACATCCATCCATTAATTAATTTATGCCAAACATTCTTATCCTGATACAACACTTTTGCTTTATACACATTCATAATTCCTTTCATACAAGCTCGTCTCAAATTTTGTTCCCGCAATAAATCTTTAATCATCTTTGATCGTCTATGTCTACGCAATAACTGAAATGCTCAAATCATCTCAGTTGATATATAATCACTCTTCTGATAACACCCTTATCAATCAAATAATTCGAATCAAATTTCAAATTGAGTAAATAATATTGATATCACTAGATGGTAGCACATACGTTTCTACAGATAACCTTCATTGACATTGTAATTTGATAGGACAGTACCAAATGACGGTTGTAGTAATGTTTAGTTCAGTGAATAATTTTAATTGACATAAGTATTATTTTAATAATATTTTAGTAATACCAACTAAGTTAGTAAAGTGTTTGTGTGTGTGTGCATATGCTTTAATTAATCATGAACTTTTTAACCTAATACAAAGTGTAAAATAATTTTGACAACATGTGTCTTCATCAACAAAGTAAGTCTGTAATGCCTTTTCAAAATATAAATTGTATATTCAGCATAGATAAACCAAATTTAATGATACATAAATGAGAAAAAATGAAAGAGTTCACTACAACTGTGTTTCAGTGAGGGGTTGCGCCGTAACCCCTGTACAGGACACAAAAAATTAAATACCTAACTATATATCTCGTTGGCCTGAAGAAATAGAAACTCTACTTATATTACTGTTGACAATTCCAGCTTCAGAATCGTCAGCAGAAAGGTCATTCAGCGGGGCTCGTCGAATTTTGACTTGGAACCGTACTTCAATGTTACAAAAACGACTGTTTCATTTAGTTTTACGTCATATACACAAAGTTAAAACATTGGACATTGATTTAAATAAGGTGATAAAAATATTCATCAATAAAACCGCAGAGCGAATGACAGTTTTCGGAACAATAGAGTAAAATTGTATTTTTCAATTTATACAGATGTAAAAACTTTATAAAACTGTTACATTAATTGACAAAAACAAATTATTAATATAATGTATCCTAATTATTTATTTTAATTACCTAAATTTATCTGTGTTCTATTTTTACTCAAAAAAATTTCGCAACCCCTTTCGAAAAAAGGTTCCGCGGTCCCTGATTGTTGTGCCTGTAAAAATCAACAAAACTATTTCCAGCAAATAACTAACTAAATAACCCAAAACCAGTAGTTCAGTTAAGTTGTACAAATCATAGTAACCTTTGAGCTAATGCATGCTGCTTGTTTAGTCCATACCTTACACATGATGTTTTCTTTGTGTTTGCGTTATTTGGTCCATGCAGCTTGACAATACGAAGTCTATGTTGACCGCGGGCTAGACTCTAGATTCTATTTAGTGTGTTTGACTGACGTATTGGTTTATTTGTCAGAACTTACAGGTTTATTTTTCCTATTTGATCTTTGTATGAGTGATCTACTATTGACAGCGGTATTGTGCAATCTGACGTATTGATCTTTGTGGTAATACCACGTTGGAAACTTGTTCTAGGATTTAGTTTTACTTTCTTGGAAGTTTAAGTAGAATTTCTCGCATGATGGAAAGGAATATACCGGGTATAGAATTGAAATAATGTAACATAGGAAATACAATGGTATTTTTGTTGCTTCCTAATTAAATTAGAACATAAGTGTAAATACAAAAAATGTTAAGTATTACAAACTGCATCTACTGAGTATTTACTTGCTGCTCACTTGTTTTAAACAAACGAAAAATGGCTTGATTAAACGATTTTCTGCGTAATACTATTTTATGAATATAATTTTATGTTTCTTAAGAAATATGTCCATATTTAAAATAGTTCACAACAATTAATACGTTAACGAAAGCTTTCATTGTTATTTTTTAACCATTTGACGTTGATATTTCAGTACCTGTCAAAATTATTTTGTTTCATTGTTTTCCACAGCAATCTCAATCCCACATTATCTTTATAAAAGGGGGAGCCATAGGGTTAATTAATCTCGAGTTTTTAAACGCTGAGCCACCTACGCTTTTAAATTGAAACAAAAATAAATAAAATTAGGTAATTTTTAAGGATGTTCTTCTACAAACAAACATTTTCCAAATACTCAATAATTAACACCCTATCTTATACGTTTCGCATGCACCCCAATGACGCAATCAGCTGCCGTTTACTCAGCGCCTGCTGCGAACTCAAGCCCTCTTAGTGACAAAACACTCTCGATCACACACGGAATAATTGACTATCAAGTGTTTCTCTCTCCGCTGCAATACGGAGCGAATTTTCTGCTTTGTTACCTCGAAACAATTAGCGACACTGGCCGTAGTGGCCACAACCGCAGACCACTACACTGTTACCAACATCGAGAGGAATTATTAAAGTGGGCTTTGTTTTAATTTGTTACTGTTTGTTACTAAATGTCGATGGATTAGGGAGAACGGTGGGAGCTGATGTCAGCTGGTTGCAAATGTTATTGTTGCGTTTTACTTGCAAATGTTTCAAGTGGAATTTTGTATTGTTTCTGTTTGTGGAAGTATGTTACGTTTAGACGATATCAATGATTTGATTGATTTATAAATTAATTCATTCGGGGACAAAGGATTTTTATAATATTTCAAGTATGGTCTCAAATTCGATTCTAGCATATTGCAATTCGATAAAGAAAAAGTTCGCGCATTCAAATCTCACTTATTATAAAAATACGGCTGTGTCTGAACTAAAATTTTAATCAAAAATAATTGCTTAGCAATGAGTATAACAATAAACTGCATAGTAAATCTCGAGGTCATAGGATGAAGGGTTTTACCTAATATCAGTTTTTTTCTGGCTTCCTGTCAGACCAACTACAAAGGTCATATGCTGCCATTACGCACTGATCTTGTGTTTTAAGTCTTATAGTAAATAGCAACGCGGATTTCTCTGGATGGTCACTCATCCTCTTGCAACGTTGCTTAACTCGCGTTATTGCATTAATCAGTTGAATTGAGCCATGGTCAGTTTGCGCCAGTGATTTTGTTTTACAAACAAAAAAATGAAGTCCTTGAAAATAAAAAAGTATCTGGAGACAATTTGGGAAGATGCGTGCTATTTTGTAACATAATTTCCCAAGTCAAATACAATTAAATAATACTATATCAAAACGACAGCATAAAATTAAAATAATTTATTGTCAAATTAATAGCACATAAACTAATTTACTTTCTGACGAGATTTTATTCAAATATCGAGATTTTGTTAATATAATACTGTGCATATTGGTTGATTTTTTTAAATATTTTATGTTGATTGATTGAAAACAGGTCACAAAAATTATTTCTATATAGAGATTTTTTGGGGTTGTAATATGACATCTGGTAAAAGCACTATGCGCAGACAAATAAATACAAGAAAGCTTTCATTTTTAATTGTATTATACTTTTCAAATGAAGTTTTTCCATTTTCACAGCAGCAACTTATTGAAACCATTTAATTTGCATATTAATATTAATAACCTAATTCAAATTGAATACCTCAATAAAAATACTCTCTCCCTAAATCCACACACGTGCGATTCTGAAATGACAAAAGCCGACCGCAGCTCTCGGCGATCCTAAATAAATCGTTCTTTTACAAAACGCTTGCGAGCTTGTGCAATATTCAAACCCTGACACTGGTGATGACACTGACAATGACAATGACGTGACGTGATTATAATAATATGACAGGCGACCATCAGACATTGAGGCGGCTGCGATATTGTTCCTCCTCTTATGTTTTGAAGTGAAATAGAGCATGCATTGTAGCAGTAGAGGATATAGGAAGTATATGGGATATGTGTTGTTTGTATTTTAATAGCTGTTAATAGGGTAGCCCTTAATCGTAGCCCAGAGGATAAAACTGAGAAAAAATTGAATAGGTATAAAGCAAAAGGTTGTGCTGATTTCAAATTATATCTACGAGTATTACCGGCAGAGAATGAAATCCAGTCAATGTATTATACATTGCTTAGGTAATCTTCAAATATGCAAAGTCAAAAATTGTATTATTTGTCAGTAGAACGCATACGTCCATACATATATAAAATATAAATATATCATCACACGTATTACCCATTACTAGGTGTGGCACTCTGCCGAAGCAGATCTTGGTAAGTGATATATTTTCTTCGCGTAAAGTACGGTTACCAGCCGTCAAATCACGGTCCCCAAAGATGTTAGTGGGGAGAACTACAGAGGTAAATTTAAATTGGTGAAAATTGTTTGTCGCCTGTGGGGATCGAACCAGGATTCTCAAGATTCACAGGCCGACTCGATACCACTGAGCCATCTACCCCATACATAAGCCGTTATATTCGATTTTAGCTCAAATTATTTCGTATACATTTATTGAAGTAAAACTTCGTTACAAGTACTGAGAAGTTTGAGAGTAAGCTGGGGAATGTGTTACGAAATTTGTGACGCGGTGAGGCAAACGGAAGTGGAGAACGAGAGATATAAAATATAAAAAATATAGCCTCCAAATCACCTTATGAGGGCATATTCAGAGGCTGGCCAGCACAGTTAGATACGAGAGATATGGAGATATACAGAGAGAGACAAAGCGTGCTTGAGCTGTTGAGTAGTAAAACAGCGAGGCTGTTACATGAACGGTGATGGGATTTAATTGTTCACTAATTTATAAAAACTTATCAACATAGAAAAGATATATTTATATGTATATCGCGAGAGAATACTTCCTGTGTATGGTCCAGCACACCCATTTGTATTTTCCTAAATTAGTTTTCTAAATCTTAAATATATTCTTGGTAAGGCTCACTTAGCTCTCATGTTGATCAGACAAACCCTAAGCCAGTAGAACATACGTTTAAAAAAAATTAATAATTTAATACTACTAATATTATACTTTGATATCATAGCACTTTTTACCCATTACAACAAATGCGGTTATCACCTGTTAAATCAAGTCCCCTACAGATATTAGTGGAGGGAGAGTCACAGGAATAATTTTAAATGTAGTGTAATTTAGTTTGTCGGTTGTAAGCATCGATCTCGGGTTATCAAATTTGTAGACTGACGCGTTGCCACTGAGATATCCGAAATCGTTAGAAAATGAAGTAATATTTGAGTGTTTGTGTAGAAAGTTTGGTTGCTGCTGTGTCGGCACGGGTTAAAAGAGTGTTTATCCCATCCCGTTGAACCTCTAACTTTAACCACATCGCACTAATGATGTCCTGCAACAATGTACTCGGTCAAACAAACCTTTCCAGCGTTCTGTCGGCCTCTCTACAGCATTAACTCCAACCAACTCAACGGCGGCCATTTGCAAATCCCCCCACCCCTAACAGATCGTGCACTAAAGACAGATTTGTCAAAATGTCAGCGGCTTTTACACCGGAGATTAACGCTAGGCTCTCGTTGTGCTTGTCTGGTGTATAGAGAACGTATAGCGGTATCTCTCTTCAAAGTAAGGGTAGATGTTAGATATTAGAATATTTTTAAAACGGATCTATGTGTACAGAAGCGTTAAAAGGCATTGTAGTTTTTTACATGAAAGAAATTTTTGGTTGTTGGGTAAAAATAGTGAAATGTACAAAAAGATATTAAGCTACAAGGGATGGTAAATAGGTCTTTGAATTTTCACCGCGTTATGAACTTTTATTTCGTCCTATATTTTTCGCGTTTTAAAATTCTGGAAAAATTTTCATTATTATCAAATAAATATACTTTATTATTTTTTTATTTCTTTCCTCCCAACCATTTTCAAGAAACTTAATCAAAATTTGAAAGACATTTTCAACTATGACTTGCACATAAATGTAATATTTTCAAATTTATTACAATACTTTAATAATATGTAAATAATGAATAAATATATAGTCACACCTTTTACCCCTTACTAGGTGTAGCACTCTGCCTTGTCAAATCTCGAGAGTGCTATTTCTTTGCGTGATGTTACCAGTCGTAAAATTAAAGTCCCCCAAAGATGTTAGTGGAGGGGAATCCACAGGGGTAGTTTTTAATGTGGTGAAAATTGTTTGTCGGCCGTGAGAATATATAAATTTGTTAATATACAAATATGTTTACTTTTTAATTTTTTATTATTTAACTTACAGATTATTGGTTCTTCCCCCCTACAAATTATGCCCATCCACTATTTACACACTTATCTCAGCAGAGTTTCCATTACTTAAAGCAGTCTTGGAAAGCTTCTTTGTTTTAATGTCATCAAGGCGTCCTTTCTGCAGTAATTACAATTTCAGGAATAAAAAAAAATCGCAGGAAGTCAGGTCAGGGGGAGAACAGTCATCTGATGATTGTTACAAAACTGTTGAATTGATAAGTCACATGTTTACCTTAACCGTAAAGATAATCAACGGTTACAATTTATCTCTAACTAAATGTAGACAATAGTGTCATAAATTATTTGTGCGTAGTGATTGTCTTTGTGCCACCTGTAAATGGTAAATATTGTTCAATAGTGTTCTTGAACTATTTAGCAGTTATTGCTATCTATATTTTTCATCAACTTAGTTGTGTTTATGTTTTGTTCAATACTTTCAGCTCGGTATTTAACTCAGGTATTACTCCATTAGTCGAGAAAGCAAAGGATACAAAAGAACAATTTCACGCTTGAATGATTCATATTGGCTTTGTATTGAGCCCAGCAGTATCAAAACATTTTCACAATCTGACTTGTAAAACGAAACATTTCAAAATAAGAGTTGTTGAAAATTAAAGTCTGCATCTAAATCAATTTATACATATTTGATCCTACTTGTTTCATTACTATTAAAATTAATTTTAATTGCTAAAGTTATATTCAATTGAAATTTTTACAATTTATTAATGGAGAAATGGATTTACGGGCTTTAGTTTTTATCATTTCTTTATCATACTGAAGTTTCGACACTGGGATCAAAGTTTTATAAAATTTCAGTAAACTACATTTTAGTTTTAATTTAATTACAAAATTGTAATTGTAAAGTCAGAATCGTAATTTTCAAATAGTAAAAGAAAAAATCTGATGTGGACACCACATGACTTCCTTGTACGCGTATTAAACTATAGATATTTTTTAATTGCACATATCTGACATTAGATTTTATTTTTTTTTTCTTATTTTTGTTCTAATCCATAGCAAACTTAATTTAAAAAAAAATATGTAATTTTTAAATTTCCATATCTCGCTTATACAAAAGGCTAATTAAATAATTCTTAATGTGCTAGACGCAGAATTTAATTCTAAAACTCGTATTTGCAGCATTTATTTCTAAAATTAGAATAATTCCATTTTTTTCAAGAAAAACTGTTAGCAGCTTCATGTAATGTATCACTTCTGGTTAGTTCCTTTTAACCAAAATCTATTATGTTATTTTCATTGATATAGTAGTCTTATATACCAAATTTGAAATGTTTTGGATTATATTTTGATATAGTTTTTCATTAAAATCTATTATAGGCTTCAAGTAAAGTACCACTTCCGAAACTTATATAATGACCAAAAGGGAGGTGCACAACTAGATGTTATAACAGTTTTAAATTTTAACTTTCTACGGCTTACCGTTTTTGAGTTATGCGAGATACATACATACGTACAGACGGCACGACGAAATTAGACAAAATGGATTCAGGTAGGGCCAAAATGCGTATTTCCGCTGAAATCTGAGAACCGAAAATTTTCGCGATTACAATACTTCCTTTACTTCGTACAAGGAAGTAAAAACGATTGAAAGTCAACGTTCATGAAAAGCATAATTTTCTTCCTTCAAATGAGAGTTGTTGAAAATAATTTTACTTAGAAAATACAGTTATAGTTGTGCGTGGTTATTGAAATTAAAATGCTGAAATGAATGAATAAAATGCAACCATTACTATAAAAATTAATTAATTTATTGCTGTTGTAAAATAAAAAATAAACCATAAATAATTCTTCCTTAAGTACTATATACAAAAATAAAACTATGTACAATATGAATACTTGTGCGGTAAAGTCAAGGCACACATTGGTGAAATAAAACTAATATAATAATGTTAATCACATTGGTAATTAAAGCCACAAATCGATAAAAGTTTATCAAAAATTCATTCAAATATCACTTGCTTTGTACATATCGCAAATAATCCTTTCAATTGGAATATTCCCAATCGTTCTTCTAAAGAACAGTTCTTCGATCGTAGTATTAGACACAGCCCTTAAAGCAGGCAACAGCAGAAGCAACTTGCCGAATCTTAATGGCTGTCCGGGTTGAGCAGTCTGTATATACTTATTCAATGTCAGCTGGGTCTGATCTTGCAACGTTGCAACAGTAGTAAGATCACTAACTACCTTTCCGTCGCCATTTTCTGATCCGCTGCTGCTAGGCGAATCAAACGCAGTCTTGAACAATACAATCGCTCTAAGACAAGCAAACTCATGTCCATCAACTTGCATCTGCGCGAACTTCGCCAACGTCTCCTGGAAGAGCTTCACCTCGTGAAGGAAGGTCATGGCGCGGTCTGGATGTCTCGTCAGAGCTCCTGAAGAGTGGACGAGGTGGGAGAGCTCCAGAGGGAGCAGGAATTGAGCAGCGCCTAAGACAAAGAGCTCGCGCCAACTTTCTTCTAAAAGTAGAAGTTGATCTGAGATGGGAAGCGTGGTGAATGTTGGAACGTTCTTTGCCCATTTGACGTTCATGAAGAGTAGGCGAGCAGCTGATTCGCAGATTGTTTCCGTGGAGATTATTGGAGGTGGGATTAGCGCGGGTGGTACTGGCATTCCCAGGGGGTACTGCAATAAAAAAAATTAGAAAATTAGCTAAATTGTAACAATCAAACTATACTAAATGATGAGTCATACTTCATTTAATACCGACAATCTGATTTTCACAACTTGAAAAAAAATATATACTAACATCTTTGGGGCGGATTTGAGGGCTGGTACTTCACGCGTATAAATATATCACTAACTAAAAGCTATTATGCCATAGTACTTCATTCAATAAAAGGTAAAATGCATGGTGATATATTTATTTGTTGAATGAAAGGAACTGAATCCCAATATAATGGAATCCGAATCACTCAGGCACGGTCGTAGTTTTGTAAGTTTTAAGTTGATGTTAACGAGATTTAAATAAATAATTTTTAAAAAAAAAAAAAAAAATTTAAAATTGTGGATCTGAACTGAAACTGAACCCAATTTTGTAAACTCTGAACTCTAACCCGATCCGAATTCCCATAACAAGGACAATCATAGTCACCGCACTCAAGCAAAAAAATTATATGAACTACAACACTGCGGCTCGGTGAGTGCGGACCCTGTACTGCAATTGGGATTAAATTTCTGTTGTACAGCGTAACATAAATAAATAAATATATAAATAAATACAATAAGCTAATATCTTAGTAGTCGTAGGATAGTTATTTTTGTGTTACGTGCGCAAAATAAGTGTTTTTTTTTGTTGAGCATGACAATGTTACTTTTAGTCGAGATAAAAAAGTCATTCGAACGCGCCAATAGCAAGAATTATGCCCACGAAATACAAACAAAATTTTTATACTACTGTAAATAAAGAATAATACAATAATTTGGGAGCGTGCACGAGATACTCATTTTGCGCTGTATATATTTTGATAGTTTAGACAAAAAAATATTAACTTTTATTTAGTCATACGATTATTTTTATACAGGGTGAGTCTGGGAAGACGCCCCCCCCCCTTTAACTTTTTTATTATGAGTAATAGAAAAAAATGGTTCATATGAAAGTTTTATTATTGTAAATATACTATTTGATGGCAGATGTAGATATTTTTTATAAAGTCAGGTTTACAAGATACGACTATCAACTTTTATTTTTTAAATAGCAACCTATAATTATTTTACTTAAATAAAAACCGCCATTTTTTTCTCTTTTCAACGGTGTATTAGTTTTTATTAATGTATCTGAAAAAAATCGAGAAAACTAAGAAAATTGAGAAATACTAGAAATAATTTTTATACAAATATGTGAAAATAAACAAAATGTAACAGTGTTAAATTAATGTCAAAAAAGTATACATTTGCGGGTTACTTTATTTAACTTATTTTGCAAACAATAAAAAAAAGTTTTCAAATGTTTACGAAAGAAGAATTAATAGATATGATTCTAATAATTGGTGAATCGACTGGAATCATGAGAAGGGCAAAAATAATTTTTTTTTTATTGTTTGCAAAATAAGTTAAATAAAGTAACCAGCAAATGTATACTTTTTTGACATTAATTTAACACTGTTACATTTTGTTTATTTTCACATAGCCACCTATAATATTTGTATAAAAATTATTTCTAGTATTTCTCAATTTTCTTAGTTTTCTCGAATTTTTTCAGATACATTAATAAAAACTAATACACCGTTGAAAAGAGAAAAAAATGGCGGTTTTTATTTTAGTAACATAATTATAGGTTGCTATTTAAAAAATAAAAGTTGATAGTCGTATCTTGTAAACCTGACTTTATAAAAAATATCTACATCTGCCATCAAATAGTATATTTAAAATAATAAAACTTTCATATGAACCATTTTTTTCTATTACTCATAATAAAAAAGTTAAAGGGGGGGGGGGGGGCGTCTTCCCAGACTCACCCTTTATATCTTGCAAATAGGTAATTTGTAATTCTATCGCGCAGAATTGATACACTGGCTTAAAAATAGAATTATTCTTGGATTTAATAAATTATTTCATGAATCATTTACATATCGATTCATTCAAATGAAACTATAAAATAATTTTGTAATTTTGATTTAAATTAATAATTTATAATACAGTAAATATCCATTCTATGATGATATTTGAGACATTTCTTCTTGGTATTAGTGAAATAAATACTTACTCTAGCCATGGCGGCCGCTGCAGCTAGAGGATTGCAAATGAAGGGCGGTTGCGGCATGAAGGGATGAGGGTGCTCGAGTCTTGATGGAGACATGTCTGACTTGGGCAGCGCGAGGTCCAGTACAGGACCCGGACTGCCCATCGGTTCCGATCCATCCTTAGAATAGAATAATGCCATTTGACGACGAAGAGTTGAGTTCCTTGGACCTCTCTCATGCTGAACAGCTGCAAAACAGAGAGATACTTAACGTAAATTTGTATCATTAATTTATTTGCTAATCGCAGTTAGTGTGATTTATATGTTCGAACTTTTACTTGAAAGATGCAAGTTAAATTATAACTTGTTAGCTACGTTTTATTTCATGTACTCTTCTTAATTACAAAACTTCAACATTTAATGGACAGAAATTATATCTTAATTGAATTTCATTTGAAGTGTACCTCATTTATATTATTTCAGACTAAACAAATTGATTTAGGAAACAAGATTAACAAATTTAATAGTGTGAGTAAAGTAAGCAAAGTAATCAAGGCAGATAAATTACAAATAAGTGATTTGTATCAGTTATGACTAGTAATGACAGTAATGTAAATTATTCTATATGGAATTTAATTTCAACTTGCCTTTATTTATTTAAACCAAGTTTAAAATTTAACTGACCATAAGTTATATCTGATTAAAATGAGAAATGGAATACTATGTATAAAACTCTGACTAATTTTCAATATAAAATAGAGTGAATTACTTTATTCTTACCATCTTTGTTCATGCCTGCTTCCTGGCATTTCGTTAGCCGACACGCTCGGCATTGGTTCCTGTGAGTCTTGTCAATAATACAAGTTCCTTCTTCTTTTGCTTTGCAGACGTACTGGCGGTTCCGACGAATTGAACGTTTGAAGAAGCCGGCGCAACCGTCACAGGCGAAGATACCGTAGTGTTTCCCGGAGCTGTGGTCCCGACACACTTTGCATGGGATGTCGTACAGGATGCGGCCTGGAAAGTACAAGGTAAGAAGAACTTAAAATATTGAACATTTAAGTTTTGTTTCATTGCATTTGTTTAATTTGAAATGAGGCATAAATTCATTGCAAGTCGTGTAATATTGTGTACTATACGAGTATCTAATAATTTTGGGTGTAATGGAGTTGCAATTTCAATCTAAATTTATTTGCGGATGTATTGTTTCAGGGCATATATTTAATTCTCGTAATCTATTGTAGTTAATTGAACTACAAAAATAAAAATTTGGATACCGATCGGAATTGAACCTAAGTCTATAAATTTGTTTTAATTAAGATATGGTCGTCATGTAATTTAAATCTGATTTTATTCCAATTTTTCATCTATCATGACGATATCTCAATTCTTCTCTTCTCTTAATTCAATTTGATTTAACTAATTGTTAAGTTAAAAATACTAATTAATAACCGGGTAGGTTGCTTAGTGTTATCGGCGTGCGGATTTAAGAACCCGGGTTCAATTTCCACTGCGACAAACAATTTTTACCACGTTAAAACAACCCCTGTGACTTCCCCTTCACTAACAACTATGGGAGCTGTAAATTCACGGCTGGTAACTTCACGCGAAGAAATATATCACTTATCGAGATCTGCAAACATTTAATTTAGTTTGAGCTATTTGTATAAAAAGATGTTCAAAGATCTGTTATTTGTAGATCTCCACTCAATTCGGAAACTTTAAATCGTTTGAACGACTTTAATTATCTACCTTACAAGAATAATTATTGCAGTATAAGATAATGAAAACATATCATATAGGCTATAATGATACAAGTTCTAAATTTCATGCAGGGCGAAGCTTGCTGCGCACTTGAACGAATTGTCGCGTCGAATTTCAGGGGGTGTCACTTGTTTATTAGCGCTGATTGTCGTTGGCAGGCATGTCTGGGTTCGTGGGTTCTAGAGATTGTGAATGAACTGGCACCGGGCTAACGCATCCGGTGTGTTGTTATAGCCCCTGCAATTACATAGCCCGAGTTGAAATCTCTTCGTGTTGCTAGAATTTCTAGTGCTCATTTTACAGCAGTGGGCGGGCAAACTCTTACATATTACATTGGTTGAGGGCAGGGATACTACCCTTGAACAGGTATTGCTAGCAATAAAATAATCAGGTGTTTATATAGTATATTTACTTTTACTTTTGAGCTGTGTTCATTAGGTACGCGTTTTCTTGTTCAAATTATCAACAAACAAACAATTTAGAAAAGATTACTCTGACTAACTCAACGTCTACAGTACTATCATCTATAACTTATATAATTTTATATTCACTTTACATTCTGCACAACAAGAACTTCATCTCAATTTTAGGGCTTATAGTGGAATAAAAAAATATTCAGATTCGTCTTACTAGAGAGTTGTTGTTTTTAATTTGAATCAATATAATATCTAATAATAAAATATCAAACTAAACACTTGGCTAAGTCTCACAAAATTCAATCTCCAAGTCAACTTATGAGGTCATCGTCAGAGGCTGGCCAGCACAGTTAGTAACCATAGACTTAGACAAGTGTTTAGTTTGATATTTTATTATTAAACCTAGTTTCACCAAGTGAGCATTCAAAGACAATAAATTTTGTCTTTGTTGTTTTTTATTTAAATAGAACAATTTTTTTTATGTGTAAATCAGAATTGTACCAATTGTACTTTTAAGTATTTAAGTAAAGAAATCACCCTATTGAACGTCGTTTAATGAAGAGATTTTGAGCCATATGTTTGAAACATTAAAAGAGAAAAGATTGTAGGGTGCTATTAAGGGATGTTTCGTGTGTAATGTGTTGGAATTTGAACCATCTGACGTGGAATCTCGCATCGGCCCATAGTTCACACGGACAGGGAAATAACCTATATATTAGAGGGTAGTTTCAAACTGTACATCTGTTTTAAGTAAATGATTGATAAATACTTGCATATTCTCGTATAGATAATCATTGATATCCGACGGTAAAAGTTCTGCGCGATTTTAAATTAATTAGAATATTTTCCTTTTACTGGAAATACCGTTTAACTATATGTAGATATATTTGTATTTCAATATTTAATTAATTATTTAGATAGTAGATAACAGTAATTTAAATAATTTCATGCAATCATATTACTGTTAATGAATATCACTTTATATGGAGTAAGAAAAATCTTGAAAAAATATTTAAATTACAACATTTACAGTTAATTAAAACTGAATAATTAATTAATTTGTAACATGATATTCTAAGCTACTTTACAAAATGGACGTTTTTGTTTTACATTCATTCAATTAACGCGCATTAATAGTAAAACTTCGTTCTACATTTCCCATGATAATATAGGCAGATTAGTTGACCAATACCATTTTTAATTTTAATTCAAATTAACAAGAATAATTAATAATTATAAAACCAAGACTTAAAGGTGATAAAATTATAATACAATGAGACCAATACCAATCATTTCAATTGGGAAAAAAACAGGATTAGTTAACTCCAAATTAAAATTAATTCCATCTTTTTATTCGTACACAATCGTATTTATTTTATGTAAGTTGAGATCAACGAGATTTTAACTCACGACCTCTTATACGCTAGTTTTTATTATGTTTTATTTACTGGACTGCGATGAATTATTATATGGAAGACCCAGTTTCGTTCAGGAAATAACGGCTAATAAGAAGTTTAATATGAAAAATAAGAATCTAAGAAACAATTTTTGCTTATATCTCAAAAATATTAGGAAATATCAAATTGATCTTAATCGATTTCTTGAATCAAATTACATTCGCGTAAAGTACTTATTTTCCAATATTTTCAATAAATAAATTTTCACGAATATTATTTCAATTTTGTTTTTGAAAATGATGCAATAAATTAAATTTTCAGAAGAAAGGCAAAAAAAATCAGTATATTAAGTTCATTAAAATTGTCATTATTTATTTATTTATTTATTTATATTACGCTGTACAACAGGAATTTAATCCCAATTACAGTACAGAGTATTTTTCTGACTAGAGCAGGTGAGTCAGTGGTATCGAGTCGGCTTGTGGATTTGTGAATCCGGCTTCGATTCTAAACTAAATCTACCTCTATGTCTTCCTCTCCACTAACATCTTTGGGGAACGTGATTTAGCGGCTAGTAATCGTACTTCATGCAAAGAAATATATCACTTATCGAGCTCTACTATGGCAGAGTTCCACATTCAGTAACGGATATAAGGCGTGATGATATATTTATTTAGTGATTGTCCTAATTATTACTTATTTATGGTAATTATCTTATAGAATTGCTCTGTTATAAATTCTTACTTGACGACGGTGGCGACATCTTGGGAATGGGCTGCAACCTCGGATCCATCTGCATCATAGCACCATCACCTTGCATATTGCTTGCTTGCACTATATTCATCATCACTAACTATCACCCACTAACACAACTTAACAATCCTTCAAGTACAACTTCCACAAAACTAAATCCAACTTAAAATATTCCGTCGTGTTAACCGTCTAACTCTGGACGAGTCACTGACACTAACTTCGCTAACTTTAGGGCCTTTGCTATAAGTTTCGCCAGCTTTGTGAAAGATCCCAGATGATGAATGGGCCCTTGTGACTTGACGTGACTGGGAAGAGCTGTTAGGTGATTGGTTGAGGGATCGCCCTACTACTGGCAAAGGGTGGAAGCCACGCCCGTGGATGCTTGAGGACTAATAGGATTCGATATAGGGATGAATGAGGGGATGGAGAATTAGTCACTTGATAAATAGATATATTGATTTCTTAGGGGTTGTTAAAAATTGTTTAAACATTATTATATAAATTGATAAATAAAATTAAAATATATCATCACGTCTTTTACTCATTACTGGATGTGGCACTCTGTCGAAACCGATCTCAGTAAGTGATATATTTATTTCTTCATTTTTTTCTGGCTTCCTGGCGGACAAACTACTAAGGTCATATGCCACCATTACGCCGTGATCCTCCGTTTTAGTTCTTAGAGTCAACAGCAATGGTTTCTCTTGACCAACAATTACTATTTTGTATAGAGTAGGTTGCTCAGTGGTATCGAATCGGCCTGTGAATCTTGGTTCGATCGCCACAAGCGACAAACAATTTTCACCACATTAAAACTACTCCTCTACTAACATCTTTGGGGGCCGTGATTTGACGACAGTTAACCGCACTTCACACGAAGATCACTTACCGAGATTTGCTACGGCAGAGTGCCACATCAAGTAATGGATAAAAGGCGTGATGATATATTTATTTATTTATTTAGTACCAAATAAAACAAAGTAAAAAATTACTAATTTTCTATAATAAAACAAAGTTCTGTAATCGGTGTGTCACCTGTGCAGAGATAATCATTCACTCTCCCTGAAATAGGTCACGTGACGATATGTAACATAGTGATAATGGACCCCATGCATTCCCACACATCTATGTTGGGGGTAAAGCGCAGTGCATCATGCACATATGACGCTATATTTCCATAGCCCTCGTTGATGACGCTGCGAATGCCGATGATCCAGACCAACATGTGATCATGCGGAATACCGTGGGATTGTTTCGCATTCTCACAGATATTACACTGCTCACATCATATTCAATCATATGGCGCTAGGAAATTTCATTACGCATATACCCTCATCCTAAATTGTAATTATTATATCTTATTTTATGTAGCATGCAGTAATTTGAAATGTATATACATAGTTATTAATTTTTAATTAGCTATTATAACGTTAAAACTAGTGGTGTAATAGCCTGGTGAACTTTGTATCAAATATTTCCATCGGATCCATACAAATAAAAATAAATAAATGTTGGAGTAAGGAAGTTGTACGTTTAATGGCTCAAGTGAATAATTATTTATGTTTGTATTATTTATTTATAGTTAAATGAAAATCGTACAATAATGAACAGCTAATAGAAACATTGCATTAAGCCCAATTACCATGGAAAAGTAAAAATTTCTCAAAACTTCGTCA
Organism: Pterostichus niger; assembly: GCA_947425015.1. Classification (NCBI taxonomy): domain Eukaryota; kingdom Metazoa; phylum Arthropoda; class Insecta; order Coleoptera; family Carabidae; genus Pterostichus; species Pterostichus niger. The sequence goes on along the minus strand of OX380340.1, from coordinate 35,795,626 downwards.
TTAACTTACATTAACTAAGCAAAATTATTAAGTGGAAATAAAAAATGTCACTTTTACATTTAAATAGTTATTTGTACATTAAGAGCGTAAAGTGATTCTTTGTTACTTGAGCACCGTAATTGCAGCGCGAGCCGAAGGCGAGAGCTGCAATAGTGTAAGAGGAACAAAGACACTTTACGCTCGTGATACACACATAATTTTTTCTACGATTGCATCTTAAAATTATTTAAAAACGTATACATTCTGAAAATAAATTCATTTTGGAAACTGTCAATATGACAAGTTTATGTTTTATTTGTATCCCTGGTAACTATTGAAATAAGGGCGCACTTATAATCTTTTTCACGCGTTGCCATTGGAAACGCGCGCATTTAACGTCTTTTTCGCGCGTTGCCATTAGAGACGCGCAAAAAAGATATTTTTCGATTGTTCCACAGAAAACGTCAACTTTACGATGACAAATTAAAGCGTTATTGTCAACTTTTCATAGCAATCGTATAAAAAATTGTTTGTTGTCAATTGATACCAGTTGCCATTCTATCATAAATTTTAAGTAAAATCTAAATTATTTTCAGTTTTATGTTGGTGTTTTATTACCAAATCTGCCCGTGAAATTTTTTATCGCACATTCTAACAACGTAATAATCTGCACGAATGGAACACGAGTTCAGATTAATACATTGTTGGAATGCATAAAAAAATGCTTTAGGGAAATAATAAGTAAAAATTAAATAATAAATATATGTAATATTCATTGGGCTACGGCTGCCTGTGTGCGATTAAATTCCCATAGTCTGATGTCACATGTCGTGCTACCAACCTTATAGATAAAACATATGACACCCGCTACTTTTCAGTTTATGATATAATTACATCGTTGCAACCCCGTGTGAATCAACGTGATTCATTACTAGATGTACAGGTAATATCCGGGTTCAAAATATACCCAAGGTTTAAGTGCTCAGGGCATCTGTTGCTGGACCACATGGCTTGTTGAAACCTCGTCTCTCACCCCGCTGACAAGGGCCGGGGTAACTCACCCTCGTATGTAACCCGGGACAGTAATATCGCTCGTGTTTTGCTTTATTAATAATCGTCTAACTAGGGGATAACTTATAAGTATGAGCTGCATCAGGTAAATTAAAAAGGATAATACATATTTATAAAACTAATAAATCTCAAGTATAAATAGGTACAAGCAGTTAACGTGAACTACAATCATGGTCAACTTTATTGAAATAAATAAATAAATAAATATATCATCACGCCTTTTATCCATTACTGGGTGTGGCACTCTGCCTAAGCAGATCTCGGTAAATGATATATTTTTTTCGAGTGAAGTGCGGTTACCAGTTGTCAAATCACGGCGTCCAAAGACATTAGTGGAGGGGGAGCCACAGGAGTAGATTTAAATAAGTGAACATTGTTTGTCGACTGTGGAGATCGAACCAGGGTTCTCAAGATCCTCAGGCCGACTCGATACCACTGAGCCACCTACCCTATAATTTTATTGAATTGCACTAAAACTTATTATGACCGTTTCATTCCATCGATTTGCCATATACAAATTTGTCGTGAGTTTGTACGAATTTGGTTCCTCAAGTGATTTTCATTTCAATGAAAAGAAAGTGATTATGTGTCAAGTTACTAAAGCAGTCTTAAAATATTTGAAAATCAATATAAAAACAATCTTAAAATACTTGAATGGTCAGAGTGTATGACTAAAGTTAATTTATATTATGGCAGAAAAATTCTGATGACGCCTGGATTCGAACCAGGGACCTTTTCTGTCATAATATAAATTAACTTTAGTCAAAAACTACAGGTATGATTACCTTTAATAATCACACAACTTAATAATATTAGCTCTGGTCAGAGTGTACTAAATTAAAATATTACACTTAGGAATATTTTATAACTGATGTGTTAATTTTGAACTATCCAATGATAACAGACAGCACTGAATAAAAAATCAAATTTTCATTTGACACATACATTTTTATTGGTTTACTTTTTAACCGATCAATAAAAATTAATAGATTAACGCTCCATTGTCTGTTAATTTTTAGATATATTTTGAAGGTTTCTTAGATTTCTTCAATTTTAAATGAAGTACGAACAAAATTCAATCAAATCGTCCGAATATTTACGTTGAGTTGGTTGATTCATTTTTATTTATACGAACTGTACTTACCATTATGCTATGTTTAATATACTAGGGTGAATCATATTCATAACTTCATAACTCTTGTATGACAACATTCTTCATTATCTATTATACCGCGCGCCATACATATTTCTCGCTTCAATTGTCAATAAAAATTTGTAATAACTTACTCCATATACAATATAGATATCACCAGAAATCGGAGTTATGTTACAGTGCTTTAATTACATTTTCAAAATTAACGTTAAAAGTATAGTTATACACCCATACCTCGCTATACGGCCGCTCTTTATACGGGATTTCGCTATAACGGCCCTTTTCAATTAAGGCACGTTTTCGATTTACGGTCTAAAATGTTTCGCTATAACGGCAAAAAAACTTTTTTTTACCATTGAATTTGTATTAGCATAATTGAATTCCTTATACGGCTTTTCGCATTGCGGCCAAGTTTCGTGGAACGTATCTAGGCCGTAAAGCGAGGTATGGGTGTATATTGTTACTTTATAAATGCTACTTTAATGGTTAATATTAAGTGTAACTAGAGAGCTTCCGATAAGTTTTCATATTGAAATCATCAAATGAAAAAAAAATTCGACTCCAAAAATGGGGGTTTTAAAATTTTATCTTGCTAAAACTTTGTAAAGATATTTTTTTTCTTAAATTCCTGAACAGGAATCGAAAGAGCAAGCTTCGAAAATAGTAGGTAAGGATGTTTATTTAAACCTGATTAACCTTTTTCACAACCAATATTAGGGTTGAAGTCCTTGTGTAATTTTTGGTTTTAATGTCAAATGAATTAATAAATGTTGCTGTCAACATTTCGATTCGACATTTTCTTACTTAAGAGACAATTAATATTCGAGGGAAGGCGATGCAACTAACTATAAAATATGTAAATATAATGTAAAATTTACAATTTGCAAATTTTCAATTCGTCTATTTTATCGGATTAGACGCTAAAACTTTGAGCACCAGTAAAATTCATTGGATACAATAATTCGTAATTTTCACTTCTCAAAATCAAATTAACGTTCGCTAATCCTTAGCTGAGAAGCTGTAAAATTATAAACCTTTATTCTGCAGATAAACAAATTCTGTCGGTATCTTCAAAGCCATCTTGGCGTTGTTTCAACCGGGTTTTCCACTCGTTAAGGTCAACTCTCAACATTATGTTGTGCCAATTTAAACAGATTACTTTGGTACCTGTAATAGATACCAAAATGTTCTTTCGTGAAACTGATAATGGCTTATTTATGAATGTAAATGCGAAGGGATATTTGAGCTTAACTTTAGAAGAAATTAGGAAAATTGCTGTTATAAACTTTGTAGTTTCTTTTGTTTATAAGTGTAGCATATAGGACTTTCTGATTTCCTAATTGCTTTGCCAACAAAGTTAAGATTGTGCTTGGATTATTTTCTTGTTCAGTATATTTACTAATTAATAATGACACTTACTCAATTATAATGTATGAAAAAAGTGAGCTAGTTTTAATTGTTTGGTTTGGAACATATGAGGATGTCGAATGAAACAGGTGTGTATGTTGGTGAAACTGAGGGTGAGTAATTGCGTGGACAGTCGAGGAATGGATGGATATGATTGAAGGTTTGTTGCGTGCGGACGAGTCGAGCTTGAATGATGGGAATTATAAATTTAATTGAAATGCCAGGATAACAAATGTTGGACGAGGATTAATTGCAGAATCAATTTAATTAATATTAATATTCAGTGAATGCAAAAATATAATTATTATTTACCAGTAATCTTAAATGGAGTACGTACGAGTGGTATCAAATAGGATTGTCAATTTTAAACCCGAGTTAGATAGAAATAATTTACCTCTACGGCTTCTCCTCCATTGCTATCTTTGAGGGTCGTAATTTAATGACTGATAGCTAAAGCCCGGATATTTAGGCTCTTAAAAACACCCAAATAAGCAGGCATATAGGCCGGTAATTACTCTAAAATAGGCGGGATTTTAGGCAGCCTAAATTTAAATAATTAGTTTTAAAAAAAATTTACGATTCCTTTTTCTAATATTGGTACTCGTATCTACTCTTCGTTAGAAAAAAATAATCATTTTAAACAAAAATTAACACAATCTGAAAAATAATCATGTAGGGTTCTCATTTTATTAACTATTATGCAAATTCAAATTATGTAGTATACTTTAATTCGCAAAATACTACGAGCAATTGCTCAATTTTCGGAAAGGGACTGATTGTCTTCGGTCTGTCAGAACTTGCTTGTAAGTTGAAAACTTTGTTCGACATCACAAAATGTGACCGGGGCGTTCTTATATTTAGCCATATCGTCTAAAGTTAACTCAGCTCCATTGATTAATGGCAAAGACACAATTGAATTGCCACGTAAAATTTTGACTAAAAAACGTTTTTTCTTTCGGTATTTTAAATTCACACACAAAAACTTGATTAAAGTAAGTACTTTAAATATTATAGGTTAGGTTGAAACACTTTGTCGAGTGTTGAATTAGTCAACGAAGTAGATGATAAACCTGGTCTGCTCAATAAAAGTTAGAATAGGCAACAAAAATAGGCAAAAAATAGGCTCTAAGGCACGAAAAAAAAACCTTCCATTACACGTAAAAATATTACCTATGTATAGAAAAACGAAATTGCCTGAAGTATATTAAAATTTGAATCTAGGCAATTGCCTAAAAATCCGGGCTTTACTGATAACTGCATAAATATATCACTTACCGAGATCTGTTACGGCAGAATACCACACCCAGTAACGGGTAACAGACTCAGCAAAATTTAATAAATGGATGGATAAGATTGAAAATTTGTCGTGTGAAAGAAATTATGTAATTTATGTTGGGCAGTACAACAGACACTGAATCCCTATTACAGTACAGGGTCCGGATTCACCGAGCCGCAGTGTGGTAGTTCATATAATTTTTAGTTTGAGTGCGATTCGAACTCGAGATCCCTTGATTCAAATTCCGTAACGCTATTCACACCACCGTACTGAAATAAGGATGAGAATGAAATGGCGAAATTAAATTGCAGGATGAATCTAATCAAAATGTTGAGTGAATATTTCAAAAGTTCATGCTATTCAATTTGATGTCTAGTATCTTGTCAAATATCAGTATTTCTGTTTCCACCTGGCCCCAGCCGTCAACGTCACCCGCGTGTACTAAGGGCTGTAACATCCCTACACACACACATACACACACATGGAAAGATGTGGTGCGTTGATTCCTCTCAGCAGTTGGGTTTGTAAAGAATTGACCTAACTCTAGTTATCCTCATTAGCTGGTCGGGCGCATCGCAACAATACCAACTACGCTGTACGCTGACTGGATATACACGGACCAACGCATTTTTTACCTTCACCACGACCCATGTAAATACACTGAGTTAGAATATAGTTCCGTCAAGAGATGAGATGATGTATTTGCTCCAGGGGTGTACATCACTGGCGAAGCGGCCATGAAGCAATGGATACAGTGCACTCGTACAATAATGTGGCACTTTTAACACTAGTTACATACATATCTCGAGTATTAAGAGTGCTAAGAGATATACAAAGATTATATACCCCCCTTAACTTTTTTATTGTAAGAAATAGAAAAATTTTCTTCATATAGAAGTTTTAGTATATTAAATATACTAATTTATGACACATATAGAAACATTTTATAAAGTCAGGTTTACATGATACGACTATCAACTTTTATTTTTCAAATGGAAACCTAGAATTATTTTATTAAAATAAAAACCGCCATTTTTTTTTCTTTTCAACGATGTATTACTTGTTATAAATGTATATGAAAAAAAAAAACGAGATAAATAAGATAATTGGGAAATATCAGATATTATTTTTATTCAACTATTCCCGGTGGCTATCCGCCATTAAACAAAATGTAACAAGGTAAAATTAATGACAACAATGCAGATATTTATTTGTAAGTTGTTTCACGTGGTTTGTCATTAATTTTACCTTGTTACATTTTATTTATTTTTATTTATCTTCCCTTAAAAAATTCCTAACAGTCGTTCAGCATCTTTTAAAATTAATTTTATATTATATATAACGCTATTTTGTTCGTAATTATTGTTAATTGTGATGTAATACTTTGTCTTTATGTTTATAGAGCGTCCGCGGTCTTGGAATCGTGTCTGCAACCCTCAGAGCCAGCACCGTCCCCCGGAGCCGACACCAGCTGTCAGTCACATCAACTAGAAGATCCCCCCCCCCCCAAAATAAAATAATATTTACTATGTATTGTATTAAATTGTACTTGTAATATAAATATTTGTCTTGTACACTATTAAAATGCCAATAAATGAATTGAAAATAAATTATATTCTTTTATTTCGTGTATACAAGTTAAATAAAAAATAAATCTACGATGACCTGATGTGCTGTTCAAAATATGACTGCACTTCTACGTCGTGTAAATTGATTGTGACTACTTCGTTTTTCGGACATTAAACCGTGAGAACGATGACGTCATTTTTCAGCTTTTCCGCAATCGGCGGATTTTACTTAATTGGCTTAATTGGCTGCCATTTTGCTTTGCACTGATTTAAGAGCAGTCTCATGTCACCCTCAAAAACGACTGAAATTCACAAAAAAAAATCAAAATTTAATTAATTAAATTAATTAGCCTAATTAATTTGAAAATCCGCGGACGACCCCAAATTTTGCATTAGTAGGGTAGATATTTCACTTTAAGGGTGGTTTCTCGTATCTCCGAAGTTAAGGGTTGTAGAGAAAAATGTTTCAACCAAAAGCTGTAGAGAATTAATTAATATTTATCTTTTATTTGAAAGATTTTATCAAATACTTTCTAGATTTTGAAATAAACTGAAAAAACTATCATGTTTTTTTGCAGTTGTGTTACGGTTTTGTATGCGATATTAAGTCTTAAATTATATTTACTTAAGGTTCATATTAGTTTGACATGCATCCTATAAGAATTTTTAAAACATTAATTAGTAATTTACCCAAAAACTAAGGCCCAAATAATTTTTAACTAGAATTTTCTAATTCAACGATATCGAATTAGGGAGATAACATTGTTATCTCAATTTTTATTATTTTTTACATATAATAAAGCTTCGATTTCGCTGAAAATTTTTATTAAGCTTTTAGGACCTCAGGCTAAATGTATATTTAATGAAAATCTCCTAAATTTTCATTAGTATGAAAGATAATTAACTCTAAGGGTGTTTTTTTATATCTCCGAAGTTAAGGATTGTAGAGAAAAAAGTTTCAACCAAAAGCTGTAGAGAATAAAAAAGGAAACAACTTTTATTTGAAAGAATCTTTCAAATAAAGTCTAGTTTCGATGGAAATTGCTAATATTTTAACGTTATTGTTAGTTCCAATTATCGACACATAAAGTGGTGACGCCACCGAAATCACACAACAAAATCTGACAATAGTAATTTCAGTGGCGTCACCACTTTGTGTGACACAAAGCTGAACTAAAAATCACATTCATAATTTAGCGATTTATGCCAAAACTAGACGTTATTTGAAGAAATTTTTCAAATAAGAATTGTTTCTTGCATTTTTCTCTACATCTTTTGGTTGAAACTATTTTCTATTCAAGTCTTAATTTCGGAGATACAAAAAACTATCCTTAAAGTGAATTATCTTTTATACTAATACAAATTTAGGAGATTTTCATAAAATATACATTTAACCTGAGGTCCTAAAAGCTTAATAAAAAATTTCAGCAAAATCGAAGGGTTATTAATAATAAAAAATAATAAAAATTGAGATAACAATGTTATCTCCCTAATTCGATATCGTCGATTTCGAAAATTCTACTGAAAAAATTAATTAAGCCATAGTTTTCGCGTAAATTTTTAATTAATATTTTATTAATCACAATAGGATGAATGTCAAACTAAAGTGGACCCTAAATACATGTAACATTAGATAAAAAATCGAATACAATACAGAAACAGAGCTTCATAATAAAGCAATAGTTTTTTGAATTTTTTTCAAAACTATGAGGTTTTTTAATGAAATGTTTCAAATAAAAGTAGCTTATTATTTTATTCTCTACAGCTTTTGGTTGAAACTTTTTTCTCTACAACCCTTAACTTCGGAGATACAGAAAACCACCCTTAAAGTGAAATATCTACCCTACTAATGAATATTTTGGCCTCGTTCCCGGTTCCGCATCGAATATAAAGCCCTAGAACATGCATGCAAAATTTCAGCGCGATCGGAGATACTTTAATTTAAGAAGGAAATAAGATGGTAAGGCTATAGTCCACGGATTTTAAACACCTAATTTGTACCGATATATGCTATTTCGCTGAAATTTTGCATGCATGTTCTACGGCGTCATATTCGATGCGAAATCCGCGGACGACCCCAAATTTTGCATTAGTAGGGTAGATATTTCACTTTAAGGGTGGTTTCTCGTATCTCCGAAGTTAAGGGTTGTAGAGAAAAATGTTTCAACCAAAAGCTGTAGGGAATTAAATAATATTTATCTTTTATTTGAAAGATTTTATCAAATACTTTCTAGATTTTGAAAAAAACTTAAAAAACTATCATGTTTTTTTGCAGTTGTAATACGGTTTTGTATGCGATATTAAATCTTAAATTATATTTACTTAAGGTTCATATTAGTTTGACATCCATCCTATAAGAATTTTTAAGACATTAATTGTTTATTTTTCTTTTAAAATAAATTATTTGTAAACTAAAAATATGTTTTAAATGTTTATTTTACAAAATAATTTATGTATCGTATTTGCTCCATGCTTTCAGAGCCATCTCTTGATATAAACAATGAACTCATTTATAACCTAATTTAATTAAAGAAATGTCATTGAGAGATGTGTGATGTTTTAAGTATTTTCGATCTTTTTTTATTAATTTTAAGGGTGAAATTATGTTTCAGGGGTTATTAAGAGTATTTAGAAACTGGAGCAAATGTTGACAATATTTTATTTTTAGGTTTTCTGTAAGTATTTACATATTTTACAACTCTTACTGCAATTGAACATTTCTCTCACTGATTTCTGTTTAGTATTTAGATTTACAAGCATGAGTATGTCGTGTCCTCCAACATTCGGAAATATTTGCTGATTCTAGAAAACGAAACTAGTTACCAGGACTTCAGAACCAATTTCATTAGATGATATATTTAAAATGGTGTTTGTTGACAAATCATTAAAGTCTTCTGCTGATATGAGAGCAGGACATGCTGCAAATATGGTAAATATAGCTCTGGCAGCACATTTAGCAGCAGGTAATGTTAGATTTATTTATATTTATAAATATTTATTGGTTTAATGACATATCTAAAGATACACGCCTAGCTGTCAAATTGAAATTTTTCATTTGGCTAAAAGCTAATAGTTGTTTATGTTACTTCGTCAAATGTTACAAATATAGACCCTGTAGCATATTTAGTATTAGGAAATGTTAGATTTATTCATAATTTGTTCATATTTATTAGTTTAATGACATTTGTAAAATTGCACGCCTTGCTGTCAAACTGGAATATTTTAATTTGTTTTTATCTCAGAAACTATTGATGCTATCAGTTTAAATATTGAATATTTGGGCCTTAGATTACATCTAATATTAGAAAATGTCATATTTATTTATAGTATTATCTATATTTTAGATATTTTCAAAGAAAGGACAAGAACAGAAAAATAGTCACCATTGCGCCTGTCCAAAAGTATTGATCAAGTTAAGTATCGGGAGTGCAGAACCCCGCAGATTCATGCTGATAAATGCCGGACACCGGTAGCTTCGATGGCCGATCAGGTGAGTACGATTTTTGCGGTGAATTTTTTTTTAACCCAAATCAAATAAATGTTTTAATAAAAGATTTTTATTTCATTATTTCCTGTAGACTTTAATTAAAGTATTTTTTGATTGGGCATTTCATATTCGAAATAATTGTACATTTGCATGATGCATTAATTAGTAAATATTTCTTTATTTAAGGGTTGAATCGAAAAAAGTTTCATATAAAATATCCTTATATTAATATTATCTACAGGTTGTGTTTGAACCTTTTTTCTGTACAACCCCTAACTTCGGAGATACAAACAACCCCCTTTAAAGTGATATAACTTTTGTACTAATTGAAAATTGGGGGTCGTCCGTGGGCGCCGCACTCAGTATTTAGCCCTAGAAGCTGCATGCAAAATTGCAGCTAAATCGAATATATCGTCATTAATTAGGCTTTTCAAAACCAAAGGTTAACCCCTTGCCACTTTTTTCGACTAATTTTTAAACTATTTCCCATCGCGCTGAAATTTTGCATGCAGCTTCTAGGGCTAAATACTAAGTGCGGAGCTCGCGGACGACCCCCGATTTTTAATTAGTACAAATGTTATTTAACTTTAAGGGTGGTTTTTTGTATCTCCGAAGTTAGGGGTTGTACAGGAAAAAGGTTCAAACAAAAGTTGTAGAGAATGAAAAAATAAGCAACTCTTATTTGAAACATTTTATTAAATAACGTCTGAATTTTGAAATAATAACTAAAAACTGTTTACCCCATCTGACGCCCGCTTACAGTGTTGTATGCGATATTGCATCTTACGTGACATATACTTAAGGTTCACTTTCGTATCAAGTTAGGTTCTAATACAAGATATCTCTGTGTGTTTATTTAGGAAGCTTCAAAATCAACTCGGACAGCTTTCCTGTAGCATCTCTGCGCTTGGAATCTTCTTCTGCGTCCTCTTCACACCTGGACACGTCCCCTGATGTTTTATCTTCAAGTTCAACAATTTAGTTTAAGTTCGTTTGTTTGTATATTACCATAACCACATTAATTATGTTAAAATCTCAAAAACTATTTGACATATTGCTTCAATTGTTAAAAATACGAACTCGACAGGATATTTAGCATTAGATTAACGTATTTTTAATCAAATTTTATAGATATTTATTTGTTTTATAACATATTTAAAAATGGCCGATTGGAATATTTTATTTTGTTAATATTTTAATTACTGTTTACTTCAGTGCATCAATTGTTGCAAATATGGACTCTTGGGGATATTTAGCATTAGATTAAGTTATAATTATTTATATTTTATTGATATTTATTGGTTTTATAACATATTTAAAAATGGCTGACAAGCTACCAAATTGGAATATTTTATTTTGTTAATATTTTATTTATTATTTACTTTATTGCATCAATTGTTGCAAATATGAACTCTTGAGGATATTTAGCATTAGATTAAGTTATAATTATTTATATTTTATTGATATTTATTCATTTTATAACATATTTAAAAATGGCTGACAAGCTATCAGTTTGGAATATATTATTTTGTTAATATTTTAATTACTATTGTCTTTATTGAATCAATTGTTGCAAATATGGACTCTTGGGGATATTTAGCATTAGTTTAAGTTATAATTATCTATATTTTATTGATACTTATTCATTTTATAACATATTTAAAAATGGCTGATTTGCTGTCAGATTGGAATATTTTATTTTGTTAATATTTTAATAACTATTTACTTTATTATGTCAATTGTTGTAAATATGGACTCAGGAGGATATTTAGCATTAGATTAAGTTATAATTGTTTATATTTTATTGATATTTATTGATTTTATAACATATTTAAAAATGTAGGAAATGTTGTGAATATGTTTATTTATCTCAATATAAATATTTAATTTAAATATAAAATGACTATACCTTGTATTCAATTTAAAAATACCAATATTAAATCCATCCTATAAGAATTTTTAAAACATTAATTAGTAATTTACCCAAAAACTAAGGCCCAAATAATTTTTAACTAGAATTTTCTAATTCAACGATATCGAATTAGGGAGATAACATTGTTATCTCAATTTTTATTATTTTTTACATATAATAAAGCTTCGATTTCGCTGAAAATTTTTATTAAGCTTTTAGGACCTCAGGCTAAATGTATATTTAATGAAAATCTCCTAAATTTTCATTAGTATAAAAGATAATTAACTCTAAGGGTGTTTTTTTATATCTCCGAAGTTAAGGATTGTAGGGAAAAAAGTTTCAACCAAAAGCTGTAGAGAATAAAAAAGGAAACAACTTTTATTTGAAAGAATCTTTCAAATAAAGTCTAGTTTCGATGGAAATTGCTAATATTTTAACGTTATTGTTAGTTCCAATTATCGACACATAAAGTGGTGACGCCACCGAAATCACACAACAATAGTAATTTCAGTGGCGTCACCACTTTGTGTGACACAAAGCTGAACTAAAAATCACATTCATAATTTAGCGATTTATGCCAAAACTAGACGTTATTTGAAGAAATTTTTCAAATAAGAATGGTTTCTTGCATTTTTCTCTACATCTTTTGGTTGAAACTATTTTCTATTCAAGTCTTAATTTCGGAGATGCAAAAAACTACCCTTAAAGTGAATTATCTTTTATACTAATAAAAATTTAGGAGATTTTCATAAAATATACATTTAACCTGAGGTCCTAAAAGCTTAATAAAAAATTTCAGCAAAATCGAAGGGTTATTAATAATAAAAAATAATAAAAATTGAGATAACAATGTTATCTCCCTAATTCGATATCGTCGATTTCGAAAATTCTACTGAAAAAATTAATTAAGCCATAGTTTTTGCGTAAATTTCTAATTAATATTTTATTAATCACAATAGGATGAATGTCAAACTAAAGTGGACCCTAAATACATGTAACATTAGATAAAAAATCGAATACAATTCAGAAAAAGAGCTTCATAATAAAGCAATAGTTTTTTGAATTTTTTTCAAAACTATGAGGTTTTTTAATGAAATGTTTCAAATAAAAGTAGCTTATTATTTTATTCTCTACAGCTTTTGGTTGAAACTTTTTTCTCTACAACCCTTAACTTCGGAGATACAGAAAACCACCCTTAAAGTGAAATATCTACCCTACTAATGAATATTTTGGCCTCGTTCCCGGTTCCGCATCGAATATAAAGCCCTAGAACATGCATGCAAAATTTCAGCGCGATCGGAGATACTTTAATTAAAGAAGGAAATAAGATGGTAAGGCTATAGTCCATGGATTTTAAACACCTAATTTGTACCGATATATGCTATTTCGCTGAAATTTTGCATGCATGTTCTACGGCGTCATATTCGATGCGAAATCCGCGGACGACCCCAAATTTTGCATTAGTAGGGTAGATATTTCACTTTAAGGTTGGTTTCTCGTATCTCCGAAGTTAAGGGTTGTAGAGAAAAATGTTTCAACCAAAAGCTGTAGAGAATTAATTAATATTTATCTTTTATTTGAAAGATTTTATCAAATACTTTCTAGATTTTGAAATAAACTGAAAAAACTATCATGTTTTTTTGCAGTTGTGTTACGGTTTTGTATGCGATATTAAGTCTTAAATTATATTTACTTAAGGTTCATATTAGTTTGACATGCATCCTATAAGAATTTTTAAAACATTAATTAGTAATTTACCCAAAAACTAAGGCCCAAATAATTTTTAACTAGACTTTTCTAATTCAACGATATCGAATTAGGGAGATAACATTGTTATCTCAATTTTTATTATTTTTTACATATAATAAAGCTTCGATTTCGCTGAAAATTTTTATTAAGCTTTTAGGACCTCAGGCTAAATGTATATTTAATGAAAATCTCCTAAATTTTCATTAGTATAAAAGATAATTAACTCTAAGGGTGTTTTTTTATATCTCCGAAGTTAAGGATTGTAGGGAAAAAAGTTTCAACCAAAAGCTGTAGAGAATAAAAAAGGAAACAACTTTTATTTGAAAGAATCTTTCAAATAATGTCTAGTTTCGATGGAAATTGCTAATATTTTAACGTTATTGTTAGTTCCAATTATCGACACATAAAGTGGTGACGCCACCGAAATCACACAACAATAGTAATTTCAGTGGCGTCACCACTTTGTGTGACACAAAGCTGAACTAAAAATCACATTCATAATTTAGCGATTTATGCCAAAACTAGACGTTATTTGAAGAAATTTTTCAAATAAGAATTGTTTCTTGCATTTTTCTCTACATCTTTTGGTTGAAACTATTTTCTATTCAAGTCTTAATTTCGGAGATACAAAAAACTACCCTTAAAGTGAATTATCTTTTATACTAATAAAAAGTTAGGAGATTTTCATAAAATATACATTTAACCTGAGGTCCTAAAAGCTTAATAAAAAATTTCAGCAAAATCGAAGGGTTATTAATAATAAAAAATAATAAAAATTGAGATAACAATGTTATCTCCCTAATTCGATATCGTCGATTTCGAAAATTCTACTGAAAAAATTAATTAAGCCATAGTTTTTGCGTAAATTTCTAATTAATATTTTATTAATCACAATAGGATGAATGTCAAACTAAAGTGGACCCTAAATACATGTAACATTAGATAAAAAATCGAATACAATTCAGAAACAGAGCTTCATAATAAAGCAATAGTTTTTTGAATTTTTTTCAAAACTATGAGGTTTTTTAATGAAATGTTTCAAATAAAAGTAGCTTATTATTTTATTCTCTACAGCTTTTGGTTGAAACTTTTTTCTCTACAACCCTTAACTTCGGAGATACAGAAAACCACCCTTAAAGTGAAATATCTACCCTACTAATGAATATTTTGGCCTCGTTCCCGGTTCCGCATCGAATATAAAGCCCTAGAACATGCATGCAAAATTTCAGCGCGATCGGAGATACTTTAATTAAAGACGGAAATAAGATGGTAAGGCTATAGTCCATGGATTTTAAACACCTAATTTGTACCGATATATGCTATTTCGCTGAAATTTTGCATGCATGTTCTACGGCGTCATATTCGATGCGAAATCCGCGGACGACCCCAAATTTTGCATTAGTAGGGTAGATATTTCACTTTAAGGGTGGTTTCTCGTATCTCCGAAGTTAAGGGTTGTAGAGAAAAATGTTTCAACCAAAAGCTGTAGAGAATAAAAAAAGAAACAACTTTTATTTGAAAGATTTTATCAAATACTTTCTAGATTTTGAAAAAAACTGAAAAAACTATCATGTTTTTTTGCAGTTGTGTTACGGTTTTGTATGCGATATTAAGTCTTAAATTATATTTACTTAAGGTTCATATTAGTTTGACATGCATCCTATAAGAATTTTTAAAACATTAATTAGTAATTTACCCAAAAACTAAGGCCCAAATAATTTTTAACTAGAATTTTCTAATTCAACGATATCGAATTAGGGAGATAACATTGTTATCTCAATTTTTATTATTTTTTACATATAATAAAGCTTCGATTTCGCTGAAAATTTTTATTAAGCTTTTAGGACCTCAGGCTAAATGTATATTTAATGAAAATCTCCTAAATTTTCATTAGTATAAAAGATAATTAACTCTAAGGGTGTTTTTTTATATCTCCGAAGTTAAGGATTGTAGGGAAAAAAGTTTCAACCAAAAGCTGTAGAGAATAAAAAAGGAAACAACTTTTATTTGAAAGAATCTTTCAAATAATGTCTAGTTTCGATGGAAATTGCTAATATTTTAACGTTATTGTTAGTTCCAATTATCGACACATAAAGTGGTGACGCCACCGAAATCACACAACAATAGTAATTTCAGTGGCGTCACCACTTTGTGTGACACAAAGCTGAACTAAAAATCACATTCATAATTTAGCGATTTATGCCAAAACTAGACGTTATTTGAAGAAATTTTTCAAATAAGAATGGTTTCTTGCATTTTTCTCTACATCTTTTGGTTGAAACTATTTTCTATTCAAGTCTTAATTTCGGAGATGCAAAAAACTACCCTTAAAGTGAATTATCTTTTATACTAATAAAAATTTAGGAGATTTTCATAAAATATACATTTAACCTGAGGTCCTAAAAGCTTAATAAAAAATTTCAGCAAAATCGAAGGGTTATTAATAATAAAAAATAATAAAAATTGAGATAACAATGTTATCTCCCTAATTCGATATCGTCGATTTCGAAAATTCTACTGAAAAAATTAATTAAGCCATAGTTTTTGCGTAAATTTCTAATTAATATTTTATTAATCACAATAGGATGAATGTCAAACTAAAGTGGACCCTAAATACATGTAACATTAGATAAAAAATCGAATACAATTCAGAAACAGAGCTTCATAATAAAGCAATAGTTTTTTGAATTTTTTTCAAAACTATGAGGTTTTTTAATGAAATGTTTCAAATAAAAGTAGCTTATTATTTTATTCTCTACAGCTTTTGGTTGAAACTTTTTTCTCTACAACCCTTAACTTCGGAGATACAGAAAACCACCCTTAAAGTGAAATATCTACCCTACTAATGAATATTTTGGCCTCGTTCCCGGTTCCGCATCGAATATAAAGCCCTAGAACATGCATGCAAAATTTCAGCGCGATCGGAGATACTTTAATTAAAGAAGGAAATAAGATGGTAAGGCTATAGTCCATGGATTTTAAACACCTAATTTGTACCGATATATGCTATTTCGCTGAAATTTTGCATGCATGTTCTACGGCGTCATATTCGATGCGAAATCCGCGGACGACCCCAAATTTTGCATTAGTAGGGTAGATATTTCACTTTAAGGGTGGTTTCTCGTATCTCCGAAGTTAAGGGTTGTAGAGAAAAATGTTTCAACCAAAAGCTGTAGGGAATTAAATAATATTTATCTTTTATTTGAAAGATTTTATCAAATACTTTCTAGATTTTGAAAAAAACTTAAAAAACTATCATGTTTTTTTCAGTTGTAATACGGTTTTGTATGCGATATTAAATCTTAAATTATATTTACTTAAGGTTCATATTAGTTTGACATCCATCCTATAAGAATTTTTAAGACATTAATTGTTTATTTTTCTTTTAAAATAAATTATTTGTAAACTAAAAATATGTTTTAAATGTTTATTTTACAAAATAATTTATGTATCGTATTTGCTCCATGCTTTCAGAGCCATCTCTTGATATAAACAATGAACTCATTTATAACCTAATTTAATTAAAGAAATGTCATTGAGAGATGTGTGATGTTTTAAGTATTTTCGATCTTTTTTTATTAATTTTAAGGGTGAAATTATGTTTCAGGGGTTATTAAGAGTATTTAGAAACTGGAGCAAATGTTGACAATATTTTATTTTTAGGTTTTCTGTAAGTATTTACATATTTTACAACTCTTACTGCAATTGAACATTTCTCTCACTGATTTCTGTTTAGTTTTTAGATTTACAAGCATGAGTATGTCGTGTCCTCCACATTCGGAAATATTTGCTGATTCTAGAAAACGAAACTAGTTACCAGGACTTCAGAACCAATTTCATTAGATGATATATTTAAAATGGTGTTTGTTGACAAATCATTAAAGTCTTCTGCTGATATGAGAGCAGGACATGCTGCAAATATGGTAAATATAGCTCTGGCAGCACATTTAGCAGCAGGTAATGTTAGATTTATTTATATTTATAAATATTTATTGGTTTAATGACATATCTAAAGATACACGCCTAGCTGTCAAATTGAAATTTTTCATTTGGCTAAAAGCTAATAGTTGTTTATGTTACTTCGTCAAATGTTACAAATATAGACCCTGTAGCATATTTAGTATTAGGAAATGTTAGATTTATTCATAATTTGTTCATATTTATTAGTTTAATGACATTTGTAAAATTGCACGCCTTGCTGTCAAACTGGAATATTTTAATTTGTTTTTATCTTAGAAACTATTGATGCTATCAGTTTAAATATTGAATATTTGGGCCTTAGATTACATCTAATATTAGAAAATGTCATATTTATTTATAGTATTATCTATATTTTAGATATTTTCAAAGAAAGGACAAGAACAGAAAAATAGTCACCATTGCGCCTGTCCAAAAGTATTGATCAAGTTAAGTATCGGGAGTGCAGAACCCCGCAGATTCATGCTGATAAATGCCGGACACCGGTAGCTTCGATGGCCGATCAGGTGAGTACGATTTTTGCGGTGAATTTTTTTTTAACCCAAATCAAATAAATGTTTTAATAAAAGATTTTTATTTCATTATTTCCTGTAGACTTTAATTAAAGTATTTTTTGATTGGGCATTTCATATTCGAAATAATTGTACATTTGCATGATGCATTAATTAGTAAATATTTCTTTATTTAAGGGTTGAATCGAAAAAAGTTTCATATAAAATATCCTTATATTAATATTATCTACAGGTTGTGTTTGAACCTTTTTTCTGTACAACCCCTAACTTCGGAGATACAAACAACCCCCTTTAAAGTGATATAACTTTTGTACTAATTGAAAATTGGGGGTCGTCCGTGGGCGCCGCACTCAGTATTTAGCCCTAGAAGCTGCATGCAAAATTGCAGCTAAATCGAATATATCGTCATTAATTAGGCTTTTCAAAACCAAAGGTTAACCCCTTGCCACTTTTTTCGACTAATTTTTAAACTATTTCCCATCGCGCTGAAATTTTGCATGCAGCTTCTAGGGCTAAATACTAAGTGCGGAGCTCGCGGACGACCCCCGATTTTTAATTAGTACAAATGTTATTTAACTTTAAGGGTGGTTTTTTGTATCTCCGAAGTTAGGGGTTGTACAGGAAAAAGGTTCAAACAAAAGTTGTAGAGAATGAAAAAATAAGCAACTCTTATTTGAAACATTTTATGAAATAACGTCTGAATTTTGAAATAATAACTAAAAACTGTTTACCCCATCTGACGCCCGCTTACAGTGTTGTATGCGATATTGCATCTTACGTGACATATACTTAAGGTTCACTTTCGTATCAAGTTAGGTTCTAATACAAGATATCTCTGTGTGTTTATTTAGGAAGCTTCAAAATCAACTCGGACAGCTTTCCTGTAGCATCTCTGCGCTTGGAATCTTCTTCTGCGTCCTCTTCACACCTGGACACGTCCCCTGATGTTTTATCTTCAAGTTCAACAATTTAGTTTAAGTTCGTTTGTTTGTATATTACCATAACCACATTAATTATGTTAAAATCTCAAAAACTATTTGACATATTGCTTCAATTGTTAAAAATACGAACTCGACAGGATATTTAGCATTAGATTAACGTATTTTTAATCAAATTTTATAGATATTTATTGGTTTTATAACATATTTAAAAATGGCCGATTGGAATATTTTATTTTGTTAATATTTTAATTACTGTTTACTTCAGTGCATCAATTGTTGCAAATATGGACTCTTGGGGATATTTAGCATTAGATTAAGTTATAATTATTTATATTTTATTGATATTTATTGGTTTTATAACATATTTAAAAATGGCTGACAAGCTACCAAATTGGAATATTTTATTTTGTTAATATTTTATTTATTATTTACTTTATTGCATCAATTGTTGCAAATATGAACTCTTGAGGATATTTAGCATTAGATTAAGTTATAATTATTTATATTTTATTGATATTTATTCATTTTATAACATATTTAAAAATGGCTGACAAGCTATCAGTTTGGAATATATTATTTTGTTAATATTTTAATTACTATTGTCTTTATTGAATCAATTGTTGCAAATATGGACTCTTGGGGATATTTAGCATTAGTTTAAGTTATAATTATCTATATTTTATTGATACTTATTCATTTTATAACATATTTAAAAATGGCTGATTTGCTGTCAGATTGGAATATTTTATTTTGTTAATATTTTAATAACTATTTACTTTATTATGTCAATTGTTGTAAATATGGACTCAGGAGGATATTTAGCATTAGATTAAGTTATAATTGTTTATATTTTATTGATATTTATTGATTTTATAACATATTTAAAAATGTAGGAAATGTTGTGAATATGTTTATTTATCTCAATATAAATATTTAATTTAAATATAAAATGACTATACCTTGTATTCAATTTAAAAATACCAATATTAAATCCATCCTATAAGAATTTTTAAAACATTAATTAGTAATTTACCCAAAAACTAAGGCCCAAATAATTTTTAACTAGAATTTTCTAATTCAACGATATCGAATTAGGGAGATAACATTGTTATCTCAATTTTTATTATTTTTTACATATAATAAAGCTTCGATTTCGCTGAAAATTTTTATTAAGCTTTTAGGACCTCAGGCTAAATGTATATTTAATGAAAATCTCCTAAATTTTCATTAGTATAAAAGATAATTAACTCTAAGGGTGTTTTTTTATATCTCCGAAGTTAAGGATTGTAGGGAAAAAAGTTTCAACCAAAAGCTGTAGAGAATAAAAAAGGAAACAACTTTTATTTGAAAGAATCTTTCAAATAAAGTCTAGTTTCGATGGAAATTGCTAATATTTTAACGTTATTGTTAGTTCCAATTATCGACACATAAAGTGGTGACGCCACCGAAATCACACAACAATAGTAATTTCAGTGGCGTCACCACTTTGTGTGACACAAAGCTGAACTAAAAATCACATTCATAATTTAGCGATTTATGCCAAAACTAGACGTTATTTGAAGAAACTTTTCAAATAAGAATGGTTTCTTGCATTTTTCTCTACATCTTTTGGTTGAAACTATTTTCTATTCAAGTCTTAATTTCGGAGATGCAAAAAACTACCCTTAAAGTGAATTATCTTTTATACTAATAAAAATTTAGGAGATTTTCATAAAATATACATTTAACCTGAGGTCCTAAAAGCTTAATAAAAAATTTCAGCAAAATCGAAGGGTTATTAATAATAAAAAATAATAAAAATTGAGATAACAATGTTATCTCCCTAATTCGATATCGTCGATTTCGAAAATTCTACTGAAAAAATTAATTAAGCCATAGTTTTTGCGTAAATTTCTAATTAATATTTTATTAATCACAATAGGATGAATGTCAAACTAAAGTGGACCCTAAATACATGTAACATTAGATAAAAAATCGAATACAATTCAGAAAAAGAGCTTCATAATAAAGCAATAGTTTTTTGAATTTTTTTCAAAACTATGAGGTTTTTTAATGAAATGTTTCAAATAAAAGTAGCTTATTATTTTATTCTCTACAGCTTTTGGTTGAAACTTTTTTCTCTACAACCCTTAACTTCGGAGATACAGAAAACCACCCTTAAAGTGAAATATCTACCCTACTAATGAATATTTTGGCCTCGTTCCCGGTTCCGCATCGAATATAAAGCCCTAGAACATGCATGCAAAATTTCAGCGCGATCGGAGATACTTTAATTAAAGAAGGAAATAAGATGGTAAGGCTATAGTCCATGGATTTTAAACACCTAATTTGTACCGATATATGCTATTTCGCTGAAATTTTGCATGCATGTTCTACGGCGTCATATTCGATGCGAAATCCGCGGACGACCCCAAATTTTGCATTAGTAGGGTAGATATTTCACTTTAAGGTTGGTTTCTCGTATCTCCGAAGTTAAGGGTTGTAGAGAAAAATGTTTCAACCAAAAGCTGTAGAGAATTAATTAATATTTATCTTTTATTTGAAAGATTTTATCAAATACTTTCTAGATTTTGAAATAAACTGAAAAAACTATCATGTTTTTTTGCAGTTGTGTTACGGTTTTGTATGCGATATTAAGTCTTAAATTATATTTACTTAAGGTTCATATTAGTTTGACATGCATCCTATAAGAATTTTTAAAACATTAATTAGTAATTTACCCAAAAACTAAGGCCCAAATAATTTTTAACTAGACTTTTCTAATTCAACGATATCGAATTAGGGAGATAACATTGTTATCTCAATTTTTATTATTTTTTACATATAATAAAGCTTCGATTTCGCTGAAAATTTTTATTAAGCTTTTAGGACCTCAGGCTAAATGTATATTTAATGAAAATCTCCTAAATTTTCATTAGTATAAAAGATAATTAACTCTAAGGGTGTTTTTTTATATCTCCGAAGTTAAGGATTGTAGGGAAAAAAGTTTCAACCAAAAGCTGTAGAGAATAAAAAAGGAAACAACTTTTATTTGAAAGAATCTTTCAAATAAAGTCTAGTTTCGATGGAAATTGCTAATATTTTAACGTTATTGTTAGTTCCAATTATCGACACATAAAGTGGTGACGCCACCGAAATCACACAACAATAGTAATTTCAGTGGCGTCACCACTTTGTGTGACACAAAGCTGAACTAAAAATCACATTCATAATTTAGCGATTTATGCCAAAACTAGACGTTATTTGAAGAAATTTTTCAAATAAGAATGGTTTCTTGCATTTTTCTCTACATCTTTTGGTTGAAACTATTTTCTATTCAAGTCTTAATTTCGGAGATGCAAAAAACTACCCTTAAAGTGAATTATCTTTTATACTAATAAAAATTTAGGAGATTTTCATAAAATATACATTTAACCTGAGGTCCTAAAAGCTTAATAAAAAATTTCAGCAAAATCGAAGGGTTATTAATAATAAAAAATAATAAAAATTGAGATAACAATGTTATCTCCCTAATTCGATATCGTCGATTTCGAAAATTCTACTGAAAAAATTAATTAAGCCATAGTTTTTGCGTAAATTTCTAATTAATATTTTATTAATCACAATAGGATGAATGTCAAACTAAAGTGGACCCTAAATACATGTAACATTAGATAAAAAATCGAATACAATTCAGAAACAGAGCTTCATAATAAAGCAATAGTTTTTTGAATTTTTTTCAAAACTATGAGGTTTTTTAATGAAATGTTTCAAATAAAAGTCGCTTATTATTTTATTCTCTACAGCTTTTGGTTGAAACTTTTTTCTCTACAACCCTTAACTTCGGAGATACAGAAAACCACCCTTAAAGTGAAATATCTACCCTACTAATGAATATTTTGGCCTCGTTCCCGGTTCCGCATCGAATATAAAGCCCTAGAACATGCATGCAAAATTTCAGCGCGATCGGAGATACTTTAATTAAAGAAGGAAATAAGATGGTAAGGCTATAGTCCATGGATTTTAAACACCTAATTTGTACCGATATATGCTATTTCGCTGAAATTTTGCATGCATGTTCTACGGCGTCATATTCGATGCGAAATCCGCGGACGACCCCAAATTTTGCATTAGTAGGGTAGATATTTCACTTTAAGGGTGGTTTCTCGTATCTCCGAAGTTAAGGGTTGTAGAGAAAAATGTTTCAACCAAAAGCTGTAGAGAATTAATTAATATTTATCTTTTATTTGAAAGATTTTATCAAATACTTTCTAGATTTTGAAAAAAACTGAAAAAACTATCATGTTTTTTTGCAGTTGTGTTACGGTTTTGTATGCGATATTAAGTCTTAAATTATATTTACTTAAGGTTCATATTAGTTTGACATGCATCCTATAAGAATTTTTAAAACATTAATTAGTAATTTACCCAAAAACTAAGGCCCAAATAATTTTTAACTAGAATTTTCTAATTCAACGATA
This sequence comes from Pterostichus niger, assembly GCA_947425015.1. Classification (NCBI taxonomy): domain Eukaryota; kingdom Metazoa; phylum Arthropoda; class Insecta; order Coleoptera; family Carabidae; genus Pterostichus; species Pterostichus niger. The sequence goes on along the minus strand of OX380340.1, from coordinate 35,772,133 downwards.
TCGAATTAGGGAGATAACATTGTTATCTCAATTTTTATTATTTTTTACATATAATAAAGCTTCGATTTCGCTGAAAATTTTTATTAAGCTTTTAGGACCTCAGGCTAAATGTATATTTAATGAAAATCTCCTAAATTTTCATTAGTATAAAAGATAATTAACTCTAAGGGTGTTTTTTTATATCTCCGAAGTTAAGGATTGTAGGGAAAAAAGTTTCAACCAAAAGCTGTAGAGAATAAAAAAGGAAACAACTTTTATTTGAAAGAATCTTTCAAATAATGTCTAGTTTCGATGGAAATTGCTAATATTTTAACGTTATTGTTAGTTCCAATTATCGACACATAAAGTGGTGACGCCACCGAAATCACACAACAATAGTAATTTCAGTGGCGTCACCACTTTGTGTGACACAAAGCTGAACTAAAAATCACATTCATAATTTAGCGATTTATGCCAAAACTAGACGTTATTTGAAGAAATTTTTCAAATAAGAATGGTTTCTTGCATTTTTCTCTACATCTTTTGGTTGAAACTATTTTCTATTCAAGTCTTAATTTCGGAGATGCAAAAAACTACCCTTAAAGTGAATTATCTTTTATACTAATAAAAATTTAGGAGATTTTCATAAAATATACATTTAACCTGAGGTCCTAAAAGCTTAATAAAAAATTTCAGCAAAATCGAAGGGTTATTAATAATAAAAAATAATAAAAATTGAGATAACAATGTTATCTCCCTAATTCGATATCGTCGATTTCGAAAATTCTACTGAAAAAATTAATTAAGCCATAGTTTTTGCGTAAATTTCTAATTAATATTTTATTAATCACAATAGGATGAATGTCAAACTAAAGTGGACCCTAAATACATGTAACATTAGATAAAAAAATCGAATACAATTCAGAAACAGAGCTTCATAATAAAGCAATAGTTTTTTGAATTTTTTTCAAAACTATGAGGTTTTTTAATGAAATGTTTCAAATAAAAGTAGCTTATTATTTTATTCTCTACAGCTTTTGGTTGAAACTTTTTTCTCTACAACCCTTAACTTCGGAGATACAGAAAACCACCCTTAAAGTGAAATATCTACCCTACTAATGAATATTTTGGCCTCGTTCCCGGTTCCGCATCGAATATAAAGCCCTAGAACATGCATGCAAAATTTCAGCGCGATCGGAGATACTTTAATTTAAGAAGGAAATAAGATGGTAAGGCTATAGTCCATGGATTTTAAACACCTAATTTGTACCGATATATGCTATTTCGCTGAAATTTTGCATGCATGTTCTACGGCGTCATATTCGATGCGAAATCCGCGGACGACCCCAAATTTTGCATTAGTAGGGTAGATATTTCACTTTAAGGGTGGTTTCTCGTATCTCCGAAGTTAAGGGTTGTAGAGAAAAATGTTTCAACCAAAAGCTGTAGGGAATTAAATAATATTTATCTTTTATTTGAAAGATTTTATCAAATACTTTCTAGATTTTGAAAAAAACTTAAAAAACTATCATGTTTTTTTGCAGTTGTAATACGGTTTTGTATGCGATATTAAATCTTAAATTATATTTACTTAAGGTTCATATTAGTTTGACATCCATCCTATAAGAATTTTTAAGACATTAATTGTTTATTTTTCTTTTAAAATAAATTATTTGTAAACTAAAAATATGTTTTAAATGTTTATTTTACAAAATAATTTATGTATCGTATTTGCTCCATGCTTTCAGAGCCATCTCTTGATATAAACAATGAACTCATTTATAACCTAATTTAATTAAAGAAATGTCATTGAGAGATGTGTGATGTTTTAAGTATTTTCGATCTTTTTTTATTAATTTTAAGGGTGAAATTATGTTTCAGGGGTTATTAAGAGTATTTAGAAACTGGAGCAAATGTTGACAATATTTTATTTTTAGGTTTTCTGTAAGTATTTACATATTTTACAACTCTTACTGCAATTGAACATTTCTCTCACTGATTTCTGTTTAGTTTTTAGATTTACAAGCATGAGTATGTCGTGTCCTCCACATTCGGAAATATTTGCTGATTCTAGAAAACGAAACTAGTTACCAGGACTTCAGAACCAATTTCATTAGATGATATATTTAAAATGGTGTTTGTTGACAAATCATTAAAGTCTTCTGCTGATATGAGAGCAGGACATGCTGCAAATATGGTAAATATAGCTCTGGCAGCACATTTAGCAGCAGGTAATGTTAGATTTATTTATATTTATAAATATTTATTGGTTTAATGACATATCTAAAGATACACGCCTAGCTGTCAAATTGAAATTTTTCATTTGGCTAAAAGCTAATAGTTGTTTATGTTACTTCGTCAAATGTTACAAATATAGACCCTGTAGCATATTTAGTATTAGGAAATGTTAGATTTATTCATAATTTGTTCATATTTATTAGTTTAATGACATTTGTAAAATTGCACGCCTTGCTGTCAAACTGGAATATTTTAATTTGTTTTTATCTTAGAAACTATTGATGCTATCAGTTTAAATATTGAATATTTGGGCCTTAGATTACATCTAATATTAGAAAATGTCATATTTATTTATAGTATTATCTATATTTTAGATATTTTCAAAGAAAGGACAAGAACAGAAAAATAGTCACCATTGCGCCTGTCCAAAAGTATTGATCAAGTTAAGTATCGGGAGTGCAGAACCCCGCAGATTCATGCTGATAAATGCCGGACACCGGTAGCTTCGATGGCCGATCAGGTGAGTACGATTTTTGCGGTGAATTTTTTTTTAACCCAAATCAAATAAATGTTTTAATAAAAGATTTTTATTTCATTATTTCCTGTAGACTTTAATTAAAGTATTTTTTGATTGGGCATTTCATATTCGAAATAATTGTACATTTGCATGATGCATTAATTAGTAAATATTTCTTTATTTAAGGGTTGAATCGAAAAAAGTTTCATATAAAATATCCTTATATTAATATTATCTACAGGTTGTGTTTGAACCTTTTTTCTGTACAACCCCTAACTTCGGAGATACAAACAACCCCCTTTAAAGTGATATAACTTTTGTACTAATTGAAAATTGGGGGTCGTCCGTGGGCGCCGCACTCAGTATTTAGCCCTAGAAGCTGCATGCAAAATTGCAGCTAAATCGAATATATCGTCATTAATTAGGCTTTTCAAAACCAAAGGTTAACCCCTTGCCACTTTTTTCGACTAATTTTTAAACTATTTCCCATCGCGCTGAAATTTTGCATGCAGCTTCTAGGGCTAAATACTAAGTGCGGAGCTCGCGGACGACCCCCGATTTTTAATTAGTACAAATGTTATTTAACTTTAAGGGTGGTTTTTTGTATCTCCGAAGTTAGGGGTTGTACAGGAAAAAGGTTCAAACAAAAGTTGTAGAGAATGAAAAAATAAGCAACTCTTATTTGAAACATTTTATTAAATAACGTCTGAATTTTGAAATAATAACTAAAAACTGTTTACCCCATCTGACGCCCGCTTACAGTGTTGTATGCGATATTGCATCTTACGTGACATATACTTAAGGTTCACTTTCGTATCAAGTTAGGTTCTAATACAAGATATCTCTGTGTGTTTATTTAGGAAGCTTCAAAATCAACTCGGACAGCTTTCCTGTAGCATCTCTGCGCTTGGAATCTTCTTCTGCGTCCTCTTCACACTTGGACACGTCCCCTGATGTTTTATCTTCAAGTTCAACAATTTAGTTTAAGTTCGTTTGTTTGTATATTACCATAACCACATTAATTATGTTAAAATCTCAAAAACTATTTGACATATTGCTTCAATTGTTAAAAATACGAACTCGACAGGATATTTAGCATTAGATTAACGTATTTTTAATCAAATTTTATAGATATTTATTGGTTTTATAACATATTTAAAAATGGCCGATTGGAATATTTTATTTTGTTAATATTTTAATTACTGTTTACTTCAGTGCATCAATTGTTGCAAATATGGACTCTTGGGGATATTTAGCATTAGATTAAGTTATAATTATTTATATTTTATTGATATTTATTGGTTTTATAACATATTTAAAAATGGCTGACAAGCTACCAAATTGGAATATTTTATTTTGTTAATATTTTATTTATTATTTACTTTATTGCATCAATTGTTGCAAATATGAACTCTTGAGGATATTTAGCATTAGATTAAGTTATAATTATTTATATTTTATTGATATTTATTCATTTTATAACATATTTAAAAATGGCTGACAAGCTATCAGTTTGGAATATATTATTTTGTTAATATTTTAATTACTATTGTCTTTATTGAATCAATTGTTGCAAATATGGACTCTTGGGGATATTTAGCATTAGTTTAAGTTATAATTATCTATATTTTATTGATACTTATTCATTTTATAACATATTTAAAAATGGCTGATTTGCTGTCAGATTGGAATATTTTATTTTGTTAATATTTTAATAACTATTTACTTTATTATGTCAATTGTTGTAAATATGGACTCAGGAGGATATTTAGCATTAGATTAAGTTATAATTGTTTATATTTTATTGATATTTATTGATTTTATAACATATTTAAAAATGTAGGAAATGTTGTGAATATGTTTATTTATCTCAATATAAATATTTAATTTAAATATAAAATGACTATACCTTGTATTCAATTTAAAAATACCAATATTAAATCCATCCTATAAGAATTTTTAAAACATTAATTAGTAATTTACCCAAAAACTAAGGCCCAAATAATTTTTAACTAGAATTTTCTAATTCAACGATATCGAATTAGGGAGATAACATTGTTATCTCAATTTTTATTATTTTTTACATATAATAAAGCTTCGATTTCGCTGAAAATTTTTATTAAGCTTTTAGGACCTCAGGCTAAATGTATATTTAATGAAAATCTCCTAAATTTTCATTAGTATAAAAGATAATTAACTCTAAGGGTGTTTTTTTATATCTCCGAAGTTAAGGATTGTAGGGAAAAAAGTTTCAACCAAAAGCTGTAGAGAATAAAAAAGGAAACAACTTTTATTTGAAAGAATCTTTCAAATAAAGTCTAGTTTCGATGGAAATTGCTAATATTTTAACGTTATTGTTAGTTCCAATTATCGACACATAAAGTGGTGACGCCACCGAAATCACACAACAATAGTAATTTCAGTGGCGTCACCACTTTGTGTGACACAAAGCTGAACTAAAAATCACATTCATAATTTAGCGATTTATGCCAAAACTAGACGTTATTTGAAGAAATTTTTCAAATAAGAATGGTTTCTTGCATTTTTCTCTACATCTTTTGGTTGAAACTATTTTCTATTCAAGTCTTAATTTCGGAGATGCAAAAAACTACCCTTAAAGTGAATTATCTTTTATACTAATAAAAATTTAGGAGATTTTCATAAAATATACATTTAACCTGAGGTCCTAAAAGCTTAATAAAAAATTTCAGCAAAATCGAAGGGTTATTAATAATAAAAAATAATAAAAATTGAGATAACAATGTTATCTCCCTAATTCGATATCGTCGATTTCGAAAATTCTACTGAAAAAATTAATTAAGCCATAGTTTTTGCGTAAATTTCTAATTAATATTTTATTAATCACAATAGGATGAATGTCAAACTAAAGTGGACCCTAAATACATGTAACATTAGATAAAAAATTGAATACAATACAGAAACAGTGCTTCATAATAAAGCAATAGTTTTTTGAATTTTTTTCAAAACTATGAGGTTTTTTAATGAAATGTTTCAAATAAAAGTAGCTTATTATTTTATTCTCTACAGCTTTTGGTTGAAACTTTTTTCTCTACAACCCTTAACTTCGGAGATACAGAAAACCACCCTTAAAGTGAAATATCTACCCTACTAATGAATATTTTGGCCTCGTTCCCGGTTCCGCATCGAATATAAAGCCCTAGAACATGCATGCAAAATTTCAGCGCGATCGGAGATACTTTAATTTAAGAAGGAAATAAGATGGTAAGGCTATAGTCCATGGATTTTAAACACCTAATTTGTACCGATATATGCTATTTCGCTGAAATTTTGCATGCATGTTCTACGGCGTCATATTCGATGCGAAATCCGCGGACGACCCCAAATTTTGCATTAGTAGGGTAGATATTTCACTTTAAGGGTGGTTTCTCGTATCTCCGAAGTTAAGGGTTGTAGAGAAAAATGTTTCAACCAAAAGCTGTAGGGAATTAAATAATATTTATCTTTTATTTGAAAGATTTTATCAAATACTTTCTAGATTTTGAAAAAAACTTAAAAAACTATCATGTTTTTTTGCAGTTGTAATACGGTTTTGTATGCGATATTAAATCTTAAATTATATTTACTTAAGGTTCATATTAGTTTGACATCCATCCTATAAGAATTTTTAAGACATTAATTGTTTATTTTTCTTTTAAAATAAATTATTTGTAAACTAAAAATATGTTTTAAATGTTTATTTTACAAAATAATTTATGTATCGTATTTGCTCCATGCTTTCAGAGCCATCTCTTGATATAAACAATGAACTCATTTATAACCTAATTTAATTAAAGAAATGTCATTGAGAGATGTGTGATGTTTTAAGTATTTTCGATCTTTTTTTATTAATTTTAAGGGTGAAATTATGTTTCAGGGGTTATTAAGAGTATTTAGAAACTGGAGCAAATGTTGACAATATTTTATTTTTAGGTTTTCTGTAAGTATTTACATATTTTACAACTCTTACTGCAATTGAACATTTCTCTCACTGATTTCTGTTTAGTTTTTAGATTTACAAGCATGAGTATGTCGTGTCCTCCACATTCGGAAATATTTGCTGATTCTAGAAAACGAAACTAGTTACCAGGACTTCAGAACCAATTTCATTAGATGATATATTTAAAATGGTGTTTGTTGACAAATCATTAAAGTCTTCTGCTGATATGAGAGCAGGACATGCTGCAAATATGGTAAATATAGCTCTGGCAGCACATTTAGCAGCAGGTAATGTTAGATTTATTTATATTTATAAATATTTATTGGTTTAATGACATATCTAAAGATACACGCCTAGCTGTCAAATTGAAATTTTTCATTTGGCTAAAAGCTAATAGTTGTTTATGTTACTTCGTCAAATGTTACAAATATAGACCCTGTAGCATATTTAGTATTAGGAAATGTTAGATTTATTCATAATTTGTTCATATTTATTAGTTTAATGACATTTGTAAAATTGCACGCCTTGCTGTCAAACTGGAATATTTTAATTTGTTTTTATCTTAGAAACTATTGATGCTATCAGTTTAAATATTGAATATTTGGGCCTTAGATTACATCTAATATTAGAAAATGTCATATTTATTTATAGTATTATCTATATTTTAGATATTTTCAAAGAAAGGACAAGAACAGAAAAATAGTCACCATTGCGCCTGTCCAAAAGTATTGATCAAGTTAAGTATCGGGAGTGCAGAACCCCGCAGATTCATGCTGATAAATGCCGGACACCGGTAGCTTCGATGGCCGATCAGGTGAGTACGATTTTTGCGGTGAATTTTTTTTTAACCCAAATCAAATAAATGTTTTAATAAAAGATTTTTATTTCATTATTTCCTGTAGACTTTAATTAAAGTATTTTTTGATTGGGCATTTCATATTCGAAATAATTGTACATTTGCATGATGCATTAATTAGTAAATATTTCTTTATTTAAGGGTTGAATCGAAAAAAGTTTCATATAAAATATCCTTATATTAATATTATCTACAGGTTGTGTTTGAACCTTTTTTCTGTACAACCCCTAACTTCGGAGATACAAACAACCCCCTTTAAAGTGATATAACTTTTGTACTAATTGAAAATTGGGGGTCGTCCGTGGGCGCCGCACTCAGTATTTAGCCCTAGAAGCTGCATGCAAAATTGCAGCTAAATCGAATATATCGTCATTAATTAGGCTTTTCAAAACCAAAGGTTAACCCCTTGCCACTTTTTTCGACTAATTTTTAAACTATTTCCCATCGCGCTGAAATTTTGCATGCAGCTTCTAGGGCTAAATACTAAGTGCGGAGCTCGCGGACGACCCCCGATTTTTAATTAGTACAAATGTTATTTAACTTTAAGGGTGGTTTTTTGTATCTCCGAAGTTAGGGGTTGTACAGGAAAAAGGTTCAAACAAAAGTTGTAGAGAATAAAAAAATAAGCAACTCTTATTTGAAACATTTTATTAAATAACGTCTGAATTTTGAAATAATAACTAAAAACTGTTTACCCCATCTGACGCCCGCTTACAGTGTTGTATGCGATATTGCATCTTACGTGACATATACTTAAGGTTCACTTTCGTATCAAGTTAGGTTCTAATACAAGATATCTCTGTGTGTTTATTTAGGAAGCTTCAAAATCAACTCGGACAGCTTTCCTGTAGCATCTCTGCGCTTGGAATCTTCTTCTGCGTCCTCTTCACACCTGGACACGTCCCCTGATGTTTTATCTTCAAGTTCAACAATTTAGTTTAAGTTCGTTTGTTTGTATATTACCATAACCACATTAATTATGTTAAAATCTCAAAAACTATTTGACATATTGCTTCAATTGTTAAAAATACGAACTCGACAGGATATTTAGCATTAGATTAACGTATTTTTAATCAAATTTTATAGATATTTATTGGTTTTATAACATATTTAAAAATGGCCGATTGGAATATTTTATTTTGTTAATATTTTAATTACTGTTTACTTCAGTGCATCAATTGTTGCAAATATGGACTCTTGGGGATATTTAGCATTAGATTAAGTTATAATTATTTATATTTTATTGATATTTATTGGTTTTATAACATATTTAAAAATGGCTGACAAGCTACCAAATTGGAATATTTTATTTTGTTAATATTTTATTTATTATTTACTTTATTGCATCAATTGTTGCAAATATGAACTCTTGAGGATATTTAGCATTAGATTAAGTTATAATTATTTATATTTTATTGATATTTATTCATTTTATAACATATTTAAAAATGGCTGACAAGCTATCAGTTTGGAATATATTATTTTGTTAATATTTTAATTACTATTGTCTTTATTGAATCAATTGTTGCAAATATGGACTCTTGGGGATATTTAGCATTAGTTTAAGTTATAATTATCTATATTTTATTGATACTTATTCATTTTATAACATATTTAAAAATGGCTGATTTGCTGTCAGATTGGAATATTTTATTTTGTTAATATTTTAATAACTATTTACTTTATTATGTCAATTGTTGTAAATATGGACTCAGGAGGATATTTAGCATTAGATTAAGTTATAATTGTTTATATTTTATTGATATTTATTGATTTTATAACATATTTAAAAATGTAGGAAATGTTGTGAATATGTTTATTTATCTCAATATAAATATTTAATTTAAATATAAAATGACTATACCTTGTATTCAATTTAAAAATACCAATATTAAATCCATCCTATAAGAATTTTTAAAACATTAATTAGTAATTTACCCAAAAACTAAGGCCCAAATAATTTTTAACTAGAATTTTCTAATTCAACGATATCGAATTAGGGAGATAACATTGTTATCTCAATTTTTATTATTTTTTACATATAATAAAGCTTCGATTTCGCTGAAAATTTTTATTAAGCTTTTAGGACCTCAGGCTAAATGTATATTTAATGAAAATCTCCTAAATTTTCATTAGTATAAAAGATAATTAACTCTAAGGGTGTTTTTTTATATCTCCGAAGTTAAGGATTGTAGGGAAAAAAGTTTCAACCAAAAGCTGTAGAGAATAAAAAAGGAAACAACTTTTATTTGAAAGAATCTTTCAAATAAAGTCTAGTTTCGATGGAAATTGCTAATATTTTAACGTTATTGTTAGTTCCAATTATCGACACATAAAGTGGTGACGCCACCGAAATCACACAACAATAGTAATTTCAGTGGCGTCACCACTTTGTGTGACACAAAGCTGAACTAAAAATCACATTCATAATTTAGCGATTTATGCCAAAACTAGACGTTATTTGAAGAAATTTTTCAAATAAGAATGGTTTCTTGCATTTTTCTCTACATCTTTTGGTTGAAACTATTTTCTATTCAAGTCTTAATTTCGGAGATGCAAAAAACTACCCTTAAAGTGAATTATCTTTTATACTAATAAAAATTTAGGAGATTTTCATAAAATATACATTTAACCTGAGGTCCTAAAAGCTTAATAAAAAATTTCAGCAAAATCGAAGGGTTATTAATAATAAAAAATAATAAAAATTGAGATAACAATGTTATCTCCCTAATTCGATATCGTCGATTTCGAAAATTCTACTGAAAAAATTAATTAAGCCATAGTTTTTGCGTAAATTTCTAATTAATATTTTATTAATCACAATAGGATGAATGTCAAACTAAAGTGGACCCTAAATACATGTAACATTAGATAAAAAATCGAATACAATTCAGAAAAAGAGCTTCATAATAAAGCAATAGTTTTTTGAATTTTTTTCAAAACTATGAGGTTTTTTAATGAAATGTTTCAAATAAAAGTAGCTTATTATTTTATTCTCTACAGCTTTTGGTTGAAACTTTTTTCTCTACAACCCTTAACTTCGGAGATACAGAAAACCACCCTTAAAGTGAAATATCTACCCTACTAATGAATATTTTGGCCTCGTTCCCGGTTCCGCATCGAATATAAAGCCCTAGAACATGCATGCAAAATTTCAGCGCGATCGGAGATACTTTAATTAAAGAAGGAAATAAGATGGTAAGGCTATAGTCCATGGATTTTAAACACCTAATTTGTACCTATATATGCTATTTCGCTGAAATTTTGCATGCATGTTCTACGGCGTCATATTCGATGCGAAATCCGCGGACGACCCCAAATTTTGCATTAGTAGGGTAGATATTTCACTTTAAGGTTGGTTTCTCGTATCTCCGAAGTTAAGGGTTGTAGAGAAAAATGTTTCAACCAAAAGCTGTAGAGAATTAATTAATATTTATCTTTTATTTGAAAGATTTTATCAAATACTTTCTAGATTTTGAAAAAAACTGAAAAAACTATCATGTTTTTTTGCAGTTGTGTTACGGTTTTGTATGCGATATTAAGTCTTAAATTATATTTACTTAAGGTTCATATTAGTTTGACATGCATCCTATAAGAATTTTTAAAACATTAATTAGTAATTTACCCAAAAACTAAGGCCCAAATAATTTTTAACTAGACTTTTCTAATTCAACGATATCGAATTAGGGAGATAACATTGTTATCTCAATTTTTATTATTTTTTACATATAATAAAGCTTCGATTTCGCTGAAAATTTTTATTAAGCTTTTAGGACCTCAGGCTAAATGTATATTTAATGAAAATCTCCTAAATTTTCATTAGTATAAAAGATAATTAACTCTAAGGGTGTTTTTTTATATCTCCGAAGTTAAGGATTGTAGGGAAAAAAGTTTCAACCAAAAGCTGTAGAGAATAAAAAAGGAAACAACTTTTATTTGAAAGAATCTTTCAAATAAAGTCTAGTTTCGATGGAAATTGCTAATATTTTAACGTTATTGTTAGTTCCAATTATCGACACATAAAGTGGTGACGCCACCGAAATCACACAACAATAGTAATTTCAGTGGCGTCACCACTTTGTGTGACACAAAGCTGAACTAAAAATCACATTCATAATTTAGCGATTTATGCCAAAACTAGACGTTATTTGAAGAAATTTTTCAAATAAGAATGGTTTCTTGCATTTTTCTCTACATCTTTTGGTTGAAACTATTTTCTATTCAAGTCTTAATTTCGGAGATGCAAAAAACTACCCTTAAAGTGAATTATCTTTTATACTAATAAAAATTTAGGAGATTTTCATAAAATATACATTTAACCTGAGGTCCTAAAAGCTTAATAAAAAATTTCAGCAAAATCGAAGGGTTATTAATAATAAAAAATAATAAAAATTGAGATAACAATGTTATCTCCCTAATTCGATATCGTCGATTTCGAAAATTCTACTGAAAAAATTAATTAAGCCATAGTTTTTGCGTAAATTTCTAATTAATATTTTATTAATCACAATAGGATGAATGTCAAACTAAAGTGGACCCTAAATACATGTAACATTAGATAAAAAATCGAATACAATTCAGAAACAGAGCTTCATAATAAAGCAATAGTTTTTTGAATTTTTTTCAAAACTATGAGGTTTTTTAATGAAATGTTTCAAATAAAAGTAGCTTATTATTTTATTCTCTACAGCTTTTGGTTGAAACTTTCTTCTCTACAACCCTTAACTTCGGAGATACAGAAAACCACCCTTAAAGTGAAATATCTACCCTACTAATGAATATTTTGGCCTCGTTCCCGGTTCCGCATCGAATATAAAGCCCTAGAACATGCATGCAAAATTTCAGCGCGATCGGAGATACTTTAATTAAAGAAGGAAATAAGATGGTAAGGCTATAGTCCATGGATTTTAAACACCTAATTTGTACCTATATATGCTATTTCGCTGAAATTTTGCATGCATGTTCTACGGCGTCATATTCGATGCGAAATCCGCGGACGACCCCAAATTTTGCATTAGTAGGGTAGATATTTCACTTTAAGGTTGGTTTCTCGTATCTCCGAAGTTAAGGGTTGTAGAGAAAAATGTTTCAACCAAAAGCTGTAGAGAATTAATTAATATTTATCTTTTATTTGAAAGATTTTATCAAATACTTTCTAGATTTTGAAAAAAACTGAAAAAACTATCATGTTTTTTGCAGTTGTGTTACGGTTTTGTATGCGATATTAAGTCTTAAATTATATTTACTTAAGGTTCATATTAGTTTGACATGCATCCTATAAGAATTTTTAAAACATTAATTAGTAATTTACCCAAAAACTAAGGCCCAAATAATTTTTAACTAGAATTTTCTAATTCAACGATATCGAATTAGGGAGATAACATTGTTATCTCAATTTTTATTATTTTTTACATATAATAAAGCTTCGATTTCGCTGAAAATTTTTATTAAGCTTTTAGGACCTCAGGCTAAATGTATATTTAATGAAAATCTCCTAAATTTTCATTAGTATAAAAGATAATTAACTCTAAGTGTGTTTTTTTTATATCTCCGAAGTTAAGGATTGTAGGGAAAAAAGTTTCAACCAAAAGCTGTAGAGAATAAAAAAGGAAACAACTTTTATTTGAAAGAATCTTTCAAATAAAGTCTAGTTTCGATGGAAATTGCTAATATTTTAACGTTATTGTTAGTTCCAATTATCGACACATAAAGTGGTGACGCCACCGAAATCACACAACAATAGTAATTTCAGTGGCGTCACCACTTTGTGTGACACAAAGCTGAACTAAAAATCACATTCATAATTTAGCGATTTATGCCAAAACTAGACGTTATTTGAAGAAATTTTTCAAATAAGAATTGTTTCTTGCATTTTTCTCTACATCTTTTGGTTGAAACTATTTTCTATTCAAGTCTTAATTTCGGAGATACAAAAAACTACCCTTAAAGTGAATTATCTTTTATACTAATAAAAAGTTAGGAGATTTTCATAAAATATACATTTAACCTGAGGTCCTAAAAGCTTAATAAAAAATTTCAGCAAAATCGAAGGGTTATTAATAATAAAAAATAATAAAAATTGAGATAACAATGTTATCTCCCTAATTCGATATCGTCGATTTCGAAAATTCTACTGAAAAAATTAATTAAGCCATAGTTTTTGCGTAAATTTCTAATTAATATTTTATTAATCACAATAGGATGAATGTCAAACTAAAGTGGACCCTAAATACATGTAACATTAGATAAAAAATCGAATACAATTCAGAAACAGAGCTTCATAATAAAGCAATAGTTTTTTGAATTTTTTTCAAAACTATGAGGTTTTTTAATGAAATGTTTCAAATAAAAGTAGCTTATTATTTTATTCTCTACAGCTTTTGGTTGAAACTTTTTTCTCTACAACCCTTAACTTCGGAGATACAGAAAACCACCCTTAAAGTGAAATATCTACCCTACTAATGAATATTTTGGCCTCGTTCCCGGTTCCGCATCGAATATAAAGCCCTAGAACATGCATGCAAAATTTCAGCGCGATCGGAGATACTTTAATTAAAGAAGGAAATAAGATGGTAAGGCTATAGTCCATGGATTTTAAACACCTAATTTGTACCGATATATGCTATTTCGCTGAAATTTTGCATGCATGTTCTACGGCGTCATATTCGATGCGAAATCCGCGGACGACCCCAAATTTTGCATTAGTAGGGTAGATATTTCACTTTAAGGTTGGTTTCTCGTATCTCCGAAGTTAAGGGTTGTAGAGAAAAATGTTTCAACCAAAAGCTGTAGAGAATTAATTAATATTTATCTTTTATTTGAAAGATTTTATCAAATACTTTCTAGATTTTGAAAAAAACTGAAAAAACTATCATGTTTTTTTGCAGTTGTGTTACGGTTTTGTATGCGATATTAAGTCTTAAATTATATTTACTTAAGGTTCATATTAGTTTGACATGCATCCTATAAGAATTTTTAAAACATTAATTAGTAATTTACCCAAAAACTAAGGCCCAAATAATTTTTAACTAGAATTTTCTAATTCAACGATATCGAATTAGGGAGATAACATTGTTATCTCAATTTTTATTATTTTTTACATATAATAAAGCTTCGATTTCGCTGAAAATTTTTATTAAGCTTTTAGGACCTCAGGCTAAATGTATATTTAATGAAAATCTCCTAAATTTTCATTAGTATAAAAGATAATTAACTCTAAGGGTGTTTTTTTATATCTCCGAAGTTAAGGATTGTAGGGAAAAAAGTTTCAACCAAAAGCTGTAGAGACTAAAAAAGGAAACAACTTTTATTTGAAAGAATCTTTCAAATAAAGTCTAGTTTCGATGGAAATTGCTAATATTTTAACGTTATTGTTAGTTCCAATTATCGACACATAAAGTGGTGACGCCACCGAAATCACACAACAATAGTAATTTCAGTGGCGTCACCACTTTGTGTGACACAAAGCTGAACTAAAAATCACATTCATAATTTAGCGATTTATGCCAAAACTAGACGTTATTTGAAGAAATTTTTCAAATAAGAATGGTTTCTTGCATTTTTCTCTACATCTTTTGGTTGAAACTATTTTCTATTCAAGTCTTAATTTCGGAGATGCAAAAAACTACCCTTAAAGTGAATTATCTTTTATACTAATAAAAATTTAGGAGATTTTCATAAAATATACATTTAACCTGAGGTCCTAAAAGCTTAATAAAAAATTTCAGCAAAATCGAAGGGTTATTAATAATAAAAAATAATAAAAATTGAGATAACAATGTTATCTCCCTAATTCGATATCGTCGATTTCGAAAATTCTACTGAAAAAATTAATTAAGCCATAGTTTTTGCGTAAATTTCTAATTAATATTTTATTAATCACAATAGGATGAATGTCAAACTAAAGTGGACCCTAAATACATGTAACATTAGATAAAAAATCGAATACAATTCAGAAAAAGAGCTTCATAATAAAGCAATAGTTTTTTGAATTTTTTTCAAAACTATGAGGTTTTTTAATGAAATGTTTCAAATAAAAGTAGCTTATTATTTTATTCTCTACAGCTTTTGGTTGAAACTTTTTTCTCTACAACCCTTAACTTCGGAGATACAGAAAACCACCCTTAAAGTAAAATATCTACCCTACTAATGAATATTTTGGCCTCGTTCCCGGTTCCGCATCGAATATAAAGCCCTAGAACATGCATGCAAAATTTCAGCGCGATCGGAGATACTTTAATTAAAGAAGGAAATAAGATGGTAAGGCTATAGTCCATGGATTTTAAACACCTAATTTGTACCGATATATGCTATTTCGCTGAAATTTTGCATGCATGTTCTACGGCGTCATATTCGATGCGAAATCCGCGGACGACCCCAAATTTTGCATTAGTAGGGTAGATATTTCACTTTAAGGTTGGTTTCTCGTATCTCCGAAGTTAAGGGTTGTAGAGAAAAATGTTTCAACCAAAAGCTGTAGAGAATTAATTAATATTTATCTTTTATTTGAAAGATTTTATCAAATACTTTCTAGATTTTGAAATAAACTGAAAAAACTATCATGTTTTTTTGCAGTTGTGTTACGGTTTTGTATGCGATATTAAGTCTTAAATTATATTTACTTAAGGTTCATATTAGTTTGACATGCATCCTATAAGAATTTTTAAAACATTAATTAGTAATTTACCCAAAAACTAAGGCCCAAATAATTTTTAACTAGACTTTTCTAATTCAACGATATCGAATTAGGGAGATAACATTGTTATCTCAATTTTTATTATTTTTTACATATAATAAAGCTTCGATTTCGCTGAAAATTTTTATTAAGCTTTTAGGACCTCAGGCTAAATGTATATTTAATGAAAATCTCCTAAATTTTCATTAGTATAAAAGATAATTAACTCTAAGGGTGTTTTTTTATATCTCCGAAGTTAAGGATTGTAGGGAAAAAAGTTTCAACCAAAAGCTGTAGAGAATAAAAAAGGAAACAACTTTTATTTGAAAGAATCTTTCAAATAATGTCTAGTTTCGATGGAAATTGCTAATATTTTAACGTTATTGTTAGTTCCAATTATCGACACATAAAGTGGTGACGCCACCGAAATCACACAACAATAGTAATTTCAGTGGCGTCACCACTTTGTGTGACACAAAGCTGAACTAAAAATCACATTCATAATTTAGCGATTTATGCCAAAACTAGACGTTATTTGAAGAAATTTTTCAAATAAGAATGGTTTCTTGCATTTTTCTCTACATCTTTTGGTTGAAACTATTTTCTATTCAAGTCTTAATTTCGGAGATGCAAAAAACTACCCTTAAAGTGAATTATCTTTTATACTAATAAAAATTTAGGAGATTTTCATAAAATATACATTTAACCTGAGGTCCTAAAAGCTTAATAAAAAATTTCAGCAAAATCGAAGGGTTATTAATAATAAAAAATAATAAAAATTGAGATAACAATGTTATCTCCCTAATTCGATATCGTCGATTTCGAAAATTCTACTGAAAAAATTAATTAAGCCATAGTTTTTGCGTAAATTTCTAATTAATATTTTATTAATCACAATAGGATGAATGTCAAACTAAAGTGGACCCTAAATACATGTAACATTAGATAAAAAAATCGAATACAATTCAGAAACAGAGCTTCATAATAAAGCAATAGTTTTTTGAATTTTTTTCAAAACTATGAGGTTTTTTAATGAAATGTTTCAAATAAAAGTAGCTTATTATTTTATTCTCTACAGCTTTTGGTTGAAACTTTTTTCTCTACAACCCTTAACTTCGGAGATACAGAAAACCACCCTTAAAGTGAAATATCTACCCTACTAATGAATATTTTGGCCTCGTTCCCGGTTCCGCATCGAATATAAAGCCCTAGAACATGCATGCAAAATTTCAGCGCGATCGGAGATACTTTAATTTAAGAAGGAAATAAGATGGTAAGGCTATAGTCCATGGATTTTAAACACCTAATTTGTACCGATATATGCTATTTCGCTGAAATTTTGCATGCATGTTCTACGGCGTCATATTCGATGCGAAATCCGCGGACGACCCCAAATTTTGCATTAGTAGGGTAGATATTTCACTTTAAGGGTGGTTTCTCGTATCTCCGAAGTTAAGGGTTGTAGAGAAAAATGTTTCAACCAAAAGCTGTAGGGAATTAAATAATATTTATCTTTTATTTGAAAGATTTTATCAAATACTTTCTAGATTTTGAAAAAAACTTAAAAAACTATCATGTTTTTTTGCAGTTGTAATACGGTTTTGTATGCGATATTAAATCTTAAATTATATTTACTTAAGGTTCATATTAGTTTGACATCCATCCTATAAGAATTTTTAAGACATTAATTGTTTATTTTTCTTTTAAAATAAATTATTTGTAAACTAAAAATATGTTTTAAATGTTTATTTTACAAAATAATTTATGTATCGTATTTGCTCCATGCTTTCAGAGCCATCTCTTGATATAAACAATGAACTCATTTATAACCTAATTTAATTAAAGAAATGTCATTGAGAGATGTGTGATGTTTTAAGTATTTTCGATCTTTTTTTATTAATTTTAAGGGTGAAATTATGTTTCAGGGGTTATTAAGAGTATTTAGAAACTGGAGCAAATGTTGACAATATTTTATTTTTAGGTTTTCTGTAAGTATTTACATATTTTACAACTCTTACTGCAATTGAACATTTCTCTCACTGATTTCTGTTTAGTTTTTAGATTTACAAGCATGAGTATGTCGTGTCCTCCACATTCGGAAATATTTGCTGATTCTAGAAAACGAAACTAGTTACCAGGACTTCAGAACCAATTTCATTAGATGATATATTTAAAATGGTGTTTGTTGACAAATCATTAAAGTCTTCTGCTGATATGAGAGCAGGACATGCTGCAAATATGGTAAATATAGCTCTGGCAGCACATTTAGCAGCAGGTAATGTTAGATTTATTTATATTTATAAATATTTATTGGTTTAATGACATATCTAAAGATACACGCCTAGCTGTCAAATTGAAATTTTTCATTTGGCTAAAAGCTAATAGTTGTTTATGTTACTTCGTCAAATGTTACAAATATAGACCCTGTAGCATATTTAGTATTAGGAAATGTTAGATTTATTCATAATTTGTTCATATTTATTAGTTTAATGACATTTGTAAAATTGCACGCCTTGCTGTCAAACTGGAATATTTTAATTTGTTTTTATCTTAGAAACTATTGATGCTATCAGTTTAAATATTGAATATTTGGGCCTTAGATTACATCTAATATTAGAAAATGTCATATTTATTTATAGTATTATCTATATTTTAGATATTTTCAAAGAAAGGACAAGAACAGAAAAATAGTCACCATTGCGCCTGTCCAAAAGTATTGATCAAGTTAAGTATCGGGAGTGCAGAACCCCGCAGATTCATGCTGATAAATGCCGGACACCGGTAGCTTCGATGGCCGATCAGGTGAGTACGATTTTTGCGGTGAATTTTTTTTTAACCCAAATCAAATAAATGTTTTAATAAAAGATTTTTATTTCATTATTTCCTGTAGACTTTAATTAAAGTATTTTTTGATTGGGCATTTCATATTCGAAATAATTGTACATTTGCATGATGCATTAATTAGTAAATATTTCTTTATTTAAGGGTTGAATCGAAAAAAGTTTCATATAAAATATTCTTATATTAATATTATCTACAGGTTGTGTTTGAACCTTTTTTCTGTACAACCCCTAACTTCGGAGATACAAACAACCCCCTTTAAAGTGATATAACTTTTGTACTAATTGAAAATTGGGGGTCGTCCGTGGGCGCCGCACTCAGTATTTAGCCCTAGAAGCTGCATGCAAAATTGCAGCTAAATCGAATATATCGTCATTAATTAGGCTTTTCAAAACCAAAGGTTAACCCCTTGCCACTTTTTTCGACTAATTTTTAAACTATTTCCCATCGCGCTGAAATTTTGCATGCAGCTTCTAGGGCTAAATACTAAGTGCGGAGCTCGCGGACGACCCCCGATTTTTAATTAGTACAAATGTTATTTAACTTTAAGGGTGGTTTTTTGTATCTCCGAAGTTAGGGGTTGTACAGGAAAAAGGTTCAAACAAAAGTTGTAGAGAATGAAAAAATAAGCAACTCTTATTTGAAACATTTTATTAAATAACGTCTGAATTTTGAAATAATAACTAAAAACTGTTTACCCCATCTGACGCCCGCTTACAGTGTTGTATGCGATATTGCATCTTACGTGACATATACTTAAGGTTCACTTTCGTATCAAGTTAGGTTCTAATACAAGATATCTCTGTGTGTTTATTTAGGAAGCTTCAAAATCAACTCGGACAGCTTTCCTGTAGCATCTCTGCGCTTGGAATCTTCTTCTGCGTCCTCTTCACACCTGGACACGTCCCCTGATGTTTTATCTTCAAGTTCAACAATTTAGTTTAAGTTCGTTTGTTTGTATATTACCATAACCACATTAATTATGTTAAAATCTCAAAAACTATTTGACATATTGCTTCAATTGTTAAAAATACGAACTCGACAGGATATTTAGCATTAGATTAACGTATTTTTAATCAAATTTTATAGATATTTATTGGTTTTATAACATATTTAAAAATGGCCGATTGGAATATTTTATTTTGTTAATATTTTAATTACTGTTTACTTCAGTGCATCAATTGTTGCAAATATGGACTCTTGGGGATATTTAGCATTAGATTAAGTTATAATTATTTATATTTTATTGATATTTATTGGTTTTATAACATATTTAAAAATGGCTGACAAGCTACCAAATTGGAATATTTTATTTTGTTAATATTTTATTTATTATTTACTTTATTGCATCAATTGTTGCAAATATGAACTCTTGAGGATATTTAGCATTAGATTAAGTTATAATTATTTATATTTTATTGATATTTATTCATTTTATAACATATTTAAAAATGGCTGACAAGCTATCAGTTTGGAATATATTATTTTGTTAATATTTTAATTACTATTGTCTTTATTGAATCAATTGTTGCAAATATGGACTCTTGGGGATATTTAGCATTAGTTTAAGTTATAATTATCTATATTTTATTGATACTTATTCATTTTATAACATATTTAAAAATGGCTGATTTGCTGTCAGATTGGAATATTTTATTTTGTTAATATTTTAATAACTATTTACTTTATTATGTCAATTGTTGTAAATATGGACTCAGGAGGATATTTAGCATTAGATTAAGTTATAATTGTTTATATTTTATTGATATTTATTGATTTTATAACATATTTAAAAATGTAGGAAATGTTGTGAATATGTTTATTTATCTCAATATAAATATTTAATTTAAATATAAAATGACTATACCTTGTATTCAATTTAAAAATACCAATATTAAATCCATCCTATAAGAATTTTTAAAACATTAATTAGTAATTTACCCAAAAACTAAGGCCCAAATAATTTTTAACTAGAATTTTCTAATTCAACGATATCGAATTAGGGAGATAACATTGTTATCTCAATTTTTATTATTTTTTACATATAATAAAGCTTCGATTTCGCTGAAAATTTTTATTAAGCTTTTAGGACCTCAGGCTAAATGTATATTTAATGAAAATCTCCTAAATTTTCATTAGTATAAAAGATAATTAACTCTAAGGGTGTTTTTTTATATCTCCGAAGTTAAGGATTGTAGGGAAAAAAGTTTCAATCAAAAGCTGTAGAGAATAAAAAAGGAAACAACTTTTATTTGAAAGAATCTTTCAAATAAAGTCTAGTTTCGATGGAAATTGCTAATATTTTAACGTTATTGTTAGTTCCAATTATCGACACATAAAGTGGTGACGCCACCGAAATCACACAACAATAGTAATTTCAGTGGCGTCACCACTTTGTGTGACACAAAGCTGAACTAAAAATCACATTCATAATTTAGCGATTTATGCCAAAACTAGACGTTATTTGAAGAAATTTTTCAAATAAGAATGGTTTCTTGCATTTTTCTCTACATCTTTTGGTTGAAACTATTTTCTATTCAAGTCTTAATTTCGGAGATGCAAAAAACTACCCTTAAAGTGAATTATCTTTTATACTAATAAAAATTTAGGAGATTTTCATAAAATATACATTTAACCTCAGGTCCTAAAAGCTTAATAAAAAATTTCAGCAAAATCGAAGGGTTATTAATAATAAAAAATAATAAAAATTGAGATAACAATGTTATCTCCCTAATTCGATATCGTCGATTTCGAAAATTCTACTGAAAAAATTAATTAAGCCATAGTTTTTGCGTAAATTTCTAATTAATATTTTATTAATCACAATAGGATGAATGTCAAACTAAAGTGGACCCTAAATACATGTAACATTAGATAAAAAATCGAATACAATTCAGAAAAAGAGCTTCATAATAAAGCAATAGTTTTTTGAATTTTTTTCAAAACTATGAGGTTTTTTAATGAAATGTTTCAAATAAAAGTAGCTTATTATTTTATTCTCTACAGCTTTTGGTTGAAACTTTTTTCTTTACAACCCTTAACTTCGGAGATACAGAAAACCACCCTTAAAGTGAAATATCTACCCTACTAATGAATATTTTGGCCTCGTTCCCGGTTCCGCATCGAATATAAAGCCCTAGAACATGCATGCAAAATTTCAGCGCGATCGGAGATACTTTAATTAAAGAAGGAAATAAGATGGTAAGGCTATAGTCCATGGATTTTAAACACCTAATTTGTACCGATATATGCTATTTCGCTGAAATTTTGCATGCATGTTCTACGGCGTCATATTCGATGCGAAATCCGCGGACGACCCCAAATTTTGCATTAGTAGGGTAGATATTTCACTTTAAGTGTGGTTTCTCGTATCTCCGAAGTTAAGGGTTGTAGAGAAAAATGTTTCAACCAAAAGCTGTAGAGAATAAAAAAAGAAACAACTTTTATTTGAAAGATTTTATCAAATACTTTCTAGATTTTGAAAAAAACTGAAAAAACTATCATGTTTTTTTGCAGTTGTGTTACGGTTTTGTATGCGATATTAAGTCTTAAATTATATTTACTTAAGGTTCATATTAGTTTGACATGCATCCTATAAGAATTTTTAAAACATTAATTAGTAATTTACCCAAAAACTAAGGCCCAAATAATTTTTAACTAGACTTTTCTAATTCAACGATATCGAATTAGGGAGATAACATTGTTATCTCAATTTTTATTATTTTTTACATATAATAAAGCTTCGATTTCGCTGAAAATTTTTATTAAGCTTTTAGGACCTCAGGCTAAATGTATATTTAATGAAAATCTCCTAAATTTTCATTAGTATAAAAGATAATTAACTCTAAGGGTGTTTTTTTATATCTCCGAAGTTAAGGATTGTAGGGAAAAAAGTTTCAACCAAAAGCTGTAGAGAATAAAAAAGGAAACAACTTTTATTTGAAAGAATCTTTCAAATAAAGTCTAGTTTCGATGGAAATTGCTAATATTTTAACGTTATTGTTAGTTCCAATTATCGACACATAAAGTGGTGACGCCACCGAAATCACACAACAATAGTAATTTCAGTGGCGTCACCACTTTGTGTGACACAAAGCTGAACTAAAAATCACATTCATAATTTAGCGATTTATGCCAAAACTAGACGTTATTTGAAGAAATTTTTCAAATAAGAATGGTTTCTTGCATTTTTCTCTACATCTTTTGGTTGAAACTATTTTCTATTCAAGTCTTAATTTCGGAGATGCAAAAAACTACCCTTAAAGTGAATTATCTTTTATACTAATAAAAATTTAGGAGATTTTCATAAAATATACATTTAACCTGAGGTCCTAAAAGCTTAATAAAAAATTTCAGCAAAATCGAAGGGTTATTAATAATAAAAAATAATAAAAATTGAGATAACAATGTTATCTCCCTAATTCGATATCGTCGATTTCGAAAATTCTACTGAAAAAATTAATTAAGCCATAGTTTTTGCGTAAATTTCTAATTAATATTTTATTAATCACAATAGGATGAATGTCAAACTAAAGTGGACCCTAAATACATGTAACATTAGATAAAAAATCGAATACAATTCAGAAAAAGAGCTTCATAATAAAGCAATAGTTTTTTGAATTTTTTTCAAAACTATGAGGTTTTTTAATGAAATGTTTCAAATAAAAGTAGCTTATTATTTTATTCTCTACAGCTTTTGGTTGAAACTTTTTTCTCTACAACCCTTAACTTCGGAGATACAGAAAACCACCCTTAAAGTGAAATATCTACCCTACTAATGAATATTTTGGCCTCGTTCCCGGTTCCGCATCGAATATAAAGCCCTAGAACATGCATGCAAAATTTCAGCGCGATCGGAGATACTTTAATTAAAGAAGGAAATAAGATGGTAAGGCTATAGTCCATGGATTTTAAACACCTAATTTGTACCGATATATGCTATTTCGCTGAAATTTTGCATGCATGTTCTACGGCGTCATATTCGATGCGAAATCCGCGGACGACCCCAAATTTTGCATTAGTAGGGTAGATATTTCACTTTAAGGTTGGTTTCTCGTATCTCCGAAGTTAAGGGTTGTAGAGAAAAATGTTTCAACCAAAAGCTGTAGAGAATTAATTAATATTTATCTTTTATTTGAAAGATTTTATCAAATACTTTCTAGATTTTGAAATAAACTGAAAAAACTATCATGTTTTTTTGCAGTTGTGTTACGGTTTTGTATGCGATATTAAGTCTTAAATTATATTTACTTAAGGTTCATATTAGTTTGACATGCATCCTATAAGAATTTTTAAAACATTAATTAGTAATTTACCCAAAAACTAAGGCCCAAATAATTTTTAACTAGACTTTTCTAATTCAACGATATCGAATTAGGGAGATAACATTGTTATCTCAATTTTTATTATTTTTTACATATAATAAAGCTTCGATTTCGCTGAAAATTTTTATTAAGCTTTTAGGACCTCAGGCTAAATGTATATTTAATGAAAATCTCCTAAATTTTCATTAGTATAAAAGATAATTAACTCTAAGGGTGTTTTTTTATATCTCCGAAGTTAAGGATTGTAGGGAAAAAAGTTTCAACCAAAAGCTGTAGAGAATAAAAAAGGAAACAACTTTTATTTGAAAGAATCTTTCAAATAATGTCTAGTTTCGATGGAAATTGCTAATATTTTAACGTTATTGTTAGTTCCAATTATCGACACATAAAGTGGTGACGCCACCGAAATCACACAACAATAGTAATTTCAGTGGCGTCACCACTTTGTGTGACACAAAGCTGAACTAAAAATCACATTCATAATTTAGCGATTTATGCCAAAACTAGACGTTATTTGAAGAAATTTTTCAAATAAGAATGGTTTCTTGCATTTTTCTCTACATCTTTTGGTTGAAACTATTTTCTATTCAAGTCTTAATTTCGGAGATGCAAAAAACTACCCTTAAAGTGAATTATCTTTTATACTAATAAAAATTTAGGAGATTTTCATAAAATATACATTTAACCTGAGGTCCTAAAAGCTTAATAAAAAATTTCAGCAAAATCGAAGGGTTATTAATAATAAAAAATAATAAAAATTGAGATAACAATGTTATCTCCCTAATTCGATATCGTCGATTTCGAAAATTCTACTGAAAAAATTAATTAAGCCATAGTTTTTGCGTAAATTTCTAATTAATATTTTATTAATCACAATAGGATGAATGTCAAACTAAAGTGGACCCTAAATACATGTAACATTAGATAAAAAAATCGAATACAATTCAGAAACAGAGCTTCATAATAAAGCAATAGTTTTTTGAATTTTTTTCAAAACTATGAGGTTTTTTAATGAAATGTTTCAAATAAAAGTAGCTTATTATTTTATTCTCTACAGCTTTTGGTTGAAACTTTTTTCTCTACAACCCTTAACTTCGGAGATACAGAAAACCACCCTTAAAGTGAAATATCTACCCTACTAATGAATATTTTGGCCTCGTTCCCGGTTCCGCATCGAATATAAAGCCCTAGAACATGCATGCAAAATTTCAGCGCGATCGGAGATACTTTAATTTAAGAAGGAAATAAGATGGTAAGGCTATAGTCCATGGATTTTAAACACCTAATTTGTACCGATATATGCTATTTCGCTGAAATTTTGCATGCATGTTCTACGGCGTCATATTCGATGCGAAATCCGCGGACGACCCCAAATTTTGCATTAGTAGGGTAGATATTTCACTTTAAGTGTGGTTTCTCGTATCTCCGAAGTTAAGGGTTGTAGAGAAAAATGTTTCAACCAAAAGCTGTAGAGAATAAAAAAAGAAACAACTTTTATTTGAAAGATTTTATCAAATACTTTCTAGATTTTGAAAAAAACTGAAAAAACTATCATGTTTTTTTGCAGTTGTGTTACGGTTTTGTATGCGATATTAAGTCTTAAATTATATTTACTTAAGGTTCATATTAGTTTGACATGCATCCTATAAGAATTTTTAAAACATTAATTAGTAATTTACCCAAAAACTAAGGCCCAAATAATTTTTAACTAGACTTTTCTAATTCAACGATATCGAATTAGGGAGATAACATTGTTATCTCAATTTTTATTATTTTTTACATATAATAAAGCTTCGATTTCGCTGAAAATTTTTATTAAGCTTTTAGGACCTCAGGCTAAATGTATATTTAATGAAAATCTCCTAAATTTTCATTAGTATAAAAGATAATTAACTCTAAGGGTGTTTTTTTATATCTCCGAAGTTAAGGATTGTAGGGAAAAAAGTTTCAACCAAAAGCTGTAGAGAATAAAAAAGGAAACAACTTTTATTTGAAAGAATCTTTCAAATAAAGTCTAGTTTCGATGGAAATTGCTAATATTTTAACGTTATTGTTAGTTCCAATTATCGACACATAAAGTGGTGACGCCACCGAAATCACACAACAATAGTAATTTCAGTGGCGTCACCACTTTGTGTGACACAAAGCTGAACTAAAAATCACATTCATAATTTAGCGATTTATGCCAAAACTAGACGTTATTTGAAGAAATTTTTCAAATAAGAATTGTTTCTTGCATTTTTCTCTACATCTTTTGGTTGAAACTATTTTCTATTCAAGTCTTAATTTCGGAGATACAAAAAACTACCCTTAAAGTGAATTATCTTTTATACTAATAAAAAGTTAGGAGATTTTCATAAAATATACATTTAACCTGAGGTCCTAAAAGCTTAATAAAAAATTTCAGCAAAATCGAAGGGTTATTAATAATAAAAAATAATAAAAATTGAGATAACAATGTTATCTCCCTAATTCGATATCGTCGATTTCGAAAATTCTACTGAAAAAATTAATTAAGCCATAGTTTTTGCGTAAATTTCTAATTAATATTTTATTAATCACAATAGGATGAATGTCAAACTAAAGTGGACCCTAAATACATGTAACATTAGATAAAAAATCGAATACAATTCAGAAACAGAGCTTCATAATAAAGCAATAGTTTTTTGAATTTTTTTCAAAACTATGAGGTTTTTTAATGAAATGTTTCAAATAAAAGTAGCTTATTATTTTATTCTCTACAGCTTTTGGTTGAAACTTTTTTCTCTACAACCCTTAACTTCGGAGATACAGAAAACCACCCTTAAAGTGAAATATCTACCCTACTAATGAATATTTTGGCCTCGTTCCCGGTTCCGCATCGAATATAAAGCCCTAGAACATGCATGCAAAATTTCAGCGCGATCGGAGATACTTTAATTAAAGAAGGAAATAAGATGGTAAGGCTATAGTCCATGGATTTTAAACACCTAATTTGTACCGATATATGCTATTTCGCTGAAATTTTGCATGCATGTTCTACGGCGTCATATTCGATGCGAAATCCGCGGACGACCCCAAATTTTGCATTAGTAGGGTAGATATTTCACTTTAAGGGTGGTTTCTCGTATCTCCGAAGTTAAGGGTTGTAGAGAAAAATGTTTCAACCAAAAGCTGTAGGGAATTAAATAATATTTATCTTTTATTTGAAAGATTTTATCAAATACTTTCTAGATTTTGAAAAAAACTTAAAAAACTATCATGTTTTTTTGCAGTTGTAATACGGTTTTGTATGCGATATTAAATCTTAAATTATATTTACTTAAGGTTCATATTAGTTTGACATCCATCCTATAAGAATTTTTAAGACATTAATTGTTTATTTTTCTTTTAAAATAAATTATTTGTAAACTAAAAATATGTTTTAAATGTTTATTTTACAAAATAATTTATGTATCGTATTTGCTCCATGCTTTCAGAGCCATCTCTTGATATAAACAATGAACTCATTTATAACCTAATTTAATTAAAGAAATGTCATTGAGAGATGTGTGATGTTTTAAGTATTTTCGATCTTTTTTTATTAATTTTAAGGGTGAAATTATGTTTCAGGGGTTATTAAGAGTATTTAGAAACTGGAGCAAATGTTGACAATATTTTATTTTTAGGTTTTCTGTAAGTATTTACATATTTTACAACTCTTACTGCAATTGAACATTTCTCTCACTGATTTCTGTTTAGTTTTTAGATTTACAAGCATGAGTATGTCGTGTCCTCCACATTCGGAAATATTTGCTGATTCTAGAAAACGAAACTAGTTACCAGGACTTCAGAACCAATTTCATTAGATGATATATTTAAAATGGTGTTTGTTGACAAATCATTAAAGTCTTCTGCTGATATGAGAGCAGGACATGCTGCAAATATGGTAAATATAGCTCTGGCAGCACATTTAGCAGCAGGTAATGTTAGATTTATTTATATTTATAAATATTTATTGGTTTAATGACATATCTAAAGATACACGCCTAGCTGTCAAATTGAAATTTTTCATTTGGCTAAAAGCTAATAGTTGTTTATGTTACTTCGTCAAATGTTACAAATATAGACCCTGTAGCATATTTAGTATTAGGAAATGTTAGATTTATTCATAATTTGTTCATATTTATTAGTTTAATGACATTTGTAAAATTGCACGCCTTGCTGTCAAACTGGAATATTTTAATTTGTTTTTATCTTAGAAACTATTGATGCTATCAGTTTAAATATTGAATATTTGGGCCTTAGATTACATCTAATATTAGAAAATGTCATATTTATTTATAGTATTATCTATATTTTAGATATTTTCAAAGAAAGGACAAGAACAGAAAAATAGTCACCATTGCGCCTGTCCAAAAGTATTGATCAAGTTAAGTATCGGGAGTGCAGAACCCCGCAGATTCATGCTGATAAATGCCGGACACCGGTAGCTTCGATGGCCGATCAGGTGAGTACGATTTTTGCGGTGAATTTTTTTTTAACCCAAATCAAATAAATGTTTTAATAAAAGATTTTTATTTCATTATTTCCTGTAGACTTTAATTAAAGTATTTTTTGATTGGGCATTTCATATTCGAAATAATTGTACATTTGCATGATGCATTAATTAGTAAATATTTCTTTATTTAAGGGTTGAATCGAAAAAAGTTTCATATAAAATATCCTTATATTAATATTATCTACAGGTTGTGTTTGAACCTTTTTTCTGTACAACCCCTAACTTCGGAGATACAAACAACCCCCTTTAAAGTGATATAACTTTTGTACTAATTGAAAATTGGGGGTCGTCCGTGGGCGCCGCACTCAGTATTTAGCCCTAGAAGCTGCATGCAAAATTGCAGCTAAATCGAATATATCGTCATTAATTAGGCTTGCCACTTTTTTCGACTAATTTTTAAACTATTTCCCATCGCGCTGAAATTTTGCATGCAGCTTCTAGGGCTAAATACTAAGTGCGGAGCTCGCGGACGACCCCCGATTTTTAATTAGTACAAATGTTATTTAACTTTAAGGGTGGTTTTTTGTATCTCCGAAGTTAGGGGTTGTACAGGAAAAAGGTTCAAACAAAAGTTGTAGAGAATGAAAAAATAAGCAACTCTTATTTGAAACATTTTATTAAATAACGTCTGAATTTTGAAATAATAACTAAAAACTGTTTACCCCATCTGACGCCCGCTTACAGTGTTGTATGCGATATTGCATCTTACGTGACATATACTTAAGGTTCACTTTCGTATCAAGTTAGGTTCTAATACAAGATATCTCTGTGTGTTTATTTAGGAAGCTTCAAAATCAACTCGGACAGCTTTCCTGTAGCATCTCTGCGCTTGGAATCTTCTTCTGCGTCCTCTTCACACCTGGACACGTCCCCTGATGTTTTATCTTCAAGTTCAACAATTTAGTTTAAGTTCGTTTGTTTGTATATTACCATAACCACATTAATTATGTTAAAATCTCAAAAACTATTTGACATATTGCTTCAATTGTTAAAAATACGAACTCGACAGGATATTTAGCATTAGATTAACGTATTTTTAATCAAATTTTATAGATATTTATTGGTTTTATAACATATTTAAAAATGGCCGATTGGAATATTTTATTTTGTTAATATTTTAATTACTGTTTACTTCAGTGCATCAATTGTTGCAAATATGGACTCTTGGGGATATTTAGCATTAGATTAAGTTATAATTATTTATATTTTATTGATATTTATTGGTTTTATAACATATTTAAAAATGGCTGACAAGCTACCAAATTGGAATATTTTATTTTGTTAATATTTTATTTATTATTTACTTTATTGCATCAATTGTTGCAAATATGAACTCTTGAGGATATTTAGCATTAGATTAAGTTATAATTATTTATATTTTATTGATATTTATTCATTTTATAACATATTTAAAAATGGCTGACAAGCTATCAGTTTGGAATATATTATTTTGTTAATATTTTAATTACTATTGTCTTTATTGAATCAATTGTTGCAAATATGGACTCTTGGGGATATTTAGCATTAGTTTAAGTTATAATTATCTATATTTGATTGATACTTATTCATTTTATAACATATTTAAAAATGGCTGATTTGCTGTCAGATTGGAATATTTTATTTTGTTAATATTTTAATAACTATTTACTTTATTATGTCAATTGTTGTAAATATGGACTCAGGAGGATATTTAGCATTAGATTAAGTTATAATTGTTTATATTTTATTGATATTTATTGATTTTATAACATATTTAAAAATGTAGGAAATGTTGTGAATATGTTTATTTATCTCAATATAAATATTTAATTTAAATATAAAATGACTATACCTTGTATTCAATTTAAAAATACCAATATTAAATCCATCCTATAAGAATTTTTAAAACATTAATTAGTAATTTACCCAAAAACTAAGGCCCAAATAATTTTTAACTAGAATTTTCTAATTCAACGATATCGAATTAGGGAGATAACATTGTTATCTCAATTTTTATTATTTTTTACATATAATAAAGCTTCGATTTCGCTGAAAATTTTTATTAAGCTTTTAGGACCTCAGGCTAAATGTATATTTAATGAAAATCTCCTAAATTTTCATTAGTATAAAAGATAATTAACTCTAAGGGTGTTTTTTTATATCTCCGAAGTTAGGGATTGTAGGGAAAAAAGTTTCAACCAAAAGCTGTAGAGAATAAAAAAGGAAACAACTTTTATTTGAAAGAATCTTTCAAATAAAGTCTAGTTTCGATGGAAATTGCTAATATTTTAACGTTATTGTTAGTTCCAATTATCGACACATAAAGTGGTGACGCCACCGAAATCACACAACAATAGTAATTTCAGTGGCGTCACCACTTTGTGTGACACAAAGCTGAACTAAAAATCACATTCATAATTTAGCGATTTATGCCAAAACTAGACGTTATTTGAAGAAATTTTTCAAATAAGAATGGTTTCTTGCATTTTTCTCTACATCTTTTGGTTGAAACTATTTTCTATTCAAGTCTTAATTTCGGAGATGCAAAAAACTACCCTTAAAGTGAATTATCTTTTATACTAATAAAAATTTAGGAGATTTTCATAAAATATACATTTAACCTGAGGTCCTAAAAGCTTAATAAAAAATTTCAGCAAAATCGAAGGGTTATTAATAATAAAAAATAATAAAAATTGAGATAACAATGTTATCTCCCTAATTCGATATCGTCGATTTCGAAAATTCTACTGAAAAAATTAATTAAGCCATAGTTTTTGCGTAAATTTCTAATTAATATTTTATTAATCACAATAGGATGAATGTCAAACTAAAGTGGACCCTAAATACATGTAACATTAGATAAAAAATCGAATACAATTCAGAAACAGAGCTTCATAATAAAGCAATAGTTTTTTGAATTTTTTTCAAAACTATGAGGTTTTTTAATGAAATATTTCAAATAAAAGTCGCT
Source organism: Pterostichus niger (assembly GCA_947425015.1). NCBI lineage: Eukaryota > Metazoa > Arthropoda > Insecta > Coleoptera > Carabidae > Pterostichus > Pterostichus niger. Next base: position 35,740,277 of record OX380340.1, on the reverse strand, counting down.
TATTATTTTATTCTCTACAGCTTTTGGTTGAAACTTTTTTCTCTACAACCCTTAACTTCGGAGATACAGAAAACCACCCTTAAAGTGAAATATCTACCCTACTAATGAATATTTTGGCCTCGTTCCCGGTTCCGCATCGAATATAAAGCCCTAGAACATGCATGCAAAATTTCAGCGCGATCGGAGATACTTTAATTAAAGAAGGAAATAAGATGGTAAGGCTATAGTCCATGGATTTTAAACACCTAATTTGTACCGATATATGCTATTTCGCTGAAATTTTGCATGCATGTTCTACGGCGTCATATTCGATGCGAAATCCGCGGACGACCCTTAATTTTGCATTAGTAGGGTAGATATTTCACTTTAAGGGTGGTTTCTCGTATCTCCGAAGTTAAGGGTTGTAGAGAAAAATGTTTCAACCAAAAGCTGTAGAGAATTAATTAATATTTATCTTTTATTTGAAAGATTTTATCAAATACTTTCTAGATTTTGAAAAAAACTGAAAAAACTATCATGTTTTTTTGCAGTTGTGTTACGGTTTTGTATGCGATATTAAGTCTTAAATTATATTTACTTAAGGTTCATATTAGTTTGACATGCATCCTATAAGAATTTTTAAAACATTAATTAGTAATTTACCCAAAAACTAAGGCCCAAATAATTTTTAACTAGAATTTTCTAATTCAACGATATCGAATTAGGGAGATAACATTGTTATCTCAATTTTTATTATTTTTTACATATAATAAAGCTTCGATTTCGCTGAAAATTTTTATTAAGCTTTTAGGACCTCAGGCTAAATGTATATTTAATGAAAATCTCCTAAATTTTCATTAGTATAAAAGGTAATTAACTCTAAGGGTGTTTTTTTATATCTCCGAAGTTAAGGATTGTAGGGAAAAAAGTTTCAACCAAAAGCTGTAGAGAATAAAAAAGGAAACAACTTTTATTTGAAAGAATCTTTCAAATAAAGTCTAGTTTCGATGGAAATTGCTAATATTTTAACGTTATTGTTAGTTCCAATTATCGACACATAAAGTGGTGACGCCACCGAAATCACACAACAATAGTAATTTCAGTGGCGTCACCACTTTGTGTGACACAAAGCTGAACTAAAAATCACATTCATAATTTAGCGATTTATGCCAAAACTAGACGTTATTTGAAGAAATTTTTCAAATAAGAATGGTTTCTTGCATTTTTCTCTACATCTTTTGGTTGAAACTATTTTCTATTCAAGTCTTAATTTCGGAGATGCAAAAAACTACCCTTAAAGTGAATTATCTTTTATACTAATAAAAATTTAGGAGATTTTCATAAAATATACATTTAACCTGAGGTCCTAAAAGCTTAATAAAAAATTTCAGCAAAATCGAAGGGTTATTAATAATAAAAAATAATAAAAATTGAGATAACAATGTTATCTCCCTAATTCGATATCGTCGATTTCGAAAATTCTACTGAAAAAATTAATTAAGCCATAGTTTTTGCGTAAATTTCTAATTAATATTTTATTAATCACAATAGGATGAATGTCAAACTAAAGTGGACCCTAAATACATGTAACATTAGATAAAAAATCGAATACAATTCAGAAACAGAGCTTCATAATAAAGCAATAGTTTTTTGAATTTTTTTCAAAACTATGAGGTTTTTTAATGAAATATTTCAAATAAAAGTCGCTTATTATTTTATTCTCTACAGCTTTTGGTTGAAACTTTTTTCTCTACAACCCTTAACTTCGGAGATACAGAAAACCACCCTTAAAGTGAAATATCTACCCTACTAATGAATATTTTGGCCTCGTTCCCGGTTCCGCATCGAATATAAAGCCCTAGAACATGCATGCAAAATTTCAGCGCGATCGGAGATACTTTAATTAAAGAAGGAAATAAGATGGTAAGGCTATAGTCCATGGATTTTAAACACCTAATTTGTACCGATATATGCTATTTCGCTGAAATTTTGCATGCATGTTCTACGGCGTCATATTCGATGCGAAATCCGCGGACGACCCCAAATTTTGCATTAGTAGGGTAGATATTTCACTTTAAGGGTGGTTTCTCGTATCTCCGAAGTTAAGGGTTGTAGAGAAAAATGTTTCAACCAAAAGCTGTAGAGAATAAAAAAAGAAACAACTTTTATTTGAAAGATTTTATCAAATACTTTCTAGATTTTGAAAAAAACTGAAAAAACTATCATGTTTTTTTGCAGTTGTGTTACGGTTTTGTATGCGATATTAAGTCTTAAATTATATTTACTTAAGGTTCATATTAGTTTGACATGCATCCTATAAGAATTTTTAAAACATTAATTAGTAATTTACCCAAAAACTAAGGCCCAAATAATTTTTAACTAGAATTTTCTAATTCAACGATATCGAATTAGGGAGATAACATTGTTATCTCAATTTTTATTATTTTTTACATATAATAAAGCTTCGATTTCGCTGAAAATTTTTATTAAGCTTTTAGGACCTCAGGCTAAATGTATATTTAATGAAAATCTCCTAAATTTTCATTAGTATAAAAGATAATTAACTCTAAGGGTGTTTTTTTATATCTCCGAAGTTAAGGATTGTAGGGAAAAAAGTTTCAACCAAAAGCTGTAGAGAATAAAAAAGGAAACAACTTTTATTTGAAAGAATCTTTCAAATAAAGTCTAGTTTCGATGGAAATTGCTAATATTTTAACGTTATTGTTAGTTCCAATTATCGACACATAAAGTGGTGACGCCACCGAAATCACACAACAATAGTAATTTCAGTGGCGTCACCACTTTGTGTGACACAAAGCTGAACTAAAAATCACATTCATAATTTAGCGATTTATGCCAAAACTAGACGTTATTTGAAGAAATTTTTCAAATAAGAATTGTTTCTTGCATTTTTCTCTACATCTTTTGGTTGAAACTATTTTCTATTCAAGTCTTAATTTCGGAGATACAAAAAACTACCCTTAAAGTGAATTATCTTTTATACTAATAAAAATTTAGGAGATTTTCATAAAATATACATTTAACCTGAGGTCCTAAAAGCTTAATAAAAAATTTCAGCAAAATCGAAGGGTTATTAATAATAAAAAATAATAAAAATTGAGATAACAATGTTATCTCCCTAATTTGATATCGTCGATTTCGAAAATTCTACTGAAAAAATTAATTAAGCCATAGTTTTTGCGTAAATTTCTAATTAATATTTTATTAATCACAATAGGATGAATGTCAAACTAAAGTGGACCCTAAATACATGTAACATTAGATAAAAAATCGAATACAATACAGAAACAGAGCTTCATAATAAAGCAATAGTTTTTTGAATTTTTTTCAAAACTATGAGGTTTTTTAATGAAATGTTTCAAATAAAAGTAGCTTATTATTTTATTCTCTACAGCTTTTGGTTGAAACTTTTTTCTCTACAACCCTTAACTTCGGAGATACAGAAAACCACCCTTAAAGTGAAATATCTACCCTACTAATGAATATTTTGGCCTCGTTCCCGGTTCCGCATCGAATATAAAGCCCTAGAACATGCATGCAAATTTTCAGCGCGATCGGAGATACTTTAATTTAAAGGGAAAAAAGATGGCAGGGGCTACTTTCATTTGAAAGATTTTATCAAAAACTTTCTAGATTTTGAAAAAAACCTAAAAAACTATCATGTTTTTTTGCAGTTGTGTTACGGTCTTGTATGCGATATTAAGTTTTAAATTATATTTACTTAAGGTTCATATTAGTTTGACATCGATCCTATAAGAATTTTTAAAACATTAATAAGTAATTTACCCAAAAACTAAGGCCCAAATAATTTTTTAACTAGAATTTTCTAATTCAACGATATCGAATTAGGAGATAACATTGTTATCTCAATTTTTATTATTTTTTATTATTAATAAAGCTTAGATTGTGGTGAAATTTTTTATTAAGCCATTGTTTACTACATATTATTGTTTATTTACTTAATATATGGTCAATTATGATTCAAATTTATTAATTACAACATCCTAATATGAAAAACTAATGGTAGTGTATATTACTTGGGCAAAATAGTGGCCCTACGCCCTTGAAACTTCGCCATGTGGTAGAGAAGGGTTGGTTTTTCAAGGGTTCTATGTGGGGACGGCGGGATTTAGTTAATGTTGCTCTATTTTTCACGGTTTTATTTTATTTATTTAATTATTTTAAACAATAAAAACTACGTTTTAAATAGATTATTTTACAATAAATCTCGTTAAAAGATATTTATTCTTTAAGAATAAGAAAAATTGTAATAGTAATTTCAGTGGCGTCACCACTTCATGTGGCACAAAACTGAACTAAAAATATCATTCATAATTTAGCGATTTACACAAAAACTAGACTTTATTTGAAGAAATCTTTTAAATAAGAGTTGTTTCTTGTATTTTCCTCTACATATTTTACTTGAAACTTTTTTTCTCTACAACCCTTAACTTCGGAGATACGAGAAACCACCCTTAAAGTGAAATATCTACCCTACTAATGCAAATTTTGGGGTCGTCCGCGGATTAATTAGGCTAATTAATTTAATTAATTAAATTTTGATTTTTTTTTGTGAATTTCAGTCGTTTTTGAGGGTGACATGAGACTGCTCTTAAATCAGTGCAAAGCAAAATGGCAGCCTATTAAGCCAATTAAGTAAAATCCGCTGATTGCGGAAAAGCTGAAAAATGACGTCATCGTTCTCACGGTTTAATGTCCGAAAAACGAAGTAGTCACAATCAATTTACATGACGTAGAAGTGCAGTCATATTTTGAACAGCACATCAGGTCATCGTAGATTTATTTTTTATTTAACTTGTATACACGAAATAAAAGAATATAATTTATTTTCAATTCATTTATTGGCATTTTAATAGTGTACAAGACAAATATTTATATTACAAGTACAATTTAATACAATACATAGTAAATATTATTTTATTTTGGGGGGGGGGGGGATCTTCTAGTTGATGTGGCTGACAGCCGGTGTCGGCTCCGGGGGACGGTGCTGGCTCTGAGGGTTGCAGACACGATTCCAAGACCGCGGACGCTCTATAAACATAAAGACAAAGTATTACATCACAATTAACAATAATTACGAACAAAATAGCGTTATATATAATATAAAATTAATTTTAAAAGATGCTGAATGACTGTTAGGAATTTTTGAAGGGAAGATAAATAAAAATAAATAAAATGTAACAAGGTAAAATTAATGACAAACCACGTGAAACAACTTACAAATAAATAACTGCATTGTTGTCATTAATTTTACCTTGTTACATTTTGTTTAATGGCGGATAGCCACCGGGAATAGTTGAATAAAAATAATATCTGATATTTCCCAATTATCTGATTTATTTCGATTTTTTTCATATACATTTATAACAAGTAATACATCGTTGAAAAGAAAAAAAAATGGCAGTTTTTATTTTAATAAAATAATTCTAGGTTCCCATTTGAAAAATAAAAGTTGATAGTCGTATCATGTAAACCTGACTTTATAAAATGTTTCTATATGTGTCATAAATTAGTATATTTAATATACTAAAATTTCCATATGAAGAAAATTTTTCTATTTCTTATAATAAAAAAGTTTAGGCGGGTTCGTCTTCTCAGACTCATCCTGTATATATATATATATATATATATATATATATATATACCGGGTGTAACATGAAAACCTGGCCATAGTTTTTCCTGGCGCAAAAGTGGCCAATTGATTTTAGACAAAAATGCTTCAAATAAAAGATGTCGAGCTTGAAATTATGGATCTAAATCAGTTTTCAGATTTTATTTTGCACGTTTTGTAAGCGAAATAATCGGATTAATATTTTATAAGAATTTCTACTTTATAGTGATAGCCATGGAATTGAGACAAAATGATAAACAAATGTATGACGTTTTAACTGTCAGAAAAGTTTAGTTTTAAATGGATTTGTGATTTATTTAAGTGACAAAGGTGATTGTTGTTATATCATTATTGAAAATGGATTATTTTATTTTATAATTTATTATAATAAATAATCGAATTTTTACGCAAATAATTATTTAATTTATTTAGAAATAATATTAAATTACAAAAGATGTTCGAAAAGTCCTCCGTTTTGTGCTAAGCAGTAGCCTAATCTATTGTAGAAACATTTTTAACATTGCACAACTGTCTAATATTTATTTTGTTGCATTCGCCTACAACAGCGTTTTTAAGTTCTTGGATGGCATTGTATCTTTTTTTATAAACCCAAGACTTTAAGTGTCCCCATAAAAAAAAGTCACAGGGATTTAAATCTGGAGACCGTGCTGGCCAGTTTACTGGCCCTCCATGCCCTATCCAACTTTCTGGGAACGTATCATTCCGATAATTTACAACTTCTCTTGTATTATGGGCAGGACAGCCGTCGTGCTGGAACCACACATACTCATTATTTGCGTGGGCTATTTCCGGTCCCACTATTTCTCGTAACAATTCTAAATAATTGTTTCCATTTAATCGATTAATAAAAAAAGGACCAATCATTTTATTGCCTAAAATTCCTGCCCATACATTTACTGATTGTCGATATTGTATTCTGGATTCAATAACAATGTGCGGATTTCTCTCAGACCAGTGTCGAAAATTATTTTTATTTAGGTCGCCATTCAGCGTAAATTGTAAACTCATACATACATACATACATAACATCACGCTATATCCCATTAAATGGGGTAGCACGAACCCGTCAACATTCTCATCCTGACACACGATACTCGATTCGACCACATTAACACTTCCTCCATACAAACTCTTTCTTTTCTCACAACCAAAATCCATCAACACACAACAAACATTCATCCATTCGCTAGTGTACACTGCGCTTGTTTCTGAAGATGGTCTCCACACAATTGCAGGTAAACACTCAAAACATCTAACCAATTAATCTAAAATCAAGAATCATACGCTTGTCTTCATTCATCATATTTATCCCGCAATTAATTTTCTCCAAACATTCCTATCCTGACACACCACTTTTGCTTCAACCACATTCATAATTCTTTTCATACAAGCTCGTTTATTCTTCACGCTCAGAATCTTTCGCTCACGCAACAACCCTTCAATCATATTCATCCACTTGTTCCTAGGCCGTCCACGCAAACTTTCACCCTCAATTTCACCAACATACACCTGTTTCACCAATCTGTCATTCGACATACGTTCTACATGACCAAACCATCTCAACTGACTTATTCCCACTCTTCTTACAACATTCTTCCCAATCTCACATTCATCATACACCAATGTATTCCGAACACGATCTCTTCTAGTATATCCACACACACCCCGCAAATATCTCATTTCCACAGCAGTTATACGCCGTTCATGTTTCTTCATCCATACCCAACATTCACTACCATACATCAACGTAGGCACTAACACACCATTATAAACACTCAATCGAGCATCTCTGGATACATTCACGTTCCGAGTAAAGGTTCCCAGAGCACCCAATATCTTACATCCAGCAGATACTCTTCTTTCAATCTCTCGATCAATACGTCCATCCCTCGAAAACACACTCCCCAAGTATACAAACTCATTTACTTGACCCAATCTCACACCATTCACCGAAACATTGCAATCAGTCACCAAATCACTCTTCTCAAACACTAACACTTTACATTTATCAACATTCAGTAATAGATTTAAACCTTTTCCTACTTCATTTATACTTAGAATCATTCTTCTCAATTGTTCTTCAGATTCACCCATTACAACTACATCATCCGCATAAGCTAACGCAGGCACTACACTGCCACCAATACGTACACCATCCGCCCCATTCAGCGACTTTCGTAACAACACATCCATATATAAATTAAACAACCACGGGGACATCCCACAACCTTGTTTCACGCCAACATCTATAGAAAACCAATCACTCAATCTACCATCAACTCTCACCTGTAAATAATATGTTTTTTAAAAACCTCCTATCATTGTTGGGCTTTTCCATAATTATTTCGCAAAATGTTGCGCGTCGTTCGCAATCGTGTCCAACAATTTCTTGGTGGTTTTGTACTTTATAAGAATAGTATTTGTATTTGAAACTAATATTTAGTTCTTTTGAAATTTCTCGTACACTGAGATTTGGTTCCATTTCTATTAATACTAGTACATTGTCTTCGGTATTATTATTTCTATCTCCATGCACACGTCCCTGTTCCCGTTCCACTTGATTATTAAATGTACCGGTCTTCTCAAATTTGGTAATAAAGTTCTGAATTGTTGTTTTACTTGGAATGTTATGGTGCGGCCAAATAATACTGATTAAATCACGTATTCTTCGAAAACTTTCAGTAGAATAATTCCACTTAATAATTTGTAACTTTTCTTCATGTGAATAGTTATCCATTTTCAATAATGATATAACAACAATCACCTTTATCACTTAAATAAATCACAAATCCATATCAAACTAAACTTTTCTGACAGTTAAAACGTCATACATTTGTTTATCATTTTGTCTTACAGCCTTATTCTCGTGACCATTGTATTCGATACAATATCTTATAAAATACGATTATTGTAAACTTTACAATAATTATGAAAATTCGTATTCACGTGACCATTGCATTGAATACGATCTTGCATAGAATGCAATATCTTATACATTACAAGAAATAGTCGAGTGTGGTATTCTAGTGACCAATTTTATAAAACTGACAATTGCATTGAATAAGATAATTGCATAAACTTATTGTAATCTCAGCAACTACTTCGACGACTTGCTAGGCAAATTGTTTGTTGAAAAATATTAACTATAGTAGTGAAATATTAGTGGAACATGGCAAATGATGGATTTCTACTACTAATTGACATTCTACAAAATGAGGAAAATAGGTATGTATTACTGAAAATGAAGGTAATAATAATAATAATAACAATAATAATATATATGTATAATTAACCTTATTTTTGTGGTTGATTTTCACCAATTTAAATCTACCCCTGTGGCTCCTCCTCCACTAATATCTTTGGGGGGCGTGATTTGACGGCTGGTAACCACACGTTACGCGATACAATATATCACTTACCGAGATCAGCTTAGGCAGAGTGCCACACCCTGTAATGGGTAAAAGGCGTGATGATATATTTATTTATTTATATATTTTTGTGATCTTTTAAAAGACAAAACTTAAGGGTTTCAAGAAGACAATTAAGGGATACTAGTGATCCACTAACACTGCCCGAAAACATTTTTAAAGGAAATTATAGGCTCTCGCGACAAGTAGCACATGATATTATTTTGGAAATAGCACCATATTTAAAAGATTCACAAAGAGATGAAATAAGTATTCCGAAAAATTTAAAGGTATTATTGCTATCAATTGTTGCTTACTGTAAAGATTTAAATGGTTAGGTTTCTTTTAAATATTCAACAATTTATTTTAGATTATTTATTTATTTATGTTACGCTGTACAACAGGAATTTAATCCCAATTACAGTACAGGGTCCGCACTCCCCAAGCCGCAATGTGGTAGTTCATATAATTTTTAGCTTGAGTTCTAACCACAACTTTTTTACTGACTCTGGTGTCATATTAGGATTTAATTTTCCAGTTCGTAAAACAGTATGTTGGTTTATACTCTAAATATATTTGCTGCTGGGTTTTACTAACTTTCTTCTATGTTGCCATGATTTTGTTTAGTTTGTGAGGTTAAAAATAACTATCAAACGTCAAAGTTCCAATATGGGATACCAACACACGTAAATGAAAAATAATTTTTATTTTCTACAATATCACATTTTTATTAAATGTTCTTTTAATTTTAAAGCATTAAGTGTAAATATACAACAATTCAATTATTTAATATCACTTTAAAATAATATCAAACAGTTTTTCATCCATCAAAACAATTGCATTTTATGTTGGTAACAATTATTATTGCTTTCATACTTGTATAGATTACAATATCGTAATTCATACAATATCTTATTTTGTTGTTTACAAGGTGGTCACGAGAATACCAAATTATTACAATGTCTTAAAGTACCTTGTAATCGTAATTGTAAAGTTTATGATATTGTATTGAATACAATGGTCACAAGAATAAGGCTGTTAATTCCATGGCTATCACAATAAAGTAGAAATTCTTATAAAATATTAATGCGATTATTTCGCTTACAAAATGTGCAAAATAAAATCTGAAAACTGATTTAGATCCATAATTTCAATCTCTACAACTTTTATTTGAAGCATTTTTGTCTAAAATCAATTGGCCACTTTTGCGCAAGGAAAAACTGATTTCGGTAAAACCGCAGTGTACGGACAATCCTGAATTTGGCTGCGAGTCGCTAGTGACTTTTAATGAAATCTGCACAAGTCGGACATAGAAATCCGGCAAATTTGAATGTCAAGATAATTTAAAAACGTTTTGTTAGCAAAGTCAGACGTCTTTTTTAAATAATAAACACCACTAACCATGCCTGACCTAGTATCGAACGTATTTTTATGGTAAAAACGGCAAATTTGAATATCAAGATAATTTAAAAACGTTTTATTAGCAAAGTCGGATTTTTTTTTTAATAATAAACACCACTAATCATGCCTGACCTAGTATAGAACGTATTTTTATGGTAAAAAGTAACAAATTGCTTGCTTCTTATGTCGAACTGCCGTTTTCCCCAGAAGTCCCTGGCGTCCTGCGCCCAACTTCAGGATTGTCCGTACAGTACGGTTTAGCCCTGATTTCCCATGTTAAACGCCTATGGCCAGGTTTTCATGTTACACCCTGTATATATATATATATATATATATATATATATATATATATATATATATATATATATATATATATATATATATATATATATATATATATATATATATATATATATATATATATATATATATATATATATATATATATATATATATATATATATATATATATATATATATATATATATATATATATATATATATATAGGGTGGTGAATCGAATTGCGCACCATAGCGTTTTCAATGCTATTTTTCAAATGTTCAATTATGGGGTTCCCTAATTATTTTATGCTTAAAAGCTTCAATACATAATTTCTATGACATGCTTTGTAACGACAGAAATTAAATATTAAAATGTCGAAAGTTGTGTTGAAAATACAGACAGCCATGGAATTGAACAAAAAATAAATAAATGCTTGGCGTTTTAACGTCAACGATTGCCAGATAAAACGTCCAACGTTGTCGTTATGACAGATAAAACAGCCCCCAAAGATGTTAGTAGTGGGGAGCCACAAGTGTAATTTTGAATGTGGTAAAAGTTGGACACGTTATCACTGAGCTACCTACCCCATTATATATGTAAGGAAATAATTCTCGTAAGATGTTATTGTTAGACAGTTAGCAAATCCTCAAGTTAGTGTAGCTATCCGCCGTTGAAATCACCGCTGACAGCTGCTGATGGCTGTATATTTTGTACAACCCTGTGTACCGTGCCTACCCTGCGCACATCATCTCTCTGTTATTATCAGTTCATGGCTGCCTTTGTGCCTTTGCGACTAAATACCGGATTTTGTCCATACGGACGCTCAAATAGCCGAGATCCAACATTCTAAAGGCATCGACAATGTAGGGTTCGCTATGTGCTTCACCCAAGTGTTGAATGCATCAGCAAATTGAAGCGTACGACTTTAACGGGCGAGCTTACAGCCCTTATGACTTTATAATTGTACGAACAACTCTAGAATATTACATTTTTCTAATGATATTGCCCTATATAAATTTGTTAATTTCTATATTAGTTGGATTTCAAACTTTCAATGGTAATAAAAAAGTTAAAAATTATTTATTCATTTATTTAAACCTTTTTTATTAATTTAATTTAATAAGTCGACGTTTCGGCCAATATTTGGGCCATTTTCAAGCAATTAGTATGAATTAACAATTAAATTTTACAAAAGTAACTTAATTGAAGTCAATTGAAAAAATTAAGGTTAAAAACTTTTTGAGGTGTACATTAAAAAATTTACCATTCTGTTTATTAAAAACTATATAAATTTGATTGATTATTAATAACATTAATATTGATGCACTCTTCTCAATATGATTGAAGGTTTGTTGCGTTAACAAAAAATGAAACGAGCTTGTATGAAAGAAATTATGGATATAGTTGAAGAAGAATTTTGAAACAGATGTTTATTGGTGAAACTAAAAGAGAGATTGCGTGAACAACCTAAAAAAAATTTATGGATATGATTGAAGTTTTATTTAGTGAACGAAGACTTAGAAAGTAGGTGTATGTTGATGAAAGTGAAAGAGAGATTCTACCCATTACTGGATGAGGCACTCTGCCATAGCAGATCTCACTAAGTGATATAGCTCTTCGCGTAAAGTGTGGTTACCAGTTGTCAAATTACAATCCTTAATATTTATAGTGGAGGGGAAGCCACAGGGGTAGTTTTAGAAAAATGTTTGTCAATATTAATTAACTAAATGGATGGATATAATTGAAGGTTTGCTATTTGAACGAAAGATGAAAGAAATAATATATGATGAAACTTACTAATTATTTTCTATTTCATGATACTTTAGACAAATTTGTAAATAAAAGTATTTCAGCTATTAATATTTCCTCATGTTTCTACAAAGCAAACTTTTTTTATAAATAAAATAAATATATCATCACGCCTTTTACCCATTCCTGGGTGTGGCACTATGCCCAGGCAGATCTCGGTAACTGATATATTTTTTCGCGTGAAGTGCGGTTACCAGCTGTAAAATCACGGCCCCAAAAGATATTAGTGGAGGAGGAGTCACAGGGGTAGATTTTAAATTGGTGAAAATTGTTTGTCGGCTGTGGGGATCGAACCAGAGTTCTCATGACACACAAGCCGACTCGATACCACTGAGCCACCTACCTTATAAAACTTTTTTATATGTATTTAATTAGAGTCTAAGACGGTTAAAAACGTACAGGGAATGAATATATTTATCAAATTTTTAAAATAGGTACTTTTAATGAGCGCGACAACACGAGAACACTTATCTTAAAAGAATAGCTAATTTATGGTTTGTATGAAAGCGACTATAAATTGAAATCATCCTGCAGTGAATCTTTGTCGTTAAATCATAGTTGCGTCACTTCACTAGCAAGGGTTTGAAAGCCTGTTATAGCACTTACATTTGTCTCACACGTTTTGATTCTTATAAACCATACGTACGTATCTTTAACGACGGTTGCTCAATCTTTAAAGTACCTGCACGTATACAAACCTCTGTGTCTTCTAATCTTATTGACTGTCACATCCTGGGCGTAGCACCTCGGGTATAGTTTCATGTAACCGCCGTCGACATCCGGTGCATCCTGACCTGAAGGACTCAGGACCTGTTTCTTCCTTCAGGTAGAGCACACGTCTCAAGTCGTGTAATTGCCGAAAGGACAATGATACAAACAAAATAAATTCATGTTTTTGTTGAAAGATCGGCCAAGCTCCTGAAAACTTGTTAGTTTTTAAATTTGCAAAATAAATATGTCATGATGCATTTTACCTATGTAGCACTGTAGAGTGCTACAGTAGGTAGCAGATCATGGTAAGTCATATATTTATACGCGTGAAGTGCGGTTATCTGATATCAAATTACAGCCTTTCCTAAAAAAAATTATTCGAGAGCCTTTTATAATCTTAAAAATGATTGAGGATCATAATGATAAATTTTGTTAAATAAAACGAATATTTCTGTATATAAAAAATCGTATATAACACGTGAGTGTCATTATTTGCCTCAAGCTACGCCTTCAAAATTCAATCTTCGCTCTCGACAAGTAATGATAAACTATAGTCCCTTGTTATATATATATATACAGGGTGTTATATTTTAATAGACCCAGAAAATATCTCGCTTATTTATCAACTTAACAATTTCTTTCATATAACATAATTTATACAGCAACATGTAAGCTAGTTGATGACGGATGTACATTCATGATATCATTTCCGGTTTATTAGTAATTAATATCAACTTTGCTTTACAATCATGTAAAATAATCCATATGTTACATTATTAAAAAGTAAAATGGCGGGCACTTTATTATACAACTAATCGGAAAGAGAATAGTGAGCCATGACTGAGGCTCGAAATAAAACAATTAACTAAAACAATTGTAATTATTATTAAACGAAATAATATTTTTTTGTCATAATAATACAGAAAATAAGAATAAGGAACACTTAATAACAACAAAAGGATTTTATAAATAATATTTAAAATGGCTCCCAGTCTCTTCAATGCATTATGCACAATGTTTTGAAACAGAATAAGTAGCCCTTTCTATTTGGTCAGCAGATAAAGATTCAATTGCTGCTTCATTTTTATTCTTCAGTCCGTTTAATGTGTTTACTGCTTCATTACATATCGGGAGAAAATGAATTGAAGAGGCTGGGAGTCATTTTGAATATTTGTTATAAAATCATTTTGTTGTTATTAAGTGTTCTTTATTCTTATTTTCTATATTATTATAACAAAAAAATATTATTTCGTTCAATAATAATAATTACAATTGTTTTAGTTAATTGTTTTATTTCAAGCCTCAGTCATGGCACACTATTCTCTTTCCGATTAGGTGTACAATAAAGTGCCAAACATTTTACTTTTTAATAATGTAACATATGGATTATTTTACATGATTGTAAAGCAAATTTGATGCACTTTTCAAATTTGTAAAAAAATATAGTATGTTCCATTTGAAATTTCAAAGTTGATATTAATTACTAATAAACCGGAAATGATATCATGAATGTACATCCGTCATCAACTAGCTTACATGTTGCTGTATAAATCATATTATATGAAAGAAATTGCTAAGTTGATAAATAAGCGAGATATTTGCTGGGTCTATTAAAATCAGGGTTCGAAGATATATATCGATCGATATATATCATGATATTTATTTTGATATATATAGTCATATTTTTGCAATGATATATATCCATTATATAAAAATATCAAATAGTTTTTGAGATATAGCCTCCGGAGAAGTGAAGTTTTTCGAATTTTTCAGTTTTTCTACTTTTCCGAGGCTATATCTCGAAAACTAAATGTGTTATGAAACCGCGCTCAACGGCATTAATTTTCTCGTGCTTCAGTTAACTTATAAACATAGTTTCAGCGATTTTTATTTGTTTTAAATTTTCCGCCAAAAAAATCGCAAAAAGCGGTTTTTTAACATTTTCTCGAAAACCAGAAGTCATATGCATTTGAAGATTGCACCACTGGATTCACTGGGTCAAAATACATATGTATGTAAATTTTCGTTTTAATAATCCTACGATTAAGGATTTTTGGGAAAATTGAATTAAAATCTGAAAAAACCAAAAATATTAAATTGCTTAAAATTGTATGAAAATTTGCTTATAAGTCAATTCGGACACGGGGAATTCAACGCCGTTGAGCGCATTTCCATATCTTGTTTAGTTTTTGAGATATAGCCTCCGGAAAAGTGAAATTTTTCGAATTTTTCAGTTTTTCTACTTTTACGAGGCTATATCTCGAAAACTAAATGTGATATGAAAACGCGGTCACCGGCATTAATTTTCTCGTGCTTCAGTTAACTTATAAACATAGTTTCAGCGATTTTTATTTTTTTTTCAATTTTCCGCCAAAAAAATCGCAAAAAGCGGTTTTTTAACATTTTCTCGAAAACCAGAAGTCATATGCATTTGAAGATTGCACCACTGGATTCAGTGGGTCAAAATACATATGTATGTAAATTTTCGTTTTAATAATCTTACGATTAAGGATTTTTGGGAAAGTGATATTTATCTGATATATCCTATATATCAGATATTTTGATATTTATTATAAATATCATGATATTTACGAACCCTGATTAAAATATAACACCCTGTATATATATATATATATATATACTACTATTAATAATTACCGTATTGACAGAAATAATACATTTCTTATAAAAATGAATGTTACAGAGAAAAGTGTAATTTTTAAAAATGTAAATAAATATATCATCACGCCTTTTACCCATTACTGTGTGTGGCACTCTGCCTAAGCAGATCTCGGTAAGTGATATATTTCTTCGCGTGAAATGCGGTTACCAGCCGTCATATCACGGCCTCCAAAGATGTTAGTGGCGGGGGAGCCACAGGGGTAGATTTAAATTGTTTGTCGGCTGTGGAGATCGAACCAGCGTTCTCAAGATCCACAGGCCGACTCGATACCACTGAGCCACCTACCCCATTTATATTTTTTAAATAAATTTTATCTTAATAAATATTTACAATAATGTTGTAAAAATATTTAGTAACATGCAAAACCTTGATAAATCCTTGAAGACCATAGTTTGGGAAATATTGATGTAAAGTAAAGTTTGTCGACTGCAGGATTCGAAATAAATATCGCAAAAAAATACTATTGTATTTGAGTAAACAATTCTTATCCTGGCATCCAATCAACATTCATATAAGAAACCTTCAATTAGATGCAATCTGTCACCCTTAATTTCACCAACCTTTCATTCGACATATGTTCCTCAAGACTAAATCATCTCAACCCTTCAATATTTATATTTACTTACTAATTCATTTATATATTAAACATTTTAAAGTTAAGTATTTGTCTTTTCTATTTTCCAGGTCTCATCATTCCAATATAACTACGCTTGAAATATTCGATTGACCCTCCTACACATCTAAGCTTAACGCATCTTTACTTAACAACTATCAGCATGAAAAGAACAGGCGTTTAAAGGGATTCAAAGAAGTACAGGTACACTTAATACCTTCTCACGATATTGTCAGCTTTGATTTTCCTTGGAAAAGTGCGAACACTACACAAAACATCGTATCTTAGCTTCATTGATTCAATAAGAGTATCGAATATCGTAATTCGAGGAAAAATTGTAAAAGAGCAAAAAATGCCGATAAAGAGATTTATTCAAACAGAATGAAGTTCATATTTATATCTGATGTGCACAGATTACCGTATTTTACGTGGTGATCGGGGGTGAACTTCCCCGATAAAATTTGCGTCTACCCCAAATTTTTTTTTTTTTTTTTTTTTATTCTGGCTTCCTGGCGGACCAACTGCTAAGGTCATATGCCGCCATTACGCCCTGATCCTGCGTTTTAGATCTTAGAGTCAACAGCAACGCGGGTTTCTCGGGACGGTCACCCATCCAAATACTCCGCGCGCGCAACGTTGCTTAACTCGCGTTATCGCATAGATCAGTTCCAACGAGTTGAGCCATGGCCGTTGACAATCCCCAAAATTTATTTATTTATTTATTTATTAACTAATCAATCCAACAGGATACTACGATCCCAATTACAGGACGATTCATAAAGTAAATATAAATGAACAATTGGTGAAAATAAACATTTGTAAACATAATACATAAAAGAAAAATATCTTACATAAAAAAAATATAGAAAAAGATACATACAAATATACATAAAAATTATAGTTTAAGTTGGCTGCGAAAAATTGATAAACAATAGTTTGCGAAATTGATATAAAGAATCACCAAATAAATCCATATTATATGAAATATTGTTGAATATAGTACACAATTGTCTTATGGGCGATTTTAATTGGTAATTAGTAATTATGTGTTATATCCTACATTGCGAAATAGTTTTTGCATGTAATTAATAGTTTTCTGACTGCCATACAAAAATTACAAACTAAACTGAACCAGTACATACATATAACATAAGATAGAGGCACCGCAAGAACGTGGATTTTATTTTGTGAAATGTTTCAAATAAGAGTTGCTTATTATTTTATTTTCCACATCTTTCGGTTGAAGCTTTTTTATACATCCCTTAACTTTACAGACCCGAAAATCATCCTAAAACTATAATATATTCTTTAGTAATACAAATTTAGGGGTTTTTGTGAATTCCACATTCAGTTTAAGTCCTTAAAAATGTATGCAAAATTTCAGCAAGATCGGAGTAAATTGAAAAATTAAGAAAAAAAATAACATCATGTTTTTTTTATTTTTGAAATGCCTAATTAATAACGATTTATCCGATTTCGCTGAAATTTTGCATTTTCGTATCAAATATATTTTAATACATATTCTTTGTATGTTTTTTTAGGAGGTTCCAAGATCATCTTGGACGGCTTTCTTGCACTAGAACTAGTCTTGGAATCTTCTTCTGCGTCCTCTTCACATCCGAAGGTATCTCCTGGTGTTTTATCTTTAAGTTGAAGAATGAAATTTATTAGTTTAAGTTAAATATTTGTAGAGTATTATATATGATATTTTTATTTTGTTAATATCTTTAAATTTATTTTTTTACGATTGCTATGAAATGTTGACAATTACGTTCTCACTTGTCATTGTAAAGTTTACATTTTCTGTGGAGCAATAAAAAAATTACTGTAATAGTTATTTACTTGGCCAGTGTAGTAAATTATTATTTACGGGCGAACCTCTATAATCCAGTGTGCCCAGTACAGATTAATTGCAAACATGCTTCGTACATATTTTATTTCCACCTTGACAGTGTTATCGGTTTGCGGATTCAATTATCAGACAAACAATTTCACCACATTTAAATTATCTTTGTGTCACAACGCAAACATAAACATATTTGGGGACCGTGATTTGACGGCTGATAACAGAATTTAACGCACATAAATATATTGCTTACTGAGATCTGCCTCGGCAAAGTGCCATACCCAGTAATGGGTAAAAGGCCTAATGGTATATATTTATTTTGTTATATTATAAATTTAATTTAGTCATATTGTTGTTGCTACGGGCAGACTTTACTGCTGATCTCTCTTGAATATCACCAAGACTCCGAGGATGTTCTTCGATGATGACTGCCTCGGTGACTTGGTTGACGGTTTCAAGAGGTGCCCCAAGTCGACAAATTATGATTATAAACTGTATATTTTCCTAAATTTAATTTTACAACACATTTTCTTATAAATAAAATATAAAATAAATATATCATCACGCCTTCTACCCATCACTGGGTGTGGCACTCTGCCTAAGCAGAGCTCGGTAAGTGATATATTTTTTGCATGAAGTGCGGTTACCAGTCGGCAAATCACGGCCTCCAAAGATATTAGTGGAGGAGGTGCCACAGGGGTAGATTTTTTAAATTGGTGAAAATTGTTTGTCGGCTGTGGGGATCGAACCAAGGTTCTCAAGATCCACAGGCCGACTCGATACCACTGAGCCACCTACCCCATAAATAAATATGTATTTATTATAATAAAAGATAAGTATATTTTCTAATATTAATTTTATTTATTTATTTGTGCAAACAATCCTTATTTAAATAGAAAGCCTGGTCCCAGGCTCCTGCATGATTTGTAACTGGAAACATCTAACGAGTCTTTATAATTGCCTTTCAAGTAATTAATGTTACCAGTTTAAAAGTATACTACAATTATTAATTTATTTAAAAAACTAACTTATCCGTTTGAAATCTATTCTACAAATTCAGATATTTTAAATAGAGCACAATCTAATTGATAGCAAATAACTAAAAAATCATTACTTTTCGTTGCAATAAAAGTATGCAATTGCAATTGTAATTTAACTTGGAATAACATTTGAATGAAATGATGGCTCTAATGATGATGTATAGTGGCAGGTAGCTTTATATCTAAGTTCAGTTCACATGAACGAAACGCTCCCATGCTGGTACATTATTCTAACTTCTTCCCATCAACTTCTAGCTAACATAAAGAACAAGATCTCCTTCACAAGGCGGGTGAAACTCGATCTCACTACGTGCTCGTCTTACAGTCATTCAGCAAGAAGCAAGGCCTCGAAGACGATGACGGGACATGTGAATAGGTTGAAAAATAGCGTGTAAGTATTGTCTTCAATAGAGCGGATGTTACCGCCTTCAAGACGTGGACTTGTTGCTCCGGGAAGTCAAGAGACTTGACGACAAGATAACGGATTTTGTAGAGGGAAACACGAGACGTTGCCTGAAACTGGTTCCTATAGTTATTCATAATAAGTCTGAATTTTAAATATAATTGCATCTACGAAACTTTAAATGCAAAATGAAATAGTATGTTATGCATCAAGGGAGGAAAACAAGCGATTATTCCCGCGTGTGAAGGCTCGAGCTGATGTCGAGGTTTGCCAACTGCACACAAGGGATAATCGCGCCCTCCCGTGAAGCATATTATACTTTTCGTAACAAGTGCACAAAAATTACTGTCTTATCGGGACAAATGTCAAATATAGGTTGCATAACTAGTTACCTAGGAAACACCGCAAACAGCTAATAATCGTAGTCTCTAGGGAGAGAAACATCCTACCTAGGAAGAGAAACATAATGTTTCTCTCCCTAGGGAAGAAAAGCAGTGTTTCTCTCTCTAAAATTAGGGAATAAGAACGTGTTTCTTGTGCATGTGTTACGAAAATAATATATAATAATAATACTAAATAATTTTGTATCACTTTCGGTATTAATGGAAGATGGCGACCATCTTGGATTTTAGTTTATTGTAACACTTAACGGAGTAACACAGATTACAAATATATATTATATGAGGTAAGTGGCTCAATGGTTTCAGATCGACCTGTGGATTTGAAAACCCAGGTGCGATTCTCGCAGCCAACAAACAATTTTCACCACATTAAAACTTCCTCGTGGCTCCCTCTCTACTAAGATCTTTGGAGTTCGTGATTTTATGGTTGGTAACCACACTTCATTACTTACCGAAATCTGTTACGGCAGAATACCACATCATGCGATGGGTAAAAGGCGTGCGCATATATTTATTATTTTTTACAAATATAGACGATCAAAGGAAGAAATTAATTAATTAATTAAAGGAGTAGGTGACTCAGTGGTATCAAGTCGGCCTTTGGATCTTGAGAACCCTGGTTCGATTCTCACAGGCGACAAACAATTTTCACCAATTTAAAAATCTACCCCTGTGGCTCCCCCATTACTAACATCTGTGGAGGCGAAGAAATATATCACTTACCGAGATCTGTTCCGGCAGAGTGCCACACCCGTAATGGGTAAAAGAAGTGATGATATATTTATATTTATTTATAAAGGAAGAAATTGTACAGTATGACTTGATGCTGAACCATTCTTACGTCACAAGAAATGTAGAATTAAATTTTAAATTCAAAATACAATGGCTGGTAGCACAAGCTCTGTTTTTGGGTGTTTTAAGAGCATGGTTTTAACATGTTAGAGATAGCTAAAATACCCAAATACACTGCTCTTAAAACAGGCATAAACAGAGCTTGTGCTACCAGCCATTATAATTATACGATTATTTGTAATTTACTTATTTTATAGTTAAACTGATTAAATGTAAAAAGGTTTTAATATTCATCAGCAACTCTATAAACTAAATAAGTAACAATAATAATAATTAGTTTTAAAAAAAGAAATATTGAATTTGAAAAAATATATCATTTACCGAGATCTGCTTAGGCAGAGTGCCACATCCAGTGATGATATATTTATTTTATTTATTTTTAAATATTGAATAAAAATACTTGAAACAAATATAAATATAGAAATATATCATCACGCCTTTTACCTATAACTGGATGTGGCACTCTGCCGTAACAGATCTTAGTAAGTGATATAATGTACGCGAGAAGTGCGGTTACCAGCCGTCAAATGAAACATGACTTTCAATTACAGAAAGAAAATTTCTAAAAGATCTCATTGAATTCCAATAAAAGATGAAAAGATATCATCACTTTATTCTAAATCTAAAGTCTTTTTACCTGCAGATAAAACCCTTAAAGTAGAACAAAGCACTCGAGTCAATAGTTCACGTTTAGCATGAAGGGCCCGCTCGTCCGCTGCCGTATCCGTGGGACCGGGCCCATATGTCCTGTATTCTTGTCTCTATCTCTGATCGACAAGAATCTTTTGTCTCTTCTGTTTTTCAACATCGTTGAAGTGATTGTATCTCTGGCATTTGTTTGTTGTGGGTATTCATAGTGATGGTTTTGTTTGTTGTTTTTGTGATGGCTTCCTGATGATTTCTTTTGAGTTCAGTGGGAAAGTTAGGTCAGGTTCCTGCAATCATAAGTTGAATTATATTATGACTGAAAGATTTCGAGTAGGAGGACTAAATGAGCTTGTATGAAAGGGATTATGAAGCTGGATGATACAAAATAATATGTTGCATGTATATAGAATGTTATGCAAAGGTTTATATGCTAGTTCTTTCTGTCATATTAATTTTAAGATGTAATTTTAAATAAAGAAAATATTACTTGTTACTAACTGTGTTGGCCAGCCTCTGACGATGCCCTCATAAGGTGACTTGTAGGCTGAATTTTGTGCAACTGAGCCAAGTGTTTATTTTATACTTTAAAAAAAAAATATTATTTTGATCATATATGTTTTTAAAGGCGCGGTGACTGAGCGTGTTAAAGCACATCTCTTAACATACTGTGACGTCACCCGAACCAAGGTTCGTCAGTTCGAATCCGCCTGTCGACAATGTGTGATTTGTCGTAAAAATATAAAATACAGTTACATGTATTTCTCACACTCGGGCGCTATAAGCTAGTCACTTATACGTCTTAAACAATATAGCATTCGACTACGAAAACCAGCAGTACGGCAGTGTAAAAACTGCGGTTCGGTGTGTCCGGTAAGCCCAAGCCCGATTTGGGCTGTAGCGCCACAGATGATGATGATGATATATGTTTTACTAACGAAATAAACACAAAATAAAATAGAAAATTTGAAAACATCTATTCTTCAGTTTTTAAACGAACAAATTTAATGAAATTCAACGATTGTCAACGCATAAAACATACAACAATTCATTCATAGTTACTTGCCCTTTCGATTTAAAGATCTATGAATTATAAATTGACTAAAAACTATTTTCATTTTTCTTTACAAGCATAAAGGAAAGAATCATATCTCCGAAAATATTCTTATAAACACGTCAAAATGTCAAACAAAGTAAACCCAAATACCCCAGTCTTCCATTGTAACATCATCACTAACAGACTATGTCATTTATCATTATTACAACTGGAACATGACATACATGTAAAATAAATATTGTCCAGCTTCATTCATAACCTCTCTCTCACAATATGTCACTAACCACAGTTGTCAGGGCTTTGTCCGAACTATTTGTCACACTTTGTCATGGTTTCTCACTCTTGCCGCGTGCCTTCTTGTCGCATCGCCGCGTCCCTTGCACTAGTATGTTACCTGTGTATGCCAAGTTTTGTGTCAGTGTGTGTGGGTGTCTGTGTGAATGGAAGATGAAAGAAAATTGTGAATGAATGACGAACGAATCTGGAGTGGTTGTTCGTAGTTGTGATTGTGTTGTGGTCGTTTCCGGTGAAATGAAAAAGACGAATGTGCTTTTGCTTTTAGTGAATGAAATGGCTTACAAATTGTAAGAGATTTGAAGGGGTTAAGAAAGCAATTTGTTAGTTGTGATCAGTGTTCGTAAATATCATGATATTTATAATAAATATCAAAATATCTGATACATAGGATATATATCAGATAAATATCACTTTCCCAAAAATCCTTAATCGTAGGATTATTAAAACGAAAATTTACATACATATGTATTTTGACCCACTGAATCCAGTGGTGCAATCTTCAAATGCATATGACTTCAGGTTTTCGAGAAAATGTTAAAAACCGCTTTTTGCGATTTTTTTTGGCGGAAAATTGAAAAAAAATAAAAATCGCTGAAACTATGTTTATAAGTTAACTGAAGCACGAGAAAATTAATGCCGTTGACCGCGTTTTCATATCACATTTAGTTTTCGAGATATAGCCTCGTAAAAGTAGAAAAACTGAAAAATTCGAAAAATTTCACTTTTCCGGAGGCTATATCTCAAAAACTAAACAAGATATGGAAATGCGCTCAACGGCGTTGAATTCCCCATGTCCGAATTGACTTATAAGCAAATTTTCATACAATTTTATGTAATTTAATATTTTTAATTATTTCCTTCAATTCAATTTTCCCAAAAATCCTTAATCGTAGGATTGTTAAAACGAAAATTTACATACATATGTATTTTGACCCACTGAATCCAGTGGTGCAATCTTCAAATGCATATGACTTCTAGTTTTCGAGAAAATGTTAAAAAACCGCTTTTTGCGATTTTTTTGGCGGAAAATTGAAAAAAAATAAAAATCGCTGAAACTATGTTTATAAGTTAACTGAAGCACGAGAAAATTAATGCCGTTGAGCGCGTTTTCATATCACATTTAGTTTTTGAGATATAGCCTCGGAAAAGTAGAAGAACTGAAAAATTCGAAAAATTTCACTTCTCCGGAGGCTATATCTCAAAAACTATTTGATATTTTTATATAATGGATATATATCATTGCAAAAATATGACGATATATATATCAAAATAAATATCATGATATATATCGATCGATATATATCTTCGAACCCTGGTTGTGATGGCTGAGGAAATAGCAATAGAAATGTTATAAAATGCAAATTATTTTAAATTTTAAATTTGGAGTTAACTATCTATATTATTGAAATTATTTGAATAAAAGTTAAATACTTACTAAACAGAATAAAGTTAATTGTAAATTTGGGTTGTATTTTATCAGCCTTAACACATTTTACCGTAATTATTAGTTAATTTTGTGAATTATGAATCTACTTTTAGCATTCGAACTAATGGTGAAGTTATAATGAAATTAGTAACTTCGAATATTGTTATTGAATTCGAGAAAGTTTCAAATTAAAAACAATGGCTGATTGCACAAGCTCTGTTTTTGGGTGTTCTAACATGTTAGAGACAGCCAAAATACCCAAAAACAGGCAAAAACAGAGCCTGTGGCACTAGTCAATATCACCAGTAACTAAATTCACCTGTACACAACACTATCTTGCGAACAACTAATACAACTTCACAAAAGTTAAAACGAAACAAGTAATTAAATTAAAGTTAAATAATAACTAATAGAATGATGTTACGTTGTCTAAATTAATATTTATTAGTTATGCCATAACAAAAATATATATTGAAATTGACAAGAATGGAATGAACAAAATTAGTTTGAAGGTGGTTAAAAATAATTAGAAATAGCAAGCCAAGTATACATACATACAAACATAAAACATAAAATTAGGGCAACACAAATTCTTGAAATACTCACTGAACATTTATTCATTGCAGTCATTCTATAATTAAATTTTCGCAAACATTTTTCATCCAAATACAGAATATCTTTCATACAAGCTCGTCTCATCTTTACATCACGCAACAAACTTTCAATCATATCCCTCCATATATATCTAGGTTATCCATGCAATATCTCACCTTCAATTTCTTCAACGTACATCTTGTTTTATGTTTTCTTTATCCATATTTATAATTTCTTTCGTATAAGCTTGTCACATCCATTGTTCACACAATAAATCTTCAGTCATATTCATCCTTTTATTCCTAAGGATCCTAGATCGTCCACGCAATTTCTTCATCTACGTTTATAATTTCTTTCGTACAAGCTCATCTTATTTTCTAAAACATCCAGGCAATATTTTATCCTTAATTCATTAACATATAGTTTTTGTCACCAACATTTATAATTCTTTTCATCCATTCATTTATTTCTAGGGATTCTATGTAGTTTACGCAATCTTTCACGTTCAGTTTCACCAATCTTTCATTCGACATATATTCCACATGCCCAAACCAACTCAACTGATGCTTGAATACTCATTGCAATTGTGTAAATTGTTATACCAAAGCACTTTGGTTATTGGGAAGAAATAGAATGTAAGTATAAAGTGAAGCAAATATGCCCTTGTCAATGTTGTTTCGGGCACCCAGCATCACTTCTATGTGAGTGTATTGCTCGGTGTTTAGTGATTAGTCGAGAAGTTTTTATTAAAGATATTTTATTAATAAAAATTTATAAACGTACACTTCATTATAATAACTTACTATTTTAATAACAATAAGCTACAGAAGAAGCTACATATTTAAACTAATTACAAATTTATTATTTGATTAAAATTACGTATAAAAATATATTTATTAAAATGAGCAAATGTAATTGGCAACAAAATTTATGCTAATATTTTTTTTATCTGATTTATTTTTGGAGTAATTAAGTTTGTAATTATTGAAATCAATCGTAAAAATATAATAATTTATTATTTTATAACCTAAACTAAACATATAACTTTATAATAACCGTGAACATTAAAAAACAAGTGTATATTTTTACAATTATTTGATTCCTTTGTAAATTACAAACAAATTACTATTTTTAATTATGTTATAATAAGGAACAGAATGGTAGCACCTTGTTCGTATATAATTCAATAGAAATAATAATGATTTTAGAAGCAGTTTAATTTAGAAAAAAAGCTATATTTATTTACTTATTTAATCTAACATTGAACATAAATATATGAATTAAACGACTGTAGTACAGCAAAATTGACCGAAAATTGACCTCGCACAAAAATGAACTAATTACCCCTCTAGAAAATATGACAAATCGATCAATTGTCAATTAAACAAGAAATAATGAATTCACATACATCTAAATGAATGAGAAGTGAACCCCGAAACTAAAGTGTAATTTTTATGTCTAGAAAATATGTCAAATTTGATCAATAATAATGAATAACTTAGATAACGTTGAAAGCAGAAAAATGTTGACATATTCAATTGTGGAAACAAGTGTTTTATTATATTATATTTAAATCAGTTATGAACAGAAAAGTAAGTACTAAACTATATTGTTTCTTATTATATTCTTGAGAGGTTTTTTTATATTTATTCATTTTGCACATGAGGATCATTTTCCGTCAATTTCGCAGAATATTTTTCAATTTCCTAAATCATTACTACATCTACAAAAACATGAAACAAATCTAAAACTATATAAAAATCTCAGTGCACGTTATTTAAGTATTAGACTATAAAAATTATTTCTGTATTGTCACATCACTAGATTATCTTATAATCACAGAGCCAAGAATTTCATCAGAGCATCATAAATAACCCTAGGGTTTATCGTACCATCCGCAGTATACCTCACCCCTCTCAAACTACCATCATTGTTGCTTACAACCCCATACTCTCCTACAATAAACCCATCGGCAGTTCGTTCCTCCACTCTGTACTTCCGATAGTTCCTTCCTTCGACAACATAGCCAACTTTTTGGTTATCGTCTGGCTTCACTGGTGGTTGGCCAACCTTTAACTGTAATGGTTTTTCAGTGGCTTTACTTTGCACACCATGTGCTCTACCGTTTGACATTACACTTACAGCTTCGTCGATCTCGTAATTTTCTTCTGGTTTGCCGTAAACTGTTGGAAGATGGCGGTGAGGTTCTTCGTAGTTCTTCTCAGGAAGTCCCCAGTTACGTTCCGTTGGTTCGTAATGCTTTTTTAGGTCTGGTTTGTTTTGTCCTTGTCGGTTTTTGTCAGTACTTTCGTTGTAATCAGTTGGGTTGTATTTACGTGTGACGAAATAGTCTTTACTTTCTGCTGTGGAATCGACATGGCGATTAGTTACGTTTTTATTGTTGTAATCTGGATAAGATTCCGTATAGTCATAATCATCTAAGTTTTGATTATTGTTGTTATTGGGTTTTGAAATGACAGGAGTGTTAATTCTTGGCTCGTCTGGTAAAGACTGGCTTACCGAGCTATAACTAACAGATCTACTTCTGGAAGAAGGTTGTCTGTTAAGATAAGGATGATTGTAACTAGGATTATCTCGATGTAATCTTGATTGTTGTTGAGCTATGTAATCAGGATTCGCTCCGATTGCTAATAAATCCTCTGATTTCCTTTTAACTTTAGCTTCTGGTTTGCTATTGTTTATTGTGATCGGTTCGGATTCGTCTATACTAAAGTCGTTGCGTTTGGAATCGGACACAATGGCACTAGGATTGTTTTTAACGAAGGTTACTGTCTCCGTGGTGGTGGGGACATTGTCACCACTGTCTGTGACAGTAGTGTCGTCTTCTTGAGTTGTTGAGAAGTCTGTAGGTGACGTGGTGGTAGAAGAACGCTGTGGTGATGGTTCTGAGGCAGAGTTCATGAACATGGAGAGGAAGTCCACGCCCGCGAGGATGTCCTCTGAGCTGCGTGAAGACCGGGGCAAAGGTCTGCTGGATATTTGGACACTCATTCCAACTAGTACCTACGCAAAGAATACTCAGTGAATATTACAAATTCTTATTTAATTATAATTATGTTAATTATATAAATTAAATAAATCAGAAATTTTTCCTTATGAGAAGTACGACATTCAAAATGTTAAAGAAGCGTATATTTTAATTCTCAGAAAAAAGATTTCTTCAACAGTTCTTGAAGTGAATATTTTAGTACCACTGACCAACACGAAATTTGTAAAAAAAAGCATATATCTACATGCTAAATTCAACATATTATTAAACAAAATTATAAATCGTTTGTAAAAATACCAAATCCTGATCCTGTTAACAAATCTCCACATACGAGTAACTGATGTTCAATAACAAATACATTAATTTATTTTAGTTTTATAGTATTAATTAGTTGTTCTTTAAAATTGAGCAGTTTTAAATTCATCAAATTATAAAATCGTGTGTTTTTATTCCAACGTTGAAATGGCAAAAAAGGAACTTATATCCAAATCGTATATTGCATTCATCTAGATTTTTTACATGGCTGTTATAAACATACTTGCTCATTTCTTTATTGATATAATGAGTTATAAAACATAAGAATTAAATTAACTTAGTTGTTATTCACACATTTTTAGTATTATTATTATTTTTACTCAGCTCAGTTGATAAGTGAGTTCAGATAAATTTAGTTAAGATACATCCTAAAAATTACAGGGCCATCTATCGCGAATTTAAAAAAATGACCCACACAAAATGAACACATAATTTTATGCAGAATCCGAATCTGCAATTAAAAGTGTACGTTTCCATTTAAAATTTTCGAGTTGCCCCCCTTCCGGCCCCCAGGAGGTGGGTGGGGGACTTTTTTGGTATTTTTTAGTAGAGTTTTTGAAAACTTTTTGGACGTATTTTTTTGTTTGGCAATTGGTTGATTAGTTTTCGAGATATTTGACCGTTTCCAAACTTTTGCCACACCCTGTATGATATTTCTTCTCACAATAATACCCCTTCCACTAAACTGAGTGTCTCAGATAATTTTGAGTTTGTTTTTCCGATGATGCAACAAAAACAATATAGGTATTATTATCGAGTTGTCGAATTTAGTACATATGATTGCCTAGTTAGTTGCAAATAACTTTATATAGGTACATGATGCGAAGATCAAACAGCCTCTAATGAATTATATCAGTAAAGGAAATGATTATATTATAATAAAATATAAAAATAAACACTTGTCTAAGTCTCACCAAATTCAGCCTATATTTGTATTTTATTATTAAACCTAGTTTCGCCAAGTGAGCATTTAAAGACAATTAATTTTGTCTTTGTTGTTTTTTTTTTTATTATATTATAGTCGAAACGTTAGAGTTATATGAAATGTTTTATTGAATCCTGCCGCCCAAAATCCGACTACTCTTTTATTGATACGTTATACTCGTATATGATGCTCAAAATTAATTATTATTTTTTTATGTGCCTAATAATATTTAATATATTCCATAACATTTAAAAACAACTTGCCTTTTATAGTCTACCATTGTACAAACAAATATTAGTGTTGTAGATAAATATTTTTTTTTGCCTAAATCAATTTGTAATTTGTCTTCATTAACATTTAAAAAGAATCAATGAAAGCATATAGATATGTAAATTCCATAATATTTGTGTTTCTATTTGCTACTGGTTATTCAATTATTAAATGTTATTTCTACAATTTTTTTTACTGTAAATTTAAAAGGTCAAGTAACGATAATCAATTTATCTTTTCTTTAGAGTTTATTCTCACACTTTGTAATTTAGGTTTGATTTAATCTAATAACTTGTTAAAAATTCCAATAAACAATGGTTGTAGTAAGTGTCTAAATCAAATTTTAAAACTATTAATTCTACACCACAAGTTTTTCTGAATCTAGTTGTTGTTACACTTTTAGTTTTTCCTCTAGAATTTCAAGGCCACCTAAATAATAATGAGTTTATACTCTACACGGCAACAAACTTATAAAAACGTCACATTTTTCGAACAAAGGTACAAAATATTAATTATAATTGTTTTTTGTTATTTATTAACATTTAATTGTTGTTATCGTGTTTTTGGAGCTCTAATTTTAGGTTAATTAATGATAATAAATGTAAATGATGCATAAAAATTCTTCTCTTGTATGTAAGTTACTGATCCAGTTTTTGTTAAATATCAAACGACATATTTCGAACTCGCAATATCTTAATTGTTAGATAATAGTTCAAGAACATTAGGAATTTTTTGCAAAATTTATTAACTATTTAATATAGTTTGACGCAGACTTATTTCTAGTAAGATACAGTAAAAAATATTTGAATGTGTTATAATTGTATATTAATATAATAATAAGATTTTGATCTTATCTTTAACTAAGATATCTACTTGTAATTAGTTAGTAGTAGGTGTTTATACAATTATTTTTTGACCTTCTACATAGAAACCTAGTTTTTAATTACACTTATTACAAGTTTTAAATACGGAGAGAACATATTTTATGCGTTCATTGTCAAACTTATGCGGACTTTCAAAACTCTTACGCAAAATTTGTTTTACTGTCTTAATGAATTTTGTTTGCAAATCAAGAAAGTTTGGAAAATATTTCAGGGTTGATTATGCAAATCTACAGTAATTAAATGAAACAAAAAAACAATTAATTTAATTAGATATAACCGCATAACTATAAATTAATATTGCTGGGTTATGAAAAATGTTTCTGCACATCCTTAAATGAAATAAATATACAAGATATTTTCTAACTTATGGCACTTATTTTAACCCCACATAGTAATCAATGTACTGATTATAAAACAGAAAGAGTTTTTCAAATTTCGCAAAACTAATAGCACTTTACCTGAAGTACCTAAGTATTATTAGTCCAGAGGTTTGAGAGTTATTTCTAATATATTAATAATTGTAAACACTACAATAGTCCATTTATTTATTATACAATATCAGATAAATGCCTGTATAACAGTCTACAGATGACCAGCTGAACTCGTTTTTAAGATAAAAAAAAAAACATATTTGGCAAGTCTGAAGTATTTATACGACGGTCACAATTTAGACTAGATACAATTATAATAGTAGGAGTATATTCATATGTAATACAATATGTGTATTGAAAATTATCTAATATGTTGAGTGGATCAATACAATATAGTCTGATAATTTTGAATACCCATGTTGAATTCGTTATGATTATATAACGAATAAAACAATGAACAGAAATCGTTGCATCACAAAATAACATCAAACTTACAATTGAAATAAGATTTTAGATGATAGCAATGACGTTAGTTTCTTGATTAAAAAACGAAATAACGACTATGTTACTATGACGACGATGCTATTTGATGTATTTATGTATGCAAGATTTCATATTTTTTCGTTATTTCGTGCATTTTATATCTTAATTTTACATTTTTTGACCAGGTAACTATATGAAAGTGATTTTATCACGTATATTCGTTTATCTATACGTGATAACCAAGGAAAATTCTTAAGAATGATTAGTAGATTTTATTATGAAAATTTAATCACATCTTTACTCCAACAAAAAGTGTCAAGTATAACAATTGCTAATATGATTTTTTATTTGAAGATAGGAATGGTAAAAAAATGCAAAATTTATGGTATTTGGATAGCTTCTTATTTGCGAAAAATGAATGACGTTTCGGAACTAATGGTTGGTTCTATTATCAATTGGGGATGATGTTAATTTTTTTTTTGCATTTCTTTCAGAAAGTTTACTAAAGAAAGTGGCGAAGTTTAGAACTAAAACAATCTTCTTACTGAAATGCAACAAATTCAACAACATCAGTAATTAATAATAAAACCAATCTTTAGTTCCGAAACATCGTCAATTTCTACGACCACGAGACTCTTGCGCCATTAATTTATATTTTAATATAAGTTTGTGCGTATTACATTACTGTTCCGACCAATTCCAAACTAGTATCCTAGCAACGTAACAATGCGTGAGTTATTACATTTGAAGCTGTATTCCATTTGCATTTGGTTCACTTAAATTAGTCCAGATAAATTAGTCAACATGACTAAATAAACTAACTAAACAAACTGACAACTTTACAGTTAGACTTCTCAATTACAGTACAGGGTCTGCAGTCACCGAGCCGCAGTGTGATAGTTCATATAATTTTTAGCTTGAGTGCGATTCGAATAAGTAAATCTAGTACTGGAAATAAAATGAGCAAAGTATCTGGTAAAACATGTAAATAAGTGATCTTAAGTTAGAGCCAAATAGCAAATGAAGTAAGTCTTATATGTCCGGCAGGACGATGGTATGATTAATGTTACAATATTTGATAACTATACAAGCTACCACACTGCGGCATGGTGAGTTCGTACCTTGTACTGTTATTAGGATAAAGTTTCTATTGTACAAAGTAAATATATAATAATTATTATATCTTGCGTTGCCTATGGTAACTACGAAATATGAAAATGTATTTGCAATGTAATAATACTTCCGTAGCAACTACAACCATACAATAAGCAGATATCTCAGTATTTTCATTATAGATTATTTTGTGAACTACTTATTTGTTAATTTGAAAAGAGTTTCACTTCCTTATAGGTTTCTTGTTACTAACAAAATATCTCAAACATGTATGATTTCATAATCCGCTCAAGGTCATTACCACATTTAAGTATATGACCACATCATTTCAACATATCTTCTTGGATCTAACTGTTCCTAATTCTTCTTCCATGATTAAAAATCTAAATATAGAACTGCATCTAAAATAAATCAAGCTTAACAAAGCCTCCGAGCCTCCGAATCACAAACAAATTAGTTCCAGAACGGAATGAGATGTTTTTGTATGCATTCCTCCGAGTTCTTCGTTATAGTTAGAACTCCTTGTTCTGTTATTGTTACATCATTGGTTTAGCTGTTAGCTGGCGGACGCCGGGCGGCCTTCGAAGTCATCCAAAAGAAAAAACGCGGACCGCGATGTTATGTGGAATATCTGTAACGGCGCAAATAGCGGAATAACGCAATACGGAATGGTTGTTACAGAGCTTGGACTTGGCACATGAAAAGGTGCG
Organism: Pterostichus niger; assembly: GCA_947425015.1. NCBI lineage: Eukaryota > Metazoa > Arthropoda > Insecta > Coleoptera > Carabidae > Pterostichus > Pterostichus niger. The sequence continues at coordinate 35,707,075 of OX380340.1, read as the reverse complement.
TGTAGGTCTCGCCTACGACGTAGCTGGAGGATGGTAAGTTATTTATTTATTACACTGCACAACAGGAACTTAATTATAATTACAGTAGCTTATAGTCGAATCCAGACCACTCAGAAATAATCATATTTATTATATATAAGTTGAAGTCAGCGATATTTAAACGCTCGAAGTCTTACTACGATTGTCACTAGTGGTAAACAGTTTACTACAAATGTATTGGTCTGTGAAAATGAGACTCCGAATTCGACTTCCGAACAACACATTTTCATTATATTAAACTTGTTCTTCTATAACACAGTTTGAAGAAAATCTATTGATTCTAAAAAGAGGTTAAGCTCAGTCAAATTAAGCTAAACCATATTCTCAAAAACCTTTAAACAAACTCTCATTTAATGTTGTAACCATTTGGTTTTTGAAAAGTGAATTGAATTAACTTTTTTTTAAATCAGTCTAGAATATGATTAGCTAAAACAAAGTTTAGGATAAGGCAAAATATTTTTGAAAATCGGTCTGTAAATTACTATCGAATACTTTAAGAAAATAACAATATCTTTGTTGTTGCGTGTTGTCAGGTTTTAAAAAATAACGTAATTGTCAAACTATTTATTCATATTTATAGTATCTACTACTAATAGATTTTAAATAACAGCAAAATCTGTGCTTGCAGAATAAGACACAACAGTAACTAAAAGTTTTATTCTTAAAAACTATATTCAATTTTCCACTTGATTCAATTAAATCAATTAAGATGAATTAAACATGACTATTTATGAAATTCCATGATGAATCTATACATTTATAGATCCGTAAATATGTAAATAATGAATAAAAATCTCATTAATTTCGTTGCGATTTTGTTTATCATTTATAGATTTAAGGATTTACAAAACTTATGGCATTACACAGAATTCCACCATAAATGAACTGAACTATCATATTGATGCACTTCAAACTGAATTCGACTTAATATATCTTTTACTAGAAATAAAGTAAATCAATGATAATATAAGTGATCTGGTTCAGTAAGTGTAAGTTATATCTGATCCACATAGCAAATGAAATACTCTTAAAATTGAATTACTTTCAATTTCATAATTTAATTTTTGTTCCAAAAATATCTCTTTACTCTTACATGCAACACTTTAAGAAATCAATACAATTATCATAAATTTGAGGCCGTTTCAACATGTTTACAACATTTACTAGAAATTGTATCAGTAAAACTAAAATTAGATGACTATTCTTAAACGAACTACACATCAAAAACCCATAAATAGCATCTAGTTACCCGATAAAAACGTACAAAAAAACCGCAGTAATAACAAGCCATAAGAATCCGTACATTTACGACTTAAAAAAGAACCATCTCCGCGTTTGTTTGTATATCATTTTACTTTAAAACTATTCGCCATGACATTAATAAGATCGCACGTGGCTTAAACGCACGACTAAAGCACCATTACTGTTTAAGAATACCATAAACTTGCTATTAAACACAGGGGGGATTAAGTTTTTTCTTTGCAGCATACTTGAACGACCTTGAGGTATTTAAGACTTTTTTGGTCCTTGATTCTTGAGATAATGTTAGTGGTTCTTGTTTAGTGGTTTTTTAGTGCATGAAAAGTACGAAATGTTGTAGTGAGTTCTTTTGTTATTATGTTTCTTTTTTTTTGTTTTGTTGGGTGTTGGTTCATTAAAGTTTCTGTTGTGTCTGTGTGTTGATGATGTAGATCTGGATATTACCCACTGTACTGTAATTATCCATACTTTTTACTTACTTGATTTAAGTGTACTTTGTTTCTGAACTTATAATACTAATTATTACGTCTCGAACTTGCAATAAAGTCAACCTCCTTGAGACGATGCATTCTTTCAGATCATATCAAATTTCAACACAATTCCCAAGCAAGAATTTTAAAATACCTTGATAGACAGACAGATGAACAAGGAACTACATTTTTATTAGTAAATGATGAAAAAAATAAGTTGTTTTTGATTTTGGCCAAAATGACGTTATCTTCTAATGATTGTCTAGCGTTGTTCTATAATTTGTATCGTACATTAATTATTCCCGTGTCCAAATTCAATGAACTTCATCATGAAATAATGGCAGTTTCACTTGGAACAATTAATTTTCACCTTGCTTTGATGAATATGCATATCTATAGGCGCAACTGCCCACATAATATCACTTTGAACACGAACACAAGTTGATATGTTCTGGTTCCGTGTTTGAATGCCGATTACACATGAATACATGCGGTGATAAATAGTATTCGCTATCATCATTAATTCCCTACATGAATAATAGATTGTATTGCATTAATTTTCAAAATATGCTAGGTTAAAGAGCCGTATTATTTAATCACGCTAGTTCCATCAAATTTATTGCACTTGAATTAATTAGTTAAAACTTGTTAGATGGATTAAAAAGGCTTTACGTTTTTTACATAATTTTTTTACTAACGTTTTGATCCCAGGGATTAAGACATTAGCAAAGCTAAAAGTAAACAAGCCACATATTAAATAAAATAGTTAAATTACAATTTTACTAAAATCAGAATTATAAAAACTAGTAGTTATATAAATGTATTATCACTATAATCAACATCCGAACGAAAATATTATAATTTTCCTATTTAAATTAAATAGATTCATATTACAAATATTCCTATTTGGCACATCATACATGTTTATAATTCTTTTCATACAAACTCATCTTATCTTTCGTTCACGCAACTCACTTCCAGATTATATCTTGTACAAAAATATTGCTTAAATTATTGTCGGAAAAAGCGTCTCTTGCGGCTACGTGTAGCACTCAGTGTTTTCCTATTTTGTTTTTTAACTAACTGAACTGAACTAAGAAAACTGATGCACGTATTGGAGTGGTATACTTTTAACTGAATCCGGATCAGTAAATATACAAGTACTATTGGACGAAAATTAAGCGAAGAAAGAAAGTCAAATTAATAAATGACTTGGTTTAGGAAGTTTAATTTAGATATGATCCAAATCACTGGGTAGCAAGAACCCTTAAAGTATTCTACAGATGGTTTAGGATATTAATTAATTAATAACTGGCTTGACAAAAGTATTTTATTGAAGAACTCTTCAGATAATAGCGACGTTTTGGTCAATATTTTTTATCCTGCTACACTGTCTACATTAATAACTCTCTTCATAAAAGCTCGTGTCATCTATTGTTCTAGCAACAAACTTACAATTATATCCATCCACACTAGGTTAGTTTCAAATAAGATAAGAATTCTTATCTTGTTCACCTGATGATGGTCTAGTCGACCGAAATACGTATTGTAAAATAAACTTTACATTATTTGAAACTAACCTGGTGTTGATTTTTTAATTTAATTTTATTATATAATGTTTCAACGAGAACCGACAGTTAAATCTATCGAATTTATTATATCCATCCAGTTATTTTTAGATTGTCCATGCAATATTTCATCTGCCTAAAACATTTCAACAAATACATACCTACTATTACAATTGCGTTCATTGTTACAGCAAAGCATTATTCTATATTGAATGTGGGCAAAAACTTAAGAAAATATGTCCTAGTCAATTGTTCATGCAATCTTTCACCCTCAATTTCATCAACACACATCTATTTTACCAATCTTTCATTCTTATATCCACATCTTCTCAATCTAACACCATTCCGGATACGATTCCATTTAATTATTCTGATATATTCTGTAATTGTCGATGCTCTATGTAATATAATAGCCATTAAAATTTACTATTTCATTAATTAAATCAAGGCCCCGTATCTCATAGTTCATGAATGAGATAATGGTGAACAAAATACGTAATCTCGTGTTGAGTCAACTTCAACATTTGCTCTGCCAAACTGTTAATAAATTTAAACAAATTTATTTAAATTATATACTCATTAAAACAGTGCAACACATTCATAATTAAATTGTAGGTGCTAAATTTAAACATTTGTATAGAAATTAGTCACTGTCCCACCTATTGGATATATTTTTCTCACGTTTTTGTTTGGTAACAAACATATTTTTTACCTTCAGCCATTTTCTGTTGCAAGAGGAAATAATATACGAGGTATTTTATTTATACTTAATAAGCGTAAAGGGCAAATATGCAATCAATAAGATATAATTTGCTTAGTCCGATCGAAGGTAATTTTAATGCATAAATCCGTAAGAAAATCAACTACTTTATAGAAAATTGTAACAATTATGAAATGAAAAGTAGAATGACTAATGAAAAAACTATTCGACCTAACATTCTACAGTTTGAATAAAAGGCTAATCCTATTTGTCTTCTCTGAGATTAAACCCAAAAATATGGGCAACATTATCTGACTAGATTCCGTTCTAACTGTTTGAAATACGCAACAAGCAAATGGATTCCAATGTCAAGATTCCAGCGTAGTTCATTAAATAAAGAATCTAATATTTTCAATGTGGAGTTAGATGTGATGACGTCAGACAGGTGTGGTGAACAGTGCGCAATCATGTGTGACTGTGTGAGTGTGATATATTTCCGCCTGAGTACACACATACACATACAACTCTTATTATTATTATTATTATTAAGGGGTAGGTGGCTCAGTGGTATCGAGTCGGCCTGTGAATCTTGAGAACCCTGGTTCGATCCCCACAGCCGACAAACAATTTTCACCAATTTAAATCTACCCCTGTGGCTCTCCTTCCACTAATATCTTTGGGGGCCGTGATTTGACTGCTGGTAACCGCACTTCACGCGAAAAAATGTATCACTTACCGAGATCTGCTTAGACAGAGTACCACAGCCAGTAATGGGTAAAAGGCGTGATGATATATTTATTTATTTTATTTTTATTATACAAGCCGTTTAAAAATTATTGCAAAAATAATTAAGAGTATATTTTCTTTGATGGACTGATTACAATGCAAAAATATATTTTTCGAAAATCGCAACAATAATTGCACATTAGTGGGTGTGGCACTCCACCGTAGCAGATTTCGGTAAGTGATATATTTTGCGGTTACCGACCATCATCTCACGGCCTCCAAAGACACTAGTGGAGGGAGAGTCACAGGGGTAGATTTAAATTGGTGACAATCGTTCGTACCTTTGAATCTTATATCCGAATAATATTGTCACACGCAAGCGCTAACTTATTCGCTTGGCAATAGATTGGTAAAATATATAGCAAAAATTACTAAAGTACGAAAGTTATTAAATATTTAACGAAAACATTAAATCTCTATTTAAACAATTTGTATCAAAGATGGCAAACAACAACAACCTATGAACTACAGTTACTGCATAGCAAGACTACATCTTGTCAATCCAAAAGCTAAACCACCACTGAATATTTGTTGTTGTTTTCCATGGGATGTGCTGACAAGGGGTAAGAGGGTTGAATCGTTGACTTGGTTAGAGATAACTATTCCCACGCTCGAGTTTACATAAAAACACCACACGCTTCTAAGGGATGAAATATAAGGATCAAAAGCTATCTCAGAACAACGTACAGCTAATAATTTACCCAGATATGTCATCATATAATAGCTAACAAGCGCGACAATTCAGAGAAGCCATAAACTCTATAAATAATGATCGAAAAATACTGAAATTATTACAAACATATGCATTAATAAATTTGATAACCAAAACTCTGTCAAGTCAACTTTACAAAAAAATCTGATGTGGACACCACATGACTTCCTTGTACGCGTATTAAACTATAGATTTTTTTTAATTGCACATATTTGACATAAAATCTTTAATTTTTTATTTTTTGTTCTAATCCATAGCAAACTTAATTTAAAAAAAAAGTATATAATATTTAAATTTAGATATCTCGCTTATGCAAAAGGCTAATTTAAAAATTCTTAATGTGCTAGACGCAGAATTTAATTCTCTAAAACTTGTATTTGCAGCATTCATTTCTAAAATTAAAATAATACCATTTTTTTCAAGGAAAACTGTTAGCAGCTTCATGTAATGTGCCACTTCCGGTTAGTCTATATTAACCAAAATCTATTATGTTATTTCCATTGATATAGTAGTCTTATATACCAAATTTGGAAAGTTTTAAATTATATTTGAATATAGTTTTTCATGAAAATCTATTATAGGCTTCAAGTAAAGTACCACTTCCGGTAGTTATATAATGACCAAAAAGGGAGGTGCACAACTAGATGTTATAACAGTCCTAAATATAAAGTTTCAATTTTCTACGGCTTACCGTTTTTGAGTTATGCGAGATACATACGTACGTACAGACGGCATGACGAAATTAGTCAAAATGGATTCAGGGAGGGCCAAAATACCTATTTCCGTTGAAATCTGAGAACCGAAAATTTTCGCGATTACAATACTTCCTTTACTTCGTACAAGGAAGTAAAAAGATACTTAAGATAATATTTAGTTTGTCTGTATCTTTCGAAGCTGAGTTGATAGTGAAAAATCCTAAATATAACAAAAACTAATTCTGAATTGTTTCACTTTGTTACAATATGACTATATAAGTGGTTCGAATTCCACTATAAGCTACTGTAATTGGAATTAAGTTCCTATTGTGTAGAGTAGCAAATATATTAAGAAAGAAGAATCGATTTAATGTTGAAATTCCGTGCTTGCCATCACCCACACAGCAGCATCTGCTGCAAAGGTCAGCCAGGGTCAGCTGACCACAGTCGGTGGCGGCGAGTGCGGCGATGTCGCACGGCATTGAACGGCCTTCACGTCTGCTGAACTCATTTCAGATAAACGCAGGCAGCGATTGCCAGCAGCAATGTTCACATTCACCAAAACAAAGATGGAGATTTGACTCAGGAAATACCACAAACGGTAATTACCCGTCCATTCTTTATCTGTTTCTTCTTGGCGAACTGGATTGAGAAGTGGCCAACCACGGAATTTGTTTTTTTCGTTTTGTCCGATTTGCGATTTGGTTTTAATTTTGACTAATCACGCTGAAGGATGTTTTTTGTTGCTGATGAAATGGATGTTGTTGTTAGATTGTTGTTGGATGAGATAATTTAGGTTTGAATTAATTAGGAATTGGAAGAGATTTGTGGTTTCATGCCATTTGGTTTTTAGGAGGATAAAAAAGTAAATATCAAATGTAGAATCGTTAGTTCCTTATTAATTTGTAAAGTGCACATCGAACACTTTATAGTTAATTATAGACAAGTTAAATAAAAAAGATATAAATGGTACATGAATGACAGTAATGGCTGATTTTTAGAACTGAATTAGCGAAAAGTCTATTACTAATAACCTTCAATTATAAATAAAAATAAAATAAATATATCATCACACCTTTTACCCATCACTGGGTGTGGCACTCTGCATTAGCAGATCTCAATAAAAGCACGTGAAGTCCATCAAATCACGGCCCCAAAAGATGTTAGTGGAGGAGGAGCCACAAGGTAATTTTAATGTGAAGAAAATTGCTTATCGACTGTGGAAATTTGTAAGTAGTGTGAAGACATTTTATTTTAAAATCTAAAATTGTTTCAGCTTTAAAGTGATTTTGTATTTAGTATGTATTAATTTTGTATTCCTTAGCTTGCTTAGATTTATTTTCGGTAAGTCACAAAATTAAATATATAATACATTAAAAATAATGGCCGGTAGCACAAGCGCTGTTTTTGCCTGTTTTAAGAGCAGTGTATTTGGGTAATTTAGCTTTCTCCAACATGTTAAAACCGTGCTCTTAAAACACCCAAAAACAGAGCTTGTGCTACCAGCCAATATAATCATTTCAAACCATATAATATTTTGCAGGTGTAAACGGTGAAGTAGCGAGAAGACTGATTCAAAATTATATCTACTTCTAGTCCTTGAAATACAACCAAAATAACAAAATTTGTGTTGCCCGTATTACACAGTATAATGTGTATATATGTACATTATTTTATGCCTTAATTTTATACCTGAATGTACATACGAGGAACCCAGTACAACTGAATCGCACAGTATGTACTATTTGTGTGAAACATGAGCTTTGTTTATTTATTAAAATTACAGTTATTCTTATGATAATTGCTAATAGTTTGTAATTTTGAAGAAGAAACAAATTTAACGCTATTCTTTTATCTAATGGCAATTTTTTTTAATTTCGTGTTTATATGTCATATGTCTTAAGTGAACTGCAAATGAAGAAAAGACAAATTTTGTGCACAGAAATGGAAAAAATGGCTTTAAACAAAACAAAAGCAAGGAAAATTAAACGATGATTTTGGTAACGAAAGTTTCTTTCTAGAATTAGATAAACAAGTGTTAGTAAAGATTGGAAACAATTTCAAATTATTCTGAGTAAATCGTTTAGAAAATTTTCAAAATGTCAGCTGTAATATCAGCAAATTATTATTACATTTCTGCCAATCAATTTTAATAGTAATAATTAAATAATTTACTTACTTAAGTGAAATACCAGACATATTATTAATATTAATTAAATAATTATGCTGTCCTCTTGGTTTTATTCTTCACTTAACCTTCATTATTAAATCAATTGTAGAACATTAAGTTTAATTTATTATTTATTATAGATCATCTATTTTTACACCAATATTAATCAACTATTAACATTTACATAATCGTTTTGAAATGAATACAAATGAATTATGATTTGAAAAAGAACTAAAATGTATGTTGTCAAAATATGCAAAACTATTTAATGGTCTTGTTTTGCTCATATTACCAATCACACACCAAGATTTATTTCTTAATAAATCATCTCGCACCATTTAAAACCAATAGGTCCACCTCCAACAACGAAAGACGATCCACCTCAAGGTAATAAAATAGTTGAAGAAAACCAAAAAGTCTTCAACGCCACTGCTAAACACTATAAAGCCGATAAAACTGACTAAAATGTTTTATAAAGTGTGCTTGGTTATTATCCTGCCGTCATTACAAGCTATAACTTTGGCCTGATAGGACTATAATTTGTCTGAGTATAGCTGATTGTTGCAGCAGGACACTGAAGAGTTTATGTTGTCATAAAGCCATGCTGGTTTATTATGTGTCCGATACTCTTTTAGAATTTTATGTAGCATATTAACTATAAAATATCTCTCAGGAAATATGAGTTTTTTATTAATTGAGCTTGAAAGCTATATATCAGTGGTCCTTAAGATTTTCAATCTATTACCCTTCTTATGTTTATTTATAATAGTATATTGTGTAATAAGTTTTATAAACGTCTCTATAGTTATGAGTTTATAAAACGAGTCACATACTAAAATTTTTACGATCGCAAATTAAGAGAACAATTTTTTAAAAGTTTTATGAATTATTTTAAAACAGGGTTCGAAGATATATATCGATCGATATATACCATGATATTTATTTTGATATATATCGTCATATTTTTGCAATGATATATATCCATTATATAAAAATATCAAATAGTTTTTGTGATATAGCCTCCGGAAAAGTGAAATTTTTCGTATTTTTCAATTTTTCTACTTTTCCGAGGCTATATCTCAAAAACTAAATGTGATATGAAAACGCGGTCAACGGCATTAATTTTCTCGTGCTTCAGTTAACTTATAAACATAGTTTCAGCGATTTTTATTTTTTTTCAACTTTCCGCTAAAAAATCGCAAAAAGCGGTTTTTTAACATTTTCTTGAAAACCAGAAGTCATATGCATTTGAAGATTGCACCACTGGATTCAGTGGGTCAAAATACATATGTATGTAAATTTTCGTTTTAATAATCCTACGATTAAGGATTTTTGGGAAAATTGAATTAAAATCTGAAAAAACCAAAGGGGTACCCCTTAGGAAATAATTAAAAATATTAAATTGCATAAAATTGTATGAAAATTTGCTTATAAGTCAATTCGGACACGGGGAATTCAACGCCGTTGAGCGCATTTCCATATCTTGTTTAATTTTTGAGATATAGCCTCCGGAGAAGTGAAATTTTTCGAATTTTTCAGTTTTTCTACTTTTCCGAGGCTATATCTCAAAAACTAAATGTGATATGAAACCGCGCTCAACGGCATTAATTTTCTCGTGCTTCAGTTAACTTATAAACAGGGTTCGAAGATATATATCCATTATATAAAAATATCATATAGTCTATAATAAATACAGTATTATTACTTTCATTAATTCTGTTAAAATTATATTCTAAAGATAATTCTTACTTTACTAGCTTTTGACTAACTTCACATCAACGACATAAATCCAAATTGTGTGCCATTTGTGATGTCATTAACGGCAAAGTCTGAACCATTTCCAAAAATTTTATTTGGTACTCATTTTAGAAATACAAATCCTTTAATATGGTGGAAAAGTGTAACTATCAATGAGTCAGAGTGGCCAAATAAAAGTACATTTATTGAACTATGTGAACAGTTACACACTGCTGTAACAGCAACAGCAGGGCTGGAACGATATTTCTCCACTTTTGGCATTGTCCAATCTCAATTACGTAATCGTCTCGGTAACGACAATGCCGGTAAATTAGTTTTTATGTTTAAATATTTAAACCAAAAAGAAACTACAAAAAAAACTAATTTAGATTGGATTTGGCCAAGTGAGTCTATCTGCAACGCTATGTTCAGGAAGTTCATCAGAAGATGATGATTTGCCCCTATTTAGGATATAGGATTATTTAAATATTCTAACTATTCTTAGTACTAATATTTGTGTATCCATTCAATGTATATTTACTTTTTTTCATTACCTATGTTAATTTTTTATTTAGGAGAAATAATTTATTTTGTATTTCCTATTGTGATAATAAATGTGTACAAAAACTAAAATTAAAAAATAAATATCCAAAAAGTGATATTTATCTGATATATATCCTATATATCAGATATTTTGATATTTATTATAAATATCATAATATTTACGAACCCTGTTTTAAAAGGAAGGTTAAGTTACAATTATACATGCCTAAAGCTAACTTCAGCCCGTGACTAGATGACTAGAATGTTTGAAGCCACGGCTGGTCAACATAAGATTAAGATGTTATTTAGTGCCATGGACACCAGTACGTTTAATGACGTTTTAATAACGGGAGCAGAAAAAAACACATAATTTAATCTCAATTACAATAGCTTATAGAGGAATTCGAACCATTAAGGTACAATCGTATTATATTGAATATAAATTGCAATGAGCAAGATTTGAACGCACGATCTCTTGCGACGTAGTTGCAAATTTTATTTCCTGAGCTATACTTGGTTGTATATTTATTTATTTGTTACTCTGGACAACAGAAATTGAATTCAAATGCTTATAATGGAAACACTTATATATAATAGTATTTTTTTTTATATAAAAACCACGCACTGTACATTATTCTAAATGCATAAATTGTAATTTAACCAACTAGCTTTGCTCGCACATGCTTCACACACGCAAGCCATTATATTTGATTTGACCTTATTTAAAATTTGATACATTTGTTCGAGTTTTAAACAAACAAAACCCAAACTTCACAAACACTGACACTAACCTTTTTATTTATCATTGGCAAATTTTGCACGATTTAATATTACATTTCATACTTTGCCTGATTACACATTTCACCGGTGATGAATATAAGTTAGACAATGAGATTATTTCTGCTTATATGTTAATAACAATAATTTTGTAAGAGGCCTAATATTTTCAACATTTTCGGCTATACGGTGGAGTGGATAGCGTTATGGAAGTCAAATCCAGAGATCCCAAATTCGAATCGCACTCAAGCTAAAAATCAGTCAGTCCGGACCCTGCACTGTAATTGGAATTAAATTTCTGTTGTCGAGTATAACAAATAAATAAATAAAAACAAATGTATCTCAAAAATCACTCAATTCAATATCGAAATAATGAATATTTTTTCGTAATACAAACAATTTATTATATGATATTATACAAGTAAATTTAGTTAAATATTTAATGTAATATAAAACAAGCTTTGGTTTAGAATCAGGTAATGATTGCATAACAAAAAAAAAATGTTTCCATTAAATACTAATAATATTTTATTAAACTGTTCTCCCACTGACAACAAACTGTCAGAAAAATCCAGCTAATAACAACCGAAGACATCAAATGAAAAATTCTTAAATGCCATGAAAATTATAGATTATTTTCCGAACTACCTATCATTAAATCGTATGTGGAAGAATCATCAGTAGTACATGACACACGTCATATTAATCAACTTGAAACACTGCTATTGAATACTGTAATGACGGACTTTAATAATATTAATTATTTAATTACATGATCGTGACTTAAGGGATGTCATTAATTGTGAGACGTGGACAAATTGACAGAGTATAAAAAGTGGGAAAAGGTGGTGATAAGTTGACTGTTGTTTGTGAAGCTAAGAGAGAATACAAAATGTTGAAGTTGGTCAGTTTTGCTGTGGTGCTGATTGTTGGTTGTTTGAAGGGGACTACAGCAGATGAACCGGTAAGTTTGATTCGAAAACTTTTCCGTAGACGAATAACATTAAATGGTTACTTGTATATCGAGAGAAGAAAATGAACATTTCTTTTGAGGTGTGGTTTTATATAAAGCACCTGAGGGAAGAATGACAATTTGTTCACGAGGTATACATATATAATTTTATTTCTATCTTCTATATAAATGACACTTTAAAGGTATTTATGGTAACTAAGTAAAAAAATAATTACAGCGCGTAGCTCTAGAAAATTGTCATAAAAAGAAAACTAATAAAAATGATTTAAAAATTATTTAAAAGTTATTACTTGCAGCATCTGCAATATTTTGTATATTTTTTTGGAAGTATTCGTTGGGCATTAAATTCATTTAGGGGTATATTCTGTTAATTATTGACGGAAGTTAAATGTTCAATCAATACATATTATATATTTTTTGTACTCGTAATCTTCAAAATGACACTTCCCGCACGCAACACTCAATCTGGAACAAGTGCTTCCCGATCGACTCGACTGTAAAAATTGCAAAAAACACTAGCTGTTGGAACATTCTAAAATTAATCTGTCTTGATAATAATAAAATCTAATTTGTAAAACACAACTTCCCTGAATTATCCTTTATTAAAAATTTGGGAAATTAAAGAAATTTGCAAAAATTCTTTCAACATTTGTCGGCATTAGTACCATCTATTTGACAACCTCTAAACTAAAGACGTCATTGGAACAACTTCTTGCAGATTGTAATCAAACAAAAATATATAAATAATAAGAAAATATATATATTGTGGAATATAACAACTTAGTTTAATGGAAAAGTAAGATTATAACAACATAAAATGCTTAAATTAATTAATCTATTTTAGGTTAGGTTGAACTAAAAAACAATATTTTTAGATTGGAAAGAGCCACAATAGTTACAAGTGTTATTATAAACATTTATAGTAAATTATTTACCATTAGAAATCGAAGTTTCTGGAGCAGCTTGGTTTTCAATTGATAAAGATTGTGTATAATTTGCAGATTGTGGTATACTCACACAAGTTGAAATTAAAGATGTATTTTTTAAATACCAATACTCGAACAAATAATATTATACAAACTACGGGCGTGAAGACGTCTTCCGCTCATTCGCGGTAATAGACACTCGCTCCTTGCAGTCGCTTGTGTTTTAAAAATGCGGTTATGAGGGAACATCGTCTTCCCGCACTTAGTTCGTAAATAACTATAGTAACGTCTAGTGTTATTTGATAGTTTTAAGGGGCGTCTTATTTAGTTTGTGCTAAGTTTGTCAATAAGTGTTTTTTATAGTACCCACCACCAGAACTGTACGAAATCATCAACCCCCTCCACGAACTTTGTACCGGTAAAATTGGCGTCACAGATGGTAAGTTATCGAAACTATTTAATTAATTAACAACAATAATCATTAAGATCCAAAAATAGATATTTACAGATATAATTAACATTCTATTTAAACTTATTATACCAATATCCGCTTAAGCTACTTGATAACCACGAAATTAATTATGCTAATTAGTATCTCTCTGTTTTTAGATGAAGTGAAAAATTACCAAATTACGGATAATTCCGACAAAATGATGGTAAGTGCCTACGCAGATTCTTAGCGCGTATTTTCGCACGTCAACAAAAAAGTTCCGTGTTCTAAGATTAATTAGTGAAACAAATAAATTAATGATGAAATATTGAGGCGTTTAGGACGATGAGGCCTTCTAGTGAAAATGCAAGGACGCGATGATAAATTATGATACTAGGATATTACATATGTGCAATGGGATTTATTTTGTTTTGTAAAAGCTGTAGTATTCGAAGAGTCACTTTGTTTATAGTGAGATATTTAACTAATGGTTTTTTGAAAGATCAGAACTCGAATAAAAAAAATAGGGCAATTATTCAAATTATCACAGTAGGTGCACATTTAAATTGCAATTTATTTTTTTCCAGAATCGTTAATCATTTAAATTATATGAATTTGATTCTAAATTGATCCAGGTAAAAAATATATAAATAGCTATTTATTTCTGTAGATAGTCATTTATTTCGTATAAAATGACTATTCTAGTATACAGGGTGTTTCAGGACTAGTGTAACAAACTTTAACAGCTTATTCCTGAGGTCATTTTGAGCCAAAAATGTCATATGAACATAGGTCCTATTCCTTCTATTTACCAAAATACAAGAGGTTGAAGTTTTATAAATAACACGAATTTTCAAATTTTTGTAATCAAGATACTTTCGGAAAACAAGAGTTTTATTGAAAAGTCATTTTATTTATTAATATTAACATGCATACGAGTTCAAGGTGCTCATTTTGAAAACTTGCTGTAATTTTTTTTAAAATTTGTTATCTTATTCATTTTATGTTTTGTTCTCTAAATCGTATTCGTTAATATTAATAAATAAAATTAATGAAGACAAATAGGGTATGATTTTTCAATAAAACTCTTGTTTTCCGAAAGTATCTTGATTAAAAAAATTTGAAAATTTCGTGTTATTTATAGAACTTTAACCTCTTGTATTTTGGTAACTAAAAGGAATAGGACCTATGTTCATATGACATTTTAGGCTCAAAATGACCTCAGGAATAAGCTGTTAACGATTGTTACACTAGTCCTGAAACACCCTGTATATTTACCTACCTACTGTAATATAAACAAAATTTAATAAAAAAAGAAGTTTTTATCTGAAAGTTAACCTTCAATACATATTGAATATTGAAAAAAAAATATATTTGCACTATAATTTTAACGGTATTACATAATTCAGTTCTATAATAGTTATTTGTATATCTAGGGAAGAAAGTGAGAAACTTTTTCTTGAAGGTGCAGATTTATTTCCTAGCCTAACACTTTCTTCCCAAGGTCCATATATGAATTTTTCACTACCCTATCAGAAAGTAAATTTTCTGAAGTCTATTAAAAATTTAGACCATATTTATTATTTATTCTCCTGGCAGGTGTTATCTGCTAATAACAAATCATACCATTGTTTTTCAATTGCCATGGATATATCTTTACTTTCCGTCCCTAGGAATAAAAAATACAATTATCTTCTTTCAATTGAGGGACGAAAATGTTACTTTCTGACAGAACCGTGAAAATAAAATATTGTATTGTTTGGCATTCTTAGAATATTGCCTGCCTCGGTTCACAAGTACATTTTTTTATTTGCCAAACATTTAGGTTTAAGTATAACCATTTTTATTTTGTTACAGTGCTACATGGAATGTTTAATGAAAGAAACTAAATGGGTAAGTTATATCTCAGCATTAATATAACAGATCGATACCTTACCCTTCAAACCATCTATAAAGCCTGGTTATTATAATAATTTTAACAGCATTTTTTAAGTAGCTACTTACAAATATGAATCTGCAATTGCAAATGTATCATATCCAGCTTAAATCAAAGTGTGATAAAGAGAGTACAACTCTTA
Organism: Pterostichus niger; assembly: GCA_947425015.1. Taxonomy (NCBI): domain Eukaryota; kingdom Metazoa; phylum Arthropoda; class Insecta; order Coleoptera; family Carabidae; genus Pterostichus; species Pterostichus niger. The sequence continues at coordinate 35,691,211 of OX380340.1, read as the reverse complement.
ATAGGTGTATTTTGGCTTTGGTTCATTTATATCAGTTCAGATAAAATCGCATGACTAACTAAAATGTACAAACTGATTGACCTACGAAGGTGCATTACTTCAAACTGATTCTTATTCACTAATGCTAGTAGTGGGTCAAGTAAGCAAAGTAATCCACTCAAATATAATGACAAGTAACTGACCTGTTTTAGTTAGTCTAAATTAAATCTAATGCAAATTGCAAAAAACGAACAGTTTAATTCTTAAACGAGGTTTAGCTAATCTTTAATTTTGGTTTAGTTAAATTAAATTAAACCTTTTTTTGAAAAAAGTTTTAAAAACCTCTAATATAATCTTGGTACCTTTAGATTTTTGGAAAATGATTTGGATTAACTTTTTCAAATCAGATTGGAATAAGATTAGTTAAAAAAAATTTAGACTCGGGTTTTTAATAAAAAATATATAAAATTTAAAATAAATAAATATATCAATACGCCTTTTACCCCTTACTGAATGTGGCACGGTGGTAAGTGATATATGATACTCTCCGCAAAATAAAATCCTCCAAAGATGTTGATGGAGAACAAGCCACAGGGGTAGTTTTAACGTGGTGAATCTTATTTGTCGGCTAGCTACCACTGAGCCACCTTTTTAATTAGAAGATACCCTGTAGACATATTACTGACAAATATAGTACTGTAGTGACGCATAAAGCGATGACGGTATAACCGATACTAATTCCATCACAAAAATGTAATTCCGTTATAAAATTTCCTTTGAAACCCACCTAAAAATTTCCCAAAAAAAGAAATACCTTTCACGTCGTCATAGTAACCGTTCCACAAAACAACCATACATAATGCTACCGCCACCATCGACACCACCGCCGCCGCAGAGAATGTTAAAGTTGGCCTTGCCACGCCAAGCACTCTACATATTACACTGATTTCATTTGCCAAACGACTTGACTACGCAACGAACAACGCTATCAACTATCGAGACTTTTTACTCATCGACGTCTGCGTCTGCAGCGGTTGCTGATGATGCGGTGGCGACCGTCAACCAATTCAAAATCAATTCATGAAATGTTATATACCAAGAGATGGTGAAGAACATGGATTTTGTTCTTTAATTTAGTTTGGTACTTACTTCTATTTAGCAACAAGTGAACTTATTTGTGCTATTATTGAACTTCAGAATTTTTACTAACGTTTTAAATAAGCAAACCCTAAGCTCGTAGAATTAACGCTTCACATACGCAAAACTTTATATTTTGCATAATATGCTCTATCAAATTCTTGAAACATTCACTTACCATTTATTCAACAGATTCACCCTGTAAAGACAATTAGATTTTGTTCATTTTTTTGTATTGGTTTTTGTATTTTAAGTTGATCTATCTTTCTATAGCAGCAATTGATTTGAAGCTATTATTAAATGGTCCTAGTATTTTCAAAGACGATTTGTTTTGTTATAGATGTCACCGGACGGAGAGATTCAATATAGTGTAATTAAAGAGTTCTCGCATCCCAAAATTAGGGAGCTACTTCTGGAAGCAATCTCTAAATGCATGGAGATTGATCGTAAGTTTAACATACGTTATGTCTCGTATAAAAATGGTGTAGGACAAACTTTTGAAACATTCACTAAACATTTATTCATTAGATTCATATTGACACATACAAGCTCATCTTATCTTTTGTTCACGCAAAATACCTTCAATCATGTCCATGCAATCTGTCATCCTCAATTTCACCATTATACTAGCTGTCAAATAATAAAGACAAAATTTACTTGCAATTATTTTTTGCTAAACTTTCCTATTCTGTAAAAGCATGCTTAATCCATTATCATAATTCCTTTCATACAAACTTGTGTCATGATTTGTTCATGAAGCAAACCTTCAATCATATCATCCATTTATTCTTCACTCCACACAATTTCTCACCCTCAATTTGAACAATATACTAGCTGCCAAATCATAGAGAAAAGATTTGCTGAAGATATCATTCTATATTTAATCTTTACCAAACATTCTTATCATGTCATACTGATCTCATGCATAATTTCTTTTATGCAAGATCATCATTTGTTTATGCAACAGCCTTTTAATCATATTCATTCATGTTATTAATTATTATAGATATATCAATTTTATTTGATTAAAAAGCTTCTCTAAAACATAATGAAATTTGTCATAAATAAATTCAATCATGAAATTGTCAAGCAAGGAGTCAAACTTAAGGAATTTTTATCAAAATTAGATCAGCACTATTTTGTGTAGAATCCTGTTCTTAATCTGTTAGTAAATTTAATAATTTATACATTTCTGTCAAAATATTCTCATTTTCTAAAATTTATATATTTTATTTACGATTATTTGGTATTGAGTTAGGTCATTTCTATTTTGTGTAGCTGGTCTTTTAGTCAGACCATAATGAATTTTAATTTATTTTTAAATCAACTTTATTTGTATTGATGATATAATAACTGTCACAATCGTTTTCATTTTTCATTATTTTTAAATTAATAAACACAGAACTTATTAAAAAAACTAACAATATTTCAAAATAAAACATATATTTTATTAGGTATCTGTTATTGTAACTATTCTAAATTTAGAATATACGAGTACTTCATGGTTAAATTAGTACCTAAATAACCTGGCGTTTCTACATTTGACGTGAAGGCAATGCAATTTTCTCAGTGTATTAGATCATACGTCCACTCCTTGGCGTCAACACGGGAAGTAGGTATTAACAATTCCGCGTACGCTACAATTAATTAAACTACGAATCTAATAATAAGTCCAGAACACGCAAGAGATATTTACTCACATTGAATTTCCCTGCGGCGCGGTATCCAGTTCACATTTAGAATATTTGTCACTCAGACTCAATTCTTTCACTTACAATATTCATAAACTTTTTGTAAATTCTTTGACCTTACATTCATGCTGCAGTCTCTCGGTCTTTCACTTTTTTATTGTGCTAAAAGTCAAATAGCTTATAAAGTCCATTTAAGATCGCCTTTGAAATGGCTGGAATGCTTCTGTGTGCTTATGCGTTAAGGAGGCTTTGAGACACTTGATATTGACTTACTGATAATTGAACTGAAATGTACAATTAAACTTAATGACGTTGGTAAACTGAAGGTGAAGGTGAGCTTTTGTTTTAATGAATCGATTGTTTATAGTTGCAATAATTGAAAGTGTGAAATAAAAACATTCAGGCTAATGGCAAATTTGGACTTTAATGTCGTCTTGCACAATTTGAATGGTTTTAAATATTTCATTTTATTTTGCTTCTCTGCTCAACATGAATTTAAAACATACATATATTACTGGCAGACTACGGAATCTAGGTACTGTACAAAATTCCCAATGTAAACATTTTATTATTTTCCACTTATTTGTTTTTATTACGCATTATTGGCGACGCTTGTTTCATTCGCTAGTTTTGTTCGATATTAGATTAAATTATTCCGCATTTCATACATTAAAAAAAAAAATAGAATTTGTTCTTGGCCAGAATTATTTTGTTGGCGTCAGTAGAACAAACATATCACTTTATATGTGTTTTTGGCAAAAATTTGCAAGATTTAATATTGCACTTCACATTATGCCGGTGTTACACACCTAACCTAACTAGAATCGCATTAATACTTGAGACATTTACTGAACATTTATTCAACACATTCATCCTATAAATAATATCGACATAACATGGCTATCTTGACTACTTACGTTAACTTAATAAATTTAGAATCAAAAATAAATAAATATATCATCATGCCTTTTAGCCATTACTTGCTGTGGCATTCTGCTGTAGCAGACATCGGAAAAAGTGATGTATCTTGCACATTTGTACATTAGATTCATCATGCAATTAATCTTCGCCAAACATTCCGAACTTACGAGTATTAGACTTGTGCACCATCCAAATTCATAATTTCTTTCATACAAGCTCATCTCATCTTTCGTTCACGCAACATCTATCCATTTATTTTTTCCTAGGACTTCAACTAAATCTCTGATTCGACATTCGTTCCTCACGCCTATATCATTTTAACCGACATGCACCCTCTCTTCTAACAATAATCTTCTCATCCCGCACTAATCACACATTTAATTTAAAGATTATAATTAGTTTCTTGTCTCTTTCTTTCAAAATTTCATAGTTTTATAAAACATTGAAACCTTAAACTTTGAAGAATCTGATCTTTTAATACTTTTTGTAAAAATGAATCTTAATTAAATAAATCGCTCACCGCATTAAATCAGTTGATAATTAGTATCTTGCTAAATATTATTGCTAATTAACATTTGATTATTAAACCTCAGATTTCAGCAGAATGTTCAATTACCAAAACTAATTAACATTTGAATTTATAACTACTGTAAAATAAGTTATAAATAAGTAAAATAAAAGTGACCAGCAATGACTACATAAATTGTTTAAAAATGTCTGCCCTTTAAGTCTTATCCCACAAGATGATATAATAATAATAATAATAGCATATGAGATCATGTTCCATATTTCAATACCTAGAATTCGTTTTATAACCTGATATTAAATAACATTTAATTCTAATTGTTTAATATTCCATAGCAAGTAATAAATAATTGTAGGGCCATTATTGTCATATCTCGTTAACGTTATTGTTTCATTCAATGTGAACAAGATCATTTAAATAATAAAGTCAATCTACAAATTAATTTTTATTACAAATAATCAATAACAAATTTTAATATTCATTTGATTGTATAGGTGGAACAAAAGATTGCGAGTTGAGCTACAACTTCAACGTGTGTATGCAGAAAGCTGATCCAGTGGTAAGATAATACAATTGAGTGTCTGGGCGATTATTTATTTGTTGAAATCAATTATTTTTTTAAATTTTCAGCACTGGTTCCTACCTTAAGGAGTTGAATAGCAAGGCTGTAAGATACATTACGTATAATTATGTTTTGTAATAATATAGAATTATTGTAGATAGTACTGATTTGTCATGTAGGATAATGTTGTAATACTGATTCATTGTTTAATTTAATGATATGTATTTGCTTGTAGTTTAAATATATTTTAGTGATTACTGGCATTACGTTTTTTTAATTTGTTTCAATAAATGAATGATTAGATTATGTGGAACTTATGTCGAATGAAAGATTGGTGAAACAGGGTAATTGTTAGTGAGATATTGTGTGGACGATTTAGGATCCCTCTGAATAAATGGATGGATATGATATCTACCCCTGTGGCTCCCCCTCCACTAACATCTTTGGGGACCGCACTTCACGCGAAGAAATATATCACTCACCGAAATCTGATTCGGCAGAGTGCCACACCCAATAATGGGTAAAAAACGTGATGATATATTTATTTTATTTATTAATTAATAAATATCCTAACATTATTTTCGACTTATGAAAACTATCAAGGAATTTAAAAAATGTTTTAAGGGTTCCTGCTACCCAGTTGAGTTAGAGTAACCACATTTAAATAAAGTCTTCCAAAATTTTCCAACAAACAATCAAGTGTGTTGAATCAGTTTTCTGGTTTTAATATATTTTCTTTCTTTTTGAATAAAACGATATATCCCATAATTTGAGTGTGATACTAATCCCGCAGGAAAATGTATTTTGTCAATTTATTACTATTCGATATTAGCGTGATATTATATATGTATTTTTTAATTCAACCTACACACAGCTAAGCTGAGACAAATTATAAAGTTTATGATACGTGATCCTTCATAAATTTGAAATAATTATCACCTGCTAAAATATATTTCAACCTCGACATTAAAATCTTCATTTTTGTTTTTGTGAATATTTATTAATTATAGGCGTTGACCAATACGTAGGTGGTAATTAAAAATTAAAGGTAAATAATAAAATGAGAGTCGTAAATCAAGTAAAATTTGGTGCGGACATATTTAATTATTCGGCAATAAAATCATACTATAATTTTGTTTAAAACCATAAGAAAGAGCATTAAAAATTGATTTAAATTCAATTCTGTGAATTTTAATTAATAATAGGTGTTGTCTGATAATTAAAAATTAAACTTAGATAACGAAACTGTTCTCGTAAATCAAAACAAATACGCAGATGTTGAATGATTTAATTATTGGAGTAGTGTAGTAAATAATATTTCGTGATAATTTATTACGAAAATAAAATGAAATATCATATCGCTCTATGAGAAAATAATATAAACTATTAATCAATAAACGAAAACATAAATAAATTTTGTTAAATTCGGAAGCAGATTAAATACCAAAATAATATGTAAATGCCAACACGAAAATTAAAATGTTTGTTTACATTTAAATCATAAACTATGAATAAATTCAAGAAGGACAAACCCACAATTTAGAACATTAAATTTGAATCATATAAAGGTGTGTACAATATAAAAATGATAAATACAGGTAATTCAAAAATATTTTTCAAACTATTAATAATTTAAATAAAATAAAATAAATATATCATCACGCCTTTTATCCATTACTGGGTGTGGCACTCTGCCTAAGCAGATCTCGGTAAGTGATATATTTTTTTCGCGTGAAGTCAAATCACGGCCCCCAAAGATATTAGTGGAGGAGGAGCCACAGGGGTAGATTTAAATTGGTGAAAATTGTATGTCGACTGTGGAGATCGAACCAGGGTTCTGAAGATCCACAGGCCGACTTGATACCACTGAGCCACCTACCCCTTCATAATAATTTGATGGATTTAATTTAATTTTTAATTTTAAAAAATACCAAAATTATAGGGAGGCTCTAATATAGCAGGAAAATGAGGTTTCCATAGAAAAAATGGGCAATGGCCACATTAGTACCACTAACCAGAATCTAAAAAGTGTTCTTTTAAATGTTAAAAACCCAGGAGGAAAATAATATTAAAGTTGTACATCACGCAAGAGTCACGTGTAGTTGTTTATTTTCTGTATGGAAATCAGTTCTTTTCTCACTTAATAACCGGCAGTAGTAAGTCGTTAACATTAACCGTATCACCAGCAGCACCGAAGTATGAGCAAGACAACAATATAAATCTCAAGGATAGAACTACCTACCGCCTGCATGCATTAACATTCATTAAACCAATTCGCTTTTTATTACTCTGCGACAGTTGGCTACGAAACAACTGAATTTTGACAGTCTTGCGTCGCCATTTTGTGATTTATGGGAGGTTATGTGCGAACGTCATCTGTAATTAATTAAATTATAGCGGAGATTTTGGCTTCGGTTTGGTTTTCTAATGCGCAATCATTAAATCATATGGAATTACCGAAGAAAATTATTACTTTGGTTGGATTTATGTGACTCGAACAAAAAATTGGGTTAGGAAAAAACAAATAAAGATATCAAAAAGTAATTAAAATGTCTGTGCACCAATTATTTTTAATGGTTAATCAAGTGAGATAATAACTTAGGATCTACTTAATACCTAGATTTAGTTGTTTCAAGGAAGTCGACAATTTAAATTTTTAATGAAAGTTATAGAAATTTTCGTAGGTTTTGAATCATTATGAATATTTATTTCTAATATTGTTGTTAGCATTTTTATTGTCATTGTTTTTGACATCAAATTAACTAACAGCTAATTAATTTTATTTATACAAGATCAGGCACTACCATACACTTTAGGAAATATGGAATAGAAATTATTTTTTGCGACAAAATTTTATTTCCTCAACTAAGAGAAGAAAAGTAAAGCTGTATCTATAGTAACTGAAAATTAGTGCCATACGAGTGTCTTCTATCAAGAAAATAATAAATCTTAACTAAATTTCTAATTTATTTCTGAAATATTACTTCGTAATAAACTAGTGAAAGAAATTATATGTATATCTCGGGAAGAAAGTATCATTCTTCCCTCAGGTAATCTATATCCTTCGCTTTTGGTTTCGAGAAATGAAACGGCACCATCAGGAAGAAATGTCTCATACCGTGATATATCTATTTATACAAGATCAGGCACTACCATACAATTTAGGGAATACGGAATAGTAATAGTTCTACTTGAAAAATCTTTTTTACGACTCTATCAGAAGACAACATTTTAATTCCTCAACTAAGAGAAGAAAAGTAGAGCTGTATCCATAGCAACTGAAAATTAGTACTATACGAGTGTCATCTATCAAGAAAATAATAAATCTTATCTAAATTTCTAATTTATTTCTGAAATATTACTTCGTAATAGAGTAGTGAAAAAAATATGTATATCTCGTAAAAAAAGTATCATTCTTCCCTCAGATACTTTATATCCTTCGCTTTCGGTTTCGAGAAATGAAACGGCATCATTTGGAAGAAATGTCTCCTACCGTGATATACCTATTTATACAAGATCAGGCACTACCATACAATTTAGGGAATACGGAATAGTAATAGTTCTACTTGAAAATTCTTTTTTACGACTCTATCAGAAGACAACATTTTAATTCCTCAACTAAGAGAAGAAAAGTAGAGCTATATCCATAGCAATTGAAAATTAGTACCATACGAGTGTCATCTATCAAGAAAATAATAAATATTATCTCAATTTCGAATTTATTTTTGAAATATTACTTCGTAAATAGAGTAGTGAAAAAAATATATGTATATCTCGTGAACAAAGTATCATTCTTTCCTCAGATACTTTATATCCTTCGCTTTCGGTTTCGAGAAATAAAACAGCAACATTTAGAAGAAATGTCTCATTACATACCTACAAATAATTGTTAGAAACATGTTTTTCAGCGAAGAAATAAAGCTAATTAATTCGTAAGTTATTAAAACTTGACCTCATTTATCAAATGGGAAGAACTAACAGATCTCATTTGTCAAATAAAAATCATAGTGTACCGAAATCATAGCATTCAATGCACAAACTTTATTAACTGTGTTATGTATAGGAATGTGTATATTCAATGTCCATTTGCTATGTGTGTGTGTATGTATTTTTTTTCTAAAAATGCAGTGATTTATTAGAACTGAACAAACATTTTATTAATAATTGCTACTAATAATTAAATTAATTCGTTCTTATTGAATTATTAAAAAGATAAATGCATATAATAAACTGATATATTATTAAAATTAGCCTAGGTTCCTTTTCCGATTTTTTTCTCGTGTTTCAAGAGTTTGTCTCAATGTCATATAGATATAAATCTCAATTCAGCGACAATCAAAATTTATAGTATTTGACATATTTCACCTACGGCTAGCTTATTAATAACCGTGTAATTAATAAATGTCACAGAATAAAAATAATTAATACTTTATTTAAGAATCCCAAATATGTAGTTCCGACAAAATTACAAACTTTTTAACATGTATAACACATTATGTTCACACGTTTTCGATGTTTTGAAATATTTTTAAAAGCTGAATACTATTGAATGATAAATCGTGCAGAATTAATTTAAATTTATGAAACATGTGCCTGCCTTTCTATTTTTTATTTATCTAAAAATTTATCTCTATATTCATAAAATTCCCTTTCATTATTAACTTGACAGTATCGTATATTCAAATCTCATATATTTCAATTTTAAATACGTTATACCTTCAAATTCAAAATATTACAAGTAGATTTCAATTTATCATTCATCGTTCAATAAATCAATATATTTTCTGTCAATGTACAGAACGAGTGGTTAAAGCAATAATAATAAGAAAACCATGAAAAACCGGAATTTAATTCAAGTAATTTTTTATAAAATAAATTATACTTGCTTGGCAATGGCAAGTGCAATATAATATATGATTCATAACTTCGGTGCAGAATTTGATTGCAACTTGTATTTCAAGCAATTTTGTCCCAAATTAACTGATTTTATAAAAATATAAAGTAAAAAACACTTGGCTATGTTTCACAAAATTCAACCTCCAAGTCACCTTATGAGAGCATCGTCAGAGGCTGGCCAGCACAGTTATATTTTTATTAAACCTTGTTTCACCAAGTGTTGGATGACAATTAATTTTGTCTTTGTTGTTATTTAAATTGCTATTGCGTAGCTTTCCCTTTTTTTCGGTAGATGGCATGACCAGTTCCACAAAACTTCTCATGTCATCTTACTAGTTTGTTAGAGATCTTATTCTCTGCTGGCACAGTTCTTCGTCACCATCTTCTTCACATGAACTTTGTTCTAGGTGAAGAAGTGAGTTATACCATACTGATGAGCTCTAATAAGAGCGAAACGCGTCTATGGTTACTAACTGAACTGTGCTGGCCAGCCTCTGACGATGCCCTCATAAGGTGACTTGGAGGCTGAATTTTGTGAAACATAGCCAAGTGTTTTTTACTTTATATTTTTATTAAACCTTGTTGTTAACTGATTTTCCATGTTTATTTATTTATTTATGTTACGCTGTACAACAGGAACTTAATCTCAATTACTGTACAGGGTCCGTACTCACCGAACCGCAGTGTGGAAGTTTATATAATTTTTAGCTTGAGTGCGATTCGAACTCGGGATCTCCGGATTCGAATTCCATATCGCTATCCACACCACCGTACTGACGGATGTTAAACACATATGGTCAGATTTTAATGTTATCAACTATAAATTCTCTGTACAGCAATTGTGATTAGTTTCCTGTTGTGCAGCGTACCAACTAAAAAAATTCGTTTGGAATAATTACGTTGCTTACATTAATATTTAGTTATACAGTAGAAATTAATTAATATTACCTGTTAATTACATTTACATTTCATAAAAGAAAATGAAACATAATCACAGTAGTTATACTGCATTTTTAGCCATGAAAATCACCGGTAACTAATTGACAACAGTAGCAACAACACATAAAAAGTAAAATTTATGACGAATAAACATCAACAGGTCATGTTGTAAATATTTTATTGAATATATCGATTACGATTGTTGTTACATTGAAAAGAAATGCAATACAGGTGCACCATGCAGTGTTTATATGTTGTTCATGTCAATAACAACAAGAATGTTGCTTGTTGTAAATTATAGCACATTCTTGAACTGTGATTATACTGAGAATTTATGCATCTTTTTGTTTTTACATTTTAGGTTGATTTTAAACATGTGTTTTAAAAGAATAACATTTGTTTTACATACAAAAGAGTATGTTAAACAGTTAAACAATTATCTATTATTTTTAAGTTGTTTAAAACAACATGGCATGCAGTAAATAAAAGAAAATATATTTAATATCATTTAGGAGTGACAGGTGTACTATTAAACTTATCTTGGAATGCGATCTATGAATTAATTAGAAGATATGCAAATATTACATTTGATTTGAATCTTCTGTTACTGTTAGGTATTTTTATGTGTTTTGGAAAGTTTATTTTTCCTACATAAAACGCGGAATTGTATTAAATAAATCCTATGCAACTAGAAAAACTATATTTACGTAGATACGATATTTTCTACATAAATTTTTTTTTTTTAAGAGTACTTTATTTTAAGGTACGTTTTATTAGTGACAGTCTTTAAAATGGTTATGTCGGCCGCTGATATTGACAATGTCCGTTAAAACTGCTAAAATAACAAATATTTGTTGGAATTAGTAGAGTGTGTAACTAATAGGAAAAGTGATATATTCCCGGACGATGGTAGCAGTTCTGAAACGTTATTTTTTTTCTACGAGGTACAAATACTATTTTGTTCCCGATCGAATTATACAAAAAATAATCGTCACTTTCCCGGCCTAGGCTGAAATAATGAATTTGGTGGATCAAACACAAGGCGGAAATAGTTATTTTTGATTCTAGATTGCGAAATGTTACTTTTGCATTCTGCAAAAGCATTTCGCAATCGAGTATCAAACAACGTTTTTTCGAAAATTATGTCCCAAAATTAGTAATAATGTAATGAGAAAATTTTGACGTTTAGGATTAATTAATGTGACAGCTAATGTCTCCATGACAACAATGTATGTAATATAATTACTATCAAATCTGGTATTCTCTGACCAGCAATTGACAGCTGGTTGGCAATAGAAACCAAACAAACGTTCTAATTTTTTTCTGCGATTTATTGGGATTCGCATTGCATTTTTCAAGAAACTATTCCAGTACACCAGTTAGCTTCCTCAAGCGGGATAAATATGAATAATTGCTCAATTGGAACATTAAATATAAATTTAGTTAAAAAATAGAAGTATTGTTTCTAAGTAAAAAAATTAAGTGACAAATTTCATTAAATTGTGAGCCTTTCTTCTATTAAAAAATTGCAGGATGCAAAAGCCTTTTGCGTTCTGTGAACAAAAAAAAACACTCATTTCGCGTGTTGATAGTTGTCATGTAAATTTTATCTTTGACAGTTTTCGAAAAATGTAATTTTTCGTTCGATTGGATAAAAATAAATTTTGTTGAACCGATAATTATTCAAACAATATTTAGTTACTAGCATTATTTCTTACCACAATGTCAGAAATTGATATGCATTAGCAGTTAAATATGATTTTTCCGATAAATTATTTTATAAATGTTCGAGTAATGATAACGTCAGTAAAATGAAGAAAAAGAAACAGTAAAATAGTATTAATAACTATCTAAGTTGCAATCCCACAGTATTCTACAAGAATAATAATTTTTTTACGAGTTTTAAATGAGTGTATAATGTGTTAGCGATGATTTATTTCGCTATTAACTTTTAATACTTTTCTCATATAAATATAAAATATCATGTCAGTCGATCAGCCAATGAGCAATTTATCCATACAATAAAATCACGCTCTGTATAACCTTGTGCTGTAATTATTCACACAGTTCACATGTAGTCAGTTTCTTATAGACTTATAGTCCACTATAGCGTTATTAACGCCCAACTCCTCGGGGCTATTAGCTTAGCGCAACACTTCCCGTGCGAGGAGGAGAATAGAAAAGATATTTTTCTATGACCACTGAGATATGAGTAACTGCTTTCGGATCACGCCGTATTGAATTATATTTGTGACAATACAATCGCTGTCATCTGCCAAGTAAAAATTTAAATTTTTTATAGTATACAGGATGTTTCACAACTTAGAGCAAAAAATTAAAGAGTATATTCTGTACGACGTGCTGATCATGAAACAAAAAGAATTTTTTTTAAATCGCAAAACTATTTTCCATGTTTCCCAGTCCAATATGTTTCGTTGCCACTGCCACTGGGTGGATGATTATGTTAAAGTTATTAATTAAATAAAATTCTATTATAAATAACTGCTAATAATTGAATTGTGTAATTATTCTTTCGTAGTTGATACCTACTTCATTGTTTGTGTTCAATAGGAAAGCGAATCCAGTGCAGTACTACAAAAAATGTTTTAAGTTAACAACCCTTAATTTTTCGAATTTAAAAAAAATCTTTTTGTTTCATAATCAGCACGTCGGACAGAATATACCCTTTAATTTTTTGCTCAAAGTTGTGAAACACCCTGTATAAGAAAGATAAACTTCATTTCTTTTGTACCAGGTTCCGCCATTTGCGCTATTCAATATTCTATCGACACGCACTAAAATGCACTACATTACACTATCTTGTTATTTTTTCTTCCAATAAGACAACGAAATAATTCGTGAACCACTTGCAAATTAAACAAAGTCAAGACAATGTTTTCTGTCCACTGTATATTAAAATATAAAATCAAATCGAAAAATGTACAAAATTATTTACAGATTAGTTGAAATTTAAATAAATTGAACGACGATGGTAAATATTAACGTATAAATAAATATTATTACTAAAGTAACTAAATTACTAATTACATGGCAAAACTACATCTTGCACATCAAACAAGAAATGACTTGTCTCAATTAAAGCTAAACACCTACTGACTACTTGTTGTTATGCATATAACATGTGTACTATTATTTTTCGTTGTCAAACATTTCTAAGAATTATTTGTTCGTATTATTTGAAGCGTTTCCAGAATCCCTACAGCTTCATGGTTGGATATGATTATATCATTTAAATTCTGAATAGTTCGTAATGCATTTCGTTTCATATCGAATACAATAAGAAAAATTCGATTACAATACATAATAGTTCTTGTCGAGTATAAAGTATGTTTCTTGTCTCTTGAATGTCAGGGCTGTTCACTGTTCCTGCGTCGTGTCGTGTACCTTGAAGTCTTAAAGAAGCAAGCAAAAGCGAATTGTTGTGAGCGCAGCGCATGTAGCTGAAATGTGCATAATAAATGATACATACGTAGTTAGGCCGCAGTCAAATAACGATTACATTGTGTTGGCAGACGAATGCAAGGTTTGTGGTGATTTTCGGTTCCGGATTTTTTGCAAGGATGGTTGTCACTTGTCTTACTTGTCACTAACTTGAATGTCACAATTTTGATTACTTACTAGGAAGAATAATCATTGTTTGAAGTGACAAGAATTTATGGTAATCTTTGAAATATATAGTCTAACAATTAAATACTAGTCGTCATTCTGTTTAACAAATTTCCTAAATGGCTTTGGAGAAAAATGCTAGAAATAAATGTGATAGAATACACATTGTTGGAATTATCAAGAATTAATTTGAATTAAATAATAATTAGCTGGAATAATTGTATCTAAATGAAATTAAGTGGGATTAAGTGAAATTTGGATTTTTTTGTACAAATTTTTGGAAGCGATATTATTTCTCCGTATGTTTTTTAAAGTCTTTTCTGTAAAACAAGGAAAAACAAAAAGTAACGAAAATAAATTAAAATAGTTATTTGTGCATTTAAGACGACGTAGACTATTTTCTGAGCACACCAAATCATTACGCAGCTGAGAAGCAAACAAAATTTTTCATGTATTATGATTATTAAAAGACTTGATAGTTTATTACAAATTTAATTCCGAAATTATGGTTATTATAAATATGAATGTGTAACCAATTTATTTAGATGGCTCAATAGTATCGAGTCAGCCTGTGGATCTTGAGAACTCTGGTTCGATCCCCACAGCCGACAAACAATTTTTACTAATTTAAATCTCCCCTGTGACTCCCCTGCCACTAATATCTATGGGGGCCGTGATTTTACGGCTGGTAACCGCACTTCACGCGAAAAAATATATCACTTACCGAAATCTGCTTAAGCAGAGTGCCACACCCAGTAATGGGTAAAAGGCGTGATGATATATTTATTTTTATTTATTTATTTACAAAAAAGTTGAATTTCTAGGTCTGAAATGTCCACGTAAATGTCAACTTTGTTTGACAATTGTGTGAATAAATGTTTTAAAGTTAATCGGTATTTAAATTGCATTACTATCTGTTTTATAACCTTTTAAAATTAAAGTGTATTTTTTTAAATTTATAAAGTCAGAGGTCTTTAATTGTAATTGTTATTATTATAAATATGGAGTGGAAAATATTTAAAAATACATATTGATTTATTTTTCGGTTTAAAAACATATTAATATGAGTATTATACGAATGAAAATATGAAATTTAAAACCTTAGACACCTGATCATGAAGCAGGATCTTTTATTACTATTACTAGTCATTCATCTTTCACCCTTTTATCGCTTATCTAATTAATCTCAATCTCAATCTCTTTACAGAACAGATAACTACTGACAAAGTTCTTGAACTTTGACACATTAATAACAAAACTCTAGCGCTACCAAGCGTTCTTAATCTACACTACACACACAGAAATATACTTTACCAATACGTATAATCCAAGTGTATTATAACATTATCCACATTCTGACACCGCCCTTGAATAGAGAGGTGCGGCCAAGTTTGTGTGTCGTTCTGCGACAGAACAGTTCAAGTTAACATAGCGTTAACTTAGCACACTCTTACTATTAGTTGATTGCGGTTACCTTACACTGTATTATGTACAATAGCGTGTGCTATGTGCAAAAACTAAGGAAGTTTATAAATAAAAAAGTTAAATGCCAAAAATTGTACTTGATAACCGGATGAAAGTGTCGCAAGCTACTGAGTTACGTGCTGATATGTTATGTATACAGATTGATTATGTAACTACTATTGTTTTTGCGATATGCATATATGGCTTTAGATAATTTCAGTGTCAATATCTCAATACTATAATAATTTATTTATTACAGACTGAAATTATTCCCTCAATTAAAAGACGAAAGTGATACTTTTCATCCCTATTTGACCATTTTTATAATATAAAAATTGGGACAGAAGTAACACATTTTATCCCTAAGCTCTCTAGTGAAATATTGTGCACATTAATCGTCTAGGGGAGTTATATTATTTTGACTGTTCAGCTGTCAAATTTATGTAAAATACAATGACACAAATAAAAACCTAAGAACAGCTGCAGAAGCTAGGATTCTTCTGAAAGTACTTCGCTGTATTCTTCGTATTTTCTAATTTAGAAATATAATGTAATTTGAAATAAACAAACTTGGTTCATACGTTTTCGCTGTTAACAAGGAATTTTAGTTTTATGTCAGACTATTCATAATTTTAAAATTAACAAATGTCAAAAATATGTATAATAAGATATATTTTAAAATAACTTTTTTCGTTTTAATCTTATTTAGGTAAATAGTAAATAGTATATATGCCTCGAAAAAGAATGTCATTTGTTTCTCAAAGTTTTGTAACTCTTGCCTTCATCCTCTACAAATTACATCTTATGAAAAATGATGTATGTTTCTGCCTAGATGTATAATATACTATTTCTTTCCTAGGGAAGGAAAGTATAGCCATATTCATGGCAACTGGAAAACGACGGTATGATTTGACATTAATGACATCCAGATGACAATAAATCTTATCCAACAGGCAGATTTATAAAGAAGATTAACGCTAATACTACTTTTAATTATATCTTTAACTATATTTCATTATAAATAGTTTCATGAAACAAATGTAAACTAATACTAAATAATATTATTCTTAACCCAGGTTAAAAAATAATAATAAACTTGTTTCGTGAATAAGAAAGTGATATGAAAACAAAATAAAAATGGTAATCTCCTTTTTGAATCTACCAAAATTTTACTTTCTGATACAGTAGTGAAAAAAATGTATATCTCGTGCAGAAAGTGTAATTTTTCCCTAAGGTACTTTATATCCCTCGCTTTCGGCTCGAGAAATGAAATGGCTCCTTCGGAAAGAAATGCCTCATTTTCTTCTTCTTTATAAATAACTATTCTCTACTCTCTTTCTCTCTGTCTATCTTTCCATTAAAGATTTGACTCTGATATCTTAAAAGAAATCAAGTTATAAAGTGACGAATATTAGTCTTTGATCAAATATGGATCTCCTTGGATTTTTAATTAAAATATGATATTGGTATCAATTTTAATTAAAAATTATATTGACATATATTTCTGATACCTATGCCAATTTTTTCTAAATACAGTCTGAATATTCATGGTCCAAATCTAAATCAATGATATCTAGATCAATTAATAATGGAGCAAAATTATCAACCATATCAACGCTGCTATTACGAGTTAATGCAAAACAAAATATAAAACAACATAATAAATAATTCGCCTTTCAACGAGAAAAGTAAATCAATTGTTTTTCATAATCCAACGAGCATGACATGTACAGTAACTTATACTGTCTCTCACGCAGAAAATGTTATTTAATATTTAGCATAAAATATACACATAATGTTGGTTAGTGGCAGCAATGCAATAGTGGTTGCCTTGACTTTGAACAAAGCAGTCTGCAAACACGAATGGCTATCTCCTTATATCGTATGTGTATGCATAATCCAAGATTCAGTTTCACGATCCGTTTATTTATGATGTGTAAAAATGTTCACATGCTATACTAAATTTAAGATTGATGTAGATAATTAGATTGTCAGTATAAGTTAATAGTTATTGATTGGAATATTTGATTGAAAAAGTGTGGGTGTTGTCAAGAACATGTTATTAAAAAATTAATTCAATGCTTTGAATATTTCTTTTTGCCCTGCGTGTCAATCAAATTTGGTTTTAGATATTTATTTGCATGTATGTAATTTGAGAAACAAGAATGTACTTTTATGTTGGTAAGCTTTAAGTTTTAATTGTTTTTATGTAAATGTCAAAAAAAGTTACCGTTAACGTATGCGATTCAATTCACCCATAAAACTTATCTTTTTTGTACTGTAATACTTTATTTTATAGGTGGTAAAGAAAACTTTGACATTATTGTTATGGCAAATAATAAAAATTCTACTTTATTGTTATGATGATAATATATTCATCATCGCATTTGACAGATATATTTCAAAATATTTAAAACATTTTAATTTATTTTTCGCTGTTGGTAGAAAAAACCTCGGCTCTGTATCTCTTGTCCCAACCAAAACTTTCAATTCAAAATATGTCTTATCGCTTTTGGGATATAAATAACTATTAAATTAAAATTTATATTTTACAGTTTTTGTGAATACATCCATCGACAACGTAAGGTGTTCTTAGAATGTTGTCTACCTCGGCTATCGCTTCTATTCGAATCACCAGTCACTCATTTCACGATCTAGGAATACAAATAACTATCAAAGATGCTCCCTTCCTTTCTTATCTTTTTGATTCATTTTCTGTTTTTACAATAGAGTGTCCAACTGCAATTGTGTGGAATTCAGTTTCATAAATAAGCGCAGGAAGATACTCTCTTCCTTCCTCATCTTTTTTTAAATTCATTTTCAGTTTTTACTATACAGTGTGTAATTGCAATTGTGTGAAATGTATTTTTAAACAAGCGCAGCGATGCTGCCTTCATTTCTTATAGATTCGTTGTTAGAGAAGTGGGCGTAAGTGAAGATTTACGAAACAGGTGTACAGGAGCGAATGGATGAATGTTTGTTGCGTGATGATGGATTTTGGTTGTGAGAAAAGAAAGAGTTCGTATGGAGGAAGTGTTAATGTGGTCGAAACCATTATCGTGTGTCAGGATGAGAATGTTGACGGGTTCATGCTACCCCATTTAATGGGATATAGCGTGATGTTATGTATCGAAGTATTTATAAGAGTGTCATATTCCCTATAAAAAAATTCGTAGTACTTTTGTAAAACTGCAATCTTATTTTAAAATATTGTTCACACTTTTTAACATATTTATGACAGCCATATTTCTTTTAAAAAATTCAGAATTGTAGCAGATTTGCGAGCATTTAAAAGTCTGCTGCTGGTATAGCAGATTTCATCCTACTTACAGCAGAAATATACGATGTCAATATATATATTTTGTAGTTATTCTAACTTAGCTTAAGAAGTCAGTGACAGTTCCAGCACATATATCGTATTGTCTTGACGCTCGCATCATCGTCATCATCTGTCGACGACGATGGCGTTATGAGCTGAATGTGCAACAATTCACGTTGTCTGTCTGTTGCACAAATGTCAACCCGCGTCCTTGACAATTCCACTGTACTCCATAGCCGCACCACGTTATACTGTACCACAGTACAGCTAGAACGGCGTTTGTTTGCACCGCCTGCATGCCTGCCCGGTGCCTTTCTATTCATTTTTGTGTGCGTTTCATAATTTCATATTCCCCTGCTCACCTAGGAGAGCTATCGGTGCCTGTGTGTACCTAGTACCCAAGACACAACTCATGCAAAAATTTTTACTTCGTTAGAATTCAATCATTGATTCCTCCATATCTAAATTATTTGTTTATTGGAATCGATGCATAACATTGTTAAATCCTTTATTTTTTATTGTTTCTCTAGAAATTGCTCAGTACTGTTTTAATAAGTTTATAAAATTTGAATAAATCTGTTTGGATATTTGGCGTCCATGTTGTGACGTCCTATAGCCAGGTAGTGTTTGCAATGATCACTTATGTTATATACAAGGACTGGAACGTCACAAACAGAAACAGGGAACACTGAATGCAAAGCTTTGCTTCAAGAGGAGCTTTTTTCGAATATAATAAAATATATCATCACGCATTTTACCCAATACTGGGTGTGGCACTCTGTCTAAACCGATCTCGATTACCAGCCGTCAAATCACGGCCCCAAAGATGTTAGTGGAGGGGGAGCCACAAGGATAGATTTAATTTGATGAAAATTGTTTGTCGCTGTGGGGATCGAACCAGGGTTCTCAAGATCTACAGGCCGACTCGATACCACTGAGCGACCTACCCCATTTCGAATATAATATAAGCAATATTTTGTACTGTATACGTAGGTTCACTTTTACTTTAACATATATACCAGGGTTCGAAGATATATATCGATCGATATATATCATTATATTTATTTTGATATATATCGTCATATTTTTGCAATGATATATATCCATTATATAAAAATATGAAATAGTTTTTGAGATATAGCCTCCGGAGAAGTGAAATTTTTCGAATTTTTCAGTTTTTCTACTTTTCCGCCAAAAAAAATCGCAAAAAGCGGTTTTTTTAACATTTTCTCGAAAACCAGAAGTCATATGCATTTGAAGATTGCACCACTGGATTCAGTGGGTCAAAATACATATGTATGTAAATTTTCGTTTTAATAATCCTACGATTAAGGATTTTTAGGAAAATTAAATTAAAATCTGAAAAAACCAAAGGGGTACCCCTTAGGAAATAATTAAAAATATTAAATTGCATAAAATTGTATGATAATTTGCTTATAAGTCAATTCGGACACGGGGAATTCAACGCCGTTGAGCGCATTTCCATATCTTGTTTAGTTTTTGAGATATAGCCTCCGGAGAAGTGAAATTTTTCGAATTTTTCAGTTTTTCTACTTTACCGAGGCTATATCTCGAAAACTAAATGTGATATGAAAACGCACTCAACGGCATTAATTTTCTCGTGCTTCAGTTAACTTATAAACATAGTTTCAGCGATTTTTATTTTTTTTCTATTTTCCGCCAAAAAAATCGCAAAAAGCGGTTTTTTAACATTTTCTCGAAAACCAGAAGTCATATGCATTTGAAGATTGCACCACTGGATTCAGTGGGTCAAAATACATATGTATGTAAATTTTCGTTTTAATAATCCTACGATTATGAAAATTTGCTTATAAGTCAATTCGGACACAGGGAATTCAACGCCGTTGAGCGCATTTCCATATCTTGTTTAGTTTTTGAGATATAGCCTCCGGAAAAGTGAAATTTTTCGAATTTTTCAGTTTTTCTAAATGTGTACAAAAACTAAAATTAAAAAATAAATATCCAAAAAGTGATATTTATGTGATATATATCCTATATATCAGATATTTTGATATTTATTATAAATATCATGATATTTACGAACCCTGATATATACTATTAATATAATTGTTATATGAGAAATGAAAATAGAGAAGTATTTGTTTTCTTTTTCTGTCACTGCTATAAAATTTAACTGAAACAACTAAAATATTTATAAAAGAAAAAATGATCATCGGAAAGACGACGCGTGTAAGAAACTACATGTTACACCTTAAAAAAATTATCTCTGTTACTTCTACTTTCAAAATATTTCAATAAAATACTAATTTTTCAAATCAAATTTTTTGAAAAAAAATCTGTACAATGGATAACCGCGATTTGACGACAGTAAATTATTAACAATTTCAAATATCTTAAGTAGATATACCACCTAAAATTTTATAGTGAATTTCACTATAATTCCTTGAAACTTAACAGTTAATTACGTCACACATTCTTAATAAAATCCACGTATTAACCAATATGACTTTTATCTTTTGTAGTCCATACTGCAAATTGACTATAGAGCGTTTAACTTCACTCGAATTCAAATTACACGACAAGACCGATAAATCACGATTTATGTAACAATGTAATTGGCACTGTAACTGGCATGTGTTGTTGTATAGATAGTGTATTACAACTTGCTCACTGAACTTGACCTGGTTCGAAACCCAGTGGTCTTAATAGAAACTTACAACCGAAAATTTACATGAAATTGTCGTAATACTTGTAGATTGATAGATCTATTATTAATTTTACTGTGTGAGTTGAGCTTTAGTATTCTAGTATTCGACTTAGTAATGTTGTAAATTTCACGGATGAGATAACAACAACAAAACGTTTCTTTGTGCATTTCAATTTAAAATTACTATTTGTTTCTATTAACGCAAGTTTTAAAGACACTATAAATAAACAATTTTTCTTTGAACATGTTCTTGTAATGTTGAACGTAGGTAGACGCATTAAAATCAGTTATTCACGTAAAAAATGTCATTTGAAAGTGTGTCAACTAGATCGTGATAACATGTGCGTAAAAGGAATTATATTATCAACTATTTTTATAGTTTTAGACACTTTTAGTTTTTCGCAATGGCATTATAAATATTTAAGGTTCTAAAACTTACAAAGAAATTCAATTCACTTGCCTTTATTATAGAGAACACCTGAACAAGTATTAACAATCGAATGAAATAAATAAAACTGTTTATTGCCAATCAATTTGCAATTTGGCATATTTTATTTGTTGGTTAAATGTCTGTTGTGGTATTAAATTAATATAATTAATTGACAGATATTAATCTAGCTAATGGCAAGTGTTTTTCGATGTTAACTATTCACAAGATATTTTATTGAAAAATGTTGGACACAAAAAAATTCAACAACGCATTTTACTCTTAAATAATTAAAGAATTCTTGAGACTTTTATTCCAATATCCCAAAAAAAAATAATCATAACAATTTATTACCAGTATATGTTAGTCTTTTGTTACCAGTATTTTGTTAGTCTTTTCATTTAATGAATCAATTAAACCTGCAATACAATTTTATAAAGCATAATTAACCAATAGAGTTCAAATATGTAATAAGTAGAATTTAAATTTGTTTCATTTACTGACTGAATTATCTTAAATAGAATGCAAAGTAAAGTAATATGGAGATACTAGACCTATTACTTTCTTCTAAAGATAGTTTTTGGATAAGGGTTACAATTAAAGTGAAACATGCACCTTATTGGACCTGAAGATGACACTTAAAACTGATCTTTTTTTAAGCAGAATATTATTGTTATTATAAAACATATTAGTATATATAGTACATATTTTTCTAGACAAAGACCCAAAATATTGCAAATAAATCTATGTAATTATTAACAGAGAGTTATTTGAATCTCAAGTTTTTCACAAAATATATTGGGTGAAACATGAAAAACTGGCCATAGATGTTCAATATGAGAAATTAGTTTTTCCTTGTGCAAAAAGTGGCTAATTAATTTTAAATAATCACAAGTTTTGGATAATTAAATTTTGCTCTAAATCAGTAATCCCATCTTATTTTGAACGTTTTGTAACCGATATAATCGGATTTAAAGTTTTATAAGAATTGCTAAATGTATAAGAATGACATTTTAATTGTCAGGAAAGTTTAGTTTGTAATTTCCCATGTTAAAGGCATATGGCTAATTTTTCATAATACTGTACAAAAAAATACCAAATACGTATTTTTAAATTGTCCAGTTCAAATGGAATAAAAATGTATTGGGGTACAGAATAATAACATTTATATCCGTTTTGTAAAATTTAATGAAAGTTTTGAAATATTTTTTTATTGTCATTTGGACATTTTATGTTTTCAAATTTATTACAATAAAATTAAATTAAAAAACACTAGGTTAGTTTCAAATAATGTAAAGTTTATTTTACAATACGTATTTCGGTCGACTAGACCATCATCAGGTGAACAAGATATGAATATCTTGTTCACCTGATGATGGTCTAGTCGACCGAAATACGTATTGTAAAATAAACTTTACATTATTTGAAACTAACCTAGTGTTTTTTAATTTAATTTTATTATAAAATGTTTCAACGAGAACCGACAGTTAAATCTATCGAATTTATTACAATACTTTTAATCTTTAACTTGAAAATTGTGTCCAATATATAATATATGTTACATTTATAATAACTATCAAAGGATTCGAGTTCTGGTACTAACTATACAGATTCAAATAGAAGCATGATTCATGTTAAGTTTCTTATCAATCATAATTGATATTCAATATAAACATAATGAGCTGAATTGTCTTGTCTTTAATTTGGAGATCGTATCTTGCATCTTATTCATTTATCGTTGCATAATCTTTCCTTATATTGATATCTTTAGAGAAGGCTGCAGATTTAGACTAATAGACAAGCTCTGTTTTCGCCTGTTTTAAAAGCAGTGTATTTGGGTGTTTTAGCTATCTCTAACATGTTAAAACCGTGCTCTTAGAACACCCCAAAACAGAGCTTGTGCTATCAGCCAATGTTACAATCGAGAATTTCTAATTCCTAATATGATTTGAAGTTGAAAGTAGATGACAGTTCTAATAAACTTAGTAGTTGTAGTAAATAAGTAATGCATGAAGTAGTGTGTGTACTTACAATGATAGTGAGGAAGAGAGATATGTTGCGGCGGCTGGGACACATGTCTCCTGGCGGCAGCGTCGCTCTCGCTGGCGTCGGCACTACGTCACAGCATCGTCGCACACGCGCTTCACGCGACACAACACTCGCGGTAACACCGCCACTCACCAGTACCAACAGTGCACTGATCATGAGCCAAACAAACACAAGCGCGCACTACCAACAACACCATTCACCAACCAACACAACCAACAGCTGATGGTTACCATGGTAACGATACACATGTGTGTGCTCTCGTGCGGGGAGAACAACACATCATCATCATCATCATACACAGACAACTAGTATTTATAGACATTAGATATTCTCAATTACTGTCACATCCCTTGGAAAAAAATGTCATTTGACATTTGTATCAAATCTAACTTAGACTTGATAAAATCAATCACTTATTTGTTATTTAATTTAACTGACTTCGCTTAATGCAACCCCACTTTTAAATTTACTGATTCATGCTAAACTTCATGTCCTATAGGCGTATTTCATTTGCCATCAAAACTCACACTTAGATCTGATATTTCAATCTCCTAACATGAAATTATGAAAATTATATTAATTGACATTTTTTGTTTGTTAAATGAATATATTTATTAGGAAGTTTACAGATGGCTTTGAGGAGGTGATTTAACGGCTGGAAACCGCACTTCACGCGAAGAAATATATCATTTATCGAGATCTGCTACGGCAGAGTGCCACACCCGGTAATGGGTAAAAGGCGTGATGATATATTTATTTATTTTATTTATAGATGGCTCAGTGGTATCGTTTCGGCCTGTGAATTATAGAACCCGGGTCGACAATTTTCACCACATTAAAACAACCCCTGTGGCTCCTCCTTCACTAACATCTTTAGGGACTATAATTTGACGCCTTCTTTTACGCGAAGAAATATATCTTCTACGGTAGAGTACCACATCTAGTAATGAGTAAAAGGCGTGATGATATACTGATTTTTTTATTTTGTTATAAGATTGAAATATCGGTGTTTTACTAAAACAATTCCCTTGTTTATCATTCTACTTCACTTTATTCCCATTACTAAATTTACCGATTTAAGACTAAGTTTGAAGTAACCCCACAATCCTATATCTTTTAGTTTAATCATTTCAATTAGTCTCGTATTTTTATTTAAACTGATATAAGTGTGCAATGGCAAATGAAATACACCTTATATTCATTGTTATACAATATTCGATCTCTTACCTGACAAATAATTTGTCTGTAACTTTATTTCCATATTGATAAATAAATCTTTATTTGTTTAGTTTTAGATAAATAACAATTTCATTATTAATGTTGCATTATTTGCTATTTGGTCAACAATATTTTAAAAGTGTGGCAGCATCTTCAATTGACTATGTATCGATTTGAATGTTTTGACAGCAATGTACATTATTATACACAAGCAGCAATGATTACACTACTTATCCAGCAAGATAATTAATTTATAAAATACATTAATTTGCTTTAATTTAATTATTATTTAATTACAAGGTAACTTAATTAGATACAAATTGGGTAATATTATTATGTAGAGAGTTATTGTTAATTGTACAACATAGTAAGGTATATTCAAAAAAACTTCAACATTCGACTAATTTTATATTTATCTCGCGCAAGTTTTAAAATTATTTAGGGTCTACATTTAAGGTCCTAATAATGTCAAATAGTTCAATATTAACTACCATTTTTTATGTGATATTTTTTTACTTCTTTGCACTTTTGTTAGGAGATTAAAGTGCTCTTAAAGTAAAATGTATCAAATAAAAGATATGGAAAACTAGCTCAAAATAAAATAATTTTTGTTGGTTGAAATGACCATGTTTTTAATACAAATAAGGCAAGGTTCATTAACTTAATTAATTTAGATTCTTAAAATTGTCAAGATTTCTTGCTTGTCTATCAAATTTTTAATTGCTACTCTCTTTCTTCAAATAAATGTAATACGACCCTGACTGTTGTACGAAGGTGTTACTATAAAAATTGTAACATATGTATAGTACACGCGGATAATTTATGTATATTAGAACAAAAACTTCTGAGTAAAAGTTGGAACAATATAAAAATATCCATATTACTATTACTTCCGGTTTAAGAAAAGGTCAAAATAGATTTTGGAACGGTAGTTTATACTGTTAATATGATTTTAGTACATAACTATTACTTTTCTCCTCACCCACGAGAAAATCCCAAAATGCAATTCTACTTCCTTGGGGTAACAAAAATGCAACGAAATTTTGGTAACCTTCAAAAGAGAAGTGACAAATTCCTTCTGCAACATATCTTTTGTAATCCAATACTCTTGACATGATTGGCGCTCATCCAATCATTCCAATCCGAGGAATATGACACATGTTAAAAATTCAGTTTGAAGTACACGTAAGTTACATTGAATTCCAGTTGTCTTGTGCAAGAACGACGGTGGTAGAGACATTAGTAACCGCAGGTTGCGGCCGTGAGCTTGGCCTCAAAACTTATCTTGAATTTATATTCGTTGATATCATAATTAAATTATTACAATATTACGCGCTTTCTTTATCAAATCATTAATATGCATTGAAATATATATGTCTGAAGTAAGATCTTCTCAAGATAGAAATAATAAAAAGAACATTACAAAAAATGTATTAAGTTGAGATGGTATGGGCATGTGGAATGTATATGATGATACATTGCGTGGAAGACCTAGGAATTAATAGATGACTATGATTAAAGGTGTCTTAAGTGGACGAAAGATGATACGAGCTTGTATATAATTTTTGAATTAATAAGAAGATGAAACTAATGAATAAATACAAGCATACAATAGTTATTTGTGTATTAAGAGCGTAAAGTGATTTTTTGTTAGTCGAGCACGGTAATTGCAGCGCGAGCCAAAGGCGTGAGCTGCAATAGTGTACGCACATCATTTTTTCTACGATTGCATCTTAAAATGATTAAAAAACGTATACGTACTGAAAATAAATTCATTCTGTCAACTGTCAATATGACAAGTTTCTGTTTTGTTTGTATCCCTGGTAACTATTGAAATAAGCGCGCATTTAATGTCTTTTTCGCACTTTGCCATTGGAGACGCGCAAAAAAGATATTTTTCGATTGTTCCACAGAAAACTTCAACTTTACGATGACAAATGAGAGCGTAATTGTCAACCTTTCATAGCATTCGTAGAAAAAATGTTTTTAGTGCAAGAATGGAAATAAAAATCTAAATTTAATCTTGTAAAAATATGTTTCTGGCTAATTTTAATACCAGTTAAATGATCAAACACGAAAACAATTTATATATCCAAAACAGGAATTTTTAATTCTGCATAATAACATGTAGGTGTACATTATCATTAAAATTCCTTCATCTTGTAGTAATTAACTTAATAATCTCTAAAATAATCTCATCTGTAGATTTTAAAGTAGACGATAAAATAGTAAAAAAACACTTACCAAACATTGGCGCCAGCTACTTCAAACCGTTCGTTGACCCGCGATGCACATAGTCCAACAGACGCCTAGCGGTGTCCGGATCAATGATCATCCAATCCAGCTCTGTAAAACAAAATAACGTCGTTATCTAGGTACAAGTTTCCGGTGGCGCCGAAAATCCTAAAGCCTTTGACAAGTCCGGAATCCGACCAGATTTGTTCCAGATATCAGAAGCCTCAACATTTTACTTTTTACTACGCTGTCAATTAACTAAACATGCCTTCTGCTCGCGCTGCAATTACTGTGCTCGAGTAACAAAGAATCACTTTACGTTCTATAAATATAAATAAATATATCATCACGCCTTTTACCCATTATTGGGTGTGGCACTCTGCCTAAGCAGATCTCGGTAGGTAATATATTTTTGTCGGCTGTGGGGATCGAACCAGAGTTCTCAAGATCCACAGGCCGACTCGATACACAAATAACTATATTCTACAGTCGATATGCAAAGTAGGCATTTGCTCTTGCATTTATCAATGTAAAATGTCACTTTTCCGCTTATGCGCGACAAAACAGAAAAAAACGCTCCCTCTCCGAATTTTACCTGTAAATCAAATGTTCGTTGAACGTTACAATAACAACCAATGACAGTAAATAAACGATTTTCATTTTAGATGTCCTGTAAAGCTTAAAACTTGTAAAAGTACATTCTTAAAAAGAAAAAATAGTTATTTGTGTATTAAGAGCGTAAAGTGATTCGGCTCGCGCTGCAATAGTGTAAGAGGAACAAAGACACTTTACGCTCGTGATACACACATCATTTTTTCTGCGATTGCATCTTTAAATTATTAAAAAAAATATGCGTACTGAAAATAAATTCGTTCTCTCAACTGTAAATATGACAAGTTTCTGTTTTGTTTGTATCCCTGGTAACTATTGAAATAAGCATGGATTAATATCTTTTTCGCGCGTTGTCATTGGATATGGCGCAAAAAAGATATTTTTCTACGATTGATATGAAAAGTTGACAATTACGCTCTCATTTGTCATCGTAAAATTGACGTTTTCTGTGGAACAATCGAAAAATATCTTTTTTGCGCGTCTCCAATGGCAACGCGCGAAAAAGACGTTAAATACGCGCGTTTCCAATGGCAACGCGCGAAAAAGATTATAAATGCGCGTTACCAGGGATACAAACAAAACAGAAACTTGTCATATTGACAGTTGACAGAACGAATTTATTTTCAGTACGTATACGTTTTTAAATAATTTTAAGGTTGCAATCGTAGAAAAAATTATGTGTGTATCACGAGCGTAAAGTGTCTTTGTTCCTCTTACACTATTGCAGCTCTCGCCTTCGGCTCGCGCTGCAATTACCGTGTTCGAGTAACAAAGAATCACTTTACGCTCTTAATACACAAATAACTATTTTCGGTTGTGCCACAGAAAACGTCAACTTTACGATGACAAATGAGAGCGTAATTGTCAACTTTTCATAGCAATCATAGAAAAAAATAATTTGGCTCATGTACCTCACAATCGACAATGTACTATTTTGTGCTCTTAATACACAATAGTTATTTGTGTATTAAGAGCGTAAAGTGATTCTTTGTTACTCGAACACGGTAATAGCAGCGCGAGCCGGTGGCGCGAGCTGCAATAGTGCAAGAGGAACTACGATTGCATCTTAAAATTATTAAAAAACGTATGCGTACTGAAAATAAATTCGTTCTCTCAATTGTCAATATAACAAGTTTCTGTTTGGTTTGTATCCCTGGAATAACTATTGAAATAAGCACGCATTTAATATCTTTTTCGCGCGTTGCCACGGACACGCGCGCATTTAACGTCTTTTTCGCGCGTTGCCATTGAAGACAAGCAGAAAAGATATTTTTCGATTGTTCCACAGAAAACGTCAACTTTACGATGAAAAAAAATATTTTGGCTCCTGTACCTCACAATTGACAATATACTATTTTGCGCTCATAATACGCAAATAGCTATTATAGTATAGCTAATTGATTACAGGACAATAAAAAAACTACTTTTCTTTGGTAAATGTCTTTGTCTCTATTTGATACTAAACAAAGTAGATACCAAAACATCCCAGTACAAATTCCACTAACACTAAACCTCTCGTCAGTGGTTTATGTTCGCTAAGATCGCTATCAAGTCTCATATGTAGCAGTGTAAAGTTAGCACATGTTTCAGTGTCAGCAATCGCGATACAGTAATCGGTTTTGTAACAAGTTATGGCATTTTTAAGACGATTATAGCGCAAACACATCGTCGGATTAGGTGTGGAGTGTTGAATGTTGTTTTGTAGATGTTGAGATTTGTTTAGTTAGTTTGAGTCTGCGTCTGGCGACTAGGAGCTGGTGTTGCTGAAGCTGCGGCCAGAGAATGCTTGTTCGGGGATCTAATGATGATTTACTGGAGTTTAATGCTGTAATTAGGAATAAGGAAGATGGATATTTTATTTGAGTTATGAGTGCAGGAATTTGGATGTTGCAATGGATTAAAATTTTTGCTATTATTATAATTTTGTTTCCACACAACCTTTCATAGATTTTTAATTTATTTGTTTATTTGATACTCTGCATAAGTGAAACTTAATCCCAATTATAGTAGCTTATAGTGGAATTCTAATCACTCAGATACAATCGTACTTTTTGGTTATAAGATTAAATCAGCGAAATTTGAATGCGCGAATTCTTGCTGGACTACAACTGCCAGTAATTTACTACCTCTATTAAATTATTGTTTATTTAATTACAAAATTTTTTGATTGTCTAATAAAATTTTACCTCAGACAAAATTGTTTATATGACAGAGAATCGCTATTTATTATAGTTCTGCAAAGTTCAAATTCCTACATTAAATTTTTTGTTCTATTTTCATTTTGATTAAAAGTCAAATGATATACATTCTTGAACTATACCAGTTTTTTAAATTCATTAATTTACAAAATTCTTATCTTTGACAGTTTAATCAAAATAATATAGACAACATAATTTAATTTATGATATAATACAATTTTTGTTTTATCATTACTTTTGAAAATGATATTTCCCTCATTCAATTTAGTTGTGATAGTAACCGTTTCTCTCATTAGTAATGAAAATAAATAACTTTTATCACTAGTGAGGGAAACGTCTACTCTCACAACAAAATTAAGTGAGGAACTGTAATTTGACATGGCGACCAAGGAAACGTGATGTGCATTTGGAAATACAATTCCTTTGGTTTATATAAAATAGTTATTATATTTCTTGTATCACAATTGTAAAAATGTAATTTTTAATGTTGAATAAAATTGTATGTAACACACAGGGGAAACGACTAAATTTTCGTATTCATTTAGCAATTAAATCCTTTCCTTTCTAGTATTACAGTATGCTATTTCCATAACCCAGTCAAAAAGTTAAATTTTCTTCCTTCATTTAAGAGAAGTAAATGATTCTTTACATTCATGGTGAAGAAAGTGTTTTTTTTTGTACCCTAGGGAAGAAGAATAAAGCCATATTCATGGCAACTGGAAAACAACGGTATGATTTGAAATGTGACGTCAAGAGAATAAATCTTATCTAAATTATATTCTAAAATAGTTATTTGTATATTAAGAGCGTAAAGTGATTCTTTGTTACTCGAACACGGTAATTGCAGCGCGAGCCGAAGGCGAGAGCTGCAATAGTGTAAGAGGAACAAAGACACTTTACACTCGTGATACACACATCATTTTTTCTACGATTGCATCTTCAAATTATTACAAAACGTATGCATACTGAAAACAAATTTATTCTGTTAACTGTCAATATGACAAGTTTCTGTTTTGTTTGTATCCCTGGTAACTATTGAAATAAGCGCGTATTTTATATCTTTTTCGCGCGTTGTCATTGGAAACGCGCACATTTAACATCTTTTTCGCGCGTTACCATTGGAGACGCGCAAAAAAGATATTTTTCGATTGTTCCACAGAAAACATCAACTTTACGATGACAAATGAGAGCGTAATTGTCAACTTTTCATAGCAATCTTAGAAAAATTGTACTTTTTGATAAGGCAGAGAATATATTATATGTTTAACTCGTGAAGAAAATTATATCTCATATCTTTGTCCTGGAAAATAAAACGGAACCTTGACATACAAATAACTAGATTATTAAAATTTGACTAAAAATGTTATGATGATTATAAGTAATGCAACACATTTTCTCT
This sequence comes from Pterostichus niger, assembly GCA_947425015.1. NCBI lineage: Eukaryota > Metazoa > Arthropoda > Insecta > Coleoptera > Carabidae > Pterostichus > Pterostichus niger. The sequence continues at coordinate 35,659,323 of OX380340.1, read as the reverse complement.
TTACGCATTACACACTAAATTCTCAACAATTACACCATATCCATATTATTTTTGAACGAGCAACGACCAACGAGCAAGGTTACATTATTAATAATTACACATCCGGGGACAGGCACAAGCTACAATCTTGAACCAGGGAATGTACATGTAACACTGCAACACCTAGCGAGTGTCATATTTACTTCAATTGTCACCGCAATAGAGACAGAACAATAGAACTACAACAAACAGACACGCGTGGTTATTAACTCCTTGTGGGTTGGATAGTAAAAAAAAAACAAAACAATAACGGATGTTGAATTGATTTATTTGCAATGTAGATGATGAAAATTAGTCAACCAGAAATATAATGATGTGATTTTGTCGTTAAAACCCCGAATCAAACCACGAAGTAGCCTTAACCTTAATGGTTCGGTTAATTTGTATTTTTTTGTTGAATCATTACTAATGAAATATTCCTGAAATTGTAACTTGCTTTGTCATATTGGAAATATTTTACAACATTTTCCGTTACGGATCAATTTAAGTATTTAAAAAATTCGAGAGGGTAATTATAAAAGTTAAATTACTTAAAATTGGATAGAGTTGAATTCTGTTTATTCGTCAGATTTTGTACATTCTTGAGGCAATATCTCAAAAACTAAACGCGGTATGAAGATGCGTTCAATGCCATTAAATTTATCATGGTTCATTTAACTCATAAACAAAGTTTTAGTCATTTTTTTTAAATTTCAGTATTTTTTCCTCATAAAGCGAGTTTTTAACATTATCTCAAAAACTAGAAGACAAATTCACTTGGGGATTTTACCACTGAATAGAGTGGGTGAAAATACATATGTATGCAAATTTTAAAATCTGTAAAAACCAAAGGGGTAAATGACTTAAAATTCAATGCCATTGGGCACAACTTCATATCTTGTTTAGATTTTAAGATATAGCCTCAGGAAAAGTTAAATTCTTCTTATTCTTCAATGAATTTTTCGTGCTTCAGTTAACTTATAAATAAATTTTAAACCATTTTCAATTGTTTAAAATTTCCGCAAAATTATTGTCATTAAACGGTTTTTTAACGACATTGAATTTCTTGCATCTGAATTTACTTATAAGCAAACTTTTAAGCATTTAAAAAAAATGATTTTCCGAGAGTACCTCAATTTTCCCGAGACTATATGTTAAAAACTAAACGAGATATGAAGATGCGCTCAACGGCGTTGAGTTAAGCAAATTTTTAGCTTATTTACGATACGAAATCTCACATCACAGAACATGTGAATCAACATGTCAAACACAATTCCTCATGTACAGGGCGTGACCGAATCCCACACAGTTAAACTCACCGTGATATTAACCTTTAAAAATCCATCTCGTATGGCGTAGGCACACTCGCGATTTAATTCAAGAATTATGTATCCGTCGACTCCGTGCTGGCGCTTGCGGATCATAAATAAAGCAACTCCACATCCAGACGAGAAATAGTTCAGGATTAGAGATACAAATACTTTATTGTTATTGAGTTAATTTATGATAGTGTTGAATTGGAAGAACAGGTTTAGTTTTTCGTTTTGTGAAGCGGTGGTTGTTGTTAGAAATGATTTAAATTTGTCACATCTTGTTTAGTTTTTAAGATATAGGTTTCGGAATGTTTTTTTTACTTCCTTGTACGAAGTAAAGGAAGTATTGTAATCGCGAAAATTTTCGGTTCTCAGATTTCACCGGAAATAGGTATTTTGGCCTTCCCTGAATCCATTTCGTCATGTCGTCTGTACGTACGTATGTACGTATGTATCTCGCATAACTCAAAAACGGTAAGCCGTAGAAAATTGAAACTTTATATTTAGGACTGTTATAACATCTAGTTGTGCACCTCCCTTTTTGGTCATTATACAACTACCGGAAGTGGTACTTTACTTGAAGCCTATAATAGATTTTCATAAAAAACTATATTAAAATATAATTTAAAACTTTCCAAATTTGGTATATAAGACTACTATATCAATGGAAATAACATAATAGATTTTGGTTAAAATAGACTAACCGGAAGTGGCACATTACATGAAGATACTAACAGTTTTCCTTGAAAAAAATGGTATTATTTTAATTTTAGAAATGAATGCTGCAAATAAAAGTTTTAGAGAATTAAATTCTGCGTCTATCACATTAAGAATTTTTAAATTAGCTTTTTGCATAAACGAGATATCTAAATTTAAATATTATATATTTTTTGATTTTTTTAAAAATTAAGTTTGCTATGGATTAGAACAAAAAATAAAAGATTTAATGTCAAATATGTGCAATTAAAAAAATATCTATAGTTTAATACGTGTACAAGGAAGTCATGTGGTGTCCACATCAGATATTTTTACTTCCTTGTACGAAGTAAAGGAAGTATTGTAATCGCGAAAATTTTCGGTTCTCAGATTTCACCGGAAATAGGTATTTTGGCCTTCCCTGAATCCATTTTGACTAATTTCGTCATGCCGTCTGTACGTACGTACGTACGTACGTATGTACGTATGTATCTCGCATAACTCAAAAACGGTAAGCCGTAGAAAATTGAAACTTTATATTTAGGACTGTTATAACATCTAGTTGTGCACCTCCCTTTTTGGTCATTATACAACTACCGGAAGTGGTACTTTACTTGAAACCTATAATAGATTTTCATGAAAAACTATATTAAAATATAATTTAAAACTTTCCAAATTTGGTATATAAGACTACTATATCAATGGAAATAACATAATAGATTTTGGTTAAAATAAACTAACCGGAAGTGGCACATTACATAAAGCTAAACAGTTTTCCTTGAAAAAAATGGTATTATTTTAATTTTAGAAATGAATGCTGCAAATAAAAGTTTTAGAGAATTAAATTCTGCGTCTATCACATTAAGAATTTTTAAATTAGGCTTTTGCATAAACGAGATATCTAAATTTAAATATTATATATTTTTAGATTTAAAAAAGTTTGCTATGGATTAGAACAAAAAATAAAAGATTTAATGTCAAATATGTGCAATGTAAAAAATATCTATAGTTTAATACGCGTACAAGGAAGTCATGTGGTGTCCACAACAGATTTTTTCAGTTTGCTTAGATCAGTTTATTTATTCATATTGTCCAAATTTATCTCAACCGATTTAAATTTAAAAAGTGTTAAATATAACACAGCTTTAAATTCATGTCATAATCCGTCAGTACGGTGATGTGGATAGCGATACGGAATTCGAATCCGGAGACCCCGAGTTCTAATCGCACTGTAGCTAAAAATTATATAAAAACTATCACACTGCGGCTCAGTGAGTGCGGACCCTGTACTGTAATTGGGATTAAATTCCTGTTGTACAGCGTAACATAAATACTTAAATTTCTTGTAGTAAATGATATAAAAAGTTATGGACAATATACTATTTTTCCATAGCAACGACAAGCATGTAATGAGCCGAAATATTGATGGTCATAGATAAAGTAATTTAGAACGTTTGACAATAGAAATTCGTATTAGCCAATAATGCAAATTATTAATGAGAATTATGAATGAACAGCTCTACAAAATATACTTGAACTTAGATTTATGACTGATTTGTTTTCGTAAACAACTATTCCAAGTAGTCATAAAGTAGCAATGCGTAAAAAAAAATTGTTTCTAATCCATTGTACTTTTATCTTACATATATGAAATAGATTTCGATAACATTTGAACAGTTAATTTAATTTTATAGGCAATAAAAAAATAATAAATTTTAATCAGTAATTACTTTTTCGAACGACACATTCATGATAATTTTATCAATTTCGTGTTTTTTTTAACTCTTTGTTACCAAAAAACAGCTAATGCCTTTTTTTAATAGTCTTTATAATGTTTAAAATATAATGTAGTGAATTTCCCCAAACACACAGCGAATACAATGAAACAGGAAGTGATTCAATGCCATATTTTAGCAAAATAACAATTATATGAATACAGCATAAATAATTACGCGTTACTTTTAATGTACCTAGTCATTTGAACTGTGATTCTCGTCCGAACAGTTGTTGTTACTGAAAGCTAGAAGCTAGTGTCAGTGATTTAAAAATCATCCAAATATTATTCATTTCCTTCTTTGGTAAGTCTAAATGAAATTACCTTATTTTCAATGTTATTAAGAATATTGTTAGCCAGTTGCACGAACAAAACTTAGATTTTAAACTTGGTTTAAATTAATAAAAGCAAAATGAAGTTATATGTTGTATGGAATAACTGGCATTGCTGACAAACATTCGATACACGTGTATTTAACTAAGTTTAAAATGTAAGTTTTATTGGTGGCTATGTGACTAATAGTAAGTATGTAAGTACTTGTTTGTGTCAAATTAAGAACTGATAGCGTTTTCTACTTTCCTATGTAATGCTATCTTACTATGAGTCATTAATAATTATAATTGCAGATCAAATTTAGTTGATTAATATAGTATTTAGATACAGAGCCATTTAAAAGTAGTCGCACATGAATAGATAAAAGTGTATTATCATTAATAACCATACTTATTTACAAATGATATTGATAAAATTATAGCTAAAATAAAAGAATGCATTTTAAAAAAGTTGATCATGTGGAACTTGATGTTGGTATATCAAACGACAATTTGGTGAAATTGAGGGTATAATATTGTGTGAATGACCTAGGAATAAATGGCTGAATATGAATGAAGAGAATAAAATATGAGACGAATTTGTATTATGCAAGTAGATGGTATGTCAGAACAGGAATATTTACAAAAAAGTCTAATGAATAAATGTAAATAAAAGCAAAGCATTAATTGTAACTAATACTAATTGAAATAAAATTATAAACCAAGTTAAATGGAATGACATGAGTTTCATGCCACTTATTCTGCTTCTGCCTTTTACATTTTCAATATTCGTATCACAAGAAAACAAAACGAACTTTGTTTGTTGGTATATTGGCATACAGACAATCGCAGTCCAGTGACTTCAACATATGTCCAAAAATATGAATGTATTTCAATGATTTTAATTCCATTATAAGCTATAACATCCAGAGGCGGATCCAGCGGGGGGTCATGGGGTCATGACCCTCCCCCCCCCCCAAGCATGGACTTTTTTAATGTTGGCCCTAATACATAATAATGATGTCATTATTTACGATAATTCAATTTATTGAACAAATTAAATAGAAAATATTATCTAAGAACTTAAAATTATAAGATAATTAAGAACTATTGTTTGATTTATTATTCTAATAAATAGCCAAAAACCAATATTTTGTGGGGATATTATTTCGACCCGCAGATGGGATAGGTATTCTATTCAAGACCTAGTCAAGTATGTGACTACCGACATTTGCACTTAGAAAATCAACTTCTAATTCAATATTTTTTGTATTCTATTGAAGAACCGTTTAGATATTGAAACTTTATTATATAAAAAATGTTGGGGTCCTTAGGGGAAATTTTTGAGGTGAAAATTTTGTTTCTTATCTAAGTATATTCTAAAGAAGATTTCATGTTATTCAATGTGATTTAATGTGAATTAATGTGATTCCAAAGATGATTGAATGAGATTCCAAAGACGATTTAATGTGATTGTAAAAATCTTTTAAAGCAGGAATATAATATGAGCATATACAAATGTTTTTTATATTTAGAAGATGGGCAATACACCACCCTCCCCCTCACCCGAGACAAAATTCACTCCATGACACCCCAATAATTCGAAGTCTGGATCCGCCCCTGATAACATCCCCTACCTCTGTACTATAGTTAGGATTAAGCTCCTATTGTGCAGATAAATAAATAAATAAATTTGTATTTTGCTACAATATTCCATTTTAAAGCTGCATGTTAAATATTGAGTTTGCCTGTATTAAACATGCCTTAAGCATTGCGAAATCAGCCAGCAGTGTAGGTATCTTAATAGCGCTTAAACGATAACAATAACAACTTAATATAATCAAACATAAAAGAATAATTTGTTATTCTACACTCAGTACGCAGTTATAATAATATAGCATATATTTTGCAGTCATCCGTTAACAGTCGTCAACAAAACTTCTACCATTATGAACTTTATTGTCTTGTGGTCCTTTTTCATCTCATTTGCCCTGTTACAAGGGCAAGGGACTGATGCCCAGAGCCACAATATTGAGTGGGGATCAAAAGCGCCAAGTGATAGACAACTTCACAGAGAGATTGTTACGAAGGAACATTCATTCGCCAGGGTAAGATTCACTATAACTTCACGAAAAAATATATCTAGTTGCATATCAAAAGATAAGTCTTAACCTTAGTTTAAACTTTAATCCGGCAGTATTAGAATTCGAATTCCACTAGCAGACTGCGGATCGGTGAGTCCGAACTGTGTACTGTAATTGGAACAAGTTCCTGTCGTGCAGAATAACATACAAAATAAAAATTAAATAAATTGAAGCAAATTGAATGTTTGACAGCAAACGTTAATAATTCCATAATGCATGGAACTTTGCTTTGATTTTATTTATGTAAACCAAATTTAAAATGTAACTTCTGGCGGTGCAACTGGTCATTGAACCTGGAAACATCCTGGATTTAGTAGAAGGCGTGATGATATATGCACGGGTTTATCCCATAGTTGTAGAAATAAAGTGAATCCAAAACAGATTATAATTGATATTTGGGTGTATTTTATATCTGACTCTGCTAAATTTTAATTACCGATACGAATTTAATCAATGAAAACATACACAACAACCAATTTCAACAACAACAAAAAGTAAATATCACAATATTATTAACTTAATTTTCGTTTTTTTTCACTATTTTTAATTATTTATCTCCACGGATATCAATTAAAATTTTCCAAACATGATATTAAAATTTTTACATTTTTCAAAATATCATTTGATTCATATATGCTTCGGTTTCGAAGCCGTGCATCAAACTTCAAAATCGTGAAAAAAGTATAACTTTTATTACTAATTGTGCAAATAACTATTTTGTATTTTGTGTCCTATATTATTATTATTAAAAATTTTATTGGACACGGAAAATTAATGGAATCAGTTACAGAATTTGCGTATTTGTTATTATTATAAAAGCAACTGTCAAAAATTAAAATAATGTATAATGACTATTAATTGATTTTTTTTTAGGTAGTAACACAAGATGTATCTTACGATGGACCAAATTCAAGTAAGATTACTTACATTAAGGTGACAGATCAGTACACTGACGGAAACGGAGGGTATGCTACCCTATTGTCCGGGGGTGTGGGATACAAAGAAGTCACCCTTCATCTGAAATCACAAAGAAATCATGGATTCAATTTTATTATTGAAATCTATGGACAATAATAATTATAAGTTAATAATATAAATTTTGTACCAATATAAAATTATGTATCTAATTGGCTAATTAAACTTACTTCAAATAATAAAATTAGTGATCTAAATAATTTGCATTTTGTAAAGTACAATTCTAATAAATCAAATTATTGGTTCTGTTGATCTTATTCGTGTCAAGCTTAAAAAAAACTTAACCAACAATTCATTAATTATTAAATATGGGTTTTGTCATTTTTTCCATATATTACAAAATATCAGGGTTCGTAAATATCATGATATTTATAATAAATATCAAAATATCTGATATATAGGATATATATCAGATAAATATCACTTTTTGGATATTTATTTTTTAATTTTAGTTTTTGTACACATTTAAAAAAACAGAAAAATTCGAAAAATTTCACTTTTCCGGAGGGTATATCTCAAAAACTAAACAAGATATGGAAATGCGCTCAACGGCGTTAAATTTCCCGTGTCCGAATTAACTTATAAGCAAATTTTCATACAATTTTATGCAATTTAATATTTTTAATTATTTCCTAAGGGGTACCCCTTTGGTTTTTTCAGATTTTAATTCAATTTTCCCAAAAATCTTTAATCGTAGGATTATTAAAACGAAAATTTACATACATATGTATTTTGCTCCACTGAATCCAGTGGTGCAATCTTCAAATGCATATGACTTCTGGTTTTCGAGACACCCAGTAATGGGTAAAAGGCGTGATGATATATTTATTTAAATTTTTAAAAATTACACTTTTCTCTGTAACATTCATTTTATACGGTAATTATTAATAGTAGTATATATATATATATATATATATATATATATATATATACAGGGTGTTATATTTTAATCAGGGTTCGTAAATATCATGATATTTATAATAAATATCAAAATATCTGATATATAGGATATATATCAGATAAATATCACTTTCCCAAAAATCCTTAATCGTAAGATTATTAAAACGAAAATTTACATACATATGTATTTTGATCCACTGAATCCAGTGGTGCAATCTTCAAATGCATATGACTTCTGGTTTTCGAGAAAATGTTAAAAAACCGCTTTTTGCGATTTTTTTGGCGGAAAATTGAAAAAAAATAAAAATCGCTGAAACTATGTTTATAAGTTAACTGAAGCACGAGAAAATTAATGCCGTTGACCGCGTTTTCATATCACATTTAGTTTTCGAGATATAGCCTCGTAAAAGTAGAAAAACTGAAAAATTCGAAAAATTTCAATTTTCCGGAGGCTATATCTCAAAAACTAAACAAGATATGGAAATGCGCTCAACGGCGTTGAATTCCCCGTGTCCGAATTGACTTATAAGCAAATTTTCATGCAATTTTATGCATTTTAATATTTTTAATTATTTCCTAAGGGGTACCCCTTTGGTTTTTTCAGATTTTAATTCAATTTTCCCAAAAATCCTTAATCGTAGGATTATTAAAACGAAAATTTACATACATATGTATTTTGACCCACTGAATCCAGTGGTGCAATCTTCAAATGCATATGACTTCTGGTTTTCGAGAAAATGTTAAAAAACCGCTTTTTGCGATTTTTTTGGCGGAAAATTGAAAAAAAATAAAAATCGCTGAAACTATGTTTATAAGTTAACTGAAGCACGAGAAAATTAATGCCGTTGACCGCGTTTTCATATCACATTTAGTTTTCGAGATATAGCCTCGTAAAAGTAGAAAAACTGAAAAATTCGAAAAATTTCAATTTTCCGGAGGCTATATCTCAAAAACTAAACAAGATATGGAAATGCGCTCAACGGCGTTGAATTCCCCGTGTCCGAATTGACTTATAAGCAAATTTTCATGCAATTTTATGCATTTTAATATTTTTAATTATTTCCTAAGGGGTACCCCTTTGGTTTTTTCAGATTTTAATTCAATTTTCCCAAAAATCCTTAATCGTAGGATTATTAAAACGAAAATTTACATACATATGTATTTTGACCCACTGAATCCAGTGGTGCAATCTTCAAATGCATATGACTTCTGGTTTTCGAGAAAATGTTAAAAACCCGCCTTTTGCGATTTTTTTGGCGGAAAATTGAAAAAAAATAAAAATCGCTAAAACTATGTTTATAAGTTAACTGAAGCACGAGAAAATTAATGCCGTTGACCGCGTTTTCATATCACATTTAGTTTTCGAGATATAGCCTCGTAAAAGTAGAAAAACTGAAAAATTCGAAAAATTTCACTTTTCCGGAGGCTATATCTCAAAAACTAAACAAGATATGGAAATGCGCTCAACGGCGTTAAATTCCCCGAGTCCGAATTGACTTATAAGCAAATTTGAGGCTATATCTCAAAAACTATTTGATATTTTTATATAATGGATATATATCATTGCAAAAATATGACGATATATATCAAAATAAATATCATGATATATATATTCGAACCCTGCAAAATATCCATTGTTTTATGAATGAATCAATTAAAAGAAGAGATACTTTTCATTCCTAGGGAAGAAAGTAAATCCAGGTAGGAATGTTTGGTACAAGATAATTGCAGGATGAGTCTAATTAATACATGGCAAGAAAAGGCAGGTTTTTTTTCAATTCCAGATAATTATCAGGTTGATAAATAAAAAATATTGCATCGCAATCATAGCACAAATGGTGAACTTTCTAATGCGATATTTTTTCAATTATCCTGCCGATAGCTATTGGGAACTTTATCAGAAAAACCGACACTAATGGTCAATTGCACCGCTATCCCTCAAATATTAAGTGCAACTAAAGTAAAACAAAATAAAATATATACATTATATCAAACATTAGTGTCAATAATTTTATTCGACATTATCTTTTTTCAGTGACACTTAATATTTAAGGGATGGTGGCGCAATCGGCCATTAATGAAATAAAATTATAAATCAAGATAATTTGGATGACATTATTTTCATGGTAAAAGGTATGCATTATTTATTCTATTTCTCTCATTTACATTTTAAATATGTCTCAAGAAAACAAAACGTAATTTGGTTGTTGTTACTATAATTAACATTTCATTTACAGGCAATTGTACCCCAGAGGATAAAACCAAGGTAAAATTATTTAACAATCAACATCTTGCCGACTTTAACATAATATTAAAAATAATATTGTAGTTTGATTCCCACAAGCGAAAAACAATTTTCACCACATTAAAAAACTACACCTGTAGCCTCACCTCTACTAACATCTTTGGAGACCGTGATTTGACTGCTAGTAATTACACTTCACGCGAGGAATATATATTACTTACCGAGATTTGCTACGACATAGTGCCCCACACCTAGTAATGGGTAAAAGGCGTGATGATATATTTAATTATTTATATTATAGTTTGGATGAAGTTCCTGCTATGCTTGTAACAATATTCTACTTTAAAGCTGCATGTGTAAAATTTTAAATTGGCCAACATTAAACATACATTAAGCATTGTGAAATCAACAAGCAGAGTAGGTGCCTTAATAGTGCTTAAACGAAAACAATTACAACTTAATATGATCAGACATAAAAGAATAATTTGTTATTCTGTACTGAGTAAGCAATCATAACATATATTTTTCAGTTACTCCTAAGCAGTCGCCAACAAAACTTCTTCCATTATGAACTTCATTGGTTTGTGCTGCCTTTTCATCTCATTTGCTCTGTTACAAGGGCAAGAGACTGATGACCAGAGTCACAATATTGAGTGGGGATCCAAATCGCCAAGTGATAAACAACTACATAGAGAAATTGTTATGAAGGAATATTCGTTTGCCAGGGTAAGATTCAACATATTATTCACTGAAAACCATGATTTAATTGAAAAAATAATAATCTACTAATATCCAGTTGCCCACCTTTTAAAATTGGCTTCAATAAATAAAAGCAAATCTAATATTTGATAGCAAAGTTAATAATTCCATAGGGCATGTAACTTCGCTTTGCTTTTATTTATTTAAACCAAAATTAAAATGCAACTCCTGTTGGTGCAGCTGGTCAATAAACCTGGAAATATCCAGGTTTTAGTAGAAGGCATGATGATATATGATGGGCTTATCTCAACGTAAATTAAAATGGAGCTATAGTTGTCAGAGGTAGTATCAAAAGAGTTGAGAATTTTTTGAAAATTTTTAGTCGTATTAATAGTAATTATTTTTCAATTTGACGAAACGAAGTTAAAGAAAATTTTCTGTGTTGTTTTGCGAAGTAAAATAGAAAATAAAGTTGTCATGGAAAAGACCAACAATTCCACCACTTCGAATGGTATTTGAGAAGAATATATTTTGCTGACGTTTTTATTTAACAAATTAATTTGTTTATCTTATTAAGTAAAAATTATGCTCCATGCACGCTCATTGTAATCAGTACCTTATTAGTTTATTTAACAGTAATTATATAATTCGATATGAAAGATTAATGAAAAAGGTATAAAGAAGTAAATGAATAAATAAATATATCATCACGCCTTTTTCCCATTACTGGGTTTGGCAACCTGCCTAAGCAGATCTCGGTAAGTGATATATTTCTTCGCGTGAAATGTGGTTACCAGCCGTCAAATCACGCCCCCCAAAAATATTAGTGTTGGGGGAGCCACAGGGTAGATTTAATTTGGTGACAATTGTTTGTCGGCTGTGGGGATGGAACCAGGGTTCCCAAGATCCACAGGCCGATTCGATAACACTGAGCCACCTACAAGTAAATGAATGGATATGATTAAAGGTTTATTTGGTGATGTGGTTGCAGCGAGGATAGTTTGATGAGAATATTTGACGAGGACTGATTATTTAATGAATTTGATAAGTGAATGTTTCTAGAGTTCATGGTACGCTAATTGATAGGATATAGCGTGATATTATGTATGTATGATTAGCGAATACTGTACGGTACAAAATTTATTGTAACTGCAAAAATTAAAAAATGTAAATTTGCTATTAATGTATTATTATAGATAGTAACAGAGGATGTATCTTACGAGGTACCAAACTCAAGTATAATTACTCACATTAAAGTGACAGATCAATACACTGACGGAAACGGAGGGTATGCTACTCTATTGTCCGGGGGTGTAGGATACAAAGAAGTCACCCTTCATCTAAAATCAGAAAGAAACCATGGATTCAACTTTATTATTGAAATCTTTGGACAATAATTATTATTAGCTATTGATATTATTTATATTGCTTTGTATTTTGCAAATTTGCACCAATAATAAAATATGTATCTAATTGGCTAATTGAAATAATTTGAATTAATAAAATTTGGAATCTAGATTATTTGCAATATGTACGAAAAAAATTAAATAAATGTATATTTAATCATTAAAAATAAACAGAACGTAAATATAAACAAGTAACTTAGTAATAAACAAGTAAATAAGCAACGAAGTAATCAAGGAATTATAATGTCTTGTACAATGGTAACCAGGTTTAAACGGCATCATATTATTGTTCTTATTCTTTTACATATCAATAGCTTGCATAAAGTATATATAATATATATATATATATATATATATATATATATATATATATATACATATATATTCAGTTTCATGAACAAATATTTGTTCAGTATAAAATATATTATGCTTCATAGAAAGTTATACTGAAGAAAAATTTCATCTTTTATGTACGCCTTGACGATCGACAACCAAAGACACGCAAGTGAAACTTATATCTATGGTTGTGAATTGAATAAAAGAAGATTAATACAATTTCACGACCCTAGGAGCAAGTAACATTTTCTTCCATCAATTGCGAGAAGAAATTCACGCTTTCTTTCCTTAAGTTATATAGTTAAATTATCTTCTTTAAATTCTAGTGGAAGGTAGACAATAGCTGATTTCCATTTGCCACTTGGTTCATTTAAATTAAATCAAATAAATTAATATCAAAAGAATGAGCCGTTGGCACTTGGTGAAACATTATGAATAAGAATAATGAACATTTTTGTGAAACTACATCAAGTGTCTACGTTCATTATTCTTATTCAAATAAATTAGACCATATGACTTAACTGAACTGATCTAAGCAAAATAATGCACTCATTGGGGGTGAATTAAATACAAGAAAGAAAGTGAACGAAGGAAGTAAGTCAAATAAATAAATGACCTGGTTCAGAAAATGTAAATTAAATCTGATCCAAATAGTAAAAGGTATAAACTTATCAAAGATATCCAAATGACATCTGACAAGAGAATAATTAATCTTATAGTAAGTAAAAAAATACATGTATACTTCGTGATGAAAGTGTGATTCTTGACTTGATATACAAATAACTATTAAATCAACAATTCTTCGAATTATAAAAATAAAATTTATCGAGTATGAACAACTAAATAAAAATATTGTAGGATGATTCTAAGAAAAATAATCTTTTATCTCCAACTGATACAAGATTAGTCTCCAATAACCAGAACACATCCTTTCTATTTTAAAACAAGTTACACAATTTCTCGAAATTAATCACTTGTCAATAATTATCACCTTATCACTAATCAACAACCAAGAATCACTCAATCAAATACAGATATCATCTAATTATTAAGTATTTGTCAACAGATAACGTCTCACAAATTGAGTATAAAAGATTCGATTTGTCTCTCACTAAATATACACCACACTCTTCGTGTCCAAGTATAGTTACAGTCAGCAGTACTCCACTAAGAAACTATTCAAGATGAAGTTCGCAGCAGTTTGCGCTTTAGTCGTTGCTCTTGCCCTTGTGCAGAGCATCTCAGCCCAGAGTCACAACATTGAGTGGGGAAAGAGGGAAACTGGCGATAGGCAGCTGTACAGGGAAATCGTTACCAAGTCATCTTCCTTCCTCCAGGTATGATTACTTCTCTATTTGTTTGTTTGAATTTTGAGAAACAATTTACTTTATAATTTGATTTGGGATTATTATTGGCTTGTAGTAAAAAGGATGCTAAATCTGGTAATTTCAACTAACTTTTAAGTTGTTCATGTGCCCTAAGAAAATGTTGGCATACGAAAATAATATGGGTAATTAGATTTTTTTTTAAATACCATATTATCATATTTAACAACACAAAACATGGGATAGGTAGGCTTAGTGGTATCAAGTCGATCTGTGGATTTGAGAACCCGGGATCGATTCTCAAAGCCGACAAACAATCTGCTGCGACAGATACCCAATAATGGGTAAAAGGCGTATTGATATATATTTAACATCACAAAATAGAGAAAAGTTATTTGTATATAATAGGGACAAAGTAACACATTTCTTCCCGAAAGTGCCATTTAATTTCTTGAGTCGAAGACAAGGAAATAAAGCACGTGAAAGAAGAATTACGCTTTCTTCACGAGTTATTTATATAATTTTCTTCACAACTCTATCAGAAAGTACATTTTTCAGAAATAAATTATAAGTTTAAAAAAATAGCATTTTCTTGACAGATGTCATCTAAAGGTTAATATCAAATCATGCCGTTGTTTTGCAGTTGCAATAAATATGGATTTAGTTCCCATTCCTAGATAAGAAAGTAAATTTTCCTTAAAAGTTTCACTTCTTTCTCTTAATAGAGGAAAGATAATTTCCTTTCAAATAGAGTAGTATAAAATAAATTAACCCTTTGCACTTCGTTTTCGCCGTAATTGCAATATTTTTACATTCCATGCATGTACTTGTAACTAATATAGTGTTGGAGTTATTGGTATACTTTATAAGTTTTTTGACTGGAGTGCAAGGGGTTAAAACATCAAAAGTGACAACTATTATTTCCATGACCATCACCAAAATATCGAAGTAATATAAATTGCCTGCTAATTACGATTTATTAAAACTCTTTGTAATAAAGAATATGAACAAGTATTTTAAATCACATAATTAAGCATTAGTTTGTTATCAGTTGTTTACTTTGATACTGGATTATAGCAGAATTTAATCCCACTTACAAAGCAAAAATGAAACCTGGGATTCTTAAATACCGGTAGACAAACACTTATTTCCAATCATATTTTCCTGGTGAATTGAATTAATTAACTAATGTACTGATCTCTACTTTCAGATTGTCACCAAAGATGTAGATTACAGTGGCGCTGCTCGCATCACCCTAATCAAGGCAACCGACCAATACACCAACGGTGATGGTGGATACGCCACCCTCTTGAGCGGCGGAGCTGGTTACACCCAGAGCACCATTCACTTCAAGTCTCAACGTGGACATGGATTCAACTTCATCCTTGAGATCTATGGACAGTAATTATTAAACTAATACTGACACTGGATTGTATATAAGTTAATAAAATATTTATTGTGATAAATAAAAATAGTTATTGTAATTTCTTTTTCTAAATACCTTTATCCTTAAAAACATTTTATTTTAATGTATACCTGACCTATAAATTGGTAAAAAGCTGTTTGAATATAGCATGTAGCTAATCTTTATGGAGACTTCTATTTTTGTATTCATTATTGTGTCGACAGTCTGTAGACAATATGAACACAAAATAGCTATTTGTGAAATCGACAATGTGCACTCGAAACACAATTTTTTTCTACAATCGCCACAATAAATGTTTCCATTTTAAGAATTTAATTTTACAAGTTTTCAGCGTTACAGGGCATCAAACATTAATAATGTATATTTGTTGTCACTATTTGTTATTGTAACGTTCAATGAACGTTTGATTTAAAGTTAAATATTCGGTGAGCAAGCGTTTTTTTCTGTGTTGCCGCGCATGAGTGGGAAATTGACATTTGCGTTGACAAATACAAACAATAATGCCAACTTTAAATATCGATTGTAGAAAAATATTATTTATGGTACAGGTGGGTTAGTGATATCGAGTCGGCCTGTGGATTTATTCCCACAGGCAAGAAATAATTTACTTCATATTAAAATTTACCGCGTGGCCTCTACTAATATCTTTGGGCCGTGATTTGACAACTGATAACGCACGTAAATATTGGTGCTGGCAAAAATTGAGGATTTTTAAAAGACCGGTCCTAAAGAAGACCGGATTAACTAAATGATTAAAAGGCCGGTTGAAGGACCGGCTAAAAGACCGGTTAAAAAGACCTGTTTTTTTGGTCTCTTATAAACTGATTAAAAGACCGGTCCTAAAAAAGACCGGGACCGGTTAACAGCACAAGTAAATATTACTTACTAAGATCCATTACGGCACAGTTGCGATCCTGTAGTATAAAAGGCGTGATGAATATTTATGTTTATTTTTAATATTATACGAGTATAATACAATATCCAAATTTCTTTTCCTGTGTCTACGATATTGTTGTCCTCTAAATGTATATTTTAATAAAAGTTTTAGTCTGATTTTACTATTTTAATATGTTAGTATCCTAGCAAGGTAATAACCCGTAAGATAACGATATTACATTCATATCCCACGTTGCATATAGTAACTGTGAGATATGAATATGAACGAGTATATAGGACATACTTTAGTTGCGTATCGACGAATAGCATATAATGAGCAGATGTTTTAGTGGTTGTAGAAAATAGTATATTATAAGCCAAGATTGAGAAGATGATCATTATTGACCTACCGCCAAGATTATACCCTGGGGTGCAACCGAGGGGTACCATACGCATGGGCAATAATTATCCTCTCAACCGTGGTTTATATACTATTTTTTTATGAATAGCTCTTAAATCCTATGTAACGAATTTTTTATTAATCATAACATAAGCAATTTGATATAAATACTTGTTAATATCTACAAAAACCGAGCAGACAGATATAAATTTATTTAGTTTTTAACATACATGGCAAAAGTATTCATTAGTTTCCGACATGGCAAACCTACAAGACAAAATATTCATTGAAATTGTATATGAATTATATTTACCAACACGATGATGTATAAACTAATCTAAATTGACGTCTGTATAAATTAAATTATCACCGTATCATTCATCTACTCTTGGGAATCACATATTAAATATACAAATCATCTAATCAACATCTCACGCACTGAATTTTAAAACATTCTATTTGTCTCGCACTAAACATACACTCAGTGTTCAAGAATAGTTACAGTCAGTAGTACTTAACTAAGAAACTATTCAAGATGAAATTTGCAGCAGTTTGCGTCATTGTTATCGCTCTCGTGGTAGTGCAGAGTCCCTCAGCACAGAGTCTCAACATTGAATGGGGAAAGAGAGAAACCGACGATGTGCAAATATTAAGAGAATTCGTCATGAAGAAGTCTTCCTTCCTTCGGGTAAGGTTTCTTTTGTTGTTGTTTGTTTTAAATCTGAGCATCAGTTCATTTTGGATCATTATTGTCGTGCTCATTTGAACCAGAAACCTTTTAACTTAGTAAATAGACTAATAATGCTGGAGGCCTATAATTTTTAAGAGACTAAAATTGAAAAGTTATGTAAATTTCTTTAGAATTAATGTCCGATATTTAATTTATTGCTGTTATGATCTCCGGTCTGATTCTTACAGCCGACACACAATTTTCACCACATTAAAATTACCCTTGTAGGTCTCCCTCTACTTACATGTTTAGGGACTGGAATTCGACGGCAGGTAACAGCACTTAATGCAAAGAAACATATCACTTGCCGAGATGTTACGGCAGAGTGCCACGTGCAGTTATGAGTACAAGGCGTGAAGATATATTTATTTATTTTCGTAACACATGCACAAGAAACACGTTCTTATTCCCTAATTTTAGAGAGAGAAACACTGCTTTTCTCTTCTAGGGAGAACAACATTATGTTTCTCTCCCTAGGTAGGATGTTTCTCTCCATAGGTAGAATGTTTCTCTCCCTACAGCGATGTTTCTCTCTCTAGAGACTACGATTATTAGCTGTTTGCGGCGTTTTCTACGAAACTAGTTACGCAATTCATATTTGATATTTGTCCCGATAAGACAGTATTTTTTGTGCACTTGTTACGAAAAGTATAATATGCTTCACGGGAGGGCGCGATTATCCCTTGTTTCCCTCCTTTGATGCATAACATACTATTATTTTATTTTATGATCTCCATTTGCAGGTCGTTACCAGAGACATAGTCGTCGACTACAAGGGTGCTGCTCGTATCACCCAGATTACAGTGACTGACCAACATATAAATGGTAATGGTGGATATGCCACCCTTTCGAGAGGAGGACCTGGTTACACTAAGACAACCATACATCTTAGGTCACGGCGTGGTCATGGATTCAATTTCATCATTGAAATCTTTGGACATAACCAATAACACCGAATTGTACATTAGTTAATAAAGTATTTATTGTGATATTGTATAGTTTCTATTTTCTAAAAATTTTACAACATAATGATTTATTTATTTATTTTATTTATGTTACGCTGTACAGCAGGAATTTAATCCCAATTACAGTACAGGATCCGCACTCACCGAGCCGCAGTGTAGTAGTTCATATAATTTTTAGCTTGAGTGAGATTCAAATTTCATATTGCTATCGACACCACCGTACTGACGGACATTATAATACGAATAACATTCAGTTTTTATTTGTACAACTTCAAGAAAGGAACAAAGACTTACTTTAGTAATAGTAACACGCAATTGGAGATATTTTTGCAAGTAATTATACTTAAACTGGTGATGACCATATGTTAGAAACAGCTCCAGAATCGGTTAAAATTGCCACCAGAATAGTTTTCTCAGCAACAGAATTTAAATATTTTAGCAATATTATTTAAACTATTATCAGATATATTTTATATATCACCTGTTATAATATTACAAATATGTGTAAAGCAGTTTGTCATTGTAAAAATATCTACGATATAAAAGAAACGACGAAAATATATATTTATTTATTATCCATAGGTTATATTATCGTATGAATGATATGAGTTATTTATTTATGTTACTCTGTACAACAGGAATTTAATCCCAATTACAGTACAGAGTCCGGACTCACCAAGCCGAAAATATGGTAGTTCATATTTGTTTTAAAACAAAGAAAGAAGTATCTAGTCAGTTCTGCTATACTTACAAAAAGGAACATTCTACAGTCAGTAACCTTGCAGATAAAACAAAGAATATTGTTGTTCACATCAACATATCCTCTATTGATTTTCTAATTATTAGATTTAATTTTATAATATGTCCCGTGATAATTCGCCGTATGTCCGTACAAACATAATATTATTTCACTAATGATATAATGGCTGGTAGCACAAGCTCTGTTTTTGCCTGTTTTAAGAGCAGTGTATTTGGGTGTTTTAGCTATCTCTAACATGTTAAAACCGTGCTCTTAGAACACCCAGAGCTTGTACTACCAGCCATTATATTTATATATTTGTTTGCCATAGAGGATTGGTATAATAACAATTTGTATTATATATTATAATCTAATGATAGTTGAATTTTGTATTATTTGTAAATTGCAGGAAATGATAGAATAATATTTCATTTAGGTAACTTCCATGTCATACGTATCTATATAAAGCAATTTAATATATTTCTCTAATTTAATTGCTATCTATAATTACAATATTTACTATTACTCTTAGTGAGAGTAAACATAAATAGCAAAAATATAAGTGTAAATTAAGGTATCTGATAGGTAACATGATAAGACACTTAATCATTAATTACATGAAGAAATTAATTAATTAACTTTAAATAAATACTTCTAAAAAGATTTATAGTTATATTTGTACAAATCAAGTTACTTAACAACAAATTATCACAATTAGTTTTCTCATATATCATATAAATAAGACAATGAATATACAGAAATTAATTTCAATTTAATATAGGAGACCTACAGTTTATAGTGGTACAAAAACTGTTCATACTGTAGATATTAATTGTTGTAATAATTAGTAGAAAACAAAACTACTTAATAGTCTAGTACATTAAATTGATCAGATAACACAAACATTCCATTCTATTTTAGAATGATTCTAAACCTATATAAACTGCAATACATTAGAATATCATGTAAGAAAAGAAAATAATAAAAATGAAGTTTTTAGTAGGTGCTTTGTTTGCTATTTTAGCAATTTGCTTTGTGCAGTATTCTCGGGCACAAAGTAACAACGTTACTTGGGGTTTTGTTCAACCAGGAGATACATTGCTATATAAAGATACTCTCAAGCACAAATATTCAGCCCTACAGGTAAGATAGTTATTTCTATATCAACGGACGAAAGTGAAAGATTTCTTCCCGCAAATTACTGTTTCATTTCTCCAGCCGAAGACCAGGGATATAATGTAAAGGAGGAAAGATTAATACTTTCTTCACGTGAAATGCAGATAATTTTAAATAAAACAACAAATACAAAATTAATTATATTTGAATGCTCACTTGGTGAAACTATCTTTAATAATAAAATATAACACTAAACACTTGTCTAAGTCTCACGAAATTCAGCCTCCAAGTCACCTTATGAGGGCATCGTCAGAGGCTGGCCAGCACAGTTAGTAGCAGATCATTTTGTTCAGTACCCTATCACAAAGCTAAATTTTCAGAAATAAATTACAAATTTAAATAAGATTTGATTCTTTTGGCATCACCTGGATGTCACTAATGTCAAATCATATTGTTGTTGAAAAGAACCATAATATTGAGATTTGAATTTCATTGCAGGTGGTATCAACGGACATCATCTTCGTAGGGTTCAGAAGAATATCTTGTATTAAAGCAATCGACGAATATAATAATGGAAATGGTGGACATGCCACGCTACTAAAAGGAGGAGTTGGTTACAATAACGTTACCATCCACTTGAAATCGCAAAGAAACTATGGATTTAATTTTACTGTAGAAATTTATGGACGATAAAAATTATTCCATCATTAAACTGTTTTCAGAATTGACATACTAATAATAAAGAATGTATTTATACTTATTAATATTAATTATAATTCCATTAGGAAAACATATTTTTAGAAGTTTAACAACATTAAATGATTTACTTTGGTGTATAAATTTACTGTATTACGATAGTTTTATTTAGTTGTAAAATAAATCCACACAAAAGCTTTTCTAATATGAAGTTTTTAATTGTTTTCAATGTGAGTGTTGTATTTTTGTTTGTTCTGAGCATAAACGCGCA
This sequence comes from Pterostichus niger, assembly GCA_947425015.1. Lineage (NCBI taxonomy): Eukaryota > Metazoa > Arthropoda > Insecta > Coleoptera > Carabidae > Pterostichus > Pterostichus niger. The sequence goes on along the minus strand of OX380340.1, from coordinate 35,637,962 downwards.
AAGTCATAATTTTAAATGGGGACACATGGACAAGTTAGATAAACTATTGCACAGAGATATTATTGTGAAGAAGGCTTCTCCTCTACGGGTAAGAGAAATCAATTTAGATAAACGCCATATTAAACTGAAGACTATACAGTCGATAATAAACGATGCCATATATAATTTATTTTTCTTTTGGATTGAAACTTATATAAAACGCTTATCGTATTTATTTAGGATCCACTAATTCATCCTGCAATTAATATTGATATTCTGTTCATCCATATTCAGAATTCCTTCCATACAAGCTCATTTCTCCATAGATTCACGCAACAAACCTTCCACCATATCCATTCATAAAATTTATAATCACGCAATCTATCTCTTCCAATTTCACCAACATACACCACAAATTTTCTTCATCCATATTAGAAATTCTTTTCTTATAAACTCGTCTCATTTTTATTTACGCAATAAACCTTCAATCAAATTCATACATTCATTCTTTGGTTGTCCACATAATATTTCATCCTCAATTTCACCAAAATAAACGTGATTTCATCCATATCAATAATTCCTCTCATACAAGCTCTTCATACATTCATTTATTCCTAGGAATCCTAGATCTCTCATCCTCAATATCTCCAGTCTTCCATTCGACTTATGTTCCGATACTAACCCATACTTCTAGTGTCATCAATTTGTGATAACTTTTTATTTGTTTTTCAGAAAGTAACAACCGATTTTGTGTTCCTTGCGTATGGAAAGATAACATGCATCAATGCAACAGATCAATATGTTAATGGCAATGGAGGAAAGGTTACTATAATCAACGGAGGTATAGGTGCTAATAATGTTACTCTGCATCTGAAGTCAAAGAGGGGTCATGGATTCAACTTTATCATCGAGATATTCGGAAAGTAAAATGTACAAATTAAATTATTATTAAAATATTTGAATTACAATCAATATTAAATATAATTATGTATAATAATTAAATATGAGACATTATATGCCTATTTAGTTCCTGCATTCCATTTACCTCTTTGCTTACTTAAGACGAAACGTGCACCTAATTGGATCTGAAGATTCCACCTGAACAATGATCACTTTGAAACAAGATATTATTGTTATTTTAACTGAAATTCGTTTTTAGAGGAGTGAGCGTAAGTAAAGGATTAAATAATATAGGAAGTGAATGGATAGATGTGGTCGAAGGTTTGTTGCGTGATGAACGACCCAGAGTGTAAGGAATAAATGAGCTTGTATGGAGGGAACGTGAATGTGTTTGAAACAAAAATGGTGTCAGGATGAGAATGTTGGACGAAAACTGATTCTTTGATGAATCTGATGAGTGGATGTTCTGTGAATATTTCAAGGATTCGTGCTATTTCATTTGATGAGATATAACGTGATGTTATGTTAATATATATGTATATTTTTTAAGTTACAAGTATTGTAATAAATATAAATACATTGAATTTAGGTACAAATTATTATGTAAAATTAACTTTAAATATTAATGTAATTTAACTAAATTTGTTAGGATGAATGTGATAAAAAAAATCAATTAGTTTATACATTTACCAGATATAATTTCGAATGAACTTGTTAATTTTTAGAAAACATAAAAATAAAAATGCGCTTTGGGCATGTTTTTTTTGGCATATTTTTAAGTTACTCGTATATCTGCTCTAAATGAAAAATGAAAGATGCGTTTTATGTGGGAATTTTAGTTTTTATTTTCCATAAATTTCTACATCATAATTCAATCCTCTTCCTTTACCAGATAATAGAAAAATCTTCATATAACGTTTTCCAACACCATCGATGTATACCATTCCAAAAGTTACCGTCGTATTTCTATCTTCAATTTTAACAAATGTAACTATTTGAGGGTTTGTATAGAATATAGTTTTACTGACAGTCTAAAATAAAATATTTATTACTGATGGCGTTTGAAATTGCAAGTAAATATTGTAGAATTACCTGCTGTGGATCGCTATGAGCTGGTTTTTCTATTATATCATGATATAGTAAACGGTCGCCATTTTCTCTTTCTCCTTGGGTATATTCCACACCAAAACACTCATTTATTAATAATAAAATAGTTACTGATATAAGAAAAAATTTCATTTTGTAGCAAACAAAATATAGTACTGTGTCGATGACAGAATAAAAAAATATGAGTACTATTATCTATTTTGATAAAAGGATTGATAAGATGCATCGAAATTTGTTTGTACTGTGATAAGAAAATATATTTATGTAAGTACATGTAATCATATTTTTAGAACAGATAACATATTAAAAATTTTGAAGTGCTCGCATATATACAGGGTTGTTTCACAACTTAGAGCAAAAAATTAAAGGGTATATTCTGTACGCCGTGATGATCATGAAACAAAAAGAATTTTTTTTTTAAATCGCAAAACTATTTTCCATGTTTCCCAGTCCAAAATATTTCGTAGCCACTGCCACTGGGTGGATGATTATGTTAAAGTTAATGATTAAATAAAATTCTATTATAAATAATTGTTAATAATTGAATTGTGTAATTATTCTTTCGTAGTTGATACCTAGTTCATTGTTTGTGTTTAATAGGAAAGCGAATCCAGTGCAGTACTACAAAAAATGTTTTAGGTAAACAACCCTTAATTTTTCGAATTTAAAAAAAAATATTTTTGTTTCATGATCAGCACGTCGTACATAATATACCCTTTAATTTTTTGCTCTAGTTGTGAAACACCCTGTATATATATATATATATATATATATATATATATATATATATATATATATATATATATATATATATATATATATATTTATACAGCCTGTATATTTTAAGAAGACTCTTTCAATTAATAAACATATTAACATAAAAATTCCCTAATGACTTAATAATTACAATATTTAGAAGAATCGAAGATATTTCTTTATACCGCAAATACAAATGCAGAAGAATATAAAAACTAGTTCTTATAAAATATTTTAATTCACAATAGTCAAACTACTCAAAATGAAGTGTTTAATTACGTATTGTTATGTTGTTGGTTTGTTGCAGTTAATTGTAGCGCAAAATAATCTAGAAGACTTAAATAAAGTAACGGTATGTTTACAAAAATAAATTGTTTTCTTGGGCTATATCTCAAAAACCAAAATGTATATAAAAAGATATAATGGCTGATCAGTAAAAAAGGTATTTGAGATATATATTAGTTTATTTTGTTTCAGGAATTTTCTCTGAAATATAATAACAAAGACCATAGTATTTTATGGGGAACAATACAATCTGGAGATATTTTAGTGATCGAAGAAAATATTTATCAAACTGGTGTTGCTCAAGAGGTAAGCTTAATCTAAAAGATTTTTCTCGCCAAATTTTTAATATAAATGTAATAGATGGATGACTTTGTTACAGCTCACCTTTTGCTTTAATTTGTAATTATTAATTTTGTTTTATAAATTAATTTATATTACATACAAATTGTCTTACATTATCTGAACAATAAATCATGTTGCATTAGTACAAACAATTTATAAAGTAAGACGATATTTTAAACATTTTGATACACATTATATAAATTAGATTGTTCCAGTTTAATTGTTAATATTAAATGTCATGTTACATGTTCTATATTGTATTTCACATGAAGTTTGTTGCAATTAAAATACAAACGTTCATACAAAATACAACATTAACATAAGTACTATCAAATGGATTGGTATGGACCCATTCAACATTCATTCACATCATAATTTCCTTTATTAATTCCTCAATAAAATGTTTAAAATATTCAATTTCTTGTAGGAAGTAGTGACAACATCAAACTTTAAAGGTGAACCTGGCATTACAATAACTGCTATTAAAGTAATTCCTGCCGAAGAAGACAGTTTTGGAGGAAAGGTGAATATTACTGAAGGAGGCATTGGGCAAACAAGGGCAGTTGTTCAATTAACCTCAAAGAAAGGACTTGGAAATTATTTCACTGTTGATTTTTATGGACGACTCGAAAACAAATCATAAATTTTTATAAAATAAACTAGCAAGTTTAGCAGTAAAACTCCAAACATGTAAGTGACGTTGGTTGCAAAATAAAGTTGAACGATCTATCTTTACATTACTTTTATTAATTATGAATGTATAATATTACTGGTACTAATTTTATTTACGCATGTTAATAAATTAGAATTTTAATCATATGTTATTTAAATTAACATTCCTGAATAAGTAATAATAATTACATACTTTTGCAAGATTGTTTCAATGATAACAGACGTTACAAAAAGTTAAATAACATTTCAATTTTGATTGCAGTTTTGAATATATATAAATTCCAAGACAAAGTTTCATTTTCCGAACTGAGGGGGAGGAATATAAATCCACTTTTTTCACAACATAGAGATATTATTGAATACCCAATTACAAAGTAAAATTTTGAGAAGTAAATAAGAACTAGATAAGATTTATTGTTCTCTTGACTTGATGTCAACTAGATGGCACTAATGTCAAATCATACCATTGTCAGGCCCGACGAGAGGGGAGGGTAGGTGGGGTAAAATACCCAGGGCCCGGATGTGATGCTATTTTATAAATTGCTTTTAATTTTCTACTATTTCACCAATTTTTTATATTCTTTACTAAAACATGTATAACGAAACGTCTGATACACGTTTCCAACAATTTATTACATTGCATAAAGTACAAAATGACGAAATGCTTGATCAAGGGCCCCAGTTGCAAATATTAAATAAATTTATACACTATTCAAAAGTACATGATTACATTGTTGCATTTTTGTTTGTTATATTACTACATTGTATACAATACACATAGGCAAAGGCTCTATACATTTGTGCGTAGTGCTGTTTTGGTATCCCCTGCATTTATCGAATATGCAACTAGATATTAGATAGTCATACAGTGAGTATACAATACACATCGCTGCACCAATTAACTTTTTTATTTAATTTTATTTATATTGTTATAACTTTATTTAGATATTAATAATTCTTATTGTTGTCATACATATATTTATAAATAATTTTTTTTAGGTATCTTATATTTAATTAATAAATATTCAAAGTTAAATGAGGCCCGAATTTTTTTTTTTCCCGGGGCCCGCTTTTTCTCTCGGCGCCCCTGACCATTGTATCCAATTCTTCTGGACATGACTTTACTTTCCTTTCCTAGAGAAAAAATAGCTATTTGTATAACATAAGGAGAAATAGTGTATTATTTCCTCCTACGAGTGACGTTTAACGTTCGAAGCACAGTTAAGGGCAGTAATCATGTAAGGGAAGAAATGACACTTTACTCCAGAAATATACATATAATTTTTTCTACGACCAGTCTTTCATATCATTTAAAAAAAATTAATATTTGAATAAATATACAAGTATCAACGATTGTGTTGACGAAAATGCTATGAAACTAACCATCAAAAAAGAAAAAAACAGTTATTTTACTATACTATACTATACTATATGTACAAAAATAAAGGAAAATTCATTTCACAAAATAACATTCATGATAAAAATACCAGAAACAAGGGGAAATTGAGAAAACCCTTAGTGAAATATAATTGCACCCGTAACTCTCCTAAAGTCATGGGCGTGGATATCTTTAACAGTATTCCACACGATATTATAATGTGTAATTACAAGAAGAAACTAAAAGAATTTCTTGTGCAAAGCTGTTTTTGACTGTATTGACGAATTTTTGTACCGTTTTTAATTTTATTACTTGCCAACGACGCTTTTTATATGTATTTACATCTCAAAATAAAATATATTATTGTTATTATTATTACTAGGTAAAAAGAAGATATTTTCCTCCCTGGGGGGAAAATTAATATATGAATAAATAAATAAATATCAATGACTGTGTTGATGCAGATGCTCTAAATTCAACCATAAATGTGGAAGACGAACAGTTACTTTCCTCACTAGGTAAGAAAATAGATATCCTCCCTGAGAAGAGAATACTCATAGCTAATTTGAGACCTGCATATGAGGAAAGAAAATCTTATTTTCAGTTAAGGTCGTAGAAAAAAATCTTCCGTATGGTCGAAAAATTTAATTTTCTTTTGTCAATTGAAGGAAGAATATTTTTCTTCCTGGCAGAATCGTGAAAAAAGAATTTCTATTTCCCTATAATCCAATTCAGTGACTAAGATAAGTAACAGCATAGCTATCTTGAAAATAATGTCAGGTTCCTTAATAATTATAATTTTCCAGAACCTTGTTTTGGAAAATGCAGACAAATAATCATTCATGCGCTTGCGCCATCCAAGGTCGCTATCGCTGACTGTACAGGTACAGGCACAGGTGCAACACTTGTCGCACTTTGTAAACACAGGTCCGGTTTTATCGAAATTACTTCCACGTTAATCAGATTCATATCATTATTATTTCCTTCTACCTGCCATTGTCATTGAATGTGGTAAAAATGTAACCTTCAGTATTGAATTCATGAAAATTTGACTGGGAAAATAAGGTGAACTTGTTCATAAATACATATGAAAATGAACTAATGATATATTATCAATTTTTTATGGTACGCGCTTGTGAAATTATTTAAAAATTTGATAGTTTAAAATAGGTGTTTATTAATAATTATTTATCTAGACAGCTGTATAAACAACTGATTTAGAATGACTACATTTATTTATATAGGGTAGGTGGCTTAGTGGTATCTATTTATTTATTTATTTATTTATGTTACGCTATACAACAGGAACTTAATCCCAATTACAGTACAGGGTCCGCACTCACCGAGCCGCAGTCTGGTAGTTTATATAATTTTTAGCCTGAGTGCGATTCGAACTCGGGATCTCCGGATTCGAATTCCGTATCGCTATCCACACCACCGTACTGACGGAGTCGGCCTGTTGATCTTGAAAACCCTGGTTCGATCCTCACAGCCGACAAACAATTTTCACCAATTTAAATCTACCCCTGTGGCTCCTCCTCCACTAATATCTTTGGGGGCCGTGATTTGGCGGCTGGTAACCACACTTCACACGAAGAAATATATCACTTACCGAGATTTGCTTAGGCAGAGTGCCACACCCAGTAATTGGGTAAGAGGCGTCATGATGTATTTATTTATTTATTTTTACATTTATTTATTATACATGCCGTAGCTAGTGTTTAATGGACCCATTCAATAAAAACAAAAATAATCGCAGTAAGGAAGGAATGAGTTGCCAAATTACTGGGTGTGGCTTTCTGTCGAAGCAAATCTTGATAAGTGATATTTTTTTGCGCTTAAAATGCAGTTAACAGTCGTCAAATCACGCCTCCCAAAAACGATAGTATAGAGAAAAGCGTTGAGGTAAGTATAGATAGTCCAATTTATTATTCAATTTAAATAAAGAGTAGATATGTATTCCTGAGCTCGTTTTCAATGCCAAAACTCCTAAATTATTGTAGACAAAATGCTTCGCTTAAAAGATTCCACTACTTTTCCACCAAATTTGTATTTCAGTCAATGACGTCCATTTCTGTTATGCAACTTGTTTTCAAGAAACAAATCTTTTAAAGTAAGGAATATTTATGACACCAAGAAGCCGATACTGGTCTGTATAACTATAACATAACTAGATTGACAGATCATAATAAAAACTAGCCATTTGAATACATTAAATGGAAACTTGTGAAATATAAAAATGTCATGTATCATTGGCTACTCGATGTCAGTGCGTTGGAATGTCAACTGTGTGCTCTGTTACGTTAAGTGTTTGTGTTTTCAGAAAAGGGTGGCACAATATACTTATATTATTCAGTGTAAGCTTAGTTGTATGAAATGGGAATGTAGAAAAAAGTTGTGTTTACTGTCATGTTGCTTGGAATGTTTATTTATAAGTAGGTTCATTTTAATTTAACGCGTGCCAAGATAAATTATTTTAAATTAGTTTAAATATACTTATTGATATAGTCATTAGTTACCCATAGCTTTGTTTTTAATTTAATAAATTAAGATTTAAAAATAAATAAATAAACAATTAAAATAATTTAGAAACCATATTTGTAAAATTTAACCCACTGTAGCATTGTTCTAGAAGTCTCTGATGATGATTATTGAAAAAGTAAAGAATACAAATTAATTTTTAAATCAATTTTACGATTTTTTTGTATTCGTAGGCCCGGAGTTAAAACTTGAGTTTAACTAATGTAATTGGGATTAAGTTCCTGTTGTGCAAGAGTTACAGTTAAATAAGTAATAGTCAACAACTAAATGTATGTATGGGGTAGGTGGCTCAGTGCTATCGAGTCGGCCTGTTGATCTTAAGAACCCTGGTTCGATCCCCACAGCCGACAAACAATTTTCACCAATTTAAATCTACCCCTGTGACTTCCCCTCCACTAACATCTTTGAGGGCCGTGATTTGACGACTGGTAACCGCACTTCACGCGAAAAAATATATCACCTACCGAGATCTGCTTAGGCAGAGTGCCACACCCAGTAATGAGTAAAAGGTGTGATGATATATTTATTTATTTATTTTTATAACAACTAAATGTCAATGATATATTATTAACTAGAATTTCTCATTCAAACTATTTTAGGATGGACATATTTTTAATTCAGGTTAAGTGCTGATACAACACTACTGACATTTAGAACACTACAATTTCGAGACCATCGTAAATCAAATGTCCAGGATGTTAGAATCGGCCTACTAATAATAAAAGACGAAGATCTTTAAGATGATATATCTACGTAGCGCCATTAGTTTATCGGTGCTACTAGCTGCTTGTGTTCACTTATATACACATGAATCAAGCACAACAAACATATCGTGATTATACTTATCATAATACTCACAGAACAAGATTTCCCGACACACTAAATTACCCCGGCTGATAGTTAATTAATTATATATTACAATTAATTATAACAAATTGTTCCTCTAATAAAAATAATATAATAATTATTGAATTTGTTTGTGGTACAAGTTTAGGTAACTCGATTGTATTTATTTCGTATTGCCATAATTTATAAGGTACTTCAAAATTATCAAGTCATATAAAATGCAATATAATCTACATCTGATTTAAAATTAGATCAATAAAATACTACTTATATTGCTTCATACATCCTCGTGAGGGCATCACCGCTTCTTATGAAGCATTTTAAATTCTTTAACTGGGGTAGATCGATCTCCATTTCCTTTTATTGTATGCCTTTACATATTTCTCTGCATATCTTCCTGTTTCTCGTTTTTTCCTTACATTTCTACTTTTTAAAATCTTCTATTACCGCACTTCACGCGAAGAAATATATCACTTACCGACATCTGCTTAGGCAGAGTGCCACAACCAGTAATGTGTAAAATGCGTGATGATATATTTTTCTTCTATTATTTCTCCTGTCCATGTCAACCTAAGTCTTCATCTGCATCTTTTCGCTCTGCCTACAAATGCAGAAATTTCTTTATCATGCCATCTTCTTTTACTCTTTGCTATTTTAATTTTCTTATTACATCTTTTTTTCTACTATTGATCAATTTCATAATGAATCATAGTTCATGGGATAGGTGGCTCAGTGATATCAAACCGGAATTTGGAATTGAGAACCTGGCTTCGATTTCCACAGTTGATATACAATTTTCATTACAATAAAATTACCCCAATAGTTCACCTTCCACTAATATTTTCGGCGAGCATAATTTGACTTCACATGCATAAATATATCACTTACCGAGATCTGCTAAGTCAGAATATCATACCCAGTAATGAGTAAATGACGTGATGATATATTTATTTATACTGCTTTAATCTTATTATTCTCCTTTCTACTATTCTTGTGTATTCCTAGTCTTTTTTACATTTTTATTGTAATCGTTGCATATAGAATAATTGCCACTGTAACTAATTTCTATATTCTCATTTTTTTCTTGTGCATCTGTTCAAATCCATTTATAATAATAATTATTTAGACAAATCATTTCATCCATTCATTAATTTGATTAAGTTAAGTGTCGCAATAATGATTCAATTCATTGTTTTAATAATCCATCCATCATATTATTTCAAATACAGATTCATTAATAACATCAACCTCAATGCAATTACATAATAATTAATGTCTAAAGATGACCTATATTTTTGATAATTCTAAATGTACCCACAATAAAACTTTTTAATGTTGTTTATAAATTGAGATTTGCATTTATTTAACATATTTAAATATGTAAAGTATATCATCCGGACTTAAGGAGTGTCGCCTTTTAATTTGTGATGGCATTCGCCTTCACAACAAGATTGCTAATGATTCAGCTCTTCATTATGTCATAGGAACGTTAAAAAACTAAACCAGATTATAAAATGGTGATATATTCATCCCAAACTATAATATTAAAAAAACTTGTTGTGACTATATGATTAGAAAGATCACTTTGCTAAAAAGAGTTCATGAATTCAAATCTCAATGATTTCAACGTATAAGCATTATTTTTATAAATATATTAACTTAATTTCAAAGTAATTATTCACTTAAATTGAAGTTGAACAGTAATATTATACAGGGTGTTATATTTTAATAGACCCAGCAAAGCTAGTTGATAACGGATGTACATTCATGATATCATTTCCGGTTTATTAGTAATTATTATCAACTTTGAAATTTCAAATGGAACATACTATATTTTTTTACAAATTTGAAAAGTGCATCAAATTTGCTTTACAATCATGTAAAATAATCCATATGTTACATTATTAAAAAGTAAAATGGCGGGCATTTTATTATACACCTAATAGGAAAGAGAATAGTGAGCCATGACTGTGCCTGGAATTAAAACAATTAACTAAAACAATTGTAATTATTATTAAACGAAATAATATTTTTTTGTCATATAAAAAAATAAAAAATATAACACCCTGTATATGCCACAAAATAAATAGAATTTGCTTTGAATTTATTGAATAAATTGAATTTACTTTGGATGAAAATATATTCTATTCTGGGCATTAATAATTTTGTTTTTCGATAAACAATCATAGAAACGTTGTTCACTAGATATATAGTTTATTTTAAAGGCAAATAATAAATAAATATATGTGTGAATAATAATGGAAAATAGTTTAGGAATTTTGATTACAGTTTTCAAAAACGAATTGGGAAGGAAGTAATAAAATAAATAGTATATATAAATATAATATTCCATATCTTAGTAAGTTTCAAAATAATTTCTAATAATTCTGAGAAAAAAAATAAAATATGTAAAAAAAATCGGGCAAAACGCACTTTTAAATGAGATTAATTTCCTGTTAGGAAGAGTAGGATGTGCCACGCATATAAAAAACAATAAATAATTCAATACACACAAGGAATTTATATTTAATATTATAAGTAGGAATTACTTAATTTTAAAAATGTATTTAGTTGTGCTCCAAAACACTGTAGCTTAATTATGATGATAAATCAACGCATTCTGACAATAAAACACAATTTAAAATTCCATAAATGTAAAATAAATTATGTTAATTACTTATGTCACTAGATGTGTATGTGTAAGTAATGTGCGATTTAAGTTTAAGTTTAGAAAGATGACTCACGGCTTACTTGTAAGTAGGCGAAAGTTTACTGCAAGGTAACGACAAATAAAAATATCCGTTTGTTACGTGGGGCGTGCGGGAGGTAAATTATAACCGGATTTTACTGTCATTTATTTATTTATTTAAAGTTTTTTATAATAGTTTTCTTTACAAAATAATGTCTGTAATAAAATTAATTGTAGGCTACTATATGAACAAAACAAAATCATGAATGAAAAGGTTGATGTCTGAATGTACTTTTAGACAGTCAACAGAAGTTATGCTTCCTGTCAAGAACTAAAGAAATCTCAAAACAATATTGGGCTTTAATTATCTCCTATTAGTTCTAATCGCAGAAGCAAGAAATCGAAAATTCAACACATATTTAATGCTACTACCCTAGTGCAAACTTGTATATATGCTTATCCCAAAAGTTCCTTCATTCAAAATTCGTTGTCTTCAACTTATATATGAAAATATTATTGAGTCTAATTGGCCAATTGCACTAACAAAACATAAATCTCAAAAAAATGAAGAATCTAGATTTTCCGGAGCGTATATCTCAAAAATTAAACAAGATATGAAGCTGCGCTCAACGGCATTGAATTCCCCGTGTCCGAATTGACTTATAAGCAAATTTTCATGCAATTTTAAGCAATTTCATTTTTTTAATTATTTCCTAAGGGTTTTTTCAGATTTTAATTCAATTTTCCCAAAAATCCTTAATCGTAGGATTGTTAAAACGAAAATTTACATACATATGTATTTTGACCCACTGAATCCAGTGGTGCAATCTTCAAATGCATATGTCTTCTAGGTTTTGAGAAAATGTTAAAAAACTGATTTTTGCCATTTTTTTGGCGAAAATTTGAAAAAAATAAAAATGGCTAAAACTAAGCTTAAAAGTTAACTGAAGCACGAGAAATTCAATGGCGTTGATCGCAACTTCATATTTAGCTTAGATTTTAAGATATAGCTTCGGAAAAGTAAAAAATCTCAAAAAAATTAAGAATCTAGATTTTCCGGAGCGTATATCTCAAAAATTAAACAAGATATGAAGCTGCGCTCAACGGCATTTAATTCCCCGTGTCCGAATTGACTTATAAGCAAATTTTCATGCAATTTTAAGCAATTTCATTTTTTTAATTATTTCCTTTGGTTTTTTCAGATTTTAATTCAATTTTCCCGAAAATCCTTAATCGTAGGATTATTGTAACGAAAATTTACATACATATGTATTTTGACCCACTGAATTCAATGGAATAATGTTCAAGTGCATATGTCTTCTAGGTTTCGAGAAAATGTTAAAAAACTGGTTTTTGCCATTTTTTTGGCGAAAATTTGAAAAAAATAAAAATGGCTAAAAATTAGCTTAAAAGTTAACTGAAGCACGAGAAATTCAATGGCGTTGATCACAACTTCATATTTAGCTTAGATTTTAAGATATAGCTTCGGAAAAGTAAAAAATCTCAAAAAAATTAAGAATCTAGATTTTCCGGAGCGTATATCTCAAAAATTAAACAAGATATGAAGCTGCGCTCAACGGCATTGAATTCCCCGTGTCCGAATTGACTTATAAGCAAATTTTCATGCAATTTTAAGCAATTACATTTTTTTAATTATTTGGTTTTTTCAGATATAGAATTATTTTGCTATACCCCTATTTTCCGGTAGGCTTAAAAATTCAACCGCTCGGTGGCACGGGTTAATCATCAAAAAACACTGAATCCTTTTGGGAAACTCATTTTTTTTTGAATGTCTGGCGATCTAGGGGGGGGTCCCGAAGAATATTCGAAGGTCGCCCAAATAACGGACACCCTAATATATATATATATATATATATATATATATATATATATATATATATATATATATATCTATTTATCTGAGTAAGAAACTTTACTTCAATTTATTAATAGTATTAATGAATTTTGTGTAAGTGTGGTTTCAAGTACCTGTGTAGGAGGAATGCACTGAAAACATGTTTATTTAATCTTAATAATGAATTAATTAATTGAACAAGTAGCGGAAGATCAATTTCACGCATTGATTCATACTAGATCTACCCACCAAAACATAAATTAGAATTATCAATTAGTATAGTTCATTGCGCGGGATAACGGCCTTACTTGTTCATCCTTCAGTTCAAATTCTACAACATACAAAGCAAAATAGTATTTGTAATCAAAATTCTACATTTCCTTTAATCAAACTTTTCTAAAATTCAATCAACCGAGATCTGTAATGACAGAGTGTCACGCCCAGTAATGGGTAAAAGGCGTGATGATATATTTATTTATTTACAAACTGATTTCTAATTGATTTGTCAATGTCAAAAGATGTAGGGATGACATATATTTAGTCTAAGGTTTCATTTAGGATGTAGAAAGTTTGCATATTTACATAAACCTACACTTAACCCGAAAGAAGAAAACATGTCAATAAGACTATATTGTTCGTTTGAAAATAAATATAAACATGGGAACTTTTTTGTTTCTTAAGTAAAAAGTAGAAAATTTTCATAAAAATAGTATTTCAAAGCATGCTAATAAATACAATTCAAGCACTGTGGTAAGTGAAATTCTAACCGCTACTTGTACAAATATGATAACGCGTAAACGCAATAGACAACTGAATTTTTATTACTGAATTCTTACCCAAACTTTCTACATGCACGAATGCCTATCTAAGTAATATATTCCACACTTCATACTGGACTGTATGCCAACAGAATGTGCTTAATATTCTAATTGAAAATTAGAAGGGATTCACGCAATTAATTATCGCACTATAACATTTCTAACTTAATTAAATTAATTAGATTTATTTACTCGTTACCATAACTTTAATATGAAATGTGAAAATTTTATTGTTTTACGAATACCGAAAGTAGACATGCGTACCTAATAATCACTTATAAAAAACGAACCCAGACATACATAACATTATGATTAGGATACCTTCCATTTATTCTTAAGGACACTGGGTCATTCATGCAGCCTCTCACCCTAAATTGCATCATTCAACATTCGTTATACATGTCCAAACCATCTCTCTCTCTTCTTACAACATTCTTCTCAATACCAACAGAAATCTACAAATATTATTAAAAGGTTTCTCTAACTACAAAGGTAGAGATATTGTAGAAGCTCTGCAATTACAGATCTAGATTATGTACTCATAAGTATATCATATAAGATTGTCAGTCTTTGAATCGTTGCCAAAAGAAAGTTTTAGTTTGTATTCATGCATTTATTTGTAACATAAAATTACGTAATATTTAGGCCATCTAGTTTCGTATAATCAATAAAGCAATATTCCCTTCAGTGAATTTATTAATTATTAGTAATACTGAATGGGCAATCGTAACACAGTGAATAAAACGGAGATAAAACATGAGCTTATTGATTAATAAGCAAGAAGTCTTGTTTTATAATTTAATAAACAAAAAAATCAGTCCGGCAGTATAGTGGTGTAGTTTGAAGATCCTAAGTTAAAATCCCACTCAAGCTTGAAATATATAAACTAAAACACTGTGGTTCGGTGATACCGGACCCTGTACTCTCATTGGGATTAAGTTCCTATTGCCTTCATTTCTTTATAGATTCGTTGTTAGAGAAGTGGGCGTAAGTGAAGATTTACGAAACAGGTGTACAGGAGCGAATGGATGGATGTTTGTTGCATGATGATGGATTTTGGTTGTGAGGAAGGAAAGAGTTCGTACAGAGGAAGTGTTAATGTGGTCAAAACGAGTATCGTGTGTCAGGATGAGAATGTGTTGATGTGAACTGATGCTCTATGAATGTTTCAGGGGTTCGTACTGCCCCATTTAATGGGATATAGCGCGATGGTATGTATGTATGTATGTTGTACAAGAAGTAACATAAATAAATAAATGACTGGTAACTGTAGTCAAGACTGTTAAAGTACGCGCGTTCAAATTTTGTTGATTTCAACTATTTCTGAGTGGCTCTGATTCCATTATAAGCTACTGAAATTGGAATTAAGTTCCTATTTTGCAGAGTAATCGTATTGTGTGACTCAGTATAAAAATTTGAGTAAGGTTGCAGTGTTGCTGTGTAACTACAAATAATGAAATGTTTGTTGAGCTAATCACTTGAATAGCCAATCAATGTCTGTAGAATTGTCTTACGATTATAGTTTATGAATGTACCTTTTACAAATGCGTCCGTTATTATAAAATCTAGAGTTGGGCGGAACGTTGGCAGAAAGGTTAAAAGTTTAGAGTTTGAGGAAGAAAAGGTCAAGAATGAAATTGTTTACGAATGCAATGTAAGATGCAATGAAAGTGTGTTCGTGGGAAAACCCAAGACCAACTAAACTATGGAATTACTTTATCGGTACAACTATAACATTTTCATAAAAAAGTTTATGTTCAACTGCATCATAATTACTTGATTTGTGACACTGTTTACTCTCCATAAAATGATACACAATTCGACTATTTCTTTAAAAGAAAAAATTTACTTCAGTCTATATTAGAATAAATATTGTACCTAATTAATTAATGCAATTTCTTCACTTCTTCTAGGCCGACAGACTTGCAACCAAATTAAGAGTTTAAAAATAAATTTAAATAACATTATTAAACAAAAGCAACAACAAAGTACACTTTGATATACAACAAAGTTTTTCGCATTGTCATATTTTAAGAAAACAAATCGTTTTCAAGGCAGTTGAATATAAACTATTGATGCAACTCGTACATAATTGGTTTTTATATACACTTGCTACATAAATAGCTCTTAAATCAATAGGTATCTGTATAGGCAATATTATTTAAACAAGTAACTTGACTTTTTTTGAAACTTTTTAAGGCTACATATTAACATCAATATTATTAATAAATTTATTCGGCATAATACGGATTCCGTTTCAAGCTCCCCTAAGCATCTATACTTTAATTTGTATAATTTTCAGTTATGCAGAGTAGCAAATAAATAAATATTATTTCTATACAATTTGACCTAACTCAATACTTTGGTAGGTATTCTTATTTACATTACTGTTATTCAAAGTTTAGCAGTTCAAAATTTTGTAGCTGATATAATCTGTCACAGAACAGAAAACAGTCTCAACATCATTTGTACTTTGACATGATATGATTTTATTTACATTTTGAAGTTTTTTCATTAGGCTCGCCTTGATGATGACCAGATCACTACATACTATTAAATATTGTTAATCCTCTTCGAACGAACTTGGGTCATATTTATAATTTTTACAATATTATATGGCAATTAAAATTATGAGTATTTAAAAATCGGACACAAAATATACTTTTTATGTAACCAAAAAATAGATAACGAATGGTGATGTTTATTAATATCATGTCTAATTGTATAATTTTAATTTCTTCAGCAACCGTTATTCATCCTATCAAAATCATTATTTTTTTACCCTAAGTTAAGTAAATAACTATTAAGGACATAGAAATATTAAACCAAAAACAAATCTCGAAAACTCGGTACGCCCGGCCATCCTAATCATATTGCATCTTTTAGGCATGTGCGTGTACGTGTGCGTGTGCAGCAGGAGCATGACATTAAGAATGGTCAGCGGCGAGGTGGGGTGCGCGCGAGGGCGAGGCTCCGTGGTAGCCTTGCGAGCTACACCGGTGCTCTATAAAAGCACGGCCACCTGACAGCGCACTGTTTATACATCCAACATAGTCGTTGCCCCTTGTTCACTAAATACATCTCAACATGAAGTGCCTTGTAAGTACCATCAATCATAATCATTAGTATCTTCATTTTAGGGGTTGTGGTGATAAGTGTGATAATGATTCCAAAATACCAACTAGTCAATTTGATGTTACTAATTGAAGTTGCAAAATTAAAACAAAGTTTTGACAGTATATTATTTGACAGTTTATTTTGATGAGATATTTGACAGGATCTATTAATGTTAACGTCAGTTAAGATTTTTATTCAATACGGCCATTATTCTTTTTAGTAACAAAACTATGAAATGTTAATGGGACATCCAAATTAATTATTGAGCGTTAAAGGGTTCAATTTTAACTTATTCTTTAACTAGAAATAAATAAAGCTAGAACTGTCAAACATAATCCGAAATTAGTTTTAATTTGAATTTTGGAATCTCCATCTACTTAATATATGTAGTGCAAATTTTGATTGAATGCTTTCTGAATGACTGTGATATCTGGATAATAAGCAATAGGTTCCAATAACTATATTCGTTAGATTTATATTTGCCAAACAAATGTCCAATCTGTGCTTCAAATTTATTGAAAATTATTTATTAATATGTTTATTAAATGCATATAATTATTAAACTGGAAAGTTGAATTTGAGAAAACTGTCTTGAATTTAGTTTTAAAAGTAGTTTATATGATGAGAATTGAAGACGCTTCGACCACAAATTTGAGCAGTATTTTAATTATTATTAAACATTGCTTTTAGTTGACTAGAAACTGGCTAATTAAAACCAAATTTAATTTATGGTTTGCTGCACCAACAACAAGTCTAAATAAATCAAAGGAAACCTAATGTGTGACAGTAATATCAATTATTTTATATCTGGTTTTGTTAATTTTGTGTTTGTTTAAGTTTTATTGGTGCAACTAATCATAATTATATTTCTTGATACTGATGACACTAAAACGTCACTCATCCTTAGCTTTTTGATCAACAGGGTAAATTCGTTAATTTAAAGTTTGAGTGAAGTGTGTGATTTGCTGAAATTAATAATGTAAACAAACCTTGGTTCTTAACCAATGACTTTATGTCTTTGTTGTTAAATTTAACTTTTTATCAGATACAACCGGTTCTGTGCATAATAGTTCCATGTTTCAGTAACGCGTAGATTTGTTTTGATATCAACAAACAAAGGATTATGTTATTTAGTTATTTGCATATTAATTAATGTTATTTTTAAATATCTAATCTGATTAAGGCACATTTTTGCTCGTTTACATAAATAGATTTTAATTTTTTAATAAAAATAGAAAGTCTAAATGTCAACTATTCACATTAAATATTAATTTGATTTTTTTCGAAATTATTCTTTAACCTGTATTCATGATTCATAGATAAATTATTAGCAGAATTCTCTTGACACATTTAATTAACATTAAGGAACTAAATTTTATACTAGTTTTATTTTAAATATGACAATAGTTTTGACAAGTAATAAACATTCTTTCCTTCTTGGAGAAATGGGTGATTTAATGTCCTAAAAGTATATGATTGATTGCAAGTGAAAATACTGACGTAATAGTAAACTATGTCAAGAGTAATAATGCGCAAGTGATTTACCAAATTTTCGGAGATATTTCTCAATGTGACTAGTCAATAAAAAATGTAACTAAACAAATATATGAGCCAGAAAGCAATAATTAGGTGCCTACTAGAAATTGGATTACAAAATTACATTCCGAAAATCGCAGTTTCACAACTTGGTCAAATCACGCGTGAATTTCTCTACATGAACTACATTCATTTAGAAATGTTGGATTTTTTCGTAAATATCGAGTTTTTTAATAATTTGTTTCGACAGAAGAACTCAATTACTAAAAATAGTATATTTCGTTTAGCAGCAAAACAAACTTGTATTTAATTCCAGCTTACCCAATATTATTTACTTTATTTTCTCGGACAGCGAATACGAATTGATTTATGAGTATATCTAAAAATACAATTGTATTGGATTCCACTAAAAGTGATGGGTTCTATAATTGGAACAAATTTTCTTTTGTGCATTGTAAAAAATATAAATAAATAAATAAATAAATATATCATCACATCTTTTACCAATTACTGGGTATGGCACTCTGCCTAAGCAGATCTCGGTAAGTGATATATTTTTTCGAGTGAGATGCGATTACCAGCCGTCAAATCATGGCTTCCAAAGATATTAGTGGAGGGGGAGCCATAAGGGTAGATTTTAAATTGGTGAAAATTGTTTATCGGCTGTGGGGTTCGAAACAGGGTTCTCAAGAACCACCGGCCGACTCGATACCACTGAGCCACCTACCTCATAAAAAAATAAAAAATAAAATTTACGCAAATCTTTATAGACTTCCGGTCGTTATTACATGACTACAAATTTAACCTTGGTTTTACTTTCTCTGAAAGAAGGGAGTAAAGTTTTTAAACAGATCAACTGCCAAAGGAATTTAAGTATTATACCATTACTTAATTAGTTATTTGTTACTCTGCACAACAGGAAATTAATTACAATTATAGTACAAGCGAGTTACAGTTTCTAATATAATTCAAACCTCTCAGATACTTTTTTTTATTGAAGTCAGCAGAGTTTAAATTAACAAACTCTTTAGTGTACTGAAATTAGGATTAAACAAATAAAAATTATCCTTCGCTTCATGCGCAAATCTAGTACAGCGGAGGGTGCCACATTTACTAATCTCTAAAAGATGTGATGATATATTTATTTAATTTAAATATTTCAATCTTTTTCTTATTTTAGTTGGTGTTAGGAGCCATCGCGCTCTTGCACATGACCCTCGCCCAGAAGCAACAGCAATATACTACCCCCGTGCCGATCTTGAAGCAAATCAACAAGCACAACGAAGATGGCTCGTACTCGTACGGCTATGAAGGTGCTGACGGAACGTTCAAGATTGAGACAAAGTATCCTGATGGCGAGGTGTACGGCAAGTATGGCTACGTGGATGATGGCGGTCAGGTCCGGGAAGTGGAGTATGGAGCAAGTCGAAGAGGATTCGAACCTGCAGGTGAGGGTGAAAGATAGGAAATAGTATGAATGAGACACAAAAAAGCATACACATGAATATCACTAGAATTGAATTATTTGGGAGTAATATGTGGTTGTGTCTAAATAGTTTGCACTTCTGCTGCAAACGGAAGAGTTTTCGAGGTTACTCCTTCCTGACTTCAACTTCAATCATAAGTATATAAGCGTACAGTTAAGACTCTATTATAAGCTGCAGATCACATGTTTTAGTTTTCTGTTGAGCAGCGTAACAAATGAATAAATAATAAAGCTGTTATTTGGATATTGACTTAAATTCAATTTGATGGAAAAAAATGATATAATTTTTTATTCGTGCATAATAATATTACTATTTAAGAAATAAATACATTTGAAGTAGCGATAATCGAGGAAAAGTGAAATAAATTTAACCACATTAATTGGAAAAACAAGGAAAAATAGTTGCTACCTTCTATAAATAAAATAATGTTATAGCAACTAAATTCTAGTGAAGTACTTTTTTATTTGATTTGTTAATAGATAAATTATGCGACAAAGCAAGTATACCGCACACAAACACACATTTGGAATGGCAAAAAATGGTTTATTTTTTGTACGATATTAAAAGAATGCAGTTAGCTTGGGTGTAGTGATATGTTACGTAGTAAGATAAATGTTTGGTACTGCTGGAATGTATTTATTAGGGCGGAACCTATAGGTGTGGTAACACTGATTGTTTATCGATATTGTTAATTGTCGTTTGCAAATAAGTAGCCAAGAATTTAATGTAAATACGAAAGGAAATGCTGATAATAAGAAGATAAAAGTATTTTGTCACACAAGTTGGACTGTACAATTTTAATAAACAAATCATAAATTAGTCGCGAGCAGTGATACTAGTTTTGCATTTATAAAGTAATTAATGTAGCCATAATTAACATCACCTGGTGTTTTTTATATGAATTTTAATGAAGTTTAAGAATTAAATTTGCATTGAAAATTTAATATGAATGTCACGCAACAAATTATTGCCGTAATTAAAAATCTATTAATCGATTTATCTGGAAAGATCTACCTAAATTTATTTCCTTTTTATCTATCGACTATCTTTCATAATAATAGTGTTCATTTAGAAAGTACATTCTTCAATCCTTGCATCTTTCAAGCAATAATATCTCGGTTTTTGTTATGAGAACCTTGAGACTTGGGGCATCGTGCAATATAATCTAGGATATTCAATGTTCAAGATTTATTCTAGACTTTTCTACTATTTCTTCATTCAAATTCTTACCTGTAGGATATTTACTGTACTATTGCCTAATACCGTACCTAATACTACCAATTTTATAATTTTATTTAAATACTTTCTTCATGTCTTTCTAAAATGACCTTACAATTTTCGTCTGCAGTCTTACCTCCATTATAATTTAATAATCTAACGCTGCAATGAACGTTTATATACTTATTATGTCACTATATACAACAAGAAATTAATTCCAATTACAGTTCAGGATCCGGAATCACCGAGCCACAGTACGGTAGTTCATATAATTTGTAACTTTTATGAGGATGAACTACATCATCGTACTGCTATTTTAGATAGTATACCTCGTGAAGAAAGTAGTATTCTTCTCTTAAGTGTTTTATATTCCTTCGGCTCGGGAAATGAAACGGCACCTTCTGGAAGTATTGTTTCAATCTCTTCTCTTAATATATAATTAACAATTGTTCGTTGGTCATTATAAATATGATATAATTGTCAATGTTCAGAAATGTAAATTTTAGTTTTCATTCGCCAAAGTATTATTTTACAAAAATAATTTACCTATCTCCAAAAATATTAGCAACTTGATATATTTATTAAACATCCTTGTATATTCCAGGCAACGACATCAACGTAGCACCCCCAACCCTCCGCGCCACCAACGAATACCAAGCCCCTCTTCGTCCTGGCGAAGAAGACGACGGTCAATATCGTGAAGATCCTACAGTCTACTACAAAGACGAATCCTACAACAACAAACCCGTTTACCAACCACAACCTCAACCCCAATATAAACAACCTCAATACCAACAACCCCAATACCAACGCCCTAAACCTGTATACCGCGAACCCGCCCCTGTACAACAATACCAAGAGCCTGAACCCGCCCCTGTTTATCAGCCAAGACCCCAACCAGCTTTCAGGCCTCAACAGCAGAGCAGTAACTACGACTTCGAAGACTTTAGGTCTAGTTTAGGGTTCTCTAAGACTAAGGCTGCGCCTGCACCGACTGCCGCCCCTCAGTCAGTGTATAGACCCGCCCCCCAACCGGTTTACAGGCCCACCCCTGCACCTGTGTCTAACTACAACAGCTATAATCAAGGGTATAGTAGACCTAACAATAATTATAACAATGGTTATAGTAATAACTGGTGGAGTCCTGGTAATAATTATAATTCTGGTTACAGCAACAACTACAACCAAGGGTACAGACAGCCTATTGCACATGAACCACTACCCTTCAATGTTGACCTAAACACTGGATCCTACTCATTAAATGTTGGGCGTCGTTAATATTACTAACTTACTAACTTTTATCTTTACATGCCATGACAAATAGAAAGACAATACAACCTACATTCTTTTCGAACATTCATTTATTTAAGCACAACGACAACAAATAATAAATAACAAACATAACAAAAATATGGATATTCATTTTATATCTAAAGGAACAACAAAGAATTTCGTTGTTAGGGATTCAGTGATAACTAAATTGTCTTTTTATTTGACTTATGGCCAATGACCGCAAAATAAATATTATACAGAAGCAACACTTACTGAATTTGCTGAAGACATTTGCCCTAGTTTTTCGAAGCCATTTTAACTAGCAAAATAACGTTTATCTTTCAAACATCTCATAGTTTTACCGTACTGAATGGCAGTTTTTGAAACCAAAATGAATTAAACGAAATAAACAATGAATTTAAAAGCAAATAATTGGCTAAACTTATCACTAAATCAAGCAAACAAAAAACATTAAATTTGAACAAGAAACCACAGACAACTTAAATGTGGTTAGTTTTTGGTAACCAAATTAACCATGCTCGAGTGGTTAAAAAGAAACCGTAATGTAGTTTATTTTAGAATATAATATAAATGTCAAACTGACAACTCTCACAGTCATAAAATTTGTCTAGCAAAATGGCGGTCAAGTTTCTAAGCGAAACAAATAACAATACCTTCTATATAATATTAATTCTGTGGTACAACTATATTTCTTCTACTTCTTCCAAGTTTTTTCCTTACTTCCAGAAATTTCTTAACCAGATTTATCCAAACTGCCTTTTTTGGGCTTAAGTTTAATTGTTGAAAATGTTAAACTGTCCATCTGGCAAAGAATTTTCTATGAACCTTCCCGAGGTACACCACAATCCAACTACGAAAACCTGTACCGTTAATGAATGTAAATAATATTTTCTACTAGGAAAATATCAATTACACGACCTTGGAGAACTGATACGTCATGTGCACTTGGTCCTTTGAATTTCCTTATTAATAATACTAAAAATATGTTTCTGTTTTAATGTCCTTGATACAGAAGTAATAGTGTCTAACACTAGTATGATAAGAACACAAAAGTTTGAACCTTGAACAATCTAAAGACAAAATTTAAAACAAGTTCCGTTAATGGTGCGTGGGAGATACCTTCCTGTGTCTGTTTTCTATCTAAGTTATTCTCTAGTATAATTGTTACAAGTCTTCGTTGTATATACTTCATTTAATACTAGTCGTTAAGAATGAAATGTTCAAATACATTGACCAAAATATTGTATGTTTATTAAAGCCAACATGAATAAAATAATAAAGATGTGATATTACTTGGCTGACTCGTTTTATTTCCTCAAGGTTTCGCTTTTCATTCTTCGCTAGATTTAAAGGAAAGTGTTAATGTTTGCGTTGGCTAGTCTTAAGGTTGTGTGTGAGTGTATGCCGTGGTATTTGTATTTTGTGTTGAAAGTTCCAGTTTCCGCGACAAACGCTGGGTGGAGCTCGAGGTAACCTTGGAATTCCTGGCAATCACAAGGTACTTAAATGCTAACATTGACTTGTTTGCCTTAACTACGAATTACTCGAGAACTAGTCTATTCTTTTTTGCGAGATTTTTAAAGCACTTTGGGCATGCTAAATTATTCTATTCATCTTCTAAATGATTTAATTTATAGGTTATCGAAATATTTGTTGTTTCTAGAATAAAGGATGAAGGCTGAATTATTGTAAATATGAGTATTATGTATAACGAATGAATCAGAATAAAAATGAAATTGACCATGAGAAAAAGTAGTTTTTATTTATTCTACTGATACTGCTTCTAAGATTGTTTACTGAAATAAATTGTACATTTATTTTTGAATCAATACCAAAGATTTTTATTGATTCATAAATCATTTCAATGATGGCAAAAGATGCTTCTCTCAGCCATATTATCAAAAGTGTTTTGGTTAATCCTGAATTTTGTATTAGTTACATTAAGCTAAACTATATTATCAAAAAAGTTGTTTTCATTTGGTTTTCGATAAGTAATTTGGATTAACTATTTAAAATCGGACTAATTAAAATTCTGGATAAGTTAAAACTTTTTAGAGACTTGGGCTGATTAGTAACGAATTTAGGAGTTATTAGTTCTATTACTATTACTAAATTGTCAACTTGAACAAATGCAAAAATATTCAAATACTTTTAGTTTTTTTAAAAAAGAAGAACGATAGTGAAATTTGCTAATAGCAATATTAAAATCACTATTATGTGACAAATAATAAACAAACAATAGCCTAATTAATTAAACTAACTTAGTATAATGTCCCAATACTTAAAAAAAGGGAGCAATGTCAACTTCATACATGAATGGCATCTGATAAGTTATTCTCGACCGCGAAAATGCGGAAATTTTCTTTTCATGAAAGTTATAAATTCTTAAGAATGCGACAATTTGTAAATCAGGTCAGTTCAATGCAATTGTGAAATATAGGAAAATACTTTATAGCTCATAAAATCCTTCTATACATACACTGAAGCAAGGCACTATTATAACTGTAGTACTCAATAGATACGTTGTTTTGACTACAATTTTTGGGTAGTAATTAATTTAAGTAACGCTTATGTTACGAATAGTTATTGTAAATTAAAATATATGTTGTAATCTGACAGACTTTATTTCCTTTCAGTTTCTATTATGTTTTTATATTCTTTTAATATTTCTATACATTATTTTAGCATAAATATAGAAAAGAATGATCAGCTATCTTTAATTTTAATTATGATATACTCGTAAATAATAAAAAGAATTAAACTTTCTACCAATTTTATTTTATAGTATATTGTAATACAAATGAAGAAAGGGTTTAATTGCAAAATGAGTATGAGTTGCAATGGCCCTTTCCCACGTGTGTTACATACTTCTTTTTCAACATTAAATAAAATAAATAAATATATCATTACGCCTTTTACCCATTACTGGGTGTGGCACTCTGCCTAAGCAGATCTCGGTAAGCGATATATTACTTTGTGTTACCAGTCGTCAAATCACGACCCCCAAATATATTAGTGGAGGGGGAGCCACAGGGGTAGATTTAAATTGGTGAAAATTGTTTGTCGGCTGTGGGGATCGAACCAGGGTTCTCAAGATCCACAGACTGACTACATACCACTGAGCCACCTATCCCATTAAACATGAAAATTATATTTTTACGTTTGAGATAAAAGAAAATTTAAAAATCACTTTATATAAATCAAAGGAGTTGTATTTGCAAATGAACATTATGTTTCTTAGATCACCATGTCAAATTACATTTCCTTCACTTAATTTAGTTAGGATAGTAACCGTTTCCCTCATTAGTGAGGAAAGTTATTTACTTATTCAATAGTGAAGGAAACAGTTACTATCACAACTAAATTGAGTGAGGGAAATGGAATTTCACAAGTAATGTTGAAAGAAAATATTTCTTTATAAGCTATAATAATTTAGAAAAGTAAAAAGTAAAGTTAATCAAGCTTCAATTAATTACCCTTAATCAGTTATTAATGATGATATGTATGTTTTAATTTTTAGTAAACTTGTTAAGTTATTCAATTAAACTAGCGAAATAATAATAAAATAGTAATTTATTAATTATAAATCATGCAAGTATATCCATCTAGTGGCAAATTTCGTAAGTAAAGATAATTAGAAAGGACAATACGGCCGTTGCATTGCAAATAAAAAAAAATGCAGTGTTTAATATTACTATGTATGGATACAGGTCTTGAATTTGAATGTGAAATTTGCATACAAATAAAAAACGGTACAATTCAAATGTGTTTTCGATTGTGGTACACGTAAGCAATTTGATAATTAGCATCCGTCTTATTCATAGTCATAGCAGAGTGAGAATGTCCGCACTTTCAAGGTTGTTGTAAATATAAACCAGTCTTAATTTTACATTTTTTACGAATATTTTTTAAAGCTATTGTGCGGTTTGCTAAATAATATCATTCTCTTTCTAAATGTAAATTAATTGAACTTCACGTCTAGACAATTAAAACAAAAACAGAACGTTAAATTAAATGTCAAATAAAAAAATATGGTTGCTTGTTGATGCTCCATTTATTTTATTCTCTGCGTAACAGGAAATTTATCAGCTACCTAAATAATGAAGAACATTTACTTGAATCTTTGCTGTATTTATTAAAATTGTACTGGAGACTTTAAAGATCAGTCAGAACACTTTGTTATTCGACATTAAACAATATTCACCCTATAGTATAACATAATAACTACGTTATAATTAAATTAATTATCATGAAATAGAAATGTTATTGTTCTATTGATGGGGATTTGAGATCTCAGTTTCCACAACTGACAAACAATTTTTTCTACACTAAAAATACCCCTGTGGCCCTTGCTTCTATATAACATCTTTGGCAGCCGTGATTTGATGACTGGTAACCGCATTTCACACCCATACATATATCACTAATTGCGATCTGCTACGGTAGAGTGCTACACCCAGTAATGTGTAAAAGAAGTGATAATATATTTAATTATTTTATTTCATTTCCGTTTCATTTACATTCACAAATCTTTGACCTTTAACTCTTATATTTAACATATTGCATATAGCAAGTTCCTTTTCAACAAGATTTTTTGTAGCGTTGCATTTAAAAAAAAACTGCTTATTACACTGTTAGCTCTCACTTATCAAGCAAAAGTGTTAGCCATACAGTCATAATTGTGCAAATGAAAGATTCTAGAAAATTTATTTTTTCGTAGTTTTTATTTGAAAAATTTCTTTCGAATTTAAGATCGTTTGACAACGAGATAATTTTGGTGCCAAATATTTCAACATCTTTTGAAAATACTTTAATATATACCCCAAAAGCGTAGGAAATCTTTACGTGTGTTTACCCTTTCGTATAATTCTCAGTACGCACATAGCACGTTACTAATCACGCGTTGACTGAGGTTGAGGAATTTGAACTCCGCACCTATCACGTGTTTACATTGCTCCACCTTCTAGTTTAGCTCTTTGTTGTTGAGCAATTCAGATTAAAATAGATAAGTATGTTAACTCATCAACGACAAGATTGATTTCTTTGTAAATGACGTGATGATGTAGAAATCATCATTATTATACTATAAATGGGGTAGCACGAAGCCTTGAAATATTCAGTAGATTATTCTGCAATTTCTATCCTAGCATATTATATACATACATACATAACATCACGCTATATTCTATTAAATGAAGTAGCACAAACATCCACTAAAAGATTCATCAAAATATCACTTCACACTATCGCACTAACGCTCATTCATTCCTTACACCCGAAATCTTCCTTCACGCAACAAACCCTCAATCACATCCATCCATTCGCTCCTGTACACCTGTTTCATAAATCTTTACCAATAACAACAAACCCTATATTTAACCAGTGGTTCTCAAACAGTAGAAAATTTTCTTTTAATGTGAGTAATATAAAAAATGCATAGAGTTGTATAACTATACATACGTACATACATAACATCATGCTATATCCCATTAAATGGGCTAGCATAAACCCGCCAACATTCTCATCCTGACACACGATACTCGTTTCGACCACATTAATACTTATTCCATACGAACTCTTTCTTTTCTCACAACCAAAATCCATAATCACGCAACAAACATTCATCCATTCGCTCCTGTACACCTGTTTGGTAAATCTTCACTTACGCCCACTTCTCTAACAACGAATCTATAAGAAATGAAGGCAGCATCGCCTGCGCTTGTTTAAAAATACATTTAACAATTATTGCGATAAGTCCATTAACATCTTTTAGGGTCGTGATTCGACAGCCTGATCTGTAACTTCATGCGCATAAATATATCACTTAACGAGATCTGCTATGGCAACTGCCACACCTAGTTATGAATAGAAAGCGTGATGATATATTTATTATATTTATTTAATAGAAATAATGTAGCAATTCAAGAGACTTCAATGCTACAATAAGAAACAAATCTATATCGAAATCCCTAGTTACGAGTAGTAATAGCTTGTTGTGTGGTCAGTATGGAACGCTTGAATTCATTTGAAAATTTTAAATAAAAGTTTATTACACGTTTAACTTGATTTTATTTTTACCCAAACAAAATTAAATCAACATCATCGAAGGATTAAGGAAAGTTAAGAAATATATATTTATAAAGTCGTTCGGTGTTGTTTTGTTATTTATTTTTTAGTCTGTACAACAAGAACTTTATCCCAATTACAGTAACTTATAGTGGAATTCGGACCACTCAAACACAATTGTATTTTTTGAATTTAGGTTAAAGTAAGCGAGATTTGAACCCGAAAATTTTTGTTTGTTAGACGCACCGGACTGTATTAATTATTTATTAGCAATTATAAAACATTTTATGAAATTGAATTGTAAATGTTATTAAATAAAGGTGTTAATAAATAATAAACGTAAGTAATGCATATTCAAAATAAATAAATAATGCATAATACAAATGAAAATAACCGTAAGACACACTGTTTCTTATCTGAAGGTTGAAGATGATGTATCATTCCTTCTCTGCGTTAACTAACAAAAAACACTCTATTAGTGGTCATCAATTACAGTTAAAAACAACGGATTCTATGATTCAGAACTACTGATTACGACCGTGTGCATAGTCGCCGTCGTACAAAGTGACATGAATGACTTATGGTATCCTGTTATTAATCCTTGGGTGCTCTAACGTATTTGTCCCTCAATTTAATTCTATGAAAATTTTCATATTTGTGCGGAGAACTATGAGGAATGAATAGTGAAGTCACCAGGGTTGTATTTGGACTAATTATTTAGTTATAAGGGTACTTAAAGATACAAATTTAAGTTGGACGAAATTCGACAAATGTTCTACTATTCTCAAGGTTATAAATATTTGAAAAACTAAGCTATTGAGATGCGCTCAACAAGTCAATTCGAACACGGATAATTTTATGCCTTTGAGCGCATCTTCATATCTCTCTCTCAAGAGTTTACTTAGTTTTTAAAATATTTTGAAAATGTTTGGAAATTTCAACTCTTTCTGCGGCTATATCTTCAAATCTAAGCAATTCTCGTGTTTACCTTATAAACAAATTTTGCATATATTTTACCCCATTTCACATTTTGTACTTTAAATAATTAATCTCTTAATATAAGTCGATAAAAATGTTCAAACTTATTGAGATTTGCTCTAGTATTTAAAATATAGGTTTAGGTAAATTTTCACAAATTTTACCTCATTTCACTATCTGTATCATAAAAAAATGTAAATCATTAAAAATAATTAGACTTATGCAGGAAACTATGAAGAATTTAGTGGTGCACTTGCAGGTCCATATTTAGTTTAGTTTTTACATATATAGTAAGACGACGACTATACAAGAGTTGACATTGACTTGTCATGTGTACGTGTGTACTGTACGTGTTTGTCCTTGGAGACCTTGGTTCCTGTCTCGAGCCAGGACCGCACCTTCTCACAAAGAAACAGATCACTATTCATTTCCATGGCAACGCCCGACCATATCCGATCACGCCCGAATACCACACACGTAACAGGAAGTAAGTGTGAATTACTGTAGGCAGGACTCAAATTACTGATTAATTGAAAGTGGAAGTTGTAATTTAATCATTATTAGTTCCTACTTACATATTTTTATACATAAATTTTAGAAATTTACTGTTAGAGACAAGCATAATAAATTATTAAATCTGCTTGATCGAAATACATAAATTATCAACATTTTCTGACTTTTATTATCTTCTTGTATTTGACCTGAAATGGAAATGAACCCGGATCACATCAAGCGCTATAAATTTTTATAACAAACATAAATTTAAAATAGCACACAAGTCTCATTTATAAACTAGCACTAATTCTTAAACAAATCTTTGTAGTTTTTTTCTAGATTTTCTTTGAATATTTACATATGCTGAGTCATATTTTAACATATTCAATAATCTATAAAAAATTTAAAATACCCATAATAATTTCGAAAGTTTCCTTTTTGAACAAAACCATATATATAAATATATCATTTCTTGTACCCATTACTGAGTGTGGAACACTGCTGAAGCAGTTCTCGGTAAGTGATACATTTATGTTTTTAACTCAGAGTGTACACTTAGAAACTATGAATGAAAATTTCGGGTCGGATGGTTTATCTGTACTCCGGATAAAATGTTTTACCCAAGTTTCAGATCAGATATTTTATTTAACTTTGAACCGAATCCGATTCGAGAGAGTTTTTTTAATCCAATCTGACTCTAAATTGGATCTCTACTGCATTTATTTATTTGTTCTTATAAATACAAATGTTTAGTAAATGTTCGATCCCCACAGCCGACAAACAATTTTCACCAATTTAAATCTACCCCTGTGGCTCCCCCTACACTAATATCTTTGGGGGCCGTAATTTGACGGCTGGTAACTGCACTTCACGCGAAAAAATATATCACTTACCAAAATCTGTTCCTGCAGAGTGCCATACCCAGTAATGAGTAAAAGGCGTGATGATATATTTATATTTTATTTATTTATTTATAGTAAATGTTTCAAGATTGGACATAGCGTGATATATTATATTTAGCTTATATTTCAAGCGTTTTTCTATTAAATAATTTAAAAACAATTAGCAATATAAATAAGTTTGACGCAGAAGTATTAGACAAGGTATTTAGCAATGCAAATTGGACTTCAAAAGAAGTAATATTTTATACAGAATGAAAGTAAAATGAATTACAAAATCAGGAACGAATTCTCGAATAAATAAGTCAGATTAATCTTCAAGTAGATAACTATTTGTTTACGGAACAAACTGAACTGATCAAGGCGAACATATTAAGACATACGCACATTCGTACACACTAGATGTGCTCTAGTTCTTACACACTTCAACACTTTTAAGAGTCTTAGCATGGTAGAAAGTGCGTTCAATATAAATAAAACTAACAATGTACCATTTCTTTAGCTAATTACATAACCAAATTATCTAATTTATAAATATATTGAGGAAAAACGCCAAAATATTTGTTGTAAGTTGTTGTAAATCATTAAGCAGCACTAATGCGGAAGTTACAATATGAATGTATATAAGATAACTTTCCGGTCCTATATTAGGCTAGTTGTGAGGCCAGTTACACAAGTATGCAAAAAGAGAGCAACTGTTTTAGCAGTGCAAGGTGTGCCAACACTTAAAAAACTAATCAAATATGTTTAAAATATAAACAGTGGAAATTTACAATATTATTATACTTATCTTAATACTACATTTATTGTAGAATGTATTTATGGTTCAAATTAAAATTTAATTACTTTGTAGGTAATAAGGGCGGATCCAGGGGGGTCATGGGGGTCACGACCTCCCCTAAGCATGAACTTTTTTTTGGCCCTAATACATAATAATGATGTCATTATTTACGATAACTCAATTTGTGAAACAAATTAAATAGAAAATATTATCTAAGAACTTAAAATTCTAAGATAATTAAGAACTATTGTTTAATTTGTTATTCTAATAAATAGCCAAAAACCAATATTTTGTGGGATATTATTTCGACCCGCAGATGAGAGAGGTATTCTATTTAAAACCTAGTCAAGTATGTGACTACCGACATTTTCACTTAGAAAATCAACTTCTAATTCAATAATTTTTGTATTCTATCGAAGAACCGTTTTTTATATTTAGACGATGGGCAATACCCTCCCCCACCCTCGAGACAAAATTCACTCCATGGCCTCCCCCTAATTCAAAGTCTGAATCCGCCCCAGGTAGGTAATGTATTTTATGAAATATTGGGTAGGTACATCATTGTATCCAGTCGGCCTGTGATTTTGAGAATTCCTTTTGAGTAATGGGTGAAAAACGTAAGGTTTTTTTTAAAGTTTAGAACCACTATTTGTGGCAACAACATAGTTTTGTCGCTTTAAATGCGAGAGTTTGAAGGCTTAAACCTCGATAACACAAATTTATCTCAATGGCTCAGGCTCTATATACTGTAATTGGAAATAGTATTCTGTTATACACTTGTGCAGCACAATAAATAAATAATAAAAAATAATAATAAAAGATGTAACAAAATGAAACAATTCAGAATGCAGTTTTGTTATAATTAGAATTTTTCACTATCAACTCTGCTTCAAGAGGTACAGACTAATTAATTTTTACCTTAAGTATCTTTTTAATAGTTTTATTTATAAAATTCATTAGCAAATTTTAGTATTCTATTGTTATGGCTTCTCTGAATTGTTGCGGCCTTTTTAAAATGTATATATGTTGAAATATCTGGGTAAATTACTAGCTGTAGTTTTGGGTATTTTATGGAAACTCATGCATGAACACGATTATCTTGAACTAACCCAATGATACCCTCTTACCCCATGTCAGTACGACTCATTGTAAACAATACCAATTAGTTGGTAGTTTTGTAAAATTAATCGAGACAAGCCCATTTCTTGTTTGATGTGTAAGATGTAGTTCTTGCCATGATTAACTTTTTGTTTTTATGTCGTTGTTTGCCACCATCGAATAATCTGATGAAAAACTTTAATATTAATTGTATATATTTTTGTCATTTGTACTATGTCATTTTTATATTTCAATATATTTATGTTTTACACAATCTAATCGTCTATTTATTTATTTGATTTATTAGTCGAACAGAGCATCAGCTTACTTGTCTTTGAATTATTGAAATCTTCCTTTTCAGTATCTTCGCCAAGCATTCTTTCAGCCACATTTATAATCTCTTTTATACAAACAAATAATACAATACAGAACTATAGAATATTAATTTATTTAAATTATTCCAGTATTACTACAGTTAAAATATAAAGTAAGAAATGCAATAATATATGAAATATGTTAATTAGCGGTTGATTTTATGAGATTGTTTTCCTTGTTTCTTTGGTCATATTCAGAATGTTTTATTCTGCTTCTAAGTGTGTCTGAGTACCTAGGAGACAGTACCGTGCAGAGAGCTAACCTTGAAGACGCCGAACACGAGCGACTTCATTGAACCTTGTAAATTATTTCTCTAATGCGGATTCACGCCCTCTTCATAGTCATGGCATACTTTGATTAGCGATAGCGAAATGGATGATTAATTGATCAAATAAATAAACAAATATAACATCTCGCTTTTTACCCATTACTGAGTGTGGCACTCTGCAGATTTCAGAAACTGATTTATTTATGCACATGAAGTGCAGTTATCAGACGTCAAATTACAGCGTCTAAAGATATTAGTGGAGGGAGAGCAACAGAAATAATTTTAATGTAGTGAAAAGTTTGTCGGCTGTGGGAATTGAACCCGGGTTCTCAAATCTAGAGTTCGAAGCGTTTCCGATGAGCTATCCTACCCCATATGAATTAAAAATAGATTCATTAATACTCAATAATATTCAATTAAACTATTTCATTAGTAGTGAAGTAAAAGTGTAATTTCATTTCACTTTTAATTTGAATTAAATTAGCATAAAAGATACTAAACTCGTAAATATTTCTGCACATTCTTAAAAAATAATAATAATTGATATTTATTGAATATTAATGTAGGTAAAATATGTATAATTAAATTAATAAATAAGAAATAATCAATACAAAATGAATAGAGATTTCTAAATTATGAAAATATATCTACATGGGCATTGTAAAACTATTTGTAGTAATATGTCTCAATACTAACTCAGATCAGATTTAAAGGTCACTTAGTATATAGCGCGCACTCAATTATTAATAACTTTATTCTTAGTAAAAGAAAATAATAATGTATTAATATATATATATATTCTTATCTTAAACTAGAACCAGTTCTTCATCAATCTTATAGCTATGTCAGCGGACATAATAAAAATAAAACAACGTACAACCAATATATCTAGTACATACAAGCAAATTAAATCTTTTTAATTATGACATATTGATATGCAATTATCCAGTGACCTATTTATACATTGAAATGAGATTCTAAGAGGAGTAGTATGCGGATATAAGATTATTAATCTTACTCCTGTGTGTGTATTGTATACCATTATTAAGATCAACACAAATAATTAACACATCGAGCAATGTGTGTTGGCAGAATTGAGGGTGAGATTGAGTAGACGATCTAGAATACCTAGAAATAAATGGATGTACATGATAGAAAGCTTCTTGCCTGAACGACAGATGGGGATGAAGAAGACTAATGAAAAAGATGTATGTTGGTGAAATTGAAGGTACGAGATTGCGTGGATAACCTAGGACTAAATAGATGAATATGATTGAAGGTTTGTTATGCGAACGAAAGATGAGACGAACTGGTATGAATTATAAATGTCGATGATAAAGTCTGGTAAAATAGATGTATGTTGGTGAAATTGAAAGTAAGAGATTACGTGAACAGCATAAAAATAAATGGATGAATTAAAGTAAGCTGTGCACACAAACCTAGGAATAAGTGGATGGAAATTATTCTAGGTTTTTTTTACATACATACATACATAACATCGCGCTATATCCCATTAAATAGGGTAGCACGAACCCGTCAACATTCTCATCCTGAGACACGATACTCGTTTCGACCACATTAACACTTCCTCCATACGAACTCTTTCTTTCCTTACAACCAAAATCCATCATCACGCAACAAACATCTAGCGATTCGCTCCTGTACACATGTTTGGTAAATCTTCACTTACGCCCACTTCTCTAACAACGAATCTATAAGAAATGAAGGTAGCATCTCCTGCGCTTGTTTAAAAATATATTTAACACAATTGCAATTACACACTGTATAGTAAAGACTGAACGAAGGATAAGACAAGATTGTATGAAAGGAATTATAAATGTGTAACAGTAGAGGAATGTTTGTCGATGATAAATTGCATGATGAATGTAATGAATAGATGTTCAGTGAATATTCCAAGAGTTCATAAAAAGTAGTAATTAAAAACTGTAATATACTCATAGCTACTAAATTTTATAAAAATCTAGATAAAATAGAAAATTAAAAAGCAATAATAGTAATCACATTAAAATTTAATGTTCAGTTAAATACAAATAGCCTATAGCTATAAAACTTAAGGCTATCCGGTTTATTATTCCTACTCAGCGTGATATTCGCAATGTCTGCACAAATGGCATTCAAGTAATCAGGAAGCTTTTCTATCAATCAAAATGCAGTTAGCATGGCAAATCATTCAATCAATGCATTTCACACTAAACTACACTATCCATATCTGCTCTGTTGTGTATATTAATGTTTCATTAGCATATAAATATTGGCAGAACACAAACACAGAATGCCTCGAATTCAAATAAACCGTAAAAGAAAGCGAAAGTTTCGAAAGAAAACTGGAGCAAGTTCTTGGACACTTTGACACGTCCACTGCACGGGAAAATATCTATACTTACTTCCGCGAGAAATGTATCACATCGCGTGCAGACAGTAACATCAAGAAAACAGCGATAAGCAGATAAGTATCTCACCTTATACAAGAAGTTACACATGTTTTATAACATATAACGACAAAGAACAGAGAAAGAACAGAAAATAAAACATTTATTTATTCATCACATTTATCCTACAATTAATCTCCGCCAAATATCCTTGTTGGCTGTGAGAATCGAACCCGGGTTCTCAAATTTACATATAATAGAATTATGATTTCGTTACATTCTTAAAAAATAATAATAATTGATATTTAGTGAATATTAATAAAGGTAAAACATGTATAATTAAGTTAATAAATAAGAAATAATCAATATAAAATGAATAGAGATTTCTAAATTATTAAAATATATCTACATGGGCATTGTAAAACTATTTGTAGTAATATATCTGAATACTAACTCAGATCAGATTTAAAGGTCACTTAGTACAGCGCGCATTCAATTATTAATAACTTTATTCTTAGTAAAAGAAAATAATGATGTATTAATATATTATATATATATATACTAAGACAAAGAGGCATGCATAAAATTATTTATATATGAAATACAAAGATAATATCACGCTCTTATTTAATAAAATGGGGTAGCACAAACCGTTGTATGCCTGTGTGATTAATCATCAAATTACAGCTAGCACTTGTACAAATGATTCAATGTCCAAACTAATTTTGTTTATAGAATTTCTTTTTTAAAAGATTTCAACATTGACCCATTGCTAGTGGCATGGGCGTCACCAATTGCTACAACCATCAACTGAAACCGAAACGTAAGATTATTTGGATCTGGTGCCCACGTATATTATTAAGACGTTCATAAAGTATTCAGCAAGATTTGAGATAACCTAATTTTAAAATCATTTCATTGTGAAAGCCTTTCTACAGCACACTGAACCACAAACATTATATAACTTCAATATTACGTACTTAAAATATAAGTAAAGCAATACATAAATACAGGGTGTCTCACGAACACTGATCCACAGACTAATAAGGTTGGCAATAAGGGTTTTGCAACCATAGCTTAACTGGATATTTTACAGAAAACAGTTTCAAGAAAAGTTAATTTCTGAATGTAAATGTAACTTAAAACCTTTAGGCGTTTAACATGGAAAATCAGTTTTTCTTTAAGCACAAGTGATCAGCTAATTTTAGACAAAAAATGCTTCAAATAAAAGTAGCAGATGATTAAATTCTACATCTAAGTCCGTGATCTCAAAGGTAAATATTGTAACAGATATAACAATCAATGGGAAAGAAATAGAACAAGTAGAAACATTTACCTATCTCTGAGTAATGCTATCAACAAAGATCACCAAGGATAAGAAATAAATAAAAGTATACAGACAGCAAATTAAAGCTACTGTACAATGAACAAAATAAGTCTTAATAATAAACAAATAGGCACAACATTATTTAAAACATTCTATAGGACAACGCTAACATATGGAAACGTGAAACGTAGGCAATGAACCTGAGAACAAAATCAAAAATACGAGCAGTTCAAATGAGAAAAATATAGAATGTAACAAGACTAGACAAAATTATATATGAGGAGATAAGAATAAAAGTACAAATAGAAAGTATACAAAAAATAATTGAGAAAAGACAGTTGTCATGGTACGGACATTTCATAAACATGACGGAAGACGAAGCAAAAATAGTCTGGAATGCAAGTACATCAATAAAAAGGAAAAAAGAAGATCGTCGAAGAATTGGGAAAGTAATATATAAAATATTTTTAATAGGAACAATACAAAATGCCAAAAAGTAAATAAAAAAGCAAAAACAGGAAAGAATGGAAAGAAGTCTTAATAAAAGAAAAGTGTAAATAAGAACTACAATCTCTACACCTGGAAGGGTAACGCCAGATTTAAATAGATACTAATAATATTAATAGTAATATCTAAGTCAGAAATCACATTTAATTTTGCACGTTTTGTAACCGAAATAATCGGATTTAAAGTTTTATAAGAATTGCTTCTTTATGGCGACACGCGTAGAAAACTGCCAGAAAACTTTAGTTTGTAATAGTTAACAATTTTCATCATATTGGCTGGTAGCACAAGCTCTGTTTTTGCCTGTTTTAAGAGCAGTGTATTTGGGTGTTTTAGCTATCTCTAACATGTTAAAACTGTGCTCTTAAAACACTCAAATACAGAGCTTGTGCGACATGTAAAACATTATACATTTGTTTGTTAATTTGTTGTAACGAAACAATTATTTTAAAACCTTAAATCTAATTGTTTCAGCTTCAAGGCGTGGTAAATAAAATGTGATTACTGATTTAAATGCAAAAGTTGTTTGTCTGCAACTTGCATTTGACGCAGTTTTGTATTAAATTAACTGTCCACTTTTGCGCAAGAAAAAAATTATTTCCCATGTTAAATGCTTATAGCTAGGTTTTTATATTGTACCCGATATAATACTCGTAGTTCATTTTGTCACTTTCAATTTTGACATTGATATAAAATAATTGAGATATTTCATACAACCTCAAATTAATTTTTATTTTAATACGCATATCAATTTCGTCTATCTTTATTAAAATGTAACAAAATAATAATTTAATTGTATTAATTACTTAGCTTCAAAAGGACATAATTAAAGTTAAACGTTATTAATTTAATTGACAAATTATTTCGTGATATAATCTTCACGAACAAAAGTTAAAGTGTTGATTAGTCATGAAAAATCAATTAAATCGGAAAAGAAATTCTGTTGATGTGTTAATTATAGGCATCAAATAAAATGGCAGGTATTGCTCATCATCTTCACGCATTGCTTGTCATAACGGTGTAAGATGCCTATTAAAGATGGCCGTGAGGTTCAAGGTAGATTTTATTTGTAAACAAATGATCATCACTTTTTTATGCAACTTTTTATATAATACGTTGTTATTTACAGTTGCTTCTTTTGTTTTATAAAATCCATAAAGGTGTTTCATTACTTCATAAATAAATAAATATATCATCATGCATTTTACCCATTATTGGGTGTGGCACTCTGCCGAAGCAGATCTCGGTAAGTTATATATTTCTTCGCGTGAAGTGCGGTTACCATACGTCAAATCACGGCCCCCAAAGATATTAGTGGAGGGGGAGCTACTGGATAGATTTAAATTGGTGAAAATTGTTTGTCGTCTGTGGGATCGAACCAGAGTTCTCAAGATCCACAGGCCGACGCGATACCAATGAGCCACCTACCCCATAATGAAATTAATGGTAACAGAATGCATTGGAAGAGTAAATGGAAGTTTTAAAGTTTGGTACAACAACAAAAAATTAGTGGAAGATATTACTTTCGTCCAAGGTCTCCCCTTTACTAACCGTCAAATTTAAACCCCCAAAGATGTTAGTAGATCAAGAACCACAGAAGTTTTTGAAAGTCATGACAATCACGGGAGTCAAACTGTGGATTTGAAAACCCATGTTTAATTTCTATAGCCGACAAATAATTTTCACCATATTAAAATTACCCCTGTGGCCCCTCCAGCTCTAACGTTTTTCACAATTAGTATCCGAACTTCACGCGCATAAATAAATCACTTAACTAAATCTGCTAGAGCAGAGTACTACATCTTATAGGGTAAATGGCCTGGATGGTATATTTATTTATTTTATAAAATTAGTGAACTAGCTGTGAAAATCAAACTCAAATACAATGCCTTTCAAACAGCTGTAGTTGTTGCTGAATTGTGGATGTTGTTTCAGGAGCAATTGGTGACATATATCTACAAATCTTATTTTGTACTTCAGTTATTTTATAAAGGGCTGATATTTAAACAATGTTCCTATTAAATTCATCTATCAAACAAACTAAATATATCGCATCGAAAGCATAGTTACAATTATAAATATTTTATTAACAGTAACTTCTTGATGTGCTATTTTTGTTAGACGGTAAAATTTATTATAAATTTTGTTGGTAAGTTGAAATATAACAATAATTAATGTCTTATAATTTTGTAGTTTTATAAATAAATAAATAAAATATTGAAATAAGCTGTTTCTAATTCGTTGACTTCAACTTATTTCCAAGAATTACAATTGTATCTGAGTGATCCGGATTCCATTATAAGCTTCTGTAATTGAGATTATTTTCCTGTTGTGCAACGTAGCGAAAACACAAATAAAAACAAATATGTTACTAAATATGACTTGCTGAAATATTTTTAAGACGACCTTCAGTAATTATTTGCACGAATTGAAATGTTACTGACCAGTAAATTACCTACTGAAAGTTAAATAATATGCAGCCGTGTTGTTTTAAACGCTCTGGAAACTTTGATTAGCTTGCAAAATTATTTTAAATGTCTGAAGTAAATATCTTTTACAAAGAATTTATTTTAGAACAAGAATTACAGTAATAATAATGCTAATATAATTATAATTTATTCTACTCGTGTCATTCATGCAAAAATATGAGAATAAAAGGTAATAATAATAATAATAGCAAATGATATTAAGAGTAGGAGTTATATAAGAAAATTAATTCATTAAAAAACATGCAAAAATATATTATACATACAGTCCTTATTAATTACGAGTATTGTAGCAACGGAATAAAATAATAATGAAACAAAAACTATGTGAACAAAATCAAACAAATAACTGCTACCAAGTAGATGTATGTTATATAATTTCTGTGATTTAATTATAGTATTAACAAAAGTTTTATGGCTCTGAGTTCCAGCTATTCTTTAATTTATATCTGACCTTTCAAATATATTTAGCATGAGCTAATCTTAGATTTAATATCGTAAATAGTAGAAAAGTTCAACTTTATTATCAAATTATACATATTGAAGTCGACGAACAACATTTTTATATTTTGTCAAGAATTTCTTTCTTGACACAAATAGAAAAAGCGTGAAATATTATTTAAGATTATAATTCTTAACCCTGAATATTTTAACTTAGATTATAATGAAGGTCGAATTTAATTTAATGAATATGTATTTCGACTAAATTTTATTAGTTTGTGCTCCAAAAAATATAACTTTCTTCATTTAATTTGGTGGTTTGATGATTCATTTGCGTGAAGATATTTTGGTGTTAATTAAAAAAACCAATAAAAGTTTATTAAGCGTGCCATTGTTGTTTTAATTTTGGGAATTTATTCCTTGAAATATATTGTTACACGACTGTAGTTAAGTTAAACAGAAACAGTTTTTTTTTAAGACAAATGGTATAACAAAAAATTGTGGGTAAAAAGGTACTTGCTTTATGTGGTATGACGAAGTTAAAGGTCAAAATATCTCGAGCATATTTGTGAATGTAAATGAAGCGAAAGGGGTTTGCAATGAGCAAAATTTATAGAACAAAATATTTATGCATCGTAATATAACAATATGCTTTATATTTCGTAAAATTTAGGTTGTTTATACTACAGGACATTATTTAATATAGGAGCATTAAGAATTTGCTCTGATGGAGCAATAAAGTATCCAGTACAAATTTAATAAATGCAAAATAGTTTGATGTAAATTAAATCAATTCAGATAATCGTGGGCCAATAGATATAACTTATATCTACAAAGCATGAATTCGCGCGTTGAAATCTCACTTATTTCAACATTTATCCAAAAAATTCTACTATAAGTTACTATAATTGGGATTAAATTCCTGTTGTGCAGAATAACAAATAAATAGATAAATACATAAATAAAGGTGGTTTAAATGTCCTCGTATATATTCTAAGAATTTTTGTATCTATAAATTTAACATGACTTAGTAAATAAAATAGAAAAAACATCATATTGGAGTAAAAACTCAAAAATTATTTTATGTAATTTAGTTTTTGAGATATAACCTCGGGAGAGAACAAAATTCAACTATTCCTGGGTCTATAACTTCAAAACTAAAAAAGATATGAAGATGCGCTCAACGATATTAAATTCCTCGTATTCGAATTGAGTTGCATTAAAGATTTGAGCATATTTGAAGAGATTTATTTTTTTGAAAAAAAAAACCCTAGGGGTTTTTCGATTTTAAGGCAATTTTCGACTGTTTGTTCTAAAATTCTTTCCCGGACGAATATTCTAATGAAAATTCACACACATATGTGTTTTGATCCGCTCAATCCAATGGTAAAA
This sequence comes from Pterostichus niger, assembly GCA_947425015.1. Lineage (NCBI taxonomy): Eukaryota > Metazoa > Arthropoda > Insecta > Coleoptera > Carabidae > Pterostichus > Pterostichus niger. The sequence goes on along the minus strand of OX380340.1, from coordinate 35,595,643 downwards.
TCCCCAAGTGCATATATCTAGTAATTTTTGACATATTGTTCACAAACTGCTTTAAGAGAAAAGTTTGGTGAAAATTTTTTGAAATATAATAATTCCTGAATATTTGTGTATAAGTCAATCGAACCACGAGAAATGTAATGCCGTTGAGCGCATCTGAATATCTCCGTAAAGTATAAAATCTTTTTGGAAAAAACCAAAGTTTCTGGAGTCCGTATCTTACAAATTAAACAAGATAAGACGATGCGCTTAGTGACGTTATACTTTCCTATCTAGAGCGATACAACATTTATAAGTCACTATTTTGAATATAATTATATTTAGCATGTGCTCTAACTGCTTATTGAAATCTCCACCCTCACATAAACACTAACAGATAGATACATGGACACGTAGCACACAGACAGTGAAAGGCCGTGTCGTCGATCAGGAACCAGTGCGACGTGAAGGGGATGCACGCGCATGGCGGCGATCGGCGGTCCTTGCCACCACATCGCGCTGACATTTAGCCGCCCCGCGGCCGAGGTATAAAGTCCGCGTGCACGCCCGCTCCCCGACCTAGTACAGTGCAGCCACGAACACGACATGCAAGCGACTCAGGCGGTTATCTGCACGGTACGACACACTCACACACTTTCATCATTATCATTACATTCGGGTGTGAATCGCGATCAGTGAATTCTTACTTTATGAGTGACTTATATTCGTAACATGTGTGATTGTGTTTTATTTTAATGCTACTATTTGTATACTTGTAAGTACTCAACAAAATCGCAGTGGAATACACACGAAAATTTAAACATTATTGCTAATAGTGCGCACGATTTTGTTACATATTTACAGGTGTACAAACCTGAAGTACATTTAAGTTTACAATCTAAAAACTAACCAACTATTTTCTTTCCTTTAATGTCCTTATTAATTTAGACCTAAAGTGCGCCCATTCGTAAGTATGAAACTTTAATTAGTAACTGTGTGAGGTATACTTACACCTAACATTATTATAAAGAGATTTGGCACCTTTGAAGTCCAGCATTCTGAGCTACGGTCTCATGTATTCAAATCTTATGTAATTCCAAATTTTGTTTATATCTTGGTAGTATGTCAATTTTTCTCATCACAATAAATGTGTATATGGTACAAAAAGTGCGCGCGATTTTATTAAATATTTACAGGTTAAAAGATCTGGAGTACAGTCACGTTTGCAACCTGTAATATCAAAAAATAACTATCTCTAATATTTTTTTATGTCCACATTAATTTAGACTTAAAGTGCACCCCTTCGTAAGTATTAAATCTTTATTATTAACTACTTGAAGAATTAATTATAGCTAGTACAAAGTGTAGTATTTCTACGTTTGTAGAACTACAAAACAATGGTTACTTATTGCAATACCTATTTGTAACCACGGTTTTCTAGTGGTAATTTACTGATGTTGAGGTTTTATGATATTAGGCGCATACAATGGCTGGTAGCACAAGCTCTGTTTTTGCCTGTTTTAAGAGCAATGTTTGTGGATATTTTAGCTATCTCCAACATGTTAAAACTGTGCTCTTAGAACACCCAAAAACAGAGCTTGTGCTACCAGACAATGTTTCAAAATGCACAAAATATAATGGTATATATTATTTGATGTACTGTTTACAAGTAAAAATTGATAGGTTACAGTTAAAATAAAAATTAGTAAATGTTAAATTTAAATTAAATACTAATTTATATTTATTACTGTAATCTATCAGTCCATTGTCAAGAAAAAAATTTGCTTCAAGTACTATGTAACTATTTTTGTGAATTTCGGAAAAATATTTGTGTGTTGTAATCAGCAAATCAAATAATTTAGACCCTTCAATTATTTTGAAACAGTCGCTATACACTTTTTATTATATTATTTCAATTAAATTTAAGTAAAAAATCATAATATCATGAAATGAATTAAGTGTGCGTTGAACTCATCTGGCCTACGCTACTCAATTGTTTCCGTAGTAGTAGTAGTAGTAGTAGTATTTATTTACAGTAGAAGATGCTAACCTATACAAATTGTTCTGTGTTGTAATGCACTTGTTAGTTGCCTTTTTTATCATAGATGATTTTGTGTTGAATATTTAACTAATTGCTGTAAATTATATTATTTGTGTTAGTGACAAAAATAAATATAAAAGTAACTTTAACACTTGTATAAAGATTAACAAGATAAATTTTGGAATATTAAATTATACGAGTAGCTTATAAAAAATGGTCGCAGAAAACTGCATGAAAAAGTTAAATTAATTTACCAATTTTTTGTAATAGCTCTGTTACTGCACATATAAGTGCTTTATTTTTGCATGAGACATAGTGTTACTTGCTATTTAATGAGTACTCTTAAAAACGTTAGAAAGGGTATTTTTTGTATGTATTTTTTCGAGTAGTATTAATAAAAAGTTATTGTGTCCTATACTGTATAAGGAATAAATTAAAGATAACTGTTAGAATAATTTTCAAGGATTCCGGATATTCAATATTCATAAGTTAACCATTAATTATCCACGGAAAATTAACTACACAAAACGTAGTAAAATAATATTTAATTACTTCTTCAAAAACTCCATAATTATCTCTGAATAAATTAATTCATTACTGACTACAAATCGGAGCAAGTATCAATTGGCTCATTTATAATGACGTAAACCTCAAAGTTACTCTCGATAAAAAATGAAAGTAAATACCAAGTATGCAGTCCCAAAATTACTCAATACTTGCCTTACAACTTCTCAAGAAATCAATCTAAAAATTAGCGCGTGCTATAACATCCAGCAAGCTGCTCTTAACGAAATCAGGTTACAGAGCCCACTAGGTTTTTACAATCAACAGCTGACAGTCAAAAATAAAAAAGTAAAAAGTGTCAACTGTTACGTGAATTATGAGTTACACGATTTAGAAAGTAAAATCTGGAGTTGGGATCTAGTTCGCGGCGGGCGCGGCAGTGCCAATTGGCTTTTGTTCAGTGTAGTTATTCTCGTACGCCCGCAAGTTATAATGTGAACATTGTACTAACGTGACGTCACGTAAAAACTTAGTTAACGTGGAACGTATAGCGCCGGGTGTCGACGTAATGACGCCGAGTATGTGCTTTTGTTTAGTGGGAGCTGGTGTCCTATGGGACCTATTTGTATGTTTCTATTAATTATATTAAATTGGTGGTGCGCATATCTAACCATAACCTTAACATTATTATTTTAGATAGGTAATTTTGAACTATACCGGAATTTAATTCCGGGTAATTTTTATATCCGGTTAAACTTTGTACCGCTAAGCTATTGAAATATGTTTAAAAATACATTTAAACAGCCTATATTTTAAAAGAGTTGTACGGATCAGGGCGTAATGGCGGCATATGACCTAAGTAGTTGGTCCGCCAAGAAGCCACAAAAAAAAAAAAAAGAGTTGTAGCTAATCCTGAATTTTGTATTAGTTAAATTAAGATATTTAAAATCCTTAAAAATCTTTAATCATTTAGTTTTCGAAGAGTGATTTGGAATATTAATAATTTAACTAACTTATTCCTACAGTTCTCGAGATATCAATTGTGGCCCAAAATTATTTACCGATATATTACAAACTTTAATAAAATTAATTCTACCGTACGACAAAAATTTGTAAAATATTCAATTTTGCAATTTATGTGAAATTTTACATTCTGTTTTCGAAATTTAAAATAACTTTCTTTCATCAATAAATTATTCTTTAAATTCATTAAAATTTATGCTCCAAATTTTATTCGTAATCATAAAATCCATAACAAACTATTTGTTTTATAAGCTATTTAAAAATACCAAATATTAAATGATATTTACTAATTCAAATCTTATCAATAATTTGCCCATAATTTTTTAGCTGTTAAGAATTTATATGAAAACTCATTGAAAATGTTCCAAGGATTATTGATAAATTCATTAATATTTTCTGTTATTTTAATCCACTTCTTTCAACCAGTACCTATCACACTATTACTTATTTCATCATCATCATCATCATCATCATCATCAGCATTATACATCAAGCAGTTTCATATGTATGTAAATAAAAGAAAAAGTGAACTGACCGTTCGTTGTTGGTGTTGTAGGTAGCGTTCGCGCTCCTTGCAACTTTGGCGGCAGGCCAGGATTACTATGATGAGCCGGTGCCTCGTCGTCCTGCACCCAGACCTGCACCTTCATACAACAGCCAGTCCAGTCAGTCGTCAGCGCCCAAGGCGATGCCGATTGCCATTCTGAAACAGATCAACCGGTAAGATTCTTCAATACTATATAAATAAAATATAAAATATAAACTAAACACTTGGCTAAGTCTCACAAAATTCAGCCTCCAAGTCACGTTATGAGAGCATCGTCAGAGGTTGGCCAGCACAGTTAGTAACCATAGACGCGTTTCGTTCTTATTAGAGCTCATCAGTATGGTATAACTCACTTAGAACAAAGTTCACGTGAAGAAGCTGGTCACCAAGTGTATGGATGACAATTAATTTTGTCTTTGTTGTTATACAATATAAATATTCTGCACTGTTCGTAAAATTAAAAGTTACTGTACAACTATCTAAATATATACGTATATATTAAAGCTAATGTGGAAGTAAGGAAATACTGTGAGAAATACCAGAATTATTAAAACGATTTCTTTTGCAATCGACGTTTCCGTACACTAAATATGTACCTTCGCCAAGAAATAGAAAATAATAAATAAACAGCAAAATGTAATTATAGATAAGTAACTAAGTAATAAGTAAACAAGCAATTATAATTTATTGATCAACAGAAGCCAAGTTTTATTCAATTTACTGCCATTACAGTTGTTCGTGTTGTTCTTGTTCTTGTAAATTTCAATAGCTTCTTTGATTTTTGTGTCTGCTAATTTAAACGTATATAGAAATTGTATTGTATGCTAAGTAATCGAAGATTTATCAAGGTAACTTTTTCCATATGTTATAAAGAATATTTATTTACTGAAATAAGAAAAATTTCAATGGCTGGTAGCACAAGCTCAGTTTTTGCCTGTTTTAAGAGCAGTGTATTTGGGTGTTTTAGCTATCTCTAACATGTTAAAACCGTGCTCTTAGAACACCCAAAAACAGAGCTTGTGCTACAAGCCAACGTTTCTATTAAGTAAGAGATAGTTACGTTCAAATCTCATTGATTTCAACTTATAATCAACGATTGTATTTGAATGATTCGGATTCCACTATAAAATACTATAATTCCTATTGTGCCGAGTAACAAATATAAAATGTATACTAAAAGATTTATCTTATAAACGTCTCAATATAAGTTAACAAATGTATTGTTTACCAATATTAGATCTAAATGTGCTGATAATTAATGGAGTCAAATAAATTGATTTAATTTCATATCGCTAATAGTTGAAAGTAAATCATGACATTAATGTACAAATTTTATTTTTGTTTGTAGTCCATATAAAGTCTTAATTGACCAATTAATCTGTATGGTTTCAAGGTTAACTTCTTGACATTTTAGGACACCAGCTTCCTAATAGAACCGTTAGATCATTAGACTATTTATTACAAAAAAAAAACTTATCTAGCCGGTAGATCTAAAATAAATTAATAATAATTATTAGACGATTTAGAATAAATAATTAATTAATTAAATAAATAATTCATCAAATATTAGAATCTGTGATAGTATTTTATGTTTTCAAGTAACAAATATTTCAGTTTAAACTTAAATTAATGATTAAAGTGAAATTGAAAAGATATTCTATAAATTCGATACGGTTTCTACTTCATGAATTAACAGTATAATAAAATACAAGTACACCTAAATTTGCTTTCTATAAAATATTAAGTAGATACTTTATAGTCTCAGTAATTCCAGGTTTATATCCTACTCGTACCAGCCTTCTTAATTCGTAATTTAAGTGTCAATAAAAGGAGTAAAATGAACCCTTAAAACATTTATTTATTAGAATCTTCCTGCAATTAATTTTCGTAAAACATTCCTAATTCCTTTCAAACAAACTGTCTCGTCCTTCGTTCATAAAGCAAGTCAAGGTTTGCCAACTTCACACAAGGGATAATCGCGCCCTCCCGTGAATCATATTATACTCTTGTAACAAGTGCACAAAAATTACTGTCTTATCGGGACAAATGTCAAATATGGGTTGCGTAACTAGTTACCTAGGAAACGCCGCAAACAGCTAATAGTCGTAGTCTCTAGGGAGAGAAACATCTTCCTAGGGAGAGAAACATGCTACCTAGGGAGAGAAACATCTTACTGTTTCTCTCTCTAGAAAAGCATCTCTGTCTAAAATTAGGGAATAAGAACATGTTTCTTGTGCATGTGTTACGAAAAGATAATTTATTCTTATGTATACCCTGTTAAAATGTGCAATTTCTGATTGTAGACATAACGAAGACGGTTCCTACACCTACGGCTACGAAGGCGCAGACGGCACTTTCAAGATTGAAACTAAACTGGCAACCGGTGAAGTGAAGGGCAAATACGGCTATTTGGACGATGTTGGCAAAGTGCGCGTAGTGGAATATGGCGCGAACAGATACGGCTTCCAGCCAGCTGGTGAAGGTATCACCGTGGCTCCCCCTACCATCGTTGATGAGACCACCAACAAGGATGGTACCTTGAACCAGGAGTTCGCTGACCAAGGACAGTATTATGAGTCTGCACCTGCTCCAGCACCTAGACCGATCCAGAGACCTGCACCAAGACCAGCACCGCAGCAACAGCCCCAGTATGATTACCAGAGTGCTCCTAGGTATGGAGGAGTTATTATATTATAAGAAATCTTATCTAAATTAAGTCTCACAGCTATTTTATCCATATCTACTAAGGTACAAGATTTAGTTGAAAGAAGATGACTGTCTACAAAAGATTCATATTTCTTTTGGGAAGAATTTTATCTTCTAAAGTTGCTAATGGAAGATGAACTATAAGATATTTTTTAAACATTACTTGTGAAAATGATATTCCCCTCACTCAATTTAGTTGTTAGTTTCCCTCAGTAGTAATAAAAGTATAGTATGTTATGCATCAAGGGAAGGAAACAAGCGATTATTCCCGCGAGCCTTCGGCCCTCGCTTACGTCTCGGTTTGCCAACTTCACACAAGGGATAATCGCGCTCTCCCGTGAAGCATATTATACTTTTCGTAACAAGTGCAAAAAAATTACCGTCTTATCGGGACAAATGTCAAGTAGAGAAACATCTCTCTAAGGATAGAAACATGCTATTTAGGGAGAGAAACATCCTATCTAGGGAGAGATACATAATGTATGCAGAAAAGCAGTGTTTCTCTCTCTAAAATTAGGGAATAAGAACGTGTCTCTTGTGCATGTGTTACGAAAAATAAGTTTCTTTACTAGTAAGGGAAACGGTTACTATCACAACTAAATTGAGTGAGTGAAATGTTATTTGAAAAGTTTCATATATCACAAACATAAAAATTTAATTTTCACGTTAAATGTTGAAAAAAATAGTATGTAACACATGTGGGCAAGGGCCATTGCAAAACTCGTACTATTAGAACACTCGTTATCGCTCGTGTTCCAACTTTAGTACTCGTTTTGCAATTAAACCCTTTCCACACTAATATTACAGATATACTATTACGACTCTGTCAAAAAGTAAAATTTTCTTCTCTTAATTGAGAGATGAAAATGATACTTCTTCTCCCTAGGGAAGAAAAAGTAAAGAAATGTCCATGGCAACTGGAAAACAACAGTATGATTTGACATTAGTAACTGATAACATCTGTTAAGACAATAATAAATTTTGTCTGGTAGAATAATGAAATAGGAAAATGTCATTCTTTCTTTCATCTACAAATAACTATTATGTAGTAAAAATATGGTGGAGTCTCCGCGAAAGTTAATATGTTTCCCTGTTTCAGATTCGCTCCAGAACCCGCCCCCGTGCGCCACGCCGCCCCTGCACCTCCCCAACGCGCTCAAATCCCCGGTGCCGCCCCCGTAGAGATCGACTACAGCGCCCCTGCACCGCGCTTCGCTCAAGCCAGGCCCGCTCCTGCGCCTGTTCACACCTTCAGTCCTGCACCGCGTCCACTTCCTCGTCCCGCACCCGTCCAGGAAGACATTTCGTACGCTGAGCCCGCCCCGCAACCTCAGTACCGCCCACAACCAGCGCCGCAGCCGCAGTTCCGCCCGGCACCCGCTCAGCAGTTCGCTCCTGCACCTCGTCCTGCGCCCAGGCCTGGACCTCAGCCGCAGCGTGGTGGAGGCGGAGTGCTGGATCAGTTGGCGAGGGATTATGCCCTGCCGCAGGATAGTGCTGCGCCCCTTCATGATATCAGTTTTGGGTATTATTAAAGGGAATGTGATGGACTGTTATTTGAATGTTCCAGCTCTTGTGAGTGCAGGACAGTGCTAGTCGCAATTGTTATACCACCCAAAATCAAAAGCTGCACAGTCACTTGTATATAAGCAATCCTATTCTTTTCCTTCTTCCTTTAAGATTATATCATTACGACCAGTCTTATCAACTAAAATTATTTATTCAGTTCATTGTATTCTTTGGAAAACTCTACCAAACATAAGTTCGAGTCTTTAAATCTCCAATAAATATGATTGTATCTGAGTGGTTCGGATGCCACTATAAACTACTATAACTGGATTTAAGTCTTTGTTGAGTAGTAAATAAATAAAGGTGTTGATAAAACTGGTCTTTCAGATAATCTGTATCTGTAAATATCAACAATTTTTATTCTTCCTAAATGCTTGAAATGTCTTAGCATAATTTAAAGATTTGAAGTTTCCTATTTTCGCAATTTCTTGCCATATTCTTCTTCACTATCCTTCAGTTCTATTTCTATTTCTACTTTGTAAATAATCTGTTCTTTTTCTAAATCTTTGTAGAACTGTAGTAAAATCCATTTGCCAAACTTACTGAAACAGCACCTAAATCGCACCATATAGAATTCTATTTGCGACAATTGAATCGTTGCCATATTTTAAATAAAATTGTGATTTCTACCTAATACAGTATAAAATAACCGGTGCTTTTTGTACCAGCTAGCACATAAATGATGTAAATTACATTTTATTATAAAATTGTTTAGAACATTATATTAATTTGGTGATTCTATTATGGAATTCTATTCTAAAGTTATTTGCCATTCTATTAGAATTTCTTATTTTGTTTACTATTAAATGTACAGATTAAGACTCAAATTAAAGTGACTGATATAAATGGGGCCAATGGCAAATGGAAGCAACTCTTATTTCCACTTCTTTCTGCTATTCTATCCAATTCTTTTCTATACTTTTCTAAGATTTCTGTACTTATTTCTGTTACCTACTTGCTTTATAATTAAATTTCCTCTCAATTTGATATAACTATTTCCTTACAAATTAGTGATGGAAAATTTTACACAATTTTCAACATGAAACGTATGTCGTCGCTTGCATGTTCTAAACTTGTAAAATACTCATGAAAACTTATAAAAACCATTTTTGTAAAAAGAAACACTATTGTAAAGAAACAAAATATATTAATTGTTATTTAAAGCGTAGTTATTTCAATCATATTTCACCCACTCGACAAAAACTTGCTAATAACTTATTGATCGCTATCGATTTTAACTAATTTATCTGAAGGTGAACTACATACTACTTTCTATACTGTGTTCATATTTTTTTTTGTTCTAGATTTCCATAAGCTAAATAATATTTTTAAGACAACAGGAATAAAGTGTTCTTTGCTAAGTGCGTGCAACCATAGATACACAACTGTACTGTAGGTCGCTTCTGAAATAATGAATTTCAATTTCAAACATAAGTAGTTAGTAATAGGTAAAATTGAGTAGGTGGCTCAGAGGATCTGAGATTTCAGGTTCGAACTAGGGGCGGATCCAGACTTCGAATTAGGGGAGAGGTGGTCATGGAGTGAATTTTGTCTCAGGGGGAAGGGTTATTGTCCATCTTCTAAATATAAAAAACATTTGTATTTGCTCATATTATATTCCTGCTTTAAATAACTTTTACAATCACATTAAAACACATTAAATCGTCTTTGCAATCGCATTAAATCACATTAAATCATTTTTTCACCACAAAAATTTCCTCTAAGAACGCCAACACTTTTTAAATCATAAAGTTTCAATATCTAACCGGTTCTTCGATAGAATACAAAAATTATTGAATTAGAAGTTGAGATTCTAAGTGCAAATGTCGGTAGTCACATACTTGACTAGGTCTTAAATAGAATACCTCTCCCATCTGCGGGTTGAAGTAATATCCAAACAAAATATTGGTTTTTGGCTATTTATTTGAATAATAAATCAAACAATAGTTCTTAATTATCTTAGAATTCTAAGTTCTTAGATAATATTTTCTATTTAATTTGTTTAACAAATTGAGTTATCGTAAATAATTACATCATTATTATGTATTAGCGCCAACATTAAAAAAGTTCATGCATAGGGAGGGGGGGGGTCATGACCCCCATGACCCACACCCTGGATCCGCCCCTGGTTCGAACCCTACAGCAGACTAACAACTTTCAACACATTAAAAATTATCCCTTTAGCTCACCCTGCACTAATATCTTAGAGGGCCGTGCTGCTACAGTAAAATGTTACACCCAATAATGGGTAAAAAAGTGATGATATATTAATTTAGTTAGTAAATGCAGTAAATATATTAAGTGAAAGCTAATATTTTTGTATTGGTATGCATCTGATAATTCTATTTGTTTAATTAATGAATTAATTGTGTAGTTTGTTTTATTTAGTTTTATTAAGTATGTTATTTGCTTCACGGTGCGTTGAAGTTTCTACACTTTCTTCAGACTTTGTTCTTTTTTAATAATAAATAGCTAACAGTTGCTACTAATTATTTTTTAAATAATTTTTCTACAACTGTCAAAAAATGTTCAACAATTTTTAGTTGAACTTACCTAATGTTATTGTCTGAATTATAGTAATTAATAAATGTATAAATAATAGAATGAAGTGCTTTTGAACTGTAAGTGTAGCAATAACAATAAGTAAAATTAATTTCTACATCGATCAATTATACCCAATACAATTAAAAATTAGGTACAGTTTCTCCTAATTGAAACGATCTATATGTTCTGGAATATCTATTAGTATCATATTACTTACGTATCTAACTGAAAGTACTATCCAGCAATCATACTTATGCAAATAAGAAAATTGAAGCATATCTAAGTAAAATTTGTGCAGTACAGTGGTGTGGTTAGCATTATAACATTCGAATCCGAAGATCCCAAGTTCGAATCTCACTCAAACTAAAAATATATGAACTACCACACTGCGGCTCGGTGAGTGCAGACCCTGTACTGTAATTGGGATTAAGTTTTTGTTGTACAGGATAGCATAAATAAATAAATAAATAATATATTTTTATTAAAAATAGACAGGGCGTTGGAAGTCAGTTATGTAAGAGGGAAGGAAACGACCTTTGAACAAAAATTTTGGGAAATAATGTAAAAGCTTTAACTAGCGCTGTACAAGCTTATAAAATATCGCTGAAATAACATCTGTTTCGAGTCAAGCAATTGCGTGGGAAATTCAAATAAATATATCATCACGCCTTTTACCCATTAACTGGGTGTAGCACTCCACCATAGCAGATCTCGGTAAGTGATATATTTCTTTGTGTTAAGTGCGATTACCCACCGTCAAATCATATCTCCCAAAGATGTTAGTGGAGGGAGAGCCACAGATGTAGATTAAATTTTTTGAATATTGTTTGTCGGCTGTGGGGATCGAACCGATACTACTGTTAATATTAAACTAAAATATTTAACTATTAATGAAATAAAAATAAAACAAACTAAACAAAAAAATCTGGGGACCTACTCCTAACCCCGACTGCCGGCGCCCCAGCAAATAGATCAGTGTTTAGATGCAAACTTCAGACTCAATTGATTTTCATATTATAAAAAAAGTATGTAATTAAATTTCTATATATTTTTCACTTCATTACAAGGTTCATTAGAAAAACATACAAATTACTGTAAAAGCAGTGTATTAAAATTAAAACTGCATTGTTAAGAAAAAGTATACTAGAATTATCGTCTAGTTAATAATACCCTGTTTAAAATAATGACATACACGTCTTTTATTACTTAATATACGGTTCTAAAACTAAAAATTTCCATGTTAAAATTGCATAAAACTATATTTACATTAAATTTTATCGCAAGGTGTGTGAATCGTTGTTGCAATTCCAACAATGAACAATCATTCTAAACGTTAAATTTTAACATATGTTTGCTTATCTAATTCATACTGTTCACGCAAGGTTGACTCGTTTCCTGGACAAAGTACTATAACACATACATTTATTTCTATTTGCAGGTTGGTTATTTTATTTTCAGCGAAATGAAAGAGCCAGGAAACGTGTAATTTATTTGGTAATAGATTTTTTGTGACTATTTCTAATTCCCATGATTTGTACCAGAAGATAAGCTTTGTATAAATTAATTATGATTAATGGTTGGCAAGGTTTGGGTTTTGTTTTATTGCAGAAATTATGTTTGTTAATTTAACAAACAATGTTTAATTTAATATAGGCATTTGTAGCCTGCAGTAGATAAAACTGAAATAAATAGTTTAAATTCTATTATAAACTGTTGATCTCTTGTGTTATAAATGGGATAAATCGTAATATCCGGTTGTGCAGAATAACAAATAAATAAAATGATATATTGATGTGATTCATGTAGCTACATATTTAAATAAGTATTAAATAGGCTAATGAGAAAATACAAATGTTTAACAGGAAATATCTGTAGAGGAAAAATCACATTTTCCAATAAATGCTAAACTTTCTTCAAGGAAATAATAAAGTAAATTCTTTATTATAGTCACGATTATTATTATTTTTCAGATTTTTAAATGTTGTTTATAATAATAATGATATATAAAATAATTTATAAATAATGTTTATCTTAGGATATCCTATTAATGAAAGTACTTTTATTTAACTTTTTTATAATATTACAGTATTTTAATGCATTACATTTATTGAAGTTAACTTGTTAAAGTGGACAAAGAAGGTTGAAACAAGAAGATATTAAGTAGGATTGTAAAAAGGAGTATTGTTGAGAGCGATTAGGAAACGAAAGAAAAATTGGTTGGTTTCTGTTGTGGGATATTTTGGAAGGAACGGTTGTGGCTGAAGAAAATCGAAATGGAAGAAGACGAAGAGGAAAATGGATATAAGTTCTGAAGAAAGGACCGAGATTAAACAGAGAGGCAGAAAATTGAAAAGGATAAAAGAGAGACATGTGAAGACCTGCATAAACAGTATACTTTTGATGGTGACATTTGGTTTTATCACCGGTTTAAACTTCACTAATTTCAGTAATCGGATAATCGTACTCCTGTGGATAAAATCAAAGGAAAACTTGCGTTTATTAATTAACAAACAAGAGATTCTAAACATATCATCACGCCTTTTACTAATTACTGGATATGGCACTCTGCTATATCTATAAAGAAATGAAGGCAGCATTGCCAGCGCTTGTTTCAAAATAATCACAATTGCAGTTAGACACTGTATAGTAAAAACTTAAAATAAATAAAAATCTCCTTGTGCTTGTTTTTGAAACTGAATTCCACAAAATTGCAATGAAACACTCTATGTAAGAACAGTAAAGGAATCAAAAGGTAAGAAAGGAAGAGAGTTTCATCCAGAGTTTGTTTATAGGGTAGGTGGCTCAGTGGCATCGAGTCGGCCTGAGAATCTTGAGAACCCTTGTTCGATCCCCACAGTCGACAAACAGTTTTCACCAAATTAAATCTTCCCCTGTGGCTCCCTCTCCACTAACATCGTTGGGGGCCGTGATTTTCCGGCTGGTAACCGCACTTCACGCGAAGAAATATATCACTTATCGAGATCTGCTATCGCAGAGTGCCACATCCAGTAATGGGTAAAAGGCGTGATGATATATTTATTTTATTTTATATTTGTTTGAAATGGAATTTCACACAATTGTAGGTCAACACTCAAAAATCTAACCAATAAATCTAAACTCAAGAATCATACGCTTGTCCTTATTCATCACATTTTAATCTATTATATGTTGTTAATATAGCTGTAATAAATTTTCCATCAAACCATTGCTTCACAATGTCAGTTCTTATGCCAAGAAACATTTTCACTTTTCAATCCATACACTATACATTGCATTCCATATTTCTTCACCATTCAAATCAGTATTCCTTGCTACTATTACAAGTACGCGTAACTTAAACAGGTGCCAATCCGTCACCTGATGACGAATAGTCAAAGTCGAAGAGTCGACCCTGTTTGTGCCTTGGATGTTATCCATCGTAAGTTATGTAAGACATAACGTTAAGAATAACAATATATGTACATTGACAGCAGAAAGTTTCATTATGAAAATTATAATGTTATGTTAATGTGTAAGTTAGATTATGTTATGTCAGGTCTCCTTGGCAATGTCATCGAATGAATATCGATATCTCAATTTTCTTTACGTATTACGTACCGTGTACTCAATCGCTTATAATGTGTGTGCATGGGTGTGAATAATGTCAACATTAAAGAATTCGTTACGTAAAGAGTGTATCATGGTGATGAATCATGGTAATATAATGTTGGTATATGGAGTATATTTCTTCATTGTTTTATATGATACATACTTTGGTAAAATTGTTAGGCAATTTGTTTGAGTAATGGAGAGATTTAATAGAAATGAAAAGTGTTTCTAATGAATTAATTTATGTAATTAAAGCATTAGTATGCTTGTGGAAATGTCAGGACAATCAAATAAATAGATTATAGTTATTTAAAGGACGAGTATTCATCAACAAAAAAGTTTAATTTTAAAGTTGGTTTAAATAATTAAAAGCAATATTTAATTAGCAGTTTCTTTAACTAAATCAAATTAAATTATAAAGAGAAAAATTGGAATATCGTCTGGATTTCAATCTAAGACCTAATTTTTATAATATGTCAATTTATAAAAGAATCATGAAATTGAGGTTGCTTATGGCAACATGTAGTTTCGATTTGCTTTTATTCATTTAAACTAAGTTTAAAATTTTATATTTTTATTATGGGGTAGGTGGCTCAGTGGTATCAAGTCGGCCTGTGGATGTTGAGAACCCTGGTTCGATCCCCCTCCACTAACAGTTTAGGGGGCCGTGATTTGAAGGCTGGTAACCGCACTTCACGCGAAAAAATATATCACGTACCGAGATCTACTTAGGCAGAATGCCACACCCAGTAATGGGTAAAAGGCGTGATGATATATTTATATTTATTTATTTAAAATTTTGTCGGTGAAACCGATCATTGGTCTTTTCCACCGGTTGAGGATTATTTTGGACATAGAGACAAAGTTAAGATCTTCAATACATCCGATTTCTTACTTATTTACTTATTAACCGCAATGTCTATTACGTTTTTTGCACGATCTATCAACAAATTTTAAATTTTACATTTTACAAATTTTCCGTTCTCTTTTCAAAGTATGTTTCAATAGTTATTATTTTCCTTGTTCTAGGTGAAGAAGTGGGTTATACCATACTGATGAGCTTTAATAAGAGCGAAACAAGTCTATGGTTACTAACTGTGCTGACCGGCCTCTGATGATAACCTAATAAGTTGACTTGGAGGCTGAAAATTTAGTGGAACTTTACAAGTACTTTAATTTTTTTATTAAACCTGGTTTGACTAAGCAGATGGACAAATAATTTTGTCTTTAGATAAGTATTTACTTAAAGAATACAAATGAAATAATAAAAGTTCTCAGTCACTTTTACTTTGAAGGAAATTCCGCCACCCAATTTGTTCTTGTTAAATTGCTCCACTGTGAGTAATACATCACGAGTCAGTCTTGTCATGTTTCCATTAAACCACGAAATCCATTGTCAAAAAAACTGTGAATTTATGTCCGTATCCTTGCGCCGTTGTCTCAGCTTAGTTCTACTTTCAATCGATCGTGTTCTGTCTGAAACAATCGCCTGCTGGCCGCCCCACGTGTTAAAGTTCAAGACCGTTACTGGCGTGGCGTATATCGTAATCGTAATAACCGTATTGTCTAATATTGCCAGAATGCCAAACAGCTATACCTTAAGATCGTTGGTTCATTAGAAGCAGACTTGCTACCTACGAGTTTTGTACCTGCAACGATATTTGTGCAGTATTGTGTAAAAGATTAATTGATTTTACTAGTTTACTTAAATAGTTATAGGTGTACGATGAGATTTGGTTGGACTACAGTGTGGTTGAATCTAACGATGCATTGTTCAAGTATTAACTGTATACGGATTTACCTTGATCTAGTTGCAAAGAAAAGATGAATTTTCTAGAATTAGTTACTTCATATCCGTCTCTTTGGACTTATTATTGTTTCCTCTGTTCTTGTTTGATAACAATGAAAACAATTATTGTTGGTATGAATCGCCAAGTTTTAACATATCTGCAAATATTTATTTTTTACTTTGTACAACATGAACCAGGGTTCGTAAATATCATGATATTTATAATAAATATCAAAATATCTGATATATAGCATATATATCAGATAAATATCACTTTTTGGATATTTATTTTTTAATTTTAGTTTTTGTACACATTTATTATCACAATAGGAAATACAAAATAAATGATTACTCCTAAATAAAAAATTGACATAGGTAATGAAAAAAAGTAAATATACATTGAATGGATACACAAATATTATATAGTACTAAGAATAGTAAAAATATTTAAATAATCCTATATCCTAAATAGGGGCAAATCATCATCTTCTGATGAACTTCCTGAACATAGCGTTGCAGATAGACTCACTTGGCCAAATCCAATCTAAATTAGTTTTTTTTTGTAGTTTCTTTTTGGTTTAAATATTTAAACATAAAAACTAATTTACCGGCTTTGGCGTTACCGAGACGATTACGTAATTGAGATTGGACAATGCCAAAAGTGGAGAAATATCGTTCCAGCCCTGCTGTGGCTGTTATAGCAGTGTGTAACTGTTCACATAGTTCAATAAATGTACTTTTATTTGGCCACTCTGACTCATTGATAGTTACACTTTTCCACCATATTAATGGATTTGTATTTCTAAAATGAGTACCAAATAAAAATTTTGGAAATGGTTCCGACTTTGCCGTTAATGACATCACAAATGGCACACAATTTGGATTTATGTCGTTGATGTGAAGTTAGTCAAAAGCTAGTAAAGTAAGAATTATCTTTAGAATATAATTTTAACAGAATTAATGAAAGTAATAATACTGTATTTATTATAGACTATTTGATATTTTTATATAATGGATATATATCTTCGAACCCTGTTTATAAGTTAACTGAAGCACGAGAAAATTAATGCCGTTGAGCGCGTTTTCATATCACATTTAGTTTTTGAGATATAGCCTCGGAATAGTAGAAAAACTGAAAAATTCGAAAAATTTCACTTTTCCGGAGGCTATATCTTAAAAACTAAACAAGATATGCAAATGCGCTCAACGGCGTTGAATTCCCCGTGTCCGAATTGACTTATAAGCAAATTTTCATACAATTTTAAGCAATTTAATATTTTTAATTATTTCCTAAGGGGTACCCCTTTGGTTTTTTCAGATTTTAATTCAATTTTCCCAAAAATCCTTAATCGTAGGATTATTAAAACGAAAATTTACATACATATGTATTTTGACCCACTGAATCCAGTGGTGCAATCTTCAAATGCATATGACTTCTGGTTTTCGAGAAAATGTTAAAAAACCGCTTTTTGCGATTTTTTTGGCGGAAACTTGAAAAAAAATAAAAATCGCTGAAACTATGTTTATAAGTTAACTGAAGCACGAGAAAATTAATGCCGTTGACCGCGTTTTCATATCACATTTAGTTTTCGAGATATAGCCTCGTAAAAGTAGAAAAACTGAAAAATGCGAAAAAATTTCACTTTTCCGGAGGCTATATCACAAAAACTATTTGATATTTTTATATAATGGATATATATCATTGCAAAAATATGACGATATATATCAAAATAAATATCATGATATATATCGATCGATATATATCTTCGAACCCTGGTAAAAGGTGTGATGATATATTTATTTATCTTTTATTTTAATAAATTTACCTATTACGAATTTAAATATGTATTGTACCTATATACATAAATGTTTTATTTCTGTAATCTGGTTTGCTTTTCTCTCTTTATTTCTTCATTATACAGTCCAAGTCACTCTTATTTTTATTGTTAATATTTTATGTAATTTTTTGTATCTAGTCTGGCGAGGTTGAGAGTTTCCAGGAGAAAAATAGTATGTTATGCATCAAGGAAACAAGCGATTATTCCTGCGTGCCTTCGGCCCTCGCTTACGTCTCGGTTTGCCAACTTCACACAAGGGATAATCGCACCTTCCCGTGAATCATATTATACTTTTCGTAACAAGTGCACAAAAATTATCGTGTTATCGGGACAAATGTCAAATATGGGATGCGTAACTAGTTACCTAGGATACGCCGCAAACAGCTAATAATCGTAGTCTCTAGGGAGAGAAACATCTATCTGGGGAGAGAAACATGCTACCTAGAGGAGAAAAGCAGTGTTTCTCTCTCTAAAATTAGGAAATAAGAACGTGTTTCTTGTGCATGTGTTACGAAATAGTATATTGTGTGGCAAGGGGTGAAACAAGACGATTTCTGACGAGGGCGAGAGTTGACTGTCATCGCCCTGGTCTGAAATCGTCTTTGTTTCATCCCGTGCCACACACTATATTTTTCATATCACATGTACTCATTTTATTTGTAATTTATTAAAATCTTTGACAACGATTTGACGACAGCTGTCAGACGATTATGATTTTATTCGCTTTTGTTTATTACAAATGCGATTCTGACAGACTTGAAATAAAGACAAAAATAATAAAAAAATGAATGTGCCGGGCAGAAACAACGTTGTTTCTGACTGACACAGTCGCATTGGTCTGAAATTGTCTTATTTCGACTGGCAAAACAGAGATCAAAACTCGCTGTTTCAATGCATGTGATATGAAAATATTATTATGATTTTTGTTGTTTGTTAGTAGTTGACGTTAGTAAAAAATAAATATAAATCTTCAGAATGTTACTGGTTATTTTATTACTTCACTCCAATATGCTCCTATAGTGACAAATGCTATTATTTAAATAATTTTACAAAACCTTGTGATCTACTGAAATCTATAGTTCGTTATAGAATTGTAATTAGAACACCAATTTCGTTGTCTTACATTTTAAGCTAGTCATTCAAATAAAAGAAATAAAAATTTGCAAATTCATAATGTGTGGGCAGTGCAATTCTTTGTGTTACAAAATCCGCAAAATTGCACATACAAACATACATACACACCATCACATATACAACAAAACAACAAACGTTGTCCATTAGTTGCAACACAATTTCAACGGTAGGATATCTCGCGCTCGCGAATTCAAAACGCTTTGCATAGCATGGAATGCACTGCACACATTAAAACTGAGACATAATTACAATCTTAATGGGCGGAATACGCGGATTTCAACAGTTCTGCAATGAAGAATCAAGACATCTCAGTTCTGTCGGCTTTGCAGCACTCTACATCACGTAGGCTCGTCTGGTTCCCAGAGGAACAATTGCAATTATAACAGATTCACACTGATTGTATTCGCTGGTATGGTGTTATGAAAAGTTCGACGAATTTTGCCAAATCAAATACACGAAATGAAATGGTTTAGTATAATAAAGGGCTATTAAAATCTAACAAAAAGAATCATTATATAATAATTAACTCGGTAAAATATTCTCACTGAATGTTGTACGCGAATTTTGCCGTCAATGTGACAATTAAAGTAATTAAACTAATTTTTGTTTCGTGCTAATTCCAATTTAAAAAATTGTTGAGAAACATGTACAAGCAAAACTACTAATATAATGTAAAGTATATTTTCACCAATCCTGAAAATAAATAGTTATATAATTGTAGATAACAGTAAATAATACATGCTTCTATAATATCACGATGTTTCATCAAATGAAGTAGCGTGGACCCTTGCAACATTTATTTATGCTACTCTGTACAACAGGAACTGAATCTGAACTACAGTACAGGGTCTGGACTCACCGAGCCGCAATGTGGTAGTTCATATAATTCTTAACTTAAATGGGATCTCCGGATTCGAATTCCGTAACGCTATTTACACCACCATACTGCCGGATACTGAAAATTTATTCATAAATTTCATCCTGCAATTATATTTGTCAAACGTTCCTATTCTGGCATAATATCCATGTCTACAATTCATTTCATACAAGCTCTTCTCATCTTTCGTTCAAGCAACAAGCTAGATCAGATCCATTTATTTATTTGTACAATTTAACCAATATATATATATATATATATATATATATATATATATATATATATATACCTGTTGCAATATTTTACAGTACGGTGGTGTGGATAGCAATACGGAATTCGAATCCGGAGATCCCGAGTTTGAATCTTAATCAAGCTAAAAAATAAAAACTACTACACTGCGGCTCGGTGAGTGCGGATCCTGGACTGTAATTGGGATTAAGTTTCTGTTGTACAGTGTAACATAAATAAATAAAATAAATAAACATTATATTCCACTTAATCTCGTGTTACATCTCCTGGCATGCTGATATAGATTATTAAAATAGTTATTTGAATATCAAGAAAAGAAGGTGAGACTTTTCTTCCCAAATGTACCGATGATGCCCCAGACTTAAAGATATAGTTAAGAAAAGAGATTTCCAATTTAAAATGGCCTTGATATCCTTCATATAATTCTTAAAAATCAAGATTTCATTTTATAGATAATCTTTATATTTATTGATCCGTATCTGCCGATCATGACCATCTACTAAAACAAAATAAAATGAAATGGGTGACCTTGTTTCCTTTTTACAAATTGTTTACGACCTTCCGTTTTTTGTTGAATTATGATCCACAATAAAGCTCACAGCTAAACTTAAAATAACTTTAAAATTTTACATAGAATATGACAAAAATTATAATTAATGAATCTATAAATTTGTAAAATA
Source organism: Pterostichus niger (assembly GCA_947425015.1). Classification (NCBI taxonomy): domain Eukaryota; kingdom Metazoa; phylum Arthropoda; class Insecta; order Coleoptera; family Carabidae; genus Pterostichus; species Pterostichus niger. The sequence continues at coordinate 35,574,578 of OX380340.1, read as the reverse complement.
GTTTAACCTTTAGCTTCTAAAAAATAAGCGAATTAAAATAATATTATAGTAAATTAAAAAACTGGTCTATAAAATGACTCATAATATAAAATAATAGTTCATCTATTAATCTAGAACGAGATTGGAAATCATAAAAACCATATCTCGATGATTTTACGGTTTTAGGTCAAAATCCGGGTCATAAATTAAACCACGGGAAAATCCAGTTAAATACCAAACCACGCCACACAAAACTATTTCAAAAAAAACTATGTTTTGTAAAAGTACTTCCATTCTATGCGGAATTGTAATTACTATGGTGTCTTAGAAAATGAAAAGAAATGAACTCTAACCTACTGCATCTGCGTATATAAACAATACACAGTCTGGTTCAGCTGACCTGTGACCTATGTGCGTGCTGGTATAATTTCCTACAAACATTTCAAGAATTGTAATATTATTCATTGTTAATTATTTTCCAAGGATTTGTTATAGAAAAAAATTGAGAATAACGAAATTTTAAAAAGTAATTCAAAGAATTATAAAGGAATGTTATCTTGAAAATTAATTTAGAATATTTAGACACTAATTCTAGCAAATTTGATATAATCGCGCATTTAAGATGAATCATACACCTAATTGGATCCGTAATTAAAGTACACTTGTTTTTTAAATCATTTAAATATTATTGTTATTATAAATGAAACCGCTCATGTATTATACATATTTTTAAAAATAATGGTTGGAAGTATTATAATAAATTTGATAACTATAAATTTAAATGTAATAGTGGAAAATATTTTCTAAAATGTTATTTCATTTCCCAAAATGGTTGTGAAAAAGATAATAATATAGACATCTGATAAATTTGACATTTTAATAGTATGTTATGTATCAAGGGAGGGAAACAAGCGATTATTCCCGCGATTATTCCCTCGACTTCAGCTCGAGCCAACTTCACACAAGGGTTAATCGCACCCTCCCGTGAAGCATATTATACTTTTCGTAACAAGTGCACAAAAATTACTGTCTTATCGGGACAAATGTCAAATATGGGTTGCGTAACTAGTTACCTAGGAAACAGCTAATAATCGTAGTCTCTAGGGAGAGAAACATCCTACCTAGAGAGAGAAACATAATGTTTCTCTCTCTAAAATTAGGGAATAAGAACGTGTTTCTTGTGCATGTGTTACGAAAAAAATATATACGACTAGTTCGGCAGCATGGTGGAGTGTATAGCTTTACAGAATTCTAATTCGGAGATCCCGAGTTCAAGTCGCACTCAAGCTAAAAATTACAATGAGGCTTGATAATTGCGGACCCTGTACTGTAATTGGGATTCAGTTCGTATAACGTAACATAAATAAATAAAATCGGGTTATATCCAATCAAATGTGACAGCATGCTATAGCATTTACAGAACATCCACTTATCGATTTATCAAAGACTCAGTCTTCGTCAAATATTCTGATCCTGATACACCATCCTCGCTTCAACCACATTCACGTTCCCTTCATATAAGCTCTCGGAATCTTTCATCACGCAACAAACCTTCAATCACATTCATCCATTCGCTCCTATACACCTGTTTCATTCATCTTTCATACGACATACGACCACTTGCTCCAAACGCTTCAGATCGCTTATGCCCTACCCTCTAACAACGAATCTAAAAAGATAGAAAGAAATATTTTAAGAAAAAGTAAATTACACACAATTGCAATTGTACTACACACTGAAAACGAAGAAAAAGATAAGAATATAGAGCACAGTTTAGAAGAGTTTTGCATATTTAACTTTTGTTTTTAGACTTACTTGACAATACTCGCATTATCAAAATTATAAATTCATGCGATTAATTTTCATATCATAATCAAGGCATAAATTATATGATTTGTACCGTGTTAATTGTTATATATTGATACACATTGATAAGTGTTTGTTCATTTATCTGACAAATAAGTTATCTATCATTTCATTCTATAATTGTCCAGATATACTCGTACACAAAACGAAATAATACCAACTTACAGTGCTGAAGAAAACCTACAAATAATTGATATTGGCACCGTTTTAATTGCAGTTTATATAAACAATAAATCACTTGTAACGATTAATAAATGTGCAAGCAAATTACATTTAATATCAATAAGAAAAGCAGAAAAGAAAGTAATTCTAATATCGGAAGACGAAGTGTAAATATGCACAAAATACTTAGGAAAAAGTTATATTAATAGTTTAGTTACGCATTGTGCTGTTTCTAATTTATTCAAAGTAATCATGAATATTTATAGAACGCGATTAATTTAGACATAATGGGGCACAATTTAACGCAATTTCTTTAAAAACTGTAAAATTGTTCCATGGTTAGTTCATCCGCAAATTACTATGCTATTATTTTTCACTACTTTTATCTCATTAACTTCAGCATAATAACAAACTTAATTACAGGGTTCGTATAGTATTTTCAAAATACTTTGATACACCATTGTAAATTTTTTGCCATCAGGTATTTTTAAATAATTTTTACAACCCTGTCAGAAAGTAAAATTTTCTTTCCTCAATTGAGGAACGCAAATTATACTTTTATTCCGTATTTATAAAACTTTTATTTTCTGATAGGGTAGTGTATAAATTATATATCTACTTTGTGAAGAAAATGTAATTATTTCCTTAGGTGCTTTATATCCATCAGTTCGGGAAAAAGACAAAACCTTTGAAAATAAATCTCACTTTCTTCTTTCGATTTCCGCAGCTGGTAAACAATTTTTATCCTATTAAAACTACCCTTGTGGCACCCTCCCTACTAATATCTTTGCGGGACGACTGGTAATTGCATTTGACGCTCAAAGATCTGCTGCGACAGAGTTCCACACGCTATAGGATGAAAGGAGTGATTACCATTTATAGTTGAAGTATTTAATTTCAATATAACTTAGAAACGAATCGCAATTAGAAATGTAAAAACATAACTAAAATTCAAAGGAAACAATAGAAAACAATAATTTTTAACTTGTTTTGAATCTGGGACCTGTAAGGCTATTGGCCATCACCTTAGAAGCTTTTATATTTACAAAAATATTGCAGTATATATTCTTTTATATTATGTATATAAAGCAAATCAAAGGAATTTTTATAACAATAAACAAAAGCTATTTAGAATTGGAGAAATCGTCATATTTCTACAGTTCAGTCAAGTATCCAAAATTAATTAACTTATTAATTAGTAGTAAAATTTCGGTGAAATATATATAAAATTGATATTCATTACCAGCGTTACGGTTTGGTTTAAGTGTGCTTCTTGAATTTGGGTGCTTAATTTAAAATTTGGTGAAAGCCTTGCATGAATTTTATACGAACCGTTTTACGCTTTGTTAGTAGAATGACACGCCAATTAAATCAGCTATTAACTCTTTAGCATCGCTGACTTAATACTGACACCTACAGTTAAAATTTAATTTTGTTACAGTCCAAGTACAGCTGTCGTACTTTACATATTATAATGTAATGGCAAACTGAAGACGTAATACTGTAGTGCAATTATTTGGTTTAGAATAATTAGCATAAAACATGATTAATTAGAATTAAAACTATGTTATGTTTATTTGTTTTTGTTTCAAGATAATTTTGCAATGTATAACTTTCTTCATATGAATTTGAGGAAGTAATGATATACTTTTTATTTATTTTATCATAATCGAATTTTTTTAATAAAATCATGAAAAATTAATGAAATAAAATTTGTATTTAAATATGCGTATATGCGTTAATTGATCAATCTGATTTAAAATTTAAAATTGTAGACTTTTACTTCAGTTCATACACGTATAGGCATTTTTATCTAAATCCTACTTTTTTTAATTTCAATAGTAGAATGTGGAATATATTTAGATATATTGCATAATTATGTGAAAGGATAATATTTTAAATGCGTAATTATAGTATGTATCTAGGTAATTTGTTTAAACAATATTAATAAATAATAAGTTAATTATCTAAACTATTTATTTAATTTATTAGATACTTTTTTCAAGAGGACCTTAATTCCAATTACAAGGCTTATAATGGAATAGATATAATCATATTTTTGCATATAAGTACTTTAAAAATAGTAACATATTTTAAACAATTTTTAATATATTTTAAAATACAAAATAATGAAACACACCATGTGTTAAGATCAAGTTAAAAATATAAACAAGATTCAAGTTGTCTATCTTTGTAGTTTAATTCATAATAAACAGAGCAGGGTTCGAAGATATATATCGATCGATATATATCATGATATTTATTTTGATATATATCGTCATATTTTTGCAATGATATATATCCATTATATAAAAATATCAAATAGTTTTTGTGATATAGTCTCCGGAGAAGTGAAATTTTTCGTATTTTTCAGTTTTTCTACTTTTCCGAGGCTATATCTCAAAAACTAAATGTGATATTAAAACGCGCTCAACGGCATTAATTTTCTCGTGTTTCAGTTAACTTATAAACATAGTTTCAACGATTTTTATTTTTTTTTTCAATTTACCGCCATAAAAATCGCAAAAAACAGTTTTTTTCCATTTTCTCGAAAACTGCAAGACATATGCACTTGAAAAAGCGGTTTTTTAACATTTTCTCGAAAACCAGAAGTCATATGCATTTGAAGATTGCACCACTGGATTCAGTGGGTCAAAATACATATGTATGTAAATTTTCGTTTTAATAATCCTACGATTAAGGATTTTTGGTAAAATTGAAATAATTAAAAATATTAAATTGCATAAAATTGTATGAAAATTTGCTTACAAGTCAATACGGACACGGGGAATTCAACGCCGTTGAGCGCATTTCCATATCTTGTTTAGTTTTTGAGATATAGCCTCCGGAAAAGTGAAATTTTTCGAATTTTTCAGTTTTTCTACTTTTCCGAGGCTATATCTCAAAAACTAAATGTGATATTAAAACGCGCTCAACGGCATTAATTTTCTCGTGCTTCAGTTAACTTATAAACATAGTTTCAGCGATTTTTATTTTTTTCAATTTTCCGCCAAAAAAATCGCAAAAAGCGGTTTTTTTACATTTTCTCGAAAACCAGAAGTCATATGCATTTGAAGATTGCACCACTGGATTCAGTGGGTCAAAATACATATGTATGTAAATTTTCGTTTTAATAATCCTACGATTAAGGATTTTTGGGAAAATTGAATTAAAAACCAAAAAAACCTTAGGAAATAATTAAAAATATTAAATTGCATAAAATTGTATGAAAATTTGCATATAAGTCAATTCTGGCACGGGGAATTCAACGCCGTTGAGCGCATTTCCATATCTTGTTTAGTTTTTGAGATATAGCCTCCTGAAAAGTGAAATTTATCGAATTTTTCAGTTTTTCTACTTTTCCGAGGCTATATCTCGAAAACTAAATGTGATATGAAAACGCGCTCAACGGCATTAATTTTCTCGTGCTTCAGTTAACTTATAAACATAGTTTCAGCGATTTTAATTTTTTTTCTATTTTCGGCCAAAAAAATCGCAAAAAACGGGTTTTTAACATTTTCTCGAAAACCAGAAGTCATATGCATTTGTAGATTGCACCACTGGATTCAGTGGGTCAAAATACATATGTATGTAAATTTTCGTTTTAATAATCCTACGATTAAGAATTTTTGGGAAAATTGAATTAAAATCTGAAAAACCAAAGGGGTACCCCTTAGGAAATAATTAAAAATATTAAATTGCATAAAATTGTATGAAAATTTGCTTACAAGTCAATACGGACACGGGGAATTCAACGCCGTTGAGCGCATTTCCATATCTTGTTTAGTTTTTGAGATATAGCCTCCGGAAAAGTGAAATTTTTCGAATTTTTCAGTTTTTCTACTTTTCCGAGGCTATATCTCAAAAACTAAATGTGATATTAAAACGCGCTCAACGGCATTAATTTTCTCGTGCTTCAGTTAACTTATAAACATAGTTTCAGCGATTTTTATTTTTTTTCAATTTTCCGCCAAAAAAATCGCAAAAAGCGGTTTTTTTACATTTTCTCGAAAACCAGAAGTCATATGCATTTGAAGATTGCACCACTGGATTCAGTGGGTCAAAATACATATGTATGTAAATTTTCGTTTTAATAATCCTACGATTAAGGATTTTTGGGAAAATTGAATTAAAATCTGAAAAAACCAAAGGGGTACCCCTTAGGACATAATTAAAAATATTAAATTGCATAAAATTGTATGAAAATTTGCATATAAGTCAATTCTGGCACGGGGAATTCAACGCCGTTGAGCGCATTTCCATATCTTGTTTAGTTTTTGAGATATAGCCTCCTGAAAAGTGAAATTTATCGAATTTTTCAGTTTTTCTACTTTTCCGAGGCTATATCTCGAAAACTAAATGTGATATGAAAACGCGCTCAACGGCATTAATTTTCTCGTGCTTCAGTTAACTTATAAACATAGTTTCAGCGATTTTTATTTTTTTTCTATTTTCGGCCAAAAAAATCGCAAAAAACGGGTTTTTAACATTTTCTCGAAAACCAGAAGTCATATGCATTTGTAGATTGCACCACTGGATTCAGTGGGTCAAAATACATATGTATGTAAATTTTCGTTTTAATAATCCTACGATTAAGAATTTTTGGGAAAATTGAATTAAAATCTGAAAAACCAAAGGGGTACCCCTTAGGAAATAATTAAAAATATTAAATTGCATAAAATTGTATGAAAATTTGCATATAAGTCAATTCTGGCACGGGGAATTCAACGCCGTTGAGCGCATTTCTATATCTTGTTTAGTTTTTGAGATATAGCCTCCTGAAAAGTGAAATTTATCGAATTTTTCAGTTTTTCTACTTTTCCGAGGCTATATCTCGAAAACTAAATGTGATATGAAAACGCGCTCCACGGCATTAATTTTCTCGTGCTTCAGTTAACTTATAAACATAGTTTCAGCGATTTTTATTTTTTTCCATTTTTCCGCCAAAAAAATCGCAAAAAGCGGTTTTTTAACATTTTCTTGAAAACCAGAAGTCATATGCATTTGAAGATTGCACCACTGGATTCAATGGGTCAAAATACATATGTATGTAAATTTTCGTTTTAATAATCCTACGATTAAGGATTTTTGGGAAAATTGAATTAAAATCTGAAAAAACCAAAGGGGTATACCTTAGGAATTTCCATATCTTGTTTAGTTTTTGAGATATAGCCTCCGGAAAAGTGACATTTTTCGAATTTTTCAGTTTTTCTAAATGTGTACAAAAACTAAAATTAAAAAATAAATATCCAAAAAGTGATATTTATCTGATATATATCCTATATATCAGATATTTTGATATTTATTATAAATATCATGATATTTACGAACCCTGAAACAGAGTCATGAACCAGATTGGTTGCAATGCCATTTTTAATTCCTACTAACACTGTTTCTAATCCGAATAATTATTTATGAACAATCTTATTCTATTTTGCAAATAGCTCTAATGTTAATTATTTCTATCTCATGAAGAGAACTTGAATGTGGTTGAAGCAAGGATGGTGTATCAAGATGAGAATGTTTGACGAAGACTGACCCCTTGATAAATCTGATGAGTGGATGTTCCATGAATGTTTCTGGGATTTGTGCTACCAGATATGATAAGATATATGTACATAGAGTACTGTTATGTATATATGTATGAAATAAAAATGAAGTAATTTATTTTCAATTTTAAATTGGAAAATGTTTGCTTATTGCAGCATTATATTTTCTTGAAATATTATTGTTTAGAATAATAAGGAAATTTATTCAACAGGAAAAACTTTCAAACAAACAATTTGTCACATTCATGGCTTATGGGCCCATATGCTGACTAATTAATAGCTTGTATAATGAACCTAGTAATAAGTCAATTGGCAATTGTTTCTCCGCTTTCAAATATTTCTAAATGATTTTAGAATAAAATGCTTCGAATAGAAGTATATATTCTACCAAACAATTTTCACCAATTTAAATCTACCCCTGTGGCTCCCCATCCACTAATATCTTTGAGGGCATTGAGTTGTCGGCTGGTAACCGCACTTCACGCGAAAAAATATATCACTTACCAAGATCTGTTTAGGCAGAGTGCCACATCCAGTAATGGGTAAAAGGCGTGATGACGTATTTATTTATTTATTTTATATTCTACCATATTTATTTGAAGCATTTTCACATTAAATATTTTCTATTTGATAGATATCCTAAATAAAATCCCTATTGCATATCGCATTCCAACCACCTAATACAGGGTGTCTGTAACACAAGTTTCACTCTTGAGTGCACGTTGCGCTAGTTCTCCCCTCCCCACCAGCACGGTGTAGCGCGGCGCCCGAGCATTCGACGCTATATAGTACTCCCCACAACTACACCAGGTATCACTTTCGTGTTTGCGTTTCTTGTTCTTGTCCGCAGTGTCTGTCCGTGGAAAAGTTCTCTAGTTGCTATAGTTACTAGTTCTAGTTCGTGTGTTTGTTTAGTGCCACTGGTTAACATGCGCCTGGATAATTATGTAAGTAGGGGTGAGAATTGGGAATTGTTAAGGGTTGGGGGTCATTTTTAATAACTAATTGATATACCACCCTTAATATTTATATATATATATATATATATATATATATAAAAGGGTTGTATTAAATGTAAATAATAATATCATATATTTAAATTTTTCACAATTTAAAATTAAGACTGTCATAGTTAATTTGATATTTATTTAAAAAAATAATCAATGTATTAATTATTATTTCAAATACTGATGTCTACACATACTATAGACCAGTGTATCTCAAACTTCAGTTAAGTTAATGCTATAAAATTATTTTATTCTAATTAAAACGATATTGATATAATTAATTACTTTTAATGTATAAGTAATTTTCTCCTGCTAACTATATTAGAAAAGATCATGATTTATTGTCCAATAAATTGTAAGAAATTTACCGCCAAAGCAAACAAACCCACAAGTAAAAATTTCTTATTTTCTCCCAATTATTAAGAGTTAACGAGCCGTGCTTACATACGTAATGTGGCCAGTTTCACGAAAACAAAAACCTTATCAAATCTATGCCAACAAACTTAAAAACAATTGCCTAAATGCTTGCCTGCGTACCTACATACTTAATGTAAAGCTAACATCCTTTTTGATTGCTATTAAAATAGTATTGCACATTAAGATATAATATACGAGTATACTATAAGAATTAAAAAAAAAATATATTGACTTATATGTATAACCAGGTAACAATGTTTTAAAATTCCGCAATCATAATTAATTATTTGGCATATTCAAAAATGTCAATTAATATTTTATAGTTTAAAATAACTTCAAAAATTCTTCATTTCAAATCGATACTTAATTAGTAAGAATTAATGAAAATCATATACTTATTGTGTTAAGTATAGCACGAGCCAAATTTCCCCCTATTATTAACTCGATCATTGTCTGTATTCGATCGATAAGTTATTGACAACTTTTTGATTGATTACTTTATCGGATATTAGTTATCTTCATGCATTCTGCTTACTTACATACGTAGCTTCTAATAATATGAAAACATAATTACAGTTCACTGACAGCTTCATAAAAAGGTTTCTTAAAAAAAATTAATTAATGATAATAAATAGAAATAAAGTAAAATATGTAAGATGAAACTAATAGTGAAAACAGAAATCTTGCTGTACAAGTTAAAAAGTACCTTAGGATTTTTCAAGATTAACACCGCAAGTAAAACGGAAAGCTATGAGTAAAAGTGAGTGATACAGTTACCTAAACACCATAAGAAAGTGTGTCTTAATATACTTATACTCGTCTATACAGAAACAGTTTCTGACATACTCAAGTCATCAGCATCTAACGGTACTATCTACTGAGAACTCAGGCTGAGACAGCCATGGAATTGTGTGTTACGAACAACTGACAGTCTCAGCAGGCGACACCTATTATAGTCTGTGATATAGTTTCGTTGCAAGCCGGAATTATTATAATGATAGAGTCATGAGATTGTTAGGTATTCATATTTTTATTGCATTATTGCAAAAGTTTTTTGTTGGTAGATTATTAAATGTTAGGTAATTTTGCTAATTAGTAGGAAGTGACAATTATTAGATTGAAATGAATGGAATTGTTTTGTGCGTGAATAGTTTCATGCATGGAGAAGTTTGAAATTGAAGAATTTAATTTATGGCTATAGATAGGTGTTTATTTACTTTCATTTTGGCGGCATTACCAATATCCATTACATTTACAGAACAATTTAATAATTTATTTATTTATTTTGTTTTGTTACGCTGTAGAACAAGAACTTATGGTACAATTCCGTGATATGTTTTATAGATCTGTAAATCTGTGAATTATTAAAAACAATACATAAATATTTGTTAATAAATGTTCTACATGGATTTACATAGAATTCCTCATCAGCCTCGTCTCATATTCATACAACAAACCTTCAATCATATTCATCCACTTATTCCCAAAGACCTACGCTGCCCAAGCAATCTCTCATACTCAATTTCATTATTATATATTATAGTTATTTTGCTTTTGCAGATCTTGAGGTGTATTTCCTTCAATATTTCCCGGTTCTCTATGTCTTCCTTTAGCCTTACATATCCCGCTTCTTACTTTAAATCATCTATCCACTTAATCTTCTCCTCCATGCCTTTCGTTTTCCTTCAGCTGCGACACCATTCACATTTATAATTTCTTTCATACAAACTCATCTAATCTTTCATTCCCACAACAAATCTTAAATGCAATTCAGGATCTTAGATCGTCCACGCAATCTCTCATACTCAATATCACCAATATACGAGTATATTTTTGAAAAGTATTCTGCTTCGCAGATCTTCATGTAGTAGTTCATCTTTCCCGGTCATCTGTATCTTTGTTTAGTCCTCCATATTCAATTCCTGAACTTCTCCTCTCTGGTTTTTATTTTCCTTCATTTATGGGGTAGGTGGTTCAGTGGTATCGAGTCAGCCTGTGGATCTTGAGAACCCTGGTTCGATCTCCACAGCCGACAAACAATTTTCACCAATTTAAATCTACTCCTGTTGATCCCCACCACTAACATCTTTGGAGGCCGTAATTTGACGGTTGGTAACCGCACTTCACGCGAAAAAATATATCACTTACCAAGATTTGCTTAGGCAGAGTGCCATACCCAGTAATGGGTAAAAGACGTGATGATATATTTATTTATTTATTTATTTCATTTACTCGTACGAGTATAACCGATCCTTTAAAATATGTTTCCACACGCAGTTTCTTCTCATCATATGAGACAACCAGTTTCTTTTCCCTTCTTAATCGCTACCAACAACATTCTTCTCTTGCATCCTTATTGAACATTTCAACAACATACATAGAAGAAAACAATATTATACTTATTGAAACAGATTACTTACTAGATTGGCTTACTTTACTTACTTATTAGATTAATGAATTACGTCTCAGTTTGAATTAATCCAACTTCCCAAATCAATCAGTTTTTCATTTCAGTTATTATTATGTGGTTTTATCTTAACTGATATAAGTTAATGGTGCTATTCTGTATTTTTCTATAACGCTACAGTTCTGTAAATTTGAACAAAAGCGCATAGATTTTTATTGACAAATACATATAATGCTGTAGCGTTATAAAAAAATTACAGAATAGCACCAAAAGTGGCAAATGGAATACAAAGACTAATATTGTTTTTGAATGAATAAATTTATGAAAATTTCTAATAGTTATATTCTTACTAATTTTCCTATTTGCCAACTGACTTATGTAAATAAATTTATAATTTTATCTATAAACTTAATAGAGATAGTACTTAAACTTTATATGTTCTATTAAGCTATAAACCATTAATTTACAATAAAATTTTATAATGTATGTAGATAATGAATTTACTTTTCAAAAGTTGCATGGCATACTAGTCTCAATTAAACCTTGACTAAATAAAATTCAACACAAAAAGTGATTAAAATTAGCATTCAGTCGAAGAGTGCATGTACATATTACAGTAGCTATTTAATAATCAAGTGAGCGTGTTAGTGCTCTGAAATATTTCACTTTCAACTTTTCATTTGGGCGTACACTGTTTTGTACACTAACAGTTATTGCAAATCATATTGTTTAATATGATGTAAGATTCGATTGAAAGAAGCCTGATTAGACTTATAATGAAGTGCTGATGAAATGTGAAATGGTTAAATGTAATTGTTTTAACTTTTACTTGCTCAACGGAAGACTAGACAGATTGCTCTTTTTGATATACTCGTATGATGTTTACTATTTGTTTGGCATTTTTTTATATGCGGTAGTGAATGTTTAAATAAAATTAATTATTTAAGCTTATTGCATATACCTAATGAGAAATTGTGTTTATTATGTTAAATTTGTCATTGTTATAAGATAAACATATTTATTTATGTCAGGGGTTTCTAAACCTTGAATTAATATCGAAAGTTACCAACAGTTTATGTCCTGTCTCCAATATTATTGCCATATTTTTTTGTCTTCAAAAGAAATATATATCCGGTTCCAAGACGGTTGCAGTAGCCCAGAAAATATAACTAGTCAAAAATTCACGCCTTCAAATCTCTTTGTCTTCAATTTATTTTCAAAGGAATTAGCTCTAGTTGAATGGTTTGAATTCCACTATAATTGTAATTGTAATTAAGTAAAACATATATATCCCTTTTTGATATCTGCTTCGACAAAGAGCCACATCTAGTAATGGATAAGAAATGTGATGATATATTTATGTTTATTTATTTATGATACGCTGTACAACAGGAATTTAAACCCAATTACAGTACAGGGTCCGCACTCATCGAGCCGCAGTGTGGTAGTTCATATAATTTTTTTTAAATTGAGGAGTTTCGGATTCGAATTACATAATGCTATCCATATCACCGTACTGAATTAACAAATGTTTCTAAATAACTTTAAAGCAAAATAACTTTTAAAAAAGAATTAAATGTTTGCCATTTTTAAGTTAAACTAATATTCATCCTCATACTACTAATTTCTTCGTTCTAGAAACGGTTATATGAAAATGATGTAATTACCCTATTGTGTAGGTTTGATCCGAAACCAAACCAGCAATCAAATTAAATAATAGAGTAAAAATATTATGAGAAAGTCTAAGGAACATTAATTACAAATATGAACGAATGAGCATGATAATCAGGAGCAGGAAACACTACCGTTTGTTTTTGTTGATTTCCTTTTACATAATCTGATTTAGATTTTACCTAAAGTTTTCATTATAAATTTTAGCAAATCATTATTGTATTACATTGCTAGAGAGCAGTTCCTGTTTGATGTGGGTGTGTCCTCTACTATCTTACCTTTTACATATTCATGCATCTATTTTTTGCACTCTAGTTTTTGTTAAAATAATACTATCAATCAACGAGACTTGAGACACTTTCCTTTTATTAAATACTTTGGTTGCTAAGATTAATTTATAATTTGATTCATATTTACTTCCTGCATTGTAAATCGTTAAATAGTAGTTTTAACTCTCATAACCTCTATTTTACATTTAGAAGGCAAAGGTGAATAGTATTAAGAGTCTCTGTTGAATTCTGTGCTTCCAAGCATTTTGAAATTCAAATAAAAGACATGAAAAACTAAATATTCTACCAGCTTTATTCGCAAAATTTTCCTCTCAAGAACTAAACTACACAGTCGTCTATCTAATATTAATAAGCAACTCCCATTACTTTGACTTTTTTGTTTGAGTAATTGTGAAACTTTTAAAATTAATGTATTTGACATTTATTTGATTTGTTATATTCAAAATATGGAACATTTCAGAAAAGGTCAGGTTTTATTACTTTTATTTTGTTCTTCTCTATTGCTTCCAAATGCTTCTTAATATTCTTGACAATTATTTTTCTTAACTATAATTTTGTGACCAGTAATGAAGTTATTGTTTTTTAGTTACTTTTTAATTTTTCTTATTTTGCAACCCTATTTTTGTCTACAGTAATTTATGAATGTGAAATAAACGAAGTCAAAACATCATAAGTTACCATTGTTTTTCTGATTACTTTATAGGATAAATATTCAAATGAATGTTTAGAGTATTCAATTCTGCGTCTAAGTTAATCTAGATATTTCATTTTACCTATTTAGTTAATGTTAAACTCAAGTTTAAAATATGTATGTGACAATTCATCGTTATATATTTGTTTGCGTTTCTGTTTCATGACTAACTATGTAGATCATTTTAATTTTAAAATTAATTTTAGGTTATAACATTTCGTATAATCTAATCAGGGATGCAATTATGGAAGACTTATTGACCATGTTAATCATCTAAGACAGAGTTTTCATACTCTTCCAATTTTCTGTTGTCAAACATTTTTGGTCAAGATCTTTGAATATCTTTCTGATATCAAGATATTCTAATTCCTCGATGACGCAAAGTAATTAGTCCTACTACGTAGTACGATTTGAATTTGTGCAAGTAACTGTACCTACTAGAATTAATAACAAATTAATTGTCCCTGAGGTCGCCCACAGTCTCTGACTGATTACTTCATTGCTCTGGTCCGATTATTTTGCTCTGAGCTCTAGAATATACCTAGCTCATTGGATGTATGCTTAAGCTTAGATGTTTGTTACTTAATATCGCTTTGTCATCGGGATTTTTACATGTAATGGATACCTACGGATATGTATATTACGCCATGCATATTCAGGACGTTATTGAGATCTTGCTAATTTGACTCATGTGCAAGTTTAATACGTTTAATTGTTGTAAGATCTGAGGTGTGGGGCTTCCGAATCTATTAAGTATTTATGAACTATTATACGAACATATGTGGTTTTAAATTAAACTAGTTTTTTGCAACTTCCTTTTGAAGTTTAAACTGACAATAGAACGTCTTTTACTATACATTTGAAAGTTAATTTGCAACTAATTCGATCTGTTGATGACACCTAAACACTAATCTTTTGTAACATTTGTAAATGAAAAAATAAAACAAATTGTTTATGCATGTCATTTACATATTACTCATACGAATAAGTATTCGTTTGAAATACTGTGGTTATGGAAAAATTGTATCTCGTGTACCTTTTGAGAGATGACTTACATCATTACGAAATATGTTGGTAGTTATTAAACTTTAAAATACTGTTAATTGCCAATTATTTCATGTATAAAATGTTACCTACACTTAGTTAAACAT
Organism: Pterostichus niger; assembly: GCA_947425015.1. Taxonomy (NCBI): domain Eukaryota; kingdom Metazoa; phylum Arthropoda; class Insecta; order Coleoptera; family Carabidae; genus Pterostichus; species Pterostichus niger. The sequence goes on along the minus strand of OX380340.1, from coordinate 35,559,388 downwards.
ATATTAAATTAAAGTTAATTGACAATAAAATAAAAAAGAACAAGATAATTCAATGCCATCATAATGTATTAACAAATCATATTTTATGTCTATTCACCCACAATAACTCAAGAAACGAAGGAAATATGACCTAATATCATCATTAAACATTATTTTAATGACCTTATTTCCTTCGAATACAAAAAATCCTGTTTCCATTCGATTTCGCAATATTTGACAGTTACAAATATAGTACTTAGATCTGTATCCTGTTAGACAGCTACCCGATTCCTTTTGAGTATTGTTTATTACACGTTTTAAAATAAACTAAAGTATGACCTTGCGAAAAAGTATCTACCACACCTTGAAGTATCTGAGTGAAATGAAATCGTAACGTGTATATAACTATTTCTTTCTGAAAGATATTCTTAAACGAATCTTTATTTTAATGTGGATATTAACTTTGGTATTATTAATGAAAATATTCTAGAACCAATCTTGATTTTATGGTTATTACGAGTAGTTTATTTATTTTTATAAAATCTGAAGGTTAATGTTGCTATATTAGAACGAGAAATTTTTGTAATAATTTGAGACAGATGAAATTAATTAAAAAGATGGTTTCGAAAGATGAACTAGATTAATTAGTATTTGAAATATTGGTTCGGATGTTTAACCATGACCAAAATATTTTAATATTTGATGTGGCTAATGTATTTTATTTATAACAAAATAGTTTTAAGCATAATAAAAGATAAATTTATGTTGACCATGTTTACATTAATTATTTTTATTATTTCAAATAAATTAATAAGCCTAATTGAGTGGCTGAAGTTGATACTCGTATCTGGGTACAAAAGAACAAAATATTAAATACACAAAGAATAACAATTTACAACAATTATTATTAGTTGACAGCAGCTAAATTTTGTTTTTTGGTTTTTGTTTTTCATCCATAGCTTACTGCACATTAATATTAAAAATAAAAAATTATTTAAATTTCAATTGAATTTTTCTCAATATTTTTAGAAAGATCACATGGTTGAATTCAGAAAAAAATTTTCTACCGAATAGGGCTAAAAAATATATATAGTCCTATTTGAAAAAATATAACTTTGTGTTGTAAATTGAGAACCACTGGTTTAAAAAATTATTTTATTCTTTAAGCAGATGTCACCCTTGGTCTTCTACAACTTTGCTTTATAATATTTTTTTGTAACTATAATAATAAAGAAAATAAAGGCGGTGGTTGGTTTCGCTGTTACACCCTGTATATATGTAATGTATGGTACATAGTTTTAAAAACTATTAAAGGTTGCAAGTATTGTAATAAATTCGAAAACATTAAATTCATGTACAGAAAATAATGCAAAATGATTAATAATGTAGATATAATTTATCATGGGTACAAATACAAATAGTGATTTATATATCTGCAAATTTGATTTCCTTTGAAACTCCATAAAATCTTCAATATTAGTAATCTTCTTCTTCCTTTTATTTCTTTCAAAACATATGGTGTCATTGGGTAATTCAATTGCATGGTATATTTTGGCAGGGTTATAAACCCTGCGCAATTTGTAATTTTTTATAATTACTCTTTAATTTTATTAATACTAGTAAGAACGTATTGAAATGTAAAAGTGAATTTGTGAAAAAAAGTATGAAAAAATATTTTGAAATGTGTAACTTTCAAATGAATAAAAATGGTGTGCCCTTCAAAAATTAAAATTAAATTCATTTAGCATATATAATTAATTGAAGTGTACAACGCCGTAAAATTACTGAACCACACGACAAAATTGCAACTCGTATAAGAAAAAGCTGAAAATGCCGTTAGAAATTTAATAAAACACTTTCAAAAAACATTGTCTTGCATTAAGTACCTACTAGTAGCCTAGATTCGGGGAAAATTACTAAACTTACTAAACCGAAAAACTCGTTATTGCTAATTAGAGCAAATTAATTAATTCGTTACTCTGTTATTAGGTATTCTAATCATGAGATACGCAGGCAAATTAGCAGAAAGATATTTTAATATGAATTTCTCGTAAATATAAATAAATATATCATCACGCCTTTTACACATTACTGTGTGTGGCACTCTGTCTTAAGTAGATCTCGGTAAGTGAAATATTTTTTCGCGTGAAGTGCGGTTACCAGCCGTCAAATAATGGCCCCCAAAGATATTAGTAGAGGGGGAGCCACAGGGGTAGATTTAAATTGGTGAAAATTGTTTGTCGCCTGTGGGGATCGAACCAAATTTCTCAAGATCCACAGGCCGACTCGATACCACTGAACCACCTACCCTATTGAATTTCTCTTAATACGTATATAATTAAAATTTAGATTAAACTTATTTAATGAAAGCAAAATTTTTCAGTTGTTGCTTTATGGTTAGAACGATCGCTCTACAAGTAAGAACTAAATTAATTTACAACAGGCAGTAGTGGTCCAGTTGTGTCTATCAAACAAGAGGCCGTGCATTCAAATCTTGTTGACCTGAATTTATATTCACAAAAATACAATTGTATTTCTTCACATTTAAGTATAAACAGCGATGCAATATGTCTAGATAAAAATGTTTTAATTTTGCAATAATTTAATTAATTAAAAGTAATAATTTCATAAATATTTGAAATTTCATTTTAAGATAAATTACATGTTATAATTTCTCAACAAAATTTCACTTATTACTCATTTACAAACACGAACAAGCTATCACTACATAATCTCAGGTAGTGAGCCATGTAACAAAAACTAAGATTCACTTTTGTTTGGCAATGATTTACGACGTAGCTTGTTGATCAGTGTGTTTCTAGGTCGACGCACAGCTGTTCAACTTCTTCAGAAGAACAACACCCAGTTAACATTGATCTCTGTGCATAAAAACCGGCCTGCTTCGATACACAGGAATGCTAGCAATTTCTCTGACACTTGTTGTTGTTTTGCGCGCAATTTAAATGTGGCAATACTTGTAAATCTGTGCGGACCATATGGAGATATAGAAGTTTCTAGAATGGAGTTCTGGTCTCATTTTTATAAAGAAAACTTTTTATGTTTCATAAATATTTTATTTATTGTTTTAACTTCTTGGACATAAGTTTAAATAGTGCAGTTGAAGACCATTAGAATAATTGTTTGCCAAGTAAAACGATTCTGATTAAACAAAATATATATTTAATCAAAATTAAATTAACTTGAAGAATACGTATAGCCCATCAAATGGGATAACACCAACCTTAAGAACATCCACTCATTCAACCCATGAAATAATCAGTTTTCGTCTAATATTCTCATCCTAACACATCACTCTCGTTTCAACCACACATCAATCAATTTCACTCCTATACACCTTTTCTTCTTCTTTCGGCCTGTGGATCTTAAGAACCCTGGTTTGATCCCCACAGCCGACAAACAATTTTCACCAATTTAAATCTACCCCTGTGGCTCCCCCTTCACTAATATCTTTGAGGGCCGTGATTTGACGGCTGGTAACTGCACTTCACGCAAAGAAGTATATCACTTACCGAGATGTGCTTAGGCAGAGTGCCAAACCCAGTAATGGGTAACAGGCGCGATGATATATTTATTTTATTTATTTATTATATACTCAAAACATCTCAACTAACTCACGCTCACTCCTCTAACAACGAATATAAAAGATAACAAAGGAAGTTAGCGATATGCTGCGCTTGTATTGAAAGAAAATTCCATACAATTGCAGTTAAACACTCCATTGTTGTTATATATTTATTTTTTTATAAGCAATTTTTATTTTGTGAATTCGTTCGCGATTTCAATTTTCGCTGCATTTAGCTAATAAATATAAAAGCACCCAAGTGGTTTGAATTTCACTAAAAGCTATAGATATAAAAAAATAGTAACTTTATTTAAAAATTATTTTGGTATTGTAGCAGTTCTAGCGAATGTTGCTAAATTACAAAAAAAAGATGGATATTATGACTAGAATAGCATAGGTAAATGTAAACTTTTTTGGACAGTTGCATAAAGGCATAATCATAAAAGAAATTTACCGATTCTAGTTTAAAAATTTGGGAAAGTATAATATTATGTCACGAGTAATTTAAAAGCAAGAATGACATGCCAAAATACATAAATAAACATAAAACAAAAAAAAACATAATAGTGAAAATAAGAAAAGTAACTATTAAAATTCAAAACGCTTGGTAATACATAGTACCTGGCGGTACGATTATTTAAATAGAGGAGAAAATCGAGCAGAATAGAATTGTTGTTTTCAGCCTTCATGTGTGAAAGATTTGCATTCAATGTAAAACAATTTCTTTTTATTTGTTTTACTTGCATTACACTAGAGTTTCTCTTCAATTTATCAACAGTCTGCACAGCACAATACGACGATAAAACTCTACTCTAATTACGTTATTTATTGTGGTAATACAGCCAATTTTATCCATACAATCTGGCGTACGATGATGATGAATAACTACTTGCGATTTCTAATATTTAATATTTCCTTAGAAACTGAAAAATCATATTACGTATTTATCTCATTTACATACATAACATCACGCTATATCCTATCAAATGAAATAGCACGAACCCTTGATACATTCATTAGATTCATCCTATAATCTTCATCATTCTTGATATCCCATCGTCGTATAACCCCATCTCATTTTTTGTTGAACCTTCAATCATATCCATCCATTTATTCCCAGGTCTATACAATCTTTCACCTTAGCCTCAATACAAATGATTCACCAATCCTTCATTCGACATACGTTCCACGTGACCATTAGGTCATTTATTTCATTTATACCCGATTATAATCGATTGTTAACAGCAACATAAATTATATGTATTCGCCTATATTTAACAGAAACGTAACTGAAAAATGAACATTACAATTATTATTAAATTGTAAGTTTCACGAATTAAAATATGTCTGAATCAGATTAGATAAAGATTTTCACCTTTAAATTACAGAAAAATAACAACAACAACAAATTTAGAACCGTAAAACAATTGAAAATGATTTATGCCAAACTAAAGGAAATCATTAATCCTTTTCTGACATTAACTGTAGGTACATTAAAGTCAAATTCATTTAAAAAATGTATTAATTTGTGTAGACAAATGTTAAGGACTAATTTTCAATGTCATCCTTCTATTTCATAATAATCTCGACAAAAATCTTATGAATCATATCCGATATAATTTCTGACCTTTAAAGTTCAAACCAAAGTTTTTTGCAGATAAAATGTGAAGAAGGAAAATATATACTGCGGCTCCACCTACTAGATACACTATCACTTTTATTGGATTAGTTCTTATCTTGTTTTCAATCTGAAATGCGTTATATTTCATGCAACTTTTCATTAAATGTTGATTTCATTTACTTAGTGAAATACAATAAAACTAATATATTAGAACTAAACATCTTATTATATACATACATAACATTATGCTATGCACCATTATATGGGGTACCACGATCTCATGAAACATTTACACATTAGATTCATTTTGCAATTAATGTTCATTTAGTGATTCGACTTGGACGGTAGATTTAAGATCCGGGTTTGATTTACACAGGTGACAACAATTTTTGTCAAATTAAAATTGTCCCTGTACTATCAATAATTATTGTATCATTATTTTTTGACAGTTGTAGAAAAAATGTTGTTTGTATTTCGTGGCCGAAATTCTTGTTTATTTAGCGCGTTCGAATGACTTATTTGTCTCAACTAAAAGTGGTACGAATTCTCACGAGCAACAAAATTTCGCACACTTAACACAAAAATAACTATTTTTAAAACATTTCTATACTGCTACACTATTCTTATTTATAATACCTTTTATAAAAGCTAATCTCATGTTTCGTTCACGCAACAAACCTTTCATCATATTTATCCATTTATTTCTAGGGTTTCTAAATTTCCTCAATTTCACCAACTTTTCGTTCAGCATTATGTTCCACTTGTCCAAATCAGCTCAAATGACAAAAAGTCTCTCTTCTACCAACATTATTCTTAATCTTACACTCATCAAAAGTATTTCAAACTTTATACTAACTATAATCATACCCATATGTACCACCAAAAGTTAAATGGCTCAAATAAATAAAACGAAAGTGAAATTTATCTACTTATTTATTGCTTTGCACAACAGGAACTTAATTCCAATTCCAATTTGAATCACTCACATACAATCATATATTTTTATTTAAGTAGAAGTTAGTAAAATTTGCATGCACGACCTTTTGGTTGATAATTAATAATAGCAAGTTTTACTTCGCTGCAATTGGCTGTTTATATTTCTGTCAAACTTTCAATTTATTTTTATTTATTTAAACCAAATGGTGATGAAACTGGCCATGATTTATTTAATGTCTTCTACCAAATTTAATTTACATTCTTTAATTCTAGTAATTAGTATCAAACAAATTTCTTTGTAACATTTAGAGTCTTGGCTATTCAATCAATTTTACAACATTTCAATTATCTTCAAACTTTACTCATTAAGTACACCGCAGCATTGCAATAAACACATTTCATCAATACCTTCAACACCTCTCTGTATATGTATGTATATATGCACACATACGGCAGCAGGTATGCTTGCACTTCGCACCGTTTAAGATAACTCTTACTCAATGGTTGCATCATTGAAAGGTCAGTAGTTCGATACCAGGTCGCAGAGACAGAGACAGACTCTCGCTGACATACGAGCATTAGCCGTGGCTAACATTCTCACGAAGCGGAGACTTCGATACTAGATCAGGAGCGAAAACTAATAGACTCTACACCCACTAGAACTGCTAACTACTAAGTCGTTTAGTGTGATTGTTGGAGAACAATGCGGCGTTAGATTAGTGTGGGTGGTCAACTGGTTGATTAGCTATTAGCTAAGAATAAGAATTAAAACTATATTAGGGCAATTTATTACGTTATTGAAATTTTAAAAATAAGAATGCACTCTTAGTGCGACAAAGATAAAGCTTGCTATTAACCTAATAACTATGTACTTAAAAAATACATAAAAATGAATGTTAATAGAACTAATATTTATAATAAAGAAGCTAATATAGTATATTATGCATCAAGGGAGGGAAACAAGCTATTATTCCCGAGTGTAAAGTTGGCAAACCGAGAAGCGAGGGCCGAAGGCTTGAGCTGAAGTTGAGGGATAATCGCGCCCTTCCGTGAAGCATATTATACTTTTCGTAACAAGTGCACAAAAATTATCGTTTTATCGGGACAAATGTCAAAATAGGTTGCGTAACTTGTTATCTAGGAAACTCCGCAAACAGCTAATAATCGTAGTCTCTAGGGAGAGAAACATGCTACCTAGGGAGAGAAACAAAATGTTTCTTTCCCTAGGGGAGAAAAGCAGTGTATCTCTCTCTAAAATTAGGGAATAAGAACGTGTTTCTTGTGCATGTGTTACGAAAAAACTATATTTAACTAATATTATACTAAAACCTGCATATAAATTTGTACCTAAAAGTTAAACGATAAATAAAACTAATACTAAAACTACAACTTACAACAACACATAATAACATCCTTACGTATGTTCTATTTGACACAAATTTTCGAGGCTTTAAAATCGGTAATAAAAAAAAATTAATGAAGTTGGTATGGAAACAAGAATTTGTTTAACATTTTAATTTAACTGTAATGTTCAATTTTTTAACTCATTTATGACTTAAAAGTTAGAAACTCAAAAAAGTATCTATAATTTGGTTGGACGAGTCCCTAAGCCAAAATAATACGCATTATTGAAAATAAAAATATACCCCATAGAATTATTTATCGGACAATTGTTGTATGTGAGCAAGGTATTCTTTGTATGAACCTTCCAAAAAGTGGAAAACCTAGAATTTTTATCAGAGAAAGAGTCGAAGTACTGATAATAACACACTTGATACATTAGTAAGAAAATTGGCACGTCAATATCAAACATATAACATATTTCGAGAACTATCATGGAATGGTCAAAAATACATAAAAAGAAATGAAGCCCCAAAATATACAACCAACCAATTTGCCAGAATCATGACATGCTAAAAATTAGCTAGCAGATCAAAAGGTAAAACGACATTTCCTCTTAATCTCCCCATACTTCTTTCATTAAAGATTTTTAGATCTCGAAAAGTTTGTTATGACATATAGAAGTCCAGAATGAAAAAGAACATCGACGCAGAATATATAAAAAATCGATGTAAATACCGTTCAAAACCTAATGCTAAGTGTCTGCAAAAAATTGCGTCTTGTGGAAGACAACGACCATCTTTATTTAATTTTGTTGCTGATGCATCAGTTAATTATTATGTATTATAATCTTTAAACAAATGCATTTTTACAAACAAAATAAGTTAAATAAATTAGTAAAAAAACACTAATAGCAAACACAAAATGAAATTAAAAGAAAAACTACCAATAAGTGCCAGTCTGACAGTAATGGTAATAATAATAATAATAATTTATTACCTAACAGAACAATCCATTAACAAAGTAAAGTATAGTTACCGTATAACATAAAAATACACCATGTTTATAAATAACAACCATAAATAAATAAATAATAACATTACATATTTCTGCAATTATATGCACAAAAATGGATTCACTGATTCTACGAATTTCTCTCAGACAATTGAAAATATTACAATTATTGCACATCAAATTGTAATTGGAAGTGATAACGAAAATGGGCGATCTAAGCAGCATGTTTGTGTTGACTTTAAATGTGAAGAAAGCTTATGGAGACCAACTGAAAGTGTACCTTTGTCCCAAGTTTGTCATATCGTGATCTTAATAGTTGAATATCCCAAAAGAGTTACAGAGCACATTTTTTTGTGAATAATTGCAGGATTAGCAATATGAGAAATAATTCAATAACTCTTCCCATATCGTCAGTTTCACTTTTAATTGTTATACTTGGGAACTTTCTCGCCATTATTCCTACCATCTTACAACGGCACACCACACCACATCTTACGAGATAAGGCTGAGAAAAACTCAACACAAGGACGAAAAACAAACACAACTAACAGCATGCAGAGATGTGACGCGACAAGGATACGAGATAGCATCATGTGGGAGCGAAACAGAGAGACAGATGTGGTGTGTTGATAAAAGTGTTGGGCAACGAGCATGCACGAAAGTTAAATGCGGTTCGCATATAAATCTAAATGTAACGGATTTGAATTCGTGTGCATGGTCTGTGAACTGCAGCTAACTTCAAGTTGCATAGGAATAGGAAATGTTGTTAGATGTACTAATGTTACCAACAAGGAAATTTAAATCTTACTTAGTTTTTATAGTCTTACAACTCTTCATCATTTTCAACATTTGTTGGCAAATGTTTCTACTTTATTTTAAAACTAAATATTTCTAATAAAATTACCAGAAACTTAAGTTCTTCATATAATTTATTTGTGCATTTTTAGAAACGATTGACTGCGGATTATATACGACTGGAATTTGTTTTGCCAACATTATTTTAAAGAATATCGTATGACACTAAATAACAGCCAATAAAAACATTGTATTAAGTATGGTTACCATGGGTTTTATAAAATTTTTCAATACTTGACTTATCTAACAAAACTAATTTTTTCAAAGGCTTTATCTCAAAAACTAAGCAAGATATGAAAATTGCTCTTAACGTCATGGAATTCCCCGTATCCGAATTTTGTGCCCATTTTAAGCGATTTAATTTTTAATTTTTTTTTGGTGTTTTTTCGATTTTCAAACAATTTGCCCTAACACTTTTTCTCATACGAATATTGTAACAAAAATTTACATACATATGTATCTTGACTCACTGAATCCTATGGTGTAATTCTTAAGTCTATAAGTCTTATAGTTTTTAAAATAATGTTCAAAAACTATTTAAGTAAAAATTTTAAGATAATTTTTCGAAATTTTGAAAAGTTAATTGAAACACAAGAAATTCAAAACCATTTAGCGCATTTCAATAGTTTGCTTTGTTTTTGAGATATACCCTAGGGAAAGTGGAAAAGCTGATGAAAAATGTTTGGAAATTTTACCTTTTCATCTCAAAAACTAAACAAGATATGAAAATGCGCTCAACGGTATTGAATACCCCGTGTCCAAATTAATCTATATGTAAATTTTTAGCTCATTTTAAGCGATTTAATATTTTTGAAATATTTGAATTTTTCCATGGCGTTTTTACGGTTTTCAAATAATTTTCTCTAAAACTCTTTCTCGTAGTAATATTGTAATTAATAGAGCAAATTATGTTTTCAACTGTTTGTTAACTCAAAAATTATGTATAAATGGTTTTTTTTTTTAAGAATATTATTGTACCAAAATGCGAACAAATTAAAAACGTTTGTATTGTCAAAGAATATTTAATGTATCTTAAGCATAAATAAATAATTATTGTTTTTTATGATCTAGGTGATGTAATATATTATGAACAAAAGAATGAGGAAATATTCAACAGAGATTGATCTTCTTCATCAGGAAATGCATGAATATTTATTTCCTATACATATTATTTAAAGACGCATCTTATATTTATTTCCTAGTGCAAAAATAAAATATCTGATTCTATTAATTTACGTAATACTTCACTATCTAAATCAGTATTCAGTATCATCTTCATCTAACTAAAAATACGCAGAGTATTTAAATAATGTCTCCGCTTACTCACACATCAAAGACTTTCATCATTTCAAACAAATTGACTAATATGATCTTCAAAACATCTCACCAAACAACTTTTTCCATAAACTTAAGACTTTCTTATATAATTCGAACAAGTTTACGTGTGAGAAAGAATTCTTAAACGAGTCATTAAAAAATTAATAAGATGATGACACACTAAAAAGAATCTAATGATTTTGTATCTCACTGGAAACTAGTATTCTTTGCTCTAGTTGTTATGTTTTCATTCAAAATTTCATCATCTGCTTAGAAGTTGTCTCATGCCCCATGATATTCCCTACTGCATTCGTGTTACTTCGGCTAGACACTGTTTTGTTTATAATTGAATAACCGACAATAACAATAGAACAATAACAAACTGCTTGCTTTATCCAAATATGATGAGTCGGTAAAACATTGTGAAATAGAATATGGTGAATTTCACTTGTATACAGCTTTTATTTCTTAACGTTTTATGTTTCAATTGTACTATTATATATAATGGAATTATTCTTGTACCTGTACTATTTTTAAAAAGTTTTAATTATGTTTGATTTAATTTGTTTCATTGAGGTCAACATTGCATTTCTTAAGGAATTTTCTTTTGCTTGGCAACAAACACAAGAGCAAACTGCACATTTTATCGATTGTCAGTTTACTTGAATTATTTTGCTATCTACAAAAAATTCAGTGCGTGAAAAGAAAAATTTATCCAGAGAAATTCTGAGAGGTCAGAAAATAAAATAATATTATGTCAAACTAAAATCATATAACAAAAACAAATTAATTTTTTTCTACAACTGTCAAAAATTGTACACTTTATTTCACTAGTATCAATACACGAAGTGCTTGATTTTGTCATCATTTACATTACCATGACAAAGCATATTTCGCGCACTGTTTTACACCCTAGTGCTCAAAATAAGTATTTCGCGCACGCTCTTAAATTGTTTATTTTATGTTCCATTCGTTACAACACATCAGCAGTACTAAATTTATATTATTTTTTATTATTCTCCTTCAATTTACTTGAATAAAAATTCAATAATTATTGTATTATTCTTTTTTAACAGTTGAAGGAAAAATGCTGTTAGTATTGTTGATGCATTCGAATGACACATTCTCAAGCGCAACAATAAAAAATACTCGTTGATAATTTTTATCAAACTGACAAAATTCACTTGGTGATAGGATTTTATTAGTATGAAACTGTGCTTATTGGTTGAATTGCTATAGTAATGAAAATATTAAATTATTTAACTTTCATTTATGAATACATTATGAAACTACTTTATAAATAAATTAATCAAGTTTTTTTTTTGTTTACAACAAAAATATTCTTGCATATAATTTCACAAAGCATGTATCTAAATATAAACAAATACTTCGAGTGAGTTTCTTTGCAAAAAATCTTACATAACTATTTCTTTCGCACAAGAGAAATTCACAAGATAACAGATAACCTAAACGGACTTTATGCAATCTTTAAAATATAGAATTAAACATAGTCGATCATATTTCATTTAATTAATTATTGGTGCGTGTTTATTTCGTAGAAAGAGAAACTGTCAATGCAGTTAAAATCTAATTTATTTCATTGATGATGAAAAGAAATTTTTCCGCCAGCCTTGTTAGATTAAAAACCTGTCAAAATTACGTTCTCTTTCACACGTTAGGCAGACGCTAATATCTCAAAGATAATTGTAGTCACGCCTCTTCAAAATTCAATGAAAATCAGTACCTTCATCTTTTAAACTCAACAAAAATATTGGACAAGTTTATATATAATAATATAAGAAAGGGTATCATTGGAAAGCGTGTGTGTTCTATTCACACAAGTTTTCTAATGGCCTTTCAACACATGTATTACATACTATATTTCCTACGACAATTCATCTCTAAACACTAAAAAATATATTTAATTATTATATCTTATTTATTTTGTCATATACTATCAATGATTGTTAAAGATTCATTGTAATTTTTTGTGTTTATGACAACCGAAAACAATTATGTCATTATATTGATACTAGAGTGAAAAAAATAAAATCACTTAACGAACGGAAATATGTGCGAAAAGTTATTAGCTATCGGCAAAATTCCAAATGATTTTTTTATGATTTACTTTTATTTTTCATATTTAGACGCACTTTTGGCAAGGCACGCTTGTCTCGCAATATTGTCTTAAATCTGTAGAAAGCATGGGTCCTCACACCTAAGCTGTTATTTTAGCTCAAATTATTTCGCATTTATTTAAATATTAAATATGTGTTTGCCAAAGCTCGCTTCGCTCAAGTTTTAATCAAACAAACCTTAAGCCCATATAACGCACGCTCCACATACGCAAGCCTTTATACTTTGTTTAGCAAAATTTACATGATTTAATATTACAGTTCACGCTTTAGCAGTAACATATTAATAAATAAGAAGCAAAAAATTTCAATAGGAATTTGTCGCATTTCCAAATTTGTCGCTTTAGAACAGTGCGTTTCAAAGTGTGGGTCACGACCTAATAGGGAGTCGGAGGATGCAAGGTACAAATAAGAAAAAAAGAATGTCCATGTTAGACTCAATACCTGAATACATTCTAAACCCGAAAAATTTTGTTCCATAACCCGTTTTCTGACATGATCCAAATTTATCTTGAATTAATTAATATTATACTAAAAAAATCAACATAAACCATGCCAGATCTATTCACAGTATACCTAATATAGTTTAAAATTAAACTACTTCTAAACTTTTTCAGGTATTATCAGAATTCCGGTACTTGTGATAACTTATACAAAGATTCAAACAATTTATCTATTTATTTATTTGTTCTACTTTGCACAACAGGACCTTACTCCCAATTACAGTACATGATCCGGACGCACCGAGTCGCATTGTAGTAATTCTTATATATTAAGTTTGAGTAAGATTCGAACTTGAGATTTTCGGATTCAAATGCCGAATACCAACATATCAAATTTCCTAAAGAATTAAACCAAAGTTCTTAAGATGACCCTCTTCTTTTACTTATTTCTGAAATAGTGGTTCTATTTTTATAACACACATAATTTAAGTAAACCTCTAACAACTTCAATTTTGACCACACAAATGTTAGAAGATTACGAAAGAATTTATTTGTAGTATTTGCCTCCGAAACGGTCATGGCTCCAAAACCACCGTTTTAAACTATAGCTTACTTAACTTTGTGGCAGTTCTAGTCCTAATTCAGTTGTGCCATAATTAGTTCTCAATCAGAACATACACAAACATTAACATATATGTATCTAGAAGGCAAGCAGCCAAGCCCTTCTCCAAACAATCTTCCATCATCTAACCTAGACGATATTTGCCTACACCTGACGTTATGTCCATGTTCGCTAACGTTCTCTGTACAACGTACGTTAATGTCTTGCTATTGTTAGTTATGGCGCTCGTATAAAATGTAGGTTTGGTTTACACGTTATACGTAGAGACTGGACGTGAACGTTAGTTGATACCGACGTCGATTTATTTGCAACGAATTCTTAGTATTGAACGCGTGGGTGTGACTATATGTGTAAGAATGTCGTAACTGTCTCAAGAGCTTGCAGATGGAGACTTCGAAACATGATTTAGGTGACAGACAATAATTTAGATATGTTTAACTTTATTCTAATTATAGTACAGATATACATAAATTAAAACTAGTTGATCCTATTTTTAGTTTCAATTTAGTTAAAGTGTAATTAAATGTCATCCGTGGGTGGAAATAATACACTTTCCTTCCACGGTATTCAAATAGTTATTACTTCTTATTGTGGAAAAATATATATTTTCTCGATAACCAGTTTAAGAATATACACACGCCATTCAATAATCAATTAAAACAATTAAACATCTCTGTGCAACTCATTGATTAAAACTGCGCATTTACCAATATACACCTCTTTACAACAACGCAACAAGGCCGTCATGAAACCGTATTCATTACGTAGCTACTAATCTCGTGCTAGTCGTGCGCTAGTGGAGAAAGGAATCTACGACTATAGCCTCCGGAGAGCCTCACTAAATTCACAAGCCACATCTGAATCAGCGCACCACACCCAAACCAAGGTTTTGAAGTTCTAGATTAGACTCTAGACGCTATGTAATTATGTTGAATCAGACACTCGGTTGTTACTCGGTTTCTATTCTGTTTTTTTCTTTGAGAGTAAGAAATGAATGTTTGGTGCGTAGTTTATTGTTGGAATGTGGATAATTCAAACGTGAAGTAAATATGAATTAGTTATGGAAGTATTATATAAATATTGTGAATTTCTTAGAAGTTGTAATAGTATTAGTTTGAGATTAATTTTTTATTGTGACTCAGGACTCAGCTATCTGAACTATCTAATTGCTACATATTTATTTGTTACTCTGCACAATAGTGACTTAAATCCCAATTACAGTAGCTTATTGTGGAATGCGAACTTCTCAGACAAAATCGTATTTTTTTGGACACAAGTTGAAGGCAATGAAGATTAAACTTACAAACACTCGTTTTAGATACGAATATTTTAGTTAACAACAATTTATACTACTTTGTACACCAGTAACTAAATTTTAATTACAGTACAGATTTCGGACTCACCGAGCCACAGTATTGTAATTCATATTTATATTTTAGTTTGAGTAGTATTTCGAACTCGGAATCTTCAGATTTGAATTCTGTAACGTTACCCAAACCGGACTTCAATTTATTTAATTCGGATCCTACAATAAGCCATTGTAATTGGGATTAAGTTTCTGTTGAACAGAGTAACACAAATGAATAAATAAAATTATATTAACAATCCTAAATGTAATTAAAAGAGGGTTTTTGTTAACAATTAACAAGTAATACAAATTTGCGACATACGATTTTTATTATTGGTTCAAACATTCTTTTTTCTCATCCCTTAATATTTTTTCCAGTGGTTGTTCCATGCAGCAGTGCTCGTCGCCACGCTCTCAGTGCTCGACGCCCGCCGTGTCCGAGTACAGCCGGTGGATTACGACGATGACGCCGCGTATTACGCTGACCCCCAAGACGATGGCTCCTCTAGAGCCGTTGTCCTAGTGGGTGATAATGGTTACTATCAGCCCCAGGCCCGTGGAGGCCAAGACAACTATATTCCAGTTACACATAGAACTGGTGGAGCTACCAGAGGAGGAAGTCAATCGTTTAAGGACTCTAGGGTGCAGCCGGTTAAGGAGAAGGCGCCTCCTGTACAGACTATCAGGAACTACAATAAGGTAGGTGCAGGATGGTGAAGATATTTCTTAAGATGTTTAACATGGAAAATAATAACGATACATGTGGTAATGACCATAGTAGTTGATCCACCTTAAATTAAAAAAAAAACGATACAGACTCAAAAATTTAAATATTCTTAACTTCCGAACCACTCCGCTGAATCCATATCGTGGTATAAGTAATTAAAATTCAAGCAACTTTATAAACCTTGACCATTAATAGGAGCATTTGAAGCAATAATTATATACTAATAGGGTCAGTAATATGATTTCTTTAATATAACATAAATGTATTAATAATTGGAACATTAATTCAATGATGACGAGATATTTCACGGAAAGGAACTTTTATAAGATTATGATGAGGTTTAATTTTATGTATTACTGAAGATTTTTGTAAAGTTACGCTAACCCAGACCAGCATCATACCGATGCATTGTTTAACAAATTGCCTTTAAATTAGAGCTGGTTTTTTCATTTATGAAAAAATTCCAAATGTCGTATTGAAATTATTTATTTATTTATGGAACTCTGTACAACAGGAACTTAATCCCAATTACAGTACAGGGTCCGCACTCACCGAGCCGCAGTCTGATAGTTTTATATAATTTTTAGCTTGAGTGCGATTCGAATTCCGTATCACTATCCACACCACCGTACTGTGTAGCTACTATAGCACACATATCATTTTCTGATGTGATATTCTTTCAATTATCCTACCGATAGTTATCCGAAACTTTAATCAGAAATAGACAAAGCGATCCTTAGAGAAATAATTTAAAACAAGTCAATAAAAACACCTACTAATTTCCAATATTTTCAACAAAATTGACAACATCTATTATTTCCATAGCGTATCATGGAAACCATAACTGTTAGTCTGATTGTCATTATAGTATTATATCTAATACATGTCTCTTACGTTCTCGTTAAAGGTAAACGACGACGGCTCCTTCACCTTCGGCTACGAAGCCGCTGACGGCTCCTTCAAGGAAGAGACCCGTGGTACGGATTGCGTAGTCCGTGGAAAGTACGGCTACGTAGACCCGGATGGTAACAAACGAGAATTCACCTACGTGTCTGGAAACCCTTGCGACCCCAACGCCGTCAAAGATGAGGACGAGTCCAGAGAAAGACCTGGAGAGGATAGCGCCGAACCAGAAAATGTTCCGGCGAATTATCCTACTAGGCCTATTAGGCCGTTGAGGCCACAGGTTGCTACCACACCGGCTCCGCCACCAAGACAACAGATTTATCAGCAGTATGTACAAGAGGAGGAGGAGGAAGAGGAGCCTCAGCAGATCCTCAGGGCGCAGCCCCAGGTATGAACAAATTCTTTATTTAGCAACTATTCATTATAAGTAAATACAAATTAATAAACATATTCTCACGCCTTTTATTCATTACTGGGTGTGGCACTCTGCCATAGCAGATCTCGGTAAATTTAATAAAGAGTAAAGTTTGTCTGCTGCAATAATCTGAGCTATCTGCTTCATAAATATTTATTATATAATATATAGTTTATCTAATTTGAACTGTCACAATTATTTAAAAGAATTTGTTTAATCAAATTAATATTTTATGTAAATTCACTTTCCTTTGAGTTAAAACAATTTCAAGATTAGTTTATGGTTATTATCCGTGAAAATAACTAATTATCTATGCATGAATAATATTTGCGAGAACATTATGTTGACCACTTCAAAAAAATTCATCACCAAACCAAATTGCAAACATATAAACAATTTGATATAACCTACTTCACCATTAGAAGAAATAAAATATTAATATATTCCCTGTAAGTAAATATTTATTGCTTGTGACAGGTTGCTTGGAGAAAGTTTCGAATGAGAGAAAAATTTCTAAATATGAAATTTCATGTGAACTGTATCAAATTGCTACAACACGAGAAAACTAGGAATCACATTTTTCCTTATAAAGCAATTATATTTCTGATATATTATTGACTTTGTTAGTACTAACAGATTAGTACCAGGAATTTAATTAAGTTCCTACTTTCGTAACAAATCTTAACACATTTTGCTTCGTACAATTACAGTTATCAAATTTCAAATAATAGTACCTACATTTGTATGTAACATAGCTAAAAATTTACATTTAATCTGCTACTTTTTTGACTAGTTAAACAAATAATTACTTGGTAAACTCGAAAGGAAAATGATGATTTTCCTCTTGAGATTTCGAAGTTTGACTCACAAGTATGGCTCATGAGGCATACAAATCGAAAATAGAACAAGTGCTTTCCTTTCATGTTAGACAAAGTAATTCGTTTACAACTCAATTGAAAAAATATTTATTCGAACTGTAAATAGTATACTAACGGGAAAAAAAAGATGCAATAATGGTAATGTTTTGTTATTAAAGTTTTTTATTTTTGTTATACAGGGTGTTTCAGGACTAGTGTAACAAACTTTAACAGCTTATTCCTGAGGTTATTTTGAGCAAAAAATGTCATATAAACATAGGTCTTATTCCTTCTAGTTACCAAAATACAAGAGGTTGAAGTTCTTTAAATAACACGACATTTTCAATTTTTTTTAATCAAGTTACTTTCGGAAAACAAGAATTTTATTGTCAAGTCATACCTTATTTGTCTTAATTAAAAATTGTTGTACTTTTGATTGTATTATTGTTTCATAATGGATGGTTATAGTACTGCTGAATATGCAGATATGGTTTTTATTTATGGATTATGTAATGGTAATGCCCGTTATGCGTCCAGAGAATACCAAGACAGATATCCAAATAGAAGCCAACTTTCCCATCCCCTATTTGCGCGCATTTTTGTTTTCCGAAAGTATCTTGATTACAAAATTTGAAAATTTCGTGTTATTTATAGAACTTCAACCTCTTGTATTTTGGTAACTAGAAGGAATAGGACCTATGTTTATATGACATTTTTGGCTCAAAATGACCTCAGGAATAAGCTGTTAAAGTTTGTTACACTAGTCCTGAAACACCCTGTATAGTATCCATGTAACACTGCAATATTTCCCTGTCTAGTGAGGGGAAACTAATTTTCCTCACTATTTCGTAAAAAGAAAGTTGAATTCTCTACGCATTTCGTAAAAAATAGTTACATATTTTCTGTATTTTTTCAGCCGGTGCGCCACCGTCTTCTTCCAGCGCGCCCAACCTACATCCCCGAAGAACGCCCAGTAATCCAATCTCGTCCTCGAGTAGTCCCCAGTACCACTCCATCATACGAAGATACCCGCCCATTGACAATAACTCCTCGCCCATTAACTGTGACTCCCACTCCCTCTCGTCCGCAACCCCCTGCAACAACATACCGCCCTCAGCTGCTCCAAGTCGCAGTCACACCTCGACCTGCCTTAGTTTACACCACAAAGCAAATTGCCGTTCAACCCCAACAGCATCATCGTGGTCAGCCTGGCACCGCCGCCCGAGACTTTGTTAATGAGTATCAGAAGTTCCAATTGGACAATCAGATTAGCTCTACCCCCACTCCTACCCCAACTTATCGTACAGCAAAACCTGTTACATCTAACAGAGGACATGTTACTCAAGCTGATGTTCAACCCAATAGTAATCCTGTTTACAGTTCCGAGTTAGTTTTCGATCCAAGTTCTGGTCAATACAAAACCGCTTTATATCAAACTCTTCCTCAAACTGAGGGTGAATTCACCTTCAATCATAAGATTCAACCTTATGTTCACCAGCCTCAGCCACAGTTAGTAAACATCCGACAACTACAACAACAAAGTCCGTTGTACCGTCAAGCAGCTGCAACAACTCCTCGTGCAACTCAAGCAGCTTATCAAGCACAGCAAGCTGAAATACAATTCCAGAATTCTCAGCAACTGTTTGCGCAACAACAACGCGCAAGAACTAATCAACAACACCAACAACAACAAGAGCAGCCGGAAGAGAGGCATGCGCCTCGTGGTCCAGTGAGGACGGAGCCTCAACAGTTTTACTACATTCAGCCTCAAGCTCTGCAAGGAGTCTCTGGCGGACAAATTGATGCGTTCCTCCGTGGACATAACATCCAGTATTAGATTGAAGATTGAAGCAAGGTCAAGCAAGTGTGTTATGAACTGTGTGTGACCCACAGTGAAAGTGTGCTAAGAGCGGATAACGGGATCATGCTTATGTAATGTTGTCCCGAATGGAGATCTTGGTATAAGTGTGTTGTGTAAATGTGTATCACTTCTAATATGTCCTTTTTGTTTTCACTTTTTTATTAGCAAAGCCAGATTTACTACTTACTAGTTTGGTGGACAATGAAAGCAGGTTAATTATTGTTTTTATACTTTTTTAGAAAAACAACAGAAAATTAAAAACTAGTTAATTATAAATAATAACAAAAAAAAAAGATTATACGAGATGAGGTGTATCATAGACAGATGTTGTTTCTTGATAAATTTATTATCAGAATTTTTTTAAATAATACTTTAAATTATGTATAAAAAAATCGAAAGGAATATATCAGTCAATCTTGAGAAATCGAATATAATGAGTAAATATAATAATAAGTTACTGAAACTATAACTCTAATAACCATTATGTGATCGAGTTTTAAAATTGTTGTTCTATTTCTGCAAATACTTTGTTTGTCTTTTCATATAAATTGTAGAATTGCAAGAAACAGAAAATTAAAAAAATATCTAAATTACTTCTGCTCGTAATGTTCTTCTGTACAAATAATCTCAAGCATAATTTCATTGTGAAATTATAAATCGTAGTATTTTCGTAATTTCGAGAACAATTCACAATCTTAATTTTGAAAATGACCGCAATGAAGTAAATTCCCCACAAGGTCGAATTTCTAAAACTAGCTGGAATGCGAGCGATTATTACTTCGCATAATCTCAATAGAAACAAAACAACATCTGAAATGATTGTTCTCAATCTCATTGCCTATTTTGTAAGAGCCGGCCTCTTGCTTTCTACCGCCGACAAGGTCACGAACCATCGACTAGGAATAAAACAATTATTATGATGAATTGCCACTAGCTACCGTTAGGACAATTTAAGACCCTACAATAAACATTTAAAACTGGAAAATATATTGTTCAAAAAAGAATATTATATTTTCTGCCATAAAAAAAATATATATATTTTAAAGAAAAACTTATTTGAAACATTTTGCTGTCAAATTATTTAGAAACATGTGACAATAGAAAACATGCAAACTTATAAAGTACTATCAAGAATCTCTATAAAAAAGTGAAGGTAAAAAAGGACGACTTAATTGAAATTATTAATCAGTAATTCTTTTGTCTAATTGTAAATATTTCTCTGTTATAATTAAGCAATAGATGCGTTGAGGAAGACTATAGATTAGCTCTAGCTATGTATTAATGAATGAACCGTCGAATTTATGATTTAATATATTTATATTAATGTATTGTGTATTGTATCGTAGTAAATCGAGTGCTATGATATACATATACAGACTTAGCTTTAAGTTTGTAAGGGAGTGCAAACGGCTTAATGATACCTTACTGTTTTTATTAATGTTATTTCTTTCTTATAAATAATAAATATTTTTTACGAAAGTCTTATATTTAATTGTTTCTTTTCATCATGTATCTTATCGAAAATTTTCAGAAAAGGTTACTCGTGTAATCAGGGTTCGAAGATATATATCGATCGATATATATCATGATATTTATTTTGATATATATCGTCATATATTTTCCGAGGCTATATCTCAAAAACTAAATGTGATATGAAAACGCGCTCAACGGCATTAATTTTCTCGTGCTTCAGTTAACTTATAAACATAGTTTCAGCGATTTTTATTTTTTTTCAATTTTCCGCCAAAAAAATCGCAAAAAGCGGTTTTTTTACATTTTCTCGAAAACCAGAAGTCATATGCATTTGAAGATTGCACCACTGGATTCAGTGGGTCAAAATACATATGTATGTAAATTTTCGTTTTAATAATCCTACAATTAAGGATTTTTGGTAAAATTGAATTAAAATCTGAAAAAACCAAAGGGGTACCCCTTAGGAAATAATTAAAAATATTAAATTGCATAAAATTGTATGAAAATTTGCTTATAAGTCAATTCGGACACGGGGAATTCAACGCCGTTGAGCGCATTTCCATATCTTGTTTAGTTTTTGAGATATAGCCTCCGGAAAAGTGAAATTTATCGAATTTTTCAGTTTTTCTACTTTTCCGAGGCTATATCTCGAAAACTAAATGTGATATGAAAACGCGCTCAACGGCATTAATTTTCTCGTGCTTCAGTTAACTTATAAACATAGTTTCAGCGATTTTTATTTTTTTTCAATTTTCCGCCAAAAAAATCGCAAAAAGCGGTTTTTTAACATTTTCTCGAAAACCAGAAGTCATATGCATTTGAAGATTGCACCACTGGATTCAGTGGGTCAAAATACATATGTATGTAAATTTTCGTTTTAATAATCCTACAATTAAGGATTTTTGGTAAAATTGAATTAAAATCTGAAAAAACCAAAGGGGTACCCCTTAGGAAATAATTAAAAATATTAAATTGCATAAAATTGTATGAAAATTAGCTTATAAGTCAATTCGGACACGGGGAATTCAACGCCGTTGAGCGCATTTCCATATCTTGTTTAGTTTTTGAGATATAGCCTCCGGAAAAGTGAAATTTATCGAATTTTTCAGTTTTTCTACTTTTCCGAGGCTATATCTCGAAAACTAAATGTGATATGAAAACGCGCTCAACGGCATTAATTTTCTCGTGCTTCAGTTAACTTATAAACATAGTTTCAGCGATTTTTATTTTTTTTCAATTTTCCGCCAAAAAAATCGCAAAAAGCGGTTTTTTAACATTTTCTCGAAAACCAGAAGTCATATGCATTTGAAGATTGCACCACTGGATTCAGTGGGTCAAAATACATATGTTTGTAAATTTTCGTTTTAAAATCTGAAAAAAAGTGATATTTATCTGATATATATCCTATATATCAGATATTTTGATATTTATTATAAATATCATGATATTTAGGAACCCTGCGTGTAATGCACCGTTCATTAGCAAGGTAAGGTAATTTTTTTTTTATTAGTAACTCTGCGGTCTATGGATCTTGAGAACTCAGGTTCGATCCCCACAAACGACAAACAATTTTCACCAAATTAAAGCTATCCCTATGGCTCCCCCATCACTCACTTCTTTGTGGGCCGTGATTTGACGGCTGGTACGCGAAGAAATATATAACTTACCGAGATTTGCTTCGGCAGAGTGCTACATCCAGCAATGGGTAAAAGGCGTGATGATATATTTATATTTATTTATAATAAGTTTTTTCGTCAATTTTTACCAATTTAATTTTCTGAAAATTTCTTTGGGTGTTTTCGATTTTAGGCCAACTTCAGACTATTTGCTCTAAAATTCTTTCTAGTACGAATATTGTAAAGAAAATTTGCATATGTATTTTGGCAACTGAATCCAATAATGTTGAGTCCAAAAGCATACGTCTTCTAGTTTTTGAGATATTTTTTTAGATTATAATTTAAATTAGCAAGATTTGAAGAAGCGAACGAAATGTATTATTTTCAGCGTTGGTAACTTTCAATGATTTTATTTGTATGGACCAGTTTACCGGTTTATCGCATTATTAAAATATCTATTTAATAATTATGCACGGTAAGGTAATTATAATAATACATTGAACAAAGTGAAAATTCTTGCGTTTTACATCATATTGCTATCAGCATGAAAAATTATATACCAACTCCTTATAATTCTAAATTTAATTCTTGTGATCATGTTACGTAAGTTTTGCAATAATTCATATCTGAGTTTAAGACGTAACATTGCTGCAAGCAGAACGAGAAATTAAAATTCTTCAATAGTTATTTGTATATGAAGAAAAGATTTTAACCGGAGGTGCAAGTTTCATTTATTTATTTATGCTACTGTATACAACAGGAGTTAATCCCAATTACAGTTCAGAAGATTCACGGAGCCAAAGTCTACTAGTTCATATATTCTTTTAGCTTGAGGTCGGGATCTTCGGATTCGAATGCCATAATTTTAATCACACCACTTTAATGCCAGACCGGATGATAATGAAGCACTTCAGGATAAAATACATTTTTTCACGATGGGGTAGGTGGCTCAGTGGTATCGAGTCGGGCTGTGGATCTTGAGAACTCTGGTTCGATCCCCACAGCCGACAAACAATTTTCACCACATTAAATCTACCCCTGTGGCTTCCCCTCTACTATATCACTTACCGAGATCTGCTTAGGCAGAGTACCACACTCAGTAATGGGTAAAAGGCGTGATGATATATTTATATTTATTTATTTTTTATATATATACAATCTTTTCACTGCCCTATCAGAAAGTACAATTTTTAGAAATAAATTTGAAATTTAGATGTAATTTGTTTTTTATATATGTCACTAATATCAAATCATATCGTTATTTTCCAGTTGCCAAGAATATGATTTTACTTTCCTTCCCTAACAATGAAAAGTATCACTTATTTTCTCTCATGGCCAGTTGTTCCAACAAAACTGAAATTTTAAGGTTTGTTTAAATAAATAAAACATATTGAATATGCAACTTTGAATTGTATTTTATAAATTTAAACCAAGCTTAAAATTTTGTTGCTGAAACTGGTAATTAATTGAGAAAAGTTAACTTTCTGGCACATTATAAAAATACTAAATGTAAAAATTGAATTAAATATTTGTTAGTGCTTGACGCATCGTTAAACTCTCTCCATTGCTCATCAAATAAACACTTAAAACTCCAACTTTTTTACCATTACATCAACGAAATAACACACGTGCCCCTGCGCAGACCGGATGAAAGTAAAATTAAAACTACATTAACTCAAACATCGGACATGCAACAAACACCTACCAATTACAAGAAGCAAGCTTCTAGTTCGGAATTTTTATTGGTAATTAATATGAGTGTCTTGCAAATAATATCCGGCTACTCGCGATTTCATTTAGTGGCTAGTAGCGAGGTTAATTTCACTCCAGTTTCAATTTCCATCGAACGAAGAAAGTGAATCGTAGGGAAAACTGCACGAAAGCGAAGTGTGCGTATGATATATTACTAACAACGTCACTTGTTTAAAGTTGATAACTGTCATGGTTTGTAACTTGCAATTGTTCTGGAGGAAACAGAGCGCACGGGAGGTAATAATAGGTTGACAATTTTTATTCACATTATGACTGGAATGACAAATTTTATACTGACGATTTATCTGTTAAATATTTTTATATATTCATCTACTAAATTGAACACAATATTAAACAAATTATTGTTTGTGAAAGGTTACATTAAATAAATAAATAAATATATCATCACGCCTTTTATCCATTACTGGGTGTGGCACGCTGACTAAGCAGATCTCGATAAGTGATATATTTTTTCGCGTGAGGTGCGGTTACCAGTCGTCGAATCACGGCCCCCAAAGATATTAGTGGTGGGGGAGCCACAGGGGTAGATTTAAATTGGTGAAAATTGTTTGTCGGCTGTGGGGATCGAACCAGGGTTCTCAAGATCTACATACCGACTCGATACCACTGAGCCTACCTACCCCATTAAATAAATCATATGTAAAAATATCGCATCGTACTTCCCACATTTGAATCATAAATAACTATTTTAAACTTCATTTTAACAGTAACTAAAAGAGTAGGTAGGTGGCTCAGTGGTATTGAGTCGGCCTGTGGATCCTGAGAACCCTGGTTCGATCTCCACAGTCGACAAACAAATTCCACCAATTTTAATCTACCCGCGTGGCTCCCTCACTACTAATATCTTTGGGGCCGTGATTTGACGGCTGTTAACCGCATTTCACGCGAAGAAATATATCACTTACTGAGATCTGCCACACCCAGTAATGGGTAAAAGGCGTGATGATATAATTATTTATTTATTTATATCTAAAAGAGTAAAATTAAATATTTAAACTGAGTTAGCTACAGAAACAAGATACAATCAAAAACTTCCATTAAACCTCATTGATTAACTATACTTATTGAACACCACTTATTCAGCTAATTCGTCCTGTCACAAAAATGATTTTAACAACAGGTTATTATCAAATTATCTTGGGCAGGGACTGAAGAGATAAAAAAGCAAAAATCGTTCTAGAAAATTTGCGTCGTACACATCATAGGACGTGCGAGTCACGACGCGGCGTCTACAAACTGCACTGCGAGTGAAAGGACTAACGACCGTGAAGAATCATACCGTAAAATTCAACCAATAATTAATTGCATCGTTAGAAAAACATGGAAATTCTACTAAATTATAGTAGAGTACACAGACTATATCACGTAATATTTTGTCCTACTTAGTTTTTAATTTTAAATTAAGCAAAATACAAAATATCATTTGGACTAGTAACAATATTTTTGTGTTGTTCTTACCACATATATGATTTTACCTATATAAATTATTTTCTTATAAATTATAATAATAACAACTGTGGCCGAGTGGTTCTATATTATATAATAAAAAGTTTTTAGTTTGGTCTCCACTACTTAACCTAAAAAGGTTTAAAATTAATTTTTGATATCCCTTAATTGGTTTTATTTCCAACTTCTATGTAAATAACACATTATAGGTATTCATGGTAACTAAGTAAATGAGTAATTACAGTGCACTAACCTGTAAAATTTTACAATGCTCATATAAACTAAGGTTAATAAACTAAAGGTTATTACTTGTAGCATATATAATATTTTGTATATTTTCTTGAACTACAAGAAAATGTCCTTCAAAGTCTTCATCTATTATTTCAAATTATTTATTTCTAGAATTTACGAAACTGTTAACACTGACAGTAGTTGTTTTTTTTTATTACAACACCATGATAACATCTAGCTATAAATTGTCCTACCGCCAACAACCTTTGATTACAAAATGTAATGTATATTTTTATAAAATTAATTTAAAGAAACAAACTTTGAAGGTGGAAATAAAACTTAGTACGCGACACGCTTGCAATTAATCCTTACCGCATTATGGAGGCTCGCCCGTAAAAATTAATTTACTACGCTGGCCACGTAAACAATTATTAAATTCCTGTTGTGCAGAGTATCAAATAAAATAGATAGATATTTCAATATCATTTGTAGGTGAAATTATTATATAATGCATTTTGCAATATACAGTTTATTATTTTTAGCAAATGCAAATCTGCCATTTAAAACTAGGAAAACTGTGCGATTAAATCTCACTGTACAATGTTATGCTTCAAGTTATATTCACTGGCCAACGACCTACGAATGACTGTTGCAACACAGTTCAAATTTAAAGTCTTATAATATTTGGACCACACGGTATGTACTAGTATGTTTATGGTTGATGATGTGTTAGTATGGTTACGATTCATGCACGAGTGAGCTGTTGACGTTGTCATGGTAATGACATAAGATGGAGCAGATATGAATCGTTGGGACCTACAGTGAATGGTAGACTTTAAATTGTTAAATAATTGCGAGAGAAGGAAGATAAAAAATAATGTTTTTCCAGAAATAAAAACTTGAACACAAATTATGAATGCATCAAAATATGAAAATACACTCAATTACATTCTATTCCTCGAGTCTGAATTGATTTAAAAGCCATTTTTAACCAAATTTTATGGATTTTACACTAATTTCAGACTGTTTTCTCAAAAATTATTTCTTGTAGAAATATTGGAACGATATTTTCCATACATATGTATTTTGATCCGCTGAATCCAATGGTTATGTTTTCAAGTGCATATGTCTTCCTGTTTTTAAGATAGTAGTCAAAAACTGGATTATGAGAAAAACATTTATGTATGTTTTGAAAAATTATCGAATATTCATTTCAAAGTTAACTGAAGTATGAGAAATTCAATGTCTTTGAGCACATCTTCATATTTTGTTTAGTTTTTGAGATATTTATTTATTTATTTATTTATTTATTTATTTTCATTTCAACAGGCTTGTAAGCCCAAATACAAAAGGTTATAAATCGTATATAATTAGGTACATTAATATAGCAGGTAATACAAAAGGGTCATTCATATCTATGTACATTATTTTTCATTTGATTTTGAAATATCTTATACGGTAGGTACAACGAAGACAGAGAAATTTTATTACCTATTCGAGATAATCTAGCTATGGGGGAATGATGGCAAAAGTTTGATCTAAAAGTGGGAATTATAAATCTTTGGTTGTTACGGAGAGAATACGGATTCGTATTTTCAATGAAGAGAGATTTAAGTTCAAAACATGGTTGATTGTTCATAATCTTATACAGCAGACATGCATCCATATAGTCGCGATCAGATTCTAATGAACATGTATTTGTTAATCTCGCAATTTCATTGTAATTATGTAGAATTCTCGGATATAATCTTAGAAAAGTACAAAATCTGAATTGTGTAAAATTTGGGGAAAAACAAGTTTTCAGGAGACTATATCTTAATAACTATACAACATTTGAAGATGCGCTCAACGGTATTGAAATCCTCGTATCCGAATTGACGTGTAAACTAATTTTTAGCAATTAATTTTTTTTAAATATCTTAAGGTTTTTTCGATTTTAGGAAAATTTTAGGCTGTAATCCAATGGTAGTTTCCAAGTGCATATGTCTTCCTGTTTTGAAGAAATTAGTCAAAAACTGCTTTATGAGAAAATTTTGAAATATTTAAAGTTTTTGATAATTCGTTTATAAGTTAACTAAACCACGAGTCTCGTTATATCTCGTTTACTTTTAAAAATAAAGCCTCGAGAAAGTATAAAATCTGATGAGGTATTTGAAACAATTTAAACTTTTTCAGAATAAATGGAAGTTAGTCCGATTTGAACACCAGAAACCTTACTTCCAAGATACAAGTTACATTCACTGAGCTGCTACTCCTACATCTTTCTATTGGTTATTAAAATTAATTTTAGTGAGTAAGGCAATAGTTTATTTTAACGAGAGACTTGTTCAACAAATCTACCTGATTATTTACAATAATTGTAGCTCATAGCGTAAAGGAAAAGGAAATGCCTAAAGCCTTTTTAGTGTAAGTAGTGTGAGGAAAGCCTTGTTGTAATCATTCAATTGGCAATTTGCACATTTTGCATGACATGCTCTCAACTTTGACAAGTTAAACGGTCGGAGGAAATCCTGTCTGTGTTAAAATTTACATCGAAATGCAAGTAGAGCTCAATCATTCTTATTAGTTTAGAAATTACTTTACATGGATGTCAGAGAGTTTGGAGATGTTACTATTAGAGTGCAAAATTTACTAAATTCCTTTTTAATGGCGTATCTGATTGAACTTGAGCTAAATTTTTAAATTAATACTAAATCATTGCATTTGAAGACCAAATAACAAAATAAAATAAATAAATTTATATCACTTGTTAAATATAAATTAAATATTAATAATATGACATACTTAGATAGTTTGCGTTATTTCAATATCACATCTCTCGAACAAAGAAGATCTCATGCTGAAATATTATTTTTATATAAAGTATTTAATAATTTAATCGACGCGCAGAATTTTATCCATATATTTAAATTGCAAATTCCCTCAGTAACAAGATCTAATACTTTATTTCATATTAATAACTTTAATACTAATAACTTCAAAAATTCACCAATTAATCGTATAATGCAGTCTTATAGTAATAATTATCAGCATCTAGATTTATTTTTTCAAACATTTGTTAACTTCAAGAATACTTTACTACACTCATTTTAATAAATAATATGTATGTACTGTAACCATATAACATATTGTAATTTTTAATTCTAATTGTAAATCGAGGAGACCTGTCATTGGGAAACTGTTGGTCTTCCTTATCTAACAAAATAAATAAATAAATAAATAAAATAAAATATATTATAACAACATTTATCCATTAAGGTACTATGCCGTATCAGATTTCGGTACTTGATATATTACTTCGCATAAATTACGGTCACTAGCAGTCAAATCACAGTTTCCAAAGAAGTTAATGGAAGGGGAGCCACAGGGATAGTTTTAATGTGGTGAAAATTTGTGGTAATCGAATCCGGGTTCTTAAATCCACAGATTGACTCGATACCACTGAGCCACATTCTCCATAAAATATCAAAATTATTAATTGAACAGCTGTGAACGCACTGTTATACGTATTAAAATAATCTTGATTTTTTTAAGCCGTAATGAAAAGGATAGTAATAAATAAAAAACTACAGATTGGTTGGATTTTTAGCCTTTCCTGATTTTAATTAATAACTAAAACATTAGAAAGGACGACGTTTTGGTATTATGGATTGGTCCTATTATTAGGGTTGTGCATTTGACCAGTCAAATATTTTTCGGTCAATTGACCGACTATTTGACCGGTCAATTGACCAAGAAACATTTAATAAAAATCACAATTAAAATTGTAATTTATTTATATAGTATTGTTTACTACATCCAATATTACTGAAAATGAAAAAAAAACCAACAAATAAACAAAACCACATCAAATTCAAAATAAAGTAAAAGACGTAATGAAATGAAATAATATGTATTTATTTTATTTGTAAAGTAAAGTAAGCAAATTCTCCAGAACCCAGAATACCAAACTAGATATATTCATGTAATAATAGTAAGTAGCTATTTCTATTTAACAACAGATGTCGTGGCGGTTCCATTTAGATTATTTGATCGTTTTTTTTGGCCGTCAAATATTTTTGGTCAATTGACCACGGCACAACCCTACCCATTATCAAGTAGATGGCTCAGTGGTATCGAGTTGGCCTCTGGATCTTGAGAACCCTAGTTCGATCCCCACAGCCGACAAACAATTTTCACCAATTTAAATCTACCCCTGTGGCTCCCCCTCCACTAATAACTTTGGGAGCCGTGATTTGACGGCTGGAAAAAATATATCACTTACCGAGATCTGTTTAGGCAGAGTGCCACACCCAGTAATGAGTAAAAGGCGTGATGATATATTTATTTATTTATTTATCAAGTTTTATTTATTTATGTATGTTACGCTGTACAACAGGAACTTAATCCCAATTACAGTACAGGGTCCGCACTTACTGAGCCGCAGTGTGGTAGTTCCTATAAGTAAAATATGTAGTAAAATAAACTAAAATTTTATTACTAAATACAACATGTTAAAATAAAATTGACAAACTTATAATTAAATGTGTGTAAAGTCAAAAAGTGGAGATGCCACTCGAGTCACAAAAAAGACTATTAAAATACTGACATATTTATTTAAATATTCATGACGAATTTATTGAACGCCCAAACCAATTTCAATGAACCAATATTTTATTAACCTGACATGTGGGTGTACTACATACGTCCACATATACTACATCCATAACAATAAACTTATATATTACAACAGCAAACAATGCCTTATATTTATATTACAATAATTATCATAATATACTCAGTCGTACAACGTGACCTTTCGTTGCAGTACTCGTATATCACAATAAATACAAACTCGCTCAGAGTTAGAGTTTATTGAGAGCAGTTTAGTTCAGTTCAACGGTTCAAGTTTTGAACTTTCTCTACTTTGATACAATTCCATTCATAAATAATTCATTTATCTAATATCTAGACAACTGTTTACGGGCGAAGAATGAAGAAATGTGTAAATGTACGAACAGCTTATTATGAAAAGTTCATTTTAACACTTCGTAAATAATGGATTAAGTATTTTGATTGATGAGATTGCTTCAATATTTAATGTGACATAATTTTAATACAACTAGAAAATATTATCAATCATGTTTGTTAATTCTTTAGTATATAAGGCTGTTGCAAAATATAACAAACTTGTTTATTGAAGTAGAAATAGTTAAATGCAAGAGTGTGAAGTAAGGCGTTTATGCAAAGTTTAATGCAATAGCCGAAGGTAATTAATCGCAAGGAGTGCATTAAAGCTCTTCACACAATCGTGTCATACAATATTTTATCTTTAACTAAATAGAGTAAAGAAAATCTAATTTATTGAAAATTTAAAATGTTGAAAATTAGCTTTAAAATAGGGGTAAGCCTTAGAAATAAAACAAAATTGTAAGAAGAACAAATAATTTTGAATTTTAATTGTTATGATAAATTGGAGTAAAAGAAATTATCTTTTTTGTAAAAGTGTTGATGATTCTGATAAACGACCGTTGTTTTTTATTATTATCAATAATTAACAAGGAATATTTTTCTACTGACATTAAAACATGAATCTTTTGTTTAAATTTGTCTCATTTCTAAGGCTATCCCTATTTTGAAGATACTTTTCAACATTTTCAATTTAATTTAAATAAAACATGCAAAATTAATTCTGATTATTGATTGTTAATGTAGAATTTTATGCTCTACAACATTTATTTGAAGCTTTTTTCTCTAAACTAAAAGGGAAGCAGGAAATGATAAAAATATGAATTTACATGTTAGAATCTTATGTTCCGGCGTCGCGGTCACCACCTGCATATACTATTTTTGCCATGACCCCAAAATATAAAGGCTGGTAGCACAAGCTCTGTTTTTGGGTGTATTAAGAGCACGGTTTTAACATGTTAGAGATAGCTAAAACACCCAAAAAGCACAGGCAAAAACAGAGCTTGTGCTACCAGTCAAAGTGATTATTCCTGAAAATTTAGAACTAATTATTAAAAAATATGATATTATAGTTGACATTGAATTATTTGTTTTTTGTAAAAAATTTAACAAAATGTAAAATCTACAATAATCATTTCCTTAGCTCCGGAACTAAAATACTTGACTCCTGTCGTTATATTTCTATCATGATTTTGAATCATAAAAACCAAATTTCTATCTCGATCGTAGAAAAGTGTAATTTTCTTCTTTTAATTAAAGATAACAAATAACTTTCTGACAAGGTCGTTAAAAACTAATAAAATAGTATATAAATCCATACCGTGAAGTAAGGACATTACATAAACCAAATTCATTTGATTGTTTTTGCTATAAAATCCGATATGTTACAGAATCTATAATCACGTCATAAATAACAAAATAATAAGTATCATTTACGGTAGATTGCCTCAACGTACCATAACAGGTTTCCATGGCGACTCCGGTGTCTTCCGGGCACGGAAAACTAAACGAAAACGAAACTAGTCCGAGTTGGCTTCGCTTTCTTCAAGCCCGGTGTGATCGATGAGAGCGATTTTACATTGGGTTTAGTGGTATTTAATTGCTAGTTTGTTTACCTATTTATTATAGCGAGTTTTCTAGCTGTTTCTGGAATCCGGAAATGGTAACTGGATTATGTTAAGAGTAGAAATGGTTAAGTTTGTCAGGCGACATGTGGCATGTGTTGGTATTTCTTTGTTTATATAGCAGGGTTCGAAGATATATATCGATCGATATATATCATGATATTTATTTTGATATATATCGTCATATTTTTGCAATGATATATATCCATTATATAAAAATATCAAATAGTTTTTGAGATATAGCCTCCGGAGAAGTGAAATTTTTCGAATTTGTCAGTTTTTCTACTTTTCCGAGGCTATATCTCAAAAACTAAATGTGATATGAAAACGCGCTCAACGGCATTAATTTTCTCGTGCTTCAGTTAACTTATAAACATAGTTTCAGCGATTTTTATTTTTTTTCAATTTTCCGCCAAAAAAATCGCAAAAAGCGGTTTTTTAACATTTTCTCGAAAACCAGAAGTCATATGCATTTGAAGATTGCACCACTGGATTCAGTGGGTCAAAATACATATGTATGTGAATTTTCGTTTTAATAATCCTACGATTAAGGATTTTTGGTAAAATTGAATTAAAATCTGAAAAAACCTTAGGAAATAATTAAAAATTTTAAATTGCTTAAAATTGTATGAAAATTTGCTTATAAGTCAATTCGGACACGGGGAATTCAACGCCGTTGAGCGCATTTCCATATCTTGTTTAGTTTTTGAGATATAGCCTCCGGAAAAGTGAAATTTTTCAAATTTTTCAGTTTTTCTAAATGTGTACAAAAACTAAAATTAAAAAATAAATATCCAAAAAGTGATATTTATCTGATATATATCCTATATATCAGATATTTTGATATTTATTATAAATATCATGATATTTACGAACCCTGTTATATAGGGCGATGTCATAAAAATAAAGATAGATATAAGACATGTCTGAGCTTACTACAATCGCTGACATTTTTCGTTGTCAATTATTACAGATAATTTTTTAATTGTGATTGATAATTAATTTCAAATTTATGATTTTGAATCATATCGATTATTGTAACATTTAACCGGTATGGCTTTCACCAATCACCAAAATAATTACATTTATTTCATTAAAAAAGTTTTCTAAAATAAAAATTCGGTGATATTTTATAACATACCAAGAGTTATTCTTATCAGTAAACATAGGGATATATCATTACCATAGTTACAGTTAAAAAGTTTGACAGCAATACATTAGAGCGTATATTTTAAAAGTCAACATAGGGAAAATGATATTTTCAGCAATGCATTGAAGTGTAATAGTCTATAGTCTAAAAGAAACATTTTAAGTTTAAACAAATTAAATGAATTTGAATTACTTTAAATTACATTAACTAAACGTTTTTAGTTTTTGAGTTACAGCGATTTTTGACTTTTTTTAAGCTCAAATTTGAAAGCCCATAACTCAAAAACTAAAAGAGATATTGGAATGTGGTTTGAACTAGTGTATTTCTCGTTCGCTACTTAACTTGTACAGGTATTTTGAAAATTTTGAAAATTTTTAATTTTTTTCAAAATTTTTCTTCCTTAATATTTCAAAAACTTGAAAATATAATGAAAATCTGAAAACACCAGTGAATTTCTCCCGTAAAAATACATAAGTATGCAAATTTTTACAACAAAATTCGCACGGATAAATTTTTTATTACAAAAAAACGAAAAATGGCCAAAAATCGTAAGAAATTTTCAAAAAACGGCCATTTTCGATTTTTTGTAATAAAAAATGTATCCGTTCGAATTTTCTTCTGAAAATTTGCATGCCTATGTATTTTCACGAGGGGAAGTCACTGGTGTCAGATTTCCATTATCTTTTCAACTTTTTGAAATATCGACAAAAGAAAATTTCGAAAAAAATTGAAAAATTTTCAAAATTCCTATGTTTACTGATAAAAAAACTCCCGGTATAATTACCTAATTAATTTCAAACATAAGGTTGTTTTTACTGGCACGATTTGATGTAATTTATTTGAATCACCCGATACTTTGTGTAGGTTTGATTGAGAGTTCTAGTTTGTTGCTTCATAGTTGACTGTTCAAATTTTATGTTCTTTTATATGGTTGTCAATTGAGTTAGGAATAATATGATAAATGATTTAGTTAATATTTAATTCTGCATTACGAATGAATTGTTCATTAAAATTTATTTAGTATATTGGGAAATATATAATACCTTGAACTAATTTATTTGTACCTAATTGTTTAATTCTGTCCTGTTCTGTTAGAGATACATGGCGGGCTCTAGAGCCATCCTGGTTTATTTACATTCTGCTAAGTATTGAATAATAATTATTCAATATCCGAACAGAATCGCCAGGCCGGACCATGCATCCTAGACATAAAGACAATACACTACACTCCGCCCAGTTTCTGGAAAGAGCTGGACTGACCTGTTATACCTTAAATGAAAGATATAGTGCAATGCAAATCAGCCGACGACACGATACACAAAAAAAGTTTAACGTCCAGAGGACTCCACAATTTCAAAGTTAAATCAGTGTTGGGTGACGTTTTTAACGTGGGATTCTACCACACTTTGTTGCTTCTTTCCAAAATGCAGTTCAAGTTAGGGCTGGCTTACTAGTAGTTAAGTTAATATGTACCTAATTGTTTAATAATTTAAAATTGCAATTGGAATTAAAAATACATCAATTTGATGGCAGAACATTTAGTTGACGCGGAGAGATAGTTCTTCAGGAAGACTTCGTCTGATCCAAAACTACCTGACGGAAGAATGACACCTTCTTAACGAGGTATATATTGAGAAATAAATTACAAATTTAAATAAGAATTATTATTTTATATATCTACTCTACGCTTCGCCAAATTATTTGCATGTAGATATACCCCATTAATTTAATTCTTGTCTGCCTCCAAATAACTATAATAATAACAGACAAACTATAAGCATGTTACGCTTGACTCTGTCTATTTGTATAGGATTGTAGACGGGCGGGTCACTCGTTGGCTTGACCTATGCTCGTGCGACGAACCACTTTAGGCTGGTATTTGGTCCAAAGAAAGCGAAAGTTATAGTTTTGGCGCACGAGTAGACGAATAGATTTAATTTTGATGTTAGAATGGCGTCACTCACAGGTGACTTGTGTGGAAATTTGATATTTTTATGATATATAGTTGTTTATTTATTTAGAACATACACAATACAAAATTAGATCCAGCATTGGTAGGCCTAGGATTTTATTTACATGTCATCGGTCGAGTATAAAAATCTAGGAAATTATCAAAATTCCAAATGCAAATATTATATTATGTGAGTTATACCATACTGATGAGCTCTAATAAGAGCGAAACGCGTCTATGGTTACTAACTGTGATGGCCAGCCTCTGACGATGACCTGATAAGTCGACTTGGAGGCTGAATTTTTGTGAGACTTAGACAAGTGTTATTTTAATATTATATTATGTACATGTTATTTTTATATTAAAACGTAAATCTTAAACTCGTAGAACATAAATACTTCATACACGTAAGCTGTTATATTAGATTAAATTATAAAGAGATAAATTGAGATACGTACTAGGAGGATTAGAACTACATTAATTATTTACATGAAAAATACTAATTAAATACTGTTATATTAGATTTTACTGCTCAACAGGGTTCGTAAATATCATGATATTTATAATAAATATCAAAATATCTGATATATAGGATATATATCAGATAAATATCACTTTTTGGATATTTATTTTTTAATTTTAGTTTTTGTACACATTTAGAAAAACTGAAAAATTCGAAAAATTTCACTTCTCCGGAGGCTATATCTCAAAAACTAAACAAGATATGGAAATGCGCTCAACGGCGTTGAATTCCCCGTGTCCGAATTGACTTATAAGCAAATTTTCATACAATTTTATGCAATTTAATATTTTTAATTATTTCCTAAGGGGTACCCCTTTGGTTTTTTCAGATTTTAATTCAATTTTCCCAAAAATCCTGAATCGTAGGATTATTAAAACGAAAATTTACATACATATGTATTTTGACCCACTGAATCCAGTGGTGCAATCTACAAATGCATATGACTTCTGGTTTTCGAGAAAATGTTAAAAAACCGCTTTTTGCGATTTTTTTGGCCGAAAATAGAAAAAAAATAAAAATCGCTGAAACTATGTTTATAAGTTAACTGAAGCACGAGAAAATTAATGCCGTTGAGCGCGTTTTCATATCACATTTAGTTTTCGAGATATAGCCTCGGAAAAGTAGAAAAACTGAAAAATTCTATAAATTTCACTTTTCAGGAGGCTATATCTCAAAAACTAAACAAGATATGGAAATGCGCTCAACGGCGTTGAATTCCCCGTGCCAGAATTGACTTATAGGCAAATTTTCATACAATTTTATGCAATTTAATATTTTTAATTATTTCCTAAGGGGTACCCCTTTGGTTTTTTCAGATTTTAATTCAATTTTCCCAAAAATCCTGAATCGTAGGATTATTAAAACGAAAATTTACATACATATGTATTTTGACCCACTGAATCCAGTGGTGCAATCTACAAATGCATATGACTTCTGGTTTTCGAGAAAATGTTAAAAAACCGCTTTTTGCGATTTTTTTGGCGGAAAATAGAAAAAAAATAAAAATCGCTGAAACTATGTTTATAAGCTAACTGAAGCACGAGAAAATTAATGCCGTTGAGCGCGTTTTCATATCACATTTAGTTTTTGAGATATAGCCTCGGAAAAGTAGAAAAACTGAAAAATTCGATAAATTTCACTTCTCCGGAGGCTATATCTCAAAAACTATTTGATATTTTTATATAATGGATATATATCATTGCAAAAATATGACGATATATATCAAAATAAATATCATGATATATATCGATCGATATATATCTTCGAACCCTGCTGCTCAATATTATAAAGGACCGAACAAATTTACTTCCATAGTAAATTTAATTTAAACAACAAATTTGAATCAGTTTTTTTTTTTAATTTATATATCGGACCAACTACTTAGGTCATATGCCGATATGTCCTTTGTTGGCCGCCACGGGCGGGACCCGAACCCACGACCTTATGGTCGTCAGTCAGGCCCTCAACCGCGCGCCCATCACGCGAGATCAAGCTTTATTTATTTTACGGTATATTTAACATTCCTCTCAAAAGTGATTTGACTGAATGAGATTATATAAGTCAAATTAGTCCTGTTTTCATATATTTATTTAAATATTGAATGTGTTCTTGGCAGAGCTCGCTTCGCCCACGTTTTAAATAAACACATCCTAAGCCTGTTAAATGTATACTACATACACGCAAGTCTTTATATTTGTTTTTGTCAAAATTTCCATGATATAGTATTGTATTTCACATTTTGCCTGAATTTTATATATATTGCAGTATACAGGGTGAGTCTGGGAAGACGCCCCCCCCTTTAACTTTTTTATTATGAGTAATAGAACAAAATGGTTCATATGAAAGTTTTTTTATTTTAAATATACTATTTGATGGCAGATGTAGATATTTTTTATAAAGTCAGGTTTACAAGATACGACTATCAACTTTTATTTTTTAAATAGCAACCTATAATTATTTTACTAAAATAAAAACCGCCATTTTTTTCTCTTTTCAACGGTGTATTAGTTTTTATTAATGTATCTGAAAAAATTCGAGAAAAATAAGAAAATTGAGAAATACTAGAAATAATTTTTATACAAATATTATAGGTGGCTATGTGAAAATAATTTGTTTTAAGTTGTTTTTGTTACTGAATTTGTTGCTTTAGTTTGTTAAGTTGTATAACACTGTTACATTTTGTTTATTTTCACATAGCCACCTATAATATTTGTATAAAAATTATTTCTAGTATTTCTCAATTTTCTTATTTTTCTCGAATTTTTTCAGATACATTAATAAAAACTAATACACCGTTGAAAAGAGAAAAAAATAGCGGTTTTTATTTTAGTAAAATAATTATAGGTTGCTATTTAAAAAATAAAAGTTGATAGTCGTATCTTGTAAACCTGACTTTATAAAAAATATCTACATCTGCCATCAAATAGTATATTTAAAATAAAAAAACTTTCATATGAACCATTTTGTTCTATTACTCATAATAAAAAAGTTAAAGGGGGGGGGCGTCTTCCCAGACTCACCCTGTATATAAGGCAACTAAAATTACAGCAGAGCATTGCTGTTTGAAAGCTGCTATCTTTGAATTTTAAGTATACACATAGATGGTAGGTTGAACATCAAATTTAAAAGAATTAAGAATTTAACTTAAAAAATAGGAATCAAATTGTGCAGGCATTACTTTAATTAAATGGAAAAGATGTATTTAATCCTAACCTTAGCCTTCTGTTGTTCTCCTGAATCTGATAAGTGGATGTCCTGTAACAAAGAATAAATATATTAATATACACAACAATCACTCACAAAATAGTATATTATACATCTAGGAAGATAAATTCATGGTTTTTCAGAAGGTGTGATTTGTAACCAGAGAGCGAACAAAAGATAGAGGGAAAAATAGCATTCTCTACCGAGGTGTATATTCACAATTTTTAACGACCTAAAAAGATTAAGAACAAAAAAAGTAATTTAAAAAAAACCGGATATAAATAAATATTGGGTAGGTTATTATTACAATGTCGCCAGCTAGCGGCAATCCCTTGAACTAGAACTGACTCCATTTAGCAAAATGAGTAATAGTATCTATGTTAATTTATAGTAAGAGTGAAGGTCGATCGTTATAATTTATTTTCTCTATTGAATATATGTTGTACTTTGTCCGGTACCATTTGTAACCTAGTACCAATACCTCGTACTGTTCAATACCAACGCAAAAACGAATGAAGCCCACATGTCATGGGTGTGTTGATCTCAACGCCTAGCATGATAAATTTATCTCAAATTAATTACATATTCATTTATTCATAATTTTAATTATTGACAAGATTTCCAACACGTTTTTAACATATTCATTAATTAAAATTAATTGTTAATAATTATTATATTAATGTACGAGTACATTTAATGAAATATAGTTTTGTGAATACGTAATTTATTATTATTAATTATTATTCTTAAATAATTGAAGATATAGATTTGTTATTGATAACACCTACTTGTAATATGTAAATGTTTGAAATTTATATTATTTTAATTTGAGCGAAATATTAACTAACAATTTTTCCTACACAAAAGTCATATTTATAACAAATAAGATCCTTTTTTTTATTTTAGATTCGTTGTTAGAGAAGTAGGCGTTAGTGAAAGATTAATGAAACAGGTATACAGGAGCGAATGGATGGATGTAATTGAAGGTTTGTTGCGTGTTGAAAGATTCCGAGTGTGAGGAATAAATTTGGCGTATATGAAGGGAACAATGTAGTTGAAGCGAGGATTGTGTATCAGGATGAGAATGTTTGACAATAACTGATTCTTTGATAAATCTGATGAGTTGATGTTCTGTGAATGTTTCAGGAGTTCGAGATAACTCATTTGATGGAATATAGTGTGATGTTATGTATGTATAAATAAAATATGTCATTAATGAATTCACGCTTTCGGTAGGAGTTTCAATCTCCTAACAAGAATCCGTTTAAGTAATAATTTATATCGCAACAAAAATTACATTCCTTATAATTTTCAAAATTTGAACAATGATTTTAATGCAATATTTTTGTTTGATTGACTGGATCATTTATTAAATTTTTTTATTGAGAAACTTAAATATTGGTCCTAAATGTAAAAAATATACCATTGTAGGTATTTGTATTTATTTTGGTAGCGTGCATTGAGAAAACAGTAGAATTCTATTTCGCCTTTCAATTTTAAACTTTTCAACCAGGTTAACTTTCTAGTTGTGCAGGTGAAGCTGGCAGGTAGGATGATTAAAATAGTTTATCTTGAAATATTTCCTGTGGTAAAATCTTTTAAAAATTATTTCTATAAAGTTTAATATAAAAGATATAGAGAATTAAATTTTCTCTCACTTTTATTTGATTTAACAAAATACTCATTTTGAAACGTCTGATTCTGAAAAATACATATGCTTTTAAATACAAAAATTGTATTATTTATTATTAATTTTATATATTAGAACGCAACATTGGCGAGGCTCTCTTTGCTCAGACATCCACTAAACAAATCTTAAATCCGTAAAAACACATGCTCCATAGAAACAAGCTCTTGTATTAGATTTTAGCTCAAATTTCATACATTTATTTAAATATTAAACATATTCTTAGGCAAGGCTCGCGTCGTTTGCGTTTTAAACAAACAAACCCTAAGCTCGTGGAACTTACACTCTATACACACATGATTCGGTCAGTTGTACAATTCTCAGTTGTGTATCTATAGTTACGCATCTATAGTTACGCAACCTTCTGACAAACTAACACTCTGTTAAAAATACACGTAAACTGTCTTCGTAAAACAGATTTTTGACTGACTAGTTGTTAGTTACTAACAGTACTGTAATCATGGTTCATGCAACTGGCCTTAAAGCTATTATAATTGGGATTAAGTAAAAAAAAGTATAAAAAGATTGTTTGGGCATGTGAAGATGAAGGTATATTGAAAAAAGGTTAGGGAAACTAAAAGTGGAAGAAAGAAGGAAAAGAGAAAAGCTCAAGTTAAGAGGAGATGATCGAGGATCTAAAGTAGAAGGTTTGGAGAAGAATTAAGGAAGGAAATGTTGATGCCATGTAAGATAAAGAAGAAGAAAAGAATTGAGTGTTGAAGTTGATAAGTAGAAAATAATAAATAAATAAATCTTAAAAATACAAGTATTAAAAATTATAAAAACTGGAGCAAATTATGTTCCTTCTCCGTTCATTTGTCAAATTTGCTCGTGTAACAATAAAAGAAACTTTCATTTTTTCATAAAAATTAAACCTATTCCTTAGCAATTTACCAAAACATTGCAACCGGAAACTGCATTTAAAACGCGGAAGAACTGTCAACAACTCAACAAAAGACAATCACATACACATATCACATACGATACACACACACAAAACATACACAGCGCGTAGAAACAGAAAACAATTAAATCCATGTTTTTCTCAATCCAGATAAATACACACATTAAATGTTTTACGTAATATTTTCCCCGCATTTTGGCCAACATGGGAAAGATTATGAAACTACGCTATGGACCATTGTCTGGCTGATATCACAGCAAATGTAACATTACAACTATATTTCAACAATGACTTCACTGTCTACTGTTTTCTGTGTGAATTTCTTAGCCTACTTTGATCGCAAACATGCTGCTGACATCCAGAGATGGACTACGCATAAAGCAAAGCGGGCTTCAATCTATTTGGACCGCAAGAGCAACTTCTCTCGTATTTATTGATAAAAGCAAAATTTAAATTCGTGTGTCTTCTACACCACTAACATACTTTGGCGCCGTAATTTGACGAATTGTAACCGCAATTCACACGCATAAACAATATCACTTATGGAGATCTGCTATGACAGAGTGCCAAACCTAGTAATGCCATCACGCTATGCTGTATCAAATGGAGGTTGAATGAACTTTTGAGATATTTGTTATGAGAGGTGAATTTAGATGAGTGAAAAGCAGATGCAAAAATCTTGCTGACCTTACACAAAATAGAGCCCATTAAACTAAAATAATTATCTGTCCTAAGAAAGCCTTAAGGGAGCCAATTATTATAGTTGGGCATCTAGAAAGAATATACAAATAGCCAGTTGCACCAACAAAAGTTACTTTTGAAACTTGGTTTAATTAAATAAAAGCAAATCAAATTTTTTACAGCAATATCAATTATTCCATATGATATGTAATTTCGATTTGTTTGTATTTATTTAAACTAAGTTTAAAATTTAAATTTTGTTGGTACAACTCGCTATAAATAATATAATATTAAAATATATGATATCACTTCATAGCTGTTCGTGTTATCGAAGGCGGTCATGCTGGGATACAACTACAGCACAAAGCTGCTCGCTATATCATCGGGAGACAACCACAGCCTCAACCGTATCAAACGCTTACATTTGAGTTATTTAAACAAGTCTATCATTTAACTCACTTTACGTGTGCAAGGAGGACTCATCTCCAAGACTGTCCCGAATACTTCTCGAAACTCTAACAAGTACTAAACACAAACACAAACTATCGCACCACTACCTTACTCATCAACAAAATAACAAAATTAATTAGATGAAATATAAATAACTACATCACATTCATTAGATTCATACTGTAGTTAATATTAGCCAACAACATCAAACGTTCAATCATATCCATCCATTTAAATCGTCCGCGCAATTTCTCACCCTCAATTCCAATCTTTCATTCGACATACTCCACATGCCCAAACCATCTTAACTAACACATCCACTCTTCTAACAATATTCTTCTCACTCCCATTTTCACTATATGCCATTTAATTAATGCCTCCTTTGAGAGTAAAACGAAATATTTAATCGGATACTTAATTTTTAAGATAACATTTTTTGATTATGGGGTAGGTGGCTCAGTGATATCTAGTCGGCCTGTGGATCTTGAGAACCCTGGTTCGATCCCCACAGCCGACAAACAATTTTCACCGATTTAAATCTACCCCTGTGGCTCTCCCTCCGCTAATATCTTTGGAGACCGTAATTTGACGGCTGGTAACTGCACTTCATGCGAAAAAATATATCACATACCGAGATCTACTTAGGCAGAGTGTAATGGGTAAAAGGCGTGATGATATATTTATTTTTTGCATTTTGGTGCCTTTGAAAATATCTAAGTTCGACTCTGCTGCCAATTGCTGAATGCAAAACTCCCTGCTGCATCTCATTAAGAGATAATAAAATTTTAATTATGCTTTAGTGCTATGATGAAAGGTGAAAATTGTTTTATTTATTGTTTAATGGTGTTGCTATTGAAGTAATTGTGGTTTGATTTTAATTGTTAATTGTTAATTAATGTAGTTGAATTTGAACTTGTAGTTTAATTATTATTCTTGTCAACCTCATTGTTGCTGCTGGTGTAATTGTTCAGCTGGTAAATTGTATGTAATTGAAATTCAAATAAAAGTTGTAATTGTAATAGGTGTATTTAAATTTTAATTTGTACTTAAACTGTAGTAATTTTAAATTATCTCAGTATTAAAGTGAAACATGCGATTAATAATTGTGTCTGAATTTGATACAAGAAATCTTTCTTGAAGAATATTATGTATAGTATACATTTTTTAATTAGAAGATTGTAGTATTTTATTAAATATGAAAATATTAAATTTATGTTCAAATATAAATTGATTTCAAAGTTTTGATTTAATTTCCCATAAAAGATTGGCAGTAAAGTAATAAATACATTTACTATACAGTAATTTAATAATCTAAACCTTATCTAACTTTTATTACATCTGAACTCAACAATTTTGAGGAAAAAAAATGTAAAAAAACGCACTCTCGACGACAATATGTAATGAATAAAAATAGTCGCATGTGTAAATATTTTTGGTAATTTGAAATAATTTATTTAAAAAAGTAATAAAATTTAAAAACTGTCATAGTTATGTTTAAAATTTTCTCTGCAACCTTGAAAACAAAAAAGATATCTCTGTCCTTACATAAAAAAATAATTTATTTAATTGTGCACGAAAATAATTAAACTTACAAAATGATGAAACATATTTAAGTACTTTATTCTTCATTAGATCTTGTTTCATCTCTCAAAATTTATAACAATCTGAGAAATGGGACTCGAAATTATATAGCGCGTTACGCACACGCTACCATAGCTGCAGAAATTATATTTTACCCAGGGGACACACATACATTAACATGCAATATTACATCAAATAGGGTAATACGAACTTTTAAAACATTCACTGAACATTTATTCATTAGATTCATCCTGCAATTAACATACGTCAAACGTCCCTACTTTTAC
This sequence comes from Pterostichus niger, assembly GCA_947425015.1. NCBI lineage: Eukaryota > Metazoa > Arthropoda > Insecta > Coleoptera > Carabidae > Pterostichus > Pterostichus niger. The sequence continues at coordinate 35,514,400 of OX380340.1, read as the reverse complement.
TTCATCCGTATTTATGATTCCTTTCTTATAAGCTCCATTATTTCTCCTACTTCCTTCAATCTAAACATATCCAACCAATGAATAAAATAAAATTTATTTGTAGTATATATATATATGAAGGAAGGAAAGTTTATCTTTTTTCTCGAGTGTAAAGATTGAATCCTGAAGAACGTAGCCCGAGGAATGTAATCGTTTGAGGCAAATAATGACACTCACGTGTTCTATACGATTTTTTATATATTTAACAAAAGAGAATTGGCACTGTCAATGGCCTGCCTCGATATACATACATACATACATAACATCACGCTATATCCCATTAAATGGGGTAGCACGAACCCGTCAACATTCTCATCCTGACACACGATACACGTTTCGACCACATTAACACTTCCTCCATACGAACTCTTTTTTTTCTCACAACCAAAATCCATCATCACGCAACAAACATTCATCCATTCGCTCCTGTACACCTGTGTCTGTGTTGATATATCTATGAAAAAAAATTAAATCAATTTCCATAGCAACTTGAAAATAATGACATCCAGGTGACATTTGTCAAGAGAATAATTTCTAATTGTGAATTTGAGAACACGGGATATGGGGTAGATGGCTCAGTGGTATCGAGTCGGCCTGTGGATCTTAAAAACCCTGGTTCGATCCCCACAGCCGACAAACAATTTTCACCAATTTAAATCTACCCCTGTGGCTCTCCCTCCACTAATATCTTTCTGGGCCGTGATTTGACGGTTGGTAACCGCACTTCACGCGAAAAAATATATAACTTACCGAGATCTGCTAAGGCAGAGTGCCACATCCAGTAATGGGTAAAAGACGTGATGATATATTTATATTTATTTATTTGAGAACACGGGATTGATTCCCACAGCCGACAAACAATTTTCACCACATTAAAACTACCCCTGTTGCCTCTCCTCCACTAACATCTTTGAAAGTCCTGATGATATATTTAATTCTAATTTATTTCTAAAAATTTAACGTCGGCTCGGAAATTCAACGATACCTTCGGAGAAAATATAATGGTATCTCCTGAAAGAAACGTCACACTTTCTTTCCTTGATATACAAATAACTAAAGCCCGGATATTTAAGCACTTAAAAACACCTAAATAAGCAGGCATATAGGCCGGTAATTACTCTAAAATAGGCGGGATTTTAGGCAGCCTAAATATAAATAGTTTCTTTAATAAAAATTATACACTAATTCTTTTTCTAAATTTGGTACTCGTACTTTTCATTAGAAAAAAAAATTCATTTTAAACCAAAATTAACGCAATCTAAAAAAATATTTAGGGTTCTTATTTTATTAACTATTATATAAATTCAAATTATGTAGTATACTTTGATTCACAAAATATTACGAGCAATTGCTGAATGGAATTTTCGGAAAGGGACTGTCTTCGGTCAGTCAGAACTTCCTTGTAAGCTAAAAACTTCGTTCAACATCATAAAATGTATATATATATATATATATATTATATTTAACTATATCGTCTAAAGTGGTAACTTTCATTGATTAATGGCAAAGGAGCAATTGAATTGCCACATAAAATTTTGACTAAAACTTGATTAAAGACAAAGTAAGTAGGTACTTTAAATATTATAGATTAGGATAGAACACTTTACCGAGTGTTGAATTAATCAACGAAGTAGATGATAGATGGCGTTGATAAGCCTTGTCTGCTCAATATAAGTTGAAATAAGCAACAAAAATAGACAAAATAGGCTGTATAAGGTAAAATAGGCACAAAAACCAAAATATAGGAAAAATAGGCTTTAAGGCACGAAAAAAAAACCTTCCATTACACGTAAACATATTACCTATGTATAGAAAAACCAAATTGCCTGAAGTCTATTAAAATTTGAATCTAGGCAATTGCCTAAAAATCCGGCCTTTACAAATAACTATAAAAAATTTAAATAGCGCCTAAAATAAATATTTGTCTTGGCGCTACTGTCCTTATGATTATATTTGCCTGTGCTAGCATTATAACATTATACTCGTATACAAACACAATACAGTCTTTCGCAATTTAGAATATTACATTTTAGCTCCACATTTACAGAGGTTATTCGTTATGAATGGCACACTTCTTACTTCTCTTTCTAAGTAAACTGCAAGACATAATTGCACATTGTTTGTGTATCACAGCACGACATACTATGAGCTGCGCAATGCAGGCAAGCTACGCTATTCGTTCATTTATGTTTATCTATTAGGTACAAAATCAGAAAAAACAATTGCAACGAGATGCATTATTCGCTTCGTTACCTAACGTGTTGTTAATTAAATTATTTCATTCATTACCTGTTAACATATTACGAAAATTATAGAAATCTTGCAAATTATACTTATTTTTCAACATACAATTGCTCTCTTTATTTAAATTATTATTTATATTTATGGTTAGTTACGCCGCCTTGCCTTAAATTGGATCAAATTGTTGACAGCAATGTTATTGATACATTTGACACTATTTCTCGATTAAATATTATTTTACTTAAATTACACTTCATTTGTGAGGTACAGTGCAACTGCCCATTAATATAACTTTTTTTTGCTATCTTACGTTTATAAATTATTGTTCACGCAATTGTCAAACAAAGTTGACATTTACACGTACAATTCTGTCTGCAAAATTCAAGCCAGGTAATAGTTATTTACATGGCCAGCATAGTAAATTAATTTTTACAGGCGAGAATAATCCAGTAAGCCCAGTGAAGATTAATTTCAAGCGAGGCACGTACAAAATTTTATTTTTATCTTCACAGTATTTATTTAGAAATATGTATTAGTTCTATAATAAGATACATTACATTTTGTAATCAAAGGTTGTTGAAGTTAGGACAAATTATAACTAGACGTTGTCATGATGTGATGAAAAAATAACTATTGTCAGTGATAAAAATTCTAGAAATAAATTATTTGAAATAAAGGATTTAATGCCTGACGAAGACTTCCAAGGCGATTTTCTTGCTGTTCAAGAAAATATACAAAATATTGCAGATGCTGCAAGTAATAACTTTTAACTAGTTTATATTAGTGTTTTTTTAATAAGCAATGTAAAATTTTACAGGTCTCTTCTATGAGCCTGTAAAATTTTACAGGGCTACACACTATAATTATTAATTTACTTAGTTACCATAAATGCCTAAAAAGTGTCATTTACATAGAAGGTGGAAATAAAAATTCATTACTGGTATGTCAGTTACTTTGGCGGACTCTTCTAAACCAAAAACAAGATTAAAAGTTTTCGCCGATAAACAAACAAATTATTATATCTTCTGAAAACATATCTTTGGTTACACATTCATATTTATAATAACCATCATTTCACAATTAATAATTAATATGTAATAAATGGCAAAAAATAGTTACCAAACTCATTCTTGAACGCACACAATCATTTCGCAGCATAGATACACAAATAACTATTACAGTAGAATTCTTAAAATAAATGTGCTACAAAATTATTCTCTAAAATAATGTAGAAACATTTAACATCGAAATATATACAATATTGTTTGTCCCAAGTAAATACATATATTAGAAATCAGATTTTTACAAATCAAAAGTGTTCTGTAATAGCTATTTATGAAACTAGTAAGGAAATGAAGGTTATTACCTTACTAGTTTCATACAATATTTTTTCTACTTCCGTTCTAATAAATACGAAAGAGCGTTTTAGAAATTATGAAATTTTGACATATTAATGACAGTTATAAATTCAAAAATAAAAGAATAACACATCAGAATTTGTCTACCAAGATATCTGTTGCTATGTTACCTCATTATTTCACTAGTTAAATAATGCAGTTTATTACCTAACTCAAATAAGTGAAATAAACCGTCTAAATCCTAACGGAAGTAGAAAAACATTTATAGAGTATCAAATTGCATTATTAGACATATTCATTCACCTTATATACAATATATAACCTTACATTAATACCAGAAAATAGAGATATTAATTAAAGTACCTACATACATATATAACATGACACTATATTCCATTAATTAAGGTAACAGGAACCCTTGAAACATTTCCAGAATATCCACTCATCAGATTTATCAAGAATCAGACTTTGTCCAACATTCTCAGCCAGACACCATAGGTACTCGCCAACCAAATTCACGTTCCCTTCATACCAGCTCGTTTACTTTACTCGTACTTTTAATACTACAAATCTTCATCACGCAACAATCCATAAATCACTTCTATTATTTTGCTCCTGTACACCTGTTTCATTAAACACCTACTCCTCTAACAACGAATTTACAAAAATACCTGTCATTTTGGAATATTTGTAATAAAGGTAACAATTATTTCCATTGCATAGAAGCAATCAAAAAACGTATGTATTCATTATTTTAGTTCTAAAAAATCGCCTAATACTTATTCTCTTTTAACCATTTAGATAAATACAGTGAAAGAGTGATAATATCTTGCTTCATTCGCAATCGCAAGATCTAACCTTACTTTATTCTAAGTTGTGAACTGTCATTTCTAATTATTATCAATAGTAAAGCAGTTTAAACATTTACAATATATTACTAGGCAACATAAATGACAAATAAATTCATCAATATACATGAAATAGTATATAAATTTATCTTTACCATAGAATCTTCCAAATGATGACCTCGGCCACATCAACACAACACTATAACACTACACTTCCACATTACACAAAAATTGCTTTAATACTGATCCATAGATTTGTATCAAAGTATCTACTGGTAAGGCAAATATGAGTACGAACAAGAATTTTCGGGTTTATTCGCACATTAAATGTATTAAAAGTTTAAGATACAATGGCAACCACTGATAAAAACAAATGAATTACTGTTTCGTATAGCAAGTCACGGCCGCCTGCCATCCATATTTCGCTTAATAATTTTTGTTTCAATTCTAGCTTTACTTAATAACAGTTTTTATTTAATAAATGGTATTCATTGTAAATATAAATTAATGAAATAACAATAACATTTTAAAATTAATTTTTGTCACGAAAAGTAAAATAAAAGTAGAAAATTTGTATTTGTACATTTGTGAAACAATTAAGTGCATGCGATTTGGTATTGCACTGTATGGTAGTATTGTTTAATATTAATGAATATTTGATAGTTAACTATAATTATGATTAATATAATTATAAGGAGTGAAACTAAGGTGTGGAATACCGCTATTACTATCTCCGTAAATAGTAATTTTACTAATTTATTTAAATTTTCAAATTTCGTAATTAAAAGTTCACAGTTAATTTTCATTTAGAACAAACTAAAGAAGAATATAATAAATGCAACATTATCTAGATTATTAAATAACTTTCGGTTTAAATAATTTTCGCCATTTTATAATATCAATCATTGTTTTGATTCTTAAATTTGAATGTCGTAAGTTAGAGATATATTTTTGTTTTAATTCTGTTTATATACATACAAAACAAATTGCAAAACAATATATCTTTGGGGTAGATTCCGATTTGAATCCCGCAGCCGATATACTTTAAAACACAATAATATCCTTACCAGAAACATCTTTGAGCAATGATTTGACGGCTGGTAACTGCACTTCACGCATAAAATATATCATCTACCGAGATCTGTTACGAAGAGTGTCACATAACAGTAATTTATTGGAACATCAACCACTAAAATAACATCTGATATGCCATTTAAAACAATAATTTGTTGGTAATTAATACAACATTTACTAAAATGCTTTAGCCATAATATAAAATAAATTTAATAATGTTATCGTATTTTGTTCGCCATTTTATATAATGTTCAACTGTTTTATAAATTAAATAGTACATATGAACTACTAAACTGTGGTTCGGCGAGTTCGGGACCATGTACTGTAATTGGGATTAAGTTCTTGTTATACAGAGTTCCATAAATAAATGCAATGCCCAAAATTGTAGACATAAAATTAAAAGATAATATTAAATATAAATAAAAATAAAATAAATATATCATCACGCCTTTTACCCATTACTGGGTGTGGCACTCTGCCTAAGCAGATTTCAGTAAGTGATATATTTTTTCGCGTGAAGTGCGATTGCCAGCCGTCAAATCACGCCCCTCAAAGATATTAGTGGTGGGGGAGCCACAGGGGTAGATTTAAATTGGTGAAAATTGTTTGTCGGCTGTGGGGATCGAACCAGGGTTTTCAGGATCCACAGGCCGACTCGATACCACTGAGCCACCTACCCCATTAAAAACTATAAATTATATTCTAATACTTTAGGTATTATAACAAATATTTGAATATGATTTATAGTTTTAATTTTACATTCAATTTTTAAATTACTTATTATGAGTCTGTCACTTCAACAATCATCAGATTAATCTCCTACTAATATTAATCATACAGCAATCCATCATCATCAATCATTCCTCATCATCACAAACCAACAATCTACACCCTGTTTCACAAATCATCAACACATCAACAAGTAATGCCATATCTCCCTACAGCCCACAACAATAACAACACAATACCCCATATAACTTCGTGAGAACCAGCGATGTATTTGTCACTTTCACTGAATGTACTCCAGCTCTAGTGTGCGGGGGTGGTGGGGGGTCTGTCAAGGTCAGCAGCAGCACCGCGACGAAGACTCGCACGGCTATATAGCGAACCTGGGAACATCTTCAGAGGTTAGTGCTCGACTAGCAGTCAGTTTAAGTGTCACGAAATGATTGTGCATCTGAAGGTAATTGCATTGTGTACTTGTGCTTTCATTTTCTAGTTGATTATCAACTTGTGATGGTTGAAGGAAGATTCACTTGTTTGGTTTGGATTTTAAATCGTGGAATGTGCATATTAGGGTGGTTTTCAATGGGATATATAAGGTAGTGAACATACTTTCGTCATTTTCTACTTCCCTAATTATTTTAGGCTAAAAAGCTTTAAATATAAGTTTTGGAATATAACATTCTACGTCTAAATCAATAAACAAAACTAGTTTTGTTTGTCTTATAACGGCAAAAATTAGATATATTAAAATGTTGAAAATTTAATCATTTAAAATGTGTTTGTTATTTATTTGAATTCCTTTCAAGCGCTATTTTTTTATTAAACTTGGCTTATTTTTGATGTATAAGTGCAGAATTTTATGTCTTAAATCTTATATTTAAAGCTTTTTAGCCTGAAACTATAATTAGGGTAGCCAGGATATTACGAAAGTACGATTTTAAATGTGAAACTTCTTTTACCAAGAAACGTGGTCTTCATCCTGCATGATGACTTCTTTTAAGCAGAGTTACTATAATATCATTAAATACTCAAAAATACTTGACATTAGCTAAAACTACGTTAATTAGATATTATAGTACAACCGACTGAATAGTAGCCAGTGTGTGCAGAATTAAAATTGGAAATCATGTTCGTTAGTTCAAATCTCACTGGCTTCAAAGTAAATCAGAAAATACGATTGTGTTTGAATGTTTCTGATTCTATTATAAGCTACTGTAATTGGGATTAAGTTCCTGGTGTAAAAATAAATAATACATAATAATGAAATATTTTGACTATATTTGTAAATGTTTAGTTTAAAAATGACAATTCTGCCTTAAAAATGCATTTAACTATTTATATAAATTATTAATTTACAGCGCAATTCTCAAAGGAGTTTTTGTTAGTCCTGCATTTTAGATTAATCAAATTAAGTGAAACCATGTTTTCAAATATAATATGGTTTTCAAAATGTGATTTGGATTAACTTTTTAAAATAACATTAAGGTGAGATTAAGTAATCCAAAATTTAAGACCTATCTAAAGCTGTTTTGGGAATTTGGCTGTTTGTGTATAACGTCTTGAGATTGTTGGGCGTACAACCTTTTAACTTCAAGTTTCATTTTAAGTCAACAAGCACTTTATTGCTGATAAAATAAAATAACATATAACTAAATAAAAATAATACTAATGTAAATATATCTAACATCAAATGTCAGTGTTATTGCAATTTAATAAGTTTGCTTTTTAAAAAATTTCTAGAAATTATCATGTCTTTTTCCTCAGATGAAATCTTTGTAAACTTGAGGTGTTTTACGCTTGTTGAGCATAGTTACTTTTAAGATGTGTGATTGTGTATTTTTTTATATTTTTTATTACATATATACATACAACAGTAGTAAGATGTTATTTTATTGTTTCTAAATAAAATTTTGGTTACCAAATTTTGTTGTTCAAATTGAATGAAATGAGTTCACTTGAATTTGCTTGGCACGTTTGTGAATAACGACAATTATGGTCTATTTACATCATTTTTCTCTTGAAAAAAGAGAGTAAAATTTCTATTGTTCAGAGAAAAATAAATTGGTCTAAAGTACACGTTTTTTACGTTTTTTGAAAGCTTGTTAAGTTATCTAATTTTATACATTTTGATAATGTTTACTTATCATAAACAAAACATCGCAATATTTATTACGTTGCATAACAGAAAATTAATTCTAGTTATAGTAAAGAGGACCTACAGCTTATAGTTCAAATGCAGTACAATTTTCATTATGTATTAAATAAATAAAAGTAAATCAAACATATGTAGAGTAATTGATATTGTAGTCAAACATTCGATTTCTTCTTATTTGATATAAATATTATTGTTGATTAATGCGAGTAATATTAATTATTACATTTTATTTCAGATTTTTACACTCGCAGTTTTACTGCTCTCCTTCCAATCCTCCCGGTGTGAAGAACCAACGGAGCTCCCCAAAGATGACTTGATGGAATCCGAGAGCAAAGACCCAACTAAAGTCGATATCATCAAACAAATCAAACGCGTCAACGATGACGGTTCATACACCTTCGGTTACGAGGCTGAAGATGGAACCTTCAAGATCGAGAGCCGCGACGTCTTGGGCAACATCAAAGGAACATTTGGATTCGTTGACACAGACGGAGAAATTAAAAGAGTTTCTTACAGTACTACCAATACCTCAGAAACTGCTACGGTTTCATCGGTAGAAAAGGATAGTTCGTCAGTTATTCAACAAATTCCGAAAAGTAATAGAACTAGCTCAACGACCAGGCGACCGAATATAATTTATCCTAGTCCTTCAAGTACTGTTATCCAGAGTATCCCAAGAAGACGACAGCCTTCTTCATCCTCTAATAACAATTCTTCCTCTTCTTTTGCTTCAAGTGATCGTAACACCGACCGTCCTTCCTATAAGAACATCGCAAAATCCTCCGATTTTGAAATAACTACAACTGCTCGTAGTTCAACAACTGAATCTACCCCTATTAGAACAAGTTCAACTGCTCGTCCTGGTCACTACATTCGTTCCACAATTTCCCCTCAAAGTGACTCGCAACGTTTTACCGAAGGACAGTTGATTCGTCCCACTCAACCAGATAATATTACTCCTCGTCCTACTGAAACTTCATATCCAAGACGATTATTAGTAGCAAGAAATCAGTATTTGGATGAAGGGGTTTCGTCTACTATTAAACCTATTGTAGAAGAAAACTTTGATGATAACGTTAGAGGGAATTTATTAAGAAGACAGTTGAGCCAAGAGAAAATATCCGGTTTTGATGCTAGACAACATGTCTTAAGTTTACAACAATCAGTTGGAGATGATTCTACTGATGTGTATAGTGGTTCTTTGACGACAGGAACCCCTAGACCTTTATTTACAACTACTGATCGTTCGAGAATATATGCTACACCCACAGTAGCAACAATCAAAGGAATTACTCCAGCTAAATACCAAGCAGTTTACCAGAAGAATACCCTCAGAGGTCCAAGACCAACTTCTCAGAATTACATCCAAGAAACTACAACAGATTCAACTAACACCGACACAAATTATGCAACACCTGCAGCAGTCCCCGTTCTACAAATTCCACAATCTGAAGACAATCAACAGATTCAACAGATTCCTGTAGTACGATCTAGACATCCGTTCCATCGTGGAGCTATACTTGTTCCTATTAACCAGTTACAAGGAGGAAGGTTTATAGTACAAGAACCACAAGAAGAAGAACAACAACCTCAATACATCACTCAATATGCTGTACCTTCAGACCAACAATACTTACGAGACTCAAGCCAGATTCAACAAGTACCCTATCAAATTGTTCCTCGTAGAAGACCAGTTCCTGTTCCGGTACAACTTGATGAATATAATCGTCCCCAAAACTTATTCACTCCTAGAGAATCGTACCAGGTTCCTATCCAAATAAATCCAACAGATATCCAAGATGAAATTGATAGTATTAAACCTCCAGTTAGCACCAAAGATTTCCAGAAACTATTAAATCGTTTAATTTTACGTCAAAGTCAGCTACAGGAAATTAGTCGATTGGAAAGTAAAATGCAACAACAAACTTATATCCCGGAAAGGTATCAACGATTAGTTCAACCAACTCCAGTGTCAGTTTTCGTTCGTACTCGTCCCGACAATCGCCATCACAGTAACGGTCCAGTCCAATTCGTTGGCCAATCACAACATCCTCGTTCGCGTCCTTTTATCAGTATTCAACAAAACCAGCACCACATCCCAATGCAAAAGTTCATGGAATCTCAACAACAGTACCATACTGCAGATCCTTACGACAACTACAATCCTTCTTACAGAAGTGGAAGACGTGTAGCTCGACTTCTTCATCCTGCTTCTCGACCGAAGGAAGACGATGAGAACTTTCTTCCGGCGGATGTTAGAGAAATGTTGCTACTGAGGATGTTGCAATTAGCTATTAATCCGAACTTACCCATACAACCAAATGAAGGTGAGACCATGGCCACAGCGATCAGACAACATAAGAAAGAAGCTGTTAGGAATGTAGAGATTATAGGGGAAGAAAGGGAGGAAGAAAAGCCTGTTTCCAGGAATAAGAGGTACAGAGAGTCGGATGAGTATGATTTTTATTAAAAAAGTTGGAATTGTATAAGAACATGGCCGCCCAAATGATTAATATAACTGTTTTTTTTTAATATATTCTGTTCATTTCATATCATCTAATCAAATTAAAGTTGTTTAAAACAATTTTTATAAACTCAAAAGTTCCCCCTGGTAAATATTAAGTTTTTATTTTTCATTTAAAAAATGTAAAGACATATAGGTTATTCACTTTTATTTGAACCATTTTAATCTAAAATTATAAAGACAATTTTAAGAGTAGCAAATATGAAAATTGCTTTTGAATTTTAAATTGACTAGTTCCAATATTTAATATTGTTTGACAAAAAATATACAATGTCAAATGTTTCAATCAAAAGAGTTCTGTTGATAACTATATAAAAATAATTTTTCAAACCAGGGTCTCTAAAAAAGTCGGCGCGTCAGCATTAAAGACAGCCTTGACGGAAAATATGCGAAGTGTTAAAATGTTTTGAAAACACCGTAATATTACTACCACCGACTAATAAACGCTGTCTAACTTTTGTAAAGAATTTTGGGGAAAAATGTATCAAATAAGAACTTAAGTGTCTAGTACTTTTATTTATTAAGGCATTTTTGTTCCAAATAATTTTACTTATAAAGTCGAATTAACAATCACAATATTTTGTTTATAAATGTCGTATTTCATAAAAAATATGTATTTCGTTCCTTTCTAGTGCTTCTTAGTGGTGTCCATGTAATCTTGTAATAAACCAAAGTGTTTCAGAGTATTATTAATTTCGGTGCTGTAGCCCTGAAAATTAAGTATGGAACAGGTGATAATTATTATTTATTTACATAAAATTAATATATTTTTAGTCATAGTTAGCGCAAGCAATCCTGTTAAATGTAAATAGAATGTACTTATATTTTTTATAATAAATTTTAATGAAGAATGAATAATTATAAAAGAATGGCTTGTTAATTTCGTTTGCGACATTTTGACTTGAATCCCGTGAAAATCGCGCGAGAATATAAAGCAAGTTCCCATCAGAGACCCATTGTGCAACGAAGAACGATTACCACATAGTTTGTTGCCTCTGAAGACTGCTTCACACACAGATAACACACACATACGAACATTCATAAACAATTTAAATCATGTAAGTATTCATAATTATTTCATTTAGAAGTATAAACAATTGCAAATTTCCTTTCTACAAGAAATGCAACATGAATTAAATATAATTTTCTAACAACTAAATTTATTATTTCTTGAAAACTGGCAAGAGTTCAATTACCTATTTAATTTGTTTTCATGACTCCAGTGGAAAGAAAAATTCTCTTTCCTCAAATAAATATATCATCATTGCTTTTATCCATTATTATGGATATAGCGGATCTCGGTAAGTGATATATTTATGTGCGTGAAGTGCAGTTACCAGTTGTCAAACTAAAGTTTCTCAAAGATGTTAGTAAAGGGAGAAACAAAGATGTAATTTTAATGTAAGTAAAATGAGAGAATAAATTTGTACTTTTCATTCCTATGGGAAAAAACAAAAATAATCGTATGACAACTAGAAAACAACGATATGATTTGGCATTAGTGACCTAAATTTTTAATTTATTTTTGAAAAATTAACTATATATGATTAGTTTTCAGATACTTTTGTGCAGAAATTTCTCAGTTTCTTCCCATAACATGCAAATAACTATTTATGCTATTAATCATTCAAATTGAAAATAAAAACTTTATTATAATATATTTATTTAACATATATGTCTGCTTTCAAGTGTAAATTTCCACATTTTAAAGAAACTTTGAAACTATATGAATTTGATAGCAAAAGTTTTTCTTGATTCACTAAAATATAGAAAAAAGTACACTTATTTTTCAACCCATATAACAAGAAATTAATTCATTCGGATGACGCAGTATTTGTATCTTTGATGATAAATTGAGGTCAACAAGGTTTGCATTCAAAATCTCTTGCACTACCATGGCACTACTACTCGTATAATAAATTTAATGTATGGTTTCAAATTATTTCATTTACCTAAGTATATTTATTACAATTTCATTTTATACAAAATTAAAATAAAATGTTATAATACTAAAATTGTAAATTTTAAACTTATGTTTAAAAATAAAACTGGCACAAAATGATTTGTTCACCAACCATCTAATGTTGCTAGTCTGAACGCCTAATTAGTAATTAGCTATGTTAATTTTCTCATATAACAATCTTTCTTAAACAATTACCTTTTTAAACACATAGGCTGGTAGCACAAGCTCTGTTTTTGTCTGTTTTAAGAGCAGTGTTTTTGGGTGTTTTAGCTATCTCTAACTTGTTAAAATCGTGCTCTTAGAGCTCCCAAAAACAAAGCTTGTTCTACCAGCTTTGATTACAAAATTAATAATTTGCATCGGTTTTTAATAAATTTCTCATTAGACTTTCATACTATTAATATCTTCGGGCGGTATTATTCCTTCAGATCTTAAAATCATCTTTTTCAAGATCATCTTATCTTCATATTCATTTATTTACTATGGGTACAATATTCTTAAGACAATCTTAAAGTTAAGTTATGACTACCGCCACTAGTATCATGGCACCATAGTTCTTCTCTATTCCGAGTCATCAATAACAATAGTAGGAACAAGCATAGCACTATTCTCTTCTGCAGGAACGATAGCTTCATCAGCAGTTTCTCCAGCCTCCAAGTCCGGTGTGACAGTTGTGATGAGCGTCATATCCGTGGAGTTCTCACACTCGGGGTTGTTCCAGTCTTGGACGGAGCCGCTTCCCCACGCCATGAACACGATAGCGGTGATGAGGAGAACTGCTGAAGATGCTCCGAAGACCAGGCGCCACCAGCCTGCGAACTGGAAACAGAAGGGAGTGATAATAAAATTGGAGAGCGTAAGTTTCGTTTCTGTCAAAAAAAACTTGTGAAATTCAAAACGGTATTATTAAAATAGTTGCTATATTTATTTATTTATTGCTCTGCACAACAGGAACTCAATCCCAATTACAATAGCTTGCTATGGAATCCGAACCACTCAGATACGTATAATACATTAATAATAGTACGGTGGTGTGGATAGCGATACGGAATTCGAATCCGGAGATCCCGAGTTCGAATCGCACTCTAGCTAAAAATTATATGAACTATCACACTGCGGCTCGGTGAGTGCGGACCCTGTACTGTAATTGGGATTAAGTTCCTGTTGTACAGCGTAACATAAATAAATATGGGGTAGGTGGCTCAGTGGTATCGAGTCGGCCTGTGGATCTTGAGAACCATGGTTCGATCCCCACAGCCGACAAACAATTTTCACCAATTTAAAATCTATCCCTGTGGCTCCCCCTCTACTAATATATTTGGGGGTCGTGATTTGACGGCTGGTAACCGCACTTCACGTGAAAACATATATAACTTACCGCGATCTGCTTAGGCAGAGTGCCACACCCAGTGATGGGTAAAAGGCGTGATGATATATTTATTTATTTCAGATTCAACCGTATCTTTTGGATATAAGTTGAAGTGAAACGATTTGAACTCCCACTTTCTTGCTTATTAGTAAAGCCCGGATATTTAGGCTCTTAAAAACACTAAAATAAGCAGGCATATAGGCCGGTAATTACTCTAAAATAGGCGGGATTTTAGGCAGCATAAATGTAAATAATTTGTTTAAAAAAAATAAACGAATCCTTCTTCTAATATTGGAACTCGTATCTACTCTGTGTTAGAAAAAAATAATAATTTTAAACAAAAATTAACGCAATCTGAAAAATTATAATGTAGGGTTTTCATTTTATTAACTATTATGGAAATTCAAATTATGTAGTATACTTTAATTCACAAAATATTACGAGCAATTGCTCTATGAAATTTTCGGAAAGGGAAACGTTTTTTCTTTCGGCATTTTAAATTCACACACAAAAACTTGATTAAAGTAAGTACTTTAAATATAGGTTAGGTTGAAACACTTTGTTGAGTGCTGAATTAGTCAACGAAGTAGATGATAAACCATGTCTGCTCAATAAAAGTTAGAATAGGCAACAAAAATAGGCAAAATAGGCTGTATAAGGTAAAATAGGCACAATAACCAAAATATAGAAAAAATAGGCTCTAAGGCACGAAAAAAAAACCTTCCATTACACGTAAACATATTACCTATGTATAGAAAAACGAAATTGCCTAAAGTATATTAAAATTTGAATCTAGGCAATTGCCTAAAAATCCGGGCTTTACTTATTAGGTTTATGGGTGCACATAATGGATATTTTTTATTCGGAATGTAAACATTACTCTAAGATTCATCGATTTACAAATATATAATTTATGATAGATGTTTATCAAACATAGATACATAAAATATTCCATTTCATAAAAAATTGCTAATTTCTAATCAAAGAAAAGTGAAATCAATTAATAATATTAATAATAAATGTAAATTTAGATTTATTACTTCATTTGCACGGCACTGCAACATAGATTACATATTACAAAACAATAACAAATATCATTAAATTAATTTAATTTGTATATATTATCATGCATTAAAAAAGCAAATTATCTCTGTAAACACATTCATATTTTGTAATTATCTATAAAATCTTTAAATAATTAAAAGCTTAGAAGATACAATATAGAAATAATAATAACAATGACATTGATGTGAAAATAATTTGAAACTAATTATTTCCGTCATTCTGATACAGTTTGTGTATCTAAATCATTCAAACATGAAATGATTTGATCGCATGACTAGCTAAGAAAGAGGATTTAAGCCTAAGTCTTTGTGAGTTCTGGTCGGTAAGATTGCGATCTTGACATTTAGATTTTTTATTTCAAGGAAGCGGATTCACTTGGAATATCGTGCAGTAAATATTGAGTGAAGAGGAGACCTTACAAGCAGTCAAGTAGTTTTTGCCATACTTGTATCTTATGATACGCACCTACCAGCATTACGAAACACTATAATTAACTTGTAACATAGACCTACTTTCCTTCTGGTATTTTTATTTTTAAATAGAATCCTCTATGTAAACATGCACTTTATTTCATCTAACCTAACCTAACCTAACTCTAAACAAATATTGTTTAAATTTAAACTTTATTTATTACAGTTTATTTTCAACGCGACAATAAAATAATCTGTTGTTTGCAATTTGAGAAGCACCGGTAATAATAGTATATTATACAACGAAACTATAATAGCCATTATAGCGAGTTGTATACTATACTTTATATACGACTAACATATACGACTAATTGAATAAAAATTAGTCAATTTTTATATTATTTATTATCTATTAATTTTACATCTATTTACCTAATAAATTTACATCTAATTGAAATGAGTAAATGGAGTAAAAAGACCATAATGAAGATGATTTGTATTTTTCACCTAATTCAATCAAATATGCCAACAATATATTTTCTGAATACGAATTTGTCGTTATTTTAATACGCCAGTCCATAAAACTTTGGTATGCTTTGTCATAAAGATTTTTAGACTTTTGCGGTAATAAACCATATGTAGTAACATCAGCGATTTTCGTTATTTCTGGTGGTAGAGAAGATATAATGTCTTCTGTAATACTGTCCATTTTTTCAATTACAGTTAAACACAATAATTTAACACAATTTGCAAGACCGTTTTTGACAACTTCTCAACGATGATTTCGTTTTGTTTGTTTCCGATTCGTTAACAACAGTGAACTTAGCAACGAGCATGTTTAATTTAAATATGAGTCGCTATGGCAACACTGTTCCGATGGCACAATAAAACAATGATCCATGTTTTAAGCATTTTGATTGGTTCACGAGCGGGAATAATGACCATTATTCCCGACTCATTATTCCCGACTCATTATTCCCGGCGAGATTAATATGTAGCATTATATAGCAAAAAACGCATATATAATGATAATATTATTAGTTAGTCGTTTATAAATAAATTAATAAGTTATAAAGTAAGCGCCCATCCTTCTTTTTGTAGCATTAATCGTTATTTGTTTAATTTAATGTATATTAACTTCCTTAACAAAACAAAACAAACAACAAATTAAATCTCAGGGAAAGTAAGATTCGTCAGCTGCTCTAACCATCTACTCAATAACTATTATTAGTTCAAGCAAGATACCAAGAAGAAAGAAGTTATAAGAAGATTCTTACCGAACCATGAAGTCCTTCTGACACCACGTAATTAGCAGCTAGGAGGCCTGCAGCGCCAATCGTCTGACAAAGACCGAACACCGTGCCTACAAACACATACGCATTATTAAATACTCATCATAAATAGTTCATGTACTGTATACTGCATATTCCAGATAATTAAACACATAGAGTCGAATTTAGCACTCTTTACTAACGAAAGAAATATATATATATATCGAGTGTCTACTTTTTTTTCCGAACATAGGAAATTCAATGTTAAAATTTTGATTTAGTGATATCTCTTTACCTATTAATTTTAGAACAAAATTGTACTGAAGAAAGATGTTCAGAATGAAAAACTGTATCCATAGAGTATAAGTTTGTTGTTCAATTGTTTTTATGCCCGAGTTAGAAGCAAAAGAAAATACACGCTTTAAAGCAATTATCAGAGTGTCATGAGAAATAAAACAATAATTTGTTTGATGTGTCTGAGTGTCTGACATTATTTGACATATTGGATAAGAATTGGAAGCTTACTCTAATTTATTTATTTATTTATTTATTCGAGCATTTAATTTAATAATAAAATTAATTATAGCAACTATTATTTTCTTTTTTCTACATAATCTAGACAAATAAATACCTATTATTAAGTTATCTAATTTGTTTTATTTCTCATGGCACAATTGCTTTAAAGCGTGTATTTTCTTTTGCTTCTAACTCGGACATAAGAAACAATTGAACAACAAACTTATACTCTATGGATGCAGTTTTTCATTCCGAACATTTTTCTTCAGTACAATTTTGTTCTAAAATTAATAGGTAAAGATATATCGCTAAATCAATATTTTAACATTGAAATTCCTATGTTCGGAAAAAAAAGTAGACACCCGGTATATATATATATATATATATATATATATATATATATATATATATATATATATATAAATAATGATAAATTAACAAGAAAAAGATGTAAAAATATTTCCATGTTTATAGAAGACGGTCTCAAATTGCTCATTGGTCTAATTCTTAATGTTGCTGTTGTTGTAGTTGGAAGATGTGGCCTCAAGATAAAGAGAAATGTGCTAATGAAAGTGTAACAGACAAAGTAGAGAAATAAGTATAGTGTTCTGTGTAGATTTTTGTTGTTAATAATGTAATAAAATATTAATTATTAGGTTGGAATTTGAAATTAAAAAATTAGTAAGAGAAAATTCGTTAAAGGTTAATTTTTCTTGTAGATTATAGGTTTGTACTTTTAAAAGTTGCTTATTAAAGTAATGAGCTAGTGAGTAACTATAGTTATTTAGGCTAAATTTGAATATGAATAAAATAACAATAGGGTAGAGGTGAGAAAATTTGCTAATTTCATTCTCATACAAATTGAATTACGAGGCCTTAATTAGCATTACGTTAAGTTAGTGACCTTAGGATTTCGCTTTCATTAAACCTTTCATTGTTTAGAGTTTTACAAACCTATTTACTTATTGCACTATATATTTCATATATAAAATATAATATAAATATATCACCACACCTTATCCACTACTAGGTATGGCACTCTACTAAAGCAGATCTTGGTAAATGATATACTTTCACATATGAACTTCGTATTCCCTCTGTGAAGATGTTAGTGGATAAAGTGTCCCAGTGGTATTAAAAAAATGTATCATCATATTTTTTATTTATTTATTTATTTATGTTGCTCTGTACAACAGGAACTTAATCCCAATTACAGTACAGGATCCGCACTCACCGAGCCGCAGTGTAGTAGTTTATATAATGTTTAGCTTGAATGAGATTCGAACTCGGGATCTTCGGATTCGAATTCCGTATTGCTATCCACACCACCGTACTGACAGACATATATATCCATTACTGGGCGTTACACTCCGCCGTAGCAGATCTTAATAAGTGATATATTTTTACATATGAAGTGCGTTTACCAGCTGTTAACCTCCCCCCCCCCCAACCAGCGAAGATGTTAGTGGATGGTGAGCCGTAGTAGTAATTTAAAAAATAAATAAATATATCATCACTGGATGTGGCATTCTGCCATAGCAGATTTCGGTAACTAATATATTTATACGCGTGAAGTGTCGTCAAGTCACGACCCCAAAGATGATAATGGAGGGGGAGCCACAGAAGTAATTTCATTGTGGTCATATTAATGTATTGAAACTTAGTTTATCAATTGTGGAAATCGAACTACAGTATTCAAATACAAACGGGTTGTAATTGAGCGATCTAGTGAGCGAAAGATAATTTAGAAATTTAAATATAGTTATGGGGTAGGTGGCTCAGTGGTATCGAGTCGACATGTGGATCTTGAGAACCCTGGTTCGATCCCTACAGCCGACAAACAATTTTCACCAATTTAAATCTACCCATGTGGCATCCCCTCCACTAATATCTTTGGGGATCGTGATTTGACGACTGGTAACCGCACTTCACGCGAAAAAATAAGAGAGATCTGCTTAGGCGGAGTGCCACACCCAGTAATGGGTAAAAGACGTGATGATATATTTATTTTTAAATATAATTGACAAAAATTGTTCTACTAGGTACTATATTCAAAACTATAGTCAGTTGAGTTTGAAATTGAATAACTCCTTAAAATAGTTGTCAAAATATTTAGTAACTTGAAAAAGTTTCGAGGACACTTTAATAAATCTTCGGAAACACACATATACCACAGTTTGAAGAACGCTCATCCATAGAATGATCATAGAAAATAATTAACAAAGTAAGGCAAATATTTCCAAACCACTAATTTCCAGTTTCAACCCTTATTTCAAACCTCGCGCCAGCAATACAAACATATCGATCCTTTCCACCCCAGACACAAACCATTCTCACCAGCATAATTCGGTGCAATATCCGCCGCACTGGCATACACCCCGGCAGGTGTCGCCCCCGTGAGCAACAAAGCCGCTGTGTAAAGTGCAGCGGGGGCGGCGGGGTCGCACCCCGTGTAGCCAAGAACGAACAGAAGCGTGGCGGGAAGAAAGTGCGACACGTAGACGAACAGCTTCCTTGCAGTGGTGCTGGATACCAGGCCCGAGCTGCGGATGTGGTCCACGGTATAGCCGAAGAGGAGAGCGGATAGGAAGTGGCCTATGTGGGGGAGTGATGCCAGCACGTGCTCCTGAAGAGAGAAAGAATTATTAATCTTAAAGTAACATTTGAGGGAGTCCACAAGATATTAATTTTTCTTGACATATTACCACAGGCTGTACAGACTTACAATACATATATGTAGGTTCAATGTGTACATCAAATAACAGCGTATTTATTTTTACCATTAAAATGAATTTCCTTTTTACAGTACAGTAATTAGAATCAATTTCCTGTTGTGCAGTGCAATAATAGTAGTTTATGTAATAAGTACATAATTTGGGTCTTTATTGGACTAGCAGAATTTTATGGCAGAGCGAGCGCAGGGCTAATAAATAAGGCGAGTCTATAAAGTCCGATTATGTACGAGTTGCATACAACGTTTTATGTTCGACTGCATGGAGAATATTTTCTCTTAAAATATGATTATGTCAATACCTATATTTAAAACATTTAATTGCATCTCAAAGTGTACTTCGTTGTTATGCATTTGTTGCTTTATTTATCAAATTGTCAAAGTGAAAAAAGTGTTGAGATGGATGAAGACATTGAAGACGTTCCAAAAGAAATAAAAGATCTTGCATGTAATGCAAGAGAATGTCTATTACCAACGAAATTGAAACAATTGTATGAAGACACATATAATACATACAGAAAATGGTGTTTAAATATGAAAATAAATAAAACAACCGAAGATTGTATCCTGGCATACTTTAATAGTTTTTTACTTAATTAATTATAATTTCATTCTAATAAAATGTTTTAAATTATATCTACTATTTCTTTTGAATTTTGTTTTAATGTGACATTGACATCAATCCAATTTTGAATTTTTATCGTACTAGTCCAATAAAGTACCCGATTATGGACAGTAAACAGTGTCGTAAAACAAGGTAATATGATGCAGTCGCACATAAATAAATAAATAAATAATTATATTTGATAAAAAATAAATAGTTCATCTTGTTGACTTACATGAGCAATGGAGAACCCATAGACAAGCTTCAGGTACTTGGTGACTCCTAGCATGAGGGTGGCATCGGCCCACTGGCTACCCACCACTGCAATACCGCATGCCCAGGCTGGCCCAGACAGAAGCAAGCGACGCCATGGCAAATTGCGATGCTCCTATAATAAGTACACAGTGCACCAGGTCACTAGCATATCATAATCATGAAATAAATAAAAAATGCTGCATACTATAAAAAATACTTTAAATAAAAGATACAGAATATGTAGATATGAATAATTTTCTTTATTATGGGGTAGATGGCTCAGTGGTATCGAGTCGGTCTGTGAATCTTGAGAACCCTGGTTCGATCCCCACAGCCGACAAACAATTTTCACTAATTTCAAATCTACCCCTGTGCTCCCCCTCCACTAACATCTTTGAGGGACGTGATTTGACGGCTGGTAACCGCACTTTCCGAGATCTGCTACAGAAGAGTGCCACCCCAATGATGGGTAAAAAGCGTGATGATATATTTATTTATTTTATAAATAAATAAAAAATTCCAATATCTTGAAAATTTAAAATTAATGTAAAAGTCCTTGACGGTGTTTTTGTCTATCAAGAACAAGTAAAGATCAGTATCTCTCATTTTAATTTCGCAAATTTAATGTTCTTTGTCATTTACTCCAGTTTGCAATTTATTTTCGGCGGTTTTCAACAAATTTCGTAAATTATTTCACAAAGTAATTAACTGTAGAGACAAGACACTAAACTGGTGGGAATATATAAAATTGTCCTTGAATTATTTTTGTGTAAGTTTGGATAAGTGTTCTTTAATTCTTTTTAGTTTGTGGACAATTTTCTAATTTTAAAGTGTCGCTTAGCAAAAAGTAAAAATTAGTTTGGAATAAAGTTGACAGAGAAATAAACAGACCGTGCTGATATTAGTCTAACGATAGGTCTACATCTTCATGCAAGGACGATTAAATTCTAGAACGAATCTCACTAATTATGACTGCGAGGACATTAAATTCGTTTAATACGCACCCAGCTTTTTATTAACAATAATTTCTACAGAAACTAAAGAGTAAAATTGACGATGATATTGTATAAATATTATTTAGATTCTGAGGACTTGAATATTATAAAATATAATATATAGGATGTTTCACAACTTACAGCAAAAAATTAAAGGATATAATCTGTACGACGTGCTGATCATGAAACAAAAAGATTTTTTTTTAAATCGCAAAACTATTTTCCATGTTTCCCAGTCCAAAATTTTTCATTGCCACTGCCACTATTATAAATAACTGCTAATAATTGAATTGTGTAATTATTCATTCGTAGTTGATACCTACTTCATTGTTTGTGTTTAATAGGAAAGCGAATCCAGTGCAGTACTACAAAAAATGTTTTAGGTTAACAACCCTTAATTTTGCGATTTAAAGAAATATTTTTGTGTCATGATCAGCACGTCGTACAGAATATAGCCTTTAATTTTTTGCTCTAAGTTGTGATCCCCACAGCCGACAAACAATTTTCACCAAATTAAATCTACCCCTGTGGCTCCCCCTCCACTAACATCTTTGGGGGCCGTGATCTGACGGCTGGTAATTGCACTTCACGCGAATAAATATATCACTTACCGAGTTCTGCTTCGGTGGAATGCCACACCCAATAATAGGTAAATGGCGTGATGATATATTTATTAATTTATTTAGTAAAGAAAATAGAAGAATGTATGAACATCTAATTATAGAGTTTTAATAAAATTAACACTTAATTTCCCAAGTAAATACTCGTAAAATAAGACTATCAACTATCAGGGACGAATCTTATTTTCTTGCAACTTCTTTTGCTGTTTTCCTATAAAAGAGATTGTATGTTTTGTGCAAAAAATAGAAAAAATGTAAAAGCATTCAACATAAATGTGTGCATCTGTGCATCCTACATGTTTGTGGCATGACGTGTATTATCTAGCTCGTTCTACATAAATTATAAATAAAGACAAATTCATTATAAAATATGCACTTGTAACATATTGCTGAATACAGAATGATTAAAATTACATATTCATTAGATAATAGTCGCAGTTCATTTACCACTAAACGTATTTATATTAGTTGAAATAAAAACCATGTAACTAACTGAAGTGAACAAACTGATTGACCTAGAAAGATAGATTATTTCAAGCTAAATCTTAAACAAGCAAGAAAAGAAGTTGAAATGAGGGGGAGAAAGTTATGCTTTTTATTCCTAGGGATGGAAAGTAAAGGCATATCCATCCAACTGGAAAACAACAGTATGATTTGATATCTAGGTAATGAATCCTTCCTAGGATTTCCTGCAAAATCTTAAGCATTAGCTGTTTTTGATTCGATTTACAGGATGCAAGGATTAACCCCCGGAACAAGATTATTTCAAGCTAAATCTTAAACAAGCAAGAAAATAAGTTGAAATGAGGGGAAGAAAGTTATGCTTTTTATTCCTAGGGATGGAAAGTAGAAGCACATCCATGGCAACTGGAAAACAACAGTATGATTTTAATATCTAGGTAATGAATCCATCCTGGGATTTCCTGAGAGCAAAATCTTAAGCAATAGCTGTTTTTGATTCGATTTACAGGATTCAAGGATTAACCCCCGGAACAAGATTGATGAGCACAATAGGAATTATTTGGAATGAAATATTAACAATGAGTGCTAAAAATATATGTCCACATTGAATGCTTATCGTAAATTTTCTGATGTTTTGTATTTTAAAAAAACTTATTTAAAAAATCAAAACGTATGTATTAAATATTTATATTTTGTTTGATTACTTGATTAAAACAATAAATTTATTTTTGTTTAATTTATTTAATAAAAAGAATGTTTTTGTTTTCTAAATAAATAAATATATCATCACGCCTTTTACCCATTACTGGGTGTAGCACTCTGCCTAAGCATATCTCGGTAAGTGATATATTTTTCACGTAAAGTACGGTTACCAGCTATCAAATCACGGCCCCCAAAGATATTAGATATTTATATAAATATATTTGTTTTCTACTAAGATATAATATTTTTTGTTCAATATTAACAATCAAATTGCTGTATAACATAAAAGGCTGAATATTAAAATACAATTTCTCGGCTCCCAAGATTGGGGAAATGTTCGGAAACAGCACCCATTATATCCAGGTGACATCGACCAATCTCATCCAAATATCTAGTTTATTTCTTTAAAAATTAAATAAAATAGTATATTTATTTTATTATATTTAATATACTAAAATTTCCATATGAAGAAAATTTTTCTATTTCTTATAATAAAAAAGTTAAGGGGGGAGGGGGGGTTCGTCTTCGCAGAATCACCCTGTATATATAACAAAGGCTGAATATTAAAATAAAATTTTCTCGGCTCCCAAGATTGAGAAAATCTTCGGGAACAGCACCCAGCATATTCAGGTGACATCTATCAATCTTATACAAATTTCTAATTTATTTCTAAAATAAATAAATAAATAATTTATTTCTGCAAGGGTAAAACATTATGTATACATCATGAAGAAAGTGTCGTTCTTCCCTCTAGTGATTTATATCCTTCGCATTCGTTCAAGAAATAAAATGGTAGCTTTGGGAAGAAATGTCTCATTTTCTTTCCATGATATACGAGACATATCATTCTTTTTTTCTTTATTGTTCAAAGTTATTGTCATTTATTAATCACAAATTTATAATTTTTAAAACTGTAAATTAATGAAGTTTTATGTGACCGGAATGTAATAACAAGCAAAATACGAAACAGATAAATCAGTTTTGATTTTCATCCAAAAGTCATAAATTTGAATTATTCGAAGCTGTAATTTTTCATTTCCAAATATCAGATGTTCGTGGTATTATTCCAATGGAATTTTTCCCTGGATTTCAAATCATTTCATATAAAAAATATTACTCATAATTTTTCAAAAATGAATCAATACATAAGTTATAAGTTCACAACACTTTTACAATGAATATATCTAGAAATAATTGCTATCAGATGCACCAAAATACGTAGGCAGCAAGAATTGAAATGACAACCTACTAACTGAACTGAACTTATGTTTTAATCATGTGTACTAAAATTGTTTTATGAATATACTAACTAGTTTAAAGTTCATTGTAAATTGTAGGTCGAAACTACCTCAACCGCACTGGAAGCAAATATCTCAATTTTTACTATTTATTTATTTATTTATTTATTTATGTTACTCTGAACAACAGGAATTTAATCCCAATTACAGTACAGGGTCCGCACTCACCGAGCCGCAGTGTGGTAGTTCATATAATTTTTAGCTTGAGTGAGATTCGAACTCGGGATCTCCGGATTCGAATTCCATATTGCTATCCACACCACCGTACTGACGGACTATATTGGTGAAATAGTTTTATGTTAATGAAATTCAGGATGAAAGTTTGCAGAATGACATAGGATATATAGAGGGTGTTTCACAACTTAGAGCAAAAAATTAAAGGGTATATTCTGTACGACGTGCTGATCATGAAACAAAAATAATTTTTTTTAAATTCGAAATATTAAGGGTTATTAACCTAAAATATTTTTTGTAGTACTGCACTGGATTCGCTTTCCTACTAAACACAAACAATGAAGTAGGTATCAACTACGAAAGAATAATTACACAATTCAATTATTAGCAGTTATTTATAATAGAATTTTATTTAATTAATAACTTTAACATAATCATCCACCCAGTGGCAGTGGCAACGAAAAATTTTGGACTGAGAAACATCGAAAATAGTTTTGCGATTAAAAAAAAAAACTATTTTTGTTTCATGATCAGCACGTCGTACATAATATACCCTTTAATTTTTTGCTCTAAGTTGTGAAACACCCTGTATACTTGTAATTGAAGGTGTGTTGCGTGAACTAAAGATATGACGAGCTTGTAAAAAATTAATTATAAATATGAATAAAATTGTGTATTTGAAAACCCGGGTTCTGTTCCCACAGCCGACAAACAATTTTCACCACATTAAAACTAACCCTGTGGCTCCCCCTCCACGAACATCTTTGGGGGCCGTGATATGACAGCTTGTACCGCACTTCACTTACCGAGTTCTGCTACGGAAAAGTGTCACACCCAGTAATGGGAAAAGACGTGATGATATATTTATTTTACATTTTATTTATAATGAAGTAAACTGTTGAAACAAATGTATGTCGGCGACACAATAGTATTATTTGAAATTAGTGATATTTAGGTGACACCTGTCTAGAGAATCATAAATCTTAATTAAAGTTTAATTTATTTCTGAAAACTTTAGTTTCTGATAGGATGATAACAAAATTATCTAACTCAGGAAGAAAGTAACATTCTTCCTGCAGGTACTTTATTGAGGGTGAGAGGTTCCGTGGTTGATTGATGAATAAATTGTTGGATATGATTGTAAATATGTTGCTTGAACGAAATATAAGACAAGAATAAGATTGGTTCTACAATGAATAAATGTTCAAAAATATTTTAATAGTACGAGCGAATCCATCTGATGAAACAAAAGATGATGAATCTTTCACTTACGTCTCTAATGGGTCTGATGGGCGACAGTTCCTCCTCGACGAACCTCCACCAAAGTACATACCAGGCGACGGCTAAAGCGCAACAGCTGTAGGAAAGAGAGTCTCGACCTAGTGCACGCACCAGCGGTGTACCCAGCAGACCGGCGACGGCGTACCCCAGGTTCACTGCTGTGTAGCACGACACGAACCCGGAGACAGAGAGGGGCTTGAACCAGGTGACAGCGAGCATGTGGGCTGCTGGCCAGGTGCAACCCTGAGAAAGAAAGAAATCATGGAGAACGTCTCTCAAAGGGTAGTTGTTAACCTCAACTTATATCCAACAAAAATACAATTTTGAGTAATTATTATTCTGCTATAAGTTTCTGTAATTGGGATTAAGTTCCTATTGTGTAGAGTAGCAAATAAATAAATTAATACCAAATATTAAAAAATAAAATTTTTGTAAATGCTTGCTTTAGGCAATTATGTCTAACATAATTTAAAAGATCATTTCGAATTGTCCTCACAACCTGTCTTAATTTATATTTGCAGTACGGTAGTGTGGTTAGCATTATTGGAATTAATTTCCTGTTGTACAGAGTAACATAAATACATAAATTATATACCAGGCTAATGATTGGTTCTATGCTCAATTCTAATAAATTAAATACATATAAATTTGGATATTTAAACCCCTTAGAACTTACCAAATGAACTGTTTATCAAAAAAAAATTAAATTGATTGGATTTAATAGTTTTATATCTACAATAATATATTTTAGTTAATTTTTCTTACCACACTCATGCCTTGTACGATCCTGAGTGCCACGTGATAAGGGCTCAACCAGGCTGCAGGTACCAGGAGGGCTACGACACCGGTGCCCAATACCCCATAGCCAAACAACGTCTCGGCACCGGCACGAGCAGCTACCCGACTTGCTGCTAGAGGCGATACCAACGTACCCCACATGAACGCCTCTCGTAGGACGGACTCTGTTTCGTCTGTGCGCGTCATCGGAATCTGCAAGATAGAAAAAAAAAACAAGTTATTAAAATTCACATTCAATCAGAAATAAATATATCATCACGCCTTATAACCATTACTGGGTGTGGCACTCTGCCGTAATAGATCTCGGTAAATGATACATTTCTTCGCGTGAAATTAGGTTACCAACCATCAAATCACAATCCTCTAAGATGTTCGTGGAGAGAGAGCCACATGGGTAGTTTTAATGTGGTGAAAATTGTTTGTCCCCGTTAATCAGATTAATAGTTTCTTGTCAATCATCTTTTCAAAATTAATATCTTAAAGACCTTCCGAGATTCTTATTTTTCTAAGGAAAATTCTGAATCATTTGCAAGATACCGTCTTTTTGAAAAGAAAATTCCGAATCTTTTTCAACCATTTGTCTTTTCATTTATAAACAACCATATTAAAAAATAGCTATATTCTGTACAATAGTCATTAACAAATTATAAGTATACCATTAATACATGTCCAACGCAATTTCGTTGAGCTTTCTACTCCATAAAAGCACTTTAATATCTTCAGAAAAGATTGAAATATTATTAGCTTCTCATAAATATTATTCCGTTAGATTTCTGCTAGATATTAATTTCAATAAAAAAAAATGGGTACTCGTAAAGTGTTGCTAATAAACTTTTTCATTTATAATATTAAGTGTCAGAAAAACAAAAAGTTAGTAAAGAAATAAAAAACTAATTAAAAAATTCTCTAGTGAAAGTTTGTAAATTTCTTATTGATTTCCTGTCAAGAAAAGTTCCCCGTGCGATTAAATAAAGCAACATTTTTAAAACATTAATATTCACATTTCGTCAGCAAGATATAAAATAGAAACACTCCCCCTGTGTTGATATAACTTTTGTTTCTACATAATAATCTAAAAACTTTTGACAGTGAAAAATATATGAGAGTGATAACTTTAGGAATAATTGGATGGATACTTGAAAATAAGATGAGACTAAATTGTATAGGTAACAGAAATTATGACTGTGGATAGTGTGTCACTGTTTGTTGAAGATTAATTGCAGGATGAATCAAATGAATAAATAACATAGGGAAAAACCTTTCAGAATTTATATATATAAATAAAAGGGGCTTCTGGTTTAAATTCTGTATATATTTAAAATTCAAATTTACTGAATTCTGTTAAAGATATAATCCCGTTACAATCGTCTGGTATTTACAAAACTCCATGCGAATGTGGCAAAGCCAGGCCCGACGAGAGGGGGGCTAGGGGGGGTAAAATACCCAGGGCCCGTGGAATTCAAAGGGCCCGGATGTGATGCTATTTTATAAATTGCTTTTATTTTTCTACTATTTCACCAATTTTTTATATTCTTTACTAAAACATGTATAACGAAATGTCTGATACACGTTTTCAACAATTTATTACATTGTATAAAGTACTAAATGACGAAATGCTTGATCAAGGGCCCCAGTTGCAAATTTTAAATAAATTTATACACTATTCAAAAGTACATTATTACATTGTTGCATTTTTGTTTCTTATATTACTACATTGTATACAACACACATAGGTAAAGACTCTATACATTTGTGCGTAGTGCTGTTTTGGTATCCCCTGCATTTATCGAATATGCAACTAGATATTAGATAGTCATACAGTGAGTATACAATACACATCGCTGCACCAATTAACTCAGAATTTTGTATTTAATTTTATTTATATTGTTATAACTTTATTTAGATATTAATAATTCTTATTGTTGTCATACATACCGGGTGGTGCTCGGTGAGTGCGAACATAGGAATTTAACATGGGATATTAGTTTTATGCAATTTCCTGCTCTCCTGTACATTTTACGGAAAAAACTGTAGAGGGAAGATTTGTTCAGAATTAAAAGTTACCCATGAAACTGTTTTTACATGTTTTATTAAGTTTTTGGTTTAGCCGTAACATTAAAAATAAATTTCGAAATTTCTGTTACTTTGTAGTAATAGCCATGACTTTTCTTTTATTTTTATGACAAATGCGTTAAATGTCAATTTTTGATGTTTATTAAAGTTAATCTTATAATTTAAATTAAATTAAAAAAATCACATTTTTTATTCTTTGAACAAAGTTTTATTTTCATATTTAATAATAAATCAGTTTCAAGTTTATCAACAATTTCAATTTTTTTTAAAAATTTTAAATTACAATAATTTAATGTGAAATAATAAGTAATAATTGTAACAATATTATTTAATATACCTACATAAAAAAATAAAGAAATTACAATAAATGTTCAAACAAGCCACCATTTTCAGCAAGACAATAACCAAGTCTATTGTACAACGAAGTTCTAACATTGGCTAATTGCCTGTCAGTAATATTATCACATTCTTCGAATATAGCTTGTCTTAGTAAATCTAAATTTTCGTAGTGTAGAGTAAATTTTACTTTTAAGATGCCCCCACAAAAAAAAATCGCAAGGAGCTAGGTCCGGAGATCTTGCAGGCCAATTTATTCCACCACCACGACCAATCCACCGATTAGGAAAAACCAAATCTAAATATTCCCGCACATTTATTCCATAATGAGCCGGGCACCCATCCTGCTGGAACCAAATATCCTCATCTACTGCAGCTGCCTCATCCAATGCAGGACCTATATGATTTTGCAGAAGTTCTAAATACATATCAGAATTTAAATTTCCCATAATTTCAAATGGTATAATCCTGTTCTTAAAAATTCCAACCCAAATATTAATTTTCTCAGGATATTGGGTACCTGTACACACAGTTAAATGATAATTTTCTGTGGTCCACATACGAGTATTCTGAACATTTGGTTCATTATTTAAAGTAAATGTACATTCATCTGTAAAACAAATCGACGAAATAAAGTGCTGGTCCCGATTTGCCTTTTCTTGCATAATTTCACAAAATGTACTTCTAGTTTCAAAATCAGCCAAAAGAAGTTCTTGATGTGTTTGAAATTTGTAAGATTTATATCCATGTGTTTTTAAAATTCTCAGAACTGTTGAATGATGCAAACCACATTCAGAAGCAATATTTCTTATGCTGTACCTTGAATTTTGAGATATCATAGCCAATACCAATTCTTCATTCACTTCGTTATGACGTATTCTGTTATTATTATTATTGCCTTCATTACCATCGGTCACAGCTACACTAGCTGTACTCTCAAATTTTGTAACCAGTTTTGAAATTGTTGATACACTTGGAATTGGTTTATCTTCATATTTAATTGAAAATAAATCCCGCACCCTCCTATAACTATTTCCTCCATAATAATTTTTAATAATGAAGACACGTTCTTCGTTTGAATAAACATTCATTTTATAGCTTACACAAAGATTTAATTTAAATTATAAGATTAACTTTAATAAACATCAAAAATTGACATTTAACGCATTTGTCATAAAAATAAAAGAAAAGTCATGGCTATTGCTACAAAGTAACAGAAATTTCGAAATTTATTTTTAATGTTACGGCTAAACCAAAAACTTAATAAAACATGTAAAAACAGTTTCATGGGTAACTTTTAATTCTGAACAAATCTTCCCTCTACAGTTTTTTCCGTAAAATGTACAGGAGAGCAGGAAATTGCATAAAACTAATATCCCATGTTAAATTCCTATGTTCGCACTCACCGAGCACCACCCGGTATATTTATAAATATATTTTTTTTGTATCTTATATATAATTAATAAATATTCAAAGTTAAAGGGGCCCCGATTTTTTTTCCTGGGGCCCGCTTTTCCTCTCGGCGCCCCTGGGCAAAGCATACATTGGTCAAACAGGTAGAACTGTTCATACAAGATTATCAGATCACAAGAGAGCCATTCGTCTAAATTATCAAAATAAATCTTCAATTGCTCATCAATGCATTAGAATTTTTACATAAAATTAACTTTGAAGAAACCAAAATTTTAGCGAGACCTACAAGTATCACCGGAAGACTTATAAGAGAAGCAATTGAAATTTGTAAGGAGGAAAATAATATTAACAATTGTGATGGTTTGGAATTAAATAAGGCTTGGCTTCCATTGATTCACAATTTATAATTTTTTAAATTACATATTTTTGTCTTTTTATTTGTCATTTTTATTTATATATCATTTGTTTATTTTTATGTCATTTGTGTTATTTTATTTGTATTTCTGTCCTGATGAAGGTATTTGTTTAAAGTACCGAAACGTCGAGTTTTTGTATTTTAAATATATACAGAATTTAAACCAGAAGCCCCTTTTATTTAAATGAATAAATGTTCAATGAATGTTTCAAGAGTATCTTCCTTACCTCAATATGGGGTAGACTAAGTACCACGTGCACCTGGCGCTCATCCCCTTTGTCAGTGATATTAAGATGTCCTGGATCACTAGGCTGGCAATACCTGGTGATGTAGCTGGTGTTCTCCACATAGTCAGCAAACTCTGCAGCGGAGATCGGCGACGGGTGGTTGGCTAGCAATGCCACGGTGGCTGATTGCTCTACCACACCGCATAAGACGAACCCGGTGGTCACGAAGACTGTCAGAAGTTGACGAGACCCAATTTTGTCTAGAAGAAAATTATTATTCAAACTAGGTCCCATGAGATGTTAGGGTATCTGAAGACCCTTCTGGGCTTTAGATTAATTATTATTAACAACCCCCTTTTCATAAATTCTTCCCTCAGTTAAAAAAAACCATAGGAAAGAAACTAAATGTGTATAAACACATCCATGACAAGTAGAAAATAGTGGTATGATTTGATGTTAATTCAGGTGACATCCGTTCAGATTTTAATTTATTTCTGTAAATTTTACGTTCTGATAAGAAATGAAAAAATATACAGGATGATTCTGCGAAGACGAACCCCCCATAACTTTTTTATTATAAGAAATAGAAAAGTTTTCTTCATAAAAGTTGATAGTCGTATCATGTAAACCTGACTTTAGAAAAAAATTCTATATGTGCCATAAAATAGTATATTTAATATACTAAAACTTCCATATGAAGAAAATGTTTCTATTTCTTATAATAAAAAAGTTAAGGGGGGATTCGTCTTCGCAGAATCACCCTGCATGTATATCTCGAAAAAAGCGTGCCATTATTATTATTATATTAGTATTATTTTTGCATCTTAAAATCATTTTTAAACGTTTAATAATAGAAAATATACAATGACAAATATTTAAGATAAAAAGAATACTATTAATAACTTTACAATCTGGGGCCCCCAAAAATGTTGGGCCCCTAGTATTTATCTATTTTGTTTAGGATTAAAGACGGTCATGTAAGCAGATCTGTAACGCATATTGTGGAATGATGCTAAAATATTTTATTTATATGACTTTACTTACACTAGAGAGATGTTGATGTATATTTTTAAGGTTCCAAAATGAATAAAATTGTTGTATAAATTAAATCAGTTTTGTTCTGACGTAGATAATATATCTACGATTATTTGAATTTGATCTTAATAAAAAAAAACTATTTTCTTTCCTGTTTATTTTTATTTGCTTATTTAAATATCTTTAAAACCTGTTTGATAATGTCAAAGTTTATGTGAGTACAAACAAAAGTCTGTGCATATTAAATAGACAAGAACTGAAATATGTTTCTTACCTTTAACTTCTTTGGCAGCTTTCTGAACTTGAAAGCTGCCTCTTTTAAGTGTTCCTAAACTGGGCGACATCACAATTCACAAACTATACTAAACAACACAAATCTATAATGCCACTCCAGTCAATAAAAATAAAAAACATATCGACAATATTACAAATTATTTCACTTAGTTTCATGTGGTAATTTTAACAGTTACGAATACCGGACGACAAGTTGTTCTTGTACTTAACACTGAACTGGTAACTGGTCATTGTGTTGATATAATAATTGAAGATGAGTGGATCCGTCGAGAACCGAACACCTACGGACAGACGGTTCATGCCAATTTGTACAATTTAATAAATTTAATCTTTAAGAAAGAAAATAACGTGGTATGTTTATGCCGAGGCATTGCCAGTGAAAGATGTGGGTATCTAAGATATGTATTTATCAGTAATTTGATTATCTTTATTTTTAAAATGATAAGATAAATTTAAAGATTCAATTTCATTAGTTCTCGTACTATTTAAAACAACTACATTATATGTACAAGAAAATTATGGTATACAGGTTTATAATGTAATATATAAATATTTATAAAATAAAACATTTTCCTTGAAATAAATATTGTATAATGTCGTTTCTTGGCGGTCAATATTCGAAATATATCATGAAGAAGAAGTCTTGGAGCAGCTTGTTGCTGTTGATGCACTGCGCTTGCGTGTCTATCTGTTTATGTTCTGTCTTCTGTGTAGTTCAAAATGACGTTTTGAGTGGTAACTGTTTTATTTAGTTTTGTGTTAATTATAAGTTGTAGTGTTAGTGTTTTAATTGACTATGAATTGCTTAGACTTTGTGTGATTATTAAATTCGGTAAGTTATATCGTTGAATGAACTTTACTGTGTACAGGTTTTAAGGTTATCTTTCGATTTCAGATTTTTGTTTAAATTTGCAACATTCCTGTGATATCCTAACGATGGCATCGAAACTGTAAGTTTATCTATCATTTATTATTATATTATAAGAGTTTATTTATATGATTTCATACAAAATTATCCCTGAATACATAACTTTGTATAAGGTATTATGAGCTTGTAGGAAAGTAGGTATAAAACTAGAATGATTACAGCAACTTTTATTGTATTTTTACAACATACTTATAACAGATATAAATACATATTATGACATATAAATCAAGTTTGAAAATGACTGTTAAAAACAAATATTTGTGTCTATAGTTTCAAACTGAACAGTAAACAATACAACGATTAAGTGACTTTAGGACATAATTTCGTTATTACATGTAAAAAACTAGATTTAATACAAACATAATCAAATTCAAAATGCTCTGGGACTATTAAACTTGTTAAATTGAAACTAGAACCATTTATAATCAAATTAGAACCGTTACTATGTGTCAGATTACTGATATTATGATAACTTAAAAACTTCTCAGTAAAATAGTTATCAATCATTTTCCAAATACTAACACTATACTGTAAAATAATAACAAACAAAAACAAACTTCTTAACAGTAACCCAATCATGTCTAAAAATAATCTTCTCCTGTTGCTATTTCATAAACAACGTTAAATGCGGCCTCCAGATGTGGCCAGGTCATACTTAGAAACACAATCAAAGAGTTGCAGATGACGAAGAGCTTCATAAGTTCCACGCCATCTCCAGATCGTAACCAACCGGAGAATGTAGAGTCTTCGGTCTCGCTGTCGTAACCTGGTGGTTGAGATGGTTCGACGCTAGGCTCTGGAGATGGCTTCGGCTTTTTTGATTTTGGGGTTTTTTTCATTATATTTTTAACGCTGAAATTAAGACAAATATAAAAATAAGAGTAAAATATATTTAATATGTCTTGATGACGTCAGAATGATTTAGTATTTTCTGTCTTCCTTAATTTCGTCATTATTGTTCAACCTTGAGTATTATACACGCAATATGGCTGAATGATAATTCTGAATGATTAATTAAAAATATTATTTTGTAACTGTAGCTCTCTTGGGAAAGCAATACAAATAATTTAATTTATTTGGCAATACTACTGTTTTCTACTAATTAATTAAATATATATATTCTCACGTCATTTATCCATATTTTATTTTATAAATTTGACAGTTAAAACATTCGGTGTGGTCTCTAAGAATATACTGAGTGACTGTTTTTTTGGTTATATTTCATTTTCCTATTAATTTTAGAATAAAACTGTAGAAAACATATATGTTCAGACTTAAAAACTACATTAAATGAGTCCAAATTTATTGATATAATTCATTCCTGTCAAGATATAAATGTAAATTAAAGTTGTCATATTTAAACTGTTTATAGATTGCCATGAGAAATAAAGGAAATAATTGGACAGTTCTGTCAACACAAGCATTAAAATTGTTTCATTTATTTTGCATGGCACTCTGTAAACAGTTTAAAAATGCCAATTTTAATTTACGTCCATCTCGTGACAGAAACGTATTATATCAATAAATTTGAATCCATTGAAGGCTGTTTTTAACTCTGAACATGTTTTATATTTACACTTTTGTTCTAAAATAAATAGGGAAGAAACAATCATCAAACGAAAATTTTGTCATTGTTTTTCCTAGAGCGTGAGTCTATTTTAACGTGGAACATAGGATTTGCCATATCTATTGTTTCGAATTTCACAGCAATTTATCAGAGTGTTCATTTTAAAATGAAAGATAGCAAGCAAAATATTTTGATCGTACTATTATATTCAACGATAAAAAAAATTATAATAAATTATTTCCTCCATTCACAGCCAAACAAAACCCTAGTGCGGTTACCAGCCGTAAAATGTTAGTGGAGGGGGGCCACAGGGATAGTTTTAACGTGGTCAAAATTGTTTGTCGACTGTGGGAATCGATCCCGGGTTTTCAAATTCACAGGCCGAGTCGATACCACTGAGCCACTACCTCATAAAACTCATTCATAACATTATTTATTTAGGCAGCTGTAATACTTCCAGGCACTTTTTGAATATGAATTTTTATTTCTTCTAAATTTAAAACGTTGCTAGTGTATGCTTTATATATAAAAAACATATCCCGAGTGATGCTAGATCGGAGGACCTAGCAGGCCATTCGATATCTCCATCGTTCGGTTTAAACAATAAAAATGGGGTAGGTGGCTCAGTGGTATCGAGTCGGCCTGTGGATATTGAAAACCTTGGTTCGATTCTCACAACCAAATTAAATCTACCCCTGTGGCTCCCCCTCCACTAATATCTTTGGGGGCCGTGATTTGACGGCTGGTAACCGCACTTCACGCGAAGAAATATATCACCTACCGAGATCTGCTAGCACAGAGTGCCACACCCGGTAATGGGTAAAAGGCGTGATGATATATTTATTTATTTGAAATATTTCTTGAAGTGCATATATTATTTACAGGTATAATATCATTAATAATAAGCGCATTCTTTGAACCAATAATCTCATCTCAGTTGAAAACAGTTTTGAAAAAAGAATCTAAGTTAAACTGAAGTGAGATAAATGTCAAAAAGTTAGTTAACTCAGTTAAATCTTACTATTTTCAATGAACTCACTTTACGTTGAGGTAAAAGGTTCCGTTGTTTTTACATTATATCTTAAGTGTCTAGACATGAACTAATATTTATAGTAAAAAGAATGCGCCTATAAATGCGATACATTGGTGTCAAATTCATAACATGATATGGCAAGTACAATGTTTCATCTAAAAATAAACTCACGATATAGCAATAAAAATTCGGCACCCGATATAAATTTTTAATAGTTAAAAACTAAAATGAACTGTTTCGTTAAAAACAATAATTGATTGCGCACTTTGATTTATTTTATTAATCGAACAAACAAATATAATTCAACTGCTATGCTTGATTAGAACACAACACAAAAAGCAGAAAGCGTCCTATAAAAACATTCAAAACAAATTTCACTAATTTCCATCCGAGTTCCACCATAATGTTCCCACCAACAATCACGTAATTCTATTTGCAATTGAACAGAACATTCGCTCGCTATATTCAAATTTGATTTGCATTCACGTGCTTCGTAAATTAGATTCTGGGACAATATCGTAAAAATACAACCACGTGGCTTCTCTCTATCCCCCTCCCCCTACCCCGTTACCACTCCTTGCGCCAGGAGCTAGCATTACTGGTTCAAGTTAAAAAGGAAACTAATATTTTCCAGGAAAATTAGATTTATCGATGGTGAAATTGAATTCGGAACGTGCCTAAGCACAGACATCTTCAGGTTATGTTTATGGAAATATGAAATTATATTTACTTTTCGATAAGTATCGTTTAAGTTAAGTCAATATTTTACAATTATATAAACTGTTAGGTTGCACTTGACTTGTGGTTCAAAGTTTTGCTAAGTACTTTGAAATAACTGTGTTATTTATGTATTCAGAGAATAAACTAAGGTTTTATTTCCGAAACTGTAACTTATACTCGAAGTGAAACCGAGGGCAATTTAAGTTGAGGATTAACGAAGTTTATACCATAAATGCATACAAAACTTTTAAATTTAAATAATTTAATTTATTTATGGTTCATTGATATGCATTCAGAGAATCAAGTTTGCATTGAAAAAAATCTTATGTGGACACCACATGACTTCCTTGTACGCGTATTAAACTATGGATATTTTTTTAATTGCACATATCTGACATTAGATTTTATTTTTTTGTCTTATTCTTTGTTATAATCCATAGCAAACTTAATTAAAAAAAACAAAAAATATATAATTTTTAAATTAACATATCTCGCTTATACAAAAGGCTAATTAAATAATTCGTAATGTGCTAGACGCAGAATTTAATTCTCTAAAACTTTTACTCGTAGCATATATTTCTAAAATCAGAATAATTCAATTTTTTTCAAGAAAAACTGTTAGCAGCTTCATGTAATGTATCACTTTCGGTTAGTCCCTTTTAACCAAAATCTATTATGTTATTTCCATTGATATAGTAGTCTTATATACCAAATTTAAAAAGTTTTGGATTATATTTTGATATAGTTTTTCATTAAAATCTATTATAGGCTTCAAGTAAAGTACCACTTCCGGAAGTTATATAATGACCAAAAAGGGAGGTGCACAACTAGATGTTATAACAGTCCTAAATACAAAATTTTAACTTTCTACGGCTTACCGTTTTTGAGTTATGCGAGATACATACGTACGTACAGACGGCACGACGAAATTAGTCAAAATAGATTCAGGGATGGCCAAAATGCGTATTTCCACTGAAATCTGAGAACCGAAAATTTAAAATATCTCTATTTATAAGCAAGTAAAGGACAAAAGTTCGGGTTTAAAGTTTTAAAACGACTAGTGTCAATATGTCACCTAAATTAAATGCTAGGTTTAAAGTTTTTACGCAATCTTTATAACTTTAATGATGTTTAATTGTTTAAACATATTTAAAATATCTCTATTTATAAGCAAGTAAAGGTCAAAAGTTGGCTTTAGATTCTAAAATCGCAGAAAGTTGGGTTTAAAATTGTAAAACGACTAGTGTCCATATTTACAATACTTCCTTTACTTCGTACAAGGAAGTAAAAATTAAGTTCCTGCTGTAAAATACACGATTTCCTACTAAAATTCTATTTACTAGTAGTGTGTTATTTCTGAATATGGCCTTATTTGAACAGTATAAATATCGCTTTAAGCCGCTCTATTAAAGTGGATATTCGTTGTTTTTGTTCATCCAGCAATATCAGTTTGTAATTCAAATGTCTCCTCGCCACAAATGCAAAATATGTCTCCTCGGCATGATAGTGAGTTCGACCCGCGACGAAAACAACAAGTAGATGCACCAGTTTGCATATGAATCAGGTTGACAAGCCAACAGCCAGCGACTCTTGAAACTTAGTTTCCGCGCTCAATTTATTCGAGTTCGCCTGACTCCAGCTCGCAGTTCATAGAATGCTTTACTGCTTTATCTAAAGCTATTTGTAAGTGATGATTTTATGTCGGTTTTTGTCGCTGCAAAAACTTGGAGTTTTACTCGATTTTGCGATGTGTTCTTCACGGAATATTAATAGAGATACTTGAAGATATTTATGAGTATATCAGTGAGTCTTTGAACAGATTGAAAGAGAATATACACTTCTAAGCAGTTCACACAAATATCTATAATTTACCGCCCTTTCTAATTTAAGCAGATACATTAAATGGGCTAGGTGGCTCAGTGGTATCGAGTCGGCCTGTGGATCTGGAGAACCCTGGTTCGATCCCCACAGCCGAGAAACAATTTTCACCAAATTAAATCTACCCCTGTGGCTCTGCCTCCACTAACATCTTTGGGGGCCGTGATTTGACGGCTGGTAACCGCACTACATGCGGAAAAAATATATCACTTTCCGAGATCTGCTCTGGCAGAGTGCCACACAAAGTAATGGGTAAAAGGCGTGATGATATATTTATTTATTTTCTAAAATTAGTTCAATTCTCTTATATTTTTTGACACAAGTTTAAATAAACTTTCTTTGGGAAGTATACATATATTTTTGTCCTACTCGATCAGAAATGTAAATTTTCACGGTTATCAAGGATTTTTATTTATTTTATCAATGCTACTAAAAAAAATTATTAAATGAATGATTATCAATAAAGATTTTTCCGATTTTAATCTTACTTACAAACTAAAATAGTATGTATACCTCGGGAAATAATGCTTTTTTCAAATCATACATTTCTCTCTATGTGTATAATTTACTATTAAGTTTTGAGATTCATCATTTTGTTGCAATCCATCATTCATTCCTAAAATTTAAATTCATATTGAACGTCAATCTATAACTATTTTCCAACATTGCAGTGATTTTATGGCGACAGTAGGGTAGCTCATTTTTTATTGGTTATGAAGATCATGTGATACAAAGCCGTCATTCTGACGCAAATATAAAATTTTAGCAAAGAAAATCTTTTAAATGGTGACAATTTTTAAACTAGACCATATTTCTTTTTACTTCCTTGTACGAAGTAAAGGAAGTATTGTAATCGCGAAAATTTTCGGTTCTCAGATTTCAACGGAAATAGGTGTTTTGGCCCTCCCTGAATCCATTTTGACTAATTTCGTCATGCCGTCTGTACGTACGTATCTCGCATAACTCAAAAACGGTAAGCCGTAGAAAATTGAAACTTTATATTTAGGACTGTTATAACATCTAGTTGTGCACCTCCCTTTTTGGTCATTATACAACTACCGGAAGTGGTACTTTACTTGAAGCCTATAATAGATTTTCATGAAAAACTATATTCAAATATAATTTAAAACTTTCCAAATTTGGTATATAAGACTATTATATCAATGGAAATAACATAATAGATTTTGGTTAAAATAGACTAACCGGAAGTGGCACATTACATGAAGCTGCTAACAGTTTTCCTTGAAAAAAAATGGTATTATTTTAATTTTAGAAAGGAATGCTGCAAATAAAAGTTTTAGAGAATTAAATTCTGTGTCTAGCACATTAAGAATTTTTAAATTAGCTTTTTGCATAAACGAGATATCTAAATTTAAATATAATATATTTTTTGATTTTTTTTAAAATTAAGTTTGCTATGGATTAGAACAAAAAATAAAAGATTTAATGTCAAATATGTGCAATTAAAAAAATATCTATAGTTTAATACGTGTACAAGGAAGTCATGTGGGGTCCACATCAGATATTTTATATATTGTTATAGCTTTAAAATTACCGTTATTATATTTTCTACGATTGCTATTAAAAATTGACAATTACGCTCTCATTTGTCATCTTGAAGTTGAGGTTTTCTATGAAGCAATTGAAAAATAATTTTGTCGCACATTGACATTGGGAACGATATTGAATGCGCGTTTACTTCAATTATTACCAGGAATACAAACAAAACATGCATTTCTCTCCCTTTGTGTATAATATACTATTAAGTTTTTATATTCATAATTTTGTTGCAATCCATCATTCATTCCTAAAATATAAATTCAAATTGAACGTCAATCTATAACTATTTTCCAACATTTACGCACAGAACACACACCTACTTGTATCCGGGTATATATGTATATGTATAAGTGTGCGTAACAACGTACGCAAGAATCTAACATCCACCTGGCTGGTTGACAATGATAACAGAGGCACTTACGCTGTGTTCACAGCAAACAACGCACTCGACACGCACGTATAGCACGCAGCACGCGAACCGGAACCGGTAAACGAGGAAGCGGTAACGGTGAAGCGACACACGGTATTCACACCCTTTGTTGACGTTTTGTTACCTGTGTAGTTAACGGTGTGAGAGGGTGTGGAGAGATTATTTAATTATGTTTGTTGCATGAATACTCCGAACAGTATATCTAGAATTTATATAAGATTTTTACAGT
The DNA here is from genome assembly GCA_947425015.1 of Pterostichus niger. NCBI lineage: Eukaryota > Metazoa > Arthropoda > Insecta > Coleoptera > Carabidae > Pterostichus > Pterostichus niger. The sequence continues at coordinate 35,472,783 of OX380340.1, read as the reverse complement.
AATGTCTTTAAAAGTGTGTGTATTTTTTTCTGTTAAACGTTCCTAAAATGTTTTACAGAAACTTTTGTTTTTCTCCAACCAATAAAAAAAACTTATATATCTATGAAAGTAAGTGATGTTCGAAGCTCCCAAAATACCTAAGATCTTTAAATTCACTCAACGTTCGTGTTATATACAAAATATTTTTCTACGATTGCTATGAAAAGTTGCCAATTACGCTCTCATTTGTCATCGTAAAGTTGACGTTTTCTGTGGAACACTCGAAAAATATCTTTTTTGGGCCGTCTCCAATGGCAACGCGCGAAAAAGATGTTAAATGTACGCTTATTTCAATAGTTACCAGGGATACAAACAAAACAGAAACTTGTCATATTGAGAGTTGACAGAATGAATTTATTTTCAGTATGTATACGTTTTTTAATAATTTTGAGATGCAATCGTAGAAAAAATTATGTGTGTATCACGAGCGTAAAGTGGCTTTGTTCCTCTTGCACTATTGCAGCTCTCACCTTCGGCTTGCGCTGCAATTACTGTGCTCGAGTAACAAAGTATCACTTTTCGCTCTTAATACACAAATAATTATTTGTCGCACGCGTTCATGTTTAGAAAACGAATCACAGGCGAGTTTTCTAAAGGACAAATGCGATAAAAGTCTTATAAACTATTACAAGAACTACTAAAAGTTCATAATATCAAAAGCCACATAACTTGCATAAATAATCCAAAAAGCAACAGTATAGAAAGAGTTCATTCCACAATCATAAAACATCTGAGATTAATAAATCAAAATGAAAACTTCAAAAATAAAGACATATTTGAAAAAGTAAACTTGGCTTACAATAACACTAAACACAGTGCATCTAAACTGTCACCGAATGAAATTTTATTTGGTAAAAATTATTAAATACCATTCAAAATTATCCCCCTCGTAAAAGAAGAAATTATAGAAAGATATATTAAAGAACAAAATGAATTACAGGATATCATTAAAGATAGATTAGAAAAAGAAAAATTAGGTAGGAATACAGAAAATAACAACCCATTAATAATGAAACCAAAAGTCTTTATAAAACTCGTATAATAATATACTATTTTTGACACTAAAATCTTGCATTTTATACGGGACCTCAAGTTCATTAATCGATACGACAAACCCTCATTTCACGGCCTAACTTTTCAATTAACTATAACAGTCAATGATATTTTCAAACTTCATTTGGCATTGTATGTTTTCTACTATCACATGTTTCTAAATTATTTTAGATAAAAAAACGTTTCAAATAAACCGTGACAAATTAAGTCCACCATAACTTTTATTTAAAGTATTTTTCTCTAAAACATATGCAAGTGGAAAATATACAATGTCAGCTATTCAAGTGTAAAATTTATTACAAAGACATAAAGTAGACAATTGTAAGCTTCTAATTACCATTCCACAATCTTCAACCATAAATCAACTCCATCCATATTTTCTCTATTACCACAAATTCCTATAATTACCTTCCTATCCTAGTTCTCCTCCTTAATCCAGGCCATAAATCGAGATCGCTAAGCCTTGTTGGTCGGGTGCGTCTCGTGTCTACCGGTTATTCGGGTGTGTGTTGTATAATTCCGGGATGATTCTGCTGCCGTGGATACAACTCTGGAGATTTTTGCCGGAGTGGACGGCGGACACAGTACGCAGTAGGTACTAGGCTTCTTTACTAGCATACAATGTAATCCCATTACGATAAGCTTGGAAACCTTACGTGTAGGGAAGATGGATTTGTAATCTTGTATACAGGGTGGGATGGACTTATAATTTGAGGGTGGGTAATATTTGGAGATATTTGTAAGTTATTATAAAAGAGTGCAATATGATAGTAAATAAATGCGAGAGTTGTGTGTCATAAGTAATTGCAGTGATTTTATGGCGACAGTAGGGTAGCTCATTTTTTATTGGTTATGAAGATCATATGATATAGAGCCGCCATTTTGACGCAAATATAAAATTTTATCAAAGAGAACCTGTTAAATATTGAGTTTTTAAATTAGACCATATTTAATTTTTTATTATATTACGTTATTATATTTTCTATGATGGTTATTAAAAGTTGACAATTACACTCTCATTTGTCATCTTAAAGTTGAGGTTTTCTGTGAAGCAATTGAAAAAGAATTTGGTTGCATATTGATATTGGAAGCGATATTGAGTGCGCGTTTACTTCAATTATTACCAGAGATACAAACAAAACAGAGAGTTGTCACATTAACAGGATGAATTTATGTTCAGTACATAAATGTTTTAAAAAAATCAGATGCAATCGTGTGTATCACGAGTGTAAAGTATCTTTGTTCATCACCTTCGGCTCGCCCTGCAATTACCTTGTTCGAATAACAAAGAATCACTTTACGCTCTTAATACACAAATAACTATTTTAATCGATTGAAATCAAAATAATATTTTTTCAATGTTGTTTCGATCGGAAAAATTCATTACTCCTGTATGTTAAGCTGTGGCTAGATATAAACTATCCAATACTTAGCAACAGTTACTAAGGTTTATGTTTTGTTTTATGGAATCCCTTGTCATACATAACAACGGTTATTACCGTAAGTTTATGTCAACTTGAAACATAGGATTTGCCATATCCATAGTTACGAATCAATGATACATTGTTATTAATAATTTTCCATATGTACATAATGTATACAATTAAAGAAAATGTTCAAATATTTTTAACCGAACGCTGAAGAAATAGAGTGTCCTATTAAGTGTCTCCATGTTACATCACCGGACTTTTTTTTAAATCCATAGTATATACTGGAATTATTTTTAATTTAGATTCAAAGCGTGTCTAGAGGTATTACAGCTGCCTAAATATCTAATGTTATGAATGAATTCTATAACCGACTAGGGTTTTATTTTATTTTAATTTTTAAAATGTATTATAATTATTGTTTATTTGTACTTCTTATAATCGTTCAAGATAATAGTTCAATAAAAATATTATAATCCCTTTCGATTTCCACTAATACTAAAAATTATATGAACTACCACATTACGGCTCGGTAAATCTAGACCATGTACTGAAATTGAAATTCACACTGATGAGCTCTAATAAGAACGAAACGCGTCTATGGTTACTAACTGTGCTGGCCAGCCTCTGACGATGCCCTCATAAGGTGACTGGAGGCTGAATTTTGTGAGACTTAACCAAGTGTTTATATTTTATTAAACCTAGTTTCACCAAGTGTATGGATAACAATTAATTTTGTCTTTGTTGTTATTAAAATTCAGTTCATGTTGTACAGAGTATTATAAATAAATAAACAGAACATACTATTTATAAGTTGCTGCATAAAAACTCTTACAATTGTGTATCCCCTAATACAATCCTTAATCACATCACAGTTAAAACAATATAACAATCAGTGTAAGTTAACCCTGCTCACGTTCCACAAAGAACCAGCAACCAGCCACCAGTCTCAGCCGTAACTTGAAGTTAACCCCGCGTGAAAGCCAGAGCCAAAGCCGGGGTTCAAGTCAGGCGCGACAAATTAGATGAGCACAAATAAAATAACAAACATCACGGCAGAAGCCAAGAAGGCTTGGCTGGTGCTTCAGAGAGAGTGTGAGAGGGTGTATGTGTGTGTGTTGTATACTTCATTACCTCGGCCTTATCGCTGATAATGTCTCACGTAAATATCACGGAATAGGGTGTTGTAGTGTAGTGTGTGTCTTGGAGCATAGATGGTGTTAGGTGATAGCCACGATGTGCTAAGGAGTAGGAATTGTATATAAACGACAGCATGGAACTATGCACGAAATAATTTTAGAAGTATTTTCTTATATAGGGCATGTCAAATAAAATTGAAGATGTGATTAATAAAACTAAAAACTACCCTTCACTAACATTTGGGGAGGGGGCATGATTTGACGGCTTCACGCGAATAAATATATCACTTACCGAAATCTGCAACAACAGAATGCCACACCTAATAATGGGTAAAAGGCAGGGTTCGTAAATATCATAATATTTATAATAAATATCAAAATATCTGATATGTAGGATATATATCAGATAAATATCACTTTTTGGATATTTATTTTTTAATTTTAGTTTTTGTACACATTTAGAAAAACTGAAAAATTCGAAAAATTTCACTTTTCCGGAGGCTATATCTCAAAAACTAAACAAGATATGGAAATGCGCTCAACGGCGTTGAATTCCCCGTGTCCGAATTAACTTATAAGCAAATTTTCATACAATTTTATGCAATTTAATATTTTTAATTTGGTTTTTTCAGATTTTAATTCAATTTTCCCAAAAATCCTTAATCGTAGGATTATTAAAACGAAAATTTACATACATATGTATTTTGACCCACTGAATCCAGTAGTGCAATCTTCAAATGCATATGACTTCTGGTTGTCGAGAAAATGTTAAAAAACCGCTTTTTGCGATTTTTTTGGCGGAAAATTGAAAAAAAATAAAAATCGCTGAAACTATGTTTATAAGTTAACTGAAGCACGAGAAAATTAATGCCGTTGAGCGCGTTTTCATATCACATTTAGTTTTCGAGATATAGCCTCGGAAAAGTAGAAAAACTGAAAAATTCGATAAATTTCACTTTTCCGGAGGCTATATCTCAAAAACTAAACAAGATATGGAAATGCGCTCAACGGCGTTGAATTCCCCGTGTCCGAATTGACTTATAAGCAAATTTTCATACAATTTTATGCAATTTAATATTTTTAATTATTTCCTAAGGGGTACCCCTTTGGTTTTTTCAGATTTTAATTCAATTTTACCAAAAATCCTTAATCGTAGGATTATTAAAACGAAAATTTACATACATATGTATTTTGACCCACTGAATCCAGTAGTGCAATCTTCAAATGCATATGACTTCTGGTTGTCGAGAAAATGTTAAAAAACCGCTTTTTGCGATTTTTTTGGCGGAAAATTGAAAAAAATAAAAATCGCTGAAACTATGTTTATAAGTTAACTGAAGCACGAGAAAATTAATGCCGTTGAGCGCGTTTTCATATCACATTTAGTTTTCGAGATATAGCCTCGGAAAAGTAGAAAAACTGAAAAATTCGATAAATTTCACTTTTCCGGAGGCTATATCTCAAAAACTAAACAAGATATGGAAATGCGCTCAACGGCGTTGAATTCCCCGTGTCCGAATTGACTTATAAGCAAATTTTCATACAATTTTATGCAATTTAATATTTTTAATTATTTCCTAAGGGGTACCCCATTGGGTTTTTCAGATTTTAATTCAATTTTCCCAAAAATCTTTAATCGTAGGATTATTAAAACGAAAATTTACATACATATGTATTTTGACCCACTGAATCCAGTGGTGCAATCTTTAAATGCATATGACTTCTGGTTTTCGAGAAAATGTTAAAAAACCGCTTTTTGCGATTTTTTTTGGCGGAAAATTGAAAAAAAATAAAAATCGCTGAAACTATGTTTATAAGTTAACTGAAGCACGAGAAAATTAATGCCGTTGAGCGCGTTTTAATATCACATTTAGTTTTCGAGATATAGCCTCGGAAAAGTAGAAAAACTGAAAAATTCGAAAAATTTCACTTCTCCGGAAGCTATATCTCAAAAACTATTTCATGTTTTTATATAATGGATATATATCATTGCAAAAATATGACGATATATATCAAAATAAATATCATGATATATATCGATCGATATATATCTTCGAACCCTGGTAAAAGGTGTGATGAAATATTTATTTATCTTTTATTTTAATAAATTTACCTATTACGAATTTAAATATGTATTGTACCTATATATATAAATGTTTTATTTCTGTAATCTGGTTTGCATTTCTCTCTTTATTTTTGCAATTTAATTTACGTATCTAATTTGCATTTATCTTTCGTCTAATATTTGTAATTTAATTTAAGTATTTTATATTTCATGTCATGCAGAAATATGTTACATTTTTTCATAGTCTTCTTTCCCAACCTCTCTGTAATTAGGATACTGGATATCCTATAGGAAGGTTGTAAATAAATAAATACATAATACGAGTAGGCATATTGTATATCTAGTAGAAAAAATTATATATTCCCGGACTCCTACCATCATTTTCCGTTCACTTTTCCTATACACATACTATTTTTTATCCGATCTAATTATGTTAAATGAATTATTTACTTTTTCATTTATAAATGTTAAAATGAATCATTTATTCCCGTAGGCTAGAAAAGCGATTTCCTTACGGTAATTTGTTGTTGTGTAGCAATAACAAGGACGAAATAATGATCCCGTATTAGATTTTGTGGTTGTCTAGTAACGAATATGACGTACAGCAGCCTAGACTGAACTTTACCACATAAAATCATTTTATTATTATTACTGGAATAATCAATTTTGTAGATCGAAAACACACCGGAAAAGTGTACATTTAATTTAGTTCATTAATTTTGTTGTATAAACTCGTAATTAATTAGAAAAGCGAAATACAATATAGAAAAAAAATTGTTGTCAGTGCCACTATATAACATAATTAATTTATAATCTACATATGATGATGTTACAAATGTGTCTGTCATATAGACATTATAATGCCTACATGCCCCATAACAAGGTGATTCATTCATATGTAATTAGTAATTACTGACATTATAATTAATTACTGTACTGCGTTAGTAAACATGAAATCCTGTTTCTAAATTAGCAAAACGTACATTAGGATATTACATTTATCTATCCATCTTTTGGTAAAGGACTTTCAAACCCTATTTCATAAATCTTCTAAATAAGACTCAGTTGTTTCGATTCGATCCAGAACGATCCATCTTTTGGTAAAGGACTTTCGACTATCAGAACCCTATTTCATAAATCTTCTACATTTGTGGTTATATAAAATAAGACTCAGTTGTTTAGAAGAATCATCATGAAAAAGTCAATATTATTCTCATGTCCAATCAAGTGGAATAACCCAAACTCTTAAAGCATTCACTGAACATTGAATTCAAATCAGAGACCTGCCGCTTGCCGGACAGATATGCTAACCACGGTACCAAGTTGCCACCCAAATTTGTATATCATAAATTTAACTTTAAAATTATTATTATCATATAACAAAAATAATTACTTCGGGATTTCCTTTAAAGCAAGCATGTGTCGTTGCAGACAAAACCCGTTGTTAATTCCTATGAAATACTCTTAAGAGTCTTGGAATAGATGTCAGAAAAAAGTTGCCTAACGTGTAAAAATATGTCCGATAAGTGTCTGAAAAATTTGTATTTGTTCAATACATTTGATAATTTCGTCTTTAAGCTCCTTGATAATAATAAAACTAATGCTACAAAATACCAGAAAGCAATTTTAAATAAAAAAATCGTGTCAGAAAATATGAGCATTATTATATTGCAATTTGTAGAAGCAATATTTTGTAATGATTATATATTTTAAAATTTTAAGGCTGACATTTTGTTTATAAAGTATTGAACAATAGGTGGATTTTTTTGTAATCATAACAAACACTTCAGTGACGAGAAATCTGGACCTAAAATTAAACAAAAATGCCAGTGCCATGAGACGAGGGTCGAACAGCCTTAATGCTATACTTCGTATCTGGTTACCTGGTCCCTGGTTGGAATCCAGACGTAACTTAAATTTTTCTGTCATAAATATAACTTGAAAATTATCATTGTTCCTGTACTTCCAGTCATGTCATATGACAAAAAGTAATAACTGAACATTTATTCATTAGATTGGTGTGACACCATCCCCAATCATAATTCCTTACATACAAGTTGTCTCATTTTTCGTTCACGCAATAAACCTTCAATCAAATCTATTAATTTATTCCTCTATGACTTACATCCCCCATGACTAAATCATCTCAACTGATAAACATCCAAATAAAAGCAGATGAAAATAATGGTTTAATGCAATTATATTCTAATAAGTAATTATATTCAGGAAACTATTATGAATATTTAATTAACAAATATTTACTTTATCGAAAAGTTTACAAACAATTGTATAGGTACAGTTAATACTAATAACAAAAACAACATAAATACCGTTGCTGTAGGAGATTATAACCAATTTGAAACAGCAGCGAACTTTCAAAGCTATCCAGGATATTATCAAGTTCAACTTTAAACTGTTATTTCATACCTTAACAAAACAAAATCATAAACTCATACCGTTACTATTAATCGAACGAGACTGGAATACATATTTTGTTTCAAACCGCAGCAGTTACAAACACAAACTTGGAATTGGAACTGGTTATTAAGTGGTAATTTTTAACAATTTGTTAAAAACGATGCTTGGATTAAATAAATACTAGCCTAGACTAATAACTAATAACTAATAATTAGTTGTAGAAGAGAATCAAGTAATTATACATTTCATATGTCATTGGATTTTGTAGAGTTTTAGGAAAGTAAATCAAAATTAGGAAATAATTTTCTATTGTGATTTTTTTTCACATTAGAATTAATTCTATTTTATACAGGGTGTTTCACAACTTAGAGCAAAAAATTAAAGGGTATATTCTGTACGACGTGCTGATCATGAAACAAAAAGATTTTTTTTTAAATCGCAAAACTATTTTCCATGTTTCCCAGTCCAAAATTTTTCGTTGTCACTGCCACTGGGTGGATGATTATGTTAAAGTTATTAATTAAATAAAATTCTATTATAAATAATTACTAATAATTGAATTGTGTAATTATTCTTTCGTAGTTGATACCTACTTCATTGTTTGTGTTTAATAGGAAAGCGAATCCAGTGCAGTACTACAAAAAATGGTTTAGGTTAACAACCCTTAATTTTTCGAATTAAAAAAATTTTTTTGTTTCATGATCGTCGTACAGAATATACCCTTGAATTTTTTGCTCTAAGTTGTGAAACACCCTGTATAGTTTTATTTGATATACATGATAGGTTGACAGCTGATGTCAAATGATTTTTATTTTCTTCGTAACCAAGGAGAATTATTTACAATCTCGGTAAGTGATATATTTCTTTGCATAAAATGTGATTACCAGCCGTCAAATCACGGCTCTCTAAGATGTTAGTAGAGGGGGAGCCACAGAAGTAGATTTAATTTTGGTTAAAATGAGTTCTCAAATTTACAGGCCGATTGGATACCACTACTCCATTCTAGGATTTAGGATCAGAATTTTTAAATTTAAGTTTACTATCAACTATTACACTTGCGATTTTTAAATAATATGTTGAATAGTCCAAACTATTTCATAGAAATAAATCACAGCAAAGAGATAACATCACATGATGCGACATACTATTCCCAGTATTTATGTCATATGGTGTGTGAAACCACGGAATATCTCTTGCTGAACGCTGCACTGAACTCCGGTCCCGGCTCCGGACTCCGGACTTCGGTCGAGTTCCACGTTCAAGCGTGAGATTTGTAACTGTCGCATGAAATATCACTTCGCATGGTTCATGCACCCTGCCATATTATCCTCCTGCTCTTGCGCTGTCCCAGGGGTTGAAAGTGTCGACAACCCCGCTGTGTGCGCGTGGACGCAAACCGCTGAAGTTATGTAATGCTATATTTCGAGAAGTTGGAACAGAAGTGTAGGAGTTTTGTTTGCTCGTTTATAAAATTGATGTCAGATATGATCCCAAATAAATTACCTTTTTCTTCTCCCGTTATTATAATGACATTTTACATATCAGTTTCCATGGCGCTAAATAACATCTGAATGTTGACAAGCCGTGGCTTCGAACGTTTTAGTCATGGCTTGAGATATTAAGCACAGGGTAAAATTAGCTTCTGTCATAATTAATAAAATCTTAAATTTTGTTGTTGTTTTAATTTGCAATTGTAGAAAAAGAATAATATGTGACTCGTTTTATAAACTTGTTACATAATATCCTATTTTAAATGGTGAAGTTGGAGACATCACAAGTACTAAAATGATATTTATTTGTTACTCTTCATAACAGGGAGGAAGTAGCTTATTTGTAATTTGATCTGTAATTGGGTCCTCAGCCCTGTCGATCTATATATTATAAATAAATAAATAAATAATGAAAACCAAACCTCTTAGACACATTCGTATATTTTGAAGGTAAGTTGAAGTCAGCAAGGTTAAACTAACGAACTTTTAAACAAAAATTTATCAAACGGTAAACAATTATCTAAGAGAAATTGATTGAAGACTGAATATAATTTAATCGAAATCAAAAATACAATTACTTTAGTTTCTGTGAAATTGAAAATGAAAGATTGCGTGAACGACCTAAGAATAAATGGATGAATTTTATTCAAGGTTGGTTGTGTGATCAAAAGATTTCTGATAGTGAAAAATAAACGAAGTTATATGTAAGTTATGAATTTTATTTATTTATGCTACTCTGGAATTTTACCCCAACTAAAAGCACAGGAGTCAATGAGCCACAGTGTAATAGTTCATATATTTTTAGCTAGAATGGGATTCAAACTAGGTATCTCCGGATTCTAATGCCTTAATGCTAACCACATTTCCATATTGCCGAACAATGAATGTGAATGTGCTATAGTAGTAAGACAGGTGAATATTGATTGCGAAATACTTTATGATGGAGATAAGGAAATCAAAACATACGTAAGATGATAAATCAAGATCTACCTAGATATAATTAATAAGATTGAATAGCAGCAAGTCATATGCAACACATAACGAGCATAGACCAGAATATTCTAGTAAAAAAGAAATAAATAAGAAGGCCAGAGAATTTCGGGAATCCAGAATAAATGAACTCGGGGTTACAAGCGGTAAAAAGGTGGAAAAAGTGACGAAGATAGCTGAGAACAGAAACAAAACTGAATGATGCAATACTTAACCGAAGTAAGGAGCCCAATATTTTGTGTATAAGAAGAAGTAGAAGAAGACGAATACGAGATGAATCCGAAGAACAAATATGTAGTGAATATTTCAAGGTTTCGTACTTCCTCATTTAATGGGAAATAACGGTATGTTCAGTAGTTTGGACAGCTTCTAGTGTTCTCGTAATTAGCATCAACTTGAAAACCGTGTATCCACCTAAAAAATAGTGATAAATTTGTTAAGAGTGTACCAATCTATTTCAACACCCGAGAACCTCTACTTGCTACACAGCTCCAGGGGCGGGAAGAGGGTTAGACAGACATAGAGGCAGAGCAACATGATTAATAAACCACCAGTTAGTTGTGCTAGACACAAGACAGGACTACAGCGAACAGAGAATGCCATTGAAATGAAACTAGCAACAAACAGAGGCAGCAGCAGATACATCTGTTGTGCGGCGAGGTTCCTCTGTCGGTCTGTCTCAAGACAATGTTGATGTCTGTGGAAGAAGGACTAATGATGGAAAGTTTCGTCCGAAAGATACTTGTCCCAAAATGGTTTCAATGAAACCTAAGAACTCTGCTAATATCGAAATCGTAATTCATTTTCTGATGTGCAATATTTATTTATTTATGTTACACTGTACAACAAGAACTTAATCCCAATTACAGTGTAGAGTCCGGACTCACCGAGCCGCAGTATGATACTTCATATAATTTTGCTTGAGTGCGAGTCGAGCTCGGTATCTTCGGATTCAAATGATTAAATTTAATCTGAACCAGAAAGACACAATAGTATTTTTACTTCCTTGTACGAAGTAAAGGAAGTATTGTAATCGCGAAAATGTTCGATTTTGAGATTTCAGCGGAAATATCCATTTTGACTAATTTCGTCGTGACGTCTGTACGTAGTTACGTATGTATCTCGCATAACTAAAAAACGGTAAGCCGTAGAAAGTTGATATTTTGTATTTAGGACTGTTATAACATCTAGTTGTGCACCTCCCTTTTTGGTCATTATATAACTTCCGGAAATGGTACTTTACTTGAAGCCTATAATAGATTTTAATGAAAAACTATATTCAAATATAATCCAAACGTTTTCAAATTTGATTACAGGCGCGGTGGCCGAGCGTGTTAAGGCACATCTCTTAGCATACTGTGACGTCACCCGAACCAAGGTTCGTCAGTTCGAATCCGCCTGTCGACAATGTGTGATTTGTCGTTAAATATAAAAAAATACAGTTACATGTATTTATCACACTCGGGCGCTATAAGCTAGTCACTTATACGCCTTAAATAATCTGACTTAAGAAACCGGCAGTACGGCAGTGTAAAAAAAACTGCGGCTCGGTGTGCCCGGCCCCTATGTTCCGAAACGGAATGATGGGACATCATATATTCAAATTTGATATATAAGACTACTATATCAATGGAAATAGCATAATAGGTTTTGGTTAAAATAGACTAATCGGAAGTGATACATTACATGAAGCTGCTAACAGTTTTTCTTGAAAATAATGGTGTTATTCTGCGTCTAGCACATTAAGAATTATTTTATTAGCCTTTTTTATAAGCAAGATATCTAAATTTAAAAATCATATATTTTTTGTTTTTTTTTTAATTAAGTTTGCTATGGATTAGAACAAAAAAAATAAGAAAAAAAAATACAAATTGAATGTCAGATATGTGCAATTGAACAAATATCTATAGTTTAATACGCGTACAAGGAAGTCATGTGGTGTCCACATCAGATTTTTTATTTAAGTTAAACCACGAAACGAAAGTTCAACAAAAGTTTTTAGATTTGAAAATGTAAAAATCGCACAAACCAGCACAATTGATATGATTAGTTTGTTGTAAATGTTGCTCAGCGGTCTGAGCTGATGCAGCAGCAATACAGATACATCTCCCATCCAGCGCAAAGCCAGCCAAACTCACATAATTAATCTTCGTTCGCACTGTTCGTTCGTGTTCTGCGAGTGTAGCTCCCGCGCGGTAAACTCTCCTCTGGGAGTCGACATTCAATGCGATGGATTGGTGTGGTTCGCTTCGGAAACGATGCTTATGGTTGCTGTTTCTTTTCTGTTTTATTTTAGCCATTCTCATTTATTTTATCAGTATACATACGAGATATACAGTTTGCATGAACTGAAGAGTAATTCATATTCATGGCAATCACAGCTTACTGGTTGATACAATGACATCTTCAACCTACATTTAAAAAAATAAAACTGTGTCTCAGTAGTTAAGATTCCGATACAAATTACTGTTAAATGTAATATATGTTACGCTGTACAACAGGAATTTAATCCTAATTACAGTACAGGGTCCGGACTCACCAAGCCGTAGTATGGTAGTTCATATAATTCTTAGCTTGAATGGGATTCGAACTTCCGTAACGCTATCTACACCATCATACTGGCGTACTATTATAATTAATTCCGTCAATATTATAATTATCAGCTCGATTATCAAAAACGAACAAAATAAAATTTAGTATGAACTAGTATGATTGTTGAGTAATAAAATATTATGTTTAAGAATAAGATTTTAATAGTTGTTTACTTAAAAAGACAGGAAAGCCTTTAATTACAGGATGAGTAGATAGTTTCCTGTCAGTTTCAGGTAAAATTTATTTATTTATGCTACTCTGTACAAGATTGTAATCCCAATTGCAGTACAGAGTACGGATTCACCTAACTGCAGTATGGTAGTTCTTTAGCATGTGTGGGATTTGAACTCGGGATCTTCACTTTCGAATGCCATATTGCTAAACTTACCAGCGTGCTACTGGATGGTGATAATATTAACAACAAGTTAATATAAAACTTTTTAAAAGCATCTGCTATCACCATCAGCTTTGTAGGTCACTGGTAGGTGATGTAAAGGTGCGTGAATGGATGTTTCCTACGGAAGATTTACGAATGAGACACGATGGCCACGCACCCTCGTTTGTTTTGTGGTATGTTGTGGTAACGGCTTTAGTTTCTGATAATCCTCTCCTTGACCTTATATCTTCTTCTCGAGATTTATTACTGCCTTCTAGATCCTACTTCTTCAGGTTCGCTTTCCTGGAGTATTGACGTCTTCTTCTTATTGTTCTTATTTTGTAGAATAAAGTACTATGTTGCAAATTACCTTCAATATTTGATATTGCATATTTCCGCTGTCAAGCAGGGTTTAGAAAAAAAATGGTTTAAATGAAAGTGGTATAAATATTTTCACGACATTGACAGAAAGTAATTGAGAAAAGAAAAAATAAAAATAAATAAATATATCATCACGCCTTTTACCCATTACTGGGTGTGGCATTCTTTCTAAGCAAATCTCGGTAAGTGATATATTTTTTCACGTGAAGTGCGGTTACTAGCCGTCAAATCACGGCCCCCAAAGATATTAGTGAAGGACGAGCCACAGGGGTAGATTTAAATTGGTGAAAATTATTTGTCGGCTGTGGGGATCGAATCAAGGTTCTCAAGATCCACAGGCCGACTCGATACCACTGAGCCACCTACACCATTTGAAAAAAGACAATGATTCTTTTCATTCTTAAGGAAGAAAGTGAAGATATAAATAAAATAAATAGAAATACTATCACGCCTTTGACCCATTACTGGGTGTGGCAATCTCTCGTAGCAGATCTCAGTAAGTTATATATTTATGTTAGTCGATCTCTCATACTTTTAATTGAAGAATTTCTGTAATATAATTCAGAAACTGTTGAAAATTAAATATTTTATTTATTTGTAAATATCTCGTAAAGTATCAAGTTTACAGTAGATAAAATCATGATTTACCGGCATCGTTTCTACTTGTAAGAGCTACATCAAATATGTCCCACATCAAATAAAAGGGTACTAAAACTTTTGCAGTTAGCAAACGGAAAATAAAACCGAGAAGGCAAAATATAAACCACTTCAGGTTATAAAACATGACAAGGAATATCTTTGACAGCGTCGGCGCCGGGTCGGGAGACACTAGCGCTAACTTGGGACAGATTTTATCATGAAATATTTAATCAGTTATTCCGATAAAACGCGCTGAAAATAGAAACGACATTTAATTTTCATGATTTTGGCGTCATGTTTATTTTAGGAAGGTAGGATAAATTGTTACACGATTCGAAACTGTTTATTTTTCATGGTATTATTATAAGCTGATATTTCAATCTCATTACAAAGTTTCTAACAAATTTATCTGTCAAACAAAAAATATCATATCGAAATTATAGTTGGATTTGATGGCTGGTAACCGCACTTCACGCGAAGAAATATAATCACATACCAAGATCTGCTTCGGCAGAGTGCCACACCTAGTAATGGGTAAAAGGCGTGATGATGATATATATATATATATATATTAGGGTGTCCGTTATTTGGGCGACCTTCGAATATTCTTCGGGACCCCCCTAGATCGCCAGACATTCCAAAAAAAATGAGTTTCCCAAAAGGATTCAGTGGTTTTTGATGATTAACCCGGGCCACCGAGCGGTTGAAGTTTTAAGCCTACCGGAAAATAGGGGTATAGCAAAATAATTCTATTGTGTCGCCAGTTAGCGTAAAATAGACATGTGGAATAGGTTTTCCTATGAAATTTATGATTCTGAACACGAATCTATTGTCAAAATGTTGGCAATGTTCATTTATTTGAGTCCAGTTTCAGAAATTTTTAATAGAATTTATAATTCTATTAAAAATTGTCTGAAAATAGAATTATCAATTCTATTAAAAATTTCTGAAACTGGACTCAAATAAATGAATATTTACTTGAAAATTGTCTATACCCCAAAAAAACATTGGATTCAATTGGATCAAAATACATATGTATGTAAATTTTCGCTACAATAATCCTACGATTAAGGATTTTGAATTGAATTAAAATCTGAAAAAACCAAAGGGGTATACCTTAGGAAATAATTAAATAAATGAAATTGCTTAAAATTGCATGAAAATTTGCTTATAAGTCAATTCGGACACGGGGAATTCAATGCCGTTGAGCGCAGCTTCATATCTTGTTTAATCTTTGAGATATACGCTCCGGAAAATCTAGATTCTTAATTTTTTTTAGATTTAGCTATATCTTAAAATCCAAGCTAAATATGAAGTTGCGATCAACGCCATTGAATTTCTCGTGCTTCAGTTAACTTTTAAGCTAAATTTTAGTCATTTTTATTTTTTTCAAATTTTCGCCAAAAAAATGACAAAAACCAGTTTTTTAACATTTTCTCGAAACCTAGAAGACGTATGTACTTGAACATTTTTCCATTGGATTATAAATTCTATTAAAAATTTCTGAAACTGGACTCAAATAAATGAACATTTACTTGAAAATTGTCTATACCCCAAAAAAACATTTAAAAAATGCGTATTTTGAAATTATTACTAAAACTTAGACTGATACCAACATTTTGACAACAGATTCGTGTTCAGAATCATCAATTTCATAGGAAAACATATCCCAGATGTCTATTATATATATATATATATATTATCATTTCACCCTATCCTAATTACTTAATTGTACTCACTAGGAATGTGCTGACTTTGACATGTAACAGACCTGCAAATAAATGATTAATAGAACAGTGAATGGATGGATGTGATTGAAGTCTGTTGTGTGATAAAAGATTTTGTATGTGAGAAATAAATGAGCATGTATGGAAGAAATTATGAATGTGGTTGAAGCGAGGATGATGTGTTTGGATGAGAATGTCTAACGCAAACTGATTATTTGATTAATCTTATGAGTGGATGTTCTGTGAATGTTTCAAGGGTCCGTGCTACCCTAATTCAAGAGATATAATGTGTTGTCAAGTATACATGTATTTATGAAATTAAGAGTAAAAGATTGCGTGGGTTATAATAAGAATAAATGTATGGATTTGATTAAAAGGTTTGTTGCGTGAATGAAAGATGAGACAAGATTGTAAAAATGTTTTATGAATATTAATTATGAGTGACTCTAATCAATAAATATTGAATTATTATCCAAGGATGAAATTACGTCTAAACTAAATAATAATAATTTTATTTGTAACTCTACACAACAGGAACTGTGTCTCAATTACTGTAGCTTATAGTGGAATTCAAAACGTTTAGATGCGATCGTATTATTTTGATATCAGCGAGATTTGAACGCCCGTACATTTGTTTGGTAAATTGTATTCACTAAATAGTTAACGTAACGCTTAGAACATTCATGATAGAATCTATATCATGATGCAATTCCGAAAACGAAAACCACTTTAATATTTTCCGCTAACATTTATCAAAAGTAATCAATAAACATAACGACTCTCAGGCTGAAACAATTGCCAACTCGCAGCTTGTGGGCGGCTGAGGAACAGAAAGGTAAAATAATTGAGAGCAATTGATCATCGTTGCGAATACAGGCTCCGTAGGCCTGGAGTTCTGGAAAGCGCGTGTAGCCTCGGAGTCGTGCACCCGAAGCGTATAAATGAAATTCTTTCGCTAGCGACGAAGCGAAGGTGGAAGCGATAGCTTCGCACGAAGAATACGAAACAGAATCTGAGATTTTGTTTGCGCCAATGAATCGGTGCACCTGAGACCTTCAGGGACGTAGTAAGGGGAATCATTAATTATATTGTTTTTTGGAATGCATTGTTTTTATTTTCTTTTTTTTTTTCATTTTCAGTTTTTACTATACAGTGACTAACTGCAATTGTGTTAAATGTATTTTTAAACAAGCCTTCATTTCTTTATAGATTCGTTGTTAGAAAAGTGGGCGTAAGTGAGGATTTATGAAACAGATGTGATGTATATGAGCGAATGGATGGATATGAATGAAGGTTTGTTGCGTGATGATGGATTTTGGTTGTGAGGAAGGAATGAGTTTGTATGGAGGAAGTGTTAATATGGTCGAGTATAGTGTGTCAGGATGAGAAGGTTGACGTGAACTGATTTATTTTTTATGAATATAACGGATGCTTTATGAATGTTTCAAGGGTTCGTGCTATCCCATTTAATGGGATATAGCGTGATGTTATGTATGTATGTTTTTATTTTGGTGATAACAATGCTCCTGCAATTTAAAATGGAATAGTAATAGTAAAATAGTAATCGAAAGAGAAGAATGTAGAACACTTGAGAGAAGAATGACACTTTCTTCATGGAGTTGAGCTATAATTTTTTCATTATTTTACAGGGTTCGTAAATATCATGATATTTATAATAAATATCACTTTTTGGATATTTATTTTTTAATTTTAGTTTTTGTACACATTTATTATCACAATAGGAAATACAAAATAAATTATTACTCCTAAATAAAAAATTAACATAGGTAATGAAAAAAAGTAAATATACATTGAATGGATACACAAATATTATATAGTACTAAGAATAGTAAGAATATTTAAATAATCCTATATCCTAGATAGGGGCAAATCATCATCTTCTGATGAACTTCCTGAACATACCGTTGCAGATAGAGATTCACTTGGCCCAATCCAATCTAAATTAGTTTTTTTTTGTAGTTTCTTTTTGGTTTAAATATTTAAACATAAAAACGAATTTACCGGCTTTGTCGTTACCGAGACGATTACGTAATTGAGATTGGACAATGCCAAAAGTGGAGAAATATCGTTCCAGCCCTGCTGTGGCTGCCACAGCAGTGTGTAACTGTTCACATAGTTCAATAAATGTACTTTTATTTGGCCACTCTGACTCATTGATAGTTACACTTTTCCACCATATTAAAGGATTTGTATTTCTAAAATGAGTACCAAATAAAATTTTTGGAAATGGTTCAGACTTTGCCGTTAATGACATCACAAATGGCACGCAATTTGGATTTATGTCGCTGATGTGAAGTTAGTCAAAAGCTAGTAAAGTAAGAATTATCTTTAGAATATAATTTTAACAGAATTAATGAAAGTAATAATGAGAGGTATAATGGATATATATCTTCGAACCCTGTTTATAAGTTAACTGAAACACGAGAAAATTAATGCCGTTGAGCGCGTTTTCATATCACATTTAGTTTTTGAGATATAGCCTCGGAAAAGTAGAAAAACTGAAAAATTCGAAAAATTTCACTTTTCTGGAGGCTATATCTCAAAAACTAAACAAGATATGGAAATGCGCCCAACGGCGTTGAATTCCCCGTATCCGAATTGACTTATAAGCAAATTTTCATACAATTTTATGCAATTTAATATTTTTAATTATTTCCTAAGGGGTACCCCTTTGGTTTTTTCAGATTTTAATTCAATTTTACCAAAAATCCTTAATCGTAGGATTATTAAAACGAAAATTTACATACATATGTATTTTGACCCACTGAATCCAGTAGTGCAATCTTCAAATAGATATGACTTCTGGTTGTCGAGAAAATGTTAAAAAACCGCTTTTTGCGATTTTTTTGGCGGAAAATTGAAAAAAAATAAAAATCGCTGAAACTATGTTTATAAGTTAACTGAAGCACGGGAAAATTAATGGCGTTGAGCGCGTTTTCATATCACATTTAGTTTTTGAGATATAGCCTCGGAAAAGTAGAAAAACTGAAAAATTCTAAAAATTTCACTTTTCTGGAGGCTATATCTCAAAAACTATTTGATATTTTTATATAATGGATATATATCATTGCAAAAATATGACGATATATATCAAAATAAATATCATGATATATATCGATCGATATATATCTTCGAACCCTGTTATTTTATCAGCAATAATTAGTTTTTACAAATAAATTAGATATTTAGATAAGATTAATGTGACAGATGTCACCTGGAACATACTGTTGTTTTCCAGTAGTCATGAGTATGGCTTTACTTTTTTCTGTAGGGAGTAATAGTATCTTATATTATAAGTGAGTGTGTAAATATTTACAAGTTTATAATAATATTTCGTTTAAGTGAGGTAGAGGAGCGGTGGCCGAACGTGTTAATGCATATCTTTGAACATACTGTCACGTTTAATGAAACTTTGACAAGTATTTGTTTAAATTTTTTATTCAAACTGGTTTCACTAAGCAGATGAACAATTAATTTTATCTTTGTTTTTATTTTCCATACTGTTATTTCTTGTTGTCTAATAATGATTATATTTATATATATATATATATATATATATATATATATATATATATATATATATATATATATAAATATTTCTGACGATTATGAATGAAAAATAAAATAATTAATTTAATTCGATCGGATAAAAATTGTGGTTGTCCTAATCCTACAGTTGCCACAATCGTCCGGGAATATATCACTTTTCTTACTAAGTACTAAACAAAGCTTAAATTTCTTATTGAAAGTAGTAAATATAATTTACTTTACACCATCTTCCAATAACATTTATGGTGATTGCCAATAGCAACAAGTCCCGCAGCTGTAACCTACCTTTAAATCCACCTGATCCATCCCTGTCTCATTATCTTCCCTCTTCCGTTTCCAGACTGTGCGTAGTGCGTATCTTCACTTCTCCAGTACTTCTCCAGCACGTCTCCTTTCTCCATCGAAGCTTCCCAGTTTCCTGCTTGCCTGTTTTAGTACCAAATGGAGCTTCTATTAAATTACAGATGTTAAATTTAATTCTATTACAGCGAGGCGTCGCTCACGCCATCCCCACTCTTGTTTCCTGCTATCCCTTCCACTACTGGTGGGTGCGACGTTGTCAGATTACGACTGGAATATCCTGGATGAGGATGATACGGAGTTAGAGTTTGGACGACGGTTAAGTATTTAGTGGACGTTAAGTCCAATGATGGGTGGAATAAATAATTAAATAGACAATTAGTTAACCGATTAAAAATAGGAATGGAGAGAAGGGAAATATGTGGATTAGCGATCTGCGGACTGAAGTAGATATATGTATCTTACCAGTTTGTTAGAGATCTTATTCTCTGCTGGCACAGTTCTTCGTCACCAGCTTCTTCGTCACCAGCTTCTTCACATGAACTTTGTTCTAGGTGAAGAAGTGAGTTATACCATACTGATGAGCTCTAATAAGAGCGAAACGCGTCTATGGTTACCAACTGTGCTGGCCAGCCTCTGACGATGCCCTCATAAGGTGACTTGGAGGCTGAATTTTGTGAAACATAGTCAAGTGTTTACTTTATATTTTTTTATTAAACCTTGTTTCACCAAGTGTTGGATGACAATTAATTTTGTCTTTGTTGTTATATATATATATATATATATATATATATATATATATATATATATATATATATATATATATATATATATATATATATACATATAAATGCCATTGTTTCTGGAAAGTTCGGATTCTACTGTATTAGAAATTAAATTCCTGTTGTGCAGCCCAGTACGTAATGGCTGTATGTATATCTAGATCGTGGAATACAAGTTTGTTTGTTTACGTACATAAATAAATGTTTGTAAATAACAGATAATAGAAGTGAATAAACTATAGTAAAACTGATAAAAGTGATAGTAATATAATTCTGCAAAAGTCTTCAGGACTTCAGGAGGCAGTTTCGTTGTAATTTTTAATTAATTTTGTTTGTACTACGAAGAAGGAAATTAAAAACGAAGTTCTTTTCAACATTTTTCATTCTCACATCATAATATTATCTGTTAATTTAGATGTGTACATGATAAAATTTCGGTTAACATTTTAAACGATCCCTTTGAAGACGAATTTTATAATTATTCTTATCTCCATGCAGGTATAAACGAAAATCCGAATATACTTTTGTATTTATTCCTTTTCGTAGGAATTCTTTCTGAATATAATATTCGAGACAGCATATTTACATTTTATGAAAAACCTATCAGGAAGTCAATGTTCTCTTTGAATATGATTACACATTATTAATATAGTGAACTGTTTCATGTTTAATATCTTCTAGGGCTTTATTAATATCCAACACAGCTTCTATTAATCCCATAAATGAATCAACAGACTACAGTCTACTAGGGTACCAGATCTTACCCAAATCACTATGGTGACAAGCGGACAATTCGGCAACGTTGTCCGGAAACGTCTCGGACCCAGAAGTCCCAATTCTCTTCCTTCGCGCAACCTCACTTCGCTAGGTTATAGTTGATGCCACTAGCAATATGAAGCGGCAACATGTACCTTGTTCTTGGTGTAAAGCCCGTTTTGCATGATCAACGCGTACATATCAAAACAATTTGTTGTGGTCATTTTGTTTTCATTATTTCTGTCATTTGTTACGAAACTTTCAACATATTTGTTATAGTTACAATGACGTAATTTTGAAACCAATTCAGATGAAGTATACAGTGTAACAGTGATTTTATAGGGACAGTGCCGATACTAGACGATTGTTTTTGAAAGTAACCTAAAAAATAAAGTGGTATTTTATAACTCTCGTCTTCAGCTCAAGAATTGAACTTGGTTACCTTGATTCACAAAGAACTACTTTATTATTTTGACATCCAGTTTATTTTGGATAGATGTGGTGGATTGCTGCTTGTTTATATGATTCGAAACTTGTTATTTTACATGGTAATATTATGTGTATGTTAGTTGAGTATATGTAACGTATGTCGGATGAAAGATTGGTAAAATTGATGGTAAAAGATCTACGAATAGATGTATTGGATAAGATTGAATGAACGAAAGATGAGATGAATTTGTAGAAATATTCAATGAAGATTAATTACAGAACGAATCTAATGAATATTTCCTAGCCTACCATTTTAAAACCCGCTACACAATAATTTAGTAATTCTCCTCAAATCATCTACAGTGTAAACTCTCCCCATCTGCCTCCATCGTCCTCTTCGCCTTGACAATCTGTTGAATGCCTTCAAACGCGTCTCCGTCTCCTTCTCGCACTGGTTGTTAAACTGAGTCGAATGCGGCGTGCTGAGGGTGTATAGCTCGCGATGCGATGATGTCTTCGAGGCGCGTGTTGTACTGATGGCGCGCGTTCTTGAATGGCGTGATGATATCTGCGTTTTTAATGAACTAGATGTAATGTAGGATTGTTACTTCAATGGGTTATAATATTAAGGGGTGGAATGAGGAGTTGAAGGTTGAATAAGGGGTGGAAATAGGAATTTTGACGGGAGGATGGGAATTTGTAAGGGAGGAAAGATGAGACGAGCTTGTATAAATGGAATATAGATGGATTATATTGAAATCGTAGTTCAATCATAGTCCGGCACTACGTTGCTGTAGATAACTGTAAGGCATTTGAATACGAAGATTCTGATTTCGAATCCCACTCAAGCTATTAATTTTTGAACTACCACACTGCGGCTTGATGAGTCCAAAGTCAATACTGTCATTGGGATTATATTTCTGATGTACAGCGTAACATAAATAAATGAATAAATATATTATGAAAATTATATTAATGGGGTAGATGGCTCAGTGGTTTCGAGTCGGCCTGTGGATCCTGAGAACCCTGGTTCGATCCTCACAGCCGACAAACAATTTTCATCAATTTAAATTTACCCCTGTGGCTCTTCCTCCACTAATACCTTTGGGGGCCGTGATTTGATGGCTGGTAACCGCACTTCACGCGAAGAAATATATAACTTACCGAGATCTGCTTAGGCAGAGTGCCACACCCAGTAATGGGTAAAAGGCGTGATGATATATTTATTTATTTATTTTATTTATATTAACTGTCATTTATTGATTTGTTACTTTTTGTTTATTAGACGAATAAATTTATTCGGCACTTTGTTAGGCGATTGAAATATCAACCTTCATTGTAGGATGAATCTAATATTACAGAAAGCCATAGCCCAGAGGTTGAAATAAAGCTATATTTTTTAATAAAAAAGTTGACTTCAATTTATATCAGTTACCGGCAAGGTATAAAATTCAGGTAATGTTTACATTTCTTCAGTATAAACAAAATACTATTAGGTCTGGTTGATTCGAGTTCCACTATAAGCTATAGTCACTCAATACTCATAATTGCATTTAAATTCCTAAAAAAATAAATATGAAAAATATATCATTACGCCTTTTACACATTACTGGATGTGGCAATTTGTCGTAGCAGATATTGCTAAGTGATATATCTATGTGCGTAAAGTGTGATTACCAGCCGTCAAATTACGGCTTCCAAAGACATTAGTGCAAGAGTATTTTAAATGAGATTGAAATTGTTTGTCGGCTGTGAAAACCTGAGTTCCCAAATCCACAAGCCGACTCGTTATCACTGAGCCAGGTGTATTAAGTTCCTGTTGTACCGAATAAATAAATAAATATTCAGTGAATGTTTGAAGAGTTCATGCTACCTCATTTGATGAGACATGATGTTCTGTAATATTTTGATAAACACTTCGAATGTGAAGTTAATTAGTTCTCCAGCTTAAAATGCCTAATTAAATTCGCAACGTACGCCTGTGAACTATAACTCTGCATCAGCTCCAACACTATAGCAGAGGGAGTGCGAATGTTTGAACGGTATAAAAGCGCATTGTCTACATAGCGTAAAGCATCACCCAAGCTCAGATTTACCAAGCGAGTGTTCCTGCATAGAAAGCTATTAAAACGCGTTCATTAACATCCTGGTAAAACACTACAGACACTATAGTATACGATAGTGTATACGTATGCAGATAAGAGATGTATCGTCTCAAGGATAGAGGAGAAAGAGAGGATTTGCATAGACGGAGGATATGTTAATATTGTAATCTTGTAATTTACTTTGACTTGCTTCAAGATTTACATATACTCTAGCGGTCGTTGAAATTGGTACAACAAAATATAATAGTAATAAACAGATGAAATTCGGCACAGAGATGACTTATGATTAGCAGGGATTGGAATCCGCAAAAAAAACTTTGATCCTGTTCAGAATTTTAAAAAAATGTTGGTTTGGTTCCGATTAATTTTCAACGCTTGGCTTCAAAATTGTTACAAAAAAAATATGTAAGAGTAACATATATATTATTATTTGATGTACTGATTACAGCACAATAGTTATTTGTGTATTAAGAGCGTACAGTAATTCTTTGTTACTCAAACATAGTAAATGCAGCACGAGCCGAAGGCGAGAGCTGCAATAGTGTAAGAGGAACAAAGACACTTTACGCTCGTGATACACACATAATGTTTCCAACGATTGCATCTTAGATTATTAAAAAAAATTATACGTATTGAAAATAAATTCGTTCTGACAACTGTCAATATGACAAGTTTCTGTTTTATTTGTATCCCTGGTAACTATTGAAATAAGCGCGCATTTAATATCTTTTTCGTGCGTTGCCATTGGATGATATATTTATTTATTTGAAAGTATCAACTTTAGAGGTGGCCGTAGATGTTTGAAAGTTGCAAACATTTTTCGTGCCACTGGGCTGATAGGTTACAGTAATGAATATAAACATCTTCTGCAAGTTCTCTAACAGTCAGACAGTAGTTTTCACGTGAGTATCATCAGTTGAGATCGAGAGTCGTCCTACCATTTTAAAATTAGATAAGCCATTGCATACGCTCTAGAACATCATCTCCATAAATAAAATATATCCTTCGTCACCAGCTTCTTCACGTGAACTTTGTTCTAGGTGAAGAAGTGAGTTATACCATACTGATGAGCTCTAATAAGAGCGAAACGCGTCTATGGTTACTAACTGTGCTGGCCAGCCTCTGACGATGCCCTCATAAGATGACTTGGAGGCTGAATTTTGTGAGACTTAGCCAAGTGTTTAGTTTATATTTTATTAAACCTAGTTTCACCAAGTGTATGGATGACAATTAATTTTGTCTTTGTTGTTATTCATCTCCATAAGTTTACTTCAAAAGTTGAAACAATTTTTTTCCTCCAGTTTCATGTAGAATATCACGTTGCATCGTACATTGTAATAATCGCCCTAAACAATGAAACACCCTATACTCAGATAACAATAACACGGGAACTAAGCAATCCGAAAGCATCGGGTTACTCGGGAGGTTATTACGAACGCAATGCTGTCAAGATGCTTCGGTGCCGCGTAATTCAAAATGTTCGGGTATTTTATGAACAGACCTCGTATTTCCTCAATGATTACTCTCTGTGTTTTAAAATTATAATCATTTATTCTTCTCTCTGTTCTGAATTTCATCTGTTTACACCTACTATTTTTTTTTATGTTTCAATTTCAACGAATGCTGGTGTATTTTATTATTTCTGGTATGAGCTATTAAATATAGCAGTATGGAAATGAATTATTATTTTCTGGAATGACTCATTTTAATATGAATGCAAACTGCTGCACAGCTATTGTTCAAGTACAAATAAATTGTTTTTGTGTAGTAAATCTAGTTGAAATATGTAATTAAAATATAATTAAAAGTTTGAACAATTAGTTGTTTATTTCACCGCAATCATTCGAACATAATGTGTTATTGATTTTGATACATAAAATATATTATTATATAATTGAATATAGACAAACTAAAGCGCATTTGTTGATAATTTGCTGCATCTATGAATAAGTTATAACCATTCATAAATTCGTTTTCAATGATTAATTAATATTAATTGGTTCGCAAATAACAAATCCAATTTATTGTTAAATGAGGCATTTTTTATAATAAACATTTGTAACAAGACGAATAATTATATAATTCAAAATTGTCATGTTTTTTACTTCCTTGTACAAAGTAAAGGAAGTATTGTAATCGCGAAAATTTTTGGTTCTTAGATTTCAACGGAAATAGGTATTTTGGCCCTCCCTGAATCCATTTTGACTAATTTCGTCATGCCGTCTGTACGTACGTACGTATCTCGTATAACTCAAAAACGGTAAGCCGTAGAAAATTGAAATTTTTTATTTAGGACTGTTATAACATCTAGTTGTGCACCTCCCTTTTTGGTCATTATACAACTACCGGAAGTGGTACTTTACTTGAAGCCTATAATAGATTTTCATGAAAAACTATATTGATATGTAATTTAAAACTTTCCAAATTTGGTATATAAGATTACTATATCAATGGAAATAACATAATAGATTTTGGTTAAAATAGACTAACCGGAAGTGACACATTACATGAAGCTGCTAACAGTTTTCCTTGAAAAAACGGTATTATTTTAATTTTAGAAATAAATGCTGCAAATAAAAGTTTTAGAGAATTAAATTCTGCGTCTAGCACATTAAGAATTTTTAAATTAGCTTTTTGCATTAACGAGATATCTAAATTTAAATATTATATATTTTTTTATTTAAAAAAAATTAAATTTGCTATGGATTAGAACAAAAAATAAAAGATTTAATGTCAAATATGTGCAATTTAAAAAATATCTATAGTTTAATACGCGTACAAGGAAGTCATGTGGTGTTCACATCAGATTTTTAGATTTGAATAAATCTGTTAGAATCCGTATAAGCTGAAAAGTCGGAGTTGAGAGGTCAGTGTGAATCACATCAATTATTCAATTTAATTTGAAAATAATGCTATCCTTAATCTTCTTACGGAACATGACATTTGAGTCTAGCGAAGCATTTATCGTTACAATCCCAGGGAATTAATAATTAAAAATGGCGGAATGGAGTAATTAAGGTACGATTACTAAAACAAACTGCACCTGGCGACCGAATAGAATCCAGGAGCGAATAGAACTGCGTAGTATATTACGAGTTCAATCCGATTCGGTTAAAATTAAAATCATTTAAAACCAAAGCGTAAAGCTTTAATAGATGTTGAACTATTCCGTACCAAGAGGATTTGTCACATTTTTATTAACTCAGTTGTTCAGATAATTATAAAATTTTCTATGAGTATGTCACATCTAATAGGACAGCACGAACTCTTAGAATATTGTAATAAATAAATAAATATGTAATTCTGTCTTTCACCCATTACTGAGGTATTTTTAATCCGTTTACTGCGCCAACGAAACATGCAAAATAAAATGTGATTATTGACTTAAATGCAGAATTTGATAGTCTACAACTTGTATTTGAAATATTTTTGCCTAAAACAAACTGGCTACTTTTGCGCAAAGAACAAATGATTGCCCATGTTAAACACATATGACTAGGACTTTATGTTATATTCAATACAATTACCCTTGAAACGTTCATAAGATTGTTCTTACAATTAATATTCGCGAAACATTCCTACCATGACATACAAACTCACCTCATCTTTCATTGTTGATACAGACCTTCACTCATATCATCCATTTATTCCTAGATCGGCCATGCAATCAGTCAACCTCAATTTCTCCAATATATATAAATAAATTTATCATCACGCCTTTTATTCATTACTGGGTGTGGCACTCTGCCGTAAGCAGATCTCGGTACGTGATATATTTCTTCACGTGAAGTTCGGTTACCGGCCTTCAAATCACAGCCCCCAAAGATATTAGTGGAGGGGAAGCCACAGGGGTAGATTTAAATTGGTAAAAATTGTTTGTCGGCTGTGGGGATCGTTCCAGGGTTCTCAAGATCCACAGGCCGACTCGATACCACTGAGCCACCTACCCCATTTCTCCAACATACACCTATATCATCAATCTTTTATTCGAAATACAGGGTGTTTCACAACTTAGAGCAAACAATTAAAGGGTATATTCTGTACGACGTGCTGATCATGAAACAAAAAGATTTTTTTTTAAATTCGAAAAATTAAGGGTTGTTAACCTAAAACATTTTTTGTAGTACTGCACTGGATTCGCTTTTCTATTAAACACAAACAATGAAGTAGGTATCAACTACGAAAGAATAATTACACAATTCAATTATTAGCAGTTATTTATAATAGAATTTTATTTAATTAATAACTTTAATATAATCATCCACCCAGTGGCAGTGGCAACGAAAAATTTTGGACTGGGAAACATGGAAAATAGTTTTGCGATTTAAAAAAAAATATTTTTGTTTCATGATCAGCACGTCGTGCAGAATATATCCTTTAATTTTTTGCTCTAAGTTGTGAAACACCCTGTATATTCGCTCTTCTAACTGCTTCCTTATCGATATTTTCATATCAATCAGGTGTTAAAACCTCATGGTACGAATGACCACCTTGCCAGCGTTCAGCTTAGCGTCCTGACACAACACTGCCATCAGCAGCAGAGCACCAGGACAGCAGAACTGGCCTACAAGCTAGTGAAGCTGAGCGGCCTGCACTTTAATTCCTGCAGCTGTCAGCGCTGTGAGGGGCAGTAATTGACCTGCATTGTTCACTAACGAGCTTTCAGAGTCCACACGCTCATACATACACACCTACGCATATATACGCACACATAGCGTAGCTTAACGTATACGTAGAGATAGCTCTTGTTGCTGGACAACTAATAGGCCAGCAGGAAATTAACTAAATTGAATTTGGAGTTATGAAGTGAAATTATCAAAAGATCTTTATATCTCTATATATTAGGTATTGAAAAGCTGGCTACAGTTTTTCAATAACTTTTGTTGATACAGAATAAATTCAATAATTGTTTGTTATTTGGAAATAAGTTGCATTTTTTAGTTGCGAAAATTTTAAAGATATGATGACCTGATGCTCAGAGGCTGAAATTTTGTTAAATTTTACAAGTGTTTATAAACATTTTAAATAAATTATTAGTTTTTACGTTTATAAATGTAAAAATCAAGTATGAGTTATTATAATTTTTTTATATAATCGCCATCATCGTTCGAAAATATATCACCTAGCCTTTTAGTGACACAATATACTACATTGTCAAGTTCTGAATATTCTTTAGAACTTTTCAAACAAAAAAGCCTATAATTTCTAATTAAAAGTAAATTCCAATCAGCTTTCTGGTTCCCGTTAATACATCTTTTTAGAAAAATTTTAATTATACCAAGTGAACTACTAACAAAAACTAAATTACTTCAATAGATCTCCAGGCCATGAACCAACCCTACTCCTTAAAAGTTAAAATACAAAAACAAAACATTCGACCCACGCTATGTCTTTAATCCAATACTCGACATTTCACATTTCTCCGCCGTCACACAAGTATGCAATATCGTTGCGTTATTTATTCCATTCCTACGGAAACAACGTAGCAACGAAACAGTGGAACAGCGAAACAATTGCACGCTGTGGTCCATAGCCAACCTGGCAATAAGTTGCAGCCCGTGAAATTGCTCCGTTGGTAGCACTGACGGCGGTAGGGCGGTGTCAAGATATTTGTACTAACCGACAAATTGTTTCACTGGTAGTGTTTCACGGTTTTGTTAAAAATTGGTTCTAATCTAACGGGTGGGAATAAGGGTGCGATTTGTTGCAGGTTGTAAAGTTAAGGGTGGCGTTTTGGTTTTTGTTGAATTTAAATTGTATGTTTAAACTTCTGGGGCACATGAAGAACAAATGATACGACGGAAAGTAAATGCACATATTTATTATTAAAGGATACTTCTCTGTTTGTAACTGATTAAAAATTAATAGTAATATCCAATGAATTTGATCTCTAGCGTGCTGCTAAGTAAAAAAATATATGCAAAATAATAATATCAATAAAATTACAAGGCTCTATCCTATTACTTGTGAATATCTATTGTAAGGTATTTAACTGTAATTTTGAAGGATTAATTATATTAAATCACCATCATCCGTAGATTATTATATTGAGATTAGTTCGAGACGATTTAATGTGTGAGCGTATATATATAGGGTATATTAAATTAATTTATACTTATGCAGAAAACTGTCGTAAATTCACTGTAGTAAGAAAAATCCCTCTATCTTGTTAAACGTTTGAGATATAAATTTATCCATTTTATGGTATTTTATTACAGCATACATTAATATCTTAATTATGATTTTTTTAAAGTTAATGCACTCTAATGCAGAAGTTGGATAATTTTATAACGTCTTATAAAACCAATTAATTTCCTTTTAAATCACCGAATAACCTTTACCCAACCATTATTCACTTTTCATCTATTGAACTCCTTTTCAAAATCCACTTAATTCATTCATTATTCCATTCCAAGGCTCACTACTTGCTTCTAGTAGGAAAAAATCAACCAACGCAACGCTTGAATTATAAGACTGCCTCGACGTAGGCGGGCGGTATGAATAGTTTCCCCTTTAATTAGGGTATAAATCCCAGACAGGCATTTGCAGCGACCTACTTCTCGCCTTGCACCTGTGACACCCCTGGAGATTTAATAGTCCTAGGGGTTTTTATTTCTTTTTGTTACAAGGTTGGTACTAGTTGGGATTAGTGTTCGTGGGTGGTTCATGTTGTTCTGGCATTTTTTAATATTAATTAAGGTTTTTGAATAAAGAAAATTTTATGCTTATGCGTCCAAGTTAATTATAACATTAAACCTATAAAATAATTACTCTTTTTTGTACACACTCTTTAGTAATTACGATAAATATTGTCGCAACAAATGCGTTGTCACAAACACATGAAACCTTTAAACAGTGAGTAAATCCTGTAATTCACCTTCGTCAATCCTAAGATATTTACAAAGAATTAATTACAAGTCAATTAGAACACGAAGAATTAAATGCCGTTGAGTGTATCTTCATATCTTGTATAGTTTTTGATACAGCAGAGAGGTGAAATTATATATACTCTTACCTTATCAGATTTTGTACTTTTCCGAGCCTGTATTTCAAAAACTAAACAAGATATGTATTTATTTATTTATTTATGTTACGCTGTACAACAGAAATTTAATTCCAATTACAGTACATGGTCCGCAGTCACCGAGCCGCAGTGTAGTAGTTCATATAATTTTTAGCTTGAGTGAGATTTGAACTCGGGATCTCCGAATTCGAATTCCGTATAGCTATCCACACCACCGTACTGACGGACATTGATTTTCTTGTGCTTTAATTTACAAATTTTCAGCAATTTTCTACCAAAATTTTCTCATAGAACAGCTTTTGAACAATAGCTCGAAAACGAAAAGATCTGCACTTCGGTATTTTATCATTGGGTTCAATGGGTCAAAATATATATATGTATGTAAATTTTCGTTACAATATTCATACGAGAAAAACTTTAGGGTAAGCAGTCTGAAATTGGCCTAAAATCGATAAAAAAATCCTTAACAAATTTTCAATTCGGACATGAGGAATCCAATGCCGTTTTTGAAACAGACTTCGGATACATCGAAATTTTTCCAACTCAGGTTTTGTCTTTTTCTGCGGTACATTTAAAGCCTTGACGCCAAGACCCTCGTATTATTTTGGCTCCCTTTAGTGTAGAGTAATGCAGTTTCATCGTTGTGAAATTCGTATCAAAGTTCACTTGAAAATGATGAAAAAAGTTAACATTTTTACATGTTCAAGTACACGCTGATGAGTTTACAAATCAATTTACTTCTCCGTGTTCCTGCGCTACGTTAGCTGTTAACTTTTTTGATGGATTATTTACAATGTTCTACATTCAAATACGCCTAATTTATTTCTCGTTTTACGTGGTACACTTAATTTTCAATGAGAATTTTAAAGGGAAAACGCTTGGACAGAATAAAAAAGCAATTTGTGTCAACTTGACGAATTGTAAATCTAACTTAAATGGAATCATCCTCGATATTACAAATCATACGTTACTCATTTTTCTTCTGACATTTATATTTTTAATAATATCTCAAGACAATGATAACGTGTAGAATTTTTAGAACGATTTGATAATGTTATAATTAAAATGATATCGTCTTGCGGTCACATATTCTTAAATTATTTTAAAGGAAAGATTTGAAAATAAATAATACATATCATCATGCCTTTTACCCATTATTGAGGATGGTATTCTGCTTTAGCAGATCTTGATAGGTGATATATTTATATGCGTGAAGTGAGCTTACTAGCCGTTAAATCAGGGCCTCTAAAGATTTTAGTGACAAAGCCACGAGAGTATTTTTTTTATTATGGTGAAAATCATACGATACTAATTAACAACCAATAAAAACATTGTATTAAGCATAGTTACCATAGTAATATAAAAGATTCCAAGAAATCTATTATTTGACTTATCTTAGCAAAATTGGAATTTTTGTTATATCAAACATGTCACTTTAAAACTTAAAAATTTATTTTTCGTAACACGTTTTTATACCCTTATTTAAAAAAGAGAGAGAAACACTGCTTTTCTCCCCTAGGGAGAGAAACATTATGTTTCTCTCCCTTGGCAGGATGTTTCTCTCCCTAGAGCTGTTTGCGGCGTTTCCTAGGTAACTAATTACGCAACCCATATTTGACATTTGTCCCGATAAGACAGTAATTTTTGTGCTTGTTACTGAAATATGTATTATTTTAATGTATTATTTGGCATATAAATAAATAATACATATCATCATGCCTTTTACCCATTACTGAGTATGGTATTCTGCTTTAGCAGATCTTGATAGGTGATATATTTATATGCGTCAAGTGAGCTTACTAGCCGTCAAATCAGGGCCTCTAAAGATTTTAGTGACAAAGCCACGAGAGTATTTTTTTTATTATGGTGAAAATAATACGATACTAATTAACAACCAATAAAAACATTGTATTAAGCATAGTTACCATAGTAATATAAAAGATTCCAAGAAATCTATTATTTGACTTATCTGAGCAAAATTGGAATTTTTGTTATACCAAACATGTCACTTTAAAACTTAAAAATTTATTTTTCGTAACACGTTTTTATTCCCTAATTTTAGAGAGAGAAACACTGCTTTTCTCCCCTAGGGAGAGAAACATTATGTTTCTCTCCCTTGGCAGGATGTTTCTCTCCCTAGGTAGCATGTTTCTCTCTCTAGAGAGATGTTTCTCTCCCTAGAGCTGTTTGCGGCGTTTCCTAGGTAACTAATTACGCAACCCATATTTGACATTTGTCCCGATAAGACAGTAATTTTTGTGCACTTGTTACTGAAATATGTATTGTTTTAATGTATTATTTGGCATATTGTTATTAGTAATTAGTGTGAATCTATTATTGGTCTGTATTTTGTACGACTGTTGGTTCTCTTTAAATAAATAAATAAAATAGACTAATGAAAACACGTTGGCCTTCTCCCGAGTTCGATTTCCGCAACCAACAAACTTAATTTCATATTTAATTTACCCCATCCAGTAACATCTTGGGATCCGCATCTCATGTGCATTTAATGTATATCACTTATCAAGAAATCTATGAAAGAGTGCCACGCCCAGTAATAGGCAAAAGACGTGATGATATAATTGTTTTATAGAAATTTAAAGAAAATTATGTGTTATTAAGAAATGAAGTTCGCTAATTTAAATACCAAATAAGTAATTTAGTTGAGCTAAGCAACAAGAGATAAAGTAAAAAAGCACAAATTATGCTTAATTAAGGAGTCTGCTAAGTCGTTTAATTTAAAATTCAAATTTTGTTATTTTGACTAATTGAAACGACACTGTACTGAGACCCTTTGTTAATTAATGGTTCAAACAACACCCGGCGCGCCGCCCCTTACTCCACATGCGCCGCACTCCCACCGGGAACGAGTTACTCTGTTTATTTTTCGAAATCGCTGCAACGCGGATCCAAATTGAAAATTTAATTAGATTTATGTTAACGCCATCTCGATGCTTGCTCTAAGTCTTCCATACATTTTAAAATAATTTCGTAAATCAATAAAAATATTCAAACTTATGCAGGAATTATGAGACATTTCATGGTTTATTTATGATATATAGGAATAATTATTAATAACAACTCTGATTTTTCATTGTTCCTCTATAAATTACCACGCTGTTCATGAGCAAAATGGCGGAATAAATTATTTTCACTAAATATCATACTAAGTTGTAATACATATCCGTCAATACGGTGGTGTGGATAGCAATATGGAATTCGAATCTCACTCAAGCTAAAAATTTTATGAACTATCACACTGCGGTTCGGTGAGTGCGGAACGTGTACTGTAATTGGGATTAAATTCCTGTTGTACAGCGTAACATAAATAAATAAATAAATAAATATCAATAGTTTAAAGATAATGATCCAAATCCAGAATTAGAAGGATTAATGTTATTATAAATATAGTGATTCTTTTCTTTTAAAGGGAATAAAATAAAGGAACGTAAGGCCATATCTACGTCAACTCTAAATCAGCGGTATGATTTCACATTGAGGACAACCAGGAGATAATAATAAGTCTTATCTAAATTTCAAATGTATTAATGGAAATTTTACCGTAAGATAAAATAATGAAGTGTTCTACTTCCCTCAGGTGCTTTATATCTTTCTGGAAATGATGTAGCATCTTCGAGAATAAATATCTCACTTGTCATCAAGCATGACGTGAGTTAAGCAACATCGCGCGCATGAAATATTTGGATGGGTGACTGTCCAGAGAAACCCGCGTTGCTGTTGACTATAAGATCTAACATCAGGGCGTACTGGCGGTATATGACCTTAGTAGTTGGTCCGCCAGGAAGTCAGAAGGAAAAAAATATCTCACTATCTTCCCTTACTATACAAATAACAATAAGGCTGAATTTTGTGAGACTTAGCCAAGTGTTTAGTTTATATTTTATTAAACCTAGTTTCACCAAGTGTATAGATGACAATTAATTTTGTCTTTGTTGTTATACAAATAACAATTATCACGTTCTACTAAAGTACTCTAAAATAATATTCATTTATGTGAATGTAGGTGATAAAATGCAGTGTTATAAATAGTGGAAATCCCTTGCAATCTAAGCAGCCAGATTCACAGACCCCAACTATTTCTATCCTTGCTCTAGCCCCGGTCATTTCCCGTATATCCGCGGATTAACTCAACCATTGTTTCCGGGCAAGCACGGCCAGATTAAGCCTCGTGATGCCGTGCTATAGAATTTCATATCGACTAGATGGCAGCACACTCCACACACACACACATACACATTATGGTGACACTGGTGCAAGGATGATAACCGAACTTATTTGTTCACTGTCGGGTTTAGAGTATGTACTCTGCTATTCTGTATAATACGTGGTCATCCGTCTACTTACATTGAGGTTTAGAGAATAACAGAAAACTTTCTAAGAAGTAACACTACCCAACTGTCACACACCGATTTAAATGAAACTTGGCACACTAATAGAACTCTAAATAATATTGAACTTTTATTTTTTTTCTTCCGGAAGTTGCTTTTTAGCGGTACAAACCACCCCTAAAAGGTGGTAAAAGCAAGAATCGCTATAAGTGAAATTAAATAATACCAAAATATTACGCGTTCAACATTGGTTGAAAACCCCCGAGTAACTAGTTTTGACCCTAAAACTCTATTTCAGTTGAATATCGTAATTTCATCCCCCATCTCCTTTTTAACCCCTTAAAAAAGTGCATATGATCAAAATGACCCCGAAAATAGATTTTGGCGATCTCAAAAACCCCTGGGTAACCAATGTTGAACGCGTAATATTTTGGTATTATTTAATTTCATTTATGGCGATCCTTGCTTTTACCACATTTCAGGTGTGGTTTGTACCCTTAAAAAGCAACTTTCGGAAGAAAAAAAAATAGGGGTTCAATTTTTTTAGAGTTCTATTAGTGTGCCAAGTTTGATTTAAATCGGTGAGTGACAGTTGGGTAGTGTTACTTGTAAGAAGAATATATTGCTTACAGTGGTGTAGTATGGTTAAGGTCTCTTTAGATACGAGTGTATAAAAAAGAGTATCAAATGAGTGTAAAAAACGAATCACATTTTTTCTTTGATTTTTTACTGCAAATTAAGACAACAAAATATGTCAAGTCTTGTTCTTTATTACAATGATAAATAAATATATCATCACGCCTTTTACCCATTACTGGGTGTAGCACTCTGTCGAAGCAGATCACGGCCCCCAAAGATGTTAGTGGAGGGAGAGTCACAGGGGTAGATTTAAATTTAAGTTACAATGAAGGGAGCTAATTTCGACTCGCGCTAAATACGAGTAAGTCAGTTCTTAAACTCTCGCCGTGGCTAAAACGTTCGAAGCTACATTTCGTCAACATGCGATTAGGTTAGAATGAGGTTATTTAGCGCCATGGATACCAGTATGTTAAATGACATTTTAATAACAAGAATAAATATAATATACTATGTAACAATTTTTACAGACGTGTCTTTAGTTACGAGTGTATAAAAAAACTAGTATCTAAAGAGTTTATGAAACAAGTCACATACTATACATTTTCTACGATCGTAAATGAGAGCAACAAGAAAATGTAAAGTTTTATTTATAAAGTTACAGATGACTGAAGCTAACTTCACCACATGCTTAATATTTCAGGCCGTAACAAAATCGTTCGAAGCCACGACTTGACAACATGTTATTAGGATGTTATTTAGCGCCATGGGTAACCAGTACGTTCAATAACATTTGAATAACAGGAGTAGAAATACAATATTATTCTATTTTTCCATACATACGACTACATAGCATCTTCCTTTCATACAAACTCGTCTTATTTTTTGTTTGTCACAATAAACCTCCAATTATATTCACTCAGATATTCCTACATCATCCAGACAAACTATCAACCTAAAATTAACAAACATTCATCTAGAAATATATCTCAAATACATAACATCACGCTGTTCCATCAAATGGGGGTAGCACAAACCCTTGAAGCATTCACTATATCTTATAGTAGAATCCAAACTATTTAGTTCGTATTTTATTATATAAGTTAAAGTTTTATTTATATTAATTGTTTGTGTGGTTGGCACTTGGTGAAACATTTTAAATTGTAAAATTAAAACACTTGGTATATTTCACGTAAATTTTTTTATTTATACGACGCGTTTTAATTATTACCTGATGAAGACTGAAAAGTCGAAACGCGTCGTATAAATAAAAATTTTTATGTGAAATATACCAAGTGTTTTAATTTTATAAGTTAAAGTTATTGGCTGGTAGCATAAGCTCTGTTTTTGCCTGTTTTATGAGCAGTATTTTTGGGTGTTTTAGCTATCTCTAATATGTTAAAACCGTGCTCTTAGAACACCCAAAAACAGAGCTTGTGTTACCAGCCATAGAGATTTAAACGCGCGACTTGTTAATTAATAAACGCAAGTTTTATCTCAGTTTTATCCGCTGAGCTACAATTCGTTACATGAATACATATCACATGAATATAATAACCAATTCTCTCGTCTTATTCAGTGATTTCATCAGCGTCAGACACACACCCTCTTTATCTTCCATCCCACATCCGGTCAAAGCAGTCTGGATGTCACATCCACCACGTACCAGTGGTACTCAAACAACGAAATACAAAACTTTAATTATATTTACGTGAGCAGATGCAATCTGATGGCACCAGTCCTCTAGTATAAATTGTTCGGACATGAAAGTATAAATCACGTACGTCACGCTGGTGGTACGTGCCGTGGCCGCTGTGGATGTGGCGCTGATACTGGGGCTGAAAACACAAGCGGAGATAGATATTTGTTAAACCCTTATTCATTTTACATTTGGAATATATCTTTTTATCATAAGTTACGAGCGCTAACTTCGCCCATTAAAACAAAGACATTTTTATTTATATCTATTTAATATTCATTATGTTAAAGAAAAATAACTAACAATTCCTTATATCTTCATTCAAGCCTAGTTACTCAAAATATAATAAGTTGTTGGTTCTTTTTTCTCCTTACTTAACATCAAAAGTATTAAATTTCAGTTTAATTAAATTCAAATCAATTATTTAATATTCACGTAATGTTCACGGAATTGAGAAAAAGACTTGCACATTAAGACAATGGCACTCAGCTCTACAAATCCCTGGATATATACATGCTCGTGAACGTTTTATTTATTTTTATTTACACTTGAGGGTCATTAAAAGTGCAACACCGAAAAATATAAATACATGAATGAAACTTAGCATTAAGGTAGTTTATTATTAGTTTTTATAGATTTTTTTTCTGTATTCTATTTCTTTTCCTCTAATTTTTATTTACATCATTGTTTCATCTTTTTCAGCGTAACATAAATAAATAAATAAATATGATCTAAGATTTATTGCACAAACAAAAGAAGTAAGGAGCTTGCAGGATGAGTCTAATAGATAAATGATTAGTTAATTTTTCAAACCTCATTTGATGACACATAGCATAATGATATCGAGGGATTAAAAAAGGCATCAAATAGTGCCATAAAAAAAGTATGTCATAATTGACAACGAAAAATGTCACCGATTATTTAATTTAGAAGGATTTAAAAAAAATAAATGAATGTAATTGGTTCATATATAGTTATTTTGGTGGTTGGTGAAAGTCTTGCTGTGTACATATTACAATAATTTATAAGATTCAAAATAGTAATTTTGAAATAAATTATCTTATTGACAGCGAATAATGTCACTGCTTGTGGTAAGCTCAGATATGCCCATTATCTATCTATCTTTGTTTTACATAGCACGATATGATACCATTTTTTAAAATAACCTTATTTATGTATTATAGGCAACTGGTGAATAAAAACAGAAATAAAAACAAGAGGTCGTTCTTTTAATTTAGCTGATTTCAACTTACAACCAAAATTAAGATTGTATTTGAATGTTTCGGCCTCCACTATAAGCTACTGTAACTTAAATGAAGTCATAACTAAATAATGAAGGGTTTCTGGTCCGCCACTGGTTGGTATGGGGGATAATATTGTTCGCATTCAGTGCGTGCGCGCTTCAAGTTTGTGTGCCATAAAAATGTATTTATGTCGTGGAAATTGTACTCTAATGCTTTATTATGTCATGAATATATTGTTTGTTTTTAATGTCAGCCATTTACATATTCTCGTACAGCTCCTCATTTTTGTGTGAAATAAATGAGTGGTATTTAGAATTCAGGTGATATCATTGATTA
The DNA here is from genome assembly GCA_947425015.1 of Pterostichus niger. NCBI lineage: Eukaryota > Metazoa > Arthropoda > Insecta > Coleoptera > Carabidae > Pterostichus > Pterostichus niger. The sequence goes on along the minus strand of OX380340.1, from coordinate 35,433,277 downwards.
CGCATTAAATTGATTAATTATTGTATGTCAAATCTTCAAAAGAATGTCATATGTTTTTAAATATTGGTATGTGACAGCCTACAAATGACACGTATATTTTCTGATGTCAATTCGAAATTATTTTAGAGACAAATATAATATTTTTTTTATTGTAACAAAGTGAAACAATTCAGAATTAGTTTTGTTATAATTAGGATTTTTCACTATCAACTCAGCTTCGAAAGACACAGACAAATTAAATATTATCTTAAGTATCTTTTTTGTAAAGTTGACTTGACAGAGTTTTGGTTATCAAATTTATTAGTGTATATGTTTGTAATAATTTCAGTATTCTTCGATCATTATTTATCGAGTTTATGGCTTCTCTGAATTGTCGCGCTTGTTAGCTATTATATTTTTTATTTTATTAATCGATCCAACAGGATACAAGATCCCAATTACAGGACGATTATACAGAATACAAAAAATAAAAGAATGAGTTGTCACAAAAGAAATAGACAGAAATATAAGAAAATATACAAGTAACTTAAACTGAGAAATAATTAATTAATAAACGCTTAAATCTAGGTAAGGAATCGCCAAATATGTCAATGTCAATAATACATGATATATTATTATATGCTACACAGAGTTGTCTTATAGGGGATTTCAATTCATAATTAGTCCTAGCTCTTTTGCAATGAAATAGTGCTTTATTTCTTGAAGTGACCCGTGGAATATGAAATAATATTAGCTCAAGACTACATGCATCATCAATATAGTTGTTAATTAATTTATATAAGTAGAGAGATGATTGTAAAGTTCTTCTGCTACTTAATGACATTAAGTTCACTTCAGGCAATAAATTAGAATAGTCTTGGTCCCAACTAGGATATTGTCCATGCAATTTAAAATAACAATATTTCATAAATTTATGCTGAATAGACTCAATTTTAGCTACGTATCGGTTATAAATTGGATTCCAAATTTGTAGACAATATTCTAGCTTAGAACGGACAAATGCGCAATATAAGCTTTTAAGTGTTCTTATTTTACAGAAAGACCGACAGTTTCTAATTACAAATCCGAGATTTTTGTAGGATGTTCTTACAGTAGTCTCAATGTGTACATTAAATGATAATTTTGTGTCAAATATAATCCCAAGATCTTTAAACTGAATTACTCTCTCAAGCGAAATAGTTTCCATTTGGTATGCATAAGTGTAAACATATTTTTTAACTAAATAACTCATTATCTTGCATTTGCTGAAATTAAAGAATAATTTTGAATTATGAGACCATTTTAAAATATTGTAGATGTCGTTTTGTAACAGAATACAATCATTAATTGAGTTAATAGTTTTATAAATTTTTATGTCATCAGCATACAAAAGTATTTGAGAATGTTGAATGGAGTCCACCACATCGTTAATGAAAAGATTGAATAACAGGGGGCCTAAATTCGAACCTTGGGGCACACCAGAAGTAGCAATGAACGAGTTTGATTTAAAGTTATTAAAATACACAGTCATTTCACGATCTGTAAGGTAGGAATTGAAAAAATGTAGAAGATCATCGCTGAAGTGAAAAAATTTGTCAAGTTTTTCCAGAAGTACACTGTGATTTACACTGTCGAAAGCCTTTTTAAAATCAGTATATATCACATCAACTTGATAGTTGTCACGTATAGAATTAAGGGTGAATTCAGTGAAATTCATAAGGTTAGTCACGGTAGATCTACCGGACATGAATCCATGTTGATGGCGAGAAATATGTGTAGAAGTTGAGTTATATAAATACTTATATAGAATTGATTCAAAGATCTTAGAGATATTAGAAAGTATAGTAATAGGACGATAATTTGCGATATCTGTATTGTCACCAGTTTTGAAGATAGGACAAATGAATGATTTTTTAAGAATAGAAGGAAAGCGATTAGTTGATAAAGATAGATTAAAAAGAAAATGTAATGGTTTAACAAGAAAGTGACTACATGCTTTAATGATATATGAAGGTAAGTGATCAGGGCCAGGATTACGAGAAGATTTAAGTTTCCTAATCGCAAGTACGATGTCATCTTCAGTAATGTTAGATATTTTTATAGTATTAGAGTTAATATCAGTTGAGCCTATATAAATATTTGAATCAGTATCTACAACAGAATATACACAATTTAGTTTATTTACTTGAGTCAGGTAAAGTACTTTCCTGACTAGTCAAATAAGTACTTTACCTGACTGTTTTGCAAATATTTTGGTAAACACTTACTTTCCATACTAAAATGCGTCAGGAAAGTAGGCATTTTCTTGACGATTTCAGAAAAAAATATGTTTCTATTATTTTAAGTAAATTCACTAAACGATGGAATATTCTTCTAGTATATAATTAACCAAGTAGGTCACGATGACACATGAAACTGTCGTACTAGCTAGAGGAGCAGGGGTCGGTTGATATTGAAGTAATGACGTCGTATCCGGCGCTGCTCGTATCGATATATCCATCAGTCTGTTTGCTCTACGGTGGCTTCTAGCTGCGCCTTTGTATGCTTTCAGCAAAGGATGTCGCAGGACGCGATCATTTCACTGCGTTAGCCAATGCATTGCGGTTAGGAAGGATATGAAATTATAGAACGCATTTCTCATATTTTATACACTATATTTTCCTGCTCCCTAGTAATGGGTAAAAGGGGTGATGATATATTTTTCTTTTATGTGTAATCTGGGTAGTGTTAGAAACAGCAAAATGTTGATTCGTTAATGGCTGTTTTACTTGAATTTTAAGTTTTTATTATATCGAAATAAACTGGCAAATGAGAAACAACATTACTGCCAAAACATTCGATTCGAAATTTTTTATTTTAGCAATCCTTAAAATTTAAGTAAAAAGGATGCAATTTAAATTGTTCAAAGTATTTATATTGCGAAACGACATGAACACGATTATAACACCTCTGCACGCACACACACCCTTACACCATTAGATCATCATCTGTGGCGCTACAGCCCGAGATCGGGCCTGGGTCTACCGGACACACCGAGCCGTAGTTTTTACACTGCTGTACTGCCGGTTTTCCTAGTCGAATGCTACATTATTTAAGGCGTATAAGTGACTAGCTTATAGCGCCCGAGTGTGATAAATACATGTAATTGTATTTTATATTTTACGACAAATCACACATTGTCGACAGGCGGATTCGAAGGACGAACCTTGGTTCGGGTGACGTCACAGTATGTTAAGAGATGTGTCTTAATACGCTCGGCCACCGCGCCTGTTTACTATTAGATACCAAATGTCAAATATCAAAACGTCTTGGATTTTACAATTTGAGTTTAATTACTGTAATCTGATGTGAAAAAATATAGCTGATTTCATAATGATTTCTTCACATAAAAGAGATTGGATTCTTCGTAAATAATAACAATATATACTAGATATGGCACTTTACCGTAGCAGATCTAAGCAAATGATATATTGATAAGCTCGAAGTTCGGCTACTACTCATTCAATCCCGTCCATCAAAGTTGTTAGTGGAGGGGAAGCCATAGAGATAATTTTAATGTGGTGTAAATTGTTTATCGATGTGAAAATCGAACCCGGATTTTCAAATCCACAAATCGACTCGGTACTACCGAGCCAACTACCTTAAAGAAAAATAAGTACTAAATTATATGATGTACTTTTTCTTAATTTGTAATAAAACTATCCGCTATATTTCTGTTGTGTTGCACGTGGAAACATTTTATATTATTTACTTTTCACTATTGTATTTTGATTTGAAAAGTACGTCTAAATTAGCATGGAGTAAACATGTTTTCTATCGCTTAAAGTTGAGGAATTGAGGTATGAAATTTGAGTTCTTTGTGAAGGAAAGTCTACCGTGTTTTACAAATAAGCGTTTGCTTATAATACAAACTTAGAAAACATTCCATACACTCTACAACGAATAACCTAGGAATAAACTTTTGTTATATAAACCTAGGATTATTCTTATTGCAACTTCATTGTACCTATTTATTTATTTATGTTACGCTGTACAATAGGAACTTAATCCCAATTACAGTACAGGGTCCGCACTCACCGAGCCTCAGTGTGGTAGGTCATATAATATGTACGAGTAGCTTAAGTGCGATTCGAACTCAGGTTTTCCGGATTATAATTCTGTAACGCTATCCACACAATGTTTCATATTTTCTTATTAATTCAAACATGTATCATTTCCTATTTTCGGCTCCAATACAAAATTCTTTTTGTTTTTCGGATTCAATTCTTGTCGTTGAATCTAAATAATAGACTATCTGAAATTGAAAACCTTAATACTTGATTTCTTTTCTCACCTTTTAAATAACACCCATGTCTCGTCTATCGCATGAAGCGTGCTTTGGATGTTATTGGAAAGAAAAATGAAGTTTAAAATAGTTTCCGCTGACGTGAAGTTGAAGCTGAAGACGCTAAACTTTGTTATTCGGTTATATTCTGCCGTGCCTTGTTTTATTTTCAATTTTTTAAACTTTATTTCATCGTTCGAAATCCTCGGAGGTCTCTGATAGTTATTTATTTATGATTTTTTCAACGGTTTCACGTTTGATGTGCTATCTTATGACGAGTTTATTTTATAAAAAGTTTGTGGAAGGTATAGAAAACTCTACTTCAAACTGAAATTTAATTTTTATAAGATCATGACGGAAAGTATGCTATTTCTCCAGCTATAAGAGTTTATTTCAATTAACCGATTGTCTTCTATAGTAACAAGCAAGAAAGTAGCATTTCCGGTTATCCACAATAGCAATAGGGGGACAGTAATAATTTTGCTTGTTCAAAAATTATTTTAAATATTTTTTTCAATAATATCAATACGCGAAGTATGTGATTTCTTCATCATTTACATTAACATGACAACGCATATTTTGCACATTGTTTCGCATCCAAGTGCGCAAAATGAGTATTTCGTGCACACTTCCAAATTAATTTGTGTCACATTCTTTTGGTTACAACACATCTATTGTACCGAATTCATATTATTTTTGATTGATTTCCTTTAATTTATTTGAGCTTTTCTTACATCTAAGAGCTTTTATAATGTAAATGAATTTGTAAAAATATAAATGTATCTATTCACTTGATAACGATTGAAGATTATATCAATCGAAACGTTGTTATATATTTCTAAAAAATAAAGACAATGAAAGTTCGAAATTTATCTTTTATTAATAAATGTATCTACTTCCGACATTGTCAGCAAAACTGTTCTACTGTTATAGACAATAAATAAACTAACTAACTAACTAATTAATTATTGTATTACTCTTTTTGACAGTTCTAGAAAATATGTTGTTTGTATTTCTTGAGCGAAATTCTTGTTTTTTTTTTGCGCACTTAATATAAAAATAACTATTTCAAGCGTTTTAAATGGTCGTATAAAATAAATTATATGTACTTCATGAAGAAAATGTCCTTGTCGCTTGCCTTTCTTCTCCAGGCATTCAAAAACTATTTTCATTGCTCTAGTAAATTACTACGAACATACCTATACAATAATACGACAGTGTCTGATTGATTTAAATTCCGCTCTAATTTATTTATTTATTTGTTATTCTGCACAACAGGAACTTTATCTCAATTATAGTGGAATCTGAATAACTCATACACAATCGTACTTTCTAGATATAAGTTGGAGTCAACGAGTATGGAACACACGATCTCTTGCTTTTAAACTAATAGATGCAAGGTTTATTTCGGTTTTGTCAACTGGGCTACGCTTGAGGATACTACTGTAATTAGGATTCGGTTCCTGTAGTGTACAAAATAAATAAATAAATACTGAAAGCTTTAATTTGCAAATGATTTAAGTCCTGCATCAAACGTCCTCCATTCATTCACCACATCGCATCACACTATTTACATCTGTGCGCTCTCATCTCTCACCGGATGTAAGTCTTTACTTTGACGCTCGTCGTTTCCAACGCCGTGACGTCACTACCGCCAACGCAGAAAGAGACAGGAGATGCACTTCTCCTCAACCAAGCCAACATCCACCGCTTGCTTTGAGAGATGAACGTTTTTTATTTCATTCGATTTTACATAATGAGATTTTTATTTCCGTTATTGAATTAAATGTTAAATCTGGTTGAGATGATTTTTAAATTGAACTGTAATTAATTTTTAACTAGTTTAAAAAATGAAGTTACTAGAACTGAAGAAGGAAATAGGATTGAAGGTTAATTAGTTTAGTTTCGTTGGCAACTCAAGATCTACAAAAACATCTACGAAAAATAATAACAACTGCATATCAGTAGCATTTAGAGAAGTATTTGAGGAGGGTTTCTACAAAATGGATCATGTTCAACTAAATCTTATTCAGAAAAATGTAAATAAAAATCTTTTTCTTTAAAAAACATCACTCAAGAAGCTACTGAAATCATATCATTGGTTTAGAACTGACATGTAATAATAATGCTGTAAAGATATATATTTCATTACATTATTATCATTATAGTAACTGTAATTGTCCGTTTCTATTACGGCATACAATGACATATGTGTATTACGAATTTTTAATGTAAATAAACAGATTTATTCTTGCGGAAATGAAATGAATTTAAGTTCAACTTTGCGTGAGTTTCGTTTTATATTTAAATGAAACGCATACAATAAATAAATTGTGTTGTTTATGGCTTGAATCTGATGCTTTTGTGTGTTGAAGTATGTACATTATAGTCAACATTATGATGTTATACACGGTGTACTAACTCTACTCGTAAACATAACTTTGTAGTAAATTTTCATAAAAATGTCTGTGATACACGTTACCTAGTTTTACAGGGAATTAATGCTCAGGTCAAGGCAAAATATGTCATTTACCATATATTTTTTTAAATTTATATATCGGACCAACTACTTAAGTCATATGCCGATATGTCCTTTGTATGACCGCCACAGGCGGGGCCCGAACCCACGACCTTATGGTCGTCGGTCAGACCCTCAACCCGCGCGACCATCACGCGGGATAATTTACCATTTTATATATATATATATATATATATATATATATATATATATATATATATATATATATATATATATATATACAACTTAGAGCAAAAAATTAAAGGGTATATTCTGTACGACGTGCTGATCATGAAACAAAAAGATTTTCTTTTAAATTCGAAAAATTAAGGGTTGTTAATAAAACATTTTTTGTAGTATTGCACTGGATTCGCTTTCCTATTAAACACAAACAATAAAGTAGGTATCAACTACGAAAGAATAATTACACAATTTAATTATTAGCAGTTATTTATAATAGAATTTTATTTAATTAATAACTTTAACATAATCATCCACCCAGTGGCAGTGGCAACGAAAAATTTTGGACTGGGAAACATGGAAAATAGTTTTGCGATTTAAAAAAAAATTCTTTTTGTTTCATGATCAGCAAGTCGTACAGAATATACCCTTTAATTTTTTGCTCTAAGTTGTGAAACATCCTGTATATAGCACCATGCTATGTTCCAAAAATAGGGTGATACGAATCCGTAAAACATTGATTAGTTATTTAAATATCAAGGAAAGAAAGTGAGACATGAAGAAATATATCACTTACCGAAATCGGAAGAGTGCCACATCCAGTAATGAGTATGTATGATGATTTATTTATTTAATTTATATTTATATTTCAGTGCACTTGTGGCAAAAAATAATATATGCAACTCATGCATGAACTATTATTAATTGATTCATCTTGAAATTAATTTTCACCAAACATACCTATCTCGGCAAACCACTTTCGCTTCATTCTAATTAATAATTCCTTTTATATAAGTTCTTGTCGTCTCATCCACTCTTACTCTTACAATCAATTTCACCAACATCTGATTCATCAATTTTATTCTACATGACCACTCTTCTAACAATGTATTAGATACATACGATATTGTACCATATTTCGACCATATAAAACGTAGAACCAATCGTTCGTAAAGCAGTATATCCACGAAGATATTTCATAATAAAATCCAGCAACATTTATTCGATTCCGAATCGCAGTTTCTACATCTCTGATTCTAGAACATGACATGCGTTTACCGTCATTCGTAAAATCGGCTTCAACGCAAGTATTCCTGTCTCTCCTACTCCTGTTCATCCTGAGGGAAGATCAAACGTGAATAGCGACATACAGTCGTTGGTTCGTTGCAACGGGATGTTTTTATATTTGCAGCTGCTCCTGTTTGGCCCTTTGCCCTTTGCTTGATAAATTGGATGACATTTGAAGCACCCACGAACGAGGTTGTCATGCGTGATTATTATGCGTTCGTATGTTTGTTTAGAAAGATACACTATAATATTGATTTTTTAATGTTTATATACTATTTTAATTTTGTAAATTATTATTTATTTGTTACTCTGCACAACAGGAATTAATACTAATTGCAATACAGAATACCTACAGCATTTATATGAAAATTTGAATCACTTAGACTCAGTTGTAATATATTTATATTGTAGACAAACTTAAATAACAACAAAGACAAAATAAATTGTCATCCAACACTTGGAGAAACTAGGTTTAATAAAAAGTATAAAATAAACACTTGGCTCAGTTTCACAAAATTCAGCCTCCAAGTCACCTTATGAGGGCATCGTCAGAGGCTGGCCAGCACAGTTAGTAACCATAGACGCGTTTCGCTCTTATTAGAGCTCATCAGTATGGTATAACTCACTTCTTCACCTAGAACAAAGTTCACGTGAAGAAGCTGGTGACGAAGAACTGTGCCAGCAGAGAATAAGATCTCTAACAAACAGGTAAGATGACATGAGAAGTTCTGTGGAACAGGTCATGCCATCTACCGAAAAAAGGTAAAGCTACGCAATATAGCCTCCGGAGAAGTGAAATTTTTCGAATTTTTCAGTTTTTCTACTTTTCCGAGGCTATATCTCAAAAACTAAATGTGATATGAAAACGCGCTCAACGGCATTAATTTTCTCGTGCTTCAGTTAACTTATAAACATAGTTTCAGCGATTTTTCAAAGTTCACGTGAAGAAGCTGGTGACGATAAACTGTGCCAGCAGAGAATAAGATCTCTAACAAACAGGTAAGATGACATGAGAAGTTCTGTGGAACAGGTCATGCCATCTACCGAAAAAAGGTAAAGCTACGCAATAGCAATTTAAATAACAACAAAGATAAAATAAATTGTCATCCAGCACTTGGTGAAACTAGGTTTAATAAAAAGTATAAAATAAATTTTGTGAAACTGAGCCAAGTGTTTAATTTATACTTTTTATTAGACAAACTTAGTTGAAATTTTCAAATTAAATGCAACTGAGCTATTTACCCTGTTTGTTAGGAATTCTTTTTGTAAAAGTAGGAACTTTTCACTAAAGGAAAGACAGTTGGCAATTTTGTGATATAGCGTAATACCTAATAGTTGTTTCAGTTGGTTAAGAAAGATCAAAAGAGTTTAAGTTCAACCAATACCTCTGAAATTTTCACCACTTAAAAATGATCCCTGTATCATCCCCCTCATTATCAACTTTAAGGGTGTTAGTTTGACGAATGGTTGCGAATATATATCACTGCATAAATAGCATGATATATTCATTTTAAAATTGATCGCGTCAGTATGAAATACCGCCTGAAATATAATTCAATATGGCTGCCGTAGGCCTCAGCACCATCTACTGTCAACAAAAGAAATATCACCAAGCCAATTTAATTTAAATTAACGCTAATAAATATGCAGCGTGTAAGACTGGGGACAAGGCGTCGTTTGCCAACAATTTATCACGTGACATGCGACACTGGATGTCTCGTCCGCGTCCTTTGAAGAAAGAAGAACGATGGCAAGCGGAGAATTATGGCGAGAGAATTAAAAAGGCCCGAGAAAATATTAGTCTGGTAGAATAGCCCACGACACACATAATAGACACGAGGAGATAATTGAATAATGCGGAAGGAGATTCATTTTTTACATTAATCTGTTGGAAAGTTTTAAGCTAATTTTATCATGGGGCTGAATCATATTTTATACTTTTTTCTTTGTTACTGTTATATTAAAAAGAATAAATCCTCTAATACTATTAACACATTACTTTCTGACGCCATATTTTGACACCTATAGCATTTCCAAAAGAACTTATTAATGATGTCATCAGAAATGTGCTTAGCTATGTCATTATTATAATACAATTGACAAAAATAATTTTTCTACAATTGCTATGAAAAGTTGACAATTACGCTCTCATTTGTCATCGTAAACTTGACGTTTCATGTGGAACAATCGAAAAATATCTTTTTTGTGCGTCTCTAATGGCAACGCGCAAAAAAAGACGTTAAATACGAGCGTTTCCAATGGCAACGCGCGAAAAAGATATTAAATGCGCGCTTATTTCAATAGTTACCAGGGATACAAACAAAACAGGAACTTGTCATATTGACAGTTGACAGAACGAATTTATTTTCACTACGCATACGTTTTTTAATCATTTTAAGATGCAATATTAGAAAAAATTATGTGTGTATCACGAGCGTAAAGTGTCTTTGTTCCTTCGGCTCGCGCTGCAATTACTATTTTATCATTTGTTGCTTTATTTACTTCGCTCACTTAATTCCTAATAATAGATTTTATAATTTAGATTCATTATGAAAGTAGCAATACTTTTTCACAGCAGGTTAGATTAATTAAACTCAGATTGTAAAAGCAAAGACATTTGACATTTGGTATCTGATAATGTAAGGGTGTGTGTGTGTGTGCGGGGGTGGTATAATCGTGTTCGTGTCGTTTCGTAATATTGATGGATGTCAGCTGTTAGCAGTTAATAATACCCTCCATGGCCCACGCTGCTTTGTTGTTGCTGAAGTGTAATGCTGGAATTTTCAAGATAATAGCTTCAAGCGCACCAGTTGTGATCCCACTGAAGCTCTACAAACTAGTCTCGTAGCGAGACGCCAGCCTGACTCTACGAGTATATTCAATTTTATATCTAAACATCTACTCTTCACTTGAATGGATGTAATCTAAGACATGACAAAATAAAACTCAACTTTTCTAACATCAAATACAATTTGATTATTGTTCGACAGTTTTGCAGAGTACGATAATAGTTATTTAACTACCAAGTGTTATAATTATAATCGTGTTAATTGTCAACATTATTAATCGCCGATTAACGCATGAGTTAGTTACAATATTTTTCCGTTAATCGTGCCTTTTCAATTTGAAGAAAATCTAATTTCATTCCATAACAAACTTGTTAGGTAAAATATAAAAATATTAATATAAAATTTCAGCCTCCAAGTCGACTTATCAGGTCATCGTCAGAGGCTGGCCAGCACAGTTAGTAACCATAGACGCGTTTCGTTCTTATTAGAGCTCATCAGTATAGTATAACCCACTCCTTCACCTAGAACTAAGTTCACGTGAAGGAGTTGCGTGACGAAGAACTGTGCCAGTAGAGAATAAGATCCCTAACCAATGGTAAAATGACATGAGAAGTTCTGTCGAACTTGGAGGCTGAAATTTTATGAGACTTAGACAAGTGTTACTTTCATAATTTTTATATTTTATTAAACCTAGTTTCACCAAGGCACGGATAATTAATTTTGTTTTTGTTGTTTTTTATTTAAATTTGTTAGGTTATAGCCACGATAACTTGAGACTTACAGATGCGTGAACTGCGGATGATAACAAACCTAAAATGTTGACTATAATAAACACGTGTTCCTTGTTCCTTGTGTGGAATATCTTCATTGATGGTAATATTGAAATCCATCGCAGTGTGCAGACAATTATTTTATGTTAGTAACGTACTTGTCAGAAATGTTTTGATACCAGATGCATTCAGTTCACTTAAAATAATTCAGTAAGACAATATTTTTTCTACAATCGAAAATGAAGATGAATCAAGTTGTAATTATAATTACTATTGCTAATGGTTAAACTGATTAGTATTGATTTGCTGTTGTGCAGAATTGCAAATTAAATAGATATCGTTAAATAAGTATTGTCACTTCAAAATGTCGATGTACTATTTTCTTTGCATCATGTATATAATTCAATTATGTAATGAGTTGTATCCAAGGAAAAACAAATTTGAAATATTTAAACAATGCACGTTCGTCCGGCGGTTTGTAGGGGGTATACATGCGGACAGGGGGTGGTTTTAACGGCGGGTAAAGTTTAATTAAAGTAAAGCACGTGCCGGATTTATTACATGTGCTGGCTGGTGGATGCTGCAACACTCGTTCCGATGATGTAGTGGTGACTACCAGAGCTGTAGCTGCACCAGGAAGTGTACGATGCCGCACTGGATTATGGAAAGATGAATGGAGCAAAGTTTCCAAACTTGAGATAGTGCAGGGAATGGAGTCATACTAATTATAAATTAATATGTTCTATACGAACTGAAAACGGTTTATTTCGGAATTTATTTGTTGCATTTGGGGAAAGAATGTTTTTGTTACCGCATTGAAGTTTAATTATCGTTACTAGAATTTTTTGAAACCATAATAATACTTGAATATAATTTATATTAATTTTATATTGGATCCTTCTTAAATACATATTTGTGCTATAATATATAATTTTAATTTTACATTTACTTTTTAAAATATTCTCGTACAATTTTGAGTAGTGTATATATATATATATATCAGGGTTCGTAAATATCATGATATTTATAATAAATATCAAAATATCTGATATATAGGATATATATCAGATAAATATCACTTTTTGGATATTTATTTTTTAATTTTAGTTTTTGTACACATTTAGAAAAACTGAAAAATTCGAAAAATTTCACTTTTCCCGAGGCTATATCTCAAAAACTAAACAAGATATGAAAATGCGCTCAACGGCGTTGAATTCCCCGTGTCCGAATTGACTTATAAGCAAATTTTCATACAATTTTATGCAATTTAATATTTTAATTATTTCCTAAGGGGTACCCCTTTGGTTTTTTCAGATTTTAATTCAATTTTACCAAAAATCCTTAATCGTAGGATTATTAAAACGAAAATTTACATACATATGTATTTTGACCCACTGAATCCGGTGGTGCAATCTTCAAATGCATATGACTTCTGGTTTTCGAGAAAATGTTAAAAAAACCGCTTTTTGCGATTTTTTTGGCGGAAAATTGAAAAAAAATAAAAATCGCTGAAACTATGTTTATAAGTTAACTGAAGCATGAGAAAATTAATGCCGTTGAGCGCGTTTTCATACCACATTTAGTTTTTGAGATATAGCCTCGGAAAAGTAGAAAAACTGAAAAATTCGAAAAATTTCACTTCTCCGGAGGCTATATCTCAAAAACTATTTGATATTTTTATATAATGGATATATATCATTGCAAAAATATGACGATATATATCAAAATAAATATCATGATATATATCGATCGATATATATCTTCGAACCCTGATATATATACAGGATGTTTCACAACTTAGAGCAAAAAATTAAAGGGTATATTCTGTACGACGTGCTGATCATGAAACAAAAAGAATTTTTTTTAAATTCGAAAAATTAAGGGTTGTTAACCTAAAACATTTTTTGTAGTACTGCACTGGATTCGCTTTCCTATTAAACACAAACAATGAAGTAGGTATCAACTACGAAAGAATAATTACACAATTCAATTATTTATAATTGAATTTTATTTAATTAATAACTTTAACATAATCATCCACCCAGTGGCAGTGGAAAAGAAAAATTTTGGACTGGGAAACATGGAAAATAGTTTTGCGATTAAAAAAAAAATTTTTTTTGTTTCATGATCAGCACGTCGTACAGTATATACCCTTTAATATTTTGCTCTAAGTTATGAAACACTCTGTATATATATATATATATATATATATATATATATATTACGTGAACGACTTAGAAATAAATGGATGTTCTATTCCATATGAAAAGTTTTCTAGAACTGGAGAGTTTTGTGATATACCGCAGTTGTGCTTATTGCGATAAAAATTACCCAAACCATTTGAATAATTTGAAAGCAAATAAAAATGTTGATCGTTAGTCGTTGATTGTCAGTGGAAAATTCCACAATTTTTTGAATTCTAATTTAGTCCTCGCCTAATTAGCGGATGGCAATAAATTTGTTTTAAATATTACACACTTACTTCCCATCCCTTTAGTAATAAAGTGTGCTAACTATGGATAGTGCAACCACTTGCATTTTAGTTTTCTTTGTGAAATATTTCTAGAGATTCCACAGTTTAAGGGCCTCTCTCATTCGCATAGTTATTTTGATAAGATTATTATTTTGAGTTAATATAAGTAAACTTTAGTTATGAGAATTGTTGATCGCATATGTTTGTAGTAATATCGAACATTAAATTGATTGTGTATCTAGTGAGTAAGTGATACCTTGGTTTATATAGCGTCAAATATTCAATCGTAGAGTTCCCATGTTTATTTTTATTTTTAAATTATCAATATAGTCTTATTTACATGTTTTCTTCTTTCGGGTTAAGTGTAGGTTTATGTAAATATGATATTATTTATAGCTACAAACTTTTTAAATCCTAAATGAAACCTTAGACTAAATATATGTCATCCCTACATCTTTTGATATTGACAAATCAATTTGAAATCAGTTTATAAATAAATAAATATATCATCACACCTTTTACCCATTAGTAGGTGTGGCACTCTTCTGTAGCATATCTCGGTAAGAGACACCTACCATAAATTATGGCTCCCAAAGATGCATCAGTGAAGAGCAAGATATCTTTGATTTATATTATTTATTTTTACTCTTTAATCATTGTTAAATATTATATAATTTCTTTATTGTTGAGTTGTTTGTTTTTTCCGCGCACATATCTCCGCCATTTTGATCACTGATTTAATTCTAATGACTCTTCAAAATTTAATTAAATATTTCGTACTACTCTAGTAACTCTAGTACAAGATGCTTGTTACAGTTTTTATTTGTCTTCTTAATTGAAAAACGGAGCATATACCGAATTAAAGTTTTATGAAGCATGTGTATGTTGATAAAATTGAGGGTGATGAATTATGTGACCGACCTACGAATAAATGGATGGATATGATTGAAAGGTTGTTACGAAAAATGATACGAGCTTTTGTAAAAGCAATTACGAATGAAGAAGAAATTTAACAAATATAATGAATATTTCAAGGGTTCTAAACAAAAGGTATGTGGATTCCTAAAGGAATGTGAGGCTTCTCCAATGACCATAAATTAATTTTCATTACATTTATGCTTTTTAAACTGATAAATCATAATTCCATTTAATACTTTAAAAAAATTAAAATTCATTTCCCAATTGACAAGGATTACTTGATGCTGTAAAGTTAGGTACAAAGGGATCAAAACCGCAGTACTGCACCATTTGATAGAACATAACATGTATAAAATAAATACCCTACGCAAATTTATGACACAATTTGGAAAACACCGGAGAAAGTTATGTAACAGCCGCAACTTTTTTCATCTTTTGGTCAAGAGAGGCGTAAAATAATCACGAGCACATGTTTGACCACAACAGCTACAGTTAAAGTATGAAACGTTTTTTTGTCAGGAATAAAAACCAGTCGAGTGGCGAGCTGTTGTGTTCATTCAGTCGCTACAGTTGGTAGTTGTGCTGTACGCTCGGTCCGGACCCGTAGCGCCGGAGTTACGATCCGTGAACCGGAGCCGCAGTGAAAGAAACCCGGAAAAACAGTCTGAATGGTGATGTTGGTTTAATTGGATATTTGTCTTCTGCTTCGATGATTTAGCAGAATTTGGGGACTGCTGGGGATTGGTTAAGATTTATTTTGATTAAGTTATTTATTAAAGCAATACCTATAACTTTGTTTTAGAGCTATAAGCCTGAAATTGGACTTTATTTGCAAAAACGTTATTCATTTTTGGTATAGAAATTTCTGTACAAATAATATAATAATTGGACGACCAGATTCCCCCGATCTTACGGCACTAAACTTTTGAGGTTTTTAAAATCCTGTGTCAACAAGCCTCGTACATTTGAATATTCAAATACAACATAACAAAAGAAATTAGAGCAACATATAATCTATATTTGTAAGGCAGAAACTATGAATTAATTTCGATTATTTATGCAAGAATGTTTAGAACACCCAGGTGTCCATTTAAGTAATCTCATTTTTAAAAATAAGTTAAATATTAATACGACATATTTGTTTTCGTTTGATTCAATTATGTCACATTCTGTACTCCTACAAAAATTGTTTCCATTACTAGTAAATTCTTGTAATTGTGTTTGAGTGATTCAGATTCCACTCCAGGCTACTATAACTGCGATTAAATTCCTGTTATGCAGAACAACAAATTAGTAAATAACCATGATTTTTGTTTAATTTTAGTTCGTACAAAATTATTTATTTTTGTATACCTATAAAAAGAGAAAAATACCGTATACAAAGTTAATAAGGTTCCAATGATGATTATTTTTCTTAGGTTATTAAAAATGGATGATTACATAATGTGTTTTATTTTCAGACCTCCTACAAGTACTGAATACACGCACACAAGACATTTTTTACCTCGGGGACCCTCGCAGTACAACAGGTAAGATCTTGGAAATGGAAAATCTTATAATTTATTCAAATTCATACTCTAAATTTATACTCTTGCGTAAGTATAAAGTTCCACTTAACTGTAGTCAGATGCTAAATATTTCAGAGTGTGTTTCTACGTATTATAATTTCAGTCACCAACTTTTATTTGAAATGTTTCAGTCCAAAATAATTCAGAATATTTAACAACACAAAATTTGTCCAACCAATGATTTTTCATTTGTCGACCGGTTTCGATTTATAACACTTAAACCATCTTCAGAATAATCTGCAAGAAGGATATAAATTACAAATTACACTGAATTACAGTAACATTTAAAAAAAAATTAAACTAAAGTGCTCACAACCATAAAACAAAAATAGTTGGTTTCATTGTCTTAAAGAACATTCTAAGTCTAAGAATCCATGTGTTGTGCTGGGTTTCCTAATTTTGTATTATTTCGATGAGTATTTTACAGTTGAACCTAAAAAAAATTGTTATTGTAAATATTTAATTGTAATTCAGTGTGTAATTTGTACTTACCTTGCTGATTAAATTTTTAATTTGTTTTCATCTTTTAGTTTGTCCTGAAGATGGTTAAAAAGTAACAAACCATAACCGGTTGACAAATAAAAAATCGTTGACTGTAAACTACACTCATTTACTTTCCCTTAATTATCATCAACCAACTGTGAGTTCATCTAGAATATATATCTTAACCTATCAAATGAAGTAGCACGAACCCTTGAAACTTTCATTACCTTCATCATGCAATTATATTTCAACAAACATTTCTGGCTTTATTAATAATTCCTTTCATACAAGCTCATCTCAGGTTTCATTCATAAGGTAGTTGAGCCAGGGATATCGAGTTAGACTGTGATTTGAGAATCCGGGTTCGATTTCTTCAGTCGACGAACAATTTTCATACATACATACATACATAACATCACGCTATATCCCATTAAATGGGGTAGCACAAACCCGTCAACATTCTCATCCTGACACACGATACTTGTTTCGACCACATTAACACTTCCTCCATACGAACTCTTTCTTTTCTCACAACCAAAATCCATCATCACGCAACAAACATTCATCCATTGGCTCCTGTACACCTGTTTCGTAAATCTTCACTTACGCCCACTTCGCTAACAACGAATCTATAAGAAATGAAGGCAGCATCGCCTGCGCTTGTTTAAAAATACATTTAACACAATTGCAGTTACACACTGTATAGTAAAAACGTAAAATAATGTAAAAGAAGATGAGGAAGGAAGGGAGTATCTGCCTGCGCTTGTTTTTGAAACTGAATTCCACACAATTGCAGTTGGACACCATATTAAAATTACTCCTGTGGTTCATCCTCCACTAATATCTTTGGAGGCCGTGATTTGATTTCACACACATATGTCACCAAAATCTGCTACGACAAAATGTCAACTCCAGTAATGAGTAAAGACATATTGTTATATTTATTTATTTTAATCAATCTTCAATCATATCTAATATTTATTCCACATCCTCAATTTAATTTCTTTTAACAATCCTATTTATAAAAATGATGGAGTCCATTACATCGTGTCGATGACATCCCAACCAAGAAAATAAGTACCTTGCTAACAACATCAACAGCAACAGTTTAGTTTTCTGCATCATTACGAGCGTTAATTAGTTCTGTGGTCCGTCACTAGCACCACCACCGTCGCTAAAACAAAGCAAGAGGACAAAAACCACTGCTGTCATTGTAGTCCGATCGCCTGGCCGTCATATGCAATAACCGGAAGAGGTGGAGAACAATGTCTACCTCATTTCCGCACGCTGACGCTGAAGTCAAAGGATTTTTGTTTCATTATTATCATTAACTTTTGTTTGTACTAAAAGTAAAAGAGAAAGAAGAAGGTTATTTTGGGTCGTGGTGTGAGATGTTGTATTCTCATGTTTGCTTGTTTCTTTTGGTCGTTAGGGAGGAATCGGCAGGTGGTGTGTTTGTTTATATGTTGTAAGGAGAAATATCTGATTTAAAGCATTTTTATTCAATTCCTTTGTGAATGAGACATATAAGGAAATTTGTAAATAATTGCTTCTTTAAATAAAAGTCTTATTTGGTTTATTAGATTTTATTTAAAGTTACAAAATCATTTCAACTTTAGAAATTTCATGTATAGGGAAGATAGATCGATGGGAAACTGCTTCTATAGTAGAAATTCTTGTTTGTTAAATTCTCACGCAAAATATAACTTGTAATATCTTCATTAACATGAATTTAAATTAGTTGTTGCAGAAATGGGAAATACAGCTCGTGCTGTGCACTGGCTATATGATTCATGTTAATATATCGGCAAATATCATTTCACTTGTTATATTAGTTATGAAAATCGCACAGTTCTGTAAAACTTTTCAAATAGAATGAACAAAATTTCAATCCAAAATAATGACAACAGAATTTAAAAGGATTAAACCCTAATTAATATCCATCGCCAATTAATTCCAGTGAATGAATATCCATTAAACATGATCCAAAAATAAACTTCCAAATGCAATTATTAATCCAGAAATCCAATTACATGAAACATTAAAAACATCCTACGCCCACAATCAAAACTTTGTGAAACTCGCCAACTTAAACAAAATTCGCGTCTTTTAATAAATCGGCTATTACTGCCAAGAGTTGTAGTTGTCGAAGTACGGATATCACGTCGATCGAAATCGACTAGCAAGAAAGCTAGCTCGAATCGCGCATCCACCAGGAACGGATTGACGCGTAGCTGCCATGTCAAGTCAATTGTCTTAAGGTGACCGATAAAAACCCTTAATCAAATGGCCAATTAAAGACGATTTCAAGATTTAGGGCAGATCCTCTAGGGATATTGGATGGGGATGTTCTGTTCTGGTACATCCTCTGCCATTTCAACATTTAAAATTAATTGTTTTTATAGTACTTACCAGATTTACTTAAAAATTATATTAGTGCTGTTTTAAGAGCAGAATAATATGTCAATTGTATAACACTTAATAATTTTGGTGTTGGGTTTCTGCAATAAATACTTTGCAATAAATTTTTATGTAACATACTGTATGTCCCCGGATCGTGTCATATAGAATTCTATTTTCGCTAATAGAATCGCTATCATCTGCCAAGTAAAAATTATGAATCTTTCTAATATAGCATAAAAAAATAAAATTAGAATCATTAAATAAGTATATTTCCTTATTCATACGATATAAGTATAATATATTATAAATATTATATACAAACATAATCTAAACATTTACCTACATTACTCAGTCTGATTCAGTACAGGATATTTAATCTTCTTATTGAGTAACATAACTGCTAACTGGATAATTTAATCCGAATTAGTAATTTTTAAATGGTCAATCATAGGCTGAATATGACCCTTAAAAATGTACCTGTTGTGACCATCGTCAAGCAATTTGTGGTAGCCGCACTAATAGATTTCATTGTAGTTATATGGGACTGGAACGTTTAATCGTTTTATGCCGATCCCTCCAGTTTAAAATGAAAATACTATACCAATACCTGTCGCGTTACCTTTTATATTACTTCATTATAAACTCAACTTTACCCGCAATTTCTTCAATATATATCTGCTTCACCATACGTTCAACATGTCCAAACGATCTCAATTGACACACTCAATCTTCTAACAATATTCTTCTTATCTCTAATTACAATCCAGTCTTAAAGATAATAGTTAAATTTGACTGAATCAGCATTGGTCGAAACACCCCGCGACTGATTCCTAGCCGCGGGCTAGCTTGACACTGTTTTCAATATAAACGTCGGAGACGCCATCCTAGAGTAGGCCCAAGGG
Source organism: Pterostichus niger (assembly GCA_947425015.1). Lineage (NCBI taxonomy): Eukaryota > Metazoa > Arthropoda > Insecta > Coleoptera > Carabidae > Pterostichus > Pterostichus niger. The sequence continues at coordinate 35,412,902 of OX380340.1, read as the reverse complement.
GTGCAAACGGACAGCCTAAGTGGATTCTTCAAATATTTTCACGTTCTTCATTCTTCGCTCTCGCCTCCCGCTGACTGTAATGAAAACTCCGATTTTCTGATCGCTTCGCTCTTGAAATTATAGAGTATACGCTATGAAAACAATAGCGCCGGTGAAACGGTTTGTTGGCATAGTTTTCAATAATATTGATTAAAGCGCAAAAGTTCAGTTTGGTATTTTTCCTCTACTTTTATTCTTTTATTCAATAGCTGACTGTTTGAATCGGGCAAAATTTCGTTATTTCGAAGTAGCAAAGTTAAGATAATATTTTTATTAGCTAAATTCCTAACAATTCTTAGTATATTTCCTTATTTTATATACTTGGATATTAAGACTAATTACAGTACGAGAAATATACAGCTTATATTTCAACCACATACTAGCAGAATTAGAAGACTCTTTGAAAATTGTAATCCAGAGAATGAAATTGAAGTTAGACTTCGTTTATTAATTATTAAGGGTAACATCTCGCTGACTTTAACTTACATCTGTATCGGGTGATTTAAAAAAATTTCTCTAAATAGTGCCATGAGGATAAAGTATGTCTGAAATTTAGTCAAGTAATTATCTGTCATAATTGACAACGAAAAATGCCACCGAATGTTCAATTTTAAAAGTCTTTTTTAAATGAAATAAATGTAGTAATTAGTTGAAATATAATTATTTTTGTAGTCGGTGAAAGTCATACCGTTTAAATGTTACAATAATCAATCAGATTCAAAATCATAAATTTGAAATTAATTAATTATCTGTCATAATTGTCAACGAAAATATCGCTGATTGTGATAGGCTGAAACATGCTCATTATATCTATCTTTGTTTTTTATGGTACGATTTGATGCCTTTTTTATCACTATATTGCCTAGGTAATGTACCGAAGTCCAAATGCAAAAGTTGTATTATTTACCAATAATTTTTTATATGCATTATTAGCTAGGGTCTCTTCTAATAAAGAAAGCCTAAATCCGTAGAACACATGCTCCACATATGCATGCCATTATATTCAGTTTTAGCTCAAATTATTCCAAATTTCATACATTTATTTAAATATTGATTGAGGTCTCGCTTCATTTGTGTTTCAAACAAACAAACGATCCACGCAGACAGCGACGACTTTAATTTATATATATATATATATATATATATATATATATATATATATATATATATATATATATAAATATATCATCACGCCTTTTACCCATTACTGGCTGTGGCACTCTGCCTAAGCAGATAAGTGATATATTTTTTCGCGTGAACTGCGGTTACCAGCCGTCAAACCACGGCCCCCAAAGATATTAGTGGTGGGGGAGCCACAGTGGTAGATTTAAATTGGTGAAAATTATTTGCCGGCTGTGGAGATCGAATCAGGATTCTCAAGATCCACAGGACGATTCGATACCACTGAGTCACCTACCCCATATATATATATATATATATATATATATATATATATATATATATATATATATATATATATATATATATATATATATATCTTATAGTGTCAACCGAACTGTTCGGTTGCAGCTATAGTTTTGTTTATAAGTTAGTGTTTATAACCGCCAGCAACATTTATATTTATGACGTGGTGATACCGCCTTCGCTGTCGGTAAAAATAACGCATCTACTTGGGAATGCATTCACGTGAACGTGCTGATATCCCTAAGGCGGTTGCGGTTCTAAAACCGATTTAATAATATAATACAAAGTGTGTTTGTTGTCATGGAAACCACAGCATAATACGCAACATGTTTTGGATATTTTAACCGCGATGTTGGTTTGTATCCACTGAAGTAACACACTAATGAACGCGTAATTACTGCGTATTCTTTGAGATGAGTCATTAATGAACTGTCTTTATTTAATTATTAAATCTGTGAAGTTTGAAATATAATTAGAAATGTTACTTGTATTAAGCAATATTTTATTTAATTTTCTAGCATTTTATCACCTGATTTTTAATTTAAGAATTAATATTTTAATTTTGTACTGTCAAAATCATAATTGGCAGCATAATTTTCTAGAATAATGATACTGAAAAAAAAAACTATTACAATTTTAACCTCTTGTCCGTACTCTTAGTTCATTCAGTTACACTATAGATAGTATCTTTATTATAATATAAATAAAATAAGCAAGTACACTAAGAACTAAATTAAGATGAGCATTTTTAACCTTTTAGTCCAGTTCTTAATATTAGAAAAGTGCGTGATAAACGATTACAGAACTTTCGTTTATTTGTCAAACTCTATATTCAGAATCTTAGTGGTTTTAGGAAACAGGACAAAAAACAATAAATCGTAATTCCACATTGATTTTGGAAAATAAATGTTGTAACTTACATGCTGCTAATATTATTATTACGACGAACTGTACGTTTGAACATCATTATTGTTTTTTTTTATCTATTGTATTGTTACTTTGCTGAAAATAATAATAGATATAATTTCGAAATATCCCAATAAATGAATTTAATACTATTCATACGTTTTTATTGATCCTGTTACCTAAAACCACTAAAAATGTATCACTAGAATCTACCTTATTCTACATCTTACACTTTGGAGATTATTTTGTCGCGACTAAAAATTTTAAATAATAAGTTACTATATTGTGAAGTTGATGAACCAAACATAAATAAAATATTTATACTAATTATTATTGAATTTGTTGTAATAATGACGAGTTAAAGGAAATATTAAATTAAATAACAAACAAACAAAAGTATGATGCCAACGCCCCTTTTTGCAGTACTGCGCCATTACATTGTACATATTTTTTAGTGCATTTTTTTTTCGTAAAACATCTGTATGAATTTCAAACAAAGCTTTATCATGCTCCATATTCTTGCAAAAACAGTTGGTAACCATGTCAAGTAAAACAACGTACTTAGATGGCAGATAATTAAGAAGTTGTCATACATAGTCTCTCAAAATATTTCCATAAGAATCATCAACACTCCACTTTAAATTAATTTAAACTAAAATAAATTGGACAGAAATAATTACAAACCTGACATTTCCATGCAAATAATTTCCGGAATGCTATGTTTTTGTTTTATTTCACACAACACATAAAACAAATAAATAATAACAAAATGGATACATGTTGTTATTTTAATTTTACCATTTCAATGCAAACGAAAATCGCACATGCATAATATTGATTTACAAATATTTAACTATTATTCCAATGTATTGAATAAAAAACGACAAATGTGAATTGAATGACATGGGACTCGGATTGGAATTCTCGAATAATACAACAAAGATAGGTGCATATAATTGTGCATCGATTTATTACAAATAGTTTATTTTACTCAAAATTAATCACATTTTTTTTGCAGTAAAATATTGACATTTATATGACAAGTTGTGATTTTTTTTGTAAAAACCTAAATTTAATGGTTAATAGTGAAAGTTATTAGCTTTATTTTACTATTAAGATACTTCTAATCTCCAATCAAAAATACTATAGTTATTTATATGGCAAGGACAGAAGTTGTCGTTTTATTTTTCAGGTCGAAGATGAGAGATATAAAGCACCTGAGAAAAGATTGACAGTAGCTTCAGTAGATATACATATTATTTTGTACTACGTTATCAGAAATAAATTAGAATTTTAGATAAGATTATTCTCTTGACATATTGACTGGTAGCACAAGCTCTGTTTTTGGCTGTTCTAAGAGCACGGTTTTAACATGATAGAGAGCTAAAATATCCAAAAACACTGCTCTTAAAACAGGCAAAAACAGAGCTTGTGCTATGTCACTAGTTGTTATAGATATAGCTTTACTTTTCTTCCTTATGCCTATGGCACCCTGGTCGAAGAGCATCGAAGAGCATCGATGATCTCTTCAATGAAACAACAGAACACACCCGTCATTGGCAACAATAAAAGCTTCTAAAGTTGAAAAAAAGAAACTAAAATGCAAAAATACGCTAACGTGAAATGAGACATAAAAGATATGAGTGAAATGAGATACGTTCGTTTCTTCGATGAGCTCTTCGACGGAAATAGAGGAGTCTCTATTTTTCGTCGATGACGGGTGCGTTCTGTTGTTTCATCGATGAGCTCATTGATGCTCTTCGACCAGTGTGCCATAGGCATTAGGAAAGAGAAATTCCCTTCTTCCTTTAAAATACAAAGTATCAATTTGTGTGTACAATACATAATGGCTGGTACAAAAACAAAGCTTATGGTGTCAGGCATTATAGTTTATTTACTAATTATATCTTGATTTAAAATGTCAACTTGAAACCCAATTAGACGCATGTTTCACCTTAACAGATATGTAACAGTTCGTTATAATTCCATGGTTATTTTTTTGCAAATAAAAATAGTTCTGGTTTCGCTATAAGTTGTAGGCCCTGTGTTTTATAATTAGGTTCCTGTTGTGCAGAGCAACAAATAAATAAATAAACAGACCAGAAAAGAACGTGATGACACATTTATATTATCATTCACATCCCTGGTTTATATAAAAACCCGTACTGAAATTCACCCTCGCCTCATACATTAACACGCACATAAAATCCAATCACCTAATCACCCAGTCACGTATCAACACTACCGAGCGTGATTACCCTGTATTACCGCACTGATCTCTACGCACGTTCACGCGCCATGTTCACGCAACGCTCACGCTGTCACGTACCAAGCACTGACGGTGCTGGTGATATTGCAATTAAATGATAGGCATCTCTAATCGACGCGTGTATCTGTTGTTGAGAGACGGTTGGTTGTTTGTTGTTGGTGTAGTTGTTGTTTGGAAGCGATGAATTCTGAATGAAATGTCACGCGGCAGATTGATGTGATTATTACAATGCGGTGATTGTGATCCTGCAAACGGGAAAATTGCAGTCGTGGAAAAATCAATTTATGGGTTGGAATAGAAGATATATCATCGGTTTGGGGGTTTAATCGTGCTGGATTCAGGCATATGATTTTTAGTACATATTACTCTGTGTTTCGTTCAGTAATAAACTAAAATGCTGGGCAATCAATAAGTTATTTCAAGTTAAAATGAATATATTTTATGAAAAATTTTAGCCAATTTTTTTTCCTACACCATTATCTCAAAAACTATAAGACTTATGGACATAACCATTACACCATTAGATTCAGCACTTCGAAATACATATGTATGTAAAATTTCGTTTCATTATTCGTACGAGAAATAGTTTTAGAGCAATTTGTTTAAAAATCATAAAAATCCCGAGGGTACCCTTTGGAAAATAACTAAAAATTTCAAAAAAGTTAATTTGCTTTAAATGAGCTAAGAATTTGTATACAAGTAGTTTCGGACACGGGGAATTCACTTGTTCAAACCGCAAAGCAATAGCTTGCTTAGTTTTTTAGTTATAGCCCCTAGAAGATTTGCTGTTTTCAAACAATTTTCAAAATCAGAGTTTCAACTTTCCCGAGGCTATAACTCGAAAACTAAGCAAGATATTGAGATGCGGTCTGAAAGGTTGTATTCCCCGAGTTTCAATTTATTTTTTTCCTCGTACAGTTTTTAACCATTATCTCAAAAACTATAAGACTTATGGACATAAACATTACACCATTGGATTCAGCACGTCGAAATACATATGTTTGTCACGAAACGTATTATTTTGGAAAATCACAAGTCCGTAATATCAAAATTACAATTGAAATAATAGTTATTTATGTAACCAGCATAGTAAAATTTGTTGTGGGGCAAGCAACGAAGGAGCGAATCTGCATAATCCAGCGAGCCCAGTAATGATGAATTGAAGTTTTATTTCCTTCTTCACAGTGTTTTTTAAATTAATTTTAATTAGTTTTATACAAAAATATGTTACATTTTGTAATCAAGGGTTGTAGGTGATAGAACAATTTATACGAATAGTTAGACGTTTTCATGATCGTTGTGATGAAAACACAACCACTGTCAGTGTCAGCAGTTTCGTGTATTGTAGAAATAAATAATTTGAAATAATAGAATAATGCTTAACGAAGATTTCGAAAGTGAGTTTCATGCAATTTGTGAAAATGTACAAAATATTGCTGATGCTGCAAACAATTTCTTTTAATTAGCTTCTTTTATGAACACTGTAAAAATTTACAGGTCTCTTAGTTACCATAAATACCTCTATAAAGTGTCATTTACGTAAAAGGTGGAAATATATTTTTATCAACGAACCCATTCTTCATTTATCTGAGTTAAAATTAGATATAATCTGGAGTGACTGATATGACATTTAAATAAAGTCTTTTGTAATTATGCGTACCTCAAGTCTGCTGTATCAATTGCTCTATTTAATGTATTTCCTTTTCTTTTTACTAAATAAGAGAAATTTCATACTTTGAGAGAGATCCTAATCCTGCACACCAGTTCATGTTTATGATTTATTCCTATAGAAATATATTATAACAATTATCACTCCAGTATTTATCTCAATAGGTAACATATAGCGTTAAAGAAACTCTATATTATAAATGATTGTAAAACATCTAAGTCTGCGTATACAATATATACCTAGCTAACACTCAAGAGCCGCAGGATACTTAGTATCCTAATCCTTGCTCCGCAGGCCCAGCAGGATCTGGAAAATATTGCAGTCCGTTAGCCGGTCGCTTGTTTCAATAAATTCCACGCGGCAGGGATCGAGAGCCGTTCGGAATGATGGATCTCATGACGTAATTGCTTTATTTTTCCATCACGCTAGGGATATATCTTGTTTGAATGTTGGTAGCTCTACTGGGAGTTAAGCTTGCTTCAAGTTCAACTTCTCTGGAGCTGGATAAAACCTACAAAAGAAACAAAAAGCTGATACTTTTTCAATTATTTGGTAGATAGATTTTGTAGTTTAACATTTAAATATGGGGTAGGTGGCTGGTTCGATTCCCGCAGCCGACATACATTTTTTACTACGTTAAAATATTCTGAAATAAATTATAAACAACAAATATTACCTCAATGCCACTAATGTCAAATTACATCGTTGTTTTCCAGTTGCCATGGATATGGCTTCACTTTACATCCTACTAGAGAAGAAATATTTAGTTTCTTTCCTACAATTGAAAAGTATACCTTTATTCAGGAAAAAAATCTATTTAATCCTTTACAATAGTATTTGATATAACGGAAATAAAATGAAGGACAACTTAAAAATAATTATTTCTTATTAAGTTTGAAGAAACTATGGTGTAACTGGACATACTTATACGATAAATGATCTCCTTAAATTATCCAGTCAAACTGCGCAGTTGGCAAAAAATCTTTAAAAACAACCATTAATAAAAATCTGTAAGATGTCAACTACCAGGAATCAACTCTAGCTCCACCGGGATCATGTTGACAGAGCAAAAACCTATCAGGAATCATCCCAACCCTAGAATTTAATATTCTACCACCACAGCATCAGTGATGGCGGTGTAACAAGTTATTAATCACCCAGGAGGTACGGCCGACGTCGTGTTTGGCAGCAGAACAAAGATTACATCAACATGAGGAAGTTTGAGGGACAGTGAACCCTTCTATGAGCTTGGTTGGTGATCAGGGTGATATAGGATGATGTAATATAGTCTAGAATGTTATGCGATCAATAATTTTTCGATTGGTTTACGCCGATTATAGATTGGAGTTATCAATTAATTTTTCCCCAATTTCAACTTTGTGACACTCTGAAAATTTCACCATTCAATTCCTCATAATTTCCTACTTAAGTATCAAGATTTTTTTAATTGATTATTGGATACAATTTTTGTTGTACTACAATGTGTGATATTTATTTTAAAACGCTTAAAAAAGAATTTAAAATCGTTTTTAAATAGGCGGAAATGTTACTTTTTGTTTTGCTGCTATTTGGAACAAGTCGGAATATTATTTTCCCGCTTGTAAAATATACGCTTAATGCATGGAAAACGTTAATTTCATTGTTAAATGACTGTTGAAATTAGCATACTATCCGTTGGGATATATAAAAATTACTATTTCACTATACAAAATATAGTTGAACGTAGAAAAAACTAAGGACAATTCAAATTTCCAACAGAATTACAATAACATACCTGATTTTTGAGATATAGTTCTTTAAAGTGATAATAATGATGTAACTTTAAAATTACATAATTATTTTTTCATCTGGTTTTGATGCAAATATTTCTTAAATAAATATAAATAAATATATCATCACGCCTTTTACACATTATTGGATGTGGCACTCTGCCTAAGCAGATCTCGGTAAGTGATATTTTTTCGCGTGAAGTGCAGTTACCAGCCGTCAAATCACGGCCTCCAAAGATATTAGTGGAGGGGGAGACACAGGGGTAGATTTAAATTGATGAAAATTGTTTGTCGGCTGTGGGGATCGAACCAGGGTTCTCAAGATATATAAATATATAGGACTCAAATAGTTTTTACTTCAGATTACGATTTCATCTAGTTGATGCAAACTATCTTTGTAATATTTAACCATTTATGAAAAAAAATAGTCGCGCAAACGTTCGATAATCATCCTCCTCCATTTCCTCCAACAGAACAAACTTTCTATCAATGCATCAACAACATCCCCGTCGAAACCTCTCTATAAATAGCGCACAAATTTATCGGAAATTCTTGTCCGCGGAGTCCGGGCGGTGACGGAGGCTCGATCGAAAGTACTTAAGAAACGTGCCATTTAATACGAGCAGCAGGCAGCAGGCTGAGGGTTGCAGGATGATGAAGGGTGGCGTGCGGGGTGGTTTATAGGGCAGGTAAGGTTTAGGACTAAGTGAGTCGTGAACAGTGACATGGCTGATGGCGTGGAAATTAGAGCAGTGGGCCTTGAGGTTCAGTGAGATTAAGAAAGCAAGGAAATGTGGGAGAAAGTTAAATACTACTATTTAATTATGGGTAAACTAATCAGTATTTGGTTGGGTTGATTGAAAATTAATATGGGTACTTCCACTCAATAATATCTCTAGAATATTTGTAATTATTTCACTGGATACAACTTGCATCTACTCAGCGAAACTCCGCGGATTTAAAGGTTAATCATGTAAATGGCAAATCTACAATTGTAAGCAATATAATAATAATAATAATTTATTTCCAAAAGACCAAAAAAAACATTGGCATATGGTATGTCAAATTACAAAAAAAATACAGTAAATTCAATAAAATAATGTTACAAGATGATAAATATAATATAAAATTACAAAATAGATGAGTCCTGTATATATTCTTCTACCGAGTAATAACATTTATTAATAAATAGATTTTTTAATCGTCTCTTGAAATTATTAAACGAGTTTACATCTTTTATTTCTGATGGTAAAAAATTGTATAATCTTATTCCTATTACAAAGGGATTTTTTAGGGTTAGCGATAATTTATATTTAGGCATTACAAAGTTATCCTTTCGTCTAGTATTGTATTCATGATTGTCTTCATGTTTCTGTATTTGGTGTTGCTTGTGCCGTATCAGTAAAATAACATTGAATATATATTGTTGAAGATAGCTCTCTGGAATTTAAGTTGGCGTAATTTGGTGCTATAGAATATAATATAATATATACATAGAATTGTCAATGTCAATAATATTTGTTCATAATTTTTCAATCTAAATAAAAGATATTTAAAAGTATTGAGGCTATTATTATATTAGAAACACTCTGCAACATATATTAAGTGTGAGCAAATATAGCCTCGGCAAAAATGCGTTCTAATATAATAAAACAATTTTTTTGCATTTGGAATTTTGTACTTTACCTAGGTACAATCTACATTGCTTGATATTTATATTCTACCGTTAGCATATTCAATAAATTTGAGTGATTCTAATTTCAGTATAAATGCAACAGATCATACAAATCTAAATAATTATTTCAGATTATTCTTAAAAATAGGTATAACATATAGGAATGAGCACAAAAGCAGAATATCCAGTATCCAGCTCAAGATATACGAATATTTTTTTGATCCCGAAACAAAAACACCGGGCGCTGTTGGTGTTGCCATGTTGCTGCGTGTAGAGATAAGGTGAACGACCTGTGCTGATAAGACCTATACTGTGTGTTTTGTCGTGTTTTTTGTTTCGCGGTGTTTCACTGTTTCGATGTTCATTTGTTGTGTGCTCTAATGCGGTTATCTTTTGTTTCACTCGATTGTTTTTTGAATTGATGGAATTTGTATCTTTTTGAGAGAGGCGTGGCCTGAAATATTTGATAAATTTAATTTTGATTTGTAACTCTGTGAAGTCTAGGACTAGGTATTTAATAGGTTTTCCGAATGTTTCCAGTCGAAGTAATTTTTAGTTTATTCCCGTCCTGAATCTAATTTCCGCTCTATCCTAAAACTAATTTCAGTCAGGTTCTACCCACATTTTATCTTTAACACTTCTACTAATTCATTTTGATTTCGCCTATCCCAAATACTTATTCAGTAACGAATAGATATTTCTAGAAAACTAGATTATCTTACCGTTCATCAGCACTGAAATCACTTTAAATATTGTAGCCATTAGATTTATGCTGCAATTAATCTTCCTCAAACATTCAAGCACCACGCTTCATTCACATTTATCATTCCTTTGATGCAAGCTCTTTTTTTCTCCCATCGGAATCTTCAAACTTTCAATCATCTATTTATTTATAGATCGTTCATCTTTTTTTTAATTCTCAATTTCATCAACATACATATGGGGTAGGTGGCTCAGTGATATCGAGTCGGCCTGTAGATCTTGAAAACCCTGGTTCGATCCCTACAGCTGACAAACAATTTTCACCAATTTATATCTACCCCTGTGGCTCCCCCTTTATAAATATCTTTGGGGCCGTGATTTGACGGCTGGTAACCGCACTTCACACGAACAAATATATCACTTACCGAGATCTGCTTAGGCAGAGTACCACACCCAGTAATGGGTAAAAGTCGTGATGATATATTTATATTTATTTTATCAACATACATATGTGTTGCCATTCAATATAAACTCATTCGAACAACCCTTTTCCCAATTGTTAAATTGATTTCTTATCTATAACATTTTCTTGATTCGATTTAAATTATAAATGGATACATTTAATTCCTACGGAAGAAAAAATTACTTTGTAAGGACTAGTTATTCCATCTTTGAATAAAGTTCTCAATAACTATCAGTGGAATGAATATAAGAATATCGCTTCAAAATCATAGCACAAATAATAATAATTCAACTGAAAAGAAAATGTAATGTTTCCCTTAGGTACTGTATATATTTTGATTTCGGCTTGGAAATTGAAACGCCATCTTGATGAAGAAATGTTTCACAGTTTTCGCTTGATGTATAAATAACTATTATATAGTAACCATGGTGTCTACCGTCCTGGACTTCCTGGAAAAGCCTGGAATTGAAAAACTTACCTTGTAATCCGTGAATACCCTAGAATTTTTATATAATATTACTGTAACATTATTATTTAATCTCAACCATTGACCCCTTATTTTCAAACAAATCTTGTTGAAAATCTATCACGCAAATCCCTAAATACCTTCATCGTCTGAAAAGTACTCATCTAAAATATAACCTCACCGCATCTTGAAACCCTTCTTCCATCTCCGCAGTGTTACCAACCTAGTGACCACATAATGATGCTGAAAAATTCAGCAGACGTCACTGGTGACAATAGACTGTCACCCAACGCTGTCGACGCCAACTTAGCTCGGATGAAGCTATTCTTCCTTCGCTTATAAATGTTTATGAACATGGTGCATTGTGGGAAAGTGAAGTTGTATCCTCCGGAAAAGCTGTCGCTCCCGGAATAGACCGGGGAGTCATTGCACAAATGGAGCGGGGATTATATGAAGTATGGGATGAGATTTGAAAGGAGATTATTATTTTTTCGGGTGGGAATATTAGCTAGTAGAATTGAAGTGTTTTGAAAAAAGGACCAACTCATTTTATATTTTTTTTTCGGTTGATAAATTCAAATTTTTTAAAACAAGAAAGTAATATTGTTTAATTTGTGAAACAAGTCAAACCCAGAATGAACTACCTATAACTAAAGCTCGTCCTTTTAAAACTCAATTGTGAATAATTTGTTTGATCTTATTTTCTTATACCACTACCCAATATAATCTTGATTCTTAGAATTATTTATTGAATTTCCAAGAAATATTTTCAATTTTCTTTTGCATTTCAATCATATACGACTTCGATTTACATTAGTTTTTCTTTATGTACATAAGGTATATAATAATTTCCAGGAGATATTTATTTGCCAACTTGTGTTTTATTAATTTATTTTTATCTAGTGTGCATATGTAGCTTTTAATAACAATGGCTATATTAGAATAAACAATCAAGGTATCATTTATGAACACTATGAACATTAACCAAATGACAATCAGTCTTTCCTTTTGGTTTTGTTCGCTATTGTCTGCCTAATTGAACATCTGAATCTTCCAACACATTACAAGAGAAAATGTAACCCCAGACATAATTATCAACATAAACTTGATAATATCATTGAATTACATGGCAACATTAATGTTAAATGTTTCTACCTGGCTTTCTACACTGGGAAAGCAAACTATTATTCAGTCTTTATTAAGGTTCCATTTCAGGACATCACCTTGTTTAAGGTTTTGTAATTAATTTTTTTTTATTCGATTGACCGAAAAATTAATTATTACAGGAATCACCTACATTATATATATAAAAATAAATAAATAAATATATCATCACGCCTTTTACCCATCACTGGGTGTGGCACTCTGCCTAAGCAGATCTCGGTAAGTGATATATTTTTTCGCGTGAAGTGCGGTTACCAGCCGTCAAATCACGGCCTCCAAAGATATTAGTGGAGGAGGAGCCACAGGGGTAGATTTTTTTAAATTATATACATATATATATATAAGATCTGGAATATCACACTGATTTCCAAGTAAAACTGAGGAAACAAACGTTGTAATATTTTGCCGCAAGCGGCGCTATTTCCGACGATTTTGGTGTTCGACATTGTTCTTCTCTTTTTTAAGAATGTTACTTGTACTAGTTTAATTTTTTACCTGTGATAGTAAAAGAAAACAAATACTTTTCATAATTTTTATAATTCTAACTTTACATACAATAATTACGTAAATAGTGTGTGTGTGTGTGTGTTTGTGTAAAAATGGACCTACGCCTTTTCTACAAAATAAATATTGCTTAAATTATTTTTCGGAAAAAGCGCCTCATGTGGCCAAATTTAGCACTCAGTGTTCTTTTGTTTTTTTTTGTGATATTCCAGGCCTTGTATATAAAATAGGCGACGTTCCAGTACGCTACAGTAGTAGTTGCTAGACAACCAGAAATAATAGCAATTGTATAAAACGGGAAGAAAGTGAGACATTTTCTCTCGAAGATACCGTCTAATTTCCCAAGTCGAAGGCGAAGAAATATAACCCATCTGAGGGAAGAATGACACTTTTTTCACGATACATATAATTTTAGCAATGGAAAGTTTACAAGACCTTTTGTAAATCGTATTTCAAGTACTATTTTTTAATAGATTTTTGGCACAATTAATCATAATTTTAGTCAATATTGATTTCGTTATTAAAGGTTTGTATGCATTGTTAAATTTATGTCATTTCTAAATATGATATAAATGGAAAAATATGTTCAGTATCTACATATGTGAGTGAATGTGTGTACCAATGCACTCTATATTTTATACATGTCAACAATTTCGATTCCATCTCTGAACACCGGAAGCAAAATGCAGGATATCAACATTATTTATTAAATATTTATGATTTATTCTCTATTAAACACACTTTTTAAATATTTATAGATATGTATTGATTTGAAAACACGACATGAAGTCGTTTATAATTCAGGCTTCATTTTATTGAATTTACGCGTAGTTTAATATAATAAATAAATATGGATTTTCAAGAAGATAGTATATCAAAAAACATAATTAATTATTTAATATAGACAATAAAAATTGATTTAATTAATATATTCAGTTCTACTTGTATATAAAATGAACTAATTAATAAAAAATCAAAAGCAATAATTATTAATGTGTTTATCATTTGGCATTTTTAAAATTTAATTATCGTGATAAATATTGAATTAAAATAAATTATTATATTTAATGGCAGTATTCCAATTTTTCTCTTTACGATATGTCAATTTTCATTATATACATTCTATTTAAATTTCCGCACAGTCTAGTTGCCTGGCTTGCATAGAATATGTAGAAGTGGGTGTATACAAGACAAATACATTAACACCCAGGCTGCGGGGGTGGATAGACAAGGACATAAATTCATTCTCCCTCGCCAGAAAGAGACAGAACAATCTTCTCGCCTCGCAACATGATGGATGCGAACAAATGACGGGCACTTGTGGTTTCATCGGAAAAAATTAGTTAACTAATCGTTTTACAACATCGTTCTACATAAAAGTTCCGGGTTTTTGTCCGGGTACTCCGGTGTTTTTACTTGCTGGACTCCAGAGGTTGATGCATATTTTATGTGAGAACATGTTAGGAGGGATTTGAGATATGTAAAGTGCAAAAAATATTTAGATATATCATCGTAACTTTTTGCGAATATCAATCTGCTTGCTCTTGTACAAGCTACATATTGTTTTTTAATAGGTGTCCCACAAAAAAACTGACAAATGTATATGAGGAAATACATTTTCAATGCCATTATTTCCGTGTTTACTTTACAGAGAAATGTTTTAATTAAAAGTTGAAGACAATTAAATTCTGCATATAAATCAATGAACATAATTTATTTTTCTATTTTGTGTTCATAAGGAAGTCATTACGAAACACAGTTCCGTTCATTACGATACGAAACATTTTGTATTAGACGGTTGGTAGTAGCGAATGACATACTGAATCTATCAATCTGAGAACAACAAAATTTTAATATAACCTCAAAAATCTGGTATAAATATAAATAGTAGTTAATAACCACAACATTTTATTTATAAATTGTCCTAAATTGACTTGGTTTAAAATATTGCATTAAATAAAAATTCATGAACGATGCAAAATAGTTAAAATAGTATAAATAAATCATTTTATAAGACTTTTATCGCACGCGTCCGTGTTTAAACTGAATTCCACACAATTGCAGTGAAACACTCTATCTAAGAGCAGTAAAGGAATCAAAAGATAAGAAAGAAAGGAAATGTCATCCAGAGTTTGTTTGAAAGTGAATTTCACACAATTGTAACTTGATTTTAACAGTAACTAAATAAGTAAAATGTAATATCTAAATTGGTTTAAAAGCAAAAATTAATAATCTATGCATTCTGTTCTATTCTGTTCTGTTAGGAATACAAGGCGGGTCCTAGTTTATTCTATTAAGAATCATCAAATAAAAAACAACAAAGACGAAATTAATTGTCCGTTCCTTGGTGAAACTAGGTTTAATAAAATATTAATATAAAAATATTAAAGTAACACCTAGTTTCTGGTAAAAGTTGGGACTGAGTTGCTTATATCTTAAATAAAAGACAGTGCAATGCAAATCAGGCTACGCCAAATAGAATTGGATGACTTTCTTAACGTGGGATTCTACTGCACTTTCTTGTGTCTTTCCAAATTATTTTTGAAGTTTTGATGTGACTTACCATTAGATGAGTTCCTTTCCAAGTTGCTGTTAGACTGTAACTCTAGACATTCAAATGAACATTGTGCCTGTAAAGTAATCAATGAGGCAATGGTAACGAAAACCTTATTTTCCATGTTATTCGCCTATAGCATAGTTGTAAGACGGTGTGTATAAAAAGAGCAGGCAACTGCAAATTTTGGTAGAAGACAATAAATTGTTGTTAGTTGGCATACTTTTTACTTACATTCACATTTTTCTCAAGAAACAATAGTGCTTTTCTATAACAATGAACACATTTGCAAGGAGTAGATGTGTATCAACTGAGATTGTCTGGGCAGGTCAAATGAAAGATTGGTGAAATTGAGGGTGAAAGATTGCATGGACGTCATAGGAATAAATGGATGGATATAATTCAAAGTTTGTATAATGATTACATTTACTTCACGTGTAAAAATATATCACTTACCGAGATACAGCAGAGTGCCACACCCAGTAATGGGTAAAAGGCGTGATGATATATTTATTTATTTATTTTATTAATTGTAGGATGAATCTAATATTCAGTGAATATTTTAAGGATTCTTGCTACACCATGTGATGCAGCATTGAATGATGTTATGTATGTATGTATTTATAAAGAACTGTCTAAATCAACATAAGCCCGAAGGCAGATAAACCTATTTGTTTGTTTGAGATATAGAGCATGTTTTTATGAAAATAATCTGCGTATAAAAAACTATATGTTATTTGCATTCTCCTACGCATTCCATTTGACATTTTTGTCTCGGAATTTATTTTAATATATCGTACAAGTATATAGACATTTATTTGTTGACTCTATAAATTTGTATAAATGTTTTTATTTAATAATGAAATATGTTTTTCAGATTTGTAACGTCGGAGACTTGCAGTGCACCACATCAATGGTGAGTCAATTGTTTTTTTTAATAAAAAAATTAATTAAATCTACCGCTGTGGCTCCCCCTCTACTAACATTTTTGAGGGTCATCATTTGACTACTGATAACCATGAAATATAACTCTTAACAAGATCTGCTACGACAGAGAGCTACACCCAGTAATACTTTTAGGAAGAAATGTCTCACTTTCTTCCTTTGATGTACAAATAACTATAGTTCTCTACAGGATATTTCACAACTTAGAGCAAAAAATTAAAGGGTATATTCTGTACGACGTGCTGATCATGAAACAAAAAGATTTTTTTTTAAATCGCAAAACTATTTTCCATGTTTCCCAGTCCAAAATTTTTCGTTGCCACTGCCACTGGGTGGATGCTTATGTTAAAGTTATTAATTAAATAAAATTCTATTATAAATAACTGCTAATAATTGAATTGTGTAATTATTCTTGCGTAGTTGATACCTACTTCATTCTTCATTGTTTGTGTTTAATAGGAAAGCGAATCCAGTGCAGTACTACAAAAAATGTTTTAGGTTAACAACCCTTAATTTTTCGAATTTAAAAACAAATCTTGTTGTTTCATGATCAGCACGTCGTACAGAATATACCCTTTAATTTTTTACTCTAAGTTGTGGAACACTCTGTATATTAAAAGAATTTTTTTTCTGAAATAATTAAGAGCTTGTCATCATCGTCAACATACTTTACAAACCTTTAGAAAAATTATAATTTTGCCAACATATTTTCTCGTACATTTAATCATATAATGATTGAAAATACAGTATTTAAATTCCGATCAATAAATACTTCGTTTCATATTTGCTTCATGTAAACATAAGCTTAAAAAAATACACTACAATTCCGCTTTGAGCTAGAGAGCAGAGCAGCAGAAAAGCAATTCATGTCTACAGTTCTACAGTTGCAAATATAAACACGCGGGCCAAATTGCAACGTTTTCATCCCTTTCTCCTCCCCAGGGAATAAGTACGATAGAGAACGTTCGCATCACGGACATCCAAGGAACTTGTGCTGTGTTTAAATTGCAATTTAGAACTTTGAATGCTGAAGCTAATTCCTTTATTACGGAGAAATTAATAGGCGAGTGATATATGCATGTGTTCATACTGTAGAGATGTTTGTATCGCGGGAAAGGTTTTGTTGTAATGTGTAGGTGTTTTATTAGCTCGAGTGGGTACATATTATTTTACGTTTGTTATTCACATGCGTGGGTCTTTAATTTAATAATAGACAGAAGTTATTTTTGCTTGATAGATGTTAATGCAGCAATACGATGGTGTGAGTGACATTACGGAATTCGAATCCGGAGATTCCGAATTTGAATCTCCCTCAATTTTATATATACCGGGTGTCTACTTTTTTTCCGAACATAGGAAATTGTTTGTTAAAATTTTGATTTAGCGATATCTCTTTACCTACTAATTTTAGAACAAAAGTATACTGAAGAAAAATGTTCAGAATGTAAAACTGCATCCATAGAGTATAAGTTTATCGTTCAATTGTTTCTTATATCCGAGTTAGAAGCAAAAGAAAATACACGCTTTAAAGCAATTATCAGAGTGTCATGAGAAATAAAACAAATTAGATAACTTAATAATAGGTATTTATTTGTCTAGATTATGTAGAAAAAATAAAATAATAGTTGCTATAATTAATTTTATTATTAAATTAAATGCTCGAATAAATAAATAAATAAATTAGAGTAAGCTTCCAATTATGGGGTAGGTGGCTCAGTGGTATCGAGTCGGCCTGTGGATCTTGTGAACCCTGGTTCGATCCCCACAGACGACAAACAATTTTCACCAATTTAAAAATCTATCCCTGTGGCTCCCTCTCCACTAATATCTTTGAGGGCCGTGATTTGACGGCTGGTAACCGCATTTCACGCGACAAAATATATCACTTACCGAGATCTGCTTAGGCAGAGTGCCACACCCAGTAATGGGTAAAAGGCGTGATGATATATTTATTTATTTATTTAAGCTTCCAATTCTGGTCCAATATGTCAAATAATGTCAGACACAACAAACAAATTATTGTTTTATTTCTCATGGCACTCTGATAATTGCTTTAAAGCGTGTATTTTCTTTTGCTTCTAACTCGGACATAAGAAACAATTGAACAACAAACTTATACTCTATGGATGCAGTTTTTCATTCTGAACATTTTTCTTCAGTACAATTTTGTTCTAAAATTAATATGTAAAGAGATATCGTTAAATCAAAATTTTAAAATTGAATTTCCTATGTTCGAAAAAAAAGTAGACACCCATATATGTATATATTTGAAGGCTAATTAAATTACAATTGCTGTTCACCATCCCACGCATATTTCTATAAGGTTGAACATCGGAAGAAAATGAGGAATGCCTCTCAATAAAATTGTACATCTGGTGTGTCATTTCCTCCATCTCCCACTTTCGTGTTCGCGGTGAATCGAAGAATGCAAATAGGATTTTACGTCTCTGTGTTCAATACTCCATCGTCACAGATTTTACAGTATTTCACAGCTTGTTACACGCCGTCAAATCAAATTTCAATCATGTACTACCGCCTGTGAAAATTCCTTTGATGCTTCTTCATTTGATTTAATACTCAGGTAGAAGAATTTTATTTGTGAAAAATTTATTTTGTGTCTGATAATTTTAAGCACCAATGGAATTTAAAACCAAATTAAAAATAATCAGAATTGTTTCGTAAAATTTTTAGTATTCTAAAGACAATGTCGATAAATTATACGAAGTATTGTTTCCGCAATTATTTTTATTCGCATCTTATTATAATACTTTTTTTAATAAAATTGTAATAGTGGCCAATGTATGTGGTGTACAAAAGCCACTTTGGCAGTGACACGCGAAAAAAGAGCATAACGGCTTTAATTCGCGCGGAACCTAAATAATATTAAAGGGAACACTCCCAATAATAGTTCTAACGTTTTGAAAGGACAATCTCGAAAATGACAGACGAGGGATATCGGATATTAACAACCAGTGAAATGTGAATGTGTATGATGAAACGCATTAGCCACGATACCGCTTTGTTACAAAGTAGATAGCTCAGCGATATCACACTAACTTGTAGATTTGAGATCCCGAGTTCGATTCGCAAACCAACAAACATTACTCCACTTTAAAATTACCCCTATAGTTCCCTCTCTACTAACATCTTTGGGGGTCAAGATCAGACGGTTGACGTATAAATATATCACTTACCAAGATCTGCTAAGGCAGAGTGACAACTCAGTAATGGGTAAAAGGCGTGAGAATATATTTATTTATTTCTTACAATTTACGTCATTTGCAAATGACTTGCTCAATCTGTCAGTCTGTACCGTTTCTATTTCTTATTCCTTTATAACTTTTTGTGGAAACCGTATAAGGTTTACTTCTGTAGTGAAATAATATTCGGCTGAGTCTAGACTGTTTTCTTTACAAAAAGCAGAAATTGCTCTTTTAGTCTAGGTGAAGTTTGTCTACACAAAAACCAGCATAAGATTCAAGATTCTGAATTCAACTGAGTACTCGACAAACATCTTTAAACCTAATGAAAATGCGTCGCGTTCTGTTTCAACAACTTTGCCAAGAATTTTTTTCATTTTCAGATACTCATAAAATGGTTGTGTAAATTAATATTCTGTTGCTTCCATTTATAAAATAAATAAATATATCATCACGCCATACATTACATTTTGTAATCAAAGGTTGTTGGTGGTAGGACAATTTATAGCTAGACTTGTCATGGTGTTGTGATCGAAGAACTGTTGTCAGTGTCAACACTGAATTCTAGAAATAATTTTAAGTAATGAATTTAATGCTCAACGAAAACTTTGAAGGCGATTTTTTTACAGTTCAAGAAAATATACAAAATATTGCAGATATTGCAAGTAATAACTTTTAATTACTTTATATTAGTTTTTTATGAGCCTTGTAATATTTTACAGGTCTCTTCTGTGAGGTTGTAAAATTTTACAAGGCTACGAGATGTAGTTATTCATTTACTTAGTTACCATAAATACCTATAATGGCTGGTAGCACAAGCTCTGTTTTTGTCTGTTTTAAGAGCAGTGTTTTTGTCTGTTTTAGCAATCTCTAACATGTTAAAACCGTGCTCTTAAAACACCGAAAAACAGAGCTTGTGCTACCAGCCATTGTGTCATTTACATAGAAGATGGAAGTAAAAAAAATGGTTCAAATCAATTAAAAACTGCAGGAATGCCATAAAAAAATATTCGGCGGAATTTTGTAATTTTATAAAACAATTAAAATAAACCAAAATGAGATTCGTCATCTAGGAACTTCGACCAAGATTTCTACATAATTTTATTTTTGCCGATGATACAGAAAGTGATTACTTCTGAGTTATTTAAATTCCACTGTAAGCTATATGCCTCCTATACTGTATTTGGGATTAAGTACCAAAATACAATTCAATATCACGGAACTATTTACTCCATCCCTTCATGAAACCGCTCTATCGTCCACAAACTTCAAATTTAAATCCTGCTCAACTCAGAAACCTCCTCCCATAAACTACTTTCCTATTACCACAGCACGTAATTACACATTTATCCTCACTCTTCGACAAGGCGCTAAGCTTCGCCTGGCCTCCTACGTTCTCCGTGACGTCACATAGTGAACAGATGAAAGGTGAGGTATTAGCTAGTGACGGAGGCGGCCACGAGACGATGGATGGATGGATAGAGAGAGCGATACGTTCATTAATATGGATAATATGGGGTGGATACCTTAGTGCAAACGCGTCGAACTGTGAAAACCCGAATTCGTTTTACCCAACTTTACTTCACTTCCGTGACTCTCCTTCCACTCACATCTTAGGTAAACACACTTCATGCACATGTACCGAAATCTTCTACGGCAGAGTACTACACCCAGCAATGGGTAAAAGGCGTGATATGAATATAATGATATGTTGATTGTGCATGAGTTTTCACTGACTTAAAACCAATAAGTATGCGCATGATTAAAGAGAATAGAAGATTATATTGGAAAGGGCTCGAGTACGGATTATTTTTTGAATACGCAGAGAATTAAAAATTTATTCTTTCGAGAAAATAGTATATTATGTAACATGTTTTATTAACGTCTCTTTAGTTACGAGTGTATAAAAACGAGTATCTAAAGAGTTTATAAAACGAGTCACATACTATACTTTTTATGATCGCAAATTAAGACAACAAATAAATGTAAAATTTTACAAATTATTTGAAAAGTAAGGTAAAGTTATAATGACTAACTACAAGCTAACTTCACCCCGTGCTTAATATCTCAAGCCGTGATTAAAACGTTCGAAGCCACGGCTTGTCAACATGTGATTAAGATGTTATTTAGCGCCATGGAAACCAGTACGTTAAATGGCATGTTAATAACGGGAATAGTAAATAAAATTTACAGTGTTGTATGGATGTTATTTTATTACAAATAAAATAATTTTATGGAAAATTTCTGTTTAATAATAATTTAATGTGAAGTTTTAAATGATCTTTTACCAAATGAAATATATAAAATATGATCTTTATTGTACCTAATAGATTTTTCTCACAGTGAGTTTGAAGTTCGAATAAATCTTTAATATGTCCTGAAAAAAATATTTTCTCTATCACGAAAAAAAAAACTTATTTTTACTTTTCTCATTCGAATGGCTTACTCGCTATGCTCATGAGGCAAACTTCAAACTCAAGTAAAAAAAATATAGCCATTTTTAATGAGATAGGTATCTCAGTGGTATCGAGGCGAGCTGGGTTCGGTTTCCACAACCGACAAACAATTTTCACCATATTAAAATTATCCCTGTAGTTCCCTCTTCATTAACATCTTTAGAAGCCGTAATTTGGCGGCTGGAACCGCACTTTACACTTATAAATATAAAACAATTAATTTAGAAGTAGCTTCACTTTATTTATTTATTATTTATAGAATAATAATTTTCATGCAATTTTAAGCAATTTCATTTTTTTAATTATTTCCTAAGGTATACCCTTTTGGTTTTTTCAGATTTTAATTCAATTTTCCCGAAAATCCTTAATCGTAGGATTATTGTAACGAAAATTTACATACATATGTATTTTGACCCACTGAATCCAATGGAAAAATGTTCAAGTACATATGTCTTCTAGGTTTCGAGAAAATGTTAAAAAACTGGTTTTTGCCATTTTTTTTGGCGAAAATTTGAAAAAAATAAAAAAGGCTAAAATTAGCTTAAAAGTTAACTGAAGCACGAGAAATTCAATGGCGTTGATCGCAACTTCATATTTAGCTTAGATTTTAAGATATAGCTTCGGAAAAGTAAAAAAAACTCAAAAAAATGAAGAATCTAGATTTTCCGGAGCGTATATCTCAAAAATTAAACAATATATGAAGCTGCGCTCAACGGCATTGAATTCCCCGAGTCCGAATTGACTTATAAACAAATTTTCATGCTATTTTAAGCAATTACATTTTTTTAATTATTTGGTTTTTTCAGATTTTAATTCAATTTTCCCGAAAATCCTTAATCGTAGGATTATTGTAGCGAAAATTTACATACATATGTATTTTGACCCACTGAATCCAATGTTTTTTTGGGGTATAGACAATTTTCAAGTAAATGTTCATTTATTTGAGTCCAGTTTCAGAAATTTTTAATAGAATTTATAATTCTATTTTCAGACATTTTTAATAGAATTATAAATAAAAAAACATTAAAAATGCGTATTTTGCAAATATTACTAAAACTTCGCCTGATACCAACATTTTGACTATAGATTCGTGTTCAGAATCATCAATTTCATAGGAAAACATATCCCACATGTCTATTTTACGCTAACTGGCGACACAATAGAATTATTTTGCTATACCCCTATTTTCCGGTAGGCTTAAAACTTCAACCGCTCGGTGGCACGGGTTAATCATCAAAAAACACTGAATATTTTTGGGAAACTCATTTTTTTTGGAATGCCTGGCGATCTAGGGGGGTCCCGAAGAATATTCGATGGTCGCCCAAATAACGGACACCCTTTTATATATATATATATATATATATATATATATATATATATATATATATATATATATATATATATATTGTTATTTATCCCACTGATAGTTATTTGTACCTTTATCCGGAAATGAAAAAACCGGATCTCCAACTGAATTATTATTTAAAGTTTATAGTTTATTTTTTTGTTTTGCTACAAATATGCTTAAAAAATATGGAAAATTACAGTAAAGATATTTTTATTCGTTAAGAAATAGAATAAAAAATCAATTAAATAATAAGTGAAATATATGTTATCAGCTATTAAAATGGAACGCGAGTCTTTATTCGAACATTTCTTGTTATAAAGTACTGAGGTCAAATCCATAAATAAAAAAAATATCTCATAACATAATTTCATCGCTTGAATATCGCCTTGAAGGAAGTTTTCAATATTACAATCGATAGCAACCTTTCTGTCGATTCTCCAGCACCTGATTACACTTTAACCGATGTAATTACGGACATTCCCGAGTGTCTCCGGGGCTATTACATCACCATTCACCCTATACCACCCTCGCTATCACCCGCGAGGCCAACACCGCCGCGATTTGTCTCAATAAACGTCCGGCAGGTGCACTGCACTTCTTCCAGTAAGAACCTTGTTAAGAGTATTACATTGCGGGTGAAAAATGCGAGGGATGTTTTGAATTTGTAATTAGGTTATTTAAATTAGTGGTCGATGCGGTTGGGGACAAGGCAATTAATTCAGAGTGTTTCAAATAAATGTTTGGGGTAGTTTTTTAAAACGTAATTGATAAAAGTGAATTTTTCTTCCTTGTACATTTTTAATAATTTATTTTACATTTAATTTTGTTTTAATTCGGGTTTATTATCTAAAAAATAATTTGGTTATAAATTTATGGAGTAGATAGCTCTGTAGCTCCCCTATGGCTTCCCCATATCTGTGGGAGACATTATTTGACGAATGGTAACCGTACTTCTCGCGCACACTCAGTAATAGGCAAAATTATATATTAATATTTTATTTAAAAAGCTACATGAAGTAAGTGGGTCAGTGGTATCGAGTCGGTCTGTGGTTCGATCCCCACAACCAGCAAACAGTTAAACATACCTCTGTGGCTCCCCTTCCACTAAAATATTTGGGTCCATGATTTGACAGCTGGTGACCGCACTTTATGAGCATAAATATATCACATACCGAAATCTATTATGGCAAAGTGATACACTAAAAAATGGGTATAAAGCGTGATGATATATTTATTTATTTTATTTTTCTTCAGTGTACTAAATTAATATCTATGAAAAAATAATTACAACATAGTATTAATTAATAAGTAATTATATTGTAATACATATAATTATTTTAAAATATCTAAATTAATTGTAAGATTTCAAAAGGCGCCATTAATTTATTTTCTTGAATTGAAACAAATCGGGTTGTTTCGTATATGATCCGAGTTTGGCCGAAAAACATATAAAAGTATTTATTTTTATACATTAAAATGAATCCAAACGGTAGCTAACAAGTTTCGGCATATCTTACCAATTACACAACGTTTAGAGTCGTTTAATTCCAGCAGAGCTATCTTTGTTTAGTATTGTGCGGGCACTTGTAGTGAACGTAGTATTTCAAACATTTTGTGAAGGTTTTTGTGCCAATTTAGTGATATTTTAATGCGTAAATTGACTTAAATTGTGTGTTATAGTGCGTATTAATTCGTGGTGTATAAAAGAAACATTAATATATGAGTGATAGTGTTGTGGAATAAACTTTCCGAATCTTCTTGGATCCATTGATTTGCTGATTCGATATTGGACGACATGGAACCTGGTCGGCAGCTGATTCCTGCTCAAAGTAGGCAACAATATTTATTTTTATTTTTTTTTGGTTTGCTGTTGAGCAAACTACTAAGGTCATATACTGCCATTACGCCCTGATTCTGCGTTGTAAATCTTATGGTTAACAGTAACTCGTATTTCTCTAGATGGTCACTCATCCAAATACTTCTCGGGTACAATGTTGTTTAACTCACGTTATCGCATAGGTCAGTTCCAACGAGTTGAGCCATGGCCGGTATTATTATTTTATTTTATGTACATTTTGTTCGGCCGCGAATCATTTCGTTTTCTTTATTTTTAAATAGCAACTCGTTTAGTCCCTAAAGAGCACGGATTTGTTTCATTTGAAAAACATAAAATTATCCTACTGTCTTTGCGTAAACTGTACGATAGCACAGGTTCATATTTAATTTTATTTAATATCAATATAACACAGAAAAAATAGCAAATTAAAATTATCCATTTGGTTCACAAACTATACTTCACTCACATAAATATATGATCTACCAAGATCTGCTACGGCAGAGTTCCACATCTAGAAAACTGGTAAAAGGCATGATAATATATTTATTTATTTTTTACTCCCATTATTAATTGTTTAACGTACTGGTTTGAATGAGACTAAATAATATCTTAATCACATGTTGACAAGCAATAGCTTCGAACGTTTTAGTCACGACATGAAGTTAACAAGTGACGTATTAACCACGAGATGAACTGTCATTTTAGTTTAACCCTATTTTATAAATAATTAATAAAACAAGTGTGAATTTTTCTATATTTATGTATTTAAGTTTTGTACATACCTATAGAAACACCTTAAATCTGCATTATAATATGCTTTCATTTAAGTTAGTAGAAACTTCGTTTATTACATCACCATAATATTAAATGTCTTATAAATCTTTTTATTACCACAGATACATTTCAAACCTTTCCGATTCTCTGCTACTTCGAACATCGATTAACCTCATAATTTCCTCCAGTCTTAATGATCCGTTTTTTTCTTGGAACATATTTCACAGTAGCGTCTAACATCTAACTGAGGGCAGCAAGCTCGTTTAAGCAGTGTTTTGAAAGCGTGTCATCATTTCATGTGGCTCGTGGCTTCCTTCTTTCTTTCTCTTCGAACGTTTTCCTCATTAAAATGTCCTGAGGCGATGAGGCTAATGAAAAATTTAACGCGTACTGTCAAGCAGTCACTGCAAGAAAACCAATATTTGCTCATGTTTGATAAGAGACTATGTCGGTTTTTTATTTCTGGCTTGGATGAATTTTTAATTAGGAAATTGTGGTTGTGCTGTCCATTTTGTTAAATACATATTGTAGGTTATGTCAAGCTGAATGACATTTATAAGATATTGAAAACAAATTTATAATAATAACACAGTAAAACTGCACTTCACGCGAAAAAATATATCATTTACCAAGATCTGCTTAGGCAGAGTGCCACACCCAGTACTGGGTAAAAGGCGTCATGATATATTTATATATAAAATGATGACACTTCTTTCTTTTCTTATTTTTTTTAAATTTGTTATTAGAGGAATGGACAAGAGTAAATTGAGATGATTTGGGTATATGGACTATTAGT
This sequence comes from Pterostichus niger, assembly GCA_947425015.1. Taxonomy (NCBI): domain Eukaryota; kingdom Metazoa; phylum Arthropoda; class Insecta; order Coleoptera; family Carabidae; genus Pterostichus; species Pterostichus niger. Next base: position 35,385,941 of record OX380340.1, on the reverse strand, counting down.
CGAATGATAGATTAGTAAACCAGGTGTATAGGATGTGATAAAAGATTCCAAGTTTGAGGGGAAATTAAGTTTGTATGGAGAGGACTAGAATATGATTTGTTTGTTAGGATAAAAATGTTTGACAAAGACTGATTATTTGATGAATCTGATAAATGGATGACACTACTTTAATTTTTTTATCTTTTTAGATTCGTTGTTAAATGAATGAACAAGAGTGAGTTGAGATGATTTGAGCATGTGGAGCATACGTTGAATGAAAGATTTATAAAACAGGTGTATAGATATGTGATTGGTTTGTTAGGATGAGAATGTTGGATGAAGATTGATTCTTTGATGATTCTGATGAAAGAATGAGTATTTCATAGATTTTACTACCCCATTTGATAGGATATAGCATGATGTTATGAATGTATTTATATATGTATATAGATACAGAGTGTTGCACAACTTGGAGCAAAAAATTAAAGGGTATATTCTGTACGACATGAAATAAAAAAACTTTTTTTTAAATTTGAAAAATTAAGGGTTGTTAACTTAAAACATTTTTTGTAGTACTGCACTGGATTCGCTTTCCTATTAAACACAAACAATGAAGTAGGTATCAACTATGAAAGAATAATTACACAATTCAATTATTAGCAGTTATTTATAATAGAATTTTATTTAATTAATAACTTTAACATAATCATCCACCCAGTGGCAGTGGCAACGAAAAATTTTGGACTGGGAAACATGGAAAATAGTTTTGCGATTTAAAAAAAATCTTTTTGTTTCCTGATCAGCACGTCGTACAGAATATACCCTTTAATTTTTTTCTCTAAATTGTGAAACATCCTGTATATATATATATATATATATATATATATATATATATATATATATATATATATATATATATATTAATAAATTATTAAATAAGTTAATATTATTGATACTTTTTATTTCAAATTTTTGTGGTTTTCTTTTTGAAGAAGTTATTCAACTTCAAACTCGATTGTTTATACTTTTGATTTCAATAGTAGTTGCAAATAGTGAAAATATATTTATTATTTTTGTCTGATAAAGAAATATCTCCCTATTTTGTTTCTTCCCTCGGTTGACGTCAGATAACTAACGGCATCTATGCATTTATATTGCACATTTTCGTTTTTACCCTCTTCGTATGAATAAAGTCGTCTTTATTATATAAAGTTGGATTTATATCTCAATTTTTTTGTTAGGAATGAAATTGGAAAAGAACATTTCTGTTTATACAACAATTATTCCGTAAACAAATGCAGTAGAATTTAGTAATCAAAATTTGCATATCTCGTTTACTTCATGCTGTAAATCGGAGTGAAAATAATGAAATAACAGTTAGCATTTGTTTTACATTTTATCGCTGTTCTTATGTTTATTCATATTGTTAAATTTATTAGGGGCATTTACCCAAGTACACAAACAAACAAAATAAAACGAAATATGTACATATTAAGCTGATGTGCCATATGTTTATCTTGATATATCTCTGGCGACTTTATTTATCCCTTTCTTCCTTTGTACAAAAGGAACTTAATCCTAATTACAATAGTTTATAGTAAAACCTGAACCATATTTTTTTGACATTAACAATATACAGGCTGTTTCACAACTTACAGAAAAAATTAAAGGGTATATTCTGTACGACGTGCTGATCATGAAACAAAAAGATTTTTATTTTAAATCGCAAAACTATTTTCCATGTTTCCCAGCCCAAAATTTTTCGTTGCCACTGCCACTGGGTGGATGATTATGTTAAAGTTATTAATTAAATAAAATTCTATCATAAATAACTGCTAATAATTGAATTGTGTAATTATTCTTTCGTAGTTGATACCTACTTCATTGTTTGTGTTTAATAGGAAAGCGAATCCAGTGCAGTACTACAAAAAATGTTTTAGGTTAACAACCCTTAATTTTTAGAATTTAAAAAAAATTCTTTTTGTTTCATGATCAGCACGTCGTACAGAATATACCCTTTAATTTTTTGCTCTAAGTTGTGAAACATCCTGTATAGAGACATTTGCCGTATTCTGTAACTCACCAACGCCCCCGTTACTAATTTTATCCAACCAAAATAAACGACATTTTTTTTCAAATGGATCTTAAAAATTAACCGCATTAGTTCCAGAATATTCCCAATTATCTTTTAAAGAATTTCTCATTAAATTTATGTATTAATAAGATACTAGATTATATATAATTAAATTTAGAAATTCCGAGCTTTGTACTATATTAAGAGTTATTAAAGTTTTGACTGCAATTTTAGAGCAAGTCGTACAAACTTTTAACAAACCTTGTAGAAAGATAAACCGTGTAATGATGGTAAAAACAACTTGGATTCCTTACGAAGCAATATTAAAAATCAATTTTACAAATTCTTCAAATATAGTAGATAATAAATTCAAGATTAGAAGAAAACTTTTGAATAGTTATTTTTGATTCTAGATTGCGAAATGTTACTTTTGCATTCGAGAATGCAAAAGCATTTCACAATCGAGTATCAAACAACGTTTTTTCGAAAACTATGTCCCAAAATTAGTAATAATGTAATGAGAAAATTTTGACGTTTAGGATTAATTAATGTGACATCTAATGTCTCCATGACAACAATGTATGTAATATAATTGCTATCAAATCTGGTATTCTCTGAACAGCAATTGACAGCTGGTTGGCAATAGAAACCAAACAAACGTTCTAATTTTTGTCTGCGATTTATTGGGATTCGCATTGCATTTCTCAAGAAACTATTCCAGTACCCCAGTTAGCTTCCTCAAGCGGGATAAATATGAATAATTGCTCAATTGGAACATTAAATATAAATTTTGTTAAAAAATAGAAGTATTGTATCTAAGCAAAAAAATAAAGTGACAAATTTTATTAAATTGTGAGCCTTTCTTCTATCAAAAAATTGCAGGATGCAAAAAACTTTTGCATCCTGTAGACAAAAAACACTCATTTCGCGTGTTGATAGTTGTCATGTAAATTTTAACTTTATATGACAGTTTTCGAAAAAATATTTTTTAAGAACTGCAAAGTATAAATTGTTTAATTATACTAGGTAATACGAAAGGAACTTTGGATATGACTTTAAATAAATACATACATAATATCACGTCCATTAAATGAAGTAGCACGAACCCCAACAACATTCATTGAATATTTTTTCTTTAGATTCATCCCGCATTAATCTTTTTCAAACATTCTTATTATTATTAACTCTAATAATTACTTTAAAGCTTTTAACTTAATGAAAATAGATTGTTATTTAAGTATTAAGAGCAGTAAGAGTACTCTCTACTGCTTGGAAATGTTCCGTTGCCGATAGTTATTAGGTTTATTGTAAGAAAATTATTCTGATATTTAATTTTATGCACTCTTTTAATTATCCTCCATTCCTCTATCTCGTATCTCTCTTGTTTTCTCTGCATATCATTGAATACTAACTTATCAAACACTCATCAGCTGCCTAATAATTGAATTAAAACAGTAGCACATCTCAGTGCCAGTTCTATACCCATAGTGTCTGTGTCTCCCTGCAGAGTTCAGTCAGCTTGAATGGCAGCAGCAGCAGCTGCAGCAGCTTGCCAGCTGCTGAGGCATTATCAATCGTTTTCAGGCCACGGGTTCAGAGTTCAACGAGAGAGAAAGAGGGAGAGAGCAAAAGGGAGCAGATCTTAGAACCTTAGGGAAATTTTAGGATGAGGTGTTTGAAAAGTTTTACTGTGTTTCTTAAAGATTATTGTTAATTTTTTCGAATTGATTCAATTCACAATTTCTGTTATCGGACACATTACCACTTTGCCCATTTCTGCTGTGGCATGTGTGTAGGCTAGGGTTTGGACCTAATTACCCATTTGCCGCGTTTTTCCTTCATCACAAAAACCGCCCTCAATTTGGGCGCAAGCGACCGACAACTGAACACGTATATTTCTTGACACTGCTGCTGCTGTTGCCCGGCCCGATCTTATTAGATTTCTCGACGTAATTTAAACAACAATGTGGCTGATGCTAACCCTGCAGCGAGCTAACTCACGCCAAATTGAGAATTGTTCGAATAATCAACTATAAAGAAAACATTCGGCAAATGAATGAAGTTGGTAGCATAATTTGAATATATTTTTCTGGTTATTTTAAATTATGTGTTTACTTGACATGATATTTTATTATACTCATGTTTTTATATTACTTTGGAAATTAGTTTTCAAAATTATTTCTCATAAAAAAATACAATCAACATGTTTTTCATTGTCACTGTATCAGTAGGTTAAATTTCTTCTTTTCGTAACTTTCCTGTTTCCATTTTAAAAATTATGAGTATTCAAAATATACAAGTCCTTTTTTACCGATTTATCGCTTTTTAACTTCAAGATAATTATTTTTTCTACGATTGCTATGAAAAGTTGACAATTATGCTCTCATTTGTCATCGTAAAGTTAACGTTTTCTGTGGAACAATCGAAAACAATTTTTTTGCGCGTCTCCAACGGCAACGCGCGAAAAAGAAGTTAAATGCGCGCGTTTCCATTGGCAACGCGCGAAAAAGATTAAAAATGCGCGCTTATTTCAATAGTTACCAGGGATACAAACAAAACAGAAACTTGTTATATTGACAGTTAATAGAATGAATTTATTTTCAATACGTATACGTTTTTAAATAATTTTGCACTATTAGTCGAATAACAAAGAATCACTTTACGCTCTTAATACACAAATAACTATATTATTATTATTATTTGAAAATAAGTACAAGATAAATGAAGTGATGATATATTTACTTATTTATTTATTATAATAGAATTCAAATCATTTGGACTTATTTGAATTTTATGCTGACTTTGGGTACACGGTTTTTTATCCTAGTTAGGTATTTCTTCGTTGAATGAACTAATTGTTTGAACCAATTTTTATCATTTATTATCGTGCATATTCTAGTATATGTTTGAAAACTTAAATTTTTGATACAGTAATTAAAAAATTGTATTAGGAAATTATTATTCTGTCTTCAGTTCGGAAAATGAAATAGCACCATTAGGTTGAAATGTCTGACTTTCTTCCCTTGATATAAAAATAATACGGAAGAAGTGAAAACTTGAAAGAAACAAAATTTAATTTTTTTATAAATTTTACCTCATCGAATTCGTAATATTCCTGTAGCTGTATCTTAATAATTAAACAAGAGATGAGGATGTGCTCAACTGCATTGAATTTCTCATGCTTAAATTAAATTTTAGCAAGTTTTATATTTCAAACAAATTTCACGAAACCTTTGTCGGACAATAGTTTTTTAACAATATTTTTGTACGATTGCTATGAAAAGTTGACAACTACGCTCTCATTTGTCATCGTAAAGTTGACGTTTTTTGTGGAGCAATCGGAAAATATCTTTTTTGCGCGTCTCCAATGGCAACGCGCGAAAAAGATATTAAATACGCGCCTATTTCAATAGTTACCAAGGACACAAAACAGAAACTTCTCATATTGACGGTAGACAGAACGAATTTATTTTCAGTACGTATACGTTTTTTAATAATTTAAGATGCAATCGTAGAAAAAATTATGTGTGTATCACGATCGTAAAGTGTCTTTGTTCCTCTTGCACTATTGCAGCTCTCGCCTTCGGCTCGCGCTGCAATTACCGTGCTCGAGTAACAAAGAATCACTTTACGCTCTTAATACACAAATAACTATTCCAAAACAGTTTTTGATGAATATCTCAAAAACTAGAACACATATGCACTTGGGTACTTTACATTGGATTCAGTAGTTCAAAATACATATGTAGGTAAATTTTGGTTACAATATTTATACGAGAAAGAATTTCAAAGTAAAAAGTCTAAAATTGATCTAAAATCGAAAAAACCCAAGGGATACCCTTTAAGAAATTTTCAAAAAATTAAATCGCTTAAAATTTGTTTAAATTTTGCTTATAATTCAATTCAGACACGAGGAATTCAATGCTGCTGAGCGTATTAGATGCAATCGAATGTTTTGAGTTGAAGTCAACAGGTTGGCCAAAATTGAAACATTGTAAGACTTTAAACCATGATTTATACTAAGACATCACTGAGTCTTACACTAAAGCAACAAACCATCAACCTCTATTGTCTACAACTACTTTCATTCCTTTTTCCAACTTAAAAACTCCGCTTTAATACCAATTACACCCTCAACAAAACCACCCACATGTACAACACATCCTCAATATATTCCCTTCACATACATTTCCGAACGTGATTTCGCGATTCCTGCCGACTTCACCCGAGTGTCAGCGAGCACCGTCACCGCGTGAACAGATGCGGCGGCCGGCACGACGCCCCCGCAGTTGTAGCTGCACACCGGAGCGAGTCGCCGCCACCGGAATCGCCGGACCCCGGAATACTCCGGAGCGGACGCGAACGAGCGATACTGGTAGTGTTGTGGAGCGTGAGTGTCGAAGGAAAGTGTAGTAGTTTTTTGTTGTAATGTGAGTATTAAATTCATTTTACTTTTATTTAAATGCTACTACCAGTAACACAGTAATATCTGTAAAATTATTTTTTATATGAATTTAACAATTTAAAAATGTTGTTTAGCGATGTAATATTTCTGCATATTTTAAATATTTTTTCAAGTATTCTATATTGTTATTTAAATCTATATTTTTCATTTTAACTGTTAAATAATTTTAAGTAAGTTTAAAGTAATTTGCTGCGACTACTACAATTTTCGAGCATTTTTTTCTTTTAATTATTAGATGGGTTTGACAGTAATTACCGTCACTTTTAATTTGATAATTATCGTACAATGTAATGCAACTTAAATTAATAAATTTATATGAAAATTTGCAATTATTGCAATCATATACGAATATATTCTTAAATAATAAGCCAAATTAATATAATAGATATTTATACAATTAATAATGAAAGAAGTACTATTACATGAATTTAAATCAAATTAATGAAAAAAAGTGCTTTCGTTTCGTGTTGCATTTGCAATTTTGTGCATATTAATGTTAGATTGATTTTACCGAGATAAAAATTAAAAGTTATTTTGGCATATATCAAAATTTTGGTAGCAAATTTTTAAATTTTAAATGATCTCCAAAGAAAGAAAGAAATAAAAGTTGTAAAGGAAAAGTAAATTTAAACTAATGAGAATGTAGTATTTACCTTATTAATTATTTGTACTTTTTCATGATTTTAAAAATAGTTGAATAAATATCTGTACTATTAGTAATAAAAGCAATAATTTGTTTTCACGAATTTGAAGCTTCGCTGTTGTGTTTCAATTATATGAGTTGAAAGATTAGATTGATTTTACAACGATAATATATATATATATATATATATATATATATATATATATATATATATATATATATATATATATATATAATATAATGGAAAACTGTCACTTTCGATATAATTTCTCGTTAAAAAAAGATAAGAATTAAATTAACGATATTAAAATCAGATCGCAGATATATAGAATTTTTTATTTTTTTAATCTTAATCATTTGTACGCTAGATGACTTCTCTACCACTTGAGCTACAAATACTCGGCGAAATACTCATGATTTCTCGTGTTAGAAATTTGTAAAACGGCATGCGTCAATTCGTTATAACCAACAACTTCTGGTATGCATTAGGTTATTCCTTAGGTGAAATTAGTCTAAGAATTAAGTTGAAAAAAGATAACTGTCAGGATCACTATACAAAAAAAAATTCCGCAAAATCACAGCTATTTGTGATAGCAGTTGAAAAAAATCTATTATTAATAATTAAAATAGTTATTTGTGTTAGAGTCAAAGAATAAAAAATATCGTAGAGATAATTATGAAAAATAATATAACTGCCATTTTGAATATGCTATATTTTGTATCTCTAATAGGAGATTGAAATATTGGTCCTTAAAGTTAAAGCCAAATAATATTACGCAAACCATAAATTATGTTGTATAAATGAACTAAACAGGACTTTAAAATAATAAATTTTCAGCAGCCTTTAAAAATTAATGTATTATTTATAACAGTAAGTAGGTATTAGTACATTTTAATGATGAATTAATTAAAAATTCTACTATTAAATTAATATAATATAATGTTTAAAATTTAATACTTCTTAATAAATTAAATTCACATAAAGCGCAATAATGAAATTCTCTCAAATTAACTCTTCCCTTTATACTGTTAATATCCGTTATGAATAATATATTTGATCACTTTGAAACCAGTAACGAATTAAAATTATATGACTGTCCAAGATATTAAATGTACCCTTGCCTTAACATAGTCAACATGAAGTCAGCAAATTTATTATACTACAAATAACAATTAATTCTTTATGTAAATTACGTTTTGTAATGCAACAAAGTGTAAACTGTATAATTACACCGTTCTCAAATCGTATTACAGCCATCAGTTTTGTGAGGAAACACCATAAATAACGCTGCTAGATAAATCATAATGATTTATTTTATGACGTAATAGTCGGCACAATTTTAATGTCACTATGTACATATGTCCATACTGGGTTTCGTCAGACATGAGGTATAACCAAACGTACCTAAATTATTTTAAGGAAAAATGCATTTATAAAAATAATACACTTTTTTAATGGTCCTGTCAGTAAGTAAAGTTTTCATCCCTGATAAAAGAAAGTAATACTTTTGATCCCTAGAGAAACATGTAAAGGCATGTCCATGGCAATTGGAAAACAATGTTATGATTTGACATTAGTGACATCTGTCAAGAGAATTAAAATTAATAGTATACTGTATCGTATTTCCATGTTTACAGTAGTGTTTTCCATCCGGACCTTTACAGTATTAGTACTGTAATAAATATGACAGTATTGTTATTTGACGGCTGGTAACCGCACTTTACGCGAAAAAATATATCACTTACTGAGATCTGCTTAGGCAGAGTGCCACACCCAGTAATGGGGTAAAAGGCGTGATGATATATATATATATTATATATATATTTTATGTTATCGTGAAATTGCAAAGGTAACAAACTGTTTTTGACATTTAATTATAGTTATTTTAACATGTCACTTTCAAGATTAGAATATGAAAATAATACTTAATAATTAAATATGACACAGTATACGTCCGTTAATATTTGTTTATGTAATTTATTTCCTCCTTCGTTGCCTCATCCGGAAACATCTCACTACCTTAAAAACTTAACTATTGCCACCTTCTATGTAAATAACACTATAGGCATTTATGGTAACTAAGTAAATGAGTAATTACAGCGTGTAGACCTGTAAAATTTTACAGGATTACAGAAGTGACCTGAAAAATATTATAAGACTTATAACAAAAACTAATATAATCTAAATAAAAGTTATTATTTACAGCATCTGCAATATTTTGTATATTTTCTTGAACTGTAAAAAAATCGTCTTCGAAGTCTTCTTCGATCATTAAATTCATTATTTCAAATTATTTCTAGAATTCAGTGTTGACACTGACAATAGTTGTTCGATCACAACACCATGCTATAAATTATCCTACCGCCAACAACCTTTCATTACATTTTGTAATGTATCTTTTTGTAAAACTGATAACATAAATTAATTTTTTAAAACGCTATGAAGGTGAAAATAAAACTTTGTACGCGACGCGCTTGCAATTAATCTTGACTGGGCTCACTGAATTATAGAGGCTCGCTCCTTCGTTGCTTGCTCCACAAACTTTTCAGATCGCCCGTAAAAATTAATTTACTACACTGGTCATTTACATGACTATTACCAGGCTTATACTGTAACTAACTATTAGTTATCTAAATATCTTAAATTTTCACTTTTCAGGTAGGTTCAAAATTATGTCATATATTCCTTGTCTTCGGCTCACGAAATGAATCAGCATCTTGAGGAAGAAATGCCTCATTTTCTTCTCTTACAAATAACTATTCCATTTCTTTTATTTCACGGATGTTTCTTTAAAATAAACTAAATCATTATCAAATTATTTACAAAAATTTTATACAGTATTTATTAATCAATTTAAAAGAGTAAAGTGGTTGAAATAAAAATGGTACAAAATTGCAACTACAATTCCGTGATGGTATCATTGTTAAGTTCATCTGGAAATTCGATATTTATATTTGACATCAATGGCAAAAATACTAAAAATGAAGGTAATGGCATTTGTTGATAATGGCTTAAGGGTAAACATGATTTAAAACTTGTTTACTATGACCGAAAACGTGCTTATCAATGAATATCACAGAATTGATTTATTCGTGACTTAGTTTTAATGCTTTGCTCTCATTTTATGTTTATTAAAAATGTGCTGAATCAGAAAACCATTTTAGATTGTATTCATAACTAAATTTTATAATTATATGTCGTACTTTTTCTACCTTCAAATGTTCCTAAATTACAATTTTCTATTTTAAATTTTTCTCTAAAATAATTTATTCACATTTAACAGCAGAATAAATAAACAATTTTAAAGCTAAAATTAACTAATAAACCTGCAATTAAAATAATTATCTTTCATTAAAAATTAAAATACATGTCTCGTATACCAGAATTACTTTTCATTTATCAAAAAAGCACAACTCTCCACGCAAGAAAAAATTTTCATTTTCTTCGTTAATCACTTACGCACAATTGAAAAACTTTCCTGGCCTACTTTCTTAGTTAATTAAATTGGAAAACTCTTAAAAACCTACATATACCTTTTCCAATGTTACCAACATTTCAAAAACCTACCTTGAGATTGAAACGAATTAATTTCTTCATACTGAATTGTATGCGAAATCAGCATATTGTTCAGTTAAATAATTTATAAAATATGAATCGGGATTAGCTCGTCAAAATATTCAAATGAAACAGGTTGTAAAATTAGCATTTGAATAACAGCGCACCGAGCATTCATCCCATTATGTTTATAGAATAAATGGAGAATTTTCAGTTCAGTTGTAAACTTTGTTATCTACCTGAATACGGGTAATTCTAATTTTTGAATAAGTAATATGTATTTATTATTTCCATACAGTTAGACTTGATAATAATCTGGGGTGTTTAAGTAGTTACAGCGATTGTTTTGTAACAATATTCTAAAATATTTATAGTATTACTGACGTCAAAGTTTGCGTGTGTTTTTTTTTTCACTCTCAAATGTTCATAAATTATTTTACAGGAAAATTATTCAAATAACCTTGATATATAATTTAGTTCGTCAAATCTTCATTTCAAGCAATTTTCTCAAATTATTTAAATCTACCCCTGTGGCTCCCCCTCCACTAATATCTTTGGGGGCACGGCTGGTAACCGCACTTCACGCGAAAAAATATATCACTTACCGAGATTTGCTTTGGTAGAATGCTATATCCAGTAATGGGTACAAGGCGTGATGATACCTAGAGATAACAAAAAAAAACTAATTTTTGATGACATAATTATTTATTTATTCACTGTTACTCGAGCCAACAGGTAACAGGAATTTAATCCTAATTACAGTAGCTTATAAAGATGTCTTCTTTGGATATAAGTTGAAATCAGCATCATTTAAATGCCTAGTTTTTTACTTGAGCCACTCATTTTATCTATTGGTCGTATTTTGATAATAAAATTAAAATAACATCAATATAACAAATCGAGGTTTGCGTAGTATAATTGGACAAACGCTTCACTGAAGATAAATAGTCCCGGCTTCAAATATCAATATCCGCATCATTTTTCTTACTTTTCTTCAAAAACATTCATTCATTCGAGCGAATGGATGGATGTGATTGAAGGTTTGTTGCGTGGTGAAAGATTCCGAGGGCGAGAAATAAATGAGCTTGTATGGAAGAGAACGTGAATGTCGTTGAAGCAAGGATGGCGTGTTAGGGTGAATCACTGATTCCTTGATAAACCTGATAAGTAGATGCTTTTACAAAAATAGGAATAAAATTACAAATGTTTATATAACAACAAAGACAAAATTAATTGTCATCCATACACTTGGTGAAACTAGGTTTAATAAAATATAAACTAAACACTTGGGTAAGTCTCACAAAAGCCTCCATGTCACCTTATGAGGGCATCGGCAGAGGCTGGCCAGCACAGTTTTGTGAGACTTGCCAACTTCTGATGTCATCTTACCGTTTCTTATAGTTCTTATTCTCTGCTGGCACAGTCCTTCGTCACTAGCTTCTTCACGTGAACTTTGTTCTAGGTGAAGAAGTGAGTTATACCATACTGATGAGCTCTAATAAGAGCGAAACGCGTCTATGGTTATTAACTGTGCTGGCCAGCCTCTAACGAGGACCTCATAAGGTGACTTGGAGGCTGAATTTTGTGAGACTGAGCCAAGTGTTTAGTTTATATTTTACAAATGTTTATTTTATCCCATGATATTTTTAATTAATTTAATTATGGAGTACATAGCTTACTAGAAAAGCGTCCGTCTGTGAATTTGAAATCCCGTATTGGATATTATTCTGGTTGTGCTCCATATCAAAATGATTCCTGTGATTCCTCTTTCATTATCTTCTTTGCAGCCGTAAATGGATTGTTTCACGAGCTAAATATATCAATTTGCGAGATCTGTTGTATCCAGTAATGGATAAAAGTCGTGATGATATATTTAATTTTTATTTTTGTAAATACATCGTAAAAACCATTAGTAAAATATCTCGTGTGTTTCATTTTAATACGATTAAATATCAAATTTCTGTACTAAACAAAAAATTCGTTAAAATAATTAAACTAATGAACCTAATGAACCTTTCAAAACTGTTCATATTGTTCACAAACAAATTACAACTTCGATAAATCGAACCAATCTGAAAACAGAATTCCTTTCAGTATTCCGAAACATTCTTCCATAGTTATTATAAACATAAATTGTATTTAAATTGCTTAGTTCGCGTTAGCGTAATTATGAAAATATAATTCAGTCGCATTTCGCTTTGCTTAGGGAGTTATTTCGCCTTGTAGTAAAGTTGCACAAAGTTGCAGCAGTGCAAGAAAGTTGCACGGAACACTCGTCTGACACGAGATTTTACAGAGATGTGATTTAATGCGACCGTGGGGGTATCGCGTTGCTTGCTGAGAATTTCAGAAGTGGAAGTAATTGTGAGATGTGAAATTTAAGCCCGGATTTCAGCAATTATTTTTAATGCCAATTAATTATTGTTTGCAGAATCGTTTGTTATAATCTGTTGTTTTTATAAATCATTGGAAATTTATTTGGAAGATTATACTTTAATGTAAAATTGAATAAGTCTTTAAAAACTGCGTAGCATCAAAAATTAATGTAAAAAAAATTAATATAAGTATGCGACTGGACTCTGCATTTAACCTTGATGAAACATTTGATGATGGGAACAAAATGGCCAACTCTTTGATTAGTTTCTTAAATTTATCTTCTAATTAATGGAGTAGGTGGCTCAGTAGTATCGAGTCGGCCTATGGATCTTGAGAACCCTGGTTCGATCCCCACAGCCGACAAACAATTTTCACCAATTTAAATCTACCCCTGTGGCGCCCCCTCCACTAATATCTTTGGGGGCCGTGATTTGAGGTTGGTAACCGCACTTCACACGAAAAAATATATCACATATCGAGATCTGCTTGGACAGAGTGCCACGCCCAGTAATGGGTAAAAGGCGTGATGATATATTTATGTATTTCTAATTTTGTGGAAAAGAACTTTCATATGACACAAACGCGATATCTTTGATATTCTTTTGAGAATATAAAAATGCATTTTGTATTTTACATGACAGCCTATTTAAAATCATTTCATATAATACAAAACAGGGCATATGTGTTTATTTGTTGTTTTTTTAACTTATTTACTTCTTTGGAATAAAAATTAAGTTACCTATTCTGCAAGCCAGCCTTATTCCAAGTCTTTTCATTAATACCAAACACGGTATGATTCGGAATACTTTTAGTTTAAAACAATTGCCAATCATAAATATTAAATGTATTTTTTTTTATTTGAATGACAGTTGATATGACTCTAAACACGATATAATTTGGAATACAATTACTGATCGAAGTAATTATGTTTTCTATAATTAGAAATAATTACCTGATATACAACTATGGGGTAGGTGGGTCAGTGGTATCGAATCGGCCTGTGGATCTTGAAAACCCTGGTTCGATCCCCACAGCCGACAAACAATTTTCACCAATTTAAATCTACCCCTGTGGCTCCTCCTCCACTAACATCTTTGGGGGGCATGATTTGACGGCTGGCAACCGCACTTCACGCGATGAAATATATCACTTATCGAGATCTGCTTCGGCAGAGTGCCACACCCAATAATGGGTAAAAGGCGTGATGATATATTTATTTATTTATTTATAAGAAAACTATCGCTAACAGTTACTACAACCATATTACGACTTAAACTGAAATATGCGTACACATAACAACCTAAAACTGTAGTAAGTTCATGTCATTACTTACGATAATAAATTATAATTCTTACAAACTTTCATTTATTTTTTATTAGCGTAGTAAGTTATCAGCCATGTTTGGAAATTGAGAATCCATGTAATAAAATAGACGCTTTTGCATTAGCGAATCATTAATTTGAACTTTTAGTAAAGTTAGTAGCAAAGTTGAACAGCTTTTGTTTCCGCGTGGGGTAATGTTTAAACAAACGACAAACGCTGGAGTGGTAACTGCATCCGTTGCCAGCAGATGGCAGTAAAGTGCCACGAGCGCCTAGGCCTATGTAGAGTTATGTTTAACGCACGACGATTGTGTAGAATGCGTGTGAGTATGTATAAGTGATAAAGCAACAAGTTTATAAACATGTTAGGAAACTTTAAATGCTAGTTTAAGTTCTGCAGTGATAACGACCTCGTATATGGAAATAATGCAAAGTTCGAAATGTTCCAGAATATAGCAAGAAGGAAGATTAAATTATATTTATATATATATATATATATATATATATATATATATATATATATATATATATATATATATATCGGGAGTTTTTTTTATCAGTAAACATAGGGATATGCCATTACCATAGTTACAGTTACAAAGTTTGACAGCAATGCATTAGAGCTTTTATTTTAAAAGTAAACATAGGGAAAATAATATTTTCAGCAATGCATTTAAGTGTCATAGTCTATAGTCTAAAAGAAACATTTTAAGTTTAAATAAATTAAATGAATTTGAATTACTTTAAATTACATTAACTAAACGTTAGGTATAAATTTAGAACCTCAAAACAATCCAAAAGTTTTTTTGTGTAGAGGTTTGTTCTCAAATTCTTCGTTCGCACTGCTAAAGAATTAATTCTAAACCAGAAGTACACATTCTCCATACATAGAAACCTATATATTCGGATTTAGCTAAAACTATTCTGAATATAAATATGATTAATATTATTTAAATATTAAACTTGTAGGTAGGTAGGCTCGCTCCACTTGCCTTTTTAACAAATAAATCCTAAGCTCTTAGAACACATGCAACACACACCCAAGTCTTTATATTACATTTTAACTCAAATTATTTTGAACGCATTTATTTAAATATTGAACGTGTACTTGACAAGACTTGCTTCATTTCCGTTTGAAACAAATAAACTTTAAATTCGTAGAACGCCCGTTCTCAAAAATAAGACTATTTGCGTTTTAAAGCAACCCATCAATTTTGCTGGCTAACTAATATCTTTAGAGAAAAAGTACAGCGAAAATTCAAGAGTAACAATAACACAAACAATACCTTCTTTTGCTTCACAACCTACCTAAATTTTTATTTTACATATTAAAGATGTTAATATTTTTTTACCTTTGTGACCCTAATTTCAAATTTAGGTACAGGAATATGTTATATCGTTGAAAAGGGAATATTTCTTCGGGCTATCATCCATTACAATAAAAAAGTACCCCTTTCCATTTAACAAAATATATCATTCAATCCCTTCAGTCCCCGTCATATTCCCCTAATAATTTTATTTTACCAACCATACAATTATATCTCCCTGCTTGTGTATTTATTTTTGTTCTGAAGCTATTAGTTAGCTAGCAAAACTGATTGGTTGCTTTTAAAAAAATCACTATGTATATTTAGACAAAATTAATATGAAATTAAATTAAAAAACACTAGGTTAGTTTCAAATAATGTAAAGTTTATTTTACAATACGTATTTCGGTCGACTAGACCATCATCAGGTGAACAAGATATGAATGAATTTGTACATTAGAGTAAGACTTATAAATAGTATACACTAGAATTCTGACACAAGAAGTGGGAGATACATGATTGAAAACAGATGTAAATACAATTAGTTTGGGAAAAATACATTTATGACCATAGTTGGAAGAAAATAAGATAAGATCAGACCGAAGAGGTAACTATAATTATTCGGTCTGATCTTATCTTATTTTCTTTCAACTATGGTCATAAATGTATTTTTCCCAAACTAATTGTACTTACATCTGTTTTCAATCATGTATCTCCCACTTCTTGTGTCAGAATTCTTGTGTATACTATTTATAAGTCTTACTCTAATGTACAAATTCATTCATATCTTGTTCACCTGATGATGGTCTAGTCGACCGAAATACGTATTGTAAAATAAACTTTACATTATTTGAAACTAACCTAGTGTTTTTTAATTGAATTTTATTATAAAATGTTTCAACGAGAACCGACAGTTAAATCTATCGAATTTATTAAAATTAATATGATTTAATACTGAATTTCACACTTCGCCGGTGGCATCCGAAATACGACTGGGACTGATTAGTTCCTGTTTCTGTCCATATTTCTTTTTAGAGAAGTACAAAAATCTGAACAATTTTTCCAGCAAAATTAAATTCTTCTCATGTCTCCCTTAAAGCAATATTTACATTCGCTAGTAAAAATAGTCATTAGTAAACCAAAAAATATCTGTGCCATTACGAATAAATTTACATGAAATTCCGCATATCCTCCTGCTGTGACAAAGAAGCATCGCAGCAGCATTGCTATTTACAACGGACAGTTTTCAAAATGAAATGAACATCGTGTACAGATTAGTAGTGTTTAATGTGCCGCGATGGTTAATCGCCCAAAAAACGAACGAGAACCAGAGAGCTGAGGATGAGACTCAAGTACTGGCTCTGCAGTTGCGGATGGGATGTGCAACGAGCTCGTTAGAGCACTGAAACTTATGTGCAGATAAATTGATGATGCTACATTATTTTACAGTATGTATACAAACAATGTGTGATCACTAAAAGAAAAACATCCTAGTCGCGACTAAGTGACTGATGTCGTAAAACTCGGTAAATTTCTTATAATATACGAACGAATCCAATTTGACTAAAATTACCACATAATGATTGGCACTGTTAAATCAATCAAATAAGTTTTGCAGAATTTTTAAATTTTCTATACAGAAAAATGTTTTATTTTAAAATGTATGAAGGTTTTCTGTTGATCCGTCTTGAACACTTAGAATTTGGGAACAATAATCATATTGAGCTAATTTTGCAGGAACTCATAAATAATTTTAATTCAATAAAAAATAAAATATTAATTGACGAGTATAATACGCTACATGAAACAAAGCTACTTGCATTCTATCGTTTGAGTTATATATTTGCTTTACGGTTCGTGCATCTGAGTTGAGAAGCTGAAAACCGAGCGATTTAGTCATTCTGCTGAATGACTGAACCGCTGTATAGACGAAAATTAGAAAGATGTTTTAAGTGTGCCAGATCTCAAAAAACCGTGTCGGTGAATTATTCCATTTGACATATAATTTTGATTTTGTTTTTATTTAGTATTTGAATTTAACTTTTATTGATGAAACTGGCCATATGTCATCATTCCCTTTATTACCAATTGAAAAGGGATACGTAACGCTTTGCAATGAGGGGTACATTGATTAAAAAGGGTTCAAAACCACTGGGGTAGGACGAACCTTTGAAACATTCGTTAAATTCGTCCTGGAAATAATCTTCACTATACATTTTGTTCACACAACAAACCTACAATTATATCCATCTATTTATTTTTAGGTCATCCACAGTATCTCTGATCTTCAATATAACTAACATACACATTATTTCACTAATATCTTATTCGACTTACAAGTAACACTACCCAACTGTCACTCATCGATTTAAATGAAACTTGGCACACTAATAAGACTCTAAAAAATATTGAACCCTTTTTTTCCTTTCGAAAGTTGCTTTTTAGGGGTACAAACCACCCCTGAAAGGTGGTAAAAGCAAGAATCTCTATAAATGAAATTAAATAATACCAAAATATTACGCGTTCAACATTGGTTACCCAGGGGTTTTTGAGATCGTTTTGGGGTCATTTTGATCATATGCACTTTTTAAGGGGTTAAAAAGGGGATGGGGGATGAAATTACGATATTCAACTGAAATAGAGTTTTAGGTTCAAAACTAGTTACTCGGGGGTTTTTGGAGTCGTTGAATCTATTTTCGAGATTGCCCCTGTGTAACCAATGTTGAACGTGTAATATTTTGGTATTATTTATGGCGATTCTTGCTTTTACCACCTTTCAGGGGTGGTTTGTAACCCTAAAAAGCAACTTCCGGAAGAAAAAAAAATAGGGATTCAATATTGTTTAGAGTTCTATCAGTGTGCCAAGTTTCATTTAAATCGGTGAGTGACAGTTGGGTAGTGTTACTTGTTAGTAACTTTTGACAAATCAAAGTCATTCAATTTTAAAATCTCAATCAAATGTTAATAACATTCTCAACAAAACCTAAACAAACTGTAGGGTGGGCTCATAATGTACAAAGATATGCGTGATTTTTTAGGGACGACTCCAGCTATTAAATTTTCATTGCTGCCCTTTTCAAATCATATTATGTATTTAGGTTTGTCTGAGGAGTGAAGGACCTTTAAGAGAGGGATACAACTTGCTTTGCAGTGTTGTTGTTTCTAATTAATAATGAATGGTCCATTGGCAAGTCGCGAGTCGGATGTGGATGGCAATTAGTAAAAGCTCGTTAAATAATTAGTCCCAGTGCTAACAGTGGTGTTTGTAGCGAACTTGACCACGACCAACAGAATTAGTCCCTGGCCGGAAATTCTTCACGAAGGTTAACCTCATTGTTCTCGTTACTTTACTAGAGGATCTAAGCGATTTCACAAGTCGCCTCCTTCATTATATGTTCACTTACTTCCCTTAAACTATTTTCAAAAACAGTATTTTATAGAACCTGCTGTTAAACGATTCTAAATTGTGTTAGAGAAAAATGCTTCAAGTAAAAATTATAGAGAACTAAGTTTTCTACAACTTGTATCGATACATTTTTCTCGTAAATCATTTGGAAAGTTTTATTCTTGCTTTTTCCGGTAGATAGTGGTACAATAGTCATTGATTGTCACTGAATTTGAGGTAGTATGCGTTGAGGAAATAATATAGTTTGGTTTCCTTTCCTCTAAATGAAACACTAGGTAATATCCGTATTTACCCACATAGGAAATAGATTCAAAAATTAATTCTTATTATTTTCTATAGCAACGTGTAATTATTTGTTCGTGAAATGTCACGGTATAGCATCGCGAACTTTAACTAAGATAAAAGACAACTAAACTTGTACTCAATATTTTTTATGCAGTTGCATTATATATATATATATATATATATATATATATATATATATATATATATATATATATATATATATATATATATATTAAAAACTTGTAAATTTATTATAAATTTTAATTGAAATAAATATGATTCTTTAACCCAGGAAAATGATATAGTTATTTACGAACTAAGTGCGGGAAGACGATGTTCCCGCAGGAGCGCATTTTTGAAGCACGAGCAACTGCAGGGAGTGAGTTTCTTCTATAGCGCGAATGAGCGGAAGACGTCTTCACGCACGTAGTTTGTATAATATGTTTTGTTCGAGCACTGGTATTTAAAAAAAAATTCATCTTTAATTTCAACTTGTGTGAGTACACCAGAATCTGCAAATTATACACAATCTTTATCAATTGCAAACCAAGCTGCTTCAGGAACTTCGATTTCTAATTGTCAAAATTTTACTATAAATGTTTATAAGAACACTTGTAACAATTGTAGCTCTTCCCAATCTTAAAATATTGTTTTTTAGTTCAAATATCAAATCTAACCTAAAATAGATTAATTAATTTAAGCATTTAATGTTGTTATAATCTTACTTTTCCATTAAACTAAGTTGTTATATTCCACAATATGTGTTTTTTCTATTTATATAGTATTAGTCGTGATTTTTGTTTGATTACAATCTGCAAGAAGTTGTATCAATGACGTCTTTAGTTCAGAGGTTGTCAAATAGATAGGACTAATGCTGATAAATGTTTAAAGAAATTTATCAAATTACTCTTATTTTCCAAACTTTGAATAAAGGAAAATTCAGGAAAATTGTATTTTATAATTTAGATGTTATTATTATCAAGCCAGATTTATTTTAGAATGTCCCAAAGGGCCAGTGTTTTTTGCAATTTTTACAGTCTAGTCGATCGGGAAGCACTTGTTCCAGATTGAGTGTTGCGTGCGGAAAGTGTCATTTTGAAGGTTACAAGTACAAAAAATACCCCATTATCATCACCAGCTAAAAACCTGCATTACTATATCCCACGAAACCTCCCTCCATCCCCATAACCTTTAATTAAACCTCTCTACCCCATCCAATGTGTTTTAATTTCATCTCAGGGATGTTAACGCATCGTTTCAACTCATCAGAGGCCACGCATCACTTCGTTGTGTTATTTCTTGCGTATTACAACAACATGAGTGAAGTGTATTCGCATGAGTGCTCGCGGACACTCACCACGCGAAGAACACGCGATTATTAATTATGAAATTGTTGACAGAGGAATCTGGAGAATGCATACGAGGCTGGGAGAAACTCAAGCCAAGAAAATTCCACTGGGAATGAGTTTGGTGTTGCGAATGTTGCGATGTGGAGATTCTTATGAAATTAAAATGAGGAAGAAATTAAAGTTATTTAGAAACTGTGGTTAGTTACGCATTCACTTACAAGTGGTATCCGCGCGTTTCGCATGTCATACAAATTGTACTTTTGAGCTCTATTCTATATTCGAATTTACATGTAAAAATGAAATAGGCCCTGAACATCACGTTTTAAGTTAGAAAATAAAGATATTACTTCTATATCGTAATTAACCAGGGGTGAATTTGCTATCTATTTGTACAGACCTAGACTTGGGTTAATTGGCACTGCAATAAAATATTTCCAAATAATTTTCAATAAGACGACAATTAAAATAAAATAACATAATCTTAACTAATAGATTCAATCAAATTTGCAATACGAAAAAAGCATTGTGAATAATTCATTTTGTGTTTGTTTCCGAGGAACTGAAGCGAATTTATTAGAACATAATAGTTGTATTTAAAGTTAAATTTATTTATCAAATAATATATAACCTTTTTTGCAATAATATTGAAATACCCTATATGTGTATATAAGGTGTAAAATATGTCTTAAATACTGAAGCACGCGAGGTGAAATTTGGGAACAGGCAACTTTCGGAGTCTATATCTCAATAACTAAACAATGGCATTGTATTCCTCGTGTCTGAATTGACTTGTAATGAAAGGGATTATTTTTTTTTAATTTCTTATGAGGTACCCCTTGTTTTTTTTTTTAATTTTAGGTTAATTTTAAACGGATTGTTCTAAAATTCTTTCTTATACTAATATTGTACAATATATTTACATACATATGTATTTTGACTCGCTGAATCCAATGTTAAGTTTCTTAGTGTATATGTTTTAGAGATATTTGTAAAAAATGTTTTGTGAGAAAATTTTGAAAAATTTTAAATTGTTAATTGAAGCACGAGGAATTCAATACCGTTGAGTACATTTTTCATATCTCGTTCAGTTTTTGAAATATAGCTTCCAATAGTTAAGACTGAGATATTACTCCCGCAGGAAAATTACATTTATTGATAAAGAACCAGAGTAACCTGCATGGTATATCCCGAGTCCGTCGAACGCGGAGTTTTATCTAATGTTAATTTACCTACTCAAGTGATTTTCCAACTTTGCTTACATCTGACATCAACTAATATCCAAATATTAATTTGTATCTTCTTAGTTTAGATTCCACTACTGTAATTGTATAGAGTACCAAATAAATAAATAGAACTCCGTGTCAGAGTAAGTTTACATACAAGCCAATCGAATATTAATCTAGTTATGATTTCGTTGATATTTTAATGATGACCCGAGCATTAATGACCCCTAATGATTTTGTAATTCGATTTAGAAGCAGATGTTCTTTAAATCGATAAAAATTTGAATGCAAATTTCTATATGATGACGTTCATTAAATGCAAATTCGATACTAACTACAAATACATTAAATATCCATTTAGTAAATAACTATTAGGTTGCTAAGCAACACAAAACTGCTTATTCATTAATGGATTATCAATAAAATAAAAAATGTCTTTTTATAGCTGTTTGACTCATTGCTCACCGAATATATTATTCAATGAAATTTATATAAAAGGAAAATTCTGGTTGCCAAATTTTGTAGAAAACGTGATGCTATAGATACGTGTAGTCCTATCAAATTTTGAATAAAGTTCACATGATAGTATTATAATTAATTTATTTATCTATTCTATCTCAAATTAAACATTTTCCATATTAGTTCTATTTAATATAATTAATTTTCCAATAAAATCAGGTACAGAGCACTCAATAATCTTGCGTAAAATTCAATTTATCCGCCTATGAAATCAAAATAACAATAAATTAAAACTAAGCGAGGATATTACAATAAAATAAAATAATGTATTGTCTCTAAATTTTATAATTAAAATTAATATGACGTTTTCATTGTTATTAAAATATTTATTGTTATTTGCATATTCATAATTTAGGGATATTTAATATCTGACTGTGTTTGCTATTAATAATATATTCATTTATTTGCAATGCTCTATTTAGTATAAACCGATTAAAGGCGTTTAACTATATAGGTAATAGCTCTCAAACGTTTTACTTTTAGAAAGAAATACAAAACAAAATATTCTACTCCTTCTAGAAAATACATTTTCTCTTCATTTTGGTTAGTTTTATATTTTTTACTTATTATATGGGGTAGGTGGCTCAGTGGTATCGAGTCTGCCTGTGGATCTTGAGAACTCTGGTTCGATCCCCACAGCCGACAAACAATTTTCACCAATTTAAATCTACCCCTGTGGCTCCCCCTCCACTAATATCTTTGAGGGACGTGATTTGCCGGCTGGTAACCGCACTTCACGCGAATAAATATACCACTTACCGAGATCTGCTTAGGCAGAGTGCCACACTCAGTAATGGGTAATAAGCGTTATGATATATTTATTTATTTAAATTATGAAGATAGCATGGTTTGAACTAACGAATTGTCACCATGTACAATGTTTATAAACTTCTATTATAGAAAACAATTAAGTCCATTTGATCGAAACATTAGTGTGTCAGAATCAGCAGCAAGCACAGAAGAAACTTTTCTTAACACTACGCAGCTTTTACCGCTTAAGGTAGTCAATAAATTAATCAGACACTTCCAGCCCAGCACCTTAAATTCCCTCCCTTACACTTCGTGCTTCCTCTACACAATTTCCTTAAATATAAATCAGTGGCACTCAACAGCAGGCAACGTGGCAGCGTAGCGGCTCTAGCTGTATCGTTGTATTCCCCTGGCGAAATGAATAAACAACGCGAACGTAGCACGGAGAATGTGCGCCGCTATCAAGACCGGAGAAGAAACGGTAAACGGTTCGCTTTCAAGCAATGTGCATAAATCTTCACAGTGGAGAAATCAAGGGAGTGAGGGTTTCAACGCCGACTGCGACTTATTTACAAACCGCTAATCGTGCAACCGAGTGTGGGAAATTATCACGCATGCGTAGCTGAACAAAGAGTTATGTTTAGGGGTGAATAGGGGTTCTGACTTTATTTGGAACTGTCAAAAACAGTATTCATTTGATTATTTTACACTTTTAACAACGTGCAAAATAGTATAAATATAAATTTATCATCACCCCTTTTACCCATTACTGGGTGTGGCACTCTGCCGAAGCAGATCTCGCGTGAAGTGCGGTTACCAGCCGTCAAATCACGGCCCCCGAAGATGTTAGTGTAGGGGGAGCTACAGGAGTAGATTTAAATTGATGAAAATTGTTTGTCGGCTGTGGGGATCGAACCAGGGTTCTCAAAATCCACAGGTCGACTCGATACTACTGAGCCACCTACCCCATATATAGAATATTTTAAAATTCTACAGAACTTATTTGATTTATTTTAACAGAGGTACCCTACTGTTTATAGTTTACAATCTGTGATAGTTTTTAACAGAGCTAATCCCTATGTGGTATTTTTAATCAAAACGGATTCGTTTGTATATTATCGGAAACTAATCGAATTCTACGCCGTACGGACTCACTCAGAGCATCTAGCAATCGAAACGGCGAGACGCGCAGCTCTGCATCAATCACTGAGCTGCGACTCAGATCTTTCTCATTTAGCGATCCGGTTCACTTCGTTCACGGTACTGAACCGGCTCAATTCAACGGATCGGTCACAAAGTACCCATCCCAACATTCAATCATATCCATTCATTTAATTATTCACACAATCTCTCACCGTTCATTTTACCAACATCTTTAGACCTGTTTTACCGGATATCATTTGAACTGATATACATTACTCTTCTAGTAACATAAAATTGTTTCTTAATATTTGTTAAAAATTTCAAGCTTTGTCTCGCTTGAATATTTTCCATATTTTTCTTATAATGGTAATTTTAAAATCATCCCTTACGAATACGAATTCATGGTAAAAGACTCGACAATGTAAGATAAATAAGCTGATACAGGAATCCCCTTATCCGTTTGACTTCTCTTTCTAGAGTTCTTTCATTTCAATCACATTTCCATGCGCACTAAACACGGTCGCTGTTATCATTCAATTTAAAGTGGATAGCGCGGCGTATAAAATCCATAACTTCTTTCACGCTTATTCATATTTCCTCGCACAATTTACCTTATTCACAAACGAGAGCAACGTTGGTTTGACTTGAAATTGCTAAATTCAGAGTCCGGAGTGCTGAGTGGTTCACCAGTCAACCGGAACGAGGCGCAAGGCACGCCGGAGCGCCAGCTGTTGGAACGCCGGAGCTGGCGTGTGATGTCGGACGACGACATGTCACTTGCCGGCATTGCTCCAGGAACGTGCTGGGAAAAAATATTTGCGAGTCACAAACAGGAGAGCGTGCAGGAGCTTCAATTCGGGACTTGGTTTAAATAAAGTGTGGAAGAGAATGAATGCTATTGTAGCTAGTTTAAATATTTCTTTAAAAAATTACTCTCTACAAGAGGGGTTTCTAGATAGTTCAAGAGCCTGCGAAAAGACAACTAAAGTCTTGCCTTATTTTGATAGCAATAACTTATTAATTTATCATATGTCCTATAAGTTTTTTTTCTACGATTGCTATGAAATGTTGATAATTACGCTCTTATTTGTCATCGTAAAGTTGACGTTTTCTGTGGAACAATCGAAACATATCTTTTTGCGGCGTGTCTCCATTGGCAACGCGCGAAAAAGACGTTAAATGCGCGCGTTTCCAATAGCAATGCGCGAAAAAAGATATTAAATGCGCGCTTATTTCAATAGTTACCAGGGATATAAACAAAACACAAACTTGTCATATTGACAGTTGACAGAATGAATTTATTTTCAGTACGTATACGTTTTTAAATATTTTAAATTACTCGTATGTGTGTATCACGAACGTAAAGTGTCTTT
The DNA here is from genome assembly GCA_947425015.1 of Pterostichus niger. Lineage (NCBI taxonomy): Eukaryota > Metazoa > Arthropoda > Insecta > Coleoptera > Carabidae > Pterostichus > Pterostichus niger. Next base: position 35,360,171 of record OX380340.1, on the reverse strand, counting down.
GTTCCTCTTACACTATTGCAGCTCTCGCCTTTGGCTCGCGCTGCAATTACCATGTTCGAGTAATAAAGAATCACTTTACGCTCTTAATACACAAATTAGTATTATATCATCTAAGTTTCTATTTTGAATATAATTGAGGCAGTAATAGTTTTCGTCCAGCATTATCGCTACCTCATTCTTCACACATTCAAAATCTTAGATGATTTGAAATAACGAAAAATCCAATTAAAACGTCTATCTCAGCTAGTTTAATCCGTACATAAAACACATTATCCTTATACATACTTACATCATATTAACCCTTACATCCATAAAATGCCTAAACCATCCCCTAAACATCAATTCCATCCCTAGATAATCTCAGGTCTACCTTCCTCATAACATCCCCAACTGCCATCATCTAAGCACCCACCTCTGAAATTGAACGCTCACTAGCAGTGTTGCCAAGCAAGGACGCTCGCGAAAAACCCTGTTAGCACGGACACGGACATGTTTATCACATCGGCCAGCCTATCTCCACTCGTGTAATAAACTCCCGCAGAGTGTGAGGACTAGGAACTCGAACAGGAACTCCACCAGCGGCGATTTCATTAAATTTGTATCGAACAGCGAGATGGGGAGAGTACTTCCTGGTGTTCTGAGAGGACTCAAGTGGCGAGGTATCGATCCAAGCTTGGTTTGAGTTGCCGAAGAGTCATAAATGATTGGTAAAGGAAGGATCTTTTTCTGGATGGGGTGTTCGAGCCATCAAGGTTGTTATTTTATTTGTAATTAGATAATGTTAGGATAGGAGTTAATTGTAAGGTGATTGGAGAGGTAATTTGAAACATCTATTACTTGAAAATTGTAATTAAATTTAATCCAAATTTAGATATATTGGCTGGTAGTATAAGTTCTGTTTTTGGGTGTATTAAGAGCATGGTTTTAACATGTTAGAGATAGTTAAGACACCTAAATATACTGCTCTTAAAGCCAAGACTCCACTAGGCGCGAGGTAGGTACAGAATAGGAAGGAATAGGAATTCCGCCCCGCACGAGGCGTACGACTCCATTTGAAGCGAGATACCTTAGTAGGTATCATTGACTGCAGCAAAATGGATCTCAATCATTTACTATTGTTGGATTCAGAATCAAGTGATTCCGATGATGAATTTGAAAATAATTTAATTTTATTTAATCTTACAAGAAAACATAAATGGTGGTTGAGAAACATTAATAAAGAAAGAGGACTTTACGGACATTATATAAAATTATTGCCAAAATTAGACAACAAACAATTTTTTAATTTTTGTCGAATGAGCCGCGAACAATTTAATTTTATACACGATCATATAAAAGACAGCATCAAAAAATGGACACAACATTTAGAAAAGCCATATCTACAGAAGAAAAACTAGCAGGTTGTTTAAGGTTTGAATAACTATAAAAAATAGACGTGTAGCAGCGTCCACCTCACAGTATGCAATGGTTTTTATAGTGGTGGGAGAAAGCGGGGTCTGAAAAACTCACTCAATGAGCGAGTCAATGCGAGTCCTACGCTGGATCTAACAATTCAGCGCGGACTCGCTCCGCTCAATGGAGGCTAGTGCACTGTTTTTTCCGGTTGGGACTCGCGTGTAGTGGAGTCTAGGCTTAAAACAGGCAAAAACAGAGCTTGTGTTACCAGCCATAGTGTATTAAGACTATTTGCCCAAAATTTATTAATTAAGCAATTTGATTTCACTTTTAAAGAGTAGCTTATCGAGATTATTCCCGGACGAGAAGGTCATTTTTGCTATGTGTTACATATCCAATTTTTTATCCGATTGAATTATACTATTATTATTCTTGCGCTTTATATTTTTTTTCTGAATACGAAAATAAATTTCTGGTCCTTGCGTAGTTTGAAAAGAAAGTACGAAATTAATAACATTACAGCTATCTCTCCAGAGCTGTGCACCTACAATAAAACAAAAAAACATTTTCATAATCCCGCGTCTGCAGATATCGGAAATTACATCCGTGTAACATTCTTCCTTTCATCGTCACTTCCGCTGAGCCGCACAGCTCAGTCGCTAGAGGCGCTAGTTATGATAAATGACACGAATTGCATTGCCTCATTTTTCACATTTATCTACGCCAAACAAAAAGCCTCTCTAATTCTGACACATCCTGTCGTAATTAATAATCAAGAGCGAAAACATAATGTTCATCTACATATTTAATGACATCCAATGCCATTAAAATACGAAATATTGCATTGAGAACCCAAATAAATAGGTTCTCGTATCAGTAAACCATAATTCATAGTACATTTACGCATTTTCTGCGTCATAAAAGCTATGTGTTAAATAAGTCAAGTTATAGCTTGAAAAGTTTAAAAGCAAAGACTTTCCGAAATAATGAAAAATGTATATATATATATATATATATATATATATATATATATATATATATATATATATATATATATAACAATCAGGAATACAAACAATAATGTGAGGTAACTTTATTCAATGAAAAACAAAAGTGATTGGTTCAGTAACAGTAAGATCTGGTATACATGATAATTGAATTATTACTACGAAAGGTCATATCCCATGGATTGATATGTTGTTAGAATACAAATTTAAAATTGTTATATTGGAATAATAAAACTTACTATTCAAATATAAATTACTACGGTAACTATATCGTATTCGTAGAAAAAGCATGACAGGCGCGGTGGCCGAGCGTGTTAAGGCACATCTCTTAACATACTGTGACGTCACCCGAACCAAGGTTCGTCAGTTCAAATCCGCCTGTCGACAATGTGTGATTTGTCGTCAAATATAAAATACAGCTACATGTATTTATCACACTCGGGCGCTATAAGCTAAGACTTATACGCCTTAAATAATGTAGCATTCGACTACGAAAACTGCGGCTCGGTGTGTCCGGTAGGCCCAGGCTCGATTTGGGTTGTAGTGCCATCAGAAGAAGAAGAAGAAAAAACATAGTATACAACTTGCCTCTATTGGTCATTTCTCACTCTTATCAATTGAAGCATTCGCCTCCTCCTCATCTTACAAACTCTCATGTGTGTGCAAAATGAGTCCCATTTCAAGCTTGTTATACTAATTCCATTGGATTTTAATAATAATAGTAATATAGGGTAGGTGGCTTAGCGGTGTCGAGTCGACCTGTGGATTTCAGAACCCAGATTCCAATAACAAACAATTTTCACCAGATTAAAACTACCCCTATGACTTCCTCTACACTAACATCCTTGAGGGTCGTAATCTGACGGCTGGTAACCGTATTTCCGCGAAGAAATATATCATTTATTTGGATTTGTTACGGCGGAGTGCCTCACCCAGTAATGCGTAAAAAGCGTGATGGTACATTGATTTATTTTTATCGGATTTATTTGCGTACTTTTTTAAATTTATTTATGTTATGCTGTACAACAGGAACTTAATCCCAATTACAGTACAGGGTCCGGACTTACCGAGCCACAGTGTAGTAGGTCATAAATTTTTATCCTGAGTGCGATTCAAATTTGAAATCTCCGGATTCGAATTCCCTATCGCTATCCACACCACCGTACTGACGGTTCATGATTTCGTCTGATATTTCTGGTATGAAGTTTAGTAAATAAATATATAAAGATCTATGCATCATTTCATGTGCGTTTTATATGAAAATTTAGAGAATCGCCCAGAGAAATTTGAGCAGTATCTCAGCCGCAGTATTCCAAAATCATGTATAGAACATGTCTGTAAATCTAGGTATAATGAGAGAAGCTTATAAATTATTAAATCATAATTAACAAGTAGAGCTGAACCGCATAAATTTCCAGCCTAAGATAAGATGTCAGTAAATCCTTATTACAAACATTAACAATACATGTTCTTGTCTCGAACGTTAACTACGATCAAGTTTATTAGAAACTATAACTTGTTAGATACTTGTAGATAGTTTCATCGTGAATGAGAGTCTGCAAGTCTCTCGTTGGCTGGTGCGAGGTCGCTCCCGGGTGCAATAGAGATTTATGTCCGTTTGCGCACGACATTCCGCCGAAACAGTGAAACAGAGCGGAAGTATCGAAGCTGTAAAAGGCAGTTCATTACTCACCACGCCACACCACACACACGTTGGTTCATCCCTTTCCTGCTGCCTTCCTTCAGGACCTCCCATACATACCTACACACGCACACATGCACGCACAATGGGTGGGAGGATGCGTGGGATACTAAAAGATTTTGCAAAGTGTGGAAAATACCACAAACTTTTTATACTCTTTTAACACGATCAGATTTTTTTTAATGTTGAACGAATGAGTTTCTACTTCTGTAAGTTATGTATATAATTTACTGGTCGATAAATAATTACTTATCGATCGGAAGGCGTTAAGTACCTAAATAAAAATAAAACATTTCTTCCTGGTAACATACCAAGTAAAAAAACAGCGATCAGGTCGGCTTTACTACTTTTACATTGCTATAAGATTCATATTCTTAAAATAATTGACAATCGATTAGGTTTTAATTTCCTACAAAAAATCCTTTCTTATGGTACCAAACGTGGTAGATTTTAAAACAGTTTTAATTATAATAATTGCCGATTGAAAATAGTACTTTATGTTCCTAGCCCGAAACCGAACTCTATTTTAACGAGTTGCCAACTTTACAAGAGTTAAAATAGAAATTTGAAATTTAAAATGTCATCTGGATGTCACTAATGTCAAATCAACCAGTTGCCATGGATATGCCATTTTTAGCGGTCAGTTTTAGAACTATAACATTTTTACCGACCAAAAACGGGGAAACAATGAAACAACCTGAAAAAGATTATTTTCGTTCCAGAATCACGTATTAAAAGAGAACATTTTAGTGCACTTCTAACAACAAAATAAATTGTTCACGTGAACTTTTCAAAAATTGTTTAAAACTGCAGAATTGTAAAAATAAGATATTGTTTTGTCTAAAGTTGGCAATATTTAAAAACAGTTATAATATCGTAACCATCTAATGGTTATCATCTTCAACAGACAGGCAGCACTTGCTGCCCGTAATGCTCAAATAACTATTAAACACGAGCAAGTGTCCGAACTAGACTTACTGTAAGCAACAGAACCTATAAAGATTATATTTTAATCAGTGATAATCCTGCTGAAATTTTCTTGCATTCTCCAGGACATATTAATACTGGGCATAAATCGTCGCAATGGCCGTCGTGTTGAAATTAGCTTTTGAATGATTGCGGTTGTGGTTGTGTATTTATAAAACCGCTGACATGTTTATTTTCATCGACGTTGGACCTTTCCACATTTGTCCGACGTTTGGAATCCGGAGTGGATGGATGCTTGGTCCCCGAACTTTCAAACAATTCGCCGCTCAGTGGATGGGGATTGTTTTGCGGACGCCAATTATCTTCAGCGTGGGTGTGAGTGTATGTGAGTGAGTATGTTTGTAGTAGGGATTAGGGTCACTTTAGGTCATGGAATAAAAGAAGATAGGAATTGAAAAGTGCGTCTCCATGATGAAATATTAGTTGTAAAATATCTTGAATATTTCACATGGTATATTTTTTCCATCAAAGTTTCTAAATTATTTTAGTAAAAGGCAATAATCTTAGGTTTGAAGTTGACATCTAAACACTTCTTCTTTTTGAAACAAAATATTATTGTTATGATGGCTAGTTGCACCAACAAAACTTAAATTTTCAATTTGGTTTAAATTATTAAAAGGAAACCGAAGTTACATTGCTGTCAATTATTTGATTTGTTTTTATTTATTTCAATTAAAATTGTTCATTAATGCAACATTATTATTTATTAGGCATTAATAAAACATGCATACATAACATCACGCTATATTCCATCAAATGGGGGTACCACAAAATCCTAAAATATCCACATTCATGTTTCTCCATACAAACTCTTTTATTCTTCACATTCGGATTTTTTCGTCATACACTAAACCTTCAATCACATCCATCCATTCGCTCCTATACACCTGTTTGATTAATCTTTCACTTATGCCCATTCTTCTAAGAACGAATCTAAACAGATATAAAAGGAAAGAACTATTGACCTGCGCTTATTTTTGAAAGTAATTTCCTCACTATTACAATTAGACCTTCTATAGTAAAAACTGAAAATGAATCTAAAAGATGTAAAAATAAAACCGTTGTTGAGAAATTAAATAGTTTTTCATTATTATTTGCACATTAATTAATGTTTTCAAATTTATTACATTATTTATTTTTTCTTGTAAATAGTAAATACAATTATTGAATTCAAATTGAATTATATAGAGATAGAAAATGGAATATCATCAGGATTTGAGCCTCGGATTTTTGAACTCCGATCAAATGTTCTAACTAACTAAGATTAGTTATTTGAGAGCACTTTACCGAAGTTCAAATAGCCCAGGTTCAAGTTCTGGTAGTATTCCAATTTTTCTCATTTCTAATTTCCTAGAGCAAAGGTTTTTCCCGGAATTTTTTTTGTGAATTCCCGGATATGCTTTGATGCTCAAGGGCACCAACATAAAAAGTAAAAGTAATTTAGGTTTTATCTTTTGCTTAAAGTAATCATGTTAGAATAATATATCCATGGCAACTTGTATCAAGTAAATATAATTGACAATAAAATACAATTTTTAAATGTTAAACTGACATTTTAAAGTCAAGTAATAAAAAATTTCCGATTAATTTTTGTATTAACATGGTAACTATGCTTAATACAATGGCTGGTAACACAAATTCTGTTTTTGCCTGTTTTAAGAGCAGTGTATTTGTGTGTTTTAGCTATCTCTAACATGTTAAAACCGTGCTCTTAAAACATCCAAAAACAGAGCTTGTACTACCAGCCAATATTTCTATGGGCTGTTAATTAGTGTCGTGCTATTTTCTCTTTAATTCAGTTTAAATTACATGTTTCATTTGTAATAACAGTAATATCTTATTTTAAAAGATCAGTATTGAGGTGCTAACTTCAGACACAGTTAGGCACAAGAATAATTGTGGTTCAATTGCTTCAAAAAAAATCTCGCTATCTTCATAACAAGTACAACTACGTTCCAGTAATTACATGCTATTGTAATTGGGTAATTAAAGCAAATGAATATATCTCTGAAGAATAGTAATTAAATAGAATCATTGTTATATTGTTATAAAACAAATTAATTTAAACTTCACAACAATTCCGGCATCCCAAGCATTTAATATTATGATCTCATAAATTATGGAAACCTTCTGAAACTAATTTCGAGTAACATCGCCACATTTTGTTTAATGTAATTCTACATCAGATTGAACATACCTCAATTCAATTTACCCGTGTGGTGATTCTATTTCGCACAAAATGTACGATTAAATACATGTATTAATGTCAGAAGCTTAGCTTAGTTCGGCGTAGTGATCTGAACTCAACTGAATACTCATGAAATTAGAGGAATGTTTGAGAATAGTTTATCTGTCTATGTGTGTGTAGCTTCCTGTTGTTCTTGTTGTTGTTGTTGTTTAGTGTTAGTAAAACTATGCCATTTAGAAATGTATAGAAATATCTTTGATTATTTTAACGTCTCTATATAAATAATGTATTAACAATATAATCTGCCCGAAAAATATATGAATTAATGTGCAATTTCTTAAATTTGTCAAATATGATCAATAATAAATGAAACAGAAGCTTTGGATATAATAAAATACTGACAGATTTTGTTTCTATTATGAACTGTATTATAAAAACATGTCTTCTATTGTTGTTTATGATACCGCCCCTCAATTGAAAAAGAATATGATACCTCTTATCCCTAAGGAAGAAAGTACTTTTCTTCTTTCGTTGGGGAGGAAAGTAAAGTCATATCCACTACAGTTTGCAAATAACAATATGATTTGATGTAAGATACTCCCGCGATTGGCCACAATGTTGGCTCCAAATTTAAGCGCAAAATAGAGTCTAACAAATATAGTTGTTTTTTTAACTGATTTTTAAAGAAAAATACACTTATTATACATGGTTGAATTCAGAGTATCATATAAAACCCAAATTTTGCAAAATATACAGGTTGTTCCGTTTAAAATTAGAACGTTGGAGTTACTTTTGTTAACACCGGAAATAAAATATTATTTTGTATGTAGTTTATATGTAATATGCAAATGTTTACTTTTTTTCTTTTTGAGGGTTGAGTCTCTTTTTTGAGATACCAGGTATACCAAACTGTATCTTTATGGTAAATATATATAAAAGGTTTTCTTAAAATTTTCAAATAAAATATAAACAAAAATCAATATACATTCGATTAAATTTCCCGAAAATTAACTTGCTGTTATTTATCTGTATCGGCACATCATGCGTCATGTTTCATCAGCCCCTGAAATATTCACAACAAATTCTATGACAAACATTCACTTCCTTCAACCATATCCAGCCATCCACACATCACTGTTGAAACTCTTCCACAATATAAGAGAAAAAACTTAATGAATGAAACTTTTGAGAGTGGAAAAAGTTCTCGTACAGTAATTGCTAATTCCTCTTGAAAACTCAAATCAAATAGAACAACTCGCCAGTAAAAAATTCAATAAAAAGAACATGAAATTGTTTTTAAGCCAAGATGTTTTCCCCAGACAAAGATATTTGTCGACGGTCGATGCTGTGCGACTCTGCGAAGATTCGAAGCTGCAGCACTTTAATTCTCAGCCACAGAACCATGCAGTTTTGTTCGGGGAATTTCTGCACTTTACTCACAACTTTCAATCCAGGAAATTAGTTTCTTTCCACCAGACGAGATTTGAAACTATCAAACAGAGAAAGAGAGTGTTATATAAAATGGAAGAAAATCTATGTGTATAGTAACAGATATTTTTAGTACGGTGTCTGTCAATAATTCTGGAAAATAATTTAAAATAGTTGTTTGTATATCAAAGGAAGAATTTGAAATATTTCTTCACGAAGGTGTCATTACTCTTCCCGAACCGAAGATATGTACATATAATTGTTTCACTTCTCTATCATAAAATAAAATTACAAGGATATGACAAATTTCAAATCATACCAGATGCCATAAATTTGGTTTTACTTTCCTTCCCTATGGAAGTCAAGTTTATTTTAATCCCTAGAGATGAAAAGTATCACACTCTTGTCTTAATTAAAGAAATAAAATTGTATTGTCTTAATTGCAATACAGGTAGATTTCAATCTTATAAAAATAAGATTGCCTGTTTCGGATTCCACTATAAGCGACTGTAATTATAATTAAGTTCCTGTTGAGCAGAGTGGCAAATAAATGAACACTGTTACATTCTAAATGATGTCGAGAGAAGTATAAATATGTCAGCCCATCCTCCATAAAATTAACCCTAAATTAAATGAAACCGCTCTCAATTTTGAATAATAAGTTAACTTTACCAAAAAAAAAATTCTCTTTCATATTCTCCTGTGCACAATTTGCGACTGAATAATATTTTTAGTGTTGCGAAATAAACGCTTTTCGTTTTTTGCAGATCGGCAAAAAGTCGAGCAGCGTTGCCAAACAAGCAGATATAAAAACCTCAAAGAGAGAGACAGAAATACAGGGAGGGAAAAGAGAAAATGTAGAACCGGGTGGTAATATTAAGTTATTTAATTACACGATATCGTTCGTTGTACATTCCGGGGTTTGGAGTTTTTGTCGCTTTTTGCATTATTTCATACGATATGTTTCACTCAAATTTCATTTAGCTTACATGTCAAACATTTGTATGCATAGAGGAGTATTCATTAATTGAATTCAGTACGCATTTTTATTCAGATTGAAATGATTTTTTTCTTTATTTTGAAGGAGCATTTAATCTGACTGTCATCAAATTAAATAGCTAGAGCCCGTGAAACATTCATTCAACATCAATTAATCCTCATATTTTGCCACACCGCGCTTCATCCACATTTCAATTCCTTTCCTCCACGCAATCTCTCACCTGAATTAAATTCTGCATTCAATCTGAACCAATAATTTTTTTCCTGGCACATCACTTTCGCTTCCTCAACACCTTCAATTAAATTCATTCTGCAATTACTCGACTCCAAACATTCCTATCGTAACATCCAAATTTCGTTTCTTTAACATTCATAATTCCTTTCATACGTCTTGTTTTTCGTTCACACAACAAATTTTCAATAACATCCATTCATTTATTCCTAGAAATTTTAATCTTTTATCTTCAATTAGATTCATTTTTTATACAGGGTTCGAAGATATATATCGATCGATATATATCATGATATTTATTTTGATATATATCGTCATATTTTTGCAATGATATATATCCATTATATAAAAATATCAAATAGTTTTTGTGATATAGCCTCCGGAAAAGTGAAATTTTTCGAATTTTTCAGTTTTTCTACTTTTCCGAGGCTATATCTCGAAAACTAAATGTGATATGAAAACGCGCTCAACGGCATTAATTTTCTCGTGCTTCAGTTAACTTATAAACATAGTTTCAGCGATTTTTATTTTTTTTCAATTTTCCGCCAAAAAAATCGCAAAAAGCGGTTTTTTAACATTTTCTCGAAAACCAGAAGTCATATGCATTTGTAGATTGCACCACCGGATTCAGTGGGTCAAAATACATATGTATGTAAATTTTCGTTTTAATAATCCTACGATTAAGGATTTTTGGTAAAATTGAATTAAAATCTGAAAAAACCAAAGGGGTACCCCTTAGGAAATAATTAAAAATATTAAATTGCATAAAATTGTATGAAAATTTGCTTATAAGTCAATTCGGACACGGGGAATTCAACGCCGTTGAGCGCATTTCCATATCTTGTTTAGTTTTTGAGATATAGCCTCCGGAAAAGTGAAATTTTTCGAATTTTTCAGTTTTTCTACTTTTCCGAGGCTATATCTCGAAAACTAAATGTGATATGAAAACGCGGTCAACGGCATTAATTTTCTCGTGCTTCAGTTAACTTATAAACATAGTTTCAGCAATTTTTATTTTTTTTCTATTTTCCGCCAAAAAAATCGCAAAAAGCGGTTTTTTAACATTTTCTCGAAAACCAGAAGTCATATGCATTTGTAGATTGCACCACCGGATTCAGTGGGTCAAAATACATATGTATGTAAATTTTCGTTTTAATAATCCTACGATTAAGGATTTTTGGGAAAATTGAATTAAAATCTGAAAAAACCAAAGGGGTACCCCTTAGGAAATAATTAAATATATTAAATTGCATAAAATTGTATGAAAATTTGCTTATAAGTCAATTCGGATACGGGGAATTCAACGCCGTTGAGCGCATTTCCATATCTTGTTTAGTTTTTGAGATATAGCCTCCGGAAAAGTGAAATTTTTCAAATTTTTCAGTTTTTCTACTTTTCCGAGGCTATATCTCAAAAACTAAATGTGATATGAAAACGCGCTCAACGGCATTAATTTTCTCGTGCTTCAGTTAACTTATAAACAGGGTTCGAAGATATATATCCATTATATAAAAATATCATATAGTCTATACAGTATACCTCTCATTATTACTTTCATTAATTCTGTTAAAATTATATTCTAAAGATAATCCTTACTTTACTAGCTTTTGACTAACTTCACATCAACGACATAAATCCAAATTGTGTGCCATTTGTGATGTCATTAACGGCAATGTCTGAACCATTTCCAAAATTTTTATTTGGTACTCATTTTAGAAATACAAATCATTTAATATGGTGGAAAAGTGTAACTATCAATGAGTCAGAGTGGACAAATAAAAGTACATTTATTGAACTATGTGAACAGTTACACACTGCTGTAGCAGGCACAGCAGGGCTGGAACGATATTTCTCCACTTTTTGCATTGTCCAATCCCAATTACGTAATCGTCTCGGTAACGACAAAGCCGGTAAATTAGTTTTTATGTTTAAATATTTAAACCAAAAAGAAACTACAAAAAAAAACTAATTTAGATTGGATTTGGCCAAGTGAGTCTCTATCTGCAACGCTATGTTCAGGAAGTTCATCAGAAGATGATGATTTGCCCCTATTTAGGATATAGGATTATTTAAATATTCTTACTATTCTTAGTACTATATAATATTTGTGTATCCATTCAATGTATATTTACTTTTTTTCATTACCTATGTTAATTTTGTATTTAGGAGTAATAATTTATTTTGTATTTCCTATTGTGATAATAAATGTGTACAAAAACTAAAATTAAAAAATAAATATCCAAAAAGTGATATTTATCTGATATATATCCTATATATCAGATATTTTGATATTTATTATAAATATCATGATATTTACGAACCCTGTTTTTTAATTAATCTACTGCTACTTTTTCTGCTTCAACATTCATAATTCCTTTCATACAAGCTCATCGCATCTTTCGATCACACCACAAACCCTAAATCATATTCATCAATTTCATCCTAAATTGTTGACGCAATCTCTCTCCTTTAATTAAATTCAACGTGCACTTAATCTGCTTCAAACATTCCTCTCTTGACGTACAATATTTATAACTCCTTTCATAAAAGCTCGTGTCATTTTTCTTTCACGCAACAAACCTTCAATCATATCCATCCATTTATTCCTAGGGATTCTAGGTCGTCCACGGAATCTCTTACCTTCAATTAGATTTTATTCCGTAATTAATCTATTGCATACGTTCCAATTCTGACACACAACTTTAGCTTCATAATTCCTTTCATTCTCTCTCGTCTCATCTTTCGTTCAAGAAACAAACCTTCAATCATATACATCCTTGAGCATCCACGCAATCTCTCAATTTCAATTTCAACAACATACATCTGTCATAAATTCTCCAGATGTATCTAACTGTTAAGACATCTATAAAAATAATAAACAAACTAGAAAGAATTGACTATAAAACTCGTATTTTATTGAATAGCCTTATTTTATTTCGCTACAACGTGACGTACTTTCGTGTGTAGTCAATTTGATAATATATTTATAACTGTCCATTTTTCACTTTGATGAATGATGTTCTATTGACGCGTGCGCCTTCGCGCTAACTGAATGAAAGAAATGTTCCGCTCCGGTATCGTTCCGGGTGTCGTCCGGAGCCCGGAACACACCGGAAACCCGCCACCGCAGGCAGATTGTTATTTATTATTTGCGAGCGAGTGATAAACGGTAGCTGTCAGAGAGATGTTTTTCAAATAGGAATCAGGACTCACGAATCACAAATCAGCCTGTTGGACTTGAACATTGTATACTGTGTTTTGATTTTTATCAACCCTATATTCATACTGAATAAATAGAGTAGAATTAAATTCTATTTTTGTTCAGGTTTAAATCCTATGCAATAAGATTCTGAACCAGGGATCTTACTCGTGTACAAATTACAGTTAAAGGATAAAACTTCTTGAATTCCGTGTTTAATTCTAAACATATTTTGGTCTACTTTAATTAGGGAAACAAAGATCGCTATTATCATGTGACCAAAATGTCCAAATTTATAACAAACATAAACAACTAATAACTTCGACCAATGCAACAGCTTGACAACAGTGATATTTCACTTATTTGACAGCATCTCCATTCTATTTAGTTTCAACAGTTTTCTAACTTTATTGTAGACAAACCGCTACTATAAGATAAAACGTTGAATATTACACGTGAGTGAAATGTTATTATATGCTCGTGCCTCGTACTTCAATTTGTCACCTCGGAAAAAATATGAACTTCTCTCCCCTGGCCTATAATTTCTTTTTTCTACTTCCGTTAAGAAATAGACGTTTTATTTCACTTATTTGAGTTAGGTAATGAACTGCATTATATAACTAGTGAAATAATGAGGTAACATAACAACACAATAGTTATTTACGCAATAAGTGGGATATAGATAAAATTATCGCACGCATGTGAAAGTTGCACAACGAGGCCGTAGGCCGAGTTTGTGTAATCACATATGTGCGATAATTATGTAGTATCCCACGTATTGCGTACAAAATTTTATCTACGACTGTTCGGGATTTAAATTGTTACTTTTATAATTCGAAGCTATCTTTTAACATCAATAAATGTAAAATAGTGTCTTTTACTAGAAAAACAACTCAGTTATTATTGTATAATTATTGTATTAATAATAATTTATTAGAAAGAGCATACGATACCATAGATTTGGGAATATATTTTCAGTCAAACTTTAAATTTCAAAAACACTATGTTTATATGACTGACAAAGCTTACAGAACATTAAGTTTCATTATACGAACAAGCACCTATCTCAGCCCAGAAACTGTTATTGTACTATTTAATACATTGGTAAGATCAATTTTAGAATACGGCTGCGTTGTTTGGTTTCCAATCACAAAATCTAATATTGATATGCTCGAAAAAGTTCAAAAGAAATTGTTAAGATACGTATATTACAAAGAATTCAAAACTTCGCCTGCATTAATTTCATATGTTCACCAAGTCAAAGTATTTGGATTGTGTACTTTACTAAAGAGGCGTGAATTCATTTGTGTATGTTTTTTAAGTGATTTAATTAAAGCAAAAATCTATGTACCAGAATTGTTACAGTTAGTATTATTTTACATACCACATAGACATTTAAGACCGAGACAACAGATTTTTCATTGCATGGACAGCTGTTCACCTTTAAATAATATTTTAAAGATAATCAATGAAATAAAGAGTGATAATTTTGATATTTATTATATGTCTAAGATACAAATCAAACATTTTATTTTCTCTGATATGTAAATTGTAAACACTTGTTTCATTACTGTGAATATGTAATTGGAAATACTATTTTTCTGTATGTTTGCAGTATAAATAAATATTATTATATTATATTATAAATTTAATTAAATTTCAAATCAAAGTAGCAACATTTCCTACATTTTGCATTATCGCTTGCGCGTGCGGTAAAAATTCAAAAAACGCACGTGTGCGGTAAAGTAAGTCATCACCTGTCTGAAATGAGTGGGATATTAAGGATATATCGCACGGTCGTAGATAAAAAAATTAAGATATCTTGGTAGACGAATTCTGATGTATTATTCTTTTATTTTTTGAATTTATAACTGTCATTAATATGTCAAAATTTCATAATTTCAAAAACGCTCTTTCGTATTTATTAGAACGGAAGTAGAAAAAATATTGTATGAAACTAGTAAGGAAATAGGTTATTACCTTACTTATGTGTTTACATAACTGGGCTACGCCTCGTTCTGCAAATTTCACATGCGTAAGGTAATAACCATCATTTCCTTACTAGTTTCATAAATAGGTATTATCATTTTAAAATACAAACTTCATATTACCAGTTGACAAGAGGTACGTGACTCTTCACAGTAAAGCCAAAGTTACATTGTTTGAATAGGCTTCAGAATATATTTACTGAGCTAATTATAAGACGTATACATATTATTAATTTACGTGTGACTGCAGTTTCTATGCTGCACGAATTGCGGAGTAAATACACCCTAACCTCTAACTTAATTAGCACATACCTGACATCACAATCAACGCACGCGGTGTCTGCAACAAGGTGCAGGGATACAGTGTTATGCTAATTATGTTGTGCACGTGTTTATACACTAAATAATTCATTATATGTACTTCGTTTAATACGTGACTATTTCACAAATTACTACAACTGGAATTATACATCATACATTGGAATTGTAATTTAACTAAGGTAATAATACAAGGATATACACGGCATGGAGGAAGCTCGATTCCACTATAAGCTTTATGTTCACTAGATTCATTTTTATATTTTTACAATAGTTAATTATTTGTTTATCAAGGCATAAAATAAGACATTTATTTCTCAAACTGATACGAGAGAAAAATGACTTTCTTAATTATTTACTTAATCAGTTTTGCAAATAAATTTATAGTGGAATTCTGTGTAAACCCATAAGTTTTGAGAATCCCTAAATTTGTAAATGATGAACAAAATTGCAACGAAATTTATGACTTTATGTAATATTTCCTACTTAATCAACTTATGGGATTTTCTTCATTATGTATTTACAGATTTACAGACCTATAAACTAATAGATTTATTACAGAATTTCATCATTACCCTGAAATAAAAATGGATTTAGTTAAGTCCAAATTTATTACTATTTATGAATCTGTCTGTAATAGTTACGCTTATATGTCTAACACGAGCGGAATGGGTGAATACGTTGATCTTACCGGACTGCGTGAATTGTAAAACGAAAGGAATGGATGCAGTCTTGAAATTTTATTAACACATTGCTATCAAATATTTTTATACTAATTGTAATACGAAACGTTATAATTTAATATGAGGATGGAAACAGAATTATTATTTAGATTAACTTTTTTATTAATTATGATACTTAATTCACTTATCTACTTTAAAATTAAATAAAACGCGAACACCGCGTGATGTGAAGATCTACATCTTCACGCTTTGAGTCGATGGACGAGACGGATGGTTTCAACCCAAACACTTGCTGTCCTGGGCACGATACCCACATCTGGAATCCATCCCCCACACATCGGGGTGCACACAGATGTCTCAAGTGTTTTGGTTATGTAGTCTGACACTCTGGCACTGCAGATAACGCGAACATGAAATCTTGTTGGAATTCTAAGAATATTAACTATAACTGTCTCTTTTTATAATTTAATGCCCTATATTCGAAAACCAAAAGATCTCACACTCAGCCTTAATGGCACATGTGGTCACGAGTGTCAAATTACACGAAACCAATCTTACCTAAACGCAACATAACAACAATGAGATAGCTCATATTGTTACATATGTATATCAAGGGAAGGAACTGGGAGTTTTCTTTCTGAAGGTGTCTTATTATTTTCCGAGCTTAAGGCGACAGATATAAAACACCTAAGTGAAGAATGATACTTTCTTGACGAGGTATAAATATATTTTTTCACTACCCTATTAGAAATTTAAATTTTCATAAATATATTGGAAATTTAAATAAGATTTATTATTTTCTTGACAGATGTCATTAATAGTCGTAGGCGTATTCCATTTGCCATATGGATCAGATCTAACTTACACTTACTGAAATAAGAAAACTTATTTATTTTTCTCACATTATTCCCAGTACTGATTCAGATTTTACTTAAACTAACTGTACTTCACGCGAAGAAATATATATCACATAGCGAGATCTACTACGACAGAGAGCCACACCCAGTAATGGGTAAAAGGCGTGATAATATAATTATAAATTTTATTAATATTCCCCAAATTTTCATCAGCATCCTAATTGTCTAGTAAAGATAATTGACAGCAGTGATCAACTGTATTTGATATTCAAATTATCTACAACTGCACCATCACCAGTACGCATATGTGCCAGCAATTATAAAGTTCTATCGACATCAGCCACTAATTTCTGCACGTTCATGTCCGAGGTAATTCTCTTACGCCAGACCAGAACTTTCAGTGGCTCGATGCGAGCTGATGTAGATGTTAAACTTTACGAACATATTGTTTTCAAAGCCATATTAGTTCGTAATTAATACGTAATGAACTTATTGTTGAAAGGTCGATGTGGACAATTAATTAGAGAAGAATTTTCATCAGACATAATTCAATTTTATTGAAAGGAAAGTAATCTAACAATTTTAATGACATTCTACTAAAATATAAAGCTAATTATGCTAAATCCAAATATAAAAACCCCATTTGCATACCTATTCTTGTTTTAGAGATATAGTCCAAAAGGATTTTTTACTTAATTTTATTTTGTTGTTACGGCATATTTAATTGCAAGCACAAAAATAAAAGTTTTCTGTTGCTTTAAAAATATGGTCCATCAAAGATTTCAGAATGCATGAAATAATAGTTTGTACGACTATGCCGGAAAGTAGGTTTTTCTGCATTTATTTCAAATATGAAAAGTAGATATTTACCGCCTACTCATGTAGAAAGTACTACTTCCTGCATAAGTACTAAAATAGTTATTTCTGATTCTAGATTGCGAAATGTTACTTTTGCATTCGAGAATGTAAAAGCATTTCGCAATCGAGTATCAAACAACGTTTTTTCGAAAACTATGTCCCAAAATTAGTAATAATGTAATGAGAAAATTTTGACGTTTTGGATTAATTAATGTGACATCTAATGTCTCCATGACAACAATTTATGTAATATAATTGCTATTAAATCTGGTATTCTCTGAACAGGAGTTGCCAGTTGGTTGACAATAGAAACCAAACAAGCGTTCTATTTTTTTTCTGCGACTTATTGGGATTCGCATTGCATTTCGCATTGCACTTCTCAAGAAACTATTCTAGTACACTAGTTAGCTTCCTCACGTGGGATAAATATGAATAATTGCTCAATTGGAACATTAAATATAAATTTTGTTAAAGAATAGAAGTATTGTTTCTAAGCAAAAAAATAAAGTGACAAATTTTATTAAATTGTGAGCCTTTCTTCTATCAAAAAATTGCAGGATGCAAAAAACTTTTGCATCCTGCATGCAAAAGTCTTTTGCGTTCTGTAGACAAAAAATACTCAAACACTTTATATGACAGTTTTGAAAAATTAATTTTTCTGATCGATTAGATTATTGTATCCAAGATACATGAAAATTGTTATTGTTTTCAAGCGTATTTCAAAACCGGAAAAACTACTAAAAGTGATTTTTAAATTGTTTTTCAAGCGTTTTTAAATTATTTATGCAAGTGGCAATAGATTACTTTCTGCTATTCCAGCATAAAGAGGATTTAATTTGAAATTAAATAACTCCATTTACATTTCAAATTGAAAAATTGGTATTAGCGCTACTTACAGAATAAGGTTGTTAATAAATTTGGAGTAATTATTGGTGCTTCATTCGTCATATATGGTTGTATTTTTGACGCCCTTATCCTAAAAACTCCGTCACCGTACTCCCCAACCCTCCTTTCGTTTATCCAACACCGGTTTACGATCAACAACCTCTTTGTAGTGTCGTTCTTACTCAATAAATACTTTTACTCATCATTTTACCAACAATTTTGTTTTATTCTAACAACCGCTATCCGGCCGTTGGCGCCCGAGCAACACAACGCCAACATTTTGACATCGAGTCTACCATAACTCGTCGCAGTTGTTATTATAATTTTTAATTATTTTGTAAATTAAAACAAAGTTATAAGTGGAACTAAAAATGATATTAGTGGCTGATCTGTTTATTGAATCTGCTTGTTTTTGATAGATACGTATGATTCTTATTTTTGTTACAATTTGTAAAATTGCATTTTCCTTGGAATGAATCCACCGAGGACTCTTCTTCAACCATTTCCATTCCTCAAATAATTCGCATCTGAATAAAACATCGTCGTCATGTGCTTGCCAAACAAGGACAGAACACCATATTGATTAATGTGTTAGAGTGTGACAGCGACAGAGCAGCGTAGCCACCTAATCCACGCTCATAAATTCCATGACAAATGACTGTGAGGTAAAACTCACGCGGAAGGACTGTGTCTCTGCATAAAATTGCTATTGGCTCATTTATATATCCCAGCAGCCTGTACTTGTGGAATGAACTGTTAATGTTCTTTATTATGATATACTTCCTGCTTACAAGACAGGAATGGAATTTATTGATTTTGTGAAGTTATTTTTTATTTTAATATTTATGCCCTAACTTTACAGTATTTTCCGTTTAATAAGAATGATTAAAATTACAATCATGGAATAATATAACACATCTAATAACTCCGTGTTAAACGTTTTTAAATTACATTTTTATTATACAGAGAACAATTAGGATACCACCAGGACTTTTCCCTGGAACCTGTAAACTCTTGGTCAAATACTCGTACTAACTGACCTACAATACCTATACAGGATGTTTCACAACTTAGAGCAAAAAATTAAATGGTATATTCTGTACGACGTGCTGATAATGAAACAAAAAGATTTTTTTTTAAATCGCAAAACTATTTGCCATGTTTCCTAGTCCAACATCTTTCGTTGCCACTGCCACTGGGTGGATGATTATGTTAAAGTTATTAATTAAATAAAATTCTATTATAAATAACTGCTAATAATTGAATCGTGTAGTTGATACCTACTTCATTGTTTGTGTTTAATAGGAAAGCGATTCCAGTGCAATACTACAAAAAATGTTTTAGGTTAACAACCCTTAATTTTTCGAATTTAAAAAACATTCTTTTTGTTTCATGATCAGCACGTCGTACAGAATATACCCTTTAATTTTTTGCTCTAAGTTGTGAAACACCGTGTATATTTCATATAATATTATTCCAGTTTTTTCTGTGTCAATGGCAGCCTCAGTAAAAATGTTGTAGCCCTAAAACTGGCTGGTCAAAATTTGCCTTATCCATAGCGACTGGAAAAAAACGGTATGATTTGACATTAGTGACATCCAGATGACATTTTAAATTTCTAATTTATTTGACTTTACCTCACAAAACAAGACACGCATTAAAAAGAGGTAATTTCAGTGCATTTGTAACAAAAAGTCCTGTACATTCTTAAACTGAAACATCTATTTTAACTCGTGTAAAGTTGACAACTCGTTATTATAGAATTCGTTTTGGCCTAGGAACATAATTTACTATTCTCCAGGCTGAATTTTGTGAAACCTAGCCAAGTGTTTAATTTATACTTTTTATTAACCTAGTTTCACCAAGTGTTGGATGACAATTAATTTTGTTTTTGTTGTTATTTAAATTGCTATTGCATAGCTTTTCCTTGTTTTCGGTAGATGGCATGACCGGTTCCACAAAACTTCTCATGTCATCTTACCTGTTCTTAGAGATCTTATTCTCTGCTGGCACAGTTCTTCGTCACCAGCTTCTTCACGTGAACTTTGTTCTAGGTGGAGAAGTGAGTTATACCATACTGATGAGCTCTAATAAGAGCGAAACGCGTCTATGGTTACTAACTGTACTGTGCTGGCCAGCCTCTGACGATGCCCTCATAAGGTGACTTAGAGGCTGAATTTTGTGAAACCTAGCCAAGTGTTTGTTATACTTTTTACTATTCTCCCCTTAGAATAAAAAGTATCACTTGCTTCTCTAAATTTAAGGGGAAAATAGTTAATCCTGTATTGTTATTTCTTGTTGTCTAGCAATGACTACAACATACTGGAACAATGTATTGTGCTGATCGAAAAGACAGTAAAAGTGGATAAAAAATCACAACGAAGAAATGAAATTTACATCAATAATATCATCACCGTCCTTATAATATTCAGAGTAAAATTGGCATAAATTTCATCATTTCAACACAGTATGAAATATTATCACCTATTATCCTTGTCTACCATTCCACAATCTCGCTCCAATTCATCTCCTTAGCTCTCGTCACCTCAACACGTACACAAGCACGCCTTTCACATTCACACCCTCCGTGCAGGAGTGCGAGTGAACATCAACCCTAGAACAGTACAGAGTCTTGACAGCGTCCCACACATGACGGTGGTGGCGCTAGGCTGGCAGGTAACACAATAGTCGCGTCTGGTGCGTCATTGCGATGTAGCGTCGGGTTCTAGGCGATCTATCAAGTGGACAGCGGTACCGATGTGTGGTTGTTGGGAATGGGTTGTAGGTAATCTCGGAAATGGAACATGGAGGATGTGTTGATTAGGGAAAAGGATTGGATTGTGTATGCACATGTTGCTTAATGGAAGTGGATTGTACTGAAAGTTACTTCATAACCTTTTTATATAGAGGATGATACAATTGTTGGTCAATGATGCTTTATAGGTATTTCACACATTTCACTCGTATCTTAAAAACTTATCTATTGCCAACTTCTATGTAAATAACACTTTATGGTCATGTTATGTTCAAAATAAAATAAATTTAGGTATAACTCCTTTAATTTTATCCATATTTCATCATCCGACAGTACGGTGGTACGTATAGCATCCCGATATTAGAATACGAAAATCTTGAGTTCGAATCTCAATCAAGCTGAAAATAATGAACTACTACACTACGACTCAATGGCTGGTAGCAGAAGCTCTGTTTTACCTGTTTTAAGAGCAGTGTATTTGGGTATTTTAGCTATCTCTAACAGGTTAAAACCGTGCTCTTAAAACACCCAAAAACAAAGCTTGTGGTATCAGCCAGTGAGTCTGGACCTTGTACTGTAATTGGAATTAAGTTCCTGTTGTACAAAGAAACAGAAATACATTTTGCTCTTGTTAGAACTGATTGCATTGTACACCAAATAAATCGTAGCTTTATTTATATAAATTAGAATCAGAATAGAAAATATAGAATAAATTAATTTGGATATAATACATGTAAAATATAATTTTTAATGGTGTAATTGGCTCAGTGGTATCGACTCGGCCTATGGGTCTTGAGAACCCTGGTTCGATCCCCACAACCGACAAACAATTTTCACCAATTTAAAAAATCTACCCCTGTGGCTCCTCCACCACTAATATCTTTGAGGGCCGTGATTTAACGACTGGTAACCGCACTTCACGCGAAAAAATATATCATTTACCGAGATCTACTTAGGCAGAGTGCCACACCCAGTGATAGGTAAAAGGCGTGATGATATATTTATTTATATTTATAAAATATAATTTTTATTAAAATTAGATGTTTACTTTTGTAAGTATGACAGAAGAATGGAAATAAATAAATAGTTGACAGAAAAATAAAAAGAAACAATAATGTAACTTCGCTAAACTACTTGATAGCAGCGACACTACATGCCTTTCAGATTATTCGTAAAATCTCTTAAACAAACTTAACCCTCATATCACGATATCTCATTCGATCGCAACTCCAATATCTCTGACATCCGACTACCCTACTACCCTATGCTCACATGAATGCACTCCACACCACCGCTGACGTCACTGGAGGTGGTTGTAGCTGTGGAAGCTCCTGTCAAATCAAACCGCACTGGGTAAATAATACTCAGTCATCATGAGAATGTACCGAGTGACATGGGTCTGTCTGTCGACGCCATCCGGACTGACGTGACGTGGCGTGGCGTTGTGTTGTATGTCAGTAAGGATGTTAAGAGTTGAAGAGCAGAAATCAATCTTATAATGAATGTGCGTCAAATCAAATATTTGATTTACTTTTATTTGTTTTTTCTTCAAAATAATTTAAACATTTCAGAAATTTTGTATCGTGAAAATAGTAATATCGTAAATGCTGATAATTTATTGGTAGTTTTGACATTTAACAAAACTGCTTGTTTCTGTAGAAATTGCAAGAATTCTATTTCTTAAAATTGTCGCAGACAAATTTGTAGCAGTATATTTGGCAATAATAATTTTTCGAATACATACTGTTTCAAAATAAATCATCATTATAAATAATGCAAAACTCTCATATCACGATATTACCTAATAATCAAATCTGAACGCGGAAATCACATTGCTTGGCTATAGGTATATTCAAACAGCATTTTTTTCATGAATTCTATCAATTGCTTCGAAAGTAAATGAAATATTTAATTCAAATGACAGTCAAACTTTTGACAGTAAATATGCCATTAAATAAATAAAATTGATTCTAATTTTTGAACTAAATAAAATTTACTATGGAACTAATTTCATTCTGTCCTTTATAATACATTTATAATTATCAGTCGTAAGGTGTTTGTTATCTAGTAAATTCCTAATATAAGTACACCCATACCTATACGGCCGCTCTTTATACGGCATTTCGCTATAACGGCGCTTTTCAATTAAGGCACGTTTTCGATTTACGGCCTAAAATGTTTCGCTATAACGGCAAAAAAAAATTTTAATTGAATTTGTATGAATTTGTATTAGAATTGATTGATTCCTAACACGGCTTTTCGCTTTGCGGCCTAGTTTCATGGAACGTATCTAGGCCGTAAAGCGAGGTATGGGTGTAATAATTTTCCTTAGAAAAGTTCGCATATTTTTACTTTACTTATTTCTTATTTGTAACTAAAAATACAACTGCATCCGAGTTGCTTGAATTTAACTAAAAACTAACCTGCTTGC
Source organism: Pterostichus niger (assembly GCA_947425015.1). Classification (NCBI taxonomy): domain Eukaryota; kingdom Metazoa; phylum Arthropoda; class Insecta; order Coleoptera; family Carabidae; genus Pterostichus; species Pterostichus niger. The sequence goes on along the minus strand of OX380340.1, from coordinate 35,336,259 downwards.
ACTATAATTATGACTAATTTCCTATTGTGCAGCTTAGCAAATAAATAAAATGTAAAACAATTGATAACTATAACTATATTCTGTATTTAAATAGCAACAGAGTAACTTAAAACAATTTGCAGTTTTGCCATTCCACTAAGATTAATTCCCCCGCTGAGAACATATTATCACGGCTACAGATAATTTCCACAATGAATTTAACAGCGTTGTAGTACTAATGTAACAAATGTAAGTGTGAGAATTACATGAGCCTCTGGGTAGTAATTTGAAAAAGCTGAAAACGTTTGGTAATGGCGGTAATGTTTCAGTGGGAGTGAAGTAACAGTACTCCTGTCTTGTCTTTCAGGGTGGTGATTTAACCCTTTGAGGGTGGTACACAGCGGTGGAATGGGGTTGATTTAATGCCAGGTTCCACAAACTGATGGGTGTAGGCGTGATGAAATTGGATTGTTTGTATTAATTAGGCTTAGAAGGGCTTCAATTAAACAGGTTTTTTAATGTCTCTAGGAATTAATGACTTTGAAACTAATCGTAGGCAATCGTAGACCAGTAGATAAAAGAGCGGTAAAACTTGAGTTTTTAATTAACAAGGCAAAAACAATCTCACTGATTTCAATTTAATCAAAAAATACGATTAAGTCTAAGTAGTTCGGATTCCACTATAAGTTACGTACTGTAATTGGAATTAAGTTCTTCTTGTGCAGAGTAACAAATATATACATACTTATATAAAAATAACAATTATTAATTCTATAATTTAAAAACACACAATCGAAAGATATTTGGTTTTATATTCCTGTTGTTAATCGAAAGGAAAATAATGTAAAATGCAATTATATCAAACTACACTTATTTAAAAAATAATAATACAACTGCACCTGATTTATTAGAGTACACTTTAAACTTTGTACTGTAATTGGAAATAATTGTCTGGTGTGCAGCAAATTAAAAATAATTAAATAAATTTAATTTTTGGCTTATAGACTATTGATACTGTTTTACTAATATGTAACATGAAATGTTGTAATTAAAAACGTTTCCATTTGAATAGATATTTAATGAACAACAATTACTTTTTGTTCAATAGATTATTTAATCAATCTAAAATATATCAAAACACGCAATAAGTATGTTAGAAATAAATAAATACAGTGTTCGTTTTTATCTGAACTATTTTCTATCTGGAAGTTCTTGATTTTATATTTAGTTTCTCTAAGAAGAAAGCTATAAATTAGTCAATTATTCACCTTAAATAATGTAGTATTTGACTACGAAAACCGGCAGTACGGCAGTGTAAAAACTACAGCACGGTGTGCCCGGTAGGTCCACGCCCGATTTGGGCTGTAGTGCCATCGTAAGAACAAGAAAGCTAGATAATTTGTAGCAACAATTAAAATTAAAATCAGGGTTCGAAGATATATATCGATCGATATATATCATGATATTTATTTTGATATATATCGTCATATTTTTGCAATGATATATATCCATTATATAAAAATATCAAATAGTTTTTGTGATATAGCCTCCGGAAAAGTGAAATTTATCGAATTTTTCAGTTTTTCTACTTTTCCGAGGCTATATCTCGAAAACTAAATGTGATATGAAAACGCGCTCAACGGCATTAATTTTCTCGTGCTTCAGTTAACTTATAAACATAATTTCAGCGATTTTTATTTTTTTTCAATTTTCCGCCAAAAAAATCGCAAAAAGCGGTTTTTTAACATTTTCTCGAAAACCAGAAGTCATATGCATTTGAAGATTGCACCGCTGGATTCAGTGGGTCAAAATACATATGTATGTAAATTTTCGTTACAATATTCCTATGATTAAGGATTTTTGGGAAAATTGAATTAAAATCTGAAAAAACCAAAGGGGTACCCCTTAGGAAATAATTAAAAATATTAAATTGCTTAAAATTGTATAAAAATTTGCTTATAAGTCAATTCGGACACGGGGAATTCAACGCCGTTGAGCGCATTTCCATATCTTGTTTAGTTTTTGAGATATAGCCTCCGGAAAAGTGAAATTTATCGAATTTTTCAGTTTTTCTAAATGTGTACAAAAACTAAAATTAAAAAATAAATATCCAAAAAGTGATATTTATCTGATATATATCCTATATATCAGATATTTTGATATTTATTATAAATATCATGATATTTACGAACCCTGATTAAAAGTGACTATAGCTTGTGTTTTGTTCAGTAATGAGTTTGAGAAGTTAGGTTGAGCTGAGTGATGGCTTGTGTTTAGTTAGCTGTTTGTATTAATTTAATTTGTGTCTGCTTCATCACTTTACGTCTAGCATCAGCTCCAGAGATGATTAGACTCTAGTCAAGTATAGAACTATCGACAACAACTTGCTAATAGTTTAATAACGCTGAACGCTAGACGTAATTGTCACAGAGATAACGATCACATTCGTTCATTAAACTCGTGACAAAGATCATTCCAACACGACGAAATAGTCCTACTAGATCGGAAATACACATCAGTTTAGGTTTTTTCTTCTGACAATTCATACTATCTTAGCGGTAAAACGATGAAAAAAATATTAAAGTGTTGCATGAAAATATCACATGTGACATAAGTAGTTTCTCTTTAAAATGCATTAGTAGAAAATGTAATATTACGAACATATCTCGCAACATGTTGAACATGTTTTTAAGTTGAAAGTTTCCAGGATAAACAACTTTTCATATTGCAGACTTGTATAATAAAAAGTTGACAGTAAATAAAAGTTTTGGTTGCCGAGATACAAATACATTTATTCCAGTACTTTCATATATTAAAAAAATGACATCAAATCGTAATATGAAAAATAAAGATAGATATAATGGGTCTGTTTGACCTTACCACAATCGGTAACATTTTGCGTTGTTAATTATAACAGATAATTAATTTCAAATTTATGATTTTGAATCTTATTGATTATTGTAGCAGTTAAACGGTATAGCTTTCACCGACCACCAAAATAATTATATTTCAACCATTTATTATTTTACAAAAACAATCTGTGATATATTTATAATAATAATAGTTGTAATAGATAATTACCTAATTAATTTCAGACATACTTATTTTTCGTAGCACGATTTGATACCTTTACCATCCGATATGGCCGGTTTTTTCATCTGCAGCTAAAGTTTGCGCAAAGTATCGGCAGAATAATATTGCGTCAAAAAATCTTTTTTAATTCAACACTCGGAACGTTGTGAAATATTATTTGTACAATTTGTTAAAATTAATAAAAACAATGCAAGTCCAGCATAATTGTTTTAATCAAAATCATTTGTGATATGATTTCGACGTGATATTTTTATATTTATCCCACTAACAGTTATTGGGAATTTTACCCAAAGATGTAAAACCCTGCTCTTAATGAGGCAAATTGATATTGTTTGTATATTTATTAAGATAGACAGAAAAGAAATTAAAACATAATGGCTGGTACCACAAGCTTTGTTTTTGGGTGTTTTAAGAACACGATATACACTGCTCTTAAAACATTGCCCAATTTCTTCGTAAATAAAAGGCATCATATTTCATCCAACTAGATAAAATGTACAATATCAAAATAAAATCTACAACAAAGTACATTCTCGAAATAATATATTCTGCACCAGGTACGCAAGCAACATTTTCAAATGATTTCCTCTTGGTTTAGTTTGACGACTATCTATTGCATCCTCTACATTTAGGGATACGTCTCATGCGTAATGCGTATGTTAAACTGATCAATACATTCGTGTCACGAATCTAATAGATTATAGTGTGTCGGTTGTGTAAATCAACTTAGTAGAGTATTGCTTCCATGCTTCTACTAACACCCTACTATCCTTACTTCTGTTTACTTGTCGGATTGTATTCAGGAATTTGTGTGATGTTGAGTTAATTATCTGTCAGGATATGTACACATTACTTAGTAATAAACTCTAATTAAATACCTACTACATTATATTCTATTTATTACATTTTAGTACATTTTTAATTCACAAAACTTACCAATTATTATGTCACTATAGTTAAAGGCAATTTCGTATGTACTTTAAGCAGATTATATTTATAGTTACGTTCGTTTTTTAAATTTAAATCGGGTGTATACTATTAGTCCTCTATTTTTAGGGAACAACTAGTATGTTATGCATCAAGGGAGGGAAACAAGCTATTATTCCCGCGTGTGAAGTTGCCAACTTTACACAAGGGATAATCGCGCCCTCCCGTGAAGCATATTATACTTTTCGTAACAAGTGCACAAAAATTACCGTCTTATCGGGACAAATGTCAAATATGGGATGCGTAACTAGTTATCTAGGATACGCCGCAAACAGCTAATAATCGTAGTCTCTTGGGAGAGAAACATCTATCTAGGGAGAGAAACGTGCTACTTAGGGAGAGAAACATGTTTCTCTCCCTAGGGGAGAAACGATAACTTCTAATTAATGAACACCATTCTCATGTTTTGTAAGTAGTAATATTAATCATTTCAATTCGAAATAAGAACGGAGGAAGTAAAATAAATATAATCATAACTATTATAACAAGTGATATGATAATACTTTCATATGAATTATGGAGTTGTTATGGAAATATAAATATAGAGAGAGTGCAGCACGAGCTGTATGTCCACTCCATGACAACAAATTTAAATTCATGTCAAAATATTATCTGGCAATTATCATATTACGAGTTATATTTTGCGTAATAGTTTAACGAGCAGTACATCGAGAATTTGCCATATCGATATATATATATATATATATATATATATATATATATATATATATATATATATATATATATATATATATATATATATATATATTATAGGTGGCTATGTGAAAATAATTTGTTTTAAGTTGTTTTTGTTACTGAATTTGTTGCTTTAGTTTGTTTAGTTGTATAACACTGTTACATTTTGTTTATTTTCACATAGCCACCTATAATATTTGTATAAAAATTATTTCTAGTATTTCTCAATTTTCTTATTTTTCTCGAATTTTTTCAGATACATTAATAAAAACTAATACACCGTTGAAAAGAGAAAAAATGGCGGTTTTTATTTTAGTAAAATAATTATAGGTTGCTATTTAAAAAATAAAAGTTGATAGTCGTATCTTGTAAACCTGACTTTATAAAAAATATCTACATCTGCCATCAAATAGTATATTTAAAATAATAAAACTTTCATATGAACCATTTTTTTCTATTACTCATAATAAAAAAGTTAAGGGGGGGGGGGCGTCTTCCCAGACTCACCCTGTATATATATATATATATTATTCAATTGACATTTATGAAAATATCATTTATTTTATTGACAACCAAGGAGATTTAATGACAGTGAAAAATTATCACTTATTAATTTCACTAGTGGAAAACTATCAAAATAGCTTTCATTACATTGATTCATTTTCAAACAAATTCATGATTCTATTTGTTGCTACATATATGTGGTAAATTCTCATCTTGTTGAATCTGTGTGTAATGACGCATTATATTATAAATGAGTGATTGCCCTCGTGTTCAAATCCCACTCAAGTAAAAATTATATGAAGTATCGCATTTCGGCTCGCTGAGTCTGGACCCTGTGCTGTAATTAGGATTCAGTTCCTGTTGTACAGAGTACAATAAATAAATAAATAAGTTATAGGCAAGTGAAATGATTGACGCATAAGCATGTAAGCGAGAGTGTGATAATTCTCACAAGCATATAATTTCATTCACTTGTGATACACAACGTTTTATCTTACAGTAGCAGGTTTTCAACAGTACAACTAGAAAAATGTTCAAACTAAGTTGAATGGAGATGCTGTTAAATAAATGAAATATCACTGTTGTCAAGCTGTTGCATTGGTATAAATTGTTTATAGTTGTCATGGCTTTAAACATTTTAGTTACATGTGAATTAATGTCGATTTTAGTCACTGACAATAATTGTATAATGTACGTTATTAACCACTTCAATAAGATAGAATAATTCATGAACTTTTAAATTAATATATCATCACGCCTTTTACCCATCACTGGGTGTGGCACTCTGCCTAAGCAGATCTTGGTAAGTGATATATTTCTTCGCGTGAAGTGCGGTTACCGGCCGTCAAGTCACGGCCTTCAAAGATGTTAGTGGTGGGGGAGCCACAGGGGTAGATTTAATTTGGTGAAAATTGTTTGTTGGCTGTGGGGATCGAACCAAGGTTCTCAAGATCCACAGGCCGACTCGATACCACTGAAAGTGATAAATGTCATCGTCAAGTTATTCTACAAATTCCATTCAACCTAATCTAATTCCACATTCATCAATACAATTCCTGCAAACTGTTAACACTTACTAATTACCTATTCTAATCAATCAATGGTATACCTGTCCTTTCTTAAATAATTAAACAGCCCGAACCATTTGCATTATCTCTGATACAATTCAGAACTACTGAGGGTACAAAGATTCCAAACACCGAATTAGTTTCCGCTTCTGGTAGATGGATTTAGATCGGCGTCAGCACGAACTGAAAATGGAGAATGTTTTCCGTTTACGTGGCAGAGGAAGGTTGAGGAGGCACATCTATTATTTAAAGGTTTCAGCGTTTTGGTGGTGTTGGCTGCTTTCAATAAGTTAGAGAGAGATGGTGACACAGGTGTGGAATATTTTCGGGGAAATGCGGATTTATTTTCTGACTTTTATTGCTTTATTTGTTCCTCGTTTGATGTAGAACTACTATCGGATTCAAAAGTTTTGTCAATAGGATTTGAAGTTGAATAACTTTTCTAAAAAATCTGATGTGGGCACCACATGACTTCCTTGTAGGCGTATTAAACTATAGATCTTTTTTAATTGCACATATTTGTCATTAAATCTTTTATTTTTTTATTTTTTTGTTCTAATCCATACCAAACTTAATTTTAAAAAATATATATAATTTTTAAATTTACATATCTCGCTTATACAAAAGGCTAATTAAATAATTAAATTCTCTAAAACTTTTATTTGCAGCATTTATTTCTAAAATCCGAATAATTCAATTTTTTCAAGAAAAACTGATAGTAACTTCATGTAATGTATCACTTTCGGTTAGTCCTTTTTAACCAAAATTTATTATGTTATTTCTATTGATATAGTAGTCTTATATACTTAATTTGAAAAGTTTTGGATTATATTTTGATATAGTTTTTCATTAAAATATATTATAAGCTTCAGGTAAAGTACCACTTCCGGAAGTTATATAATGACCAAAAAGAAAGGTGCACAACTAGATGTTATAACAGTCCTAAATACAACATTTCAACTTTATACAGCTTATCGTTTTTGAGTTATGCGAGAAACATACGTACGTACGTACGTACAGACGGCACGACGAAATTAATCAAAATGGATACAGGGATGGCCAAAATGCGTATTTCCGCTGAAATCTGAGAACCGATCATTTTCGCGATTACAATACTTTCTTTACTTCGTACAAGGAAATAAAAACATTGCAAATATTTGGAATAAACAGGTGTAAATAGCTTTTAAGAAATTATCCGATCTAACGAATGTAGACAATATTTCGAATACTAATGTCATCTTAACGTTTCTCCCAAATTTTCAGCAGAAAAATAAATTAGTTTTTTATTGTTTTAAAAATATAATTTATATATTATGTTCACAAGTACCTTTCGAGTATATATTTTTAAAATCTCTTGTACTATTAAACGTGTTCGCAAATAATATTAAATACTTTGTCGCGTCCTCATATTTTTTTGAAGCTAAACCACATAATATTCTCATGTAATTTTACCTCCAGGCAAAACATTTATTTACGAAGATCAAAGAATTTGGAACTCATTTTAAATGTAAACAGAGGTATAATGAGAAAATTTAAAATTTATCTTGATAAAAAGTAGCATACTTCTTCTCACCCAAACCTCTAAAAATAATCGTCTGCTGTGATATTTTTAAACTGCAAACTGTGGTAAAATCAACTTCACTTAACGATAGTCAAAGTATTGATTCCTTCAAGTATCTCTTCAATTTCTTTTATTCTCCCTTCGTTAATAAAGGTCACTAAACAGATTTGTCTTCTCAGTAACAATGATCAGAGTTTAGGGTCCCTAGATTCGAACAAAAGTATCAAGGAAAGCTTGAAGAACAAAAGATTTGAACAATTATCAGTTCGTCTCAAGAAATGTGCACTTGATGTGAACGGTATTAAGTAAATGCATAGAGACGAGAATGGAACGACTGTGTATTAATTCACACTCTGTTACTGATTGTTTTCGTCTCCATCAACTTCAAATTAAAATTTTAGTATTATTCGCTCTGTTGCAAATAACTTCAAGAAGGAGCATTACAGACGGAAAATGAGATATTAAATTAATGTTTACCGTAATAAGATGTTCACTTTAACTCAATACTTACAAGATGTAGGAAGTAGGTACTTACTAATTCATACATTTTCGAATGTTGTAGCTTTATGTTTACTCTCGAACTTCACATATGATTGTAGTTCGCTAGTTCAAATCTCGCTAACTTTCCGTATACTTTCCAGCTCAAATACGTTTCTATAATTATTTATATAACAAGGCAAGAATGACACTTTTTTCACAAGGTATACATATAACTTTTTTCACTCGCTATCAGACAACATTTCAAACCATACTTTTATTTCCCAGCTGCCATTTTAATATAGCTAAAAAATGTTTAAAACTGTTACATTTTAACTACAAAACAATCTTTTTCTAAATAGACCTGAAAATAAAACTGTTATTTCATGCATACCAAAGGCAAAAATACAAATTACAATTCCTCTTGTGCAATATTCACAAATCAGTCTAGAAAACTATTTATAAAGAATGCAAAAACATCTGAAAGAATTTGCATCAGATGCTCGCTTAGCTTAAATATTCCTGCGTTCGCCTCGCCTTCTCGAATATTAAAATGCAACGTATTCCCATTTAAAACATTCTTCCTGTCTCCTCAGCCACCAGAAACAAAGAAAGAACATCAGGAAAACACTTAAACAGAAAGCGATAGACGGTTAGTTTTAATTACTCGAAGAATATAAGTCCCTGCTGGTATTGATTGATAAGAGCGGTAGTTCCCGGGTTCAACTGAAATTTAACAATGTCTGAGAGTTAACCGCAGCGTAGATTCAATCGGAAACAGTTCCAACACATCTGGTGCAAGGCGTCCCGACGCCAACCGACGTCTATTTGTTGCGCCGTAATGAAAAATTGCAGGGAAGTTTGGAGGAAATAGTCACTAGCTATGATCTTTCCTGTGAACTGTTTCCTAGAAAGAACCAATTAATTTGTAAAAAAAGGAATTTTGACGGGGTTTAAAAACTACTAGTATTAATATATAAGGTAGATAGCTCAGTGCTAACATGTCGAACTGTTGATTTATAAACCCGAGTTCTAGTCCCACAACCGAGTACTATAATTATTGGATTCATTCTGCAATAAATAAAAATAATAAACATGTAATCACGCCATTTACCCCGTAGAGTGTGGCACTCTTTCGTAGCAGATATCGGTAAGTGATATATTTATTAGGTTGAAGTGCGAATATCAGTCATCAAATCACGGTCCCCATAGATGTTAGTGAAGAGGAAACCACTTGAGTAATGTGATGAAAATTGTTTGTCAACTGTGGGAATCGAACCTTAGAACTCAAATCCACAGTCTGACATGATCCACTTAATCTTCGTTAATTATTCTTATTCTGGTAGGCTACACTTTACCTAAATTTGTAATTCAGTTTATACAAACTCATTTCATCTTTCGTTCAAACAAACAACAAACCTGTAATCATATACATCTATTTATTTCTAGACATCCAATTTCACCTATCTTTCATTCCACATGCCCAAACCATCTCACCTGACATATACCCACTTATATACTTATGGGGTAGATGGCTCAGTGGTATCGAGTCGGCCTGTGGATCTTGAGAACCCTGGTTCGATCCCCACAACCGACAAACAATTTTTCACCAATTTAAATCTACCCCTGTGGCTCCCCCTCCACTAACATCTTTGGGGGCCGTGATTTGACGGCTGGTAACCGCACTTCACGAGAAGAAATATATCACTTACCGAGATCTGTTTCCGGCAGAGTGCCACACCCAGTAAAGGGTAAAAGACGTGATGATATATTTATTTATTTATAACAACATTCTTCTCAATCTCACAACCATTATGACATATGTATTTGCATTTCCAGCATTGGTCTCAATTTCTATAATTGCATACCTAATTTATCAATAATAAATCGAGCAAATTAATCACGTCCAAAGGATACAATAAAATAAAGACAGTAAATTCCAATTTCGATGAAATTCTATAGCGCGCTCCCACAAATCAACTGGCAGGAACACAATTCGGCAACATTTACATCTCCAACAATCAGACTCCGACCAGCAGTTGTTGTTTCCCTGGGGCTACGCCAGCCTACCTAGGGCTATAAATCGTAATGCAGACATTGGCATGTGTAATCAGTGTAATTCGCCAATGGGAACATACCTTCGACATCGCCAATATCCCATAATCAGAGGATGGGACGATAGAAATTCGTAGCCGTCTGTTTATCCCTAGGGTATAAATCCATGGGCAATATGAACTACAGCCCTGTTGCATATCTAAAGATGCGCAACATTTTATTTTAGAAGGTTGGTAGTAGCGGATGACATACTGAATCTATTAAGCTGAGAACATCAAATTTCAATATAACCCCAAAACCTGAACAATTACATATACTATTTTCATTTTAAACTGGAGGGATTGGCATAAAACGATTAAACGTCCCTGTCCCATATAACTACAATGAAATCTATTATTGTGGCTACTACAAATCGCTTAACGATGGTCACAACAGGTATTTTTTAAGGGTCGTATTCAGCCTAAAATTATTCTTGTTTGACCATTTAAAAATACCGGCGAATGGGGCTGTACAACCCTGTGCGAACCTTGTGAAACCAGTTATAACGGGTCATATTTAGAGTTCCTTTGTAAACGTAATTGCGGTGCATTTAATCGTTTTATACCGATCCCTCCAGTTTAAAATGAAAATAGTATACATGCCAATAACAGTTACGAACCACAACATTTCATATACAAATTGCCCGACATTAAAATATCGCATTTTTTTTTTAAGTTTAATTTATAAATGCCGCAAAATAGAAAAAAAATTGTATTAAATAACTCATTTTATAAGACTTTTATCGCACGTGTCCAAGTTTAGAAAACGAACCACGGGTGAATTTTCTAAAGGACGTCTTATCAAACTCGTCTTTTAATATACTATTATATAATACGGTAAAATTATCGTACGAGTAAAACACCAATTAAACTTATGACTTTTCTATCGTACAATAAATATCGTTTGATAAAATACCGCTTGACATTTGTGTTTCGGAACGAATCAGTACGCCACAAATGATCATCTCAGTAATTGGTATTCTCAGGACTCTCGATAATACCTGGGATATTCGAATACAGTCGGCTGCTATGCAATCCTATCCGTTGTTTGTGTGTGGTAGATATGGAGAACATTAATCTTTGTTAACTATTTGGACGTCGAAGATTCGAACACATCCCTGCGTTCGTTCGTTCTCGCGAACTTCAAGCAGTGAAATTAGTTTGAAAGTTGTGGTTGGCTGCCTGGTTACTTGGTGTGGAAAAGTTGCGTTGTGTGGAGATTTTGTTTGTTCGTAGTTTAATGTGTTTGACTTTGTGATGTGATATATCAAAATGATTTTTTTATTGACAGTTTGAAAGATTCTCATTTATAGTTTTCAAGTTTTCTAATTACTTCTACGTCGAAAATATTAATATCGATAACGAATGACAGATTTTTGTAGTTTTTTCTAATTAAATTTCTTAATTAATAACGTTTTACTTACTTAAAAAGAATGCTGGTAGAAGAACAGGTGTATGTTAGTTGAGACAGTTTAATCATATGGAACCATGTTGAATTATAGGTTGGTTATATTGAGAGTGAGAGAATGCGTAGACAATTTAAAAATATATAAAAGGTTGAACGGTTTATTGCGTGCATGAAAGATGAGACGAACTTGTATGAAAAAAATTATGAATATGGTTGAAGAAGACTTATAAAACAGGTGTGTGTGTAAACTTGAGTGTTAGAGATTTAGGAATAAATGGATGAATATAAAGGTAAATTTGTTACGTGAACCGAGCTTGGTCGGAAGGAATTATAAATATGGATCAGGATAGGAATATTTAGCGAAGATAAATTGCAGGATAAATTTAGTAGATAAATGTTCGGTGAACGACTCTGCGCTACTCTGTTTATTAGAATAATATATATGGAGGAGTTAAGATGGTGTGGTCAAGAGAAACATATGCGAAATGAAAGATTGGTAAAACAGATAAAACAACTAAATGGATGTATGTAATTGAAGATTTTTGCGTGAATGAAATATCTCGTATAATGAATAATGTATTCCAAGGATTCGTGGTGTTCTATTTGATGGTTGATACAGTACAGTTTATAATGAAATCCGAATGACTTGGGAACTATTTGTATTTTTAAATTATAATTTGAAGTTAATATTATAGCTCTTATTTTGCAATATAAAATCATCAAAGTAAAAAGTTGTTTATGTTCACTCAGACTTCTATTAACTTTCTAAGAAACAATAAATTAGAAACTAAATTGTTCTCAGAATCCAATGTTATTAATTTCTGTATAACCGTGACTTGCCTTAGTTTACATTGCAAGTGTATATTAATTTAGTGTTTGGTGTTAGTTCAACTATCAAATTTAGTTGCTGTACAAATCCCGATTTAATTAAGACATAGTAATTAATATCAGGGTGAAGCTATCAATCTCTCGGATTTGTTGAACACGGGCCGCGAAAAATACATACTAATTCTAGCGGATAATTACAATATGGATATGGACTGCCATCAACAAACATGCATCTGTCAAGAGAATCATAAATCTTATCTAAATTTTCTACTTTATTTCTGAAAAATGTATTTTGTGATTGGATATTGACAAAAATTGTATACAGGGTGTTTCACAACTTAGAGCAAAAAATTAAATGGTATATTCTGTACGACGTGCTGATCATGAAACTATATTTTTTTTATTTCGAAAAATTAAGGGTTGTTAACCTAAAACATTTTTTGTAGTACTGCACTGGATTCGCTTTCCTATTAAACACAAACAATGAAGTAGGTATCAACTACGAAAGAATAATTACACAATTCAATTATTAGCAATTATTTATAATATAATTTTATTTAATTAACAACTTTAACATAACCATCCATTCTGTGGCAGTGGCAACGAAAAATTTTGGATTGGGAAACATGGAAAATAGTATTGCGATTTAAAAAAAAAATCTTTTTGTTTCATGATCAGCACGTCGTAAAGAATATACCCTTTAATTTTTTGCTCTAAGTTGTGAAACACCCTGTATATACCTCGTGAAGAAAGAAATTTTATATTGCTTACCATGCTTAGTATAATGTTTCTATTGGCTATTAATTAGTATCGTACAATTTTCACTCAAATAATTTTGGCAAATTTTGGGATGCAAAAACCGACTTTGCTATGAAACTACCAGGAATTTTATATTTTTTGAAACTGATAGACACCATGTTAACAGGAACTTACTCCCAATTACAATACCCTGTAGTGGAATCCGAACCACTCGAACCCAGTCATATTTCATGGATATAAATTGAAATCTTTTGTTTGGTACACTACAACGTGACTACATGAATAATATTTTTACTAGCACAACTAAAACTAATTGAAATCTTCGAACTAAAACTAACACCACTTTAATTAGTTTCGTATTGGCAGAGTACTGATGCATGAGATTCATGCATTGCCATTCACAGCCAGACAGAACCAACAACCCCAGGGGCGACGCAAGGGGGTTTAGAGATAAATGGTACAACACACAACACGCGAATAATCAATTGACTATCAGCTGTATCAATCCTCTCCGTTTACAATGTAACTGACAGAAAGTGCAGCGAAAAATACTCGTTCGATAACTCGCCACCAACAAACATCAAACAACTAATGGCTGGAAAATCAACACATCAATGAGCCAGCAATGCAATGTGATATACTTTTAAAGTTACAAAATGGTCATTATCATTTTACATACAACATAAGTGAATGTTTTTGTGAGCTACGCAGATTTTAAATTCTGTTTTTGTCCAAACAAATTGGTTTTAATTTGGTGAATATGTTTTTAAACCACTAAAACAGTCGAGTTTATGCAGATATTTATTTGCACTCTGTACAACAGGAAATTAATTGGAATTACAGTAGCTTATAATGGAATTCGAACCATTCAGACACAATCGTATTTATTTGATATTATTTGAAATCGGCGAGATTTGAAAAAAATGTCTTCTATAAATGTAATTGTAAAGCAATCTTATTTAAAATTTGGAATACTTGGAAATAGAATATAAATATTTAGAGTCAAATTAATAAGTCATAGAACTATCAGATAGATATAATTTGATCTATCACATCCTTACTTTTGTATCAATAAAAGTATAATGGATAATAATATGATTCGTATTGTATTGTATATGAAATTGTTTTTATCGATCATAGATATTAATAACATTTTCTCTCAACGAAAACTTCCAATCAATTACTTATTGATGCACCCGTTGAATCCAATGGTAAAATTTTCAAGTACATAAGTCCTCCTGTTTTTGAGATATTAATCAAAATAGTTATTTTTTATTCTAGATTACGAAATGTTACTTTTGAATTCGAGAATGCAAAAGCATTTCGCAATCGAGTATCAAACAACGTTTTTTCGAAAACTGTGCCCCAAAATGAGTAATAATGTAATGAGAAAATTTTGACGTTTAGGATTAATTAATGTGACATCTAATGTCTCCATGACAACAATGTATGTAATATAATTGCTATCAAATCTGGTATTCTCTGACCAGCAATTGACAGCTGGTTGGCAATAGAAACCAAACAAACGTTCTAATTTTTTTCTGCGATTTATTGGGATTCGCATTGCATTTCTCAAGAAACTATTCCAGTACACTAGTTAGCTTCCTCAAGCGGGATAAATATGAATAATTGCTCAATTGGAAGTATTGTTTCTAAGCAAAAAAATAAAGTGACAAATTTTATTAAATTGTGAGCCTTTCTTCTATCAAAAAATTGCAGGATGCAAAAGTCTTTTGCGTTCTGTAGACAAAAAACACTCATTTCACGTGTTGATAGATGTCATGTAAATTTTAACTTTATATGACAGTTTTCGAAAAAAATGTTTTATTACAAATTTTTGTCGAAAATTTAGAAAATTTTAAAATTGCTATAAATTACTTTATAAGTTAATTGGAGCACGAGAAATTCAATGCCGTTGAACGCATTTTCGTATAAAATTTAAAAACTAGAGTTTTCGGAGTATTTATTTTAATACGAAATAATTTAAGGTAAAATGAAATTCCTTTGTGGCTCTACCTATAAATCAAATGTTTTTAATTTTTAATATCTAATTAGTTTTGTAGATTTAAGCTTTGCAGCTTTGTACAGTGATTTATTAATGTACTTTTAAAACACTCGCTCAATTCTATAACTTTTTTATTTAACTTGCATTTGATTTTATCAAACAGTAGCACAATTTTATAGTAATTACTTCGTCGTTTACGAAACAGTTTGTTCTACCTTCTACGATAAATTAAAAACATTTACAAATTCAACCTCAAACCAAAACGAATGAAAAGCTAAAAGTTAAATCCTTATTACACTACATAATACTTAAAAAGAAAACCAATTTGTTATTAATTCTACAAAAATTCAAAAGTATCGCAAAAACCCGACCGACTTTCATCATTATTCGTTAAATAAACTCAGAGATATTTACACACAGTTTGTAAAGACCTCGGGAGCAATTTCAAATCTTTCCTGAATAGGGAGCGATCCGCCTTCCTCGAGTGAATAAAGAAAGAACTCGTGGTCGACGATATTACATTGACCCATTTTATTTAACCGGTAGGAGAAGGAAGATGATACCGATTCTGTTTGGGGTTATTCTCTTCTTGACCGCTGGTTGCTGATCGGTGATCGGTGATTTGATTGGTGAGGTATATGACTGAAGATGGCAGCACGTATTAGGGAGGTTGTTATATATGACATTGATGTATCTATAGGGAACGATAATTTGGTGATTTGATACATAGGTGGATAGTTTATCGGGAGGATTATATACCCGTTTATTTTTATAATTTTTATACTGAATACAGTAGAAAATGTAATTGTTACGTTTATTAAGAAAACGTTTGCGTGTTCCAATTTTGCTGACTTCAATTTATATCAAAAAATATCACTGTATCTAAGCGGTAATCAAGGACTCAAACCGAAAAATCTTGGTGTTCCATTACGGTTAACTGTTTTTATATTAATACAATTTCGGTTTTGTTTATCGCTTACAGTTTTTTGAAAGTACAACTTTATAACAATATAAAAAACTAACATAATTTATATTGTTTTATTAGTTATTTATACCGGATTCAATTTACTTGGTTTTAAAACCGAAATTATATCGGTTCGGTTAAAAACCAATATAAAAACCTAACATAATTTATGTTGTTTTATTAGTTATTTATACGGATTTAATTTACTTGGTTTTAAAACCGAAATTATATCGATTAGGTTATAAAACCAATCTTATTTTCGAATCAGTTTTGTTTGTTACTATTACACAATAAAAAATATGGGTTCAAGTTTTTGGTTACGGTTTCACGAAAAGATATATATCGGATTCGGTGCGGGTCTCTAATTATTATTATTATTCCGTTCCTAGTTGTACAAACTGGTCAAATAAATAATAGTTATTTGTGTATCAAGGAAAGAATGAAACTTTCTTAACCAGGTATACATATAATTATTATCAGAAAATGATACCAAATTTAGATTATTATTCTTTTGACAAATATCAATAAAGTAAAAACATATCGTTACTTTATAGGTACCGTGGGTATGATTTTACCTTTCAAAATTTGTCTGCCCTAGGAATAAAATGTATCACTTTCTTCTCTCAATTGAAGAAAGAAAATATTCTTTACTTATAAGAGTTGTGAAAACAGTAAATGTTGGAATTTGATATTCAATTAAGTAAAAATTATTAGCCAGATTTGTGCATCGCTAAACTAATGATGCAAAAATTAAAACGAAAGGTAAAAATTGTTGGTTTGAAGGATATATTTCAAATAAAAGTGGTATTTTCTTATTTGAAATAGTTTTTCTATACTATTTCAGAATGTTTGACAACAGAGAAATAAAGTTACTGCTACTACAGTCCAAGAATTCTCTTCTAATCAGTATTCCACCTCGAAATAAATGACAATACATCACATTCCTTGCTGGGCCAACAATATCTCGTGACATATGTGTCTGTCTGCTCCAGTCACATACTTTCCTCTTCTTCGCTCTACCACCCTCTAGTACAAACTGGGAGTTAAAAATTTCACATCAATGATTTCCGGGTCCGGGTCCGAGTCCGGTGTCGAACGTCGCCGTGCTGTCGATAAAGTAGAGCGCTGTTCAATGGAAACGCAGCCGAGCTATTTATCAGAGAACGAATGTGGTTCGTGAATGGTGAACTCACTTTTCGAGGTATAAATTATTTTCGAATATATTTCAGTTTATAATAGCTTATTCATACATGAATTTTGAAAGATGGTATTTTATTTGGTTCGTTGTGAAATGTCTCGATTTTCTAATAATATAATAATAATAATAATATAAAACAAGCGCAGGAAGATACTTCCTTCCTACCTCATCTTTTTTGTTTGTCTTCATTTTCAGTTTTGTTAAATGTATTTTTAGACAAGCGCAGGAGATGCTGCCTTCATTTCTTTATAGATTCGTTGTTAGAGGAGTGGGCGTAAGTGAAGATTTACGAAACAGGTGTACAGGAGCGAATGGATGGATGTTTGTTGCATGATAATGGATTTTGGTTGAGAGGAAAGAAAGAGTTCGTATGGAGGAAGTGTTAATGTGGTCGAAACGAGTATCGTGTGTCAGGATGAGAATGTTGATGTGAACTGATGCTCTATGAATGTTTTAGAGGTTCGTGCTACCCCATTTAATGGGATATAGCGTGATGTTATGTATGTATGTATAATAGAAACATTGAAATAGTTAACACGGAAGCAATTAGAACTATAACAGTGGTTTTTATAATTGATTCAATTTGAAGGTAAAGAATATTTTATACCAAGATCTGTAATTGCATATTTCTGCCACAATCGCTGTTAGATAAATAATGATTTATTTATTAGGTTGGTAGCAGTGAAATGGGAACTAGTCGAACACATATTGTTGACTTCAGATTATATCAAATATATACAATTGTATCTGAGTGGTTCGGATTCCACTATAAGCAACTGTAGTTGGAATTTATGTCGTCAAATAAAATATTTGAGCGCCTGGCCATCAAAATGTCAACAAGTTAAATAAAAACAACATTTTGTAAACAAGTCATAAACAACGGTTCTTTTCATTTGAGGAAAACACGCAATAACTTTAATAGCAGGTGTAGAAAAGTTCCCTCCCTTGAGGAAAATATAACATCCCCACTTGCCTTCCGTCGCTGCAAATAAAAAAGAATCGCCCCCGCTAAGTACATAAATCACGCACAAATTTAATCCAGCTTAATTAATAAGATCTTGAAGCTTTCCTTAGAAACGAACGAAACGCAGAAAGAGCAAACAGAGCACATTGGCAAAGGGTGATAATTACTCCTGGATTAAGTCCCAGAAGCGGAGTTCTCATGGAAATTAGTAAATATTTCTTTTTCTTGGCCTAATTAATGACGGAGTGAAACGCTATCTGACCTAGAAACCGACTAGGGAGAAATGGAGGATCAAATGACATGAGCCAGGAAGATTGAACGGTTATGAAGGGTACGGATTGTCATGGAAACCTTTCAACTTTCTTACTTCGTGTTTTACAAGATTCGATCATCGTTAAGTAACTACATAACGTGTTACACATTTTTTCCTATAACGCATATACAACGCCAATTTTGTGACACTGTTTCTGTCAACATTCTATTTTGTACAACTATTTTAGGAACTTTTTTATTTGTGAAATTGTCGTACTGTCAAACAGACACATTATTTTAGTTGTCATTGCTAATATAAGAATATACTTTTTTATGATAAAATGAGAACATCAAAGAATAAAACACTTTTCTTTTTATTTACATTTAAAGGTAGTTATTTTTAGAATGATATTGATAATGTAAAACTCTAACTTAATTTATAATTGTTATAGTTATTTGTGTATTAAGAGCGTAAAGTGATTCTTTGTTACTCGAACACGGTAATTGCAGCGCGAGCCGAAGGCGAGAGCTGCAATAGTGTAAGATGAACAAAGACATTTTACGCTCGTGATACACACATAATTTTTTCTACGATTTCATCTTAAAATTATTAAAAAATGTATAAGTACTGAAAATAAAATCATTCTGTCAACTAGCAAGATGACAAGTTTCTGTTTGGTTTGTATCCCTGGTAACTATTGAAGTAAGCACGCATCAATATCTTTTTCGCGCGTTGCCATTGGAAACGTGCGCATTTAACATCTTTTTCGCGCGTTGCCATTAAAGACGCGCAAAAAAGATATTTTTCGATTGTTCCACAGAAAACGTCAACTGTACGATTACAAATGAGAGCGTAATTGTCAACTTTTCATAGCAATCGTAGAAAAAAATACTTTCAATTTCAAATGTTAGTGTTACCAACAATTTTCATTTGCCTGTTAGTAAATCAATGCATTATAGGAAAAATAGTATGGAAGACAAGTATTACAATGCTCAGTTATTTCTCATACTTTGCGTAACCCGCCTGTGGCTTGTATACGCAAATTGTATTCGTATTACAAATAAGACCATTGTAATACTAGTTTTCAATATACTATTATTCGATCGAATGAAAAATTTCTCCTTTCTGGAGTATTTTTGATCTGCAAAATTTATTTTTCCAGTACATTACATTCGTTATTAGATCTTATTCAGTACTAAATTTAATTGAAACAATTTCTATAATGAATAACTGAAAGTAATGCACTTTGGTCATAGTATATTACAGACAGACATATGTGACGTCATCTATTAGAGTAATGGCATCCTGCTACAGCAGGGGGTTAAAGGGTAAAGGGAAGCCTGGTTGTATGATTTATGCCCGGATCCGGAACCGTCGTTTCCATCTTTCGCGTTTGCTTTTAAGCTGAAGCTTCAGGCTCAAGTCTCGGACTGATCTCTAACTCATTGAAATGAGAACTATGAATGTGTGTATGTGTGTGTTTGTGTGTATATCTGTGATGTATGTATTGATCACATGACGTCTACCGATCCACGATTACATATGGAGAAAAGTCTTAAAAGCGACGGAAACGAATTGATCGCAGAGTTGTTTGGAGAAGAACGCAAATAAAGACGCATATCGAATTGTTTAATTCTTTAAAGACGAACATACGTGCACATAAAGATAAACTTATTTTCAATATCTAATATTTTATTACAACCCGTAAATAATGTTAACTTTAATCATTACTTAATATGCTGTCCGTCAGTACGGTGGTGTGGATAGCGATACGGAATTCGAATCCGGAGATACCGAGTTCGAATCTCACACAAGTTAAAAAGTGTATAAACTACCACACTACGGTTCGGTAAGTGCGGACCCTGTACTGTAATTGGGATTAAGTTCCTGTTGTACAGCGTAACATAAATAATTATTATTATTTACCAAGGGAAATAAAATTATTCAAAGCCATTGGCAGAGCCAAGTCTCTTTCGTTAAATAACATTTTTTCCATTTGTATATAAAATACCATATATAACACGTAAGGGAAATGTCATTATTTGCTTCAAGTGACTGCATCGCTCGTGCTACACCCTCAAAATTCAATCAATCTTCGTTCTCGACGAGCAATGACGAACTGTACTTCTTTGATATACATATAAACTAGTATTATAACGTAGTGTTTATTTGTTTGTTACTTTTCACAAAAAGAATATAATCACAATTACAGTACAGGAGGTCTACAACTTATAGTAGAATCAGAACCACTCAGAGAGAATCATATTTTTTTATACAAGTTGAAGTTAGCGGATTTTCAAGGCATGACCTTTTGCTTTTTAATTAATAAACGAAAATTTATGACTTGTTCTATTTACTGGGTTACATTTCATATAAGTTGAACGAAAATCTCGAAAGAACATAAAGCGAAATAAATTGAAGCTATTCAATGAAACATGTATTGTGTCGTCGTTTTTTGCTAGTTTATATCAAAATGATTTTCTTATTCACAATTTGAAAGATTCTCATTAATAGTTTTCAAGATTTGTAATTACTTCTACATCGAAGGTATTAATATCGATAACGAATCCTCTCTGCAAATGACAGATTTTGTGGTTTTTTTTTAATTAAATTTCTTAATTAATAATAATTTACTTACTTTTAAAGTATGCTGATTGAAGAACAGTTCAGAGAGTTTGATCATATGGAATCATGTTGAATGACAGATTGGTAAAATTGGAGGTAATAGAATGCGTGGGTAACCTAGAAATAGATGGCAGGACTTAATTGAAGGTTTGTTGCCGATAGAAATATTTGGCGAAATAGTATGTTATGCATCAAGGGAGGGAAACAAGCGATGATTCCCGCGTATGAAGCTGGCAAACCGAGACTTAAACGAGGGCCGAAGGCTCGAGCTGAAGTCGAGGTTTGCCAACTTCACACAAGGGATAATCGCGCCCTCCCGTGAAGCATATTTATATGCTTTTCGTAACAAGTCAACAAAAATTAAAGTCTTATCGGGACAAATGTCAAATATGAGTTGCTTAACTAGTTACATAGGAAACGCCACAAACAGCTAATAATCGTAGTTTCTAGGGAGAGAAACATGCTACCTAGGGAGAGAAACTTCCTACATAATGTTTCTCTCCCTAATGGAGAAAAGCAGTGTTTCTCTCTCTAAAATTAGGGAATAAGAACTTGTTTCTTGTGCATGTGTTACGAAAATTAATTGCTGAATAAATTTACTGAATGGTATTCTATAATTAGCTTTAAATTGCAAATTTTATATCTAGGTTTTTATTCTAACATTTTTTGTACACTTTTGTTCTAAATTTAATAGAACCGAGACTACCCATTATATGAAAAATTTACCATTCTATATCCTATGATATATTAAAAAACTAGACATGTGGTATAGGACAAACATTCGCGAAAGTAAAAGTTATCTGGTTCAAATGTCACTGTCTTCAATTTACATCACAAAAATACAATTGAGTCTGCGTGATTTGGTTTTACTATAAGCTAGAATAATTAGGATTAAGTTCCTATTGTGCAGAGTAAATAAATAAATAACTAAATAACATTTTGGACGTGTATAAAGTGTAGGGTTTCTTACCTGCTATAAAACTGTGTTACTTGGTACTATTTGTGTATGTGTGCCATCAACCTCTTCCTCTTCCTCTTCAGTGTGTTGTTGCGCTCGCCTGTCACCGCGCAGCGCACAGTGATGTGTTTGTCGGCTGCGCGATGCTTCTGTCCACCTTCAACTCGCTAGTCATGTTCGACATCGTGTTCGTTTTCTTCCTGTTCCTGTTGGGCGTCACGTGCCTGGTGTACTACCTGCCAGGCAAGCAGCGTGGCGTTGGAGGTGAGGACCTGGAGCTCGCCGCCGCCGATGCCGACTTGGAGCAGCGAAGGCCGCTGCAGTGCTATGTGACGGTAGCGGCCACGAGTGTCAAGGAGCAGGCGCCGGTTGATCATGTGTAGTGGACAGGCAAGTTTGTTGTTCGCTGTTGTAGACTGCATTCTTTTTTACTACATTACCTCATTACTGACTTATAGGTTTTTATTCCTAGTAAGGAAATGAAGGTTATTACCTTACGCATGTGAAATTTGCAGAATGAGGCGTAACTGAGTTATGTAAACACATAAGTAAGGTAATAACTTTAATTTCCTTACTAGTTTCATACAATATTTTTTCTACTTCCGTTCTAATAACTATGAAAGAGCGTTTTTAAAATTATAATATTTTGACATATTAATGACAGTTAAAAATTCAAAAATTAAAAGAATAACACATCAGAATTCGTCTATCAAGATATCTTATTTTTTTGTGTTGCTATGTTACCTCATTATTTCTCTAGTTAAATAATACAGTTCATTACCTAACTCAAATAAGTGAAATAAAACATTTATTACCTAACGGAAGTAGAAAAATGACATTTCCCTCATTTAATAGTAAACGTTTCCCTCATTAGTGAAAAAAGGTAAAAACTTTCCTCACTAGTGAGGGAAATGGTTACTATCATAATTAAATTGAGTGAGGGAAATGTCATTTGACATGGTGACCAAGGAAACGTCATGTGCATTTGTAAATACAACTCCTTTAATTTATATATAGTATTGTTATGCATCAAGGCAGGGAAACAAGCGATTATTCTCGCGTGTGAAGGGATAATCGCGCCCTCCCGTGAAGCATATTATACTCTTTGGAACAAGTGCACAAAAATTACTGTCTTATCGGGACAAATGTCAAATATGGGTTGCGTAACTAGTTACCTAGGAAACGCCGCAAACAGCTAATAATCGTAGTCTCTAGGGAGAGAAACATCCTACCTAGAGAGAGAAACATAATGTTTCTCTTCCTAGGGGAGAAAAGCAGTGTTTCTCTCTCTAAAATTAGGGAATAAGAACGTGTTTCTTGTGCATGTGTTACGAAAAAATAATTATTACTTTCTTGTGTCGCATCAGTTTACCTAAAAAATTCTATTTAAATATTGTCCTTACAACCAAAAATACAAGTGCGTCTGAATGCTTCAAATTCCACCATAAGCTTAACATCTGGCAGCAATTTCATGTCATGCAACTTAACTTCTTATTGAATGAATCAATAATAAACTCAGTACAATCTACATTAATAATTAACGGTTTCAAATCTAAACCAAATAAAATAAATTATTTCGTTGTTAATCGCGTTTCACCACCTCCACCGACATGATTGCGTGAAAACACAACACGTTCATTCTTCACGTTCACGTACACGTACAGCACGCGCCTTTAACATGTAGAACAACCGTCCTCGCGTGCTTGAAAGACGTCTGTCGCAGGCGGGAGGCGCAACGACTTTGCAATGCAAATTCAATTTGTTCTACGACTACGATCAATCATTTACGTTTGCGTGTAAGGAAATTATTGCTTAACGAGATTTTGAGACTTTGCAGCTAAGTCTGGAAATAATTATGTTTTAAATGTATTTGCATATTGTAAAGAGTTGAGGGGTTATTATTATATTAGTTTAATAGTGTTGGTTTAATTTGTTGTTGAACATAAAACTGGATTTTCATAATTTTGTAGTACAGAGAGACGTACAAAAGACATACATAACATCACGCTATACAGGGTGTTTCATAACTTAGAGCAAAAAATTAAAGGGTATATTCTGTACGACGTGCTGATCATGAAACAAAAAGAATTTTTTTAAATTCGAAAAATAAAGGGTTGTTAACCTAAAACAATTTTTTGTAGTACTGCACTGGATTCGCTTTCCTATTAAACACAAACAATGAAGTAGGTATCATCTACGAAAGAATAATTATACAATTCAATTATTAGCAATTATTTATAATAGAATTTTATTTAATTAATAACTTTAACATAATCATCCATCCAGTGGTTGTGGCAACGAAAAATTTTGGACTGGAAAACATGGAAAATAGTTTTGCGATTTAAAAAAAAAATCTTTTTGTTTCATGATCAGCACGTCGTACAGAATATACCCTTTAATTTTTTGCTTGTTGTGAAACACCTTGTATACCATCAAATATATCATAAATCTTTGAAGCATGTATATTATGAAGATAGGTTACGTTTGTTATCCGTTAACGGGTAATCATGATTCGGTAGATAGAATAATCGCTTCACAAATAATGTCAGACTTCATTTACTTCAACTTATATTTTACTAAATACCACTGTGTCTTGAGTAGTTCGGATTTCACTATAAGCTACTGTAATTGGGATTAAGTTTCTATTGTAAAAAACAGCAAATAAATAAAGAATTTCGTTTTAGCTTTGTTAATGACTATTTTATTTATTGAAAACAGAAACTAAAGCTTGTAAAATCGAAGCCGATGACAGTTTTATTGTTAAATTCTCAACGCTACTCAATAACTGAACATCAAGTCAATAAAATTCTGCATCAAATAAAAATCCAATTTCCCAAACAAAGACAGGGAGAAACAATTGCCAATATAAATAAAAAATCAAAAAGCTCGTATAACAAATGCACAACAAGAATACAATAACAAAATAGCATCAAGTGAACCATGCATCACATTCAGTTGTTCAGGATGATACATATGCGAAAATTGAAAACACCGAGATTGAATGAAAACCGGGGCCACGTTCGTTCGTGTTCACGTGCTGGAAAAATGTAAACCGGATACCGGAACGGTGAATGGGTGAATAGTTCAGAGGTAGGGTATACTACGGGAGGGATTCCTAGGAGGTAATACGGTTCCTGTCTTGCCGACTTGATCGACTGACTGCTGGAAGTAACGACTTGGAATTGGAAAGATTACAAAACAAAACCTACTCGTATACACACAATTTAGTTTTTTTTTATTGATCTAAGGACTGATTAGAACTGATTTTAAAATTATACTTTTGAAGTTAAAGAAATTTATTGGCACAAGCTTAAAATGAATGCACCAAAATTTAAACTTCATTTTTGTTTCATCCACACTTATAAGGTTATTTCATATTTCATTCACGCAATAAACCTTCAAATGTAGTACCACAAATATTCAATACATGAACTGATGAATACTTATTCATTACATTCTAAATTAATTTCCGTCAAACATTCTATCCCAACATACCACTTTTTCTCCTTTCATATTTGATACCACCTTAATTGCATACAACCTCTTCTTATTTTTCGCTCACAAACCTTCAATGCTTCAAATGTAGCAAGCATTCATTAAACATTTTTTTATCTTAAAATTAATTCTTATCCTGGCACAAAACGTTTGCTCCTTTCAGCTTGTTACTTTCTTCTAGTTAGAATTTTTCGTTAACTCAAAAACCTTCAATCATATCCTTCTTATCATTCCTATATTGTCCACGCAATCACTTACCTAGAAATGTTGCGATACTCTCGATACCAGTAAAGTATCGATACCTTCTTTTCAATGCCAAATATTTTAATACTCTATATCTTTGTTTTGGTATTTTATTCATATCAATTCTAGCTTCAAAGTATCAATTTCAATCTAATTTTACACCTTTCTCCAATACTGAATATAATCATTCTTTTAATCTCTTACATGCTTTATAAATTTTTAAATCATTTGTCTACTTAACTCATTTCTTATAAAAATGTTTTTGCAGTAACCTCGCGATGTTTATCTAAATAATAAATAGGTTTTCTTTTTGTTAATTCCCAATATTGATATTTCAATGCAACGGTTCTGAACCCTTTTCAATCAATGGCCTCACTTATCATTTGCTATTATAAAGTATTTATTTTAAATAAATAATTCGACCGCATTTACAAGAACCGGATAAACATTATTATAGCTACGAGTATTTGAGGTACAAATTTATACCATTGTGTATTCCTTGGGTATAAGCATCGATTATCCCAGTATTTTTATTCTAACAATTCAATGATTGTAAAATCGGGTTTTAAAATTATTTTGAAACAAAATTATCCAACTCTTATGGTCTCAGTTTCAATTCCGGCAGTGTCCCAATTTTTCTCTTTATAATTCAATTCGAGCCTTACTAGTTTAAAAGTATGACTATTATGTCAAATAATGTAGTCCTTGTTGAAACTTTACTTATCCTTTGGGGGTCTATGGACTTTTGATTCAAAATCTCTGTTTGAAAATATCATACTTCAAATTATCGATATCTGTTTCCAATGTTTGGTGTAGTATCAGTATGTAATAAATTAACATATATACTCACTCTTCTAACAACATTCTTAGATTTGCCTTAATTTCACACTCATCATACACCAACATATTCCATCAAGATTCCATCAAGTTCTTAGAAAAATTATGTCAACTGTAATTCCAAAGCTATTAAACCTAGAATAGTATAATCATAACTAATATATCAAATAATTACCGATAATATTTTAACATGAATTATGATTTGTTATGGAAATGGAAATATAGCTCGTGCTGTGTACTGTAATTGAGCACGAGGGCATGAGCGAGAATGTGATAATTCTCACAAGAATATAAATTCACTTATTTGTGGTAGTACACTAAGTTTTATCTTACAGTAGCACTTTTTCAATAGTACAACTAGAAAAATGTTCAAACTTAATTGAATGGAGATGCTGTAAAATAATTGAAATATTACTGGTGCAATAATGTATTCATTATGCCTATGTGGCACACTGGTCGATGAGCGTCGATGACCATCGATGAACTCCTCGATGAAACAACAGAACGCACCCGTCATCGACGAAAATTAGAGGCTCCTCTATTTCCATCGAAGAGCTCATCGATGAAACGAACGTATCTCATTTCACTCGTATCTTTTGTGTCTCACTTCACGTTAGCATATTTTTGAAATTTAGTTTTTCTTTCTCAACTTTAGAAGCTTTTATTGTTTGTCAATGAAGAGTGCGTTCTGTTGTTTCATTGAGGAGTTCATCGATGGTCATCGACGCTCATCGACCAGTGTGCCATAGGCATAAGAAGCAGTTTCCCATCGAGAATTTGCCGTTTCGATAGATTTTTCTGAATTGACGTTTATTAAAATAACATTTGTTTCATTGGGAGCCAAGGAGATTTAATTACAGTGAAAAATAATCATTTTGGAAAACTATCAATATAGCTTTCATGTCATTGATTCATTTTCTAACAAATTTATGATTCTATTGGTTCCCACATATATGTGGTAAATTCTCAAAATTAATTATTTTTCTACTTTTTGCCATAAATTCACTGAAGCAACACTTCCTGAACCAAAATTCGTATCTTACTAGCGTCAACCTCTAAATAAACCCTAAAAAACCTACACATCGTGACCCGCACTGCCGTTTCATCGAAACCCTGTAACACATAAATAACTTGTACTAAGTTATCTCCTTGTGCTACTGCTCCAGCAAGCTCCAGCAACATCCCTTCACAAGCTCTGCGAGCCCTGGAGCGCTTCAAGGTCCCACGGGCCGTTAATTTGATTTGTCAGCGGTTGGAGGCGGCTGTGGAGGCGGTAGTGGCAGCGCCTGTCATCCTGCTGCCCTGACAAAAGGATGGGGGCAGGACGGGGTGTTGACAGAGGCGGCAGACCGCTCCCAGGGGCACGTACTGGCTAGTTGAAGGCTCTGGATGCCAATGGCGTAGACGCTAATTTTAAACAGAAGGAAGAAGCTATCTATCTTAGAATAGATTAATTTGATTAATATCAGCATTTAAACCTACAAGGTTCAAATTCTAATTATATTTCATTTAAAAATACTAATTACTTTTTAATTGCTAATATTCTCCTTGAATAATCAAGTTGCTACATACTAAACTTATGTAAGTAAAATTAAAATTAAATTGATGCCCAGTACTATAGACGATAATTTAATTTACTTCTTAAATAAATAAAATCTATTCATTAAAATGTCAGTCAAATGTTTTACAGTACTGTTATATATGCCATAAAATAAATAACATTAATCCGATTTTTTTTTATTAATTTAAAATTACTGTTTTTACAAACATAAATCATTTAATTGGTTTGAATTAGAGTTAAAAGTAGCAACTATCTTTAAATAAATTTTAGGGTATAAACAATACTTTTTCTACTTTACATTTATTTATTTATTTGTTCTTCTGCACAAGAGGAACTTGTTCCCTTTTACAATACAAGGAGCCTACAGCTTATAGTAGAATTTGAACCACTTAGGTATAAGCATGTTTTTTTTTATATACGTTTAAGTTAGCGAGATTTGAACGCACGACCTCTTCCTTGTTCAGGTTGTATCTCTTACCTATCCTCAAACAGAATATATCAAAGACAATAATTTCATCTTACCGGTTGAAGATACATCCGGAACCAATAGCACATTTACTGACAGCAACGCTTATTACATTTTTTGCACAATCGATTCAATAACAAAATTATAATTTTTAAATAATTCAAAATAGTGTTATGACATTTTAATTTAATGGGTTAGATGACTGAGTGGTATCGAGTCGGCCTGTGGATCTTGAGAACCCTTGTTCGATCCCTACGGCCGACAAACAATTTTCACCAATTTAAATCTATCCCTGTGGCTCCCCCTCCATTAACATCTTTCGGAGCCGTGATTTGACGGTTGGTAACCGCACTTCACGCGAATAAATATATCACTTACCGAGATCTGCTTACGGCAGAGTGCCACACCCAGTAATGGGTAAATGGCGTGATGATATATTTATTACATTTTAATTTTATCGAAGTTATCATTCTAAAGTATATTTTGTCAGTTGCTATATTACTTCGAAGGAATGTTTAATTTTTTATTTAATTGTCACCTTCGGACCATTAATTGTAAACATTTGAAAAAATTTCGATCATGCAATAACAGTATTATTTATTTATTTATGTTACACTGCACAACAGGAACTTAATCCCAATTACAATACAGGATCCGCACTCACCGAGCCGCAGTGTGGTAGTTCATATATAATTTTTAGCTTGAGTGCGATTCGAATTCCGTAACCCTATCCACACCACCGTACTGACGGACATTATGCTATCATACATACAAAACATCACATCATGTTCCATAAAGTAGCTTAGCTTCACATTCACAGAACCACTTTCACCTCAACCATATCATCCATGTATCCCTAGAGATTCTAGAGATCCCAGATCGTCCACATATTCAATCCATCTCAACTGAAGTTAATGCCAATGTTTCTAAATCTCTCTGGTTGAGGACGCCACTGCCGACGTAGGGTTGTATTGATGGAGGTAGCCTCTGTGTCTGTGAAGGGACAAGACAGCATGTTAGACTTGAAAGCGGTGTAAATATGTGTCAAGTTTAGGGACGCGGAGTTAGATGTCTCAATGTGTTTTCTAACTGTTCCTACGGGATACAGTATCTTTAGTTGTGAACTTCTTGTTTGAGAACTTTTCAAAGAGATACTGATGTAACTACATGTCTTCAACAGAACAGAAAGATTCTCTTAATTTAAAATGTCTTCAAAACAGGTTAACCTATAGTTTTTTAAGTATTAAATCTAGTAAATGTCCTATGATCGAGTCGGCCTGTGGATCTTGAAAACCCTGGTTCGATCCCCATAGCCGACAAACAATTTTCGCCAATTTAAATCTACCCCTGTGGCTACCTCTCTACTAATATCTTTGAGGGCCGTGATTTGACGTCTGGTAACCGCACTTCACGTGAAAAAATATATCACTTACCGAGATCTGCTTAGGCAGAGTGCCATACCCAGTAATGGGTAAAGGGTGTGATGATATATTTATTTATTTATTTTATGTCCTACGGATTGATGATGATTTTAAATAAAATAAATAAATATATCATCACGCCTTTTACCCATTACTGGTTGTGGCACTCTGCCTGAGCAGATCTCAGTAAGTGATATATTTCTTCACGTGAAGTGCGGTTACCAGCCTTCAAACCACGGTCCCCAAAGATGTTAGTGGAAGGGGAGTCACAGGAGTAGATTTAAATTGGTGAAAATTGTTTGTCGGCTGTGGGGATCAAACCAGGGTTCTCAAGATCCATACGCCGACTCGATATCACTTTACCCCATTTTAAAGATCTCAAAATTCATCGGATACCGGTAGGAAGCATATACTGACTGCAATATTTATTACATTATTTGTACGATCGCCGCAATAACGATATATTTGAAAATATTTTCGACAGTTTACAAATTTTTAGTTGTTAGAATTGTCTTTTTAAAGTATATTTTGTTGATAGTTGCTTATTACCACAGAGAAGTGTTTAATTTTAATATCCTTACGGCTTCTCAATTGATTAGTAATTACTTACCGATCAGGAAACATAATTTAGTGCCTTAGAAACCTCATTGATAAACATTTTTAAAAACCGGATCGACAAAACATTAATAACGATGCAATAATGAAACATTGAAACAGGTATATGTAGATGAAATTTAGGAGAAAAGATTGCGTAGACGATCTTGGATTAAATGGAAAGAAATGTTTGAAGGCTTGTTGTGCGAACGAAGGATGAGAGAAGCTTGTACGAAAGGAATTATGACCGTGAATGAAGTAAACTTGGTTTACTAGATGTTTCAAGGGTTTCAACACGTTACAGTAATTTTATATTGATGCAATAAAGAGAGATTAACGAAACTGTATGTTGGTGAAATTAAAGATGACAGATTATGTGGACGATCCATAAATTAATAGGTGGATATGATTGAAGGTTTGTTGCGTGGACGAAAAAAGGACAAACTTTTATGAAAGGAATTATGAATGTGGAATATTTGACGGACATTAATTATAGGATAAATCTAATGAATAAAAGTTTCAACGGTTCATTCTACCTAATCCATTTGATAGAACAGAACATATTGGCTGGTAGCACAAGCTCTGTTTTTGCCTGTTTAAGAGCAATGTTTTTGATTGTATTAGCTATCTCTAACATGTTAAAACCGTGCTCTTAGAATACCCAAAAACAGAGCTTGTGCTATCAGCCAATGTTATATATGGTAGTTTTATTTTTTTTAATAATACTGGGAATGTACTTTAATCTATAGGTCCTGCCTTTGTGAAACAGTTCACGTCATCAAAAAAAGCTATTATAAACATTTTTTGTGACTTGTGAGAAACATTTTAATGGCAGAAATTAAAATGTATAAAAGTTTTTCAACACTTTCCAACACTTGTTTCGCAGCATTAGCAAAAAATGTCTAAAACTTGTCAAAAACTTTTTCTGAATTCTTTGAAAACTCGTGAAATCAAGAATTTTTAAGTATCTGGAAAAGTTCAAAAGTTTAGATAATGGTCGATGCAATTATTTTTAATTTAATCAATTTCACATAAAGTTTAAATTAACAATATTTAGCATATAGTTGTTTATTTGTAATAATATGAACCATAAACAATCAAATTGAAAATTTCCAATTTATTAGGTATAAACAATATTTACTTTGTTCAGTGCAATAAATGTCAAATATTTATTTAATTCATTAATGTTTTATACAATATTATTATATTGCCTGTGTATGTACCTTTATGCTAACAGTTTTAATTGAAACATTTATTTTAGTACACTCTATCAATTTTTAATCTTGTACCTCATTAAAATAATAATTAGAACTTCACACTTTAAACACATGCAGAGTAAAGTTAACTGCAAAAAATTATTATTAATTGTGTACGTATTACTGAAACTAACAGCACCAGCAGTTCAGAAGTTGGTAACCTTCTAACTTGACTTTTTTCCCTACTCTTATGTATAATGAACTTTGTGCACTGCTAATTAGTCCAGAGTAAATTACTGTAATTAGACTGTGACACAGCCGGCGCTACCATGTTGAGAAATAGCCCCAGAAATGTTTAAAATATGTAGCACATTCTAAACTCGCATATTATATTTATTATAATATCAGAAAATTGAAATAAGTAGTTATTTTTGATTCTAGATTGCGAAATGTTACTTTTGCATTCGAGAATGCAAAAGCATTTCGCAATCGAGTATCAAACAACGTTTTTTCGAAAACTATGTCCCAAAATTAGTAATAATGTAATGAGAAAATTTTGACGTTTAGTATTAATTAAAGTGACATCTAATGTCTCCATGACAACAATGTATGTAATATAATTGCTATCAAATCTGATATTCTCTGACCAGCAATTGACAGCTGGTTAGCAATAGAAATCAAACAAACGTTTAAAATTTTTCTGCCATTTATTGGGATTCGCATTGCATTTCGCATTACATTTCTCAAGAAACTATTCTAGTACACCAATTAGCTTCCTCAAGCAGGATAAATATGAATAATTGCTCAATTGGAACATTAAATATAAATTTTGTTAAAGAATAGAAGTATTGTCTCTAAACAAGAAAATAAAGTGACAAATCTTATTAAATTGCAGGGTTCGAAGATATATATCGATCGATATATATCATGATATTTATTTTGATATATATCGTCATATTTTTGCAATGATATATATCCATTATATAAAAATATCAAATAGTTTTTGAGATATAGCCTCCGGAGAAGTGAAATTTTTCGAATTTTTCAGTTTTTCTACTTTTCCGAGGCTATATCTCGAAAACTAAATGTGATATGAAAACGCGCTCAACGGCATTAATTTTCTCGTGCTTCAGTTAACTTATAAACATAGTTTCAGCGATTTTTTTTT
Organism: Pterostichus niger; assembly: GCA_947425015.1. Taxonomy (NCBI): domain Eukaryota; kingdom Metazoa; phylum Arthropoda; class Insecta; order Coleoptera; family Carabidae; genus Pterostichus; species Pterostichus niger. The sequence goes on along the minus strand of OX380340.1, from coordinate 35,302,859 downwards.
TAAATTTTCCGCCAAAAAATCGCAAAAAGCGGTTTTTTAACATTTTCTCGAAAACCAGAAGTCATATGCATTTGAAGATTGCACCACTGGATTCAGTGGGTCAAAATACATATGTATGTAAATTTTCGTTTTAATAATCCTACGATTAAGGATTTTTGGGAAAATTGAATTAAAATCTGAAAAAACCAAAGGGGTACCCCTTAGGAAATAATTAAAAATATTAAATTGCATAAAATTGTATGAAAATTTGCTTATAAGTCAATTCGGACACGGGGAATTCAACGCCGTTGAGCGCATTTCCATATCTTGTTTAGTTTTTTAGATATAGCCTCCGGAAAAGTGAAATTTTTCGAATTTTTCAGTTTTTCTACTTTTTTGAGGCTATATCTCAAAAACTAAATGTGATATGAAAACGCACTCAACGGCATTAATTTTCTCGTGCTTCAGTTAACTTATAAACATAGTTTCAGCGATTTTTATTTTTTTTCAATTTTCCGCCAAAAAAATCGCAAAAAGCGGTTTTTTAACATTTTCTCGAAAACCAGAAATCATATGCATTTGAAGATTGCACCACTGGATTCAGTGGGTCAAAATACATTTGTATGTAAATTTTCGTTTTAATAATCCTACGATTAAGGATTTTTGGGAAAATTGAATTAAAATCTGAAAAAACCAAAGGGGTACCCCTTAGGAAATAATTAAAAATATTAAATTGCATAAAATTGTATGAAAATTTGCTTATAAGTCAATTCGGACACGGGGAATTCAACGCCGTTGAGCGCATTTCCATATCTTGTTTAGTTTTTTAGATATAGCCTCCGGAAAAGTGAAATTTTTCGAATTTTTCAGTTTTTCTACTTTTCTGAGGCTATATCTCAAAAACTAAATGTGATATGAAAACGCACTCAACGGCATTAATTTTCTCGTGCTTCAGTTAACTTATAAACATAGTTTCAGCGATTTTTATTTTTTTTCAATTTTCCGCCAAAAAAATCGCAAAAGCGGTTTTTTAACATTTTCTCGAAAACCAGAAATCATATGCATTTGAAGATTGCACCACTGGATTCAGTGGGTCAAAATACATATGTATGTAAATTTTCGTTTTAATAATCCTACGATTAAGGATTTTTGGTAAAATTTAATTAAAATCTGAAAAAACCAAAGGGGTACCCCTTAGGAAATAATTAAAAATATTAAATTGCATAAAATTGTATGAAAATTTGCTTATAAGTCAATTCGGACACGGGGAATTCAACGCCGTTGAGCGCATTTCCATATCTTGTTTAGTTTTTTAGATATAGCCTCCGGAAAAGTGAAATTTTTCGAATTTTTCAGTTTTTCTACTTTTTTGAGGCTATATCTCAAAAACTAAATGTGATATGAAAACGCACTCAACGGCATTAATTTTCTCGTGCTTCAGTTAACTTATAAACATAGTTTCAGCGATTTTTATTTTTTTTCAATTTTCCGCCAAAAAAATCGCAAAAAGCGGTTTTTTAACATTTTCTCGAAAACCAGAAATCATATGCATTTGAAGATTGCACCACTGGATTCAGTGGGTCAAAATACATTTGTATGTAAATTTTCGTTTTAATAATCCTACGATTAAGGATTTTTGGGAAAATTGAATTAAAATCTGAAAAAACCAAAGGAAATAATTAAAAATATTAAATTGCATAAAATTGTATGAAAATTTGCTTACAAGTCAATTCGGACACGGGGAATTTAACGCCGTTGAGCGCATTTCCATATCTTGTTTAGTTTTTGAGATATAGCCTCCGGAAAAGTGAAATTTTTCGAATTTTTCAGTTTTTCTAAATGTGTACAAAAACTAAAATTAAAAAATAAATATCCAAAAAGTGATATTTATCTGATATATATCCTATATATCAGATATTTTGATATTTATTATAAATATCATGATATTTACGAACCCTGTTAAATTGTGAGCCTTTCTTCTATCAAAAAATTGCAGGAGGCAAAAAACTTTTTTCTACGATTGCTATGAAAAGTTGACAATTATGCTATCATTTGTCATCGTAAAGTTAACGTTTTCTGTGGAACAATCGAAAAATATCTTTTTTGTGCGTCTCCAATGGCAACGCGCGAAAAAGACGTTAAATGTGCGCGTTTTCAATGGCAACGCGCGAAAAAGATATTAAATGCGCGCTTATTTCAATAGTTACCAGGAATACAAACAAAACAGAAACTTGTCATATTGACAGTTAACAGAACAAATTTAATTTCAGTACGCATACGTTTTTTAATAATTTTAAGATGCAATCGTAGAAAAATCATGTGTGTATCACGAGCGTAAAGTGGCTTTGTTCCTCTTGCACTATTGCAGCTCTCGCCTTCGGCTCGCGTAACAAAGAATCACTTTACGCTCTTAATACACAGTAAAATATCTGCTCATTATATGCTTGTGGCTGTGACGAAAATATAATTTTATATCTCATGATTACTGTAGGAAACGTGAGATATCAGCTGTATTTCTCGCTTGATTCATTTGAATTAGTTCTGATGAATTAGACAACATAACTAAATGAATGAAACTAAGCAACCTTATGCACTTATGTATTATTTTAAGTTAAATTCGAATCAATAAATCGAATACTGGAAATATAGTTTGCGAACTAATTTAGTTAAATAAATAAGTAATGTTGTTCAGTAAGAGTAAGTTAGATCTGATCCAAATGACAAATGGAATAAAATAAAATTAATATCTCATGTGATACGTTGCTAGGATGCTAATATGAGATTGTTATATTGGAATAGTAAAATCGGGACAAATTTATTATTATAGTATAAATCATAGGACAACAATGTTGTAGTCTTAATGTTTAAAAATAATATCGTCACCGCATCAACAACTATCTGAAGATGGTTCTAAACAGAATATAAAATAATTTAACTTTTAAAAAAAGTATCCCCTTTCTATTCCTTGCTGAATATGACTTTTAAACATTAAAAATTCATTCTATATGCTATTCAAAGTCAAAATTCATTGATCAAAATATTATGGCTATAGAAACAGCAGTGTACAATTTGCATGGAATGTACATTTCACACCTGCATGTTCAGCATTCGCCTACGGCTCGTGTTATAAACTGTCATACTCGTACGAAATGAATATCATTCCATGCTTGTTTCACCATTTATTACAATCTTTGAAAGGTTTTCATCATATTTTCTAATTACCGATTAACGAATTAATGACAACCATTTTTCTTTCATAATTTCTTTTTAGATTACCACCATTTTGACATTCTGTAATCATTCTCTTTATACATTATATTTTTATGCATTCTTTAATCTACTTACTAGAAATCTATAAATATGTATATAAATTTGGTATATTGGTGTAGCACATATCCACCTCCAATTACTTTTTACCATTAATATGCGTTCTGTACTAGGTTAGGCATAGTTAGGGGTGTTTTTTTTTTAGTTCAACCAGCTCCAAATCTGATGAAACCCCTGAAAAAAAAAACTTCCCTAACCATGCCTGACCTAGTACAGAACGCATTTTTATGGTAAAAGTAATTTGAGGTGGATACGTGCTACACCAATACCTATACATTTTTGGGGTAGGTGGGTCAGTAATATCGAATCGGTCTGTGGATTTGAGAACCCGGATTCTATTCCCACAGCCAACAAAAAACAATTTTCACCACATTAAAACTATCGTGTATCAGGAAAAAATATATCACTTACCTAGATCTGCTTAGGCACAGTGTCACACCCAGTAATGGGTAAAAGGCGTATCAGGATGAGAATATTGAACGAGGACTGATATTCTCATGAATTTGTTAATGGATGTTCTGTGAATGTTTCTTTTAATGGGATATAGCGTGATGTTATAATGTATGTATATTATAGTTTTTAATTCCATTTTTACGAGCCTATAAATGAAGCTGACATGCTATCATTTTTATAATAATATCTACTATGAAATAATTAAATATGTTATCACGCCTTTTACCCATTAGTAGGTATTGCACTCAACCGTAGCTGATCTCGTCAAATGATATGTTTTGCCCGGGCTTCATTCTTCGTTGATTGCACTGTACTAAAACAGCTATCACAATCCTGCTCCCCTGCTATTGTAACAACGTACCGTCCTGCGTTTTGACGAGCGTTTGCGGCTCTAAGTAACAATACTGCGGTCTGTTCTTCTGTGAAGCAATGAGGGTTCGGTCGGCTTTCGGACATTAACCGTGACCATGGCGCTATTATACGGTCCTGGGCAGTACGCAGCTCACTGGCATATTTGTGGTGCCTTCAATTCCACACACACAAATAATTTATAGTTTTAAGTTTCAAGTGGTTTTGTAAATGGGAACGTTTAAATTTAACTCATTTATGGCAGGACATTATGTTGAAATTATATAGAACTTTATCCAGTTACATATTTGTAGCGGGATTAGTAGTTACAATTAAACTTTAGAACTCAGTAAACTAGTTCTTATAACCCGTATTCCATGTCAAATGGGATCATTTGAATATGTTTCTTGTTTTGTTTCATGCAGAATTTAATATTTGTTATTATTTGTATAAATTCCATTATAGACGACTAACATGGGAAATACATTTGTCACTATTATTACTTCCCTGATGACTGCACAGGAATAGTTCTTTTTGTCACATGTGACCCCTTTTCAATGAGTGTTTCTGGAACGAAAACAGCCTTTTTTAGATGGTTTCATTGTCTGACTGGTAAAAATTGTATAGCCCTAAAACTGACCAGTAATGATAATTAATTTACAAAACAAGACAAATGAGCATGGGGCCATGGTAACTAAATTCAGTAAGTGTAGTTTGGTTAAGAACGCGACGTGATTCTTTTTAAATAAATAAATAAATATATCATCACGCCTTTTACCCATTACTAGGTGTGGCACTCTGCCTAAACAGATCTCGGTAAGAGATACATTTTTTGCGTGAAGTGCGGTTACCAGCCGTCAAATCATGCCCCCAAAGATATTAGTGGAGGGGGAGCCACAGAGGTAGATTTAAATTGGTGAAAATTGTTTGTCGGCTGTGGGGATCGAACCAGGGTTATCAAGATCCACAGGCCGACTCGATACCACTGAACCAACTACCCCAATTTTTTGTTCCGCGAAAATTTGTTCAACAACTAAAATGGCATTAAAGATGCACCTTTGACAAAAACACTTGGGCGTTCCTAGACCAGAACGTCTATTTAACTCGTTGCCAACTTCACAATCGTTAATATAGAAGTCGGTTCAGCCTAGAAGTGTAATATGTATCTAGGCCGCGAAATGGTCGTTTGTGTGCGTCGAAGAAAAAGTTCGACAGCCAAGGATAAAAGCTGGGGTAGACTATTTTCTGCGCGCCCAAATCATTTCGTGGCCAAAGTGCAAACAAAATTTTTCACGCAACTTCATAAAATAATGGTTATTATAAATCCGAATGTGTAACCAAGGAGACGTTTGTATTAAAAATAAGCGGCAATTTGTAATCGTGTTTTTGATTGGTTTAGAAACAACCCGCCAAAGTAGCTCATAACCCAATAATAAATTTTTACAAAAAAAATTAATTTCGCAGCCTGTATTATACGCGTATATGTCAACTTTATTTGACAACCGTCAAATAAGTTTTTTTTTACCTATGGCATAATTTTAATGGGACACCTACGACTGTATACTCGTGCATTTTTCAAATTTACAGAAAGTTTTTTTTTATAAATTGTCACGTAATGTATTACTGTTTAGTATTTCTTTCTATATTTAACCCTTTGTAGACTTCTCACAAAAAGTAAATAGTGCATAATTGCCAGTAGCCAATTACTATGAACGCGTAAGTAATGGCCAACAATTATTATCTACGTCATTCCAAGTTCAATTCAACCTCACCCTTTGATTTCATTCATTCAGTTCTTCACATTCATCCCATAAATCATCGCCGGATTTCACCGTTTATTTCCTCTGATTTTCCATATCTTTTCTGCTTTATATTCAAGCATTTTCCTCCACATTAAAATTCTCTTTGTAGCGTTACCTAAAAGCGGCTAAATTGCTATTGTTTGCAAAATGTTAATTGTGTTCTCCATGTCGCTGGCCGCAGCAGTCACTTGTTTTTCATGGAGATGCTGGATGCTGGAAACAGAGAGAAAAATTTCAGTGGTTTCGCGGGAGCCTAGATACATTAAATGGTATTAATGTCGCGTAATTTTCTTAAATTAATGTTGGAGATAAATATCTTTTATGTGACATTTGTTTAGGAAATAGTTGGAATTATAATTAATAATGGATTTAACCTGATAAATTAATGTCGAGCTAACTTTTTTTTTCTATTTGTTTATTTTTGTCCGTGTTTTTATTCATTTTTAAAACAATTCACTGTATTTGTTCAGTGATTGTAGAATGTTTTTAAAAGCCAGATTATTATTTCCTGGTGAAGATAAGAGGATTAAATACTTTTTACCAAAATCAGCAGCACTTTAAATAGAAATTTTGTTAATTACATACCACCTTTATCGCTTCAGTTGTTCTACTTAAAATTTAAACATTGATTGCAACTATTTTTATTTAAAATTACAAAAAATATGCATTTTACATTTTATTCATTATCCAAAAAACAAAATGAAAGACTATCACTGGCTGCTGCATTGAATTCTACCGATAAAGAATTTAAAAATTAATTACCGAAAATTCCTATATGAAAATTACAAACTTTGTCACATATTTTTCTCTCTTTTTTTTTTGGTGTTATTAATTTTCATTATTCTATTAATTAGTAAACATCTTTTTCACATTATTATTTCAATTTTATTTCATTTCACACAACAATAACTAAATATATTTGTTGTATAAATAGACTAACAATTAAATCAATGGGTTTGGGTCTCTATAATAAAATAGATTCCATACACGAGATGAGATGACAATATGGATCTCGTCTCATCTCCTAATCTGAAATATTGATCTCGCTCTCTTTCACGCTAAAATTAAAACTAAACTGCATTGAATTGACTTATAAATACATTTTTAATAATTTAATTTTTTGGAAATATTTTTAAACATCTTATATTGTTTAATTTTTTAGATATAGCTACGGGATAGTACATAATCTGAAGAAATAGAAGGATATATCTTACCTAAAAACTAAACAAGATTTGATGATACACTCAACGACATTGAATTCCTTGTCTCTGAATTAATTTGTATACAAATTTTTCGCTAATTTGAAGTATTTAATTTTTTTAAATAATCTCCAAAGGGTTTTGGCATCTTGGGTTTTTTCGATTTTAGGCCAATTTCAGACTGTTTGCTCTAAAATTGTTTCTTGTATATATATAATAATCATGAAATATAAAAACGTCATCACCATATCGATCGTTTACTCATAATGATCCAGTTTCAAAATAAGAATATCTCAATAATACTGCATTATAATTGGTAATAAATACTTGTTCTGTCTTCAAATAAATAAATAAATAAAACTCTTACAATTCCAGTAAATCTCTATTTCCTCGCTGACTAGATCTCTATCCGTTTACGAAGGAAGATTTCGTGTGTCGTAGGTGTATGTTAGGCCGTTATCCTGAGAAGTGTATCACTATATAACATCCTCAACACTGCCAGAACTTTGTCGGTGAAGACAAAAATGTATTATCGGGATACAAGTCACATGAAACTGCTGAAAGAACGACTGGGACAAACTTTCAGAGTTTCTTATTTTATTTTACTGGTGTAAGTGTATATAAGTTACGGTTTTCAGCCGGTTTGAAATTGGAAAGTCTTTACAAGGGATGCTACTAAGATGCAATGTGAAAAGTTTTCTGTATTTTTCAAGGATTTGGCCTTGGAAGGATAATATAATATCTATAAAAAAGCTTACGTTACGCGTTGGAAGGATTCATACATTTTTTAGATTTTATTTTGTTACTCTGCACAACAGGAACTTAATCTTAAATACAGCGGCTTATAGTTGAATCTCAATCGCACAGATACAGTTAAATTTATTAAAGTCAGTGGGATGAGTAGAACCTCTTTATTGTTAATTAATAAAAGGTAATTTTACTTCGGTTTTATCTACTAGACTTTTAATAACAACAAAGACAAAATTAATTTTAATCCAACACTTGGTGAAACTAGGTTTAATAAAAAGTATAAAATAAACACTTGGCTCAGTTTCACAAAATTCAGCCTCCAAGTCACCTTATGAGGGCATCGTCAGAGGCTGGCCAACACCAGCTTCTTCACGTGAACTTTGTTCTAGGTGAAGAAGTGAGTTATACCATACTGATGAGCTCTAATAAGAGCGAAACGCGTCTATGGTTACTAACTGTGCTTGCCAGCCTCTGACGATGCCCTCATAAGGTGACTTGGAGGCTGAATTTTTTTAAACTGAGCCAAGTGTTTATTTTATACTTTTTACTAGACTTTTATTTATTTGAGGAGAGTCGTGAGCCATTTTCTCACAACTTTGATAGTTATCATCATCTGTGACACTACAGCCCGACTAGGGTCTACCGGACACACCGAGCCACAGTTTTTACACTGCCGTACTGCCGGTTTTCGTAGTCGAATGCTACATTATTTTTAAGACGTATAAGTGACTAGCTTATAGCGCCCGAGTGTGATAAATACATGTAACTGTATTTTATATTTTACGACAAATCACACATTGTCGACAGACGGATTCGAACTGACGAACCTTGGTTCGGGTGACATCACAATATGTTAAGAGATGTGCCTTAACACGCTCGGCCACCGCGCCTCTAAAAAACTTTGATAGTTGCGTGGTAAATATATTGACTAGTAGCACAAGCTCAGTTTTTAGGTATTCTAAGAGCATGGTTTTAACATGTTAGAGATAGCTAAAACACCCAAATACACTGCTCTTAAAACAGGCAAAAACAGACCTTGTGCTACCAGACACTGTTTCAAAAATGTAAGTATTTAGGTGCCACCTTCAGATCCACATTTCACCTTAAATTTTCACATTATATAATTATGTCAATTCATCGTTGTAGGAACAAAATTAAATACAAAATAAAATATATGTAAATATGAAATATGTTTATTTTGTTAATTGCAAATAATGTGCACACAAATATTATTATACGTATCGATTTTATTTAATTGTACGAACATACAATTATTATATATTATAAAATAGTCTGTGTTAATTAATACAAATTAATTAATATATGCACAGCAAATCCATTATCACGCTAATAGATAATTTTAATAAACAGATTTGGTAATTTATAACAACTTCATTTAGCATGTTACATAACATCTATTTTCTGTTAGGAACCAACTTTAACAACATTTTGGTTCTACTAACAACATTTGCACAACATATTTTGAAAGTATCAATAATCTTCTTTTTATCTTTATTCATATTTTGTTGCATTATTTCGGAACATTCTTCTAAATTATTCTTCATTATTTCTAGTGATTTTTCACTGTCTTTCAATCCATTTTCTGCTTCATTCTTCCGAAGATACAAATTAATAACTGGCCCATTAGACAAGTACAATTTTTCGAAGAAACAATTTTGTGTTTCTTTATTTTTATTCATATTACAATTTTTTTGTAGTATATTTAATTCATCTTGAGTTAAACTCAATTTATTATAAAGATCTTCAAATAAGACTTGTTGAAGATCCGATTTCTTCAGAGCTACTCCTACACAAGTTCTTATCCCTCCTAAGGCGTTTTGAAGCATGATATTTGTTTCTTCATTTTGCATGCTTGAGCAATGTTTGACTAAAAATTCAACATCTGTAAAATGAGTTTCTTCTATGATGATCTTTTCTTCTTCTAAGATATCACGTTGAGAATCTTCTCGCTGGCGTTTTGCTGCTTCTTCAATTTTTCGGATTTGTAGTGAAGCATTTTGCAATATTAATTCACTTTTTATTTGGAATGTTTTTTGAATTATTGTGATTTTTTCTTCAAATACATTTAAACCAGGATTTGCTTCAAATAGAAGTTTTTCTGTAATGATTTCTTCTAATTCTATTGTTGAATTTTCTGCCTATTGTAATATTTAAAATTTATTTAATATTATTTATTAATTTTAAGTTTAATTAGTATACATACCTTTGATACAGAGAACAAGACAAGACAATATACAAAAACAAACTTCATGGCGAAACTTTTTTATTATAACTAAATTAATGATCGAATTTTTATTCTTTATATAGCTGCTAAAATTATCACACGCTTCTGAAAATCTAATTAAGAATAATTATTAAATGATTTCTTATAAATCTCCGTTCATTGACATTTTATCTATTTATAATTTATTAAATATTGAAATATTTGAATGAATGTTCTAAATACTATCTGTTATTTGTACCATATTTCCCAAATAAAAATTGATAAATAAGCTGCATTCACAGCTATCCAATTTGTAATTACGATTATCAATTAGTGGAGGCGTCTAAAATCTTGTAGTTAATAGCACCAGAAGTCAATTAATGAAAAATCATATGTTAATAACTTGCAAAAGGAACATAAACAAAAACAAATCGACTAAATATAGCGTAATGCAGATCTAAATCTGTTTTTATAAACTATTTTTTCTACTCCCGTTTTAAAATGTCATTTAACGTACTTATTTCCATGGCGCTAAACAAGATCTTAATTGTCCCGCGTAATGGCCGCGCGGGTTGGGGCCTGACTCACGACCATAAGGTCGTAGGTTCGGGTCTCGCCCGTGACGGCCTTTTCAAAAGGACATATATCGGCATATGACCGTAATAGTTGGTCCGATATTAAAAAAAAACATCACATGTTGAAAAGTCGGCTTCGAACGTTTGAGATATTTATTTATTTATTTAATTATGTTACGCTGTACAACAGGATCTTAATCCCAATTACAGTACAGGGTCCGCACTCACCGAGTCGCAGTGTGATAGTTTTATTTAATTTTTAGCTAGAGTGAGATTCGAACTCGGGATCTCCGGATTCGAATTCCATATCGCTATCCACACCACCGTACTGACGGACATATTAAGCACGGATCGAAGTTAACTTCAGGCATCTGTTATTATAACAACCTTACTTTTTAAATAATTCGTAAAACTTAAAATGATTTTGTTGTCTTAATTTGCGATCGTAGAAAAATTATAGTAAAAATAAATAAAATAAATATATCATCACGCCTTTTACCCATTACTGGGTGTGGCGCTCTACCGAAGCAGATCTCGGTAAGTGATATATTTTTTCGCGTACGGTTACCAGCCTTCAAATCACGGCCCCCAAAAATATTAGTGGAGGGGGAGCCACAGGGGTAGATTTAAATTGGTGAAAATTGTTTGTCGGCTGTGGGGATCGAACCAGGGTTCTCAAGATCCACAGGTCGAGTCAATACCACTGAGCCACCTACCCCAAATTATAGTATGTAAATCATTTTATAAACTCTTAAAATACTCGTTTTTTATAAACTCGTAACTTGTTACATAATATACTCTTAATTATGATATCCAAATTTTCTAAATGCTGTAGTTTTATAAAATTGTAGTTGACATTTAAATTGTCACATTCAAAAAATCGACAATAATGTAATGTACAATAAGAGTGGATTGATGCCAATATCGCACAAGAACGAATTTGTGATCACGACCGCGCAGTGGGAAAATTCTTCTAATTTCTTTTGAAATAAGGTAGACCCGGATTTCACTATAATTAAATTATTAATTATCAGTAAAACAATTAGTTTAATATTCGTAGTTACCCATTCATTAATAAAGTATTTACTTTGCTTAAAACATCAGCAGCAATTACCACTTAGCAAAGTTGATATTTGATGGCTCAGCGATAGGTTTTGTTTCGATAACGAATCGATTGAGCAATTGCCGGCCAATCAGGGTCACCACACAAGCCCTTCAGTCTTCAGCCCTGCAGGATTTAGCCCCAGGGCTCTGGGCTTTACAGGCGTAGTCTCGTAGTCAAAACATGTTACATCAGTTTCAAATAACATTTCCATGTTGTTGTCAATGTTTTCATTGTGAATTTTGCACGAAATGTACGGATGTAAAACATGGATAATAATGTATTCAAATAGGCAGTGGATATCCATGCCAAAGATCGCGTGTACTAACATCAACAAATCATTATTTATGTTAAGTCCAGTAAATAAAGTTTCCACCTTCTATGGAAATCACACTTTATAGGTATTTATGTACATAAATAATTATAGCGCGTAGTTCTGTAAAATTTTACAAGGTTCATAAAAAAACTAATATGAACTAATTAATAGCTATTTATGAAACTAGTAAGGAAATGAAGGTTATTACCTTACGCATGTGAAATTTGCAGAACGAGGCGCAGCCCAGTTATGTAAACACATAAGTAACGTAATAACCTATTTCCTTACTAGTTCCATACAATATTTTTTCTACTTCCGTTCTAATAAATACGAAGGAGCGTTTTTGAAATTATAAAATTTTGACATATTAATGACAGTTTTGAATTCAAAAAATAAAAGAATAACACATCAAAATTCGTCTATCAAGATATCTGTTGCTATGTTACTTCATTATTTCACTAGTTTAATAATGCAGTTCATTGCCTAACTCAAATAAATGAAATAAAACGTCTATTTCCTAACGGAAGTAGAAAAAAGTTATTACTTGCAGCATCTACAATATTTTCAACATTTTCTTGAACTGCAAGAAAATAGCTTTCGAAGTCTTCGTCGAACATTAAATCCAGTATTTAAAATTATTTCTAGAATTCACGAAACTGTTAACACTAACAGTAGTTGTTTTTTTTTATCACAACACCCTAATATCGTCTAACTATAAATTGTCCTACCGCCAACAACCTTTGACTGCAAAATGTAATGTATCTTTTTATAAAACTAATAAAAATTAATTCAAAGAACTCTGTGATGGTAGAAATAAATTTTGTACGCGACGCACTTGCAATTCATCTTTACTAGATTCACTGGATTATAGAGGCTTACTCATTCGTCGGTCGCTCCACAAACTTTCCAGCTCGCCCGTAAAAATAACTTAAATAACTATATAATATAGTATACTATTTTCATTTTAAACTTTAAGGATCGGCATGAAACGATTAAACGTCCCTGTCCCATATAACTACAATGAAATCTATTAGTGCGACTATCACAAATCGCTTAACAATGGTCACAACAGGTAATTTTTTAAGAGTCATATTCAGCCTAAAATTATTCTTGTTTTTTCCTATGATTCACCATTTAAAAATACCGGCGAATGGGGCTGTACAACCCTGTGCGAACCTAGTGAAACCATTTATAACGGGTCATATTTTGTGTTCCTTTGTAAACGTAATTGCGGTGCATTTAATCGTTTTATGCCGATCCCTCCAGTTTAAAATGAAAATACTAGTACTATTATTTCCGGTCTGAAATCACTACTGTAAGGTCCATGTCATTGAAAATTAGATGTGTGTCGTTGCAACCGAAATCCGTTGTCAATACCTATGATATACGAGTCTTGAAATCGATGCTTTATTTATACCAAAGGAATTCGGTTGGCGCCATATTTTGTACAAGAGTGCCGTGGCGCAGAGGTTAGCGCACTGCCCGGCATGCAAGGGTCCCTGATTCAAATCCAGGCATCACCTCAATTTTCTTCTCATAATTATAACTTTTAATTCATGGATTTATCATCAACAGTTATCTGTTTGTTGCAGGCTCTATATGCCTTTTCCAACTTCTTCTACTCATAGCTTGCCTTTTCATTTAACATAACTTGTTCCTTCTTTCAGGTCGACTAACATTTTCCTTCTCTTCCTACCTCTTTCATCTTGTTCTTGTACTATCTCTTCTATTACTTCCTTTTTTTTAAATATCCCTTCGCCACATATACCCAACCACATTCTCTTCCTTTTCAAAATATTCTCAAACAGTGTTATTTTTTCTCCTACTCCATCCAACACTTGTTCGTTTGTAACTAAATAATCCAGGTTTCGAGTCTATTAGCCAGGAAATGTATACCATTAAAATGCCACAATACCTGACATTTAATCACACACTCTGTACTGTAATTGGGATTAAGTTTCTGTTGCACAGAACAACAAGTGAAATAAAATACTTATTTGTAAGCTCAGTAAATTCTAATAAAAAATCACTTGTTCCTTCCAACGTACAGTTGCATCAGTTTTTCGTCTCAGTTGTGTGTAAGTAGGGGCATTCCACTTATTGGAAAGTTAGTTCCGGTGAGCTTCAGTTAACACTTAGAGCTTCGCAAGTGCAAAGTGAGTCTAGCTCCCACGGACTTCCCACTTAAAACTTGCGCTGTGGAAAGCAACCGCGCGACATCTAGCAGCAGTGTGGGTTTTAATCCATAAAACGACCGCTCACTTCAATACTCCATTGGAGAGTTAGTTAGATTAAATCTTGCAGTCTTCTAATCTATATTTATTTATTTTGCTGGGGCAGACGATATTTTGAGAACAAATACATTTCACAATATTTTTTTCTACGAACACATCAATGGTCAATTGCATCAACAAAACTTACAGTTTAAACTTATTTTCAAGAAATAAATGCAAATCAAATGTTAGACAGTAATGTCAATTATTTCATATGACATACAATTTCGGTTTGATTTTATTTATTTGAACCAAGTTTAAAATTTAAGTTTTGTTTATGCAACTGGCCATAAGATCTGGTGATACTTGTCGCTGCTAAGAGAATACAGTACATCGTACACTCATTTTCATATCTTACTCTAGTTAATCATCATCATCATCTGTGGCGCTACAGCCCAAATCGGGCTTGGGCCTACCGGGCACACCGAGCCGCAGTTTTTACACTGCCGTACTGCCGGTTTTCGTAGTCAAATGCTACATTATTTAAGACGTATAAGTGACTAGTTTATAGCGCCCGAGTGTGATAAATACATGTAACTGTATTTTATATTTTACGACAAATCACACATTGTCGACATGCGGATTCGAACTGACGAACCTTGGTTCGGGTGACGTCACAGTATGTTAAAAGATGTGCCTTAACACGCTTGGCCACCGCGCCTGCTACTCTAGTTAATAGCATACCAATACTAGTGAGAGAAGGGTTTAATCCGGAGATCTCGAGTTCGAATCGCACTTAAGCTAAAAATTATATAAACTATCACACTGCAGCTCGGTGAGTGCGGACCCTGTACTGTAATTGGGATTAAATTCCTGTTGTACAGCGTAACATAAATAAATAAAGAAATAAATAAATAATTGCAAAACTAGTACAAAAGTTGGAGCAATAGCGATCGCGAGTGTTCCAATAGTATGAGTTTTGTAATGGCCCTTTTCCACTATTTTTTAGGTTGCGAAATGTTACTTTTGCATTCGAGAATGCAAAAGCATTTCGCAATCGAGTATCAAACAACGTTTTTTCGAAAAATATGTCCCAAAATTAGTAATAATGTAATGAGAAAATTTTGACGTTTAGAATTAATTAATGTGACATCTAATGTCTCCATGACAACTGCTATCAAATCTGGTATTCTCTGACCAGCAATTGACAGCTAGTTGGCAATAGAAACCAAACAAACGTTCTAATTTTTTTCTGCGATTTATTGGGATTCGCATTGCATTTCGCATTGCATTTCTCAAGAAACTATTCCAGTACACCAGTTAGCTTCCTCAAGCGGGATAAATATGAATAATTGCTCAATTGGAACATTAAATATAAATTTTGTTAAAGAATAGAAGTATTGTTTCTAAGCAAAAGAATAAAGTGACAAATTTTATTAAATTGTGAGCCTTTCTTCTACCAAAAAATTGCAGGATGCAAAAATTTTTTGCATCCTGCATGCAAAAGTCTTTTGCGTTCCGTAGACAAAAAACACTCATTTCGCGTGTTGATAGTTGTCATGTAAATTTTAACAGTTTTCGAAAAAATATATTTACTATCACACTGCGTGTCGGTGAGTCCAGGTCCTGTACTATAATTGAGATTAAATTTCTGTTGTACACAGTAGCATAAATAAATAAATATGACAATACAATAAACTTCCACAGTCATTAATAGATAGAAGGCGTTATAACGTATTTTATTTTATTTAAAATATGTATAAATAATTAGATTATGATTAATTTATCTTTGTGGTACGAGTTGTTAAGCAAAGTTATCTCTGTTTTCTTCGCCAGCGCGGAATGCAATGTAAAACTGATTTCTTTGGAATGTTTTACAAATTTCGCGTGTCTTTGATAACTAATTATCCAGGAATTCGCTTTGGAACCGACCAAGCAACCCTTTGAAGAAGTTTCAGTAAAAATGAGTTCGGCTTAGCTTCATCCCCAATACACAAACTCTACAGCCAACCACCCTCAAACAAGACTCTGAATATTTTATCATTTTTAAAAGTTTCATTTTGTATTGAACATCTGAGTACTTTTTGTTATGTTTCTCCGGATATATGTTATTGATGTCTTGGAGAAATTTACTTTTGCATATTTGGATTTCGCTATAAATTATTTTTAGAAAATGTATTCAAATTAAAAATAATGAGAAGAAAATTAATTAACCACGAAATTTATTTAGAACATTTTTCTCTAAAATAATTCAGAAACGTTTGAATAATTAATTAGTTGCCAATTATCTTAAATTCAGGTATGAATTATGCAACTACATAATTTAATTAATACTTATTATTAATGATAATAAAATTTGAGTGAGGTAATTAAATTTGTCTGTTTGTTACTTGCAGCATGGTTGCGCGGCAGAGTCAATCGGTGGTGGTCGGTGGTGCAGGTGTCCACGTCACCCTGGCCGAGCTGGTGGCGACGCGGCCAGCGGGTGTCACGGAGCCGGAGACCTGGGCGCTATTATGTCAAGCTGTGCAAGCCCTACAAGATCTCTTCCTCTCTGGTGAGTACACATCATCTTCATAGCCATTACTACCTCTGGAACACTTCAATGAGCTAAGTAGTAAATTGTGTAATACAACAATAAACCTATTTTGCTTAATTGCATCCAATTTTGAATGACAAAGCAATTTGCAACGATTGCAACTCTCATTAATGGCACATGAACACGAATTTGAACTTTAGTGTTTGTAACCAATTTTGCTAAGTAAATCAATAAAAAATATTCGAATACAGTGGATAAATGAGTATCTAAAGAGTTTATAAAACGAAGCACATACTTTATACGATCGCCAATTAAGACAATAATTTTTTTAAAGTTAAGCTAAAAGGAATAAAACCCTATACCAAATGGTATATATATATATACATATATATATATATATATATATATATATATATATATATATATATATACCGGGTGTCTACCTTTTTTCCGAACATAGGAAATTAAATGCTAAAATTTTGATTTAGCGATATCTCTTTACCTATTAATTTTAGAACAAAAGTATACTGAAGAAAAATGTTCAGAATGAAAAACTGCATTCACAGAGTATAAGTTTGTCATTCAATTGTTTCTTATATTATCAGATTGCCATGAGAAATAAAACAAATTAGATAATTTAATAATAACAAACTTATACTCTATGGATGCAGTTTTTCATTTTGAACATTTTGTACAATTTTGTTCTAAAAGTAATAGGTAAAGAGATATCGCTAAATCAAAAATTTTATATTGAATTTCCTATGTTCGGAAAAAAAGTAGACACCCGGTGTATATATATATATATATATATATATATATATATATATATATATATATATATATATATATATATTAGGTGTAAAGTTTTATTCCCTTTAAGTATTATTAAATATTTTATTAATGTAAGCTAACTTCACTCCGTGCTAAATATCTCAAGCCGTGACTAAAACCTTTGAAGCCACGGCTTCTCAACAAGTAATTAAGATGTTATTTAGCACCATGAAACCAGTACGTTAAATGGAATGTTAATAACGGAGATGGAAAAAAAATTATTGCTACATTTTTATCACAAATTTTTGTTATTGAGCTTTATACTAACTATACATTCCCAGTTCCCAAATGTGTCAAGTTCTTTTGAAACTACCTTACAACATGACACATACATCGCTGTCTAATAACAAAACCAATTTTCCCAAGGTTATGATATCCACCCCCGCGATGAATTAGAACAATATCCCTTACCACCACCAGCGACAAACCGTCCTGATGTTCATTTACATCGAAATGAAACACTCCTAGCTTGGCAATCCTCTCGGCAACGTGCCGGCACGTGACGCGTGTGCGTGGACACTCATCTCACACTCACGCACACAGCTGTTTGTCGGCTGCAGTGGTTCAGAATGTTCACAGTATTTCACAGTTCGATGTGTTTCGTTGTAAGGGAAAACTGAGGCATTGGCAGCTGCGTCCATGGAAGCAAGAGCAGCAACTCTTACAGTAAACAACTACTGTTAACACTAGTTACATAAATAACTATTATCATTTGTATATACGTATATACATTAAATTTATTGTATCCTAATTGACTTAGGCAGAGTGCCACATCCAGTAATGGGTAAACAGGCGTGATGATATATTTATTTATTTATTTTAATTGACTTTAAATTTAAACAAATTTTTAGCGATTTAATTTTTTGAATTTTTGTTTTATTTTAGGCCAATTTTAAATTAATTGCTTTAAAATTCTTTCTCGTACGAATATTTAAACGAAAATTGACATACATATATAACTACAAACACAAAATTAATTGTCATCCATACACTTGGTGAAACTAGGTTTAATAAAATATAAACTAAACACTTGCCTAAGTCTCACAAAATTCAGCCTCCAAGTCACCTTACGATGCCCTCATAAGCAGGGTTCGAAGATATATATCGATCGATATATATCATGATATTTATTTTGATATATATCGTCATATTTTTGCAATGATATATCCATTATATAAAAATATCAAATACTTTTTGTGATATAGCCTCCGGAGAAGTGAAATTTTTCGTATTTTTCAGTTTTTCTACTTTTCCGAAGCTATATCTCGAAAACTAAATGTGATATGAAAACGCGCTCAACGGCATTAATTTTCTCGTGCTTCAGTTAACTTATAAACATAGTTTCAGCGATTTTTATTTTTTTTCAATTTTCCGCCAAAAAAATCGCAAAAAGCGGTTTTTTTACATTTTCTCGAAAACCAGAAGTCATATGCATTTGTAGATTGCACCACTGGATTCAGTGGGTCAAAATACATATGTATGTAAATTTTCGTTTTAATAATCCTACGATTAAGGATTTTTGGGAAAATTGAATTAAAATCTGAAAAAACCAAAGGGGTACCCCTTAGGAAATAATTAAAAATATTAAATTGCATAAAATTGTATGAAAATTTGCTTATAAGTCAATTCGGACACGGGGAATTCAACGCCGCTGAGCGCATTTCCATATCTTGTTTAGTTTTTGAGATATAGCCTCCGGAAAAGTGAAATTTATCGAATTTTTCAGTTTTTCTACTTTTCCGAGGCTATATCTCGAAAACTAAATGTGATATGAAAACGCGCTCAACGGCATTAATTTTCTCGTGCTTCAGTTAACTTATAAACATAATTTCAGCGATTTTTATTTTTTTTCAATTTTCCGCCAAAAAAATCACAAAAAGCGGTTTTTTAACATTTTCTCGAAAACCAGAAGTCATATGCATTTGAAGATTGCACCACTGGATTCAGTGGGTCAAAATACATATGTATGTAAATTTTCGTTTTAATAATCCTACGATTAAGGATTTTTGGGAAAATTGAATTAAAATCTGAAAAAACCAAAGGGGTACCCCTTAGGAAATAATTAAAAATATTAAATTGCATAAAATTGTATGAAAATTTGCTTATAAGTCAATTCGGACACGGGGAATTCAACGCCGCTGAGCGCATTTCAATATCTTGTTTAGTTTTTGAGATATAGCCTCCGGAAAAGTGAAATTTATCGAATTTTTCAGTTTTTCTACTTTTCCGAGGCTATATCTCGAAAACTAAATGTGATATGAAAACGCGCTCAACGGCATTAATTTTCTCGTGCTTCAGTTAACTTATAAACATAATTTCAGCGATTTTTATTTTTTTTCAATTTTCCGCCAAAAAAATCACAAAAAGCGGTTTTTTAACATTTTCTCAAAAACCAGAAGTCATATGCATTTGAAGATTGCACCACTGGATTCAGTGGGTCAAAATACATATGTATGTAAATTTTCGTTTTAATAATCCTACGATTAAGGATTTTTGGGAAAATTGAATTAAAATCTGAAAAAACCAAAGGGGTACCCCTTAGGAAATAATTAAAAATATTAAATTGCATAAAATTGTATGAAAATTTGCTTATAAGTCAATTCGGACACGGGGAATTCAACGCCGTTGAGCGCATTTCCATATCTTGTTTAGTTTTTGAGATATAGCCTCCGGAGAAGTGAAATTTTTCGAATTTTTCAGTTTTTCTAAATGTGTACAAAAACTAAAATTAAAAAATAAATATCCAAAAAGTGATATTTATCTGATATATATCCTATATATCAGATATTTTGATATTTATTATAAATATCATGATATTTACGAACCCTGCTCGTAAGGTGACTTGGAGGCTGAATTTTGTGATACTTAGCCAAGTGTTTAGTTTATATTTTACATACATATATATTTTGACATGCTGACTCCAGTAATAAAGTGGCAGATATCTTCTAGTTTTTGAGATATAGTTCAAAAACTTTTATAAAAAAGATTTAGTCCAAATTTAGCACGTATATGTGGGAACCAATAGAATCACAAATTTGCTTAAAAATGAATCAACGAAATGAAAGATATTTCGATAATTTTCCACTAGTAAAATTAATTAGTTATAATTTTTCACTGTTATTAAATCTCCTTTGTTACTAATAAAATAATGCTATTTTCATAAATGTTAATTGAAAAAAATATATTGAAATGGTAAATTGTCGATGGGAAACTGCTTCTTCAAAAGAAATTTTTGCTTGATAAATTCGCACGAAAAACTCGTAAAATATGGTAATTGTCAGATAATATTTTGACATGAATTTAAGTTTGTTGTTACGGAAATGGAAATGTAGCGAGTACTTTTAATTAATATAATTTGAAAAAAATCTACGCTTCCGGAGTATATGATTTAATATAAAAAGAAATTAATTACAAATGGTAGGTACAAACACAATTAAATTAACATAATATTTTGTATAAGAATATAAAAAACGAGACTCTTACGAGATCTCGTGCGAGTTTCTCGCTCTCGCAGTCTTTATTTCAATGTTATCTCGAATTTTTTTAATCTATTTTTGTATTGGAGGAGTAATACTTCCCTTATTCCAAAGTTAACGCCTCGCCACTTGAATGACTTGGGGGTAAATGAGATTCTGATAAATTGCTTAATATGAAGGGTTGGTGATGTTGATGAGTTATTTGACGATGATGAAGAGTTGTAATTTAATAAAATATAATAGATACAGGCTGGCCAACTCTCAGACATTTACATTTAATTCCGTTTCCCTCAATCCAGGATTTTTAAAATAACCAGATAAAAACATATCAATTTCACGATCGAATTCCAGGTAGTTTTCTAGATTATATAGGTTCAAAATGGCGGTTAGATTTATGGTTGTACAAAATGTTGTAGAAAATAGAAATCTCGAATTCAGCATCGATTACAGAAAATGCAAAATCAAGTATTTTCTTTCCCTTCGTAAGAAAAATTCATAGGAAAACGAAAGACGTCGCTGTTAGATATCTTTAACGATAACGACATCAGTTTTGCATGCTAGCAATATTCTGATAACAGAAACAGATAAAAGAAAGAAAATATCTAAACTATATTTTCTTCTATTCGGTTTTGTTCGAGCCAGACTTTACCTACGTACAATAATAGTAATAGTCTCACAATAATGACTTTATAATGTTTCTTTTCATTTACTACACGACTAACTGAACTGAACTGAAGTGAACTAGTTCCATGTTCCATGCTCTGTGCTACAAGTGAATGTAATGAAAATGGCTGTGCTTTTTAATTAATTCCATTTCACAGTACATGCAGAGACCGTTTTAATGTTTTTGTTTCGTCTGCGAATTGCGCTATTTATTGTTAATAGTTTCTACTGTTTTGAAGCTGTTATTGTCTGAGGAATAATTAACTGATTTAAATGGGATCTCAAAACGATTTTCTTAAGACGTTAATACTTGTTCATATTTGATACTTGTAAAGATGTATTTCCTTAGTTTGTTCGATGAATGTAGCTATTATTTATTTATTTATTTGTTAGTCTGCAACACAGGATCTTAACATACATACATATATAACATCATGCTATATCCCATTAAATGGGGTAGCACGAACCCGTCAACATTCTCATCCTGACACACGAAACTCGTTTCGACCACATTAACACTTCCTCCATACGAACTCTTTCTTTCCTCACAACCAAAATCCATCATCCCGCAACAAACATCCATCCATTCGCTCCTGTACACCTGTTTCGTAAATCTTCACTTACGCCCACTTCTCTAACAACGAATCTATAAGAAATGAAGGCATCATCGCCTGCGCTTGTTTAAACATACATTTAACAAAATTGCAGTTAGACACTGTATAGTAAAGACTGAAAATGAAAAAAAAAGATGAGGATGGAAGGGAGTATCTATCTGCGCTTGTTTTTGAAACTGAATTCCACACAATTTCAGTTGGACACTCTATAGTAGACAGGAACTTAATCCCAATTATATTACAGAGGACCTATAACGTATAGTGGAATCTAAACCACTTATACACCATCTTTTTATATAAGTTCAAGCAAGCAAGATTTGAATCCAGGACCTCTTGCTTATTAATTAATAAATGCTTTATTCAATAGTCTACGTTTGTTTGCCTGAACTAACAACAGACAGTTGTGTCTAGATGGTTAGCACTGCCGCTTTACATGCGAGTGTAATAAACTAGTCAAATATTGGGGTCTCAAGATTATCAAGTCCATTACTGTATGTCACGTTCACAAAATTTAAAATTAATGCCCATAATTATAAAACTATTTAGCGAATCATTACCTAAATGATATCTTAAATGACAGTTCCTTAATTACTTAGATCGATAATGTAATGAAGTATTAAAAAGTTATCTAATAAATCACTCAGACGCAATTGTATTTTTAATATAAGTTGAGGTCAGTAAAATTGTTTACATTTCCTATATTCTGAGCTCCCTATCGCATTAAATTAAATTGAATTCTGCTCGGAGTAATTGTAAGAAAACATAAATCACCTCATTGAGCAGAACACAGCGCAAAATACTTGAAATATATCTGCGCCCACGAAAAAGTCGATAATTAAAAAATAAAATAACAATAAACCCCAGCAAGAAGAAATAAAAAATCAAGGCGAACCCTGTAAACGTCAAAAACGCTTGGCGCAGTTTTTCACGATTCCTTTCTCCGTCTCTGTCTATCACGAAGAAATGAGCAAATTGTTGTGACCGTGCTACCTTCTCTGAAATACGAAAATGCTGGCGGCATTTATAGTGAGAAATATTTCACACGCGATAAAAATATAATATCACAGGGACGGTACGGAACCCACAAATGGGAGGGTGTGACATTGCGTGGTTGCCCTGGAATACTCGCGATATAAATATCTGTCGTGATGTTTAATTTTTCATTTTGCTTTCTGTGTAGGCGGCTAACAAATACGAATGAGGTCGATTTAAATAAGGCTATTGTTAAGTGTTTTTTCTTGTTTATTTCATACGAGGTTAATTTGATAAAACTGAAGGACTCAGATTTATCTGGCAATAGTTTAGGGTGTAAGACGCACGTAACTTATTTGTCATTTACTTGGTTAATTTTTACTTCCTTGTACGAAGTAAAGGAAGTATTGTAATCGCGAAAATTTTCGGTTCTCAGATTTCAGCGGAAATACACATTTTGGCCCTCCCTGAGTCCATTTTGACTAATTACGTCGTGACGTCTGTACGTATGTGCGTACGTACGTATGTATCTCGCATAACTCAAAAACGGTAAGCCGTAGAAAATTGAAATTTTCTATTTAGGACTGTTATAACATCTAGTTGTGCACCTCCCTTTTTGGTCATTATATAACTTTTGGAAGTGATACTTTACATATTTCAAATTTAGTATATAAAACTACTATATCAATGGAAATAACATAATAGGTTTTGGTTAAAATAGTCTAAACGGAAGTGATATATTACATGAAGCTGCTAACAGCTTTTCTTAAAAAAAAATGGTATTATTTTGATTTTAGAACTATAAGCTACTGTAATTGAGATTAAGTTCATGTTGTATAGAGTAATAAATAAATTTTGAAAATAATAATTACGAAACTATTATCTGCTATACAAAAATTTAAGATGATCTTGCTGAATAAAATTCTTAACATCCTTCCTGAAAATATAACTTTTCGAAATATTTCTGCACCGAAAAAACATTCAAGAATCCATTCTAGTGACGTTTTGCTGTGTAGTGTTTTCAATTCGAGGCAACAAGAGTTTTTATCCTTTTCATACATGTCACAAAGAATTTGACAAGATTTTTTTTCTTTTTTACAAAAAGAACTAAAGCGCTATGATACGTCAGAATGTGACTTTTATTCTGTATGTGACGACTTTTATTCCTGTTTAATGCGCGACGATTTTCAGGAAATGGAGGATAATTAAAGCACCCCAAACATTGTAAAAGGGTTTTTACATTCTTTTACGCCACCTGCAATTACAGCTGGAACATGCTTCCTACATTATTTTATTAATTAACTACACTTTTTGAAGTTTAAGGGCAGTACAAAAATACGTGACATCTCGCTATATTACTTCAAATGGAATAGCACTAACTTTTAAAACATTCGCTAAACATTTATTCATTAGATTTATCTTGCAATTAATAAAGATTTCTATCCTATTGGGTAGGTGGTTCAATAATATCGTGTGGATTTGAGAAGTCAGGTTCGATTCCCACAGCCGACAAACAATTTTCACCACATTACCCCTGTGGCTTTCCCTCCACTAACATCTTTCACGCACATAAAGATACTACTTTCCGAGATCTGCTACGGCAGAGTGCTACACCCAGTAATGAGTAAAAGGCGTGATGATATATTTATATTATATTTAATATTACGAACTTATAAGATATACACCCATACCTCGCTTTACGGTCTAGATACGTATAAGGAATTCAATTATTCTAATACAAATTCATACAAATTCAATGGAGAAAAAAGTTTTTTTCCCGTTATAGTGAAACATTTTAGGCCGTAAATCGAAAACGTGCCTTAATTTAAAAAGGCCGTTATAGCGAAATGCCGTATAAAGAGCGGCCGTATAGCGAGGTATGAGTGCAACCCACTTGCATAATTCCAGTCATACAAATCTGATATATACCGGGTGGTGCTCGGTGAGTGCGAACATAGGAATTTAACATGGGATATTAGTTTTATGCAATTTCCTGCTCTCCTGTACATTTTACGGAAAAAACTGTAGAGGGAAGATTTGTTCAGAATTAAAAGTTACCCATGAAACTGTTTTTTACATGTTTTATTAAGTTTTTGGTTTAGCCGTAACATTAAAAATAAATTTCGAAATTTCTGTTACTTTGTAGCAATAGCCATGACTTTTCTTTTATTTTTATGACAAATGCGTTAAATGTCAATTTTTGATGTTTATTAAAGTTAATCTTATAATTTAAATTAAATCAAAAAAATCACATTTTTTATTCTTTGCACAAAGTTTTATTTTCATATTTAATAATAAATCAGTTTCAAGTTTATCAACAATTTCAATTTTTTTTTTAAATTTTAAATTACAATAATTTAATGTGAAATAATAAGTAATAATTGTAACAACATTATTTAATATACCTACATAAAAAAATAAAGAAATTACAATAAATGTTCAAACAAGCCACCATTTTCAGCAAGACAATAACCAAGTCTATTGTAAAACGAAGTTCTAACATTGGCTAATTGCCTGTCAGTAATATTATCACATTCTTCGAATATAGCTTGTCTTAGTAAATCTAAATTTTCGTAGTGTTTAGAGTAAATTTTACTTTTAAGATGCCCCCACAAAAAAAAATCGCAAGGAGCTAGGTCCGGAGATCTTGCAGGCCAATTTATTCCACCACCACGACCAATCCACCGATTAGGAAAAACCAAATCTAAATATTCCCGCACATTTATTCCATAATGAGCCGGGCACCCATCCTGCTGGAACCAAATATCCTCATCTACTGCAGCTGCCTCATCCAATGCAGGACCTATATGATTTTGCAGAAGTTCTAAATACATATCAGAATTTAAATTTCCCATAATTTCAAATGGTATAATCCTGTTCTTAAAAATTCCAACCCAAATATTAATTTTCTCAGGATATTGGGTACCTGTACACACAGTTAAATGATGATTTTCTGTGGTCCACATACGAGTATTCTGAACATTTGGTTCATTATTTAAAGTAAATGTACATTCATCTGTAAAACAAATCGACGAAATAAAGTGCTGGTCCCGATTTGCCTTTTCTTGCATAATTTCACAAAATGTACTTCTAGTTTCAAAATCAGCCAAAAGAAGTTCTTGATGTGTTTGAAATTTGTAAGATTTATATCCATGTGTTTTTAAAATTCTCAGAACTGTTGAATGATGCAAACCACATTCAGAAGCAATATGTCTTATGCTGTACCTTGAATTTTGAGATATCATAGCCAATACCAATTCTTCATTCACTTCGTTAAGACGTATTCTGTTATTATTATTATTGCCTTCATTACCATCGGTCACAGCTACACTAGCTGTACTCTCAAATTTTGTAACCAGTTTTGAAATTGTTGATACACTTGGAATTGGTTTATCTTCATATTTAATTGAAAATAAATCCCGCACCCTCCTATAACTATTTCCTCCATAATAATTTTTAATAATGAAGACACGTTCTTCGTTTGAATAAACATTCATTTTATAGCTTACACAAAGATTTAATTTAAATTATAAGATTAACTTTAATAAACATAAAAAATTGACATTTCACGCATTTGTCATAAAAATAAAAGAAAAGTCATGGCTATTGCTACAAAGTAACAGAAATTTCGAAATTTATTTTTAATGTTACGGCTAAACCAAAAACTTAATAAAACATGTAAAAACAGTTTCATGGGTAACTTTTAATTCTGAACAAATCTTCCCTCTACAGTTTTTTCCGTAAAATGTACAGGAGAGCAGGAAATTGCATAAAACTAATATCCCATGTTAAATTCCTATGTTCGCACTCACCGAGCACCACCCGGTATATATATATATATATATATATATATATATATATATATATATATGGGGTAGGTAGCTCAGTGGTATCGAGTCGGCCTGTGGATCTTGAGAACCCTGGTTCGATCCCCACAGCCGACAAACAATTTTCACCAATTTAAAAAAATCTATCCCTGTGGCTCCCCCTCCACTAACATCTTTGGGGGCCGTGATTTGACGGCTGGTAACCGCATTTCACGCGAAAAAATATATCACTTACCGAGGTCTGTTTAGGCAGAGTGCCACACCCAGTGATGGGTAAAAGGCGTGATGATGATATGTAATACAAATTCAATGGGAAAAAAGTTTTTTTTGCCGTTATAGCGAAACATTTTAGGCCGTAAATCAAAAACGTGCCTTAATTTTAAAAGGCCGTTATAGCGAAATGTCGTATAAAGAGCGGCCGTATAGCGAGGTATGGGTGTAATCCACTTGCATAATTCCAGTCATACAAATCTGATTTTTTTCCACCTTCAGTCATTTCCATCCATGAATTCCTAGGTCGTCCACGCAATCTCTCAGCAACTAAACTACCCCTAGTAAATCCATAAGAACCACATCCTTTTTCGGTTTATATGCGAGAGTCGTATAACATACGGTCCATTTCATTCTCCCGTATTTTTATATTTTATTTACTACGTTTTGTGTCCAACCGCATTATAAAAGAAACGTGACGACGTCGATTGAATCGTCCCGACGATAAACCTTTTCTTTTTTGTAATAAAACATTTTGTGGAAGTTAATAAAATTTGAGTAAGATATTCAACCCTCAATCAACCGATTGAAACTTTATAACGTCATCAAGCGTTGCGGACAGCTTTCTCTATCATCTGTTCCGTTTATATCTGCTCGACTCCAAGCTCACGGTTAGTTCGTTGACCCCGCACCTTCATTATTTACAAATGGGAATTTCTGTCCCTTTTCATCCGGTTTTTAAATTATTCCATTAGCACTTCTTCAAATTCAAACATTATTACTTATAAAATTATCCTCTGTTTTACTTATTAATTCTGTTATATTATTTGTTTATTTGCTACTTTGTCCAACAAAAAATTCATCACAAATAGTGGGTCCTTCTCTTTCTTAACTGCTTTTTTTAATCTTGATTGCCGGTATTCACGTTTAAAATCCGGAACGAGACTAATGAGCACGATAAGAATTAATAACTTTATATTAACAATGAGAATACTAAAAATATATGTTTGCATTGAATGCTAATCGTAAATTCCGTTCTGTGTGTATTTTAGAAATTCATTTAAAAATCAACACGACGTATGAATTAAATGTTTACTTGCATGAATTTATTTTTGTTTCATTTTATTTTAAAAAAGGATATTTTTTTTTATTATTTATTTTAAATAAAAATAATTAAATTCCGGGATACCTCAGGATTTTACGAACTTTCAATCCTGGCTCCCGGGATTGAAAATATCTTCGGAAACAGAATCCTCTAGAAATAGCCCTTGGAAAAGTAAAATTTTGTACCTGCCCAAGGCTCGAAATCTAAATTAGATGTGGAGATACGCTCAACGGCTTTGAATTTCTCGTTCTTCAATTAACTTATAAACAAATTTTCAGCAATTTTTAATTTTTCAAAATGTTCATCAAAGCTTACTCATAAAACAGTTTTTGACCAATATCTCGGATCCAGGAAGACATATGTTTTTGAGATCTTTACCATTGGATTTTACTGGTCCTCATATGTAAAATTTTGTTACAATATTCCAACTAGAAAGAATTTTAAAGTAAACAGTCTGAAATTGGCCTAAAATCGAAAAATATTCATAAGAAAGAAGAAATAAATTCAAAGCCGTTGAGCGCATCTTCAAAACTTGCTTGGTTGTTAGAAGTTAAATTTTCGTATTTTTCATATTTTGTATTTTCTCGAGGCTACATCTCAAAATCTAAACTAGATATGAAGGTGCACTCAACGGCTTTGAATTTCTCGTGCTTCTATTAACTTATAAACTAATTTTCAACAACTTTTAATGTTTCAAAATTCAAAATAGTCTCATAATACAGTTTTTTACCAATAGCTTTAAAACACCTTCCGGGTGATTTGACGGCTGGTAACTGCACTTTATCACACTCGGGCGCTATAAGCTAGTCACTTATACGTCTTAAATAATATAGCATTTGACTACGAAAATCGGCAGTACGGCAGTGTAAAAAATGCGGCTCGGTGTGTCCGGTAGACCTGGGCTGTAGCGCCACAGATGATGATGATGAAATGCACTTCACTCTTAAAATATATCACTTACCTGCTATCTTCTACGGAGAAGTGCCACATCCAGTAATGGGTAAATGGCGTGATGACATTAATTTTACTCTTATTCCTATGACTTCTATTACTTATGGTTGTTACTGACCGTGTGTTTAGAAGGCGTGTCAGGAGGCCGGTACATCCCGGTGGTGTCGCCGGCGCTACTGCTGCTATCAACTCGAGGGCGCGTCACCTTGGCTCTACAGAGGGTTACTCCTGCAACAGTCAGCCAGCATCAGCTCAGCACCACTTCCAGCAGCTACACCGCGCCCGAGTTCTACATGCACCACGTGCACAAGTACACGGACAGCGACGTCGAGAAGGTTAATGCATTATTAAATATTTGCATGCTATTATTACCTCGTATAAATTATAACAAATCTCCAATTTTCTTTAGAAATACCTGTTGTTAAATTTCATTCATAAGAATTAGGGTTTTTGTTATATAATGTTGTTGGGTTCGACTAGGTGTTAAAGTATTAAAAACTGGATAAAGTTGAAACAGAAATTTACATTTTGAAATTACTCTTAGCTTACTAAGGTCAACGGCCTAACCCAGCTAGTGTAAAGAACACAATATACGCAGGTATAAGTATTAAAATCTCTTTTATTTCGGAAAACACCTAAATCATAACATTCATTCGTGAAATATATATTTATTCACACAATGTAAACTGGCTAGCTAAACACTCAACGATTCAACTCACGACTCTAGTTTGTGAAGAATCAGCGCAACCGTTTATGTTACTACTACTCATATTTATAATAAAAATATTAGATGGGGCATGGAATAGTCCTGTTCTGTTCGATCATAGTTTCATGCAAATTCAAAATAAATAATGAATCTATTACCACATACATTAACATTACTAAAATAACAAAAAGACACCCTGCGGAATAAAATTATTTGAAATAAAAATAAAATAAATAAATATATCATCACGCCTTTTACGTATTACTGGGTGTGGTACTCTGCTGAAGCAGATCTCGGTAAGTGATTTATTTTTTAGCGTGAAGTGCGGTTACCAGTCGTCAAATCACGGCCCTCAAAGATATTAGTGGAGAGAGAGCCACAGGGGTAGATTTAATTTGGTGAAAATTGTTTGTCGGCTGTGAGGACCGAACCAGGGTTCTCAAGATCCACAACCCGACTTGATACCACTGAGCCCATAAAATAAAATAAAATTATTTGATATAAAATTAACCAGATAAACTCCAGATATATTCATTTGAAATGAAATTCAAACAATTTTTTGTTTCCAGCAAAAAAAAATAATTCGAAACGCGGTTCCTATTACAAGTGCAATTGATGACTAAAGGCCTTATTTACATTTTTATAATAATCAAATTAGCCCAGTCTTTACTTTTTAACCACTAATATGTTCTAAAGTCATCGCTTAATAACTATGGATTCTCCTAAAAGCACAACTGATGGCTGAAAGCCCTTATTTACATCTTTATAAGAAACAAACTACACCCATAGCTCGCTTTACGGCCTAGATACGTTCCACGATACTTGGCCGCAAAGCGAAAAGCCGTATAAGGAATTCAATTATTCTAATACAAATTCAATATCGTTATAGCGAAACATTTTAGGCCGTAAATCGAAAATGTGCCTTAATTGAAAAGGGCCGTTTGAAATGTCGTATAAAGAGCGGCCGTATAGCGAGGTATGGGTGTACTCCGGTCTTTAGTTTTTGGCCGTTAACATGTTCGAAAGCTATCGCTTGATAGCTATGAATTCCACTAGAAGCATAATTGATGGCTGGGAGGCCTTATTTACATTTAAGACACAAACTATTTTGGTCTTTATTTATCGATCACTACTATGCTTAGAAACGTACTACAAGCGTAAAAGAAACCCTAAAGATATGTTTATCATACAAATTGTTAAGTCGAAATTTTTCAATATTACCTTCTTTAACCCTTAAATGCACGATTTCTTATTTTATTATAAAAAAAATAAATTCTAACGTGAAAATGGTCAAATAATAATGGAAAAATAGTTCAAAAAAATATAATGTCAAAAACTCAAATTTATAAAATATAAAAAATATTTTGCCAAACAATACTTCTGCTGCCACCTATGAGAGAAATGATGTAATGTATACTTCAAATAGTATGTTGTAAATGTGCAACAGTGCGCATTTAAGCTATTTAAACTTTCATATAAGAAAAAACGCAATAAAAATGGGATGTTGCAAATATGCAACAATATGCATTTAAAACTGAACAAGTCTGTTTATCCTAATTCTTTCATCTCGTGATACTAACCGTCTCTGCGCTGTTCGTAACATTAAATTTGACCATGATCATATCCATAACCAAAATAATCACTAAATATCACATTATATAAAATTACACTTACTTTAAAGTTCCTGAAAACAATAAAATGAAACAAAACATCTAAAACCACTCCAGAACTTAGCGGAACGAAATTATTTGTTGTCCGTCGTCAGTACGGTGGTGTGGATAGCAATATGGAATTCGAATCCGGAGATCCAGAGTTAGAATCTCACTCAAGCTAAAAATTATATGAACTACCACATTGCGGCTCGGTGAGTGCAATTGGGATTAAATTAATATTGTACAGGGTACCATAAATAAATAAATAAAATTAACCTGACAAAGCCCAAATATTACAGTGTATCATTTAATTAAATAATAATGTTCTGCCCACAGCAAATTAAAATCAGTTTGCAAATTTTCCGCAACACGTTTATAAAATACCTTGTAAGAAGTTATATGTTGTTTCCCCACGTTGGTAAAGGCTACTATAGACAGTATAATAGTATTAAAAAATAAATAATTATTCATATAAAGTTTGTTTTTTAATTTCATTTAATAATACATCAAAATGTATGAAAAAAATTACGAAGCGATTGGTATAAGTATTTATTATGTTAATACAAAATTTGCAGCTCAAAAATTAAGAAACACTTGATGAGGGTTTCGCGCTAACTTTGCAAATAAGATAATAACAACTGAACGTGTGCTTGCGTTGGGTGCTTGTATTGGTGCTAGCAATTTAAATTAAAATTGTCTTTTAGTTTAAAGTATTAGTTTAATTGTGTCTAATATTTTAAATTACAGAAAATGTAATTAAAATTGGTAACTAAATCAAATCAGTTAAATTGACTGAAACAATTAGCAAGATTAATTCTGTAAACGTTATTTGTAATTAGTACTTACCTATTTTATGAATGCGTGTTTGGGTAATAAATATTACGGGATATAAAATGTTTTACGACAAGTCCATATTTTTTCTGTAAGTGAAATTTACTCACATTTTATGAGGTAAAACAGTGTGTAGATCCACCATAAAATTTTATTACCATGCTGCAAAGACCGAGTGAACAGTTCCTACCTTTCTAGTTAATTCGAAAAAGTTTTTATCAAAACAAAATCTATTATTGTTTGCAGAAAAAACAATTTCAAGCGCTGGAATCTAATTTCAATAATAACGAAAAAATCTTGAATTCAAATTGTTTGATAAATAACACATGAGATTCAATTAAGTGATTTATATTCTGGAGAAATCTGAAATATCGTATCCAGGATAGAATGGAAAGGCATCTTTACATATATGTCACGTCTTAGCCTCCTGTTTCCATGGAAGGATAAAAAGGAGAAAAGGTTCACGCATGAAAGAAAAAAATACACTCAACACAACAACACTCAAATAGAAATATAAGCGTCGTATAGGAGAGGAAAGAAGACGTATAGTTTTTTCACTTCACTTTAATTTTGTAGTAGGATTTGTTTGTTATTTACTTATTTCGATTCTTCCATATTTTTCTAATGGGGTAGCAAGAATTCTTGAAACATTTAATCCGTAGATTCATCCTATAACTCATCTTTGCCAAACATTCATCTTCATTATTTCTTTCATACAAGTTCGTCTCATCTTTCTTCAATCATGTTTATTCCTAGGTGATCCACACCCTCCATTTTACCAACATACACCTGTTTCACAAATCTTTCATTCGCCATACGTTCCACATATATATGTACACAAATAGTTATTTTTGATTCGAGAATGCAAAAGCATTTCGCAATCGAGTATCAAACAACGTTTTTTCAAAAACTATGTCCCAAAATTAGTAATAATGCAATGAGAAAATTTTGACGTTTAGGATTAATTAATGACATCTAATGTCTCCATAACAACAATGTATGTAATATAATTGCTATCAAATCTGGTATTCTCTGACCAGCAATTGACAGCTGGTTGGCAATAAAAACCAAACAAACGTTCTAATTTTTTTCTGCGATTTATTGGGATTCGCATTGCATTTCTCAAGAAACTATTCCAGTACACCAGTTAGCTGCCTCAAGCGGGATAAATATGAATAATTGCTCAATTGGAACATTAAATATAAATTTTGTGAAAGAATAGAAGTATTTTTTCTAAGCAAAAAAATAAAGTGACAAATTTTATTAAATTGTGAGCCTTTCTTCTATCAAAAAATTGCAGGATGCAAAAGTCTTTTGCGTTCTGTAGACAAAAAACACTCATTTCACGTTGATAGTTGATAGTTTTTAACTTTATATGACAGTTTTCGAAAAATTAGTATTTTGTGCACTGTTTCGCATCCTAGTGCGCGAAAATGAGTATCTTGCGCACGCTCCAAATTATTTTTTCTCAGGTTCCATTAGTTACAACACATTAATAGTATCAAATTCATATTATTGTTGATTGTTTCTCTTCAATTTACTTAAATAAATCAATAATTATTGTATTATTCTTTATTTACAGTTGTAGAAAAAATGTTGTTTGTATTTTGGGGGTAAAATTCTCGTTCGAATGACTTTTATTGTCTCGACCTGCGTTCTCGACTAAAAGTAACATTCTCACGCGCAAAAAAAAACCCTCATTTTGCGCACTTAATACAAAAATAACTATACCCAAGATGTTAGTGGAGAGAAATCCACAAAGCTAATTTTAATGTGGCTTCTCAAATCCATAAAAAAAGTTATATTCTTGAAATCATGTTCATGACTCTATTACAGATGCTGGTGTACTCAGTGGGCGCCTGCCTCAAGCGCCTCGCCTTGCCGAGCCACGCGGCGGCAACCAGGCTAAGCAGAGAGCTGTGTGGGGTGTTGGCCGCCACCAGCCGCCAGCTGCCCTCCGAGCGCGCCTCGCTCATGCACCTGCTGGATGTGAGTATTTACATCAACCACCAGACACTGTGGTCACAGCTGACTCTGCATACTAACATGTGTGAACGACCGTTGTCTTGTAGTTGTAGACAGTGGCAAGTGGAGTAAACAGAGAGTGCAAGTGCATGTGGGCAAAAGTTGTGAGAATACATTCATTAATCAATAAGTAGTATGTGTTCATAGATGATTAATTCAATTAGGTAAATATTAATTATAGTTTAATAATTATATATTCGACATCTCTGTCGGGATTTGAACCCAGAACCTTTCACTCGCTAGGTTACTGCTCTAGAACTTGAGCTACAAATACTCATGATTTTTCAAAAATTCTAACATATTAATTATAGTATCTTTCAAAAATAATTCGGATAAAACAAAATAAAAATTACAAAAAATATTTCATTAATTATTATTAAGGGGTAAGGCCAATTTAAAATTTTTAAAAAATGCATGTTTTTTTATTTGCTTAAATTATAGTTTAAACCCTTAGGAATAAGGGACAATTAATTTAAATGCCGCGCGGAAGTATTTCAGAGGGGAAAAAGCATATATCTATTAGTACTAGTATTTATATATATATATATATATATATAACTCGAAACTTTAAATGCGTTTTTCTCGAAATCATATTTTCAAAATCGGGCGAAAAGAAATCTGAAATACTAATTGATGGATCGTGCTGAATCTTTTTATTTCTTATTCTAGATATAAAATACTAAAAAACTACGGGGGCTTTTTTTAAAGTGCTTCATTCGTTTTTTATGGTCGTTTTTATACAGAAATTTAGTCCCGAATAATGAACTTTTTTTTCAAACGTGCGCCATTTTGTTGTAAGAAAACATATCCCTTTTTGATCCAGGTCTATTGCTGTTCCCGGAATGTTTTCGCCCGATTTACCCTACGCGCCGAGAGGAGTCGCCATTTTTTTTAATTTCTGACGACAATTTTGAATATTTTCTTTAAAAAAAAATTTTAAATAAAGTTTAAAGAGCACTAAATAAAGATCCAAAAACAATTCTTAAGCAGCACGTTTAGATTTCGTTAAAAATAAATCTTGAAAATAACCCTTTTTTTCCTTGTCTAGAGTGGCCTTACCCCTTAAGTATGAACTTAAAAAAGTTGCAATAAAAACTAATCTACTCTGCGTACCGTCAGTACGGTGGTGTGAATAGCAATACGGAATTCGAATCCGGAGATTCCGAGTTCGAATCTCACTCAAGCTAAAAATTATATAAACTACCACACTACGGCTCGGTGAGTGCGGACCCTGTACTGTAATTGGGATTAAATTCCTGTTATACAGAATAATAAATAAATAAATAAGATATTAGAATTAACTCATAATTAGCAAATAACAATTTTGGACTAATGTTTGATATATGTTTGTTGTGCTTCAGGTCATATCAGAATACAGTAAGCGCAGAGAGCAAGTAAAACCCTTTTCTCACATAGTTATGGATTTGTACCGAGAGACAATAATATATCGAAATAGTATACCCATCATACCAGACTGCGCTTTGCAACCCCACTTGAAGCCGCATATGGTACCGCCTTGTAGTCATAGCAACGTTAACTTACACGTAAACGACTTGTTAACTAGACGAGTAGAACCTATTGATAACTGTAAGACAATACCCAATAAATGGCGACACGAACCCGATAAATACCCAACAAGAAACATGTTCACAAGCTTGGAGCATCTCAACAACATTCCACATACTCAACCACGACCAAAATCAATCTGTACTAACGAAGAACTATCAGAACCAGTTGAAAAACCAATAATAATAACTAGAAGACGACACAACATGAAACGTAATCCTGTCAAAAGAGCTGCTTCTAGATTATATCACGTGGGTGATGACGTCTTACGTCCTGGAACCAATCAGAGAACGTGTATCGGACCTGAGTTTGTCATCAGAGCTTCTTTACCTAGTAAACAAATCTTTGTGGAAGATGTCAGGGTGAGAACGAAAACTTTATTCCTAAAAGTTTTGTTTATCTTTCAATGTTAACTTAAGAAGTTTGCAGATTTTTGGTTAAACAAATACTCAGATGTTTTACTTTTGTTTGTTTTTGCTGTAATAAAATGATATGTTTGAGTTGGACTGCTATTTTGAAGGAGATTTAAGTTTGTATGTTTTGTTTTAGATGGGCAATGCGAAAATAGTAACTGTTATTATGTTAAATGGAGTCAAGGTAGAAGTTAATTGTAAACCAGAACTAACAACTGCTGGACAGTTGTTTGAGGTATGTAACATGCAATGAACATTTATTCATTAGATGAATAAAATCATTAATTAAAAATTGATTACTCACTTTTCTTAAACAAGAAGAACCTTTTAAATATTTTCTAACTTGCCTAGAAATTAAGAAATGTATATTTAAAGTTACGAATTGGAACTTATTTTACTATTGATGACGTCACATAATCTGACTGTAAATTTGTTACATTCATTTCATATTAATTCAGCAGGTCTGTAATCGTTTGTATTCTAAATAACTCATTGATTTTCCAGAAAATAATACGCAGTGAAGACATCGAGGAGAATTATTTCCTAGGTCTTTCTGTTCTTATTTCCGGCGACTTTGTATTTCTCCCTTCAGATGTCAAATTATCCAAAATAATATCGGGGGACTCCTCGGATACTCGCTTCACACTCTTCGTGCGTATACGATTCTTTCTTCCTTCTTTACGAGGAATTCGAAGTCAACAATCCAAACATCTTTTATACCTACAATTGCGGAGATCCATTCTTGAAAGTCAGTTGCCTTGCATGGTTGAACAACTGTATGAACTTGGAGGATTAGCACTTCAAGCTGAATTTGGAGATTATTCCGAAAAAGTAAATATAATGTCAAAATGTTTTTCACACTTGATACAATTTTATATGTATTTTCAGCATCAAGCTTGTCATTACTTTTTATTGGAGCACTACATTCCGGAAATAATGATTGAAGGTTTGAATACAGATGAAAGGTTCCGGAAGGTACTAACGGAAGCGCATATTCAAAAGAAGGGATTGAGTGTGGAGAAAGCGGAAGAAGATTTTATTTTGTTGGCACAGTCACTGCCGAATTACGGAGTGCATTTCTATTCAGCTACTTTGGTATGCAAAATACTTATCTTTTCAATCAGACCAACTAAAAATATTTACCTTATGCTAATTTTATTCTTTTTATTCGTTCTCTCTTTGATGTTATTCAAGAACCAAATTTTTATTTGCGCAATAAGTTCAGTCAGAACAGCTATCAATTATTTTATTTCAAATATAAATATGATATTAATTAATTTTTAAAAACATTCTACCATAAAAATAAAAGAACATTAACGCAAGGTTTTGCGAATGTGTTTCAAGTGGTATAGTTTTTATTTATTTTCTTTATAATATTAAACAGTTTAAACTATTATATTTTTAAAGTTTTATGTAGTATTATATTTCAGTATTTAATTTTAAAACTGTATTCATGTAGTTTTATCAAAATAAGCTAAAAATAACAAAATATCCGCTTGTCTCTCCGTATATATTACCATTTTGATAAATATGGCTAGACAGGTTTTGTCGGCAGCAAAGCATACTTACCTGGCGTAGGGATTACCGTGATCAACAAGGCGGTTTCCCCAGGATGAGGCTCTCCCATTGCACTTCGGATGGGCTGACCCCTGTGATTATTCCTAATATGAATAACTCGGGCGCGTAATTTTTGGTAGTCGGGACTGCGTACGCGCTGTCCCGGTCCTAAAATAATACAATCATAGTTCCTTTTTTATTAATCGTATTCGAAATCTTTGATAGATATATGGTAAATATTTGTATTTAACTAACAAAGAATATAACCCCTAAACCTTAATAAAAGAATCAAATCTATATACGTATTTCGAGAACTAAGTTCTCATCCTCAGTAGAAAAGGGAAAAAAACAAGATTACACGACTTGTGAACCACATCAGTGGTCAAGATAGAATCCAAATTGCCCAAAGGGGGACATACCTATTTATACAAAAACGAAGTAATGAGCCGTGTTCAAGAAATTAATAAGCATAACGCTTAAGTCAACTAAACCTAATTACCTAAGAAATCAATCAATTTCTCAATCTCAACTAAACCTAATTACCTAAGAAATCAATCAATTTCTTAGGTAATTAGGTTTAGTTGATTTAAGCGTTATCCTTATTAATTTCTTGGACACGGCTCATTGCTTCGTTTTAGTATAAATAGGTATGTCCCCCTTTGGGCAAATTAGATTCTATCTTGACCACTGACTTGGTTCACAAGTCGTGTAATCTTGATTTTTTTCCTTTTCTACTGAGGATGAGAACTTGTTCTCAAAATACGTATCTAGATTTGATTATTTGATTAAGGCTTAGGGATTTTCTTTGTTAGTTAGTTCTTAACTTTAGATTTTTACATTTATTTTATTTGTATTTAAATTGAAAATAAATAATCTTTACTTACTTATCAGCATCAACATAAAACAAAAACGATTTTTTTTTCACTACTAGCCTAGCAACTTGCCATTATTGACTTCGTTTTGAGTCGTGAAATTGTTTTTCTCTACCGCCTTCTTAACAACGATCAATAATGGATTATTATTGACCTAGGTAAAAAATAGTATATAAACCACGGTTAAGAAGATCATTATTGATCATGCGCCTTGTACAATGATCATCTTCTCAACCTTGGCTTATAATATACTTTTATAATTCGGTTCATTCAATGGAAGGGATGATTTTTTTCATAACGAACCAAACAAAACTTCTAAAAGATACTTAAACCCGAGTGACCCGTTCGAGGATAATATCGTTTACTAAAATGACCCATTCAAATTAAACACATCTCTATTTATGACTTTACTTATAGTTTACAAGGTAACAAACAGTGTTTAAATTTTAATTATAATTGTTTCAAATGTCACCTTTAAGTTACGGAATAACCCTCGATAAATAACTCATATTTTATCACAATATCCTGAAACCTTCGGTTACCCAACAACGTGTTTTAAAATGTAATCAAATTATTCGTATTCGCTTGGATATTATAGAATATTATAGCTGAAAATTTCAACAACTCTAAATTATTTCTAAACAGGTTTCTAAGAACACGTCTCGCGATGTATGGCTCTGCGTAAGCGCTCAGGGCCTCAATCTCTACGAACGTAGTGGTAGCATCATCCCCTACAGCAACCCTTTGGTGTACGAAATCTTTAAATGGCAGGACATACAGACACTGTGCTATAGCAAACATTTTCTCTGCATATTACCACACTGCACACCGACGAGGAAAACGTTGCCGAGGAAGTACAAACTCAAGATGGATCACAAAAAGTGAGCGAGAAATTAATAGTTTGTTCTTTTTGAATAATAAAACGTTTTATAATTTCTATACAACTATTTGTTTATGTTTAAATTGCAGTCCTAAATTGACTAAGAACAATATTAAAATAAGTTGACATAAATATAGCAATCAGTTCTAACTGAAGAATTTACTAATTCCAATAAATTATTATTAAATAAATAAATGAAATATTAAAATTGCAGAAGCTACTATACATTCAGACTGGCATCTCTTCATCATCAGTTTTTTCTTCGATTAAGAACAGAATACTCTTCACTTCAAACTCTTTCTCAACAATTTGGCGTATTACTGAAAGATATAAAAAACGAAGCTAATTCTCTATTCAAATTTGCTTCTAACAATCCTGAGAATCTTAACATCCCTAACTTTACATCTTTACCACCTATCAACCCAATCAATCAGTTTTCAAACCGCACCTCACGGTGTAAGCGTTCAAAAAGCGTACATGAGCTCAGTTACTCAAACCTCCCTCTGGAAGAATTCCAAAATAAAGAGAATGAAAACCCAAAAGAGCGAAAGGAACTCCAGGGGGAGAGTAGAAATAAATGCGGAGGGATGTGGGATAAACGGAAAGGAGTGAAAATGGGGATAAGAGCTTTCACGACGAATGGACAAAGAATGTCCAGGTCATTGGAAGCGGTGAACGCGTGGACGGAAGAAACAGAGAAGATGTCGTTAGAGTCAGGGTCCAGGTTATCGAATTCGTCGTCCGGTGTCGTTCAAAATGCTGACATTTATGTTTTAAGTAAGTTAAATGTTTAAAAAAATAAATATATTCTGTATTTATATTTTATCTTAGATTCAAGTATAAGATCTCTGGATGACCAATTTCTTCCTGATTTCCAAGAAACCTTAAGCCAATCATTGATGGATAAATTAAAAAACTTATCATTCGCCGATGAACGTCTTCTCAAAACTGTAACCATTTTTAAAGACTCGCAAGGTAGTCTCGGCATTCAAGTGACAGAAGGTTCAGACGGAAAGGCCTACATTCAATCCGTCGTTCCCTTCGGCCCAGCTAGTGACACCGGCAATGTCTTCAAAGGCGATCAGATTGTCTCTGTCGATGGACAAAACCTGCTTAATTTGAAATATTCCGATGCGTTGCAACTGTTGAAGAAGACCGACAATAAAGTAGAGTTGATTCTGTCGCAGATTTCCACACCGCAGTGTTTTCAATCTCCGGCGAAGATAAAAGGGAGTTATGTTAGTGAAAGAACACTGAATTATTTAGATACAAGTAGTGAATTGTATAATAAGTTCAAGTGCAATGAGAAGAATGATTTTACGGATATATACCAGTGTTCAACTTACAATAATATACAGGTATGCAACACCCATTCATCCTACAATTAATCTTCTCTAAACATTCTTAGCACATCATACACATCTCTCTCTCAATAATCTAATATTTTGGGTATGTTTTGTTGTCGATCTAAAATAAATGTTTCCTTCAAGAATACAAAACCAAGCTATCAAAAACCATACGAGGATGTTCCTCCAGGTCACGCATGCAGCCACCAGCACCACGACTCTCCTTACAAATGTGATATCACCCATGACGAGTGTCGGCAGGTGACAATGACGACTTCAGCCGCCGCGGTGGCTCTCCCCCGCTCTCTGGGGCTCGGGCGACGATGGCGGGGCCCCGTGCGCTATCCCGTCACCCCCGTCAAAAACCCGCAGCCACCAGAAGACCCCGTGGAGCCTCACAATGTGAGCTCACTCTCCGATGAAGAGCAGATTTTTATTTAAAGGAGTTTGTTGTTTGTTTTTGTTGACAGATTAATGGTTAACAGTTATGTAGTGTTTGATGACCGTTCTCGAAGACT
Organism: Pterostichus niger; assembly: GCA_947425015.1. Lineage (NCBI taxonomy): Eukaryota > Metazoa > Arthropoda > Insecta > Coleoptera > Carabidae > Pterostichus > Pterostichus niger. Next base: position 35,261,017 of record OX380340.1, on the reverse strand, counting down.
GAAACGGAAATTATATTTTTGTAATCATTTGTGAAATAGGCACAAGGACTATATATACTTAATATTGAATTCCACTTTTTATACGTTACGTTTTTATTATAGTATATTTTCAGTTTCAATTTGACGCTTATGAACCACGTAACTTCATGTAATCCTTTGACTTTTATTAAATTTTTGTATAAAATATAATTTTAATAATTTGATTTTAATAATTATTTTGGTTAAACAAGACAATAAAATAAGAATTAATACGATAATATAAGCCTACAATTAAAAAATCATATCGATAAAAACATATTACCTAAATATTATACTCTTACAAAATATCAAATAATGTGAATAAAATACAGCTTTATCTATAACTAGAGGCAATCTATAATATCGTGAGTCTATAGATAAGGCTGTTAGAATGTTAAATAGATAAAATAATTATACTGTTCTTTTGTCGTGTTGTAATAAAGTTACTTTCATTAGATGAAGAAATTCCTGTAAATTTTAACTCAACTACTAATAAATAAGTAAGTATATATAGTCAGGTCTACCAACTTGGCACAATTGTAATAAATAAATCTTTGTAATATTCTAATGAGTGTGGAAAGACTTTCAGTTCGTTTTAAGGTACCGGATAATGAATAATCGTGATCATTGTATAAAACCAAATTGACTGATATGGCGTTTGTTTATGTTACAATGATGTACATGTAAGTATAAGTACCAGGGATAGATGCAGTAGATTATAATGTAGCGACATGAGCTAATATCTTGTATTTATTAATAAATGAATTACATCAATTTGAATATATTCGTTTGCAATCATAAATAAATTTTCTTAAACATATATTACAACCCGATTTAAGTTTAAAGTTCAATTAAATTTTACATTTATATTTACTTTGAAGATTCGAACATACATTTTTGCAAATGAATCAAAATTATTATTTTTTGTAACTTAAAATTATCTGATTTTATTGGAGCATAAATTAAACCAATCATCTTAAAACCCTAACAGTATTTTAGTCATTCAAGATTCACGCATTTTTATAGATAATTATAGTCATTACATTATTTTATTTACTATCTGTAGCTTACGCTATTAATTTCTTGATACAAGTTTTTTGTAACATTTTTTATATTTTCAGTTGAACAGTTTTTGCGATATGATTCATCGGTGCTGATATTTCATGAGGGTATACATAGATCATATTGCAATGAAATTAAAATCTAAAGTCAAGGATATCAAACATACCTAAACAGTTATTCGTTGTTTTAAGTTCAGAATTGTGCGTAGTAAGTGAAAAGTGACAGTTTTATAGTGTTGTTAATACGAAGAAAAGTAATTAAAGATCAAATTAAAATGACGAAACTTAACGACAATGTTCGGGCATCTTTTCTCAGAAATATGTATGTACGTATTGATCTCTATTGTATTCTTAGCAAAAATCTAAGTTAAATTGTCAACAAATCCATTAATCTAATTTAACGACTAAGTTAATAATAAACGAGTGTCTAAAATTAGATTATTATCTCATGAACACACATTTGTTATGAAAACAAATAATATGTTAGATTTCATTTCGAAAATATTAGTTTAGATTTCGAATTATTTGAAGTATGTTTTAGAAATTACATTTGTTTGTTAGTAGGTATTGCCTTTGACTACTTGCACTTTAAATTAATGGCAAATGACAAATTTTTAATGTGTCGATATTTACGTCAACATTACAATGCGTCTTTTATCAGTATTTCTAGTGATGAAATGTCAATCTAAACTTATCACTGATCTCTATTGGTGTTTACCTAATGCTACATAGCTAAGCGCTTACAAGCGCCAAAGATATTTTTATCTTTTTCAACCCACATATACCAACACGTGTGTTCTACTGCTCCCTGACCTAACCAGGGCCGACGATTAGTATTATTACGTCCGTTGAGTCGCGTGTGCATTTTTACATGTTTCACAAACATTTACAACTAAATTTTGATTTGATTGTCCCATTTTTGTGACAAGTGAATTATAAAACAATGTCACGCAGTAATAGAAACGTGAGTAGCACAAAAGGAAGTAATTTAGATGATATTATAAAACTGCAGTTGAAGAAACCGCGCCACTGGAATTGGGAATTAAGTACTTCGAGATCTTCACCGCATATTCCTCTACCTGTTATCCAGTTGTACGATGATAAAAAGAATTTATTGGTGGAAACAAAAGCGTATGATAGAAGAAGTTGGCATGTATCTGATTATAAAAATCCAAGAGCGAGTTATACTAAAAATATTGATATTACTTCAAAAACTCCAATAAAAATTAATTATTATAAAGATTATAATCCAGTAAAAAGAAGTACAACAATTTCTTCAGTAGATACACAAAATAGACACAAATTAAATACGGAGGACAAAATAAGAATAAAGGAACACATCTTAAGGAAAACAAGAAGTGATGTATTTTCTACAAATACTTCAAGGAAAAATTCATCGGACATCGATACAAAATCAAATCTAGTTCCTAGAAATTCAACTAAAAGTAGTTATTATCCAATAAAGACAGTTGAATCCGAAGAATTAAATACATTCCGAAGTAAACGAAGCAAAGAAAAATATAAAGAATGTACAATGACAGATGCAAATCAAAATAGATACACTCTTCGATCATGTAGTGCAGGAACTTTACTAATTAAGGAGGATCCAAGTAAAATCGATGTAAGAAGACGGCGAAGAAGAAAAACGACAGAACTTAAGAATACTTCCAGTAGTAGTGACAGTGACAAGATTGCAATCAAAGAAAATAGAAACAATACGAATTCGGTTAGAAGTTCCCATGGCATTGTCAGGCGATACACGGATTTGTCATTGTTGTCAGACGTTCGCAGAAAATATGAGAAAAATAAAAATAATAGCTTCTCCGATATTCAAACTGAAAACAAGAAATTAAGTAAGTAATTTATAATTTGTGACGTTATATGTTATTAAGGTAATATATTTACGTACGTACAGTAGTAATTGTCGTTTCTCAAGAATAAAATAATTATATATACTGACTAGGCTACATAACTATAATAAAATACTTTATCATGGAAATTTTCCGTGACAATGTCATTTTAAAAAGATAAAAAGAAGATAATTCCTTAACTCGAAATATGCACATTTTTATATTTGTAACAATCAAGGTCAAGTTTTCAAAATGAAATAAAAATAAATAAATCATCACGCCTTTTACCCATTACTGGGTGTGGCACTCTGCCTAAGCAGATCTCGGTAAGTGATATATTTTTTCGCGTGAAGTGCGGTTACCAGCCGTCAAATTACAGCCCTCAAAGATATTAGTGGGGTGGGAGCCACAGGGGTAGATTTAAATTGATGAAAATTGTTTTCAAAATGAGTGTAACTATTTTTAAAAATGATTTTTGAATTCGAGTATAATGGCTTGAATTTAAAGTGCGCCCGTAGTGCGCTTTTGCAAATAGAGAGTAGAGTAACGTGTATTTAAATTTGTTGCGTTTCATTTGTTTTACTATACATATAAAGCTTGAAAACAAATGAAAATAGAAAACAAAAGTGCGCTAACAAGACAGATGGGAATAAAAATGAGTAGAATGATTAAATAGATCTGCTTGAATTTATTAATACAATAAATCATGTGAAATGAAATCACAGAGAATTCCACGGTTTACAAACACAATTTTCACACCTGTACGTTCTCCGAAGCGAATCGGTGCAGGCTGCAGGTGTGCGTGTCGCATGTGTAGAGTAGTGTGTGTATGGCTTTCGGAACGCCCACTGGCAGCTCGGCTCGGCACCGCGCCGGCTTTGTTGTCCGAATACACCCTTAAAACTTCGATTTGGCTGGCTGGAGCCGAGGTTGGGTTGCTACCCTTGCGCCGTACTTGTGCTTGTGCAGGTAGTTCGCCCCGGTTTTCAGTTATTTGGGTTACGAGAATATCGACGAGAATGATGTGATAGTGCAGTGCATACAAATAACTGTTATGTTTGGTTTTAAGTAGTTAGGTTATTTAATTATGTTGAAAGAAATATTCACTGAAAATTATTATTACTGTTCGTTTATAATAAGGTATAATTTAGTTTTGAAAAATCTTTATCAGATGAAAATGCAGTGTGTGGAATAATTTTTTGTTTTATTTCAGCAAACAAATCTACAGATCTCAAATATGGAATTCTAGAAAATACTAATAATAAATTATCTTCTAAAAAAAGTGATGTATTTAATAGATGTAGTGAAGATTCTTCAATAAGTATGGGTGCAAATTTTAGTAGACACTCTTCCAAAGGCTTGTCTGGTCGACGATGCCAGTCAATTAGCAACATTTGTAATTCTAAAGACCACTTTTTAGACCCATCTGGACGGGAAGTTGATGCAGCTTACAAATTTTGCAACTCTTTACCTAGTCCAAATGGAACTGTGTATAATAATAATTATGAACATAAACCTATTACCAAGAAAACTAGCTTGCCACATACTGTAAGCGTAAGTACTTTTCATTTATCAATTAATCTATTTACTTTTTTGTCCAACAACCTGCTTTATTGTATATACAATACACTTGACCCTATTCATTTATCAGTAAATAAATATATAATCTACTGTAATTTATTTTAATCTCTACTTTAATCTTATCAATAAATATTTCATCATTAAAAATACATTTAACATAATTAACAAATTATACGTACATATTTTCTTAAATGTTTTCTATGAATCTTTAAACTAGGACCATAACCTTAATTCAAATTTTTCAAAAACAAATGGTAGTGTAGCTTGCAATTATTTTCCTTCAGTTGTTAAATTTTCAACTCGACTTTCATTTGTTAAACATCGAATTCTGATAAATTAGTTTGACCCTGTACCTGTATTGAGTGTATTCATGTGTGAATCGATTTCATCACATCTTATTCAGCATATCGAGTCCTTCGTTTGATTGTGTTTATTGTTGTGCAATAGGAACATAATGTGATAGATCCAGAGCACCAGCACCAGGGCAATGAGCAGTGTCATCCTGTACATCCTCTTCAGTGGAAGTTCACGGATACGCAGACTTGTGATCAGGGCTATGGATCGGAACGCTCACCGGAAGAAGAGATCCCGCCGCCGATTCCCAGCCACGAATGTGATTACGAGCACACCATTGATTTCTGTTATTCCTCGTATCCGTTCATTCTGCCAGGTACACACACCGCACATCTCATTCATAATTAATATAAATTACCCTTTTACCAATTCGGGGACAGATAGACTTACGTTTTGCGGGGAATTCAATACGCAGTATTACTGCATATTTAAAACAAGGTTACTGACAATAGTGAAACTTTTTGTTTTCATTTAAAGGTATATTAAGGTTTAATTATAAAATAAATATTTATTATATTCTATAAAATTCTATTTCAAATTATGCTGAAAAGATCGTAAAATATTTATGTGTGCTATCAATTTTCATGAAAGCGTGCACAATATTTATTCTCTTGACATCCTTTAAAAAATCTTTCATTTCATTAATTTTGGGTGGCTATTCAATAGATTTAAATATTTTAATACACTTTTGTATAAGTATGCTTTTTATTGCAGAAAATACATTTGAGGTAGAGTTGGTGAAAGGATCGCGTGGATTAGGGTTGAGCGTTTGTGGTGGCGTAGACAGCGATGGCTCTTGGCCAGGACTGCTGCGCATCAAGAGGTTGTTTCCTCATCAACCCGCAGCTACATCTGGCCTCCTCCAGGTCGGAGATCTGTTACTTGAAGCCAACGGTGTCGCTCTTACTGGCCTCTCCAACTATGTAAGTAAAATTATCTTTATTTACCGTCCAAGTGAAAATATAATTTTTAATTCTTCCTCCTAGGAAGCACTCGAAGTGCTACGCATGACGCCGAACCAAGTCCTCCTGCTAGTCTGCCGACCTCCCCCCGAGGTATTGAGCACCATGAGCCCGGTGTCGGACATACCACCACCTCCTCCACGCCGGGCATCATCGCCGCCGCCCTGCATGTCTAAGTTGCCAGAGTGTGAAGACGTGTACGAAGCTGAGTTCGAGATCATCCTTACCAAGATCCACGGCTCGCTCGGGTTCACGTTGTGCAAGGAGGAGGACGGAGTTATGGGGCACTACGTCAGGGCATTAGTGAGGGAGCCGGCCATCAGTGACGGGAGAATTCAACCTGGAGATAAGATTGTGGCGGTGAGAGAATGCATTTTTATTTTCTTCAACTTGATTTCTATTTTATTTGTGTGTACAGGTGAACGGCGTGGAAATCTCCAATATGACTCACGAGCAAGCCGTGGCATTTCTTCGGCAATGCGACAACGAAGTCCTTCTGCGGCTACTTAGGGAGCTGGACCAAACTCCAACTGATCTCTCTCCCACTGACATTACGCCTAATTCTAGCTTCAGGCCGAAACCACATCTCCGGTAATATATTAACAACCACCAGATACTATTGGTCTGAGGGGGGCTTATGGTGATTTTCTTATTTTTGCTTTTCAGACAAGAAGCTGTGGACATGCTGAGCGATTTGGCTGCCAGGAAACTCTGTCAACAGAGTCCCTGTACCTCGCCCAGACATCTCAGGCACGATCCCGGCGTTAATTTTGAAAGTTTGTGCTCCGATACAGGTGAGGTAGATTTGTGTTAAAGAAGTAAGGTATGACTAACACTGAGAGCAAATTAGTCGTCAGGCATACATCATTATTATTTTACTTCATTCCATTTCAAATTCATGTGATATTAGTGGTCCAACACAAGACACAGTAGAATTATTGCTCTTATAAAATCTAAATTTAATTTCATTCCAATAATTAATGGACTTGCCAAAACCAATTTTCATTATCGTGGGAACAAAATACATATTAAGTATCAAATCCGATACAAACCATGATGATTTTTGAAGTAATTAATTCAGATTTTAAATGATTGAAAGTTAATTTCCGAAATTTGTAAAAGAAAACTCAATGATTGTGGTTTGGATTAGATGATGATAAAGCTGTCCGTCCAAGTTTCCTGGATCTGTACAATCCAAATCAAACTCCAGTCGCAGTGCGTAAATCAAAATTCAACCTCTCGCTGGCGCACAACGCCTACGAGCTCAACAACCTGGACCCCGAGATGTTGGACGCGCCGAACCTGAACTGCGCACAGTACGAGCCTGGCGATGAGATGGTGGACGAACACGACTTCCCCGATGAGCCGGTGTCCATGCCGCCACTATCCACCACCAAAAGCGCGGTGTTCACACACAAGAAGCCGGTGTACCAGTCTGCGCACGTGATGTCGAGCGCTGCGACAGTGATGGCGCCCGTGCTGGTGGCAGGACCTAGTGCCGGAATTGGTGTGGATGATGATGACTCCGACTCCTCGAAAGGTGAGGAGCGCGGTGCGGTGGCTCGGGATGGTGACAGCAAGTTCGCGGGCGTTGTGTTTTCAGCTGAGAGGGATCTGATAGAGAACGACGCGCAAGTCCTCAACATCGAGCTGAACCGCGGTTGGAATTCGCGCCTCGGGTTCAGTCTGCAGGAGGTGGACGGCTGCACGTGTGTGAGTGCCGTCTACCCCGACTCCGTGGCAGCTAAAGACGGCAGGATTAAGTCTGGCGATTGCCTGCTAAAGGTTAGCAGGAAATCTTTTACTTTCAGAGTTCACAAATTAATCGTTTTGTTGTGTTTCCTGCAGGTGAACGACGAAATGGTGGAAAACATGAAGACGGCCGACGTGATTGACCTGCTTCGGATAATCCGCGGACCGATCTGCATCACCGTATTACGTAGAAAGCCTAGACTAGACTGAATTCTCGTAACTGACGTAACGTAACGTACGTGTAAATACATATACCTACCTTACCTTGACATACCTACCTAACTAAATTATATTATACTCGAATGCAATAGTAGAAATTGTTGAATATTTAAAGTATATTATATCTAAAGTAGACACTTCAATTTATAGAAGTTTATTTGACTGAAGGCTGCATAGCCCGTATATTATTATTATAAATATAAAATATTATATATGTATTAGTTGCCTGATGAGATTATTGAGATTCACTGTTGACAAAAGTTCTAAAGTATTGTATTTTCTCCAGTATTCCATGTTTTATTCTTTAAAGTTTATAAGTTGAAAAAATGTATTTTTATTATTTATTGCATTATCAATAAAGGGCCTCATATTAATTCTTTTCTCACATTCTGCTCCAGAATTAATCAGGCCTATATAAAATTCCAGTAAATGAAATGGTTTTGAATGTTTTAAACCACTCCTCCAAATATTAGCATTAAAAAGTTAAAGAAGTTGTGTAATTTGTGTTTTTTTGTATTTGATATGGTTGGCAACACTGATGAACAGTTAGTTTTTTTATCTATGTGAAATCCGCAATACTTTTTCCCAACAATACACTAACCTACCTCAACTTTAGTCCTACCGTTCAAATGTATTGCTAGCTGTCAGAGATTGTTACGCAGTACATCAGCCAGCAAGAGTTTCATTATTTCCTTAACTATTCAACTTCATCACGGGAAATTTAGTATATTTGTAGACAATAATGTTTACTACAATAAACAAATAACTGAAAATTGATACATTGTTCCAAATAGAAGTATAAGACGTTTATACCCAGCAATAGATTTAAAGGAGCACTGCAGGTGAAGTGACGTTATCAATATATACATCATGTGTGACATGTGCCGTCTCCAGCAATAGATTTGATTTATTTCATCCCTGTTAAACTCTGAGCTATAAAATTTCGTACACATATAAACAAATACATGTACTTCAATAACAAATCAACAAAAAAGTGAAATATTACGTTAAATGTGGCGTTATGGACACATTTATACCTAGCAATAGATTTCGATAAATCCGCCCCTATTTATTTCTCGTCTATGAAACTTCATATATGTATAAACAATTACATGTTCTTCAATAAACAATCAATAAAATAGTGAAAATTTAATTTAAATGAGTCGTTATGGACATATTTATACCTAGCAATAGATTACGATAAAACCAGCCCTATTTATTTTACAGCTATGAAACTTCGTACACATATAAACAATAATAAATACTACAATAACCAATAAACGAAACACTGATACATTGATCGAGATGCAAGTAGGAAACAATTGCTGTGTCGATAGCCATGTTAGGCGGCTGGGATTCAGTTCACGCAGCAATGACGTCACATCTTACTCGTCATCCATGACGTTGGTCTACAGAGTACAATTCAGAAGTTTCGTTGTATTCATTAATAAATTACGATAAAACCACCCCTAGTTCATTCCCAGCTATGAAATTTCGTACACATATAAACAATTACGTGTTACTGCAATAAACAATCAATAAAAAAGTGAAAATTTAATTTAAATGAGCCGTTATGGACATATTTATATCTAGCAATAGATCCCGATAAAACCATCCCCATTAAATTTATGTTTATTTATTTTATTAAAATACAATAGAAATTCAAGAATTGTTTCCCTATTTCTATGTTGAAAATTCAATCAGCGGTCATTGTATCGAATTTAGTGCTGGGGAATGAGGGCTAGTGGGCGAGTTATTGGATATCTGGATTAGATTCCACGTGAGTAAGATTTTTTTTTTAACCGTCATCTTCTACTTAGACAGTAATCCGCGTTTTTGGTCTCCTTAGTACCAATGAGTTATGTCATGGTTGTTAACCTAAACCTAAAAATAATTTCTTTTTTTTTGCAGGAGCTCGTTGCGAATCCTGTGCATGCAGCAGGTTACTGCGGCCGCCCAGAGGTCCAAAACGACTATTTCTTTCCGTGCTCATCACCGGCGAATGTATTCGTCGGGGAGAAGTGTGATTCATCTAAGGGGGTGAGTAGATGTTTTTGATTCTGAGTGATTGTAGCTTATCATTTATATACAGGCTGGTGACTCGCTCAGCCGGTCATAGGACTTTAACATGGGAAATCAGTTTTTTGCAATTTCCTGCTTCCCTAATTATTTTAAGCAAAAACGCGTCAAATAAAAGTTTTAGGGCGTCAAATTCTGCATATAAATCAATCAACAGAATTACTTTTACGTGCTTTGTAACGACAGAAATTAAATATGAAAATGTCGAAAATTATGTTGAAAATATTGATAGCCATGGAATGAAACAAAAAAAAATAAATGCTTGACGTTTTATCTGTCAAAACATCAACGTTTGCCGTTGTAACAGATAAAATGTCAACGTTTGACGTTGGACCTGCAGGAGAAAATATTTATATTTTATAAAACATTCATAATTAAGTAGGCCCAGTAAAGAGTTTATTTATTTAATTTTAATATCAGAACTAAAATTTATTTATATAAAAATAAAATAAAATAAATATATCATCACGCCTTTTACCCATTACTGAGTGTGGCTCTCTGCCTAAGTAGATCTCGGTAAGTGATATATTTTGTCGCGTGAAGTGCGGTTACCAGTCGTCAAATCACGGTCCTCAAAGATATTAGTGGAGAGGGAGCCACAGGGGTTGATTTTTTTTTTAATTGGTGAAAATTGTTTGTCGGCTGTGGGGATCCAACCAGGGTTCTCAAGATCCACAGGCCGACTTGATACCACTGAGCCATCTACCCCATAAAAAAAAATTATTTATAACAAAATTAAACTATACTGATCATAATAAATACATATTCTAGTCTAGAGCATACGCTTAAAAACATCTCCATTGTTCGCTAAGCAAAACCCAAGTCTTTCGTAAAAATTACGGCGCATATTTGATAGCGGCCGGGCTGTAATATTCCTGCATTCCTCTGCAATTCTTTGTTTTAGAGAATCCACATTTGGGTGCCTACTTTAGTAAATTTCATTTTTTAAATGGCCCCACAGAAAGAAGTCATTAGATGACAAAGCCGGTGATTGAGTTGGCAAATCCAACAATTTGGGAAAACCTTATTCAAATATAAAGTTACTGTGTTTGTAAAATGTGCTGGACAGTCGTCCTTCTGAAACCAAACAATATTTTCTCCTGCAACATTGTCAATGGCAGGTCCAACATCGATTTGAAGTATATTTCGTTAGCGTTTTCTTCCGCTTCATCTTCTTCCACCGGTGCAACATTTTTCTGCTTTTTATCGCATTTCTGACACGAAACGTATACTGATCCAAATTTTTCTTGAGTTTTAATAACTTGTATTGCTGATTTTGTTGGAATTGATCTATCAGGATATAATCCCGCAAATATATCGCGTACCCTGATAATGCTATATCCACTATGGTACAATTTTAAAAATTGATTTTTTTCGCTGATTGTGTAAGCCATATTTCTCCAAACGTTGACATTTTATCTGTCACAACGTCAAACGTTGATGTATTGACAGATAAAACGTCAAGCATTTATTTTTACCTATCTTTTTTTTGTTCAATTTCATGGCTATCAATATTTTCAACATTTTTATATTTAATTTCTGTCGTTACATAATATGTAAAATGATTCATTTGTAATCCTTAGTGACTTTTTTAATTAGCAACAATTAATTAACAATTATAAATTTTATATTTTACTTGCAATTTTTACTTCCTTGTGAAGTAAAGGAAGTATTGTAATCGTGAAAATTTTCGGTTCTCAGATTTCAGCGGAAATACGCATTTTGCCCATCCCTGAATCCATTTTGACTAATTTCGTAGTGCCGTCTGTACGTACGTAAGTATGTATCTCGCATAACTCAAAAACGGTAATCACTAGAAAGTTAAAATTTTGTATTTAGCACTGTTATAACATCTAGTTGTGCACCTCTCTTTTTGGTCATTATATAACTTCCGGAAGTGGAAAATAACATAATAGATTTTGGTTAAAAGGAACTAACTGGAAGTGATACATTACATGAAGCTGCTAATAGTTTTTCTTGAAAAAAATTGAATTATTCTGATTTTAGAAATGAATGCAGCAAATAAAAGTTTTAGAGAATTAAATTCTGCGTCTATCCCATTAAGAATTATTTAATTAGACTTTTGTATAAGCGAGATTTGTAAATTTAAAAATTATATATTTTTTGTTTTTTTTAATAAGTTTGCTATGGATTAGAACAAAAAATAAGAAAAAATTTAATGTCAGATATGTGCAATTAAAAAATATCTATAGTTTAAAACGCGTACAAGGAAGTCATGTGGTGTCCACATCAGATTTTTTATATATAAAATAATATCTCAAATAATTTATGAAATGTAAAATTTCTAATGTTAAATGTGCTGCAACAATTGAAACACATTTTTGAAACATTATTTAGTCTATAAATATTTAATTTTATATTAGAATTAATCCATTTTAAGGAGTTTTTATCTATTGTAAGGTAATATGAGTCTTTATGAAAAACACTCAATACAGACAACTTTTCTTAGTTATATTATTGAATAGATATATTGAAGAATTAAATAATGGAGCTCTAGATCTTTGTGATTTTATTATGTTGTAAAGAAGATTAGAATGATGAAATAATAGACAGAGGAGAACGAAATTTCATTAGATTTGCTCTATTTCTATTTTAAACTTTACAAAAAAAACAAATTTAAAATCAAAATTGTAATCACTGTTTGATCTGTTGAAATCTGCAAATGCAGAGCTCTCGCATACACGAATAGATTAAAAAGAATTAATTTGTTAATTTATAATTTGGCCTCAGGACAAAGCCAGCATTCGATCCCAAGTTCCATAGTACGAGTATTATTTCAGTTTTGAAACCCAATTCATATTTAAATATGCATCAAAGTATGGATTTTATTATGTACTAGTCTTCACAGAGATGACGCCAGCAGGTTCGTTTGAACGGCTATTGTATCAAACTATTGTCGACAACCCCGCAAATTCCTGTCGATAAAATGTTGGTGACTGGCAACTTCACCGACCGGTAACACAAACATAATTTTTGCGGTGCATTTTTGTTACTCCAAATTTAAAAAATCTGATGTGGACACCACATGACTTCCTTGTACGCGTATTACTAGCAATAGATTTCGTTAAAACCACCCCTATTTAATTCTCAGCTATGAAACTTCTTACACATATAAACAATTACGTTTACTTCTATAAACTATCAACAAACATGTGAAAAGTTAGTTGAAATGAGGCGTTATGGACATACTTATACCTAGCAATAGATCCCGATAAAACCATCCCTATTAAATTTATTATTTAAATTTTTTTTTTAATAAAGTACGATACAAATTCAATAATTGTTTCCCTATTTCTATGTTGTAAATTTAATCATATTTTAAGTACTAGTTTTTTTTTTAATTTCAATGTTTACATACTTATTTCTGTATTTAAATATTTTAATTACTGATGAAATTCATAAACACTAATTAAAAAAACAATTTTTGAATTAATGTTATTAAATATATGTCATTTTCAATAAATTATAATTTTTATACATAAAATACACTCCAAGACATTTTGATGTGCACTGGTTTGCTCGGAAGGTCGCTGGCGCTGCGTCGCTGCGTCGACTATACAGTTCATAACTTGCAAGCGTGGTAGCTAGATGTGCTGCTAGAAAATTAGTGATTTTAAGTAAAAATATCAATAAATATTAATAAAATATAGTGCCTTTCGTAAGTATAGATGTTATTCTGACGATTTTGATACAAATTTCACCTGGAAATATAGTTTTTGATAATTAAAAATGTATCAACATTTTATTACATAAATTGCTTTGTACGGAACACATATATAGGATGCGATAACATAGGAATATTACATTTCAACAATTAAATTTGATATAAACGGCTTTAACATCATATTTGAACATGATTTTTAATAAATTTTCTTTAAAATCACAATAATATTTTTGCATATCTTTAGATTTTAACAGTTATAAATAGTGTTTTTATTTCGAAAAGCGTGATATATATATTATTTATTATTATTTACATACATAAATATTATTTTTTATACATGAAAATGTGTAAAAGTACCGAATTTGAAAGTATTTTCTTTATTTTATATAAATTTATAAAAGTATTTGATCCTTAAAATCTGTCACTTGCTACTATCAAAACGTCCGCAGCCTGAACAACAAGTTAAGTGATTTTTTTCTTTCTGTGATAAACTGTGATTTTGATATTATTGGTTTATCGGAAACTTGGTTACATCCAGAAACTTCAAACTCCGAACTATTTCCGACTGAATACTTCTCTGTTTTACGTCAAGACAGAGACTTTGCAGCGCTCAATGTTATTCGTGGTGGGGGAGTTCTACTGGCCTTCAGAAGCGAGTTCAAATTTGAATCCATCGATGTGCGAGATGTTCGTGCAGCTCTACCCTCAGTTGATGTTGTTGCTTGTAGAATCTTTCTCCAACAATATAGCATTATTATTTTTGTCATTTACATACCCGTAACGCCGAATATTGAAAATTTGAATATATTGACTTCATTCATTGAACATAAGTGCATTTCCGAGAAACATGTAATTATTATGGGTGACTTTAATATTCCCAATTACTGTGTAGTCAACACAAATGATACTTTACGAGTTCATCTTGAACACTTTGCTTCTTTCTCTCAACTGTCACAGCGCAATCTGGTCTACAACAGCAATAACCGTTTGTTAGATCTAATATTTTCAAATGTTAACTGTGATGTAAATCATGATGATTCTCCACTTGTTAGGGAAGACCTATTTCACCCTGCATTGTCAATTAATTTGTATCTCTCTAACGATTTTGTAACCAATTTCAATTGTAATAATTATTTGAAGACGTATAATTTTAAAAAAGCTAATTTTCAGCACATGTATGAGTTACTGTTAAACTGTGATTGGTCTTTAGTTCTTAAGTTTGATGATGTTAATGAAGCTTGTGATATGTTCTATCAATTATTGTATTCTATATTTGATCAATGTGTACCTGTTCGTAGAATACGTAAGAAATTTTATCCGCCTTGGTTTACCTCTGAAATAATTAGTAATATTAAACTAAAATCTAAGATATACTATAAATATAAAAAGCATAAGTCAGTCGAATATCTAAATGAATATAAGAAAATTAGATCTGAGACTAAGAAGCTCATTAACTTATCTTACAGTCAGTATGTGTCTAACATAGAAAATAATGTTATTAATGACCCAAAAAGCTTTTGGTCATTTATTCAAAATAAAAAAGGTGCTTCCCGAATTCCAGGAATAATGAAATTTGGTGATAAAACAGGTGAAAATCCACACGTTATTCTTGACATGTTTAGTGAACATTTTGCCAGTGTTTTTACAAACAATTCACCGGTATGTGCAAACAATCATGTTAATTCAAATTGTAGTTCAAGTTCTTCTTACAATGTAGATATTCACATATCTGAAAGTGATTTGTATAAAAACACGCGCAAATTGAAGAATTCAATGACAGCTGGACTGGATCAGATTCCTAGTTTCTTACTCAAAGATTGCATCTGTGCTTTGGTAAATCCTTTGTTATTTATATATAATAAATGTATATTTAATGGTACATTTCCATCTACTTGGAAACGTACAAAAGTTTGTCCTGTTTTGAAGTCAGGTGATACTTCATTGATTGTTAATTACAGACCGATTTCAATTATTTCAAATTTTGCGAAACTGTTGGAAATAATTTTGTATAATAAATTGTTCCCACAAATTAAACATCTCATTTCGGATCAACAACACGGATTCATGCCAATGAGATCAACTGTTAGTAACTTAAGTATTTTTACTCAGCATGTCGCTGAAGCTTTGGATAAAAATGGTCAACTTGATGTTGTTTATACTGACTTCTCGAAGGCCTTTGATAAACTATGTCACGATATTTTATTACATAAAATGGAGCAGTTTGGTTTCAACAAAGTTCTTCTAACTTTTTTTAAATCATACTTAGCAGACCGTCTACAAATTGTATCTTACAATGGATATCAAGGAGAGCCCTTTGTTGCCATGTCTGGAGTGCCTCAGGGCTCTAACTTAGGGCCCTTATTATTTGTATTATTTATAAATGACATTTGTGAATCTGTTAATTGTGATATATTACTTTATGCTGATGATATTAAAATATTTCTGGAGATAAATTCTCTTGATGATTGTCAAAAATTGCAGGATAACGTTAACAATCTTCAACTTTGGTGCAATACTAATTATTTACCCCTGAACATTGCGAAGTGTAAAATTATGACCTATTCTCGTCGAAAAAATCCATTGCATTATGATTACTATGTTCAATCGGAATTATTATCTAGATGTACATTTACGAAAGATTTAGGAATAACTTTTGATCCTCATTTAACATTTGTTACACATATTATTGCATTAGTTTCGTCAGCAAATAAATTACTTGGTTTTATTATCCGTAACAGTAGACAGTTTTGTAAGTTAGAATGTCTCAAAATCTTGTACTATGCCTACGTTAGATCCAAGTTGGAATATGGAATATTAATTTGGTACTCACCATACAATATTTATAAAAGTATGATAGAAAATGTTCAACGGCGTTTCCTGAAATTCTTATGGTTTAAGGAATACCATAGTTACCCTAAAAGAGGTACAGAGCAAAATATTTTACTTTCATATTTCAATATAAAGTCAATTGAAACTAGGCACGATTGTATAGCTCTAAATACTTTAAGTAATTTGATAAAAAATAAGATTGACGCTCCGCAACTTTTAGGTAAACTGGCTTTTCATGTACCCAGAACATCGTCCCGCTCACGTAATACATTTTATTTGCCACACTATAAATCCTTAGCATTAAGTAAGTCACCTATTTTTGTTATGTGTACCCTATATAATAACAACTGTACTATGTATGATATTTTTTCTTAATGTTATGTATATTTGTTTATTTTGTTTTATGTTTCATGCTCTATAACTTTGTTACATTTACTTGTTTAGGGTTCTAACCTGTTAAGTAATAAAGAGATTATTATTATTATTATTATTATTATTATTATTATTATTATTATTATTATTATTTGTTCAAACGATAAATTTACCGAAGTGAACTTGTTTATTCCATAAATTTAGTCTTGTATGACGCTGTGTTGTTGAATGTTGCTGGATAAATAATTGTACGTTATAACAAAATACTGGTAAATAGTTAACGAGAACATTATTCTTATATTTTCGATAGATATTTGTACTTAAAAATAGTGTAAAATGTACTTTGTAATACATAACAGCTACAAGTGTTACGACATCTTAATAATGTATTTAACTAGTTGGTTTTGCCAATTGTTATTATTATTTCAAAACAATATTCTATTCATTTTGAGTATCTTGCTCAATTTTCATTTATAAAAATTTAATTCAAATATTGTTAATGGCTAAATACGTATTCATGTTATTTATTATCATTTGCTTTCTATATATTTAAATTGATAAAAGTATTGATTTGATGGCAGCTGAAACAATAATTAAACAAGACTGTGCGTATTCAAGTTCACCTGAACTCAACAAGCAGCGTTTACAAATACAGTCTTAATAATTTTTACTCAATTTAGCCATTTTGTAGTTGGTGATGGCATTCGAAAGCCTTCTAAATGGTAGGTTCTTTTTTTAAAGCATTTTCGAGCTATTCTATTAATTGTTTTCTCTGTTATCATTATTAACTTTAATAAATGTTATGAAGTGTGTTACTAATATATTGTTTTTCTGTTTATAGGGACTTCACGGGACCTGCAAGCATCCTCAGCGTGTATCTACACCCCGGAGGCATCAGCGAAGACGAGTTTGAATATTAAATCTGCTGCTCTCAACATCCATGTAAGAATATTGTTATTTTTTAATTATTTGTTTTAATATTTATTTGAGAATTTGTGAGATAAATTCATATTCAGTTTAAAATAATAATGATGAATAGTAACTAGATATTTGTTAATGATAAAGCTAGTAAATTGTTAGTTAGTGTCAGTTATTATGAAGGCTGATTAACTATATTTTTAATTGTTAAACCTTCCGGAATTATTTTGGTCAAAAATATTTCAAGTAAAAGTTGGATATAAATAAATGTTATAATAACTATTTCTGTCGTAAAATAATGAAAATGAATATCCCTGAATAGTCTAGCGGTCATTGTATTGAAGTGAGTGCCGGTGAATGGGAATTATTTTGGTCAAAAATATTTCAAGTAAAAGTTGGATATAAATAAATGTTATAATAACTATTTCTGTCGTAAAATAATGAAAATGAATATCCCTGAATAGTCTAGCGGTCATTGTATTGAAGTGAGTGCCGGTGAATGAGGGGAATGAGGGGGAGGCACCTGGGAGGAAGAAAGCCATGTTTATTATCAATTAGCTAAACAAAAACTAGCGGTAATTAGCAATTACAATTAATAGTAACTGTTTATTGTTTGTTCCAGGCGTAATCGGAGAGAAATGCGAGCACTGGATACTCATCCACAACGACATGAAACCTTCCGTGGAGAGAAGAGATTGGAACCTGCAGAACCGGAGTCGAGGAATTTAAACAGAATGAGCTTCGCCAGAGAGCAGCTGTCCTGCTCTTGTTGCATTCCTGCGCTAATTGGGAATTGGTACCGATCGATATTTTAAACAAATCATTAGAAATATTTGGAGTGCTGGTGTTGACTCAGACTGCAAACACCATGGTGATGGTGTCGACGGCGATTGCTCTTCAGAAACCTACTCTTCATGTCTGCAGCAAGAGAAGAGAATGGAATCAGACGGAAATGTTCTGGCATTGGTGAGAAACTTATTGATAAATCAAATCATGCCTTTTACCTATTACTGGGACATTATTCACGTATAAACGTTTCATGTTTTAAATTTGTTTACTTTTATGAAAAAAAAGTAACAATAATAATTTATAATAATTAATGAAAAAAGTAAAATGTAGACATGTTGTGTAAGTTTCAATGTAATGAGTTGTGTAATCAATTAGTGGCAATTAGTCGCTCTGAGTAATCATGCAACGAGCTCGAGCTCCGCACTTGCAAACAAAACGCTGACCAGACCTAGTCGCATGAAGATAATCACGCTAGTAAGTTGATAGTGTTAGTGACACGTTTTGCTAGTTAGTTGTTAGTGCTAGTGATTAGTGGCAAGGGTGAGCAACTATATTTCTATCACTAGCAGTCCGTGTATTTTATAAATAAAGTTAATCAAATAATTTTACCTTTTTGGGTAATTGTTTGCAATATTTAAAATATATAAGAGTTTTAAAAGTTTTCTTTACAATATTTAAATTGGATTGTACGTATTTATCATCATTTAAAACAATGACCTATAAATTTCACCACTAACATCTGTGGTGCCTGTGATTTGATCCAATAATGGGTAAAAGGTGTGGTGATTATACTTTCAATTAATTAATTAATTAATTACAACATCCTAACACAAGAGACTTGATATGTTTGACACCCGCTCTGTGCTCATTCAGGTGACTTTGGACAGCTGCAAGAAGTCGACGGAGAATCTGGAGCACCAGGAAGCCGAGCTGGAGGAGATGATGGCCCCGGGGACTTGATGTTTGATGGCGTGTCCGGACGCTTCACTTCCAGTACTTTTGCAAGTGAGTGTATCTTTTAAAATTTAAATTGGTTGTAAATATGGGTAATTTTATTATTTTTTTGAAAGAAATCATAAAATGTCGGCTGAAACGGCTGTAACTTTTAAACTACTCAAGATAATTGAAATTGGTTTTTAATTTTGAATTCTCCATGTTTTGAACTATATTTAATCCTGTTTTTATTATGAAAATGATTCTTTGATGAATCTGATAAGTGAATTGGTTTCAATATAAACCTACGTTCCGCGTACATCTGTGAAAAAGCCATTTAATTGAGCCCTTGCCCTAACTAATTTAGTTGAACGATTAAATATTCTTCTAGAAGTATTTGTGATTTGGTAAATTACGTAAAACATTAATTGTCTCGTGCTTTAATTAACTTGTAAACATATTTTCAGTCATTAACCAAACACTTATATATTTGTTAATTAAAATACTAATATGATGGATTGTAATCGCCCAAAATCTGCAATTGCAGATTATGCATGTGCATACTGAACCCCCTTTAGAGTTTGTTTCATTCATGAACTTGGAATAATTATAATATTCTTTACAAAATCTCATGAATTTTATATGAAAAACTTTTCATTCCGCTACTAAAATCCACGTTTAATTAAATTAATCGAAGGATTTTATTTTAATTATTTTACGTTTAAATTATATACATATCTGTTTTAAAATAAGTGAATAGGTGGCAGTAGTATGTTAGTTGTCAGAAACTGATATTTGACAAGTAAACTACATTTGTAAAATGACGTGATTTTAAACTAAAATATTGTTAATTGACAACAAAATGTAGTAGAATGAGTGAGTTTGAATTTAAATTAATTTATAATGCGCCAATGTCGTTTTTAGGTATGGATATCATGCACAAACCATAGACAGATGTCGGGGAATGAAAACAACATTTGTCCATTTTAAAACCAATTATTATGAAAGACAATGTTTATAATCACCACAAATCAGCGACAAAACCAACTTGTGGACCTGGTGCACCAGGTTGTAGATGCACAGTGAAAGCGCCAAACAGGTGAGATGATTTTTTATTTATATTTTTGGGGCTTTATTTTTTGTTTCTTTGTACTTTTAAAATATCTTGATTAGTACAAGACTTACGCGCTGCTAAATAAATCAAATTATTTTTTAATTGATTTATTTTTCAAACAATGAGTGTATCTTTTAAATGACTAAATGTGGGTTTCCTTTTACTATTTCTAGTATACTCACTCTCAAAAGTTATTATGATTATGAAACTTAAAATAAACATGATGAAGGGTGCTATGCTATGCAGGGGCGCCGAGAGGAAAAGCGGGCCCCGGGGAAAAAAAATCGGGCCCCCTTTAACTTTGAATATTTATTAATTAAATATAAGATACAAAAAAAAATATATTTATAAATATATGTATGGTTTTGCTTGGTTTTCTTCCCTTGCAGCTTTTTCTTTTCGTTTTAAAGCACCTGATTTATGGTGGTAACTCATTTTTAATGTTTAAAATGTATTTTTCGTTGTCTGCTACTTTATGTCTGCATAACTATGTAAGGGCAGAATCTACAAAAAGAGTTAAAAAGTATTAATAGTGTTAGAAACAGATGTTTTATAAAACTTTATATTCATTTAAAAAGAATTATTAATTACCTTCATATATGTATGTTATACATACTCCTTCGTAGTACTGAAGTCTTCAAATTTAAAATTTATTGTGCGCACTAAAATCGAGGCTAAAATATGGTAACAGTTCGGTAAGAGTTAATTGGTGCAGCGATGTGTATTGTATACTCATCAGGGTTCGTAAATATCATGATATTTATAATAAATATCAAAATATCTGATATATAGGATTGGTTTAAATATATAATTTTGTTTTGATAATTTACTATTCTTTAATATTAAAAATTACTTTTAAAGATTGTTTAGTATTTTTAATGATAGATGCTCATTTTAAATTCTGTTTTTCAGTTTACGCAAATTATCTGAATGCGGCATTCAGTCCCAGGAGTCGAGCGCCATGCCCACGCTGTCCACCGGTTGCTTCAACACATTTCAGGAATAAAAGATAAGTACAAATTTAAATTTTAATTACTTTAAAAAATGAGAAAAGAAATTATTAATAATTGATTTAGAATTTTATTGAGACACAACCTTGACATACATCTGCTGTCTTTTAATTTAATTTATTGTTTGATGTGATAAATATTTGTTTAACGGTTTAAAAGTAAATTACTAAATTCTAGAAACATTATTATTTTACTTTTGTTTATACTAAATAATAATATATTAATAACATTAATAATTTCTAATAATAACAGTAAACTGAGTAATATTGTATTTGAAGTTGTAGATGTGTATATGTTGTGTATGTTTTAAATTCACTTTAATTTTAAGTAGGTTGCTGCGAGTCTGCAACAAGAAGTTCACTTGCCAAACAAACTTCGTCGTCGTCGTGTAATTTAACTTTTGTCTGCCTTATTTAAAGGCCTTCATAACTTCATAACCGATATCGTATCGTGGGCTTGATTTATAGTTATACTATAAGATCAACTTCTCGAGTCGATATCGTGTTTGTTTTTATTGTTCACTCACTACGTACATTTTAATTTAGTTAGTTAGTTGCTGCCTTAATAGGAGGCCATCCTAACTGTGTGTAGTTCTTTTCGTGGGGTTGATTTATTACTATAAATCAATTTTACGAATCGAAATTGTGTAGATCGATATCTATCGTGGGTTTGATTTGAAATCAACCTCACGAGTCGATATCGTGTATTTTGTATTATCCACCAAAAAACGCTGGCCCCACGTGGGGTCCCAACATACATACCATCACCAGGAGGCAAGTTTGTAAGCGTTTCGCGATGCGGGTGGGGCGAGTCCCTCGCGACCGTGCTGCTGTGTGTAGCTAGAAGGTGTAAGCCGATGCCTTGGGTGGTCGAGTTATCGAATCACAGGAACCATATTGTCCAATGAGTCATTGGGAGATCTAGACATAATTCGACTGTTCGAGCACTGCGAAATCTTCCCAGCAGTCGGGTAGGTTGGTAGGCGGTGAACCGAGAGGTCGTGGGCACGGAATATGCTCAACGTTTTTGCTAACTTGACAAGCACGCTTCGGTTGCTTTGTCGTAGATTCGTAGCTAGTCGTTGGCAAAAACTTAGGTAAGATAGGGTAGGTAGGGAGAAGAAGATGGCACCTTTACTGAAGACTACGTAAAATGTGAGTCTCTTTCAGATTCTTCTTAACACTTGACCGATATCTTATCGTGGATATGATTTATAGTTATACTATAAGATCATATTCACGAGTCAATATCGTGTTTTTTTTATCTACGTACATTTAAATTTAGTTAGTTTAGTTTCTGCCTTGTTAGAAGGCCTTCCTAACAACTGTGTAGTTCTTTTCGTGGGGTTGATTTATTACTATAAATCAATTTTACGAATCGAAATTGGTTAGAACAATATCTATCGTGGGGTTGATTTATTTCCATAAATCAATTTTACGAATTGATATTGTGATATCTATCGTGGGTTTGATGTGTAATCAACCTCACGAGTCGATATCGGATGTTTTGTATTGTCCACCATAAAACGCTGGCCCCACGTGGGGCCCCATCATAGCGTTTCGCGGTTGCTTTGTTGTAGATTCGTAGCTAGTCTTTGACAAAAACTTAGGTAAGATAGGGTAGGTAGGGAGAAGAAGGACACCATCATTGAAAACTTATTGTTTTTCAAGGAGTATTTGTACTTGTTTTTAATAATATTTTGTTGCTAGGTGCGGTGGTGAATGAAGAAAACCAACGTTTCCTGTTGGTGATTACATCAAAATGCTGGGAAGATTCATCAGCAACAGAATCAACAGCTTCTCTTCAAACATATCAGAAGATGACTGCAAAGTCAACGCAGAATGTCGTCAAGACCGCTGCCTCCAACATCAATATAAGATAATTACTAGTTTTAAGTGGGTTGTATTTAATCGAGCACCAAAATATCAGCTTTAAATAATTCATATTCAATATCCAAAATACTAGACTTTGCTAATCTGTTTATCAATTTAAATATCAAATATTTGTATTTGCTATTTGCCATATTAGCATTTAATTTTCCATGAAGCTTATTTACTATTATATTTAAAGATCAGTTAGTATTTTTTATGCCTAATTATTATTTTTAGTATTCGTTTAATTATTTCAGACCATCAAAATTTAACTAGAGTTAAAAATATATAGTTTTGGTATTTAATAAATATATTTCTGGCAAGAGCAACACAGTTCTTATTGATTATTGATGATACAATGATTTCGGTGCTCATTTAAATTATTCCCTTTATAAATTATTTGGGTAAAAGTCGCGTAAAAACAATAATAAATATGTTGTTTTAAATTAATATAAAATAGTGCAATTGTGTACAAGGGAAAATGTGAGTGAAAATGGATAGAGAGTGATTGATTTTATTCTGTGTGATGAATGATTGATGCTCGGTTTTTCAGTTCATTCTGACATTTATATGACATAATTATTTGTCGCAATTTTGTTGAGCGACTTGGTCGTGTTAGAACACCTAAAATAATTAGTAATATAGTAAAACCGTCAGAAGGGTATCATTAGAAATATATTACAGTATACACTTTTCTATTTACTATTTCATGTACAATTTAATTCTTTTATTATTGAGTTAATTTGTAATTTTACGTATTCCTCTTTTTTCTGCCAATTTGCATCAATTTTTAATTGTCTGTCCCCATTATTTTTCTCTTTTTAAAATTATTTAAACTTTTGCTAGAATTTTAATGAACACCTGACGTACAACTTAAATTTAATCTTGTACATTATTAATATTTTAATCTTTGGACTAGAGAACTTTTAAAATTTTGGCCCTACAGTATTAAATGAGACAGAAATTTCCTCCCAACACTTTTCTTCTCCTTAACAAAATAGTTTATCAGTTTTTTTTTCATTCTATACATGTTTTTAACCCTCACTAAATCTATTAATAATTCAACTTCATTGGTGGAAAAATTTGCAGCTCTTTTAATATTTTCCATCATGTGTATATAAATATATTTCTTATTTTGCCTGTGACAGAATATAAACTGAATTTTCGGTAAACAAGGCAATGATTATAATTTTCTCAGAATCCCAAATTACACAAAACCATACAATTATTTAGACATTCAGTTTAGGTTCAGCTGAACTAGATTAATTTGACAAGTTATAAACAAAAAAATGTTCAGGCTCAAGTTCAAGGTTCAACTGAAAAACCGAGCATGAGAAGTGTATTTGATGGTGTCGCGTATACGTCTGGATAAAAGTTGGTGAATGAGGGTATTAGAGATATGTCTGTTGAGTAAATAAATGAATGAATGAATGAATGGTACGAATGATGAATTATATTGTGGAATGAATCAGATGAGAATGATGTTGCGTGTAAAGAATGGCAAGGCTCCCGGCTTGAATGAGATGTTGATGTATGGAGGTGAGAGGTTATTTGATTCCTGATGATTGGAAATGCGCGCACGCAGTTAGAGTGTTTGAAGGTAGTGAGGCTGCGGTAGTGTCTGCGTTACCTGGTGCGGATGTTGTAAATGATTTCAATAAATGAAGCAGAAAACGATTTAAATAATGTTAATTAATGATAATGTGTTAGTAGAATTAGTATTTAGTTTTATAAATTTGGCAATAACATTTATTGGTAGATATGGTTTACAAAACAAATTTACAAACACTTATATATTGTTCAAATACAAACCAATTGTTAATAGAGAGAGGGACTGTTTAGGGAATGTCCTTTAATGACAAGGGCTATGAAAGTTGAGTTTAGAACATCTAAATATGCATTCATTAGTTTCTGGTCGGCCCTAACGGCTTTCTTAATTTTAAAAGTTTCAAGGAAAGTGAATCGATATCCTTTCCTTTTATATGTAGAACTGACAAATTACATATAGAACTTGTATGATATAAATCTATCAAGTGTTTAGCTAAATTAGACTGGGTACTTTTGATCATATAATTATAACAATACTCTTTAAATCTAGTCTGGAAACTTGGTCCCGTTTGCTCTATATAAACAAAGTCACAATCTTTACATTTAATTTAACAAAGGGTCTTTATTCATTAGTTTATTATTATTAGTATATAATGTCAAATTTCCTCCAATTCTTGGCCATACTTACGATTCATGCCATTAACATAATTTAATTTTTTATAAATTGTTTTAAATCTAGTTTCAAAGTGTACAGGATAAAATTAATTTCTTGTAATTGATCTAGTTTTCTTATTTATTAGCTTCACAGTGATTTCTGCACTGTAACCATTGTTTGCTGTAATATTTAAAATGATTATAATTCAGATCATCAGATAAATTATAAAACGTTGCTAGCTTTATATTACATGGGTGATACAAATTAGTGGGTTTCCTGTAAATATTAAAATTAAATGTATTGTTAATGTGTTTGATAGTAATGGCCAAGATATTTATGCTTTTATTAACTTTCACTTCAGTGGTGAATTATGTATTTTAATCAAATGAATTAAGGACATTTAGTAGTTGTTGCTCCTGGTGTAAAGGGATTAAAACATCGTCGATATATCTATACCAAAAATGTAAATATTTTAGGAGGTATTTATTGGAATTGAGGCATATATATTCTCAAAATTGTTTATGAATATTTCAGATAATAAAGACCCTCATTTTGTTAATTACAAATGTCACCAAAGAGCAAAAATAATTTGTTTGTAGACAAACTTCCAGTAAGTTTAAAGTTACATGGTTAACTTCAAGCTGTTTTTAATGAAAATTGGAAAGGAAGTAAATTCCCAAAACCTCCCTCTCTCTATTAACAGAGTTAGTTTGTATTTGAACTACATATAAGTGTTTGCAAAACCATTTCTAAATTCATGAAACAAAATGCCAAGTGTTTGTATTTATTAATTTTAAATCATGTTTCGCTGAATGCAAAAGCTTCATTAATTGAAATGATGAATGTGTTAGTGTTTGAGAAGAGCGATTGCAATGTTTCGGTGATGGATGATGTGAGATTGGAGATGAAATGAATGTGTTTGTATATTAGGGTAGTATGTGATCGAGGTATGGACGTATTAATTCAGAATACATTGGTGTATGTTGTATGATGACTCTGAGATTGACATGAATGTTGTTGAAAGAGTGAGTATAAGTCAGATGAGATAGTTTAGGAATGTGGAACGTTTGTCGAATGGAAGATATGAATGAACTTGTGTGAAAGAATTTATGAATGTATTTATGTATGAAGAGTTGATGGTAGATTGAGCATGTGGTTGAAGCAAGGATGACTGAATGTTTCTGGGGTTCGTGTTACCCCATTTAATAAGATATTATCTTTACAACATATGTATTATTTGTTTAAACTATATAATAATGAATGATTCACTTTAAAATTATAATGATGATTCGTTCTCATCTGTAACACAATACTTTGCTAGCTGACAGGTTATTATACATACATATATATTTTTTATTGTAACATTAGCAAATTGTCAGCTACTGAAATATTGTGATACAGTGACAGTTAGTATAAAAAACAAACAAATTACGGATGATTAACTAGATTTTTCATTGTTAAACATTCTGACATTATTTTATACAAATATATTTCAAGTAAATGATTGATATAAATAAATTTGAATCAGTTTTATTTTAAATATTATTCTCTAAACAACTTATGACCGATTTAAATAAAGTTAATCAAATCATCCTCCATCGATTATTTATACTAACAGTCAACATATTTTGTAAATAAAGATAATGAAATACTTTTACCCAAAATAATTGTATCAAAGTATTAATTCTAAAAGTTTCCATTATAATAATTAAATTGATTTCTTTTTAAAAATTGGGAAAACTGACAGAATTGATATTTACTAATGATAATAACAAATATGTTTTAAGTAGATAGTTGACAATAACTTTGTTTAACACATATTTATTCTTTAAGAATAAGAAATAGATACCTATTGTAATAAGTTATACATACATCTTATTACAATATTCTTTATTCTTAAAAAATAAATATGTGTTGAAGAGATTTATTGTGAATTATTTAATTTAAAATATAGTTGTTATTGTTTAATATAAATAAGTTAATCAAATTGTTGTAATTCAGTATGTAATAATAAGAAATATTGTAATAAGAAAACATACATCTTATTGCAATGCGTCTTATACTTCAAGAAAATATTTGTTTTAAATAGACTTATTCTAAATTAATTTAGATAGGTATCCTCATTAAATCCCTCAAATCATTTATAAAATTGTCATCTTTCTGAATATACTCCCTCAAATCTTTTGTAATGTTATCATTTTCCCAAAAGTCCTTAAATTCATTTGTAAGATAATAATCCTCCTAAAAAGTCCTCCAATTCATTTTTAATTCCTTCCATGTAGTCCCTCAAATCATTTATAAAATTGTCTTCCTCCCAAAAATTCCTCCAATTCATTTGCAAGATATAATCCTCTCGAAAAGTCCTCCAATACATTTCTATTTCCTCCCATGAAGTCCCTCAAATCAATTATAAAATTGTTCTTCCTCCAATTCATTTATAAGATATCATCCTCCCAAAAACTCCCTCAAATCATTTATAAAATAGCCATCTTACTAAATGTCCCTCAAATCCATTTATAAAATAATCACCCTCTTAAAAAGTTCCTCAAATAACTTATAAAGCAATCCTACATTCTAAAAGACACCCCAGAAATTAAATAATATTTTTTTCAATAATATATTATATATTTAATAAAAATTGTAATAATTATGTTTTACATTGTATTTATAATATAAATTTGTAATAAATAAATTGTAATGAATGCTTTAAATATTGTATTTATAATAAATATTGTAATATAGATGTTAGTTTCTATTGTATACTGATTTAAAACGTCAATAAAAGTGTTTAAAATGGCTGCCATTCTTTCATTTATTTCCTTCTGTAAATATAAATATTTTATTCAAATTCAATTAACTTGTCTTCCATTTTGTACCTCCCATATATTAAATGAATTCAATTAAATATCAATTAAGAGGAGGAGCCACGAAAGATTCAATGGGCGTCAACACACCCAATTAAGAAACAGGGTTGCCAATTCACTATAACCAAAATCCAGTAAAGTTACCTCCTCATCGTTCTGCGCCCCGGATACAAATCGACGAATTTGGAGCAATTCCTGACCAAAAACTCAAAGTTTTTTTCCTAGTTCAAAAATTGAACAATAGATAGCACCACCATGCATACATGATTGATGCTGCCCCCTGGTGACCAATTTTAGAACTAAGAAAACAAACTTTGAAATTTTGTCAGGATCTGCTCCAATTTGGTCGGTTTGTATCCGGGGCGCAGAACGGCGAGGAGGTATCTTTACTGTATTTTGGTTATAGTGAATTGGCATCACTGCTTTCTTAATTGGTTGTGCTACCGCCCTCATATCTTCTATTGCTCCTCGTCATAATTGAAACTTAATTGAATTTAATTTTATATATGGGAGGAACAAAATGGCTGATTAATAGAAATTTAAATGGAAGTATTTAAATGTAAATAATTAAATAGACGCCATTTTAAATTCAACCATTGACATTTAAAGTAAAAGAAACCAACATGAAAATAATTAATTAAATTAACTTAGTTCGCAAATGACAGCACCAGTCCTAAAAAACCCGTGAGAAAAAAAATTAAAAACAAAAAGGTATGTATAAATATAAACAATATTTATTATCATTGCAAAGTTGTGTACAAGTTTTACTAACATTTTATTTTAGAATTGTTAACTACAAGTACATTTTATTTATAATACAAACTATTTTTGAAATAAATTAATTTAGAATAAGTCTCTTTAAAATATATTTATTCTTGAAGTATAAGACGTATTGCAATAAGATGTATGTTTTCTTATTACAATATTTCTTATTCTTAAAGAATAGATATGTTTTAAATAGAGTTATTGTAAACTTATCTATTTAAAACATTTATTATTGTTTTTACATATTTAATTACAATAATATTATTTACTTATTTATATTAAACAATAACAACTATATTTTAAATTAAATAATTCACAATAAATCTCTTCAACACACATTTATTCTTTAAGAATAAGGAATATTGTAATAAGATATATGTTAACTTATTACAATGGGTACCCTATTTCTTATTCTTAAAGTATAAATATGTGTTAAACAAAGATATTGTCAACTATCTACTTAAAATATATTTATTATTATCATATTAGTAAATATCAATTCTGTCAGTTTTCCCAATTTTTAAAGTAAAAACAATTTAATTATTATAAAGGAAACTTTTAGAATTAATACTTTGATACAATTATTTTGGGTAAAAGTATTTCATTATCTTTATTTACAAAATATGTTGACTGTTAGTATAAATAATCGATGGAGGATGATTTGATTAACTTTATTTAAATCGGTCATAAGTTGTTTAGAGAATAATATTTAAAATAAAACTGATTCAAATTTATTTATATCAATCATTTACTTGAAATATATTTGTATAAAATAATGCCGGAACGTTTAACAATGAAAAACCTAGTTAATCATTCGTAATTTGTTTGTTTTTTATACTAACTGTCACTGTATCACAATGTTTCAGTAGCTGACAATCTGCTAATGTTACAATAAAAAAATATATATGTATGTATAATAAATTGTCAGCTAGCAAAGTATTGTGTTACAGATGAGAACGATTCATCATTATAATTTTAAAGTGAATCATTCATTATTATATAGTTTAAACAAATAATATATATGTTGTAAAGATAATATCTTATTAAATGGGGTAACACGAACCCCAGAAACATTCAGTCATCCTTGCTTCAACCACATGCTCAATCTACCATCAACTCTTCATACATAAATACATTCATAAATTCTTTCATACAAGTTTATTCATATCTTCCATTCCACACACGTTCCACATTCCTAAACTATCTCATCTGACTTATACTCACTCTTTCAAAAACATTCATGTCAATCTCAGAGTCATCATACAACATACACCAATGTATTCTGAATTAATACGTCCATACCTCGATCACATACTACCCTAATATACAAACACATTCATATCATCTCCAATCTCACATCATCCATCACCGAAACATTGCAATCGCTCTTCTCAAACACTAACACATTCATCATTTCAATTAATGAAGCTGTTTGCATTCAGCGAAACATGATTTAAAATTAATAAATACAAACACTTGGCATTTTGTTTCATGAACTTAGAAATGGTTTTGCAAACACTTATATGTAGTTCAAATACAAACTAACTCTGTTAATGGTGAGAGGGAGGTTTTGGGAATTTACTTCCATTCCAATTTTCATTAAAAACAGCTTGAAGTTAACCATGTAACTTTAAACTTGCTGGAAGTTTGCCTACAAACAAATTATTTTTGCTCTTTGGTGACATTTGTAATTAACAAAATGAGGGTCTTTATTATCTGAAATATTCATAAACAATTTTGAGAATATATATGCCTCAATTCCAATAAATACCTCCTAAAATATTTACATTTTTGGTATAGATATATCGACGATGTTTTAATCCCTTTACACCAGGAGCAACAACTACTAAATGTCCTTAATTCATTTGATTAAAATACATAATTCACCACTGAAGTGAAAGTTAATAAAAGCATAAATATCTTGGCCATTACTATCCAACACATTAACAATACATTTAATTTTAATATTTACAGGAAACCCACTAATTTGTATCACCCATGTAATATAAAGCTAGCAACGTTTTATAATTTATCTGATGATCTGAATTATAATCATTTTAATTATTACAGCAAACAATGGTTACAGTGCAGAAATCACTGTGAAGCTAATAAATAAGAAAACTAGATCAATTACAAGAAATTAATTTTATCCTGTACACTTTGAAACTAGATTTAAATCAATTTATAAAAAATTAAATTATGTTAATGGCATGAATCGTAGTATGGCCAAGAATTGGAGGAAATTTGACATTATATACTAATAATAATAAACTAATGAATAAAGACCCTTTGTTAAATTAAATGTAAAGATTGTGAATTTGTTTATATAGAGCAAACAGGACCAAGTTTCCAGACTAGATTTAAAGAGTATTGTTATAATTATATGATCAAAAGTACCCAGTCTAATCTAGCTAAACACTTGATAGATTTTTATCATAAAAGTTCTATATGTAATTTGTCAGTTCTACATATAAAAGGAAAGGATATCGATTCACTTTCCTTGAAGCTTTTAAAATTAAGAAAGCCGTTAGGGCCGACCAGAAACTAATGAATGAATATTTAGATGTTCATAGCCCTTGTCATTAAAGGACATTCCCTAAACAGTCCCTCTCTCTATTAACAATTGGTTTGTATTTGAA
This sequence comes from Pterostichus niger, assembly GCA_947425015.1. NCBI lineage: Eukaryota > Metazoa > Arthropoda > Insecta > Coleoptera > Carabidae > Pterostichus > Pterostichus niger. The sequence goes on along the minus strand of OX380340.1, from coordinate 35,229,149 downwards.
CAATATATAAGTGTTTGTAAATTTGTTTTGTAAAAACCACATCTACCAATAAATATTATTGCCAAATTTATAAAACTAACTAGGTACTAAGTGGTTTTATTTATTATTTTTACCAACACTTTATCATTAATTAACATTATTGAAATCGTTTTCTGCTTCATTTATTGAAATCATTTACAACACCATCCGCACCAGGTAACGCAGACACTACCGCAGCCTCGCTACCTTCAAACACTCCAACTGCGTGCGCGCATTTCCAATCACCAGGAGTCAAATAACCTCTCACCTCCATACATCAACATCTCATTCAAGCCGGGAGTCTTGCCATTCTTTACACGCAACATCATTCTCATCTAATTCATTCCACAATATAATTCACCATTCGTACCATTCATTCATTCATTCATTTACTCAACAGACATATCTCTAACATCCTCATTATACACCCTCATTCACCAACTTTTATCCAGACGTATACGCGACACCATCAAATACACTTCTCATGCTCGGTTTTTCAGTTGAGCCTCAACATTTTTTTGTTTATAACTTGTCAAATTAATCTAGTTCAGCTGAACCTAAACTCAATGTCAACAAAATTTTATGGTGTTGTGTAATTTGGGATTCTGAGAAAATGATAATCATTGACTCAGTTTATTCTGTCACAGGCAAAATAAGAAATATATTTATATACACATGATGGAAAATATTAAAGGAGCTGCAAATTTTTCCACCAATGAAGTTGAATTATTAATAGATTTAGTGAGAGTTAAAAACATGTATAGAATGAAAAAAACTGATAAAGTATTGTGTTAAGGAGAAGAAAAGTGTTGGGAGGAAATTTCTGCCTCATTTAATACTGTAGGGCGAAAATTTTAAAAGTTCTCTAGTCCAAAGATAAAAATATTAATAATGTACAAGATTAAATTTAAGTTGTACGTCAGGTACATGTTCATTAAAATTCTAGCACAAGTTTAAATAATTTTAAAAAGAGAAAAATAATGGGGGCAGACAATTAAAAATTGGTGAAAATTGGCAAAAAAAGAGGAATACGTAAAATTACAAATTAACTCAATAATAAAAAAATTAAATTGTATATGAAATAGTAAATAGAAAAGTGTATATTGTAATATATTTCTAATGATACCCTTCTGACGGTTTTATTATATTACTAATTATTTTAGGTCTTCTAACACGATCAAGTCGCTCAACAAAATTGCGCCAAATAATTATGTCATATAAATGTCAGAATGAACTGAAAAACCGCGCATCAATCATTCATCACACAGAATAAAATCAATCACTCTCTGTCCAATTTCACCCACATTTTCCCTTGTACACAATTGCACTATTTTATATTAATTTAAAACAATATATTTATTATTGTTTTTAACCGGCTTTTACCCAAATAATTTAAAAAGGGAATAATTTAAATGAGCACCGAAATCATCGTATCATCAATAATCAATAAGAACTGTGTTGCTCTTGCCAGAAATATATTTATTAAACACCAAATATATATATTTTTAACCCTAGTTAAATTATATTTTGATAGTCTGAAATAATTAAATTAATACTAAAAATAATAATAAAAAAATTACTACCTGATCTTTAAATATAATAGTAAATAAGCTTCATGGAAAATTAAATGCTAATATGGCAAATAGCAAATACAAATATTTGATATTTAAATTGATAAACAGATTAGCAAAGTCTAGTATTTTGGATATTGAATATGAATTATTTAAAGCTGATATTTTGGTGCTCGATTAAATACAACCCACTTAAAACTAGTAATTATCTTATATTGATGTTGGAGGCAGCGGTCTTGACGACATTCTGCGTTGACTTTGCAGTCATCTTCTGATATGTTTGAAGAGAAGCTGTTGATTCTGTTGCTGATGAATCTTCCCAGCATTTTGATGTAATCACCAACAGGAAACGTTGGTTTTCTTCATTCACCACCGCACCTAACCACAAAATATTATTAGAAACAAGTACAAATACTCCTTGAAAAACAGTAAGTTTTCAATGATGGTGTCCTTCTTCTCCCTACCTACCCTATCTTACCTAAGTTTTTGTCAAACACTAGCTACGAATCTACAACAAAGCAACCGCGAAACGCTATGATGGGGCCCCACATGGGGCCAGCGTTTTATGGTGGACAATACAAAACATCCGATATCGACTCGTGAGGTTGATTACACATCAAACCCACGATAGATATCACAATATCAATTCGTAAAATTGATTTATGGAAATAAATCAACCCCACGATAGATATTGTTCTAACCAATTTCGATTCGTAAAATTGATTTATAGTAATAAATCAACCCCACGAAAAGAACTACACAGTTGTTAGGAAGGCCTTCTAACAAGGCAGAAACTAAACTAACTAAATTTAAATGTACGTAGATAAAAAACACGATATTGACTCGTGAATATGATCTTATAGTATAACTATAAATCATATCCACGATAAGATATCGGTCAAGTGTTAGGAAGAACCTGAAAGAGACTCACATTTTACGTAGTCTTCAATAAAGGTGCCATCTTTTTCTCCCTACCTACCCTATTTTACCTAAGTTTTTGCCAACGACTAGCTACGAATCTACGACAAAGCAACCGAAGCGTGCTTGTCAAGTTAGCAAAAACGTTGAGCATATTCCGTGCCCACGACCTCTCGGTTCACCGCCTACCAACCTACCCGACTGCTGGGAAGATTTCGCAGTGCTCGAACAGTCGAATTATGTCTAGATCTCCCAATGACTCATTGGACAATATGGTTCCTGTGATTCGATAACTCGACCACCCAAGACATCGGCTTACACCTTCTAGCTACACACAGCAGCACGGTCGCGAGGGACTCGCCCCACCCGCATCGCGAAACGCTTACAAACTTGCCTCCTGGTGATGGTATGTATGTTGGGACCCCACGTGGGGCCAGCGTTTTTTGGTGGATAATACAAAATACACGATATCGACTCGTGAGGTTGATTTCAAATCAAACCCACGATAGATATCGATCTACACAATTTCGATTCGTAAAATTGATTTATAGTAATAAATCAACCCCACGAAAAGAACTACACACAGTTAGGATGGCCTCCTATTAAGGCAGCAACTAACTAACTAAATTACAATGTACGTAGTGAGTGAACAATAAAAACAAACACGATATCGACTCGAGAAGTTGATCTTATAGTATAACTATAAATCAAGCCCACGATACGATATCGGTTATGAAGTTATGAAGGCTTTTAAATAAGGCAGACAAAAGTTAAATTACTCGACGACGACGTTTGTTTGGCAAGTGAGCTTCTTGTTGCAGACTCGCAGCGGTGACCTATTTGATGACACACTCACAACCAATGAATGAAATTAAAGTGAATTTGAAACATGCACACATCTAACATACACTTCAAATACAATATTACTCAGTTTACTGTTATTATTATTAGAAATTATTAATGTTATTAATATATTATTATTTAGTATAAACAAAAGTAAAATAATAAAGTTTCTAGAAATTAAAGCAATTTACTTTTAAAATACTTTAAACAAATATTTCTCACATCAACAATAAATTAAATTAAAAGACAGCAGATGTATGTCAAGGTTGTGTCTCAATAAAATTCTAAATCAATTATTAATAATTTCTTTTCTCATTTTTTAAACTAATTAAAATTTAAATTTGTACTTATCTTTTATTCCTGAAATGTGTTGAAGCAACCGGTGGACAGCGTGGGCATGGCGCTCGACTCCTGGGACTGAATGCCGCATTCAGATAATTTGCGTAAACTGCAAAACTCAATTTAATATGAGTATCTATCATTAAAAATACTAAACAATCTTTAAAAGTAATTTTTAATATTAAAGAATAGTAAATTATCAAAATAAAATTATATGTTTAAACCAATTATGAATAATTGTCCACTGCGACATTCACAGAACATTCTCAACCCAACCCAACCATCCTCGCTTCAATAACGTTTATTTTAAAATTAATTATTTTCTGGAGGGTTGATATTAAGGGATGAAACTATAGTCAATAGATGAGGAATTGAATGTTGAAACCCGGTTGACTGGTTACTAAATTACAGCCGTTTTTTAAACATGTTTATCTAAATTTACGGAAAAACTGTCGTTCATATTTTCTCTCAGAAAATTAATAAAATTCGCCAGATTTATAAACAAAACTATAGGCAGTCCACATTTTCAAACCTCTTTAAAGTTAAATGTTGTAAACAAATTATTTAGAACTCATATTTTAAATATTGGGCAAAAGTCACCGCTAGTAAAATCAAATTATTAAACGAGATTAATTAGAATTTTCTGCTTTGAACCGGACATCAATTATTTTAGGAGAAAAATAATTGTAAAAGTAAAATAAAGCTTGCCCCAGACAAAATTGTCGCTTAGATTTGGGCCTTTTCGAATACTGCTTTTATAGATATATAAATTTGTATGTGATGCGTTCTTATTAGTTTGCTATGCATTATACAAAAACAATTAGTTGACAACTTTCATACAATTTAGTATACAAAGATGCCATCGAAATACGAAGAATTACGCGAAAATATTTTGTACAAATGTGTTCAAAATAGGCATATATCCACAAGAAAAGTAGCTTTAGAGTTAAAATCTACAACAAGGACTGTTCAAAGGGTGTTAAGAAGATATAATTAAACGAGTAATACACAAAAAAAATGTGGAAGTGAATGCAAACCTGGATTTGTAGATTAAAATATTGAGAAAATGTCTTGAAAGGCTGTGTATGAAAATAAAAATCTTTCTGTGAGAGATTTGGTTAAGAAATTTGAAACTACTCAATCAACAGTCCAGAAAATTAAGCTAAAGAATTCTATAAAGTATTTAAAAAAAAACAAAAGTGCCTAACAGGAATACTAAGCAAGAAACTAACACAAAATGAAGATCAAGAAAACTTTACTTTAAAGTGATATCAAAAAAAATTATGTGTTATTATGGATGTCGAAACGTATTGTTAACTTGAATTAAAATCTCGACCAAGTCATTATTATTATTCTGGCAAGTTCAGAAAATCTGTTAGTAGCTAATTGAAGGTAATTAAAATAGAAAAATTCTCAAAAAAGATGCTTGTATGGCAGGCCATTTGTTCCTGTGGCAAACGCAGAATGCCTTATTTTTCGACATCGACAATCAACGGCGAAAGATATTTAAGAGAGTGTTTTTAAAGATGATTATTGCCCTTTATAAGGCAACATGTCATTACACAAACAATGTCATTGATTGGTATAAAAGAAACCCCACATATAGAATTTGTACACAAATCTGAAAATCCTACAAATTGTCCTGAATTGCGCCCAATTAAAAAATATTGGCCCCACATGAAGCAGAAGTTATTAAAATATAATAAACAAACCAATTCTGTCGATAATTTCAAATATAAGTGGAAACAAATTAGAAAAATGATATCTGATTATGCTGTACAAATTTTAATGAAAGGAAATTGCGCAACTTTTGGATGAATCATAAATAAAATGTAAATATTTGCTATTATGTACTATTTAGTTGTTGATCAATAAAGTCTTCAATAGTTTTTAAAAAATTCATTTAATTATATGGTTTATAGTTAAAAATTATAGCCGACAATTTTTTCTGGGACAAGCTTTATAATTAATGACCCTTAATATTAACTGACTAGCTAATAATGTACTACCGTTATCATTAATGAATATTTAGTAGATTGTCAGTTACTAATTATTCACCTTCATTATTATTATTGTTTTTACCCAAATAATTAAAAAAATAACAATGTACTTACATTGATGATAATGTCCACGGTGATACCAGCTCGAGCTGCTCCAAGTTCTGGATGGCGGCAGCTCCAATGACACCAGCTGCTTCAACATCTTGATGATGTCCCTATAAACATAAAAACAATGTATTAGTAACATAGCATCAGGCCCGACGAGACGGGGGGGTAGGGGGGGTAAAATACCCAGGGCCCGTGGAATTCAAAGGGCCCGGATGTAATGCTATTTTATAAATTGCTTTTAATTTTCTACTATTTCACCAATTTTTTATATTCTTTACTAAAACATGTATAACGAAATGTCTGATACACGTTTTCAACAATTTATTACATTGTATAAAAATGACGAAATGCTTGATCAAGTTGCAAATTTTAAATAAATTTATATACTATTCAAAAGTACATTATTACATTGTTGCATTTTTGTTTCTTATATTACTACATTCATTGTATACAACAGACATACGCAAAGGCTCTATACATTTGTGCGTAGTGCTGTTTTGGTATCCCCTGCATTTATCGAATATGCAACTAGATAATAGATAGTCATACAGTGAGTATCAGGGTTGGAAGATATATATCGATCGATATATATCATGATATTTATTTTGATATATATCGTCATATTTTTGCAATGATATATATCCATTATATAAAAATATCAAATAGTTTTTGAGATATAGCCTCCGGAGAAGTGAAGTTTTTCGAATTTTTCAGTTTTTCTACTTTTCCGAGGCTATATCTCGAAAACTAAATGTGATATGAAAACGCGGTCAACGGCATTAATTTTCTCGTGCTTCAGTTAACTTATAAACATAGTTTCAGCGATTTTTATTTTTTTCAATTTTCCGCCAAAAAAATCGCAAAAAGCGGTTTTTTAATATTTTCTCGAAAACCAGAAGTCATATGCATTTGAAGATTGCACCACTGGATTCAGTGGGTCAAAATACATATGTATGGAAATTTTCGTTTTAATAATCGTACGATTAAGGATTTTTGGTAAAATTGAATTAAAATCTGAAAAAACCAAAGGGGTACCCCTTAGGAAATAATTAAAAATATTAAATTGCATAAAATTGTATGAAAATTTGCTTATAAGTCAATTCGGACACGGGGAATTCAACGCCGTTGAGCGCATTTCCATATCTTGTTTAGTTTTTGAGATATAACCTCCGGAAAAGTGAAATTTTTCGAATTTATCAGTTTTTCTACTTTTCCGAGGCTATATCTCAAAAACTAAATGTGATATGAAAACGCGCTCAACGGCATTAATTTTCTCGTGCTTCAGTTAACTTATAAACATAGTTTCAGCGATTTTAATTTTTTTTCAATTTTCCGCCAAAAAAATCGCAAATAGCGGTTTTTTAACATTTTCTCGAAAACCAGAAGTCATATGCATTTGAAGATTGCACCACTGGATTCAGTGGGTCAAAATACATATGTATGGAAATTTTCGTTTTAATAATCGTACGATTAAGGATTTTTGGTAAAATTGAATTAAAATCTGAAAAAACCAAAGGGGTGCCCTTAGGAAATAATTAAAAATATTAAATTGCATAAAATTGTATGAAAATTTGCTTATAAGTCAATTCGGACACGGGGAATTCAACGCCGTTGAGCGCATTTCCATATCTTGTTTAGTTTTTGAGATATAGCCTCCGGAGAAGTGAAATTTTTCGAATTTTTCAATTTTTCTACTTTTCTGAGGCTATATCTCAAAAACTAAATGTGATATGAAAACGCGCTCAACGGCATTAATTTTCTCGTGCTTCAGTTAACTTATAAACAGGGTTCGAAGATATATATCCATTATATAAAAATATCAAATAGTCTATAATAAATACAGTATACCTCTCATTATTACTTTCATTAATTCTGTTAAAATTATATTCTAAAGATAATTCTTACTTTACTAGCTTTTGACTAACTTCACATCAACGACATAAATCCAAATTGTGTGCCATTTGTGATGTCATTAACGGCAAAGTCTGAACCATTTCCAAAATTTTTATTTGGTACTCATTTTACAAATACAAATACAAAACTATCAATGAGTCAGAGTGGCCAAATAAAAGTACATTTATTGAACTATGTGAACAGTTACACACTTGCTGTAACAGCCACAGCAGGGCTGGAACGATATTTCTCCACTTGGCATTGTCCAATCTCAATTACGTAATCGTCTCGGTAACGACAAAGCCGCTAAATTAGTTTTTATGTTTAAATATTTAAACCAAAAAGAAACTACAAAAAAAACTAATTTAGATTGGATTTGGCCAAGTGCAACGGTATGTTCAGGAAGTTCATCAGAAGATGATGATTTGCCCCTATCTAGGATATAGGATTATTTAAATATTCTTACTATTCTTAGTACTATATAATATTTGTGTATCCATTCAATGTATATGTACTTTTTTTCATTACCTATGTTAATTTTTTATTTAGGAGTAATAATTTATTTTGTATTTCCTATTGTGATAATAAATGTGTACAAAAACTAAAATTAAAAAATAAATATCCAAAAAGTGATATTTATCTGATATATATCCTATATATCAGATATTTTGATATTTATTATAAATATCATGATATTTACGAACCCTGGTGAGTATACAATACACATCGCTGCACCAATTAACTCTTACCGAACTGTTACCATATTTTAGCCTCGATTTTAGTGCGCACAATAAATTTTAAATTTGAAGACTTCAGTACTACGAAGGAGTATTTATAACATACATATATGAAGGTAATTAATAATTCTTTTTAAATGAATATAAAGTTTTATAAAACATCTGTTTCTAACACTATTAATACTTTTTAACTCTTTTTGTAGATTCTGCCCTTACATAGTTATGCAGACATAAAGTAGCAGACAACGAAAAATACATTTTAAACATTAAAAATGAGTTACCACCATAAATCAGGTGCTTTAAAACGAAAAGAAAAAGCTGCAAGGGAAGAAAACCAAGCAAAACCATACATATATTTATAAATATATTTTTTTTTGTATCTTATATTTAATTAATAAATATTCAAAGTTAAAGGGGGCCCGATTTTTTTTCCCCGGGGCCCGCTTTTCCTCTCGGCGCCCCTGCATAGCATAGCACCCTTCATCATGTTTATTTTAAGTTTCATAATCATAATAACTTTTGAGAGTGAGTATACTAGAAATAGTAAAAGGAAACCCACATTTAGTCATTTAAAAGATACACTCATTGTTTGAAAAATAAATCAATTAAAAAATAATTTGATTTATTTAGCAGCGCGTAAGTCTTGTACTAATCAAGATATTTTAAAAGTACAAAGAAACAAAAAATAAAGCCCCAAAAATATAAATAAAAAATCATCTCACCTGTTTGGCGCTTTCACTGTGCATCTACAACCTGGTGCACCAGGTCCACAAGTTGGTTTTGTCGCTGATTTGTGGTGATTATAAACATTGTCTTTCATAATAATTGGTTTTAAAATGGACAAATGTTGTTTTCATTCCCCGACATCTGTCTATGGTTTGTGCATGATATCCATACCTAAAAACGACATTGGCGCATTATAAATTAATTTAAATTCAAACTCACTCATTCTACTACATTTTGTTGTCAATTAACAATATTTTAGTTTAAAATCACGTCATTTTACAAATGTAGTTTACTTGTCAAATATCAGTTTCTGACAACTAACATACTACTGCCACCTATTCACTTATTTTAAAACAGATATGTATATAATTTAAACGTAAAATAATTAAAATAAAATCCTTCGATTAATTTAATTAAACGTGGATTTTAGTAGCGGAATGAAAAGTTTTTCATATAAAATTCATGAGATTTTGTAAAGAATATTATAATTATTCCAAGTTCATGAATGAAACAAACTCTAAAGGGGGTTCAGTATGCACATGCCTAATCTGCAATTGCAGATTTTGGGCGATTACAATCCATCATATTAGTATTTTAATTAACAAATATATAAGTGTTTGGTTAATGACTGAAAATATGTTTACAAGTTAATTAAAGCACGAGACAATTAATGTTTTACGTAATTTACCAAATCACAAATACTTCTAGAAGAATATTTAATCGTTCAACTAAATTAGTTAGGGCAAGGGCTCAATTAAATGGCTTTTTCACAGATGTACGCGGAACGTAGGTTTATATTGAAACCAATTCACTTATCAGATTCATCAAAGAATCATTTTCATAATAAAAACAGGATTAAATATAGTTCAAAACATGGAGAATTCAAAATTAAAAACCAATTTCAATTATCTTGAGTAGTTTAAAAGTTACAGCCGTTTCAGCCGACATTTTATGATTTCTTTCAAAAAAATAATAAAATTACCCATATTTACAACCAATTTAAATTTTAAAAGATACACTCACTTGCAAAAGTACTGGAAATGAAGCGTCCGGACACGCCATCAAACATCAAGTCCCCGGGACCATCATCTCCTCCAGCTCGGCTTCCTGGTACTCCAGATTCTCCGTCGACTTCTTGCAGCTGTCCAAAGTCACCTGAATGAGCACAGAGCGGGTGTCAAACATATCAAGTCTCTTGTGTTAGGATGTTGTAATTAATTAATTAATTAATTGAAAGTATAATCACCACACCTTTTACCCATTATTGGATCAAATCACAGGCACCACAGATGTTAGTGGTGAAATTTATAGGTCATTGTTTTAAATGATGATAAATACGTACAATCCAATTTAAATATTGTAAAGAAAACTTTTAAAACTCTTATATATTTTAAATATTGCAAACAATTACCCAAAAAGGTAAAATTATTTGATTAACTTTATTTATAAAATACACGGACTGCTAGTGATAGAAATATAGTTGCTCACCCTTGACACTAATCACTAGCACTAACAACTAACTAGCAAAACGTGTCACTAACACTATCAACTTACTAGCGTGATTATCTTCATGCGACTAGGTCTGGTCAGCGTTTTGTTTGCAAGTGCGGAGCTCGAGCTCGTTGCATGATTACTCAGAGCGACTAATTGCCACTAATTGATTACACAACTCATTACATTGAAACTTACACAACATGTCTACATTTTACTTTTTTCATTAATTATTATAAATTATTATTGTTATTTTTTTTTCATAAAAGTAAACAAATTTAAAACATGAAACGTTTATACGTGAATAATGTCCCAGTAATAGGTAAAAGGCATGATTTGATTTATCAATAAGTTTCTCACCAATGCCAGAACATTTCCGTCTGATTCCATTCTCTTCTCTTGCTGCCGACATGAAGAGTAGGTTTCTGAAGAGCAATCGCCGTCGACACCATCACCATGGTGTTTGCTGTCTGAGTCAACACCAGCACTCCAAATATTTCTAATGATTTGTTTAAAATATCGATCGGTACCAATTCCCAATTAGCGCAGGAATGCAACAAGAGCAGGACAGCTGCTCTCTGGCGAAGCTCATTCTGTTTAAATTCCTCGACTCCGGTTCTGCAGGTTCCAATCTCTTCTCTCCACGGAAGGTTTCATGTCGTTGTGGATGAGTATCCAGTGCTCGCATTTCTCTCCGATTACGCCTGGAACAAACAATAAACAGTTACTATTAATTGTAATTACTAATTACCGCTAGTTTTTGTTTAGCTAATTGATAATAAACATGGCTTTCTTCCTCCCAGGTGCCTCCCCCTCATTCCCCTCATTCACCAGCACTCACTTCAATACAATGACCGCTAGACTATTCAGGGATATTCATTTTCATTATTTTACGACAGAAATAGTTATTATAACATTTATTTATATCCAACTTTTACTTGAAATATTTTTGACCAAAATAATTCCGGAAGGTTTAACAATTAAAAATATAGTTAATTACCCTTCATAATAACTGACACTAGCTAACAATTTACTAGCGTTATCATTAACAAATATCTAATTACTATTCACTATTATTATTTTAAACTGAATATGAATTTATCTCACAAATTCTCAAATAAATATTAAACAAATAATTAAAAAATTACAATATTCTTACATGGATTTAATATTGAAACTCATCTTTGCTGATGCCTCCAGGGTGTTGATACACGCTGAGGATGCTTGCAGGTCCCGTGATGTCCCTATAAACATAAAAACAATATATTAGTAGCACACTTCATACCATTTATTAAAGTTAATAATGATAACAGAGAAAACAATTAATAGAATAGCTCGAAAATGCTTTAAAAAAAGAACCTACCATTTAGAAGGCTTTCGAATGCCATCACCAACTACAAAATGGCTAAATTGAGTAAAAATTATTAAGACTGTATTTGTAAACGCTGCTTGTTGAGTTCAGGTGAACTTGAATACGCACAGTCTTGTTTAATTATTGTTTCAGCTGCCATCAAATCAATACTTTTATCAATTTAAATATATAGAAAGCAAATGATAATAAATAACATGAATACGTATTTAGCCATTAACAATATTTGAATTAAATTTTTATAAATGAAAATTGAGCAAGATACTCAAAATGAATAGAATATTGTTTTGAAATAATAATAACAATTGGCAAAACCAACTAGTTAAATACATTATTAAGATGTCGTAACACTTGTAGCTGTTATGTATTACAAAGTACATTTTACACTATTTTTAAGTACAAATATCTATCGAAAATATTAGAATAATGTTCTTGTTAACTGTTTACCAGTATTTTGTTATAACGTACAATTATTTATCCAGCAACATTCAACAGCACAGCGTCATACAAGACTAAATTTATGGAATAAACAGGTTCACTTCGGCAAATTTATCGTTTGAACAAATCAAATACTTTTATAAATTTATATAAAATAAAGAAAATACTTTTAAAATCAGTATTTTGACACATTTTCATGTATAAAAACTAATATTTATGTATGTAAATAATAATAAATAATATATATCACGCTTTCCGAAATAAAAATACTATTTATAACTGTTAAAATCTAAAGATATGCAAAAATATGATTGTGATTTAAAAGAAAATTTATTAAAAATCATGTTCAAATATGATGTTAAAGCCGTTTATATCAAATTTAATTGTTGAAATGTAATATTCCTATGATATCGCATCCTATTTATGTGTTACGTACAAAGCAATTTATGTAATAAAATGTTGATACATTTTTAATTATCAAAAACTATATTTCCAGGTGAAATTTGTATCAAAATCGTTAGAATAACATCTATACTTACGAAAGGCACTATATTTTATTAATATTTATTGATATTTTTATTTAAAATCACTAATTTTCTAGCAGCACATCTAGCTACCACGCTTGCAAGTTATGAACTGGCGCCAGCGACCTTCCGAGCAAACCAGTGCACATCAAAATGTCTTGGAGTGTATTTTATGTATAAAAATTATAATTGATTGAAAATGACATATATTTAATAACATTAATTCAAAAATTGTTTTTTTAATTAGTGTTTATGAATTTCATCAGTAATTAAAATATTTAAATACAGAAATAAGTATGTAAACATTGAAATTAAAAAAAAAACTAGTACTTAAAATATGATTAAATTTACAACATAGAAATAGGGAAACAATTCTTGAATTTGTATCGTACTTTATTAAAAAAAAAAATTTAATAATAAATTTAATAGGGATGGTTTTATCGGGATCTATTGCTAGGTATAAGTATGTCCATAACGCCTCATTTCAACTAACTTTTCACATGTTTGTTGATAGTTTATTGAAGTAAACGTAATTGATTATATGTGTAAGAAGTTTCATAGCTGAGAATTAAATAGGGGTGGTTTTAACGAAATCTATTGCTAGTAATACGCGTATAAGGAAGTCATGTGGTGTCCACATCAGATTTTTTAAATTTGGAGTAACAAAAATGCACCGCAAAAATTATGTTTGTGTTACCGGTCGGTGAAGTTGCCAGTCACCAACATTTTATCGACAGGAATTTGCGGGGTTGTCGACAATAGTTTGATACAATAGCCGTTCAAACGAACCTGCTGGCGTCATCTCTGTGAAGACTAGTGCATAATAAAATCCATACTTTGATGCATATTTAAATATGAATTGGGTTTCAAAACTGAAATAATACTCGTACTATGGAACTTGGGATCGAATGCTGGCTTTGTCCTGAGGCCAAATTATAAATTAACAAATTAATTCTTTTTAATCTATTCGTGTATGCGAGAGCTCTGCATTTGCAGATTTCAACAGATCAAACAGTGATTACAATTTTGATTTTAAATTTGTTTTTTTTTGTAAAGTTTAAAATAGAAATAGAGCAAATCTAATGAAATTTCGTTCTCCTCTGTCTATTATTTCATCATTCTAATCTTCTTTACAACATAATAAAATCACAAAGATCTAGAGCTCCATTATTTAATTCTTCAATATATCTATTCAATAATATAACTAAGAAAAGTTGTCTGTATTGAGTGTTTTTCATAAAGACTCATATTAACTTACAATAGATCAAAACTCCTTAAAATTATTATTGTTATATATTTTTTATAAAAGTAAACAAATTTAAAACGTGAAACGTTTATACGTGAATAATTTCCCAGTAATGGGTAAAAGGCGTGATTTGATTTATAAATAAGTTTCTCACCAATGCCAGAACATTTCCGTCTGATTCCATTCTCTTCTCTTGCTGCCAACATGAAGAGTAGGTTTCTGAAGAGCGATCGCCGTCGACACCATCACCATGGTGTTTGCTGTCTGAGTCAACACCAGCACTCCAAATATTTCTAATGATTTGTTTAAAATATCGATCGGTACCAATTCCCAATTAGCGCAGGAATGCAACAAGAGCAGGACAGCTGCTCTCTGGCGAAGCTCATTCTGTTTAAATTCCTCGACTCCGGTTCTGCAGGTTCCAATCTCTTCTCTCCACGGAAGGTTTCATGTCGGTGTGGATGAGTATCCAGTGCTCGCATTTCTCTCCGATTACGCCTGGAACAAACAATAAACAGTTACTATTAATTGTAATTGCTAATTAACCGCTAACTTTTGTTTAGCTAATCGATAATAAACATGGCTTCCTTCCCCCAGGTGCCATCCCCTCATTCCCCTCATTCACCAGCACTCAATTCAATACAATGACCGCTAGTCTAATTAAGGGAAATTCATTTTCATTATTTTAGGACAGAAATACTTGTTTATAACACTTATTTATATCCAACTTGAAATATTTTTGACCAAAATAATTCCGGAAGGTTTAACAATTAAAAATATAGTTAATCAGCCTTCATAATAACTGACACTAACTAACAATTTACTAGCTTTATCATTAACAAATATCTAGTTACTATTCATCATTATTATTTTAAACTGAATATGAATTTATGTCACAAATTCTCAAATAAATATTAAAACAAATAATTAAAAAATAACAATATTCTTACATGGATGTTGAGAGCAGCAGATTTAATATTCAAACTCGTCTTTGCTGATGCCTCCGGGGTGTTGATACACGCTGAGGATGCTTGCAGGTCCCGTGATGTCCCTATAAACATAAAAACAATATATTAGTAACACACTTCATAACATTTATTAAAGTTAATAATGATAACAGAGAAGACAATTAATAGAATAGCTCTAAAATGCTTTAAAAAAAGAACCTACCATTTAGAAGGCTTTCGAATGCCATCACTAACTACAAAATGGCTGAATTGAGTAAATATTATTAAGAGTGTATTTGTAAACGCTGCTTGTTGAGTGCAGGGGAACTTGAATACGCACAGACTTGTTTAATTATTGTTTCGATCAGTCATCAAATCTATACTTTTACCAATTTAAATATATAGAAAGCAAATGATAATAAATAACATGAATACGTATTTGGCCATTAATAATATTTGAATTAAATTTTTATAAATGAAAATTCAAAATGAACAGAATATTGTTTTGAAATAATAATAACAATTGGCAAAACCAACTAGTTAAATGCATTATTAAGATGTCGTAACACTTGTAGCTGTTATGTATTACAAAGTACATTTTACACTATTTTTAAGTACAAATATCTATCGAAAATATTAGAATAATGTTCTTGTTAACTGTTTACCAGTATTTTGTTATAACGTACAATTATTTATCCAGCAACATTCAACAGCACAGCGTCATACAAGACTAAATTTATGGAATAAACAGGTTCACTTCGGCAAATTTATCGTTTGAACAAATCAAATACTTTTATAAATTTATATAAAATAAAGAAAATACTTTTAAAATCAGTATTTTGACACATTTTCATGTATAAAAACTAATATTTATGTATGTAAATAATAATAAATAATATATATCACGCTTTCCGAAATAAAAATACTATTTATAACTGTTAAAATCTAAAGATATGCAAAAATATGATTGTGATTTAAAAGAAAATTTATTTAAAATCATGTTCAAATATAATGTTAAAGCAGTTTATCCCAAATTTAATTATTGAAATGTAATATTTCTGTTACTGCATTTTCTGTATGTTACGTACAAAGGTTATGTAACAAAATGTTGATGCATTTTTAAGTATCAAAAACTAAATTTACAGGTGAAATTTGTATCAAATTCGTCAGAATAACATCTATACTTACGAAAGGCACTATATTTTATTAATATTTATTGATATTTTTACTCACAAACACTACTTTTCTAGCAGCACATCTAATAACCACCATGCTTGCAACTTACGAACTGTGAACAGAGATAAGAGAGACTGTGAAGTCGACGCAACGCCTGCGCACTGCACGAACTTCCAGTGCACATCAAAATGTCTTGGAGTGTTTTTATGTATAAAATTTATAATTTATTGAAAATGACATATATTTAATAACATTAATTCAAAATTTGTTTTTTAAATTAGTGTTTATGAATTTTATAAGTAATTAAAATATTTAAATACAGAAATAAGTATTGAAATTAAAGAAAACTAGTACTTAAAATATGATTTTTACAATATAGAAATAGGGAAACAATTCTTGAATGTACTTTAACAAAAAAAAATGAATAGTATATTACATAATAAGTCAGGAAAGTGATGCTTTACTTGACGAAGCGGTTGTTTGAAGTACGAGGCCGTTAAGCCGAGTATTTTAATTCGCTGAGTCAAGTAAAACACTTTCGTGACGTATTATGTATACTATTTTTTCTGAAATCGTTCATATTTATATTTGATCAATATAATTAATAATAAATATTTCAAAATGTTTAATTTTTTGGTAAGAATCATATTGGCAGCAAACTACATATCCAAGGTGATAACAAAAGTTGTTGAAAACAATATCTTATGTGAAAAATCTATTCAACATATTTGTGTCAAAAGTAATATTGTTGACAGAGAAGATTTCTTTATAATGTTGGAAAATATGGTGAAATGTTTAAATGCATAAGTCTTATAGTTTTTGAGAAAATGTCAAAAAACCTCTTTTTGCGATTTTTTTCGCGAAATTTGGAAAAAAAAATAAAAATCGCTGAAACTATGTTTATAAGTTAACTGAAGCACGAGAAAGTCAATGCCGTTGACCGAATTTTCATATCGCTTGTAGTTTTTGAGATATAGGCTCGGAAAAGTAGAAAATTTGAATAAATATGATATATCTGAAAAATTAAACAAGATATGATATTGCGCTCAACGGCATTGAATTCCCCGTGTCCGAATTGACTTGTAAGCACATTTTCATGCAATTTGAAGCAATTTCATTTTTTGTAATTATTTCCTAAGGTATATACCTTTGGTTTTTTCAGATTTTAATTCAATTTTCCCAAAAATCCTTAATCATAGGAATATTGTAACGAAAATTTACATACATATGTATTTTGACCCACTGAATCCAGTGGTGAAATGTTTAAATACATAAGTCTTATAGTTTTTGAGAAAATGTCAAAAAACCGCTTTTTGCGATTTTTTTCGCGAAATTTGGAAAAAAAATAAAAATCGCTGAAACTATGTTTATAAGTTAACTGAAGCACGAGAAAGTCAATGCCGTTGACCGAATTTTCATATCGCTTGTAGTTTTTGAGATATAGGCTCGGAAAAGTAGAAAATTTGAATAAATATGATATATCTGAAAAATTAAACAAGATATGAAATTGCGCTCAACGGAATATTGTAACGAAAATTTACATACATATGTATTTTGACCCACTGAATCCAGTGGTGAAATGTTTAAATGCATAAGTCTTATAGTTTTTGAGAAAATGTCAAAAAACCGCTTTTTGCAATTTTTTTCGCGAAATTTGGAAAAAAAATAAAAATCGCTGAAACTATGTTTATAAGTTAACTGAAGCACGAGAAAGTCAATGCCGTTGACCGAATTTTCATATCGCTTGTAGTTTTTGAGATATAGGCTCGGAAAAGTAGAAAATTTGAATAAATATGATATATCTGAAAAATTAAACAAGATATGATATTGCGCTCAACGGAATATTGTAACGAAAATTTACATACATATATATTTTGACCCACTGAATCCAGTGGTGAAATGTTTAAATGCATAAGTCTTATAGTTTTTGAGAAAATGTCAAAAAACCGCTTTTTGCAATTTTTTTCGCGAAATTTGGAAAAAAAATAAAAATCGCTGAAACTATGTTTATAAGTTAACTGAAGCACGAGAAAGTCAATGCCGTTGACCGAATTTTCATATCGCTTGTAGTTTTTGAGATATAGGCTCGGAAAAGTAGAAAATTTGAATAAATATGATATATCTGAAAAATTAAACAAGATATGAAATTGCGCTCAACGGTATTGAATTCCCCGTGTCCGAATTGACTTGTAAGCACATTTTCATGCAATTTGAAGCAATTTCATTTTTTGTAATTATTTCCTTAGGTATATACCTTTGGTTTTTTCAGATTTTAATTCAATTTTCCTAAAAATCCTTAATCATAGGAATATTGTAACGAAAATTTACATACATATGTATTTTGACCCACTGAATCCAGTGGTGAAATGTTTAAATGCATAAGTCTTATAGTTTTTGAGAAAATGTCAAAAAACCGCTTTTTGCAATTTTTTTCGCGAAATTTGGAAAAAAAATAAAAATCGCTGAAACTATGTTTATAAGTTAACTGAAGCACGAGAAAGTCAATGCCGTTGACCGAATTTTCATATCGCTTGTAGTTTTTGAGATATAGGCTCGGAAAAGTAGAAAATTTGAATAAATATGATATATCTGAAAAATTAAACAAGATATGATATTGCGCTCAACGGCATTGAATTCCCCGTGTCCGAATTGACTTGTAAGCAAATATAATTTTATCGATTCGAAATATTACTAACTATTTGAAAAATATTATCTGTAAATCTTAAAAATTAATTGCGACTGAAATATTTGTTGCAAATAAATGAAATAAATTTTAAAGTGTTCAACATATATTTCTATACGTGCAGAATATGCAATTGCAGATATTTGGGTGGTACTAAACCGTCAAATTACTATATATGTATACGATTAATGCAAGTTTCAATAATTATTGTTTTAATAAATAAAGATTTTTTGAGAAAAAGACTTTGTTATGAATGATTTAGAGATTTTTTTGGGAAGATTATAGTTTTATAAATGATTGGGAAGATTTTTGGAAAGATAAGACTTATAAATGATTTGTGGAACTTTTTGGAAAGAAAATATTTTTAAAGGCCTCTTTACGAAACTGACATTCTTCGAAATGATTGATTGCGTAAACATCTTAAAAATAAATAAATTAAATATTTGGTTGTAAATCTTCGCCAAATATTCATACTAATTTATTTTAATAATAACTATATTCTAATAGAAACAAATAATGCATCTACCTTTTGGCTGGCGTGTACTAAGTCCTATCCATTCCTCTCTGAAAAGTTCCAGGCTCGTACCACTATAAATTCACTTCACATCCAGTATACACTAACACTTACACTATATTACACTTATATTTCACTAAAAAATCACTGATTTTACAATATTTTTACTTGAGACACAAATAAAACACGACATTTTAAACAAAATTCGTTCGTAGACTGATGATTAAAGTCGCTAGGCATGTACGTAACAAGTTAGAACATAATTTCAATTAATAGCTAAAGACCGATTTCATGCCATTCTAGGTTTTAACAACTAGGCTCTAAAGAATATATTTGATTGTATCGAATTATACGTTTTATTATGAAACAAATTAAATATATTTTACGCTGTTTCTCCTTGTGACAGAGATATAAAAAATTAAAAAGATTTATTTCAAACATTTTTCAATTCATCTCTTAGTTATATTTGTATTTTTATTTATCTTATAAATGCACGATTATTTTAAATATAAAGACCTTAATTGAAAAAAAGTATAATTAAAATATCCAAAAAATAACAAAATGAACCTTTTTTTATTTGAAACATTTTTTGATTTAGCGTAGAATAAGTTTCACCGCAAAAACTGAGTTTGTGTCATCGGTAGTTGAAGTAGTTGGTGCCGGGCATTTGTAATGTGTATTTGCGGGGTCTAGAAAAAATCTAATTTTGCGTCTAATCAAAAAATACTTCAAATAACTTAGGAAGAGAATAAATTAAGGAGTATATTCTTTAATAACAATTTTTCTATAAAGTTTAGGGTATAGCCAAAAACTTGAAAAATATATTTTGTTGGGTCATCAAACGAGACTATTGGCACCATCTATTGGCAACTTGGGTACTATATATGAAGATAAATATCTCGAAATTGGGGGATTAAATGGAAAAATACTTCAAGTAAATGTGACGGAGAATTAAAAAATTAAAACGATTTATTTGAAGCATTTTTCAATTCATCCCTTAGTTAAAGAAATATTTGTATCTTTATTTATCATGTAAATGTACGATTATTTTAAATATGAAGACCTTAATTAAAAAAAAAGTATAATTAAAAGAGTCAAGAAATAACAAAATGAAACTTTTTTATTTGAAACATTTTTTGATTTTTATAATTATTTATATTTTATTGATATTTATTGATTTTATAACATATTTAAAAATGGCCGACAAGCTGTCAGATTGGAATATTTCATATTGTTAATATTTCAAAAACCAGCCGCTGTAATGTCTTAATTGTTGCAAATATGGATTCTACGGGAAATTTACTATAAGAAAAAGTCATATTTGTTAATAATTTGTTGCTGATTAAATAATAATTAATGATTTACAATTGAATTATTGAAATGTATATATGCATTGGCTGTATATTTGGTTTTAAATATAGATTTTTTGTGTTCTTATGTTTTATTTTATTAATATAACATTTGTTTTAATGAATTTATGATATATAGTTTAATTTTCTTTTATATTTACCCTAGATGGCACCACAAATATCATTTTTAAATAAAATAAAATAAAAAAATTTATCAGCGACAATAGGTAGTTTTATGAGGATAAAATAAGTATAAATATTTATAAAACATAAACATTTTATTATAATTTAATAACACAAATATCATTTTAATAAAATAATACAAAATATATTGATAGCAGATGTCCCTGAAAACATTCTGACATATTTCTAAGACTGTGGCTTTTCCCCAAAATAATCATCCAGACATTAAAAAAATTCTAAAGTCCCTGAAAACATTCTGACATATTTCTAAGACTATGGACTTTCCCCAAAAAATTCATGCAGTCCCTAAAAAAATTCTGAAGTCCCTGAAAACATTCTGACATATTTCTAAGACTGTGGCTTTTCCCCAAAATAATCATCCAGACATTAAAAAAATTCTAAAGTCCCTGAAAACATTCTGACATATTTCTAAGACTATGGACTTTCCCCAAAAAATTCATGCAGTCCCTAAAAAAATTCTGAAGTCCCTGAAAACATTCTGACATATTTCTAAGACTATGGACTTTCCCCAAAAAATTCATACAGTCCCTAAAAAAATTCTGAAGTCCCTGAAAACATTCTGACATATTTCTAAGTCTATGGACTTTCCCTAAAAAATTCATACAGTCCTTAAACAAATTCTAAAGTCCCTGAAAACATTCTGACATATTTCTAAGTCTATGGACTTTCCCTAAAAAATTCATACAGTCCTTAAACAAATTCTAAAGTCCCTGAAAACATTCTGACATATTTCTAAGACTATGGACTTCCCCCATAAAATTCTAAAAAAAATCTGAAGTCTCTGAAAACATTCTGACATATTTCTAAGACTATTGACTTCCCCATAAAATTCATACAGTCCTTAAAAAAATTCTGAAGTCCCTGAAAACATTCTGACATATTTCTTAGACTATGGACTGTGCCCAAAAAAATCCTTCAGTCCCTAAAAAAATTCTGAAGTCCCTGAAAACATTCTGACATAATTCTAAGACTATGAACTTTCCCCAAAAAAATCATACAGTCCCTAAAAAAATTCTGATGTCCCTGAAAACATTTTGAGATATTTCTTAGACTATGGACTGTGCCCGAAAAAATCCTTCAGTCCCTAAAAAAATTCTGAAGTCCCTGAAAACATTCTGACATAATTCTAAGACTATGAACTTTCCCCAAAAAAATCATACAGTCCCTAAAAAAATTCTGATGTCCCTGAAAACATTCTGACATATTTCTTAGACTATGGACTGTGCCCAAAAAAATCCTTCAGTCCCTAAAAAAATTCTGAAGTCCCTGAAAACATTCTGACATATTTCTAAGACTATGGACTTTCATTAAAAAATTCATAGAGACCCTAAAAAAATTCTGATGCCCCTGAAAACATTCTGACGTACTTTAAAAGACTATATCTATTCATATTTTTAAATAATTATTTTAATTTGTCGCCAAACGAAAATAAAGTCATTTTATTACAACACTTAAAGAAGCATTCAGAATGAAATTGATGGTATAGCGAGCAGCAAGCTTATGCAACCGTTTCGCCAGCGGGTAAAGAGGTATACAGCCAGCAATGAGGCTGAGTGCAGCGGGCCTGTATACGCACAGTGGCCGGGCAGAAACGAAAAATTGTTGCTGATCGCCAAACAGCCAGGTCGGTGACGTCACGGAGCCGTTTGAGCTTGTTTCTTATGATATCGCGATGCGCGAATACAAGTATGTACTATCTTTTGCAATTATATAGGTTTCAAAGTGTGACTTGAATTAAAATTAATATTATTTTATCGATGCAAAATATTACTAACTATTTGAAAAATATTGTCTGTAAATTTTAAAAATTAATTGCGCCTGAAATAATTAAAGTAAATGAATGAAATAAATTTTAAATGGTTCAGAATGTATTTCTACGCGTGCTTAATCTGCAATTTCAGATTTTTGGGCGGTTACAAGACGTCAATTTAATATATAAACAATTAATGCAAATATATATAATAAATTAATCTTTGTACAAAGATGACAATCTTATAAATGAATTGGAGGAAATATTAGGAAAATGACAGTCGTTTTAAATAATTGTGACAGGGAATTGCAAAATTTAGAAGTTTTATTTGAAACTTATTTTTTATTCATCCCTTAGTTAAAGAAATATTTGCTACTTTATATTTCACGTAAATGCACGATTATTTTTAACACAAGGGCCTTAATCAAAAAATACTCTAATTAAAATGTCCAGGAAATAATAAAATAAGACACTTTTATTTGAAACATTTTTTGATTTGTCCTAAAATAAGTTTCACCGCAAAAATTGTGTTAGTTTTATCGGTGATTGAAGTCACCGGTGTGCGATATTTATACACATGAATTTGCGGGGTTCAGACATATAATAATTTTGCATCTAATCAAAAAATGCTTCAAATAACTCTAGTAGAGAATAAATTAAGGAGTATTTTGTTTCATTTTAACTTTTCTATAACGTTAACGGTATAGCCAGAAATCGAGAAAATATGTTTAGGGAATTTCAAACGAGACTGCTGGCGCCATCTCTTCGCAAACTTAGGAACTATATACGTGGGTGAATATCTCAGAACTGGGGGAGTAAATCGAAAAACGCTTTAAATAAATGTGATAGAGAATTGAAAAACTAAGAAGTTTTGTTTGAAACTTTTTTTGATTCATCCCTTAGTGAAATAAATATTTGCTAATTTATATTTCTTATAAATGCTCGATTATTTTGAACCCAAGCGCCCTAATCAAAAATTACTCTAATTAAAATGTCCAAGAAATAATAAAATAAGACACTTTTATTTGAAACATTTTTTGATTTGGCGTAAAATAAGTTTTACCGCAATAATTGTGTCAATTTTATTGGTCATTGAAGTCACATTTATACACATGAATTTGCGGGGTTCAGACCCATAATAATTTTGCGTCTAATAAAAAAATGCTTCAAATAACTTAGATAGAGAATAAAATAAGGAGTATTTTCTTTCATTACAACTTTTCTATAACGTTAACGGTATAGCCAGAAATCGAGAAAATATGTTTAGGGAATTTCAAACGAGACTGCTGGCGCCATCTCTTATCAAACTTAAGAACTATATACGTGGGTGAATATCTCAGAACTGGAAGAGTAAATCGAAAAACGCGTCAAATAAATGTGATCGAGAATTGAAAAACTATGAAGTTTTGTTTGAAACTTTTTTTGATTCATCCCTTAGTTAAAGAAATATTTGCTACTTTATATTTCAAGTAAATGCACGATTATTTTGAACACAAGGGCTTTAATCAAAAAATACTCTAATTAACGTGTCCAGAAAATAATAAATTAAGACACTTTTATTTGAAACATTTTTTGATTTGGTATAAAATAAGTTTCACCGCAAAAATTGTGTTAGTTTTATTGGTCATTGAAGTCACCGGTGTCCGACATTCATACACATGAATTTGCGAGGTTCAGACACATAATAATTTTGCATCTAATCAAAAAATGTTTCAAATAACTTTGTTAGAGAATAAATTAAGGAGTATTTTCTTTCATTACAATTTTTTGGAACATTAACGGTATAGCCAAAAATCGGTAAAATATATTTTGGTTATTTTCAAACGAGACTGCTGGCGCCATCTCTTCGCAAACTTAAGAACTATATACGTGGGTGAATATCTCAGAACTGGGAGAGTAAATCGAAAAACGCGTCAAATAAATGTGATCGAGAATTGAAAAAGTAAGAAGTTTTGTTTAAAACTTTTTTTGATTCATCCCTTAGTTAAATAAATATTTGCTACTTTATATTTCAAGTAAATGCACGATTATTTTGAACACAAGGGCTTTAATAAAAAAATACTCTAATTAACGTGTCCAGGAAATAATAAAATAAGACACTTTTATTTGAAACATTTTTTGATTTGATGTAAAATAAGTTTTACCGCAAAAATTGTGTTATTTTTATCGGTCATTGAAGTCGCCCGTGTCCGACATTCATACACATGAATTTGCGAGGTTCAGACACATAATAATTTTGCATCTAATCAAAAAATGTTTCAAATAACTTTGTTAGAGAATAAATTAAGGAGTATTTTCTTTCATTACAATTATTTTGTAACATTAACGGTATAGCCAAAAATCGGTAAAATGTATTTTGGGTATTTTCAAACGAGACTGCTGGCGCCATCTCTTCGCAAACTTAAGAACTATATACGTGGGTGAATATCTCTGAACTGGGAGAGTAAATTGAAAAACGCGTCAAATAAATGTGATCGAGAATTGAAAAACTAAGAAGTTTTGTTTGAAACTTTTTTTTATTCATCCCTTAGTTAAAGAAATATTTGCTACTTTATATTTCATATAAATGCACGATTATTTTGAACACAAGGGCCTTAATAAAAAAATACTGTAATTAAAATGTCCAGGAAATAATTAAATAAGACACTTTTATTTGAAACATTTTTTGATTTGATGTAAAATAAGTTTTACCGCAAAAATTGTGTTATTTTTATCGGTGATTGAAGCCACCAGTGTCCGACATTTATACACATGAATTTGCGGGGTTCAGACATATAATAATTTTGCATCTAATAAAAAAATACTTCAAATAACTTAGATAGAGAATAAATTAAGGAGTATTTTGCTTCATTACAACTTTTCTATAAAGTTAACGGTATAGCCAGAAATCGGGAAAATATATTTTGGATATTTTCAAACGAGACTGCTGGCGCCATCTCTTCGCAAACTTAAGAACTATATACGTGGGTGAATATCTCAGAACTGGGGGAGTAAATAGAATCTACCCCTGTGGCTCCTCCTCCACTAGCATTTTTGAGGGCCGTGATTTGACGGCTGTTTACGCGTAGAAATATATCACTTACCGAGATCTGCTTAGGCAGAGTGCCACACCCAGTAATGGGTAAAAGGCGTATTGATGTATTTATTTATTTTATTTATTTATATTATATATGTAGCATTTTTACTAAATATAATAAACTATATTTTTTGAATATTTGAAATGTTTAAATATTTTCATTTTATTTTTCAGCTATTTTAAAATAAAAATATTATGAGTACGGCACTGGATTCAAATGTGGATCAAGGCAATTAGAGAAAAAACCATAATTTCTAATAATTACTTGGATTTATTTCATGTTCTCAATAGAACAATAGTTTTAAACTTATTTAATACATAATTATTTTTATTTTTAATAATGTATTCTACACGTTCTATTATTCTATATTTTCTATTTAGATACAAAAGAAACCTATTGCCCTATTTTAGACTACAAATTCATCACGCCTTTCTCTTAAAGTATGATTAGCAAAATAATTATTTTTTTTAGTGAAATAACAATTTATATCGTAAAAACAGTTAAATGTCTTTGACATTGACATTAAATGACAGTACTAAATAGCAGCTAGTAAAACTAGATTTAGAAAGGTTACTATTCTAGTTTAGTAAGCTACTAGTTCCTAGAAAAGTTAATTTAAATATTGCTAACTAGATACAAATAGCAAATAAATAAATAAATAAATAAAGCTCATTTTGGCGCACTTTTCAAGCTCAAGGATCTGCAATAACAGATCCTAGTTTATCAAACGTTACTTATAAGTAAAATACCGGTTACTATCTGTCAAATTGCAACCCCCCAAATAAATAAATTAATTAGATTATTAAAAGAAATTATCGAATATAATTAGGTATATTTTTTAGGCTCAAAATTCTGCACTAGCAGATCTCAGATATTGGAAAATTATTTATAAGTAAACTACGATTACTACCCGTCAAATGATAACCCCTTAACAAAATTATTAATTAAACTTTAAATGCAAACAATTGAAAATTTATACATATGTTGTTTGCTACTTTGGAGTTAATTTTAAGGCTCAAAGCTCTGCAATAGCAGATCACAGTTAATTAAAAATTACTTATAAGTGAACTACAATTACTACCTGTCAAATTATAACCCCCCCAACAAAATTATTAATTAAACTTTAAATGCAAACAATTGAAAATTTATAAATATGTTGTTTGCTACTTTGGAGTTAATTTTAAGGCTCAAAGCTCTGCAATAGCGGATCACAGTTAATTAAAAATTACTTATAAGTTAACTACAATTACTACCCGTCTAATGATAACCCCTTAAAAAAATTATTAATTAAATTTTAAATGCAAACAATTGAAAATATATAAATATGTTGTTCGCTATTTTGGAGTTAATTTTCAGGCTCTAAGCTCTGCAAAAGCAGATCCTACTTTATGATACGTTACTTACAAATGCAGTAGGATTATTATGCATCTAATTTTCACCCTCAAAACATATTAATAACCCTCAATAACACAACTATAAATACTTATTAAATACAAAGTTTAATATTAAAATTTTCACTTACGTATATTGCCTAAAATCGACACAACTAAAATCAAATCTTGAAACATTTTAACTAAATTTACTAAAAACAAATAAAACTCACTAAATTCCACTATTAAAATCACTTATCGACCACATTCTCGTAGATTCTATAGCATACTAAAATTTGCCATCTGTTTTCCATCAACTGTGTGACTTTTAAAGAGTAGTTTTGATAAATTAAGAAGTAGAAAGCGAAAACAAACCCGGAGGAATATTATCAAAACTTATTTCTCTTTTGTGCTAACGGCAGGTGAGTCAGGTAAAAGTGATTTCAATGCTAGGTAGGCAGGGAATAACAATGAGAACAAAATCTTAAGGAATTTTAGGGTGAAAGAATTTTTTTTTTAACTTTAACGAACATTTTTTTCTGTACAGGGTGTTTCAGGACTAGTGTAACAAACTTTAACAGCTTATTCCTGAGGTCATTTAGAGCCAAAAATGTCATATGAACATAAGTCCTATTCCTTCTAGTTACCAAAATACAAGAAGAAATTTTTTTTATCAAGATACTTTCGGAAAACAAGAGTTTTATTGAAAAGTCATACCTTATTTGTCTTAATTAATTTTATTTATTAATATTAACGAATACGATTTAGAGAACAAAACATAAAATGACACAATTAAATAGACACAGAACAACATAACCAAACATGGAATAGGTTAACACGATATGAAATAAAGTAACAAATTTAAAAAAAATTATAAGTGTTCAAAATGAGCGCCTTGAACTCGTATGCATGTTAATATTAATAAATAAAATTAATGAAGACAAATAAGGCATGACTTTTCAATAAAACTCTTGTTTTCCGAAAGTATCTTGATTACAAAAATTTGAAAATGTCGTGTTATTTATAGAACTTCAACCTCTTGTATTTTGGTAACTAGAAGGAATAGGACCAATGTTCATATGACATTTTTGGCTCTAAATGACCTCAGGAATAAGCTGTTAAAGTTTGTTACACTAGTCCTGAAACACCCTGTATACTCCAGTGTTTGTTTAACGATGAACGAACAAATTTCAACATTTTATGTGATATTTTACAAACTTAATGAAAAACTGTACGATAATAAATATTATTTTGAGTTTAATAAAAAAATGTGTCAAATAAAAAAAGTAGGAAACAAATTAAGGATTATTTTCTTTCCTACATTTTTTTTTGTAATGTTAACAGTTTACCCAGAAATCAGAAAATATGTTTAGATTAAAATTTAAATAGTACTGGCAGCACCATCTCTTAGCAATTTCAGAACTATATCGGGTGTTTACTTTTTTCCGAACAGGAAATTCAATGTTAAAATTTTGATTTAGCGATATCTCTTTACCTATTAATTTTAGAACAAAAGTGTACTGAAGACAAATGTTCAGAATGAAAAACTGCATCCATAGAGTATAAGTTTGCTGTTCAATTGTTTTTTATGTCCGAGTTAGAAGCAAAAGAAAATACACGCTTTAAAGCAATTATCAGAGTGCCATGAGAAATAAAACAATAATTTGTTTGTTGTGTCTGACATTATTTGAAAAATTGGAGCAGATTTGGAGCTTACTCTAATTTATTTATTCGATCATTTAATGTAATAATAAAATTAATTAAAGCAACTATTTTTTTCTACATAATCTAGACAAATAAATACCTATTATTAAGGTATCTAATTTGTTTTATTTCTCATGGCACTCTGATAATTGCTTTAAAGCGTGTATTTTCTTTTGCTTCTAACTCAGATATAAGAAACAATTAAACAACAAACTTATACTCTATGAATGCAGTTTTTCATTCTGAACATTTTTCTTCAGTACACTTTTGTTCTAAAATTAATAGGTAAAAAGATATCACTAAATCAAAATTTTAACATTGAATCTCCTATGTTCGGAAAAAAAGTAGACACCCTGTATACGTAGGTGAATATTTAGGATCTGAGAGATTAAATTGATAAATACTTCAAATAAATGTAATAGAGAATCGAAATACTAAAAAGTTTTGTTTGAAACTTTTTAATACTAAAAAGTTTTGTTTGAAACTTTTTTTGATTCACCTCTTAGTTACAAAAATATTTGCAACTTTATTTATCATATAAATATAAGGGCATTAACAAAAAATATTGTAATTAAAATAGCCAGGAAATAACAAAATGAAACATTTTTTTATTTGACTCAAAATCAGTTTCACCGCAAATATTGTGCTCGTTTTATCGGTTGTCGCCTACGTCGGTGTCCGACATTTTTGTCATGATTTTGCGGGGTCCCAAAAAAACTAATTTTTGCGGGTAATCAAAAAATGCTTCAAGTAACTTAGGAAAAGAAAAAATTAAGGAGTACTTTCTTTTATTACAACTTTTCTATAAAGTTCACCGTTTACCCAGAAATCACAAAAAAAAATTTTGGTATTTTTCAAACGAGACTGCTGGCACCATCTCTTGGCAAATTTGGAACTATATATGAAGATGAATATCTCGGAATTGAAAGATTTAATCAAAAAATTCTTCAAATTAATCTGATAAAGAATAACTAACTTAAGAAGTTTTATTTGAAACTTTTTTGGATTTATCCCTTAGTTACAGAAATATTTACAACTTAATTTTTAATATAAATGAACGATTATTTTAAATATAAGGGCCTTAATTAAAAAATATTGTAATTAAAAAAGCCAGGAAATAACAAAATGAAACTTTTTTATTTGAAACATTTTTTGATTTGACGCAAAATAAGTTTCACCGCAAATTTTTTTCTCGGTTTATCAGTCGTTGAGTATGTCGGTGTCCGACATATTTTTCATAAATTTGCGGGGTTTAGAAAAAAATACTTATTTTGCGGCTAATCAAAAAATGCTTCAAGTATCTTAAGTAGAGAAAATATTAAGGAGTATTTTCTTTCATTGCAACTTTTCTATAAAGTCCACCGTTTACCCAGAAATCACAAATATAGTTTTGGGTATTTTTCAAACGAGACTACTGGCACCATCTCTTGACAACTTGTGAACTATATACATGGGTGAATATCTCGGAACTCGGGGATTAAATCGAAAAATACTGCAAATAAATGTGACAGAGAATTAAAAAATTAAGATGTTTTATTTGAAACATTTTTTGATTCATCCCTTAGTTACAGAAATATTTGCATTTTTAAGTCTTAAGTACATAAACGATTATTTTAAATATAAAGGCCTTAATACAAAAATATTGTAAATAAAATAGCCAGGAAATACCCAAATGAAACTTTTTTATTTGAAACATTTTTTAATTTGATGTAAAATAAGTAAAAGAAGTAAAATAAGTCAGACATTTTTTTGCTGTATTTGCGGGGTCCAGGAAAAATACTTATTTTGCTTCAAGTAACTAAGGAAGAGATAAAATTAAGGAGTATTTTCTTTTATTACAACTTTTCTATAAAGTTTACCGTTTATCCAGAAATAAAGAAAATACATTTGGATAGTGTTCAAACGAGACCTCTGTCACCATCTCTTAGCAAGTCTTGGAACTATAAACGTGGTAAATTTATTCATTTCAAGCTTAATTTTGTATCCGGAGAGTTAGGAGAATACGTAGATGAGAAGGTAACTCGAAACTTTTTCCATTATAACAGGTTGGCAGCTCTGCGAAAAATCACTCTGCCCCCATTATTTCGTGGCCACGCCAGATTATTAATTTTTAATTGGGGACAATGGCCGATTTAATTGGATACAATGGCTGACTTATTTATAGTAATTAATTGTAAAACGCTATAATTAAAAGTCTTATGGCCCGAATTGATCATTTATCATTTAAAATAAAATATTTATGAACTAAATATATATTTTTGTAGATTATTTTACAAAATAATTTTTGATTTTTTACTTCAGAGTCATCTGTTGATATAACTATTGAACTATTATAAACTAATTAATGAAATGTCATTTAGTTTTGACAGATGTGTGATGTTATAAGTATTTTTGAAACGTTTTATAAGTTTCAGGGTAAAATTTTGTTTTCAGGATATTTCAGAGGGTCACTAAGGATGCCTAAAAAGTGAAGACAATTTTGGATAATTATAATTTCACGTTTTTTGTAAGTATTTAAGAATTTTATACATATTATTGAAATGTACATTTCTTTTACTGGTTTCTGTCTTATTTTTTAGATTATAAAGATTAATAATACGTCCTCCATACTTGGAAATATCTCTTGAAAGAATACAAAACTCCATAGATGACATATTTAAAGAGGAATAATGTTTCCATAGTGATCATTGAAGTCTCGTGCAGATATTAGGACAACATGAGATTCAGGCTTGTTCAGCGACGAACTATGGACCAAATAACACAGTAAATAATAGAAAATGTTGCATTTACTTATATTTCAATAATTTTTATCGGTTTAATGACATATACAAAAATGCACACCGAGCTGTCAAACTGGAATATTTTATTTTGTTAAAATACCAAAAGACGTGTTTCCAATTCTTACAATTTACAAATAAGGATTCTACAGGTTAATTGGCTGTAAACAATATTGGTTTTATACAAGTTAAATAAATGTGTATTGGTTTTATGACATATATAAAATTGCATGACATGCTGTCATACTGGAATATATTAATCTTTTAATATTTCAAAAACTATTTGTACTATAGACACAAATGTTGAATATTTGGATCCAGGTAACATCTAATATTAGAAAATATCACACATTCATTTATATTATTTTTTGTTTTAGATTTATTAAAAAAAAAAACAAGAATGAAGAAATAATAATCAACAGCCACCATTGCGCATGAGCCAATGTATAATATTACTGTGGGAGCAGAATATTTTAATTTATTGATATCTTAAAACTTGTTCAAGCGATCGCTTCAAATGTTACAAAAATTGATCCTGTGGGTCATTTAGCATTAGGAAATATTAGATTTGTTTAAAGTTTATTTATAGTTATTAGTTTTATAACATATTTAATATGGACGTCATTCTGGCGAAATGGAATATTTTATTTTGTTCAAATCTCATAAACTGATCGCTTCAAAAGTTACAAAAATGGATCCTGTGGGTCACTTAGCATTAGGAAATATTAGATTTGTTTAAATTTTATTTATATTTATTAGTTTTATAACATATTTGAAATGGACGCTATTCTGGCGAAATGAAATATTTTATTTTGATCAAATCTCATAAACTGTTAACGCGATCGCTTCAAATGTTACAAAAATGGATCCTGGGGGTCATTTAGCATTAGGAAATATTAAATTTGTTTAAATTTTATTTATATTTATAAGTTTTATAACATATTTAAAATGGACGCTATTCTGGCGAAATGAAATATTTTATTTTGATCAAATCTCATAAACTGTTAACGCGATCGCATCAAATGTTACAAAAATAGATCCTGTGGGTCATTTAGCATTAGGAAATGTTAGTTTTGTTTTAATTATATTTATATTTATTAGTTTTATAACATATTTAATATGAACGCCATTCTGGCGAAATGGAATATTTTATTTTGTTCAAATCTCAAAAACTGTTAAAGCAATCACTTCAAATGTTACAAATATGAATCCTGTGGGTCATTTAGCATTAGAAAATGTTAGTTTTGTTTTAATTATATTTATATTTATTAGTTTTATAACATATTTAAAATGGACGCCATTCTGGCGAAATGGAATATTTTATTTTGTTCAAATCTCAAAAACTGTTAAAGCAATCGCTTCAAATGTTACAAATATGAATCCTGTGGGTCATTTAGCATTAGAAAATGTTAGTTTTGTTTTAATTATATTTATATTTATTAGTTTTATAACATATTTAAAATGGACGCCATTCTGGCGAAATGGAATATTTTATTTTGTTCAAGTCTTAAAAACTGTTAAAGCAATCGCTTCAAATGTTACAAATATGAATCCTGTGGGTCATTTAGCATTAGAAAATGTTAGTTTTGTTTTAATTATATTTATATTTATTAGTTTTATAACATATTTAAAATGGACGCCATTCTGGCGAAATGGAATATTTTATTTTGTTCAAATCTCAAAAACTGTTAAAGCAATCGCTTCAAATGTTACAAATATGAATCCTGTGGGTCATTTAGCATTAGAAAATGTTAGTTTTGTTTTAATTATATTTATATTTATTAGTTTTATAACATATTTGAAATGGCCGCTATTCTGGCGAAATGGAATATTTTATTTTGTTCAAATCTCAAAAACTGTTAAAGCAATCGCTTCAAATGTTACAAATATGAATCCTGTGGGTCATTTAGCATAAGTATATATTATATTTGTTAATTATTTATTGCTAATTAAAATGTTTTTAACGATTTACATTTGAACAATTGTAAATATGTCTGTTAATATCGTTTTTTATTAATAAATATGTATTTGTATGTGTTTTATTTATTATTCTATTAAAATAAAATTTGTTTAAATGAATTTATAAAGCGTTGTTTGTGTTTTAAACATATTTATCCATTTCCAGCCTTATTTTGCATTTTACATACGAGACATGGCTAAGGTAATCTCCATCCTACACACCAAAATCTGTATCGGGAGTAGCAGGAGTACACGTTGATGAGAACGTAACTTATAATTTTTTAACTTTTCACAGGTTGACAGCTCTAAGAAAAATTGTTCCGCCCGCCACTAATTCGTAGCCACGCCAGGTTATTAATTTTTAATTGGGTACAATGGCCGAATTAATTGGATACAATGGCTGGCTAAATTATAAGAATTAAGTGTAAAATTCAATAATTAAAAATCTAAAGGTTCAAATTGATAATTTTGAAATTAAAATAAAATATTAATGTACTAAAAATACGTGTTAGAAGCAAAATAATATATGTATCTTATTCGATTTGTATTGTAGAGTCATCTGGTGATATTACTATTGAACTATTATAAACTAATTAATGAAATGTCATTTAGTTTTGACAGATGTGTGATGTTATAAGTATTTTTGAAGCGTTTTATAAGTTTCAGGGTAAAATTTTGTTTTCAGGGTATTTCAGAGGGTCGCTAAGGATGCCTAAAAAGTAAAGATGATTATGGATAATTATAATTTCAAGTTTTTTGTAAGTATTTACGAGTTTTATACATATTATTGAAATGTACATTTCTTTTACTGATTTCTGTCTTATTTTTTAGATTATAGAGATGAATATTATGTTCTCCATACTTG
The DNA here is from genome assembly GCA_947425015.1 of Pterostichus niger. Taxonomy (NCBI): domain Eukaryota; kingdom Metazoa; phylum Arthropoda; class Insecta; order Coleoptera; family Carabidae; genus Pterostichus; species Pterostichus niger. The sequence continues at coordinate 35,194,553 of OX380340.1, read as the reverse complement.
GAAATATCCCTTGAAATAATACAAAACTCCATAGATGACATATTTTGAAAGGAATCATGTTTCCATAGTGATCATTGAAGTCTCGAGCAGGTATTAGGACAACATGTGTTTCAGGCTTGTTCAGCGACGAACTATGGACCATATAACACAGTAAACAATAGAAAATGTTGCATTTACTTATATTTCAATAATTTTTATCGGTTTAATGACATATACAAAAATGCACACCGAGCTGTCAAACTGGAATATTTTATTTTGTTAAAATACCAAAAGACGTGTTTCCAATTCTTACAATTTACAAATAAGGATTCTACAGGTTAATTGGCTGTAAACAATATTGGTTTTATACAAGTTAAATAAATGTGTGTGGGTTTTATGACATATATAAAATTGCATGACATGCTGTCATACTGGAATATATTAATCTTTTAATATTTCAAAATCTATTTGTACTATAGACACAAATGTTGAATATTTGGTCCCCAGGTAACATCTAATATTAGAAAATATCACACATTCATTTATATTATTTTTTATGTTTTAGATTTATTAAAAAAAAAACAAGAATGAAGAAATAGTAATCAACAGCCACCATTGCGCATGAGCCAATGTATAATATTACTGTGGGAGCAGAATATTTTAATTTATTGATATCTTAAAACTTGTTCAAGCGATCGCATCAAATGTTACAAAAATTGATCCTGTGGGTCATTTAGCATTAGGAAATGTTAGTTTTGTTTTAATTATATTTATATTTATTAGTTTTATAACATATTTAAAATGGACGCTATTCTGGCGAAATGAAATATATTATTTTGATCAAATCTCATAAACTGTTAACGCGATCGCTTCAAATGTTACAAAAATTGATCCTGTGGGTCATTTAGCATTAGGAAATGTTAGTTTTGTTTTAATTATATTTATATTTATTAGTTTTATAACATATTTAATATGAACGCCATTCTGGCGAAATGGAATATTTTATTTTGTTCAAATCTCAAAAACTGTTAAAGCAATCACTTCAAATGTTACAAATATGAATCCTGTGGGTCATTTAGCATTAGAAAATGTTAGTTTTGTTTTAATTATATTTATATTTATTAGTTTTATAACATATTTAAAATGGACGCTATTCTGGCGAAATGGAATATTTTATTTTGTTCAAATCTCAAAAACTGCTAAAGCAATCGCTTCAAATGTTACAAATATGAATCCTGTGGGTCATTTAGCATTAGGAAATGTTAATTTTGTTTTAATTATATTTATATATATATTAGTTTTATAACATATTTAAAATGGACGTCATTCTGGCGAAATGGAATATTTTATTTTGTTCAAATCTCAAAAACTGTTAAAGCAATCACTTCAAATGTTACAAATATTAATCCTGTGGGTCATTTAGCATTAGAAAATGTTAGTTTTGTTTTAATTATATTTATATTTATTAGTTTTATAACATATTTAAAATGGACGCTATTCTGGCGAAATGGAATATTTTATTTTGTTCAAATCTCAAAAACTGTTAAAGCAATCGCTTCAAATGTTACAAATATGAATCCTGTGGGTCATTTAGCATAAGTATATGTTATATTTGTTAATTATTTATTGCTAATTAAAATGTTTTTAACGATTTACATTTGAACAATTGTAAATATGTCTGTTAATATCGTTTTTTATTAATAAATATGTATTTGTATGTGTTTTATTTATTATTCTATTATAATAAAATTTGTTTAAATGAATTTATAAAGCGTTGTTTGTGTTTTAAACATATTTATCCATTTCCAGCCTTATTTTGCATTTTACATACGAGACATGGCTAAGGTAATCTCCATCCTACACACCAAAATCTGTATCGGGAGTAGCAGGAGTACACGTTGATGAGAACGTAACTTATAATTTTTTAACTTTTCACAGGTTGGCAGCTCTGAGAAAAATTGTTCCGCCCGCCATTAATTCGTAGCCACGCCAGGTTATTAATTTTTAATTGGGTACAATGGCCGAATTAATTGGATACAATGGCTGGCTAAATTAGAAGAATTAAGTGTAAAATTCAATAATTAAAAATCTAAAGGTTCAAATTGATAATTTTGAAATTAAAATAAAATATTAATGTACTAAAAATACGTGTTAGAAGCAAAATAATATATGTATCTTATTCGATTTGTATTGTAGAGTCATCTGGTGATATTACTATTGAATTATTATAAACTAATTAATGAAATGTCATTTAGTTTTGACAGATGTGTGATGTTATAAGTATTTTTGAAGCGTTTTATAAGTTTCAGGGTAAAATTTTGTTTTCAGGGTATTTCAGAGGGTCGCTAAGGATGCCTAAAAAGTGAAGACAATTTTGGATAATTATAATTTCAAGTTTTTTGTAAGTATTTACGAATTTTATACATATTATTGAAATGTACATTTCTTTTACTGATTTCTGTTTTATTTTTTAGAATACAAAGATAACTATTACGTTCTCCATACACGGAAATATCCCTTGAAATAATACAAAACTCCATAGATGACATATTTTGAAAGGAATCATGTTTCCATAGTGATCATTGAAGTCTCGAGCAGGTATTAGGACAACATGTGTTTCAGGCTTGTTCAGCGACGAACTATGGACCATATAACACAGTAAACAATAGAAAATGTTGCATTTACTTATATTTCAATAATTTTTATCGGTTTAATGACATATACAAAAATGCACACCGAGCTGTCAAACTGGAATATTTTATTTTGTTAAAATACCAAAAGACGTGTTTCCAATTCTTACAATTTACAAATAAGGATTCTACAGGTTAATTGGCTGTAAACAATATTGGTTTTATACAAGTTAAATAAATGTGTGTTGGTTTTATGACATATATAAAATTGCATGACATGCTGTCATACTGGAATATATTAATCTTTTAATATTTCAAAAACTATTTGTACTATAGACACAAATGTTGAATATTTGGTCCCCAGGTAACATCTAATATTAGAAAATATCACACATTCATTTGTATTATTTTTTGTTTTAGATTTATTAAAAAAAAAACAAGAATGAAGAAATAGTAATCAACAGCCACCATTGCGCATGAGCCAATGTATAATATTACTGTGGGAACAGAATATTTTAATTTATTGATATCTTAAAACTTGTTCAAGCGATCGCTACAAATGTTACAAAAATTGATCCTGTGGGTCATTTAGCATTAGGAAATGTTAGTTTTGTTTTAATTTTATTTATTTTTATTTTTTTTATAACATATTTAAAATGGACGCTATTCTGGCGAAATGAAATATTTTATTTTGATCAAATCTCATAAACTGTTAACGCGATCGCTTCAAATGTTACAAAAATTGATCCTGTGGGTCATTTAGCATTAGGAAATATTAGATTTGTTTAAAGTTTATTTATAGTTATTAGTTTTATAACATATTTAATATGGACGTCATTTTGGCGAAATGGAATATTTTATTTTGTTCAAATCTCATAAACTGTTAAAGCGATCGCTTCAAAAGTTACAAAAATGGATTCTGTGGGTCACTTAGCATTAGGAAATATTAGATTTGTTTAAATTTTATTTATATTTATTAGTTTTATAACATATTTGAAATGGACGCTATTCTGGCGAAATGAAATATTTTATTTTGATCAAATCTCATAAACTGTTAACGCGATCGCTTCAAATGTTACAAAAATGGATCCTGGGGGTCATTTAGCATTAGGAAATATTAGATTTGTTTAAATTTTATTTATATTTATTAGTTTTATAACATATTTAAAATGGACGCTATTCTGGCGAAATGATTTACTCTTCCAGTTCTGAGATATTCACCCACGTATATAGTTCTTAAGTTTGATAAGAGATGGCGCCTGCAGTCTCGTTTGAAATTCCCTAAACATATTTTCTCGATTTCTGGCTATACCGTTAACGTTATAGAAAAGTTGTAATGAAAGAAAATACTCCTTAATTTATTCTCTATCTAAGTTATTTGAAGCATTTTTTCATTAGACGCAAAATTATTATGGGTCTGAACCCCGCAAATTCATGTGTATAAATGTGACTTCAATGACCAATAAAATTGACACAATTATTGCGGTAAAACTTATTTTACGCCAAATCAAAAAATGTTTCAAATAAAAGTGTCTTATTTTATTATTTCTTGGACATTTTAATTAGAGTAATTTTTGATTAGGGCGCTTGGGTTCAAAATAATCGAGCATTTATAAGAAATATAAATTAGCAAATATTTATTTCACTAAGGGATGAATCAAAAAAAGTTTCAAACAAAACTTCTTAGTTTTTCAATTCTCTATCACATTTATTTAAAGCGTTTTTCGATTTACTCCCCCAGTTCTGAGATATTCACCCACGTATATAGTTCCTAAGTTTGCGAAGAGATGGCGCCAGCAGTCTCGTTTGAAATTCCCTAAACATATTTTCTCGATTTCTGGCTATACCGTTAACGTTATAGAAAAGTTAAAATGAAACAAAATACTCCTTAATTTATTCTCTACTAGAGTTATTTGAAGCATTTTTTGATTAGATGCAAAATTATTATATGTCTGAACCCCGCAAATTCATGTGTATAAATATCGCACACCGGTGACTTCAATCACCGATAAAACTAACACAATTTTTGCGGTGAAACTTATTTTAGGACAAATCAAAAAATGTTTCAAATAAAAGTGTCTTATTTTATTATTTCCTGGACATTTTAATTAGAGTATTTTTTGATTAAGGCCCTTGTGTTAAAAATAATCGTGCATTTACGTGAAATATAAAGTAGCAAATATTTCTTTAACTAAGGGATGAATAAAAAATAAGTTTCAAATAAAACTTCTAAATTTTGCAATTCCCTGTCACAATTATTTAAAACGACTGTCATTTTCCTAATATTTCCTCCAATTCATTTATAAGATTGTCATCTTTGTACAAAGATTAATTTATTATATATATTTGCATTAATTGTTTATATATTAAATTGACGTCTTGTAACCGCCCAAAAATCTGAAATTGCAGATTAAGCACGCGTAGAAATACATTCTGAACCATTTAAAATTTATTTCATTCATTTACTTTAATTATTTCAGGCGCAATTAATTTTTAAAATTTACAGACAATATTTTTCAAATAGTTAGTAATATTTTGCATCGATAAAATAATATTAATTTTAATTCAAGTCACACTTTGAAACCTATATAATTGCAAAAGATAGTACATACTTGTATTCGCGCATCGCGATATCATAAGAAACAAGCTCAAACGGCTCCGTGACGTCACCGACCTGGCTGTTTGGCGATCAGCAACAATTTTTCGTTTCTGCCCGGCCACTGTGCGTATACAGGCCCGCTGCACTCAGCCTCATTGCTGGCTGTATACCTCTTTACCCGCTGGCGAAACGGTTGCATAAGCTTGCTGCTCGCTATACCATCAATTTCATTCTGAATGCTTCTTTAAGTGTTGTAATAAAATGACTTTATTTTCGTTTGGCGACAAATTAAAATAATTATTTAAAAATATGAATAGATATAGTCTTTTAAAGTACGTCAGAATGTTTTCAGGGGCATCAGAATTTTTTTAGGGTCTCTATGAATTTTTTAATGAAAGTCCATAGTCTTAGAAATATGTCAGAATGTTTTCAGGGACTTCAGAATTTTTTTAGGGACTGAAGGATTTTTTTGGGCACAGTCCATAGTCTAAGAAATATGTCAGAATGTTTTCAGGGACATCAGAATTTTTTTAGGGACTGTATGATTTTTTTGGGGAAAGTTCATAGTCTTAGAATTATGTCAGAATGTTTTCAGGGACTTCAGAATTTTTTTAGGGACTGAAGGATTTTTTCGGGCACAGTCCATAGTCTAAGAAATATCTCAAAATGTTTTCAGGGACATCAGAATTTTTTTAGGGACTGTATGATTTTTTTGGGGAAAGTTCATAGTCTTAGAATTATGTCAGAATGTTTTCAGGGACTTCAGAATTTTTTTAGGGACTGAAGGATTTTTTTGGGCACAGTCCATAGTCTAAGAAATATGTCAGAATGTTTTCAGGGACTTCAGAATTTTTTTAAGGACTGTATGAATTTTATGGGGAAGTCAATAGTCTTAGAAATATGTCAGAATGTTTTCAGGGACTTTAGAATTTGTTTAAGGACTGTATGAATTTTTTAGGGAAAGTCCATAGACTTAGAAATATGTCAGAATGTTTTCAGGGACTTCAGAATTTTTTTAGAATTTTATGGGGGAAGTCCATAGTCTTAGAAATATGTCAGAATGTTTTCAGGGACTTTAGAATTTGTTTAAGGACTGTATGAATTTTTTAGGGAAAGTCCATAGACTTAGAAATATGTCAGAATGTTTTCAGGGACTTCAGAATTTTTTTAGGGACTGTATGAATTTTTTGGGGAAAGTCCATAGTCTTAGAAATATGTCAGAATGTTTTCAGGGAGTTCAGAATTTTTTTAGGGACTGCATGAATTTTTTGGGGAAAGTCCATAGTCTTAGAAATATGTCAGAATGTTTTCAGGGACTTTAGAATTTTTTTAATGTCTGGATGATTATTTTGGGGAAAAGCCACAGTCTTAGAAATATGTCAGAATGTTTTCAGGGACTTCAGAATTTTTTTAGGGACTGCATGAATTTTTTGGGGAAAGTCCATAGTCTTAGAAATATGTCAGAATGTTTTCAGGGACTTTAGAATTTTTTTAATGTCTGGATGATTATTTTGGGGAAAAGCCACAGTCTTAGAAATATGTCAGAATGTTTTCAGGGACATCTGCTATCAATATATTTTGTATTATTTTATTAAAATGATATTTGTGTTATTAAATTATAATAAAATGTTTATGTTTTATAAATATTTATACTTATTTTATCCTCATAAAACTACCTATTGTCGCTGATAAATTTTTTTATTTTATTTTATTTAAAAATGATATTTGTGGTGCCATCTAGGGTAAATATAAAAGAAAATTAAACTATATATCATAAATTCATTAAAACAAATGTTATATTAATAAAATAAAACATAAGAACACAAAAAATCTATATTTAAAACCAAATATACAGCCAATGCATATATACATTTCAATAATTCAATTGTAAATCATTAATTATTATTTAATCAGCAACAAATTATTAACAAATATGACTTTTTCTTATAGTAAATTTCCCGTAGAATCCATATTTGCAACAATTAAGACATTACAGCGGCTGGTTTTTGAAATATTAACAATATGAAATATTCCAATCTGACAGCTTGTCGGCCATTTTTAAATATGTTATAAAATCAATAAATATCAATAAAATATAAATAATTATAAAAATCAAAAAATGTTTCAAATAAAAAAGTTTCATTTTGTTATTTCTTGACTCTTTTAATTATACTTTTTTTAAATTAAGGTCTTCATATTTAAAATAATCGTACATTTACATGATAAATAAAGATACAAATATTTCTTTAACTAAGGGATGAATTGAAAAATGCTTCAAATTAATCATTTTAATTTTTTAATTCTCCGTCACATTTACTTGAAGTATTTTTCCATTTAATCCCCCAATTTCGAGATATTTATCTTCATATATAGTACCCAAGTTGCCAATAGATGGTGCCAATAGTCTCGTTTGATGACCCAACAAAATATATTTTTCAAGTTTTTGGCTATACCCTAAACTTTATAGAAAAATTGTTATTAAAGAATATACTCCTTAATTTATTCTCTTCCTAAGTTATTTGAAGTATTTTTTGATTAGACGCAAAATTAGATTTTTTCTAGACCCCGCAAATACACATTACAAATGCCCGGCACCAACTACTTCAACTACCGATGACACAAACTCAGTTTTTGCGGTGAAACTTATTCTACGCTAAATCAAAAAATGTTTTAAGTAAAAAAGTTTCATTTTGTTATTTCTTGGCTCTTTTAATTATACTTTTTTTCAATTAAAGTCTTCATATCTAAAATAATCGTTCATTTACATGATTAATAAAGATACAAATATTTCTTTAACGAAGGGATGAATTGAAAGATGTTTCAAATAAATCGTCTTAATTTTTTAATTCTCTGTCATATTTACTTGAAGTATTTTTCCATTTAATCCCCCAATTTCGAGATATTTATCTTCATATATAGTACCCAAGTTGCCAATAGATGGTGTCAATAGTCTCGGTTGATAACCCAACAAAATATATTTTTCAAGTTTCTGGCTATACCGTAAACTTTATAGAAAAATTGTTATTAAAGTATATACTCCTTAATTTATTCTCTTCCTAAGTTATTTGAAGTGTTTTTTGATTAGACTCAAAATTAGATTTTTTTTAGACTCCGCAAATACACATTACTAATGTCGGCCACCAGCAACTTCAACTACCGATGAAACAAACATAGTTTTTGCGGTGAAACTTATTCTACGCTAAATCAAAAAATGTTTTAAATAAAAAAGTTTCATTTTGTTATTTCTTGGCTCTTTTAATTATACTTTTTTTCAATTAAAGTCTTCATATCTAAAATAATCGTTCATTTACATGATTAATAAAGATACAAATATTTCTTTAACGAAGGGATGAATTGAAAGATGTTTCAAATAAATCGTCTTAATTTTTTAATTCTCTGTCATATTTACTTGAAGTATTTTTCCATTTAATCCCCCAATTTCGAGATATTTATCTTCATATATAGTACCCAAGTTGCCAATAGATGGTGTCAATAGTCTCGTTTGATGACCCAACAAAATATATTTTTCAAGTTTCTGGCTATACCGTAAACTTTATAGAAAAATTGTTATTAAAGTATATACTCCTTAATTTATTCTCTTCCTAAGTTATTTGAAGTGTTTTTTGATTAGACTCAAAATTAGATTTTTTTTAGACTCCGCAAATACACATTACTAATGTCGGCCACCAGCAACTTCAACTACCGATGAAACAAACATAGTTTTTGCGGTGAAACTTATTCTACGCTAAATCAAAAAATGTTTTAAATAAAAAAGTTTCATTTTGTTATTTCTTGGCTCTTTTAATTATACTTTTTTTCAATTAAAGTCTTCATATCTAAAATAATCGTTCATTTACATGATTAATAAAGATACAAATATTTCTTTAACGAAGGGATGAATTGAAAGATGTTTCAAATAAATCGTCTTAATTTTTTAATTCTCTGTCACATTTACTTGAAGTATTTTTCCATTCAATCCCCCAATTTCGAGATATTTATCTTCATATATAGTACCCAAGTTGCCAATAGATGGTGCCAATAGTCTCGTTTGATGACCCAACAAAATATATTTTTCAAGTTTCTGGCTATACCGTAAACTTTAAAGAAAAATGGTTATTAAAGAATATACTCCTTAATTTATTCTCTTCCTAAGTTATTTGAAGTATTTTTTGATTAGACTCAAAATTAGATTTTTTTTAGACCCCGCAAATACACATTACAAATGTCGGCCACCGGCAACTTCAACAACCTATGAAACAAACATAGTTTTTGCGGTGAAACTTATTCTACGCTAAATCAAAAAATGTTTCAAATAAAAAAGTTTCATTTTGTTATTTCTTGGCTCTTTTAATTATACTTTTTTTCAATTAAGGTCTTTATATTTAAAATAATTGTGCATTTACAAGATAAATAAAGATACAAATATTTTCTTAACTAAGAGATGAATTGAAAAATGTTTGAAATAAATCTTTTTAATTTTTTATATCTCTGTCACAAGGAGAAACAGCCTAATATATATTTAATTTGTTTCATAATAAAGTGTATAATTCGATACAATCAAATATATTCTTTAGAGCCTAGTTGTTAAAGCCTAGAATGGCATGAAATCAGTTTTTGGCTATTAATTGAAATTATGTTCTAACTTGTTACGTACATGCCTAGCGACTTTAATCGTCAGTCTACGAACGAATTTTGTTTAAAATGTCGTGTTTTATTTGTGTCTCAAGTAAAAATATTGTAAAATCAGTGATTTTTTAGTGAAATATAAGTGTAATATAGTGTAAGTGTTAGTGTATACTGGATGTGAAGTGAATTTATAGTGGTACGAGCCTGGAACTTTTCAGAGAGGAATGGATAGGACTTAGTACACGCCAGCCAAAAGGTAGATGCATTATTTGTTTGTATTAGAATATAGTCGTTATTAAAATAAATTAGTATGAATGTTTGGCGAAGATTTACTACCAAATATTTAATTGATTTATTTTTAAGATGTTTACGCAATCAATCATTTCGAAGAATGTCAGTTTCGTAAAGAGGCCTTTAAAAATATTTTCTTTCCAAAAAGTTCCACAAATCATTTATAAGTCTTATCTTTCCAAAAATCTTCCCAATCATTTATAAAACTATAATCTTCCCAAAAAAATCTCTAAATCATTCATAACAAAGTCTTTTTCTCAAAAAATCTTTATTTATTAAAACAATAATTATTTAAACTTGCATTAATCGTATACATATATAGTAATTTGACGGTTTAGTACCACCCAAATATCTGCAATTGCATATTCTGCACGTATAGAAATATATGTTGAACACTTTAAAATTTATTTCATTTATTTGCAACAAACATATCAGTCGCAATTAATTTTTAAGATTTATAGATAATATTTTTCAAATAGTTAGTAATATTTCGAATCGATAAAATTATATTTATTCTAATTCTAGTTTGATCATGAAACCTATACAGGGCATTGAATTCGCCGTATCCGAATTGACTTATAAGCAAATTTTCATGCAATTTTAAGCTATTTCATTTTTTTAATTATTTCCTAAGGGGTTTTTGGTTTTTTCAGATTTTAATTCAATTTTCCCGAAAATCCTTAATCGTAGGTATACAACATTTAAGTAAATAAACAAATTTATATTTAAATTTTCTAATATAAATGGATGAATATAATTGAAGGTTTATTGTGTGCACGAATGATTCTTTTATGAAAAGAATTATGACTGTGGATGAAGCGAAAGTGGTATATTTGTTATAAGATTAATTGCAGAATAAATCTGATGAATAAATATTGGGTGTATGTACCAACATTTCGTGCTACCCCATTTAATGGGGCATAGTATGATGTTATGTATGTATGTAATCACAAGTTCCGTAACAAAATAATGGCCTTCATTTTAATAATTATTCTGATTTAATAAATTATTAATTCTAGCTGTTCTATTATCTAAATATTGTAGTTTTAACATTTATTTAATTTTTACTTCCTTGTACGAAGTAAAGGAAGTATTGTAATCGCGAAAATTTTCGGTTCTCAGATTTCAACGGAAATAGGTATTTTGGCCCTCCCTGAATCCATTTTGACTAATTTCGTCGTGCCGTCTGTACGTACGTACGTATCTCGCATAACTCAAAAACGGTAAGCCGTAGAAAATTGAAACTTTATATTTAGGACTATTATAACATCTAGTTGTGCACCTCTCTTTTTGGTCATTATACAACTACCGGAAGTGGTACTTTACTTCAAGCCTATAATAGATTTTCATGAAAAACTATATTCAAATATAATTTAAAACTTTCCAAATTTGGTATATAAGACTATTATATCAATGGAAATAATATAATAGATTTTAGTTGAAATAGACTAACCGGAAGTGGCACATTACATGAAGCTGCTAACAGTTTTCCTTGAAAAAAATGGTATTATTTAAATTTTAGAAATAAATGCTGCAAATAAAAGTTTTAGAGAATTAAATTCTGCGTCCAGCACATTAAGAATTTTTAAATTAGCTTTTTGCATAAACGAGATATCTAAATTTAAATATTATATATTTTTTATTTTTTTTCAAAATTAAGTTTGCTATGGATTAGAACAAAAAATAAAAGATTTAATGTCAAATATGTGCAATTAAAAAAATATCTATAATTTAAAACGCGTACAAGGAAGTCAAGTAAAGTAGCACTCCCGGTAGTTGTATAAAGACCAAAAAAGGAGGTGCACAACTAGATGTTACAGCAGTCCTAAATATAAAGTTTCAATTTTCTACGACTTACCGTTTTTGAGTTATGCGAGATACGTACGTACAGACGGCACGACGAAATTAGTCAAAATGGATTCAGGAAGGGCCAAAATACCTATTTCCGTTGAAATCTGAGAACCGAAAATTTACGCGATTACAATACTTCCTTTACTTAGAGTCGGCCTGTGGATCTTGTGAACCCTGGTTCGAAATTTTTATCTTGTTTAATTTTTCAGATATACGCTTAGGAAATAATTACAAAAAATTAATTTGCTTCAAATTGCATGAAAATTTGCATACAAGTCAATTCGGACACGGGGAATTCAATGGCGTTGAGCGCATTTTCATATCTTGTTTAATTTTTCAGATATACGCTCCGGAAAAGTGAAATTTTAATTTTATTCAGATTTTGTACTTTCCCGAGCCTATATCTCAAAAACTACAAGCGATATGAAAATGCGGTCAACGGCATTGACTTTCTCGTGCTTCAGTTAACTTATAAACATAGTTTCAGCGATTTTTATTTTTTTTCCAAATTTCGCCAAAAAAAATCGCAAAAAGCGGTTTTTTGACATTTTCTCAAAAACTATAAGATTTATGCATTTAAACATTTCACCACTGGATTCAGTGGGTCAAAATACATATGTATGTAAATTTTCGTTACAATATTCCTATGATTAAGGATTTTTGGGCAAATTGAATTAAATCCTGAAAAAACCAAAGGTATATTACCTCAGGAAATAATTACAAAAAATGAAATTGCTTCAAATTGCATGAAAATTTGCTTACAAGTCAATTCGGACACGGGGAATTCAATGCCGTTGGGCGCAATTTCATATCTTGTTTAATTTTTTAGATATACGCTCCGGAAAAGTGAAATTTTTATTTTATTCAGATTTTGTACTTTCCCGAGCCTATATCTCAAAAACTACAAGCGATATGAAAATGCGGTCAACGGCATTGACTTTCTCGTGCTTCAGTTAACTTATAAACATAGTTTCAGCGATTTATATTTTTTTTCCAAATTTCGCCAAAAAAATCGCAAAAAGCGGTTTTTTGACATTTTCTCAAAAACTATAAGACTTATGCATTTAAACATTTCACCACTGGATTCAGTGGGTCAAAATACATATGTATGTAAATTTTCGTTACAATATTCCTATGATTAAGGATTTTTGGGAAAATTGAATTAAATCCTGAAAAACCCAAAGGTATATTACCTCAGGAAATAATTACAAAAAATGAAATTGCTTCAAATTGTATGAAAATTTGCTTACAAGTCAATTCGGACACGGGGAATTCAATGCCGTTGAGCGCAATATCATATCTTGTTTAATTTTTCAGATATATCATATTTATTCAAATTTTCTACTTTTCCGAGCCTATATCTCAAAAACTACAAGCGATATGAAAATTCGGTCAACGACATTGACTTTCTCGTGCTTCAGTTAACTTATAAACATAGTTTCAGCGATTTTTATTTTTTTTCCAAATTTCGCCAAAAAAATCGCAAAAAGCGGTTTTTTGACATTTTCTCAAAAACTATAAGATTTATGCATTTAAACATTTCACCACTGGATTCAGTGGGTCAAAATAATTGAACTTGTATATTTATGGCATATTTTAAGAAGAACCTTGGTAATTTTAGGATGCAGTCGTCAAAGAGCTATCTCTTCAGGTCCTGAAGGAAGTCCAGTCGATGAGCATTCATGATGATGAGCTGCAAAGCCAGTCCACTGCTGAACGAGCCTTCATTACACTGCAACTACCTGATTTCAACAGCTAAGTAGACACTTGTTATTTCTTTATTTTCCAAGTTAGTTAGTAGTAGCGGTCAACCGTAAATAACATTCATTCCTCAACTTATAAGACGTATACATCATCTTACACCCTCAATACATCTTATTTATACAAAAGTAATACATATTATTACATAGAATACATTTATTATTATATTATTACATAGAATAAATTTGATATTTAAATTAAAACTAGTAATATGTTTGTATTGATTACTATTTTACTATATTTATTGAAGTATTTATAAAGTAAATATTTACTCTTTTAATATATTTTGGTGGTTAATTTGTGAACTACATGCAAGCCGCTACTCGCTTGTTTTTCTCTAGTGTTAACTTTTTAAACTAGATTCACGTAGCCCTCTTTTTATGGATAATAGAAACTATTACATATTATTACATAGAATAAATTTGATATTTAAATTAAAACTATTAATATGTTTGTATTGATTACTATTTTACTATATTTATTGAAGTATTTATAAAGTAAATATTTACTCTTTTAATATATTTTGGTGGTTAATTTGTGAACTACATGCAAGTCGCTACTCGCTTGTTTTTCTCTTGTGTTAATTTTTTAAACTAGTTTCACGTAGCCCTCTTTTGATGGATAATAGAAACTATTATATATTATTACATAGAATAAATTTGATATTTAAATTAAAACTAGTAATATGTTTGTATTGATTACTATTTTACTATATTTACTGAAGTATTTATAAAGTAAATATTTACTCTTTTAATTTATTTTGGTGGTTAATTTGTGAACTACATGCAAGCCGCTACTCGCTTGTTTTTCTCTAGTGTTAACTTTTTAAACTAGTTTCACGTAGCCCTCTTTTTATGGATAATAGAAACTATTACATATTATTACATGGAATAAATTTGATATTTAAATTAAAACTATTAATATGTTTGTATTGATTACTATTTTACTATATTTATTGAAGTATTTATAAAGTAAATATTTACTCTTTTAATATATTTTGGTGGTTAATTTGTGAACTACATGCAAGTCGCTATTCGCTTGTTTTTCTCTAGTGTTAATTTTTTAAACTAGTTTCACGTAGCCCTCTTTTTATGGATAATAGAAACTATTACATATTATTACATAGAATAAATTTGATATTTAAATTAAAACTATTAATATGTTTGTATTGATTACTATTTTACTATATTTATTGAAGTATTTATAAAGTAAATATTTACTCTTTTAATATATTTTGGTGGTTAATTTGTGAACTACATGCAAGTCGCTATTCGCTTGTTTTTCTCTAGTGTTAATTTTTTAAACTAGTTTCACGTAGCCCTCTTTTTATGGATAATAGAAACTATTACATATTATTACATAGAATAAATTTGATATTTAAATTAAAACTATTAATATGTTTGTATTGATTACTATTTTACTATATTTACTGAAGTATTTATAAAGTAAATATTTACTCTTTTAATATATTTTGGTGGTTAATTTGTGAACTACATGCAAGCCGCTACTCGCTTGTTTTTCTCTAGTGTTAACTTTTTAAACTAGTTTCACGTAGCCCTCTTTTTATGGATAATAGAAACTATTACATATTATTACATAGAATAAATTTGATATTTAAATTAAAACTATTAATATGTTTGTATTGATTACTATTTTACTATATTTATTGAAGTATTTATAAAGTAAATATTTACTCTTTTAATATATTTTGGTGGTTAATTTGTGAACTACATGCAAGTCGCTATTCGCTTGTTTTTCTCTAGTGTTAACTTTTTAAACTAGATTCACGTAGCCCTCTTTTTATGGATAATAGAAACTATTACATATTATTACATAGAATAAATTTGATATTTAAATTAAAACTATTAATATGTTTGTATTGATTACTATTTTACTATATTTATTGAAGTATTCATAAAGTAATTATTTACTCTTTTAATATATTTTGGTGGTTAATTTTTGAACTACATGCAAGCCGCTACTCGCTTGTTTTTCTCTAGTGTTAACTTTTTAAACTAGTTTCACGTAGCCCTCTTTTCATGGATAATAGAAACTATTACATATTATTACATAGAATAAATTTGATATTTAAATTAAAACTATTAATATGTTTGTATTGATTACTATTTTACTATATTTACTGAAGTATTTATAAAGTAAATATTTACTCTTTTAATTTATTTTGGTGGTTAATTTGTGAACTACATGCAAGCCGCTACTCGCTTGTTTTTCTCTAGTGTTAACTTTTCAAAACCAGAGATGTGCATCTACGTGTAATCTTTAATTGTCTACATCTACACGTAGACAATACGTCGAAAATTCTAGCAACGTAGACAATGTAAACAATGTAGATAATGTATCTGACAGTTGTAAAATTCAACATAACCTAAATTTATTCCTTTGTAACTATTACAAGTATACGTGAGCTCGGGCCATTATCGGTCTTTATATAATAAAACTGAAAAAGCAAGTGCTCGTACATTACTAGACGAATGTCTGTCTTGGGTCCTGGGCGAACTGTCATATTTTTAAAATCGATCAACGCGCCATCTCACCAGACGGAGTTTTCTTTGGCGCTATTTTTAAAAGTAACCAGTTGACAAATTTTGAATGTTTTGCCCTGCACAACTAGTTTTTTTTTCATGTAATTCCTAGATTAAAAATAAAATCTCTAACAACATTTAAAATTCTCTAGTTCTAGGGATAAAATTTCTAATCTGTCTTAAGCAGGGTTCGTAAATATCATGATATTTATAATAAATATCAAAATATCTGATATATAGGATATATATCAGATAAATATAACTTTTTGGATATTTATTTTTTAATTTTAGTTTTTGTACACATTTAGAAAAACTGAAAAATTCGAAAAATTTCACTTCTCCGGAGGCTATATCTCAAAAACTAAACAAGATATGGAAATGCGCTCAACGGCGTTGAATTCCCCGTGTCCGAATTGACTTATAAGCAAATTTTCATACAATTTTATGCAATTTAATATTTTTAATTATTACCCCTTTGGTTTTTTCAGATTTTAATTCAATTTTACCAAAAATCCTTAATCGTAGGATTATTAAAACGAAAATTTACATACATATGTATTTTGACCCACTGAATCCAGTGGTACAATCTTCAAATGCATATGACTTCTGGTTTTCGAGAAAATGTTAAAAAACCGCTTTTTGCGATTTTTTTGGCGGAAAATTGAAAAAAAATAAAAATCGCTGAAACTATGTTTATAAGTTAACTGAAGCACGAGAAAATTATTGCCGTTGAGCGCGTTTTCATATCACATTTAGTTTTTGAGATATAGCCTCGGAAAAGTAGAAAAACTGAAAAATTCGAAAAATTTCACTTTTTCGGAGGTTATATCTCAAAAACTAAACAAGATATGGAAATGCGCTCAACGGCGTTGAATTCCCCGTGTCCGAATTGACTTATAAGCAAATTTTCATACAATTTTATGCAATTTAATATTTTTAATTATTTCCTTTGGTTTTTTCAGATTTTAATTCAATTTTACCAAAAATCCTTAATCGTAGGATTATTAAAACGAAAATTTACATACATATGTATTTTGACCCACTGAATCCAGTGGTGCAATCTTCAAATGCATATGACTTCTGGTTTTCGAGAAAATGTTAAAAAACCGCTTTTTGCGATTTTTTTGGCGGAAAATTGAAAAAAAATAAAAATCGCTGAAACTATGTTTATAAGTTAACTGAAGCACGAGAAAATTATTGCCGTTGAGCGCGTTTTCATATCACATTTAGTTTTTGAGATATAGCCTCGGAAAAGTAGAAAAACTGAAAAATTCGAAAAATTTCACTTTTTCGGAGGTTATATCTCAAAAACTAAACAAGATATGGAAATGCGCTCAACGGCGTTGAATTCCCCGTGTCCGAATTGACTTATAAGCAAATTTTCATACAATTTTATGCAATTTAATATTTTTAATTATTTCCTAAGGGGTACCCCTTTGGTTTTTTCAGATTTTAATTCAATGTTACCAAAAATCCTTAATCGTAGGATTATTAAAACGAAAATTTACATACATATGTATTTTGACCCACTGAATCCAGTGGTGCAATCTTCAAATGCATATGACTTCTGGTTTTCGAGAAAATGTTAAAAAACCGCTTTTTGCGATTTTTTTGGCGGAAAATTGAAAAAAAATAAAAATCGCTGAAACTATGTTTATAAGTTAACTGAAGCACGAGAAAATTATTGCCGTTGAGCGCGTTTTCATATCACATTTAGTTTTTGAGATATAGCCTCGGAAAAGTAGAAAAACTGAAAAATTCGAAAAATTTCACTTTTTCGGAGGTTATATCTCAAAAACTAAACAAGATATGGAAATGCGCTCAACGGCGTTGAATTCCCCGTGTCCGAATTGACTTATAAGCAAATTTTCATACAATTTTATGCAATTTAATATTTTTAATTATTTCCTAAGGGGTACCCCTTTGGTTTTTTCAGATTTTAATTCAATTTTACCAAAAATCCTTAATCGTAGGATTATTAAAACGAAAATTTACATACATATGTATTTTGACCCACTGAATCCAGTGGTGCAATCTTCAAATGCATATGACTTCTGGTTTTCGAGAAAATGTTAAAAAACCGCTTTTTGCGATTTTTTTGGCGGAAAATAGAAAAAAAATAAAAATCGCTGAAACTATGTTTATAAGTTAACTGAAGCACGAGAAAATTAATGCCGTTGAGCGCGTTTTCATATCACATTTAGTTTTTGAGATATAGCCTCGGAAAAGTAGAAAAAATGAAAAATTCGAAAAATTTCACTTTTTCGGAGGTTATATCTCAAAAACTAAACAAGATATGGAAATGCGCTCAACGGCGTTGAATTCCCCGTGTCCGAATTGACTTATAAGCAAATTTTCATACAATTTTATGCAATTTAATATTTTTAATTATTTCCTTTGGTTTTTCAGATTTTAATTCAATTTTACCAAAAATCCTTAATCGTAGGATTATTAAAACGAAAATTTACATACATATGTATTTTGACCCACTGAATCCAGTGGTGCAATCTTCAAATGCATATGACTTCTGGTTTTCGAGAAAATGTTAAAAAACCGCTTTTTGCGATTTTTTTGGCGGAAAATTGAAAAAAAATAAAAATCGCTGAAACTATGTTTATAAGTTAACTGAAGCACGAGAAAATTAATGCCGTTGAGCGCGTTTTCATATCACATTTAGTTTTTGAGATATAGCCTCGGAAAAGTAGAAAAAATGAAAAATTCGAAAAATTTCACTTTTTCGGAGGTTATATCTCAAAAACTAAACAAGATATGGAAATGCGCTCAACGGCGTTGAATTCCCCGTGTCCGAATTGACTTATAAGCAAATTTTCATACAATTTTATGCAATTTAATATTTTTAATTATTTCCTTTGGTTTTTTCAGATTTTAATTCAATTTTACCAAAAATCCTTAATCGTAGGATTATTGAAACGAAAATTTACATACATATGTATTTTGACCCACTGAATCCAGTGGTGCAATCTTCAAATGCATATGACTTCTGGTTTTCGAGAAAATGTTAAAAAACCGCTTTTTGCGATTTTTTTTGGCGGAAAATTGAAAAAAAATAAAAATCGCTGAAACTATGTTTATAAGTTAACTGAAGCACGAGAAAATTATTGCCGTTGAGCGCGTTTTCATATCACATTTAGTTTTTGAGATATAGCCTCGGAAAAGTAGAAAAACTGAAAAATTCGAAAAATTTCACTTTTTCGGAGGTTATATCTCAAAAACTAAACAAGATATGGAAATGCGCTCAACGGCGTTGAATTCCCCGTGTCCGAATTGACTTATAAGCAAATTTTCATATAATTTTATGCAATTTAATATTTTTAATTATTTCCTAAGGGGTACCCCTTTGGTTTTTTCAGATTTTAATTCAATTTTACCAAAAATCCTTAATCGTAGGATTATTAAAACGAAAATTTACATACATATGTATTTTGACCCACTGAATCCAGTGGTGCAATCTTCAAATGCATATGACTTCTGGTTTTCGAGAAAATGTTAAAAAACCGCTTTTTGCGATTTTTTTTGGCGGAAAATTGAAAAAAAATAAAAATCGCTGAAACTATGTTTATAAGTTAACTGAAGCACGAGAAAATTAATGCCGTTGAGCGCGTTTTCATATCACATTTAGTTTTTGAGATATAGCCTCGGAAAAGTAGAAAAACTGAAAAATTCGAAAAATTTCACTTCTCCGGAGGCTATATCTCAAAAACTATTTGATATTTTTATATAATGGATATATATCATTGCAAAAATATGACGATATATATCAAAATAAATATCAAGATATATATCCATCGATATATATCTTCGAACCCTGGTCTTAAGTGAACACAGATGTTTTCTTTGTCTACATAGTCTACATTGTTTACATGAAAAATGAAGACGTAGACTACATGATTGTTTACACGTAGAGAATGGCGTAGATTACTTGCAGTAGACTACGCGCACATCCCTGTTCAAAACTAGTTTCACGTAGCCCTCTTTTTAAGGATAATAGAAACTATTATATATTATTACTTAGAATAAATTTGATATTTAAATTAAAACTAGTAATATGTTTGTATTGATTACTATTTTACTATATTTATTGAAGTATTTATAAAGTAAATATTTACTCTTTTATTATATTTTGGTGGTTAATTTGTGAACTACATGCAAGTCGCTAATCTCTAGTGTTAACTTTTTAAACTAGTTTCACGTAGCCCTCTTTTCATGGATAATTGAAACTATTACATATTATTACATAGAATAAATTTGATATTTAAATTAAAACTATTAATATGTTTGTATTGATTACTATTTTACTATATTTATTGAAGTATTCATAAAGTAAATATTTACTCTTTTAATATATTTTGGTGGTTAATTTGTGAACTACATGCAAGCCGCTACTAGTTTGTTTTTCTCTAGTGTTAACTTTTTAAACTAGTTACACGTAGCCCTCTTTTTATGGATAATAGAAACTATTATATATTATTACATATAATAAATTTGATATTTAAATTAAAACTATTAATATGTTTGTATTGATTACTATTTTACTATATTTATTGAGTTTTCATAAAGTAAATATTTACTCTTTTAATATATTTAAATTAAAACTATCAATATGTTTGTATTGATTAATATTTTACTATATTTATTGAAGTATTTATAAAGTAAATATTTATTCTTTTAATATATTTTGGTGGTTAATTTATGAACTACATGCAAGTCGCTACTCGCTTGTTTTTCTCTAGTGTTAACTTTTTAAACTAGTTGCACGTAGCCCTCTTTTCATGGATAATAGAAACTATTACATATTATTACATAGAATAAATTTGATATTTAAATTAAAACTATCAATATGTTTGTATTGATTAATATTTTACTATATTTATTGAAGTATTTATAAAGTAAATATTTATTCTTTTAATATATTTTGGTGGTTAATTTATGAACTACATGCAAGTCGCTACTCGCTTGTTTTTCTCTAGTGTTAACTTTTTAAACTAGTTGCACGTAGCCCTCTGTTCATGGATAATTGAAACTATTATATATTATTACATAGAATAAATTTGATATTTAAATTAAAACTATTAATATGTTTGTATTGATTACTATTTTACTATATTTATTGAAGTATTTATAAAGCAAATATTTACTTTTTTAATATGTAATTAATTTTCTTTTAGAAATGTAAACATGATATTGCCGTGGCCGAGCGGTTAAAGGTGTCGCCGGGCGATCAGGGTAGTTAAGCAACATTGACAGAGGGTACATGTTGGATGGGTGACCGTCCCATATAACTTTTTATTTTATTTTGTCCCCAAAGATATTAGTTGTGCGAGAGCCACAGGGGTAGATTTAAATTGGTGAAAATTGTTTGTCGGCTGTGAGGATCGAACCAGAGTTCTCAAGATCCACCACTAAGCCACCTACCCCATTTGAATTGAATATGTTAATTATTATTAATTAATTTGTAAAAAACTGCCAACATATTTTCTGCAAATTACATTCCATATTCTTATTTTAAAATACTTGCAAATTTTGCAATTGTAGAATGCAAAATTATATAAATTGACTGATAATAATTAACGGTTAGTTTGTAATTAAAGATCGAATTATTATTGTTTTTATTTAGGCACGAATTTGAAATTAAAATTAAAATTTAAAATCCAGGGCATAAATCGGTTTAGAAAAACATTAACCCTAATTTTAATCGTTATTTTTAAAGCTACAAATAACGATATAATTTAACAAAAAAATATTAAACCAGTTTTATTATAATATTCTAAGTTTATTCATATTTAAGGAATTAAAGTAGGCAACCAACTCCACAGCAAGTAGAGAGGTATACATGCCCGCAATGAGCCCGAATGTAACGGGATTGCATACGCACAGAGATTCAAGGGGCTCAGCAGGAAAGAAATTTTGTTGTTGATCGCCGAATTGTGAGTTTGAGTGACGTCACGGCGCCGTTCGAACTTGTTCCTTAGGAGGAAATCGCGTTTCGCGATTACAAGTACATACTATCTATTGTAATAATTTAGGTTTCGTGAGGTGACTAGAATTGTAATAAATATTATTTTAATTATATAAAATATTACTATCTGTTTCAAAAATATTAACTGCAATTTTTAAAATTTAATTACGCCTGTAATAATTGTTATAAATGAATGAAACAAACTTGAAATGGTTTAGTATGCATTTCTACATATTCCTAATATGCAATTGCAGATATTTGGGCGGTTACAAGACGTCAAATTAGTAAGTTTAAATGATTTATGTTTTAATAAATAAATGTATTAGGTTGCACGCCACGGCCTCGCCAATGCATTAAAATTACCCCTTTGGGGGCCGTGATCCGACGGCTGGGAACTGCATTTCACCCGCAAAATATATAACTTACCAAGTATCAGAGTGCTACACCCAGATATAGGTAAATGGAGTAATAATATATAATTATTTATTTAACCCATCAAATGTCAACAGCGAACAAAAATTACTTCCAATAGGATGACGTATCATTAAAAGCTAGTTATTGTAAAACAGTATTTTTATTTAAAATTAATAAATAAATAAATATAAATATATCATCACGCCTTGTACTCATCAACCACAAGGGTAGATTTAATTTGGTGAAAATTGTTTGTTTTTCACCAAATTAAAATCTACCTATGTGGCTCTCCCTTCACTAACATATTTGGGGGCCGTTATTTGACGGCTGGTAATCGCACTTCACACGAACAAATATATTACTTACTGAGATCTGCTCCGGCAGAGTGCCACACCCAGTAATGGTTTAAAGGCGTGATGATATATTTATTTTATTTATTTATTTCTCATCACACTTTTTACCCATTACTGGGTGTGGCACTCTGCCGGAGCAGATCTCAGTAAGTGATACATTTCTCCGCGTGAAGTGCGGCTACCAGCCGTCAAATCACGGCCTCCAAAGATGTTAGTGGAGGAGGAGCCACAGGGGTAGATTTTAATTTGGTGAAAACAAATAATTTTCATGAAATTAAATCTACCCTACTAACATCTTTGGGATCCGTAATTTGACGGTCGGTACCCGTGCTTCACGCGAAAAAATATATCACTTACTGAGATCTGCTAAGACAGAGTGCCACACCCAGTAATGGATAAAAGACGTGATGATATATTTGTTTTATTTATTTAGTTTAGTTTTTAAGTCTCGGGAATATACAAAAGCTAAATAATAAGAAAAATTTGTTTATAACAAACATTAAATAATAATTTAAAAATAATTGCAAATAACCATAAGTTCATATATTTTTTTATGAAAAGAAAAATTACTTAAACTTTCATTAAACTTATATATTAATATGATGCTTACAACAAATGCTACAGTTTTTAGTAATTAATTTATTTTAATTTACAAATAATATTTTTCAAACAGGTAGTAATATTTAAATTCTAGACATCTCTTGAAAACTATTTTATTACAACAGATAGTATGTACATATATACGCTGAACACGACGTCCTAAGTAACAAACTTGGACGGCGTCGTGACGTCACAAACAGTTCCTGTCCACCCAGCCCCTTGAATCTCACGGCATCCAGGCTAAATGCTCGCTGTGAAGTCAGTTGCCAGATACATGAAGTTGTGCTTCATTTAAATGAATGTCTCGTGCTTTAGTTCACTTTTATTTATTTATTTAATTTTTTTTTTAATTTCAAAAAAAATCGGAAAAACAATCAAGAATTATTTGCCTAATTTTATGTTGTGAATTTAATAATATTTAAAGTACTAGTTTTCATATAAATTTAATGTTTACGTACTTATATTTTTGTTTAAATATCTTAAATACTCATAAAATTCAAATGCATTTAATTACAAATACAATTTCCTAAAGTTTAGTTTTTAAGATATAGCCGAGGAAAAGTAGAAAATCTGAAGAAAATTACAGATTTATCTTTCCGGAGCGTATATCTCAAAAATTAAACAAGATATGAAAATGCGCTCAACGGCATTGAATTCCCCGTGTCCGAATTGACTTGTAAGCAAATTTTCATGCAATTTTAAGCAATTTTAATTTTGTAATTATTTCCTAAGGTTTCAAATAAATCGTCTTAATTTTTTAATTCTCCGTCACATTTACTTGAAGTATTTTTCCCTGATAATGCTATATCCACTATAGTACAATTTTAAAAATTGATTTTTTTGCTGATTGTGTAAGCCATATTTCTCCAAACGTTGACATTTTATCTGTCACAACGTCAAACGTTGATGTATTGACAGATAAAACGTCAAGCATTTTTTTTTTATTTTTTTTTTTGTTCAATTCCATAGCTATCAATATTTTTGACATTTTTATATTTAATTTCTGTCGTTACAGAGCACGTAAAAGTAATTCTGTTTGATGCCCTAAAACTTTTATTTGAAGCGTTTTTGCTTAAAATAATTAGGGATGCAGGAAATTGCAATAAATTGATTTCCCATGTGAAAGTCCTATGACCGGCTGAGCGAGTCACCAGCCTGTAGAATAGAAATTGTTAAGATGGAACATGTCTTGTTTATTTTCAGCTTCACCGCTGGCGTCGGCTGTTGTCCACCGACCGGTGGGTCAGTGTCACAGGATAGTTGTGCACCAGGTGGATGATGCGTTTCCTGTGGATTCGACTGCTACTGGAAGGTAGGAAGCCATATTTATTATCGATTAGCTAAACAAAAGTTAGCGGTTTCAATAAAATACGATTGTGTCTTGTAACGTTCAATTCTTCTTCGCGCTCATTTTTGTGCAACTTGTGCTGACAGCCGTTCCGCGCTGTGTGGCGTTGCGCAGCGGAAGCGGTCATGGTCAATGAGGCTACACGTGTTTGCTGTTACCGCTGTGGAATTTGCTTTACTTGAACGACATTTAAATTTTATAATCGTTGATTATGTATTCTGCGTTGAACTAACATCCTAAGTAAGTAGTATTCTAGATTATTTTATCATATTACAACGTGTTTGGTTGTTTATGCTCAATCTAGTTAGCGTGTCTGTGAAAACAGATGTCCGTTTCCCACGTGGACCCGGCATCGCGGTCTGGGAGCAATAGCATAATTTTTGTTACTGGTACCGTGAGTTTCGTTTTAGCATTCCGGTCTCTAAATTTATTTCTTTTTGTTTGGATTCTCACCTATCACGGCAAATAATTATTTTACACCGATTAAAATTTTGGGAGGTTAATTTGTTATTAAATCTGTAAATTTGGGTTATAAATCATTTGTGTTGTGAGCACCGTAATCGACAGCGATTTCATTTCTTAACGGCGGCTCTGTTCATCTCAATGTCATCATTCATCGAGTGGATGTGCGTGTGCCTGTGACAGACGACTGGACTTAGACTTTTTGGACGATCCCGGAGTAAGTCTTGTGCCGTAGCACTTTTTGCAGGTTAGTTTACGACCGGGTGAGACGAAGAGTTTCAGTAGCGTTGTAGTTTAAGTGTTTTAGTTATAAGTTTGTTTGGTTGGCTTGAATTTTTAGTATAGTTAATTAGTTTGGGATAATTCACAGCCAACACTAGTTACTGAAACTCTGGGGCTCTGGTGTTCTTGATGCTTTCGCATCATCCGTCGCGAAAGTCCGTTTTCTGCAAATCACCTTCATCTTATCACCCCCTTTGATCCTTCTCTTCCTCCCTGCTTTGCGTAAATTCAATCAAAAATTTTGTTAGTTCTCAAATTTTGCTTTGCATTCATTGACAGTAGATTTGTAATATATTTGTAACTTTGTTTATATTCATACTTGTAATTTTTCTTTTGAGAGCTCATAGTTATAAATAGTTTAGCTGTTTAGAAGGATTTGTGCTTCATTTTGTGTTTAGTATTAAAATCATTTACACAATATTGTTTGAACAAGTTACTGGCGCTGTGTTGTACTGTTTTAGCGTTGATACCAGCCAGAAGGGATCAAAGGTAACTATTTATTCTTTCTTCCAGGCGTAATCGGAGAGAAATGTGACCACTGTCCCTACCGCTGCGTACTCATCCAAGCCGTTGAAGAGTTCTCTATTTTGGAACCTGCAGAACAGGAGTCGAGGAATTTAAACAGAATGAGCTTCGCCAGACAGCTAGCTATAGAAATGCAAGCGAGGTGCCTCTATGGCGACATGTACAACTTACTACTGAAGCACGTCCAGGTACTTTTCTTTAAATACATTTTGTCAAAGAGAGTGGTTCTTCTGTTTTTCAATTAGTCATTGAAAGCTTGCAGCAGCTGTCAAGCTCTTATTGTACTCCTGCGCTAATTGGCTTACGAATGCGATTGTTAGTTTAGCGTGGGAATTAGTGACGCATTAGTTTCGATAGATACTGTAAACAAATCATTAGAAATACTTGGAGTGCTGGTGTTGCCTTAGATAAATAAATTGAAAATAAATAATATGTTTTTTCATTTCAGACAGGTGATGGTGGCGACGACGATCGCTCTCCAGAAACCTACTCTTCATGTCGGAAGAGAAGAGAATGGATTGCTCTTCTTCTACGTGGCAGATCAGAAACATTTGCACTATGTGGCGCTGTTTATTATCAATGCTCCAGTGCGTGTTCAACTGCGACTTGGAGTCGGAATCAGACGGAAACTCCGTGCACGAAAATGTTCTGGCATTGGTGAGAATGTTATTTATAAATAAAATCACGCCTTTTACCCATCACTGGGAAATAAGCAAAAAACAAATTATTCACATATAAACATTTCACGTTTTAAATTTGTTTACTTTTATAAAAAATATAACAATAATCATTTATAATAATTAATTAAAAAAGTAAAATGAGAAATATTTTATTTGAAATGTAAATATCATGCG
Organism: Pterostichus niger; assembly: GCA_947425015.1. Classification (NCBI taxonomy): domain Eukaryota; kingdom Metazoa; phylum Arthropoda; class Insecta; order Coleoptera; family Carabidae; genus Pterostichus; species Pterostichus niger. Next base: position 35,167,458 of record OX380340.1, on the reverse strand, counting down.
TATGTTTCAAGGTAACACAAAGGTTATAAGTTGTGTAATCAATTAGAGGCTAATGAGTCATCATGCAACGAGCTCGAGCTCCGCACTTGCAAACAAGCAGAGCTGGTGTTCATACCATACTCTTGCTAGTAAGTTGTTAGTGCTAGTGAAACGTTTTGATACATTATCAGTTAATATTAAGGGTGAGCAATTATATTTCTATCACTTTTATTACAAGTATTTTTCTTTTTACTAGCGGTCATTGTGTTTTGTAAATAAAGTTAATCAAATACATTTACCCATTTGGGTAATTGTTTCCAATATTTAAAATATATAAGACTTGAAAGTTTTCTTAACAATATTTAAATTAGAGTGTACCTATTTATCATCATTGAAAACAATGACCTACAAATTTCACCACTAACAACCCAATAATGGATAAAAGATGTGATGTTTTTTTTTGTAGTTTCTTTTTGGTTTAAATATTTAGACAATTACGTAATTGAGATTGGACAATGCCAAGTGGAGAAATATCGTTCCAGCCCTGCTGTGGCTGTTACAGCAGTGTGTAACTGTTCACATAGTTCAATAAATGTACTTTTATTTGGCCACTCTGACTCATTGATAGTTACACTTTTCCACCATATTAAACGATTTGTATTTCTAAAATGAGTACCAAATAAAAATTTTGGAAATGGTTCAGACTTTGCCGTTAATGACATCACAAATGGCACACAATTTGGATTTATGTCGTTGATGTGAAGTTAGTCAAAAGCTAGTAAAGTAAGAATTATCTTTAGAATATAATTTTAACAGAAGTTATGAAAGTAATAATGAGAGGTATACTGTATTTATTATAGACTATTTGATATTTTTATATAATGGATATTTATCTTCGAACCCTGTCTATAAGTTAACTGAAGCACGAGAAAATTAATGCCGTTGAGCGCGTTTTCATATCACATTTAGTTTTTGAGATATAGCCTCGGAATAGTAGAAAAACTGAAAAATTCGAAAAATTTCACTTTTCCGGAGGCTATATCTTAAAAACTAAACAAGATATGGAAATGCGCTCAACGGCGTTGAATTCCCCGTGTCCGAATTGACTTATAAGCAAATTTTCATACAATTTTATGCAATTTAATATTTTTAATTATTTCCTTTGGTTTTCATATCACATTTAGTTTTTGAGATATAGCCTCGGAAAAGTAGAAAAACTGAAAAATTCTAATAATTTCACTTCTCCGGAGGCTATATCTCAAAAACTATTTCATATTTTTATATAATGGATATATATCATTGCAAAAATATGACGATATATATCAAAATAAATATCATAATATATATCGATCGATATATATCTTCGAACCCTGCTTGAAACAATTTCCTCTAAAATAATTTGGGGAGGAATACGCATTATTTTTCCATGTTCACCGGCAATGTGTACTTAATTATCCGGTATCAAACTACCCCTTGAGGTTACTAAAAACATGAGCTCGTAAATCGAGGAAATCAATTTCAATTACTATTTTCAAAATATTATTAGTAATTGTTTCTAATTATTTGTTGTTGTGTTTGTTAGTTGTGGCATCGAAGAAAACCAAGGTCTTCTGCAGCTGGTGTTCTGTATCATCGTGGACATCATCATCTGAGCGAACATCTCTTCAAAGTTAACGCAGAATGTCGTCAAGTCCGCTGCTCGCAACATCCAATGTAAGAAAATTATTATTTTTAAATGGGTTTTATTTAATTGAGCACCAAAATTTCATCCCTAAATTATTCATAATTGGTTCACCCAAATAACTAGAGTCTGCTAATCTGTTTCTCAATTTCAACACCAAATATTTATTTTTGCTATTACCATTTAATTTAATCCGGGCAGCTTATTTACTATTCGTAGATATAAAAATTATATTTTAAGATCGTTTATTATATTTAGTTTTCATTGATTTATTTCTGGTCAGAGCAACACAGTTTTTATTGATAAAATGATTTCGGTGCTCATTTAAATGATTCCCTTTTAAAATGATTTGGGTAAAATATTTAAATGGAGTGTATCTTTTAAATTTGAAGAGAATTGAAAATTTGAACTGCCTAAAGTTTTGTTTGTAAATCTGGCTAATTTTATTAATTTTCTGAGAGAAAATATGAATGACAGTTTTTCCGTAACTTTTCGTACACATATAAACAATTACATGTACTACAATAAGTAATGAACAGAAAAGTGAAATTTTAATTAAATGAGGTGTTATGGATACATTTATACCTAGCTATAGATTTCGTTAAAACCACCCCTATTTAATTCTCAGCTATGAAACTTCTTACACATATAAACAATTACGTTTACTTCAATAAACTATCAACAAACATGTGAAAAGTTAGTTGAAATGAGGCGTTATGGACATAGTTATACCTAGCAATAAAACCATCCCTATTAAATTTATTATTTTCATTTTTTTTTTATTAAAGTACGATAGAAATTCAAGAATTGTTTCCCTATTTCTTTGTTGTAAATTTAATCATATTTTAAGTACTAGTTTTCTTTAAATTCAATGTTTACATACTTATTTCTGTATTTAAATATTTTAATTACTGATGAAATTCATAAACACTAATTAAAAAAACAATTTTTGAATTAATGTTATTAAATATATATGTCATTTTCAATCAATTATAATGTTTATACATAAAATACACTCCAAGACATTTTGATGTGCACTGGTTTGCGCGGAAGGTCGCTGGCGCTGCGTCGACTTCACAGTTCATAACTTGCAAGCGTGGTAGCTAGATGTGCTGCTAGAAAATTAGTGGTTTTAAGTAAAAATATCAATAAATATTAATAAAATATAGTGTCTTTCGTAAGTATAGATGTTATTCTGACGATTTTGATACAAATTTCACCTGGAAATATAGTTTTTGATAATTAAAAATGTATCAACATTTTATTACATAAATTGCTTTGTACGTAACACATAGGATGCGATAACGTAGGAATATTAAATTTCAACAATTAAATTTGATATAAACGGCTTTAACAGCATATTTGAACATGATTTTTAATAAATTTTCTTTAAAATCACAATAATATTTTTGCATATCTTTAGATTTTAACAGTTATAAATAGTGTTTTTATTTCGAAAAGCGTGATATATATTATTTATTATTATTTACATACATAAATATTACTTTTTATACATGAAAATGTTTAAAAGTACTGTATTTGAAAGTATTTTCTTTATTTTATATAAATTTATAAAAGTATTTGATTTGTTCAAACGATAAATTTACCGAAGTTAACCTGTTTATTCCATAAATTTAGTCTTGTATGACGCTGTGTTGTTGAATGTTGCTGGATAAATAATTGTACGTTATAACAAAATACTGGTAAACAGTTAACGAGAACATTATTCTAATATTTTCGATAGATATTTGTACTTAAAAATCGTGTAAAATGTACTTTGTAATACATAACAGCTACAAGTGTTACGACATCTTAATAATGTATTTAACTAGTTGGTTTTGCCAATTGTTATTATTATTTCAAAACAATATTCTATTCATTTTGAGTATCTTTCTCAATTTTCATTTATAAAAATTTAATTCAAATATTGTTAATGGCTAAATACGTGTTCATGTTATTTATTATCATTTGCTTTCTATATATTTAAATTGATAAAAGTATTGATTTGATGGCAGCTGAAACAATAATTAAAACAAGTCTGTGCGTATTCAAGTTCACCTGCACTCAACAAGCAGCGTTTACAAATACACTCTTAATAATATTTACTCAATTCAGCCATTTTGTAGTTGGTGATGGCATTCGAAAGCCTTCTAAATGGTAGGTTCTTTTTTTAAAGCATTTTAGAGCTATTCTATTAATTGTTTTCTCTGTTATCATTATTAACTTTAATAAATGTTATGAAGTGTGTTACTAATATATTGTTTTTATGTTTATAGGGACATCACGGGACCTGCAAGCATCCTCAGCGTGTATCTACACCCCGGAGGCATCAGCGAAGACTAGTTTGAATATTAAATCTGCTCCTCTCAACATCAATAATGTAAGAACATTGTTATTTTTTAATTATTTGTTTAATATTTATTTGAGAATTTGTGAAATAAATTCATATTCAGTTTAAAATAATAATGATGAATAGTAAGTAGATATTTGTTAATGATAACGCTAGTAAATTGTTAGCTAGTGTCAGTTATTATGAAGGGTAATTAAGTATATTTTTAATTGTTAAACCTTCCGGAATTATTTTGGTCAAAAATATTTCAAGTTAAAGTTGGATATAAATAAATGTTCTGTCCTAAAATAATGAAAATGAATCTCCCTGAATAGACTAGAGGTCATTGTATTGAATTGAGTGCTGGTGAATGAGGGGAATGTGGGGGAGGCACCTAGGAGGAAGGAAGCCATGTTTATTATCGATTAGCTAAACAAAAGTTAGCGGTTAATTAGCAATTACAATTAATAGTAAGTGTTTATTGTTTGTTCCAGGCGTAATCGGAGAGAAATGCGAGCACTGGATACTCATCCACAACGACATGAAACCCTCCGTGGAGAGAAGAGATTGGAACCTGCAGAACCGGAGTCGAGGAATTTAAACAGAATGAGCTTCGCCAGAGAGCAGCTGTCCTGCTTTTATTGCATTCCTGCGCTGATTGGGAATTGGTACCGATCGATATTTTAAACAAATCATTAGAAATACTTGGAGAGCTGGTGTTGACTCAGACAGCAAACACCGTGGTGATGGTGTCGACGACGATCGCTCTTCAGAAACCTACTCTTCATGTCGGCAGCAAGACAAGAGAATGGAATCAGACGGAAATGTTCTGGCATTGGTGAGAAACTTATTTATAAATCAAATCACGCCTTTTACCCATTACTGGGACATTATTCACGTATAAACGTTTCACGTTTTAAATTTGTTTACTTTTATAAAAAATATATAACAATAATAATTTATAAGAATGAATGAAAAACGTAAAATGAGAAATATTTAATTTGAAATGTAGACATGTTGTGTAAGTTTGAATGTATTGAGTTGTGTCATCAATTAATTAGTCGGGCGAGTCATCATGCAACGAGCTCGAGCTCCGCACTTGCAAACAAACCGCTGCCCAGAGCTGGTCGCTTGAACATCATCACGTGCTAGTTAGTTGTTAGTTAGTGACACGTTGTGCTAGTGAGTTGTTAGTGCTAGTGAGTTGTTAGTGCTAGTGATTAGTATCAAAGGTGAGCAACTATATTTCTATCACGAGCAGTCCGTGTATTTTGTAAATAAAGTTCACAAATACTTTTACCTTTTTGGGTAATTATTTCCAATATTTAAAATATATAAGAGTTTTAAAAGTTTTCTTTACAATATTTAAATTGGGTTGTACGTATTTATCATCATTTAAAACAATGACCTACATCTGTGGTGGCTGTGATTTGACCCAATAATGGGTAAAAGGTGTGGTGATGTAATTATACATTCAATTAATTAATTAATTACAACATCGTAACACAAGAGACTTGATATGTTTGACACCCTCTCTGTGCTCATTCAGGTGACTTTGGACAGCTGCAGGAAGTCGACGGAGAATCTGGAGCACCAGGAAGCCGAGCTGGAGGAGATGATGGCCCCGGAGACTTGATGTTTGATGGCGTGTCCGGACGCTTCACTTCCAGTACTTTTGCAGGTGAGTGTATCTTTTAAAATTTAAATTTACTGTAAATTATAAAATGGCTGTAACTTGTACAAGTAAACAATTTTTTAAACGGCTATAACTTTTAAATTAGTCACGATAATTGAAATTGGTTTTAAATTTTGAATTCTCCATGTTTTCAACTATATTTAATCATATTTTTATTATGAAAATGATTCTTCGATGAATCTGATGAGTGAATTAGTTTCAATATAAACCTACGTTCCGCGTACATCTGTGTAAAAGCCATTTAATTGAGCCCTTGGCCTAAATAATTTAGTTGGACGATTACATATTCTTCTAGAAGTATTTTTGATTTGATAAATTACGTAAAACATTAATTGTCTCTTGCTTCAATTAACTTGTAAACATATTTTCAGTCATTAACCAAACACTTATATATTTATTAATTAAAATACTAATATGATGGATTGTAATTGCCCAAAATCTGCAATTGCAGATTAAGCATGAGCATACTGAACCCCCTTTACAGTTTGTTTCATTCATGAACTTGAAATAGTCTAAAATATTCTTTACAAAATCTCGTGAATTTTATATGAAAAACTTTTCACGTTTAATTAAATTAATTGAAGCACAAAATTATTTTATTTTAATTATTTTACGTTTAAATTATCTACATATTTATTTTAAAATAAGTTTAATAGTTTTTCAATCAGTCATTTTGAATTCAAATATAAATATCAAAAGTAGAGAATTTATTTATCACTAAATTAATTTTGGCACACCTGCAATCAATTATAGGCGGGTAAAAAAATCCGTAGACTACTTTGGGGGCAAGTACATTAAAATATTAGTTTTCGGGGTTAAATGCTGTTTATAATTAAAAAATATGTTATGAACGTTAATAATAATTATTAATAAATAATATAGAGTAGTTTTTATTGATTAGAAATCAAATTATTTTTATAATATAAACACCCAATAATTTGGATGCATACTGCGCCACTGATACAGTTCAACGTTTTATGAATAGGTGGCAGTAGTCTGTTAGTTGTCAGAAACTGATATTTGACAAGTAAACTACGTTTGTGAAATGATGTGATTTTAAACTAAAATATTGTTAATTAGCAACAAAATGTAGTAGAATAAGTAAGTTTGAATTTAAATTAATTTCTAATGCGCCAATGTCGTTTTTAGGTATGTATTTCATGCACAAACCATAGACAGATGTCAGAGAATGAAAACAACATTTGTCGACTTTAAAACCAATTATTATGAAAGACAATGTTTACAATCACCACAAATCAACGACAAAACCAACTTGTAGACCTGGTGCACCAGGTTGTAGATACACAGTGAAACCGCCAAACAGGTGAGATGATTTTTTATTTATATTTTTTAGGCTATATTTTTTGTTTCTTTGTACTTTTAAAATATCTCGATTAGTACAAGACTTACGCGCTGCTAAATAAATTAAATTATTTATTAATTAAATTACTTTTTAAACAATGAGTGTATCTTTTAAATGACTAAATGTGGGTTTCCTTTTACTATTTCTAGTACACTCACTCTCAAAAGTTATGATGATTATGAAACTTGAAATAAACATGATGAAGGGTGCTCTGCTATGTTACTAATACATTGTTTTTATGTTTATAGGGACATCATCAAGATGTTGAAGCAGCTGGTGTCATTGGAGCTGCCGCCATCCAGAGCTTGGAGCAGCTGGAGCTGGTGTCACCGTGGACATCATCATCAATGTAAGTACATTGTTATTTTTTTAATTATTTGGGTAAAAACAATAATAATAATGATTGTGAATGATTAGTAACTGACAATCTACTAAATATTCATTATTGATAACGGTAGTACATTATTAGCTAGTCAAGGGTGATTAATTATAAAGCTTGTCCCAGAAAACAATGTCGCCTATAATTTTTAACTAAAAACTATATAATTAAATGATTTTTTTAAAAACTATTGAAGACTTTATTGATCAACAACTAAATAGTACATAATAGCATATATTTACATTTTATTTATGATTCATCCAAACGTTGTGCAATTTCCTTTTCAGCCCTTTCATTAAAATTTGTACAGCATAATCAGATATCATTTTTGTAATTTGTTTCCACTTATATTTAAAATTATCGACAGAATTGGTTTGTTTCTTATATTTTAATAACTTCTGCTTCATATGGGCGCAATATTTTTTGATTGGGCGCAATTCAGGACAATTTGTAGGATTTTCAGATTTATGTACAAATTCTATATGTGGGGTTGCTTTTATACCAATCAATGACATGTTGCCAAATCTGGCCAAAATAGTATTGGTGTATTATGAAGCCTTATAAAGGGCAATAATCATCTTTCAAGACACTCGCTTAAATATCTTTCGCCGTTGATTGTCGATGTCGAAAAATAAGGCATACTGCGTTTGCCACAGGAACAAATGGCCTGCCATACAAGCATCTTTTTTGAGAATTTTTCTATTTTAATTACCTTCAATTAGCTACTAACAGATTTTCTGAACTTTCCAGAATAATAATAATAACAGGGTTCGAAGATATATATCGATCGATATATATCATATGGGGTAGGTGGCTCAGTGGTATCGAGTCGGCCTGTGGATCTTGAGAACCCTGGTTCGATCCCCACAGCCGACAAACAATTTTCACCAATTTAAAAAAAAAATCTACCCCTGTGGCTCCTCCACCACTAATATCTTTGGAGGCCGTGATTTGACGGCTGGTAACCGCACTTCACGCGAAAAAATATATCACTTACCGAGATCTGCTTAGGCAGAGTGCCACACCCAGTGATGGGTAAAAAGGCGTGATGATATATTTTTTTTATATATATCATGATATTTATTTTGATATATATCGTCATATTTTTGCAATGATATATATCCATTATATAAAAATATGAAATAGTTTTTGAGATATAGCCTCCGGAGAAGTGAAATTATTAGAATTTTTCAGTTTTTCTACTTTTCCGAGGCTATATCTCGAAAACTAAATGTGATATGAAAACGCACTCAACGGCATTAATTTTCTCGTGCTTCAGTTAACTTATAAACATAGTTTCAGCGATTTTTTTTTTTCAATTTTCCGCCAAAAAAATTGCAAAAAGCGGGTTTTTAACATTTTCTCGAAAACCAGAAGTCATATGCATTTGTAGATTGCACCACTGGATTCAGTGGGTCAAAATACATATGTATGTAAATTTTCGTTTTAATAATCCTACGATTAAGGATTTTAGGAAATAATTAAAAATATTAAATTGCATAAAATTGTATGAAAATTTGCTTATAAGTCAATTTGGACACGGGGAATTCAACGCCGTTGAGCGCATTTCCATATCTTGTTTAGTTTTTGAGATATAGCCTCCGGAGAAGTGAAATTTTTCGAATTTTTCAGTTTTTCTAAATGTGTACAAAAACTAAAATTAAAAAATAAATATCCAAAAAGTGATATTTATCTGATATATATCCTATATATCAGATATTTTTATATTTATTATAAATATCATGATATTTACGAACCCTGCTTTAAAGTAAAGTTTTCTTGATCTTGATTTTGTGTTAGTTTCTTGCTTAGTATTCCTGTTAGGTACTTTTGTTTTTTTTAATGACTTTATAGAATTCTTTAGCTTAATTTTCTGGACTGTTGATTGAGTAGTTTCTTAGCCAAATCTCTCACAGAAAGATTTGTATTTTTACACAAAGCCTTTAAGACATTTTCTCAATATTTTAATCCAGGTTTGCATCCACTTCCACATTATTTTGTGTATCACCCGTTTCATTATATCTTCTTAACACCCTTTGAACAGTCCTTGTTGTAGATTTTAACTCGAAAGCTACTTTTCTTGTGGATATATGCCTATTTTAAACACATTTGTACAAAATATTTTCGCGCAATTCTTCGTGTTTCGATGACATCTTTGTATACTAAATTGTATGAAAGTTGTCAACTAATTGTTTTTGTATAATGCATAGCCAAATAATAAAAACGCATCACATAAAATTTTATATATCTATAAAAGCAGTAAACGAAAAGGCCTAAACCTAAGCGACATTTTTTTCTGGGGCAAGCTTTATTTTACTTTTACAATTATTTTTCTCCTAAAATAATTGATGTCCGGTTCAAAGCAGAAAATTAAAATTAATCTCGTTTAATAATTTGATTTTACTAGCGGTGACTTTTACCCAATATTTAAAATATATGAGTTTTAAAAATGTTGTTTACAACATTTAACTTTGAAGAGGTTTGAAAATGTAGACTGTCTATAGTTTTGTTTGTAAATCTGGCGAATTTTATTAATTTTCTGAGAGAAAATATGAACGACAGTTTTTCTGTAACTTTAGATCAACATGTTTTAAAAACGGCTGTAATTTAGTAACCAGTCAACCGGGTTTCAACATTCAATTCCTCATCTATTGACCATAGTTTCATCCCTTAATATCAACCCTCCAGAAAATAATTAATTTTAAAATAAACGTTATTGAAGCGAGGATGGTGTGTCGGGTTGAGAATGTTCTGTGAATGTCTCAGTGGACAATTATTCACAATTGGTTTGAACATATAATTTTATTTTGATAATTTACTATTCTTTAATATTAAAAATTACTTTTAAAGATTGTTTAGTATTTTTAATGATAGATACTCATATTAAATTGAGTTTTGCAGTTTACGTAAATTATCTGAATGCGGCATTCAGTCCCAGGAGTCGAGCGCCATGCCCACGCTGTCCACCGGGTGCTTCAACACACTTCAGGAATAAAAGATAAGTACAAATTTATATTTTAATTAGTCTAAAAAATGAGAAAAGAAATTATTAATAATTGATTTAGAATTTTATTGAGACACAGCCTTGACATACATCTGCTGTCTTTTAATTTAATTTATTGTTTGATGTGAGAAATATTTGTTTAAAGTATTTTAAAAGTAAATTGCTAAATTCTAGAATCGTTATTATTTTACTTTTGTTTATACTAAATAATAATATATTAATAATATTAATAATTTCTAATAATAATAACAGTAAACTGAGTAATATTGTATTTGAATTGTAAGTTAGATGTGTGCATGTTTCAAATTCACTTTAATTTCATTCATTGGTTGTGAGTGTGTCATCAAATAGGTCGCGCTGCGAGTCTGCAACAAGAAGTTCACTTGCCAAACAAACGTCGTCGTCGTGTAATTTAACTTTTGTCTGCCTTATTTAAAGGCCTTCATAACTTCATAACCGATATCGTATCGTGGACTTGATTTATAGTTATACTATAAGATCAACTTCCCGAGTCGATATCGTGTTTGTTTTTATTGTTCACTCACTACGTACATTTTAATTTAGTTAGTTAGTTGCTGCCTTAATAGGAGGCCATCCTAACTGTGTGTAGTTCTTTTCGTGGGGTTGATTTATTACTATAAATCAATTTTACGAATCGAAATTGTGTAGATCGATATCTATCGTGGGTTTGATTTGAAATCAACCTCACGAGTCGATATCGTGTATTTTGTATTTTCCACCAAAAAACGCAGGCCCCACGTGGGGCCCCAACATACATCCCATCACCAGGAGGCAAGTTTGAAGCGTTTCGTGATCCGGGTTGGGGCGAGTCCCTCGCGATCGTGCTGCTGAGTGTAGCTAGAAGGTGTAAGCCGATGCCTTGGGTGGTCGAGTTATCGAATCACAGGAACCATATTGTCCAATGAGTCATTGGGAGATCTAGACATAATTCGACTGTTCGAGCACTGCGAAATCTTCCCAGCAGTCGGGTAGGTTGGTAGGCGGTGAACCGAGAGGTCGTGGGCACGGAATATGCTCAACGTTTTTGCTAACTTGACAAGCACGCTTCGGTTGCTTTGTCGTAGATTCGTAGCTAGTCGTTGGCAAACACTTAGGTAAGATAGGGTAGGTAGGGAGAAGAAGATGGCACCTTTACTGAAGACTACGTAAAATGTGAGTCTCTTTCAGGTTCTTCCTAACACTTGACCGATATCTTATCGTGGATATGATTTATAGTTATACTATAAGATCATATTCACGAGTCAATATCGTGTTTTTTATCTACGTACATTTAAATTTAGTTAGTTTAGTTTCTGCCTTATTAGAAGGCCTTCCTAACAACTGGGTAGTTCTTTTCGTGGGGTTGATTTATTACTATAAATCAATTTTACGAATCGAAATTGGTTAGAACAATATCTATCGTGGGGTTGATTTATTTCCATAAATCAATTTTACGAATTGATATTGTGATATCTATCGTGGGTTTGATGTGTAATCAACCTCACGAGTCGATATCGGATGTTTTGTATTGTCCACCACAAAACGCTGGCCCTCCGTGGGGCCCCATCATAGCGTGTCGCGGTTGCTTTGTTGTAGATTCGTAGCTAGTCTTTGTCAAAAACTTAGGTAAGATAGGGTAGGTAGGGAGAAGAAGGACACCATCATTGAAAACTTATTGTTTTTCAAGGAGTATTTGTACTTGTTTCTAATAATATTTTATTGTTAGGTGCGGTGGTGAATGAAGAAAACCAACGTTTCCTGTTGGTGATTACATCAACATGCTGGGAAGATTCATCAGCAGCAGAATCAACAGCTTCTCTTCAAACACATCCGAAGATGACTGCAAAGTCAACGCAGAACGTCGTCAAGACCGCTGCCTCCAACATCAATATAAGATAATTATTAGTTTTAAGTGGGTTGTATTTAATCGAGCACCAAAATATCAGCTCTAAATAATTCATATTCGTTATCCAAAATACTAGACTTTACTAATCTGTTTATCAATTTAAATATCAAATATTTATATTTGCTATTTGCCATATTAGCATTTAATTTTCCATGAAGCTTATTTGCTATTATATTTAAAGATCAGTTAGAATTTTTTATGCCTAATTATTATTTTTAGTATTCATTTAATTATTTTAGACTATCAAAATATAATTTAACTAGGGTTAAAAATATATATTTTTGGTGTTTAATAAATATATTTCTGGCAAGAGCAACACAGCTCTTATTGATTATTTAAGATACAATGATTTCGGTGCTCATTTAAATTATTCCCTTTTTAAATTATTTGGGTAAAAGTCTGTTAAAAACAGTAATAAATATGTTGTTTTAAATTAATATAAAATAGCGCAATTGTGTACAAGGGAGAATGTGAGTGAAAATGGACAGAGAGTGATTGATTTTAATCTGTGTGATGAATGATTGATGCGCGGTTTTTCAGTACATTCTGACATTTAGATGACGTAATTATTTGTCACAATTTTGTTGAGCGACTTGGTCGTGTTAGAAGACCTAAAATAATTAGAAATACAGTAAAACCGTCAGAAAGGTATCATTAGAAATATATTACAATATACACTTTACTATTTACTGTTTCATATACAATTTAATTCTTTTTACTTCCTTCTACGAAGTAAAGGAAGTATTGTAATCGCGAAAATTTTCGGTTCTCAGATTACAACGGAAATAGGTGTTTTGGCCCTCCCTGAATCCATTTTGACTAATTTCGTCATGCCGTCTGTACGTACGTATGTGCGTACGTACGTACGTACGTACGTATCTCGCATAACTCAAAAACGGTAAACCGTAGAAAATTGAAACTTTATATTTAGGACTGTTATAACATCTAGTTGTGCACCTCCCTTTTTGGTCATTATACAACTACCGGAAGTGGTACTTTACTTGAAGCCTATAATAGATTTTCATGAAAAACTATATTCAAATATAATTTAAAACTTTCCAAATTTGGTACATAAGACTACTATATCAATGGAAATAACATAATAGATTTTGGTTAAAATAGACTAACCGGAAGTGGCACATTACATGAAGCTGCTAACAGTTTTCCTTGAAAAAAATGGTATTATTTTAATTTTAGAAATGAATGCTGCAAATAAAAGTTTTAGAGAATTAAATTCTGCGTCTAGCACATTAAGAATTTTTAAATTAGCTTTTTGCATCAACGAGATATCTAAATTTAAATATTATATATTTTTTGATTTTTTTAAAATTAAGTTTGCTATGGATTAGAACAAAAAATAAAAGATTTAATGTCAAATATGTGCAATTAAAAAAAATCTATAGTTTAATACGTGTACAAGGAAGTCATGTGGTGTCCACATCAGATATTTTTATTGAGTTAATTTTCTCTTTTTTAAATTATTTAAACTTGTGCTAGAATTTTAATGAATACGTACCTGACGTAGAACTTAAATTTAATCTTGTACATTATTAATATTTTATCTTTGGACTAAAGAACTTTTAAAATTTTGGCCCTACAGTATTAAATGAGGCAGAAATTTCCTCCCAACACTTTTCTTCTTCTTAACACAATACTTTATCAGTTTTTTTTTCATTCTATACATGTTTTTAACTCTCACTAAATCTATTAATAATTCAACTTCATTGGTGGAAAAATTTGCAGCTCTTTTAATATTTTCCATCATGTGTATATAAATATATTTCTTATTTTGCCGGTGACAGAATATAAACTGAGCAAAGATTATAATTTTCTCAGAATCCCAAATTACACAACATCATAAAATTATGTTGACATTCAGTTTAGGTTCAGCTGAACTAGATTAATTTGGCAAGTTATAAACAAAAAAATGTTGAGGCTCAAGTTCAAGGTTCAACTGAAAAACCGAGCAGGAGAAGTGTATTTGATGGTGTCGCGTATACGTCTGGATAAAAGTTGGTGAATGAGGGTGTATAATGAGGATGTTAGAGATATGTCTGTTGAGTAAATAAATGTTAGAATGAATGGTGAATTATATTGTGGAATGAATCAGATGAGAATGATGTTGCGTGTAAAGAATGGCAAGGCTCCCGGCTTGAATGAGATGTTGATGTATGGAGGTGAGAGGTTATTTGACTCCTGGTGATTGGAAATGCGCGCACGCAGTTAGAGTGTTTGAAGGTAGCGAGGCTGCGGTAGTGTCTGCGTTACCTGGTGCGGATGATGTTGTTGTAAATGATTTCAATAAATGAAGCAGAAAACGATTTAAATAATGTTAATTAATGATAATGTGTTAGTAGAATTAATAAATAAAACCACTTAGTAGTTAGTTTTATAAATTTGGCAATAACATTTATTGGTAGAAATGGTTTACAAAACAAATTTACAAACACTTATATATTGTACAAATACAAACACATTGTTAATAGAGAGAGGGACTGTTTAGGGAATGTCCTTTAATGACAAGGGCTATGAACATCTAAATATTCATTCATTAGTTTCTGGTCGGCCCTAACGGCTTTCTTAATTTTAAAAGCTTCAAGGAAAGTGAATCGATATCCTTTCCTTTTATATGTAGAACTGACAAATTACATATAGAACTTTTATGATAAAAATCTAGATTAGACTGGGGACTTTTGGTCATATAATTATAACAATACTCTTTAAATCTAGTCTGGAAACTTTGTCCTGTTTGCTCTATATAAACATATTCACAATCTTTACATTTAATTTAACAAAGGGTCTTTATTCATTAGTTTATTATTATTAGTATATAATGTCAAATTTCCTCCAATTCTTGGCCATACTACGATTCATGTCATTAACATAATTTATTTTTTATAAATTGATTTAAATCTAGTTTCAAAGTGTCCAGGATAAAATTCATTTCTTGTAATTGATCTAATTTTCTTATTTATTAGCTTCACAGTGATTTCTTCACTGTAACCATTGTTTGATGCAATATTTAAAATGATTTTAATTCAGATAAATTATAAAACGTTGCTAGTTTTATATTACATGGGTGATACAAATTAGTGGGTTTCCTGTAAATACTAAAATTAAATTTATTGTTAATGTGTTGGATAGTAATGGCCAAGATATTTATGCTTTTATTAACTTTCACTTCAGTGGTGAATTATGTATTTTATTCAAATGAATTAAGGACATTTAGTAGTTGTTGCTCCTGGTGTAAAGGGATTAAAACATCGTCAATATATCTATACCAAAAATGTAAATATTTTAGGAGGTTTTTATTGGAATTGAGGCATATATATTCTCAAAATTGTTTATGAATATTTCGGATAATAAAGACTCTCATTTTGTTAATTACAAATGTCACCAAAGAGCAAAAATAATTTGTTTGTAGACAAACTTCCAGCAAGTTTAAAGTTACATGGTTAACTTCAAGCTGTTTTTAATGATTTTTAGAAATTTGAAAATTGAAATGGAAGTAAATTCCCAAAACCTCCCTCTCTCTATTAACAGAATTGGTTTGTATTTGAACTACATATAAGTGTTTGTAAAACCAAGTGTTTTTATTTATTAATTTTAAATCACGTTTCGCCGAATGCAAACAGCTTCATTAATTGAAATGATGAATGTGTTAGTGTTAGAGAAGAGCGATTGCAATGTTTCGGTGATGGATGATGTGAGATTGGAGATGATATGAATGTGTTTGTATATTAGGGTAGTATGTGATGTATTAATTCAGAATACATTGGTGTATGTTGTATGATGACTCTGAGATTGACATGAATGTTGTTGAAAGAGTGAATATAAGTCAGATGAGATAGTTTAGGAATGTGGAACGTGTGTGGAATGGAAGATATGAATGAACTTGTATGAAAGAATTTATGAATGTATTTATGTATGAAGAGTTGATGGTAGATTGAGCATGTGGTTGAAGCAAGGATGACTGAATGTTTCTGGGGTTCGTGTTACCCCATTTAATAAGATATTATCTTTACAACATATATATTATTTGTTTAAACTATATAATAATGAATGATTCACTTTAAAATTATAATGATGAATCGTTCTCATCTGTAACACAATACTTTGCTAGCTGACAATTTATTATACACACATATATATATTTTTTATTGTAACATTAGCAGATTGTCAGCTACTGAAACATTGTGATACAGTGACAGTTAGTATAAAAAACAAACAAATTACGAATGATTAACTAGATTTTTCATTGTTAAACGTTCCGGCATTATTTTATACAAATATATTTCAAGTAAATGATTGATATAAATAAATTTGAATCAGCTTTATTTTAAATATTATTCTCTAAACAACTTATGACCGATTTAAATAAAGTTAATCAAATCATTCTCCATCGATTATTTATACTAACAGTCAACATATTTTTTTAAATAAAGATAATGAAATACTTTTACCCAAAATAATTGTATCAAAGTATTAATTCTAAAAGTTTCCTTTATAATAATTACATTGATTTCTTTTTAAAAACTTGGAAAACTGACAGAATTGATATTTATTAATGATAATAACAAATATGTTTTAAGTAGATAGTTGACAATAACTTTGTTTAACACATATTTATTATTTAAGAATAAGAAATAGATACCTATTGTAATAAGTTATACATACATCTTATTACAATATTCTTTATTCTTAAAAAATAAATATGTGTTGAAGAGATTTATTGTGAATTATTTAATTTAAAATATAGTTTTTATTGTTGAAGATAAATAAGTAAATAATATTATTGTAATTTAATATGTAAAAATAATAACAAATATGTTTTAAATAGATAGTTTACAATAACTTTGTTTAACACATATTTATTGTTTAAGAATAAGAAATAGGGTACCCATTGTAATAAGTTACACATACATCTTATTACAATATTCCTTATTCTTAAAGAATAAATGTGTGTTGAAGAGATTTATTGTGAATTATTTAATTTAAAATATAGTTTTTATTGTTTAATATAAATAAGTTAATAAAATTTGTAATTCACTATGTAATAATAAGAAATATTGTAATAAGAAAACATACATCTTATTGCAATACGTCTTATACTTCAAGAATATATATGTTTTAAAGAGACTTATTCTAAATTAATTTAGATAGGTATCCTCATTAAATCCCTCAAATCATTTATAAAATTGCCATCTTTCTGAATACTCCCTCAAATCTTTTGTAATGTTATCATTTTCCCAAAAGTCCTTAAATTCATTTGTAAGATAGTAATCCTCCTAAAAAGTCCTCCAATTCATTTTAATTCCTTCCATGAAGTCCCTCAAATCATTTCTAAAATTGTCTTCCTCCCAAAAATTCCTCCAATTCATTTGCAAGATATAATCCTCTCGAAAAGTCCTCCAATACATTTATATTTCCTCCCATGAAGTCCCTCAAATCAATTATAAAATTGTTCTTCCTCCAATTCATTTATAAGATATCATCCTCCCAAAAACTCCCTCAAATCATTTATAAAATAGCCATCTTACTAAATGTCCCTCAAATCCATTTATAAAATAATCACCCTCTTAAAAAGTTCCTCAAATAACTTATAAAGCAATCCTACATTCTAAAAGACACCCCAGAAATGTAATAATATTTTTTTCAATAATATATTATATATTTAATAAAAATTGTAATAATTATGTTTTACATTGTATTTATAATATAAATTTGTAATAAATAAATTGTAATGAATGCTTTAAATATTGTTTTTATAATAAATATTGTAATACAGATGTTAGTTTCTATTGTATACTGATTTAAAACGTCAATAAAAGTGTTTAAAATGGCTGCCATTCTTTCATTTATTTCCTTCTGTAAATATAAATATTTTATTCAAATTCAATTAACTTGTCTTCCATTTTGTACCTCCCATATATTAAATGAAATGCAATTAAATATCAATTAAGAGGAGGAGCCACGAAAGATTTAATGGGTTGCCAATTCACTATAACCAAAATCCAGTAAAGTTACCTCCTCATCGTTCTGCGCCCCGGATACAAATCGACGAATTTGGAGCAATTCCTGACCAAAAACTCGAAGTTTTTTTCTAGTTCAAAAACTGAACAATAGATAGCACCACCATGCATACATGATTGATGCTGCCCCCTGGTGACCAATTTTAAAACTAAGAAAAAAACTTTGAAATTTTGTCAGGATCTGCTCCAATTTGGTCGGTTTGTATCCGGGGCGCAGAACGGCGAGGAGGTATCTTTACTGTATTTTGGTTATAGTGAATTGGCATCACTGCTTTCTTAATTGGTTGTGTTACCGCCCTCATTTCTTCTATTGCTCCTCCTCATAATTGAAACTTAATTGAATTTAATTTTATATATGGGAGGAACAAAATAGAAATTTAAATGGAAGTATTTAAATGTAAATAATTAAATAGACGCCATTTTAAATTCAACCATTGACATTTAAAGTAAAAGAAACCAACATTAAAAATTCAAATTCACCAACAGATGGCAAAAAAATTTAAAAACAACAAGGTATGTATAAATATAAACAATATTTATTATCATTGCAAAGTTGTGTACAAGTTTTACTAACATTTTATTTTAGAATTGTTAACTACAAGTACATTTTATTTATAATACAAACTATTTTTTAAATAAATTAATTTAGAATAAGTCTCTTTAAAATATATTTATTCTTGAAGTATAAGACGTATTGCAATAAGATGTATGTTTTCTTATTACAATATTTCTTATTCTTAAAGAATAGATATGTTTTAAATAGAGTTATTGTAAACTTATCTATTTAAAACATTTATTATTGTTTTTACATATTTAATTACAAATTTTATTAACTTATTTATATTAAACAATAAAAACTATATTTTAAATTAAATAATTCACAATAAATCTCTTCAACACACATTTATTCTTTAAGAATAAGGAATATTGTAATAAGATATATGTTAACTTATTACAATGGGTACCCTATTTCTTATTCTTAAACAATAAATATGTGTTAAACAAAGTTATTGTAAACTATCTATTTAAAACATATTTGTTATTATTTTTACATATTTAATTACAATAATATTATTTACTTATTTATCTTAAACAATAAAAACTATATTTTAAATTAAATAATTCATAATAAATCTCTTCAAAACAGATTATTTTTTTAAGAATAAAGAATATTGTAATAAGGTGTATGTATAACTTATTACAATAGGTATCTATTTCTTATTCTTAAAGAATAAATATGTGTTAAACAAAGTTATTGTCAACTATCTACTTAAAATATATTTATTATTATCATTAGTAAATATCAATTCTGTCAGTTTTCCAAGTTTTTAAAAAGAAATCAATGTAATTATTATAAAGGAAACTTTTAGAATTAATACTTTGATACAATTATTTTGGGTAAAAGTATTTCATTATTTTTATTTACAAAATATGTTGACTGTTAGTATAAATGGAGGATGATTTGATTAACTTTATTTAAATCGGTCATAAGTTATTTAGTGAATAATATTTAAAATAAAACTGATTCAAATTTATTTATATCAATCATTTACTTGAAATATATTTGTATAAAATAATGCCGGAATGTTTAACAATGAAAAATCTAGTTAATCAATCGTAATTTGTTTGTTTTTTTATACTAACTGTCACTGTATCACAATGTTTCACTAGCTGACAATCTGCTAATGTTACAATAAAAAAATATATATGTATGTATAATAAATTGTCAGCTAGCAAAGTATTGTGTTACAGATGAGAACGATTCATCATTATAATTTTAAAGTGAATCATTCATTATTATATAGTTTAAACAAATAATAAATATGTTGTAAAGATAATATCTTATTAAATGGGGTAACACGAACCCCTGAAACATTCAGTCATCCTTGCTTCAACCACATGCTCAATCTACCATCAACTCTTCATACATAAATACATTCATAAATTCTTTCATACAAGTTCATTCATATCTTCCATTCCACACACGTTCCACATTCCTAAACTATCTCATCTGACTTATATTCACTCTTTCAACAACATTCATGTCAATCTCAGAGTCATCATACAACATACACCAATGTATTCTGAATTAATACATCACATACTACCCTAATATACAAACACATTCATATCATCTCCAATCTCACATCATCCATCACCGAAACATTGCAATCGCTCTTCTCTAACACTAACACATTCATCATTTCAATTAATGAAGCTGTTTGCATTCGGCGAAACGTGATTTAAAATTAATAAATAAAAACACTTGGTTTTACAAACACTTATATGTAGTTCAAATACAAACCAATTCTGTTAATAGAGAGAGGGAGGTTTTGGGAATTTACTTCCATTTCAATTTTCAAATTTCTAAAAATCATTAAAAACAGCTTGAAGTTAACCATGTAACTTTAAACTTGCTGGAAGTTTGTCTACAAACAAATTATTTTTGCTCTTTGGTGACATTTGTAATTAACAAAATGAGAGTCTTTATTATCCGAAATATTCATAAACAATTTTGAGAATATATATGCCTCAATTCCAATAAAAACCTCCTAAAATATTTACATTTTTGGTATAGATATATTGACGATGTTTTAATCCCTTTACACCAGGAGCAACAACTACTAAATGTCCTTAATTCATTTGAATAAAATACATAATTCACCACTGAAGTGAAAGTTAATAAAAGCATAAATATCTTGGCCATTACTATCCAACACATTAACAATAAATTTAATTTTAGTATTTACAGGAAACCCACTAATTTGTATCACCCATGTAATATAAAACTAGCAACGTTTTATAATTTATCTGAATTAAAATCATTTTAAATATTGCATCAAACAATGGTTACAGTGAAGAAATCACTGTGAAGCTAATAAATAAGAAAATTAGATCAATTACAAGAAATGAATTTTATCCTGGACACTTTGAAACTAGATTTAAATCAA
This sequence comes from Pterostichus niger, assembly GCA_947425015.1. Taxonomy (NCBI): domain Eukaryota; kingdom Metazoa; phylum Arthropoda; class Insecta; order Coleoptera; family Carabidae; genus Pterostichus; species Pterostichus niger. The sequence goes on along the minus strand of OX380340.1, from coordinate 35,146,138 downwards.
TTTATAAAAAATAAATTATGTTAATGACATGAATCGTAGTATGGCCAAGAATTGGAGGAAATTTGACATTATATACTAATAATAATAAACCAATGAATAAAGACCCTTTGTTAAATTAAATGTAAAGATTGTGAATTTGTTTATATAGAGCAAACAGGACAAAGTTTCCAGACTAGATTTAAAGAGTATTGTTATAATTATATGATCAAAAGTACCCAGTCTAATTTAGCTAAACACTTGATAGATTTTTATCATAAAAGTTCTATATGTAATTTGTCAGTTCTACATATAAAAGGAAAGGATATCGATTCACTTTCCTTGAAGCTTTTAAAATTAAGAAAGCCGTTAGGGCCGACCAGAAACTAATGAATGAATATTTAGATGTTCATAGCCCTTGTCATTAAAGGACATTCCCTAAACAGTCCCTCTCTCTATTAACAATGTGTTTGTATTTGTACAATATATAAGTGTTTGTAAATTTGTTTTGTAAACCATTTCTACCAATAAATGTTATTGCCAAATTTATAAAACTAACTACTAAGTGGTTTTATTTATTAATTCTACTAACACATTATCATTAATTAACATTATTTAAATCGTTTTCTGCTTCATTTATTGAAATCATTTACAACAACATCATCCGCACCAGGTAACGCAGACACTACCGCAGCCTCGCTACCTTCAAACACTCTAACTGCGTGCGCGCATTTCCAATCACCAGTAGTCAAATAACCTCTCACCTCCATACATCAACATCTCATTCAAGCCGGGAGCCTTGCCATTCTTTACACGCAACATCATTCTCATCTGATTCATTCCACAATATAATTCACCATTCATTCTAACATTTATTTACTCAACAGACATATCTCTAACATCCTCATTATACACCCTCATTCACCAACTTTTATCCAGACGTATACGCGACACCATCAAATACACTTCTCCTGCTCGGTTTTTCAGTTGAACCTTGAACTTGAGCCTCAACATTTTTTTGTTTATAACTTGCCAAATTAATCTAGTTCAGCTGAACCTAAACTGAATGTCAACATAATTTTATGATGTTGTGTAATTTGGGATTCTGAGAAAATTATAATCTTTGCTCAGTTTATATTCTGTCACCGGCAAAATAAGAAATATATTTATATACACATGATGGAAAATATTAAAAGAGCTGCAAATTTTTCCACCAATGAAGTTGAATTATTAATAGATTTAGTGAGAGTTAAAAACATGTATAGAATGAAAAAAAAACTGATAAAGTATTGTGTTAAGAAGAAGAAAAGTGTTGGGAGGAAATTTCTGCCTCATTTAATACTGTAGGGCCAAAATTTTAAAAGTTCTTTAGTCCAAAGATAAAATATTAATAATGTACAAGATTAAATTTAAGTTCTACGTCAGGTACGTATTCATTAAAATTCTAGCACAAGTTTAAATAATTTAAAAAAGAGAAAATTAACTCAATAAAAATATCTGATGTGGACACCACATGACTTCCTTGTACACGTATTAAACTATAGATTTTTTTTAATTGCACATATTTGACATTAAATCTTTTATTTTTTGTTCTAATCCATAGCAAACTTAATTTTAAAAAAATCAAAAAATATATAATATTTAAATTTAGATATCTCGTTGATGCAAAAAGCTAATTTAAAAATTCTTAATGTGCTAGACGCAGAATTTAATTCTCTAAAACTTTTATTTGCAGCATTCATTTCTAAAATTAAAATAATACCATTTTTTTCAAGGAAAACTGTTAGCAGCTTCATGTAATGTGCCACTTCCGGTTAGTCTATTTTAACCAAAATCTATTATGTTATTTCCATTGATATAGTAGTCTTATGTACCAAATTTGGAAAGTTTTAAATTATATTTGAATATAGTTTTTCATGAAAATCTATTATAGGCTTCAAGTAAAGTACCACTTCCGGTAGTTGTATAATGACCAAAAAGGGAGGTGCACAACTAGATGTTATAACAGTCCTAAATATAAAGTTTCAATTTTCTACGGTTTACCGTTTTTGAGTTATGCGAGATACGTACGTACGTACGTACGTACGCACATACGTACGTACAGACGGCATGACGAAATTAGTCAAAATGGATTCAGGGAGGGCCAAAACACCTATTTCCGTTGTAATCTGAGAACCGAAAATTTTCGCGATTACAATACTTCCTTTACTTCGTAGAAGGATGTAAAAAGAATTAAATTGTATATGAAACAGTAAATAGTAAAGTGTATATTGTAATATATTTCTAATGATACCTTTCTGACGGTTTTACTGTATTTCTAATTATTTTAGGTCTTCTAACACGACCAAGTCGCTCAACAAAATTGTGACAAATAATTACGTCATCTAAATGTCAGAATGTACTGAAAAACCGCGCATCAATCATTCATCACACAGATTAAAATCAATCACTCTCTGTCCATTTTCACTCACATTCTCCCTTGTACACAATTGCGCTATTTTATATTAATTTAAAACAACATATTTATTACTGTTTTTAACCGACTTTTACCCAAATAATTTAAAAAGGGAATAATTTAAATGAGCACCGAAATCATTGTATCTTAAATAATCAATAAGAGCTGTGTTGCTCTTGCCAGAAATATATTTATTAAACACCAAAAATATATATTTTTAACCCTAGTTAAATTATATTTTGATAGTCTAAAATAATTAAATGAATACTAAAAATAATAATTAGGCATAAAAAATTCTAACTGATCTTTAAATATAATAGCAAATAAGCTTCATGGAAAATTAAATGCTAATATGGCAAATAGCAAATATAAATATTTGATATTTAAATTGATAAACAGATTAGTAAAGTCTAGTATTTTGGATAACGAATATGAATTATTTAGAGCTGATATTTTGGTGCTCGATTAAATACAACCCACTTAAAACTAATAATTATCTTATATTGATGTTGGAGGCAGCGGTCTTGACGACGTTCTGCGTTGACTTTGCAGTCATCTTCGGATGTGTTTGAAGAGAAGCTGTTGATTCTGCTGCTGATGAATCTTCCCAGCATGTTGATGTAATCACCAACAGGAAACGTTGGTTTTCTTCATTCACCACCGCACCTAACAATAAAATATTATTAGAAACAAGTACAAATACTCCTTGAAAAACAATAAGTTTTCAATGATGGTGTCCTTCTTCTCCCTACCTACCCTATCTTACCTAAGTTTTTGACAAAGACTAGCTACGAATCTACAACAAAGCAACCGCGACACGCTATGATGGGGCCCCACGGAGGGCCAGCGTTTTGTGGTGGACAATACAAAACATCCGATATCGACTCGTGAGGTTGATTACACATCAAACCCACGATAGATATCACAATATCAATTCGTAAAATTGATTTATGGAAATAAATCAACCCCACGATAGATATTGTTCTAACCAATTTCGATTCGTAAAATTGATTTATAGTAATAAATCAACCCCACGAAAAGAACTACCCAGTTGTTAGGAAGGCCTTCTAATAAGGCAGAAACTAAACTAACTAAATTTAAATGTACGTAGATAAAAAACACGATATTGACTCGTGAATATGATCTTATAGTATAACTATAAATCATATCCACGATAAGATATCGGTCAAGTGTTAGGAAGAACCTGAAAGAGACTCACATTTTACGTAGTCTTCAGTAAAGGTGCCATCTTCTTCTCCCTACCTACCCTATCTTACCTAAGTGTTTGCCAACGACTAGCTACGAATCTACGACAAAGCAACCGAAGCGTGCTTGTCAAGTTAGCAAAAACGTTGAGCATATTCCGTGCCCACGACCTCTCGGTTCACCGCCTACCAACCTACCCGACTGCTGGGAAGATTTCGCAGTGCTCGAACAGTCGAATTATGTCTAGATCTCCCAATGACTCATTGGACAATATGGTTCCTGTGATTCGATAACTCGACCACCCAAGGCATCGGCTTACACCTTCTAGCTACACTCAGCAGCACGATCGCGAGGGACTCGCCCCAACCCGGATCACGAAACGCTTCAAACTTGCCTCCTGGTGATGGGATGTATGTTGGGGCCCCACGTGGGGCCTGCGTTTTTTGGTGGAAAATACAAAATACACGATATCGACTCGTGAGGTTGATTTCAAATCAAACCCACGATAGATATCGATCTACACAATTTCGATTCGTAAAATTGATTTATAGTAATAAATCAACCCCACGAAAAGAACTACACACAGTTAGGATGGCCTCCTATTAAGGCAGCAACTAACTAACTAAATTAAAATGTACGTAGTGAGTGAACAATAAAAACAAACACGATATCGACTCGGGAAGTTGATCTTATAGTATAACTATAAATCAAGTCCACGATACGATATCGGTTATGAAGTTATGAAGGCCTTTAAATAAGGCAGACAAAAGTTAAATTACACGACGACGACGTTTGTTTGGCAAGTGAACTTCTTGTTGCAGACTCGCAGCGCGACCTATTTGATGACACACTCACAACCAATGAATGAAATTAAAGTGAATTTGAAACATGCACACATCTAACTTACAATTCAAATACAATATTACTCAGTTTACTGTTATTATTATTAGAAATTATTAATATTATTAATATATTATTATTTAGTATAAACAAAAGTAAAATAATAACGATTCTAGAATTTAGCAATTTACTTTTAAAATACTTTAAACAAATATTTCTCACATCAAACAATAAATTAAATTAAAAGACAGCAGATGTATGTCAAGGCTGTGTCTCAATAAAATTCTAAATCAATTATTAATAATTTCTTTTCTCATTTTTTAGACTAATTAAAATATAAATTTGTACTTATCTTTTATTCCTGAAGTGTGTTGAAGCACCCGGTGGACAGCGTGGGCATGGCGCTCGACTCCTGGGACTGAATGCCGCATTCAGATAATTTACGTAAACTGCAAAACTCAATTTAATATGAGTATCTATCATTAAAAATACTAAACAATCTTTAAAAGTAATTTTTAATATTAAAGAATAGTAAATTATCAAAATAAAATTATATGTTCAAACCAATTGTGAATAATTGTCCACTGAGACATTCACAGAACATTCTCAACCCGACACACCATCCTCGCTTCAATAACGTTTATTTTAAAATTAATTATTTTCTGGAGGGTTGATATTAAGGGATGAAACTATGGTCAATAGATGAGGAATTGAATGTTGAAACCCGGTTGACTGGTTACTAAATTACAGCCGTTTTTAAAACATGTTGATCTAAAGTTACAGAAAAACTGTCGTTCATATTTTCTCTCAGAAAATTAATAAAATTCGCCAGATTTACAAACAAAACTATAGACAGTCTACATTTTCAAACCTCTTCAAAGTTAAATGTTGTAAACAACATTTTTAAAACTCATATATTTTAAATATTGGGTAAAAGTCACCGCTAGTAAAATCAAATTATTAAACGAGATTAATTTTAATTTTCTGCTTTGAACCGGACATCAATTATTTTAGGAGAAAAATAATTGTAAAAGTAAAATAAAGCTTGCCCCAGAAAAAAATGTCGCTTAGGTTTAGGCCTTTTCGTTTACTGCTTTTATAGATATATAAAATTTTATGTGATGCGTTTTTATTATTTGGCTATGCATTATACAAAAACAATTAGTTGACAACTTTCATACAATTTAGTATACAAAGATGTCATCGAAACACGAAGAATTGCGCGAAAATATTTTGTACAAATGTGTTTAAAATAGGCATATATCCACAAGAAAAGTAGCTTTCGAGTTAAAATCTACAACAAGGACTGTTCAAAGGGTGTTAAGAAGATATAATGAAACGGGTGATACACAAAATAATGTGGAAGTGGATGCAAACCTGGATTAAAATATTGAGAAAATGTCTTAAAGGCTTTGTGTAAAAATACAAATCTTTCTGTGAGAGATTTGGCTAAGAAACTACTCAATCAACAGTCCAGAAAATTAAGCTAAAGAATTCTATAAAGTCATTAAAAAAAACAAAAGTACCTAACAGGAATACTAAGCAAGAAACTAACACAAAATCAAGATCAAGAAAACTTTACTTTAAAGCAGGGTTCGTAAATATCATGATATTTATAATAAATATAAAAATATCTGATATATAGGATATATATCAGATAAATATCACTTTTTGGATATTTATTTTTTAATTTTAGTTTTTGTACACATTTAGAAAAACTGAAAAATTCGAAAAATTTCACTTCTCCGGAGGCTATATCTCAAAAACTAAACAAGATATGGAAATGCGCTCAACGGCGTTGAATTCCCCGTGTCCAAATTGACTTATAAGCAAATTTTCATACAATTTTATGCAATTTAATATTTTTAATTATTTCCTAAAATCCTTAATCGTAGGATTATTAAAACGAAAATTTACATACATATGTATTTTGACCCACTGAATCCAGTGGTGCAATCTACAAATGCATATGACTTCTGGTTTTCGAGAAAATGTTAAAAACCCGCTTTTTGCAATTTTTTTGGCGGAAAATTGAAAAAAAAAAATCGCTGAAACTATGTTTATAAGTTAACTGAAGCACGAGAAAATTAATGCCGTTGAGTGCGTTTTCATATCACATTTAGTTTTCGAGATATAGCCTCGGAAAAGTAGAAAAACTGAAAAATTCTAATAATTTCACTTCTCCGGAGGCTATATCTCAAAAACTATTTCATATTTTTATATAATGGATATATATCATTGCAAAAATATGACGATATATATCAAAATAAATATCATGATATATATAAAAAAAATATATCATCACGCCTTTTTACCCATCACTGGGTGTGGCACTCTGCCTAAGCAGATCTCGGTAAGTGATATATTTTTTCGCGTGAAGTGCGGTTACCAGCCGTCAAATCACGGCCTCCAAAGATATTAGTGGTGGAGGAGCCACAGGGGTAGATTTTTTTTTTAAATTGGTGAAAATTGTTTGTCGGCTGTGGGGATCGAACCAGGGTTCTCAAGATCCACAGGCCGACTCGATACCACTGAGCCACCTACCCCATATGATATATATCGATCGATATATATCTTCGAACCCTGTTATTATTATTATTCTGGAAAGTTCAGAAAATCTGTTAGTAGCTAATTGAAGGTAATTAAAATAGAAAAATTCTCAAAAAAGATGCTTGTATGGCAGGCCATTTGTTCCTGTGGCAAACGCAGTATGCCTTATTTTTCGACATCGACAATCAACGGCGAAAGATATTTAAGCGAGTGTCTTGAAAGATGATTATTGCCCTTTATAAGGCTTCATAATACACCAATACTATTTTGGCCAGATTTGGCAACATGTCATTGATTGGTATAAAAGCAACCCCACATATAGAATTTGTACATAAATCTGAAAATCCTACAAATTGTCCTGAATTGCGCCCAATCAAAAAATATTGCGCCCATATGAAGCAGAAGTTATTAAAATATAAGAAACAAACCAATTCTGTCGATAATTTTAAATATAAGTGGAAACAAATTACAAAAATGATATCTGATTATGCTGTACAAATTTTAATGAAAGGGCTGAAAAGGAAATTGCACAACGTTTGGATGAATCATAAATAAAATGTAAATATATGCTATTATGTACTATTTAGTTGTTGATCAATAAAGTCTTCAATAGTTTTTAAAAAAATCATTTAATTATATAGTTTTTAGTTAAAAATTATAGGCGACATTGTTTTCTGGGACAAGCTTTATAATTAATCACCCTTGACTAGCTAATAATGTACTACCGTTATCAATAATGAATATTTAGTAGATTGTCAGTTACTAATCATTCACAATCATTATTATTATTGTTTTTACCCAAATAATTAAAAAAATAACAATGTACTTACATTGATGATGATGTCCACGGTGACACCAGCTCCAGCTGCTCCAAGCTCTGGATGGCGGCAGCTCCAATGACACCAGCTGCTTCAACATCTTGATGATGTCCCTATAAACATAAAAACAATGTATTAGTAACATAGCAGAGCACCCTTCATCATGTTTATTTCAAGTTTCATAATCATCATAACTTTTGAGAGTGAGTGTACTAGAAATAGTAAAAGGAAACCCACATTTAGTCATTTAAAAGATACACTCATTGTTTAAAAAGTAATTTAATTAATAAATAATTTAATTTATTTAGCAGCGCGTAAGTCTTGTACTAATCGAGATATTTTAAAAGTACAAAGAAACAAAAAATATAGCCTAAAAAATATAAATAAAAAATCATCTCACCTGTTTGGCGGTTTCACTGTGTATCTACAACCTGGTGCACCAGGTCTACAAGTTGGTTTTGTCGTTGATTTGTGGTGATTGTAAACATTGTCTTTCATAATAATTGGTTTTAAAGTCGACAAATGTTGTTTTCATTCTCTGACATCTGTCTATGGTTTGTGCATGAAATACATACCTAAAAACGACATTGGCGCATTAGAAATTAATTTAAATTCAAACTTACTTATTCTACTACATTTTGTTGCTAATTAACAATATTTTAGTTTAAAATCACATCATTTCACAAACGTAGTTTACTTGTCAAATATCAGTTTCTGACAACTAACAGACTACTGCCACCTATTCATAAAACGTTGAACTGTATCAGTGGCGCAGTATGCATCCAAATTATTGGGTGTTTATATTATAAAAATAATTTGATTTCTAATCAATAAAAACTACTCTATATTATTTATTAATAATTATTATTAACGTTCATAACATATTTTTTAATTATAAACAGCATTTAACCCCGAAAACTAATATTTTAATGTACTTGCCCCCAAAGTAGTCTACGGATTTTTTTACCCGCCTATAATTGATTGCAGGTGTGCCAAAATTAATTTAGTGATAAATAAATTCTCTACTTTTGATATTTATATTTGAATTCAAAATGACTGATTGAAAAACTATTAAACTTATTTTAAAATAAATATGTAGATAATTTAAACGTAAAATAATTAAAATAAAATAATTTTGTGCTTCAATTAATTTAATTAAACGTGAAAAGTTTTTCATATAAAATTCACGAGATTTTGTAAAGAATATTTTAGACTATTTCAAGTTCATGAATGAAACAAACTGTAAAGGGGGTTCAGTATGCTCATGCTTAATCTGCAATTGCAGATTTTGGGCAATTACAATCCATCATATTAGTATTTTAATTAACAAATATATAAGTGTTTGGTTAATGACTGAAAATATGTTTACAAGTTAATTGAAGCAAGAGACAATTAATGTTTTACGTAATTTATCAAAAATACTTCTAGACGGATATGTAATCGTCCAACTAAATTATTTAGGCCAAGGGCTCAATTAAATGGCTTTTACACAGATGTACGCGGAACGTAGGTTTATATTGAAACTAATTCACTCATCAGATTCATCGAAGAATCATTTTCATAATAAAAATATGATTAAATATAGTTGAAAACATGGAGAATTCAAAATTTAAAACCAATTTCAATTATCGTGACTAATTTAAAAGTTATAGCCGTTTAAAAAATTGTTTACTTGTACAAGTTACAGCCATTTTATAATTTACAGTAAATTTAAATTTTAAAAGATACACTCACCTGCAAAAGTACTGGAAGTGAAGCGTCCGGACACGCCATCAAACATCAAGTCTCCGGGGCCATCATCTCCTCCAGCTCGGCTTCCTGGTGCTCCAGATTCTCCGTCGACTTCTTGCAGCTGTCCAAAGTCACCTGAATGAGCACAGAGAGGGTGTCAAACATATCAAGTCTCTTGTGTTACGATGTTGTAATTAATTAATTAATTGAATGTATAATTACATCACCACACCTTTTACCCATTATTGGGTCAAATCACAGCCACCACAGATGTAGGTCATTGTTTTAAATGATGATAAATACGTACAACCCAATTTAAATATTGTAAAGAAAACTTTTAAAACTCTTATATATTTTAAATATTGGAAATAATTACCCAAAAAGGTAAAAGTATTTGTGAACTTTATTTACAAAATACACGGACTGCTCGTGATAGAAATATAGTTGCTCACCTTTGATACTAATCACTAGCACTAACAACTCACTAGCACTAACAACTCACTAGCACAACGTGTCACTAACTAACAACTAACTAGCACGTGATGATGTTCAAGCGACCAGCTCTGGGCAGCGGTTTGTTTGCAAGTGCGGAGCTCGAGCTCGTTGCATGATGACTCGCCCGACTAATTAATTGATGACACAACTCAATACATTCAAACTTACACAACATGTCTACATTTCAAATTAAATATTTCTCATTTTACGTTTTTCATTCATTCTTATAAATTATTATTGTTATATATTTTTTATAAAAGTAAACAAATTTAAAACGTGAAACGTTTATACGTGAATAATGTCCCAGTAATGGGTAAAAGGCGTGATTTGATTTATAAATAAGTTTCTCACCAATGCCAGAACATTTCCGTCTGATTCCATTCTCTTGTCTTGCTGCCGACATGAAGAGTAGGTTTCTGAAGAGCGATCGTCGTCGACACCATCACCACGGTGTTTGCTGTCTGAGTCAACACCAGCTCTCCAAGTATTTCTAATGATTTGTTTAAAATATCGATCGGTACCAATTCCCAATCAGCGCAGGAATGCAATAAAAGCAGGACAGCTGCTCTCTGGCGAAGCTCATTCTGTTTAAATTCCTCGACTCCGGTTCTGCAGGTTCCAATCTCTTCTCTCCACGGAGGGTTTCATGTCGTTGTGGATGAGTATCCAGTGCTCGCATTTCTCTCCGATTACGCCTGGAACAAACAATAAACACTTACTATTAATTGTAATTGCTAATTAACCGCTAACTTTTGTTTAGCTAATCGATAATAAACATGGCTTCCTTCCTCCTAGGTGCCTCCCCCACATTCCCCTCATTCACCAGCACTCAATTCAATACAATGACCTCTAGTCTATTCAGGGAGATTCATTTTCATTATTTTAGGACAGAACATTTATTTATATCCAACTTTAACTTGAAATATTTTTGACCAAAATAATTCCGGAAGGTTTAACAATTAAAAATATAGTTAATTACCCTTCATAATAACTGACACTAGCTAACAATTTACTAGCGTTATCATTAACAAATATCTATTTACTATTCATCATTATTATTTTAAACTGAATATGAATTTATTTCACAAATTCTCAAATAAATATTAAACAAATAATTAAAAAATAACAATGTTCTTACATTAGTAATGTTGAGAGCAGCATATTTAATATTCAAACTAGTCTTTGCTGATGCCTCCGGGGTGTAGATACACGCTGAGGATGCTTGCAGGTCCCGTGATGTCCCTATAAACAGAAAAACAATATATTAGTAACACACTTCATAACATTTATTAAAGTTAATAATGATAACAGAGAAAACAATTAATAGAATAGCTCTAAAATGCTTTAAAAAAAGAACCTACCATTTAGAAGGCTTTCGAATGCCATCACCAACTACAAAATGGCTGAATTGAGTAAATATTATTAAGACTGTATTTGTAAACGCTGCTTGTTGAGTGCAGATGAACTTGAATACGCACAGACTTGTTTAATTATCAAATCAATACTTTTATCAATTTAAATATATAGAAAGCAAATGATAATAAATAACATGAATACGTATTTAGCCATTAACAATATTTGAATTAAATTTTTATAAATGAAAATTGAGAAAGACTCAAAATGAATACAATATTGTTTTGAAATAATAATAACAATTGGCAAAACCAACTAGTTAAATACATTAAGATGTCGTAACACTTGTAGCTGTTATGTATTACAAAGTACATTTTACACGATTTTTAAGTACAAATATCTATCGAAAATATTAGAATAATGTTCTCGTTAACTGTTTACCAGTATTTTGTTATAACGTACAATTATTTATCCAGCAACATTCAACAGCACAGCGTCATAAAAGACTAAATTTATGGAATATACAGGTTCACTTCGGCAAATTTATCGTTTGAACAAATCAAATACTTTTATAAATTTATATAAAATAAAGAAAATACTTTTAAAATCAGTATTTTGACACATTTTCATGTATAAAAACTAATATTTATGTATGTAAATAATAATAAATAATATATATCACGCTTTCCGAAATAAAAATACTATTTATAACTGTTATAATCTAAAGATATGCAAAAATATGATTGTGATTTAAAAGAAAATTTATTTAAAATCATGTTCAAATATAATGTTAAAGCAGTTTATCCCAAATTTAATTATTGAAATGTAATATTTCTGTTACTGCATTTTCTGTATGTTACGTACAAAGGTTATGTAACAAAATGTTGATGCATTTTTAAGTATCAAAAACTAAATTTACAGGTGAAATTTGTATCAAATTCGTCAGAATAACATCTATACTTACGAAAGGCACTATATTTTATTAATATTTATTGATATTTTTACTCACAAACACTAATTTTCTAGCAGCACATCTAATAACCACCATGCTTGCAACTTATGAACTGTGAAGTCGACGCAACGCCTGCACACTGCACGAACTTCCGCGCAAACCAGTGCACATCAAAATGTCTTGGAGTGTATTTTATGTATAAAATTTATAATTTATTGAAAATGACATATATTTAATAACATTAATTCAAAATTTGTTTTTTAAATTAGTGTTTATGATTTTTATAAGTAATTAAAATATTTAAATACAGAAATAAGTATTGAAATTAAAGAAAACTAGTACTTAAAATATGATTTTTACAATATAGAAATAGGGAAACAATTCTTGAATGTACTTTAACAAAAAAAATGAATAGTATATTACATAATAAGTCAGGTGATGCTTTACTTGACGAAGCGGTTGTTTGAAGTACGAGGCCGTTAGGCCGAGTATTTTAATTCGCTGAGTCAAGTAAAACACTTTCGTGACGTATTATGTATACTATTTTTTCTGAAATCGTTCATATTTATATTTGATCAATATAATTAATAATAAATATTTCAAAATGTTTAATTTTTTGGTAAGAATCATATTGGCAGCAAACTACATATCCAAGGTGAAAACAAAAGTTGTTGAAAACAATATCTTATGTGATAAATCTATTGAATATATTTGTGTCAAAAGTAATATTGTTGACAGAGAAGATTTCTTTATAATGTTGGAAAATATAGATGAAAATGAGTATGAGGCTGTATTTTCAAGTACTCCTCCTGAAATCTTAAATCAAGCAAATGCGGCTGTTGAAAATTTATTACCGAGCAAGTCCAAAGACCGATATGATAAAGAGTATGACATTTTCATGGATTGGAAAAAGCAAAATAATTTGTCAGCAAATGTGCATTTTCATATCGCTTGTAGTTTTTGAGATATAGGCTCGGGAAAGTACAAAATCTGAATAAAATTAAAATTTCACTTTTCCGGAGCGTATATCTAAAAAATTAAACAAGATATGATATTGCGCTCAACGGCATTGAATTCCCCGTGTCCGAATTGACTTGTAAGCAAATTTTCATGCAATTTGAAGCAATTTCATTTTTTGTAATTATTTCCTAAGATTTTAATTCAATTTTCCTAAAAATCCTTAATCATAGGCATATTGTAACGAAAATTTACATACATATGTATTTTGAACCACTGAATCCAGTGGTGAAATGTTTAAATGCATAAGTCTTATAGTTTTTGAGAAAATGTCAAAAAACCGCTTTTTGCGATTTTTTTTGGCGAAATTTGGAAAAAAAATAAAAATCGCTGAAACTATGTTTATAAGTTAACTGAAGCACGAGAAAGTCAATGCCGTTGACCGAATTTTCATATCGCTTGTAATTTTTGAGATATAGGCTCGGAAAAGTAGAAAATTTGAATAAATATGATATATCTGAAAAATTAAACAAGATATGATATTGCGCTCAACGGCATTGAATTCCCCGTGTCCGAATTGACTTGTAAGCAAATTTTCATTGAATTTGAAGCAATTTCATTTTTTGTAATTATTTCCTAAGGTTTTTTCAGATTTTAATTCAATTTTCCTAAAAATCCTTAATCATAGGAATATTGTAACGAAAATTTACATACATATGTATTTTGAACCACTGAATCCAGTGGTGAAATGTTTAAATGCATAAGTCTTATAGTTTTTGAGAAAATGTCAAAAAAACGCTTTTTGCGATTTTTTTGGCGAAATTTGGAAAAAAAATAAAAATCGCTGAAACTATGTTTATAAGTTAACTGAAGCACGAGAAAGTCAATGCCGTTGACCGAATTTTCATATCGCTTGTAGTTTTTGAGATATAGGCTCGGAAAAGTAGAAAATCTGAATAAAATTAAAATTTCACTTTTCCGGAGCGTATATCTAAAAAATTAAACAAGATATGAAATTGCGCTCAACGGCATTGAATTCCCACTGAATCTGGTGGTGAAATGTTTAAATGCATAAATCTTATAGTTTTTGAGAAAATGTCAAAAAACCACTTTTTGGCATTTTTTTGGCGAAATTTGGAAAAAAATAAAAATCGCTGAAACTATGTTTATAAGTTAACTGAAGCACGAGAAAGTCAATGCCGTTGACCGAATTTTCATATCGCTTGTAATTTTTGAGATATAGGCTCGGAAAAGTAGAAAATTTGAATAAATATGATATATCTGAAAAATTAAACAAGATATGATATTGCGCTCAACGGCATTGAATTCCCCGTGTCCGAATTGACTTGTAAGCAAATTTTCATGCAATTTGAAGCAATTTCATTTTTTGTAATTATTTCCTAAGGTATATATATACCTTTGGTTTTTTCAGATTTTAATTCAATTTTCCTAAAAATCCTTAATCATAGGAATATTGTAACGAAAATTTACATACATATGTATTTTGAACCACTGAATCCAGTGGTGAAATGTTTAAATGCATAAGTCTTATAGTTTTTGAGAAAATGTCAAAAAAACGCTTTTTGCGATTTTTTTGGCGAAATTTGGAAAAAAAATAAAAATCGCTGAAACTATGTTTATAAGTTAACTGAAGCACGAGAAAGTCAATGCCGTTGACCGCATTTTCATATCGCTTGTAGTTTTTGAGATATAGGCTCGGGAAAGTACAAAATCTGAATAAAATTAAAATTTCACTTTTCCGGAGCGTATATCTAAAAAATTAAACAAGATATGAAATTGCGCTCAACGGCATTGAATTCCCCGTGTCCGAATTGACTTGTAAGCAAATTTTTATGCAATTTGAAGCAATTTCATTTTTTGTAATTATTTCCTAAGCGTATATCTGAAAAATTAAACAAGATAAAAATTTCGAACCAGGGTTCACAAGATCCACAGGCCGACTCTAAGTAAAGGAAGTATTGTAATCGCGAAAATTTTCGGTTCTCAGATTTCAACGGATATAGGTATTTTGGCCCTTCCTGAATTTATTTTGACTAATTTCGTCGTGCCGTCTGTACGTACGTATCTCGCATAACTCAAAAACGGTTAGTCGTAGAAAATTGAAACTTTATATTTAGGACTGCTATAACATCTAGTTGTGCACCTCCTTTTTTGGTCATTATACAACTACCGGGAGTGCTACTTTACTTGACTTCCTTGTACGCGTTTTAAATTATAGATATTTTTTTAATTGCACATATTTGACATTAAATCTTTTATTTTTTGTTCTAATCCATAGCAAACTTAATTTTAAAAAAATCAAAAAATATATAATATTTAAATTTAGATATCTCGTTTATGCAAAAAGCTAATTTAAAAATTCTTAATTTGCTAGACGCAGAATTTAATTCTCTAAAACTTTTATTTCTAAAATTTAAATAATACCATTTTTTTCAAGGAAAACTGTTAGCAGCTTCATGTAATGTGCCACTTCCGGTTAGTCTATTTTAACTAAAATCTATTATATTATTTCCATTGATATAATAGTCTTATATACCAAATTTGGAAAGTTTTAAATTATATTTGAATATAGTTTTTCATGAAAATCTATTATAGGCTTGAAGTAAAGTACCACTTCCGGTAGTTGTATAATGACCAAAAAGGGAGGTGCACAACTAGATGTTATAACAGTCCTAAATATAAAGTTTCAATTTTCTACGGCTTACCGTTTTTGAGTTATGCGAGATACGTACGTACGTACAGACGGCACGACGAAATTAGTCAAAATGGATTCAGGGAGGGCCAAAATACCTATTTCCGTTGAAATCTAAGAACCGAAAATTTTCGCGATTACAATACTTCCTTTACTTCGTACAAGGAAGTAAAAATTAAATAAATGTTAAAACTACAATATTTAGATAATAGAAAAACTAGAATTAATAATGTATTAAATCAGAATAATTATTAAAATGAAGGCCATTATTTTGTTACGGAACTTGTGATTACATACATACATAACATCATACTATGCCCCATTAAATGGGGTAGCACGAAATGTTGGTACATACACCCAATATTTATTCATCAGATTTATTCTGCAATTAATCTTATAACAAATATACCACTTTCGCTTCATCCACAGTCATAATTCTTTTCATAAAAGAATCATTCGTGCACACAATAAACCTTCAATTATATTCATCCATTTATATAAGAAAATTTAAATATAAATTTGTTTATTTATTTAAATGTTGTATACCTAGGATTAAGGATTTTCGGGAAAATTGAATTAAAATCTGAAAAAACCAAAAACCCCTTAGGAAATAATTAAAAAAATGAAATTGCTTAAAATTGCATGAAAATTTACTTATAAGTCAATTCGGATACGGCGAATTTAATGCCCTGTATAGGTTTCATGATCAAACTAGAATTAGAATAAATATAATTTTATCGATTCGAAATATTACTAACTATTTGAAAAATATTATCTATAAATCTTAAAAATTAATTGCGACTGAAATATTTGTTGGAAATAAATGAAATAAATTTTAAAGTGTTCAACATATATTTCTATACGTGCAGAATATGCAATTGCAGATATTTGGGTGGTACTAAACCGCCAAATTACTATATATGTATACGATTAATGCAAGTTTAAATAATTATTGTTTTAATAAATAAAGATTTTTTGAGAAAAAGACTTTGTTATGAATGATTTAGAGATTTTTTTTGGGAAGATTATAGTTTTATAAATGATTGGGAAGATTTTTGGAAAGATAAGACTTATAAATGATTTGTGGAACTTTTTGGAAAGAAAATATTTGTAAAGGCCTCTTTACGAAACTGACATTCTTCGAAATGATTGATTGCGTAAACATCTTAAAAATAAATAAATTAAATATTTGGTTGTAAATCTTCGCCAAACATTCATACTAATTTATTTTAATAATAACTATATTCTAATACAAACAAATAATGCATCTACCTTTTGGCTGGCGTGTACTAAGTCCCATCCATTCCTCTCTGAAAAGTTCCAGGCTCGTACCACTATATATTCACTTCACATCCAGTATACACTAACACTTACACTATATTACACTTATATTTCACTAAAAAATCACTGATTTTACAATATTTTTACTTGAGACACAAATAAAACACGACATTTTAAACAAAATTCGTTCGTAGACTGACGATTAAAGTCCCTAGGCATGTACGTAACAAGTTAGAACATAATTTCAATTAATAGCTAAAGACCGATTTCATGCCATTCTAGGCTTTAACAACTAGGCTCTAAAGAATATATTTGATTGTATCGAATTATACACTTTATTATGAAACAAATTAAATATATTTTACGCTGTTGGGACAGAGATATAAAAAATTTAAAAGATTTATTTCAAACATTTTTCAATTCATCTCTTAGTTATATTTGTATTTTTATTTATCTTGTAAATGCACGATTATTTTAAATATAAAGACCTTAATTGAAAAAAAGTATAATTAAAATATCAAAAAAATAACAAAATGAACCTTTTTTATTTGAAACATTTTTTGATTTAGCGTAGAATAAGTTTCACCGCAAAAACTGAGTTTGTCATCGGTAGTTGAAGTAGTCGGTGCCCGGCATTTGTAATGTGTATTTGCGGGGTCTAGAAAAAATCTAATTTTGCGTCTAATCAAAAAGTACTTCAAATAACTTAGGAAGAGAATAAATTAAGGAGTATATTCTTTAATAACAATTTTTCTATAAAGTTTACGGTCATCAAACGAGACTGTTGGCACCATCTATTGGCAACTTAGGTACTATATATGAAAATAAATATCTGGAAATTGGGGGATTAAATGGAAAAATACTTCAAGTAAATGTGACGGATAATTAAAAAATTAAGACGATTTATTTGAAACATTTTTCAATTCATCCCTTAGTTAAAGAAATATTTGTATCTTTATTAATCATGCAAATTCACGATTATTTTAGATATGAAGACCTTAATTAAAAAAAAGTATAATTAAAAGAGCCAAGATATAACAAAATGAAACTTTTTTATTTGAAACATTTTTGGATTTTTATAATTATTTATATTTTATTGATATTTATTGATTTTATAACATATTTAAAAATGGCCGAGAAGCTGTCAGATTGGATAATTTTATTTAGTTAGTATTTTAAAAACTATTGCATTTATTGCATAAATTGTTGCAAATACGAACTCGAGAAGATAGTTAGCATTAGATTAATTTATAATTATTTATATTTTATTGATATTTATTGATTTTATAACATATTTAAAAATGGCCGACAAGCTGTCAGATTGGATAATTTCATATTGTTAATATTTCAAAAACCAGCCACTGTAATGTCTTAATTGTTGCAAAGATGGATTCTACGTGAAATTTACTATAAGAAAAAGTCATATCTTTTAATAAATTGTTGCTGATTAAATAATAATTAACGATTTACAATTGAATTATTCAAATGTATAATATGCATTGGCTGTATATTTGGTTTTAAATATAGATTTTTTGTGTTTTTATGTATTATTTAATTAATATAACATTTGTTTTGATGAATTTATGATATATAGTTTAATTTTCTTTTATATTTACCCTATTCCATCCCTATTTATCCTCTTAAATAAAGCTAAAATGTCTTCTTTCAAAGAAGTGACGTCACAGCCAGTTTTGAAACATCTCGATATTGTATTAGGAATTCATGTCTGCAAGGAGGTTATTTTTCATTAAAAACTACATACAGTTGGCAACATTGAGATTTCTAATGTTGCCAACTGTATTGAAAATAAAACTCAAAATTGCTGCGTTAGCCTCCATGGAAAGATGATCTCCTGATACAAAATTGACATATTTCATACGGTTTTGGGTCTGCAGACTTTGGTTTAATGTATTAATAGATGGCGCCACGAATATCACTTTTAAATTAAATAAAATACAAAATTTATATCAGCGACAATAGGTAGTTTCATGAGGATAAAATAAGTATAAATATTTATAAAACATAAACATTTTATTATAATTTAATAACACAAATATCATTTTAATAAAATAATACAAAATATATTGATAGCAGACGTAATATGTACATATACAATAGTTCAATTGTAAATCGTTAATTATTTTTTAATGAGCAACAATTAATCAACAAATATGACTTTTTCTTATAGGAAATTTCACGGGGAGTTCATATTTGTAATAATTAAGACAATATAATTAATAGTTTTTAAAATATTAACAAAATAAAATATCCCAATCTGACAGCTAATCGGCCATTTTAAAATATGTTATAAAATCAATAAATATCAATAAAATATAAATAATTATAAAATATCTAATGCTAAATATCTTCTAGAGTTCGTATTTGCAACAATTGATGCAATAAATGCAATAGTTTTTAAAATATTAACAAAATAAAATATCCCAATCTGACAGCTAATCGGCCATTTTTAAATATGTTATAAAATCAATAAATAATGAAAGCAAATGATAATAAATAACATGAATACGTATTTAGCCAATAACAATATTTGAATTAAATTTTTATAAATGAAAATTGAGAAAGATACTCAAAATGAATAGAATATTGTTTTGAAATAATAATAACAATTGGCAAAACCAACTATTTAAATACATTATTAAGATGTAGAAACACTTGTAGCTGTTATGTATTACAAAGTACATTTTACACCAGTTTTAAGTACAAATATCTATCGAAAATATTAGAATAATGTTCTCGTTAACTATTTACCAGTATTTTGTTATAACGTACAATTATTTATCCAGCAACATTCAACAACACAGCGTCATACAAGACTAAATTTATGGAATAAACAGGTTCACTTCGGTAAATTTATCGTTTGAACAAATAAATCAAATACTTTTATAAATTTATATAAAATAAAGAAAATACTTTCAAATTCGGTACTTTTACACATTTTCATGTATAAAAAATAATATTTATGTATGTAAATAATAATAAATAATATATATATATATATCACGCTTTTCGAAATAAAAACACTATTTATAACTGTTAAAATCTAAAGATATGCAAAAATATTATTGTGATTTTAAAGAAAATTTATTAAAAATCATGTTCAAATATGATGTTAAAGCCGTTTATATCAAATTTAATTGTTGAAATGTAATATTCCTATGTTATCGCATCCTATATATGTGTTCCGTACAAAGCAATTTATGTAATAAAATGTTGATACATTTTTAATTATCAAAAACTATATTTCCAGGTGAAATTTGTATCAAAATCGTCAGAATAACATCTATACTTACGAAAAGCACTATATTTTATTAATATTTATTGATATTTTTACTTAAAATCACTAATTTTCTAGCAGCACATCTAGCTACCACGCTTGCAAGTTATGAACTGTATAGTCGACGCAGCGACGCAGCGCCAGCGACCTTCCGAGCAAACCAGTGCACATCAAAATGTCTTGGAGTGTATTTTATGTATAAAAATTATAATTTATTGAAAATGACATATATTTAATAACATTAATTCAAAAATTGTTTTTTTAATTAGTGTTTATGAATTTCATCAGTAATTAAAATATTTAAATACAGAAATAAGTATGTAAACATTGAAATTAAAAAAAAACTAGTACTTAAAATATGATTAAATTTACAACATAGAAATAGGGAAACAATTATTGAATTTGTATCGTACTTTATTAAAAAAAAATTTTAATAATAAATTTAATAGGGATGGTTTTATCGGGATCTATTGCTAGGTATAAGTATGTCCATAACGCCTCATTTCAACTAACTTTTCACATGTTTGTTGATAGTTTATAGAAGTAAACGTAATTGTTTATATGTGTAAGAAGTTTCATAGCTGAGAATTAAATAGGGGTGGTATAACGAAATCTATTGCTAGTAATACGCGTACAAGGAAGTCATGTGGTGTCCACATCAGATTTTTTAAATTTGGAGTAACAAAAATGCACCGCAAAAATTATGTTTGTGTTACCGGTCGGTGAAGTTGCCAGTCACCAACATTTTATCGACAGGAATTTGCGGGGTTGTCGACAATAGTTTGATACAATAGCCGTTCAAACGAACCTGCTGGCGTCATCTCTGTGAAGACTAGTGCATAATAAAATCCATTCTTTGATGCATATTTAAATATGAATTGGATTTCAAAACTGAAATAATACTATGGAACTTGGGATCGAATGCTGGCTTTGTCCTCAGAGGCTTAATTATAAATTAACAAATTAATTCTTTTTAATCTATTCGTGTGTGCAACAGCACTGCATTTGCAGATTTTAACAGATCAAACAATGAATACAATTTTGTTTTTAAATTTGTTTTTTTAGTAAAGCTTAAAATATAAATAGAGCAAATCTAATGAAATTTCGTTCTCCTCTGTCTATTATTTCATAATTCTAATCTTCTTTACAACATAATAAAATCACAAAGATCTAGAGCTCCATTATTTAATTCTTCAATATATCTATTCAATAATATAACTAAGAAAAGTTGTCTGTATTGAGTGTTTTTCATAAAGACTCATATTACCTTACAATAGATAAAAACTCCTTAAAATGGATTAATTCTAATATAAAATTAAATATTTATAGACTAAATAATGTTTCAAAAATGTGTTTCAATTGTTGCAGCACATTCAACATTAGAAATTTTACATTTCATAAATTATTTGAGATATTGTTTTATATATAAAAAAATCTGATGTGGACACCACATGACTTCCTTGTACGCGTTTTAAACTATAGATATTTTTTAATTGCACATATCTGACATTATATTTTTTCTTATTTTTTGTTCTAATCCATAGCAAACTTATTAAAAAATATATATATATATAAAATATATAAAAAAAAATATATCATCACGCCTTTTACCCATTACTGGGTGTGGCACTCTGCCTAAGCAGATCTCGGTAAGTAATATATATATATAATTTTTAAATTTACAAATCTCGCTTATACAAAAGGCTAATTAAATAATTCTTAATGTGCTAGACGCAGAATTTAATTCTCTAAAACTTTTATTTGCAGCATTTATTTCTAAAATCAGAATAATTCAATTTTTTTCAAGAAAAACAGTTAGCAGCTTCATGTATTGTATCACTTCCGGTTAGTCCCTTTTAACCAAAATCTATGATGTTATTTTTCACTTCCGGAAGTTATATAATTACCAAAAAGAGAGGTGCACAACTAGATGTTATAACAGTGCTAAATACAAAATTTTAACTTTCTAGTGATTACCGTTTTTGAGTTAAGCGAGATACATACTTACGTATGTACAGACGGCACTACGAAATTAGTCAAAATGGATTCAGGGATAGGCAAAATGCGTATTTCCGCTGAAATCTGAGAACCGAAAATTTTCACGATTACAATACTTCCTTTACTTCGTACAAGGAAGTAAAAATTGCAAGTAAAATATAAAATTTATAATTGTTAATTAATTGTTGCTAATTAATAAAGGATTACAAATAAATCATTTTACATATTATGTCTGAATTTTAAAAATAAATATGTATTTTTTGTGACTTGTATGTTAAATAGTAACAATTATTTAAAAAAAAAAAATGTTTGTATTTATTTCTCAAATATTTTTGTCATTACTCTTAAAGTAGAGAAATAATAATAATTTCAACTCCATGTCAATTTGTATCCAAAGTATCAGGAGAATACGTCGATGCGAAGGCATCTGGTGTCTATCTAGTTTCAGCAGATTGGCTACACTAATAAAAGTTAATTAATTTTGTTCTGTTAAAAAAAAATCTTTTTGTTTCATGATCAGCATGTCGTACAGAATATATCCTTTAATTTTTTGCTTAAGTTGTGAAACAACCTGTATTTAAACGAGAATGCTGGTGCCATCTCTGGAAATACTAGTACACCAAAAAAATAATTTGAAAATATTATTAGGTAAATTGCAATTTATTTACAACAAATTCTGAATTGCATTATTAAATAATGCTGCAAATATATCTACAAGTAGAACGACAATATAAGAGTATTTGGAAGGACAATTTAGTTCATTTTTCTGCCGAGGACTTAATAATACTATTATGGAACCTGGAATCCAGATGGCAGTCATTTGGAAACTTTCAAACAAATAAGAAAGGACGAAATTTATAACTACAAATTTTTATTTATTTTGTTTTGTCAATGTTTGCAATAAAGATAAATAATAGATTTAGATTTCTAAATTTCATTGTATTTTAAAATGAAATTGTTTAAGTTATATGTGCGTAAATTCCAAAGAAAATTTTAAAATATTACAAACATTTTCATATATTAATAAGAAAGAAATTAAAAATTATTATTATTATTTTTTAAACTTTTGACTACAAAAATGTATACTATATTTACATAATAATAGATTTTTTAAATTTGTTTGTGTTACTATGTATAACATGTATTTTTATTTGCAATTACAATATAAGCATTTAATAAGTAATATAGTATATTATTTATTAAATGGTAATACTTTCAATAAATAACTATTACGCATTGAAAGCACATCGGAAAATTGTCAATTTTCTTCCGATCACATAAAAAATTAGTTATTTTATTTTTTATTTATAAACGTCAGACTTAATCACTTTTTCTTGTATAGAGTATAAAGTCTAATGGATTAGATTATTAGATATACTGATTGTATAATGAAAATATATTTTTAAATTCGCTGAAATAAGTGCCCTATATTTTAAGTGTACATTTATACTACAACTGGTTTGATAGCAGATTTAATTATTTATTCATTATGTTAATAATGAAACAAATTGTATTAGAAAAAAATAATGCAGTACGCAATATTAGATACTTATGTGATTTGTTGGTAGTATTTTCAATTTTATTTCATTATTAATATAATTAATAATTAAATTTGCTATCACAGAAGAGATACTAAAAAGTATACTTCAAATAATGGTCACTTCTTTCTGCGAATTTTAAAAATAAATGTTTTTGTTCTATAATGACGATTACAAATTATATAACCCATAGATATCGAAACACTCTATATTATAAATGTTACACAACAAAATAAAATATAAAAATCACGTATCGATGGTAATGTAAAATAATTTTGTCAATCTCTTTCATTTTAATTTGAATAAATCTGTAACACTTTCTAAATAAGTGTGTACAAAAAATTATGATTTCAATTGGACTAAAATATTATTTCGAGTCTGATTTTATTTGTAAACTGCTTTTCAATAATTATTAAAAAAATTATAATAAAATTAATTACCTAATCTATAAACAGAATTAAAATCTCTATCGGTTTTAAAATATTTTTCTCTAAAATAATTTAGAAAACAACGGCTGCACAAACACTAATTTCCTATATCAATTACTTATGTCTGCTTTTTACTTAACACATTGTAACAATTTTCACCAAATTAAATCTACCCCTGTGGCACCCTCTCCACTAACATCTTTGAGGGCTGTGATTTGACGAGATCTGCTACAGCAGAGTGCCACACTCAGGAATGGGTAAAAGGCGTGATGATATATTTATTTTATTTATTGTAACAAATAATGATCGAGTTCTAGAATATTATGTCTTTCTCAAAATTCTGGAAGAAATATTCCGTAATCATAACTTACAAACTTACTTGAACTTTTACAATAAATAATAAGAAACAATAAAACAATAATCAGTAGTAGAACAGCATCTTATTAATCACGGCTAACAGGCATTTGTTTGTGGTAGGCACAGCACGCTACAAACATCTCTCCCCTTGTATTGGTCGGTGGAATCGACGCGCATAACAGCGTCGCGTCTGGATGAGGCGTCGCGCTCGCACGCATCAGTCTGCGTTGAACTTGCGGACGTGTTGCTGCCACTCTGGGCGCTCGAGTCTCGCTTCGTGAGCGTCGTTCGCTCGTTCGCTCGTTCGCTCGTTCTCTTGTTGTGGACTTGTTTAAAACTAGTGGACAGTGTCTCGTGTCGCGTGTTCGTGTTGTTCATTCATTTATTGACTTTCCTTGCATTTCCACCAGGACTTGAATTACGGTAAGTGCTCTTTTCAATTATTACTGGTTATTGATAGTTGCTGTTTTGCCGAACGAACGAATTTAGGCGACGAAACTGTATGTACATTTATTTAAATCTACACATTATTTATAAGCTGCTACATGGTTTTTAAAACTATTTATATACTATATAATTGTATAACTTTATACAAGTACCATATAAACTTCACAATTCTTATTATTATTTGAAAATTAGTGCCAATGCTAATAAATTTAGATTCGTTTTGACAGGCCACGAATAAACATGTCATTTGGTTCTCTATAAGTATAGAAAACAAAGTTTTATTTCTAATAATTGCATATTTTAATTTACAATCTATTTGCCACCATATAATAAGTAAATGATATAACATTTATAAGGAATATCCATAGATATTCCTTCTTTACATAGACGTAACTAATTAATGAACATAACGAATTATTTAATTGATTTGTTTAAATTAATGGAATCTATATGAAAGGTATAGGGGGTTAGTTTTTTAACTTCATAAGTATCTGTGCTATTGTCAAGTAGATTTACTGATTTAGGGTTGGGATGCTTTTCATGTTCTCTAAGATATGTTGTGCTTGCGCGTGGGATTTCTTCTTTTACTGTGTTTATGAGCAAGTCTTGCTGAATGTCAGTATTTTACACGTATATCACGATGCGTATACTATGGATCGGAAGCTTTTTAATTGGAATCATTGTAGTATTTCATATTGGATGCACTTGCATTTCCCCAAAGTTCATATTGGATTTAGTGTCACTTTGTAGAACAATAATTTATAGAAAATAAATTAATATTACTTTTATTAATTAAATATTTTTACTTTTCGTGGTATTTATAAATCCTATTTAAACCGACAAAATAAAATGTGATGTTTGAAAGAAAATCGAAGTAAAATGTCTCGTAGCATACATTGCTATAAAATATTTCATTCGATATCCAGTTAACGATAAATTTATAATTTAAGTTTCTTTGTAGCAGACAGTCATTAATATAATTTAAAAAATATATTTTCATTTTGTGTAGGAACTTGAGTATTCCGGTATATATTTTACTTGAAATAATAGATAATTGACTAAGCTTTTCACATTACAATAATTTAAGAAAATAAATTGTTTCGAAGATAGACGAATATAACTCTTTGAATGAAACTCATATACCGGATGGAACATCATACCTGTGTACATAGGCGATTAACATGAAAAAACAGTTTTTCCGTGCGCATTGCTCCCCAAATTATTTTAGCCAAAAATGCTTCAAATAAATGTTGTAGAGCATAAAATTCTGCATCTAAATCAATAAACAGAATTACATTTACATGCGTTGTAACGACAGAAATTAAATAAAAAAATATTAAAAATTACGTTCAAAATATCAAATAGCCATGGAAGTGAAACAAAAATAGATAGATGCTTGACGTTTGACGGATCTCCTGATTTAACACCTAGCGATTTTTTTTATGGGGTCGTCTTAAATGTAAAATTTATAAGCAACGCCACCCAAATATTAATTCTTTGAGAGAAGCTATCGTGGATAAGTGCGCCTTAATCACAAATAGGCAGCTCGCTCATGTACGACATTCCCTCTACAATAGACTTGGTTATTGCTTGGCTGAAAATGGAGGTTTATTTGAATATTTATTGTAATAATAAATTGTAGTGATTATTTTATTGAGAGAATTATTGTTTGATATTTGAATTATAATAGATAGGTTATAATTTTTACATGACCAACCCTATAAGAAATAAACGTTTCATTGAAATGTACAATTGTTTATTTATTATTAAATTGTAATCATAGGTATGGAGTTTTTTGAATGAATTTTTATTGAATGATTAATTTGTCGGGGGTAAAATATCAAATAAACAGAAAAACGTCAAGCATCTATCTATTTTTGTTTCACTTCAATGGGTATTTGATTTTTTCAACATAATTTTTAATATTTTTTTATTTAATTTCTGTCGTTATAACGCATGTAAATGTAATTCTGTTTATTGATTTAGATGCAGAATTTTATGCTCTACAACATTTATTTGAAGCATTTTTGCCTAAAATAAATTGGGGAGCAATGCGCACAGAAAAACTGTTTTTTCATGTTAATCGCCTATGTACACAGGTATGTTGTTCCACCCGGTATAATCGAACTTAAAAAAAAACTCTCCTCATTTATCAGCCTCATTCGATGCGCTGGTTCTGACATAAACTCTGATTCGTCCAGTAAAGTCATGTATTATTGTTACATAAATAGTTATTTATAAAATAAATAAATAAATATATCATCACGTCTTTTACCCATTACTTGGTGTGGCACTCTACCTAAGCAGATCTCTTTAAGTCATATATTTGTTCGCGTGAAGTACGGTTACGAGCCGTCATATCACGGCCCTCAAAGATATTAGTGGTGGGGGAGCCACAGGGGTAGATTTAAATTGGTGAAAATTGTTTGTCGGCTGTGGGGATCGAACCAGGATTCTCAAGATCCACAGGTTGACTCGATAGTCGATACCACTGAGCCACCTACCCTATTAGTTATTTGCTGAATATAAAAATATTTGATTCGATTTTTTATACTGTCAACAAATTAAAAATTCGCCAGGTTTGAATAAATGCTACTTACAGTTTATTTAAATAAAAAAAATCGTACAACATAATTTAAAAAAAAAATAGAGTTTTACGTTTCATTGTAAAGATAAAATCATTACCAATTAATAAAGAGGCCAAACAAAAACATCCTGATTAATTATTTTTTAAATAACTGAAAATGTAGAGGCATTGTATGTTATTTGTCGGTGTTATGTAAGCGTTGATCAACAAACCGTGATGTTTTCTGAATTTTTTAACTCGTCCATTGTTTTCCGCCGTTCGTCTGGCGCTACACTTTTATTTCGGCGGTTGTTTTGTTGTTGTTGTTCTTGTGGTTCGTGGAGAGGAAGATTGACAGGTGTGCGACTTGTTACATGCTCAATGAGCACGAGCATATTTCAAATTTAATTGGATGTTGCTGGACCTACTTGAAAAATTGAATGAAATAATACTACGAAATAAGATTATTTACCATACATTAAAATTTTTTCTTTTTACAAAATGTGTCTATATTTTTTTATGGGGTAGGTGGCTCACTGGTATCGAGTCAGACTGTTCATTTGAGAACTCGGGTTCGATTTCAACAGCCGACAAACCATTTTCACCACATACATACTACCTCTGTGGCTCCCTCCCCACTAACATATTATATATTTCGGGGCCGTGGTTTGACGGCTTGTAATCGCACTTCACGCGCATAAATATATCGCTCACCGAGACCTGCTACGACAAACAATTTTCACCAAATTAAAACTACACCTTCAACTAACGTCTTTAGAGGCCGTGATTTTACGGCTGGTAACCACATTTCACGCGAAATTTGCTATAGCAGAGTGCCACACTCAGCAATAGGTAAAAGCCGTGATCATCATCATCTGTGGCGCTACAGCCCAAATCGGGCCTGGGCCTACCGGACACACCGAGCCGCAGTTTTTACACTGCCGTACTGCCGGTTTTCGTAGTCAAATGCTACATTATTTAAGGCGTATAAGTGACTAGCTTACAGCGCCCGAGTGTGATAAATACATGTAGCTGTATTTTTATATTTTACGACAAATCACACATTGTCGACAGGCGGATTCGAACTGACGAACCTTGGCTCGAGTGACGTCAGTATGTTAAGAGATGTGCCTTAACACGCTCGGCCACCGCGCCTGTTAAAAGGCGTGATGATATGTATTTATTTATTTAAAATTATAATTTTGTTTTAATTATCTGCAAGTTTATAACACAAAAGTTTTGAATATTGCTAATTGAGCTTATCCGATATTTTTAACTAGAAAATAATAGGTCCAGTTTTGGTTCGGGTTCTAGTCGACAAAATTGATAACGGTTTGAATTTGGGTTCAGGTTCATTAAAAATGTGTTCGGAACGGTTTTCGGTTTAAGTTTGATTGCTGATTCGTGCTAAGAATGATTAAAAAACTATTTTCATAATTAATATTAAATTTGTGTTAATTAATTTGTTTTGTTGCAATCTTTCTATGTTACTACTTACAAATATAGTTTGTTATGTTTGTAGTTTAATTTAGTTTTAAAATTATGTACATAATATTTAAACTTATTAAATTTAAACAACTTTATTATTAATAAATGCAGTAAAGTTGTATCTTTTCTACGAAAACTTCAATGTAAACTTTCAAACCAGATATTACAGTTTCGTATTATCATAATATGGGGTAGGTGGCTCAGTGGTATCGAGTCTGCCTGTGGATCTTGAGAATCCTGGTTCGATTCCCACAGCCGACATACATTTTTCACCAAATTAAATCTACTCCTGTGACTCCCCCTCCACTAACATCTTTGAGTGCCGTGATTTGACGGTTGGTAACCGCACTTAAGGGGTAAGGCCACTCTAGAATTTTTAAAAAATGCACATTTTTTTTATTTGCTTTAATTATAGTTTAAACCCTTAGGAATAAGGGACAATTAATTTAAATGCCGCGCGGAAGTATTTCAGAGGGAAAAAAGCATATATCTATTAGTACTAGTATTTATATAGATATAGACTCGAAACTTTAAACGCGTTTTTCTCGAAATCATATTTTCAAAATCGGGCGAAAAGAAATCAGAAATACTAATTGATGGATCGTGCTGAATCGTTTTATTTCTTATTCTAGATATAAAATACTAAAAAACTACGGGGGCTTTTTTTAAAGTGCTTCATTCGTTTTTTATGGTCGTTTTTATACAGAAATTTAGTCCCGAATAATGAACTTTTTTTTCAAACGTGCGCCATTTTGTTAAAAATCAAAATTTTCAAAATGCGGCCCGTAGTTTTTTAGAGTATACATCAGAGATTAAGAAAACATATCCCTTTTTGATCCAGGTCTATTGCTGTTCCCGGAATGTTTTCGCCCGATTTGCCCTACGCGCCGAGAGGAGTCGCCATTTTTTTTAATTTCTGACGACAATTTTTGAATATTTTCTTTAAAAAAAATTTTTAAATAAAGTTTGAAGACCACTAAATAAAGATCCAAAAACAGTTCTTAAGCAGCACGTTTAGATTTCGTTAAAAAAAATCTTGAAAATGACCCTTTTTTTCCTCGTCTAGAGTGGTCTTACCTCTTAATGCGAAGAAATATATCACCTACCGAGATCTGCTGGCGCAGAATGCCACACCCGGTAATGGGTAAAAGGCGTGATATATTTATTTTATTTTATTTGTATTATCATAATATCAGGAAAGTAGAGTTTATTAAACAATGTAATTACATTAATGTTTTTAGGTTGATAATATTTTGAAATATAATACCATATACCATATTTTTTCATCACTTACATGACAGATTTGATATATGATGTACGTTGTTGGATAGGTTAACATTTTTCGGAATTTTGTGATAATTAGCACATAGTGCTTAGGGTTGGTTTCAGAAAAGTAAATACTGAATAAAGCACTTAGTAGTAAAAGTAATTGTTTGTTTCGAAGTAAATACATAACAATATAAATGTAAGTATTAAACAAATGATCTTTTTCTTTTGTATTGTCCTGATTCAGTACTTAGTGATTTGTATTTATGTCCATTCTTTATTGAAGTTTCTATTGTACCAAAATTTATTGAATGCAATATTAATTAAAATTAAAGGATAATAATAAATATTACAAATAATTTAAGAAACAAATTCTGTATTGTATATATTTTTGAAGTTAAAGATCGAAAGTATTGTAATAAATTTAAAAACATTGTCTGTTAGCATAAGCTTTGTTTTTGAATATTCTAAGAGCACTGTTTTAACATGTTAGAGATAGCTAAAACACCCAAATACACTGCTCTTAAAACAGGCAAAAACAGAGCTTGTGCTACCAGCCAATGTGTTCAAAAAATGCCCTAAAATTTTAAGGGTATACAGGGTGTTACATTTGACAAGTCCTAGTAAATATTGCACTATTCATCAAATTAGCAATTTATTTTATGAAACATGATTTGTACGCATTTTTCACTTTCTATGAGTATAAATATTTTATAAGACAAACATTTTGCATTTTGCATAGGTAGGTGTAATCTGTAACATATCTGTTAATTTTTAACAGCCCATTATAATTTTTAATAGAGATGGGCGAATATCAAATTTCTCGAATTCGAATATCGAATACGAATATTAATCAGATCTCGAATATTCGAGGTACTCGAATATTCGAATACTCCTAAAGTTAATTTATTTATTATTAATAATTATTTAATTATGTCCTTTTCATTATTTGAATGAAATTGTTAAGATGAAATAAAATTAAAACAAAAAGTACAAACAAAAAAGAAAAAGACGAAAACTTCAAATTTAAGGTGAAACGTACGGGCTGATGTTGGCGAAAAACAAATTTGAAATATGGTACGTCTTCATGGTTTTGAAACAAAATATCTTTGTTATTAATAACTTCAAAGTATTGTAATAGCTTTAAGTTTATGTACAAATGAGGTCAACATATGGCTCGATATTCGAGGTATTCGAATGTTCGCTATACTGACGTTAATATTCGAAAATCGCGAATATCGAATAATGTCAATATTCGCGGCATTCGACTATTCGCGGATTATATTCGCCCATCTCTAATTTTTAACCAACGGCAAAAGATGACAAAAAACTTTAACCACGTTTAAAACTATCCTCCACAAATATCTTTGAGGGGCTGATAACCGCACTTCACGCGAAGAAATATATCACTGACAGATATGTGCTACTGCAGAGTGCCACACTCAGTAATAGGTAAAAGGCGTGATGATATATTAATTTATTTATTATTAAAATTCGTAATTGGCTTTTAAAATTACCTAACAGATCATTTACAGAATACGGGTGAGATGATCATTATTCGTATTAAATTTAGAAAGTAAAGATAACTTTACAAAATTAAAACATTCTTTCTTCAATATTCATTAAGAAACTTCGGAAGTTCTAAATATCCATTAGCCCTAAAAATCGCTAAATAAAACGCTAAATAAATTTAATCAACAAGCCAATTACTAAACGACAGTCTAATTAATCTTAAGATTAATTATCCTGACACAATATTGCGTACAGTTCCGAATCCCTAAACCGAAAGAAGAAGTGACTTCCGCCGAAAAATCTGTACCTTCTCCTAATCCGATTTCGGTTTCCGGAGAATAATTGGCATCGTGCAAACAAACGAACGTCGCTGCTGACGGCCTGTGGCAAGAGCAAATACCGCGCGATGGCCCCGAGAATGGGACGATTTTCGGAGAGCTTAGAATGGACAAAGATATCGGAGATCATAGCAGGCATTAGTTGCAGGGAGAGTGTGTTTTATTTTGGTGTGGTTGAGGTTTTGCTGTATTATGTTTTATTTAACATGGGGATGTGACAATTTTATGACGAAGTGTTAGGTTTTAATACGGTGTGTTTGATAGGTAAATATTGGAAATTCACATGTGATCTGCTTCCGGTTGATCGTCCGAATTTCACACAGAATTGTAAATTAAAATTTAGTAAATATAATATATCATCACGCCTTTTACCTATTACTGGGTGTGGCACTCTGCCTAAGCAGATCTTGGTAAGTGATATATATATATTAAAATTTAGGTTGATGGTTTTTATAAAAATATTAAATCAGGGCTGCAAACAGTTGTTCGGTTACGATTTATGGTTAATACTACATATTTTATCGGTTCGGTTTTTATCCTGTGACAATAATATAGCTAAAACGAGAAAAGTTGAGATACCGCCAGGATTTGAATCTGGGTTTTCGTTAATTATTAAATATTTTCTTAAAATATTAATTAAATTTCAATTGATAAATATTATCTTTAATTAACAGTGTTACTGGAAGCAACTCTTTTGTCAAGTCTTTAAATATATGAAAAAGTCATGAGACAAATTAAAATAAAATCTGATTTGAATTAAATGGCGTTCGTAGCTTAGTGGGTTAAAGTATATTACCGGAGTTTATAAGGTCCTAGGTTAAAATCCTAGCGGTATCTCTTTATAATTTAATTTGATTTACAGTAATTAAGTATTTACTTAAAAAAATATTAATCAAACACTTTAATTAGTGACTATTCTGCTTAAACAACAATGTCATTGCAGATGAATTTGTTTGTGTTTTCTTTCAACAAAAATACATTGAAAAAATAAAATCAAAACAGATTTGAATCACAGGCGACCGTGGCTTACTCGGTTAAAACATATGACAGAAATTTGTAAGGTCCCAGTTTAAAATCCCGGTGATATCCCAATTTTCTCTTTGTAATTCAATTTGATTTCATCTATTGTTAAATGTTTATTTAAAATACTAATTTAATTTCAATTGGTAAATATTCTTTTAACTAACAGTGTCATTCAGTGTCAGTCAAGTATGTGAAAGAGTTATGGAATTGACGCTAGTTATTACATAATAAAATACAGACAAAAATTTAAATTAAGTCTGATTTGAACAGGGTTCGAAGATATATATCGATCGATATATATCATGATATTTATTTTGATATATATCGTCATATTTTTGCAATGATATATATCCATTATATAAAAATATGAAATAGTTTTTGAGATATAGCCTCCGGAGAAGTGAAATTTTTCGAATTTTTCAGTTTTTCTACTTTTCCGAGGCTATATCTCGAAAACTAAATGTGATATGAAAACGCGGTCAACGGCATTAATTTTCTCGTGCTTCAGTTAACTTATAAACATAGTTTCAGCGATTTTTATTTTTTTTTCAATT
Source organism: Pterostichus niger (assembly GCA_947425015.1). Classification (NCBI taxonomy): domain Eukaryota; kingdom Metazoa; phylum Arthropoda; class Insecta; order Coleoptera; family Carabidae; genus Pterostichus; species Pterostichus niger. Next base: position 35,112,001 of record OX380340.1, on the reverse strand, counting down.
TTCCGCCAAAAAAATCGCAAAAAGCGGTTTTTTAACATTTTCTCGAAAACCAGAAGTCATATGCATTTGAAGATTGCACCACTGGATTCAGTGGGTCAAAATACATATGTATGTAAATTTTCGTTTTAATAGTCCTACGATTAAGGATTTTTGGGAAAATTGAATTAAAATCTGAAAAAACCAAAGGGGTACCCCTTAAGAAATAATTAAAAATCTTAAATTGCATAAAATTGTATGAAAATATGCTTATAAGCCATTTCGGACACGGGGAATTCAACGCCGTTGAGCGCATTTCCATATCTTGTTTAGTTTTTGAGATATAACCTCCGGAAAAGTGAAATTTTTCGAATTTTTCAGTTTTTCTACTTTTCCGAGGCTATATCTCGAAAACTAAATGTGATATGAAAACGCGCTCAACGGCATTAATTTTCTCGTGCTTCAGTTAACTTATAAACATAGTTTCAGCGATTTTTATTTTTTTCAATTTTCCGGCAAAAAAATCGCAAAAAGCGGTTTTTTAACATTTTCTCGAAAACCAGAAGTCATATGCATTTGAAGATTGCACCACTGGATTCAGTGGGTCAAAATACATATGTATGTAAATTTTCGTTTTAATAATCCTACGATTAAGGATTTTTGGTAAAATTGAATTAAAATCTGAAAAAACCAAAGGGGTACCCCTTAGGAAATAATTAAAAATCTTAAATTGCATAAAATTGTATGAAAATATGCTTATAAGCCATTTCGGACACGGGGAATTCAACGCCGTTGAGCGCATTTCCATATCTTGTTTAGTTTTTGAGATATAACCTCCGGAAAAGTGAAATTATTCGAATTTTTCAGTTTTTCTAAATGTGTACAAAAACTAAAATTATATATCCTATATATCAGATATTTTGATATTTATTATAAATATCATGATATTTACGAACCCTGGATTTGAATTATATTAATTGGTTAAAGCATATGACCGGAGTTCTTAGGTTCCAGATTCAAATCCTGTTGGCATCCAAGTTTTTCATTTTAGTAAGTATTTACATAAAATAATAATTAAATTTCAAGTCCAATAATTTTAATAAATGAAAATATTTAAAAAATGAACCGTGACAATATAATTCATAATTTTTGTATAAATGGAGCGGAAATTGCAATAAATTAGTGTACTATTCATCTGGTTTTTGAATTGAAATAATACCCTTTTAATACAAATAGATACTCTCGCACATTCCTATTAAATATTGCATGTCATGTCATTAAATTTATTGGTAATATGAAAGCAATAAAAGTTTGATTATCGAATATTTGCATTTGAATGAAATACCATTCAAAATATTGCACAAATTCCATATGCAAACACAAAATTGCAACATTGCAAAAACTTAAAACCTAATTTGGCAGAAATTACAAAATTTTACGGAATCTCGTTACGGAAACTATAAACTAAGCAACTTAGTACAACCCGTTAAGTTTTAATATCCAAACAACTTTAATCTCATTTTTGCATAAAACCATAACCCAGTAATTAAGTTAAAATACACGCAAATTTTGCACATTTCATAAAAACGAAACTTGGGATAGTTTCGCTAACCGCCGACACAGCAGCACTGTGCACAGGGAAGAAATAAAAATTTGAAACTTTCCGGAAGTTCCGGAAGTGTAACCGTATTAAATGTCGCGAGTTGCGCGTCGCCGTCATCTGTCGCAGCCTGCTTTGCTTATTCCTCCTGCGAGATGCAGCAGGAATAGACTGTTTTTCCTGCAACTTAAACGACCTCTAGTTTAGTCAACTGTATCTTATTATGCGTTATGCATGAGAACAGAGTATCGTTGTCTTTGTCTTTCCTTATAGCGTACAGGGTTGGTTTTATTTTAATATACTCAAAGGAATCAGAGTTTTACGTTATTTCCAATTTTCTTTGCTTTCAATCAGTTTTAATATTAGATAATTAACAGTTTTTTGAAAATTAACTTATTTGAAGTATATTTGCAGCGGTATCTTCAAATTGAACGGTAACTTTTTGTCTTTAGCTATTATATTTAAATTTCTCTAAAAACGGGTTTTTAACATAACCTTAAAAACCAGAAAACATATGCATATTATTTCTGTTACTATATTCTTACGATTGAGAATTTTAGAGATAATTCTAGCAAATAATTAAAAATAATAAATAGCTCAAAATTGGATAAAAATGTACCTATAAGATAATTCGAAAACAAGGAATTTAATGCCGTTGAACATATTTTCATATCTTGTTTAGTTTTTAAGATATGTTGATTTTTCCTTATTTTACACATTTTAGATTTCCTACTTTTCCGAGGCTGTATCTCAAAAACTAAACGAGATATGTGAATGCGCAAAAACTTAAGTTACCCTTAAGTAATTAAAAAAAAATAAATCGGTAAAAATTTGCTTAGAATTTATTTGGACACGAGAAATTTGAAGCAGTTTAATTATAATATTAGTGAGATTTTCGTGGGACATTCGCGGGAACATCAGATGAGATATGACAAATAAAAAAAAATATATATATCATCCCATCTTTTACCCATTATTAGATTTGGCAATCTGCCATAGCAGATCTCGATAGGCGATATATTATGCGCATGAAGTGCTGTTACCAGCCGACAAAGATTTTAGTGAAGAGGGTGTCATAGGAATAAATTTAATGTGGAATCGAAATTTAAATTTACAGGACTAAGCTATCACCTGAAAAATCATAGCATTCAGCATACATCTATACATTACATCACGCTATATCCTATTAAATGGAGCAGCACGAACCCCTGAAACATTCTCAGTCTGACACACGATACTCGTTACCACACACATTAACACTTCCTCCATACGAACTCTTTCCTTCCTCACAACCAAAATACATCATCACGCAACAAACATCCATTCATTCGCTCCTGTACACATGTTTCGTAAATCTTCACTTACGCCCACTTCTCTAACAACGAATCTATAAGAAATGAAGGCAGTATCGCCTGCGCTTGTTTAAAAATACATTTAACACAATTGCAGTTAGACATTCAGCAATTTAATATTTATCAAAAAATAGTTTGTCCAATCTCATTTGAAGGCCAAATTGGTCAAAAGTGATTAGTATACCAGCGATCTTAGCGAGAAAAAAGTGTGCCAATAACTTCCGATTATTTTGCGAACGTATCAATAATTTCACCAAAACCGCTCGATATTATAATCAACTGTACTAGATTTCAGAAACTATAATCGGAAACAATTTCCTTAATCCGCTTCTGTATACAGTTTTGCCAAACATCTTTGGCAAAACAGCCAACACCAAACAATTCTTCACCATCTCTCTCTCACTTCCCATTAGGAGTGTATTCGCTAGAGCGAGACGCCAGCACTCAAAGGGCGAATGTAAATGGAGAGGTGTGGATAGCAGTGTTCAGAACACATTAATTCCGAGAACCATTTGTATGGACGCTAATTACTAATTTATTAAATGCATCGTCGCCAACATACAACCAACAAATCATCGCGGCCGGCCCTGCACCCGGGCGGAAGGAAAACCGATCCCAAAGCGAAAAGTTCCGCATTTGGTGGACTGCTTCGTGCTTTGTATAATCAGATCGATCGACACCCACTATTAAAGCATTATGTTGCTCGATCATTTTTCCCTCCTTCTGACATAATAACAGATGGACAGATGTTAATGTTGTTCCTTTACAAAACGAATACATACACCTACAAATTTATTTTCATATTTATAAAAATGTGTTTGCATTATTGTAGAATATTTATTTATTTATTTATTTATTTATGTTACGCTGTACAACAGGAACTTAATCCCAATTTCAGTACAGGGTCCGCACTCACCGAGCCGCAGTGTGATAGTTTATATAATTTTTAGCTTGAGTGAGATTCGAACTCGGGATCTCCGGATTCGAATTCCGTATCGCTATTCACACCACCGTACTGACAGATAAATAAATAAATAAAATAAATATATCATCACGCCTTTTATCCATTACTGGGTGTGACATTCTGCCTAAGCAGATCTCGGTATATGATATATTTTTTCGCGTGACCAGCCGTTAAATCACGGCCCCCAAAGATATTAGTGGAGGGGGAGCCACAGGGGTAGATTTATATAAATAAATAAATATACCATGACGCCTTTTACCCATTACTGGGTGTGGCACTCTGCCTAAGCAGATCTCGGTAAGTGATATATTTTTTCGCGTGAAGTGCGGTTACCAGCCGTTAAATCACGGCCTCCAAAAATATTAGTGGTGGGGGAGCCACAGGGGTAGATTTATATAAATAAATAAATATATCATGACGCCTTTTACCCATTACTGGGTGTGGCACTCTGCCTAAGCAGATCTCGGTAAGTGATATATTTCTTCGCGTGAAGTGTGGTTATCAGCCGTCAAATCACAGCCCCCAAAGATATTAGTGGAGAGGGAGCCACAGGGGTAGATTTAAATTGGTGAAAATTGTTTGTCGCCTGTGGGGATCGAACCAGGGTTCTCAAGAACAACAGGCCGACTCGATACCACTGAGCCACGTACCCCATATTATATTATAGAATATAGAGTGTTTTATTTTTATATATGGAAAACAAAATTTGTGTTTGAAAATTGTCTTAAATTTTTTAAAAGATATATAGTATTTAATGTATAGATTACATACACTACTAAATATTTTTAATTTTAAATCACTTTCCATGAGACGTTCCTTTTATTCTCTGATATTCCTATTCAAATTAATACGTAACTATATTGATGATCCAGCTTTACTAAACTGCATTAATTTCCATTACCCAGCCTTCAACACACGGTCTTCAAACACTTTCTACTTACCTAATGTTCATACAAACTCACTATATAAGTCACCAATATTTAACGCATGTAAACTTTATAACTCTGTACAGTCACAATTAGATATTTATGACACAAAAAATGTTGTTAGTAATCTAAATCATTTCTATTAATTTTGGTTATATTTTTATTATAATACTCTGTAACTCTTTGTTAATTTTCTTTTTTCATTTTTTAGGCACTTATGTATTTGTATATTTTTGTTCCTGCCCTTTTATTGGGCTCGTCCTGTACGGCAGTGTAATAGTAATAAATAAATAAATACAATTGCACATTACTTGGAGCAAACATATGGGGTAGATGGTTCAGTGTATTTAGTCGGTCTATAGATTTGAGAACCCGGGTTCGATTCCCACAAGCGACAAACAATTTTCACCAATTTAAATCTACCCCTGAGGCTCCCTCACCACTAACGTGTTTGTTTCAAATTCCGGCGGTATCCCAATTTTTCTCTTTGTAATTCAATTTGATTTCGTCTATTGTTAAGTGTTTAGTTAAAATACTAATTAAATTTCAATCTGTAAGGGCCGTGATTTGACGGCTAGTAACCGCACTTCATGCGAAGAAATATATCACTTACCGAAATCTGCTACAGTAAAAGTGCAACATCCAGTAATGGGTAAAAGGCGTGATGATATATTTATTTTTTTGAGCAAACATCACTGGATTGATAGGTAGCCGTGGATTTCTAAATTTTCCAAATATTTATAATAGAAATGAATTCATTGTGTTAAATGTAAAGCACATTTTTCTAATAATTTAAATGGATAAAGTTATTACAGGAATTAAATTTAATGTTTTTCCGATATCCTGTTCCGAGAATTTATGATATAAAACTGTAACACTGTATAGAAACGAAAAAACTTAGGTAATTCCTTTAAAAATATCTCGTTTATTTCATCTCCATATCATGTTGCATGTTAACACGCAATTATAACAGAGCTGTATAGTGAGGGTGTAATGTTGCAAGCACGTATTTCATAATATATTTTAATATGTTATATTCGTAAATATTCAGGATCGATGGATTTGGGATCTCAAGTTTTTTACTTTGATAAGGATATCACGTATTGTAATATACTTTTTTCACAACCGGGAATATTCTATGATACAAAAAATCGGGACAAAAGTAAATCATTTTATATATTTAAATACAATAAAGTACAATGGAACAAATAAACACCTAAGAACAGCTGCGGAAGCTCCATCAACAGTGTTTTGCGATTTTTACGAAAGTTCTTCGCTGTATTCTAGGTATTCCAATTTATAAACTAGTAAGAAAATGAAGGTTATTACCTTACGCATGTGAAATTTGCAGAACGAGGCGTAGCCGAGTTGTGTAAACACATAAGTAAGGTAATAACCTATTTCCTAACTAGTTTCATACAATTTTTTTCTACTTCCGTTCTAATAAATACGAAAGATCGTTTTTCAAATTATGAAATTTTGACATATTAATGACAGTTATAATTTCAAAAAATAAAAGAATAATACATCAGAATTCGTCTACCAAGATATCTGTTGCTATGTTACCTCATTATTTCACTAGTTAAATAATGCAGTTCATTACCTAACTCAAATAAGTGAAATAAAACGTCTATTTCCTAACGGAAGTAGAAAAACAAACTTATTTACATAAATATTTGCAGATGTCAAGGAATTTAATTTTTTTTTTGTCTAAGACTAGTAGGGTTGTGTTGTGGTCAATTGACCAAAAATATTTGACGGCCAAAAAAAACGGTCAAATAATCTAAATGGAACCGCCACGACATCTGTTGTTCAATAGAAATAGCTACTTACTATTATTACATGAATATATCTAGTTTGATATTCTGGGTTCTGGAGAATTTGCTTACTTTACTTTACAAATAAAATAAATACATATTATTTCATTTCATTACGTCTTTAATTTATTTTGAATTTGATGTGGTTTTATTTATTTGTTGTTGTTGGTTTTTCATTTTCAGTAATATTGGATGTAGTAAACAGTACTATATAAATAAATTACAATTTTAATTGTGATTTTTATTAAATGTTTCTTGGTCAATTGACTGGTCAATTGACCGGTCAAATAGTCGGTCAATTGACCGAAAAATATTTGACTGGTCAAATGCACAACCCTAAAGACTAGTAACAATTTTAAAATTAACAAATGTCAAAATTACTTTAAATTTAAAATGATTGTAGAAATAACAGAGTGAACAAAACGTGATAGTCACGTGACCTGTCAAACTGTCAATGTAAATTTATTGTAACTTGCTTTGTTATTAATTAATTAATTTAGATTATATTGTTGAATTTAATAAAATTACTAAAATAAAGAATCATAATTCATACATGAACTTGGATACCAAACGTTTCGTCCTAGAAGTTACAATAAATTGACGTTGACAGTTTGACAGGTCACGTGAGTATCAGTTGTTCTTGATCACTCATTATATCTTAGCAACACTTAGAGCAGCATAATTTTGTGCCAATGTGACAAGAATTCCCTTATGTTGTTGTTTTCAAGTCAGCCATTATGGAACAATCTTTTTTTTATTAATTTAAAATACAACAGTAAATGATAGATATCAAATATTGATTTTAAGAAATAAATATTTATGATCGTAGAAAATAAAAGCAAATATTCCTTGATGAAACTTCTTGAAACATTAATATAAAAGTGTCTCATATGAATAAACTTGAACAATGTCACAATATCAATTTTCTTCTTTCAAACTTCAACACTGTCAACTTCATCGTGACACTTTTAAACTCAAGAATTTGTAAAGATTATGAGGTATGTACTTCGCTAAAATGTCTTCTGTCCCGAATTGCGAACATCAAAAGAATAGTAGGCCGTGAATGGCGGAGCAATATCGTTCATCGTTCAACATCAGCGGCTGGTGAGTCTGATCCACATCATGCAACCGTGCAACAGCAACGCGATATTAAAGTTGCAGTAAACCAACCGGAAAATCAATTGCACAAAAATCGTACGCGAAAAGTTCTTAAATTGTGTGGAAAGATGGAAAGTTTCTCCGAGAGAACTTACATTCTGAAATGTATTTTATGAAGTCATTTCTTATAGTGGAGTTTTATTTTTTAAATGAACGTTGAAGGATTTTGTTATAAATGAGATGTTTTTATCGCAATTTTCTTATTTTCTTTCTGACAGTTTTATTACTAGAATGGAAACTAAATAAGAATATGTTTGTAATATTTTTCCTCTTCATAATTAATTAGCAAACGTGTATCTATATCTCCTTTGTTAGGAAAAGTAGAACAAGCTGAATATACAGGGTGTTTCAGGACTAGTGTAATAAACTTTAACAGCTTATTCCTGAGGTCATTTTGAGCCAAAAATGTCATCTGAACATAGGTCCTATTCCGTCTAGTTACCAAAATACAAGAGGATGAAGTTCTATAAATAACACGACATTTTAAAATTTTTGTAATCAAGATACTTTCGGAAGACAAGAGTTTTATTGAAAAGTCATACCTTATTTGTCTTCATTAATTTTATTTATTAATATTAACATGCATACGAATTCAAGGCGCTCATTTTGAACACTTGCTGTAATTTTTTAAAAATTTGTTATCTTATTTCATATTGTGTTAACCTATTCCATGTTTGGTTATGTTGTTCTGTGTAGAGCTAACATTATTAAGTTGTGTGATTATTAAAGGTAATCATACCTGTAGTTTTTGACTAAAGTTAATTTATATTATGACAGAAAAATTCTGATGACGCCTGGATTCGAACCAGGGACCTTCCGCATACCGGGCAGAGATGCTAACCGCTACACCACGTCACCTGTGTTCGAAATATGGCATCAACTGAATTTTTCTGTCACAGTGTCTAAGCGTAGCTTCGTTCCGAGAGACTCCTATATAGGCATTGACAACCGGGTTCGTCTACAGTGACACAGTTTTTGATTATGAGGGAATCATACCCAAGCGTAGAGCTAACATTATTAAGTTGTGTGATTATTAAAGGTAATCATACCTGTAGTTTTTGACTAAAGTTAATTTATATTATAAACTACAGGTATGATTACCTTTAATAATCACACAACTTAATAATGTTAGCTCTACGCTTGGGTATGATTCCCTCATAATCAAAAACTGTGTCACTGTAGACGAACCCGGTTGTCAATGCCTATATAGGAGTCTCTCGGAACGAAGCTACGCTTAGACACTGTGACAGAAAAATTCAGTTGATGCCATATTTCGAACACAGGTGACGTGGTGTAGCGGTTAGCATCTCTGCCCGGTATGCGGAAGGTCCCTGGTTCGAATCCAGGCGTCATCAGAATTTTTCTGTCATAATATAAATTGTTCTGTGTATTTAATTGTTTCATTTTATGTTTTGTTCTCTAAATCGTATTCGTTGATATTAATAAATAAAATTCATTAAGACAAATAAGTTATGACTTTTCAATAAAACTCTCGTTTTCCGAAAGTATCTTGATTTCAAAAATTTGAAAATTTCGTGTTATTTATAGAACTTCAACCTTTTGTATTTTGGTAACTAGAAGGAATAGGACCTATGTTCATATGACATTTTTTGCTCAAAATGACCTCAGGAATAAGCTGCTAAAGTTTGTTACACTAGTCCTGAAACACCCTGTATACGAACAAAAATAATTAAATAAAAATCTTGAAATGACAGAAAATCATGATTACAATTCTTCCTCTATTTGTAGATCAGGGAAATAATATATAAAATTAATTATTTCTCGTGTGAAGTTTGGTCTTTCAGATATTTATAGATAATTTAATATATCTGGAAGACCAAACTTCGTTCGGGAAACAATGGGAGATAGGAAAGTTAAACTTTTCTTTAGAATTTTCGCTCATATTTGGAAAATAGTTGATGATGTCGAGTTGACTTTGATCTCAATTACATTGTTTTAAAGTCCACATATGTCATGGTTTGAATAACTAAATTTTCATGAATTTCCTCCTCAATTTTCTTTCGAAATAATATCTAAATAACTATTTCGGTGCATACGATCTAGCTAGATTATTTTCTGAAGTAAAAAGTATGTTAGAATACAAATTTCATCAAAATCGTTAAACAAACAGACAGACAAGAATTGCTCGCATTAGGATTTCGTATTAAGTTTAAACAAATCGAGTTAAATTTTAATTCAGCCTCATAACTTGTTTCGCTTTTTCTCTTTTAGAATCTGAATGATTTTTTAAATAGTTCTTTTTAATAAAAAGTATAATATAAATACTTGGCTAAGTTTCGCAAAATTCAGCCTCCAAGTCACCTTATGAGGGCATCGTCAGAGGTTGGCCAGCACAGTTAGTAACCAACCTCTGACGATGCCCTCATAAGGTGACTTGGAGGCTGAATTTTGTGAAACTTAGCCAAGTGTTTATTTTATACTTTTTATCAGGGTTCGAAGATATATATCGATCGATATATATCATGATATTTATTTTGATATATATCGTCATATTTTTGCAATGATATATATCCATTATATAAAAATATGAAATAGTTTTTGAGATATAGCCTCCGGAGTAGTGAAATTTTTCGAATTTTTCAGTTTTTCTACTTTTCCGAGGCTATATCTCAAAAACTAAATGTGATATGAAAACGCGCTCAACAGCATTAATTTTCTCGTGCTTCAGTTAACTTATAAACATAGTTTCAGCGATTTTTATTTTAATTTTCCGCCAAAAAAATCGCAAAAAGCGGTTTTTTAACATTTTCTCGAAAACCAGAAGTCATATGCATTTGTAGATTGCACCACTGGATTCAGTGGGTCAAAATACATATGTATGTAAATTTTCGTTTTAATAATCCTACGATTAAGGATTTTTGGGAAAATTGAATTAAAATCTGAAAAAACCAAAGGGGTACCCCTTAGGAAATAATTAAAAATATTAAATTGCATAAAATTGTATGAAAATTTGCTTATAAGTCAATTCAGATACGGCGAATTCAATGCCCTGTATAGGTTTCATGATCAAACTAGAATTAGAATAAATAAAATTTTATCGTTTCGAAATATTACTAACTATTTGAAAAATATTATCTATAAATCTTAAAAATTAATTGCGACTGAAATATTTGTTGGAAATAAATGAAATAAATTTTAAAGTGTTCAACATATATTTCTATACGTGCAGAATATGCAATTGCAGATATTTGGGTGGTACTAAACCGTCAAATTACTATATATGTATACGATTAATGCAAGTTTAAATAATTATTGTTTTAATAAATAAAGATTTTTTGAGAAAAAGACTTTGTTATGAATGATTTAGAGATTTTTTTGGGAAGATTATAGTTTTATAAATGATTGGGAAGATTTTTGGAAAGATAAGACTTATAAATGATTTGTGGAACTTTTTGGAAAGAAAATATTTTTAAAGGCCTCTTTACGAAACTGACATTCTTCGAAATGATTGATTGCGTAAACATCTTAAAAATAAATAAATTAAATATTTGGTTGTAAATCTTCGCCAAACATTCATACTAATTTATTTTAATAATAACTATATTCTAATACAAACAAATAATGCATCTACCTTTTGGCTGGCGTGTACTAAGTCCCATCCATTCCTCTCTGAAAAGTTCCAGGCTCGTACCACTATATATTCACTTCACATCCAGTATACACTAACACTTACACTATATTACACTTATATTTCACTAAAAAATCACTGATTTTACAATATTTTTACTTGAGACACAAATAAAACACGACATTTTAAACAAAATTCGTTCGTAGACTGACGATTAAAGTCCCTAGGCATGTACATAACAAGTTAGAACATAATTTCAATTAATAGCTAAAGACCGATTTCATGCCATTCTAGGCTTTAACAACTAGGCTCTAAAGAATATATTTGATTGTATCGAATTATACACTTTATTATGAAACAAATTAAATATATTTTACGCTGTTGGGACAGAGATATAAAAAATTAAAAAGATTTATTTCAAACATTTTTCAATTCATCTCTTAGTTATATTTGTATTTTTATTTATCTTGTAAATGCACGATTATTTTAAATATAAAGACCTTAATTGAAAAAAAGTATAATTAAAATATCAAAAAAATAACAAAATGAACCTTTTTTATTTGAAACATTTTTTGATTTAGCGTAGAATAAGTTTCACCGCAAAAACTGTGTTTGTGTCATCGGTAGTTGAAGTAGTCGGTGCCCGGAATTTGTAATGTGTATTTGCGGGGTCTAGAAAAAATCTAATTTTGCGTCTAATCAAAAAATACTTCAAATAACTTAGGAAGAGAATAAATTAAGGAGTATATTCTTTAATAACAATTTTTCTATAAGGTTTACGGTATAGCCAAAAACTTGAAAAATATATTTTGTTGGGTCATCAAACGAGACTATTGGCACCATCTATTGGCAACTTAGGTACTATATATGAAGATAAATATCTGGAAATTGGGGGATTAAATGGAAAAATACTTCAACTAAATGTGACGGATAATTAAAAAATTAAGACGATTTATTTGAAACATTTTTCAATTCATCCCTTAGTTAAAGAAATATTTGTATCTTTATTAATCATGTAAATTCACGATTATTTTAGATATGAAGACCTTAATTAAAAAAAGTATAATTAAAAGAGCCAAGATATAACAAAATGAAACTTTTTTATTTGAAACATTTTTGGATTTTTATAATTATTTATATTTTATTGATATTTATTGATTTTATAACATATTTAAAAATAGCCGAGAAGCTGTCAGATTGGAATATTTTATTTAGTTAATATTTTAAAAACTATTGCATTTATTGCATAAATTGTTGCAAATACGAACTCGAGAAGATAGTTAGCATTAGATTAATTTATAATTATTTATATTTTATTGATATTTATTGATTTTATAACATATTTAAAAATGGCCGACAAGCTACTATAAGAAAAAGTCATATTTTTTAATAAATTGTTGCTGATTAAATAATAATTAACGATTTACAATTGAATTATTCAAATGTATATATTGCATTGGCTGTATATTTGGTTTTAAATATAGATTTTTTGTGTTTTTATGTATTATTTTATTAATATAACATTTGTTTTGATGAATTTATGATATATAGTTTAATTTTCTTTTATATTTACCGCATTTAGCGCATTTACATATCTTGTTTAGTTTTTGAGATATAGCCTCCGGAGTAGTGAAATTTTTCGAATTTTTCAGTTTTTCTACTTTTCCGAGGCTATATCTCAAAAACTAAATGTGATATGAAAACGCGCTCAACGGCATTAATTTTCTCGTGCTTCAGTTAACTTATAAACATAGTTTCAGCGATTTTTATTTTTTTTCAATTTTCCGCCAAAAAATCGCAAAAAGCGGTTTTTTAACATTTTCTCGAAAACCAGAAGTCATATGCATTTGTAGATTGCACCACTGGATTCAGTGGGTCAAAATACATTTGTATGTAAATTTTCGATTTAATAATCCTACGATTAAGGATTTTTGGGAAAATTGAATTAAAATCTGAAAAAACCAAAGGGGTACCCCTTAGGAAATAATTAAAAATATTAAATTGCTTAAAATTGTATGAAAATTTGCTTATAAGTCAATTCGAGCACGGGGAATTCAACGCCGTTGAGCTCATTTCCATATCTTGTTTAGTTTTTGAGATATAGCCTCCGGAAAAGTGAAATTTTTCGAATTTTTCAGTTTTTCTAAATGTGTACCAAAACTAAAATTAAAAAATAAATATCCAAAAAGTGATATTTATCTGATATATATCCTATATATCAGATATTTTGATATTTATTATAAATATCATGATATTTACGAACCCTGCTTTTTATTAAAACTAGTTTCATCAAGTGTTGGATGACAATTAATTTTGTCTTTGTTGTTAGTTCTTTTTACTTGTTTGATAATTCAACTACCAATGCCAACTTCTATATGGTTGGGAGATCAAGTGACCTTAAAAATATTTACCCAGAAATAAAAACCATTTCCATTCTTGTTCGATTAGCATCAACATATTCAGAAAATTATTTTTTACATACCATTGTTAATTATTTTATTTTTGTTTCCAAGCCAATGCAACCAGAGACGAAATACATTATTGTTTTCTTGAGAAATATTGGAAATGTGTTATGTCTTGTACTACAAAAATGCAATGAAGTAACTATTTTAGACACAATAGCAAAATGGCAACACAACAATAAATGCAAAACATAAAAACAAAATAAATTAACTACGCTATTGCCCGGTTTTATATATTTACTATCATTTATTTATTTATTTATTTATGTTACACTGTACAACAGGAACTTAATCCCAATTACAGTACAGGATCCGCACTCACCGAGCCGCAGTGTAGTAGTTCATATAATTTTTAGCTTGAGTGAGATTCGAAATCGGGATCTCCGGATTCGAATTCCATATCGCTATCCACACCACTGTACTGACATCATAGTAGATGTAGTTATATTAACAAATTAAAATTTTATTTACTTTATGGACAATGTAGCATTACTGTCATTTGAATGGATAAGTTTTATTCACATATTCTATAGCGTAAATTTAAAGCTACACCCACACCTCGCTTTACGGCCTAGATACGTTCCATGAAACTTGGCCGCAAAGCGAAAAGCCGTATAAGGAATCAATACAAATTCATACAAATTCAATGGGAAAAAAGTTTTTTTTGCCGTTACAGCGAAACATTTTAGTCCGTAAATCGAAAACGTGCCTTAATTGAAAAGGGCCGTTATAGCGAAATGCCGTATAAAGAGCGGCCGTATAGGGAGGTATGGGTGTATTTGATAGGGTTTACAAATATGATCTTGTCCTTATATTTGAACGTTTGAAACTTGGTGCGACATTGTTAAACATGTACATAAGCTTTTACTTGTATGTACTCTTTCATTTATATATAATGTTATTGTTAGATACTCATAGAATCCTGAAGTACTATTATCTTTTCGCACATACATTCTCATTTTATAAAGCTACGAATTTATGTTGCACGTAAAATTCTGACAAATGAAAACAGCAACTCTTAAATCCGAAACCAGCGTAATAACTACAAATTTGAACAGAATTTTTTCAACAACACGTATGAAAACTTATATAGCTTTTGTTTTATTTGATATAAAAAGAAAAATACTAGCAGGTTAGCACAGGAACTATTGTTTGTTCTTTTTGTAAAACCTATTTTATACATGATTTATTTTTAATGTTATAAGCAATTAATTTTACTGGAAATTTGCAAACCCAGTTTTCGTATTGTGATTTGAATGGATTTGTATAAGTAGACTAATTCAGTAAGTAGTGCTTGAGAAGAACAATTTTTGCTTTGCAAATTAAAAAAAAAATGGTACTTGATCACGTACCAATGATAATTAATGCTAACTGTATGTTATGAATAGGTCATTGAGTACGGTGAATACGCATCCCAATGAAACGAAAAAAAAATAATATGTAAAAAATTTATTGGATATTTATTTATTATTTTTGTCATTTTTGTATTGTTGTTATGAACAAATTGTAGTAGTTATATTTAGTATCTTTAAAAAAAGTAAATACCTTAATTAAAGAAATCAATTATTAATTTGAAAAAAAAAATAGGTTGGGATTTGGACCTGGGTAATTTTTTTAGTTTACTTCGGAAGTCACTACCCTTTTTGAGAAGGGAGGCTATATACAAAATTTTAAAATGTGTGGCTGGTCAAAGAATAATTCTTACTGGAAATTTTATTAGATTATAATAAAGTAAAGAAGCATAATGCACACGCATATGTGTGTATGGTAATTATATATTTTAAATTATAGATATAATATGAAGATTAGTTTAAAAATAACAATATAAATTATTTGCGGGACGTAAGATAAGGATAGCTGGTTTAGGTTGGAAGATGTCTTGATAAAATGGAACAGTTTTGGGTTTTTGTTGTGTGACGAATAAAGTGAATAATTGATAAATAGAAATAGTTATATTAGTTTTCTAATATAACTTCGTTGTGAAAACAGCAGCAACGCTCTAGGCGCCACAGGCAGCGTGGCCGAGCGGTCTAAGGCGCTGGTTTTAGGCACCAGTCCGAAAGGGCGTGGGTTCGAATCCCACCGCTGTCATTACTTTTATATTTTATTTTTTAATTACTAAATATTAATGTAATACACCATGATGTATGTACGTATGTTTGCATTTAATTATTATAAACAATTATTTATATTAAGTATATTAAGAGCACTTTTCCATTTATCTCTGTCATCATATTTGATAAGTATATAAACGGACAGTATTAAAAATGACATAATTTAAGTATCTCTTTGAGACGAGTTAGAATTATGAGGAATTTTATCAAATAAATGCATGGCTTGAATTATATTCGAATGATTATTTCCTGAATTAATGTTTTAAATTATTGTTTAAATTTCAAAATTTTGCAATATCAACAAATGGTTGCTTAGAATATTGTGCAAGGATTTTATCAAAATTTTATTGTTGTAAAGTCGTCCTCTTGGTGCAAATGTCGCATTCTGATTGGCTTATAATTTAACGATAGAAATAATCTTGCTTATTATCCGTCAGTACGGTGGTGTGGTTAGCAATATGGAATTCGAATCTCACTCAAGCTAAAAATTATATAAACTACTAGACTGCGGCTCGGTGAGTGCGGACCCTGTACTGTAATTAGGATTAAATTCCTGTTGTACAGAGTAACATAAATAAATAAATCAGTATAAAACTGTGATTATTGGTTGAATTTTCAAATGAATTATTTTATAACTGGTTCAAAACACGTCATGATAAATAATCTAGTAAAGATTTGAAATAAATGTCACAATCCATATTTTTGTTAATTTACATTTTAGTGAGAAACCTGCAAATTCAAATTAAATCTTATTATTTTTTGGTTCAACTTTATAATTATATAAGTGCTTATTTATTTAGATATGGCGTTGCCATTATCTACTTTTAAATATCCATTATTTTGGAAGTATAGTTTTATAACAAATTTTCAGTCGGCTCAATTTGAAATAAAAAGTACCACAATAATACAGAATACGTCAATTTAACCTATCTAATTACAAGTCCGCAGCAGTTGGGCAAAGTTAAAACAATTAAAATTAATTATATAATACCGAGATACTACAAGAGACAAGAGTAAATTTCTCGAAAACTTCTCAACAATTTTCGAAGATGTTCCAAGAAAGTTTGAACGCCTAAAACAACAAATACACTCTGTGTCGCCAGACGAGCGTGGAGAATGAATATTCAACTGTTTGCTATTTGCACGCACAGATGAATGAGTGTTCTGCTGTTTTGTGTGTTGTGCTTCCGACAAATGACAGTAATGTGGGGAATTTTATGCATGCGACATTTGCATTCATTTATTATGGCATAAATAGTTTAGTTTTGTATTCATGAACTCGATGTTGTGAATTTTATGTTGTTTGCTAATTGCTCGAGTGTACGAGTAATCAAGAGAATATGGTTTTAGTAAATTTGCAAAGTGAAACTATCTTTCTTCTTTAATTTTGTGTATTCTGCTGGTTCAACATAAACTAGTCTTTATTTAAATAAGCAAGACAATTTCTGCTGGAGTTTATTCTACACAGTTGGAAAAACGCTTTCCAGGATATACAGAATACTGGGTTCAAATCCCAGCGGGAACCGAATTTGTTTTTCTAAAATAATAATTAATAGTTGATATGTATTTACCTAAAAATATACAAATTATTTACTACTTGTAATATTAAATCTAACTCAAATTACCACAAAAATTCCCCCTTAAATAGAATAATGTCGACGTACAATAATAACTATCAGTATTTAGATATCTTTTCTTTATCTATTGTTCAATTTGAAAATAAACTTAGATGTATATCTACTTAAAATTGTCAAATATAATACCCGATTAATTTTCAAGCTCGAGGGGTATTCGGCTGATTATTTTTGATGATTCTGAATAGCGCATAGGTTACAACTGTCAGAAAAATGATTGTTTATAGTCTAGAAACCTAGCCGGGAAATTATCCAAAAATTATCGATATAATTTAGACCTAGTTGTACCACGTGATGTTAAATGCCACGCTCTTATTGGTCGAAATTGGGGTTGAAAAAATAATCATTGTAATATATTTGTTCTCATTTTTGTATCTTTGTTCCTCTTCTCTTATTGAACTTATTATTGTAAAACGTGGAAGCCTGTTACTGGGTAACTCTGTTGGCTTTCCTAATATCCAGAATAAATAAATAAATAATTGTAAATTTAGTTGAAAAAGAATCCGAAAAATAAAACGTCAATTTTTTTCAACAAATATTTGATATTTTAGTAGTTTTAACAAATGTGGCCAATAGCATCGATCAATTTAGTCCTTTAATAGCCGTCAATAATAGTAATGTAAATTAATAGTTATTTTTATATCAAGGGAAGAAAGTGAGACGATTTTTCCCAAAGGTGTGGTTTAAATATCCGAGCTAAATGCAAGGGGTATAAAGCATCCGAGGAAAGAATGACAATAAAAATAAAACAAAAAGACAAATAATGGTCCATGTTGCTAATAGATAGTGAAACCAATTCAATAATAAAAATCAAATTAAGAACTTTTCTAAGTTCTAAAGAATGACATTTTATTTACGAAGTATATAAATAATTTCTCTTACTTCCCAATCAAAAAGTAAAATTATCAGAAATAAATTAGAAATGTAAATAAGATTTTTTATTTTCTAGACAGATATTATATAGATTATTTTATCAACCCCAATTTCGACCAATAAGAGCGTGGCATTTAACATCACGTGGTACAACTAGGTCTAAATTATATCGATAATTTTTCGAAAATTTCCCGGCTAGGTTGCTAGGCGATAAACAATCATTTTTCTGACAGTTGTAACCTATGCGCTATTCAGAATCATCAAAAATAATCACCCGAATGCCCCTCGAGCTTGAAAATTAATCGAGTATTTCCCTCTTGTTTTCCTGCGTAGCATCGATTGAGATAAGTTTTGCTCAAATTTTTTTTTAAGCAAAACTTATCTCAATCGCTGCTACGCAACGAAACAATCGGGAAATACCCGATAATTTTAAAACTCTCGGGGTATTACATTTGATAATTTTAAAAATATTGAATCAATAAATGACATTTAATACAGTTTCTACCATTAGTGCAGTGTAGGATTTACGCTACACAAGCGATAGTTTCGGGCCTTCACTTTATTGTCCGAGTGAGCAAGTGGCATATTTGGTACTGACATAGAATATCTGGCCCCATATCTCAAATAGCTTAGGGTCTTATCATGTCTAAATCCTATGCGATATTATTTAGTGTATTCTGCCGATAGTAATCTTTTACCGAAGCTAGAAAAACGAATCCTTATAATTCTTTAGGCAGTATGAAAAACCTAGAAATAAACCTTCTAAAAAATATCTGTAATTGAATTGAAAGCACTCCCGCTGAATAGAACACTCTAGTTTCCAATTTTATTTAAAAGACTTTTCACCAATTATTGAAAATTACTTTCCACCATCACTTTAACCAATACCCACCTCTTTTTATCCTGCATCCTTTTCTCACATCACAATTTCCAATCTCCCTGTCTCCCTCCGCGTTATAATCTCGCATAAGTCCTAGATTAAATTTGAAAACTTAATCTAGCGGGTGGTAGCTTTGAAGTGCTTGGTGCGCATTGTCACCTGAAAGCTGAAGTTGTCGGTAAGTGCTCTGTCGCTTGCTAATTTCCGGAAGCGGCTGTTCGCTTGTTATTGTGTGTGGCGGATAGTGAAGACTGAAGATTGAAGAAGGAAGATGATGGCATTGCGGCTGTCTGACTCCTCAAGTGGAAGAGAGCGGATGTAATAGATGCGATTGTAACATTATAGGAATAATTAATTTGTTGGCAACAGTGAACAGAACTTGGACAAGTTAGTGAAGTTAGCGGATAGTGCATATTTGATAACTGGAAGTTTAAAATTAACAATCATTTTATTTGTGTTCTAGATTTTACAAAGAAATTAATTTATTTTCATTACTTTCATGGGGTAGGTGGCTCAGTGGTACCGAGTCGGCCAGTGCATCTTGAGAACCCTGGTTCGATCGCCACAGCCGACAAACCATTTTCACCAATTTCCACTAATATCTTGGGGGGCGTGATTTGACGGTTGTTAACCGCATTTCACTCGAAGAAATATATCAATTACTGAGATCTGCTTACAGCAGAGTGCCACACCCTGTAATGGGTAAAAGGCGTGATGATATATTTCTTTATTTATTTATTCATCTTTAGTTATGTGCAATAAATTGCCTATAATTTTTAGTGATATATTATGCAGTGTTTTTTTATAATTGAACTTTTGTTCATTTCTTGTTGAGAATCTAAAATGTATAAAATACAGTTTCAAAAACATTCTTAATCATACTTGAGTTATATTTAATTAAAGTATAAGACCGGAGTTTTTAGGTTCCAGATCCAAATCCCGACGGTGTCAATATTTTTATCTTTAGGATTTTATTTCATAAGATCTCAATAGATATATTTTATGAAACTTGTAAAAAAATATCTATCAACATTCATAAAAATTAATTTATAGCAACAGGAAATGTGACCTTTGCAGTATCAAAAATAAATGATTCACAACAACATCTAATATCCTTAAACAAAAGAGCTTATTTCTGTCATTCTTCTCAAGTTACATTACTCTTAAATATTCACTTTGATCGATTTCTTTTGAAGCTATTTCCGCGAATTCTTAAAACACAAACTGACGAGGAAAGAAATAAAACAAAAGCACTCTGAGACATGGAAGTAAAATTGTTATGTCACGACGCTATAAACGTGTGTCAGAAAAATAAATGATACAAAAACTGCAGAGGTATCTGTTTTGATCTTGCTGACAATTTATACAGATGCGAAAAACTTGTTCCGTATAGATTTTTCTCAGTATTTTCCTGACAAAAGGAAATGTAAATAACAAATATTTGTTTGCACATGATAAATATAAATGGAAAACAAACTAATGATAATAGAGGATATTCCATAAAAAATAATAATTGTTTTCTGACATTTTCTACTCATGACAACGAAACAACAAACAAAATACTCTGTTTCCTTGAAATATAAAAAGTAAATGATACAAGAAATAATTTGTGGCGCTTTTTCATATAAATTTAATGCCGAAATTATTTCTCCATTTCATTTATTACACGCTCCTTTCCTTGTTTATCTTTTTGATTCGTTTTCAGTTCTTATTATAGAGTGCTAACTGCAATTGTGTAAAAATAAATGCAGAATCCCGCTTCTTTCATCTCTTATCTTTTTTAATTCGTTGTTAGAGAAGTGGGCGTGAATACTTTGAAATGTTTTGAGGATGAAAAGCGTACATCGAATGAAAGATTAAAGCAAAAGGTGTATAGGAATGAATAGTTGGATGTGATTGAAGTTTTTCTTGCGTGAGGAATGGGCTTGTATGAAGGCAACTATAAATGTAGTTGAAATGAGGGTAGTGTATGATTATTTGAAAAATCTGATGAGTGGAAGTTCTGTGAATGTTTCTAGAGTTTGTGATACCCCATTTGATGGGATATAGCGTGATGTTATGTTTATATGCATGTACTCGTAATATTGGTTTATAATCTATATAATTGTAGCAGATCTCAGTAAGTGGTATATTTCTTCGCGTGAGGTAAGGTTACCAGCAATCAAATTATGGCACCCAAAGATGTTAGTGGAGGTGGAGCCACAGGGGTAGTTTTAATGTTGTGAAAATTGTTTGTTGGCTGTGGGAATCGAATCCGGGTTCTTAAATCCACTGAGCCACTTATCCCATTTTTTGTTGGTATTGTTGGTAAAATCCCTCATCCAGCAATTTATATGTACAGATTTCTGATGATAAATAATGTTTTTTATCCCGAATCGCGACTGTGTCGTTATTGAAACACCAAAAAAACTTGAATAGAATCTGAATCCATTTTTTTCATCTTTGAATCCGAACCCAAATCCAACTAATTTTTCTGCTCTTTCCGATCGCTGATTTAAAGATAAATTTAAAAAGAAATCAGATGGAAGTTAATTCCTTTGACCTATACTAATAATTTGCAATTTTATTTCATAAATTTAATCTCCTTTATATTTAAATGAAGTGGAAAAGATTTTACAATTTCTATTTGAAACAAAAGAATGGCAGATTATTGACCTGAAATTATTTTCATTTTAATTCTCTTACAACAATTAATACAGATACAGAAAGATAATTAATCGCATTAAATTATAAATTGTAATTTTCTTTAGATACGAATTTGTAAAGAAATTGATTACTACATAAAAACGAAGAAAAATTGGAACTGTAAATCTTTGAGAACGAAGAGCAATATCTAAGCATCTAAATATAGTTAAAATAATTTTATTTATTAAAGTATACTTATTCTTGGTTGTACCACAGACACTTTAATCATAAGGATTCCTTAAATTTACTTAAGGAATATTTAAAAGTTGCAATTCCTTTAAATATAGACAACTTAACTAATAAGGATTCGTTAATTTTATTTTGCTTAGAAACAACGAGAAAATACAATATATCCCATTAAGATATTTTGAGGTTGTCAAATTGAATGAATAAATAAAAAATTAATAAAACGTAACTAGCTTAACCTCTAGGTCCCAAAATGTTGTATGACAATTTTCGCGTGTAAAAAATGAATAATTGAATTATTCTAGTCGAATAAAAACAAAGGATTGAATTTAGCACCAATTTCTATCTAAATAAGCTCCTTTAAAATTAACAATATAAAGAAAGATATATGCAACGATAAATTAATTAGAAAAAGAGACAAGATATTTCCATGATTACT
This sequence comes from Pterostichus niger, assembly GCA_947425015.1. NCBI lineage: Eukaryota > Metazoa > Arthropoda > Insecta > Coleoptera > Carabidae > Pterostichus > Pterostichus niger. Next base: position 35,089,346 of record OX380340.1, on the reverse strand, counting down.
AGAGACAGTGTGTAAACTAAAGACGAGTGCTGAATTCAAATCATTGGGGTTTCTGTATATTTTTTAGAAATAAATAAATAAAATAAATATATCATCACGTCTTTTACCCATTACTGGGTGTGGCACTCTGCCTAAGCAGACCTCGGTAAGTGATATATTTTATATTTATAGGTTACCAGTTGTCAAATCACGCTCCCCAAAGATATTGGTGGAGGGGGAGCCACAGGGGTAGAATTAAATTGGTGAAAATTGTTTGTAGGTTGTGGGGATCGAACCAGGGTTCTCAAAATCTACAGGCCGACTCAATACCACTGTGCCACCTATATTTATATTTATTAATTATATTTTTAGGTGCGATTGTATCGTTTGCATTTTTAATAAACAAATTTACGCTCTACAAGCTTAAGCTGTTACACTCCATTTTATTTGAACTTAATTTCAGCATAAATTTTATCACAAGTAATATAGTACTAAACCTCTTGATTTTATTGTAAAACTTTTATTTGCTTCCAGCAAAAAATCCCCAGATCTTCTACTGCATAGTGCAGTGATGATATATTTATTAAACTTTTGTTTACAAATAAAAGTTGTTGATGATATCATCAACTCATAGAAATAGTTGCACTCATGTAGTTTTGCTAGAATAACACGATGTTACTAAACTTATCGATCCATGTAAATTTAATCGATTTTTCCCCAAAAGTCAGTTGTATGACACGTGTATTCGACACTACCGACAAAAATGACAGATGTGTGTGTATTATTATGTCTGGTAGTCTGATCCGACCCTAACCTATATGCTTGCTCCCGTACAGAGATGTGCATCTACGTGTAATCTTTAATTGTCTACATCTACACGTAGACAATACGTCGACAATTCTAGCGACGCAGACAATGTAAACAATGTAGATAATGTGTCTGACAGTTGTAAAATTCAACATAACCTGAATTTATTCCTTTGTAACTATTACATGTATTCGTATTCGTGAACTTGGGTCATTATCGGTCTTTATATAATAAAACTGAAAAAGCAAGTGCTCTTACATTACTACACGAATATCTGTCTTGAGTCTTTGCCGAACTGTCATAGTTTTAAAATCGATCAACGCGCCATCTCACCATACAGAGTTTTCTTTGGCGCTATTTTTAACAGTAACCAGTTGACAAATTTTGAATGTTTTGCCCAGCATAACTATTTTTTTTCATGTAATCCCTAGAATAAAAATAAAAATCTCTACCAACATTTAAAATTCCCTAGTTTTAGGGATAAAATTTTAATATGACTTAAGTGAACACAGGTGTTTTCATTGTCTACATAGTCTACATTGTTTACATGAAAAATGAAGACGTAGACTACATGATTGTTTACACGTAGAGAATGGCGTAGATTACTTGCAGTAGACGACACGCACATCCCTGCTCCCGTATTGTCCTAACACCATCATCGTCAGATGTCAACAACACACTGCATAGCCATCGTGGATATTTTCATGACAATAAAATTGGATATTTAATTTGAAATCTTATTAGCTTCAATGCAATAATCATTTAGATTTATTGATATGCTTTGACAAATTTTATGTTTCATGAAATTGAATAGAATTTAAGTGCAGTAGTGCGGTGATTGCACTGAAATAGAATTTAGGGTGTTTGTTGCAAGTTTCGGAATGTAATTAAAGTTAGTTTGTGTCTGTTGGACACCTGTACATATCATATTACTTTGTTTCAGTGATTTGATTCGAAATTAAATTCAAATTAATCAATTAAATTATAAAAATACTCGCAGGCAATTTTATACTCATATATTGCATTCTCACCACTAAAATCTACCCCTGTGGCTCCTCCTTCACTAACATCTTTGGAGGCCGTGATTCGACGGCTGGTAACCGCACTTCACGCGAAGAAATATATCACTTACCGAGATCTGTTTTGGAAGAATGCCACACTCAGTAATGGGTAAATGGCGTGATGATGATATATATTGCATTTCTGCAGTACGGCGGTGTGATTAGCTTTACGGCATTCAAAACCGAAGATCTCAAGTTCGAATCCCACTCAAACTAAAATTATATGAACTAGCACACTGTAGCTTGATGTGTCTGAACTCTATACAGTAATTGGGATTAAGTTTTTGTTATACAGAGTAGCATAAATAAATACATATTTTCTACAACTGTCAAAAAAATGTTCATTTTTATTCACTAATATCAATACGCGAAGTACGTGATTCTTTCTTCATTTTCATTACCATGACAACGCGTATTTTGCGCATTATTTTACACCCTAGTGCGCAAAATGAGTATTTTGCGCACTGTTTCATATTCTAATGCGCAAAATGAGTATCTCGCGCACGCTTCCAAATTATTTGTTATTAACACATCAATAGTATCAAATTAATATTATTGTTGACTGTTTTCCTTCAATTTACTTAAATAAATCAATAATTCTTTATTTACAGTTATAGAAAAAATGTTATTTGTATTTCGTGGACAAAATTCTTGTTTTTTGGCGCTTTCGAAACATTTATTGTATCGACCTGCGGTCTCGACTAAAAGTAGCAACAAAAAATCACATTTTGCGCACTTAATACAAAAATAACTATTGTATTTTGGTAGTACAGTGGTGTGAATAGCGTAACGGCATTCAAATCCCGGGTTCTAATCTCACTCAAGATAAAATTATATGAACTACTTTACTGCGGCTAAGTGAATCAAGAACCTGCACTGTATTTGGGATTAAGTTGTACACAATAGCATAAATAAATAAATAATTGTATTGTACTTTTATTTTACTGTTTTTACAAAAATTTCCAATAATTCAGATTTTAATTTTAGATTAGTTTTAATTGCGCACATATTTTTAAATACTCTTTGTACAGATTATTCTTTTATACATTTTATTTGTGTTAAATGTCCAACATGTATGGTAGCATTTCATTGTTTTTGTTATTTTGCTTTTGTTTTTACATTTTTATATTGCTGTTAAGTATGAAATGGTACATGATCTTTTTTAATTTAAATTTTGTATTGCAGTATAAATTATTATTTGGGGGAAAATTATTAATAGTAATAATTGAAGAATTGCATAAAGCGATATTAACTATGTAGTTAACTAACAGCATGTTCAAAGTTAATAATGGTCAAGCGGCTGACACATTTTACATAATTTATGCATAATTAATTAATACAAGCATTAATTGTTAATTAAATAACAATGTTAAACAATATTTACTAGTTTAAAGGATACTATAGAAATTATAACGTTTTAATAGTTATTTACATTGCAAGACCGTTATACAGAAATTTACAGGCGAGCATAGAAAGGAAACGGGCGAGCGCTAGCGAGCCTGTTATCTGTGTGAGCCTGTAAATTTCAGTTAACGGTCGAGCATTGTACAATGTTTTATGTGCATTTGAATCGCAATATATGTATATTTAATAAAATTAATTGCAATAGTATAACGCAATAACTAAAATGTTCAATCAAGGTAGACAGATTTTGTTTAATCAAAAAATATTAAAGTGTCAAACGTTTGAAATTAGATATGTTGTCATGATAACCAATGTCAACAGCCCGTTATAATTTTTACAGGGGCTAGCACGTTATAAGTCTCATAACCCCTAGAGACAGAGTTAAGTAAACAGTTCATTACGATTCAAATGTACGTAAAATATTAAACTCAAAAATTTTAATATTTCTTAGATCCGTTTTGATTCATTCTAATTCAACTTTTTCGTATAGATAATAACGTGATTATCTGACAGTGTTTTATGCAACTGGGCTTAAGTGTTAGACTGAAAAAAATATTGACTAATATTTTGATTTTTTCATAATTAATCATCATCTGTGGCGCTACAGCCCGAATCGGGCCTAGTCCTACCGGGCACACCGAGCCGCAGTTTTTACACTACTCTACTGCCGGTTTTCGTAGTCAAATGCTACATTATTTAAGGCGTATAAGTGATTAGCTTATAGCGCCCGAGTGTGATAAATACATGTAACTGTATTTTATATTTTACGACAAATCACACTTTATCGACAGGCGGATTCGAACTGACGAACCTTGGTTCGGGTGACGTCACAGTATGTTAAGAGATGTGCCTTAACACGCTCTACAACCGCGCCTGTATTTACTAGTTTAAAGGATACTATAGAAATTATAACGTTTTAAAATATTAAACTGTCAAAAATTTTAATATTTTTTAGATCCTTTTTGTTTAATTCTAATACAACTTTTTCGTATAGATAATAACGTGATTATCTGACAGTGTTTTATGCAACTGGGCTTAATTGTTGAGTAATATTTTGATGTTTTCATAACTAATATTAACTCTAAATTTATTGACAATCAATTTCTGTTTTTGTAATAATAATAATTTCACCCCGAAATCAACTTCAAATCCTTTTTTGTTTATGTACGGCAATTAGATATCTTTATATCAAATACATAATGACAGCACCTGACCCCATATATAACGAAAAACATAAAGGTCAGTAATCAAATCTGTCTCATAACCTCATAACTCATTCTCTTATTGCCACGCACTTACTCATATCAATTGCTCTCGTTAGTACTAACGACAACAATCTCTTATGTTTGTGTATGAAGTAGGCTCTGTACTCTAGACTGCACTCGACATTGTCCTTGCAAACACTTCCGCTGTTCAACTGTTCTGTTCTACGTCGCACTTGCGTCGTGATGTCTTTTCATTTTGCTGCACGCTTGCACCCCTTCGTAATCCTAAAATGCCACCCTCTGATGCAAGGATAGCGGGTAGCAAGCGAGAACTCCAAGTGTGGAGTTTAGAATGGTGTTCAGTTTTGTGTCGGGAAGTTTCCTGGTTTAGGATGCGCGGAACAAATCGGCTACAATGCTAGAATATTCAGAAGGGAAAAGAGAGTGGTGAAATATAGGGTTTGGATAATGATTTAGACAAATAAGGGATCAAATATATTCTTTTGCAAATATTGATTTCCTATTATTTAGTATTTATACACTATATCTCACGAAAATAGTATATTCAAAAACGAGTTTTATTAATTTTTTTTTTTGCACGCGTCCAAGTTTAGAAAACGAGCCGCAGGCGAGATGCAATAAAAGTTTTATAAATCAGTTATTTAAATAAATATATCACCATTATTGGGTGTGGCACTCTGTCTATACAGATCTCTGTAAGTGATATATTTCTTCGCGTGAAGTGCGGCTACCAGCCGTCAAATCACGGCCCCCAAAGATGTTAGTAGAGGAGAAGCCACAGAGGTAGATTTAAATTGGTGAAAATTATTTGTCGACTGTGGGGATCGAACCAGGGTTCTTAAGATTGTCCACAGGTCGACTCGATACCATTGAGCCATCTACCCCATCATCAGTTATTTATACTATTTTTTTCTTTTTTGTGTCTTTTATAAATTAAAATAAAAAAATCTGCAATATTTTAAATTCTAATGAAGTATATATACTAAAATATAGAATTTGTATATTATTTAACGAGTTTTATAAGACAATATGTCGTATAACACGAGTATAATATAGTTGTTTTTTACTTTGCGTCATTTATTTTATAGAAATTTAGCAATTTCAATTGTAAGAAATATCGAAATATCTAGAGATTTATGTGTCATGAGGTAACCTTGCCAAATAAATTTTGACGTTTTTCAATTCTACAGTCAGAAGAATATACAATTTGTAATCGTGAATAAAAATGTAAAGTAAACACTTGGCTATGTTTCACAAAATTCAGCCTCCAAGTCACCTTATGAGGGCATCGTCAGAGGCTGGCCAGCACAGTTCAGTTAGTAACCATAGACGCGTAAACTTCTCATGTCATCTTACTAGTTTGTTAGAGATCTTATTCTCTGCTGGCACAGTTCTTCGTCACCAGCTTCTTCACATGAACTTTGTTCTAGGTGAAGAAATGAGTTATACCATACTGATGAGCTCTAATAAGAGCAGAACGCGTCTATGGTTACTAACTGAACTGTGCTGGCCAGCCTCTGACGATGCCCTCATAAGGTGACTTGGAGGCTGAATTTTGTGAAACATAGCCAAGTGTTTACTTTACATTTTTATTAAACCTTGTTTCACCAAGTGTTGGATGACAATTAATTTTGTCTTTGTTGTTATGTAATCGTGAAATATGTTAGCCGCGAGTAAGTCTCACATTTTTCTTTTTACGTAACATGTGTAAAGGTAGTAATTGTCGTACAAATTATATAATTATATAATATAATCTGAAAAGAACGTCATTGGTATTTTGATGATTGAAAAAAACGGAAAGTTTTGTAAATATGGTGATAATTGTTTGTCGGCTGTAGGAATTGAACCCAGTTCTCAGTCACATGCTGACTCGATACCACCGATTCACCTACCACATATACCAATTAGTAAAATTATTATAGTTATATTTGAATTAGAATACAATTTCTAAAATTTCCTTTTTTTCTATATTTTCCAAAGGAAATGTTAATATTATGTTTTTATTTCATATGTTATTTATGTATCATTTTATAATATGAATTTTAAGTAGAAAAGTATAAATTCAAAATTTATTTTTTCCTTATTTTGTAAAAAAAATATCTGATGTGGACACCACATGACTTCCTTGTACACGTATTAAACTATAGATATTTTTTTAATTGCACATATTTGACATTAAATCTTTTATTTTTTGTTCTAATCCATAGCAAACTTAATTTTAAAAAAAATCAAAATATATAATATTTAAATTTAGATATCTCGTTTATGCAAAAAGCTAATTTAAAAATTCTTAATGTGCTAGACGCAGAATTTAATTCTCTAAAACTTTTATTTGCAGCATTCATTTCTAAAATTAAAATAATACCATTTTTTTCAAGGAAAACTGTTAGCAGCTTCATGTAATGTGCCACTTCCGGTTAGTCTATTTTAACCAAAATCTATTATGTTATTTCCATTGATATAGTAGTCTTATATACCAAATTTGGAAAGTTTTAAATTATATTTGAATATAGTTTTTCATGAAAATCTATTATAGGCTTCAAGTAAAGTACCACTTCCGGTAGTTGTATAATGACCAAAAAGGGAGGTGCACAACTAGATGTTATAACAGTCCTAAATATAAAGTTTCAATTTTCTACGGCTTACCGTTTTTGAGTTATGCGAGATACGTACGTACGTACGTACGTACATACGTACGTACAGACGGCATGACGAAATTAGTCAAAATGGATTCAGGGAGGGCCAAAACACCTATTTCCGTTGAAATCTGAGAACCGAAAATTTTCGCGATTACAATACTTCCTTTACTTCGTACAAGGAAGTAAAAAGAAAAAGTAATTTATAATGACGTTCTGGGACCTATCCGATGTCAATATAAGTGTTTGAGTTTTCTAATATCTTTTATATTTTTCCAGTTACTGGATAGAAAAGAAAGTTATAAGTAAGCTTTTATTAATAACTTACATTTGAAAAATGATTTATTTCTTGACGATAAATTGATTTAGTTTTAAAGTAAGATTAAATCTTATATTAAATTTTGAAATTTTTATACTTTAAGATCAATTATTTAGATTGCTTTCTTGACATTTCAAGAAGTTTTTTTTTTCGTAAGAAAAATATAAAGTGATATGCTTTATTTTACTGTGACATAAGATGAAAGTAAATATAAACAGGTAGATAGCTATATTCACAAAAGAAAAAATCTGATGTGGACACCACATGACTTCCTTGTACGCGTATTAAACTATTGATACTTTTTTAATTGCACATATTTGACAAAATCTTTTATTTTTTATTTTTTGTTCTAATCCATAGCAAACTTAATTAAAAAAAAAACACAAAATATATACTATTTAAATTTAGATATCTCGCTTATGCAAAAGGCTAATTTAAAAATTCTTAATGTGCTAGACGCAGAATTTAATTCTCTAAAACTTTTATTTGAAGCATTTATTTCTAAAATTAAAATAATACCATTTTTTTCAAGGAAAACTGTTAGCAGCTTCATGTAATGTGTCACTTCCGGTTAGTGTATTTTAACCAAAATCTATTATATTATTTCCATTGATATAGTAGTCTTATATACCAAATTTGGAAAGTTTTAAATTATTTTTGAATATAGTTTTTCTTGAAAATATATTATAGGCTTCAAGTAAAGTACCACTTCCGGAAGTTATATAATGACCAAAAAGGGAGGTGCACAACTAGATGTTATAACAGTCCTAAATATAAAATTTCAATTTTCTACGGCTTACCGTTTTTGAGTTATGCGAGATACATACGTACGTACGTACGTACGTACGTACATACGTACGTACAGACGTCACGACGAAATTAGTCAAAATGGACTCAGGGAGGGCCAAAATGCGTATTTCCACTGAAATCTGAGAACCGAAAATTTTCGCGATAACAATACTTCCTTTACTTCGTACAAGGAAGTAATAAAATATAAACAGTTGGTAAATAACTTGTTTCTTTGTAATATATATTTGAAATGAATTAATGAATAAAGAAGATAATACTCAGTTAAAATAAAATATGATACAAAAACTAACAGAGAAATTAATGTAATAATAATAACAACAAAGACAAAATTAATTGTCATCCATACACTTGGTGAAACTAGGTTTAATAAAATATAAACTAAATACATGACTAAGTCTCACAATGCTCTCATAAGGTGACTTGGAGGCTGAATTTTGTGAGACTTAGCCAAGTGTTTAGTTTATATATGTAATAATAATAAACAAATTAAAAGTAAATTTAGCACAATTATATTGAATACATAAAAATAATTAATAAGAATGAATCAACAAACGTAAAATTTAATCTATACACAATTACTAGTCTTTTAATTCCAAAACACTGTAACCTTTTTATATTGGGAAGGTTTATAAGCCGAAAAAATGTGAAATATTAAATTATGAATTACTTAGCTTGAGATGTATTTTAATTCGACAACGTTTAAACCCTTTATGGAGTCATCTTCAGGTCTACAATGTATAAATAGTACAATTGTAGACTTGAAGATGATCCCATAAAGGGTCGAAACATTAGCAAATTAAAATAAATCTCAAGGGAATTAATCCATACTTTAATATTTATTACATTTTTAGTTTGTCGACTTTAAAAGAGACGAGCTTACATAATTAAAAAATTGTATAAAGGAATCCTGGATACACTACCCAGATGACGAATTCGATTTTGGTCAATCACTCGCCTTTTTTGCCCCAATTATTTATTTATTTATATAACGCTGTACAACAGGAACTTAATCCCAATTACAGTACAGGGTCCGCACTCACCGAGCCGCAGTGTGGTAGTTCATATAATTTTTAGCTTGAGTGAGATTCGAACTCGGGATCTCCGGATTCGAATTCCAAATCGCTATCCACACTACCGTACTGACACCATACTGACGGAAATTATAAAGACATACCAAACCATATGGGGTAGGTGGCTCAGTAGTATAGAGTCGGCCTGTGGATCTTGAGAATCCTGGCCCACAGCCGACAAACAATTTTCACCTATTTAAATCTATCCTTGTGGCTCCCCTAATATCTTTCGGAGCCGTGATTTGACAGCTGGTAACCGCACTTCACGCGAAAAAATATATCACTTACCGAGATCTGCTTAGGCAGAGTGCCACACCCAGTAATGGGTAAAAGGCGTGATGATATATTTATCTTATTTTATTTACCAAACCATATTCTGAACTGAAACGAACTTTACTCAGTAACACAGCTCCGTACAATTATACCCCCAATTCCAAATTTCTTTCCACCTACCCTACTATTCATTTCCACCCCTCATTCTCTTCATCCGAGCGTATGTTATTGGAACGGACATAACACTGTCTGCGGCACTAGGGGGATCGTACACTCACATTCACTACTCTGTGATCTCACCCCCATGCACCACGCGGCAGGCAGATTCGCAGGGTGACGTCGCTTCGCCCCCTCGTCAGCGTGACGTACGCGTTACGTGCGGGGAGCACACTGCACGAAGCGTGGAGTGTATGTCAGTACAGCCGTGAATAAATTTTATTATTTCTCGTGGGGTGGTTGGTGTGTGTAGGTCACACGACATGTCTGTAGTTGATTGGGTTTGGTGGTCACGTGGTCTATTTGTGGTGTATTTTGGATTGTTGCAAATTAATTTTTATGCTTAATAATTGTTGGCATATTTATTTGTTATTTACTCGTATATAGTTCGGATTTTAGATCCTTAAATAGTACCTATATATATATATATATATATATATATATATATATATATATATATATATATATATATATATATATATTATTTGATGTACTGATTATAAGGCAAAATAGTTATTTTTTATTCTAGATTGCAAAATGTTACTTTTGCATTCGAGAATGCAAAAGCATGTCGCAATCGAGTATCAAACAACGTTGTTTCGAAAACTATGTCTCAAATTAGTAATAATGCAATGAGAAAATTTTGACGTTTAGGATTAATTAATGTGACATCTAATGTCTCCATGACAACAATGTATGTAATAGAATTGCTTTCAAATCTGGTATTCTCTGACCAGCAATTGACAGCTGGTTGGCAATAGAAACCAAACAATCGTTCTAATTTTTTCTGCGATTTATTGGGATTCGCATTGCATTTCTCAAGAAACTATTCCAGTACACCAGTTAGCTTCCTCAAGCGTGATAAATATGAATAATTTCTCAATTGGAACATTAAATATAAATTTTGTTAAAGAATAGAAGTATTGTTTCTAAGCAAAAAAATAAAGTGACAAATTTTATTAAATTGTGAGCTTTTCTTCTATCAAAAAATTGCAGGATGCAACAGCCTTTTGCATCCTGCATGCAAAAGTCTTTTGCGTTCTGTAGACAAAAAACACTAATTTCGCGTGTTGATAGTTGTCATGTAAATTTTAACTTTATATGACAGTTTTCGAAAAAGACATTTTTTGTGCTACTGAACTAATAGGTTACAGTAATGAATAAAAATTAATAAACATTAAAATATATTTTATTTAATTGAAGTTGTGTGACAGTTTTTTTCAATGTTTAATATAAATTAATTTTATTTATTATTGTATCCTAATTTATCAGTAAAAAAATACACGAAATTGTATCAGAATGATCATACTTTTAATTTGACTTTACAACTTAGGTAAATACTAAACTGAGCGACATAGCTTGACGAAAACTAAACCACAGATAGATGTAAAAACCGCGAAATCGTGAATCGCAAATCGCGAATCATTTTCCGCGGGCCAAAAGTGTGTTATAGAAAGTTCCCGAAGTGGCCGACAATGGCTGACGTCAAGTGGAAACTCTAATGAGACTTAGAAAATAAAACTTCCATTTCTCATTCGTGTTCCGCGGCGGTGGTAACAGATTTCTAGGACGCGCCATATATCATTTAACACGCCTTTGTCATCACCTCATCGTCAACGAATGCTTTCAAAATAAAATCTTGCTCTTGCTCATCTCCGCCACGCCGTAACTTTAATTTCAACTTTGTTGGACTGACATCAAATGAAAATCTTAAAAGAAATACACTACGTTGAGATATTAAATTGTTGAAGCTAATAGCTTTGTAATACGGTACTATTTTATTTTTAATAGAATTTCTACGATATGTTTTATATTAGTTTCAGCACCAACAGAAGTTAATAGTAATTTTATTTCAGATGAATGGTATTCTTTGCATTTCAAATAAAATTAATTTCATGAATTTGCAGTCGTTATAATAAATAGCAGCACTAGGCAGTGAAGCTACTAAACGAAAGGTAGCAAAAAATTGTAATGTATATACATACATACATACATACATAACATCACGCTATATCCCATTAAATGGGGTAGCACGAACCCGTCAACATTCTCATCCTGACACACGATACTCGATTCGACGACATTAACACTTCCTCCATACGAACTCTTTCTTTTCTCACAACCAAAATCCATCAACACACAACAAACATTCATCCATTCGCTAGTGTACACTGCGCTTGTTTCTGAAGATGGTCTCCACACAATTGCAGGTAAACACTCGAAACATCTAACCAATTAATCTAAAATCAAGAATCATACGCTTGTCTTCATTCATCATATTTATCCCGCAATTAATTTTCTCCAAACATTCCTATCCTGACACACCACTTTTGCTTCAACCACATTCATAATTCGTTTCATACAAGCTCGTTTATTCTTCACGCTCAGAATCTTTCGCTCACGCAACAACCCTTCAATCATATTCATCCACTTGTTCCTAGGCCGTCCACGCAAACTTTCACCCTCAATTTCACCAACATACACCTGTTTCACCAATCTGTCATTCGACATACGTTCTACATGACCAAACCATCTCAACTGACTTATTCCCACTCTTCTTACAACATTCTTCCCAATCTCACACTCATCATACACCAATGTATTCCGGACACGATCTCTTCTAGTATATAATACTATAAAAAGAAATATATTACATCTTGCTTTTTACCCATTACTTTTAAATTTTGACGATTATATTGAATTTATATAACATAATGTTTTATTATAACATTTGTATTATATTTTTATTTCCCAATATATTTTTCAGTTGTTGCCTGAAGATTTATTCAAAATCGATCGCAAGTAGTAATTAATAAATATTTTAAAAATTCAGTTTGACTATCTATTCAACCTTACATATAATTACCTGTACTTTAGTAAATAATATACATACATACATACAAAACATAACACTATATCCCATTAAATGGGGTAGCACGAACCCCTGAAACATTCACAGAACATCCACTACAATTAAAAGATTCATAAAAAATCAGTTCACGTCAACATTCTCATTCTGACATACGATACTCGTTTCAACCACATTTCCTCTTTCCTTCTTCACAACCAAAATCCATCATCACGCAATACCTTCATTCATATCCATCCATTCGCTCATGTACACCTGTTTCGTAAATCTTCACTTACGTCCACTTATAAAGAAATGAATGCAGCATCGCCTGCGCTTGTAAAAAATTGCAGTTAGACACTTTATAGTGAAAACTGAAAATGAAAAAAAAAGATAATACATACATATATACATAACATCACGCTATATCCCATTAAATGGGGTAGCACGAACCCGTCAACATTCCCATACTTACACACGATACTCGTTTCGACCACATTAACACTTCCTCCATACGAACTCTTTCTTTTCTCACAACCAAAAACCATCATCACGCAACAAACATTCATCCATTCGCTCCTATACATCTGTTTCGTAAATCTTCACTTATGCCCACTTCTCCAACAATGAATCTATAGAAATGAAGGCAGCGTCGCCTGCGCTTGTTTAAAAATACAAAAGTCAGAAAATTTGTCACATAAGAGTTGAAGAATTAGGGATTTGATAGTATTAAAGATTTTAATTTAATGGAGAATAACTTATTACTTAGTAATTTGAATTCATCAGGTATAGGGTTAAATATTGCTGGACAGTTATAACTAAACGAACGCTTAAAGAGCACCAAGTAGGTGAATATAGAGATTTTAAAAATAATAAAACCAATAGTGAAATCACATAGTGGAAAACGAAAAATGTTACATTTTCACTGAACTGTAGTTTTTTCTAGTAAGTAAAAAAACTCAACAGTTGATTAAAACATCAACTGACATTCTCTGTAGAATAACAGTTACTATAAATTGTGAAATAACTTGCAGATTGCACACAAATCTATTGTAGCGGCAACACATCGCACCGTTCCGTTACAGACTAGGATATAGCTGCAATAGCTTGCGATTAAATAATGTTCGTCCCTGGTATTTATAGCCACTGGTCTGCAAGTGATATTCCCAACGACCACCGACCGACCGGAACTCAATCCAAACCGGAAAATTGGTATAAATTGTGGAGATTGAATCGCCTCGCGGTACAAAACTGCACAACACACTGTTTATGTTTGCACTCACGTTGTTACAGGGGCGTAGACAACCAACGGACGATATAACCAAAGGGAATAAAATGAAGATGAAAAGTTTCATGTTTCTGATGTTGCGGTACTTTTTGGGAGCGGTAAATTTAATTAATTATAGTTGTTGAATGCGGTTTGTTGCTACTGACGGTTAATTTGAGATAATTTAAAGGGTTTTGAATTTTAGAGTCGAGTGAAGTGGATTTTTGATGCTGAAATTTAACTTTGATTCAATCAGTTTATTCATCTGCATACAAGTTTCTTTTTTCTTCAAACCGATTCAATAGCAAATAGCAACGGCCATGGAACGTATGAAGCTCTCGCCACATTGCAGACTTCAAAGTAAAACATCATAGGAACGAATTAACTTTATAATTCATTTATAGAGATATTAATACAGAAAATATTATGTATTTATCGTTCGTTAGGGATCAGTGTACAAAAAACATAATTTAGTTCAAGTTCTGTACATTTTATTTAATTTGATGTTCTGGTACACTCAACAAGTACCTTCGCCAGGAAATTATAATATATTAAATAACAAAACTTAACTATGAATAAGTAACTAACTAACAAGTAAGCAATTATGATTTCTTGATCAACGAAAGCCAAGTCTGATTCATTTCGGAGTCATCACAATTGTTCATGTTGTTTTTTGTTTTGTAAATTTCAATAGCTTCATTGATCAATCTATCATTTATATATTTAGAACTAGCAACAATTTTTTCTTCAAATTTAATCTTTTGTAAAAATTGTATTCAATCGGATAGAACACAAATCTCAGCAAATTTTGTCATGATGTATCTGATCAATTAAATCAAGCTGTACAAACAGATGTCATATTTACTGACCTTGCCAAAGCATTTGACAAGGTACATCATGAATTATTAGTTCATAAATTGAAGTCATTCTCAATGAATGAGAGTTTAATTACTTTTTAAAAATCGTACTTAGAGAATAGAATACAGTATGTTCGCTTTAATAATAAAAATTCAGAACATTTTATTGCAACTTCTGGAGTTCCGCAAGGATCTATACTGGGACCGTTATTATTTGTAATATTTATTAATGACGTATCCCATTATATAAAAAATTGTAATTTTCTACTCTATGCAGACGATTTAAAATTGTATAGAAAAATAAGAAATAATGACGATGCTGATCTATTGCAATATGATCTCACTGAATTAGACATGTATTGTAGAAGTAATATGTTAAGTTTAAATATAAGCAAGTGTAAACTAATGTCGATAAGTAAAAGTAAAACGCCAATAGTTTATAATTATCAAATTGATAACACTGTAATAGAAAGAGTATGTAAATTTAAAGATTTAGGAATTTTAATATGTCAAAATTTCATGTTTAACTTGCACCTTGAAGAGATAATTAATAGTGGCTACAGAATGTTAAGTTTTATATTGAGATGTACCTCTGACTTCCATGTTAATACATTAAAAAATTTGTATAATGCTTTTGTAAGATCTAAAATCGAATACGGATCAATTATATGGAACCCACTCACAAAAACTGCTATAAATAGTATAGAGAAAGTGCAAAAGAAATTTGTAAGAGCATTACATTGTAAAAAGCATAAAGTATATCCATTTAAAATAGCTTATAAGGATCAGTTGAAAGAAAATGATATGTTAACCTTAGAGGACAGAAGGAGTATATGTGAGGTACTCTTCATTTACATTTACAACCTTATTCATAACAATTTAGATGTTATAGATTTACTCCAGGAAATTCCATTTCGGGTACCCAACCGACAACTAAGGAAACGAGATGATATGTTTTATGTCGACAATAATACGTATTCTCAGTTAAATAAATGCTACCGAACAATAAATAGATATATTTCTTTGGATAAGGAATTAGATTTATATAATGTAAAAAGAAATGCACTTATAAATAGGCTAAAGAATATGTGTAAATTGTAAATAATTTAATATGTAATAACTTTGTGACTGGAATTATGTAAAAGGGTCTTAACCTGTATTTTTTTCAGTTTAAATAAACTTAATAATAATAACACTTATGTTCGTTAACTCTTGTTGCTGAATACTAATAAATTTTCTTCTGATTTTGTATGTATATAACATTTTTCTCCAAATAAAAAAAAAACTGGTTGTTTTAAAGGAAACGCGTGGTATATAGAGAACTGTTTAAGTTCTATAATTTAAGTTTCATGCATTATGACCAGTTGAACCAGCAAAACTTATATTTTAAACTTGGTTTAAATTACATAACATCACGCTATATCCCATTAAATGGGGTAGCACGAACCCGTCAACATTCTCATCCTGACACACGATACTCGATTCGACCACATTAACACTTCCTCCATACAAACTCTTTCTTTTCTCACAACCAAAATCCATCAACACACAACAAACATTCATCCATTCGCTAGTGTACACTGCGCTTGTTTCTGAAGATGGTCTCCACACAATTGCAGGTAAACACTCGAAACATCTAACCAATTAATCTAAAATCAAGAATCATACGCTTGTCTTCATTCATCATATTTATCCCGCAATTAATTTTCTCCAAACATTCCTATCCTGACACACCACTTTTGGTTTAAATTAATAAATGCAAATCTAAGTTGCATATAATTGCTGTCAAATATTCGATATACTTTAATTTATTTAAACTAAGTTTATAATTTAAGTTATGTAGGTGCAACCGACTATTAGTTTTTAAAGTATCATGTTAGTCATTAGAATAAAATAGTATAATCTGAAACCAAAATAATCTATTGCCATTACCGCCAACAGCAATGCCAATAACGGATAAATTTGAATACCTTCATTATTTCACTGATAAACCGAGTTCACTGCTGCAATAATAGTCATATCTCCAGAACAATTATCCAAATCCAAAACAAAGTGAAACCCACACAAAACGTCCATTGTGGTTCGCATCCATTCCACAACTCCACATTTTCATTTCAGCATAAAAGCTTCAGTTTCCGCTGAAAAGCGGAGTCACTTATGCGATACGAGGACGCATTACACGTCCCTAAACATCGCGCAATACGTTACATTTCGCGTTTCGTCCGTCAATACCTGCCGAGCTGTGCTTTAACTCTTCCATCTAACATTGAAGAGAGTGGATCTGGCTGTGTGGAAGTGGAACTGAATGCTAAGATTTCGCTGTAAACGCTGAGATTTAATATCGTGTTCTTGATGGTGCTACGCCGTTCAGTAGACGAGATGTGAATGTGGGTGTGAGTGTAATGGATTTCTGCCTGAATTTGTGAATTGTCTCTAATACTGAGATTTTAATGTTCTAGTATTTCAGTATAAGTACTTCATGCTGATATTGAACTACTCAATATTAGTTTACTGGTTAGTAATTTTAATTTATTAAATATTTAAGTTATTAGATCGGCGGTTTATTATTATTATTATTATTCAGTTTATTTAAACTGAAAAAATACAGGTAAAGACCCTTTTACATAATTCCAGTCACAAAGTTATTACATATTATAATTATTTACAATTTACATATATTCTTTAGCCTATTTATAAGTGCATTTCTTTTTACATTTTATAAATCTAAATCCTTATCCAAAGAAATATATCTATTTATTGTTCGGTAGCATTCATTTAACTGAGAATATGTATTATTGTCGACATAAAACATATCAACTTATTTTTAAATTTATAAGATAATGATTCACTTTGAATTAAAACCAATTTATTTTGAACTTCCATTATCTTTATTAGTGAAAAAAATACTTTTAACAATTTATAACACAACGTTTCGATAGCAGATTTTGTGCTATCGAAACGTTGTGTTATAAATTGTTAAAAGTATTTTTTTTTCACTAATAAAGATAATGGAAGTTCAAAATAAATTGGTTTTAATTCAAAATAAAACATATCATTTCGTTTCCTTAGTTGTCGGTTGGGTATCCGAAATGGAATTTCCTGGAGTAAATCTATAACATTTAAATTGTTATGAATACATACATACATAACATCACGCTATATCCCATTAAATGGGGTAGCACGAACCCGTCAACATTCTCATCCTGACACACGATACTCGATTCGACCACATTAACACATCCTCCATACAAACTCTTTCTTTTCTCACAACCAAAATCCATCAACACACAACAAACATTCATCCATTCGCTCCTGTACACTGCGCTTGTTTCTGAAGATGGTCTCCACACAATTGCAGGTAAACACTCGAAACATCTAACCAATGAATAAGGTTGTAAATGAAGAGTTCCTCACATATACTCCTTCTGTCCTCTAAAGTTTAGTGGTATCGAGTCGGCCTGTTGATCTGAGAACTCGGGTTTAATTCATATAACTGACAAACAATTTTCACTACATTAAAATTTACCCTGTGAGAGGGAGGTCGTGATTTGACAGAAGGTAAACAAATCTCGGTAAGTGATTTATTCCATCGCGTGAAGTGCAGTTGGCAGCCATCGAATCACGGCCCCCAAAGATGTTAGTATTACTTGACATTGCTGGAAAAAATTGTTTGATTGATTTAAAACAAGCTAAAAGTTTAGCCAGTGAAAAATGCAGTAAATGTAAAATGTTTATCATATTTCATTTACAATTTAAATTTTATTACAGATGTATAAAATTATATTTTGACAGCTGTGTATTGGATAATTCATTTGTTATATCTTTTTGAATCAACAAAGTATAATTGATTATTGTAAAAATAATATTTGCTAAATATTTTTACCACATTAAAATTATTCTCTCTCTCTAAACCGGTATAAATTGTTTTTTAATTATAAGCTTAAATGAAATGGTATTATTAAAATCCTCGAAATTTTAATTTTAAATACTCATTGTTGGTGGCGGGGGTTTCTGCTATTTTATTGGGGGGTAGGAGGTATATCTAATTTTTTATATCAACTTTAGAAGCCACTCTCATGTCAACGCTTTTTATTCATTATAACTTTTTTTTAATATTCAAAACCCGATAAATTATTTTATTATAATTAATAATAAATTTTGAAATATAAAAGGGTTAAAGTTATTCGGTTTACAGGCGCGGTGGCCGAGCGTGTTAAGGCACATCTCTTAGCATATGTGACGTCACCCGAACCAAGGTTCGTCAGTTCGAATCCGCCTGTCGACAATGTGTGATTTGTCGTAAAATATAAAAATACAGTTACATGTATTTATCACACTCGAGTGCTATAAGCTAGTCACTTACACGCCTTAAATAATCTGACTAAAGAAACCGGCAGTACGGCAGTGTAAAAAACTGTGGCTCGGTGTGATGGGACATGCTATATATATAAAGTTATTCCGTTAAAAAGTTCCTAACATATCTGGAAGAACAAATTAAATTGGAATTGTCTAAAAATTTGAAACAGAAATTTCCGAACAACTTGAAAATATTAAAATTTTTCTATTAATTTAAAATTGTAAATTTCCTGGCATTTCCTGAATAATATTTATTTGTTTAAACAAAATTTCTGACAAATCTATATTTGGTTAAAAATTCCCTATCGGCAACTATCTTTAACTTTTTCACTGGGTGCTATAAAATTGCTCAATTATTGACTCCTAATAGTCAAAAATGTAAGGGGGACTACCGCCCACCATTGCTCCCAAGTCCTGCCACAGCTTATGGTGTTATTGCTAATCCAAAGCTTTTGTAATCATGAACAATTACAATTTACATTTCAATAGCAATGTAATAATTCTAGTTAATAAAAATTATTAATACCAATATACAAATTATATGATCGTGGCCGATATACAGGGTGTTTCAGGACTAGTGTAACAAACTTTAACAGCTTATTCCTGAGGTTATTTTGAGCAAAAAATATCATATGAACATAGGTCCTATTCCTTCTAGTTACCAAAATACAAGAGGTTGAAGTTCTATAAATAACACGACATTTTCAAATTTTTGTAATCAAGATACTTTCGGAAAACAAGAATTTTATTGAAAAGTCATACCTTATTTGTCTTAATTAAAAATTGTTGTACTTTTGATTGTATTATTGTTTCATAATGGATGGTTATAGTACTGCTGAATATGCAGATATGATTTTTATTTATGGATTATGTAATGGTAATGCCCGTTATGCGTCCAGAGAATACCAAGACAGATATCCAAATAGAAGCCAACTTTCCCATCCCCTATTTGCGCGCATTTTTGTTTTCCGAAAGTATCTTGATTACAAAAATTTGAAAATTTCGTGTTATTTTTAGAACTTCAACCTCTTGTATTTTGGTAACTAGAAGGAATAGGACCTATGTTCATATGACATTTTTGGCTCAAAATGACCTCAAGAATAAGCTGTTAAAGTTTGTTACACTAGTCCTGAAACACCCTGTATAATAAAAAAACAATATTTTGATTTCAACACAGACTTTATTTAGCAGTTGTAACTTAGAGTTTTCACAGTGAAAAGGATAACATGTCTTTGTTTCACACGTATTTATAATGTGTCTTATCAGAACGGTTCTTATTACAGCGTGGGAGATTCCGTTAGACATTCATCACATATTTGTTATGTCAGCATCTAACAGGGTTACATAATATACATACATCTAGACGACCGATATAAATAGTTACAAATTGCGATTGTCATTAAAAATTATGCGGTTATTATGTAAACTTTAGAGAGATATTGAATTTCTGATTGGAAATGAATTCAATGAATTTTTATTGAAAATTATGGAAATGTCTGGTTTGTTTGTTTGGTAAATAATTGGTTCATCATAATGCTATTTTTCTCTTTATTCCATTTTTTTCGTACTTAATCTAATTGCAAACTAAAATATAGTTCATTACGAGTATACTTCATTTATATTAAGATTTTCCTTTTCAAAATAAAGTAATTTTTTCGATAAATAATTCATGGAATGGTCGAGGATAAAACCATAAGGTCGATTTTAAATAAATATATCACGCCTTTTACCCATTACTGGGTGTGGCACTCTGCTTAAGCAGATCTCGGTAAGTGATAAGCAACAAATTAATTTACTTGCAAAGTAAATAACATTTATTCATTCAAATTGATTAGAATTTGTTAATTTAAATAGATTTAACTTTGGGAAACTGTGCATAAGAAATTTATGGTGGAATTTTGTGTAAGTTCATAAGATTTGTAGATTCGTAAATCATGAACAAAATCGAAATTCGATGTGATTTAGTTTATTCACGGATCTATAAACTTATCACTTATTATTATTATTATTATTCTATCATTAGTTTTTGTTCGATATTTTACTCTGTATGAAAACATGATTGTTTAGTAACAACAGAATATATGATATCAAAAAATTGCAACCTCTCTAAGGTGGAGTATTTTGGTCTTGAGTTATTTTACCTGAAGAGCCCCAATTTGGAGTGGAGAAAAATTTGGTTCAGAAATCGAGTGGAATTTATTGAATGAAGGAATTGATTAAAATTATGACATTTATTTTCGTCGTTATCAAGATAATGACGATAAGTGAAAGTTTATTCATTTGCAAACAATTCTCTACCATGTTTATCTGATGTCAAACTGACAAAAGTAACGTTTCTAAAGGTGAACCATATCTTTAGAAAACACCTTGCGTCTTATTATATTTGACGTAAGCCTTTTATAATTGTACTCATACCGAGCTTTTATTCTTAGCACATCATTCTTTCTTTTAGCAGATCTTTAATCTGATTAGTTTCTTTACTTCTCTTTTTGGGTTGGCCACGCAATCTCGCCATCTCACGTCCTAAATCTAATCCAATTATCTTTTATCCAACATTTGTTTAATGGACTCTGATCTATCTTCACATGCCTTTGCGCATTTATATGGCTTTTGTTATTAGTTCGTTCCAATCTTCTTATAATCTTTTTGGTAAACTTTTTACTTCAAACTAAGTTTTGTTGGTCGACTTCTGAATTATTAGTAAAGAATAAAATATAAAAAAATTAAGAAATCGTAATTTAATGGATACAACCGCGACAAAACCGAATTCCGAAACTTGGATTCTATTATACTCGTAAAATGTGGACTGTAATTCAGTATCTACAACATATTGTGGACAGCCAGGGTTCGTAAATATCATGATATTTATAATAAATATCAAAATATCTGATATATATGATATATATCAGATAAATATCACTTTTTGGATATTTATTTTTTAATTTTAGTTTTTGTACACATTTAGAAAAACTGAAAAATTCGAAAAATTTCACTTTTCCGGAGGCTATATCTCAAAAACTAAACAAGATATGGAAATGCGCTCAACGGCGTTGAATTCCCCGTGTCCGAATTGACTTATAAGCAAATTTTCATACAATTTTATGCAATTTAATATTTTTAATTATTTCCTAAGGGGTACCCCTTTGTTTTTTTCAGATTTTAATTCAATTTTCCCAAAAATCCTTAATCGTAGGATTATTAAAACGAAAATTTACATAGAAATGTATTTTGACCCACTGAATCCAGTGGTGCAATCTACAAATGCATATGACTTCTGGTTTTCGAGAAAATGTTAAAAACCGCTTTTTGCAATTTTTTTGGCGGAAAATTGAAAAAAAAATCGCTGAAACTATGTTTATAAGTTAACTGAAGCACGAGAAAATTAATGCCGTTGAGCGCGTTTTCATATCACATTTAGTTTTTGAGATATAGCCTCGGAAAAGTAGAAAAACTGAAAAATTCGAAAAATTTCACTTCTCCGGAGGCTATATCTCAAAAACTAAACAAGATATGGAAATGCGCTCAACGGCGTTGAATTCCCCGTGTCCGAATTGACTTATAAGCACATTTTCATACAATTTTATGCAATTTAATATTTTTAATTATTTCCTAAGGGGTACCCCTTTGGTTTTTTCAGATTTTAATTCAATTTTCCCAAAAATCCTTAATCGTAGGATTATTAAAACGAAAATTTACATAGAAATGTATTTTGACCCACTGAATCCAGTGGTGCAATCTACAAATGCATATGACTTCTGGTTTTCGAGAAAATGTTAAAAAACCGCTTTTTGCAATTTTTTTGGCGGAAAATTGAAAAATAAAAATCGCTGAAACTATGTTTATAAGTTAACTGAAGCACGAGAAAATTAATGCTGTTGAGCGCGTTTTCATATCACATTTAGTTTTTGAGATATAGCCTCGGAAAAGTAGAAAAACTGAAAAATTCTACAAATTTCACTTTTCCGGAGGCTATATCTCAAAAACTATTTCATATTTTTATATAATGGATATATATCATTGCAAAAATATGACGATATATATCAAAATAAATATCATGATATATATCGATCGATATATATCTTCGAACCCTGTGGACAGCACTTTCATTTTTGAGTTTTATATATTTAAAAAACAACCTATTATACAGCAATAATAGTTGTCTTTTTAGATTACAACAATTAAATTTTACAACAATGAAAGATTATAACACTGCAAGATATAATAATAAATTATTACAAAAAAAAATTACAACAATAAAATATATCAACAATAAATGACTATAACAATCAAAATATTACAACAATGAAAGATTTAAACAATAAAATATTTAAACACTAAAATTTACAATAATGACATTACAACAATGAAATATTACAATAATGAAATATTACAACAGTGTAATATTACAACAATGAAAGATTAAAAGAATAAATAAATAAATAATAAATATATCATCACGCCTTTTACCCATTACTGGGTGTGACACTCTGCCGTATGCAGATCCCGATAAGTGATAAATTTCTTCGCGTGAAGTGCGGTTACCAGCCGTTAAATCACGGCCCCCAAAGTTGTTAGTGGAGGGGGAGCCACAGGAGTTGATATCAAATTGGTGAAAGCCAGTTTGTCGGTTGTGGGAATCGAACTCGGGTTCACAAGAACCGCAATCCGACTGCATACCCACTAGACCATCAACTCCATTAAAAGAATAAAATATAACATAATTAAATATACTTGTTGAAATTCTAAATTTCCGGAATTTGATGTTTGAGAACCCCTGTACTTGATTATCTAAAGTACTCACAAAAATAACTTCAATCTGAAGAGTAGGCCTCGACACTCTTAAGAGATGCAGATCGTATTTCACGTCACTTACGAGCGAGTGAACGGTAGATAAACACTGTTTCATATATCATCGAATTTCGTATGTTGAAGGGGGACTTCATGATACACTATATACTCTATGTGAAAAATATTGGAAATGGAAATAAATACGAATACGATTTAAGACGATAGCATACAGTTACAGTAGATATTTTTGAGTGTTGATTTCCATTTCATGGTAAACATTTCATTGACTTTACCAAATCATTTCTTAAGGAGGAACGTAATAATATAAGTAACAGATAAATTACCTGTTCGATAAAAGAATATACTTATAAATAAAGCCCGGATTTTTAGGCAATTGCCTAGATTTAAATTTTAATATACTTCAGGCAATTTCGTTTATCTATACATAGGTAATACGTTTACGTGTAATGGAAGGTTTTTTTTTCGTGCCTTAGAGCCTATTTTTTCTATATTTTGTTATTGTGCCTATTTTACCTTATACAGCCTATTTTGCCTATTTTTGTTGCCTATACTAACTTATATTGAGCAGACAAGGTTTATCATCTACTTCGTTGACTAATTCAGCACTCGACAAAGTATTTTAACCTAACCTATCATATTTAAAGTATTTACTTTAATCAAGTTTTTGTGTGTGAATTTAAAATGCCGAAAGAAAAAACGGTTTTTAGTCAAAATTTTACGTGGCAATTCAATTGTGTCTTTGTCATTAATCAATGGAGCTGAGGTAACTTTAGACGATATGGCTAAATATAAGAACGCTCCTGTCACATTTTGTGATGTCGAACGAAGTTTTCAACTTACAAGCAAGTTCTGACAGACCGAAAACAGTCCATTTCCGAAAATTTCATAGAGCAATTGCTCGTAATATTTTATGAATTAAAGTATACTACATAATTTGAATTTGCATAATAGTTAATAAAATGAGAACCCTACATTATTATTTTTCACATTGCGTGAATTTTTGTTTAAAATGATTCTTTTTTTCTAATGAAGAGTAAATACGAGTACCAATATTAGAAAAAGAATTAGTTTATAATTTTTAAAACAAATTATTTACATTTAGGCTGCCTAAAATCCCGCCTATTTTAGAGTAATTACCGGCCTATTTGCCTGCTTATTTGGGTGTTTTTACTTATAAATAATGTCTCACATAATTAGCACACATTTCTTATATTAACTGTCACTTTTTGATACAATATTTTTGTATTTAAATGACAGATAAGTTAGACTAATATAATAAAATATTATTATTTATTGTCTTTGATTTGAGATATATTTAATATTTGCAATGGGAGATGCTAGTGGCGATTTATTGCAACTTTCACGCCACACAACTTATTATGTAAGAATTCACATATACTTAACATATCTTTGACAACTTACTTAGTTAGCGAAAAACGGCTAAAATATTTAAGAAATTCGTGTTTACAATTGTCAATTATTGTGGTCATTTGTGTTTACTTGATATACGTGTAAAAATTAATAAGCTAATAATAGTAATAAAATAAATACATCGTCATGCATTTTACCCATTACTGGAGGTGGTACTCTGTCGCAGCAAATGTTGAAAGTAATATATTTTTGTAGGTGAAATGCTTCCCAAATATATAAGTGAAGGAGGAGCCACAGGGGTAATTTTAATGTGGTGAAAACTTTGTCAACTGTGGAAATCAAACCCGAGTTCTCAAATCTATAGTCCGACTCGATACCACTAAGCTACCTTCTCCATAAAGCTAATAAATGTGAAAAATGTTTTTTCGTATTTGCAAAATTACAAAAGTCTTTATAAATTTTCCAATACCACTCATTTAAAGTACCTTAGTCCAATGCTGCCATCTATGATGAGCTTTCCCGAGCATCTTGCATTAGCATTTGAGTAGAGCTAACATTATGACAGAAAAAACATGGCGGACTATTATAATTAATATCATCCACTAACTAATTTTATGCAAAATTTACTGATTCCAAATATAATAAATTTGACAGCAGAAATATTTAGTATAAATTTTTATCACCAGATTTACTACGGCAATAAGTTAAACTCGGATAACAATAATGATCAAAACAAGTATGCCATCTCCCTAAAAACTGTCTCTAATAGGTTTAAATTGCCTGCAAATTCAGGGTAACCAACCACAAATCTCAATAAAAAAACCACCATCATACACTATCGCAGTTCATATTTTTCAAATACTTGGCGTGTTCATTTTAACTAAGTATCCCCATGCACCATCTAGCAGGCTATGAACTTCGCTGTTTATCGGTGGTGTACGGGTAGGGGTGGAGGGTAGTGTGTGTACTGCACGCTGCACTTATTTAACTATTCAATAAGGATTTTGCGTTTAGAGAGGGTTGTAATCACTTTTTATTGATCTGTCGAATTGGCTGCTCGTATATGCTTTATGCCTCTTTACGTTTTTATGGGGTTTTGGTATCGAAGGGGAAATAATTGGAGGGGTGCAGTGTATGGTGGATGATTTTAGATAGAATTAGACAGTGGCGTGCACAATCTATTTTTATTATTATTATTAAACCTTTATTACCAATCCCATGTGTATGTACATTTTATTTATATGTATATGTATGAATTTCTAATTGACACAGTTAAATTGAATGAATTGTATGAATATGATTACATTATTTATTGATAAGTCTAACTATGGATGGTGGCCCTGCTGGACAAAGGTCTCCCCCAATTGTTTCCATGAATTACGGTCCCTCGCCTTGGTTGGCCAGGTTCTCCCTGCAACAGATTTAAAGTCGTCGCTCCAACGTTTCATTTGACGGCCTCTCAATCTCTTCTTATCCAGAGGAGTCCACTCTGTGATATCTCTGCACCAACTAAGTTCCTGCCTCATCACATGGCCTGCCCAGCTCCATTTAAGCGATTTTATTGTTCTTGTAATATCTGCAATTTTCGTTTTGTTGTATAACTCCGCTGTTGGAACTTTATCTCTCCAAGTTAATCCTAGGATGCTACGTAGCATACGGTTCTGTTGTGTTTTTAATTTTTGTTCATGTTTGACTGTCATAGCCCAAGTTTGTGAACCGTAGGTGTAGATTGGGCTGATGCAAGAGTCGAAGATTCTTCTTTTTATGTTGAGTTTAGTTTTCTTGTTTTTGAAAATGTTCTTAAGGGCGTAGTACTTTTTCCATGCGTTAATGATTCTTCTATTTATTTCCTTGTGTAATCTGTTATTGAAAGATATTAACTGGCCCAGATAAACATACTCATCTACGTATTCTATCTCGGTGTTGTCAATTATGATAGGTATTTTTATGTCATTGCACATTATTTTAGTTTTTGACAAATTTAACTTCAGACCTGTGGGTTTACATTTATCTTCGAGTTCGGATAATTGTTGCTGTAGTTTTTCCGGAGATTCAGCGATTATAATTAGATCATCTGCAAATCTTAAGTTGGTTAAATTCTTCCCATTTATTTTGATCCCGTAATCCTTGTTTTCGTTCCAATTTAGGTTTTGTATTATATGTTGTAGAACGCAATTAAAAAGGTCAGGTGACAGGGGGTCTCCTTGTTTGACACCTTTGGTTACTGGAAATGGTCTACCTGTGTTTTCTAGTTTGATTTGGGCCGTATTGTTTTTATAAATGTTCTGTATAATTTTGATATATTTGTCTTCGATATTGGCGTCGTTGAGTGCTAGCCAAATATGATGATGGATGATCGAATCAAAAGCTTTCATAAAATCTACGAAAGCCATATATAATCTGATGCCGTATTCATTTGATTTTTCAATTAGTTGATTGATGGTGTGTAAGTGTGTTATGGTTGATTTGTGTTTGCGGAACCCTGCTTATTCTTCAGACTGGTGTTCTTCTAGCTTGTTTTTAATTCTACGTTGTAGAAGTTTGGCAAATAGTTTATAAATGACTGGTATAAGACTTATTGGCCTGTAATTGTTTATGTCGTCTTTGTCGCCTTTTTTGTGGAGTAGAATTATTTGAGAGTTGCGCCATTGTCGTGGGATGTACTCTGATTTTAAGATATTATTAAATAGTGACTGAAGTGGATATATCAATTCTGTTCCACCACACTGAATTAGTTCATTTGTTATGTGGTCTTCACCTGGACTTTTATTGCATTTTAGATTGTTTATTTCTTTTTCAATCTCTTCTGCAAGAAATAATGGGACTTCGTCATGGTTTCTGTTTTCATAGGTCACATTGTGTGTAAATGTTGAATGCTTATGTAAATATAAATGTTCGTAAAATGAGGTAGCTAGCTCAAGAATTCCTTCTCTTTCGTATATTGGTTTCCCTTTCTCTTTAAGTTTGGGAACCCAGTTATTACCTGTGTTGAGTTCTTTTGCGAGGTTTCTAGTTGAGAAGAAAGTGTTTGGTAGATTGTTTATCAACGTATCTTCTTGTGTTTGTAAGTCTCTTCTAATAAGCTTTCTTATGAGTTTACGTGTTTCTGCTAGTTCTAATTTCTGTGCTGTGGATTTGTTTTTTATTCTTTCTAGCTCGATTCTTTTCTGTATTAAATCTCTGGTATCTTCTTCTAGTTTGGAGTTTTTTCTTTTTGTGGTATAACTTATTTCTAACGCAGCTTGTGAGATAGAGTTTTTAATCATGTCATACAAGTTTTGCACTATCGTGTTGTCATAAACTTCCAGCGGTATTTTTAACTTACTTCCTAGCTTTTCTTTGTATAGTTCTTCGTGTTGCTTGACATTTTCGCCGGTGGGTAGCTTGATTGGTCGTTTTCTTTCTTTAGTTATGTTAGCTTTTAATGTTACTCTAACAAGCCTGTGGTCACTGGTGAATTCGAAATTGTTTAGAACTTCAATGTTTAAAACAGATTTTATGCTATCGGTGAGAGCAAAATCTATTTCATTTTTGTGACCGGACGGTGACATCCATGTCCATTTTCTTCCGATTGGTTTAGTAAAGAAAGAGTTGACTATTTTTAGTTTGTATTGAGATGCAAAATTAACTACTAAGCTGCCTCTCTCGTTTCTTGAGCCGTAGCATGAAGTACCCATTACTAGTTCTTCTCCTGGTTGTCTTTCGCCAATTTTGGCATTAAAATCGCCTATTATTATCGTTTGAGTTGGATTATGGCTTGTGTCTTCTAAAATTGTATCCAATTGGTAATAGAATTGTGAGATGTCTTCATTTGAAGCTTCACTTGTTGGTGCGTGAACTTGTATTATTTTAACTGTTGATGTTGTATTTAATTTAAGGAGTAATATTGCGATTCTTTCATTGAAAGGTTCGAATTTCAGTATTGATTGTTTCCATTTGTCTTTTATGTAGAAACCAACTCCGTATAGACTACTCTTAGCAGAACTATGGGCGAAAAGCGAGCCTGACTTCCTGGCTATGATGGCATCGAAGTTCCTACGTATTTCAGATAAACCTAGGATATCCCATTTTATCTTGTCAAGGGCATGTTCTAATTCTAGTGTTCGTGTTTCTTCTTTTAATGTTCTTGTGTTTAGCGTACATATATGTATATATGCTTGATTAGAGTGTTGGGGGGGTGTGGTCGTTTTCTCCCTAGGTGACCAACCTTTGTGGGAGAGTTTCTGATATGGCCTTCTGTTTGTGTTTGTGAACGTGTTTATTTCCTTTTCTTCGTGAACCTTAGTCGTAGCTGTCCGTATCGGATTGATTGGTCTTGTTGGTTTCTTTAGTTGCTATCTCTTTGAATTTTCATTAGAGACGTCGTTTATAGTTAATGACTTATCAATGTGACGTGATGATTGAGATGCAGAGTTTGCCCTACCTCTTTGGATGTAATTTAGTATATTGCTCTCTTTCGGGTGGCCACTTTTATCATGCTTTGAAGCGGATGGAACGGTGCTGGTTCTAGATTGTTTTTTTGTATTTGTTTCAGCCTGTTGTGTGTCATCGGAAAGTTGTCTTTTTTTGTTGTCTTGCGTTTGTGATTCAGTTAGATCGATTAGAACTACTTCTCTGTTAACATATAACTTATTATATTTGATAATTGCGTGGTGGCCTTGTTCCCTGTACTTTTTCATTATAGGTATTAACATTTTTCTTTCCTCCATTATTGCTTTGGGGAAATCTTCCCAAATTTGAATAGAACTGCCCTTTAAGTTTTTCCTGTTTGAGAGTAAATCAAGTTTTTTTCTGTATGTTAGGAATTTCACTTGAATTAGGCGGGATTTATTGTCTGCTTTTTGGCCTATTCTACGTATGAAATCTATGTCGTTTATGTTGATGGTCATTTTCAGTATGTTGATGAAAACATCCATTACTATTTCCTCTAAATCAATTCTGTTTTTCTCTGTTTCTTTTAGGCCGCTTAAAATTATATTGTTTTGACGTCTTTCCATTTCTTGTTCGTTGAGCTTCTTCTCTTGGATTGATAAACGAGCTTCGTATGAATCGAATTTTATTTTGTTGTTGGTATTCGTTTGTCTCACTTCTTCCTTCAGCTGCTCAATGCTTGATTTGAGATCAATACTTAATTTATTAATTGCGTCAAGGATTGTGTTATTATCTGCCATAGCTGATTAGCCCCTCAGGGTTTCTGCGTGTTATGCACTCGTGTATAGTTGGTTGATGGTTTACAGAATTCCAACAATTACTTGTTTATTTAGTCTGTCAATTGATGTCGCTACAGTGCACAATTTTTATGAAAAAATCCCTAGAAATTGTTTAGACGACTTTAAGGTTATAATAATATTGACTAAAATTTGCAAAAGGATACAGCGAGCCTAACGTAGATAGCGTTTCCTGGTAATCCTCGTTATTTTATTTATCGGTTTACCAATTCCCTTTGTATCAATCGCTTGCACTTGGTTTTAGTTGATTTTAATTATGAACAATGACAGCTCGATCACTCTTCTCGCGTGGTGCTCACCTTCATGCACAATCTATTTTGTCTAAAAACAGAAATTTTAATAAAGGTTTTAACTAATAAACTAGATAATTGTGTAAATTCAAATTAATATCTATAATAAAAAATAAAATAAAAACTTATCACAGTTTAACAAAAAAATTCAGCGTCCGAGTCAACTTATTAGGTCATCACAGTTAGTAACATAGACGTGTTTCGCTCTTATTAGAGCTCATCACCTACTTCACCTAGAACAAGATCACGTGAAGGAGCTGCTCTTCGCCACACAGCTCCTTCACGTGAACTTGTGTACCATACTGATGAGCTTTAATACTCGTAAGAGCGAAACGCGTCTATGGTTTCTAACTGTGCTGGTCGGCCTCTGATGATGACCTAATAAGTTGACTCGGAGGCTGAAACAATTTTGTGAAACTTTGTCAAATGTTCGTTTAATTTTTTTTGTATTAAAACTGGTTTCACTAAGCAGATGGACAATAAATTTTGTCTTTGTATTTTTTAATATCTTTAAGTTTATAAAATTGTTTTTCTTTTTTTTTCAGGTAAGTTCAATCCAATAGACTGTTAAGAAATGCAAGTCGTAGTAAGTAGTTGCGTATGACGTAAGTAATAATTTTATTCATATGTATTAATAAGTACAAGACCCAGTTTTTCCATCTCTAAGCAAACTATAGTGATTTGACTGGTAATAACAGCATTTCACGCACATAATTTTTTCACTTACCGACATCTACTATTGCAAAGTATGCCGTGATGATATATTTATTTTCTCACGACCGGGAATATTTATTTATTTATTTATGTTACGCTGTACAACAGGAATTTAATCCCAATTACAGTACAGGGTCCGCACTCACCGAGCCGCAGTGTGATAGTTTATATAAATTTTAGCTTGTGTGAGATTCGAACTCGGTATCTCCGGATTCGAATTTCGTATCGCTATCCACATCACCGTATTGATGGACCGTTTATATGATACACAAATCGGAATAGAAGTAAAACTAACAATATTATCTCCCTAGAGGAATAATGTGTATATTATTCCACTAGGGAGATAATATTATTTTGACAGTTTAGTTACCAAGTATATGTAAACTACAATAGAGTACAATGAAACAAATAAAACCCTAAGAACAGCTGCAGAAGCTATATCACTTGATATTCCAATTTAGAAATTTTTTTTTATCAAAAACTACTAATAATTTTAATATTAATAAATGTCATAAATAAAGAATAAATTATATTTTCAAATTACCTACTTTCGGTTTTATTATTACTTAGGTCGAGCAAAAATAAAAAAGAAGCTTGAAAAATCATGCATTTTTCTCCTTAGATGGATATTATACTATTATTGTCTTTAAACTCCAATACTAAAGTAAATAATGTTACTAAGTAAATGTGCTGTCAATTTGCCACAAAATTATTATTTTTATGCCGTCAATTTGATACATTATTTATTGTTTTATTTGCCTCGTTTTTTCATACTCCTAGATTTTCTGTAGACTTTTTTATTTTCAAGTACTTAATTTTTTTGCTGATAGGAAAATCACTAGAACATACTGACATAAAATGAAATTTTACCATGGATTTTGCTCTCATGATTGTTAATAAATAAACAAATTCGTAAAAAATAAAAATGTCCTTAAATTCCGGTGGTTTAGTGCTATTACATATGATTAAATTACCTTGTTTAACTTATGACAACTTTGTAAATAAAACACTTTAGACTGCTTAGTAATTTACCTGTCGTATAGTTAGCTCCTAGGTGGGGTTGAAACGTTGAAAAATAATTTAATTTGTTGAGGACTGAAACCTAGTAAATTTATAAAATCTGGCACCTTACTTAATCTTCCGAATCCAATAATCTACAATTCAACAGAAACCAAACAGTAATAAACCTACATTTATCCCTCCTAGTTTAATAAATCTTCCTCCCAATCAGTACTGCACCGGCGGACAATAACACGTAACATCGCTTTCTTCGCTAATGCAACACTAGGGAATACTCACACTCACTCCACACCTATCAACGTTCCGCACAGGTTGTAGGGTGCCGTAGTGGCGTGGCGCAGGAGACTTGATTAAATCCGACTTCCGTTCGCGGGCGCCGAGACGCGTGGCGCGTGGCGCATGGAAACCTCGATAGTGCTCTTTTAAACGATGGTAATGACCTCTGACCGACGCCATTTGCAAGCACATAGGGATGGTTTGTGTAGAGGTGTGAGTGGTTGATGGTGTGTCGCTGGAGATACGAATAAGAAAGGAACATTGATTTTGATTTTCTACGTTGTGATGGTATAATTTTTATGAGGTTTGGGATGTTTTAAGATACAATTTATTTTAACACAAGGCTAAACCGTACTTGACGGCCAAACCTGAAGTTGGCTGCAGGTCGCTAGTTTGTTATTTTTTACCATAAAAATACGTTCTGTACTGTCTGGTTAGTGGTGTGTACTAGGTCAGGTATGGTTAGTCTCCAAAAGTCACTAGATTTACAACCAATTATCTTGACATTCAAATTTGCCGGGTTTTTCTATGTCCGACTTGTGCCGGCCGAATATGCCGATTTCACTAAAAGTCACTAGCGACTCGCAGCCAACTTCAGGTTTGGCCGTCAACTGCGGTTTTACCTAAAACAATATCTATTTAATAAAATTAAATTAAAAAACACTAGGTTAGTTTCAAATAATGTAAAGTTTATTTTACAATACGTATTTCGGTCGACTAGACCATCATCAGGTGAATTCATATCTTGTTCACCTGATGATGGTCTAGTCGACCGAAATACGTATTGTAAAATAAACTTTACATTATTTGAAACTAACCTAGTGTTTTTTAATTTAATTTTATTATAAAATGTTTCAACGAGAACCGACAGTTAAATCTATCGAATATCTATTTACATACCTAGGACTGTTATGGGTATCATTACAGCCGCAGATGTCAGTTTGAAACCCAAGCTCGTAGAGCGAGGATTTTAAGATATCTAAGGCGTGTTATGACTCATAACATCCGTGGTTTGGTCTATAATTTACCGGTTTCAGAATATATATTTGAGTTCCGTTTGTATGATTAGTGTTATATTATCATTGTGTTTTATTTTAATTTTCTTGACTGTTTTGATAAGTCAGTATGGTAATATTACCGTACAGAATACAGTTATTACTTATTTACCAGCCTACTTTTGTGCATGTAAACATAGGTTTAATATCCTGAAACCGGTAAATATAATTACATCAAGCCTTTTATCCATTACTGGCTGTGACATTCTGATGTAACAGATCCCGATAGTTGATATATTTTGCATGTAAAGTGCGGTTACTAGCCGTTAAATCTCGGCTCTCAAAAATATTAGTACACCCATACCTCGCTTTACGGCCTAGATACGTTCCACGAAACTTGACCGCAAAGCGAAAAGCCGTATAAGGAATCAATCAATTCTAATACAAATTCATACAAATTCAATGGGAAAAAGTTTTTTGCCGTTATAGCGAAACATTTTAGGCCGTAAATAGAAAATGTGCCTTAATTGAAAACGGCCGTTATAGCAAAATGCCGTCTAGCGAGGTATGGGTGTAGTAAGGATTTTGGATTCACAATTTCACAGACCGACGCAATTCCAATGAGCTATTAGTTCCATATTATACAATAGTTAAACAAATAATTATTTTACTTTCGTGCAAAATTTATAAGTTAAATGTATATGGCGCTCTCATCAAGTTCATTCTTCAATACGTTAAACACCCGTTTGGTTATTCATGTCGGAATAGAGGTTGATCATTTGAAGATTAACTACAAAAATATGTTTAATACATATATTTCATTTATAATAACAATGGCTGGTAGCTCTGTTTTTGGGTGTTCTAAGAGCACTGTTTTAACATGTTAGAGATAGCTAAAACACTCAAAAACACTGCTCTTAAAACAGGCAAAAACTGAACTTGTGCTACCAGCCATTAATATCTTCTTACAAAAAGATCAGTCTTCAGCTGCCAATTCATTATTATTTTATGTTATTTTCCTCTTCTCTCTCTAATTATCCTCATTCCTACCGTACTAAGACATAAGCTCTTGTGCACCCTTATAGAGAGAGAACCAGACTGAGTACCTCAGAGGCTCATGTTGGGTGCTCGGCGCTCCGCTTCGCCTCGTGGAAGCCGAGAGCGACAGGGTGTCGTAGCGTGACTGGAGGTGATTCCCTGTCTGACAGTCATCCCACCCTGCACCCCTAGCAACCCCTCCAGGGGTCATGACTTGCAAACACATCAATATACATACATACACATGAGGGTTTATTTGTGCTGTGTGAATGTCAGGTGTGGAAAAAGAAACACGAAAAAGAGATAGAATATGGGAATGCCGATTTATACATGGTAGTAAATGTATTTGTTTTTTTTTTAGTTATAGTTTAAATATTTGATTGGTGCATAGAAAGGAAACTTTAGAATTCGTTTTCGCAAGTGTAGTATTATTTAAAATTCTAATAAAAACTCGTGCTAAACGCATTGGCTGGTAGCACAAGCTCTGCTTTTGGATGTTTTAAGGGCACGGTTTTAACATGTTAGAAATAGCTAAAACACCCAAAAACACTGCTCTTAAAACAAGCAAAAACAGAGCTTGTGCTATCAGTCATTGATTATAGCGTCCATTGTAAATATTTGAATGTTAATAAAAATTCTTTATTGACGAAAAATTAAATATTTACAAGCCTTTTATAGAATATTTGACATTTTCATTTTATGAACATATATATATATATATATATATATATATATATATATATATATATATATATATATATATATATATATATTGGCTGGTAGCACAAGCTCTGTTTTTGCTTGTGTATTTGGGTGTTTTAGCTATCTCTAACATGTTAAAACCGTGCTCTTTGAATACCCAAAAACAGAGCTTGTGCTACTAGCCATTGTTTTTAAGTTTAATTATATTTATCATTTTAATATTTTTTTAGAAAAGAATGTTGAATTTTGAATAATTTATTAGTAAGTATTTTATATTTTATAATTACTATTTTTATTATGGGCTAGGTGGCTCAGTGGTATCGAGTCGGCCTGTGGATCTTGAGAACCCTGGTTCGATCTCCACAGCCGACAAACAATTTTCACCAATTTAAAAAAAAAATCTACCCCTGTGGCTCCTCCACCACTAATATCTTTGGAGGCCGTGATTTGACGGCTGGTAACCGCACTTCACGCGAAAGAATATATCACTTACCGAGATCTGCTTAGGCAGAGTGCCACACTCAGTAATGGGTAAAAGGCGTGATGATATATTATTATTATTATTTTACTATTATTATTATATTTAAATAGTGTCCTGAAGAAAGCTGAGGTTGACAATTAAAAATATAAATTGACTGAAATCCAAAAAGTCTGTATTATATTAATATACACAATACTGTACAACCTAAACATGTTTATCGCCAAACAACACTACTATTATGGACTTTTTCGGGACAGCGGGATAGTTCCATAATTCAGTGGGACGCTGGACAACCCCGTACAAATCGGGTTGTCTGGTAATCCTGATCCATTCGCTAGTTGGTATCGAAAGTGAAGCTTCTACAAATATTTGAAAATAAATAATTGTTTATGTGTGAAGTTTATTGTCGAGTGACAAAACTGATAAAATGTGGACAATGAATGATGTGTTATATGTGGTTAAATACGTATTTTTTCACATGTTTGGATTGAAAATTATAACGTATTTTTAGTAGAAATTGCGAATTGTTTTATTGCAATATTGTGTATTAAATCCGGCAAATATATACTATTTTAGATATATTAAATTGTGAAATCTGATATTTCATTTAAATATTCTCTATACAGATTTTGTTATATGAAGTAAAATTAAATAATTGAAATATTAAAATTTTTACATTTAAATTTTATAAATAAAATAAATTTCATTACGCCTTTTACTTTTTATTACTGAGTGTGGTACATTGCCGTAGCATATCGCGAAATGTAATGGTATAAATTGCGTTGCCAACCATAAAATTACAGCCTTTAAAGGTGTTCGTGGTGACCGAGCCACAGGGGTAATTTCAACGCTGGGTAAAATCAAATTTGCAAGCTGACAATATACCACTGAGTTATCTAACCTAAAAATTATGTAATACTATATAATTATCAAATATAATACCCCGAGAGCTTGAAAATTATCGGGTATTTCCCGATTGTTTCGTTACTACGCAGGGAAACAAGAGGGAAATACCCGATTAATTTTCAAGCCCGAGGGGTATTCGGCTAATTATTTTTGATGATTCTGAATAGCGCATAGGTTACAACTGTCAGAAAAATGATTGTTTATCGCCTAGCAACCTAGCCGGGAAATTATCGAAAAATTATCACTTATAATATCATAAGAGCGTTAATTCTTTCCGGAAATTTTTAGGAGTGCATTTCAACAACGTATTAATCGGCCCGAGTGGAACACGAGGGCCCGATTACGTTGTTGGAATGCACGACAAAAAAATTCCCGGATATGAATTAATGCTCGAATGTAGATTCGGTAAGAAAATCGTAACGACACCGCTACAAAAAGCAAAAATACATAAATTAATATTTAAATTTTATTCGAAATAATCAAGTTGGAATACAAGTATAACTATAGCAACGTAATAAAATTATTGACAACAAAAAACAATTACTGAAAAATTCGAGCAAAATGTCACGTTTTGGTTCCCTGTCATTACAAAATATGACTATAGGACGAAATAAGGTTTCATCCTGGATATCTGAGTCCGCTCAGAAGATTGGAATAGATACAAAAAAAGTTAAAATCACCAATCATTCTGTTAGAGCAAGTGCGGTCTCGAATTTGGCGAAGCAAGGTGTCGGAGAAGAACAGCTCATCAAAGTTACAGGGCATACTAATGCGCATTCTATTCGGCCTTATTTGCAAATGGATGCAGAACATCATAAAAATATAATAGAAAGCATGAGGAATGAAAAAAAACCTGAATCTGGTTGTATCATTTGTTCTTCTACTGCTAACACTTTATCAGATTCTTCGTACAAAGGAAGCATTACTTATAACAATTGTGTTTTTAATTTTAATTAATATGCGTTAGTTACTGCTTTCTTGATTATACTGACCGTTAAAATAAAACTATAATTTCTAAACATTCAATATGACGTTTCACTATATTGTCCAACTGTCAAATTTGACATAAAAATTTCCACTTATTAATTTCACTTAGGTTGGTCTAGGAATGAAAAATTTCCAAGAAAATCTTGACGTTGCTAGGTAACCCATGCTCGTATAAGTGTTTCTATTGGTCGTTAATTAGTGTCGTACGATTTTCGATATAATTTAGACCTAGTTGTACCACGTGATGTTAAATGCCACGCTCTTATTGGTCGAAATTGGGGTTGAAAAAATATTCATAAATATTTTGATCTCTTACTTTTAAATATTCTATTTCCTTTTCAACTCTCTATTGTATATGCTAGTAAATATTTAGAAGAGATATTTAATAAAAAACAACAAAGACAAAATTAATTGTCTTTGAATGCTCACTTGGTGAAACTAGGTTTAATAATAAAATATAAAACTAAACACTTGTCTAAGTCTCACAAAATTCAGCATCGTCAGAGATATTTAATAATACTCTGCAGCTTAAAAACCTATATTTTATGTCCACTGGCGTGGAAACATTAATTCTTTGTTCAAATGTATGACATTTTATGAAAGCTGCTGATGATGGAATTTGTCATCGAAACGTTCAAATTTTGTAAAAAGAATGAGTTTTATATCCAATGGATCCTAAACCCGAAAATATCCATATTGAATTTCTAAATATTTTTTATATTAGCAAACTATGTCTACCTTGATAAAGTAAGCCAGTCCGGTCGTTACACACGACCAAGTTGAAAACCTGGTTGAACATTAGCATTTTATTTTCGCAGTTTGCGTCGAGCACGTGCATTAAAAACTGGCGAATTTTGCGGAAGCTGGTGTAAATTTACATTCAAGAAGACAAAGAAATTTTAAACACGGTTAAGAAACACTAGCCAAGACGTTTCTTGTTGGCAGAGATCTCAACAGCTACTGAATTTCAACGCAAAGTTTTCTCGCTTCGCACGAGATTTCCGCGGCAACTGTCAGACAAAATGTAATTTAAAAACATTTCCACATAACAATACAATGGCACACATTTGTTTGTTGCACATTGGACTAAGTAAAAAGTAAAAGAAATAGACATTTTTATGAATGGATTTTTGCTTCAAGTCACATCTAAATTCCATGAACTTTTTGTTGAACTTTAATTCGGAAATTAAATTTTCTACTTTTATTTACATTCCAAATACACAAAATATCAGTGAAGAGACATAGAATTTTGTTGTCGTTGTTAGAAAATATAAATAAGATAACATTTCAATTATTTAACAACAAAGACAAAATTAATTGTCATCCATACACTTGGTGAAACTAGATTTAATAAAAAATATAAAATAAACACTTGACTAAGTCTCACAAAATTCAGCCTCCAAGTCACCTTATGAGGGCATCGTCAGAGGCTGGCCAGCACAGTTACTAACCATAGACGCGTTTCGCTCTTATTAGAGCTCATCAGTATGGTGTAACTCACTTCTTCACCTAGAACAATGTTAGAATTTTGTGAGACCCAAGTGTTTATTTTATATTTTTTATTGCAATTATTACTTTAAAAAGAAAAATTCGGATGATGCCAGAATTATCCCCGGCAATATATCCTGTACCCAACTAGATTATGCAGTTTGTGTTAGTTTGTCTCTACAATATTAATTGTTTTAAATAAAAATAAATAAATATATCATCACGCCTTTTACCCATTACTGGGTGTGGCACTCTGCCTAAGCAGATCTCAGTAAGTGATATATTTTTGTCGCGTGAAGTGCGGTTACCAGCCGTCAAATCACGGCCCTCAAAGATATTAGTGGAGAGGGAGCCACAGGGATAGATTTTTAAATTGGTGGAAATTGTTTGTCGGCTGTGGGGATCGAACCAGGGTTCTCAAG
Source organism: Pterostichus niger (assembly GCA_947425015.1). NCBI lineage: Eukaryota > Metazoa > Arthropoda > Insecta > Coleoptera > Carabidae > Pterostichus > Pterostichus niger. The sequence continues at coordinate 35,049,490 of OX380340.1, read as the reverse complement.
ATCCACAGACCGACTCGATACCACTGAGCCATCTACCCCATTGTTTTTATTAATTAATAAGTAGGTACTTAAACAAGATACTAATAAAAATGTATCAAAATTAAATTTTAATTATTTTTTATAAATTTTGGTGATAAGCACAAGAATTATTAATGTTGGTAATTTGAATACGAATTAAATTAAATTAATACGGGTGTAAACTATAAATTATATCAATGTGATTAATTAGTACATTCAAAAGTGAGTTATAATTGAGGACATATTCATACATCGATTTATTGATTCCAAAAACAAATATTAATTAATATAAATTCTATGCTATTGAAATGAAGTATTGAAACTAAAAAAAAAATAGTGTAAATTATGTTTTCACAAGTATTTTTTATTTGATTGTTATCTAATATCAATATTCAAAACATTGGAGTAAAGGGTAAATATAGTCTGGATTTTTGTTCAAATCCACAAACATTATGAATGTTTTTAACAAAATATTTTTGTGGTTCGGACATGTATAATTCACGTTGTTTAACAAAGCCCATGGATTTTGTTCATAATGTGAATACTCCTTTTCAAAGACAAACAATTACAAATATATCATACTAGGGATATCTAACTGGAAATAATCGCTATACATTGAAAGTAACATACACATGTAAATTAGTATTTATGAAAGGTAATAGAATATTCTTTGCTTATTATAACAATAATAGCTTTATTAGCTCATCAGGATAAGATATTTCAATACACAGTAATTTGAATAAAACAAAAGTATTCATTACATAATATTATATAATATAAGATAGAATATTAATCACAAAACAAAATATTCACATAGTATCTATATTAAAATTAAATAATAAATTTCATTCTGAAAATATCAATATTTTCATCTATACTAAAAATAAAAGATTACAACAATAGAAACCACAATAATAAACAACTAAACAATGAAATATTACAACAATGAATATTACAACAATCTAAGTTTATAACAATAAAAATAACAAAAATGAACGATTACAAAAATAATAGATTACAACAATAAAAATCACAACAATAAACGACTAAATAATGAAAGATTACAACAATATAATGAAATATCACAACAATGAATGATTCCAACAATGAAAGATTAAAACAATACGAGATTACAATAATACAAAAAATCACAACAATAAAAGAGTTAAACAAATCGAGATTACAATATTTATTTATTTATTTTAGCTAATTGTTGCAGGAGAAGCCTCCTATACAATAGTTGGTAATAATAACTAAGTGAAATATTAGAAAGTACAAGTATCAGTAATAACAATAAACACATATCATAATACGAGTATACAACTAAAATTACAATAAAAATGCAATTATAAATCATTTTGTCGGAAACACAGCATGAATTAGAAGCATTGAGATATAATGAGGCAAAATAGTTAAATAATATTACTTTTAATAAATCTGAATTTAAATATAAACTTTCCGGAATATCAAAGTTAAACAAAAGAAAAAGGTGGAAGAAAAAAATAATAATAATTTTGAGAGACATACGACAAACAAAACAATGGAAGAGGAAAGTGTCATTGGTTCATACAAAAGCTCCTCAATTTAAAGGCAGAAATGGTGTAATAAAATATATCATTTATTTTTTCTAAACAAAGTGTTTTAAAAAGGTCGGTCCAGTCAGGTAATGTATTCAAATTATATTAAACAAATCGAGATTACAATAATAAAAGATCACAACAATGAAAGAAAATATGTCATTTTAACAATAAAAAATCAGCACTTTTAACATGTAAATTTTCATTATTTTGCGAACTGAATTAAAACACTTCATTTTGTCGTAAACTCGTATAGTTTGAATAGCAAGATTGCATTATAGTGAAAGCAATTAAATTTATAAATGTAAAATTTCAGATTTTAGTATTTTTGAATATATTTTTTGGGTGCAATTGTAAATATTTGCACCTCACTATTTTTGTTGTTGGGTGTATTCATATCCAACGGCAGCCGCGTATATAAGCGTGGAGAAATGAGGTTCTATCTCACCTCTCCGCATTGAGAATAAATATATCAACAAAGAAAAAAAATATTTATATTATTTTTAAAGTATACTATTTAAATTACCGCTACAATTTGAAAAGCAAAATTAGCAACCCACCATTACTAACATTTTATTTGAAAAGATAGAGCGATTTCAATTCTTTTCGGGACAAATATGAAACGGTAAATTATGAAGTGATCATATTTGAAATTCGGGTAAAAATTGCTGCGCGTCCTTTTATGAGTGAACAACTAGTACTAGTACTAGAATTCACCACCGGTATAAAGCACAATAGAACGCATCATTAAAAAGTTATCATTTCTTATGTATTTCTATATAATAGTTATTTACGCAATAAGTGGGATATAGACAAAATTATCGCACGCATGAGAAAGTTGCACAACGAGGCCGCAGGCCGAGTTTGTGTAATCACATATGTGCGATAATTATGTAGTATCCCACGTATTGCTTACAAAATTTTATCTACGACTGTTCAGGATTTAAATTGTTATTTTTATAATTAAATATAAATTTAATTAAATTTCAAATCAAAGTAGCAACATGCGCAGATTGTTTTCTAAATGATAGCAACGCGTTGTCAATCGCGACAACCAAATAAACAGAAAAATTTTGATTTTGCCTTTACGAGTGTGTAGAATAGTTCGATAATAGAAAATGAGCCTTTCAGATATAGATCTGCCTTCAGAAATAGAAGAAGCAGCGCCAAACGTTATTTTGGATCTGGTTCCTCAAAAATCAAGAGTAAAATATCAACTGGCTTATGACAGGTATGAGAAATGGTGTGAAGAGAAAACAATTAAAGATACAACAAATGAAAAGGCTTTGTTAGTGTATTTCGGAGAATTAAGCAAGATTCAAAAATCATCATCACTTTGGTGCATTATTCCATGTTAAAAACAGAATTTTTAATAAAAAAAAAAGTTTTAATAAAAAGAAAACGGCTACCAAAATTTTGGGAGGAAAAACAATGTGTCTCCAGTATCACACAATATAGAAATTACTAATTCTACGGTAACATCAAATCATCCAAATGTGTCAACATCTGGCATCAATTTATATAGCTGTAAAGACTGTGTTATAAATGTATACAATAAATAAGTTTTCTTGTGTAATTTTCCTTAGTTTTTTTCTACATTTTGCATTATCGTTTGCGCGTGAGGTAAAAATTCAAAAAACGCACGTGTGCGGTAAAGTAAGTCATTACCTGTCTGAAATGAGTGGGATATTAAGGATATATCGCACGGTCGTAGATAAATTAGATTTAGACTTGGCATGAACAATAATAAATAAAAAATAAAAATAAGGAGCAAAACAAAACAGTTACTCCATATCTCAGCAAATTTTAGCTTACCGGTCCAGAATGAAGTACAACACAAGAAACAAAAACTGGCGACATTACGTTCAAATCCACTTTCGCAAATTGTAGCTTGTTTGAGAAATATGTTCCACCATATTATATATATCCGTAGTACACCTACACATAATCTAATATCATGTTGAAGTATTTATCCATACAAGATCATTAACGTCCGTGAGGAATTCTAAAATTGCGTGTTTCACGAAAGCGAATGTTCGGTTCGTTTTGTTGCGCTAAGATTCCTTTGTACCTGGGCATTATCTCATTATAAATGGGACATCGGAGTGTAATTATGAAAGCGTCTAGACGACCCGACGAGACGATGCTTTCCTACTTATATGGCTTCAGCGAATGTTATTTTGCGTTGTGTGGTTCTAACAATGAAAATACTTCTTCAGTGGTATCTGTTTGGTCTGGTGTTGCGGTTGAATGAAATTGTGCTAATTATCGCTGGCAAGTTTGTGAGCTATATTACATTTTGTAGGTTTATCGCAAACATTTCATACTTCCTTGTTCATATTCCTTATAATGGACGTTTTAAAAATTTGCGTCGCGAACTCATTGGAGAGAGACCACCGGATGCTACTTAGAATTTGTATACAAAAATTCAAATAATGTTTTACAAGCTTGAAACTAAAATTCAATTAATTCTACAAACTATTATATCAATAAAACTCAGACAAGTGTTTGTTTTAATATTTTAACTATTCAACCGGGTGTCTACTTTTTTTCCGAACATAGGAAACTCAATGTTAAAATTTTGATTTAGCAATATCTCTTTACCTATTAATTTTAGAACAAAAGTATACGGAAGAAAAATGTTCAGAATGAAAAACTGCATTCATAGAGTATAAGTTTGTTGTTCAATTGTTTTTTATATCCGAGTTAGAAGCAAGAGAAAATACATGCTTTAAAGCAATTATCATAGTGTCATGAGAAATAAAACAAATTAGATAACTTAATAATAGGCCAGCACAGTTAGTAACCATAGACTAACTATGCTGGCCAGCCTTTGACGATGCCCTCATAAGGTGACTTGGAGGCTGAATTTTGTGAGACTTAGGCAAGTGTTTATTTTATATTTTTTATTAAACCTAGTTTCACCAAGTGTATAGATGACAATTAATTTTGTCTTTGTTGTTATTTAAATTGCTGTTGCGTAGCTTTTCCTTTTTTCGGTAGATGGCATGGCCTGTTCCACAGAACTTTTCATGTCATCTTACCGTCTGTTAGAGATCTTATTCTCTGCTAGCACAGTTCTTCGTCACACAGCTTCTTCACGTAAACTTTGTTCTAGGTGAAGAAGTGGGTTATACCATACTGATGAGCTCTTATAAGAGCGGAACGCGTCTATGGTTATTAACTGTGCTGGCCAGCCTCTGACAATGCCCTCATATGGTGACTTGGCGGCTGAATTTTGTGAGACTTAGCCAAGTGTTTATTTTATATTTTTTATTTTATTACTTATGTAAACTTATATATATTAATTGAAACCACATATTCCGAATCACTCTGTTTGCCATCTACACGCAATCTCTTTCATTGTATGTATTGTCTTGATATTTGTTGGTAGAGATATATTTCAATTTAAACCTAAAAAATTGACATAAATATTATTTGATTCTTGTCTGTTCCTTGTCGCATATTTCGTTTTATTCTTTTTATTGCTTTTTGAATTTTCTTTGCTTATTCTTTGTCCCTGCGTCTCATTAACTAATGTAATAATAATAAAAAATCAGATGTGGACACCACATGACTTCATTGTACGCGTATTAAAAATTGATTCAGGGATGGACAAAATTGAAACAATTCAGAATTAGTTTTTGTTATAATTAGGATTTTTCACTATCAATTCAGTTTTGAAAGATACAGACAAATTAAATATTATTTTAAGTATCTTTTTTTGTAAAGTTGACTTGACAGAGTTTTGGTTATCAATTTTTTTAGTGCATATGTTTGTAACAATTTCAGTATTCTTCGATCATTATTTATCGAGTTTATGGTTTCTCTGAATTGTTGCGCTTGTTGGCTGTGCTTCTGTCTGAGATAGCTTTTGATCCTTGTATTTCATCCCTTAGAAGCGTCTGTTTTTTTTAATGTAAACTCGTACATGGGAACAGTTATCTCTAACCAAGTCAACGGTTCAACCCTCTTACCCCTTGTCAGCACATCCCATGGAAAACAACAACAAATATTCAGTGGTGGTTTAGCTTTTGGATTGACAAGATGTAGTCTTGCCATGCAGTAACTTTAGTTCATATGTTGTTGTTGTTTTTAAATAGAGATATAATAGGTCTCTTTGTCTTAATTATCATTTAATCTGTAAATTTTGTAAAATTTAACATAACATTTATTTTCTATAATTCAGTACAAACGATTTTATTGAAAGAGTGGATAGCAAGTTTTCGTGTTACAAAATGCATATTTTCGCGATTACAATACTTCCTTTACTTCGTACAAGGAAGTAAAAATGAACAAATTCTATATTAGTCAATTTTTCCGGTTATTATCTCTTTGACTAATTAGTCCGGATGTCAGTGGTTTGTACAAATCCGTGATATGTTAAGAATTTTTATCGCATTTAAAAATCATTTGAAGCTATTTAGAATTAGTTGCGTAGAAACATCAGTTGAATAGTGACAATTAGAAACATGGATATTTTGAAAACGATGTTTAATCTCTTTATTGTCATCATGCTGATATTGTCTGTTCTGGTTCCGCCATCTCAAATGGCGCACATTGCTACTGTTCGTCGTTGTAAACCAGGATATTTTGCAACTAACTCAGGCAATTGCAGAATTATTACTAAAACTGGAAATTACCGTTTAAATAGAGTAAGTATAGTTTTGATATAAATATTGAATCTAGTGAAATATTTATCTTTAATATATTTTTATTTCTAGAAAATTATTTCCGGATAAGAGATGCTATCTACGATTTATATACTTGGGATTTATTCTTTTCATAATAATATTGACATTATATAAGGCATTTATAATTTTTATAAATCTGAATTATAATAAAAATATGTAAAATTGGAAAATGAGTCTTTTGATAATAGGAAAATTATAGTTGAATAAAATGTATTGTATTTTCAAATACTTTGTTGAAATTTGTTGTATATAATCTTTCATTGAACAGATTTATAATTTGATTAACGTAAATGACATATTACAAGTTGGTTCATAATTAACAGTAAGGGTTTAATAACACTACAATTACTGCCACATCAATTACAAAAATTAGAAGTTTGGCAATGAAATATCATTAATTTATTCACTTTGCAATCGTTTCAATCGTACCACTTCAATTATAATTAGTTTTTTGAAAGGTACAAGCTTTTGTGGAACGATTGATACTGATTTTGTAATTGCACATATTTCATGGGGTAGGTGGCTCAGTGGTATCGAGTCGGCCTGTGGATCTTGAGACTCCTGGTTAGATCCCCACAGCCGACAAACAATTTTCACCAATTAAATCTACTCCTGTGACTCCCTCTCCACTAATATCTTTGAGGGCCGTGATTTGACGACTGGTAACCGCATTTAACGCGAAAAAATTATATCACTTACCGAGGTCTCCTACGGCAGTGTGTCACACCCAGTAAAAAGCGTGTTGATATATTTATTTATTTTATTTACATTTCAAAGTGATCTGATAAGTTAATGTTTTACCATTAGCTGGAAACTTACAAATTTATATATTAACTATTTACTTCTTATTGCCAACAGTTTATTGAATAATATATAAAGTTAATCAAATAAGTAATATTTATATTCACTTTTCCAGGATGGTACTTGTGTATTTGAAAATGGTAATGTAAATACAACTAATTGAAAAGTTTTAATTAAATTCAGTTGGACTGACACTAATTAAATTGTGAATAAGCGTTTACAACAACAATAGTTGTATGCAGTATTATCAGGAAACTTAGCTTTTTTTAAATTTCTTCAGTTTTAGAAAATAAAATCCAGTTTTCCAGCATTGATTAATTTTCTACTCTATTCTGCAGTAAATTAAAATTGTATATTAATACTTGTTTCATATGATGAAATCAGATATATTTATAAATTGTGTGATTAAATTTACTTTAGTAATTTAGTTTTTCTACGATTGCTATAAAAAGTTGACAATTACGCTCTCATTTGTCATCGTAAATTTGACGTTTTCTGTGGAACAATCGAAAAATATCTTTTTTGCGCGTCTCTAATGGCAACGCACGAAAAAGACGTTAAATGCGCGCGTTTCCAATAGCAACGCGCGAAAAAGATTATAAATGCGCGCTTATTTCAATAGTAACCAGAGATACAAACAAAGTAGAAACATGTCATATTGACAGTTGACAGAATGAATTTATTTTCAGTACGTACACGTTTTTAAATCATTTTAAGATGCAATCGTAGAAAAAATGATGTGTGTATCACGAGCGTAAAGTGTCTCTGTTCCTCTTACACTATTGCAGCTCTCGCCTTCGGATCGCGCTGCAATTACCGTGTTCGAGTAACAAAGAATCACTTTACGCTCTTTTTTACACAAATAACTATTTTATACTAATTATCGAAATTATTATTATTATAAATTCTGCATTTGTTATGTTGCACTACAGGATGTTATTCCCAAATATAATGTAGGAAATCTAGAGCTAGTAGTGAGATAACGTTCATCTTCCTCTTCTTCTTCTTCTTCAGCTCTCTAACCCCAGTTGGGTTTTGGCTTCCGGGCACACCGAGCCGCAGTTTTTACACTGCCGTACTGCCGGTTTCTTTAGTCATATTATTTAAGGCGTATAAGTGACTAGCTTATAGCGCCCGAGTGTGATAAATACATGGAACTGTATTTTTATATTTTACGACAAATCACACATTGTCGGCAGGCGGATTCGAACCGACGAACCTTGGTTCGGGTGACGTCACAGTACGCTAAGAGATGTGCCTTAACACGCTCGGCCACCGCGCCTACTAACGTTCATAGGTATTCAAAATAAAATGGACCTGTTTAAACCCATACTAACATTCCTTATCCAAAGACGTAGTTTGGCTGTACTTCTGTCTAACCTTTAGAATTGCTTGAATCTTATAACTTAGTGTAACTATGATTTGGAATTATTAGGTAATTTCAATTTTTTTCAGGATTAAAATAATTGATATTAGAAATATTTACAAAAGAGAGTAAGGTTATTCATAAATTTAGAATTGTAATATTACATTGTAATTAACACTTGATGCCGAATTAATAATTAATTTTGTGAATTAGAAACGCAGTTAAAATTGGAACTAATAATATGTCAGTTAAATACTTTATTAGGTACTAATTTTATTTACTTATATATGCACAACAGGAACTTAATCCTAATTATATATTTTGAGCTTGAATGGAACAACAACAATAAATTCTTGTTATTCTAACAATGCACAAACAAATGAATACAAAATGCAAATTTAATTAATGATGAAATTAAAAACCTAAAACATTCCTTAAAATTAAATTTTAGTATAAAACTGAAAGAGCTGGTAGCTTTTGAAGAATTTTTATAATTACTTATATTAGAGGCGCGTTGTACAATGTACAGTTTACCCACTAGTTTCATACTGAACGTACTTATTATGTTATAGAATTTCTGGCGCTGTAATCTGTAGTCTCACTATTAATTTTAATGAACTAACGTCAGGAACATTGCAGCAAATTTATTATTAATTGTTTCACAGGAGCTTTCATTTAATCCTGCTTCTTAATATAAAATCTATAAGTATTATACTTTACGAGTGAAGCAAATTTTGAAGATGAATTTATTCTCATTAATTTTCAAACTTTTAATAATAATTAACCGTTTTCTTTATTTTGCAGCATAAGGTTGTGCATGTTTTACATAAATTAATTGGCGCCATTTATTTATATAATCTTTTTTTAATTTAAATTTTGATATTTATAGCATATTTTAAAAATATTAACAAATTTGGCGTATATTTTTTCATTCGCAAATTAATTTAAAGAAAAATGATTTAAATCCACATAAAACAAGACTTTCAATATAACAACGAACGAAATAATTTGTTGTTTCCGTGAAAAATATTATAACTTTAGAAAAGATATAAAATTGCGACTATATGAATCGATAGTAATTTATTCATAATGAAAAATATTTGTTCATCTTTAAATATCCTAGTATTATATGCAGGGTTCGTAAATATCATGATATTTATAATAAATATCAAAATATCTGATATATAGGATATATATATCAGATAAATATCACTTTTTGGATATTTATTTTTTAATTTTAGTATTTGTACACATTTATTATCACAATAGGAAATACAAAATAAATTATTACTCCTAAATAAAAAATTAACATAGGTAATGAAAAAAAGTAAATATACATTGAATGGATACACAAATATTATATAGTACTAAGAATAGTAAGAATATTTAAATAATCCTATATCCAAGATAGGGGCAAATCATCATCTTCTGATGAACTTCCTGAACATACCGTTGCACTTAGCCAACTCCAATCTAAATTAGTTTTTTTTTGTAGTTTCTTTTTGGTTTAAATATTTAAACATAAAAACTAATTTACCGGCTTTGTCGTTACCGAGACGATTACGTAATTGGGATTGGACAATGCCAAAAGTGGAGAAATATCGTTCCAGCCCTGCTGTGCCTGCTACAGCAGTGTGTAACTGTTCACATAGTTCAATAAATGTACTTTTATTTGGCCACTGACTTATTGATAGTTTTGTATTTGTATTTCTAAAATGAGTACCAAATAAAAATTTTGGAAATGGTTCAGACTTTGCCGTTAATGACATCACAAATGGCACACAATTTGGATTTATGTCGTTGATGTGAAGTTAGTCAAAAGCTAGTAAAGTAAGAATTATCTTTAGAATATAATTTTAACAGAATTAATGAAAGTAATAATGAGAGGTATACTGTATTTATTATAGACTATTTGATATTTTTATATAATGGATATATATCTTCGAACCCTGTCTATAAGTTAACTGAAGCACGAGAAAATTAATGCCGTTGAGCGCGTTTTCATATCACATTTAGTTTTTGAGATATAGCCTAGGAAAAGTAGAAAAACTGAAAAATTCGATAAATTTTACTTTTCCGGAGGCTATATCTCAAAAACTAAACAAGATATGGAAATGCGCTCAACGGCGTTGAATTCCCCGTGTCCGAATTGACTTATAAGCAAATTTTCATACAATTTTATGCAATTTAAAATTTTTAATTATTTCCTAAGGGGTACCCCTTTGGTTTTTTCAGATTTTAATTCAATTTCCCCAAAAATCCTTAATCGTAGGATTATTAAAACGAAAATTTACATACATATGTATTTTGACCCACTGAATCCAGTGGTGCAATCTTCAAATGCATATGACTTCTGGTTTTCGAGAAAATGTTAAAAAACCGCTTTTTGCGATTTTTTTGGCGGAAAATTGAAAAAAAATAAAAATCGCTGAAAATATGTTTATAAGTTAACTGAAGCACGAGAAAATTAATGCCGTTGAGTGCGTTTTCATATCACATTTAGTTTTTGAGATATAGCCTCGGAAATGTATAAAAACTGAAAAATTCGAAAAACTTCACTTCTCCGGAGGCAATATCTCAAAAACTATTTGATATTTTTATATAATGGATATATATCATTGCAAAAATATGACGATATATATCAAAATAAATATCATGATATATATCGATCGATATATATCTTCGAACCCTGATTATATGCCATCCAAATAATATTTATAATTTAAATTTGTATTTTAGGAATTAATAACATTATTATTCTGTATTTTGTTTGTATATTTATGAATATTGTTATTAAGTATTATAAATAATTGCTAAATAATTAACATAAATTATACTCGTAATTTTATTATATTTTAATTACAACTTTTATACGATAAAATAAAAATAATGTTATTGTATTTATTACATCATTTCTGTTCTTCTACATGGATCATTTCTAATTTTGGCCACACATTACTTTCAATCCAGTCTAAGAATTCATATATTTTAATATTTAGATTAATATCTGATTTGTCAGCGCAAGTGAATCCTTTCTCCAGGACATTTATCCCAACCAAGTCATGCATGCACCAGAGATCCTTCCTTTCTATTTGCAGTGGAGCTCCGGTTTTCAGCTGCATCTGTAAAAGAAATTATATTTTAAAATACAGAAGTGAAAACAGGATAATTACAGTAAAACTCAGTATACAAATTTAATTATACTTGTCACGAAGCTGTCTTTGTTTATTATAACAGCTATTTAAACAAGTAAGAAAAATGCATGGAAATATCTAATGCCTAAAAAGCATAAATTATTCGGGACATAATGCCGAAATTTTGATCATCTATAAATTAATTATGAAATAGAAAAAGCTGTCCTTAACATATTGATTGATTTGAAATAATTTTCTAAATTCTATAACTGGATTATGATCTGTTAATGATCAATAAGTTATTAATTTGTAAATAAAAAGATGTTATAATAGCTATTTATGAAACTAGTAAGGAAATGAAGGTTATTACCTTACGCATGTGAAATATACAGAACGAGGCGTAGCCGAGTTATGTAAACACATAAGTAAGGTAATAACCTTAATTTCCTTACTAGTTTCATACAATATTTTTGTACTTCCGTTCTAATAAATACAAAAGAGCGTTTCTGAAATTATGAAATTTTGACATATTAATGACAGTTATAAATTCAAAAAATAAAAGAATAACACATCGGAATTCGTCTACCAAGATATCTTAATTTTTTGTGTTGCTATGTTACCTCATTATTTCACTAGTTAAATAATGCAGTTCATTATCTAACTCAAATAAGTGAAATAAAAAGTCTATTTCCTAACGGAAGTAGAAAAAACTTGTTACATAGTGCCAAAATAATATAAATCTATAGAGTAATTATAAAATGTATGAGTTCTCACTGACTTATCGATTAGAAACAGATAATGATATAGTTACAGAATACATTGAAAGCTTCATTTAGAGAACCGAGGAAAATAGATTATCTTATTATCACTTACCCATTCGCATAATACACTTTCAGTACAAATTACTTTACTTGCATCTGCGATTTCTAATAAATCAAATTTATTTCCACATTCTTGCGGTGAGGCTTCGTCATCGACATCGTAATCTTCTTTCTTGTCGATGTTTCTTATTCCCCAGCCCGCGATGAATATAGATTCGTGTTCTTGCACATCAGGAGTGCTGTGCAAACATGCCGGTAACACATTCTGAGCTGAAAATTCGACAGCTCTGTCTAACTTCAACAGTGCAATGTTGAACTGGGGGTGGATGACTGTTTCTGCAATGGTGAAGTCTTGTATGGTTTTTTTGTCATTGTCTCCTAATTTCACCCATTTAGGAACTCTGGAAGAAATGTTATGTAACTGATTTAAATTTGTGATATTTTGCAGATTATAGATATTTTGTTTTAATTCGAATTAGAGAAACGCAAAAAGTGATATCTTAAATTTAGAATAATCTTATTTTTACGTTACTTCGACATTTAATGCAAGTATTAAGTTGCCTTATGCAAAGACATTTATTATTAATATTTAAATTAAAAAATCTGATGTGGACACCACATGACTTCCTTGTACGCGTATTAAACTATAGATATTTTTTACATTGCTCATATTTGACATTAAATCTTTTATTTTTTGTTCTAATCCATAGCAAACTTAATTTTTTATTTAAATCTAAAAATATGTAATATTTAAATTTAGATATCTCGTTTATGCAAAAAGCTAATTTAAAAATTCTTAATGTGATAGACGCAGAATTTAATTCTCTAAAACTTTTATTTGCAGCATTCATTTCTAAAATTAAAATAATACTATTTTTTTCAAGGAAAACTGTTAGCAGCTTCATGTAATGTGCCACTTCCGGTTAGTCTATTTTAACCAAAATCTATTATGTTATTTCCATTGATATAGTAGTCTTATATACCAAATTTGGAAAGTTTTAAATTATATTTGAATATAGTTTTTCATGAAAATCTATTATAGGCTTCAAGTAAAGTACCACTTCCGGTAGTTGTATAGTGACCAAAAAGGGAGGTGCACAACTAGATGTTATAACAGTCCTAAATATAAAGTTTCAATTTTCTACGGCTTATCGTTTTTGAGTTATGCGAGATACATACGTACGTACATACATACGTACGTACAGACGGCATGACGAAATTAGTCAAAATGGATTCAGGGAAGGCCAAAATACCTATTTCCGTTGAAATCTGAGAACCGAAAATTTTCGCGATTACAATACTTCCTTTACTTCGTACAAGGAAGTAAAAACTAAATTAATTTCGAATAAAATATTAAAATAACACTTGTCTGAGTCTTACAAAAATTCAGCCTCCAAGTCAACTTATCAGGTCATCGTCAAAGGCTGGCCAGCACAGTTAGTATCCATACACGCGTTACTAACTTTCCTGGCCAGCCTCTGACGATGATCTGATAAGTTGACTTGGAGGCTGAATTTTTGTGAGACTTAGACAAGTATTAATTTAATATTTTAATATTTTATTAAACCTAGTTTCACCAAGGAACGGACAATTATTTTTGTCTTTGTTGTTTTTTATTTAATTTCGAATATTTATACTACAAACTGGTAAGAGTTTAAAATGCCAATTCAACATATAAAAATATTATAATTTATTTTAAAGACTTAGTTCGGTAGTACAGTATTGTAGTTAACATGGCATTCGAATCCGAAGATATCGAGTTCGAATCTCGCTGAAGCTAAAATATATGAACTACCACTAGATATTGGTGTAGCATGTATCCACCTCCAATAACTTTTTACCATAAAAATGCGTTCTGTACTAGGTCAGGCATGGTTAGGGGTGTTTTTACTTCCTTGTACAAAGTAAAGGAAGTATTGTAATTGCGAAAATTTTCGGTTCTCAGATTTCAGTGGAAATACGCATTTTGGCCCTCCCTGAGTCCATTTTGACTAATTTCGCCGTGACGTCTATACGTACGTATGTATCTCGCATAACTCAAAAACGGTAAGCCGTAGAAAATTGAAATTTTATATTTAGGATTGCTATAACATCTAGTTGTGCACCTCCCTTTTTGATCATTATATAACTTCCGGAAGTGGTACTTTACTTGAAGCCTATAATAAGTTTTTATGAAAAACTATATTCAATATAATTTAAAACTTTCCAAATTTGGTATATAAGACTTCTATATCAATGGAAATAACATAATAGATTTTGGTTAAAATACACTAACCGGAAGTGACACATTACATGAAGCTGCTAACAGTTTTCCTTGAAAAAATTGTATTATTTTAATTTTAGAAATAAATGCTGCAAATGAAAGTTTTAGAGAATTAAATTCTGCGTCTAGCACATTAAGAATTTTTAAATTAGCCTTTTGCATAAACGAGATATCTAAATTAAAATATTATATATTTTTTGTATTTTTTTAAAATTAAGTTTGCTATGGATTAGAACAAAAATAAAAAATAAAAGATTTTATGTGAAATATGTGTAATTAAAAAAATATCTATAGTTTAATACGCGTACAAGGAAGTCATGTGGTGTCCACATCAGATTTTTTTTTAGTTTAACAAGCTCCAAAACTGAATAAATCCTTGCACAAAAAAACCCCTGACCATACCTGACCTAGTACAGAACACATTTCTATGGTAAAAAGTAATTGTAGGTGGATACGTGCTACACCAATACCCTACCACTATAGCTCGGTGAGCCCGAATCCTATACTATAATTAGAATTAAGTTCCTGTTTTAAGAGTAGCATAAATAAATAGCTAGTTGCATTGCCAAAAGTAAAATTTTAAACTTATAATGAATGTTTTATTGGTGCAACTGGCAATTAGTATTAATATTTAAATTGAAAAATAATTGCATAACCGAGCACAATAGTTATTTGTGTATTAAGAGCGTAAAGTGATTCTTTGTTACTCGAGCACGGTAATAGCAGCGCGAGCCGAAGGCGAGAGCTGCAATAGTGTAAGAGGAACAAAGACACTTTACGCTCGTGATACACACATAATTTTTTCTACGATTGCATCTTAAAGTTATTAAAAAACGTAGGTATACGTCTAAAACTAAATTCGTTTTGTTAACTGTCAATATGACAAGTTTCTGTTTTGTTTGTATCCCTGGTAACTATTGAAATAATCTTTTTCGCGCGTTGCCATTGGAAACGCGCGAATTTAACGTCTTTTTCGCGCGTTGCCATTGGAGACGCGCAAAAAATATATTTTTCGATTGTTCCACAGAAAACGTCAACTTTACGATGACAAATGAGAGCGTAATTGTCATCTTTTCATAGCAATCGTAGAAAAAGATATTTTTCGATTGTTCCACAGAAAACGTCAACTTTACGATGACAAATTAAAGCGTAATTGTCAACTTTTCATAGCAATCGTAGAAAAAAGTAAATACTTACTCGTTGATACATTGGCGAGTTGTGATTACATATTGTTCGCTGATCAATGCTCCATTGCAGATTAATTCCTGTTCTGAGTTAACTTCACGATAAATTTTAGCCTAGAAATTAAAATATTGTAGTGTAGTATACATGTCATTATTTTTAATCAAATAATTTAGAGATTAATCATAATTGTTTTCTTACCAAATGTCGAAATTCTGCTGGGTTGAATCCTATCCTATCCATACGCACTAATTCATGCAATCGTAAAGAACAATTGAAAGTTTGATATTCGTTGGTGCTAAATGAACTGTGTTGGGAGTATTCTTCACATTCTGTAATAGAAAAATATACTGCAATTAACTGGTCTTTAGTTCAACCTAGTTACGAGTAATAAAATATAAACTAAACACTTGGCTAAGTCTCACAAAATTCAGCCTCCAAGTCACCTTATGAGGGCATCATCAGAGGCTGGCCAGCACAGTTAGTAACCATAGACGCGTTTCGCTCTTATTAGAGCTCATCAGTATGGTATAACCTACTTCTTCACCTAGAACAAAGTTCACGTGAAGAAGCTGGTGACGAAGGACTGTGCCAGCAGAGAATAAGATCTCTAACAAACGGTAAGATGACATGAGAAAGACAAAATTAATTGTCATCCATACACTTGGTGAAACTAGGTTTAATAAAATATAAACTAAACTCTTGGCTAAGTCTCACAAAATTCAGAGCGAAACGTGTTACTAACTGTGCTGGCCAGCCTCTGACGATGCCCTCATAAGGTGACTTGGAGGCTGAATTTTGTGAGACTTAGCCAAGTGTTTAATTTATAATTTTTTATTAAACCTTGTTTCACCAAGTGTATGAATGACAATTAATTTTGTCTTTGTTGTTAGTTACGAGTTGTGGAATTCTGTTACGAAACAAAACTTTTATGTGATTATGTTTATTATTTACAGATTGTATAAATTTATATATTTATCACAGAATGCCACCATAAGCTTAATTAATTTTATATAAATTTGTAACATGAAACTAGTTTGAAAATGGCTTAAATTCGAAGCCGAAACGTTTCCATTTAGGAAATTCGGACATCCAGAGTTCGAATCCCACTCAAACTAAGAATTATATGAACTATCACATTGCAGCTTGGTGAGTCCGAACCCTGTACTGTTATTGGAATTAAAATCCTGTTGTGCAGAGTAGCAAAAATAAATAAAAAATAAAGCATGAGTTCTAACATTTTAATATTGAGTTTCAATATCCATAAAATTCCTAACGGAACATCTAAAAATGTTACAATCTAGTAATAGAAATAAATCTTTGGAATTTATTTAATATTTAGACCCGGTTGCATAGAACGATGTTAACTGTGTCATTAGTTATCATCATATCAAAAGTTAACAATGGCCCAGAAGGCTGATACCTAATTTTATATATTTTCTGATTTTTAAGTTATAATTAATTAATATCAACATTAAAATTCATTTTGTTAGTTTAATAACAAAAGTAAAACAATATTTGTAACAAATAATTATTAATTTATTTTATACTATAGAAATTATAACTTCTAAAATATAAATCTATCAATATTTTTTACATTTCTTAGATGGGTTTCTATTCTAATTTAAATTTTTTCCATAGTTAACAATGTAATTAGCTAAAATTTTATGCAACCAGGGTTTAATGTGTTTTAAAACAGATAATGTCGAATTATTACCACTGCAATTTTGATTTAATAGTAGTTTATGTACCAAGTACATAATTTAGGTCTTTATTGGACGAGCCGAATTTAATGGCAGAGCGAGCGCAGCGAGCGAGGCTAATAAATAAGGCGAGTCTATAAAGTCCGATTATGTACGAGTTGCATACAACGTTTTATTTTGACTGCATGGAGAATATTTTCTCTTAAAATACGATTATGTCAATACCTATATTTAAAACATTTAATTGCATCTCAAAGTGTGCTTCGTTGTTATGCATTTGTTGCTTTATTTATCAAATTGTCAAAGTGAAAAATGTGTTGAGATGGATGAAGACATTGAAGACGTTCTAAAAGAAATAAAAAATCTTGCATGTAATGCAAGCGAATATCTAACAATTGTATGAAGACACATATAATACATACAGAAAATGGTGTTTAAATATTTCTTTTGAATTTTGTTTTAATGTGACATTGACAGCAGTCCAATTTTACATTTTTATCGTACTAGTCCAATAAAGTACCCGATTATGGACAGTAAACAGTGTCGTAAAACAAGGTAATATGATGCAGTCGAAAATAAAATAAATAAATATAACTAAATCAAAATGACGTCATGTAGAATAGTTTATACATATAGCTGTCATGAATTCAATTCATATTGTTTTTAGAATTTAGAAATAGATATGAAATGATTATTATTTATATTCAATAGGTACTTACTTTGTTCACTAATTCTTTTGGGTCTTTTACTTTTTGCAACATAACCCAACGATGAATTAACAATAAGTACAATAAGTAAAATTGATTTCATGTTTACCGCTTTGTGGATATCTATGTTTTGATATGCAGTTATTCTTGCAGTTTATTCTTATATACCTCTTCTTAAATCCCCATTTCCATTCCCATTAATACTTCTGATAGAGTATCCCACTTTTTATTTTCGTGGAATTTCTATATCTAAATAAACATCTTCGTTTTCTAATATTTTTTGTTTGTATTTTCTAAGAATGAATCACTTTTAAAATTGAACTTACATCATTTCATTAATATACATACTATTTCATTGATTCTTTTTTTTTCAAAGTAACAAAAAATGGAAGAGATACCTGTATCAATAAAAGAGTTATTGACTTATGAATTATGGTTTTGTTTTTTATTGGAAAATAACCTTGAGGCTTGAGTATTATTATTGTATGACGTCTTCTTTAGTTTATAATATATGAAGGGGACAAGTATTCACGTGGACGAATAAATTAAGATTACTGATAACTATTTTATCTAAACTTGCATATTCATAAAATGAAAAATGGTAAAATATGGTAATTAAAATTGATACTTAGTTAATAAAAAATCGTAATTAATTGATACTTTGCAAATGACAAGAAATGGGAATAAAATGATCTCATATTTCATGGAAATAAACCTGTTGCCATTCAATACGGATACAGAAGAGCAGCAAGCATCTTAATTGTTTCATCTTAAGATATTAAAAAACTAAATATTATCAGTAGTATGACTGGCACTGAATGGTACAACTTTACATCTGACTGAAATGTACAAAGTCTGATGAGGTAAAATTGAAGAAAATTCAACGTTTTCAGAGTCTATATCTTAAGAACTGTACAAGATATGAAGATGCGCTCAACGATACTGATCTTGTACAATGTCAAATAGGATAGACTGATGCCAAAAATAATATTCTTTTCGTAACACATGCACAAGAAACACGTTCTTATTCCCTAAGTTTAGAGAGAGAAACACTGCACATTAAGTTTCTCTCCCTAGGTAGGATGTTTCTCTCCCTAGGTAGCATGTTTCTCTCCCTAGAGACTACGATTATTAGCTGTTTACGGCGTTTCCTAGGTAACTAGTTACGCAACCCATATTTGACATTTGTCCCGATAAGACGGCAATTTTTGTGCACGAAAAATATGATATGCTTCACGGGAGGGCGCGATTATCCCTTGTGCAAAGTTGGCAAATTTCGACTTCAGCTCGAACCTTCGGCCCTCGCTTACGTCTCGGTTTGCTAACTTCACACGCGGGAATAATCGCTTGTTTCCCTCCCTTGATGCATAAGATATTATTTAATTCTTATAAAAATATTAAAGTAGGTACCATCTATAAAGAACTTAAATATTTTTCTAGATTATTTAAGTATCAGCTCAAGTATTAAATACAAGTTGTGTATAAGTAGTACTTTAAATTCATATACTTTTAATTAAAATTGTACTTATAAAAGTTATAAACTGTGGTGAGAAAATTAAATTTTCTGGAGCTTTAAAAATATGAAAATAATATATTAATTCTTCTACATTTGTTTTAGAATTTAGGTAGGTTGCTTAGTTGCAATACACAAATATGATTTAATGTAAATGCAATATAAATCCCCTGAGTAAGAAAGTCGTAAAAATATTACCATGCGCATTACGAAAGACTAGGGTATACGTTAAGAGATGTTTTCCGCCAATACATTACTACCCTTGAGGTTTTCAAATTTAAATTTTAATACACTGTTTTTATTGCCAATAAACATGGTTATGCGAAAATTTTACTTCAGTCTTCAGATTCTGTTTGCCTAGGTTTAGTGAAATCTTTTTCTTTCAAAGTTACTATGCATTTTCGCTTACGTATGTAACTACGGTAAAAAATCTTATTAGTAAATTATGATTACGGAGAATTGGTCTCCGGTAATTGATTCGCAGTAATTCGTTCCGATACAAGTCCGCAACATTTAGTTTATCATATCTACAGAGTTTATGTAAACATATTTTCTTATACTATAGATTCAATGGAATATTAAAAAATATATATACTTTTGCATTATACACATAAATATATTTAAACTGTTGTATAAGATAGTCTGTTATTAATTGCTTATCTTAATATATGTAATAACCTAAATATAATTTGTTATTATTAGAGATATTCAAAGATGGATATGATAATTACGTCATAAAGACTACGTTAGTAAATTTAATACTTTTATTTAAATTAGTTACACGCAGTATAAGTTACTATATAATTAGTACCTACGCTACAATGTTTTTCCTATAGGTAACGCATATACAAAATCAATTTGGTGATACTGTTTTTGTCAAAAATGATGGCACAAAATTAGATTGTTTTTAGGAACTTTTTAATTTGAGAAGTTGTCGTACTGTCAAAACAGACACATTAATTTAGCTGTCATTGCTCATATAAGTATCATTAGAATTTACCTTCTTTATGATAAAACAAAGAATAAAACACTTTTCTTTTACTTTATTTAAAGGTATTTATTTTTAAAATGATATTGATAATTTATGAACCTCTAATCTAACTTATAAATGTGAAGATAATATAAATTTCAGATGTTTTTCATCTGTCAGTGTTACCAACTTTTTTTTCCATAATAATTTTTAAATAAAAGGTAAATCGATGCGTTATAGTAAAACTAGTATGAAAGATACCTATTACAATACCCACTTGTAATACTAGTTTTTCAATATACTGTTTTCTACGATCAGTAAAAAAGTAGGCTTTTTTGATTGTTATTTGGTTACAGAAAACAATTATAGACCAATGTCCTTTGTGGACCGTTGCTATTACCAGTATCATCTCACAGATTGTTACGTTGATAGGATTCTAATTCAGGGTTGTCAAAATGGAATATTAAAACCGGGACACAATTTTTATTAAAATACAAATTCATAGGGCAACAATATCATAGTCGTTGAAAACAGCATTTTCATTTCCTACTCGTATTAATGGCAGCAGTCATCTTTGAAACTTTCATACTCGTGTGAAATAAGTACCATTCCATATTTATTGCAAAATATTCTATTTTTTTTTAATTTATGTTTAGAACCAACTACTCAGGTCATATACCGATATGTCCTTTGTATGGCCGCCACGGGCGGGACCCAAACCCACGACCTTATGGTCATCAGTCAGGCCCTCAACCCGCGCGGCCGTCACGCTGGACAATATTCTATTTAAATAAACTTGTATTAGAAGCTAAATATCTGAGACTAATTCTCTAGGTACCAATTGGGACAAAATATCGAACCAATTCTCCGAATGGTGTTTATGTTTCAGATATCCAATCTAAACGGTGTCTATACATTTTTCAGTAAATATTGAATTTATCTAAGTATATGTTATTATTAAAGCCCGGATTTTTAGGCAATTGCCTAGAATCAAATTTTAATATAGTTCAGGCAATTTAGTTTTTCTATATATAGGTAATATGTTTACTTGTAATGGAAGATTTTTTTTTGTGCCTTAGGGCCTATTTTTTCTATATTTTGGTTATTGTGCCTATTTTACCTAATACAGCACTCGACATAGTGTTTCAACCTAACCTATAATATTTAAAGTACTTACTTAAATCAAGTTTTTTGTGTGAATTTAAAATGCCAAAAGAAAAAAACGTTTTTTAAGTCAAGATTTTACGTGGCAATTCAATTGTGTCTTTGCCATTAATCAATGGAGCTGAGGTAACTTTAAACGATATGGCTAAATATAAGAATGCCCCTGTCACATTTTGTGATGTCTAACGAAGTTTTCAGCTTACAAGCAAGTTCTGACTGACCGAAGACAGTCCCTTTCCGAAAATTTCATAGAGCAATAGCTCGTAATATTATATGAATCAAAGTATACTACATAATTTGAAGTTGTATAATAGTTAATAAAATGAGAATCCTACATTATTATTTTATTAATATTTTTCAGATTGCGTTAATTTTTGTTTAAAATGATGATTTTTTTTCTAATGAAGAATAGATACAAGTACCAATATTAGAAAAAGGATTCGTTTTTTTTTAAAACAAATTATTTACATTTAGGCTGCCTAAAATCCCGCCTATTTTAGAGTAATTAACGGCCTATATGCCTGCTTATTTGGGTGTTTTTAAGTGCCTAAATATCCGGGCTTTAGTTATTATGTACAGATGCGGCTAGCTTGGATACTAAGTTAACGTTTGCAAATTCAATATCAGCTTTTCAACAGCACTTCCAAAATTAAAAAATAGTCGAATCCTTCATACTCATACAGGAATATTCACCAAAAACTGATTTCAATACAATCTATTCAAATATATGCACTCTACAAAATATCTAACATCAGCATAGCTCGATCAAAGATATTTCAGTGTGACATAGTTGACGTCACAGGCGGCGTCGGTGGGTGTGAGGCGTCTGACATGACTTGTGGGTATCGCGAAACGACAGTTTGATTATTTCTCGGCGGCGGTGGCGACGGTGACAGCGGCGGTTACATTATAATCTCGCATATCGTGATCGCGTCAGCGTAAACGCCATCTTCCCTATGTCCGAGTGCGTAAGGGTGGTTTTATGGAAATGGAAGATGCGCAGATGTAATGTGAAGTGACGTGAAGTGATGTAGCTGCCGATGGCCGGCGAATCGCGATATGGATTTACATAATCATTTTAGGGTGTGGGTGTTGGGATTCACTGAATTTAGTAGGATTCACGATGTTTATTCTAGGACCTGAATTAAGCTTTCTAATTGTTGGTGAAGAATTTATTAACCTAATTTTCTAGTGCCTCTAGTTATTACAATCAGAATTTACTATATATGTAGAAACCAATAGAATCATAAATTTGTTTGGAAATGAACCAATGAGATAAAAGCTATTTTGATAATTTTCCACTAGTGAAATTAATATGTGATAATTTTTCATTATAATTGAATCTGCTTTGTTGCCAATAAAATACAGGGGCGGATCCAGACTTCGAATTAGGGGGGGAGTCATGGAGTGAATTTTGTCTCAAGGGGGAGGGGGGTTTGTTTGGCCATCTTCTAAATATAAAAAAAACATTTGTATTGGCTCATATTATATTCCTGCTTTAAATAATTTTTACAATCACATTAAATCACATTAAATCGTCTTTGGAATCGCATTAAATCACATTAAATCATCTTTGGAATCACATTAATTCGCATTAAATCACATTGAATAATATTAAATCATCTTTAGAATATACTTAGATAACAAAATCATTTCGTCGTTTGCTTTTTGCAAATTTAGTGATGATTTTATCGACGTCAATCTGAATATGACGGTGAATATGGAGCAAAGCAAAACCGGTGAGAAGTTCCTTCTCCATGGTGTAGGACAGTGGTCGGCAAAGTGCGGCTCCAGAGCCGCATGTGGCTCTTTGACTCCTTAAGTGCGGCTCTGGCACAAATATCTACGGAAGGCGCAATAATATTTTCATTTAAAATAAAAACTCGGTAAGAAAATAATTAAAAATAACAACATACAAACCTGACTTACTCAAACTATCCAAGGAGATGCAAGCACATTGTTCGCATTCATAAATATTTATTAAGTATGAAATTTAGTTTTATTTAGTATACTACTTATTTAGTGTAATAAAAGTTTACTAAACAAGCAGATTTGGCTCCCAATTTTTTTTTTAATTGTTGTAATGTTCATATTTGGCTCTTTGGCTAATAAATTTGCCGACCACTGGTGTAGGAGAATGTGTAGCTTTAAGCAAAATTACTTTTCTATAAACAATTATAAACGTGGTGAGGAAAAGTGATTTTTTTTACCTCACAAATTTTCCCTAAGAACGCCAACACTTTTTAAATCATAAAGTTTCAATATCTAAACGGTTCTACGATAGAATACAAAAATAATTGAATTAGAAGTTGATTTTCTAAGTGTAAATGTCGGTAGTCACATACTTGACTAGGTCTTAAATAAAATACCTCTCCCATCTGCGGGTCGAAATAATATCCCCACAAAATATTGGTTTTTGGCTATTTATTAGAATAATAAATCAAACAATAGTTTTTAATTATCTTAGAATTAGATAATATTTTCTATTTAATTTGTTTAACAAATGTTATCGTAAATAATGACATCATTATTATGTATTAGGGTCAATTAACTATTAGGGCCAACATTTAAAAAATATGGTTAGGGGGGGTTATGACCCCCATGACCCTCCCTGGATTCCCCCCTGATAAAATAAATACTATTTTTCTACGATTGCTATGAAAAGTTGACAATTACGCTTTCATTTGTCATTATAAAGTTGACATTTTCTGTGGAACAATCGAGAAATATCTTTGTCGCGCGTATCCAACGGCAACGCGCGAAAAATATGCTAAATGTGCGCTTATTTCAATAGTTACCAGAGATACACACCAAACCAACAATTGTCATATTGACAGTTGATAGAATGAATTTATTTTTAGTACGTATACGTTTTTAAATAATTTTAATATGCAATCGTAGAAAAAATTATATGTGTATCACGAGCCTTTGGCTCGCGCTGCAATTACTGTGCTCGAGTAACAAAGAATCACTTTACGCTTTTAATACACAAGTAACTATTTCATAAACGTCTATTGGAAAAAATATATCGAAATGGTAAATTCTCGATGGGGAACTGATTCTACAGAAGAAAATTTTTCTTGTTAAATTTTCACGTAAAATACAACTTGTAAAATGATAATTGTTAGATATTATTTTGACATGAATTCTGATCTGTAATTTTGTAAAATAAAAAATAAATATATCATCACGCCTTTTACCCATCACTGGGTGTGGCACTCTGCCTAAGCAGATCTCGGTAAGTGATATATTTTTTTCGCGTGAAGTGCGGTTACCAGCCGTCAAATCACGGCCTTCAAAGATATTAGTGGTGGAGGAGCCACAGAGGTAGATTTAAATTGGTGAAAATTGTTTTTCGGCTGTGGGGATCGAACCAGGGTTCTCGAGATCCACAGGCCGACTCGATACCACTGAGCCACCTACCCCATTTGTAATTTTGTAGTCTCCGTAAAATAGAAATTTAGTAAAAAATATTGCTACATTATAAGAGAGTCCAATAAAGCATGATTAGATCCCCCAAGTGCGGAAGCCCTATACATATGAGGGTAAATATCTTTACAGTATTTAGCTTACAAGCTGCTATAACATTTGTTTGCTTGGAGAGTATTAATGCAACATGATGGTGTAGTGAACGGAGGTATATTATACATTGCAAGGACGAGGACGAGGTGTTGGAAGGCGGATGTGTTGCTAAGCACTTGTGCACCAAGTAGCAAGCGCTCCTGTCAGGGGCTATGAAATGTGTGTTACGCTCGCACCACTCGACATAATCTTTACTACGCTACAAAATACCGGCTTACCTATTTCAGGATGTGCGTTGTTGTTGTCTTACTTAGTACAGTATCAACGAATTGCAACCCTTAATTTTGTATTTATTTAGCGTATCTATTTATTAATGACAGTTGTTGTTTGCCTCTTGGAGTGGTCTACACTCCAATCATCATGTTACTTCAATTTGGATGTACATTAAATTGTTTGACTTTAAATAGTATGTTATGCATCAAGGGAGGGAAACAAGCGATTATTCCCTTCGGCCCTCGCTTACGTCTCGGTTTGCCAACTTCACACAAAGGATAATCGCGCCCTCCCGTGAAGCCTATTATACTTTTCGTAACAAGTGCCCAAAAATCACTGTCTTATCGGGACAAATGTCAAATATGGGTTGCGTAACTAGTTACCTAGGAAACACCGCAAACAGCTAATTTCTCTAGGGAGAGAAACATGGTACCTATGGAAACATAATGTTTCTCTCCCTAGGGGAGAAAAGCAGTGTTTCTCTCTCTAAAATTTAGGAATAAGAACGTGTTTCTTGTGCATGTGTTACGAAAATGTAATTTAAAAATATTTTGTTTTATTTATGTGACTTTCTTCCACATGATTTTAAAATGGCTCAATCCCTGGGACTGAAACGTTAGCATTAACAAATAAAATTAATGACAAGGAAAATAAAGCATTTTTATTATCATCTAAACAATTATAATTTTTATTTATTACTTGGTCACATAATAATTTTCTTCTGATTACGTAGAAGCACAGATCGAATCATTACTTATATTGTCAACGAAATTTATTTATAAATTTAGTGTTAACTTCAACTCCTTATCGTCGGCTTACAAGGAAAAAAGACTAAGTCAAAATATGTTAAAAAACAACAAAGACAAAATTAATTGTCTTTGTTGTTTTTTATTTAAATTGCTATTTCGTAGTTTTTGCTTTTTACTGTAGATGGCATTACTGGTTTGATAGAACTTCTCATGTCATCTTACCGTTCTTTAGAGATCTTATTCTCTGCTGGCACAGTCCTTCGTCACCAGCTTCTTCACGTGAATTTTGTTCTAGGTGAAGAAGTAGGTTATACCATACTGATGAGATCTAATAAGAGCAAAACGCGTCTATGGTTTCCAACTGTGCTGGCCAGCCTCTGATGATACCCTCATAAGGTGACTTGGAGGCTGAATTTTGGGAGACTTAGACATGTGTTTATTTTGATATTTTATTACAAAATATGTTACTTTTGGAAAATTACATTTTAACAATTTGTATCTTTTCTACTTCATTTTAGAGTTTACACAGTTTATTGATTAAAAGTGTTTTTAATTTAATGGTTTCATATAATATTTCTGCAAGTGGCATGTCATAACTTGAAAATTGTATTAATGATTTACTTTTATAATTATTTATAAACATAAAAAAATTTACTTAGTGCCTTTTCCTTGTAAGCCGACGTTATATTAGATTTTTATAACAATATATAGAGATCATATACATTTATATGTTAGCGAATAATGTTTCTGTTTAACAATGCACTCGGTTAGAAATTCATATTTAATTTACGAACACCATTGACAACGAACACCTAAGGCGGTAAATAACCCTAGCATTTAGTTCTCTTGAAGGTAAATACCACAAGAGTTATCGGGTAAATTTTTATGTACGTTTGGAATCAACTGACAAGATGACGAGAGCTTAGAATGTGAAGAGATTTAGTTGTCAAATTGTTCATGAGTCGTTTTATTGCAAAGCAACCAAGATTGAGCGAAAAGAACAAATATTTGGCATAAGAAAAATGAAACCTCGAGCGTTATTTAATGAGAAAATTTAAATAAAAGTTTATCCATTTAGGAGTATAAGATGAAATGATAAAAATGACGTTTCCATTAATTTTTAATCTGTTCCAGAAACAAAGTGAGACTAGCATTTATCGGTATCGTCATTGCTTAGTTATATCGTTATATCAGTCAGCTCTTGAAAAGGATTACGTGTGGTTTTAAATTATGGATAGAATAACGAGATAATGTTTTTGTTTATGCTACTCTGTACAATAGGAACCTAATCATTCATCGAGCCGTTGTGTGGAAGTTCATATATATTCGTATTTTCAGCTTGCGATTCGAATTTTCAGGATTTTTTAGATTCTATTTGAAAGGTTCATCAGGAAAATTATAATACATGAGCTCAACTTATCTGAAGCATCGAAGACAGTTGTACATTTTTGTTATTAGCTCAATCCAACAAGGTTTATTAATAAAATTTACCGAATAAATGTACATAAAAATTTATCCATTTGTAAACAGTTTTCTTTCTTGTTTATATATTTGTAGCTGGAGTGGGATTCAAATTCGGAATCATCGGATTCGAATTGAAAAGTTGACCAGAAAATGCATCCTAATTACAGTATATGCAGCACCGGACAAAATGGTATTTTTATTATGAACTCAAGTCAACAACGTTTGAACCTGTGTGAAAGTTTGTGAAATGGGAGCGCAACCATAGAGCAGCAACTGCAGTTACGTATCTATTACAAACACTCATCCTGGCGAAGTTACATGCTCCACAAGCCGGGTCTGAAGCTCAAGCCGACGCCGTCGTTTACTTGGCATAATGTGCGGCGTTATCGATTCCAAATCGCTTTTACTTTGTTGACCCTTCGCCTTACCTCCCTTACAAAGTCCACGTGCGTATGTGCGTGTGTCTGTACAACACACTTGCGTGTTCAGCAGACTTCGCTGTTGCTGTGCTGTTTCCCCTGGTTTATTCGTTTATAGCTCTTGATTAGATTTTCCACACCCTAAATACCTTCTACAAATGTGAATTTATTTTGCTTTTATATAGCAAGGTATTCATATGTCGAGTTAATGAACTTTACTGGCCTACAACTTTGTATTTTGGTCTTTCAAATTGACTTTTTGTTTTTCATAGCTGTTGCTGTTTGTATAATATTAAATGGTGCATGAAATATGAAACATGATACATATTATCTGATTATATATATAAGCTAAGGCTAGTTTTATATTTCACATATTATGAACTTCTTATATTTCAACAATGCCGTTTTAAATTACTCATTTATTATTTTTTCAATTAAAGATAATTTAAAAGCGTAGACTTCCACGGTCTGAGTCATTAAAGTTAAACGAGTTCCGGGTTTGGACCGTGTCAAAATTCGAGTGAGGGCTCGACGTTTCGCTCGCGTGGTTTACACGTCGGGTAACCTTGATCTTTCTTCCTTTCCTCCTGAAGAAGCTCCCTACGATGGCGAGCGAAACGTCGAGCCCTCACTCGAATTTTGACACGGTCCAAACCCGGAACTCGTTTAATTTTAAAGATAATATGCTGATTTTCATCATATTTTTTTATGGGGTAGATGGCTTAGTGGTATCGAATCGGCCAGTGGATCTTGAGAACCCTAGTTCGATTCCCACAGCCGACAAACAATTTTAACCATATTTAAATCTACCCCTGTGGATCCCCCTCCACTAATATCTTTGGGGACCGTGATTTGACGACTGGTAACCGCACTTCACGCGAAAAAATATATCACTTATCGAGATCTGCTTAGGCAAAGTGCCACACCCAGTAATGGGTAAAAGGCGTGATGATATATTTATTTTATTTATTTTAAAATTACTTTTATGGTAACTGCACTTCCCATGTAAAATCTACTATTATATAACCTACATTTTATAATAATTTATATTAGAAAATATTCGCCGCATTTCTTGTAATACAAAAATAATCATTACTAATTTTTTACTTTCTATTACTCGATGTACAGATAGTAAATTAGTTATACAAATTTGTAATTAATGCATGACAAAAAAAGTAATAATTTCTATAAATTCCTCATGCAAACATGCAGATAGATAGCCGAGGTAGATATGTTTCATAAATTCAGGATAAAAATTAAATGGCAGATAGTACATGATGTACTAATCACGAATTAAAAATAATTTTTGTGTATGTACATCATGTGAAGTGCAATTAATTTAGGGAATTAAAAAATCTTTTTTTCATTTTGCGTTCATAAGGTCATTATGAAATCCAGTTGCGTATCGAACGAGCGTTCATTACGATACGCAACATTTTGTTTTGTACGGTTGGTAGTAGTGGATGACATACTGATACTATCAAGGAGAACATCTAAATTTCAGTATAGCCTCAAAAACTAAACAATTGCATAAATTTTAATAACAGTTACCAACTACAACATTCCATATAGAAATTGCTCTAAATCAGGGTTCGAAGATATATATCGATCGATATATATCATGATATTTATTTTGATATATATCGTCATATTTTTGCAATGATATATATCCATTATATAAAAATATCAAATAGTTTTTGTGATATAGCCTCCGGAGAAGTGAAATTTTTCGTATTTTTCAGTTTTTCTAGTTTTCCGAGGCTATATCCCAAAAACTAAATGTGATATGAAAACGCGCTCAACGGCATTAATTTTCTCGTGCTTCAGTTAACTTATAAACATAGTTTCAGCGATTTTTATTTTTTTTCTATTTTCCGCCAAAAAAATCGCAAAAAGCGGTTTTTAAACATTTTCTCGAAAACCAGAAGTCATATGCATTTATAGATTGCACCACTGGATTCAGTGGGTCAAAATACATATGTATGTAAATTTTCGTTTTAATAATCCTACGATTAAGGATTTTTGATAAAATTGAATTAAAATCTGAAAAAACCAAAGGGGTACCCCTTAGGAAATAATTAAAAATATTGAATTGCATAAAATTGTCTGAAAATTTGCTTATAAATCAATTCGGACACGGGGAATTCAACGCCGTTGAGCGCATTTCCATATCTTGTTTAGTTTTTGAGATATAGCCTCTGGAGAAGTGAAATTTTTCGAATTTTTCAGTTTTTCTAAATGTGTACAAAAACTAAAATTAAAAAATAAATATCCAAAAAGTGATATTTATCTGATATATATCCTATATATCAGATATTTTGATATTTATTATAAATATCATAATATTTACGAACCCTGCTCTAAATTGACTCGGATGAAAATATCGCAAATTTTTTGAATTTTTAATTGATAAAATACGCAAAGTAGAAAAAATAGTATAAATCACTCATTTTATAAGACTTTTATCGCACTTTAGAAAACTCGCCTGCGGCTTGTTTTTTAAACTTGGACGCGTGCGAAAAAAACATGTCTTGTAAAACTCGTTTTTTTAATTATACAAACAATTTTCACCAAATTAAATCTACCCCTGTGGCTCCCCCACTACTAACATCTTTGGGGGCCGTGATTTGACGGCTGGTAACCGCACTTAACGCGAAGAGATATATCAATATATATAAAAATATAACGAACTATGTAGTTATGCCGAATAAATTAGTGTCTAATTCGAAGCCCAAGGAAAAGATTCTGAACCCGATGTCTTTAACTGATTGTCTTGTTCCGTGATGGTCAACATAAATTAATTAATTTAATTAATATTACATTTTAACTAGAGATGGGCGAATATCAAATTTCTCGAATTCGAATATCGAATACGAATATTAATCAGATCTCGAATATTCGAGGTACTCGAATATTCGAATACTCCTAAAAGTTAATTTATTTATTATTAATAATTATTTAATTATGTCCTTTTCATTATTTGAATGAAATTGTTAAGATAAAATAAAATAAAAAGTACAAACAAAAAAGAAAGACGAAAATTTCAAATTTAAGGTGAAACGTATGGGTTGATGTTGGCGAAAAACAAATTTGAAATATAAAATCTTTGTTATTAATAACTTCAAAGTATTGTAATAGCTTTAAGTTTATGTACAAATCATAAAGAAAAACATAGTCAAAAATTGAGGTCAACATATAGCGCGATATTCGAGGTATTCGAATGTTCGCTATACTGACGTTAATATTCGAAAATCTCGAATATCGAATAATGTCAATATTCGCGGCATTCGACTATTCGCGGATGATATTTGTCCATCTCTAATTTTAACGTTATATTCTTTTGTGTGTATTTTGGTTATTTTATACGAAACAACATATAATATAAATTCGTTCTTTTACTTTAGATTTATGCTGTAAAAATTAATATATTTATATGAAAATGTAATATTATTCTTTTTTATAATATAATGTTGCCCTAAATGTTACATTTTACAATTTTTGGGCAAATCGGGTCATTCGTTTATGATCGGAAATTTCCGAGAGTGAAGAGAATCTGTTTATCGACTTTTTTATATCTTAAAATTCAATTCTTAACGCTAACGAACAAGTTACGGCATAGATCACCAGTTTATTTTGCAACGTTTAAAAATGTTATTGTTGTTAACTGGGTTAGTCCATTACAGTGCGGATATTTAGAGTGAACGCAGTGTTTTCAATGTGTTTTAGTGAATATTTTAATATATTTTAGTGCAAAATTATTTAAATTTTGTGATATTGTGCGTTGTGCATAAAGGAAACATTAATATATAAGTGATAGAGCTGTGAAATAGATTTCCTTGCAACCCAGTATTTGGTGATTTCTACAGTGGGCCGGTAGCTGATTCCTCTTCAAGTAAACAATCTTAATATTATAATTCTACTTTCGTTATTAGAATGTCATGGTTTCCATGGCGCTAAATAATAGCCCATTACTAGGTGTGGCACTTTGCTGTAGCAGATTTCAGGAAGCGATAAATTTCTTCGCGTGAAATGCGGTTACCAACCGTCAAATCGCGGCCCTTAATGATGTTAGTAAAGTGAGAGCTACAGGGATAATTTTGAAGTGTTGAAAATTGTTTGTTGGCTGTGGGAATTGAAACCGGGTTCTAAATTCCACAGGCCGAATCGATACCTCTGAGCCATCTACCCGATTAATAGTATATTATACAACGACGCTATAATGGATGCTCTTATTCCCGAGGATGAAGTTTGCAACCCGAGCGAGCGGAGCGAGCAAGGGTTGTAATCCTCCGAGGTAATAATAGCCATTATAGCGAGTTGTATACTATACTTTATATACGACTAACATATACCACTAATTTAATAAAAATTAGTCAATTTTTATATTATTTATTATCTATTAATTTTACATCTATTTACCTAATAAACTTACATCTAATTGAAATGAGTAAATGGAGTAAAAAGACCATAATGAAGATGATTTGTATTTTTCACCTAATTCAGTAAAATATGCCAATAATACATTTTCTGAATACGAATTTGTCTTCATTTTAATACGCCAGTCCATAAAACTTTGGTATGCTTTGTCATAGAAATTTTTAGACTTTTGCGTTAATAAACCATATGTAGTAGCATCAGCAATTTTCGTTATTTCTGGTGGTGTAGAAGATATACTGTCTTCTGTAATACTGTCCATTTTTTCAATTACAGTTAAACACAATAATTTAACACAATATGCAAGACCGTTTTTGACAACTTCTCAACGATGATTTCGTTTTGTTTGTTTCCGATTCGTAAACAACAGTGAACTTATCAACGAGCATGTTTAATTTAAATATGAGTCGCTATGGCAACACTGTTCCGATGACACAATAAAACAATGATCCATGTTTTAAGCATTTTGATTGGTTCACGAGCGGGAATAATGACCATTATTCCCGACTCATTATTCCCGGCGGGATTAATATATAGCATTATATAGCAAAAAACGCATATATAATGATAATATTATTAGTTAGTCGTATATAAATTATTTTACTTAATATAATCTTTAGACTAAATTCAACTCACTATTAGTTAACTATAGAATAAACGAAGCAGGTTTTAAGTAGATAATTTTTCAAACACCTTATAAATATACATGTAATAAAATGTTTAATTACTGGTTTGTTTTGGTCATTCAATTATTATTATATTATATATATATGCACATTAAAAAGATAATTAAAACAATAAATTATTCTTTCTAATAAGGAGCATTTCCTGTTCCATATTTTTGAGTAATGTCCTGGATTCGTAGCTTGGCGACAGCAGTGAATCATACCGAGCGCTAACTCTTAGGATGCGCACGTAATCTCACACTTTCAATCTCACTTAAATAAACTTTTTGTGCAATTTATAGGTCGAGCACGAGCCTGGATCGTACAAAGTGTTGCACAAGTACCTATCAGAAAGTTTAAGTGCCCTATGAAAGTTTTAAAGTAACTAGAATAGTCAGTTGTTTATTTGTTCTGCTCAGCAGTTTTAACTACTACCCATGCAGCCAATGCAGTGGGTTTCTGCGTTAATACCCTATAAAAAAATTGTTCTATATCATTTAAAAACATACACCGCTTGTAGGTTCAACCAGACAAGAGGAATTAGCTAATTACTGATTAACTTTATATATGCCATCAAGTATTATTTTGAATTGTTATAAAAAGAAGGCTTCAGGGGTCCAGTTATATATTTATTTATAAATGGAACTGGATTCCTGAAGCCTTCTTTTTATAACAATTCAAATATATTATATTTGGATCCTTCCTAAAATATAAAATTAATTAATTTTAAAATAAATGATTCAAATAAAAGATATTTTGAACTAAATATTCTATTAATAATAAAATATCTAAATAAACACTTGTCTAAGTCTCACAAAATTCAGCCTCCAAGTCACCTTATGAGGGCATCGTCAGAGGCTGGCCAGCACAGTTGGTAACCATAGACGCGTTTCGCTCTTATTAAAGCTCATCAGTATGGTATAACCTACTTCTACACCTAGAACAAAGTTCACGTGAAGAAGCTGGTGACGAAGGACTGTGCCAGCAGAGAATAAGATCTCTAAAGAAAGGTAAGATGACATGAGAAGTTCTATCGAACCAGTAATGCCATCTACCGAAAAAAGCAAAAGCTACGAAATAGCTATTTAAATAAAAAACTACAAAGACAAAATTAATTGTCTTTAAATGCTCACTTGGTGAAACTAGGTTTAATAATAAAATATCAAAATAAACACTTGTCTAAGTCTCACAAAATTCAGCCTCCAAGTCACCTTATGAGGTTGAATTTTGTGAGACTTAGACAAGTGTTTATTTTGATATTTTATTATTAAACCTAGTTTCACCAAGTGAGCATTTAAAGACAATTAATTTTGTCTTTGTTGTTTTTTATTTATATGATATAGGCAGCCTCGATCCCATGAATCTTTCATATATTTAAAACTTGACACCAGAGTCGTCTGCAGTGACACTGTTATTTAAGAACAATATTAATAATTGAAATTTAATTACTATTTTAAGTAAATATTTAATGACAAAAATCAAAAAGATAAAAATATAAAATAATTACCCAAGTACCTCGCCCTGCTCTAACTCATATATATATATATATATATATATATATATATATATATAATTTATCGAGCTCTGCTTTGGTAGTATAGGGTGAAAAGCATGATGATACATTTATTTTATATTTTTACTTCGATCAGATTTATTTTAAATAATGACACAATTAATTAAAATCTGTTAAGTTTGTATTAATTAAAAACTTAAAATCGTTGAAAAATAATCAGAAATCACAAAATTAAATGTTACAGCAATCAACAGCAGAGGCAAAAAGTAGTAATGAGACTAATTGAATTTATCAGGGCATTTGTCAGTGATCCGTTTGGTCTCCGTTTTCCGCTGTCTCGTTCGAAACCTGATATTTTGTGCGCTTTTTGTTTTCGTGCTGTCATCTCTAGCGTGCTGTGACACTGCGCGGATTTTGTTTCGCGTAATTTAAGAAACGAGTTTTTGTTTTTGTTTCGCATTCGTCGCCTGCTGCGTTGCCTTGTTAAAACTTTCATCTGAAGCGTGGAAGTGTGAAATGTTAGTGTTGTAATTAAAACATTAATTTGTTCAAAAGATGTGTAATTTGTTTCTGTGCCGAGGTGATCTGATTTATATAACGTTCTGGTGTCTTCTCTTGCCATCTTTGAGCAATAATTTTTCATTAATGTTTTCTATTTTGAAGCAAA
Source organism: Pterostichus niger (assembly GCA_947425015.1). Lineage (NCBI taxonomy): Eukaryota > Metazoa > Arthropoda > Insecta > Coleoptera > Carabidae > Pterostichus > Pterostichus niger. The sequence goes on along the minus strand of OX380340.1, from coordinate 35,013,871 downwards.
ATTCATTAACGAACTTAATTTAATTTATATCGAGTCGGACTGTGGATTTCAGAACTCGGATTTGATCCCTACAGTCGACAAACAATTTCCATCAATTTAAATCTACTCCTTTGGCTCCCCCTCCACTAATATCTAAGATCCAAGACAGGTAACCGCACTTCGCAAACATAAATATATCACTTATCGAGATCTGATATAGCAGAATGCCACACCTAGTAATGGGTAAAAGGCGTGATGATATATTTATTTATTTGAGAATGTGGTTGAAGGGAGGATGAGAATATTTGACAAATTATTTGATAAATCTGATGAGTGGATTTCAGAACTCGGATTTGATCCCTACAGTCGACAAACAATTTCCATCAATTTAAATCTACTCCTGTGGCTCCCCCTCCACTAATATCTAATATCCAAGACAGGTAACCGCACGTCGCAAACATAAATATATCATTTACCGAGATCTGATATAGCAGAATGCCACACCTAGTAATGGGTAAAAGGCGTGATGATATATTTATTTATTTGAGAATGTGGTTGAAGGGAGGATGAGAATATTTGACAAATTATTTGATATTCTATGAATGTTTCAAGGGTTCATTTAACCCCATTTGATGGAATATAGCGTAATTTATTTATTTATTTATTTATTTATTTATTTATGTTACACTGTACAACAGGAACTTAATCCCAATTACAGTACAGGGTCCGCACTCACCGAGCCGCAGTGTACTAGTTTATATAATTTTTAGCTTAAGTGAGATTCGAACTCGGGATCTCCGGATTCGAATTCCGTATCGCTATCCACACCACCGTACTGACGGTTATGTTATGTATGTGCGTATTTTCAAAAATGATTTTAGAATGTTGACCAATGTGATATCCAAAATTAATTTCTGAAGTTAAGGAGTAAAAATAAAATAGATAAGACCGCACTTAGTCAAAGTATGATACAGAAGATTCCGTTCTATCTTAATTAATTTCCATTTATCACCGAGCGCAACATTCTTTCTTATTATTACATCGAAGCACCATTTCGCGCGAGATTAATAGCCACATACATAACTCTTCATCTTACATTTGACGTTGATAAAGCCGTCCAGAGTCCAATCGCGATTGTACTGCAACCTTACAGCGTTCTAGCTTCATATCGCCTCCGCATCCTCACATACAACTTCCGCCACTGCTGTACCATGGACTTTGAAGTAAGTGGACAGCTGAAGCTTAGTTACGTGTAATTGACATGAAGGCAGGATGGGAAATAATCATAGTAAAAGTTACCGTCCATAACTTATTGGAAATTGAATTCAGTATTCTTGTCTGAGTAATGAAGAATTAATAACACTTTATTTAGAACTTCCATTATCTTTATTTATATTTTGTAAGAAATAACAAAGTGATTGTTAATTATATAATTTAGTTTTTTCTTTAAATTTAAAACTATGTTAAGTAATGAAGCTTCTGAAAAAAAAAACAAATTTTAAAGAGAAACTTAACGATCTAATAAAAATTTTAAAGAGAAGTGTTAGATATTTTCTAAGAACATGGCAATTGGACTCACTTAAATTATTTCATATAAATCAGAGAATATGACTTATATTCGATTTATAATCGATTGTTAGATAAATGTTAATTAACAGCAACATCAATTTTATGTGTACTCCTGTATTAAATAGGCAGATAATTATAACAGAAATATAACAGTTAAAAGGAAAATTATATGGTAGATGGCTCAGTGGTATCGAGTCGGTCTGTGGATTTGAGAATCCAGGTTCGATTCCCACAAGCGACAAACAATTTTCACCACGTTAAAACTACCCTTGTGGCTCCCCCTCCACTAATATCTTTGAGGGCCGTGATTTGCCGGCTGGTAACTGCACTTCACCCGAAGAAATATATCACTTACCGAGATCTACTACTATTTTTATAAATATAGTAATTTTTTATTTATTATCCTTCAAACTTTTCTTGGGAAATTAAATTAATATTTTGAAATCATTTATACGTGAAACTATCGACTAAAGAAATTACATAAAAAACAACAAAGACAAAATTAATTGTCTTTAAATGCTCACTTGGTGAAACTAGGTTTAATAATAAAATATCAAAATAAACACTTGTCTAAGTCTCAAAAAATTCAGCCTCCAAGTCACCTTATGAGGGCATCGTCAGAGGCTAACCAGCACAGTTGGTAACCATAGACGCGTTTCGCTCTTATTAGAGCTCATCAGTATGGTATAACCTACTTCTTCACCTAGAACAAAGTTCACGTGAAGAAGTCCTTCGTCACCAGCTTCTTCACGTGAACTTTGTTCTAGGTGAAGGAGTAGGTTATACCATACTGATGAGCTCTAATAAGAGCGAAACGCGTCTATGGTTACCAACTGTGCTGGTTAGCCTCTGACGATGCCCTCATAAGGTGACTTGGAGGCTGAATTTTGTGAGACTTAGACAAGTGTTTATTTTGATATTTTATTAATAAAGATATTACTTTTAAATAAATAAACATATCACGCTTTTTAGCCATTGTTAGATGTAGTACTTCGTCGTAGCAGATCTTGGTAAATGATATATTTATACACGTGAAATCATGTTCTTCAAAGATCTTAGTGGAAGGAACACAGTAGGGATAAATTGAATGTGGTGAAACTTATTTGTCGGTTGTGGGAATTGAACCCGGGTTCTTATTTCCACAGTTTGACTTGATACCATTGAGCCAGTTACCCCATTATCAACCCATTCATTTTACATAATTAAATTTGTTAGTTTAAACAGATAAATTATAAAATTTAACAAAAGTACCCAGATATCAATAGTTAATTAATTGGATGCATTTAATTGAATTACTATTTATACTAAAGTTAATTTATATTATGACAGAAAAATTCTGATGACGCATGGATTCGAACCAGGGACCTTCCGCATACCGGGCAGAGATGCTAACCGCTACGCCACGTCACCTGTGTTCGAAATATGGCATCAACTGAATTTTTCTGTCACAGTGTCTAAGCGAATCCAGGCGTCATCTGAATTTTTCTGTCATAATATAAATTAACTTTAGTCAAAAACTACAGGTATGATTACCTTTAATAATCACACAACTTAATAATATTAGCTCTACTATTTATACATTTAACTAATAAATCAATTTGATTAATTCCATCTAAATATACCCTAAAAATGATCCGCATAAATCCAAATTTACCTACCTCTTTATTCTGTGCAGTTTTCATGTCTCAGGTTCAAATCGTTCACTTGTTTGGCGATGTGCACATCTCTTGTTTCCTTCCACTCTTGGCTTTCCATTTTGCGTAGCGTTTTGTTTTTGTCGTATGATGTATGACTGCGTTACGGTTAAAGCTCATGTTCACCCCTTTTACTGTTAGTTGTCCTTGAGCGATTTTCCCTCCCTTTCCACTCTCCTGCTTTAGTTAGTGGCGTCTCTTTCATGTGAGTGGATCTCCACTCCGGGTAGGCTGAGTCTGGCTGGTTGATTGTCGGAGGGTTCATTTGTTTTTTGTGACACGGATTCCCCACAGTGTTTGCATTGGTATCCAGTCCTGAATTTATCTGTAAGTGAATTTTTGGGATAATTTGATTGGAAATTGGTTTCTTCTAACAATGATAACCTTTTCCAATTTTTTTATTTAGAATTTGAAAATAATACTATTCTATTTTATTGACAATAAAAAAATATGCTTTTATAAAATACTGGATGGAATACTAATAATACTCGAATTATAGAGAAAAATTGGGGTACAACAAGATTTGAACTCCGGTCAAATGCTTAAACCAACTAAGCTACAGTTCCCATGTTACTCAAATCTGATATTATTCCAATTGTTTCTCTCTATTATGTTATATGTCAAAGGCAATCTCGATTCTATAACTCTTTTAATGAAACACTTGATACTTTGAGTGTCATTAATTGTTAAATATTGACGTTAAAAATGCAAATTTAATATTAATAATACTAATTTTTATTTCGTATATAAACTAATAAAGTGATAATTAAATATACTCAAAAATATCATTCAATAAGCACTAAAAAAATGTGTAGATAGTTCGAACAAATGATTGTTAGCAATAACCTTTTTTTAAATAAATATATCATCACGCTTTTTACCCATTACTGGATGTAGCACTCTGCTGTAAGCAGATCTCGGTAAGTGGAGATCGAACGAGGGTTCTCAAGATCCACAGGTCGACTCGATACCACTGAGTCACCTACCCCATATAATCTTTTTTAAAGTATATATTTGATTCAAATTTGAATCTGATGATATGAATATAATAGAGAACTACAAAGGATGAGTTTCATATTTCAAATTTCAGTAATATTATACTTTAATATCATGAAATTAAACTTTCGAAATATATATTCATTTGGACCTTGTTTAATAAACTTCAAAATTTCAAAACAATTTCAATTTTATATAATACTAATACCACCACTTCTATAGATTCTATAGATTGTAAAAATGAAAATAAAACATCTGGTATTTCCATCAAACAAAATTATGAGGAAACGTTCGCTATTGTTTTCATTACAATGAATTTCAAATACTGTTCTGGCATTTTTTTGTACAATTTTTCATGTAACATGCAAACTTTTGTCGAATATCAAACAAAATTATATAATTATCACATCAGCTTATGTGTTTGAAATTGTTTATTTTAAACTACCACCAATATTCAAAACAATAAGAATTAAATTCATAAAGCTGAGTAGTACTAATACCATTTTTAATATTATCTAGAATTCTATTCTAAATTAAATCGGATTCACGAAACATTTTAATGCTAATTAACATTCTTTATAACTCAGATTAAAGTAAACTTGTTTCGTGGATTGATAAGAGAGGTAAAAGCAAAATAAAAAAATGTATCCTCTTTATGAATCTGTCTGTTAGTTAGTAAGATAAATAAATACATATAGATGTATGCAATACAGGATTGTCCACTATGGAGATCAAATTTCAGTTTAAGTTTCGACAACAACAAAAAAATATCTATTCCCTACACCGCAGGAAAAAATCATTATCTTGAGCTATGTTCAAAAATATTCAGTCCTTATCGTGGCAAAAAAATATTCCAATAAATGTTACTACTATAAAAATTATGTCCAAATCGTGTTAAAGTCGAAAATTTGGAAAATATTTTTTTTCTTTTTTAAATTGAAATTTAGTTTGTGGTCAATCTATACTTATATAAAGTTATATATGTATATGTCACCGGTAAATTGTGAAATGCTACTACATTTAAAGTATGTAAATATTGCCAAAAACAAATATAAGGGTTTGGGAACGTGGAGTGTACGCTCTCGGGCTTAATGTTTGTTTGTTTAAAATGCGAGTGAAATAAATCTGGCTGAAAACACGTTCAATGTTTAAATAAATATACGAAATTTAGAATAATTAGAGCTAAAATCGAATATTACAGCTCACGTGTGTTATGGGGTAGGTGGCTCAGTGGTATCGAGTCGGCCTGTGGATCTTGAGAACCCTGGTTCGATCCCTACAGCCGACAAACAATTTTCACCAATTTAAATCTACCCCTGTGACTTCCCCTCTACTAACATCTTTGAAGGCCGTGATTTGACGGCTGGTAACCGTACTTCACGCGAAGAAATATATCATTTATAGAATGTTCAAAGATATTCCGTTATGGCTTTAACTTACTAAGCCTGTGTTGAACCGCACACAGTAAGAGATTCTACCTGTTGGTGCTCAGGGTAGGATTGCAAAATATTTAAATTCGGAAATCTCTAATCTCTGTGCGGAAAATTATATTGGGAAATACTGAATACATACCTGTCCTTGCACCCCTATAAATCAAGCTTAAATTCCTAACAATAGACCCGCTGAGAGGGCCATAACGGAGTATCTTTGAACATAGTGTATATACTGAGATCTGCTTCGGTAGAATGCCACACCCAGTAATGGGTAAAAGGCGTGATGATATATTTATATTTATTTTACGTGTGTTGAGCATGTAGTATACTGGCTTTGGATATGCGAGCATCGCCAAGAATGAGTTCTAAAATAAAAAGATACTAATCAATAATACAATTTTTCCATTTGGAATTTTGTATACATATAAATAAATAACAAATATTAATCTCAAATATATAAAAGACTAACTTTTTAAACCAACGGTTTTCAAACTTTTCGAAGCTTTGACTTCCTTGGACCCTTATTTTTGTGTGATCAAAATGTAAGTTTGTAAGACGCTGATTTAATAATATGTTTTTTAAAATAATCACTATTTTGTAAAGTTACTAAATGAAAAACTTCTTATTTTTTTTTTATAAAATTTATATATCGGACCAACTACTAAGGTCATATGCCAATATGTCCTTTGTATGGTCGCCACTGGCGGGACACCCACGACCTTATGGTTGCGAGTCAGGCCCTCTACCCGCGCGACCATCTCGCGGGACAAAACTTCTTATTAAAAACTTTGGTATAGTTTCTTGGGAATTTTGGTATATGATATAATAGTATGCGGAATTAATTGTATTTTGATTAAGAAAAAGTAATAGCTTTGCAACTCTCCTTCAATGTCTTCGCGAGCTCTTAAAGTGTTGCGATCCTCATTTTGAAAACCACTGCTCTAAACAAAATTAGTTTTGTAAATTTTTCAAAAAACATAAAACTCTCTAGTTACCATCCTCCATGACATCCGTACCCGTGCTGTGGGTCGGATTGGCAAGCAATCAGACCCGGGCGAATTCAAATCAGTTTCTGTCCCGTGTGAAACTTAGCGGTCGTGTCCAGCAGCCGTGATTCTGTACTAGATCTCCCCGATCAGCCGCGGATCGATCCCTGAACTGATCTGACGTCAATAGGACGTCGTCGAAACGTTTCTTTCATGTTGTGAGTGCCTGCCAAGTGATGCGGCTTTGTGAAACAAGTTTATGGATTTTAGGTTAGGTGTGAGAGTTTTTAGGTTATGCTGAAATTTGTATGTTTGCTTTAGTTTGAAGAGTAAGAATATTTATAAACTTAATTTTATAAATTGAAGTATTGCCAAAACTATTCGATACATTATTTTATAAGTTTATACCGCCTCTAATTAATACACTATTACTTTATCAATATTTGTACTAAATTTAAACATTTAAAGTATATAAATACTTATTCATATTTCGTTACGTTACAGACTCATCATGTAATGTTTTTGAGCCACCTCCTAAATAAATAAAAAAACAAACAAACGAACGCACTGAATGCTTTAAACCAGTGGTTTCCAAACTTTTTCTCTCAGAAGCCCCTTTTTTCCGTAAAAAATTGTCGCGCCCTCCTCATTTTTTATAACAGCCTAACTTCAAAAATCGTTAGAATACAAAAAAAAGTACTATAAATAAATATTATTATTAAATAAGATATTTGTTATAACAAATCTTTTTCTTAACCTAAAATTATATTTATGACAACATAATAATAGAACAAAATAATGTAACAACATTTATAAACATAAAGTTGTAATAAGATTGGAAATAAAATTTAATTTAAATTAGGCATAATTAATACAATATAATCATAATTTTTGAGTGTGTTGAATGGACGCTTGTTTTTCAGTTTCTAGAACCGGGGAGTCATTGAAGATATCGCCACTCGCAATTCTTTTTCAACGAATAATCGAGTTCGATATTTTGTCTTTAAAACAGCTACAGCGGAAAAGCCTGTTTCACACAAATAAGTTGTTACGTAAAGTAACAAAATTTCTAAGGCTTTGTTTGTTAAACTAGGGATATTTTACTGCGAGCGCGAGTTAGAAACATGTGTGTGTTATGATATGCATTGAGAATGTGTTCATAAGCCTCAATTATATTTTTATATAGCGCACCCCCCTTGAAGCAATCTCGCGCCTTAGGGGAGCGCGCCCCACAGTTTGGAAACCGCTGCTTTAAACAAAAATGGGCACTGAGGAGTAAATAGTGTTTTCCTGACCAATGAGGATTCGATCGAGGATTTATTATTAGATAGAAATTTAAACACGTTATATACGTTATGTAGCAAGTTGGTTAAGAAAAATATATTGCACTGATGACTGAAATATTTTTAACATTATTTGCGGCGTAGACTTCTTTTTTAATGACTCCACTTAACGTGACGTACTTATTGAAAATGTTTAAAACTAAAGCCAAAAATATTTGTTTCAAATATAGGAAATTGTTATAATTTAAGGAATAATCGCCTTATAATATTTATTCAAAAAAAGAAGCATAATGAATCATTAAATAAATAGTTATTTGTGTATTAAGAGCGTAAAGTGATTCTTTGTTACTCGAACACGGTAATTGCAGCGCGAGCCGAAGGCGAGAGCTGCAATAGTGTAAGAGGAACAAAGACACTTTACGCTCGTGATGCACACATAATTTTTTCTACGATTGCATCTTAAAATTATTTAAAAACGTATACGTACTGAAAATAAATTCGTTCTGTCAACTGTCAATATGACAAGTTTCTGTTTTGTTTGTATCCCTGGTAACGCGCATTTATAATCTTTTTCGCGCGTTGCCATTGAAAACGCGCGCATTTAACGTCTTTTTCGCGCGTTTCATTGGAGACGCGCAAAAAAGATATTTTTCGATTGTTCCACAGAAAACGTCAACTTTACGATGACAAATGAGAGTGTAATTGTCAACTTTTCATAGCAATCGTAGAAAAAAATTATTTCAAATTTTGCAGGAATAAAATAGTTAAAGGATTTATTGGAAGGAAGCTAGTTTATATAATCTAGGGTTAATAATATTGCATTTTGCAATAACATTATTTAAGAAAAGTTAGCTTGTTAATGGGACAGTTGTTTGGTGGTGTAAAGAAGTATTAAAATGAGAAATAAAGATGGTTCAAAATATATATTTTATTTTTTCAATATTTTTATGATACATAATTATAAATGTAAGAGTAGAATATATTTGATCGCTCATTTTAATTTGGTATTTTTGGGTAGGTACATGTTGTAAACATCTTTCTCTTGAAGAAGGGCATATTTTTTTTTCACCTTGAGTTAAAGTGCTAGATAACTATCTATCTGATAAGTAGAGACTGGATTCTAAGCTTTTTTATTATTTTTATGATTTTTGTGCTCATTTTCAGCTTTATTTTCAATCCTATAGCTTTACTAAAATTCATATTTGTTCTTTATGATTTATGATATCTAGAAAGTATATAAATATAGTTATGTAATAGTATATTACATAATAAGTCAGGAAAGTGATGCTTTATTTGACGAAGCGGTTGTTTGAAGTACGAGGCCGTCAGGCCGAGTATTTTAATTCGCTGAGTCAAGTAAAACACTTTCTTGACGTATTATGTATACTATTTTTTCTGAAATCGTTCATATTTATATTTTATCAATATAATTAATAATAAATATTTCAAAATGTTTAATTTTTTGGTAAGAATCGTATTGGCAGCAAACTACATATCCAAGGTGATAACAAAAGTTGTTGAAAACAATATCTTATGTGAAAAATCTATTGAATATATTTGTGTCAAAAGTAATATTGTTGACAGAGAAGATTTCTTTATAATGTTGGAAAGTATAGATAAAAATGAGTATGAGGCGGTATTTTCAAGTACTCCTCCTGAAATCTTAAATCAAGCAACTGCGGCTGTTGAAAATTTATTACAGAGCAAGTCCAAAGACCGATAATGATAAAGAGTATGAAATTTTCATGGATTGGAAAAAGCAAAATAATTTGTCAGGAACTTGCTTATTTTATTTAATGAATCTCCAATAAATTTAGCTTCAAATTCGCCAGTGTCATACATAAATTTTAGTAATTTAAGCAATTGTATATTTAGTATTAATATTATTGATAAAAATAAATAAAATCTTATTATTTTTTTTAGTTATTTAGTTTATTTATTTGAGTCAGGTAAAGTACTTTTCTGACTAGTCAGGAAAGTACTTTACCTGACTGTTTTGCAAATGTTTTGGTAAACACTTACTTTAGGAAAGTAGGCACTTTCTTGACGATTTCAGAAAAATAAATTTTCGTATGACTTTTAGTTCAACATTAGCGCGGTGTTTCATTACAAATATAATTATGAGCATCGTTACGATGGCACTACAGCCCAAATTGGGCCTAGACCTACCGGAGACACCGAGCCACAGATTTTAGCACTGCCGTAGTGCCGGTTTCGTAGTCGAATGCTATATTATTTAAGGTGAATAAGTGACTAGCTTATAGCACCCGAGTGTGACAAATACTGTATTTTATATTTTACGCCAAATCACATATTTAAGAGAAAAATATTTACAATTACAATATGTACTTGTTTATGGTTATATCATACCCTGTTCTGTTTTAGAATAAACAAATTATATACGTCATGTCTTGGAAAACAAAAAAATGTATTTCCATGTCATAACTGTTTTCCGAAATGACATGGACTCTTACATACAATAATAAATGCATGATTATTGTACAATAATAATATATATTAAAATCTCCATTCGACGAACCTGGTGACTTCTTAAATCTTCTATACACGAATGGTTTCGCCATCTTTAAAAAAAGAAAAGAAGAATGATAAAAGCTACCTACCTCAATCGTAAATTAGTTTAGGTAAAACATTCGCCTAACTAATATGCGAGTATTAGATATATATATATATATATAAAAATAAATAAATAAATATATCATCATGCCTTTTACCCATCACTGGGTGTGGCACTCTGCCTAAGCAGATCTCGGTAAGTGATATATTTTTTCGCGTGAAGTGCGGTTACCAGCCGTCAAATCACGGCCTCCAAAGATATTAGTGGAGAAGGAGCCACAGGGGTAGATTTTTTTAAATTGGTGAAAATTGTTTGTCGGCTGTGGGGATCGAACCAAGGTTCTCAAGAACCACAGGCCGACTCGATACCACTGAGCCACCTACCCCATATAAAATAAATAATTAAATATATCATCACGCCTTTTAAATAAAAAAACAACAAAGACAAAATTAATTGCCTTGGAATGCTCACTTGGTGAAACTAGGTTTAATAATAAAATATCAAACAATTAGACAAGTGTTTAGTTTGATATTTTATTATCACGCTTTTTACCCATTAATGGATGTGGCATTTTCTGTAGTAGATCTCGGTAAGATATAATTTTTTCTCGTGAAGTGCGGTTACCAGTCGTCAAATCACGGCCCTAAAGACATTCGTTGAGGAGGGGATACAGGGGTAGTTTAAATTTGATGAAAATTGTTTGTCGGCTGTGGGAATCGAATCCGGGTTCTCAAATCCACAGGCCGATATAAAATAAATAAATATATAAATATATCATCACGCCTTTTACCCATTACTGGGTGTGGCACTCTGCCTAAGCAGATATATTGTTATATTTCATATCTTGACTATATTATTACCTTGTTTGATAAGTAGTAAACCGAAAATTTTGTATCAGAAAATGATTACTTATTTTCTTTGTAGCTGAAGATAAGGATCATATGACCTCGAAACCTTCGAATAAACTAAATTATTTCTAAACCTTTTTAATTTAATTTTATTTTAATTTAATACATGGGATCAACCTTACATGATAAATAAGTTAACACCAAATAATACTAATAATAATACTAAGAACTTACCTCCGCAATGAATGCTCTTTCTCGTAGTTCTAGAATAATTCGATTTAGACAAAGATCTCTTGATATTACAGATGTCCTTGTATTTGTAATTGTAATTAGAATAATTCTATTCATGCAGAGTTATATTTTATAAACTGCATAAGTTTTATTTGGTTCCGAAGAGTAGAATAATTCGATTCGATAGACACAGAGTAACTTTTTATTTTTAAGAATAATACAATTTAGTGCAGAGTATAATTGTTATTATTTTATTTATTTCACATATCAGATATCTGAATTAGTGTATTCATTTCACAATTTTCTATCGGTGAAATAATAAAACGGTTATTATTTCATGACGCTTACTGAGCGAATGATAGAAACTGCCTATTTTATACTAAATATTCTGCTGGAAAACAGGATGTGGTATGATAACAGTGATACCGCACTGACCACTTGTGTTCCTGAGCGGTGTTTCTGTACTTCTATACTTTGAAGAAATTATCAGATGTTGTGTGGAAAGGAAAGGAAAATCGTGAAAACTGCCAACCTAAAATATGCAAAAAACTAATGGTTTCACAAAATTCAGCCTCCAAGTCACCTTATGAGGGCATCGTCATCGTTTTGTGAAACTGAGCCAAGTGTTTATTTTATACTTTTTATTAAACCTAGTTTCACCAAGTGTTGGATGACAATTAATTTTGTCTTTGTTGTTATTTAACTTTATTTATTTTGTAATTGAATATGAAAGTTGCTTTTTGCGTGTGTGGGAATTAACTTCAAATTTGTAAATATTTAAATGTAATTTGTTCTTAATGTACTAATACTAATAATATTCAGATAACGCTGCAGTTTACAACAGTCAATTAGACTATTAATACTGCTGAAATTTTGTATAGATCATCTGCGAAAATAATGTATTGAAATGTAATTCAAGGCATAAAAATGACTAATAATTGGGAAGCCAAATTCGAGCATTGTCTATATGTCATACTTCTGATACCGTGTTATGTGAATACGCATAGTGTTGTGAGAAATTTGAGTGCAGTTTTCAAATCATTTTAGAGTGAAAGTAATAAGTACTCAAGTAAATTGAAAAATATTAACTAACATTAAATCAAATTAAACTGTATTTTATAACCATTAAATATTATACATAATTTTTGCTGTATGAAATATGAAAATAATGTTGCCATCCCTGTTTCGTTTTTTGAATGATGTAATTTTAATTAATTTCTGATGATCTCTGAATTTAATATTTGTTATGCACAATGTAATTTGAATTCTCTTTTTATAAAATTGTAATTTTCAATGAATACCAATACATTTTTTTTTTGACATACGAATTTTTAACATAATATCATATACAGGGTGAGTCTGGGAAGACGCCCCCCCCCCCCTTTAACTTTTTTATTATGAGTAATAGAAAAAAATGGTTCATATGAAAGTTTTATTATTTTAAATATACTATTTGATGGCAGATGTAGACATTTTTTATAAAGTCAGGTTTACAAGATACGACTATCAACTTTTATTTTTTAAATAGCAACCTATAATTATTTTACTAAAATAAAAACCGCCATTTTTTTCTCTTTTCAACGGTGTATTAGTTTTTATTAATGTATCTGAAAAAATTCGAGAAAAATAAGAAAATTGAGAAATACTAAAAATAATTTTTATACAAATATTATAGGTGGCTATGTGAAAATAATTTGTTTTATGTTGTTTTTGTTACTGAATTTGTTGCTTTAGTTTGTTAAGTTGTATAACACTGTTACATTTTGTTTATTTTCACATAGCCACCTATAATATTTGTATAAAAATTATTTCTAGTATTTCTCAATTTTCTTATTTTTCTCGAATTTTTTCAGATACTTTAATAAAAACTAATACACCGTTGAAAAGAGAAAAAAATGGCGGTTTTTATTTTAGTAAAATAATTATAGGTTGCTATTTAAAAAATAAAAGTTGATAGTCGTATCTTGTAAACCTGACTTTATAAAAAATATCTACATCTGCCATCAAATAGTATATTTAAAATAATAAAACTTTCATATAACCCATTTTTTTCTATTACTCATAATAAAAAAGTTAAAGGGGGGGGCGTCTTCCCAGACTCACCCTGTATATGAATATGATGAAATAGTGAAATTTTTGTAGTATGTATTTTTAAATTATAATTTGTATTACAAAAAAAATATTAAAAATACAATTTTATTTTTGTTACAGGTATTGACAGTTTCTTATCAACCAGCAGGAATACAAAGTGAGTATCTCTTACATTATTAATTCAATTATTAATATTATTAAACAGAACTTACATCTTGAGGTTGCAGTGCGTTAAAATATTTCGTATCTACGTATTTCTATTTTATAAATATAACTATTAAATTTATTTTTTAATTTTTTATAAATAAATATATCATCACGCCTTTTACCCATCACTGGGTGTGGCACTCTGCCTAAGCAGATCTCGGTAAGTGATATATTTTTTCGCGTGAAGTGCGGTTACCAGCCGTCAAATCACGGCCTCCAAAGATATTAGTGGCGGAGGAGCCACAGGGGTAGATTTTTTAAATTGGTGAAAATTGTTTGTCGGCTGTGGGGATCGAACCAGGGTTCTTAAGATCCACAGGCCGTGATTAATTGACAATTTTATAGAATATAGTCATAAGGAAAGTTTTAAACAAACATTTATACCTTTTAGTTAGTATATCAGTGTTGTGCTTAGCTGTATTGCAATTCAATTTTTGTTTGTGATTTTATTTTTACTTTATAGGTTTTATTTATTTTAGAATTTCATGTTTTAGATTTTCATTGTTTCACCGTCTGATAAAGACACAAGTCTTGTGGTGTAATTTATGGACCCGATTGAAAATGTAGGATTTAATTGTTTTTATTCATACAATTAGTACAAATAAGATGGTTAAATTTCGTACAAGAAAATATTAATAAAGTAAATACGTACTAGATGAAATAATCTATAGCATGGTTATACATGGTACCTGATAAAAAAATAACATAATAATTTTAAAACATAATCTCTGCAGTTGCAGTTTGATGTTACAAAGTTGCGATGAGATAACAATATCTAAAAATAACTACCATATCCGGTATAGACTCATAAATAATTTTTAGAATCGTATTCGGAAAATGATTAAAATGTATGTAATATACTTTAGAATATTAAAATTTTTAACTGTTATATAGAAAATTAATATATATATTTCTTGACTAATAGCTATTTGATAAATAAGAATACTTTTTTGGTAAATATTACTCCAAAAGAAAATCAAATGAGATTTTTTATAACTGATTTCAATAAATTATTTAGATATTTTATATATAAGAATAATTTGCAATCTGTTATAACTCTAGTAGACAACAGAAAGGATAAATGAATAAAGGTGTTATGTCACATTTTTGGGAAATTCCAAATATTCAAATATTCAACCTTTTTATTCAATAATTTATGGCTATAATATATATATATATATAAGTTTTACGGTAATATTCTAATCAATAATTAATTAATTTATAAATAAAGGTGGGATATAGTTAATAAAAAGTACCAAAACGTATGTTGATCCATTTATCCCTTCAACTTTTAAAACTTATTATTGTTCAAGTACAAATTTGTAAGATCCCACACAATAATTACTTAATTACGAGTATTAATTTGACAGCGTTTATTGTTTTTAAAACTGTGGGTAATGGCCGCCATGAGGATAGTTAGTTTTGTTGAGTAGGTTTAGAAGTAATCAAAACTACTCGTAATTTAGAATGTTTTAAGATTAACTGGAATATTTATTATTTATTATTTTTAAATAAACGAATTTTATTCATGTAAGTTTCATTTGACAGGTGTTGATAAATATTATTATACTTATATGTCCATTAAGTTCTAAGTGGCTCAGTGGTATCGAGTCGGTCTGTGGATTCGATAACCTGGGTTCAATTCCTACAACAAACAAACAATTTTCACCCTATTCAAATTATCCTTGTGGCTGTCTTTCCACTAATATCTTTAGGAGTAACAATATTTGACGGCTGCCAATCGGCATAGTGCTACACCCAGTAAAGAATAATAGGCGTCATGATATATTTATTTATTTATTTTATTAACATGCATATGAGCGAATTCAGCAAATGATGTGTTAACTTTTAACGGTCAATTACAAATTTTTATCAATAAAAATGTATTTTATTTAGCACTGTCTGTTATCATTGGGTAAAAATTTTAACAGATATGTTATAAAATACGTCTGATATGAGTGCATTCTGTAAACTAACCTTTGACACATATATTTTAATAGGTTAAAATTTTTAACTCCCTGTTAAAAATTAATGCATCAATTACAGAATATGTACAATGTTACGTTCATTATTTTGATAAAATATTAGTATAAAAATTAAATTTAAGCTTAGCAGCAATTTATTTATTTATATGTCAGCGTTACGCATTTATCTTTATTTTTTTCGATGGGGTCGTAATATCTATGAGTTTGGGATGCACTGGCGTAATTGTTTGCCGCGGACAGTTTGAATTGATTTTCCATGTTAAATATCTATGTTTCTATTTACAAAGGGTGAGTAATTAACTGCAATTTCTACAAGTATCAATAGCATAATCACTTGATTATGACACAACTTCCTCAGAAAGTTTCAAGTTCATGCATCCTGTTACACGTGTCAGCAGAGCACATTAAACCAATTAGGAATTTGGAATGAGCGTCGCGTGCATCTCGGCGCAGTAACCCGGTAACACTGCGGTAACCGCGGTATAAGCATCGAGCACGTTCTCGGAACCGGTTACATCCTCGCGTGAGTACTAACGCAACCACCTTCGTCGATTTAATGTGTCCGATCGCGTTACCATGACGACAGATCATACACTGAAGGGTTGCTGGATTTAACCAGTGATGGGGTGTTAGAGGTGTGGCGATGTGGACAGCGGCGGAGATGCGAGGTACTCACTAGGGGTGGAATTGATTTGTGGTAGTGGTTGAGGATGATTGGTTAATGATGGTTAGCGTATTAGTTGGTTTAAGTTGCCCGCGTTCAAACTATTATCTAATTTTTATTATAAAATTTATACGTTTCATATGATTATAATATACGAGGGTCGTTCAATAAGTCCTTAGAAAAAAGTAGAAAAAACACTTTTTTGGGTAGATTTTTTTTATTTTTCTACATAATCTCCTTTTAGCTCTATACACTTCTCTAATCGTTTTCCCAAATTTTTTAAGCCGTCCAAAAAGTAGGATTTCGGAAGCTCCTCAAAATAGGCTTCCGTTTGGGCGATGACCTCCTCATTGGACGTAAACCTTCGTCCGCCAAGCCATTTCTTTAAGTTTGGAAATAAGAAAAAGTCACTGGGGGCCAAATCTGGTGAATACGGTGGATGTTGCAATAATTGGAGCTTTAATTCCATAATTTTGGCCATCGCAACTGCGCAGGTGTGCACACGTGCATTGTCTTGATGAAAAAGGACCTTTTTGCTTTTCAAATGAGGACGTTTTTCTTTTATTTCTTCGCTCAGCCGGTCCAATAACGACGCATAATACGCTCCTGTTATCGTTTTTCCCTTTTCCAAATAGTCGATGAAGATGATTCCGCGTGCATCCCAAAAGACCGTTGCCATAACCTTGCTAGCCGATTTCTCCGTCTTCGCCTTCTTCGGAGCCCGTTCGCCTTTAAAAATCCACTGTTTTGACTGTTCTTTTGTCTCTGGAGTGTAGTAATGTATTCAAGTCTCATCCACAGTTATGTATCGACGCAGAAAATCTTCAGGATTACGACGGAAAAGCGCCAAAACAGCCTCAGAGTCCACCACACGATTGCGTTTATTCTCCACTGTGAGCAACCGCGGCACCCATCTTGCCGAGATTTTTTTCACACCTAATTTTTCGTGCAAAATTAAAGCGACTGTGCCTTGTGATATGCCTGTAGCCTCAACTATTTCGCGCACTTTGATTCGTCGGTCACTTAAAACCATATCGTGGATTTGGTCAATCATTTCGGGGGTAGACACTTCTACAGGGCGTCCGGAACGATGTTCATCTTTTGTGGATGTACGGCCACGTTTAAACTCATTCACCCAATTGTAAACAGTTGCAAACACAGGAGCAGATGTGCCATGAACTTCATCCAACTCAGCTTTAATTTCTTTCGGCGTTAAGCCTTTTAAATACAGATGTTTAATCACCGCTCGAAACTCACTTTTATCCATTATTATAAACAATCAAAAGTTTTTTACTACAATTGACAACAACAATGAAACTACGTGACGGCTAAAGCTAAAACAGTTGACTAGTTAGGAGTGCTGCTTACTGGAAAAAATTCATTTTCGATACTACGAGCACCATCTCTTGGATTTTCTAAGGACTTATTGAACGACCCTCGTATTAGAAGAAAAGCGAGATTAAATATCTGAGAGACATTGTTAACTGAAGATGATAAATAAAAAGGGGTATGAGTTAAGTTTTTGGGTATCTTCACGCTGAACCACAATTGTATTTGTGTTTTGTTTGTATTGTTTTATTACTTTTTTTTAATGTTTTTGGCTTCCTGGCGGACCAACTCATAAGGTCATATACGTTCTAGGTCTTTAAGTCAACAGCGACGAGAGTTTCTCTAGACGGTCACCTATCCAAATAATCCCCACGTGCAACTTTGCTTCACTCGTGTTATCGCATAGATCAGTTCAAACGACTTGAGCAGTGGCCGTTGACAAATATATTTATTTATTTATTTACGCTATTCTGTACAATAGGATCTTAATCCCAATTTCAGTACATAATCCGTACTCACCAAGCCATTGTTTAGTAGTTCATATAATTTTTAGCTTGAGTGCGATTCGAGATCTTCCGATGCAAATTTCTTAACTCTATTCCCACCACCGTACAGCTGGACATTCTGCATATTTTGCAAATATCTTATCACAACAGCAATTATACGCCATTCATGCTTTTGCATCTAGATTCTATATTTAGTTGTATTCAGAACCAAATAACATAAAGAATGAGTAACTAAATAATTCTCATATACGAATACTAGAAGCTATGGAAATATTAATGTGTTTAGTACCAGGTTATGTTTTATTTCAATTACAGTTAAATACTTTTAAATACAAAATTATGTTCTTAATCGTTGAAACTTTTATTTGAACCAAATTTATTTATTTATGCTATTCTGCATAATAGGAACTTAATCCCAATTACAGTACAGGATCAAGAACCACAGTTTTTAGTTTGAGTAGGTTACCTACATTCAAAATTTTAATTAATTACAATTAAAAATTGGCTCGCCTCTACTAACATCTTTAGGGGCCGTTAAATATTATTTAATCTTAATTGTTGATCATAGAAAAAATGTGTCCAACTCTGATTGAAAATATTTTTGCAGTCCTCGACTACTTGCAACCCTTGCTATGCTCGTACTACATTCTCTAGTATCGACCGGCAAAGGGTTATTTTCAACTCTTGATATACAATAGTATGTTATGCATCAAGGGAGGGAAACAAGCGATTATTCCCGCGTGTGAATTTGGCAAATCGAGACGTAAGCGGGCGAACGTCCCGAGCTGAAATCGAGGTTCGCCAACTTCACACAAGGGATAATCGCGCCGTCCCGTGTAGCATATTCTACTTTTCGTAACAAGTGCACAAAAATTACTGTCTTATCGGGACAAATGTCAAATATGAGTTGCGTAACTAATTACCTAGGAAACTCCGCAAACAGCTAATAATCGTAGTCTCTAGAGAGAGAAACATCTCTCTAGGGAGAGAAACATGCTATCTAGGGAGAGAAACATTATGTTATAGCGGAAAAAAGTAGTGTTGCTCTCTCTAAAATTATGGAATAAGAACGTGTTTCTTGTGCATGTGTTAAAAAAACTACATATTTTGGTAGCCCTTAAAATTTAGTTTTTTTTTCATTTTCAAGTACTAGGTATAAAATATATTCCTAATTATGATGGAAAATATAAAGTCAAAGAAGTAAACAATTTTTAACGAACCCGAAATTAATTAAAAAACGAGAAAGCAATTTGGCGATATTTTAAAAACACAATTACAAGAGTTAAACAGCCCTTACTTCATAAAATGAAAAGGCGTGCGGCTCGCAGTTTTAAATTTTTCTGCCAGTTACAATTTACCTGCACTAATTAATTTAAGCTATTGTTTGGCGTTTCTTTTAACCCGTCCGTTAACTCCTCACAAGGATCTCTTTGATCTCTACTCCGGTAAAGAACAAGAGCGGTGATGCGGTAATGTCTGTGCTGCATCTCGCACCCTTCACCGTGTTTTGTTCCATCGCTGCGGTGCTCATGAACTGCGTCAAAGCATCATGGAAGTTTAAATTCACTTGGTAGACAACTTGCGAGTTGTGACTCAAATATGAGAATTGAGTTTGTTATACGCGGGAAAAGTTTTTCGATATATTTATTTGAGGAATTTTATTGTGTGACGTGATGTGCTGAAAATTAGTTTTCAAATCTGATTTGGATGCGCAGCGGATAAAAGTGAGCTAAAACTTGCGTTCAGTAATTAACAAGCACGTGGTCATGAGTTTAAATCTCACTTATATCTAAAAAATACGATTGTGTCATTGGTTTAGAATTAGAGCTCAGATAGACTTTGATATAGGATTCAGTTTCGGGGAACAATTTACATTTTGTACGTAAGTCATTTAAGAACCTTTACTTATAGTTATTTATGGTACAAGTGTGTTATATTACAAATAAGTCACGCGAGAAAACTATTAGGCCACGTGGCCGTCAGGCCGAGGGGAATAATTTTCTGAAGTGACTTATTTGTAATATCACATGAGTGGCATACGAAATTTTATCCAACAACTACAATTAAAACATTAAAATATAAATTTTGACACAATTGTCTACATTTCAAATAATATTCTAGTTAGCCATACTTTCTTGTTTTGCTGTCTAGGTTACTCAAATTTTTTAAATAAACAAACTTGAAAAAAGGTTGCAGCTGCAGTATTCGAAATGGAAGACGAGAATTTTATTCCCGAAATAATCATTAAGGAAGCGGAAGAAGAGGTTGTTGATATTTTATTAGAAAAGTCTAGAAGTTCATATGAAAAAGAATTTCATATGTTTGAATACTGGATGACAACTAGAAACATCAAAGGTATGAATGAAAGTGTTCTTCATAGGAAGTTCTAGACTTATTTGGTAAAATATCAACAACCGCTTCTTCCGCTTCCTTAATGATTATTTCGGGAATAAAATTCTCGTCTTCCATTTCGAATACTACAGCTGCAACCTTTTTCCAACTTTGTTATATTTAAACTCAACAAGTCATAATTTATGCGTGACTTATGACTTATAACTCACGTGTGACTTATAAACCACTTTACTAATCTAAAATGACAACAATAATGACTTTATAAGTAATGGGTGTTGGATAAACTCACTTATTTATTTATGCTACTCTTTACAACAGGAACTTAATCACAATTTTAGCTTGAGTGACTTTCAAACTCGGAATCTTTGGGTTCCAATAGTTTTAAAACAGTTTTAACTTAATCCGGCGATTGAAAATTTTCAATTCTTTTCGTGAGTCCTTAAAAAATGATGGATGTATCCATATCTTAAGCTTGTTAGTCAAATTACTTACTCCTAAGCTTAGTGTTCTTAAATGTCTAATTTATTCGTACTAGTAAAGTGCTAACTTTAAAATGTGATGTGTAAAATCTCATGTGATGTGTTAGGGTTAGATAATGTTATCCAAATATATTCCGTTTATATAACATTACACCCTAAGGAGCTCTGGAAAGAGGGAAAGCGAATTCCGGGCACCGGAGCCCTTGATGGATGAGTGGCACGTTGGCATGTTTCACGAGTCGAATTAGTCTCATATTTCCCTTCATGGGCAACAAACACTAAGCTAACCAGTTCCCTCACTTTCACTGTTGCTCTGAGCTGCTAAACAGACTTACTTTTATCCAAAATAATTATAAATAATACATTATTAATAGGTTTCAGAAATTCAATAATTTTTGAAAACTTTTTATACATGAACGTTTGGAGCAATGAAGCTTATCATCGGCACCTTAAAAACGAAATGTTATAACCAGATATTTATAAAATATTAAATATAATATAAGTGTTAATAAAAACAAAATAGATACTCTTTTGTCTAATGATCCTTTTTACTTCCTTGTACGAAGTAAAGGAAGTATTGTAATCGCGAAAATTTTCGGTTCTCAGATTTTAGCGGAAATATTAATTTTGACTAATTTCGTCGTGACGTCTGTACGTACGTATGTATCTCGCATAAATCAAAAACAGTAAGCCGTAGAAAAATGAAATTTTATATTTAGGACTGTTATAACATCTAGTTGTGCACCTTCCTTTTTGGTTATTATATAACTTCCGGAAGTAGTACTTTATTTGAAGCCTATAATAGATTTTCATGAAAAACTATATTCAAATATAATTTAAAACTTTCCAAATTTGGTATATAATACCATAATAGATTTAGGTTAAAATAGACTAACCGGAAGTGACATTACATGAAGCTGCTAACAGTTTTCCTTAAAAAAAATGGTATTATTTTAATTTTAGAAATGTATGCTGCAAATAAAAGTTTTAGAGAATTAAATTCTGCGTCTAGCACATTAAGAATTTTTAAATTAGCTTTTTGCATAAACGAGATATCTAAATTTAAATATTATATATTTTTTGATTAAAAAAAAAAATAAGTTTGCTATGGATTAGAACAAAAAATAAAAGATTTAATGTCAAATATGTGCAATTAAAAAAATATCTATAATTTAATACGCGTACAAGGAAGTCATGTGGTGTCCACATCAGATTTTTAATATAGTAATTCATACATTTCATTCTAAATATACAACAAATTAGAATTAAAGTTAATTAAATTTCTAAAGATATTTTAAAAACGTAATGTTATTTGATCTTACAAAAATAGAAATATATTCTTGCTGTGGGAAGTTTCGTAACAGAAGCCACATGCGTGACTAGTTGGTTGCATGTGAGCTAAACAGGTCTTGTAAACCAGTATAGTTAATATTTCCTTGAAATAAAATAAAACAGGAAGATTTTCCTGGCGTCTACAGTCTAGACTTTTAGATTCTCTATAGTTTGTAAAAGGAATAACAAAATTTCTACTATTAACTTTCTTCAAATAAAATTAAGTTCGACTTTAGTGAATGTGCTATGTAGGTGTAATTTAAGTTTTTAGGTATTTCAATTAATTTTCCTGACTAATATGAATATTAAAATATTAAACCACTTGATGAAAATTAATGAATATAAAATGATATTCATATTCCAAAAATCTATCTAATATTGAGTTCAGGGAAGTTCGTACGAGTAAGTTTATGTTACTTCTGTCTTTTTGTCTCTTATTGTTTCTTAGTTCAGTGAGAAACTTCGAACTCTTTTTGAATATTTGATTTTTGGCAAATTATAAATAATATTTAGTAATTATTGATAATGCAGAATGCAAGAATTTAGTTTTACACTTGTTTTATCATTAACTGATGAACAAACCTGGTTAAATAGATCGAAAATACCTGGTATATTGATGACATTATTTTTATAATGTATTGATAAAGAATACATTGATATAAAAGATATAATTGTAGGTTATCTCCAAACGTCTTATCATCTGATTGTATCTTGCATCAATACACATTTTGATTTAATTCTCTTTTCATAACCAGTATCATAAGGATCAACTCCGTTGATTACAATATTCAAAGCTGCATGCAACTTTTACCAAAGTTATTTGTTTAAGCCGCTAAATGGTTGTTTGTGTGCGTTGAAGAAAAAGATCGACGGTCGAGATAGACTATTTTCTGAGCGTACCGAATAATTTCGTGGCCGATGTACACTAAATTTTTATACGCAACTGCGTTATGTTCATTAAAAAACTACAACTAAAAATTTAATTTGTAATTCTGATTATTAAAAATATGAATGGTGTAACAAAGGAAACGGTTTCAGAAAAAATCAATTTGTTTGTTTATCGGCGGAATTTTCTAATCTTGTTTTTGACGGGTAGCTATTATGTAATACAAGAAGAGCTACATTAATTTTCGCTCTCTTGTTTAATAATTACCAAATTAGTAGTAAACAAATTATATTTGTTGTATTTTTATTTTATATAAATATATATATATACACAACAAAATAGAAAAAATTGGGGCTTAATTTATTGGTTGAAAATCATTGATCTATAATCTATCCATAAATCTCAACAGTGAAGTTGAATGGTGTGTATTTCTGTGAAACGAGCTCGATCATGGCCTCTCTGTCGCCCACGCCTCCGTACTGGAGGTAAGCGTAGCCACCGGATCCGTCGGTGAAGTGGTCGGTCACGCTGATGTAGGTGATGTCGGGGCCGTGGTTGTAATCACTGTAGAACACGCGTTCCCAAGCGGGCTATAAACAAACATTTATTTTTATAAATATTAAATAATTTTATGGGGTAGGTGGCTCAGTGGTATCGAGTCGGCCTGTGGATCTTGAGAACCCTGGTTCGATCTCCACAGCCGACAAACAATTTTCACCAATTTAAATCTACCCCTGTGGCTCCCCCTCCACTAATATCTTTGGGGGCCGTGATTTGACGGCCTTTAATCGCACTTCACGCAAAAAAATATCATTTACCGAAATCTACTTAGGCAGAGTGCCACACCCAGTAATGGGTAAAAAGCGAGAGCTGCAATAGTGTAAGAGGAACAAAGACACTTGAACTATTGAAATAAACGCGTATTTAATATCTTTTTCTCGCGTTGCCATTGGAAACGCACACATTTAACGTCTTTTTCGCGCGTTGCCATTGGAGACGCGCAAAAAAGATATTTTTCGATTGTTCCACAGAAAACGTCAACTTTACGATGACAAATGAGAACGTAATTGTCAACTTTTCATAGCAATCGTAGAAAAAGGATCCTTTTACAACGTTTCGACAGCCCTATGCCGTCTTATGACGTAAATGTTAATAATAATTAAAAGGAATAATTCAGTTTTCTACTAACCAATTTTCATAAACCAGCTTAAAACAAACTTGTTCCATGTATCGGAACGGGAATTAGAAATTAAATTAAAAATAATGTTACATGCTGATCTGTCTGCAAATAATTATGTATTTATGAATGATTCTAAAGTTTACAATTTACTTTACTACTAGGGCAATATTGTATTTTTGGTTATTGGTTACCATTGCTATTAATACGATTTAAATTTGTTAAGGGCTACAGAAAGTCGCTACAATTGGTAGTGATAAGGAATAAATAATTAATAATGCTTACCGCGCCAAATCCACCGGGTCTGCCATAGTGGCTGGACTTCTTGAGTAGTTTGTCGTTGGGCCCCTTCGTGCCCCACTCGTAGTTATGCTGATCACCTAAACAGTAGATCGTTTGCACAAGTGCAAGAGTCACCAACAAAGAGCAAACTAAGAATTTCATGTTGATATTTGTAGTATCACTTAGAAATGAGGCTGAGGAGAAATATTTCTTTGTTTTTATACAGATTCATTTGAATGTTTTATCTGTTTCAAGTACCTGTCTACGCACTTACATGACAAATTACACAATAATGTTATCTGTTTATTGCGTATTTGAAATCTAAAGAATTTTTAACCTTTGATCATGGAAACGTGGGAAATTACTATAATTTTGCAAAGGCTGATGACATTATTTTGTTTTTATTTAAGATGTTTATACATTTGAGTCATTGTTGAGATAGGTAATATAACGAATTTAATTTAAATTATTTAATTATTTAATTAATATCTTTATTAGAATCGCATCCTTATCAGCTCTCACGTACTTATCAAAATATTATTGCGCCCAAGTATCCCCATTGTACATGGAAAACTTTGTAATTATTCAACCATTTTATTCCGAGTGCTTCGAATTTAGTCGATTCAATTTGTGTTTGGTTTATTTACAAAATTTTGCTTAGAAAGTGTTTGAATACATAATAATTTGATAAAATACTGATACCTACTGAAAATATTATGTATGAAGTCATTTTCTTAAAAGCAAAATTTTACAAATAGCATGTTAGACATGCAAATTAAATAGATTAAATTCTTTAGCACGATGGGTAAATGTCAAGATTATTAGTAGAGATGGGCGAATATCAAATTTCTTGAATTCGAATATCGAATACGAATATTAATCAGATCTCGAATATTCGAGGTATTATTAATAATTATTTAATTATGTCCTTTTCATTATTTGAATGAAATTGTTAAGATAAAATAAAATAAAAATAAAAAGTGCAAACAAAAAAGAAAGACGAAAACTTCAAATTTAAGGTGAAACGTATGGGTTGATGTTGGCGAAAAACAAATTTGAAATGTAAAATCTTTGTTATTAATAATTTCAAAGTATTGTAATAGCTTTAAGTTTATGTACAAATGATAAAGAAAAACATAGTCAAAAATTGAGGTCAACATATAGCGCGATATTCGAGGTATTCGACTGTTCGCTATACTGACGTTAATATTCGAAAATCTCGAATATCGAATAATGTCAATATTCGCGGCATTCGTCTATTCGCGGATGATATTCGCCCATCTCTAATTATTAGTTATCATTGTCATTAGTAATGGGATAGGTGGCTCAGTGGTATCGAGTCAGCCTGTGGATCTTGAGAATCCTGGTTCGATCCCCACAGTTGACAAACAATTTTCACCAAATTAAATTTACCCTTGCGACTCTCCCTCCAGTAACATCTTTGGGGATGTGATTTTACGTCTGGTAACGCGAAGAAATATATAATTTACCTAACTAAATAACAAATAATGTATCAGGATTTGACCGAGAAAATGCTTATCGCGCTATATCTACTCGGTCTGCGATAATAGCCGGTTGTCCTGACTAGTTTCTTCGTGTCGTATTTATTATTATTATTATTAATCCTGTAAGTTCCTTAAGGAACATAGGGCACCACAGGTAGTCCAATGGTGTTTCAGTAGCAGAGAAAAAAAACAAGATTGCTAGTCTTGTTCTGTTTTTCCTTATTATCTTGAACTTATTTTTGTTACTAACTTTTTCCATTCTTCTTTATTCTTTGATTTTCTTCTAATTTCATTCCATGTTTCTCCTATTTCTGTATATTCTTCTTCTATTTGTTTCGTCCAAGTTTTTGTTGGTCTCCCTCTTCTTCGTTTTCCTTTAATATTGTAATTCAAAGCTTCTTTTGTGATACGAGGGTCGTTCAATAAGTCCTTAGAAAATCCAAGAGATGGTGCTCGTAGTATCGAAAATGAATTTTTTCCAGTAAGCAGCACTCCTAACTAGTCAACTGTTAGAGTTTTAGCTTTAGCCGTCACGTAGTTTCATTGTTGTTGTCAATTGTAGTAAAAAACTTTTGATTGTTTATAATAATGGATAAAAGTGAGTTTCGAGCGGTGATTAAACATCTGTATTTAAAAGGCTTAACGCCGAAAGAAATTAAAGCTGAGTTGGATGAAGTTCATGGCACATCTGCTCCTGTGTTTGCAACTGTTTACAATTGGGTGAATGAGTTTAAACGTGGCCGTACATCCACAAAAGATGAACATCGTTCTGGACGCCCTGTAGAAGTGTCTACCCCCGAAATGATTGACCAAATCCACGATATGGTTTTAAGTGACCGACGAATCAAAGTGCGCGAAATAGTTGAGGCTACAGGCATATCACAAGGCACAGTCGCTTTAATTTTGCACGAAAAATTAGGTGTGAAAAAAATTTCGGCAAGATGGGTGCCGCGGTTGCTCACAGTGGAGAATAAACGCAATCGTGTGGTGGACTCTGAGGCTGTTTTGGCGCTTTTCCGTCGTAATCCTGAAGATTTTCTGCGTCGATACATAACTGTGGATGAGACTTGGATACATTACTACACTCCAGAGACAAAAGAACAGTCAAAACAGTGAATTTTTAAAGGCGAACGGGCTCCGAAGAAGGCGAAGACGGAGAAATCGGCTAGCAAGGTTATGGCAACGGTCTTTTGGGATGCACGCGGAATCATCTTCATCGACTATTTGGAAAAGGGAAAAACGATAACAGGAGCGTATTATGCGTCGTTATTGGACCGGCTGAGCGAAGAAATAAAAGAAAAACGTCCTCATTTGAAACGCAAAAAGGTCCTTTTTCATCAAGACAATGCACGTGTGCACACCTGCGCAGTTGCGATGGCCAAAATTATGGAATTAAAGTTCCAATTATTGCAACATCCACCGTATTCACCAGATTTGGCCCCCAGTGACTTTTTCTTATTTCCAAACTTAAAGAAATGGCTTGGCGGACGAAGGTTTACGTCCAATGAGGAGGTCATCGCCCAAACGGAAGCCTATTTTGAGGAGCTTCCGAAATCCTACTTTTTGGACGGCTTAAAAAATTTGGGAAAACGATTAGAGAAGTGTATAGAGCTAAAAGGAGATTATGTAGAAAAATAAAAAAAAATCTACACAAAAAAAGTGTTTTTTGTACTTTTTTCTAAGGACTTATTGAACGACCCTCGTATCTTCATTTTCTTTTCTATTAGTGTGACCTATCCGATTCCATTTTCTTCTTTTTATCGTGACTTCGATTGGTTCTTCTTCACATACTTTCCAGAGTTCCTCGTTACTTATTTTTTCTGGCCAAAATATTCCCAATATTTTTCGAAGGCATTTATTAATAAAGGTTTGTAATTTTTTCAAGTCCGTAGTTCTCGTTGTCCAAGATTCTGATCCGTATAGTAGGGTGCTTTAAACATTGCTATTAATAATTCTCAGCTTAGTTCTTCTAGTCAAATGAGTTGCTGTCCATAGTTTATTTAGAGCATTGAAAGCGTTTTGTGCTCGCCCTATTCTTTGTTTGATGTCCTTTTCAGATCCTCCTTTATTGTCAATGTTGCTACCAAGATAGCAGAAATTGTCCACTGTTTTTATTATTTTATTTTCCGCTCTTAGCTCTTTAATATTTGTAGCGTTAATATTTAATATATTACATTTATTTATGTTTATTTGCAGTCCTACTGTTTGGGCTTCTTTCATTAGTTTCTCAGTTTTCTTCTGCATGTTCTTTATATTTTCTTCTAATAAACATACATCGTCCGCGAATTCCAAGTCTTCTAAATGTCTATTAATAATTAATTAAATTAATGTCGCATTTATAGTTGTATTGATCGTCTGAACCATAGATCACTTACAAAAGTTCAAGAGCTATAAAAAAAAGCAAATTTCGAAGTTCATGTTGACGGGTTTAATTTCATTTAAGATTGTTGCTGAGGATAAATGTTTTTTTGTTTATATAAAGACTCTTTTGAATGTTTTATTTGTTGGAAGTCCTTGTCTGTGTAGTTCCTTGACAAGTTATAATTTTTTAAGTTTGAGAAATTACTATAATTTTGCAAAAGCTGACGACATAATTATTTTATGTTTAAGATGTGTTATAAATTTGAACCATTATTGAGATACGTAATAGAATGAATTTATATTAAAATATTTGATTAATATAAGTAATATCTTTATTAGATTCTCATCCTTATCAGTTCTCACGTAACTTAGATTTATCGCAATTAGAATATGCGTCTAACTGTCACAATCAGTTAATTGAATTCATAAATAGTTTGTATAAATGAAATAATTAGTAGAGACTTATAAATTTAGCATAAGATCCTATTAATAAAATAATACCTAGTTATTTATGAAACTAGTAAGGAAATTAATTACTGACTAAAGTTAATTTATATTATGACAGAAAAATTCTGATGACGCCTGGATTCGAACCAGGGACCTTCCGCATACCGGGCAGAGATGCTAACCGCTACACCACGTCACCTGTGTTCGAAATATGGCATCAACTGAATTTTTCTGTCACAGTGTCTAAGCGTAGCTTCGTTCCGAGAGACTCCTATATAGGCATTGACAACCGGGTTCGTCTACAGTGACACAGTTTTTGATTATGAGGGAATCATACCTTGAAATTAATTACCTTACGCATGTGAAATTTACAGAACGAGGCGTAGCCGAGTTATGTAAAAACATAAGTAAGGTAATAACCTTAATTTCCTTACTAGTTTCATACAATATTTTTTCTACTTCCGTTCTAATAAATGCGAAAGAGCGTTTTTGAAATTATGAAATTTTGAAATTTCACTAGTTAAATAATGCAGTTCATTACCTAACTCAAATAAGTGAAGAAAAACGTCTATTTTCTAACGGGAGTAGAAAAAAAATTGTTTGTAATATGTACTAATATTTTGTTTACATATCGAATTAAAGAAAGTAATAATAGATAATAGTAGTTAATAATAGATAATAGTTGTTCAAAGTATGCAAGGTTTTATTGGAAATGTTCTAAACTTATTGCTATATTCTAGCGACATAAGTATAATTGTTATATATGAGGTTACGCTACCATGACAACTTGTTATTATTAATTTTACGGCACAAAACATCATCAGGAAATTATTTTGTTGAGTGAAACTGTGTATAAAGTTACCGTGAAAAATATAATGAATTCTCTGGTATTATGGAAGATTATATTTTGTTGACGTTTTCATTTATCAAATTGATTTGTTTATTGTAACTATAGTTAATTATGTTATAATTTATGCGCCAAAAAAGTTTAATAAGGAATAATAAATACTGGAGACAATTGTGTAAAATATATTATGTTTATTGTCTTGTTTTATTTTATAAAAATAAATAACAAAATATAGAAAATTTAGCCAAATATTAATTCAAGATTTACTCATAAATCTCAACAGTGAAATTGAATGGAGTGAATTTCTGTGAAAGGAGCTCGATCATGACTTCCCAGTTTCCGACGCCTCCGTACTGGATGGAAGCGGAGCCTCCGGTGCCGTCGGTGAAGTGGTCCGTCACGCTGATGTAGGTGATGTCGGAGCCCTGGTTGTAGTTACTGTAGAATACGCGTTCCCAAGCAGCCTATAAACACACAAATATTTATTTTAACGATTTTAATAAAATAGTAACTGAGGCGACTGAAATTAAATGAGCGAAATTCTGGAGACAAACCAGTAGAATTTTTATTACGATATTTCGTGTATAATTCAGACAATTTATTGGGAAAGAATGAAATAGAGTTCGAGAAAACATAATTTATTTTTTTGATTACTACTTATAAATTGTGGCTCCCTCTCTACTAATATCTTTGAGGGCCGTGATTTGACGGCTGGTAACCGCACCTCACGCGACAAAAATATATCACTTACCGAGATCTGCTTAGGCAGACTGCCACACCCAGTAATGGATAAAAGGCGTGATGATATATTTATATTTATTTATTTAAATTGTATAGTTTAATATTTTGCGTTATAAACTAAAAAAATCGTCATGGAATTAATAACAAAACAAATTAGAATATCTTTTTAATCATTAATAGGAGGATTTATAAAACTGGTTAGTAGCTAAAGTTGTTTTTAATGTCATGTATAATTCTGTATCGTAGATATAAATTTTAACTAACAATCTTTGTAATCCAGCTTAAATCAAATTTGTTTCATGAAAGGAATTAAAATTAAATTGGAAATAGTGTTATCAACTAATCTACTTCACAAATCTGTCTATAAATTATTATTTATTTATGAATAATTACAAAGTTTTTTTAGCACGAGGGATATATGTAAAGATTGTTGGTTATCATTGTTATTAGTAGGACTTGGATTCGATAATGACTTCAATAGCTAGCAAAAATAAATATAAATAAAATAAAATAAATATATCGCCACGCCTTTTACCCATTACTGAATGTGGCACTCTACCGTAGCAGTGATATATTTCTTCGTGAGAGAAGTGCAGTTACTAGCTGTCAAATTACGGCCTCCAAAGATATTAGTGAAAGGGGAGTAACAGGGGCAGTTTTAATGTGGTGGAAATTATATGTCGGCTGTGGGAATATACCGACTCGATACCACTGAACCACCTACCCTATCAATAAATAATTAATAATGCTTACCGCGCCATATCCACCGGGTTGGCCAAAATGGTTGGTCCTTCTGACTAGTTTGATGTTAGGCCCTTTCGTGCCCCACTCGTAGTTGTGTTGACCATCTAAACAGTAGATCATTTGCACAAGTGCAAGCGTCACCAACAAAGAGCAAATTGTGAATTTCATCTTGATCTTTTCAGGTTGACTTAGAAATAAGTCTGAGGATAAATGTATTTTTTATTTTATACAGAACTTTTATCTATTTGAAGCACTTATCTACGTACGTTATATTCTTATTGCGTATTTGTAATCTGAAGAATTTTAAACATCTGATTTTTCGTTAGTAAGTATAGGTAATTATAAGTTGTAATTGAGATAGGTAGTATACCAAATTTAACTAAAAATATTGCATTATTATCTTTACTAGAATATCATCCTTATCAACTCTTAGATACCTGCATTTATCTTAATTAGAAAAATATACGTCTTATTTTCAATCACTTGAAATAATAAATAATTTAATAAAAAATATAAAATAAACACTTGGCTAAGTTTCACAAAATTCAGTTCTTCGTCACCAGCTTCTTCACGTGAACTTTGTTCTAGGTGAAGAAGTGAGTTATACCATACTGATGAGCTCTAATAAGAGCAAAACGCGTCTATGGTTACTAACTGTGCTGGCCAGCATCTGACGATGCCCTCATAAGGTGACTTGGAGGCTGAATTTTGTGAAACATAGCCAAGTGTTTATTTTATATTTTTTATTAAACCTAGTTTCACCAAGTGTATAGAAGACAATTAATTTTGTTTGTTGTTAAATAAATAATTTAATATAATATCAGTATATGTATACTTACGTAAAATAAGTAGCCGGGTGCCTTAATTTCAAAACTTGTAGCACTAGATACCTTTGAAAAGGGATTCTGAACCAGATTACCTTGGACTTCCAAGGGATTCGTGGTGATTCTATATGTGGGATACGAGAAGCTTATACATAAAATATTTTATTTCATACTGTATCGTATTTCCATGTGTTTACGGTAGTGTTTTCAGTCCAGAAAGTGAGACTTGAATTGTAATAAATATTTCGTGAAGTTAATAGGTTACAGTAGTTATTTGTTTCATTAGAACTAAAATACAAGTTTCCTGGACGAGTAATAATAGTAGCAATATTGAGAGATTCTAAATAGTATTTTTTCTATGATTGCTGTGAAAAGTTGATAATTACGCTCTCATTTGTCATTGTAAAATTGACTTTTTCTGTGAAACAATCGAAAAATATCTTTGTCGCGCGTTGCCATTGAAGACGCGCGACTAATATATTGATGCGTGCTTATTTCAATAGTTACCAGGGATACAAACAAAACAGAAATTTGTGATATTGACAGTTGACTGAATGAATTTATTTTTAGTACGTTTACGTTTATTAATAATTTTAAGATGCAATCGTAGAAAAATTTGTTCCTCTTACACTATAGCTGCTCTCGCCTTGCACAGATGTATTCAAATTAAAATGAACTTTATATACGTTACTAAAAATTTAATTTTTACTACAATTATCAGCGTTCCTATACTATTGAAAAAGTTGAAATAATAGTATAACAAGTATAATGTTTTATAATCAAATGTGACAGAGTAGGAAATAAAACATTGTATGTCTTACGCCCGTTAACAATATATTTATACAAATAGAAAAATTGAATAATCCGATAATTCTTAAATAATACTTAAAGCTTTTTGAATCCATCCACAAGTAATAATTTTTCCCGGTACTTATTTTGAAATATTTTTCTGGTACCCTAAAAAGTTTTACCGAACTTATAACGTAAATAATTCAAATATTATATTACTTAATGACAAGGGGTATTTGATGCTTCATAAAGAAGTTAAGTATAGAACATAAATTATGAAAGATCAATATAAATGTCGGATCGCGATTAAACAACAACGTTATTAAAAATAAAGTATTCTTTGTTCTCGGACCTTTTAGAATAATTCATTACCTATTTTCATATACTCTTTTATTACATTTATTACAAGTGAAATAATTATAAATGTTGATATAAAATATAATAATTCAAGTTTCTTCAGTAATTGTCAATATTTTGGAATTATCGTTTTTTTCTTTTTTGTATGTATTTTTCAATTGGGATAAGTTTCTATTGTCCAATATAATAATTAGTAAACTTATAATTGCAGGAAAGAAATCTTTTAATTATGATCCTTTTTTAACAGGGTTCGAAGATATATATCGATCGATATATATCATGATATTTATTTTGATATATATCGTCATATTTTTGCAATGATATATATCCATTATATAAAAATATCAAATAGTTTTTGTGATATAGCCTCCGGAAAAGTGAAATTTTTCGAATTTTTCAGTTTTTCTACTTTTCCGAGGCTATATCTCGAATACTAAATGTGATATGAGAACGCGCTCAACGGCATTAATTTTCTCGTGCTTCAGTTAACTTATAAACATAGTTTCAGCGATTTTTATTTTTTTTCAATTTTCCGCCAAAAAAATCGCAAAAAGCGGTTTTTTAACATTTTCTCGAAAACCAGAAGTCATATGCATTTGAAGATTGCACCACTGGATTCAGTGGGTCAAAATACATATGTATGTAAATTTTCGTTTTAATAATCCTACGATTAAGGATTTTTGGTAAAATTGAATTAAAATCTGAAAAAACCAAAGGGGTACCCCTTAGGAAATAATTAAAAATAATAAATTGCATAAAATTGTATGAAAATATGCTTATAAGCCATTTCGGACACGGGGAATTCAACGCCGTTGAGCGCATTTCCATATCTTGTTTAGTTTTTAGATATAACCTCCGGAAAAGTGAAATTTTTCAGTTTTTCTACTTTTCCGAGGCTATATCTCGAAAACTAAATGTGATATGAAAACGTGCTCAACGGCAATAATTTTCTCGTGCTTCAGTTAACTTATAAACAGGGTTCGAAGATATATATCCATTATATAAAAATATCATATAGTCTATAATAAATACAGTATACCTCTCATTATTACTTTCATTAATTCTGTTAAAATTATATTCTAAAGATAATTCTTACTTTACTAGCTTTTGACTAACTTCACATCAACGACATAAATCCAAATTGTGTGCCATTTGTGATGTCATTAACGGCAAAGTCGGAACCATTTCCAAAATTTTTATTTGGTACTCATTTTAGAAATACAAATCCTTTAATATGGTGGAAAAGTGTAACTATTAATGTGTCAGAGTGGCCAAATAAAAGTACATTTATTGAACTATGTGAACAGTTCTTCTTCTGATGGCACTACAGCCCAAATCGGGCTTGGGCCTACCGGACACACCGAGCCGCAGTTTTTACACTGCCGTACTGCCGGTTTTCGTAGTCAAATGCTACAGTATTTAAGGCGAATAAGTGACTAATTTATAGCGCCCGAGTGTGATAAATACATGTAACTGTATTTTTTATATTTTACGACAAATCACACATTGAACAGTTACACACTGCTGTAACAGCCACAGCAGGGCTGGAACGATATTTCTCCACTTGGCATTGTCCAATCTCAATTACGTAATCGTCTCGGTAACGACAAAGCCGGTAAATTAGTTTTTATGTTTAAATATTTAAACCAAAAAGAAACTACAAAAAAAAACTAATTTAGATTGGATTTGGCCAAGTGAGTCTATCTGCAACGCTATGTTCAGGAAGTTCATCAGAAGATGATGATTTTTTTTAGGATATAGGATTATTTAAATATTCTTACTATTCTTAGTACTATATAATATTTGTGTATCCATTCAATGTATATTTACTTTTTTTATTACCTATGTTAATTTTTTATTTAGGAGTAATAATTTATTTTGTATTTCCTATTGTGATAATAAATGTGTACAAAAACTAAAATTAAAAAATAAATATCCAAAAAGTGATATTTATCTGATATATATCCTATATATCAGATATTTTGATATTTATTATAAATATCATGATATTTACGAACCCTGTTTTTTAATGACGCACCAATAGACAAATTGTAAAGTCTTTTTCTGAATTATTAAATGCAGTAAGAACAAGCCAGAACAAAAAGCTTTCAGGAACATATGTACATAAATCTCTATCCTGTTTTATATTCTCCAGCATTTTCATACGAGTATGTTCAGTAGCAGTAAAGTCAAACAACAATAAAGTGGTATACAGACGACATACGAATTTAGGTGGAGTATTATACACCTTCTGCTTGTTAGTTCTCTAAGATCTTGCCAGGCGACGTCGTGGCGCTGCAACCAAGCAAGCCAATTTTGCCTCCACTATTCGAGGCTCAATGCGGCATATCCTGGATAACGTGTTGTAGTCGTCTTTGAAATGCAATTGCAGAAGAACATCTTACGAAAAGGTTTATTTGTAATTATTTTGGAAGTGTGCCATGGAATGATTCCAATTATTTTTTAGAGTGGTATCGTGTATAGAAAAGCAATTGTTGGAATTGTTAGGTCTTCGAAGTTTTAGTTAAAAATTTACGAGACCGTAAATGAACATACCACTTATTTCGCACAATATCTATTCTACAACTGCAAGTTTCAATCATTTAAATATTTGTGATTATTCAATCAAAAATAAAATAAATAAATATATCATCACGCCTTTTACTTATTACTGGGTGTGGCACTTTGCCTAAACAGATCTCGGTAAGTAATATATTTTTTCGCGTGAAGTGCGGTTACCGGCCGTCAAATCCCTGTCCCCAAAGATATTAGTGGGGAGGGAGCCACAGGGGTAGATTTAAATTGGGAAAAATTGTTTGCCGACATTATTCAATCACGGGGTAGATGGCTCAGTGGTATCGAGTCGGCCTGTGGATCTTGAGAACCCTGGTTCGATCCCCACAGCCGACAAACAATTTTCACCAATTTAAAAATCTACCCCTGTGGCTTCCTCTCCACTAATATCTTTGAGGGCCGTGATTTGACGGCTGGTAACCGCACTTCACGCGACAAAATATATCACTTACCAAGATCTGCTTAGGCAGAGTGCCACACTCAGTAATGGGTAAAAGGCGTGATGATATATTTATTTATTTATTTATTCAATCACGATATATACATAATTATGTCTATTAAAAATAACATGCAGATAGAAACCGAATTTCAGGATTCTTGTTAACCAAGGTTTTGAAAGAAACGGGACATGTAATGGAAATTTCAAGAGCAAGAGTCCACGCGATTCGTTAAAATTAGTAAAAGTTGTTTTAGTAATAAGCTAATAATTAAAACAAAACTATATTTTTAAAATTAAATATTAAGTTCTGTTTTATTTCAAATTAAATCACCGATTTGGTTTTGGTTTCCAAATAAAAAGAGGACTTTTTCTGACGATTTTGGTGATTGGTTCGACAATCTCATTAGAACTTGATGAATTTGCAAAAAAAATAATGTTAGGTAAGCACAGGGTCTACCCAAAACTAAAAACCATGCCAAGTGGTCCACGAAACAAAAAAAGTTTGGGGAAATCTTCGTGTATTTAATTTATGCTGCGAGTTCTAGAAGATTTGTAAATGTTTCATAATTTATTTTATAATAAAATTTGAATGCTCTATTTAAAGTACTACATTACAGCCTACAGTCTCTTATATTTATGTTATAATTGTAACCAGCGTTGAAATATTTTATTTACTGTTTATAAAAATGATTTTTCAATACTAAAATTATCTTTTCAACTATTTTCATGTTTGTGTATTCGTATTTTACAGATTATATTACCTTCCAAAGAGATTTTATTTGATACACCAAACATGATATGATTCAGAATAATTTTAACAAAAACATTATAGTAAATATCTATGCGATAAGCACAAATAGCAAAATATTTATTGTAATATATTAGGGGTGTCAAAACCCAATATCCAGGTTTATAACTCACTGATAACCCAGCTCGGTTTTGCTGACAAGTTAATAAAGCATCAAATACATAATAAATTACGTGGCTTAAATTGTATCCCATTGTACAAAAAACCATAAACAAAACCCTTTGGGCTTTAAATTACATCTCAATATCACAAACAAAACCAAACCAAATTGCTGACAAATTTATCATCTGTTCATTCGGATAAAAAGTAACAAACAACAAGTTAAATGCATTTCCCGCAGGCGAGGCGGCTCAGATACCGCGATGTTGGCATCCCTGCGCACACCTTCACACAATGAACGCTTTCAGTTTCAGGCGCTCCGGTCTGAAACTGAAGATTTATAGGATCCGGGTCGCGGTAGGCACTGGAAACAATCGCAATTCGAGCTCTAGTTGTAGGTGGAATACTCGGGAGTGCTACGTATGGATAAAGTGCAGCAATGAGTAATTTATGTTAGACAAGGAAATAGTAATATATAATAAAAATAAGAAAATATGTACATACATACATAACATCACGCTATATCCCATTAAATGGGGCAGCACGAACCCGTCAACATTCTCATCCTGACACACGCTACTCGTTACCACACACATTAACACTTCCTCCATACGAACTCTTTCTTTCCTCTCAACCAAAATCCATCATCACGCAACAAACATCCATCTATTAGCTCCTGTACACCTGTTTCGTAAATCTTCACTTACGCCCACTTCTCTAACAACGAATCTATAAGAAATGAAGGCAGCATCGCCTGCGCTTGTTTAAAAATACATTTAACACAATTGCAGTTACGCACTGTATAGTAAAAACTGAAAATGAAGTAAAAAAAGATAAGGAAGGAAGGGAGTATCTACCTGCGCTTGTTTTTGAAAATGAATTCCATACAATTGCAGTTGGACACTCTATAGTAAAAACAGAAAATGAATCAAAAAGATAAGAAAGAAAGGGAGCATATTCCTGCGCTTGTTTTTGAAGGTGAACTCCACACAATTGTAGGGAAACACTCGAAAATTCTAACCAAAGAATCTAAAATCAAGAATCATACACTTGTCCTTATTTATCATATTTATCCCGCAATTAATTTTCGCCAAACATTCCTATCCTGACACACCACTTTTGCTTCAACCACATACATAATTCTTTTCATACCAGCTCGTTTATTCTTCATGCTCGGAATCTTTCGCTCACGCAACAACCCTTCAATCATATTTATCCATTTGTTCCTAGGCGTCCACGCAAACTTTCACCCTCAATTTCACCAGCATACACCTGTTTCACCAATCTGTCATTCGACATACGTTCTACATGACCAAACCATCTCAACTGAATTATTCCCACTCTTCTTACAACATTCTTTCCAGTCTCACATTCATCATACATAAATAAATATGTTAAACGTTGTATCAGCCATCTTGACCATTGTTAACTTTTAACATGCTGTTAGCTAACAATATAGTAAACATTACTTTATGCAACAAGACTCTAGTGTTTCGATATCGTAGTTTTCTTTAAAAATCAAATTTAACCTGTATTTCATTTTCCACTTGATCTATTTAAATTATTCCAAATAAATTAAATCACATGATTAACTAAACTCAACTATGTAATGTAATGCATTTATCCGAGTGAATTACTTCAAACTAAATCCGAATCAGTAAATCTTATAATGGAAGGAAAGTAATTGAAGTAAGCCAGACAAATAAATAAGTAATCTGATTTGACAAGTGTAAATTAGATCTGATTGAAACCATGATAAATTGCAGTTTAAGAAAATCGCCTACTAACTATTAGTTTTGGTGACAAGTAGTTAGTAATTAAAATAGTTATTTGTGTATTAAGAGCGTAAAGTGATTCTTTGTTACTCGAACACGGTAATTGCAGCGCGAGTCGAAGGCGAGAGCTGCAATAGTGCAAGAGGAACAAAGGCACTTTACGCTCCTGATACACACATAATTTTTTCTACGATTGCATCTTAAAATTATTAAAAAACGTATGCGTCCTGAAAATAAATTCATTCTGTTAACTGTCAATATGACAAGTTTCTGTTTTGTTTGTATCTCTGGTAACTATTGAAATAAGCGCGCATTTAACGTCTTTTTCTCGCGTTGCCATTGGAGACGCGCAAAAAAGATATTTTCCGATTGCTCCACAAAAAACGTCAACTTTACGATGATAAATGAGAGCGTAATTGTCAACTTTTCATAGTAATCGTAGAAAATGCATATTTTGGTTTCGCTCGTCAGTATTTCAGTACCTGAACTTGAAATCTGTAGGTATCGTATAAGAAATAATGTAAAACATTTGTTGTAAATGTATGTTGTTAGAAGTGAAACAACCTGAACTGGTAAACTTGTAAATGGACGTTGAACACATAATGGTGTAAAGGTGTAAAGTGTTGTTCGAAGTGTACCTCAGAGTACGATATTCATGGCTCCTGGGAAGAGGTCTCATAGTGGTTTACACGACAGCTCATCGACGCTTAGAATTTATTTAAATATATTATGTGACAAGGAGACAAAGGTTTCAGATGGTTACATTTATCTATTCTTTTACAAGATAAATAATGATCACAGCTTTTTATTGTGCAAACAAATAGAAATGCAATTAAATAATATATCAACTAATGGTGTAGGTGGCTCAGTGGTATCGAGTCGGCCTGTGGATCTTGAGAACCCTGATTCGATCCCCACAGCCGACAAACATTTTTACCAATTTAAATCTATTCCTGTGGCTCCCCCTCCACTAATATCTTTGGAGGCCGTGATTTGACGGCTGGTAACCGCACTTCACGCGAAAAAATATATCACTTACCGAGATCTGCTTAGGCAGAATGCCACAAGCAGTAATGGGTAAAAGGCGTGATGATATATTTATTTACTTTATTTATCAACTAATTTATAACCTTTTCTCAATTTTTAGAAAATACTTTAAGTTTTATCAAATATAATTAGTTGTAAGAACGTGTCTTAAAACAGTATTAAACAGAAAAGTTAATAGTTATTGTTTTTTCATGTTATCTTTAAAATAATTTGTTATATTTCTATAGTTTGCAAATAATTGAGTAAGTAATAAATTTTTTGTAGTCTGGATTTTTGTTAGTTTACTTAATAATGAAAATATGGGATCTGCATGACATTTAATACCATGTCAAAATCTAATCATCTTTCCCTAAATATTGCAAATATTGTAATAGTACAGAATTAAATCCCAAGTAAAGCTCCTGGGAATGCTCTTTGCTTCATTTATCTGAGTTAGATATAGTCTAGAATTTACGAGTATATAAAGTAATGAAAACAATTTGTATTTTAAATTACGTAAATTGTTATAAGTATTAAATGAGTTCAGAATTATTTTTTTTAATAATTGAGAGTAAGTTTTTGATCAATCTAAAATGTTAAATGGCAGAGTTTATAGTTAAACTAAAAGTACATATTTGAATTTGTATAAATTTTACTTAATTTTTCAATAGACTTTAAAAAGTGGAGTTGGAGTTCAACCTAATTAATTTAGTTAAACAATTTATCTAGATATTAAAAATGTAAACCTAAAATTTTAATATCAAAAGTATTTAATATTGATGAATGATAATAAAGTTGTCAGAATCCTGTAAAATTTAACAAAACCTAATATTACTGAACTGGCAGTAAAATTGTATTAAATAGTTATTGAAAATATAATATGCACAATAAAAATTAAGACCAGATTACATTAACAAGATTAAGAATAGGCCACACAAACATAACACACAAACACCTAATGAACA
This sequence comes from Pterostichus niger, assembly GCA_947425015.1. Taxonomy (NCBI): domain Eukaryota; kingdom Metazoa; phylum Arthropoda; class Insecta; order Coleoptera; family Carabidae; genus Pterostichus; species Pterostichus niger. The sequence continues at coordinate 34,972,686 of OX380340.1, read as the reverse complement.
AAACCAATCCACCAATATGTGACACATGTAACACACAAATTACAGTAAAACATATTATAACAGACTGCTCAAAATACACAACACAAAGAACACATAATAATATTCATAACACCCTAAAAACCGCACTTACCAACAATACAGATAACCTCATTAAATACTTAAAAGACACTAGATTAATAAATGAAATTTAATGTAAAATATAACACAATGTAAAACCCCTATTTCACAATATGTAACTCTGGATACTAATAACCATAGTTGTTGAAGTATCCTAAAATAAATTAAATAAAAAAAAAAATAAATAAAACCTGTTAAAGTTAAATTTTTATTAAAAATTAATTTTTTTTCAATTGACAATATAGCTATTGTATAAATTATTTCTCTTTGTATGTTTTTATTTCAAAATGCTCCGTTAAAAAAGATTTAAAAATTCAAACAAATATTATTTTATTTGAAAAAAGAGAAATGTAATCAAACATTATATATTTAGTAAAGTTAAATAAAACTGTCAACAACAAAATTCTACTCACAAAAAGAATAATTATATTTAATTGGCTACGTTAAACAGTATTTTTGAAATATTTCAGTCAGTTTCATTTGTGTCAGTACAACTCAGGCTTTAATTATAAAAATAAAATATACTCGCAAAGGTTTCGAGCTTCAGCTTTAATTTTTTCTTTGAGAATGCAATGCTGGTGCGGATATTACAGTTCGCTATATTGCTCTACTTTCGAAGTGGAGTTCTAGCACCTGCTATAAAGCGACCCAACCCCTATTCCACGAGTACATATGCTATACATACGAACATACACTCACCGTCCATTTCCGTTCTTTCGTCCGATATACTACTCGGCACGGTTGTCGAAATGGAACGTTTAAAATTTTATGCTCGAGATTTTTTCTAAAGGTTTTGTTCGTATTTTATTTGGGTTTGCGACTAGAACGACCGTTGAAACTGATGTTATCTAACTGAGAAATGATGGAAATTTTATTGGTGTATTACGTTTATGTATTGTGATTGGATAGCTTTGTAGTGGATGGGAGATTTGGAATGAAATTTTTGAGCAATCTATAGTTATGTTTGATGGAAGGTTGATAGTCATCGTAAAACTGAAGAACCTTTCATTTGTAAATGTTATGCAAGTAAACCCAGGAATAGTAACATTACTATTTTTCATTTTTTATATAATGGTATACTCAAATATGAATGGTTGCAAAGCTAAGGTCATGTGTAGGTTCAGTTTTATCCTATAAATAAATGTTAAACGACTCTGTTAGAAAGTAAAATTTTCTTTTCTCAATTGAGAAAATAAGTGATACATTTCTTGCCTAGATAAGAAAGTAATTGTTTTTCTTAGGTAAGGAAAGTAAAACTATATCGATGGCAATTGGAAAATAACAGTACGATTTGATATTAGATGACCTCTATGTGATATCAGTTAAAAGTACAATAAATTATATCTAAATGTCCAATTTATTGCTGAAAAATTTACTTTCTGATAAGTTAATAATAAAAAAAAGAACTCTTAAAGAAAGTATAATTCTACTCTTATGTGTTTTATATTCTTCTACTTCGACTTCAGAACTGAAACGACAGCTTCGGATGGAAATATCCCATTTTCTTCCATTGATACACAAATAACTATTTTCAGCAACTTTAAAAAAAGTTAATCGTTACGATGCAATTCTGTCCACGAAGTTCATCTTTTTGGTAGAATACTACTTTATCGAAAACGACTATTGGTAACTGCTAAAATACCACATATTTGTTAGAAGTAGTTTTTTCTTACATTAAATTTTGCAGTTTTTTAATGTACAAAGAAATAAGTATTGAATATACCTCGTCTGTGAAATGCATTTGTCTTACTCAGAATTTCGTCTACTTCAGCTATTGGCTATTTCGCGTGAAATGCAGTTACCAGCCATTAAATCCCGGTCCTTAAAGAAGTTAGTGGTGAGGAAGTCACAGGAGTAGTTTAACCGTGGTGAAAATTGTTTGTCACCTCTGGGAATCGAACCTGGGGTTTCAATTCCACAGGCTGACTCGTAATAGAGTACAGAAATGATAATAGTATAGGAATTTACGTGTCACAGGTTTTATATATCAAGACCTTATTATTAAGCATTGCAACTAAATCACAAAATTTCATATCAAATAAGTTGAAGTTGAGATCATTAATAATTTTACATATTATTGTTACTGGGTTATTTTTAGTATACAGGGTGTTTCAGGACTAGTGTAACAAACTTTAGCAGCTTATTCCTGAGGTCATTTTGAGGCAAAAATGTCATATGAACATAGGTCCTATTCCTTCTAGTTACCAAAATACAAGAGGTTAAAGTTCTATAAATAACACGAAATTTTCAAATTTTTGTAATCAAGATACTTTCGGAAAACAAGAGTTTTATTGAAAAGTCATACCTTATTTGTCTTAATTAATTTTATTTACATAAAATGACACAATTAAATAGACACAGAACAACATAACCAAACATGGAATTGGTTAACATAATATAAAATAAGATAACAAATTTTAAAAAAAATTACAGCAAGTGTTCAAAATGAGCGCCTTGAACTCGTATGCATATTAATATTAATAAATAAAATTAATTCAGATAAAGAAGGTATGGCTTTTCAATAAAACTCTTGTTTTCCGAAAGTATCTTGATTACAAAAATTTGAAAATTTCGTGTTATTTATAGAACTTCAACCTCTTGTATTTTGGTAACTAGAAGGAATAGGACCTATGTTCATATGACATTTTTGGCTCAAAATGACCTCAGGAATAAGCAGTTAAAGTTTGTTACACTAGTCCTGAAACACCCTGTATAATGTCTTATAACAATTAATAGCGAAACTGTGTTTTGCATGGAATTCCTCACGTGTACTTTAAATTTAAATTCATTCCTCAAATAAGTCATTGATATCTCTGCACGTCATTAGATGCACGCATTTATTTTAATGATGGAATATTTACTACAGAAGAGATGTTGATGTAGTAATGATCGATGTATACGTCATATTGCTGCTGGTTTGAGAAATAATTTACGCCTCTTGAGGTCCATGAACTCCTGATTCATAATCCTTGACCTAGATACTTAAATAATTATTATCTAATTAAAATTATGAATTCGACTTGTGTGTGTATGTTTTTTTTTAAATGTTCTGTCATTTTATCCTATGACTAATAAACTAGTCGTAAGTAAGTTAAAAATTGTGCTAGTTTTATACATTATGCCGAGACTTCATATGCACCAAACAAATTAATGAAATATTCCTGACAAAGACAAACTAACACAATCTTTTAAGTACACCCTTACTAAAATATTCCAACTATTATCCTCCACTCAACTAAAAACTTCCTTGAACTCTAGATACTATAATCCTTACCATCTCGTCCATAAGATCGATATCGTCAACCGCAGCAGAAGCGCTCGAGTGACAGACATTGCACCCGGACATGCAGCGACATTCCTCCCCTCTTCCTTACACCCGCGCACCCACCGCTAACTGCCGCCACTGGCGTAATTAACGTCCCGATTATTAATTACGATACAGAGTTGCAAGACGGAGATGGGTGGTTAATCCAGTGCGGTAAGGTTTCACGAGGGGAGTAAGGGTGTTTTGGAAAGGGATGTTAGGGGGCCGATGTAAGATGTACGTTGAGATGTTGAGATCGTTTAGCATATTGGTGGCAGGTTGCGATTGAGTGAGGTTCAGTGCAGATGTGACACGAGGAAGAGATAAATTTCCGAGTTGATTTTAACATTGATTAAAAGCCGGTTGACACTATGTTCAGTTTTCCTATTAAAATTAAACTCAAATTTAGGATTTCCGAAACGAAAATATATCATTGAATGGTTGTTTTAGTTTGCTTTCAACTTTGTGTAATGAATTTTTATCCATAATTTTTTTTTCTTTGTTTCAAGTTTACCGAAATTGAGTTATAACTCAAATATAACAATTCAAAAATTGTTACCAGTCAAAAAATAGTGTTTAATTTTCTTCCAGAACAAAAAATTGTAAATTTATTAATTTAAGCTGCTACGACTATTATTATCGTTTATTTAAAAAAAAAAAATAGCACAGCGTGCTTACAATAAAGAAACACATGGTCACAAAAATTAAATACAGAATAATGAAATTATAGACTACAGTAAATGTACATTCTTATATAAGTAATTTTTAAATTGTTGAAGACTAAAGTAAAATATATCTACTACATCATCAGTTGAACTTTCAAAATCATTAAAGATGAGACATAGCCTTTTAAATGGATCCTTAAGGTCATACTTTCTTCTTAAACGAGGAAGATGAAATGTTTTAAGGGATCTTGATGAGAGACGTGGAATTTTAAAATAAATATTACCTAAACCTGAGACATCATCAATGCTATTTTGTAGTAGTTTATAAAGATATATTAGAGAGCATAAGTTGCGCCTGGAATCCAATCTATGCATATTGAAATAAGATAATGATACAGTATAGCTATAGGTGATTATATTGAAAGAGCCACATGTTTTACGCATACAGAATCTAACAAATTTTCTTTGTACCCATTCTAGTTGAATGCTATATGTATCATATATTGGATTCCACGCAATAAGACAGTACTCAAGTTTAGTTCTGACTAAGCAGTAATATAAGGATTTTAGAGTTGCAGGGTTAGTAAAATGCTGTGTATTTCTGATAATGAAGCCTAATGTTTTATAAGAACTATTTATAACATACTCACAGTGAGAACTAAAATGCAAACAGGGATCAAATACCACCCCCAAATCTTTATATAACTCAACCCGGACAAGACTCTTATCTCCCATCCAGTATGAAAAAGAAAACAAACTATGTTTCATCGAGAACGACATGACCTTACATTTCAAGATATATATATATATATATATATATATATATATATATATATATATATATATATATACTAGACTGTAATTTGGTGAGTCCTGATCTTGTACTTTAAGTGGAATTTAGTTCCTGTTATTCACCAAAAATTATTCAGTATACTAATTGCAGTTCACTTTTGGTTTACTCTGTGTTTTATTTCAGTTTCTATTTTGCTATTTTTATCAAAAATAATTTCCAGGTATTAAATCCATTTGCTTCTCTTTACATACATTAAGTTTTATATTCAAATCTTGTACTGTATTTTTTTCCTGCTCCCATAAATTCAGTTAATTTAAGATTAATGTTTAGTATCAATTCTTCACATAATTCATTTAATTTCCTTATCATGTAGGTTAAGTCATCTTTAGCTTAGGGAAGAGGTTTGAATTAGAGAAATTTTGCTTGGTAGACTGGTAGTAGATGAATGTTGAATCCAGTGGGCCACAATTGCCTATTATTATTTAAATAGTATAATAAATTTTTAATGAAAATAATTTGAATCATCTACTGCTTTGTTTTAAGATCCCTTTTGCAAATATTTTTGTGATCACCTATCCAATTACAACCCAATCACTAGCACACGCTCTCACACGCATGGACAAATGCTAATTTTTAATCAAGACAGCAATCACGACACTCGACGCGCTCGATCGTGCACATCTGTTTAATTACGGAACGTTGTGCTGGCACTGGTGTTGGTGTGTCGTGCACTGACTGCGTTTGCTGACGCTGGACGAGATTGCACGCTGTGTTCGGACAAGCAGATATCCTGTCTGCTGCAACTGCTGCTGTTGTTGCCGCGCAAATATATCGACACGACTTGGTTTCATGCGCCGTGCGGCGTCAACAGCCACAACATGTATGCAGCAGTGGAAGGTTGGCTGCTGATGCGCTAACTGGAGTTTTCAAATAAAATTGAAAACGTTTTAATTTGTATTTATACGATTTAGGTAGCAGGAGCCATCAGTAAAAAGCAATTGTAGAAGATAAAATATACTTCTTGCGAAAGGAAATTCGCGAATTTAAAACTTGCTGTCAACTTCTTACGATTGTGTCTGAGTGGTTTGATTTTCATTATAAGTCGTAGGTTCTTTGTACTGTAATTAATATTAATTTCCTGTTGTGCAGAGTAGCAATTATATAAATAGAAAATCAACAAAGAGTTTGTTTATCCGTTCGTATCAAATTCGAATAATTAATACCGGTTATATTAATTAATATATAACTATAATAAATATTTATAAACATTACAATATTCCATTTATTAATTATACAACATCAGACAAATGCCTGTTGGTAATGTTATAATTATAATTAAATTATTAATATATTAGACATAACTAAAAATGTAAAATGCTATTAACTATGCGAATTTTCGAAAAATTCTTTCTGTTTCATAATCAGTACGTTGACTACTATGTATAATTTTATATAAATATATATAAATCTTTCAAAACTCATAGTAAAATTTAGATACACTTTTGGTCTTAAGAAAAAAACATGGCTGCCTTGTTTATTTTTGTTTATAATCCTGATAAAACTATAAACGTTTATTTAAATTTAAAATAAAACAGAACTTAAGACCAATTGTGTATTTAATTGATTTAAATATATAAAAGCAAGTATAAAGTTTGACGGCAATATCAATGAACTTCGCTATACACTTCTAATACACTTTTCTGTAAAATATCTAGAAACTTTTGTCATTGGAAATTTGTTTCAAAATGTGTCAAAGGTTATGTATTAAATCCTATTCACGCTTGTTTATTTTTCTATATTTTCTATAATTTGTGTGAAACATTCTATAAAATATTTACAGTATATTAGACAATATACGAAAATCCTGTATAAGTAGCTATAAACAAAATGACTTTTTGATGCGTTTTAAATGGCCCGCGCTTTTCACTCAGAAACAAGCGAACTTCCTTAGTATTTCCTTTCGGGTGTCTTGTATTCATTACGTTGTTTGTGTATGTGTGTGTACACTGTTGCTATAGCAGATAATGTAAATAAATTAAGGGATGACGCTTTGTTGTACAACACTGATTCAAAATTTTAAAATCTAGAAAGAGGGTAGAAAACGCAAATGATTTTTTTTAAATATTGCAATTTTCTTAGGTTTTCCTTGTTATTTAATATCTACATACAAATTTAAGTTTAAAAGAAAAGCAATGTACTCACAAACTTTTTAAAGTTTTAGTGAAAATAAATGTACTCATATACAGTTTTCCGCTTGGCAACAACAAAAAGTATATTTGCAGATGAAAATGCAGAGAAGTTAAATTGTGTGTTACTTGGTGTAATATATCTTCAAACTGAAAGTATAGCCTTCTTAGCCACATGATACTGAAAATTATTTACAAGCTTCTATTTTCCTGTACGACCTAGAAAAATATGAAAAATATACTACATTAAAAAAAGTTAAATTGTAAAACTATTAAAAAAAATATTGTAAAGTACAATAATCCTGACTCATGGCAAATGGTTTAACAATTACTAAACAATAACAAAGTAAATACCTTTTACTTATTTTGAGTAATACTGAAAATGTAAATAAAGGTAAACAAAATGAATGTTGAATAATTATGAAGTCAAGTTGTAAAACTATAAAAAAAAAATATTGTAAAATATAATAATCCTGACTCATGACAAATGATTTAACAAATACTAAACAATAATAAAGTAAATACCTTTTACTTATTTTGAGAAATACTGAAAATGTAAATAAAGGTAAACAAAATGAATGTTGAATAATTATGAAGTCAAGTTGCAAAACTATAAAAAAAAATATTGTAAAATATAATAATCCTGACTCATTGGCAAATGGTTTAACAATTACTAAACAATAACAAAGTAAATACCTTTTACTTATTTTGAGAAATACTGAAAATGTAAATAAAGGTGAACAAAATGAATGTTGAATAATTATGAAGTCAAGTTGCAAAACTATAAAAAAAAATATTGTAAAATATAATAATCCTGACTCATGACAAATGGTTTAAAAATTACTAAACAATAACAAAGTAAATACCTTTTACTTATTTTGAGAAATACTGAAAATGTAAATAAAGGTAAACAAAATGAATGTTGAATAATTATGAAGTCATTTATTGATTTGTTACTCTGCACAAAGGATCTCATTATTAGTTTTTGCATATTACATGTGAGACGAAAGCTGTATACCGGTACACTGCGGCTCGGAGGATTTAAATCCTGTACTAGAATTGCGATTAAGTTCATGTAAAGAATAGCATAAATAAATAAATATATTATGATTGCCCGTTAGTTATTTGGTATAACTTGTACTTTTGCGCAATTCCTATTTACCCAGTTAGCAATAATTAAATTCATTAAATAAATACTAAATATGCATATAATTTTGTATGTAAATTAAATAATAAATTATGATGTATCATGTATATAAACATTTTATACAATTATACAGGGTGTTTCAGGACTATTGTAACAAACTTTAACAGCCTATTCCTGAGGTTATTTTGAGCAAAAAATGTCATATAAATATAGGCCCTATTCCTTCTAGTTACCAAAATACAAGAGGTTGAAGATCTATAAATAACACGACATTTTCAAATTTTTGTAATCAAGATACTTTCGGAAAACAAGAATTTTATTGAAAAGTCATACCTTATTTGTCTTAATTAAAAATTGTTGTACTTTTGATTGTATTATTGTTTCATAATGGATGGTTATAGTACTGCTGAATATGCAGATATGATTTTTATTTATGGATTATGTAATGGTAATGCCCGTTATGCATCCAGAGAATACCAAGACAGATATCCAAATAGAAGCCAACTTTCCCATCCCCTATTTGCGCCCATTTTTGTTTTCCGAAAGTATCTTGATTACAAAAATTGGAAAACTTCGTGTTATTTATAGAACTTCAACCTCTTGTATTTTGGTAACTAGAAGGAATAGGACCAATGTTCATATGACATTTTTGGCTCAAAATGACCTCAGGAATAAGCTGTTAAAGTTTGTTACACTAGTCCTGAAACACCCTGTATATATTACAATTCTGTTAAACTATCATTTATCAACCCGTATGGAGGTTTCTGTTGATCTTAGATTATATTTTTTTTTATATAACTTTCGTTAAAAAAAATTTAAATTTAATTTCCGCTTGTGAATTTTTATACGCCAATTATCCATATTTCTCTGAGGAAATAAATTATTTTTAAATTAATTATGACTTGCTGTTCTATAAAATTAAGATTGAAACAATAAGTACGAACAGTAAAATTTATTTTTGCACGTAATAAGCTTGCGGTTCTTGAGGACCCGAGTTCGATTCCCGCAACCGACAAACTGACTTCCACCAATTTAATATCAACTCCTGTGGCTTCCCCTGCACCATCAACCGGGGGCCGTGATTTGACGGCTGGTAACCGCTCTTCACGTGTAAAAATATATCACTTACCGAGATCTGCTACGGCGGAATGCCACACCCAGTAATGGGTAAAAAGCGTGATGATTTATTAATTAATTTATTTTATTAGTGAAATATAAAACGTTCCCTACTTCGGGTATCAAAGTTTTATTATTTTTTAAGGTAGACAAAGGATACAGATTATAATATGTGAATGTATAAATATTAAATTTGGTTAATATTTGAATTGAAGCTTTTTCGTAGGTGGTTGACTATTTTTTCCAATATTTTGCAAAAGCATATATTTAGAATCATTTTCATGGACTGTTTTTATATATAAAAACAACAACTGGCAGATGCATATTTACTTTCATCATTTTGTACATATTTCAAAAGTCATAACATCAATTTAGTAAACATTACATTTTCACATGATATTTTTTCTAAAATAAAACAGCACATAATTTGAAAGCTGCTCTATTTATCTACGACAAAACTAGGCTTGGTGTTGTTGTTTTTCGTTCATTCGAATTTTTCCAACATTGACATATGATGTATCTGGCTATATCCGGTATCGCAAACATCATGCGTGATAAATGCCGACAGAAACACATACGACTATTCAAGTATTGACTATACATATGTTTATATTGCTAAATATCATCGTTTATTATTTTATTTTTTCTTCATTTATTAATGGTATTCTATAAAGAGTGAACCTAATCCCAATTATAGTACATGGTCTGGACTCACTAAGCTGTTTATATTTCTAATATATCTTCGGAGTCAAATGCCGTAACGCTAACTACATTACCGTATGGCGGCACATAAAACTTATTTGTTTTCGATAAACTGTCATCGAATTTGTTTGAGAAATAATACATACCTTAATAATTTTGTTTTTGTTATTTGCATTAACCTGTTTTGTCTCACGACATACATAAAAAACTATACAATATTTTTCCACTATATATTTTTAAAATAATTTACTAAAGTTATTTTGTACCTACTGTTAAAAGTGTCACTTTAGTGGACGAGATTACGGCTTATGGCTGCATACGTGCGAGTTTAATAAAGATACTTTTAACCAGGGTTCGAAGATATATATCGATCGATATATATCATGATATTTATTTTGATATATATCGTCATATTTTTGCAATGATATATATCCATTATATAAAAATATCAAATAGTTTTTGTGATATAGCCTCCGGAAAAGTGAAATTTTTCGTATTTTTCAATTTTTCTACTTTTCCGAGGCTATATCTCAAAAACTAAATGTGATATGAAAACGCGCTCAACGGCATTAATTTTCTCGTGCTTCAGTTAACTTATAAACATAATTTCAGCGATTTTTATTTTTTTCAATTTTCCGCCAAAAAAAGCGGTTTTTTAACATTTTCTCGAAAACCAGAAGTCATATGCATTTGAAGATGGCACCACTGGATTCAGTGGGTCAAAATACATATGTATGTAAATTTTCGTTTTAATAATCCTACGATTAAGGATTTTTGGTAAAATTGAATTAAAATCTGAAAAAACCAAAGGGGTACCCCTTAGGAAATAATTAAAAATATTAAATTGCTTAAAATTGTGTGAAAATTTGCTTATAAGTCAATTCGGACACGGGGAATTCAACGCCGTTGAGCGCATTTCCATATCTTGTTTAGTTTTTGAGATATAGCCTCCGGAAAAGTGAAATTTTTCGAATATTTCAGTTTTTCTACTTTTACGAGGCTATATCTCGAAAACTAAATGTGATATGAAAACGCGGTCAACGGCATTAACTTTCTCGTGCTTCAGTTAATTTATAAACATAGTTTCAGCGATTTTTATTTTTTAAAAATTTTCCGCCAAAAAAATCGCAAAAAGTTTTTTAACATTTTCTCGAAAACCAGAAGTCATATGCATTTGTAGATTGCACCACTAGATTCAGTGGGTCAAAATACATATGTATGTAAATTTTCTTTTTAATAATCCTACGATTAAGGATTTTTGGGAAAATTGAATTAAAATCTGAAAAAACCAAAGGGGTACCCCTCAGGAAATAATTAAAAATATTAAATTGCTTAAAATTGTGTGAAAATTTGCTTATAAGTCAATTCGGACACGGGGAATTCAACGCCGTTGAGCGCATTTCCATATCTTGTTTAGTTTTTGAGATATAGCCTCCGGAAAAGTGAAATTTTTCGAATATTTCAGTTTTTCTACTTTTACGAGGCTATATCTCGAAAACTAAATGTGATATGAAAACGCGGTCAACGGCATTAACTTTCTCGTGCTTCAGTTAATTTATAAACATAGTTTCAGCGATTTTTATTTTTTAAAAATTTTCCGCCAAAAAAATCGCAAAAAGTTTTTTAACATTTTCTCGAAAACCAGAAGTCATATGCATTTGTAGATTGCACCACTAGATTCAGTGGGTCAAAATACATATGTATGTAAATTTTCTTTTTAATAATCCTACGATTAAGGATTTTTGGGAAAATTGAATTAAAATCTGAAAAAACCAAAGGGGTACCCCTTAGGAAATAATTAAAAATATTAAATTGCATAAAATTGTATGAAAATTTGCTTACAAGTCAATTCGGACACGGGGAATTCAACGCCGTTGAGCGCATTTCCATATCTTGTTTAGTTTTTGAGATATAGCCTCCGGAAAATTGAAATTTTTCGAATTTTTCAGTTTTTCTACTTTTCCGAGGCTATATCTCAAAAACTAAATGTGATATGAAACCGCGCTCAACGGCATTAATTTTCTCGGGCTTCAGTTAACTTATAAACATAGTTTCAGCGATTTTTATTTTTTTTCAATTTTCCGCCAAAAAAATATTTAAATATTCTTACTATTCTTAGTACTATATAATATTTGTGTATCCATTTAATTTCATTACCTATGTTTTTTTATTTAGGAGTAATAATTTATTTTGTATTTTCTATTGAGATAATAAATGTGTACAAAAACTAAAATTAAAAAATAAATATCCAAAAAGTGATATTTATCTGATATATATCCTATATATCAGATATTTTGATATTTATTATAAATATCATGATATTTACGAACCCTGCTTTTAACACACTTTATATTATATTAATTTTACTTATTACATTTCAATCGTCAAAAACATTTATTTATTATTTTACTTAGTTAATTTTGTTTCATAGCAAATATTTTATTGCGTTTATACGGATATTACAAAATTATTAGTCACCACACTTGTTAAAAGTTCAAAATTAAAACACCGTTGAAATGAGAATAACACAAATGAAACCATCTCAGCATTCGTAAGCTTCTCCAGACGCATATGAACTGTATGTAATGGATTCGTAAATGTATTAAATAGAAATGTGTACTGACCAGAATTTTTTTTTCTAACCAATGAGGATTCGATCGGAGATTTATGATTAGATAGAAAATTAACCACATTATGAATACAATGTATTCATATGCAGCAAGTCAATTACGAAAAATATATTGCATTGATGACTCAAGTATGTTTAATACTAGTATTATTTGTAGCGAGGACTTCTTTTTGTCATTGACTCCACGATAAAATGAAGTCCTTAATGCAACGTATGTATTGAAAAATCATGCGGCACACCGGTTGAATAACTTTAACTTTGATTTAGATAGTTTTATTTATTTTCATTTAATATCTCTTGATTGTTTATGAGATGTGTTTGTTTTCATGACGTACCGTAAAACGGGGTGAATAGGAACAGTTTTGAAGTTTGATGTACTGTATCTTTCATATTTTTAGCAGCAGGATATAATTTTTTTTTATTTTATGAGTAAGCAAATTAATTATCTATATTATTAAGTATTTTTTAAGTTTACACAAACAACAACCCTATATATATATATATATTTATATGGTGTTCCTATTCACTTCTAAGTAGGGGTGAAAAGGAACACCTTACAATTTCAAGTGCTTATTCCTAAACATGCATACTTAGGGGTCTATAGGGACAGGAATTGTGTTTTTAAAAGACTTTACCCTACAATGATGCCTGTTAGCGCGGTTTAACTCTATCTTATTCGCCTAAAAATTAGAAAAAACTACAAAAGAAAGTTTATATTTTCTTAACTTCTTTTATTTTCATAAATGCGTACAAAAGATAACAAAATAATGTTTATTCTTATAAAAATGTCAAGTAGGTGTAGCCCCGTTCTACGGTAACTGTTTTTCAATATGAAATTGAATTTTCCAGGTTGATTTCGATTTTCTCTGTGAGTATACAAAAAAATTATTAATTTCGGTTTGAAATATTGAAATATACTGTTCCTGTAAAAGGAAAATATTCTATGAATTGAACAGCATATGGAGTCTTTAATACTGCAATAAATTTCTCGGTATTTTTATTTTTGTAAATACAGTCAATTGCCTGTTGCTGTCCACATATATTATCTAGTAGCGTGGGCGTGGACATACATACACAGTACACGTGCGGATATGCGGAAGTGATGAAACAAACGCTGGCGTCGGTGGCGTAAGTTTCTCCCTGTCGCTTTACTTCCGTCTCGTCGCCCGTCGTTTACGTTGTTTCCGCCTGTTTGAGTTTGACCGTGCCTTAAGTCTCTATTGTCCTAACCCTGCAAGAGTATGTTGTTCCTGTTGTGCACAACGTACGGGACAATACCTATAGATTTTAAATGTAACAATGACGACGTCAAAAATAAAAAAGACAATAGCAATTATTGTGTCGTAACCTAGAATGTAAAACTATATCAAATGCACTATTTCATAAAATAAATAAATAAATATATCATCACGCCTTTTACCCATTACTGGGTGTGGCACTCTGCCTAAGCAGATCTCGGTAAGTGATATATTTTTTCGAGTGAAGTGCGGTTACCAGCTGTCAAATCACGGCCCCCAAAGATATTAGTGGAAGGGGAGCCACAGGGGTAGATTTAAATTGGTGAAAATTGTTTGTCGGCTGTGGGGATCGAACCAGGGTTCTCAAGATCCACTGGCCGACTCGAAACCACTGAGCCACCTACCCCATTTTCATGATATTATCATATTATTTCCATGTCTTTAAAGTATTCAGTAAAATTTAGTAGAGAGCTCAATGGAAACGCATTGGCCTGTGAATTTGAAAACCCGAGCTCGATTCCTTTTACCTTACATTTAATTTACTCCTGCAACACCTCTTTCATTAACATCTTTGAGAGCCGTGATTTGATGGTTGGTGATACCATTTAACTCATATAAATATATCACTTATTTAGATTTACTACGACAGAGTGCCATATTCAGTCATGGTTAAGAGGCGTAATGATATATATATTTTAATTATTGCGGCCTTGATTTTACGACTGGAAACTGCACTCCAGGTGCAAATGGTACACAATAATGAACATGATTCAAAAAGATTTTTTAATTCGCAAAATTAATTGCACTTTACATGAAGTTAACATTTTTAATGCCACTGGTTTGAGAGATATTTCTAATATAGTTTTAATTATTATTGAACTAAAAATGTGTACTGCATATAAAAAACAATTAGTTTTTTGAATAAAAAATATCTGATGTGGACACCACATAACTTCCTTGTACACGTATTAAACTATAGATATTTTTTTAATTGCACATATTTGACATTAAATTTTTTATTTTTTGTTCTAATCCATAGCAAACTTAATTTAAAAAAAACAAAAAATATATAATATTTAAATTTAAATATCTCGTTTATACAAAAAGCTAATTTAAAAATTCTTAATGTGCTAGACGCAGAATTTAATTCTCTAAAATTTTTATTTACAGCATTTATTTCTAAAATTAAAATAATACCATTTTTTTCAAGGAAAACTGTTAGCAGCTTCATGTAATGTGCCACTTCCGGTTAGTCTATTTTAACCAAAATCTATTATGTTATTTCCATTGATATAGTAGTCTTATATACCAAATTTGGAAAGTTTTAAATTATATTTGAATATAGTTTTTCATGAAAATCTATTATAGGCTTCAAGTAAAGTACCACTTCCGGTATTTGTATATTGACCAAAAAGGGAGGTGCACAACTAGATGTTATAACAGTCCTAAATATAAAGTTTCAATTTTCTACGGCTTACTATTTTTGAGTTATGCGAGATACGTACGTACGTACGTACAGACGGCACGACGAAATTAGTCAAAATGGATTCAGGGAGGGCCAAAATACCTATTTCCGTTGAAATCTGAGAACCGAAAATTTTCGCGATTACAATACTTCCTTTACTTCGTACAAGGAAGTAAAAAACAACTTTTATATCATGTATATCAGTATATCAATTTTTACCATAAAGTAGTAAAACATCCTGTTCTGCTACGGCAGAGTGCCGCATCCAGTAATGGGTTAAAGGCGTGATGATATATGTATGGATTTACTTAAAATTTAGTTAAACTTCTGTCTAACGCTACTGTATCTAAGGACTAAGGTGTAATAATTAATTTTTTTTATGTTACTCTGTACAATAGTAACTTAATCCCAATTACAATACCCGGACCGGAAAGCCCAAAGCCACAGTACGATAGTTCACATATATATTTAGCTTGCATGAGATACGAATTTGGGATCTTAGAATTCGAATGCCGTAACATTAATCACAGCACCATACAATTGTCTTGAAAGTGAAACTCTCGAACGATATTCTACGATTATTAGTTTTGAAAATATAAGCGTTTAAAATGTGCCATGTTTTCGTTAGATATGTTACTTCATGTCTAGCGTACGTAATTGAACTTCAAAATGTGCATCTATTTCTCGCTATTAATCATTCCTAAACTTAGCGAAAAATGCTTGAAATAAATTATAAACTCCGATTTACTTGTATGAGAGATTTTTGTTCTTAAGAATCCTAATAATTACGACCATTTTGCGGACTTAAAAATGATAACAATAATGACTTTCTTTATATGTTTGCAAGAAGGCAAACGACAGTGAAACACAAGTTATTCGAAAATTGTAATTCTTGGAGATTGCAAAGTTATCAAAAAATCGCTTAAAATATGGAGGGCCTCAAAGCTTCAATTCCACAAATGATTGTGTTTACATAATAAATTAGAAATCTCTGATTATCAAGAAACTCCTCCTAGTTTAAAAATAAAGTAAAGTACTGATTCATCCTCATTTAATTTCCTGTTTTTATTTAACCAACCTGCGCTAAGCAAGTAGAAACCTTATAAAAATTTAAAAAGTTTAAGACTAGACGCAATTCAATTATCGAAGTTCATGAAATATAAAGCAGTTGGTATGAGTCTAGTTGCGATGTCACCCAAAGGATTCGTACATGTTTATTTGTGAACAGACAGCAGCAGCGGTAGTAAGTACCTACAACACAGTCATGACTTCAGTGCTTGAGGTTAGAGGTCACAGGACAGGGGTGTACTCTCCTAGGAAATCATGTGGAATGGAGAACTGGCTTAGGGAGTACCTAATGTGGGAGGAGGTAATGACATAAGTCATTTTGTTTGATTTGTAGCGTGGAAAAACATGTATTACCTAATTGTCATACATATCTATATTTGACAACTGAACAACGTAAAATAAAATAAATAAATATATCATCACGCCTTGTACCGATTACTGGATGTTGCACTCTGCCGTAGTATTAATATATTTTGTGCGTGAAGTACTGTTACCAGTCGGATAATCACGATCCTCAAAGATGTTAGAGATGGGGAACCACCGAGGATAATTTTAATGTGTAGCAAAGTTTGTCGGCTACAGATATTGAACTGGGGTACTCAAATCCACAACCTGACTAAGTAACGTATGCATTATAAACCCATAATTCAAGTAGCGATTAATGCTAACTATTTTGTTGAAAATAAAAAATATATTTTAATTAAATAAATCACCACCATCTTGGAATGAACTATTACTGGTACTAATAAGCGAAAGATAAGCAGAATTAGAGTAAAATTAAAAACTAATTTATTCCACCATTTATGCAGCAAATAAACTATAAAATTAAAATTAGCTCAACTTAGATTTAGTATGTACTGTTTCTGTGGATATACATAACTTGATACTTATTTTGTTTCTAATCTTAATTGTCACACTCATTTAAAAATATGTATTCCCAGTTTTTAGCAATAATAATGTAGAAAATATTTGAGTAAAATTTAAGATAAAAGTCGAACTGATAAATTATATTTTTTGTTCATACACTGTCGTGCAAAAAGCATGACTTTTATATAATATAATAACAAAAATATAAACTAAACACTTGGCTAAGTCTCACAAAATTCAGCCTCCAAGTCACCTTATGAGGGCATCGTCAGAGGCTGGCCAGCACAGTTAGTAACCATAGACGCGTTTCGATCTTATTAGAGCTCATTAGTATGGTATAACTCACTTCTTCACCTAGAATTTTGTGAGACTTAGCCAAGTGTTTAGTTTATATTATATTAAACCTAGTGTCACCAAGTGTATGGATGACAATTAATTTTGTCTTTGTTGTTATTTAAATTGCTGCGTAGCTTTTCCTTTTTTCGGTAGATAGCATTGCCTGTTCGATAGAACTTCTCATGTATCTTACCGTTTTTTAGAGATCTTATTCTCTGCTGGCACAGTCCTTCGTCACCAGCTTCTTCACGTGAACTTTGTTCTAGGTCAAGAAGTGAGTTATACCATACTGATGAGCTCTAATTAGAGCGAAACGCGTCTATGGTTACTAACTGTGCTGGCCAGCCTCTGACGTTGCCCTCATAAGGTGACTTAAAGGTTGAATTTTGTGAGACTTAGCCAAGTGTTTAGTTTATATTTTATTAAACGTAGTTTCACCAAGTGTATGGATGACAATTAATTTTGTCTTTGTTGGAATATAATAACAATAACAATAAAGTTGACGATGGTCAATTTCTTAGTTTAATGTACTAAATTTAATGTAATGTTTCATGGCCATTTGCACCAACAAAACTTGAATTTTAAATTTGATTTAAATTAATAAAAGCAAATCGAAGTTACATATCAGATGGATTAATTGATATTGCTGTCAAACATTCGATATACTTCGATTTATTTAAACTAAGTTTAAAATTTAAGTTTTGTTGGTGTAACTGGACATTAGTTTCATAATTGAGTTGATATCGAGGATATCTGTAATGATATATTTTTACTTTCTTGTGTTTAATTCATCAATTAAGAGTAATTATCTTGAAAAACATATTTCTCCGAGCTTATTTAATAATGCATGAGTAAATACCAGTGAAAATGAAAATAAAATGTAAATGTTTTTATCTATAATTTTATTAACATCTAATGAACACACATAATTACACTAAACAACTAGAAATACATATGAATAAATTAACATCGTGTCATTGTAATAAATATAAAATAAACATATGTATACAAACAAACAATAAACTTACTCCTATAAAAGAATATTGATGATAGTAAAGAATATGAAGAATATAATTTCGGGTTATTTCTTATTTATTGATTTAAGTTATTTTTAAATGCCTGTTATTTCTTGAAGGCTGTTTTAATATTTTATATGCTTTGAAAATATTGATTAATCATAATAATGTTTCATTACTCAAGACAAAAAAGGGGTCAACCATTAATGTAGACGACATGGAAATATAAAATAAGTTTAGAGAAATTTAGAACATTTTTAAAATGATAAAATATTGGTTTTAATTTGTTATTTGTTTAATTCTGAACGCCGATATTTGCAAATATTTTTATATATTTATTTGTATTGTTATCGGATTTTCTTTTTTATGTATTGTTCGGTTTTATAATTACAGATTAAATATTTAATTAATAATGACAATAACACATAATTATAAACATACAATGAAAATTATTTTTTAGTAAATGGAAAATTGAAATATATGTATCTCGCTTGTAAATATTCATTAAATATAATTTAGCAGCATTTAATTTAAATTTTCTTTCAAAATTAATATTTTTTATATCATATTATCTTGGATAATAAATGCTTGCTATCTATATAGCTCGTCGTTAAATACGAAAGTAAAAAGATATATTGTGCAGATTTTGTTGTATACAATTTATATTTTAAAAATGATTTCATTAATCGGCAATAAAAGAAGAATAGAAATCTATGTATGAATAAAGTAAATTCCATTCTATAATAATTATAAAACCGAAGAATGATCATAGAGAGCAAATTAAATAAATCGGTTATAAAGAAATAGTTATTTGCATACCAAGGGGTTGAAAGTAGCTGTTTACGGACCGGGGTTAGAGATTATAGCACAAACGTAGCGAGGGCTGCAAATAGTCGAGGTACTTTTAGTTATTATTATTAGAAATTGGGTTGGTTTTTAATGGTAATTAATACAAAATTTTAAATATAGCTAGTTAGGAAAACAATATAAAAATGACAAAATTTTAGTTTCGGTGCGCTTAACTAGTATTTAGCGCATTTGGTACATAAATAACTATTCTTTAAATCTAGTTATCCTGATAAATCGTAACCAACTCATTTAATTTTGACTAATTTCAAGTTATTATAGTAGCTAAATAAATGTAATAACAACAACAAGTTACTCAAATTCCAAACCAATCTATGCAACAACTTGCAAGAACGACGAATTTGGATCAAACGAATAAATTGGTCCAGAAATCGGTTCCACATTCGCATATTTCAACTGCGCTGTATAAGCCATCCTTCTCACATCATCCACTCTAGTAAAATATTGCACTCGCTGCAGCTGCCCGGTGGGCAACAGAACATAATACACGCCTTGCTGTCCATTCCCATCAGCCTGCGCAGGAGTCTTCTGCGCATCTGTCGTTTCCACCTCCTCTACATCGTCTGCGTCTGGGTGTGCGCGCGCGTCGTTCAATTGGCTTGACTGTGAAGAGAGGGTAGTAGTGGGGACAGAGTCAGTGGTAGTAGGGTAGTCAGTGGTAGTGGGAGACTCTGTGGTGGTAGGTTCTTCCTCATCGATACCATCATAAAATGCACGTGGGTCGGAAGGTTCAAGGAGTTCGCGGCGTTCGCTTGGGAGAAGGAATTGACGGGCAGGACGGTAGCCGGATGGGGGATAAGGGGTTGGGTCTTCTTGTTCTTGACGCTGAAAATATAAGCATATAATTATGCAAATTAACTCGAAATATATTTGGAAGAAGTTTAACTAGATAACAGTTTGATATATATTTTTTTTTTCTTAAATATCGTACTAAAATCCTGAAACTGATTCGAATTTTGATTATGCCTATATTCAAGTCTAAATAATAGTTAAATTTTCAAAGACGAACATAAATTAACTCATCAGCAGTTAATATATGTAAATATAATTTGTATTTAAATTTGAAGATGTTGACAACCGATAGATGAATGGTTGTCAAATTTTTACTAACATATTTTTAAAATTTAGAATTTAGTATGATTGTCGATTACTGAATATATCACTATTTTATATATTTTAATTATTGACTACTAGAGTTAAGGGCGAGATTTAATTTAAGGTTGAGCTTTCACCTAACCTGATAAGTATTTATATCACAAACTAAAATACTCTGTATGAGATTCAAACCCACTGCTTATAATGCAAAACGGACAAGCAACAATGTTGAATTATAGAAGTCCTAGTTCATAATCCTTAGCGAATAATATTTAGATCTAAATATTAGTTGTGGAATATGTAATATTAATATGCATATTATTCGGAAATTAAATTTGAACCAAACTGAATTGAAAATACAATATTTTTGTTTTTGTGTTATGATACGAGGAAGGATATACATTAAAATAGTATGTTATGCATCAAGGGAGGGAAACAAGCGTGCACAAAAATTACCGTCTTATCGGGACAAATGTCAAGTATGGGTTGCGTAACTAGTTACCTAAAAAACACCGCAAACAGCTAATAATCGTAGTCTCTAGGGAGGGAAACATCTCTCTAGGGAGAGAAACATAATGTTTCAATCCCTAAGGGACAAAAGCAGTATTTCTCTCTCTAAAATTAGGGAATAAGAACGAGTTTCTTGTACATGTGTTACGAAAAAGTTGTAAAAGTAAGTATTAATTACTTACCTAGACCGTTATCATACATACAGATTTAATAAATAAAACGTAATGTATATAGTTCGCTCATGTATTGCTTTGCATGTAATCAAATATTGGTTATTATACTTTGTAATCAATAAGTAACATATTACTTATTACATCAAAATAATTGAATTATCATTACTACAGATTAATTGCATTTCGTTTTCAGTATGAACGACATTAGCATTACTAGATCTCTGTTATATAACGAGAGTTGGTAACTTCTTATGTTATTATTTAATTTCTACTATTTACTCAATCGGAAAATCGTTAAAGGAAAGGCCAATTACTTAATAAAATTACGAGTTATTCCAAGTAGAACGCGATTCTTGCACGAGGTTAACTTTTATTTTACGTTGCTATTATCGATAGCCGTTAAAATGATTTTTCGGCAACGTCCGCTAAAACTGCAAAACACCAAATACTTTCTTCAAATAAATTTTAACTTAAGTTAACGTTTCTTTAGTTCTAGAATTTCATTTATAGGTTTAAAATGAATTTTGAATTAAAATTTGTTATGAATTTTGCATATTTTAATAATTATTTGTGTTTTCTAATAGGATCGCAAAAAGAATGTGTACACCTCGTCCATGAAATTAGTTTGGCGTTCTCAAAATATCTTCTATCTCTGCAGTCTTCTCGACCAACAAATATTTAGAGAAACTGTTCTATTTGACATAAATCTTAGTTATCCAACACCCAATCTTACCTGATAGTAGTTATCGCTATATCCTTGTGGTTCGGCTACCACTGCTGCCACAACACAAACAATAACAACAACGAGAAGCTTCATGTTTCCGTTCGCAAATCCCAAACAATCGATCATCAACTGATGCTTCATCGCCGCACACCTCGACACTTATATACGCGGCACGGGGCTGAACAAGGCGCGACATTGGCCCCGTAGCGTTGCGACACGGCAAGGACGTGCGCTGGTTCGCGACCAGCATGTGTAATTCACGGGAGAAGGAGAAATGTATCTGTGTGTTTGTGGATGTTGTGTAGTGGAGTCACGTGGTGCTGCAGCATTGTAGGGAATTGTGATGATGTTGAGCTGGTCAGGGATTTATTGCCTGTTGAAATTGGATTTTTTGGGCATAGAAGATAGTAATTGTTTGTTTTCTTGGTTAATATAGTTTTTTTTTTGTAGTAGAAGGGTATTTATTTGTTATAAGAGCTTAATGCAACACACTTACAGTTTTGGACATCCATAATGATCTTAATGGGGTAGGTAGCTCAAGTGGTATCGAGTCAGCCTGTGGATCTTGAGAATTCTGGTTCGATCTCCACAACCGACAAACAAATTTTCACCAATTTAAATCTACCCCTGTGGCTCCTTCTCCACTAATATCTTTGGGGGCCGTGATTTGACGAATGGTAACCGCACTTCACGTGAAAAAATATATCACTTACCGAAATCTGTTAGGCAGAGTGCCACGCCCAGTAATGTGAAAAAGGCGTGATGATATATTTATTTATATATTTATTTAATGATCTTAATTCGAAGTCAGATCCTAGAATTCTCGTACACCCATAATTTATATTCTTACATGAAAATCTATCTTATAGGGGTCAATATTCAGAACGGAAATAAGTTTCTGGTATAATTGAGGCGAGTTGTAATTGGATGCAGGATATCTAGGCCAACTTTATTTAGTCGATTATCCGAGATTTTCTTTTATGTAGTAGCTATCATGTTGTATACTTTATAACAGAACGAGTATAAACATTCATATTTAATTTTAATTTATAAATATAATTTCATTTGAAGTAAAGAAAAAGGGTAAAATGTAAATTAGGGGCAAAATCACCACAAAAAGCACATATCGTTGTTTACATATAAAACCTTTCCTGGATACAGGGGTTAAAATTCATCAAAGTCATCGGAGTATTTTAATCAGGTCACTGGTTAAACTTCACTTTTGGTTTTTATCTCTGCAAGCAAAAATTACTCACTTTAAAACTTTTCAGGAAAGAAAATTAATTGTCTACGGTAAAGTCCTTTAGAAATGTAGCTGCATATAGTTTAAATCGGCTCAAGCGGTTTTTATGAAATTTAGTAATATTTTGTAGCCTTAGAAAACGATCTAGTTAGGTGCTATTTCATTTAATATGTCTTTTTAAAAGAAAATTGATAAGAAAATTCATGAAAAATTAGTTTTTTAAAATAAATAAAAATATATCATCACGCCTTTTACCCATTACTGGGTGCGGCACTCTGCCAAAGCAGATCTTGGTAAATGATATATTTTTTCACGTAAAGTGCGGTTACCAGCCGTCAAATCACGGCCCTCAAAGATATTAGTGGTGGGGAAACCACAAGGGTGATTTAAATTGGTGAAAATTATTTGTCAGCTGTGGAGATCGAACCAGGGTTCTCAGGATCTACGAGCCGACTCGATACCACTGAGCCACCTACCCCATAAAATTTAAACATAAAAAAATGTAATTTGATCCAAGAAATCGATTGAAACAAATCAGTTCAATATTTATTTATTTATGTAACGCTGTACAACAGGAACTTAATCACAATTACAGTACAGGGTTCGCACTCACCGAGTCGCAGTGTGATAGTTCAAGTAATTTTCAGCTTGAGTGTGATTCGACTCGGGATCGCCGGATTTGAATTTC
This sequence comes from Pterostichus niger, assembly GCA_947425015.1. NCBI lineage: Eukaryota > Metazoa > Arthropoda > Insecta > Coleoptera > Carabidae > Pterostichus > Pterostichus niger. Next base: position 34,948,737 of record OX380340.1, on the reverse strand, counting down.
GTAACGCTATTCACACAACCATACTGACCAACTATTCTCGATATATGAACAAGAATTTCTAAAAGTTGATATTTTTCCACCTTTTGTTAGTCTCGGTTTTCCAAAAATTAAAGATATAATTCTCAGAATTGCTCAAATTCTCTATCCGCATCTATGTATTAAATATGAAGCTTTATAAAAAGGAATAATAAAAAGTATTATAATACATTTGTCGCAAAATATGTTAATCTGGCAATTTATTGGACCATGTTTTTAAATAAGATTAAAATCCTATCAACATTCTGAAAATACTTACCTTAAAAAAAAATCGGTAAAAGACGACGAATATCTCTGTTTTTAATACCAACAAATGTATTTCGGTAATATAAATGCAAATTAAGTAATTATTTACAAACATTTTTACATTTTATGCCTAAATTCGATGGTTGCAAAGTTCAGTACCGTGCTGTGTTAATATTTCATCAATTTTAAATTTAAACCCGTATTTCTCGTAAAAATCCTGAAGCCCATCTTGTATTTTAACTACAGAAAGAACAAATTTGCATATTTTAAAAATACTTTATAAAATTTTCAGGAACTTACGGTTGCTTTTAAAAGGGATAAATTCCATATTTTAAGTTGATTATATCGTTACATACAGAATTTGCATATTTGCATGTTAGAAAACAGTTTTTAGTTAGAGTTATTGGATTTGTATTGGGGGTAAAATATATATTTTTATAGGGTTTGAAAGTTCCACATGAAGTAGATTTATTTAGCTAATATGTTACAAATTTTATTAAGACAAGCATTTCATTTTAAAGTTTTGCGAAATAAAAACCGATACTTAATTTACTTTTCATGTGTTTTAGTATCCATTATAATGAAAAATACCATTTCCGTGGTAACTTGCTACATTAATAGCTTCTAATTTCAACTTTCTACTAGTCATTACTTACAAGAATGCACTTTGTTAATTATTAATGTAGCATTTAAATTTCAATTTACAACATAGTAATAGCCTATTTCAGTGTAAATTTATTTCCGTAAGTATATGGAAAAACTTTATTTTTGTAAATAAAAATTTAGTATAATATAAATCTGTATCCTTTCTTAACTTTTAAGATTCGTTGTTAGAGGAATGGTCGTAAGTGTATATGATTTGAGTTTGTAGATATATGATTGATGCGTGAATGTTTTAGGGGTCTGTGCTACTTTATTTGATGGGATATAGTATGATGTTATGTATGTAAGTAGCATTATGGAATTCAAATCCGGAGATCCCGAGTTAGAATCTCACTCAAGCTAAAAATTATATGAACTACCACACTGCGGCTCGGTGAATGCGGACCCTATACTGTAATTGGGATTAAGTTCCTGTTGTACAGAGTAACATAAATAAATATCTGCATATAGGTAATTATATTTTGAAGGTATTTCTTCAGACGGAATTTTGATAAAATGGGATATATTTTCATGATGATTGGAATGAAGATACTGTTTACTTCAGTGCGCTGAAATACCAGCCAATCTAGTTAATATTTGATTTGTGTTTACTCAATCCGGCAATTAATTTTTTCAGTCTACAGTCAGCTAAAATCCGTAACGTATATTTTCCTTTTTAATATTTCCAAATAAAATTTTGCTCTCATCCGTATCAGTCTAAATCTTCATTAAAAATCCTAGCCCGATCTGGATTCGCGAGTCCCAAATCCAATAACAAAGATACACAGAAGCGTTAAATTTTTGTTTGTTTCTCCATTTCTTCACAGCACACGCAGATATTTAAATTTCATCAAATCAAACAGCCGGGAATTTTCAGCGCCACGTTTCAAACTTGTGCTCATCTGAAATTCATATCGCCCAGTCGGCTAATTCATCATCCGCTCGGCAACACTGTGCTTGCACTGCTTACAGCCAACACCAATCTAACCATTGCAATCTAACAACATCCAGATATTTCATATTTTTAATCACTGAATGTGTATTTCAATTTAAATAATGAAGTCTGTTCAATTAAATTACTAAAAAAAGAAATACATATAGCATCGTGTCTTCTGCCGTCAAATTACTGTAAGCAAGAGCTGGGCGAATAAGTTTATTTATTTATTTGTTACGCTGTACAACAGGAATTTAATCCCAATTACAGTACAGGGTCCGCACACACCGAGCCGCAGTGTGGTAGTTCATACAGGGTGTTTCAAAACTAGTGTAACAAACTTTAACAGCTTATTCCTGAGGTCATTTTGAGCCAAAAATGTCATATGAACATAGGTCCTATTCCTTTTAGTTACCAAAATACAAGAGGTTGAAGTTCTATAAATAACGAAATTTTCAAATTTTTGTAAGCAAGATACTTTCGGAAAACAAGAGTTTTATTGAAAAGTCATACCTTATTTGTCTTCATTAATTTTATTTATTAATATTAACATGCATAAGAGTTTAAGGCGCTTATTTTGAACACTTGCTGTAATTTTTTTAAAATTTGTTATCTTATTTCATATTGTGTTAACCAAGGATGTTATATATATATATATATATATATATATATATAACATCCTTGGTGTTAACCTATTCCATGGTTGGTTATGTTGTTCTGTGTCTATTTAATTGTGTCATTTTATGTTTTGTTCTCTAAATCGTATTCGTTAATATTAATAAATAAAATTAATTAAGACAAATAGTGTATGACTTTTCAATAAAACTCTTGTTTTCCGAAAGTATCTTGATTACAAAAATTTGAAAATTTCGAGTTATTCTTCAACCTCTTGTATTTTGGTAACTAGAAGGAATAGGATCTATATTCTTATGACATTTTTGGCTCAAAATGACCTCAGCAATAAGCTGTTAAAGTTTGTTACACTAGTCCTGAAACACCCTGTATATTTATTTTTTTAGCTTAAGTGTGATTCGAACTCGGGATCTCCGGATACTAATTCCGTATCGCAATCCACACCACCGTACTGACGGATTAAGCTAATCACTATTCAAGAATTTAAGGTTTATTAAGATATATTCACAACATTAAAATAAATAGAAAAGTTGCTAAATTACAAAAGTGATAGATATTAAACGAAACTTTATTTAAACAACTTGACCGAAAATGGCAAACAACAACAACATATGAACTAAAGTTACTACATGGCTAGACTACATCTTGTCAATTCAAAAGCTAAACCACCACTGAATATTTGTTGTTGTTTTCCATGCGACGTGCTTACAAGGGGTAAGAAGGTGGAATCGTTAACTTGATTAGAGATAACAGTTCCATGCATAAGTTTACATAAAAACACCAGGCGCTTCAAGGATCAAAAGCTATCTCAGACCAACACAAAGCTAATAATTTACCCAAATATGTCATCACATAATAGCTAACAAGCGCGACAATTCAGAGAAGCCATAAACTCGATAAATAATGATCGAAGAATACTGAAATTATTACAAACATATGCAGTAATAAATTTGATAACCAAAACTCTGTCAAGTCAACTTTAAAAAAAGATACTTAAGATAATATTAAATTTGTCTGTATTTTTCGAAGCTAAGTTGATAGTGAAAATTCCTAATTATAACAAAAACTAATTCTGAATTGTTTTACTTTGTTACATTACGTCCCTTAAATATGTATTTGATCCCCCATCACAGTAGTAATTTTAATGTGGAATAAAATTTGTTATTTGTTTTAAATAACTTTCATTTTAGAACAATAATATATAGAAAGGAAAGATTGAAATAAAAGTTAATTAAAAATTAGATGTACCCACATGCTCGCAGATCCTGTTCACGAAGATTTAAAAATTTGAGTAGTTATTAATTATGGTTAACGAGACCAATCATAGTCATCAATATGTATCAAACAATGTCAATATTTGGCATGGAAGTAATGAATCTGTCGGTTTGCTCACTGGCATTGGCCGGTGGTCATTTAGGAACATTCCAGTATCAGAATTTCAACCAACATTGCTCTGTTATACCACACATGATACGAGAAATCATGAAAATTTTGTAAATAACTAGAATAACAAGCGTAGAACTATATTATATGTGTACCTAATTGTTTTAAAACTAAGTATAAAGTGAAATATTTTTTTTACAATTTGTTTAAATTTATAAAGACAATGCAAGTCCAGCATAATTGTTTTAGTATAAAGTAGAGATGGGCGAATATCATCCGCGAATAGTCGAATGCCGCGAATATTGACATTATTCGATATTCGAGATTTTCGAATATTAACGTCAGTATAGCGAACATTCGAATACCTCGAATATCGTGCTATATGTTGACCTCAATTTTTTACTATGTTTTTCTTTATCATTTGTGCATAAACTTAAAGCTATTACAATACTTTGAAGTTATTAATAACAAAGATATTTTGTTTCAAAACCATGAAGACGTACCATATTTCAAATTTCAATCCGTACGTTTCACCTTAAATTTGATGTTTTCATCTTTTTCTTTTTTGTTTTAATTTCATTCAAATAATGAAAAGGACATAATTAAATAATTATTAATAAGATATAAATTAACTTTTAGGAGCATTCGAATATTCGAGTACCTCGAATATTCGAGATCTGATTAATATTCGTATTCGATATTCGAATTCGAGAAATTTGATATTCGCCCATCTCTAATATAAAGGTTTCAGTTACTTAGGTGTATATTTTGAAAACTTGTTACAAGCAAGCTTTCAAAAACGTTGTCAGGCAAATAGATTAATTTAGGTATAATAATAATTATTTACCATGTATATAATTGTTGTAACGTGTATGATGTATGTTCTAATATATGTTTTCTTTTGTTACAGGTAAGTTCAATTCAACAATATTGTTAGGAATCACAAGTTGTATTGAAAATGAGAAATTGTGTATAACGTAAGTAGTAATTTTAGTCGGCTATTTGGAAATGAATCTATATTATTTGATTAGATTTTGGTCTATTTCAAAAGGACATTCACATGTAAAATGTTATTTGTTCTGTTACAGACATGCTTTACATTATAGAAGTAACAATAGTATTATAGTTCATTATTAGGAACAAATGGTGTGTAAATATATCATCATCATATCAGCACGCCTTTTACCCATTACTGTATGTGGCGCTCTGCCTAAGCAGTGAAAATTTTCACCAATTTAAATCTACCCCTGTGGCTCCCCTCTACTAATATCTTTGGGAGTTGTGATTTGACGGCTGATAACCGCACTTTACGCAAAAAAATATATCACTTACCGAGATCTGTTTAGGCAGAGTGCCACATTCTGTAATGGGTAAAAAGCGTGATGATATATTTATTTATTTATTTTTTTAAATTGTTTGTCGGTTGTGGGGATCGAACCAGGGTTCTCAAGATTCACAGGCCGACTCGATACCACTGAATCAACGACCCCATAAATATATCTATAGTCTTAAATATTATATGTTGTTCTTTTCTGTGGTTGGGGCATTTTAGTACTTCTGATAAATTTAAATATATTCGTATGCTAATAAATTCAATGCGAATATCAAATAAATTTGTATTGTACTCATTAATTATTTATGTCAAAACATTCGATTCGTTTAATTTATTTAAACCAAGGGTGCTGCAACAGACCAGTAGTCTTTCTATAAGCCATTTGAGCAGGGTTCGTAAATATCATGATATTTATAATAAATATCAAAATATCTGATATATAGGATATATATCAGATAAATATCACTTTTTGGATATTTATTTTTTAATTTTAGTTTTTGTACACATTTAGAAAAACTGAAAAATTCGAAAAATTTCACTTTTCCGGAAGCTATATCTCAAAAACTAAACAAGATATGGAAATGCGCTCAACGGCGTTGAATTCCCCGTGTCCGAATTGACTTATAAGCAAATTTTCATCCTTAATCGTACGATTATTAAAACGAAAATTTACATACATATGTATTTTGAGCCACTGAATCCAGTGGTGCAAACTTCAAATGCATATAACTTCTGGTTTTCGAGAAATTGTTAAAAAACCGCTTTTTGCGATTTTTTGGCGGAAAATTGAAAAGAAATAAAAATTGCTGAAACTATGTTTATAAGTTAACTGAAGCACGAGAAAATTAATGCCGTTGAGCGCGTTTTCATATCACATTTAGTTTTCGAAATATAGCCTCGGAAAAGTAGAAAAACTGAAAAATTCGAAAAATTTCACTTTTCCGGCGGCTATATCTCAAAAACTAAACAAGATATGGAAATGCGCTCAACGGCATTGAATTCCCCGTGTCCGAATTGACTTATAAGCAAATTTTCATACAATTTTATGCAATTTAATATTTTTAATTATTTCCTAAGGTTTTTCAGATTTTAATTCAATTTTCCCAAAAATCCTTAATCGTAGGATTATTAAAACGAAAATTTACATACATATGTATTTTGACCCACTGAATCCAGTGGTGCCATCTTCAAATGCATATGACTTCTGGTTTTCGAGAAAATGTTAAAAAACCGCTTTTTGCGATTTTTTTGGCGGAAAATTGAAAAAAAATAAAAATCGCTGAAACTATGTTTATAAGTTAACTGAAGCACGAGAAAATTAATGCCGTTGAGCGCGTTTTCATATCACATTTAGTTTTTGAGATATAGCCTCGGAAAAGTAGAAAAACTGATAAATTCGAAAAATTTCACTTTTCCGGAGGTTATATCTCAAAAACTAAACAAGATATGGAAATGCGCTCAACGGCGTTGAATTCCCCGTGTCCGAATTGACTTATAAGCAAATTTTCATAAAATTTTATGCAATTTAATATTTTTAATTATTTCCTAAGGGGTACCCCTTTGGTTTTTTCAGATTTTAATTCAATTTTCCCAAAAATCCTTAATCGGAGGATTATTAAAACGAAAATTTACATACATATGTATTTTGACCCACTGAATCCAGTGGTGCAATCTTCAAATGCATATGACTTCTGGTTTTCAAGAAAATGTTAAAAAACCGCTTTTTGCGATTTTTTAGCGGAAAATTGACAAAAAATAAAAATCGCTGAAACTATGTTTATAAGTTAACTGAAGCACGAGAAAATTAATGCCGTTGAGCGCGTTTTCATATCACATTTAGTTTTTGAGATATAGCCTCGGAAAAGTAGAAAAACTGAAAAATTCGAAAAATTTCACTTCTCCGGAGGCTATATCTCAAAAACTATTTGATATTTTTATATAATGGATATATATTACTGCAAAAATATGACGATATATATCAAAATAAATATCATGATATATATCGATCGATATATATCTTCGAACCCTGCATTTGAGTAATAAATCCTCATAACAAGGATCATAATTTAGATAATATTAAGTTTCTTATTTAAATAAAATATCAAATATTTTTTGTACAAGACGAGAAAATAAATGAAGATATCAGTTTATCACAAAATTATACTTTAATAGTTACGCAAGAAGTATCTTAGTTATACTCTTAATGTACGAAACGCCGGTTTGTAATTGTTTTAGTATTAGTAACCAGATTATATTTCAGTGATTAAATAAACGTTCTGTTAGTTTTAGGTTCCAAACACGATTAAATTATGTATAAAGCAAACGAAATTTAACTGTGGTATTTCTTTGATTTAAATAATTATGATTTATTTAATTAAAGTATTAATTAATGATTCAAATAATTTAATATACAAAATAAATAATATAATAATATTATATATTTCAAATGAGAATTATTTATTTTGCAAATAATTTTCACGTTCTATATATGTGAATATATAAAATGAAACATAACACAAGCATCAAATGCGCATCAAAATAATAACAACGAATATTTGTTTTAGAACTTAATTTACAAATCCGGAAAATTTAATTAAATCTGAATACTGTTATTTATTTAATATACAATATTTGAAAAATTGCTTCATGAATATATCAAGATACTTTTAGTAACTTTGTTTGTACTGCATTCAGAAACTGTTTGAAACTATCAGATGTAATTATATATATATATATATATATACAGGTGTTTCACAACTTAGAGCAAAAAATTAAAGGGTATATTCTGTACGACGTGCTGATCATGAAACAAAAAGATTTTATTTTAAATTAGAAAAATTAAGGGTTGTTAACCTAAAACATTTTTTGTAGTACTGCACTGGATTCGCTTTCCTATTAAACACAAACAATGAAGTAGGTATTAACTACGAAAGAATAATTACACAATTCAATTATTAGCAGTTATTTATAATAGAATTTTATTTAATTAATAACTTTAACATAATCATCCACCCAGAGGCAGTAGCAACGAAAAATTTTGGACTGGGAAACAAGGAAAATAGTTTTGCGATTTAAAAAAAAGTTCTTTTTGTTTCATGATCAGCACGTCGTACAGAATATACCCTTTAATTTTTTGCTCTTGGTTGTGAAACACCCTGTGTATATATATAGAAAACAAATTAGTATATCAAAGTATTGTTCCAAGTGAAAAAATAATTAGAATTTATTTGAGTTTGTCGGATGTTACATACCTTTGTTTATTACCTAATTTGTGTAGAAAAAAATTAATTTATCAAAGATAAAAATATACAACTACGGATATCGATGACTGAATCGAGTTTTACAAATAATTATTTGTTTAACTAGGTAAAAAAACTAGGAGATTTACTGCCGCGGCTATGAATCGAGCCAAGGCAGTAAATCTGTTTTTGTTTTTACCGAGCTGAACACACAATTTTTTTGTCGATTGTTTAGAATTAATATAAATTTTGTAATTACTTTTAATGTTATTGGTATTATCGTAGTTGTCATGCTGTTATATATTTATTAAGCGTTGGCTACGTAAAAACTAATTTGACATTTATGATTTTATAAAATGTCATTCTGTTTTTATGAATGTTGTCAATCACTATATATAAATTAAATTTATAATATACAATAGTGATGAATACCCCATCCGACATTAAAGTGTCATGCAGTTGTCATTGTATCTATTAAATTAATTATAAAGTTTATTGTTTTCCATAGCAACACTTTTACAGCTTGTTAATTTTCAACAAAAGCCCACTTTTAATGTCAATATTTTTTAACTTATGCATTTGCTTTTTGAGCACTATATAAAACCGTTTCAAATTGCGTTGACAATCTTTACTGCACTAACATCTTTGGGGCTTGTACCTGCACTAACATCTTTGGGGGTTGTACCTGCACTATATATCATTTACCGAGATCAGCTACGGTTGAGCGCCACACCCAGTAGTGGATTAAAATGATATTTTTCATAATTATTAGTTTTGTTTTAACTTTACTTTATGAATGAAGCTAATATGAACCCAAATTCCATTCACGCCATAACTCTGATACGCAGTTGCCCCAAACATTTTCCACTAAAGAACAAAATATCGGCTTTTTACCTTTCTAATTGTCGTTAATAACCCCCACTTTTCATTTTAATTCGTTCTGCCAGAACGCTCGCATCTGAATTATGAAACACAATTCTTTCCGCTAATGCTCGTAATTTTTCCGACACTTTGTCAGGACAGTTGGCGCGGGTGTGTGTGGAGGAAGGGGCGTTGTGACGCAGGCAATGAGGTTATGTTCGATGCAGTGACACGAATGACTGTCGGCCCCAGCCTTCTCCCTGTTTGTATCCTTTTGACAAATATGTCTACTGCGGCGGTCCGGAATTATTCATTATGATTATGAAAACTCAAATAGCCTCTTAGTACTGGGATGAGGGAACGTTAACTTGTGACTGGGGTCATAGGATGAGATGCTATTTGCAAAGTAGTCAAGATGAGAAGAACGTTTTTTTTTGTTAACATTTTGCAAATTACATTACATTATATCGTTATTTTCGTAGTAACAATTCTACATTTTGATATCTCCTATGTTTAGGAAAAAAATTGTTTTAAAATTTATACCTAATTTTATTAGCGAAAGAAAAATTGGTACATCGCTAGGATATTAACCTGTATTCAAGTAATTCTAATTTTACGTTATTTCAATTTTTCTCTCTATTTCTGTTACTTAGAGGTATTTTTCTCTTTATAAAAAAAATAAATTTCATTAAATGTTTTTATTTAAACAAAATACTAATTAACCTAAATCTAAGATTGTAATTAAATTGTATTGTCAGATGTTTTATATTTAAATTTTTTTGGAATAAAAATGAGATTTTGACAACAATGGTAAAATTATGATTATTTAAAATCATAGAGTTTTGATAGATGTAGTGAGACTAGGCGATAAAAATATAAGGCAACAACTGTTTTCATATTGGTCTTTCTTTTGCAATTAATTAAAGTGGTTGCATAGTCATTTCAAACCATCTAAGGTTTCGAAATTCTGGGATCATGTACCTCACGTTAACGTTTTATTACGGGAGTACAATAGCACGACCCACAATCCTAAGATGTTGAGCTGAATATAAGAAATATAGTCGACCAGTTCAGTATGTGCAATAGATTATTATCCTGAATATATATTTTACCCCCAGTATTCCACTGCGCTTTTGGTTCTTTGAATCTTGTTACCAGAATTGTATTTATTGATTAAATTATTTTAATGCGTTTTTTTTTAAAATTAGAATTCTTGGAAGAAAGTACTCATTTATTTATAGCTTATTACAGCACTATTATAGCTGTCATTTGTGACTATGTATATCTGGAAATTGCCACTATAAACAAAGGTTAACTGTCCGTAAATTAGTACCTCGTTTGTGATAATGGAAACCTGATTAAGCAACATTTTTTAAAAACATAGTAACGTTTGAATACAGTAAATTTTGTTACTATTTTGGACAAATAAAACGTAAGAAATGAAATATTTCAAAACCCTACTCAAATTTGTCATAACAGCTCTGCTACATGCTAGGTTAGTGGGTTTGGCTATTGTACTTACTCTCGTAATAAAACGTTAACGATTATTAGGTATATAATCCCAGAATACACTGAAAAAGGCGAGGAAAAGGCTGGATCTAAATTGTACCTAATTCCTTGATAAAGTATATTTAGAATTTAAAAAAATGTATTGTCAGTATAGCACTATATAAATGCATATTATGTTGCATCTTATTTCTGTAGCTGAGTCTTTATAGAGTGTAATGTACTATTTGTATAAACCATAAAGTTTGCTTTTCTATTAAAATTGTTACATATATTATGAAAATTGGTAACAATTTGGATTTTTCTCGCAGAAAATTGATCACTACTCTTTTGTCAAATTAGAGGTTTTTAAAATTTTGTACTGTTATTGTTGTTTATGGTGTAGGTGGCTCAGTGATATCGAGTCGGCCTGTGGATCTTAAGAACCCTGGTTCGATCCCCACAGCCGACAAACAATTTTCACTAATTTAAATCTACCCCTGTGGCTCCCTCTCCACTAATATCTTTGAGGGCCGTGATTTGACGGCTGGTAACCGCATTTCACGCGACACTTACCGAGATCTGCTTATTCAGAGTGCCACACCCAGTAATGGGTAAGAGGCGTGATGATATATTTATTTTTATTTATTTCAAAATTGATCACTACTCTTTTGTCAAATGAGAGGTTTTTAAAATTTTGTATTGTTATTTGTGTTATTACAAATAAAATTTAGTTAAAATTTAAACAAAGAAATGAAAAAAATTGTGGACACAAATGAAAACAGTTGCAAGAGATAAACTTGTAGGCAAGCTTAAACTATTGAAAATATTATTTTTGTTTCAAAAACCTTAAGTTTGAAGTTAATTAGAATAGGAAGACTAAACAATGTTTTGCGATATTAGGACGACTAGTAGTCAACAGCTGTAATAAATTATTATCTCTCTATTCCTCGTTATTAGGTTACGTTTTTTAAAGTTTATAAATCTCGGTAATTTTAACAGAAAACACGAAACCTGCACCATAGATAACATTACCATTGCTGCCCTGATTACATTAGTGGAAAAAGTTACAAATAAATGATGAGGAAAATTAAATCTTGCATTTAAATCAATCTATCTATACATTTCGTTTGACTTTATCGTACATGTTCAAATATCTGCCTTTAAATGATTCTGTAGATATAAGGAATGTATGTAATTATAAATTATAATACATGATCTCAAAGGTAAATAATGATAGGTAGTTGGTATATATTTAAGTTCGGTTTACAGAAGTAGAACAAGTTGGTTGCAAATGTATTTAACGTTTGTTTGGTCACAAACACGAGTTTGCAGCTGTGAGATTAGCGTTTGAACTGAGTTAATCCGCTAGTGCAAACTGCGATGTTATTTGCTGCATCGAACTTCAATTAATTTTATTACGTACCCTGGAACTAATAGATTTCTAACTATTATTTAATTAAATACACTGCTGTGTTCAGAACTATTTCATCTAATGTTAGTTGTACTTATGCTATATGCTAAATAATTATATGGAAATGCATAATAATTTCCAGTATTATTAATTGTAAATTTGTTCACTTTGATATATATATATATATATATTTGTTTTGAATAGTTCGATATATTTGACATTAACTATTTAAATACTAAAATATTGAGAGCGTTTGGAGATTTTAGATTGAAATTCGCGAAATGAATTTATCAATGACTTGAATACATGTATCTACAATATATTGTCACTTAAGGGGAAAGGCCACTCTAGACAAGGAAAAAAGGGTCATTTTCTAGATATTTTAAACGAAATCTAAACGTGCTGCTTAAGAACTGTTTTTGGATCGTTATTTAGTGCTCTTTAAACTTTATTTAAAAATGTTTTTAAAGAAAATATTCAAAATTGTCGTCAGAAATTTAAAAAAAATGGCGACTCCTCTCGGCGCGTAGGGCAAATCGGGCGAAAACATTCCGGGAACAGCAATGGACCTGGAACAAAAAGGGATATGTTTTCTTAATCTCTGATGTATTCTCTAAAAAATTACGGGCTGGAGTTTGAAAATTGGGATTTTTAACAAAATGGCGCAAGTTTGAAAAAAAGTTCATTAGTCGGGAGTAAATTTCTGTGTAAAACGACTATAAAAACGAATCAAGCACTTAAAAAGAAAGCCCCCGTAGTTTTTGAGTATTTTATATCTAGAATCAGAAATAAAAAGATTCAGCACGATCCATCAATTAGTATTTCAGATTTTTTGTCGCCCGATTTTGAAAATATGATTTCGAAAACAACGCGTTTAAAGTTTCGAATCATATTTTTCATAGAAATATTGTATTTACCTCTAATCTGCAATGCCTGCGTCATAAAATTGCCCTTCCAGATGAAGGCCTTTTTCCCCTCTGAAATACTTCCGCGCGGCATTTAAATTAATTGTCTCTTATTCCTAAGGGTTTAAACTATAATTTAAGCAAAAAAATGCATTTTTTGAAAATTTTAGAGTGGTTTGCATAAAAATATTTGTTTTACTTACAATGGTCATCTTCTTCGTGTATATGTACATGGCTACCATTATAAACATGTTGGTTAATAAGTATTTTCTCTATACTGTTTACAAAGTAAAAGAATCGTCTGATGACCATGTACTTCTACAGGATTGCTTCTCATAATGTCTTTTTGTAGTTCCTGCACAAACAGAATAGAATAGTGTAAGGATACTAGATTGCGTCTCAATTATAGACGTGCTGGATTTAACCAGTAGCAGGGTAAAATAGATTTTCTATTTTATGTACTTACTTCTTTTACTAAGTTTAGTTTTTTCTTTTAACCTTGTACTATTTATGGACAACACACATAATAATAATGCTACCTATAAGAATAAATCTGTAGGAATTCGCTAAATACTATAATTAAAATAATTGATTTGAGGTAATATGAAAATCGAATTTAATTAATTAATAACTTCCTTCCACAATAATAATAATTTTACAAATTATGAATGATGGATTTAGAAATGAAAGTTCTTTTTATACATGAAGGCATTATAATGTAATATAGAACTAAAGAGGGGAAATAAAATTTCTATCAAAAGAATACCGGAACCTTTTTAGTAAATTATGAGTGAGTCATGGTAAGGGAGTGTTAAATGGCGCGGCAAATATATGCGATTCTCTGTTATGTTAAATCATTTTTTTCTTGCATTCTGTCTTACAAGGAGAAGGAGACACCAGAGATTTGCGCATAGACTGTACCCTCATCACTTTACATGTCTGCGATAAATTTTTGTTTCTTGTCTCTGCTTCAAGACGAAAATATATTACAATTGGGAGAAGAGCGATTATTAGTATATTTTATGGAATATTAAAAGTTTTTTGTAGGAAATTGAAAATAAGGGGCTATGTGGAAGCAGATTGGCAACTATCGTGTTAATCAAGAAAGATAAAGATGACATTAAACTTTAAAAATTGTTGCACATCAAATATAAATAGAAAGTATGTTTTTTTTTACAAATACAATGTCTTGAACATTATAATTAGTATTTTAAGTAAATACCACCAGAGACCGCGGAACCTTTTTTCGAAAGGGGTTGCGAAAATTTTTTGATCGGAGTAAAAATAGAACACAGATAAATTTTGGTAATTAAAATGAATAATTAGATGAGATACATTATATTAATAATATAATTTGTTTTTGTCAATTAATGTAACAGTTTTATAAAGTTTTTACATCTGTATAAATTGAAAAAGACAATTTTACTCTATTGCTCCGAAAACTATCATTCGCTCTGCGGTTTTATTGGTGAATATTTTCATCACCTTATTTAAATCAATGTCCAATGTTTTAATTTTGTGTATATGAAGAAAACCTAAATGAAACAGTCGTTTTTGTAACATTGAAGTACGGTTCCAAGTCAAAATTCGACAAACCCCGCTGAATGACCTTTCGGCTGACGATTCTGAAGCTGGAATTGAATTCGTACTCGTATTTTAGTTAGGTATTTTATTTAATTGTTTGTGTCCTGAACAGGGGTTGCGACGCAACCCCCAAAAATGATCAGGGGTTGCAACCCCACTTCCGCGGTCACTGGATACCACCTGGATTTGAACCTGGATTCTAAGAACTCCGGACATAGAAATCCAATGTCTTTGAGCGCATCTTCATATCTTATTTGGTTCTTAAGATACATACTTGTATCTCAAAAATTAAATGAGATATGAAGATGTGCAATAATTCTACTCTTAACTTTCAAAACTTTAAATCGTTAAAATTTGCTTAAGTCAATTCGAATACGAAATATTCAATGCCGTTTAGTTTTAATTCTTTAGATAACTCTGGTAGGAGAATGAGATGAGATTTTCTATCTCTCGTCTTGTCTCGCCTTGCGTGCTTCCCTACGAGTAAACATAATTTGAAAGACTAATTTATTTGTTTAAGAATTCTTGTTTACTCGAATACATTTTTCTGTGTCATTAGCATTATTATTAAGGAATAAATAGATTAATATCAATAATTAATAAAGAGTAGATGGCTCAGTGGTATCGAGTCGGCCTGTGAATCTTGAGAACCCTGGTTCGATCCCCACAGCCGACAAACAATTTTCACCAATTTAAAAATCTACCCCTGTGGCTCCCTCTCCACTAATATCTTTGAGGGCCGTGATTTGACGGCTGGTAACCGCACTTCACGCGACAAAATATATCACTTACCGAGATCTGCTTAGGCAGAGTGCCACACCCAGTAATGGGTAAAAGGCGTGATGATATATTTATTTATTTATTTATATTTATTTATTTTATTTATTAATAAAGAGTTATAATTGTGGTTGAAATCTCAATAATTTTACAAATAAATTAAACAACTGGAACATATGGGTCATGTTGTCATAATAATACAAATATGTAGTTTGTTTGCAGGCTTTAATTAAGTTGAAATTTGTATCGATATTGTTGGTACATAAATGGTGAGTGACACAATATTAATTAATAACTGAGGAATGTATTTGAACAGATTTCTAATTAAATTGTATGATATGTATTCATTAAATACTAAGTGCATCTGATTGCATAATAAAATACAAATTTAATTACATGGTTAAAACAGGAAACATATGAAGGCATAGCATTATTGTAAATGCGCATTAAAGGAAACAATATATCATATAAATAATTTTCAGTTTTTAGTTTTAATAATTAAAAAACATAAAATAAATAAATATATCATCACGCTTTTTACCCATTACTGGGTGTGGCACTCTGCCGTAGCAGATCTCGCTAAGTGATATATTTCTTCGCGTGGAGTGCGGTTACCAGCCGTCAAATTACGGCCCCCAAAGATGTTAGTGGAGGGGAAGCCACAGGGGTAGATTTTTAAATTGGTGAAAATTGTTTGTCGTCAAACCAGGGTTCTCAAGAACCACAGGCCGACTCGATACCACTGAGCCACCTACCCCATTTAATAATCATAATTCTAAATTGATAAAATTACTACCCATCATTTTTATAACAACTATATTATTGCAGGCATGACCATTGTTGTTATTACTCCGGTTAAAATCCGGAGATTCTTTTTTTGTACAACTTTCCGGGTTCTGGTTTTATTTTAAAAAATCTTTTGAGTAATTAATAATTTTCTGAAAATGATGAAAGAAATAGTAGCAATGTAAGTTTAATAAAAGCTAAATTATATGAATTTGTTTTTAACAAAAAGTTCATTTTAAAAAAGTGATGCAATAATTTTATATTATGAAGTTATAATAAAAAGAAGTTATTTTCATGAGTTTTTGCGTAGGATAATAATTCATTTCTACAATAATTAACTTTTTAATGTATTCAAAATCGTTTTTATATTTTTATTTATAATTAAAATCTCCGGGTTTAAAGTGACAAGAGGTAATAACCGTGGATATGACATGTTTTTACCAGCGTCGTTGTCAACAGAAACTACCAAGTATTTATAAATATATATTTAAGGATTCAATTTTTAAAAAAATTATAATAATTTTATTTTAATTTTTCATGTGTATGTTATTATTAACATTTCACAAATATCTATTTTATACATTTCGGTTTTTAACGTTTATTTTGATAATATTTTTAGTTTTACATTATTGTATTTATATTTTAAGGTGCTGATTTTTTAGTTTGAAACCTACACAAATATAATATTTTAAAAATATATTGGATTCTATAGACTGTTATTTATTTAATATCAATAGCAAGATACGTCATATGCTAAAATTAAAATTTGGAGCGTTATTTAAATTTTAAATATCTTAAAATATACATTACCTACCAAAACAAATGTTTACGTTTAGTGCAAATTTTTATGTTCGACTGCAAAATAACTACTTGATTTATGACATGGGTTAGTGTCCATAAAATAGCATTTTATTGGACTAGTAAAATAAAATAGCAAAATGTCTGTCAATGTCAAAAACATAACTAAACATTATTTATATTGCTAATTAATTGAAGTCTTTAGGGATTCTTTAAATCTTAAGTCATTATAAACAGATTTGTACAGTTTTATAACAAATTTAACAGTTTAATAATTATAATAAATATTGTTAAACAAAAGCAACAACAAAGCACAATTTTAGATAGAACTTAGATTTTCAAGTTTTCAATATTCAAAATAAATCACCTGTAAGGCAGTCGAACATAAAACTTTGTCTTTAAGTCGTACATAATCAAACTTTATAGGATTCGCTCAATCTATCAGCTTGGCTCGCTGCGCGTCCAATAGTGCTGCATTTTGTCTTGTAACATAAATAGGTAATAAAAAACCTAGGCTCATTTTATATTTACTTGTTCTGAAGAAATAAACGAAATAAACATAATCATATTAGTAACAAAAAATTTAATTTCAAGCAAAAAGAAGCCTTGTCGTTTTTATTATTCGTATAACGCTTGCGCGATTATTATATTACCCCAAAGAAAATAAAGAAAAATGTTTTCATTTCATATATTAACTCAAAGCATATTTTAAATTCATTTTACTTCATTTAAAATTAAAACAAAGGCAATAAAACTGGAGAAAACAATAAAAAGTGTTGATAAAATTCATCCGTTAAATTTAACCACCATAACAACTTTTATGTCTATTAAAAAACTCACTTTAACGAAAAATTTACTCGACCGTAAAAAAATTCAGTCAGTTTAACAATGCAATGCAACAGCTACGAGCTAAGTGCTTATAGCGAACCGGCAGGGAAATTAAAAAGGGTGTTTGCCCTAGCGCGGCCCAATTACCCTCTGAAAATCACCGCTTTATAAAACGAAACGAAGAAACAAATGTCTAAATAATTATACCCTTGAACTGGGCTGAGACAATATTAGATAATCCCAAGTAACGTGCGTCTCTGGGTAGATCTCTCGCTTCATTACCGCAAGTCTTATAATTACGTTCAGTTCGCGCTCATTAAAATTCGTCGTTGTTGCGAAGATAATGTTTGCATGCGCACGCGTGCTTGATATAAACACGCTTGTACAGGCCTGTCCCGAGGGGAAGAAGCTAAGGAATATTATGCAGGTGCATAAGATTTAATATTCATTATTTTGTTGCGGATTACAAGGCTTTACTGTCTAATGAACGTTAGTTTACTATTTTCATTTTTATTTCTGTGCCAGTAAGACATGTCTTATTTCATTTAGAAAATATGAGATGAGCTTATCCATATTATAAATTTGTTGCAATAAGATGAGAAATATATACAAAAATTATTAAATAATTCCAACTTGCGATTTAACTATTATAATTATTATTGTTATAAATATTTTTAAATGTTACGTTTAAATTTAAGAATTTAAGACGCTAAGATTGGCGATATCTCGTTTATAAAGGTTCAAACAAGAAATGAATGATCGAAAAATGCCCGAAATTAAAAAGCTGTTTTTTTTTTCTAAAAAATGACGAATGTATAACACGTAACATTTTTGCCTAAATTTAATTTTAATTAATATCGTCTCGTTAATTCAACAGGTATAATTAATGTTTCGTAAGTAATCGAAATGAATTTAAATTCAACTCTTGCAAATAGTATGTTATGCATCAAGGAAGGGAAACAAGCATGTTAAGTTAGTAAACCGAGACTTAAGCGAGGGCCGAAGGCTCGAGCTGAAGTCGAGGTTTGCCAACTTCACACAAGGAATAATCGCACTCTCCCGTGAAGCATATTATACTTTTCGTAACAAGTGCACAAAAATTACCGTCTTATCGGGACAAATGTCAAATATGGGTTGCGTAACTAGTTACCTAGGAAACGCCGCAAACAGCTAATAATCGTAGTCTCTTGGGAGAGAAACATGCTACCTGGGGAGAGAAACATAATGTTTCTCTCCCTAGGGGAGAAAAGCAGTGTTTCTCTCTCTAAAATTAGGGAATAAGAACGTGTTTCTTGTGCATGTGTTACGAAAATAATATTATATGATGTAACAAGTTATATTAACGTCTTTTTAATTACGAGTATATAAAAAATAGCATCTAAAGTGTTTATAAAACAAGGCCACACTATACTTTTTCTACGACCGTTAATTAAAACACAAAAATGTAAAGTTGCCGTTAAATGGGCTGCTGAGATTTTTGCAACATTCGCTAAAACTGCTAAAATGTCAAATATTTATTGAAAATAAATTTTAAACAAAGTTACTTTATCCATGATTATAGAATTATATTTATAGATATAAAGAAGTGTTTTAATTAAAATTTATAACAATTGCAGAAAAAGTATTGTGTACATCTCGTTCATGAATACTTGTCGAGCAACCTTTATACTAAAATTGTGACATCAGTGCTATTGTATTCTTTTAAAAATGCAAACAACCCCAAACAATAGCCTGTTTAATAAATGAGTTCCGAGCCAACCCTGCAAAGCACGCGTATACCTAACATGGCGACATCTCGTCCCGCGTACTGAGTACTAATGAGATTGCCGCGTGTTGCCCAAATTTGCCCGCGAACGCTACATTTCATACGTCGTTACCTCCGATGTTGGGTAATTATTTATTTTGAGTGCTGTTTTATGAGTGTGTTCGCGCCGTGTGATTGCTTTCAGTTCAAAATGAAGGTGCGAGGATGAGGAACAATAAGATCGACTTTGCTGTTTGACTTGGGAATAATTAAACTTACGGTAGAGGTGAGGGAAAGTGGAAATGCAAATAAGAGACAAATTATTGGATTTTGCGGAAAGTTGTAAACAAGTTTTATGGAACATTAACTGGTGATATCAATTTGGAACTATCTAATAATTCGGATATAAATCTATTTCAAAAACAGTTAAACCACTAGATAAAATAAATAAACAAATATATCATCACGCCTTCTATCTATTACTGAATGTGACACGCTGCCCATAGCAGATCTTGATAAATTATATATTTCTTTGTATGAAGTGCGGTTACCAACCGTCAAAGTAGTCAATGGAGAAGGGGCCACAGAGGTAGTTTTATGTGGTGAAAATTGTTTATCAGCTGTGGGAATCCAACCCGGGTTCTCAAATCTACAGACCGATTCAATACCACTGAGCCACTTACCCCAGAGATAAACGCCAAAATATATAATTCTTAAATAATATGTTACCGATGAAGTATGAAATGCAATAAAAAGTCATGCAAATTTTGCCAAAAACAAATAAAATGGTTTGCATATATAGACTGAGCGTTCTACAGGCTTAAGGTTTGTTTAAAACACGAATGAAACGTACTTTACACATCCATTATTTAAATAAATGTATGAAATTCAGAATAATTTCAGGTAAAATCGAATATAATAACATGCATGTGTAGAACATGTGTTCATCGGGTTTAGGATTAGTTTTAAAGAAAGACACGCGAAGTGAGCTTCGCCAGAATACATTCTAATATAGTCTTCTCTTCTTCTGATGGCACTACAGCCCAAATAGGGCTTGGGCCTACCGGACACACCAAGCCGCAGTTTTTACACTGCCGTACTGCCGGGTTTCGTAGTCAAATGCTACATTATTTAAGGCGTATAAGTAACTAACTTATAGCGCCCGAGTGTGAGAAATACATGTAACTAATTTTTTTTATATTTTACAACAAATTACACATTGTCGACAGGCGGATTCGAACTGACAAACCTTGGTTTGGGTGACGTCACAGTATGTTAAGAGATGTGCCTTAACACGCTCGGCCACCGCGCCTGTTTCTAATATAATAAATAACTAAAAATCGTAGAAAAAATATTGTGTACATCTTTGGTTTAAAGTATCTTTGCAGATGTCCACTAGTTGCAGCCATCACAGTACTCTTACTGCAATCTCAAACCTCGCTTTGCATTCTGAAAACAACTCATAACCTTATAACTAAGAACTAAAAAATAAAAATAAATTAATGATAATAGAACTAATATTTACAATTGAAAAGTTAATAAAATTATAATTAACTAATTATACTGAAAGAACTAAAATTTCTAATAAGAAAAATGTATCTTATTAAAAAAACCTGTGATCTATATACTTAAATTTGTTAAACAATAAATAGAACTAATACTAAAACCACAGTTAAGGACGAAGCTGAACTATATTCTAAATAAATTAATAACAAACCACTACCTCAAACACAAAATAAAAGAAAAGACAAAGAAATAAAAGTGTCAGCAATGTTAACCTTATGGAGACCAATTGAAAGTGAAGCTTTGTCTCAAGTTTAACATATCGTGATCAACGCAATCTCTTTGTAGGTGAATATCACAATACAACCGTAAAATTTTCAGATATAGTTAGTTAGGCAATAGTTACAAATAAGATTTATGGAGAACTAAATTTTCTACCGCTTTTACTTAAAGCATTTTCCACTAAAACAATTAAGAATCATTTATCAATGGAAATACATGATGTGAAATGTGAATGTTAACTTGTAAATATAATAAACGTGTGCGCTAATTAATGAAATTTCAATGCTCACAGATATAATAACTAATTCCCATCTCAACTATTATTAATCAAATACGTGTAATATAGAGCTACAAACAGAACATACTACGAGCATTCAAGGATATTTGTAGAGGTCGACCCAAAGGGCTATCTAATACATCTGTGGGATTTAAACCCTAAGCATGAATTGTTTACATCTTCCGTCACCACTCATCCTAAACGTGAATAGATATTTCCATAGAATTCAAACAAATTAGCAATATAACAACAAAGTCAAAATTAATTGTCATCCATACACTTGGTGAAACAAGGTTTAATTAAAAATATAAAATAAACACTTGGCTATGTTTCACAAAATTCAGCCTCCAAGTCACCTTATGAGGGCATCGTCACAGGCTGGCCAGCACAGTTAGTAACCATAGACGCGTTTCGCTCTTATTAGAGCTCATCAGTATGGTATAACTCACTTCTTCACTTAGAACAAAGTTCACGTGAAGAAGCTGGTGACGAATAACTGAATTTTGTGAAACTTAGCCAAGTGTTTATTTTATATTTTTTATTAAATTATTTATTATTTCAAGAGATTGAAAGTAAGACGTATATTTTTCTAATTAAGATAAATGTAGGTATCTAAGAGTTGATAAGGATGATATTCTAGTAAAGATAATAATGAAATATTTTTAGTTAAATTTGGTATACTACCTATCTCAATTACAACTTATAATTACCTATACTTACTAACGAAAAATCAGATGTTTAAAATTCTTCTGTCATCGTACCTGTTTGTTAGAGATCTTATTCTCTGCTGGCACAGTTCTTCGTCACCAGCTTCTTCACGTGAACTTTGTTCTAAGTGAAGAAGTGAGTTATACCATACTGATGAGCTCTAATAAGAGCGAAACGCGTCTATGGTTACTAACTGTGCTGGCCAGCCTCTGACGATGCCCTCATAAGGTGACTTGGAGGCTGAATTTTGTGAAACATAGCCAAGTGTTTATTTTATATTTTTGATTAAATTAGCAATATTTCACTGATCCAATTTTGAATGTTTTCTTCTTGAATCAAAGTAGTTAGTTCCAATTTTAACAACGCTTGATGGTGCAATATAAAAATATCGTGAAATGATCGTAGATGCTATGCATGCAGTATTGAATGAGCCAATTAGAGTGCTAGACTCCTACAAACTAATGATGAAAAAAACATGGAATAGCATAGAAAATCGAAATGTATTCGTTAATGACCCTGCACTAATGGTGAATCAATAACGCAACATCGGTTTTCTATCTCCTCCCGTTTTATTTGCAGCAGTGATATATTGTCCACCATAATTAGCAGTCAAAGTTTCACTGTGTGGAGAGAGCTGAATAACATTTTCAATATGTAAGCTTCAATGTTTCATTGAAAATTGATATTTCTGAAATGTGGACACGAAGTAAATTTATAAATTTAATTGAATGTTTAACTAATGTAACTAAACTAAACTAAACCAGTATTCATTGAATGTTTGTTTTAAGTGATGCTGAATTGATGAATTCTCAACTCGTGTTTTAACTGAATAGCTCTACGAGATTTAATTATAAATATGTACCTACTGAAAATAAATGAATGCATGAGGATTAAACGAACATTTTTATATCTTTATTCACACAACGTTTCACATATTCACAGTGACATTTAAATTGATTTTATGTACCAGTAATGTAATTAAATATTTCACAAGTTAAAATTAAAAATAACCTAGTTTTCATTTTTATTTTTAGATGGTACTATTTTAAATATTCTAGAGCTATATACTAATTTAACATTTAATGATTAAATATTTAGTGTATTTTAATAAAATATTTTTCTGTAAATAACAACAAAGACAAAATTAATTGTCATCCAACACTTGGTGAAACTAGGTTTAATAAAAAGTATAAAATAAACACTTGGCTCAGTTTCACAAAATTCAGCCTCCAAGTCACCTTATGGGGGCATCGTCAGAGGCTGGCCAGCACAGTTAGTAACCATAGACGCGTTTCGCTCTTATTAGAGCTCATCAGTATGGTATAACTCACTTCTTCACGTGAACTTTTTCAAAGATAATATATGAAGAAATCAAAAAAGTTAATGCATATATATACTACGCATATTCTGAAGCAAATTTTGCTAGAATTTACAACCAATTCTATATTATTTTGTATATTTCTCTGAACTTTATTTTACTGCATACAACAATAAATTTTTTGTCATGATTTTGAAACAGAATAATGTACATAATTTTGAACAAAGTCAAACGGCTTTTATATTTATTTAATCCAACAAAAGTATAAAACGAATTCAATTACAAGTTGAATAGCAATTTAACTGCTACTCAAAAACACATCTCTAATTAATCAGGCTCTATTCCACATCCAATTATCCTTCACACAAGGGATTTGCACAGCCACCTGTAACTGAACTATACTGAACAAACACATGCGCTGTAATTTCGCATACGTACCACAAAGTGATTTGCTCTCATGCACAGGCTTTCATCTCCGGTTTTTACGATATTTCGAAGTGACAATGGACTCAGTGTATCATGACTAACGCAGTAACAACAGTCTGACTTTGAATTCGGTCGGTTAACAAAGGATATGTGGTTATTATAGACGCTTGTAGCGAGCAAAACTAATGCTGAGAGCTTAGTTTTGTAGTTACCGTAAGGATAGATATACATTAAATTGCTGAGTTTCTATGTTATATTTCCCATATTGTGTAGAACAATTGAGTTCGATTCACACATATTTTGGACATTGAATAGTACTGGATTTATGTAAATAGTTAATATTTATTTTTATATATATATATATACACGGAGAAAATGTTAGCGTTACGGTCTCGAATCCGAAGATTCCGAGTTCATATCCCGCTCAAATTAAAAATAAATGAATTATCACACTGTGGTTAAGCAAATAACTATAGTTTAGATAATGTGAAATTCAAATATAAATTAGAAACTTAAAAGTATCACTTCATTAATATTGCTGAAAACTCGCCTAAACTGCAAAACTGTTATGCCATCACAATATTTTCATGAATAATAATACTTTTGGTAATGTGGGCTGTAAATTTTCTACACTATCCGTTTTAGACGGTTTTGGTCCTCCTAGGACTGTCATGCCTGTCAGTATACTGATGAATAAGTTTTATCTTTATTTTATTTATATTACAAAGTAAACATAATATACAATTTTAAAATAGCAAAATAATCACTATATTATACTCGTAGTCGGTAAATCTTTAAATTATAAAATTGAAAAGTATCTTACAATATAAAGAAATACAGACAAGAAAAGCAAAACCCTCCAATTAATCTCCAAGAACTTCTTTCTTTCTTACCACCAAAACCTCAGATAATCTTAAAGCAATCAACAGCTCCTTTAGAGTATTACATCGTAGCAACCATTCACCAGGCCGTCAATAGTTCATCTGCAAACAGACAGATATACATTTCATTTCAATAATGATTAATCGCCTCTACGCTTGCTTGTAATTCCGATTTTGGCCTCTCTCGCGTCCTGCGTTCTCACTCCTGCGTCCTGCTTCTGGTCGAGGGAAATGAATCCTGCGGAACACTACGTGATGTTGGTGTACGACAGAGAAAGCATGATGTTCTGTTAAACTGTGTATTAACGACGGTATGGGCGGAATAGAAGACAATCGTTTTCCTCAGTGACTGAGATCAGCAGACATTCGTTTTGTACTGTGTTTGCTTAAGTGGATCTGTCATCAATGAGATTTTTTTTGCTAATAATCTGGGTGTCTTTACGTAGATTTGAAGTTATTTGTATGCTTTATTATTGTATAAATTACATTACATTTTAATTAAACATGTTCATAATTTATTGCATTATATTCCCTTTTAGGAAATTATATAAATTCATGTGAATAACATCTTCAGTTCGATTTTTAATCCATTTCAACTTGACAATCTTGAAAACAAAAATGAATTTTCGCAGGTTTTGCATATTAAAAGAAAAAAAGTAAATAATAACATTCATATTTTAAAATACAAACAAAGGTAGTATAATGAAGAATAGCAAGATTAGTTTTAGAAATATTAAAGATTGAACAAATGTTCTCAAACAACGAGCTACAATATTTTGATTAGATTCAGTGAATGCAGCAGTGAAAAATATATGCATTTGATGTCTGCATAAAAGTGAATTTAATTTCATACATACGAGTACGGGTATATCAGCAGATTATTATAAATAAACATATCATGGAAATTCAAATAGATTAGTATCTCATAATATGGAGGATAAAGAAGGACAAGTAGAAAGAAAAATATCAAAAGAAAATCTTGATGTTAGAGTTTAATTAGGAGATTTTCATATGTAACTTGTATCCTTTTGAAGAAAATTTCAAAGTAAAATAAAATATTTTGCTAATTATAATCTTGGTAATAGGAGATTGTGGTCGGCTGAAGTTGGTATCAGAACACTAATATTTTTAAAATAAGATATTATTGTTCTTATAAATAAAACATGTATATACGTAGTACATTTTTTGTATAAAACTGTGCTTATGGATTGCATTTTTTATTGTTTTGCATTATAATTTGTTGGATACAATGCCAATACTTTAATATTTTATTTCTTATCAAACACTCCTTACCACAGGGTTTATTGTTTGAGCGTCTTCGCAGAAGTAACCCGTGTTTAACCTACTAAAGATCAAGAGCGTGGTTTTAACGTATTAACTTAAATGTATATGGGGTAGGTGGCTCAGTGGTATCGAGTCGGCCTGTGAATCTTGAGAACCCTGGTTCAATCCCCACAGCCGACAAACAATTTTCACCAATTTAAAAAATCTACCCCTGTGGCTCCTCCGCCACTAATATCTTTGGAGGCCGTGATTTGACGGCTGGTAACCGCACTTCACGCGAAAAAATATATCACTTACCGAGATCTGCTTAGGCAGAGTGCCACACCCAGTGATGGGTAAAAGCCGTGATGATATATTTATTTATTTATTTATTTGTATTAGACAAAAACCGATCTTCTAATATCAGACATTAAATTTTCATCGTTTAATATACCCATAGTTTTCTTGCTCCCTTCGTTCCGTTTAATCAAACACCTATATACCATGAGCCAAAGATCAAAGACCTTTGTATTACAAACCATCTTATCACAACTAAACTATAATTAAAATATAAAATAAACACTTGGCTAAGTCTCACAAAATTCAGCCTCCAAGTTACCTTATGAGGCTGAATTTTGTGAGACTTAGCCAAGTGTTTATTTTATATTTTATTAAACCTAGTTTCACCAAGTGTATGGACGGCAATTAATTTTGTCTTTTTTTTGTTTTAAACTATAATTGTTACAAAATTCTATGAAATTATGATCAAATATCAAATAGACTTGGGCTTATCTCATGAATATCCATAGCAAATCTATCCTACGTCAACTAAACTCACATAATGAGCTTGGCCGAAGCAATAAGGCTTCACGTCCTTTCTTGACATGATAAAGCTGAGGATCTAAGGCTGCTGGAATCCTTAGCTCATTACCGATGAATGATTAATTATTCCCTACCCCTAGAAGAGGGCGATGGCACCACTAGGTCATCATTTCGCATGCAGTGAAGGAACTAAAGATCAATTGTGGTAGAATACGTAAGTGGGGTATTGACAGGTCGGGTGCAAATATTTCTTGATTCATGATATGATGGGATATATAATGGTTAGTAATAGCGATGATTTTTGGTGGTTTATTAGTGATGCACGCGAGGCGAGAAATAGAAACTAGCGAGCTCAACTCATTTTTTAATCAGCAATATTGATCTCTTTCTTGCTCTTACATGAAATTTGTTTTATCCTGCCTCGTTTTGGAACAATTTAAGTTTTCTAGGCTATGCAATTTAATACAAAAAATATTTAATTAAAATAGGAGACACAAACAAAATTAAATTTATATTAATATTGTCTATTATAATATCGTTGCGCTCTAGTCTTGTATTTGAAAAATCTTTTCTTTTCATGAACATTTTCATTTAACTATTTATCATCATGTTTTATTTTCTTAGTAAATAGCAAGTAATGTGTATATCGTCACTATTTTTATTCATAATGATAACTGAAAAATAAACTTTTTTACGATTACTATGAAAAGTTGACAATTACGCTCTCATTTGTCATCGTAAAGTTGACGTTTTCTGTGGAACAATCGAAAAATATCTTTTTTGCGCGTCTCCAATGGCAACGCGCGAAAAAGACGTTAAATGCGCGCGTTTCCAATGACAACACGCGAAAAAGATATTAAATGCGCGCTTATTTCAATAGTTACCAGGGATACAAACAAAACAAACTTGTCATATTGACAGTTGACAGAACAAATTTATTTTCAGTACGCATACGTTTTTTAATAATTTTAAGATGCAATCGTTCCTCTTACACTATTGCAGCTCTCGCCTTCGGCTAGCGCTGCAATTACCGTGTTTGAGTAACAAAGAATCACTTTACGCTCTTAATACACAAATAACAATTAAATATAGTTTTTGAAATACAAATTGTGAATTTAAAATTATGTTTCAATTTTTCGCTCTATGCTAATGCAGGGTGAGTAACAGGTAAAATGGTGAAAATATTTGAGTGTGAAACTAATTCAATTTTTAATATTACTATATTGAACAAATATTCACAATTAAATATTTAATTAAATACTTGGATATTGGTTTTTGAAGTACAGTATTAAATTATTTATTGTAGAAAATGCGATAGCATTTTTATGAGAATTCACCACACGTCACTGTCAACCAATAGGATCACGAATTTGTTTGAAAATGAACCAATGAAATGTACATTTCGTCGGAAATTCATCGCTGGTGCAATTGATAACGGAACTACCACTGTTAATATCCTTGGTTACGAATAAAATAAATGATATTTTCAATATTTTCATAAACGTCAATTCTACATTTGTTCAGTGTACATTTAATATTCAAAATTTTCATCACTGTACTACCTAATTAATAATGTGCAAATAAATATCTAACTATTCTTGTTAATTAACTCTTGTTTGGTAAATTCTCAAGCCGAATACAACTCGTAGTATGAAAATTGACAGATAATATTTTGACATAAATATACATTCGTTGTTACGGATATAGGAAACACAACTTGTGCTTCGCACTCGTTATATTTCCATTTCCATAACAACTCATAATTTATGTCAAAATATTTTCAGCAATTTTCATACTACTTGTTATATTATATATGAAAATATTTTAGATATTTTAATGAATAAACTATGAAAATTAATCATGTCTGCTTCAAACGAAACAAAATAAATCACTTTAATAGATAGGTAGCAAATATATTCATTTGAATTATTATCAAAAAAGTTCTTTTATGATATTTAGTACTAAATCAACCTATATTTCAGTCAGAAGTTTCCTTTCTGGAATGTTCGCCATTTATCAGATTTCTATAAACTCCATTACAATTGAATTAAAATGTGACACCGTATATAACTGTATAAATACGACGTTGTATAATTTATATAAAATTGAAATTGTGTCGTTAAGACCCATTATAAATCGGTAACATTGTTCTGTGCGCTATGCTCCCTTTTGTATGCTCTGTTTGGAGTCTTAACGCGCGCCACTGGATTTAGATACTTCAATGTAGGCGCTCACACAATAAGCTTAACATTTGCTGAGGCGGAAACTGAACAAACAGACTGATAACAAATTATTTCGTCAATTTTGTGTTTACTGACTAAAAGGATAATACAGTTTAAACCACTGGTTACATTGACATTTCAACCAGAAGTTTTTCTATTGTTTAATTCTCGTAAAATTATAAAATATGTAATATCTCCGACAATACGGTGATGTGAATAGCGGTACAGAATCCCGAGTTCGAATTCCACTCAAGTTGAAAACTATCACACTGCGGTTCGGTGACACTGGAGCAATCACGTTTTATTAACAAACTGTGTAGTTTTTTCAATAAAAATCGTATCTCCTATAGATACTTAAACCTATAAACTGCCTGTGGTAATGTGCACTACGTTTTTCAGTTTAAATATAAATGAGTATTTCTAGGTAAAAGTAAAAATAAACGAAATACGTAGTATAGGTACATAACAGCACTCATATTTTCTCTGCGGCGCTTCCACTTTAACAAATGACAACTTTTCCCTTTTCCCAGCGCTCTATATTCCGTTATCGTTGATTGTATCTGTTCAAATGCCCGATGCCGCCCTATCACAACACGATATCAAAATTGAACACTAACTGTTCCACCGGACGATTTTTATCGTTCGGGATAAAAATTGCACCGTACATCATCTCTCTCCCCTAACCCTCACTCACCCCTTTCTCTTGTTGTTGAAGTTATGTCATGGACTGGTTAAATGGAAAAGATCAAAAGTCCGATTGACAGACTCAAATTTGTTGCTTCATTGAAATGAATTTTGTTAATCGATTGCAACGAATTTGAAATGGAAAAACACTGTTGGTTTTAGTTAGTTTTTCGCTATATTTTATCCAATAATTTTCCTCTTCTATTTATAGTTCTCCCTACTGTCCAATTTAATTACCAAAACATGTAAAATATCTGGAAACAGTTGGTTTAAACAAATAAATCATTTTTCCAATTAATTCAATGTTAAAATCGAAAGTTATGTTTGTATGAATTACAATTTTTTGTATGTATTTTTCATTAAAAGTATTTTTACATAGTAACAATTTATTATAAAAATAGTTTATATTCTTTTTAGATTACAAATTTTTCAGAAAAAGTCTATATTTTGCAAATATATATGTTCATCAATTATGTTATATAATATATAATTCAAGAAGGAATTAGAATTTTTAAATGATGTGTATAGAAAAATCAATAGTTATTTGTACATCAAGGAAAGAATGTGAGACATTTCATTTTTCGATTCGAAACAAGGGAGAGACGAATGACAGGTGTATATTTTTTCACAATTTAGAAAGTTATATTTTCAAAAATAAATTGGAAATTTAGATAAAATTTATTATTTTCTTGACAAAGAATCGTATCGTTATTTCCTTCTCTACAGAAGAAAATTTACTGTGTATCCCATGGATGTAAAGAATTTCTTTCTACTTTAAATTCTATACATACGAGAAAAATGTCATGCTATATCCCATCAAATGTGGTAGCATCTAGAAACAATCACAGAACATTCACTCATCAGTCATCAGATAATTAGATTTCGTCAAACATTTTGATCTTAACATACTATTCTCGCTACAACTATATTCATAATTCTCTCCATACACACTCATTTATTCTTTAGACTCGGTATAATTCATCCTGAAACAAACCTTTAATTACATCCATCCATTCATTCGTACACATCTTTTTCATTAGTCTTTTATTCGACATACGTTCCACATGCTCAATACATCTTAAATAAGTCACGCTCAATCCTTTAACAACGAATCTAAAAACGTAAGAAAGAAAGGGAGTTGTATTGCACTTGTGTTTCTTTTGAATTGAGAGAAGAAAATTATACTTTCTGACAGGATCGTAAAAGAAAAAAATTCGTGAAGCTTATATTTCATTTTATTGCTTTGCCATCCAATTATGATCAAGATCGAATACGTCCTACGATTTACGTGACAAGCAAATTAATATTTGAGTCGTCTAGTTTACAAAACCGGCCAAGTCACGAAAATGTACTTTTCTATTTTTTTTTAAGTTTTGTAATATTTATAAAGGCATTCATTTGAAAAATAATTTGATGAGTTTCAAAACCGGCTAAATAACGTGTAAAATGTATAGGAAAAAATGCGATTTTTTTTTCACCAATCACACAACTTGGCCTTTGTGTGATTGGTGAATTTCAAATTCGGCCAAGTCATTTACCAACTTTATAAAAAATAATAATCTCAATAGAAAGTAGACATAAATCTATTTGTTACATTTTGATTAATAACTTTTATCAGATAACTGTAATTAAACTTTCGTCGTTTTTACAAAATGATTTAAGATTGACTTGGCCGGTTTTGAAACTAGACGACTCATTTATAGTGTAGAAAAATATTTGTTTAATAATTGAAATCAACAGATTTACAGCAGGTTGATAGCTTTAAATATCTGGGTAGTGTCATTGAGAACCGAGGAGGGATAGAAGAAGATATCAACCAGAGAGCACAAGCCGCAGCTAGAACTTATCACGCGTTGAATAGTACCATCTTCAGTAATAAATATCGAAGAAATCAAAAATGTCTATCTACAACATGATATACCTGCCCATTCTTCTCTTCGGAAGCGAAACCTGGGTTACAAACAAAAGACAAAACAGCAAAATACAAGCATTGGAGATGAAATATCTGAGAAGAATTGAAGGTGTAACGAAGTTTGACAGAATAAGAAGTGATAAAATCAGAGAGAATCTCGGAGTAAAACCGGCCGTAAGGAAAATGGAAGAAAAGCAACTACAATGGTACGGACACATGGTAAGAACATCAGATAAACGACCTGTAAAAAAAATATGGAAATCTAGAACAATTGGGAAGAGAGGTAGAGGTAGACCGAAGAAGAGCTAGGATGAAAACTTGGAAGATATTTTGCGAAGGAAAGGTTCAAGCACGAGAGTAGCGTCTTCACTGGTAAAGGACAGGAAGAAATGAAAGAAATTTGTTGAGGAAGAATAGTATTATTTTTTTTTTGGTATCCTCGACACCCTATGGGTACATGAGGTTTAGAATGTATATATATAATTAACGCACCCACTTGTTTTGTTGTTTACGCAACACCTTTATAAAATAATGAAGATATTTTCAAGTAGATTATCGCTGTATCCATTTGTCGTGAACATAAAATCCTCATGACACCCTCCCCCAGGAGACAAGTCTAGATTTATAGCAAACATCGCCTGTGAGTTCGTTCCTCCGCGAGCCAAGCCAAGCCACGTCATAACGCATTAATTCATCTGGCTTGTCTTGCCAGTGTCTGTGACTCCGCTAATTAAAATATCAACAATAGGCGCGGCTCAACGGAGTGGTGTATCGGCTCGGTGTAGACTATGCGGGGGTGTTGAGGGGTGCAACCGATACACGATACCCTGTAACTTGCGCTAATTAAATGGCAGTGAACGAACGGCTCTGCCGGCATCGCAGCAGAAAGGGTTGGGAGAATTCGTACTGGGAATATTCGGACATTTATTTGTGTAATAGCGATTTAGGCGTTAAAATACAAAATAAAAATACACTTTTGGTGTTTTGGTTGAAGTTTTGATTTACGATGATTAACATAAATAAACAAGTAATTAGTCAGCCATGCTTTGTTCCACTCTTGATTGATTGAAATAATTATTAGAATGCTTTTGAATTTCAATCCCTTCGAGACTGAGTTTCTATACCATAATTAAAATAACAAGAACTAATACTGAAACCATAAAGTATACATATTTTTTGCTGATTTTATCTAATTGTTTTTACATTGTTTCGAAATGGAAATTTATTATTTATAAGCATATATTAGCTGAAGATGATTGTTTGCTGACCAAAAGTTCCGAATTAAATCGTTATCGAATAATAAATCTGTCATTTTCTTGATCCTAAGACATACTGCTTTAACCTTATATTTAAAAAAGGGACCATAAACTTTATGTCAAAAAAGTTAAAAATAATGGCTGGTAGCACAAGCTCTGTTTTTGCCTGTTTTAAGAGCAGTGTATTTGAGTGTTTTAGCTATCTCTAACATGTTAAAACCGTGCTCTTAGAACACCCAAAAACAGACCTTGTGCTACAAGCCAATGTTTTACTTCAGAGATACCAGCGATTAAAAATATAGTGTATTCGGTTTTGTCGTTCTCTATTGGTCAGTTATTTAGTTAGTCTTTTAACTCAAAGAGGAAGAAGCCACTAATATTTTAGCAATTATGCTCTAATTGAAATATTGTCTATCTTTTTTATATTTATTATTATCGCTTCCAAAGGTCGAGTATGTCGTTTGTTTTATATTTAGATCATTTACCTATGGGGTAGGTGGCTCAGTGGTATCGAGTCGGCCTGTGAATCTTGAGAACCCTGGTTCGATCCCCACAGCCGACGGATACTTTTCACCAATTTAAATCTACCCCTGTGACTACCCCTCCACTAATATCTTTGAGGGCCGTGGTTTGATGGCTGGTAACCGCACTTCACACGGAAAAAATATATAACTTACCGAGATCAGCTTAGACAGAGTTCCACATCCAGTAATGGGTAAATGGCGTGATGATATATTTATTTATTAATTTTCCTTTTTTTTCTAATAAAATCTGTGTGTATTTAAAGAATAAATTAAAAAGTCATATTTCATTCAAATACCTTCTTTGAATAATATTTGACTACAAATTCAGTTGCAAACAAACAATAAAGAGTGTCTTAACCGTATAGTACAGAACAGGACAGTACAAAGAAACCAGGAAGCGAGTTCTTACCCTGAGTTGCGATATTCGATGAATTCAAAGATAAGAAAGGTGGTTATAGTATAGATAACATAGTATAATGTGAGCAGATATCCTTTGTTAGCACCTCATTTTATCGATTTATAATTTCGAATAAATATGTGTGCTTACATTAAACAAAATGTAAATGGACAAATTTGTATTCTTAACAAAAATAACGGAATGCTTAAGAAAGTGCAGGACGTTTTAGGATATCTAATTTTCCATATTAAACACGTATTTAATTATTCATTTAGAGAAAAAAAAGTAAAAGTAAAGCTGGATTTATAATGAATTAATGTAAGAGGTAACGTGAATGATATCAGTAACCTAAAAAGTTGAGCATATGTTATAGCTAGCAATAATTTATAATAAAGTAAAGTAAGCAGCAAGGTAACAGACCCGAAGAATGAAATATCCAACTTTTATCTTTCTGTTTTGCGTTACTTAAAATACTCTATCTCTGGCCATTCAGAAATCAACATTTTTGCTTAACTTGAAAGATGGTCATCTAATATTTTACTAATCGATGATTAATATTATTAATTGTTCGTTCTCAGATCTAAACATGTACTTATTTAAGCTTGGTATTATATAAAAACGGATCGCAAATTAGTAGTAATTCATAAATCTCTGTATTATAAGTCGTTCATCCAACATTATCTAATCGTCAGATTAGTACCAAAGTTTAAATATGACATGAAATTCGTATCATCTGATTGGCTCATAGTAATAATTTGTGCGTTTTGTATAGATCACCAAATTTGCTTGTGTTATTTCTTACTTTACTTCAATTGCGTTACCTCTTACGTTATTTCATTATAAATCCAGCTTTAAGCATTTTTCCATTTAGACTCTAATTATCATTTCGACGTCGTTTGAATTTTACTTACTCGTATATTTTTTGTTAAATAAAAAATATTAAATAAACACTTGTCTATGATTACTAACTGTGCTGGCCAGCCTCTGACGATGCCCTCATAAGGTGACTTGGAGGCTGAATTTTGTGAGACTTAGCCAAGTGTTTATTTAATATTTTTTATTAAACGTAGTTTTCACCAAGCGTATGGATGACAATTAATTTTGTCTTTGTTGTTATATTTTTTGTTATACGGCAAAAATGGCCTCAATTTTTCCATACTAAAACTTAATTCCTCATTTAATCAGTTTAGAACTGTTTACTTAAAAAATACTAATTAAGATGAAATAGTTCTTCGAATAGAGGTTAGGTAAATAGTGGCATCTCTTAATTATTTATTTCTAGCCTCTAACCACATTATAGTTCAAAACAGTGTGAGTTTACAGAGCACCCTTACACAAATTCCTGTCTTGTAGTCCGGGCTAGGCCCTGGCCGGTATTTGCATAGCTTCATAGCCCCCTCGGTCGCTGCTGCTGTAGCCACTAGCACCAGAACTCCCGTTAGCTGCTGGCTACACTCTTCGTGTCAAAGGAGACGTATGAATATTAATTTCTAACTTATTGACATGTACCATGTGAACTTTGCTAGAAAATATGAATAATGAATGGCTTTAAACGTAGATAGCATCTAACTTCTCACGAATATAATGCATGCGTTACAGACTTTGGTGGATGATGAAGATGCACTTTCTGTGTAAAGTGTAAATAATTAATTCAATAATGTTTCTTTATTTTTGTATATTGTAGCAACTTAAAGTTGTAGTGTAACTTGTAGTTTGTAAAATTGATATGAACAAAAACTTTTTAACAAAGCTGAAATAAAAATGATTCATAAAGCAGGTTAGTTGCTAATATCATTTTACCATTATTTATAACTCGTTTCTAATTAAATACATTTACGGGAGGAATTAAAGTGTCTGTGAAATTAATGAAATAAAAATACTCGTAAGTTGGTAAAATGATTCTACATTCAATATACTTTTGGTTTAAGTTCTGTTTTATTTGAAAATAAATACCTGTTTGACTCAAAAAACTTATCTGGTCTGATCTATTTTGTTTGGACTTTCTTTATAAATAAATAAATATAAAATAAATATATCATCACGCCTTTTACCCATTACTGAGTGTGGCACTCTGCCTAAGCAGATCTCGGTAGGTGATATATTTTTTCGCGTGAAGTTCGGTTACCAGCCGTTGAATCACGGCCCCAAAAATATTAGTGGAGGGGGAGCCACAGGGGTAGATTTAAATTGGTGAAAATTGTTTGTCGGCTGTGGGGATCGAACCAGGGTTCTCAAGATCTACAGACCGACTCGATACCACTGACCCACCTACCCCATTTATAATGACAGTAATATAATTTTGGTAACACATGCACAAGAAAAACTTTCTTATTCCCTAATTTTAAAGAGAGAAACAATGCTTTTCTCCCCTGGGGAGAGAAACATTATTTTTCCCTCCCTAGGTAGGATGTTTCTCTCCCTAGGTAGCATGTTTCTCTCCTTAGAGAAATGTTTCTCTCCCTAGAGACTACGAGTATTAGCTGTTTGCGGCGTTTCCCAGGTAACTAGTTACGCAACCCATATTTGACATTTGTCCCGATAAGACGGTAATTTTTGTGTACTTGATGCTTCACGGGAGGGCGCGATTATCCCTTGTTTCCCTCCCTTGGTGCATAACATACTATTGTGCAAGTTTTGATACGAAAAATGAGTTATTTACTCGTAGGATATAAAAGGATAAATATCTGCTTGACCCCATTATTTGAAAAATCCCAATTCAATTAACATTTCCGCTATTAAAATGCGCAACATGTCACGTCATTTCTGGCATCGAAATCCCGCAGAATGATTAGATTCCCTTGGTGGCGTGAGCAGAATTTTTACCTCTGTTATTCAGGTGCTACGGGGGTACGCACTACGCACTAAGCTTGTGCACCTTGCGTTAAAGTCCCCGTTTGAGGGTGCAAGAGTTTGAGTGCGGTGAGGGAACTTCGCTCTGTCAGCTGTGAACTTACAATTCAATTATGCCCAAGGGTTTATTTACTTACCCTGCTAATTAATTTCGTTGCCAGTCTGTTTAGAAATATCTATGTGGTTTTGGTCACTGAAGTTGGAGAGAGGCACTGATATTTTTATATAAAATATTTTATTTTCCGCTGTTGTTCTGTAATCTAGCATTCTTGGTATAATAATACATTCAATTATTAATATATTGTTTATAAATTTAAAATATCCCGCTGCCGATAGTTTCTAAATAATATTGTCTCTGATGCATTATTTAGTTAATAAAACTGCGTAAAAAATTCCATTAAATAATTACTGAATACTTCTAAACTTCTTGTAAAAAAGAAATACAGATTTAAGTAAACTTATAAGTTATATATTTTAATAAAATTTTAAGCAAATAATGTATGTTTTTATAAATACAAGAATATTTAACTAAATATTGATATTGTTTTTGTTTATTCAGTTTTTTATCTTACGTATTATTAAATATACAACAGATTATTTCGTGGACATAATTAAAAAATATTTGTTAACGCTGAACCCAGTAGCAATATGTAAAATTAGGTTAGGTTGCTGAAACATTATGGAAACATAAATAATTCAACGCTGTTATTATGAATAAAACATTTTTTATATTTGTGAAATTAATGCATTGTTAATACTCGTAGTGAATCAGATGGGAGATTTTAACTTCCATACTTTTGGCGAATATTCGTTGAGAAAAGTAAACGTTATTTATATGCAAAATCACGAGCTTGTATTCTTGAAGTCTGCAGAACATTGGACGGCAAAAATTAATCTTTTAATTCCTTGCTAAATGTTGCACGCTTCTTTTTAAGTTAACCTTATAAATATCATTGAATTGAGTTTTTTCTAAGGTTATTTGTATTGTCGAAAGATTCTAAGAATTACAATGAATTACTTTTTTTTAAGAATCAACTTTTCAGATCTTTTAGAAATACTTTTAATGCCTATAATTTTTAAGGGAGATTAATATTTCATTTTTGTCTGACATCTTTTATCGTACTTCTATTTATCCGTAATAAAAAATATAAATAAAGTAAATGTATTATCCAAAAATAATATATATTAGAGATGGGCGATTATTAAATTTCTCGAATTCGAATATCGAATACGAATATTAATCAGATCTCGAATATTCGAGGTACTTGAATATTCGAATACTCCTAAAAGTTAATTTATTTATTATTAATAATTATTTAATTATGTCCTTTTCATTATTTGAATGAAATTGTTAAGATAAAATAAAATTAAAACTTAAAAGAAAAAGATGAAAACACCAAATTTAAGGTGAAACGTACGGATTGAAATTTGAAATATGGTACGTCTTCATGGTTTTGAAACAAAATATCTTTGTTATTAATAACTTCAAAATATTGTAATAGCTTTAAGTTTATGCACAAATGATAAAGAAAAACATAGTCAAAAATTGAGGTCAACATATGGCGCGATATTCGAGATATTAGAATGTTCGCTATACTGACGTTAATATTCGAAAATCTCGAATATCGAATTATGTCAATATTCGCGGCATTCGACTATTCGCGGATGATATTCGCCCATCTCTAATATATATTCTACATCGAAATTATTATTTTTTAAATATTGATACAGCTAGGTGTTGTTTTTGTATCAAGGAATGAAGGATGAATTTAATGATATATCAGTAAGCTTTTAGAAACAATGGAGGTATACAAATAAATATCAACATTTATGAATAATGTAAAATAGCTAACAAAATGTACAAAACGAAA
Source organism: Pterostichus niger (assembly GCA_947425015.1). Lineage (NCBI taxonomy): Eukaryota > Metazoa > Arthropoda > Insecta > Coleoptera > Carabidae > Pterostichus > Pterostichus niger. The sequence continues at coordinate 34,909,913 of OX380340.1, read as the reverse complement.
GATTGATGCCCGTGCGAGAAACAAGTTTAAACCCAGTGAAGTATGAAAGAAGACAGAGCGATTTGCGTAAGACCATGCATGATGGAATGAAGATGGTTAATGCATGAATATAAATGGGTTTAACCGAGCGTGTTATGATAAGAACTTGTGTACAAGAGATTTTATTAACACTTTCTTTCTCGCGGCAATTTTCGTTCATCATTCTTCCTTGCGTAGAAGAAAAATGCGAAGTAAACACATTAATTTCAATTTAGAGAATATCTCCTTGTCGCTGTTCACCATTTTAAGGCTGGACATTTGTCTTCATGTCTCCGCATTATTGAGATTTTTATTTTATTCTTAAGGTAAGTTGATTAAGGATTTTGATGTATCTTCAATAAATAAATGGTACATTATGAATTATTCAGTTGGAAATATTAGTATTAGCAAAGTTCTTAAATCGTTTTATTAAAAATATAAATTCAGTAAATTGATATATTTATATCCTATTCTGAATGAAGGAAGTTGAGTCGTCAAAATATCTGAATTCAAGTACACATTAATGATATTTACAATTATTTAAAATTGAAACACAATGGCTGGTAGCACAAGCTCTGTTCTTGGGTGTTCTAAGAGCACGGTTTTCATATGCTAGAGATAGCTAAAATACTTAAATACACTGCTCTTAAAACAGGCAAAACAGAGCTTGTGCTACCAGCCAATGTTTTTAATGTTTTGAAAATGTTTACATTTGTATTCGATTCTCACTCCATTTTGTTAAATAAATATAATATTATGTTCTTATTATTTAAAAACCTACTGGGTTAGCCCTACTCCAAATTTTAAATATCAATTACAATTATATAGGGTAGGTGGCTCAGTGGTATCGAGTCGGGCTGTGGATCTTGAGAACCCTGATTCGATCCCCACAGCCGACAAATAATTTTCACCAATATAAATCTACCCCTGTGGCTCCCTCTCCATTAATATCTTTGAGGGCCGTGATTTGACGGCTAGTAACCGCATTTCACGCGACAAAATATATCACTTACCGAGATCTGCTTAGGCAGAGTGCCACACCCAGTAATGGGTAAAAGGCGTGATGATATATTTATTTATATTTAATTACAATTATATTTCATTTCTATTTTTTAAATGTTAGGAAATTTACTATACATTTATGCAACATTCTTTGCATGTACTTTTTTTGTATATCCTATAAACGCAGCCGTCCTTGACGTCTTTATTCTAGTTACAAATTTTGATGACGTCTTTCTTCTGTTTAATTTTTTTTGTATACTTGATACAAGTTCTCATAGATATATTACTCTACCATAACTTGAGAAATTTAAGCACAATATAAAACCTAAATTATTTTTACTTTTTATGTTGGTTGATGTCAATGCTCTGAGGAGATTATAAGTGAATACACAAGTATTCTTATCAATTTGTACGATAATGAATTTGTTGCAATCTGTTTTAAATTTGATAATATTTTAAACTATAAGTAAGTTCAAGGCAGTTGTTCATTTTACCAAAATATCATGAAGATATTGGCTGGTACCACAAGCTTTGTTTTTGGATGTTTTAAGAGCACGGTTTTAACATGTTACGGATAGCTAAAACACCCAAAGACACTGCTCTTAAATCACGCGAAAACAGAACTTGTGGTACCAGACATTGTTTTTTATGATGGTTACCAAAATCTCATTAATAAGTCTTGTTTACTTAACTCTTGTTAAATTGTTTATAATATTTGTATTTTTAAGGTGATTACCAAAATATCAGTTTTACTAAGAATCGTATACTTAACCATCGTAAAAATTTAACTAGTAATTACCCCAATTGACCACTTACAAGATTCGAATCACGAGGTTTTTAATTTTTATTATACAATAGTTGTCAATATGTCTAAATTTCTACTGTCACAGTCAGTTTTCTAACAATATTTAAAATTAAAGATAAAATAAATAAACAAATATATTTTCACGTCTGTACAGTGGCCGCGCAAGTGGGGTTGCAGTCGCAACCCCTGTTAATTTTTGAGGGTTGCACTGCAACCCCTGTTCAGGACACAAAAAATAAAATACCTAACTAAAATACGAGTACGAATTCAAAATCCAAACCGAGACTTCAAGGAAGTAGAAACTCTACTTATATGACTGTTGACAATTCCAGCTTCAGAATCGTCAGCCGAAAGGTCATTCAGCGGGGTTCGTCGAATTGTGACTTGGAACCGTACTTCAATGTTACAAAAACGACTGTTTCATTTAGTTTTTCTTCTTATACACAAAATTAAAACATTGGACATTGATTTAAATAAGGTGATGAAAATATTAATCAATAAAATCGCAGAGCGAATGACAGTTTTCGGAGCAATAGAGTAAAATTGTCTTTTTCAATTTATACAGATGTAAAAACTTTATAAAACTGTTACATTAATTGACAAAAACAAATTATATTATTAATATAATGTATCTCACCTAATTATTCATTTTAATTACCTAAATTTATTTATTTATTTTTTTATTTATTTATGTTACGCTGTACAACAGGAACTTAATCCCAATTACAGTACAGGGTCCGCACTCACCGAGCCGCAGTGTAGTAGTTTATATAATTTTTAGATTCGAACTCGGGATCTCCGGACTCGAATTCCGTATCGCTATCCACACCACCGTACTGACGGACATCTGTGTTCTATTTTTACTTCGGTCAAAACATTTTCGCACCCCCTTTAGAAAAAAGGTTCCGCGGTCTCTGCGTCTGTAGAGAAGAAGTCACTGGAAAAATGTTAATGTGGTGAAATTTGTTTGACTTACTTACCCCGAAAAATTAACAATCATGAAATAACTAACTATCTCTCTCACTACCTCACTAAACCAAAATCGTTTCGTATTAACCACCCAACATCAAAGCCACCGCCCTCCATCTCATCCACCGCTATTCTAACAAAGGCATCTCCCTGTGCTGTCCTCACAGCACATCTATCTATTCTCCTGCTAGACCTAGATCGTCGTCTCATCCTCTCAGACATCTCGTGGTGCCAGTCTTCGCGCTAGTCGTCGCTCGGCTACTCTTGTGTGGGGGCACTTGATGGTCTACTGGTCTGTGTATCCTGCCGTGACCATTACCAGGATTATACGGAGTAACTTGTGGTTGGTGTAGTGTAGGACAGTGAAGGACTTGTAGATATTGGGAAGACAGGGGTGGTGAAGTGACAACACACGGTGATTGGATTTGTGTCATGAAGGGAGTAGTTGGAATGAGGTACTCGAGGAATTTGACTTGAGTTTGTGTTGTAGGGAGAGTTAGAAGATTATACAGGGTGTTTCAGGACTAGTGTAACAAACTTTAACAGCTTATTCCTGAGGTCATTTTGAGCCAAAAATGTCATATGAACATAGGTCCTATTCCTTCTAGTTACCAAAATACAAGAGGTTGAAGTTCTATAAATAACACGAAATTTTCAAATTTTTGTAATCAAGATACTTTCGGAAAACAAGAGTTTTATTGAAAAGTCATACCTTATTTGTCTTAATTAATTTTATTTATTAATATTAACGAATACGATTTAGAGAACAAAACATAAAATGACACAATTAAATAGACACAGAACATAACCAAACATGGAATAGGTTAACACGATATGAAATAAGATAACAAATTTTAAAAAAATTACAGCAAGTGTTCAAAATGAGCGCCTTGAACTCGTATGCATGTTAATATTAATAAATAAAATTAATTAAGACAAATAAGGTATAACTTTTCAATAAAACTCTTGTTTTCCAAAAGTATCTTGATTACAAATTTGAAAATTTCGTGTTATTTATAGAACTTCAACCTCTTGTATATGACATTTTTGGCTCAAAATGGCTTCAGGAGTAAGCTGTTAAAGTTTGTTACACTAGTCCTGAAACACCCTGTATATGCGTCTGCAAGCTCCGTTACAATACAAATCAAAGAGTTTTTACATTAGGTGAAAATGTTCGAATATTTTCTACTTCTCCTCCCGTAAGAATAAATAATTTGAAATCCAACTATTATTTTACAGTTCCATCATCTTGTCTAGCGCTACAATCCATTGAGGATTTGGGCCGACCAGACACAATGAGCCGCAGTTTTTTTATACTGCCATACTGCTGCTTCTTCTAGTCAAATGCTACATTATTTTTAAGGCGTATAAGTGACTAGCTTATAGCGTCTGTATGTGATAAATACATGTAGTTGTATTTTATATTTTAACGACAAATCAATGGGGTAGGTGGCTCAGTGGTATCGAGTCGGCCTATGGATCTTGAGAACCCTGGTTCGATCCCCACAGCCGACAAACAATTTTCACCAATTTAAATCTACCCCTGTGGCTCCCCCTCCAATAATATCTTTGGGAAGCGTAATTTGACGGCTGATAACCGCACTTTACGCGAAGAAATATATAACTTACCGAGATCTGCTTAGGCAGAGTGCCACACCTAGTAATGGGTAAAAGGTGTGATGATATATTTATATTTATTTATTTTATTTAACGACAAATCACACATTGTCGTCAGGCGGATTCGAACTGACAAATCTAGGTTCGGGTGACGTCAAAGTAAGTTAAGAGATGTGCATTCACACGCTTGGCCACTGCGCGTCATTGTATAGTTTAGGGTTTAAAGTAATTGACATGGCTTGAACTAATAAAAATAATCATATTAACCAAAACAGACGTTTCATATATACCTAAGAAACAGAAGTCACTTTTGACATTTGATATTTTGTTAATTGGCAGTTGACAGACTAGATTTAATTTTAAATCATGCTTATTAGTATAAACTACATCTTGTTAAATACTTTAGATGTAACAGTACCTTTTTAATTTTTAAATAGTACTGTATTTTAAATCAAGGTAGAATTTATACTAGAATTGAACCATTCACTTTTAAGAGTCAATAAACGAAACAATTTCAGAAAAGTGTACTACAGCAATATTCCACTTTCTCAAACCTCCCTAAAAGAGGACTAAAACTAATATGTTTACTCAATCTATTTATCTTGTAAGCATAGCTAGAAATATATATATGGTCCTTTAACTCCTAGTTGGAGCATAGGGCCTCCGCTAGTTTTCGCCATTCTTCTCTATTCTGGGCTATATTCTTGACTTGATTCCAGGTTTTCCCCGAATTTTTAATTTCCTGCAGAATGGTGCGTTTCCATGTCGTTACGGGCCTTCCTTTTCTTCTACTTCCTTGGGTAGCTAGAAATGAATACATGTTAATTAAATATTAGTTACCTTATTTACCTAAATTTATATATTTTAATATCAGAAATATATATAATTAATTTGTAAATTTGAAAGCAACTCTTAGGTATTTGACAGCCTGTTAATTGTTAACATAAAGTTTTATTAACATTAGTATAATAAATAACAGCAAGTGACAACTTTGACAAATGAGGAGGGTAAATTGAAATTGAAATTGAAATTTAGTATACCTACTATTATTAAAATGAAAACAGCACTTAATTTATTTTAATCCATATTTTCTTAATTACCTTGGAGCAATTTTGGATATTTTGTCGAAACTCGTACGACAATAATTATCAGCTAATAGAAACATTATATTAAGCATTGTTACCATGGTAATTATTTTTTTTTTTGGAAATTCTTGATTACTTGACCTAACCAAGCAAAATTAATTTCGTGTCAAAAATGAAGTATTTAAAAATTGCTTTTTATTGTAAGTATTATAGGGATATTTTATTATCTTAAATTGATTATTTTAAGCATAATATAAAACCTAAATTAATGTGCATTCCAACAACGTAACGAGTACAACATGAGTGCAGATAATATATTTTTGGAATGCAGTAAAAAAAAATTCTGAAAAAAATCAATGCTCTGAGGAGATTAGAAGTAAAAATCATGTTTTTTTGTAGTACGTACATCATATTATAGTCCATAAAATGGGGTACACAAATCCTTGAACTATTAACTGATTCATCAAATAACCAGTCTTCGTCAAACATTCTCATCCTAAATTACCATCCTCGTTTCAACCACATTCCTAATTTCGTCCATACAAGCTTATTTATCCCTCACACTTGGTATCTTTCATCACGTAACAAACCTTCAATCACATTCATCTATTCGCTCCTTTATATATCTCTTTTATTCATCTTTCATTCAATGTACGTTTCACATGCTCAAATTATCTCAAATTGCTTACGCCCATTCCTCTAACAACAAATCTGAAAAGATCAAAACAGGTCCTATCCTTGGTTTTGAAAGTGTATTACACATAATTACAATTCGCCACGCTATTGTAATAATTGAAAAAGAATCACAAAGACAAGAAATGAAGAGAGCTTCTTCCTGCATTTATTTTTGAAAGTGAATTATATACAATTGCAGTTAGACACTATAGCAAGAACTGAAATAAATTAATAAATATAAATAAATATATCATCACGCCTTATACCCATTACTGGGTGTGGCACTCTGCTTACACAGATCTCGGTAAGTGATATATTTTGTCGCGTGAAGTGCGGTTACCAGCCGTCAAATCACGGCCTCCAAAGATATTAGTGGTGGAGGAGCCACAGGGGTAGATTTTTTAAATTGGTGAAAATTGTTTGTCGGCTGTGGGGATCTCAAGGGTTCTCAAGATCCACAGGCCGACTCGATCCCCACAGCCGACAAACAATTTTCACCAATTTAAATCTACCTCTGTGGCTCCTCCACCACTAACATCTTTGAGGGCCGTGATTTGACGGTTGGGCACCGCACTTCACGCGAAGAAATATATCACTTACCAAGATCTGCTTCGGCAGAGTGCCACACCCAGTAATGGGTAAAAGGCGTGATGATATATTATTTTTATTATTAGATTAATTTCTAATTTCACAGTTAATCATACACCATTTGCGCATTAACCACATTCATAATACCTTTAATACAAAATCGTCAATTCCTCTGCCTCGGAATTTTTTGTTCATGGAACAATCCATCCATCATATGTATTCATTTACTCCTGGGAAAGAAAGAATGGAAGAATAAATTGAAAACTGCATTCCTGCTGTAAATAAGTAAATAGAGTTTTCTCCACTCAATAAGTTCTTCAACAATACACCACAATTCATTCCCCATCAAATTCAGTCATTACATTCCTGTCAAACACTTTACCCATCGATAGCAACGCCTTCATCGAGAACAATACCAACGATTAATCGACAAAAACTACGCGCACACTACAACGAGCGATGTTAGCTTTGTGTTGGAGAACATCACACGCCATTACGTCTGATTGGAGAGCCGCGGCCGCCTCCACTCATATAGAGATATCTTATTGTGTCGGCGTCCACACGTCCAAATGCCTGATATATGATAGTGTTTGTTTACCATTTCCTCGCGATGGCCGCGCCTCTGCCAGCAATATACTGGATTATATGATTAATTTTGTGTCTGCTGCTTCACTGTCAATTTAACGATGAAAAGCTGTAATTTCTGAATTTAAATTCATTACTGAAGGTTCGTTACTGAGTTAATTAGGGTTTGTTAAGTTAGTGTGTGATGAATGGGTGTCTTTTTAGTGTTGATTAGATTTTGTTTAAGCGTGGGTGTTTTATACGATGATCCATTCGTGGATTAGATTAAATTGGTTAATTAGATAATGTGCAGCGGAAGACTGAGAGATAAATGCCTACTACGCTGCAAGGTTTCTAATAAAAACAAGGCCTGCACACCGAATCGAAGTGGCTTCTTTTCATGAACCGCGAACCTGAACTGGACTTGAAGAACTGAGTAATAGAACCAAACCAATATTTTATTTATTTATTTATTTATTTATTTATTTATGTTATTCTACAATAAGAATTTAATCCCAATTACAGTAAAGGGTCCGCACTCACCGAGCCGCAGTGTTGTAGTTTATATAGTTTTTAACTTGAGTGAGATTCGAACTAGGGATCTCTGGATTTGAATACCGTGTCGTTATCCATACCACCGTACTGACTGACAAAACATAGGTACGCATAAGTATCTGTAAATTTAAATTAAGAAATTAAAATTATGAGCAACATCATAAGATAGTTAATATATATATATATAAATATATCATCACGCCTTTTACCTATTACTGCGTGTGGCACTCTGCCTTAGCAGATCTCGGTAAATGATATATTTCTTCGCGTGAAGTGCGATTACCAGTCGTTAAATCACGGCCTCCAAAGATATTAGTGGAGGGGTTGCCACAGGGATAGATATAATTTGGTGAAAATTGTTTGTCGGCTGTGGGGATCGAACCAGGATTCTCAAGATCCGCAAGCCGACTCGATACCTACTCTATATAGTTAATAATACAGGGTGTTTCAGGACTAGTGTAACAAACTTTAACAGCTTATTCCTGAGGTCATTTTGAGCCAAAAATGTCATATGAACATAGGTCCTATTCCTTCTAGTTATCAAAATACAAGAGGTTGAAGTTCTTTATATAATAATATAGAGATACATGTGCTTTCTACCAAGAAAATCAATATCATAACCCCGGAAGTACTTTCAGCAAGGCTTCATCCTTTGATTCACTCATTAGCAGTACGTTTAATTTTTCATTCTCAAAATTGTCAAGTTCAAATAAATACAAAATTAATGAGGTACTATATTTATAATTATTATACTGATTTCTTTTTCGTCAAATCAAAACATTTAAATCAATTTCCATAGTTACTTATCAAATTAATTTAATGTTATTACAATACTTTTAACTTTGACTGTCCTCAGAAGTAGATAAAATGCCGTTATAATATCGTATTTAATTGTTATAATCAGAGTTGGTATCGCTGAAAATTCGGTTTGGTTTTAATTCGCGATTCATCGAACTTTGTCGATTCGGCTTTTATTCCAATTTAAAATAATACAATTTTGGAACTGTTCATGATCCGGTTCAATTATTTTTAATATACAGGCTGTTTCAGGACTAGTGTAACAAACTTTAACAGCTTATTCCTGAGGTCATTTTGGGCCAAAAATGTCATCTGAACATAGGTCCTATTACTTCTAGTTATCAAAATACAAGAGGTTGAAGTTCTATAAATAACACGATATTTTTAAATTTTTGTAAACAAGATACTTTCGGAAAATAAGAGTTTTATTTAAAAGTTATACCTTATTTGTCTTAATTAATTTTATTTATTAATAATAACATGCATACGAGTTCAAGGCGCTCATTTTGAACACTTGCTGTATTTTTTTATAAATTCGTTATCTTATTTCATATTGTGTTAACCTATTCCATGTTTGGTTATGTTGTTTGTGTCATTTTATTTTTAAATAAAATTAATTAAGACAAATAAGATATGACTTTACAATAAAACTCTCGTTTTCCGAAAAAATCTTGATTACAAAAATTTGAAAATATCGTGTTATTTATAGAACTTCAACCTCTTGTATTTTGATAACTAGAAGTAATAGGACCTATGTTCAGATGACATTTTTGGCCCAAAATGACCTCAGGAATAAGCTGTTAAAGTTTGTTACACTAGTCATGAAACAGCCTGTATATTAAAAATAATTGAACCGGATCATGAACAGTTCCAAAATTGTATTATTTTAAATTGGAATAAAAGCCGAATCGACAAAGTTCGATGAATCGCGAATTAAAACCAAACCGAATTTTCAGCGATACCAACTCTGATTATAACAATTAAATACGATATTATAACGGCATTTTATCTACTTCTGAGGACAGTCAAAGTTAAAAGTATTGTAATAACATTAAATTAATTTGATAAGTAACTATGGAAATTGATTTAAATGTTTTGATTTGACGAAAAAGAAATCAGTATAATAATTATAAATATAGTACCTCATTAATTTTGTATTTATTTGAACTTGACAATTTTGAGAATGAAAAATTAAACGTACTGCTAATGAGTGAATCAAAGGATGAAGCCTTGCTGAAAGTACTTCCGGGGTTATGATATTGATTTTCTTGGTAGAAAGCACATGTATCTCTATATTATTATATAAAGGTTTCATGTTTTTACCGTGATCTAGGGCAATAAGCATTATGCAACGTATAAATTACAAGATACATTAACAAAATAAATATTCTTACATAGTTCATATATGTTATTGTAGAATTTCATTTTGTAGCATAAGAACTGGCTTATGTTTTATTACTTTATTAGAAAACCACAAGTATTATATGAAATATTATAATTTATTATATCGATTCTTGTACAAATTACAGTTTTGTAATTAGAGGCAACCATATTTTATTTAATTCTGCTCCTCGTAAACTGTCAAGTAAGGCAGCAAATAGAAGGACTTCTATATTTGCATTTTGCAAGTTGATTGCCATTAAATTTGAATAAATTCATATATAAATTCTACGTCTGCTTTTGGGTACGAATAAAATAATTATAGATTTGATCTTTAATCTGTATCTAATTCCAAAATTATACACCTACACAAATTTGTATTTGCTATAAAACTTCTCCAGTCATTGTCTGTATTTACTTTCATACACTCCTGATAAGACACAACACGTAACGCTGGCATTTAATTTAATCAGAGTGGATGTAGTAGCATTTATGAATTCAACGACCCCTGATGATATTCACGTGCTCGTGCTGAAACTAAACAGCAGTGACATTACTTCGTTCAGTCACCTGCCATTAGCAGCACCAGCGCGACACGACACGGGGTGTCCGCTAGTCCACTCTCTGACCACCGCGGCTGATCGATTCAAATGCATGGAGGTGCACGCGATGCCACACCAACCCTGGAAAAAGTTCCGGCATGGAACTATAATAAGTGGAGTCGTGGCAGGGATATGCAGGGATGACTTTGATCTTGATGTGGCGAGGACTTCTGGATACCTATTCTGTAAAATAGAGCAAAAAGCTAGCTCTATAAGTATAACGTAAAGCAACAGTAACAGTTTATATATTACAGAATAACTAGTATTCCTATCAAAGAGATTTTGGTGCTTAATGCCCATGGCACACTGGTTGAAGAGCGTCGAAGAGAATCGATGAGCTTTTTGATGAAACAACTGAACACCGTCATCGACGAAAAATCAGGGTTCGAAGATATATATCGATCGATATATATCATGATATTTATTTTGATATATATCGTCATATTTTTGCAGTGATATATATCCATTATATAAAAATATCAAATAGGTTTTGTGATATAGCCTCCGGAAAAGTGAAATTTTTCGTATTTTTCAATTTTTCTACTTTTCCGAGGCTATATCTCAAAAACTAAATGTGATATGAAAACGCGCTCAACGGCATTAATTTTCTCGTGCTTCAGTTAACTTATAAACATAGTTTCAGTGATTTTTATTTTTTTTCAATTTTCCGCCAAAAAAATCGCAAAAAGCGGTTTTTTTAACATTTTCTCGAAAACCAGAAGTCATATGTATTTGTAGATTTGCACCACTGGATTCAGTGGGTCAAAATACATATGTATGTAAATTTTCGTTTTAATAATCCTACGATTAAGGATTTTTGGGAAAATTGAATTAAAATCTGAAAAAACCAAAGGGGTACCCCTTAGGAAATAATTAAAAATATTAAATTGCTTAAAATTGTATAAAAATTTGCTTATAAGTCAATTCGGACACGGGGAATTCAACGCCGTTGAGCGCATTTCCATATCTTGTTTAGTTTTTGAGATATAGTCTCCGGAAAAGTGAAATTTTTCGAATTTTTCAGATTTTCTACTTTTACGAGGCTATATCTCGAAAACTAAATGTGATATGAAAACGCGGTCAACGGCATTAATTTTCTCGTGCTTCAGTTAACTTATAAACATAGTTTCAGCGATTTTTATTTTTTTTCAATTTTCCGCCAAAAAAATCGCAAAAAGCGGTTTTTTAACATTTTCTCGAAAACCAGAAGTCATATGCATTTGAAGATTGCACCACTGGATTCAGTGGGTCAAAATACATATGTATGTAAATTTTCGTTTTAATAATCCTACGATTAAGGATTTTTGGGAAAATTGAATTAAAATCTGAAAAAACCTTAGGAAATAATTAAAAATATTAAATTGCATAAAATTGTATGAAAATTTGCTTACAAGTCAATTCGGACACGGGGAATTCAACGCCGTTGAGCGCATTTGCATATCTTGTTTAGTTTTTTAATTAAAAAATAAATATCCAAAAAGTGATATTTATCTGATATATATCCTATATATCAGATATTTTGATATTTATTATAAATATCATGATAAATACGAACCCTGCTAAAAATAGAGGCTCCTCTATATCCATCGAAAGCTCATTGATGAAACGAACGTATTTCATTTCACTCGTATCTTTTGTCTCATATCACGTTAGTATATTTTTGAAATTTAGTTTTTCTTTCTCAACTTTAGAAGCTTATATTGTTTGTCAATGACGGGTGCGTTCTGTTGTTTCATCGAACAGCTCATCGATGCTCCTCGATGTTCTTCGACCAGTGTGCCATTAGAGTTTAAAAATTTTAGGTTTTTAAATGTTTCTTCATTTTGTTTATTCAATTATTGTCTTTAATATTAACTTTGTTTATCTTATATTAGTTTAGTTTTTACAGTTTGATTAGTCATTTTATTTAATTGTAGTTATTCTACTCAGTACCTACCTTTTACCTTTGAAAGTACATAACGAACTAATGCAGTAGTAAAATAATGGTGAGGTGAGGTTATTACATAGTTATCCAAATGGGAAAGTTATTAGACATGAAGGGAAACCATACATCAACTATGTTGGACGAGTAGGTTCAAGTAATCAATAAAAGTTGAATAAGTATGTTTCGTGATAGTAGATGACCAGTCGTGTAATAGGGAACGGGAATGATGAAGCAAAATACAGCTTCAAAGAAAAATGGACGATAATGTGTTTGTTTAATCATTTTGACACTGACTCACGTGAAATTCCATACATTTTTCTGAGAGAAAGGGGTTTATACATGTATTTGTATAAGTACAAAATATTAAAAGGTAATATCGTGTTCCACTTGTACAAATTAATACGTTATTGGAATGCACTCGGCAAAAAGTGATAATTACGAAATTTAAATTATTAAAATTATAGGCAAATCAAATTGATATTATCAACTGTTTTTCAGATATGAGCGAAAATTTGAAAGAAAATTGGAGAGAAAATTAGTTTCTTTTATTTATTTCGTGGTTTCTTATGTTAATAATTCTGTGTTGGCTTTTGAAGTCATTTAGACTTATTGCCCAACTCTTTATTACACAATTTTTGGCATTAAAATTTTTACAATTTACCATTACAAGTATTTGCAAAGATATTTACAAACATCCAAACTCCAGGTGGGAATCTAATGTTTCATAATAAAGTTTTCATCTTCCGTTATATCTAGAGCAGAGCTCGGCCGTCCAGATATTTTAAATTAATCTGATATCAACTAAATTAAACATATCAAACTTGTGTGCACAGTATATATCCTAAATCAACAACAAACAATCCCGTTTCCATAATAATTGCTGAATTGTAAACCAAACACGCTACCTTACTATTCCCATCAGATTTACAATAAACAAATTTCTCCTTACAAAAACCTGCATAACAAGATCTCCTCTCTCATCCTCAGGCTCCGCATGTCAGCTACATTTCACTAAATAAGCAAATTTCACGGAACGAACTCCTCACATTCCACGTGAGATCCTCGAGCTTGGCGTTGTGTACCGAACGCACGCAGGTGAGGTTACGTTAGGTTGGCAAACATGAAGGGTGAGGGTGGTTGTTGGCTGCACTGAGTGTATTATCGTGACTTGCTGGATGGGAAAGAGGTGGGGACAGGCGTGAGCCGTGACGATGTCGTGGATGTACGCACGCAGACTGTCAATTGTGCGATGCGAAATTGTTAGAATGAAATTGAAAGTGGGAAATGGAACGTACAGCTAGTGTAGATAAATGCTGATGAGAGGATTTGGATGTTGTTTTGATGTATTGTTCTGATGATAAGATAAGGAGTTTACTTTGATCTTGTAGGATGTTGGAGCTACTTGAACTTTGGGATACACTGATTTATAATTATTAATTTGCAACCAGTGGCGCACAGTGAAAGAAAAAACCTCCAATTAGAAAGTACACAGAAAGCCATAGAGAAAAGACAATTAGCTTGGTACGGACACTTGGTCAGGATGCCAGAAGACAGACAAGCAAAAATTGTCTGGAACGCAAGAACAACAATAAAAAGAAAAAGAGGAAGACCAGCGAAAAATTGGGAAAACAACATAGAAGAAATACTAAAAAAGAACAACACTACCTGCCAAGAAGCAAACAAAATAGCAAGAAACAGGAAAAAATGGAAAGAATATATAAATAAAATAGTGTAAAAACAAGGGACTATAATCTCTACACTCGCAAGGGTATCTTGAGATTTTAACAGATAATAATAATAATAATTTGCATCCTTACTAACAACAGATTAACTGTTTATGACTTTTCCATCTTGTAACAATAATCTAATAATAAGTATTGAGAATTTAAATTCGATTCTTGCACTTGACAAACTTTACACCACATTAAAATTACATTATGTCGATAAATTTTGCCCGAATTTTTAGTTTAGCTACGAGCGCGAGAACAAACTGCATAATAAATCCCAAGTACTTAGGACAAGGTGTTTTACCGAATGTCTGTTTTCTCTAGTGACTACAAGCAAAAAAATAGAGTGCTTGAAAACAAAAATGTATTTAGGTAAAATCTGAAAGGTTGCGTTCTATTCAGTAAGATTATCTGAGATAAAGAAAATAAAATAATTTTTGTCAAACTGACAGCTTAATAACACATTTACTTGGTAATATTATATTATTAGTAACAACATTCTGTCATAAGTAATAGCACTAGACCTACATATTTTATCGATAAATTGAGTGCTTGAAAGGAAAAATTTATTTAAAGAAAATATGGAAAGTCGCGTGCTAAAAGATTTTCCCGAGACAAATAAAATAAAAGTATATTATGACAACTGAATCAATAAAAATATATGTCAAATGAAATTTTCATTTTTATTCAAAGCCGTCTGTTGTTATTTGAAAATAATCTTAAGGGGCCATTAAAACAGACATAAGACAGATATACCTTAGTAGCTGGATTAAGCCTTAGTACCGGGGTTTTGTCAGTAGATAACTGTGCTTATTGTTGAATTTTTATATATGTTGCATTATGATTGATTGAAAAGAAGTCAAAGAAAATAATACTGCTTTGATTAGTGAAAAAGGGAAGAATAACAATTGTGATTTAATAATATATAAGAAAAATTATCAACAAAATGAAAATTGTACAGTATTATTCTATTTTTTTTAATTTGATTTATATTGGCCAAAACAGTACATAAAAATACAAGCTATAGTCAAATACATAATAATAGACAAAATTAATATAGAGCATATTGAAAATAACAAAAACATCAAAATTCACAAAGCATCATTTAAATAATTATTATAGTGACAGTATGCCTTACTTAACAGGAGTTCTTTAGCAGTTGATTTGAATTTTTCATAAAGCGTTTTAAATGTGAGAGGTAGTTTATTATATAATTTTAATGGCAGGTAATTATAATTTTCTCTGTTTCTATTAAGCTTAACAAAAGGCAACACTAACTCATTTTTGTTTCTAGTATTAATAGAATGTACATCTGAATATGTTTTAAAATTTTGCAAGTTTTTATTAAATTTTAAGATGAAATCTGTTATATGACGTAGATACTTGTATCGCTCTTTAACTATCTCCATATGAATATTTAAATTCTAATTTCGAGTAACAGCTTTATTTAATGTAAATATTGAAACTAGAGTAAGTAGAGCATACTCAAACACCAGCAATAAACTCTCATTCTCCGTCTACACGAAGCTTTAGTCAAATCCAACAAACGAAAACCGTATGAATTCACAAATGTAACATAATCGAAAAGGCAAACGTCGGGGTTGGCCAAGACAGGGGAAACAGGACAGGAATTGCATAGGGGTGGCGAACGAATTACACCCCCAACCTCTGCCAAGACATAAAGAGAAACAGTGTGAAGCAATGACTCTGCGCCGGGCCAAGCCAGACTACGAAATTGCGAAACATTCAAATGAGAGTTTACTTCTTTAATATCTGCATTCACGGCATAACTGCGTGCGTGAACACAAAGCGCACTCCGGACCGGAAGTAGAAATTTAAATATTCGCGCCGACTGAATTATTCATGGAAATACGTTATTTAATATCTTGTAATTTGAATTACATTCAGCAACGTAACCTGGGAGGACTGCAATTATATCTTCTTCTTTGGGACACGACAACATGCTTGAAATGTGAAGGAATTTTTCGGTTTTATTAAATGCTGTAGTGCTTCTTTTATAGCATCAATTTTCTATCTAATTCTTCTATGTATTCTTTTATGCCTATGGCACACTGCTCTTCGATGAAACAACAGAACTCACCCTTCTTTGACAAACAATAAAAGCTTCTAAAGTTGAGAAAGAAAAACTAAATTTCAAAAATATGCTAACGTGAAGTGAGACACAAATGATATGAGTGAAATGAGATAGGTTCCTTTCATCGATGAGCTCTTCGATGGAAATAGAGGAGCCTCTAATTTTTGTCGATGATAAGTGCGTTCTGTTGTTTCATCGAAGAGCTCATCGATGCTCATCGACGCTCTTCGACCAGTGTACTATAGGCATTAGAAAAAGTAGTAACGCCTTTTACCCATTACTTTTGTCGCGTGAAGTGCGATTACCAGCCGTAAAATCACGGCCCCAAAGATATTAGTAGAGAGTGAGCTACAGGGGTAGATTTAAATTGGTGAAAATTGTTTGTCGGCTGTGGGGATCGAACCAGGGTTCTCAAGATCCACAGGCCGACTCGATACCACTGAGCCATCTACCCCATTAACCCATTAACCGCCAACGTCCCATTTTTGGGACGCTTAAATATTTGTCTGTAATCATTTTTTTTTTACATTTAAAATGTATGTTCTTTTTTAATGAATATATTAATTAGTTATGTTATGACAGCCAGTCACAGCCAATTTTCAAATATTTGCAAAACCAATAATTTTAAAAATATTCAAAGTTACTTAATTTCGGTGTTTTTAACAATTATATTTCAAGGTCAGATATATTTTAACACTTAAGTATGTATAACTTTTATTATCAAAAACTTGTTTTTTAGAACTCAAATAAAGATATTTTTACTGAAAAGGTATTCTTTTATTGATCATTGAAATGCGGCGGGTATTGGGTTAAGAAAAAGCAGTAACTATGTTGTAATTTAAAAACTACTAAGACTCTGTCAGGTTTTCATGTCAAATCATAGTATTTGCTTATGTATAAATTATATATTCTACGAGTATTCATACATTTTTTTTTTGTTTCATTTAGGGTTACCAAAATTTGCTACGAATCCATCGTCCCGAAAAATAATTTTGGAGCCACCAAATATCTCGTTTTAATAAAATATCACAAATTTTATAAAATAATTAGATACATTAATATTGAACGAGATGATTAATTTGTAATGAGTTTGTAGAAACATTTCATTCGAACTTTCATATATTAATTTCAGTTGTTATCTGTGTTTGAATGTTATGAAATACGAGTTTTGTATAGAGACCGTACTACTATACGAACCTCATATTTAACATCAAAAGTAATAACTTTTGAAAAATAAATATTCATATTCAATGTTTCTGTCATATGAAACAGATATGAGCAAATGTATACGAACAATATTTAATTGCACGTAATGTTTGTGGCGTGGCGTGTTCAAAGATAAATGACTGCATCAGAAATAATGTAGATTACATCTAGCAACCAATTTCAAAACAAAGAAAGCGAGCGAAATGTGCCAAGGACGTACGATAACTTGTGTAATTTAAATGAAAATGAAAAAAGCTTATCGATCCAGTAATAAATAAAAATAATGAGATGTTTCTATCACGCTTAGCGCTCATCCATAAATTTTAAAAGTTTCCTTGTTTCTGTTTTGTTGAGGAAACTTCTTCGGGAAATAAATTTACACCTTTTGCATTTTTTAGTCGTGTAATTTTGACCAGACTGGTCAATAAGTGCAATGAAATATAGCTACCTGCAAACTTGAGAAGATGAGAGAAATATACCCTGTGTTGTACCTATGCTTTATGTTGAGAAAGATAAGAAGATGAAAAATGTAAATAATTAATAAATACGACTACATGAAATCTTTTCTTTAATTTGGTACTATTTGTTGAATGGTTTTATATCTTTTTTTTGTAAAAGAATATCTTTTCATGGCAAGAGATATAAGATATTTTGACATTTAATTTTTCTTGTATAAATATTCATTTTGTTATATTTCTTTTGCTCAGGTTTTCATTCATTTATTATATTTCTATTATAATTATTTGCCTGTTATAGGAGAATACATATAATTTATATTTTAGTTAGTTAACAATTGATAGACAAATCGGACATTAGAAATGTTATTATTTTTATTTTGACTTCTACATGTGGTGGTTAACATCGAAGTTAAATCTCCCACAATTTGCTAAATTGGAGGTCTGCCAAGCCGCTAACTGCATTAGTTTGCAACTAATTAACATAGTTTAAAAGGATTTGATTTACAAGTGTTCGTAATTTGAAACAAGTTTGTATATATGCTGAAATTTTCTATTTAAATTTCTTGGTTGACAGAGTCAAGATTTAATAAAAAATATAAAGTAAACACTTGGGTATGTTTCACAAAATTCAGCCTCCAAGTCACCTTATGAGGGCATCGTCAGAGGCTGGCCAGCACAGTTTGTAACCATAGACGCGTTTCGCTCTTATTAGAGCTCATCAGTATGGTATAGCTCACTTCTTCACCTAGAACAAAGTTCATGTGAAGAAACTGGTGACGAAGAACTGTGCCAGCAGAGAATAAGATCTCTAACAAACTGGTAAGATGACATGAGAAGTTCTGTGGAACTGGTCATGCCATCTACCGAAAAAAGGGAAAGCTACGCAATAGCAATTTAAATAACAACAAAGACAAAATTAATTGTCATCCAACACTTGGTGAAACAAGGTTTAATAAAAAATATAAAGTAAACACTTGGCTATGTTTCACAAAATTCAGCCTCCAAGTCACCTTATGAGGGCATCGTCTGAGGCTGGCCAGCACAGTTAGTAACCATAAACGCGTTTCGCTCTTATTAGAGCTCATCAGTATGGTATAACTCACTTCTTTGTTGTTAGAGTCAAGATTTAATCAAATTCTTGAGAAATTTGACGATTTACTAAAACCTGAGATGAATTCGTTTCGAGGTATTAGTATTACCATTGAATATATAAATTACATAGGATTTCTGACAATATAATATAATTTAATGAATATCTAAAACAAACAAAAATATGTCAGGAAAATAGTTACTTTCCTCCTACTTTCTTTTAAGGTCGTAGAAAATTATTATTTAAGTAACAAGACACAAAAATGGTACTTTACAGGATAAGCAAATATATTTAAGAACTAGCCTTAAGCAAACTTTGAAAGTCCAGTAAAAACACTTTCAGGGTGTATACTTAAATTTGTTTTTGTAATCATCAATAACAAGTTATACATGATTTAATATAGAAAAAAAGTGCTTTCCATGAAAACATTCATTTTCTGCTCTCTTATTGCAACTTAAGGACTGGTAAAGTTTAATCAATCCCTCTGACCGTACTTTCCGGTCTATATCGGTAAAGACGAATTTTCCGGCTTTAAAAGTAATCAGAAAGCATTATTGTTTTGAGCGGTCGCAGTATAATATGATGTTCTTTTGTTCTATAAATATTTATGTTATTCAGAAGTAGAGTAATTGATGTTGTTAACAAGAAGTTAGTATTCATAGAAATGTGTAATAACAGTTAAAGTGATAATTAATTTTTCATACTTTTCGTTGTAATTACGTTGTCAATATGTGGTAAAACGACACGAATAGAGCAGCTTCGCAAAAGGTTAATTAATACAGAAGCTCATCCTGTCATTTCGAATTTAATGACATCGCATAAACTTCTCATAACTTTCGAGCGTGAAACATCACATTTAAATGAAGCAATTAAATCGTAGAGCTTCTAAACTTTAAAATATAGGTGATATACTTATTATATATATATATATATATACAGGCTGTTTCACAACTTAGAGCAAAAAATTAAAGGGTATATTCTGTACGACGTGCTGATCATGAAACAAAAAGAATTTTTTTTAAATTCGAAAAATTAAGGGTTGTTAACCTAAAACATTTTTTGTAGTACTGCACTGGATTCGCTTTTCTATTAAACACAAACATTGAAGTAGGTATCAACTACGAAAGAATAATTACACAAGTCAATTATTAGTAGTTATTTATAATAGAATTTTATTTAATTAATAACTTTAACATAATCATCCACCCAGTGGCAGTGGCAACGAAAAATTTTGGACTGGAAACATGGAAAATAATTTTGCGATTTAAGAAAAAAATCTTTTTGTTTCATGATCAGCACGTCGTATATATTATTTTTTTATTTTATTTATGTCACTCTGTACAACAGGAATTTAATCCCAATTACAGTACAGGTTCCGCACTCACCGAGCCGCAGTGTGGTAGTTCATATAATTTTTAGCTTGAGTGAGATTCGAACTCGGGATCTCCGGATTCGAATTTCATATTGCTATCCACACCACCGTACTGACGATATATATATATACATATCTATAATCATAAAGTTTTTAAAATGATATAAACGCTATACACATTTTTCTTTATTACAGTTGAAGGCTCAGGTGAAAATTGAAAATGGTAATAGTAATTTTGAATTTATTAAGCAAGTCGGCAATTCCAATTTCGCCGTGCACGCTTGTATCACGTTTGGGTAAACGCTGTTTTATAAATTACAAACATTTTAATCTCTTGGGCCACATTATGTCATAATTATAATAATTTATTTCATAATTTCATTTGGAAGGGTACCTGGTACGTGGTGAATAATATTTTAGAAGCAGAATTTATTTTGGAGGTAAATAATGTTACAAACATACATATTTCAGGATGGATCATCCTAAAACTGATATTTATTTAGAATGTTAGGTTAGGTATAATTGATAAATGTATATTTTGCTGAACACAAACTCTCAAATAAAGTAATTTTATCAAATGTTTGAAGAAATTAATAACGTATACGGACAGCGGAATATATGGTCAATTGCACCGCTTTTACATAAATGTTAAGAAAGACTTAATTAAAAAATATTGACTTAAAGGTTTGCCATCGGTTCCGGTTGGATACCCATCGGGTTCGGGTCGGGTCGGATTACATTTTCTTTTGAAAATACACATCTCTATCGTACATATATTATAAAAAATTGTTGAAATTACCGTTATATTTATCATAATTATAAATTACCATAAATATAATATCATATACATACACATGTTCTCATTACTAATGACTTCTTTCATCCTATATCCCGGTTTCGGTGCATTATTAATTCATATTTTTGTCGTTGCAACAATATGAAATTATGAAAATTAATTATGCTCATTTTATTAATCTTTAGTTCGTTTCTTTTTTCATTTGTGATACAAATTGAAATAAATTGTAAGGCTTTTTGTTAGATAAAATTATTTTAATATGAAAAAACATTTATTAAAATGAAAATGACTCGTATAGAAATGGTGAATTATGGTATATTTCAGAGCTTTATTCCAAGATAATTAATAAAACTTCGCGCATAAAGAGATTTCAGTTTTCGTTTTACATTTATGTTTATATTCTTGTTCCGTAAAATCTACCGGAATATTTAAAATTCTTATAAAATGGTACTACTTTTATGTAATTAGTATGTTTTAAGTAAATACTCAATTAATTTGAGTCACAGGTGACCGTTGCAATTATTAGTTTTTTTTTTTAATAATCTAATAATAAATGTTGAGAACCTGAGTTCTATTCCTACAGTCGAAAAACATTTTTCAACACATTAAAATTATCCCTGTAATCTCCCTTCACTAACATCTTACCCAGTAATGGGTAAAAGACGTAACGATATATTTATTTGTTCAATCTTATGTTTACGGTTATTCTGTAAGTAAAATAAATAGTAGCATTTTCTCTTTGTAAACAAGGCAAACAGTGCCTTGCCTTTGCATTTTATAATACAGACGAACTATTACGATTTTCCTTATTTTACAATACATGCCGACCAGAACTTTGAGTGCTTTCACCGACCAGAAATAACTACAGTATTTCGAATATTATTGAACATATAGTTTTTTATACTGGAAATATTGCGGCGTATACTTTGATCTGAAAGTAATTTGTATAATGCTTATATGAAGAAAATTGCGTAGTAAATTTTTAAGATAGGACAGGATGGGAGAAATTTTGTTAGAAGGTATATTTCTGTATTAAATTTGTTTTAATAAAGTTTTGAAAATAATAATAATTCTTCTATTTAAAAAAATATAAAATAAATGATATTTTCCTCAATTTTATTGTTATCTGTTAGTTATTGTTATTGCATGCTTTATTACGAAACGACCCTGAAATTACAAAATTTATTGTGGAAAAAATTAGAAACCACAAAACAGTATAGAAATAAGTAAGAGCATAAATAGTTTAGTGGTAAGGCGGCTCCAAAAGTGATTCTTCTTATAATTTTGTTATTACATATTCTACATGTGAAATTCAAAACTAGCCGTCAAATCACATCACCCAAAAGTTAATGAGCAACTGAACTAATTTTAATTTTTACAGTATAATGCTGCTCCATAATTTCTGTGTATATTTATATTTTTTATAATGATGAATGCTTTTGTTGGACACGAATAAATATGGTTGTATTGCATTTAAGCACATTCTTATTTAATTTGCACCTAATTTGATTAAAACTAGAGTAAAATTCAGGTGACTTAAAGCACGTAGTTTATATGCAAGAGAGGCAAAATACATTTATGTAAAGCGTGGTAATTAAGCTAAACAGACAGAAATAATAAATGCTAAAGTTATGAGCACGTTCACATTTTCGTTAGACGTGTGTATAATTTTCCCATAATGAAATTGTTCAAAGTAAGTGTAGTGCAGTAGGAAAACATTACCTACCCAGAAGTAGTTAATTTATGTTGATATTAGTGTAAATTATGTTCGTGAATAGCTCTATAAATTCAAATTACAATGCTCAATTTGCCACCAAGTTTGAGTCGAGCTGCGCGACGAAGAGGGCTCCAGTGCGACGCGACGAAGACAAATGACGTCAGGTGAAATGAACAGGTGCGGGTGTAGTACAACCACCTAGAATAATTTCAGAACTTGTTCCCGACGTATATAGTTTTTTAGGTTTAAATACAATCATTCTGTTTCCACATATTCAATTCTGATATACTTGTATTGTTCAATATAGGTTTAGGACGTATTTTAATTATTTAATTTTTTGTTTTACTTAAAACTGATAAACGGTAATAAATCTATAAAGTTTGAATAAATCTGTTATGTCTTATTATGATGTGATGTACTATACCTAAGTAATCATAGGGTGGATTGCATGAAAGCGGGCTAACTCTCGGGTTACGCTAACCCAGGGTCAACGGGTAGCACCGGGTTAGCCAAAAATTGAATTGCATGATCTAACCCTCGGTTAGCTGTCAAACGTAATTGAACTACTGAATAATAGATGTCACTATATGAACATAACATCAGTTATTTTTGAATTCGTATTTATTCGCGCTACAGCTCAATGATTAAGAAGACATACACATTGCTAGTTTCAGCTTTTATTACTAATGTACACGAATGGCATTGATTTAACCTAACATTCATTATTAAGAAAACACAGTATTTATTAAAGAATTTCGTACAGCTTTATTAACTTGTACGGTGTGTATAATATGCTGTTCATTGTTCTGTGCTACTTCATCTTCTTCAGGTATAAAATCATTTGTTGAAATTGCAATACTGCTGTTGCAACAATTATACATAAAGTTGTGTTAATGTTTGTTCTAATTCCAATTGATAACACTAGAAATCTTCTCTTCCAGCATCCAAAACATCTCTCAATACAATTTCTAGTAACAATATGTGCAGAATTATACCGTATTTCTGCGGGAGTTGTTGGATTTAGTAGAGGTGTTAATAAATAATTTCTGCATGCATACCATCCATCTCCCAGCAAATATGAATTGCCAAAATCATTAGCTTCAAATTTAGCTCGTAAGGATGAAAAATTAAAGATGGTTCTATCATGTACAGATCTTTGAAAACGAGTTACAATATCTCTTATTTTTAGTTGTGCATCACATGTCGCTTGCACGTTTATGGAGAAAAAACCTTTTCTATTCCTATACAATTCAGCATTTTCTCCACCTGGTGATTGAATGCGAATAATCAAGAGCACCACATATATTTGGAAAACCAGCAATCCTATAAAATGAATTTTTTACATGAATGAGTTCTTGACCTTCTGGCATTTTTATAAAATATCTACGCAGAAGTGCAATGTTATGAGATACATTGCGTATAATTCTACAGACTGTGAAGTTATGTATTTGAACGTGGTCTCCAAGAACTCGTTGAAATGAGCCAGTGGCATAAAAACGTAAAGTTATCAACAATTGATTCATTGGTGAGATAGGATGACTGCGCTGGGTGTTTCTCTTTAAATTTTCACCGATATTTTCTAATATATGAATTGTTGTTTCTCTTGTAAATCTATATCTTGCTTTAAAATCGATATCGTCATAAAGCTCAAATAGTTCTGTTCTATCATGAAACACACGGGGTCTGGGAAGCTGCTGAACAAGTTCAAGGAACTCCCCGTCGGATGATACAGAGGTATCAGAGGAATAGAAGGTAGATTCAAAAGAAGTGGTACTCATACTGGAAAGACAACACTAAAATATAACTTGAAACATGCATTTAATAAATATTATTATTTTTATTGATTACATAATGTACGTCACATATTTTCCAACAAATAATGTATATGAAATTGTGTATCTACATTGACAGATCATGTCACAATTTATTATTTTTCTGAATATATTAAAATGAGACCGTGAAACATGAATTCTGTGTTTTAAATATAATTTGTACAATTAAAGAGTAAATAATTATTTATATTTTAGACGTACCTGACGAAAAACACCGATAAAAATGCCTTTTTTATTATAAATATGATGCTTGATATGACAGCTGTCCGCCATGTGCAATTCGAATTTGGTAACCCGAAAGTTATCCCGTGGATATGCACGGGCTAACTTCTAGCCCGAGGTTAGCTGTCAAACAAGTCGGTAACCTAGGTTACCGTATGTAGCCCTGGGCTAGAAGTTAACCCGCTTTCATGCAATCCACCCTTAGTAGTGTGAAATGATATACATTTTTTGTGATATTTGTAGTTGAGATAATACTATAAATCTGCTATTAACTGTATTGAACGCATGTTTTTTTTACTGATTGTTTAAAATTAATTATTTTAGTAGGTATTTCTAATGTTATCAGCATTATCGTAATCATTATGTTATGCATTTGTTTAGCGGTTGCTATTTAAAAACAAATTTGACGTATATAATTTCCTAAATGTCATCTGCTTTTTAGAATGTTGTCAATCACTATAAATTAATTAAATTTACAATAATGTTAATAACAAAGAAATTAACCCCACCCGAGATTAAAGAAACGGTATGCGGTTATAATTATATTCATTAAATCAAATCATAAATGCCAAAGTTGTAGTTTTAGCAGCGCAACTTTTTTAAAGCCTAAACAGTAAGTTGTAAAAGTAGCACTTTTACAACTTGTCAGTTATCAACAAAAACCCACTTTTTATTTCAATTGGCAGAAAAATATATGTTTCATCATTTTCTTATGTCCAAATTTAAGATGCGAGCACGATAATTTTTCTTGGTACATTAGATGATTTAATTTAAAATAAAATAAAGATAATATATAATTACGCCTTTTACTCACTACTTGGTATGTCCGTCAGTACGGTGGTGTGGATAGCGATACGGAATTCGAATCCGGAGATCCCGAGTTCGAATCACACTCAAACTAAAAATTATATAAAAACTACCACACTGCGGCTCGGTGAGTGCGGACCCTGTACTGTAATTGGGATTAAATTCCTGTTGTACAGCGTAACATAAATAAATAAATAAATAAACTACAAGCCGCCAATTTACGGTCTACAAAGATGTTAATGGAAGGGGAATCACAGGATTAAGTTTAATGTAATGAAAGTTAATTTGTCGGTTGTGGGAATCGAACTTGGGTACTGATGCATTACCTTTGAGCTATGTACCCTATAATTTAGATTATTTAAAAAATAATTGTTATAACAAAAATACTTTTTAGGCTTAGAGGTTATGTATGAATAAAAAATTAACTATTAAAAATGTACATTTTAAGTTAATGTCCATAGTTGGTGCAACACAAATAAAATTGAAATCTGTAAACAATGAACAAAATTGCATCAATATTTGTTTAAATGTAGATAATATTTCATAAAGTCATAAGTTTCGTTGCGATTTTGTTCCTTACTTACGGGGAGTTACGCATCTACAAAACTTATAGATGTACCTACATAGAATTCCACCATTAGTTATAATAGCTATTTATTAAACTAGTAAGGAAATGAAGGCTTTTACCTTACGTATGTGAAATTTGCAGAACGAGGCGTAGCCGAGTTATGTAAACACATAAGTAAGGTAATAACCTTATTTCCTTGCTAGTTTCATACAATATTTTTTCTACTTCCGTT
Source organism: Pterostichus niger (assembly GCA_947425015.1). Taxonomy (NCBI): domain Eukaryota; kingdom Metazoa; phylum Arthropoda; class Insecta; order Coleoptera; family Carabidae; genus Pterostichus; species Pterostichus niger. The sequence goes on along the minus strand of OX380340.1, from coordinate 34,883,209 downwards.
CTAATAAATACGAAGGAGCGTTTTTGAAATTATGAAATTTTGACATATTAATGACAGTTATAAATTCAAAAAATCAAAGAATAACACATCAGAATTCGTCTATCAAGATATCTTAATTTTTTTGTGTTGCTATGTTACCTCATTATTTCACTAGTTTAATAATGCAGTTCATTATCTAACTCAACTCCTAACGGAAGTAGAAAAATTACTTAATTTATTATGAAACTTTTTCTGTCTTTAGAGAACCTATCTCTACGAGTATTCGCTGTACCCAAGTGTACTTTAGCAAATGTTTATGTGAGGTACGCGAAACCACTAAATGCAGAATATGGTGGAGGTGCCTGCATTATCGACATATTTTGAATGTTTAAGTGGTTCCATAAGGTCGGTTTATACACCAGCCACCAGAACTTCAGTTTACCAAAGGCTCCATTATATCCCGCGCAACGGTACGTGATCATACATATACGTAGAGATCAAGAGCTTATAAATATATATTTAAATTTAAAATATGTTTTATGAATAAAGTATTATTACATATGTAGGTATTTCATTTTTAATTCTATAATGCAATTTAATGAATTTAATATTATAATATAATGAATTTTAATTATAATGTATTCTATTGTTCATATTTATTTTCTATTTTGTTTCATGTATGGTATTACATCAGATTTTTAAATCTGGTATAATTAAATATTTAATTAGGGTTCAAATCAATTTACGTTTATAATTATGTTGGTAATTGATGTTTGAGTTTGACGTTTAATTAATAATTGGTTTTATTACGAGGACATCAATAAAAATTAAATTTCATGTAGCGTATAAATACATTAAAAAGACAATTCGTTTAAAACTGTTGGGACTTTTGAATGGTAAAATAGGATAGTGTTTAACGCATACAGAAAGAAAGTTTCTGTTCGATATTTGAGTTAAATTGAGCATGTAAATTGAAGACATTTTCAAGTAATAGACAGAAATTTTATCGTTTTCTTTTTACTATGAAGGAAGTAGTTGCACTATGAAAGTTTTATCTTATTTCCTTATTCAGTATTGTTCAATAACCTTATAAATTTCTTTTCTAATGTGCGCTTTTCTTTTTTGTTTCAGGTAAGTTCAATTTAACAGCACTGTTCAAGTTATAGACGTCATATATCAGAAATAGCGTAAAGGTGTAAGTAATAAATTTATATTTTGTTTTTAACATATGACTTCGACTGAACGTACAGTAATGAAGATAATTTTAAAGTTAAATTTTTATGACAGAAAAATTCGGATGACGCCTGGATTTTTCTGTCATAAAAAAAAAAAAAAAAAAAAAATATAACTTTAAAATTATCTTCATTACTGTACGTTCAGTCGAAGTCATATGTTAAAAATTAGTTCGTGGAATGATTCCCTATAAATCAGAACTGTGTCGCTGTAGACGAAACCCGTTGTCAATGCCTATCATAGATGTAGGAGTTTTTGGGATCGATGCTACGTTAGACACTATGACAGAAGAATTCGGTTGATGCCATACGTCGGACACAGGTGACGTGGTGTAGCGGTTAGCATCTCTGCCCGGCAAGCGGAGGGTCCCTGGTTCGAATCCAGGCGTCATCCGAATTTTTCTGTCATAAAAATTTAACTTTAAAATATATTTTGTTTTACTTTCAGTTATAATTTGTGATTTATTTGTAATTATAGCGAAATAATTAGTTTGAATAGTAATGCTCGACAGATTTTGCATATACAATAAATAGTATATTATACGTCAAACAAGAGACGAGTACTTCTCTGACGAGATGTTTTTATTAATTACTTTTTTTTATGACATAAATATTTTGACATAATTGTTTATTTATTTATTAATACCCACAAAAGCTGAGTAGACAGAATATTACACTTTTTTTCTACTCCCGTTATTAAAAAGCCATGTAACGTATTGATTTCCATGATGTTAAATATCATATTAAGGCCACTCTAGACAAGGAAAAAAAGGGTCATTTTCAAGATTTTTTTTAACGAAATCTAAACGTGCTGCTTAAGAACTGTTTTTGGATCTTTATTTAGTGCTCTGTAAACTTTATTTAAAAAAACTTTTTAAAGAATATATCAAAATTGTCGTCAGAAATTTAAAAAAATGGCGACTCCTCTCGGCGCGTAGGGCAAATCGGGCGAAAACATTCCGGGAACAGCAATAGACCTGGATCAAAAAGGGATATGTTTTTTTAATCTCTGATGTATACTCTAAAAAACTATGGGCTGGATTTTGAAAATTTGGATTTTTAACAAAATGGCGCAAGTTTGAAAAAAAAGTTTATTATTCGGGACTAAATTTCTGTATAAAAACGACCATAAAAAACGAATGAAGCACTTTAAAAAAAAAGCCCCTGAATTTTTTAGTATTTTATATCTAGAATAAGAAATAAAAAGATTTAGCACGATCCATCAATTAGTATTTCAGATTTCTTTTCGCCCGATTTTAAAAATATGATTTCGAGAAAAACGCGTTTAAAATTTCGAGTCATGTATATATATATATATATATATATATATATATATATATATAAATACTAGTACTAATAGATATATGCTTTTTTTCCTATGAAATACTTTCGTGCGGCATTTAAATTATTTGTCCCTTATTCCTAAGGGCTTAAACTATAATTTAAGAAAATAAAAAAATATGCATTATTAAAAAATTCTAGAGTGGCTTGACCCCTTAATCACATGTTGACAAACTTTAACTTAAAACGTTTTAATTACGACCTAAAGTTAGCAACAGATACATTAAGCATGAAGAAAGTTATCTCCCTGCATCTGTCAATGTAACTTTTAAAATAATTCATATAACTTTCCATATTTGTTGTTTTATTTGTGGGCATAGAAAAAGTATAATATGTGACTCTTTTAGAAACTAAATAAAATTATAGAATTGGCACAAAATGTGCAGTACAGAAATCACACCCTGGTAAATATACAATACGATTAGTGAATAAAAAATCCTTATGAGCCATTTCTAAACAAGCGGAAGTTGAAATCATTCATGACTTAAAAAGAGGTAAATAATGGTACATTGCTAGGTTAGTAGTGAGAAAATATATTTTTGCAAACTTAACCCTTCATGAATTGTTCTTCTCTGGTTCTTTGTAATATTCAAATGTTTCTTGAATACTAATGCCTTAATTACGTAATATTATTGCATAATAAATACCTGTTTAGGCAACAAATACAGTAATTAACATTAAAAAAGAACTTTATCTCCTCAAGTTTCCATTTATCTCCTCCAACAAAAACCATAATAAAAAGCCATTTCAAAAACACAAACAAACAATCTTTCTCCAAGAGTTTCGCAAACAAAGGGCGCAATTTAATCCGCCCTATTGTCCTTGCAGTGCCCTAACTAACTGCAAGAATCCACTGCAAAGTTCAGACGGAAGGGCGAGCACGCCCGGCATCCGAAACTACTGCTTGCAAGATGTTATAATAACAATTAATTTCAAGTTAAATTGCGCGGGGTGGGATAAAACTAAACTGTGTATACCTTCTGATCTTGCGATTTGCGTCTTGCGACGTGTTGTATTTGTTCTAGTTTGGACTTGTTTGCGTGTTGTGACTATTGCAAAGGTCATGCGTGAGTTCATGGGCGTCAACACAGGGTAGGGTTTAATTTGTTTATGTGTTGAATTGTTTGTTGTGTGAATGGTAATGATGTGTTGAATTAATGTGTTTATTTCGGTGTTTGCTATAATAGTAAATTTATTATTTTGGTTGTTTTGTTAGCGACGAATGTGGGGTCAATTTAAATACATCATCTATATCAGTGGTTCCCAACCTTTTTTTAATCGTGACCCTTTTTAGTTTTTTAAAATGTTCGCGACCCCCCTTTCGCATATTTGATCAATAAAACAAAAAATAAATGTTGGACAAAATATATTTTAGGTCTTAGTGATTATATTTTTTCCCCTCAAAAAAGCCAAGGCGACCCCCCAAAAAAGCTAAGGCGACCCCCTTGAGGGTCGCGACCCACCGGTTGGGAACCGCTGATCTATATCAACATGTTCTGTTACATTTTGATTTTATAACAGTTTTTATTTTCGGGGTCATTCTGATGTCACCAACTATTTAACTTGCAAAATTATTTCCATTTTAATTAGTATTTAAGGAATACAGAAAATATAATTGTAATACCGCCAGAATTTGAATTTGGCATCTATGAACGCCGGTAATATAATTTAACCAACTATATTTTGGTTTTAATCCAATTTTTTAAATAGTTTGTTATATCATAGGTAACCTCGATCCCATGTCTCTTTCATACATTGAAAGACTTGAGTCACTTGACATGAGAGTCATCTGCAATGACACTGTTATTTAAGGAGAATATTTACCAATTTTATTTTAATTAGTATCTTAAGTAAATACTTAAAAATTGATAACAAATATATAGAAAACATTTGATTTGAATTACATGGTAACCGTAGCTTAGTTGGTTAACGAATATGAGCGATTTCATAGGACCCTGGTTCAAATTCTTGCTGTATCTCAATTTTTGTCTCTATAATTCAATTTAGTTGTTTCCAATATCAATGCAGTTTTCCTAGAAGATATAATATTTCACTGACTTCAACTTGTATCGATAAAATACGACTATTTTTAAGTGGTTCAAATTACACTGTAAACTATAGGCTCCTTGTACTGTAATTGGGATTAATAAAAAGAGTAGAAATGGTACCCCAATAACATAATTATTTATTATGGGGTAGATAGCTCAGTGGTAACATGTTGAACTATGGATTTGAGAATCCAAGTTCCATTACCGCAGTGAAGAAGCTTTTCCCCACCGCTAATATCGTGTTAACATGGTGGTGTGAATTGCGTTACGAAATTCAAATCCCATCCAAGATAAAAATTATTTGAACTTTCCCACTGCGGCCCAGTAAGTTCGGACTCTGTACAGTAATTGGGATTAAGTTCCTGTTGTACAGCGTAATATAAATAAATATACTTCTCGCGTATAAATATATAGTGACATACCAATAATTGGTAAAAGGTGTAATGATATACTCTATTTAATTTATTTATACGTATAAAATTATCCGTAATTTCGCTGATAAGAAAATATATTTTAAATATTGAGGTTATTTTTCAAACAAATTAAATTCATGCTGCATATCTTGCTTAGTTTACTTTGTACCAAGTTAAAAATATGGGAGTAACTTATCTAGCCACTGAATTAATGCATAATAATGTGAAGATAAAATGTAACATAATAACATGAGAAACGCTGGATTTTAATCCTTAAGCAAGACGAAGTGCATACATATTTTATTTGCGGTTCAGCCTTACGTTACTTGTTATATGGTGTCCTGCGCTGCGGCGGCTTACTAATTTATGTCGTGAAATCATGTTTAACTGTTCTGTTACGCAACTACTAAGCTTTCTCTAATTAGTAAGGTTCACTTTTATACCTAATATATTGGTATCTTTATCATTTTTAATTATTTGATCTTTAAAAGAAAGTCTGGTTATTAAAATTAATTTATAAGTTGTTTCAGTTATTAACATTCATTAATTTATTTCTTATTCTGCACAACAGGAACTTGATCTCAACTATAGTACAAGGAGCCTATAGCTGATAATGGAATAAGAACCACTTAGACGCTTATGTATTTATATATATTTTCAAGTTTATTAAAGCGACTTAAAATATTGGTTTCATTTAATTAAAGTCGTATCTGTCATATTTCCTGAGATCCTAATGGTGAGTTTTTAAATTTGAAAACACTGTATAGATATTTTCCCAGTATACAAATCTAGGTTTTCGTAATACATACTTCCTCACGCTGACATTTTACACATGTTCCAGTATATTACACAATAATTAATTCATTCCTCCTGAGCAATAAATCCTAACCACAAAACATATATGATCCGGAGTTCGGTGTTTTTCCTCTTTCCCTCTCCTCTCAAAACTAACTTCACACTCCGCTCTGGCTGAGCTGGTCGCAGGGCGCCGACGAGGGCATCAAGGTCCCTATAGTTCAGCAGGTTTTCCGTTTTTGCCGCTGCGTCGGACCATGTTTTTCCTGCTGCAAACTTCTTGTTTCCCGATTCGGTCCGCTCTCTCGCTATGTTCTCTCATTCTCTTTCTCGATTCTCCTTCTCGTCTCCTCTAGAACAGGTGCGTTTTTCTACTCCTGACTCCTCGGAGGTTTTTGTTACGCATTTAATTTCCACTCTTTTCCACTTTTCACATTTACAACTATTTTATTAGCGCTTATTTTGTTTTGTTTCTTGTGACGTGCGCAGACTTGAAAGCATTTTGTTTCTTGTGTGATTTTGCGCTAATGACGTCATTAGGTGTTGGTTTATTTGTATTGCTTCCAGCAAGTTTTTGGGAAATGATTAAGGATGTGTTTTGGAAGAAAATGATTTATTGGATTTTCAGATTAAAAATTGTGCACAGTTTAGACATTTATTGATTTATTATTTATTGAAGTTCACAGGTTTTTTCAAATTAATTTGTTCAATAAAATTTAAACCGATAAACTCAATTTAAATTAAAAGTGTTATTGTAAATTGTCAAAATGATTATTGGCAGTCTTACTGGAGCTAAAATGGATATTTTCAAAAGTTGACGAACCTATTTTGTACTCAAATTAGCTTTCCAAAAATATCACAATACCCAGACCACGTTAAATTATTTTAAAACTCCATGTTTTTAACACTGTCATATTTAAATAAATAATATTTATAATTTTATTTCCCGTCGCTAAATTTATAATACATGTTGTACTATTACATATTGATATAAGTACTTCAAATAAAGAAATAAAAGAACGAAGTTCCAACTTGTACAGACCACAAAAACATGCACTTGTCAGTCAGTTGTCGAGTAGTAGCGTTGAAGAGTAGACGATTTAGATGAAATTTTGTACTTGTGGTTGTGCTAGTTCAATGGATTTTTCAATTAAATAGGAGCAAGTAAAGGTATTTATATTCTCACATACTAAATTCGACAAATTATTAAACAAATTATTGTTTGTGAAGCGTTACATTAAATGAATTGTGTAAATTACGTATTTATTTCAGAAATACGAGTTTTTAAAAACTATTTATTTCTTTAACAAAGGATTACATGAATTATACAATGGAACTTAAGAGTGTTGAACTATCTGTAGCAACTGTAGAACTACGTGACAAAGCTATGATCTACCTTTTTATATGAGGAGATATGATATCTAGTTACATGAGAATTTAGATAGCACTTTCTGATGCAATATGGGCGATGTCTCTATATAACTTGTATAATAACACCAAATCGTGCGTAAAACAGCAATGTAATTTAAATGGGAGTTTCATTATTAAACGATTTGTGTCAACAAATACCCTAGCAACGACAAACAATAAACAAAAAACCTTGTAACCAAATACAACAAACAATCGTTAAACTGAGTGATTTTATTTATAGTTTTGTCCGTTTTGTCGTTACATGCCGGTAAATTGCAAATTCAGTCTTTTCTGTGAGAAATAAGTAATTTATTGTAGAGTGTAATATTGTAATTAGTAGCACAAACAAATGTACAAATTTAACACTTAATATAAAACTAAAAAGGTTACCTAATACATTGTATTTAATTTTCTTTTTTGTAATTAGTTCGTAAATACAATATTGTATGATTCGAGTGTGTGAAAAGCTTTCATGCACTCCTTGCGATTAAGGCATTCACTCACCTGCTGACTCGTGCCTAAACTTCGCAACTCATGTATAAAAGCCATACATACGTACTTGTGTCATAAATAACTTTTATCCACAATCAGCTCATAATATGAATTTATTGGTGCTCATGTCAACTGTATAAAGGAACCAATTATACACTAGTGGAATAAAGTAATTTTATTCCACTGTTAAAAGAATGAAAGAATAATGCACAAAAATCAGTCAAATTTATTGAATTACTTATTAATATTAACATTTCCATTTATATTAACACTTATATCATTGTTCGTTTTATCTAATTTGATGTTCTCTTTCCAAAACGGCTGCTTTTTTCGGTTTGTACTCTTCAAATAAGCTGTCAGCTTGTTATATTTTGAAATATACTTTTTCTTGATTTTATAGAAATATGAAAGCATGACTTCTTCATTTATTACCCTTACTCTCCGTTTTTCTCTCCAGCTCTTAAATTCAGTAAACTCTTTTTCATACAATTCCTTAGACTTCGCTGGCAATAAACGCCGAGTTGCTTCAAAAACTTTTGTAGGAATAGAGTCAATTTCTTCCATTTTTCATCAAATTAATACATTTTTTCAATGTAACAAACGATAAACAAACATCTTGTCATAACAACAAATGCCATAGTAATGCATTTTTTTGATAGTACGTATCTAGAATACGATAAATTAAAAAACGACATTTTGTAAAATGAATTAATATTGAATAAAAGTTTTGATTGTGGATCAAACGTTATATTGTATTCGTGTTTTAGTTGCGCATTATCCACTCAAGATAATTAAATGCTCGAACTTCGTTCTCGCATTTAAATAATCTTTCGTGGATAAAACGTCACCTAAAACATTTATACAATAAATAACTATTTTCTACTTCCGTTAGGAAATAGACGTTTTATTTCACTTATTTGAGTTAGGTAATGAACTGCATTATTTAACTAGTGAAATAATGAGGTAACATAGCAACAGTTATCTTTTTAGACTAATTCTGATGTGTTATTGTTTTAATTTTTGAATTTATAACTGTCATTAATATGTCAAAATTTCATAATTTCAAAAACGCTCTTTCGTATTTATTAGAACGGAAGTAGAAAAAATATTGTGTGAAACTAGTAAGGAAATAGGTTATTACCTTACTTATGTGTTCACATAACTCGGCTACGCCTCGTTCTGCAAATTTCACATGCGTAAGGTAATAACCTTCATTTCCTTACTAGTTTCATAAATAGCTATTACGTTTGTTCCATGTTTAGGTAATCATTACTATAATATATTATTTTATGTTTCATACTATTTTACATAGAGATAAATTATAAAATATATAAATATATCATTTATTAAGATCTGATACGGGAAGTGCCATACTCTGTAGAGTAAAAGTCTTGATGATATATTTGGTTTATTTGTATTTATTTATTTGGAAAATCCGATATATAATAATTATATATTGCTAATTAATCCATATTCAGTACTTAACTTTCGATTGATAACCCGTTCGTAAGTATCATAATCTTAGTACTAATTCCTTTGTAACCAATTCATCCTTCCACCTTACAGTCTGTACCAACACCTCTCAATACCATTACACTAAATCTACTGGCCTTCCCTTCGACATTACAGCAGCAAGAATTTCCTTGCACGCAGACATCCCAGTATTAAATTTACAAGCTCGTGTCTGTCCCCTGCTCGTGCACACTTCCTGAAGTCCTGTGGTAAACAAAGAGCTGCAGTAGCAATGTCCTGTAGCTGTAGGGCGATTGCGACTCAGTCCATGTTGCGTGTGTATGGAGTCTGGGTAAATTACGGCGTACCTGTCGTGCCGGTAAAGCCCCACACGTTATTTATGCCACCTGCAGGGCGTAGGGGAAGGGAAATTACCCGCCAGGGATGAATGACTTCTGGATTGCGATGGTGCGGATTAAATATTGATGGGTTTCTTTTTTCTTTTTGGGTGATTTAGTGCATTTTTTACGTTTTTTGTTATGTGAGGGGAGGATTGATTTCTGATATACGTATTGTCAAGGTACAGACTGGGTAAATGAAATTCAGCAGAGTCCTGAAACTTTTTATGCATTGGTTTAGTCGTATCTTTCAATATTGAAGCATTGTATTAGTTAGGTTTAATTAAACAATTCAATAATAAAGGAACATTTCAAATAATTATTTATTTATTCTATTAACAGGACCTTAATCGCAATTACAAACATTAATTATAGTAGTTTTAAAAGTCTTCAAATAGATCGATAATATATGTAAAACAAAAGTCAACTTACAAAAATATTTATTGTTGCATTATTTATGAAAATATGTTGCTAGTAGAATATAAAATCCAGACAAATATAAAGAGTGATTTACAACTTTAGGTACTTACTTTAATGATATCTAGTACTCTATGTACTGATTCTGACATAAAAACGAACAGTTTGTTTTGCGAATATTTCGTTATGTATTTGAGTATTTAATTATTTTTGTTTAGAGACACACAAATCTAGCGGTATTGAAAATATACTCTTTGAGAAAACTACTGAACTTAATTTTGCGAATTAAAAAAATCTCTATTTCTTGATTAGTACATTGAATACTATATACTGTTAAAATTGGGATAGGTGGCTCAGTGGTATTGAGTCGAAAACCCGGGTTAAATTCCCACCACATTAATATCACTTATGTTGCTTCCCCTTCACTAATATCTTATGGGGCCGTGATTTGAAATAATGGGTAAAAGACTTGATGATGTATTTATTAATTAATTTAATTTATTTAAACTGTTAAAATATATACTTGATGTTGTGCATCAACCTGTATACTCATACATTGCTTAGACAACGTGTAAGATTCCAAATGCAAAAATTGTATATGTACCAGTTATATTTTACATTAGCATGCACTTTTAGCGGGATTTACTTCTAACAAATTCTAAGCTCGTAGAAAACATGCTCCACATACGCAAACCATTATATTTGTTTTTAGCTCAAATTAATCCGAATTTCATTCATATATTTACATATTCAACATGTTATTGGCAAGACTTGCATAGCTCGTATTTTATTCTTCTTCTGATGGCACTACAGCCCAAATCGAGCCTGGGCCTACCGGACACACCGAGCCGCAGTTATTAACACTGCCGTACTGCCGGTTTTCGTAGTCGAATGCTACATTATTTAAGGCGAATAAGTGACTAGCTTATAGCGCCCGAGTGTGAGAAATACATGTAACTGTATTTTTTTATATTTTTCGACAAATCACACATTGTCGACTGGCGGATTCGAACTGACGAACCTTGGTTCGGGTGACGTCACAGTATGTTAAGAGATGTGCCTTAACACGTTCGGCTACCGCGCCTGCTCGTATTTTAATCAAACAAACTCTAAGCCTTTAGAATGTATCTTCTATACCCGCAAACATTTATATTTGTTTTTGACAAAATATGCTTCATTTAATACTGCATTTCACACTTCATCTTTGACATTTATATTTCAAAATTATTTTACAAAATAACAATTTCAAAAAAATTAAGAGCTTCTGCAAATTGTACTTTCAAGTTAACACTCGTAATGAGTATTTAAAAGTGTTATATAATTCACATCAGAACTCGTAATAAATTCATTCCACTGCTTCCATCCAACCAGCTAGTAACAACTCCAATTTCCAGTGTCCATTCCACCCTCGATGTCTGCCTGTCGATTTACCAATCTCTATTAGGCTGGCCGGCAAATTACAACTTTTATAGCTTCATTTCGACGCGCACCTTTCCAACTAACGCTCCTGCACGGGCACTTGGCGGTGTCGGTGCGTCTGACGTGCTTGGGATTGCCAATAACCTCCCGCGTTGCTGAGCGCCGAGTCGGCGATGTGCGGTAGCCAACCGAGGTGTCTCGCGTCTGTAGTCGGGTGGAGCAGAGGTGGTAGCCTCGGTGGATTACTGGGGGTAAATGAGATGTGGAGAAAAATACGAGGGAAAGTGTTGTTTAGAGGTTTGGAGTGAGGTAGAGAGGAAATAGTGGGAGTTGTACATATTACATTAAATTAGGTTTGAATTAAACATGAATTGATAAATTTAGTTGTAATAGGGATTCTTGTCTAGACGCTTACTTATTCGCGTAGCTAGTAAAGATTTTAATAACGTTTTTGCACGATTGACTTTTTCAAATGTTTACCGATAGGGAAATAAGTTATGTTTACAAATTACTGATCGGCAAGTAACTTTAGTTAAAGTAAAGTAATAGGCAACGGAAGCGGGCTTGGAGTTATATATTAAATGTACCAACGATTTTAAAAATTAATATGGTACAAATTTTTAATTATTGTTAAATATAAAAGAGTAAATCTTCAAAACCTGATCAATTATTTTAAAATATTTAATAAAATTATTGAAATATAAATTAAATATATATTTTATTATTAATGAAACGTTTTTCTTTTTTACTTCCTTGTACGAATTAAAGGAAATATTGTAATCGCAAAAATTTTCGGTTCTCAGATTTCAGTAGAAATACGCATTTTGGCCATCCCTGAATCCATTGTGACTAATTTCGTCGTGACGTCTGTACGTACGTATGTATCTCGCATAACTCAAAAACGGTAAGCCGTAGAAAATTGAAATTTTATATTTAGGACTGTTATAACATCTAGTTATGCACCTCCCTTTTTGGTCATTATATAACTTCCGGAAGTGGTACTTTACTTGAAGCCTATAATAGATTTTCATGAAAAACTATATTCAAATATAATTTAAAACTTTCCAAATTTGGTATATAAGACTACTATATCAATGGAAATAACATAGATTTTGGTTAAAATAGACTAACCGGAAGTGACACATTACATGAAACTGCAAATAGTTTTCCTTGAAAAAAAAGGTATTATTTTAATTTTAGAAATAAATGCTGCAAATAATAGTTTTAGAGAATTAAATTCTGCGTCTAGCACATTAAGAACTTTTAAATTAGCCTTCTACATAAGCGAGATATCTAAATTTAAATATTATATATATATATTTTTTTTTAAATTAAGTTTGCTATTAATTAGAACAAAAAATAAAAAAATAAATGATTTAATGTCAAATATGTGCAATTAAAAAAATATCTATATTTTAATACGTGTACAATAACTATCAAGAAATACAATATAATAATTTCAAATATAGAATTCTTAAACGTAAAATGAAATTAAGAAATAACATACAAAGAACTCAAAATACAAATTATCATATAATGATATATTGGTTATATCTTGTTTTACATCTTTTACCTTTTTGCTTACTTTAATTTATTTTAAAACTTTTCTAGCTGTAGAACATGCTCAACTTTTTACGTTACCGATACCATTCACGTTACCTCTTCCGTTATTTCATGCAACTTAAACGATTGGGAAGCATTACATAACATGAACTTTACACTAACAATTAGTATTACTTTCGTATTCATTTTATAAATTCTTAATGAAGAGAAGTTGTCTCGAGTGTCGCCAGCATATTGTTATGTTAAACTTATTAATTTTTAACAAACCAACGAAACAACAATTCCTGGATCCTATTCCAAAACTTTACATTATTAATTTTTGCAACAACTGGTCTCAAGCATTTCCATTTCCATTTCCACGATACCTGTATAAAAAAGAAAATAAAAAGAACAAAACACGTACGAAGCAACAGTGTCCCGTGTACTCATGTCGCTGCACGCGTGTGCGCACACGAGAGCATGTACCCGGTAGCAGAGAAGTAGGAAGGGGTGGCAAATCTGTGAAACACGCACACGAAATAAATTTTCTATAACTCCACTGGCGTAATCCTCAGCTATAAATTTTTCCAGGCAGGCTTGTCTTCATCCGCGGCAGAGTGGAGCAATGCTGCCCCCTTTAAATCTGTCAAATAAATATACACAGAAATATAAAAAAGAAACAATTCGTGTTTGGAGATTCTTCGGTTGTAAATCAAGTGTTTCATGCACACTCCATCTGAGCAGGTGAACTTTCTTTTGGAGTTGTTTGGAAAAAGCTTTGCGAGATAATTTTCTTTGAATATTTGACGTAAATTATGTTAGACGTTTCTTTTTCCTTAGATTTATAGAAATCGGTTTAACAAATTATATTGCAAAAGGAAAATATAATTATATTTATAACCTATTTTCCAATTTTGTCCAAGTATTCCTTGATACTTACTTGCTTATACGAATATTTAAATAAAGTTGTGTTCTCGAATATGTTGTATACGTATTTACAGGAACACTTATCTAATTAAATTTAAATATTTTGGTTTACTATGAAAAAATATAAATAATTAAAAATTATTTTTTTTTAGTTTTAAGATTTTACAAGGACATAATATTTAATAATTGTTTATTTGTTGTCACTGGTTATTATCGCAACATTGAATGAATTTCAAGTTAAAAATTCGGAGGGCGAGCGTTTTTTTCCTGATTCAAATTCTGCAACTAAATCAGTAATCACATTTTATTTTGCTCGTTTCGAAGCCCTGAAATTACAATGAAGTTTAGTTTTGAATGGATTTGTGATTTAATTAAGTGAAAATAAAAGTTGGTGTTGTCATATCATTATTGAAAATGGTTAATTATTCACATGAAAAAACAATACAAACTAAACTTTTTTGACAGTTACAAATTAAAATGTTTGTTATTTTATTTCAATTCCAGAGCTTTTACTATAAAATGCAATTTTTATAAACTTAAAATCATATTATTTCGGTTACACAAAGTGCAAATTAAAATGTGATTACTTTTAAGTAATTAAAATTTTTTATTTTGGCAAATTATTATTTGGTTTTCAGATTATCTAAAACCTTTCTGGGTAAACCTGCAGGAGAGCTACTTCACCGTCGATTTCGATAAAACTTTGTGAAAAGTTTCCTCTCAGCGAGCAGAATATAGGAAAAATACTAACAATTAGCGGTCAAAATTATTTGACCTTGAAATCGAAAAAAACCCCAATAACCATGCCTAACCTAGTACAGAACGCATTTTTATGGTGCGTGTGTGTGTGTGTGTGTGGGGTGTTTTTTCACAGTTTATCACTTTTACTTTACGTTTATTTCTTTTTACCATAAAAATGCGTTCTAGGTTAGGTATGGTTATTGGTGTTTTTTTTCGATTTCAAGGTCAAATAATTTCGACCGCCAACTGTTAGTATTTTTCCTATATTCTGCTCGCTGAGAAGAAACTTTTCACAAATTTTCAGCGAAATCGTAGATGAAGTAGCTCTCCTGCAGGTTTACCCCTTTCTGGGAATCGGTCTTAAATTTGAAACTTTTTCTAAAATAACTTAGGAAGCTATAGAAGCCAAAAAAAACTTTGTAACTATTACAGTCTATTAGAAATTAATATTAAAATTACAACAACAAAATTGCTACTAATGCTTAGTACAAATTATTTAAAAAGACATTTTTATTTAAGTTTATAAACGAAGAACAATTGTATTCAAAAAGAATAATAGGGCATAATTATTGCTGAAGAGAAATTCTTCAAATCACAGCAGACAATTATTGTAACCCAGTTAAAACTTATGTAGCAAGAAGTCATGTGTTTAAATCTCGCTGACTTCAATACAAATACAATTGTATTTGAGTAGCTCAGATTGCACTATAAACTGTACTGTAACTGAGATTAAGTTCCTGTTGTGTAGAGAAACAAATAAAAGAAGAACGTCTGGCCACCTTAACAATGTACACATTATAATCTCACACGGACAATCCAACTTCAAAGTACATCAACTTGATTACATGTCACCCTTGTACCCCGGTATTTACTTAGATCAAACATCGATCTAAATTCATTATCCTGCTCTTGTATCTCTGTATCTCGGAAGTTCTATTCTGGTGTATATGCCATTGCACACGTGTTTATTTGTCACATGGGTAGGAGAACGTTCCGCTCCAATGCTGGGTGCGATGTGAGGGGTGACGTGTAACGCAAGGATAGCGTTAAGCCGCAGCGCAAATTGAACTGCTCCTAGCTCGTCGTGGAAGTGACTGCGGCAGGATAGCGCACTTGCTGGTTGTGGGTTACGCTGGAGTAGGATGTGGGATGTACGTAATTTGAGGTTGGAGAAGGAATTGGTGATATTAGTTGAAGTTGGAGGATTGCGTGATGTGTTGAGATGCGGTTTAATTAAAATAATTAACTAATTCTTTGAATGTTATGTCCTTGTGCTTAATGATGTTTTACAACTTTTATTAATCTATTATCAATCGTATCCCAGTTGATAAAATCGAGGCAAAACTTGGGTTCAAATCTCAATAACTTCAACTTATATTAAAAACAATATACAGGGTGTTTCAGGACTAGTGTAACAAACTTTAACAGCTTATTCCTGAGGTCATTTTGAGCCAAAAATGTCATATGAACATAGGTCCTATTCCTTCTAGTTACCAAAATACAAGAGGTTGAAGTTCTATAAATAACACGAAATTTTCAAATATTTGTAATAAAGATACTTTCGGAAAACAGGAGTTTTATTGAAAAGTCATAGCTTATTTGTCTTAATTAATTTTATTTATTAATATTAACGAATACGATTTAGAGAACAAAACATAAAATGACACAATTAAATAGACACAGAACAACATAACCAAACATGGAATAGGTTAACACAATATGAAATTAGATAACAAATTTAAAAAAAATACAGCAAGTAAAATGAGCGCCTTAAACTCGTATGCATGTTAATATTAATTAAATAAAATTAATTAAAACAAATAGGGTATAACTTTTCAATAAAACTCTTGTGTTCCGAAAGTATCTTGATTAAAAAAAATTGTTAATTTCGTGTTATTTATAGAACTTCAACCTCTTGTATTTTGGTAACTAGAAGGAATAGGACCTATGTTCATATGACATTTTGGGCTCAAAATGACTTCAGGAATAAGCTGTTAAAGTTTGTTATACTAGTCCTGAAACACCCGGTATATTGTATCTGAGTGATTCGAATTTTACTATAAGCTACTGTAATTGAGATTAAGTTCCTGTTATGCACAATAACAAAATAAATTAAATAGTTACTGCCATAGATATTACGTTACCACGTATTATGCTTTGTGTTTGAATTAAAGGACACATTCTTTTTTCTCGTTTGTAAATACACTTAATGCTTAGAGGACATTATTTAATGTATGTAATATTTGTGGTTTTTATTATGGAACTTCCGGTTTGCCACACTAAATTTGTAAATTTAAATACAACATATAAGATTTTTGCATATGTTTGTAAAGAAGCGAAAAAGTACATAAAATAAATCGCGCCTTTTACCCATTACTGGGTGTGGCACTCTACCGAAACAGATCTCGGTAAGTGATATATTTCTTCGCATGAAGTGCGGTTACCAGCAGTCAAATCACGGCCCTCAAAGATGTTAGTAGAGGTGGAGCCACAGGGGTAGATTTAATTTGGTGAAAATTGTTTGTCGGTTGTGAATATCGAACCAGGGTTCTCAAGATCCACAGACCGACTCGATACCACTGAGCCACCTACCCCATAAAAAGTACATTAGATCTAGATATATTTACTAAGAGTAAGCAGAATGGTACGGTTACATAATGAACATAAAAATAGAGGGACACAATTGGAATAAGATTTGAATCACAGGCGACTGGGACTTAGTTGGTTAAAGATATGACTAGAATCTATAGGGTCCAGGTTCAAATCCTAACAGTATCCTAGTTTTTGTTTATAATTTAATTTTAATTTCTATATGTTTCGAGATCTAATCACTTAAATTAATAAGTTATAATTAATACTGTAACTGAAATATCATTATATCACAAACATATATTTCTTTAAATTGCCATCTACTTTATCCGATATCCAATTACTAATTTGTCTCGTAAAGATTTATTCCATACCTTCACCTGGCAAAGTGCAGTCTTCCAAGTCTTGGGCAAGCGTAATTAAGCCCCGGTCGCTGAATAGCTTCACACAGAGAACGCGGAACTGTATCCTCTGGCGCCGGTTGGCCGCGGGGGACAGGGGTTCCGCGACCACTAATGTAGATTGCACGCGGCCACTCGGTTAGATAAGTCTGTTGCTTAACAAACGTGTCTTAATTTATACGGGTTGTTTTCGGAATTGTGTTTCAGTTACGTGGTACGCAGATTCATTCTGCCAGGTTTATCTGTATGGTGCGCTAGCTTCAGGCTAAATTGAGGTACTTCAAGGCTGTATTTTGTAAAGGATATTTTGGTATTAAAGGATCAAACATTTGAACGAAATATGTTTCGTTTGAAAATTAAACGACACTTTTACTTGTCTTAACTGTTATTGCTTGATACAAATATTTAAACTAATTTGAGTGTAAATAATATTTTTTTCGTGACTCTTTCAAATAGTAATTTTTTATTCTAGATTGCGAAATGTTACTTTTGTATTCAAGAATGTAAAAGCATTTCGCAATCGAGTATCAAACAACGTTTTTTCGAAAACTATGTCCCAAAATTAGTAATAATGTAATGAGATAATTTTGACGTTTAGGATTAATTAATGTGACATCTAATGTCTCCATGACAACAATGTATGTAATATAATTGTTGTCCCGCGTGAAGGTCGCGCGGGTTGAGGGCCTGACTCGCAACCATAAGGTCGTGGGTTCGGGTCCCGCCCGTGGCGACCATACAAAGGACATATCGGCATATGACCTTAGTAGTTGGTCCGATATATAAATTAAAAAAAAATATATAATTGCTATCAAATTTGGTATTCTCTGACCAGCAATTAACAGCTAGTTGGCGATAGAAACCAAACAAACGTTCTAATTTTTTTCTGCGATTTATTGGGATTCGCATTGCATTTCTCAAGAATCTATTCCACTACACCAGTTAGTTTCCTCAAGCGGGATAAATATTAATAATTGCTCAATTGGAACATTAAATATAAATTTTATTAAAGAATAGAAGAATTGTTTCTAAGCAAAAAATAAAGTGACAAATTGTATTAAATTGTATGCCTTTCTTCTATCAAAAAATTGCAGGATGCAAAAAAATTTTGAGTTCTGTAGACAAAAAACACTCATTTCTCGTGTTGATAGTTGTCATGTAAATTTTAATATGACAGTTTTCGAAAAAAGTATTTTTTTCCTTCATTGGAAAGAAAATACTTTTTTTTTCCCTAGGAAGTAAAGTAAAGCGATAGGAAACATCAACATGACTTAATATTAGTGATATCCAGGTGACGTCTGTCAAAAGAATAATAAATCTTATCTAAATTTTTATTTAACTTTGATAGAGTAGTGAAAGAATATATAAAATACTTTTGCAATTTATTTCGCGGAATCTCTTCTGCAATCAGACAACGGTTTGCACCAGATTTTTGATGTTTTGAACGCGAGTGTCAACAGTTTAAGATCGAGGGTCATCTTCAATTGATTTTGAATCGGGTATACTCCATACCATCTAGAGCATCGTAAGCTTCTTTCAAAAGATGAAACGTTTCTGGGAAAATGTTTTTCCAGTTTCACGCAAAATTTCACGTTACATCATCATTCCCTTAAATTGCATATTGCTATAATTGCCACGAACATTGAAAGACTGAAACAAATAACAATAATAAGAAACTATATAAGATGTCAACAATCATAAAGCATCTGGTTACTCGGAAAGTTATTACGAACGCAATACTGCCAGTAAGTCACTAAAACGCTGCGTATTTCTAAATATTTGTCGACTTGCGTTTTTAGATCTGTTTTAGGAAATAACTTTCCCATGTATTTACTTTGAAACATAAAACTTTTAGATTTGATCATTATTATTATTTGTTACTCTGCACAACAGGAACTTAATCCCAGTTTCAGTTATGCAATCCGAACCACTTAGAACTAATAGTTTTTCTTTGATATCCGAGTACATTTAAGTCTGCGAGATATGAAGGTATGTTGATTTTTTTCTCTAATTCTTCTGTTTCAGACCATTTATCAATTGTAAATAAAGTGTCAAGTCAAGTATAACATTTTTGATTTATGATTATTGTTGTTGAAAAAGTGATGAGAGAACAGCAAACTCCTGTTTCCAAAACAATCATTAATAGTAATATTCAACTGAATACAGTTAACCTCATCATACAAACAGGAAGTTTTCATCTGTTATTTCATCTGCCGGTCTGAAATTTCAAGTTGATTATTTGTTTACCTTTTGTTATTTGGTTTAAATGGCGAGTAAACATACCCGAACTGAACAATGGCAACAGGACGGCTGTTACTGACAGTTCACAACTTCACTATTTACATACTTCAGTTTAGTGTCATACAATTTACACTAGTGCTCATCAGTGCAGGAACATGCACCTCACAGCACATTGTCTACAGTTAAAATTGTTTTATGAATAGTAAATGCTGATAAATAAAATTTGTAATGAAAATGTAAAGTTGGTAAAAGTGAAATTTTAGTGGCTTACTCAAGTTTTCCACTTTCTTCATACTTTATTAAATAATGTCTATTTGAGTACAAATTAGGATACGTAACTGAAAATAAATGACAATTTACTAAAAGATATATTAACTTGTAAATTATATTTTTCTGAAATCGTCAAGAAAATGCCTACTTTCCTGACGCATTTTAGTATGGAAAATAAGTGTTTACCAAAACATTTGCAAAACAGTCAGGTAAATAAACTAAATAACTAAAAAATTTAATAAGATCTTTATTTATTTTTATCAATAACGTTAATACTAAATATACAATTGTTTAAGTTACTAAAATGTATGCATGACACTGGCGAAGTTGAAGCTAAATTATTTGTTGCAATCGATAAATTACTTGGAGATTCTGTGAATAAAATAAGCAAGTAGCACATTTTCTGACAAATTATTTACTTTATTTTGCTTTTTCCAATCCATGAAAATTTCATATTCTTTATTATATCGGTCTTAGGACTTGCCCGGTAATAAATTTTTAACAGCCGCGGTTGCTTGATTTTAGATTTCAGAAGGAGTACATGAAAATACCGCCTCATACTCATTTTCATCTATATTTGCCAACATTATAAAGAAATCTTCTCTCTCAACAATATTACTTTTGACCAGGGTTCGAAGATATATATCGATCGATATATATCATGATATTTATTTTGATATATATCGTCATATTTTTGCAATGATATATATCCATTATATAAAAATATCAAATAATAAAAATATTAAATTGCATTAAATTGTATGAAAATTTGCTTATAAGTCAATTCGGACACGGGGAATTCAACGCCGTTGAGCGCATTTCCATATCTTGTTTAGTTTTTGAGATATAGCCTCCGGTAAAGTGAAATTTTTCGAAATTTTCAGTTTTTCTACTTTTACGAGGCTATATCTCGAAAACTAAATGTGATATGAAAACGCGGTCAGCGGCATTAATTTTCTCGTGCTTCAGTTAACTTATAAACATAGTTTCAGCGATTTTTATTTTTTTCAATTTTCCGCCAAAAAAATCGCAAAAAGCGGTTTTTTTACATTTTCTCGAAAACCAGAAATCATATGCATTTGAAGATTGCACCACTGGATTCAGTGGGTCAAAATACATATGTATGTAAATTTTTGTTTTAATAATCCTACGATTAAGGATTTTTGGTAAAATTGAATTAAAATCTGAAAAAACCAAAGGGGTACCCCTTAGGAAATAATTAAAAATATTAAATTGCATAAAATTGTATGAAAATTTGCTTATAAGTCAATTCGGACACAAGGAATTCAACGCCGTTGAGCGCATTTCCATATCTTGTTTAGTTTTTGAGATATAGCCTCCGGAAAAGTGAAATTTTTCGAATTTTTCAGTTTTTCTAAATGTGTACAAAAACTAAAATTAAAAAATAAATATCCAAAAAGTGATATTTATCTGATATATATCCTATATATCAGATATTTTGATATTTATTATAAATATCATGATATTTACGAACCCTGCTTTTGACACAAATATGTTCAATAGATTTTTCACATAAGATGTTGTTTTCAACAACTTTTGTTATCACCTTGGAAATGTAGTTTGCTGCCAATATAATTCTTACCAAAAAATTAAACATTCTGAAATATTTATTATAAATTATATTGATAAAATATAAATATGAACGATTTCAGAAAAAATAGTATACATAATACGTGACGAAAGTGTTTTACTTGACTCAGCGAATTAAAATACTTGGCTTGGTGGCCTCGTAACTTCAAATAACCGCTTCGTCAAGTCAAGCTTCACTTTCCTGACTTATTATGTAATATACTATTTCAAGCAAATAAATCAATTTGAATTCTGAATAAATTTATAACGTTCTTTAACTATTTTTTTTGTATTACAAACGGATATGTGTAAGGGGTTCTAGCTATCATAGTTACGTGGTAAAATAGTTGTTGCATGTAGTAGTAGTGAGAACGATATTAGAAAGAAGACATCGATATAAAGTTTGTGAGAGCGAGAATCCCGTATGAGATCTAGTAAGAGTTTCGCATTTTTTTTGTATCTATACAAAATAGTTTATTAATTTAATATATTTATTTATTATTTGTAATTAATTTTTTTTTGTATTAAATTATAAACTTGGAAAAAGTATAATTTTGTACTTTTCCGCGGATTTATCTCAAAAACTACTGGTAATTGAAATATGAAGATGCGCTCGATGGCATTGAATTTTTTGCGCTTCAATTAACTTATAAAAAATATTTAGCAATTTTTAAATTTCAAACAAAATTCTTTTATAATCTCCCGGGAGCATTGAATCTTTCCGGATTTTTTTTTTTAGTGCATTCCAAGAACGCATTAATCTGCATGAGTAGATATTTCTCATCTCGTCTTGCTCCGCGTACTTCCGAATAACAACTGATAAAAGTACTCTCATTTTTTCTACATTCAACAAAAGAGACTGAAAACAATATCCTTACTGCAGCCAGTATTTATGAATGTAGCTTTAATTAGTAATTTTAAAAACATTGCATAGCAATGTGATTATTTGAATTTAAACAACTTTTACAAAAAGCTTTATTGTATAATTTTCCATCTGCATAAATTGGAAAACGACTTTAATACTGAATCAAATATCAAAAGAAAGAAAAAGTACATAGACTCTTTGAGTCTTTAATGCTTTTATAACGAATTTCCGATAAATTTGGTTGTTTCTAAAATGGGTCAAACAATTCCAGCACACACAAAAGCTACCGCATCTAATTTTGAATTCAAATCACTCGACTTTCTTTCCAGATTAACTGTCGGTCGTCCAACTTATTATCTCCACGCAGTATAATGCCAAAACGATTTCCCCAAGAAAAACATTTCATAGCGTACAAAAACTCAAACCATAATACAAATTTAGTGACAATTTAAATACGTTTCCCTTCATACTTGTTGCTTGTTTTCACCGTCTGTGTCTGACAGATAACACAGAGCAGGACAGAAGCAGATGAGGTGAAGAGTGGGGATATCTAGATTACGCCCACTTCCGGGCCGTGTTAATCATGCAATGTGAAGGAGTGAGAATGAAGAAAAGTTGGGTAATTCAAGTTTTCCGTCCGCGACCATTTTCTGCTAGATATCTAATCAAAAATTCAGAATATGAAATAGTTACTAGACTCGGTGGAATTGCTGTTTGGTTAAAATTATTTCAAGATGAAATATTAACATTCATTTGAATTTCTAGGATAAACTTATTTCTACTTTCATATCAAAGTTTATTTATTTAGCAGTAGATGATTGAATTTTCTAATGTAACATACTCATATTTTCGGAGTGAATTGTGTTAAATGAAAACAGGAATTTGATAGTTTTCATCACAACAGGAACAAATAACAAAAATAAGTTGCTATAGAAGATTGTAACCATCTTTCGAAATTTCTTGTTTCTCCATCAGTGCTGTATTGAATAAGATGCAACATTAATGAAGAAATAAAAAGTTTCTAAACGTATGCAAGTAAAAGAGGTTGCTAAACTACATTATCCAAAATGAGGCCATTTATTGATATTTTTAAATAGAAAACTTATGTTAAAAATTTAAAAAAATATTTGTTATTTCTACCAAAATACGTCCTCCTCCATAAACTTGGTATAATTTGTATATCTTTTAAAAAACAATTTACAATATTATATTTTATATTTCTACTACAATTCTATACCCAAAAGTTTAAATTTGATACAAATTGTGGAAAATCAATTGATAATTGCTTTATGATAATTTTTAACATTTCAATTCAACTTAATTTGATATAAAATTCGGTATATTTTGAATAACTTTTGAAAAAACAATTGACGAATGCTTGAATGTCATTTTAGACACTTAACTATGAATCATGAGGATTGTAATTTTATATTATGATTATAATAATTTTTGTTCTTTACGTGTTTGATATTAACAAATCGTTTTATTATTACATTTAACAAATGAACCGATAATTTATAAAAATGTTTGAAATAATAATTGTTTTAATTCAACTTGGGTTTCAATTTGACTATTACGTATTTTATGGTAAGCACTATCATTTGCGAATTAAATATGAAAACTTAAAAAAAACGTATTAATAAAGTTTTAATACCACTGATTGTATATTGCCGATTAACAAACTTAACCTCAGGTTTCCGCTTAAAATCATACATATGAAGTTTCAATTCAAAAATTCACCGAGTTTTTTTTTGCGTTTAGTGAAGATTAATCAAAATCTCTAGATTTAGAAAAACCACCATCACAATACTTTCCCTATTATATAAGTCGAGAAAATAAAACTACACAGTTTTGAACTTTAGATTTATATTTCTCAATGTCTAAATTAATCAAGTGGCAAAGCTCATGGGAATATGAAAATTAAATTTAGTCATCTATGAAATTGAACTGATACTAAATAAATTATTAATATGAATAGATTCACATACAAGTTATGATTAATATTATCATTTAATCACAATCATCGAACTGATTCCTAAATAAGCATTCAAGTCAATCTTAATCCGATTAGGTAATCCCGGGAGCTGCTAACTCCCATTTAATATACAGCTAAACGCCAAGGTTTATAATCGCAACAAGACTTGATAATTCAATAGTTTGACCACTTCCTTCGCATCCCTTTCTCACTAGTAGGATCCTCTATAGGCGCTATCCTTGTTTCACTGTTGACCGGACATTGTCAGCCCCTGAATTAATTCAGTTATTGAAGTCGCGGCCACGTTAGTCGAGTTGGAGTGTCCGTTGAAAATGCAAATTCGGTCGAGTAGGTTTTGTTTTTGCTGAACACATAAAGCACGTTTCTAAATTTAATTGCATTTTGTTAATTATTGCTATTGAGTTGACCGATTGTTTAATGTAATTTAAAATAGGACTTTATTACTTTGCGACAATGATGCGACGAAATACGTTCATATCAACAGTTAGCAATCAGTTTCAATGGTGACGGAATGAAAGACTAATGAAACAGTATATGTTAGTGAAACTAATAGTGAAAGATTGGATAAAACGACCTAGGAATAATTGATAGTTATGATTAAAGCCCGGATATTTAGGCTCTTAAAAACACCCAAATAAGCAGGCATATAGGCCGGTAATTACTCTAAAATAGACGGGATTTTAGGCAGCCTAATGTAAATAATTTGTTTAAAAAAAAAAACGAATCCTTTTTCTAATATTTGTACTCTTATCTACGCTTCGTTAGAAAAAAATAATCATTTTAAACAAAAATTAACACAATCTGAAAAATAATAATGTAGGGTTCTCATTTTATTAACTATTATGCAAATTCAAATTATGTAGTATACTTTAATTCACAAAATATTACGAGCAATTGCTCTATGAAATTTTCGGAAAGGGACTGTCTTCGGTCTGTCAGCTTGTAAGTTGAAAACTTCGTTCGACATCACAAAATGTGACAGGACCGTTCTTATATTTAGCCATATCGTATAAAGTTACCTCAACTCCATTGATTAATGGCAAAGACACAATTGAATTGCCACGTACAATTTTGACTAAAAAACGTGTTTTTTTTCGGCATTTTAAATATTATAGGTTCGGCTGAAACACTTTGTCGAGTGCTGAATTAGTGATCGAAGTAGATGATAAACCTTGTCTGCTCAATAAAAGTTAGAATAGGCAACAAAAATAGGCAAAATAGGCTGTATAAGGTAAAATAGGCACAATAACCAAAATATATGAAAAATAGGCTCTAAGGCACGAAAAAAAACCTTCCTTTACACGTAAACATGTTACCTATGTATAGAAAAACGAAATTGCCTGAAGTATATTTAAATTTGAATCTAGGCAATTGCCTAAAAATCCGGGCTTTAGTTATGATGAATGTTTGTTGCGTGAAAAATTATCCCGAATGAGAGGAATACATTAGCTTATTTCTAAAGGAATTATATATCTGATTGAAGCGAAAGTAGTGTGTCAAGATATAAATGTTTTTGTGAAAATGGATTTCGGGGTGAATTAGATGAAGACAAGCACAGGATTTAAAAAAAAAATTAGATTCGATATTTCTTTAGAATGTTACCTGCAATTGTCTTTTACCCATCATTTGATGTGGCATTCCGCCATAGCAGATCTGGGTAAGTGATATATTTATGCCTGTAAAGTGCGGTGCCATGGGGGTAGTTTTATTGTGATGAACATTATTTGTTAATTGAACACGGATATTCAAAAAAGATAGTTGGAGTCGATACCACTGAGCCACCTACCCCATATTGTTATATTATGTATCTACACTTTTAGGGCAAGCAACAATTACTTTAGATAGGTAGTATGCTCAGATTAGGCAAACCTGAACTTTTGTTTCAGATTTATAATTCTGATAGTCAAAAAGTATAAACGCATAAGCATATGGTGTAATTCAAATAGAATTTTCATTAATTTTCATCACGTTGAATTATGTCGTAACTCGTTAACTAATTTAGTACGCACTAATTAATAAAACTATCGCATTTCGACAAGTGTCAAGTTCAGCTCCAATTATAATTCCATGCAAACGACAAGCTTAGCACAGCAGAACATGAGCTTATACAACAAAAAACTCAGCCTACTTAAAATGCACGCAACGAAAATCGTAACTTGTTATCAACTGTTTTTGACGTTTCACCATGAGCTACTTCGATCAACTAACACAACAACAAAATAAAACAAATCACGTCCCGTTTTACGAAGGGTCAGCAAAACACCGAGGACGCTGTCTGGATATTTCATTTTGTTTGGAAACTTTGTCGAATTGAGACGATGACAATGTTAGAACTTGTAGCCGAGAAATGAAACATGTGATCAAGATTCAATGTGTACCTTTTCTTCAATACATCAGACTGAATTTGCCTTTCTTGAAAATATTCTGAACTTTTTGATTACTTTTCCCAAAACCGTTTTTGTGAAATTAGATCATAATTTTGAAATCATTTTCTAAAGTTTATTATATTTTTAACTTCAATTACCTACTTATTTGTATACCAAGGAAAGAACATTTTTTTCATGAGCTATACATATATTTTTTTCATTATCATATTAGAAAGTAAAATTGTCGGAAATAAATTTAAATAATAAAAACAACAAAGACAAAATTAAATGTCCGTTCCTTGGTGAAACTAGGTTTAATAAAATATAAAAATATTAATATAAAAATATTAAAATAACACTTGTCTAAGTCTCACAAAATTTCAGCCTCCAAGTCAACTTATCAGTTCATTTAGATAATATTATAAGATGTCACCTAGAGACGAAAATTATCTGTCTTCTCTCAAATAAAGGGTGTAGTATCATGAAATAGTTATTTATACAACTAGTACTGAAAGCAATGCTGGTTTTATTATGAAAGAATAATATATCCAGGCATCTTGCATCAAGTAAATAAAATTGACAATAATAAATATTTTTTTCGAAAACTCATATAAAGTTAAAATTTAAGACTATCAACACGCGAAATGAGTGTTTTTTATCTACAGAACGCAAAAGACTTTTGCATGCAGGATGCAAACGTTTTTTGCATCCTGCAATTTTTTGATAGAAGAAAGGCTCACAATTTAATAAAATTTGTCACTTTATTTTTTTGCTTAGAAACAATACTTCTATTCTTTAACAAAATTTATATTTAATGTTCCAATTGAGCAATTATTCATATTTATCCCGCTTAAAGAAGCTAACTGGTGTACTGGAATAGTTTCTTCTCAATGTGAATCCCAATAAATCGCAGAAAAAAATTAGAACGTTTGTTTGGTTTCTATTGCCAACCAGCTGTAAATTGCTGGTCAGAGAATACCAGATTTGATAGAAATTATATTACATACATTGTTGTCATGGAGACATTAGATGTCACATTAATTAATCCTAAACGTCAAAATTTTCTCATTACATTATTACTAATTTTGGGACATAGTTTTCGAAAAAACGTTGTTTGATACTCGATTGCGAAATGCTTTTGCATTCTCCAATGCAAAAGTAACATTTCGCAATCTAGAATCAAAAATAACTATTTAAATATCAAATTGATATTTTTAACACGAAAAAATCCACTTCTTAATTCTGCATACATATATAAGTCAAGTAACAAAAAAATTTCCAAGAAGTTTTTATATTTCCATGGTCATAATACAATGTTACGATTGATTAATAATTAATGTCGTTCGACTTTCTATTTAATATTATACATGTCAAGTCGATAAATTATTCAACATTAAACATGAAATACCTATAAATTACTGGCCTCCCTCTTTTATGATCTCCTGCTAGTTATGGTAGGTTTGGTGCTGGACCAAATCATCTTATAGCTGGTATCTAATTCAACATTGTTCGCTTGCCTGTATTGCTTTATGACTGGCCTGGGTATTTAAACGGACTTGCGATATAAGATTTGAGTATTTTAGTGGTCTCAGGTAGTGATGATGATGGTGGATAAGGTGCGGTTTTAATGAGCTATAAAGATAGTTTTACGATTGCTCAGAGAGGAAGATTATTAAAGTTTTTATGAAGATTTAGTGTCTAGTTTTATTACTTTTGAAATATGAAATAGTTCAGAAAACTTGCATAAATTTTAAACAGAATAAAAATTATTGTCGTATAAAAGTACTGAAACTAAAATTACATTTTCTGCATATTACAATTTTTTGTAATCTGCTATTAGAATTTTATTTTTATTTCGATTTTACTAGAATGAATGTTCAGCTATATTAATTTTCAGAAAGTAAAAAAGTTTAGAATAAAATTATTAAAATACCTATACTTCATCTTTTATTATATATATATCTTATTGTCTATAGGACTACGTAAGTTTTTTTTTAAATAAATTTTGTAGAAATGGTGCACTTTTAAATAAATGATTCGAGTGTTGCCCAAACATTTTTTACTATTCATCTGTGGCGCTACAGCCCAAATCGGGCCTGGGCCTACCGGACACACCGAGCCGCAGTTTTTACACTGCCGTACTGCCGGTTTTCGTAGTCGAATGCTACATTATTTAAGGCGTATACGTGACTAGTTTATAGCGCCCGAGTGTGATAAATACATGTAGCTGTATTTTATATTTTACGACAAATCACACATTGTCGACAGGCGGATTCGAACTGACGAACCTTGGCTCGGGTGACGTCACAGTATGTTAAGAGATGTGCCTTAACACGCTCGGCCACCGCGCTACTATAGGACAAAATAAAGATAGTCTATATGACCTTGAAATATTGTTGAAGTCAAAAAGTCGATTCTAGAGTGGTGTTACCCTTTAAAAAGATAGAAAAGGAAAAGTATATTGTCCTGCGCTTGTTACTTAACAATTGTTCTAGTTATAGAAATATCCCAATTTTATTCTCTGTAATTGAAGTTTGAATCCGTGAATATTTCAAATAAAATATAGGAATAAATGTACTATCTCTGTATTTATTTGCCAAACAAACATAATCAACAAGGGCATAAACCACTTCATTCACACCGCAGGCACCCGCAGTGTCCGTAAACTATGAGTACATGCACACAAACCACAAATAACCACATGAATCAACACTTGCCAATGCGCTGCACAACCATGACATGTTCATTTTGTTTAAAAACAACAGCGTGATAAAATACGTTGGCTATGGCTAGCGGACGAGGAAATATCGGCTCCGGGACGGTATATCATCCAAGATACCGGCATCAGAACACTGCCATGCCAACCCGCAGAGACCGATACACGGCTGTCATATAGGATTTACGGCGTTGAAACTGAACCACTACAACTAGAGAACTATCTTCGTCTGATAAAAAGTCGATGATGCTTTGTTGTTCTGCTGAAATTTACTTGTAAAATGTCAAGAGACAATATCGTGCTGGTGATCTGTGACATGCCTTCTAGTTGTGTTACGGCGAAGAACAAAATAAAACAATAATGTTAAATTTATTAGCTACAATTGGGTTTCCAGGATTTGATATGTCAAGAATTTTGCTTCAAGAGTAGACGCATGCTGACAATACTAACTTGTGGTATTTGGCAACAAGATACATACATGTTTACATAACATCATTCTACGGCTCATCAAATGAGGTAGAACGAACTCTGAAACACCCACTTATCAGGTTCATTCTCATCCTCGCTTCACATTCACGTTCCATCCATACAAGCTCATTTATTCCTCACACTCGAAATCTTTCACCAAATAATAAGTCTTTATATGTATGTATACATTAGGACCTATACAACTGTTTAATTAAATTTTCATTCGACATACGCTCCGCATGTTCAAATAATCTCAACTCATTCACGCTCATTCCTCTTTCGTGTACTTGTTTAAGTTTGGTGTTATATAAAAATGAAACGCAAAGTTATACAATTAGTAGAAAGTCATACATCTTTGTATGATAAGTCTTTGAATGATTTTAGTTGTAGTTATCTAATGTTCTAATTGCCAAATTAGCGCTGATTTTCGAACAAAAAATTTCGATATCAAATGAAAGATGTTAAAATTATATCATATCATCTGATTGATTGATGATAACAACTTGTATATTTAATATAAATAATCAAATTTGCTTGCATTACTTCTTAATTACTTCAATTACGTTATCTCTTGCGTATTTCATTATAAATCCAGATTTAGTGTAGAAGCATTAAATGACTATACATATATTCAGTGAATGTTTCAAAGATTTTTGCCATTTCATTTGATAAAATTTGGAATAGATGTACCTATTAAATAATTTATTACATACAACTCATAGTTTAATTCCTTTACTTACTTTACTTTGTATTTTGGATTAGATAAAATAATCTAAATCGTATTGTCAAAAAAGTTTAAATAAACTCGGATATAATCTTGCTCCCATTTCGTTTTCTGGAAGTGATTTGATTAAACTTTTAAAAATATAGCTAATCCAAATTTTTGAGAATCGGGTTGTTAACATTTAAGTAAGTTAATTTACATATTTTAAAAATATAAATTATTAATTTTCCTTGGTTCAATTGTCATATAATTTAAGAACAAAATACCTCAAATATAATTAATAAATTTTCTATAAACACCTATCATAGATAAATGCAAACCCATGTAGTGATCGAGTTATTAGTATAATTAAAAACAAAGACAAAATTAATTGTCGTCCATCAGGGTTCGAAGATATATATCGATCGATATATATCATGATATTTATTTTGATATATATCGTCATATTTTTGCAATGATATATATCCATTATATAAAAATATCAAATAGTTTTTGAGATATAGCCTCCGGAGAAGTGAAGTTTTTCGAATTGTTCAGTTTTTCTACATTTCCGAGGCTATATCTCGAAAACTAAATGTGATATGAAAACGCGCTCAACGGCATTAATTTTCCCGTGCTTAAGTTACCTTATGAACATAGTTTCAGCGATTTTTATTTTTTTCAATTTTCCGCCAAAAAAATCGCAAAAAACGGTTTTTTAACATTTTCTCGAAAACCAGAAGTCATATGCATTTGAAGATTGCACCACTGAATTCAGTGGGTCAAAATACATATGTATGTAAATTTTCGTTTTAATAATCCTACGATTAAGGATTTTTGGTAAAATTGAATTAAAATCTGAAAAAACCAAAGGGGTACCCCTTAGGAAATAATTAAAAATATTAAATTGCATAAAATTGTATGAAAATATGCTTATAAGCCATTTCGGACACGGGGAATTCAACGCCGTTGAGCGCATTTCCATATCTTGTTTAGTTTTTGAGATATAACCTCCGGAAAAGTGAAATTTTTCGAATTTTTCAGTTTTTCTACTTTTCCGAGGCTATATCTCGAAAACTAAATGTGATATGAAAACGCGCTCAACGGCATTAATTTTCTCGTGCTTCAGTTAACTTATAAACATAGTTTCAGCGATTTTTATTTTTTTTCAATTTTCCGCCAAAAAAATCGCAAAAAGCGGTTTTTTAACATTTTCTCGAAAACCAGAAGTCATATGCATTTGAAGATTGCACCACTGGATTCAGAGGGTTAAAATACATATGTATGTAAATTTTCGTTTTAATAATCCTACGATTAAGGATTTTTGGTAAAATTGAATTAAAATCTGAAAAAACCAAAGGGGTACCCCTTAGGAAATAATTAAAAATATTAAATTGCATAAAATTGTATGAAAATTTGCTTACAAGTCAATTCGGACACGGGGAATTCAACGCCGTTGAGCGCATTTCCATATCTTGTTTAGTTTTTGAGATATAGCCTCCGGAAAAGTGAAATTTTTCGAATTTTTCAGTTTTTCTACTTTTACGAGGCTATATCTCGAAAACTAAATGAGATATGAAAACGCGGTCAACGGCATTAATTTTCTCGTGCTTCAGGTAACTTATAAACATAGTTTCAGCGATTTTTATTTTTTTTTCAATTTTCCGCCAAAAAAATCGCAAAAAGCGGTTTTTTAACATTTTCTCGAAAACCAGAGCGCATTTCCATATCTTGTTTAGTTTTTGAGATATAGCCCCCGGAAAAGTGAAATTTTTCGAATTTTTCAGTTTTTCTAAATGTGTACAAAAACTAAAATTAAAAAATAAATATCCAAAAAGTGATATTTATCTGATATATATCCTATATATCAGATATTTTGATATTTATTATAAATATCATGATATTTACGAACCCTGGCTTCCATACACTTGGTGAAACTAGGTTTAATAAAATATATTAAATAAACACTTGGCTAAGTCTAAAAAAATTCAGCCTCCAAGTCACTTATGAGGGCGTCGTCATAGGCTGGCCAGCACAGTTAGTAACCAAAGACGCGTTTCGATCTTATTAGAGCTCATCAGTATGGTATAACCCATTCCTTCACCTAGAATAAAGTTCACGTGAAGAAGCTGGTGACGAAGAACTGTGCCAGCAGAGAATAAGATCTCTAACAAACGGTAAGATGACATGAGAAGTTCTGTGGAACAGGCCATGCCATCTACCGAAAGAAAGAAGTGAGTTATACCATACTGATGAGCTCTAATAAGAGCGAAACGTGTCTATGGTTATTAACTGTGCTGGCCAGCCTCTGACGATGCCCTCATAAGGTGACTTGGAGGCTGAATTTTGTGAGACTTAGCCAAATGTTTTTTTAATATTTTTTATTAGTATAATTACATATTTAAGAGTATTAATGAATGTACTCGTAGAGTATGAAAAACTTTAAAACCTGCATAAGAGTATAAATGTAAAATGGTTGTTTTTAAAATCTGGTTAAAACAAAAATAAATTATATTACCTTTAGAAGTACGCAAAACAAGAAGATTAAATTAAAAAGAAGCAAACGAATTTTAATCCAGTTCATCTGCCAGGTGAAGCTCGACAAAACCCTTGAGCCTGTAAATTTAATTTAAAAACGGATGCACTTGTTTTCCACAAAAAAGATATTACATCAGAAGAATTGCGAATTGTGCAATTTATTGTGCTTATCAATTTACGTGCTTTGTCAACTTTACATTTTTTCTTTCTTTGAAGACCTTATTGTTGTTGATTGCCAATTCAAGCATTCAAGTAATTTGCTTGTAAAATGAATTGCTAAATTATATTTTGATGTAAACGAATAAGCCAATATTTCATTATATACATTCGTACTACTCCATTTGACATGATATAGTTTGATGTTATGTGTGTATGTAAACAGATTCGCAACGGCAAGTACAAACATAAGGACATTCATGACAGTGGAGCTTTTATTCCAGGCATGTTGATATTCTTGGAGTAGTATTACAAAACGAAATAATTCGTGAAGCTGCTAAGTAACAGAAGTAATAATTAAAGTCCGGATATTTAGGCTCTTAAACACACCCAAATAAGCAGGCATATAGGCCGGTAATTACTCTAAAATAGGCGGGATTTTAGATAGGTTAAATGTATATAATTTGTTGAAAAAAAACGAATCCTTTTTCTAATATTGGTACTCGTATCTACTCTTCGTTAGAAAAAAATAATCATTTTAAACAAAAATTTACGCAATCTGAAAAATAATAATGTAGGGATCTCATTTTATAAACTATTATGGAAATTTAAATTATGTAGTACACTTTAATTCACGTAATATTACGAGCTATTGCTCTATGAAATTTTCGGAAAGGGACTGTCTTCGGTCAGTCAGAACTTGCTTGTAAGCTGAAAACTTCGTTAGACATCACAAAATGTGGCAGGACCGTTCTTATATTTAGCCATATCGTCTAAAGTTACCTCAGCTCCATTGATTAATGGCAAAGACACAATTGAATTGCCACGTAAAATTTTGACTAAAAAACGTTTTTTCTTTTGGCATTTTAAATTCACGCACAAAAACTTGATTAAAGTAAGTACTTTAAATATTATAGGTTAGGTTGAAACACTTTGACGAGTGCTGAATTAGTCAACGAAGTAGATGATAAACCTTGTCTGCTCAATAAAAGTTAGAATAGGCAACAAAAATAGGCAAAATAGGCTGTATAAGGTAAAATAGGCACAATAACCAAAATATAGAAAAAATAGGCTCTAAGGCACGAAAAAAAAACCTTCCATTACACGTAAACATATTACCTATGTATAGAAAAACGAAATTGCCTGAAGTATATTAAAATTTGAATCTAGGCAATTGCCTAAAAATCCGGGCTTTAGTAATAATGATCTCTTAAAATGAATGTAATAGTAAAATTATTACGCAATAATTATTAGAATAAAAATATAAATATTTTAATAAAGTGATAGCTACTTGACAGTGACAGTTTATTCAGATTTGTGATTCATAACGAAGCGAGATTACTCTCGCACCTTGCGAGACGAGAGCGAACTATATTAGAATAGAAAATGCAAGACGAGCTCTTTATAAAGACTGCAATACAACAAAATGTTATGTTTATTTTTGTAATGAAATATATTTTGTATAAATAAAATAAATAAATATATCATCACTCCTTTTACCCATTATTGGGTATGGCACTCTGCCGTAAGCAGATCTAAGTGATATATTTCTTCGCGTGAAGTGCGGTTACCGGCCGTCAAATCACGACCCCTAAAGATGTCACAGAGGTAGATTTAAATTGTTGAAAGTTGTTTGTCGCCTGTGGGAATCGAACCAATGTTCTCATGATTCACAGGCCGACTCAAAACCACTGATCCACCTACCCCATTATTAAGTCAAATTTAATTCTATTAATAATTGTAATACCTAATAACTTTTCTTAACTTGAAAACTATTTTTGAAATGGTAATTTGTCCATGAAGTTCTATCATTTGCCATTAGAATTAGTTATAGCAGCCACCATTCCGTTTATTTTATATGTTGGACTTCATTCATTCTTCATCGAAATTGAAATATTTGTAAACAAACAATTAGAACTTGATGCTTTCTTTCTTTAGGACATATGAACTTTTTAACCTTTAAAAGGCAATGTTGTACTACTTTGAGAAATCTTGTGGAATTATCCAAACATCAAATTTCCATTAAAGGGGAAATGAACAATCCTGCATTCATCAGTAAATAAACAACATTAAATTTCTCATTTCGTCCACAATCTAGTCCAGGGAAAAGCAATAAACGTACGTCATTTCAATAACAGCGTAGCGTTGCTCCCAAACGTCGAACAATTCCAATGCGCGATCCGCGAATGTTTTCGTTAAGCTGTCAAGCCATCTGTGACAGAATGCTTTTTCCATTGAGCTCAATTGTAACTCTGATTTTATTACGAGAATAATTACGCGACGAGCCGAATGTCCTGACATGCTAACAGGATTTGTAGTTGTATTTTTATTCTGTTTCTCTGTTTGGAAAATAATTGTATTTATTTAATCAGGAAAAGGGCAGAGAAATGTTTTGATTGCAATGTTGAATAAAATGAAAACTAGAGCACAAGATAAATAGTGTGAATTAAAAAAGTTTTGCAAAACAATGCTTTGTACTCGTAGTAGAATTTGCAATTTAGAACTACTGAATATAATATGAAGTAATATAATCAATTAGTAGGTGCAAATTTATTTGCGAAACGAAATTTATATATAATCTGATTATTAAAATATCTTATACCATTTCTTCTGATATATTGGCTCGTTATGATTACAAAATAGTAAAATTAAAAGCAAAGAAAGGCGAATTGTGAATCTAGTACTCCTAATATGTGCCCAACTATTAGTAGCCTACTATACTATTGACTTGCTAGTTTACTAAATATAAGATATGTCTGATACCTTATACTTGGTACTATGAGGTAACTGACGAGAAAATTTATTTGATTAAATGAATAATCAAAAGTAGCTCAGACGCTGCGCCACCGTGGAATATTTAATTTAATTGCAAAGAGTTATTAAATTGTGATCGTTGATCAAAATGGCGGAAATATTCGCGCAGCAAAATCAAACATGTATTCAACAATAATAAAATTATATAACATTTATTAATTAATAACGAGTCAAAATAAATTATATAAATCAGAGATACCAAGATATTATTTACTCATTAAATACACAATAAATTCAATATTCTAGATTACTAAAAACATATGCGATCAACAATTCTCATTACATAACTAAAATTGACTACACAAAATAACCCAAGAGACAGGCCCTTAAACTATTAAAATCTCTAACCAATTTATACGAAAAGCCAAAATTCAAATGGTTTCCCTGTCCAGGATTCAAATTCTTTATTATTTAAGGGATGGTACAGTGACTCTCAAAATAACGCTAATTAGACACTAATCTCACTTAAAAAAGTGGTTGATGTTTAAAACAAACTTATTGACATCCGTTAATTAGCTGGAAACTGAACTAAACTGAAATTCTGAGAATTTTTAAATGTTCCCCTAACAATGAACAACTAACTAACTGCAGTACGGTGGTATAAGTAGTGTTACGGAATTTGAATCCGAAATATGAATCCCACTGAAGCTTAGAATTATATAAACTACCACATTGCGGATCGGTGAGTCCAGGCCCTGTACAGTATTTGGGATTCAGTTCCTGTTGTACCGAGTAGCATAAATAAATAAAGAAACTAACCACCACCTGTTTTACATATATACTTTCAAATCTATCAGAATCGTTTTGTTATATTTAAAATAAAATAAATAAAATAAATATATCATCACGCCTTTTACCCATTACTGGGTGTGGCACTCTGCCTAAGCAGATCTCGGTAAGTGATATATTTCTTCGCGTGAAGTGTGGTTACCAGCCGTCAAATCACGGCCCTCAAAGATATTAGTGGAGAGGGAGCCACAGGGGTAGATTTTTAAATTGGTGAAAATTGTTTGTCGGCTGTGGGGATCGAACCAGGGTTCTCAAGATCCACAGGCCGACTCGTTATATTTTATATTATATATATTATATTTTTATTTTTTATTTTATATATTTTTTATATTTTATATATTTATATATGTTATATTTTATCGTAATAAACACTTCTGCCGTTTTCTACATACACATTTAATGTATATTTTATTACAGATAATTATTTCAGTTCAAAATTATAACTTTATTTTACTTGACCAACAAAAATGAATTCAGTTCCGGTTCGGGATCAAGTCGACAAAAACAGCAGCGGTTCAGGTTAATTGAAAATAGGATCGGAACGGATTTCGGTTCGGGTTCGGTTCGGTGTTTGGTCCATGAGTTCTTCTTCTTTTTCTGATGGCACTACAGCACAAATTGGGCCTGGGCCCACCGGCCACACCGAGCCGCAGTTTTTACACTTCCGTACTGCCGGTTTTCCTAGTCGAATGGTACATTATTTAAGGCGTATAAGTGACTAGCTTATAGCGCCCCAGTGTGAGAAATACATTTGACAGGTAACCAACCGCATATCATTTGCATTAATATAGACTCAAGCACATATACTCCTAGCTCAACTGCATTGCCAATATATTACAACTATAAGTTCTAAATTCTCAGGCTATAGAACGATTTCATCATATGTGGCGCTACAGCCCAAATCGGGCCTGGGCCTACCGGGCACACCGAGCCGCAATTTTTACACTGCCGTACTGCCGGTTTTCGTAGTCATATGCTACATTATTTAAGGCGTATAAGTGACTAGTTTAAAGCGCCCGAGTGTGATAAATACATGTAACTATATTTTATATTTTTACGACAAATCACACATTGTCGACAGGCGGATTCGAACTGACGAACCTTGGTTCGGGTGACGTCACAGTATGTTAAGAGATGTGCCTTAACACGCTCGGCCACCGCGCCTGTCCATGAGTTCTACAGTGATAAATTACGAATATTGAAGTTTTATAAAATAAGGCTTTGATGAACTTCATTTGTATCAAGCATAACAGTGCAGTTACTTTAATTTGCTTGTATTTCTAATGATTATTTTTCTCTTTCAGTGTTGTCGCACGAGTTTCCAATGCTTCTCCATAACACATTTCATACAAAGGCTCGCAAGCCACTTGCTGGCTTAAACGCGAGCAGCAGCAGCAGCACCACTTCCATGGTTTCTAACCTTACACTTTGAATTACCATAAACTCCAAGAACATGACGCAGTGCTGTGTGGCTCGAGTACTTCCTGTTGGCGCACTGCTGATGATGCTAGGACATGTGCCGTGCACCACCTCAGGTAGGAAGAAACAATTCTATTCTTGTGGGTTTCTGTCAGCGTATTTCGTATTAGAAACTTAGTAACTTGCTCGTAGATTGAATCTTGGAAAGTAAATATTTAGGATTCTTGTTAACGAAGGTTTATGTTAATTGTAAATAAAATTGCTCGCTTGATTGAGGTAAGTGTTATCGTGTGTTTAGATATTCAAAAGATGATGAAATTTTAATATTAAATATCTATACAAGGTTTTTCGGCGAAGTAGTATATTTAAGTTTAATTTGACTATTAATTTCTGTGAAAAAAAATGTTTATAATAAGGGAGCTGTTATTTTGACAGTCTAAAAATTATAATTTCTGTAGGAGTACAAAATATCTAAGTATTTGTTGAAATTTAAATTTTCTAAGTTGAAATTTATTAATTCCGTTGAACTAACAGTCCAAAAACATTCACAATGTGTCAAGCTGATTCGTATGCTCGCAAATGCATTCCAATATATTTATACAAAAATACTACGAAACAACATTTAGTACAATAATTTTTAAGATGCTTTAGTAAACAAATTTCAAATATTAAATGAAACATTAATGCGCATGGGAATTTAAAAAAGTCCACTATTTATTCTGATAGTGTGAAACCAGTTTCCATTTTTTTTTGTACATGCTTTACACATCTGACTACTTATCAGAGACACGGATTTTACTCTGAAAGCTAAAATCCAACTGCGCATGTTTCTGATAGTTTGTGGTAGTTGTGGATTACTGTTCGAACAAAGCTAATAAAATATTTTGTTCATAAATTTTTAGGGAAAATAGAGAAGACCAAATTAAGAAATATACTCGTAACATATGATCGATTATGTTTTTAAAAGTCTGAAAACTCTATTATTTTGCATATGTTTATTAAACTCAATTTCTGTAATTTTCTATAACGCTACAGTTCTGTAAATTTGAAAAAAGCGCATAGATTTTT
Source organism: Pterostichus niger (assembly GCA_947425015.1). Lineage (NCBI taxonomy): Eukaryota > Metazoa > Arthropoda > Insecta > Coleoptera > Carabidae > Pterostichus > Pterostichus niger. Next base: position 34,843,614 of record OX380340.1, on the reverse strand, counting down.
ATTGACAAATAATGTAATGCCATTTGACAATCAAATATGATGCGCTTTTGTTCAGATTTACAGATCTGTAGCGTTGTCGAAAATTACAGAATAGCACCATAAATCTAGTATGTGGAAATCTAATCATTCACTTGATTTTTGAGATTATTTTTAAAAAATTTGACTTTTGTCAAATCATTTGATTTGTGAATTTTAAGAACAATGAAAAAATCAAGTGAATTATTATAATTCCACATATTAGATTTGTTGAGTTTAATAACCATACTTGAAGTAATCATTTGGCATTTTCAGGCTTTAAAAACCATAGGTATGTGATACAATAAAAAGTTCTTGTTTGTCTCCGCTACTTACCTTACAAATTTGTAATAAGAATGTTTGATCACCTGTATTTTGTTGTATTATATTTCGTAAATCATTAACTTTCTTGACCTGTAAATACTGTTAAACCTACAAACTACAAAGTTTTGCAATCTTTAATCTACTTACTTTCGTAATAAACAAAAGTGTTACGTATGCAAATTATGCAAGTTTGGATAAATTACTGATAAGTAAATAAGAAATACTTACCTCTTTACGACACTAACGTATTTGGGTTACGGAAAAACGTAACTCATGTAGGATAGTAATCTACATAATTATTTTCGAGCTCTAGTTTGCTTATCTACAGGTATTTTACTCGAGCATCTATATTGACTTTTTTGATGTGATTTCTGGTCACGAAAATTTATTTTTATAAATCTTAACATTACAATTTCGTTATTTCACATGAAGACGACAAAATAAATAAATATATCATCACGTCTTTTACCCATTACTGGATGTGGCACTCTGCCTTAACAGATCTCGGTAAGTGACATATTTTTTCGCGTGAAGTGCGGTTACCAGCCGTCAAATCATAGCCCCCAAAGATGTTAATGGTGGGGGAGCCACAGAGGTAGATTTAAATTGGTGAAAATTGTTTGTCGGTTGTGGGGATCAAACCAGGGTTCTCCAGATCCACAGGCCGACTCGATACCACTGAACCACCTACCCCATAAAAATAAGTAAGACATATTAAATGCTAAAAACATATTTTATATTATTTGGAAGATAACTTTATAATTTTACTTTTATCAATTTATTTTCTCATTATTATTACAATGTCTCATTTTAAAAATAGAATGAAGATAATCATAGTTTTGCTTAAAATTTCAATGAATTTTTTTATGCTTGTCAAGAAAAATAAGTATCTATCTAACAACAAAGACAAAATTAATTGTCATCCAACACTTGGTGAAACAAGGTTTAATAAAAGTATAAAGTAAACACTTGGCTATGTTTCACAAAATTCAGCCTCCAAGTCACCTTATGAGGGCATCGTCAGAGGTTGGCTGATGAGCTCTAATAAGAGCGAAACGCGTCTATGGTTACTAACTGAACTGTGCTGGCCAGCCTCTGACGATGCCCTCATAAGGTGACTTGGAGGCTGAATTTTGTGAAACATAGCCAAGTGTTTACTTTATACTTTTATTTTTTTAAAGTATCTATCTACTTTAGCAATGATTGAAGCGAAATGAAAAGATTGTAGAAGTCTGTGAAACTGCTTCAGACTCGACTCTTACATCAAGATGAAATATTGCATTTTGATATACTTCGTTTATGAAAAAATTGTGAAGTTTCCGGTGAAGTTATTATAAATTTCGCTGTTTATCGTATGTTATAAAATTCGCGTTTCCTCTTTCCGCGAACGTTTTTGGCGTTTTCTCTAGATAAATATAAATTTCCGGCTACCAGCAGGAGTTTTACAAAAATCTTTTATGAACTTCGAGATGCCTTTTTTATTTAAATACCCGATAAAATCAATAAATTTACATCTCCGGAAAATACTACGGAAAATGATTTTAGCAGTCAAAATATAAATATATTATATTATTATTATATAAATATTTTACTGGTTCTGCTTAAACTAACATTTTTAATTAAAGGTTTCCATCATTACAAATTCAGAACTCATAGAATATATTAACAGAATTATAATTTATTATTTAAAAGAATATTATATTTAAAGTAATGAAATCTTTTAATGAATTTAAATTATCATTTCCACAAGTTAAATTACGAGTCGCATCTGCTGCGATATAAAAAATGATGAAACTTAAACAAAAAGCTAAAAAACCATTAAGACTTAAAATCCGACGTTGAAACTTTCAATTTATAACCGCACGAGTACGAGGTAACTTTATTTACTCCACCGGGAAAGTTGCTGGGATCCTGTTCGGATCTAGTGGCTTGTTGAAACAGAGCAAAGAGCTCTAGATATGATTGATTATATTTGGCCACTCAAATCTTTTCGCGCTGGGAAGGTATTCACTTAACGAATTAGTTTTATACTTTTGATTTATTTACCTTGAGCACTTGATCCCTATTGATCTCTCCATTGGAGTGTTATATTTTGGGGATGAAATTTGTGCCATCTCTTAACAGTTTTAAATTTAAATTAATTTATTTTGGCTTTATTGGACACGTGGGATCAAGGGCAAGGTTCAATTGAGGACTGTTCTTTCATCTAACCCTTACAAAGACATCACAAACATCCATATCTTGAGCGGGATACAAACTCGCTACCTACAGCGTGCAATAGTCAAACGCTAACCATTCTACTACCGTAGATTGTAGTATCATGACTAAGCAGTATCAAATGACTTTATATTTATGTCATTACATCATCTGTTTGTAATAGAATACAAACCTGAGTATTTAACTCATTTTGCTTGAAGCTATTTTCAGATTACATCTACTCCTATTTCTAGAATTTATTTGATTCAAATGTTTTTGGCCAATCGAACGAATACTTTCCCGTATTACTATTTTTTATTAACTAGCAACGACTTTACCTATAGGAAGAAATAATGATTAATTATGACATTTATAAATGAAACAAAGAAATAATTAGTTTGTAGTATAATTCGATCGGAGTCCTATTTATTTATGTTACGCTGTACAACAGGAACTTAATCTCAATTAGAGTATAGGGTCCGCACTCACCGAGCCGCAGTGTGGTAGTTTATATAATGTTTAGCTTGAATGAGATTCGAACTCGGGATCTCCGGATTCGAATTCCATATCGCTATCCACACCACCTTACTGACGTTTGCAGAACTCGTCTAACGCATTATTCCACAATTGCCACCATCGTCTCGGATAATATTAAGTAATAATTACTTACGTAATTTAGGAAGATTCCCTGCTGTAAATTAGATAAATTTGTGTTTTAAAGTTTCAAATTAATTTTGTCAGTGCATAATGTTATGTTGGAAACTTTAGATTTAATTTTCAACTACTACGGAAATGACTCCTGGTCGGAAGAAGAAACTTTTAAAATATGTCGCGGTTTTTTAATTTTTTTTTGTTGCTAAATTTTTAACTGGATTAAATTTTTATTTTGTTTTCTTGGAAGTTTTTCTGAACCGGAAATAAGTTTCTGTTGCTATGTATCATCATGCTTGAATTTGACCTACTTAATGATTTAAAAGATTTTACAATAATAAGATGTTTTTAATGAGAAAATATTTACACTACTAAATTAAAATTATATAAGCGTCTCTTACGGGTAGATACGACTGTATAAAGGACTAATATCAAAAAAGTGTATAAAACGAGTCATATACTATACTTTCTCTAAGATCAAAAATTAAAACATCAATATAATGCCTATGGCACACTGTTCGCAGAGCATCGAAGAGCATCGATGAGCTGCTGGATGAAACAACAGAACGCACCCTTAATTGACAAACAATAATAGCTTCTAAAGTTGAGAAAGAAAAACTAAATTTCCAAAATATGCTAACGTGAAATGAGACACAAAAGATACGAGTGAATTGAGATACGTTCGTTTCATCGATGAGCTCTTCGATGGAAATAGAGGAGCCTCTAATTTTCGTCGATGATGGGTGCGTTCTGTTGTTTCATCGATTTATTCATTTAGATTTATCTTAATATACTTCATTAAGTGCATCAGTTTGCTTGGTTCATTTTATTTAGTCATGTCCAATTAATCTGAACTGGTTTCAGTGAACCAAGCGACAAATGGAAAACACCTAATCTCAACTTCTGATGTTTATTATAATATATAATATAACAAGTAGTATGAAAATTGCTGAAAATATTTTGACATAAATTATGAGTTGTTATGGAAATGGAAACATAACGAGTGCGAAGCACGAGTTGTGTTTCCTATTTCCATAACAACGAATGTATATTTATGTCAAAATATTATCTGTCAATTTTCATACTACGAGTTGTATTCGGCTTGAGAATTTACCAAACAAGAGTTAATTAACAAGAATAGTTAGGTATTTATTTGCACATTATTAATTAGGTATTACAGTGATGAAAATTTTGAATATTAAATGTACACTGAACAAATGAAGAATTGACGTTTATGAAAATATTGAAAATATCATTTATTTTATTCGTAACCAAGGATATTAATAACAGTGGTATTTCCGATGATATTTCACTAGTGATGAATTTCCGACGAAATGTACATTTCATTGGTTCATTTTCAAACAAATTCGTGATCCTATTGGTTGACAGTGACGTGTGGTGAATTCTCATTTACAATTTCAAATTTATAATTAGGTATATTAATATCAAATTGATACTATATTTTTCAAGCGTATATACATCAAATATAAACCTGTCCCTCGCATAACCAAAATTATCTATAATAACAATAACAATAATTATAAATATTAATGACATAACATTCACAATCCAAACCACAATTGCACATTACATTTAATGACATTCACATCCACGCATCGCAACATTTTCCATATTTTTGAGTTCAAGTTCGAACGTTCGTTGATGGCTCGTGGCTCGGGACACACATTGCATAAATTGATTGATATCAATATCACAGCTCGCGGTTCACGTCGTCGTATCACGTCCACGCTCCATGGTTCACGTTCGCCGCTCGGCGATTAAAACAACGGCAGCGGCACTGACACGAATGTGTCAGCAGCGGACGTGGCTGGAATGATGAGCCCTGCTGAGTGTTTAGTGATTGGGATTCAACGGGTATTGTGAAGATATTTCGTTAGTGTTATTTATTTCATGGAAAGTGGTAAGGCATAGGGTAATTTGGGGATAAATGGCATTATTAACTTTTCACTTTGAACATGTGATTTACCCAATATTTTATACAACCGTAAGATAGACGTATCAAATGTCATATCTCGTAGATTGCTACGTTGTTAGGATACTAATTTAGATATAATGAAATCGGAACGTCTTCTTTTTCTTCTTATGGCACTACAGCCTAAATCGGACCTGGGCCTACCGGCCACACCGAGCCGCAGTTTTTACACTACTGTACTGCCGGTTTTCGTAGCCGAATGCTACATTATTTAAGGCGTATAAGTGACTAGCTTATAGCGCCCGAGTGTGAGAAATACATGTAACTATATTTTTATATTTTTAAAGTTAAATTTTTATGAAAGAAAAATTCGGATGACGCCTGGATTCGAACCAGGGACCCTCCGCTTGCCGGGCAGAGATGTTAACCGCTACACCACGTCACCTGTGTCCGACGTATGGCTTCAACCGAATTCTTCTCTCATAGTGTCTAACGTAGCATCGATCCCAAAGACTCCTATATCTATGATAGGCATTGACAACGGGTTTCGTCTACAGCGACACAGTTCTGATTTATATGGAATCATTCCACGAACTAATTTTTTTAACATATGACTTCGACTGAACGTACAGTAATAAAAATTATCTTCATTACTGTACGTTCAGTCGAAGTCATATGTTAAAAAAATTAGTTCGTGGAATGATTCCATATAAATCAGAACTGTGTCGCTGTAGACGAAACCCGTTGTCAATGCCTATCATAGATATAGGAGTCTTTGGGATCGATGCTACGTTAGACACTATGAATGAAGAATTCGGTTGAAGCCATACGTCGGACACAGGTGACGTGGTGTAGCGGTTAACATCTCTGCCCGGCAAGCGGAGGGTCCCTGGTTCGAATCCAGGCGTCATCCGAATTTTTCTTTCATAAAAATTTAACTTTAAAAATTATCTTCATTACTGTACGTTCAGTCGAAGTCATATGTTAAAAAAATTATATTTTTATATTTTTACGACAAATCACACATTGTCGACAGGCGGATTCGAACTGACGAATCTTGGTTCGGGTGACGTCACAGTATGTTAAGAGATGTGCTTTAACACGTTCGGCCACCGCGCCATTACTTATTAAAATAACTGGTGATTATAAAATGGCATCAAATCCTGCCATAAAAATAAAATGAATTATGAAAATGTCAGCGATTGATCAATTTAGAAGGACCATAATTTTTCACCGTTTCTAAAATATATTTTTAATGCCTATGGCACACTGGTCGAAGAGCATCGATAAGCTCTTCGATGAAAAAACAGAACGCACTCGTCATTGACAAACAATAAAAGCTTTTAAAGTTGAGAAAGAAAAACTAAATTTAAAAAATGAGAGTGAAGTGAGACACAAAAGATACGAGTGAAATGAGATACGTTCGTTTCACCGATGAGCTCTTCAATGGAAATAGAGGAGCCTCTAATTTTCGTCGATGACGGGTGCGTTCTGTTGTTTCATCGAAGAGCTCATCGATGCTCATCGACGCTCATCGACCAGTGTGCCATAGGCATAACAAGCAACGCTTTTGGTGGTCGGTGAAACCCATACCGTTTAAATCTTACAATAATCAATAAGATTCAAGAACATTAATTTGAAATTAATTATCTGTCATAATTGAAATTATAAATAAAATATATGTATCATCACGCCTTTTAACCATTAATGAGTATGACACTCTACTGCAGCAGATCTTGGTAAGTAATATATTTCTTCGCGTGAAGTGCTGTTATGAGTTATCAAATCACGCTCCTGAAAGATGTTAGTGGGGAGGAAGCCAAAGAGGTAGATTTAATGTGGTAAAAATTGTTTGTCGGTTGTGGGAATCGAATCTCAAATAAACAAGCCGATTCGATACCACTGAGTCACCTACCCTATGGAAATTATGTTAGTAAAATGTACATTAACGAATATTACATTCAATTAACAAATATTAATGTAGCTTCTTTTTGTAAAATAATGAGGAAAACATTGTTGAAGAAAACCTGTTAATAATCTACACCGCAGGTGTTATGATTCATGCTGAATAATAAACTGTGTGGTGTATATGCACCTTTACTTTCATCTTGACGTCTTTATAACCCTATAAGTAATAAAGCAACCTCCTACTAAATCTCATCGACTTTTGATCGCGGCGTCTTCAATTTCCTCTCTGCTATAAGATTTTATTAAAATATAACAGCGCTGTGCACGGTAAAGGTAAACCTACTAGTCCTCGCGCACACTCTGTGGTTTTAATATCAGTGTTCCACTCGGAAAATGAGCTTTAAGGTCCTTATGAATTAGGGTTGTGTGCTCAAATTATATGTTGAATTTGTTTCTTTGCGCTATCAAATTCTTTGTGAAAAATGATCATTTTAATGAACTTTCCTCTACCATACGACAGGATTATTAATTATGTGGATATTTACTTTTCTGTTAAAAATTTAAATATAAATATGAGAGAAAAGAAAACAAGCATATATATTTTTCATTATAAATTAGAAATGTACATTTTGTATACAATATATTTTGAAAATATTTTCTTTTGATATGGATCTTTTCATACTATTCAAAATAATTTAATGAGAAAAATTTCTTGTCCATTATTGAATTTCTCGATGAAATTTGTAAATGGGTCATATGTACATAAATATAATAAAGATCCTTGAATATATATATACAGGCTGTTACCCGTAAAACAACAAGTGCTTTTTTTTGGCGAACTAACAGATTAAAGATAAATGTTATTTCTATATATCTGCACGAACCTTTAATACATACATACATACATAACATCACGCTATTTCCATTAAATGGGGTAGCATGAACCCGTCAACATTCTCATCCAGACACACGATACTCGTTTCGACCACATTAACACTTCCTGCATACGAACTTTTTCTTTTCTCACAACCAAAATCCATCATCACGCAACAAACATCCATCCACCGGTTTCGTAAATCTTCACTTACGTCCACTTCTCTAACAACGAATCTATAAGAAAAGAAGGCAGCATCTCCTGCGCTTGTTTAAAAATACATTTAACACAATTGCAGTTACACTGTATAGTAAAAACTGAAAATGAAGTAAAAAAAGATGAGGAAGGAAGGGAGTAACTTTAATGACATATATAATTTGATATACTGATTTGAAATTCGCAAAAATTAGGGTATTTCATTCCTAGCGAACATTTCTAGTGTCACATGAATGGCGCAAAGTAAAAAATATATACTTTTTTGTTTGACTGTGACAGATTAGTCTTTCAAAATTTTGTTTTACTTTTAAATAATTCTTATTAGTATAATCTACCTTTTGAAATAGTATTGCACTTTAAATTATGAACAATAACTCGGGAGGAATGATGCACTTTTTACAACTAGTGCTCAATTTTTACAGTTAGTAATGAGTAACTATAATAAGTTACTGAACCTGTTTGTCAGTAACCATGTTCTTATCCAGTGAAATCTGTAAGTTCGAACAAATTCCCGTAGGTCTTAGGAAAGGGAAACAGCCCCAATGTTTAGTTTTACGCTGATCTCTCGTTTCGTTTCGTTGGGTAAGGCTTCGTGAAAACGCAGGCTTGTAATGTTAGTTTCGTCTGAACGAGCAGACAGAGTAAATTTTTTACGATGTACACCCATGTTGTTTCGTTTCTGTCGAAGATGTAAGTGCATTTTTTATCACCGGAACATTTTGTTACTTTTATTTTGTGCTGGCTAGTTTATTTATTTTTCAATCGATTCACTTTGACTACTTTATTTTTAGCAAAGTAGCTTCATAAAATATTGCAATGAATTTCAATTTAATGAGGCATCAAAGGTAGATAGTACTTCATTTATATTGAACTATCGTTCTAACTACCTAGTACGAAATTAAATGTTTTTGCTCGTTAACGGTAATACTGTTCTCATTGTTTGGAAAAAAATACCTTCTTTGAAATACAAAACGGAACAAAATAGGATTAAGGAACAGTAGGTAGTTATTTACGCTTATTTTATATATGTATAACAAATATATTTGAATTTATTAATGTTAAATTGATAACAAATAAATACAGTTTGCAATTTCATTTTTAATGACATGCATATTTGGATTTGTATTTTCATAGCATAATTTTAATAACAATAACAATAGTTTTAGTATATCAAAACATACCAATGTATTTTTTGGACCAATATAATTTAAAATATTTAATTAATTGTATTTATTTAGATGTGAATTCCGAAACCAGTATTTTATTAATTAATCAAATGGATTGTATTTTATATATTAATCTCATCAATAGCTATTTATTTAAATTTACCTCATGTATAGATATATAATTCTATTATTTATATTAATATAAAGTTAAATAACAACAAAAACAAAAATAATTGTTATCCAACACTTGCTGAAACAAGATTGAATAAAAATGATGAAATAAACAATTGGCTATGTTTCATAAAATTCAGCCTCCAAGTCACCTTATGAGGGCATCGTCAGAGACTGGCCAGCACAGTTAGTAACCATCAGTATGGTATAACCCACTTCTTCACCTAGAACAAAGTTCACGTGAAGAAGCTGTGTGACGAAAAACTGTGCCAGCAGAGAATAAGATCTCTAACAAACAGGTAAGATACATCGGTAGATGGCATGACCTGTTCCACAGAACTTCTCATGTCATCTTACCTGTTTGTTAGAGATCTTATTCTCTGCTGGCACAGTTCTACGTCACCAGATTCTTCACGTGAACTTTATTCTAGGTAAAGAAGTGAGTTATACCATACTGATGAGCTCTAATAAGAGCGAAACGCGTCTATGGTTACTAACTGTGCTGGACAGCCTCTGACGATGCCCTCATAAGGTGACTTGGAGGCTGAATTTTGTGAGACTTAGCCAAGTGTTTATTTCATATTTTTGATAAAGTTAAATGTTATCCCTTTTTATTTTAAAATTTTTAATTTTATTATAGTAAATACAATTTAAAAAACATGATTTATTTGACTAATGGTTAGTTAAATTTTAAGTTATATGCTAATATATACAACTATTAAATAATACCTTCATTAAGTATCTCACTATAAATACATGAATTTGCTCATATTACACTAGTGTAATATAAAAGTTCATATATCACGTCCTATTTTCAACCAATACCTATCAAGTAAATGTTTTTTTATGTTTCAAGCTTGTGGTTTGTGGTTTGTTGATCCTTGACAGATATAAGTATCGTTAGGTTTTACTATTTTTGTTTTGTTTACTTAAATAATTGTAGATAAATGATCAGATGTACCAACAAAACATAAATTTTAAACTTGGTTGAAATGAATGAAAGCAAATCGAAGTTAAGTGTCATATAAAATAATTGATATTGCTGCGGTCTGCTTTTATTTATTTAAACTAAGTTTTTAATTTATGTTTTTGTTGCTGCAATTGGCTACCTATCATCTTATCTCAACAATTATTGCGTTGTAAGTATGGTATGCTCTATTATTTACCATCCAAATAATATTCAATAATCTGATGTGGACACCACATGACTTCCTTGTACGCGTATTAAAATATAGATATTTTTTTAATTGCACATATTTGACATTAAATCTTTTATTTTTTGTTCTAATCCATAGCAAACTTAATTTTTTTTTAAATAAAAAAATATATAATATTTAAATTTAGATATATCGTTTATGCAAAAAGCTAATTTAAAAATTCTTAATGTGCTAGACGCAGAATTTAATTCTCTAAAACTTTTATTTGCAGCATTTATTTCTAAAATTAAAATAATACCATTTTTTTCAAGGAAAACTGTTAGCAGCTTCATGTAATGTGCCACTTTCGGTTAGTCTATTTTAACCAAAATCTATTATGTTATTTCCATTGATATAGTAGTGTTATATACCAAATTTGGAAAGTTTTAAATTATATTTGTATATAGTTTTTCATGAAGATCTATTATAGGCTTCAAGTAAAGTACCATTTCCGGTAGTAGTATAACGACCAAAAAAGGAGGTGCACAACTAGATGTTATAACAGTCCTAAATATAAAGTTTCAATTTTCTACGGCTTACCGTTTTTGAGTTATGCGAGATACATATGTACGTACGTACATGCGTACGTACAGACGGCACGACGAAATTATTCAAAATGGATTCAGGGAGGACCTAAATACCTATTTCCGTTGAAATCTGAGAACCGAAAATTTTCGCGATTACAATACTTCCTTTACTTCGTACAAGGAAGTAAAAATTACGTAAATATTTTAGGGTTCTATAACATAAATAACAACAAAGACAAAATTAATTGTCATTCATACACTTGGTGAAACTAGGTTTAATAAAAAATATTAAATAAACACTTGGCCAAGTCTCACAAAATTCAGCCTAACATAAAACATAAAACTGCTATACTTATAAATTATCATGGATAGAAAGGGGTTCCTGTATATTGCAACTAGGATATTGTAGTTTTAAAGTGTTAACTGACAAGTGAAGAGTCCGGGAATTATTGACATTATTTCGTAATAAATGTACATCACAAAAACAATTTACAAAATCTTCTTGGAATTTTTCCGTCGGCATTCCTGTCAAGAAAGATAAACACTAGTGTTAGAGTCTTTACACTATTTATCCCAGTGCTTAACTATGCTGTCACGTAAACAAAGTACTTGTTTTTTACATAGAGCAACTTAATTCCGCGCGAAGTTAATCACCAAACAACGATGCTCATACATCACGGTACGTTTTTCGTTTACGTTTACCTTGGACGAGAGTTGCTACTCCATTAGAAAAGCAACTTGAAATCTAAGTGTTTCGAGATGCGAGTGAGTCATTTTCTGTGATTGATGGTTATAGTTGTTGTTTTGATAGGAAGAGAAAATCGCTGTGAGGAATAAATGAATAATGGTGTGCATTTTAAGATTTGTGTTTTCAACATTAATATTCTACATGTTGATAATTTGGCAGATAATATAAAATATGCAAATCCGACAAAAAAGGTTGTTTTGCTCAAAATTGTAACTATTAATTCGCGACGAGGCAAGAGTTTTCTCGCATCTCGCCTCATTTCGCAGCAAATATGAGATGAGAGCGAGAATGTTATTAGAATAGAAAATTGGAGACGAGAACGATATACATACTGCGAGAGCAATAATCTCCATGATATCTTGTAAGAGTCTTGCATTTTTATATACCTATATAAAATATTATGTTCATTTAATTTTGTTCATAAGAACTATTTGTAATTAAATATTTTTTCCTAAACTTTATATATTTTCCCGAGACCGTATCTCAAAAATTAAACGAGATACAAAGATGCGCTTAATGGAATTGAGTTTATCGTGCTTTAATTAACCAATATACATATTTGCGGCAATTTTTATATTACTAAAAAAGAACCATAATTTTATCAGAAAACAGTTTTTAAATAGTATCTCAAAAACTAAAAAGATATAATATATTTAAAAACTATTGGATTCAGGGGATCAAAACACAAATGCATGTAAATTTTCATTAAAATATTCGTACGAGAAAGAATTTTAGAGCAAACTGTCCTAAAATTGGAATAACCCTAAGATTTAATTTGCCAATTCGAACACGAGGAATTCAATACTGTTTAACATATCTTCATATCTTGTTTAGTTTTTGAAGATAGAAGAAGATTTTATTCATTTCAAATTTTGTGCTATACCTAGGCGATATCTCAAATACGAAACGAATTATGTGCAAAAGCTCATCTCATACTCAAGAGATTTTAAAAACAGTTCTACTTAAAAATTTGCTTATAAGTCAAATTGTACATAAGAAATTCAATGCCGTTTATTTATACTTTTAACGAGACTCTCTCGTGAGATTGAGGCGAGATACGGTAAATTTATAATACGAGTGATCCTATTTCAAAATATCAGATGCAATTATGTGAATGGATTACTTTAATTCAAAGAGGTTTGAAATTGACCTGTACATACATGATAATTAAATTATAATATCTTTTGCAGGATAATAAATAGAATATATATTTGCACTTCGTAAATCTATGATTTGTAAATGTTGACGAAGAATTTCAGATGTCAAGAATAAAGTTATAAATGAGATTATAATGCAACCTTTCAATTAATACTTGTTCTGAGAATAAATGAGACTTATTATAATCTACACATATTTCCCCTATTTCTATTTCCTACTACTAACAAGAAATATTTCCCGCATTTACAAGCACAAACAACTCTACCGTCGAACTATCGATCTGAAAATACAATTCTAATCGACTTTTTTTATCACTTCAGGGTGATCTAACAAGTACAACGCACCCTAATCGCACTAATTCATAGCGAATCACCCCCAGAACATTCGAACACAATACCCAATGAGCGATAACCATAACGCGAAGCATTATTATTATTTGTGGCCACACTCTGTATCTCCCCCATATCTCACACTTGATAAATCTTGATTGTTTGTTACAGACGTACACAAGATAGTTATAGGAGGATTTTCTTTGGCATTCTTTTATATGACTTATAAATACATATCATCTCTCTACTTATATAAATTAATTAATAACAATATTGATGATGCATGTAGTCTTGAGCTAATATTATTTCATATTCCACGGGTCACTTCAAGAAATAAAGCACTATTTCATTGCAAAAGAGCTAGGACTAATTATGAATTGAAATCCCCTATAAGACAACTCTGTGTAGCATATAATAATATATCATGTATCATTGACATTGACATATTTGGCGATTCCTTACCTAGATTTAAGCGTTTATTAATTAATTATTTCTCTGTTTAAGTTACTTGTATATTTTCTTATATTTCTGTCTATTTCTTTTGTGACAACTCATTCTTTTATTTTTTGTTTTCTGTATAATCGTCCTGTAATTGGGATCTTGTATCCTGTTGGATCGATTAATAAAATAAATAAATAAATAAATATAATTATCTATTAGAAAATATTTTATTTTAGCTTTAGCCATTGTCTTAGGGCTGATATATATTTATTTATTTATGTTACGCTGTACAACAAGCAGTTAATCCCAATTACAATACAGGGTCCGCACTCACCGAGGCGCAGTGTGCTAGTTTATATAATCTTTAGCTTGAGTGCGATTCGAACTCGAGATCTCCAGATTCGAATTCTATATCGCTATCCACACTACCGTACTGACGGACATGAATTACCACACTGTGGCTCGGTGAGTCCGGACCCTGTACTGTAATTGGAATTAAGTTCCAAATGTACAGCGTCACATAAATAAATAAATAAATATGTCAAAAATGTTGCAACCTTTCTAATAATTTTTTTTTGTCTAAGAAACACACAAAATACATCAAAGAATGATAGTTAATATAATTATTATAATTACAAATTTAACTATGATGTCAATGCGGTATTTTTTGTTTGTTTGATAGATAAATGTATAACAAACTTTGTTATGAGATTGAAATTTCGACCCTTAGAGATTTTTTTAGCCGGAGACTTCGATTTCTGCTTTTTTTTCTTCAGGCTTCGAAGTAGTTACTCATCTCAATGGGTTAACTACCTTTAAAACACATTTATAATTTATTATATATAGTTATGTATTCAGAATTGCCCATATTGTTGTACATTATATAAAATAACTATCGTGTTTATATGGAGTAGGTGGCTTAATGGTATCGAGTCGGACTGTGTACTTGTGAACCCGGGTCCAATTCCCACAACCGACATTAAAATTACTCCTGTGTTCCCCGTCACTAACATCTTTGTTGGCCGTGATTTAAGAACTAGTAATCGCATTTGACGTGCATAAATATATCACTTAACGAGATCTGTTACGGCAGAATTCCATTCCCAATAGAGTGAAAGATGTGATGATATATTTATTTATATTTATAAAATTATATAATATTATATAGTGCAATGAAAACGGTCCGGACTGTAGATTTGAGAAGCCAAGTTGAATTCCCGCAGGCGACAATCTTTATTTTACATTAAAAATACCTTCTACGGCTTCTCCTTTAACAACATCTTTGGTGGCTATGATTTGCCAGCTGATAATTTCACGTGCATAAATATATCATTTATCGAGAGCTGCTACGGCAAATGCTACACCAAGTAATGGATAAAACGCTGGATGATTCATTTATAATTATATAATCTCTTCGAAATATTATATCTCATGCTTCTATTTAAAATATTCTTGCCGAATTATCTTGAATATTTTGCATTATTGTTCTGTATGTCTTCTTCGTATCTTCGTGCCTTTCTTACATATTGTACAAAATTGTCATTCCTCATTTAGAATTCAGATTATGCTTGCAATTTGTTTCCAGGCAAAAGATATATTTTACATTTCACAAATATTAGACTGTATTTTACTTTTAATTGTATCATATTTTTATTCGAGATGTATTAATTAAACAAGTTCAACTTCATTAAATCGTATTCTAAAATCCCATTAAAAAATTCTTTATGATCCCTAATTAACCTTCTTCCATTAAATTACTTCAACTCCATCAAAAAATAAACTCCAAACAAGAATAACTTCCAAACATCACGGTCCTAATCCACTTATTCAATTAGCGTTGCTAAGACCTAAATCTTCCTTGCCATCATCACATCGTCGAACAACTGTGTTCCCGCCATCTGCCCACCAAATAACCACAAAGAGCAAAGCTCGAACTTCCGAAAACACAACCGTGTTAGCCGCATTCACTTTTTGTTCCTTCGCACGGGCTTCTTTTGTTTCATAATGACCCTGCTGGGAGCCGTCATAAAACAAAGACACCCGACAGGTTGGGTGGGGGAATGCACTCCTGAGTTCACATACTCGCGGGTATCGAACAAAAAACAGTAGTGGAAGAGGGAACTGTGCAGCGACATTATGCTGCTGAGATTGGGGAGTTAACAATCATTGTTCTGCGCTCGTTGGGAGTGCCTCCTGGCACGATATTGTGCAATTTGTTCCAGCAAAGCTTGACTTTTTACATCATCAGGAACTATTCAATGAATGACTCTATTTTTGCTTCATTTGGAGAGTTTGTTTATAAATTTGTACAGACTAAAAGAAAACATTTCTTTCAAATAGGAAGATACAATAGATAAATATTAGTACAAACATCGATTTTGGACAAAAGCTATAGTGACAATTTAATCCCAATCTTATATTTGAACTCAAACAACCTGATTCTCAAAATGTTTAATTGTAAATTGTGTATTAGCTAATATTATTCTATTTTAAAAAGTAAATTCAAATCATTATCCGATCGCAAATGGTAACAAGATTACGAGTATATTCTATATTGTTTAAGCTGTTTTGAAAATATGGTTTTACTATGTTTTGGGTTTTTGTGCCAACATAAATAATGGTCTCAAATTTATTACAATACAAAATATTGAGTCGGCCTGTGGATCTTGAGAACCCTGGTTCGATCCCCACTGCCGTCAAACAATTTTCACCAATTTAAATCTACCCCTACCCACTAATATCTTTGGGGTCCGTGATTTTACGACAGGTGACCGCACTTCACGCGAAATATATATCACTTACCGAGATCTGCTTAAACAGAGTGCCACACCCAGTAATGGGTAAAAGGCGTGATGATATATTTATTTTACAAAATACTTCATAACTCAGTTGCTAAAGATGAGTTCCAAAGAGATTCTTTAAAAACATTTGGGTTAAATACACTGCAGTTTACCCAAAATTATCCTAGCATACTCTATATATTCTCATACTTTTTTCAACAACGTTTCGTTGTGAATCTAGCTTTTCTACTCTGCTCAGTATGAAAAAAAAATGATCTCCGCCATACATTATCGTCCACAGCACAGAGCTTTAAGAAGCTTATAACCTCAAAGCAGGCTCAAAAATCACATTAATGATACATTTTGTTTTTCTTTTTACTTCCTTGTACGAAGTAAAGGAAGTATTGTTATCGCGAAAATTTTCGGTTCTCAGATTTCAACGGAAATAGGTGTTTTGGCCCTCCCTGAATCCATTTTGACTAATTTCGTCATGCCGTCTGTACGTACGTATCTCGCATAACTCAAAAACGGTAAGCCGTAGAAAATTGAAACTTTATATTTAGGACTGTTATAACATCTAGTTGTGCACCTCCCTTTTTGGTCATTATACAACTACCGGAAGTGGTACTTTACTTGAAGCCTATAATAGATTTTCATGAAAAACTATATTCAAATATAATTTAAAACTTTCCAAATTTGGTATATAAGACTACTATATTAATGGAAATAACATAATAGATTTTGGTTAAAATAGACTAACCGGAAGTGGCACATTACATGAAGCTGCTAACAGTTTTCCTTGAAAAAAATGGTATTATTTTAATTTTAGAAATAAATGCTGCAAATAAAAGTTTTAGAGAATTAAATTCTGCGTCTAGCACATTAAGAATTTTTAAATTAGCTTTTTGCATAAACGAGATATCTAAATTTAAATATTATATATTTTTTGATTTTTTTTTATGTCAAATATGTGCAATTAAAAAAATATCTATAGTTTAATACGTGTACAAGGAAGTCATGTGGTGTCCACATCAGATATTTTTATATATGTTTTAATATATTTAATCTATTTTTTTAAATCATACAGATATTTTATTTTGTTTTAAACACTCATAATAATATGAGTAATAATTTTGTGATATGATAATATTTGGATAGGAGGGTATCGAGTTCTCATTTATTAAAAGGAGGTATGTTATTAAAAAGGTTGAGAATCACTGCTTTTAATACCCATTTTTATATACACTCGTAATTAAAAAAACTTATTACATATTATTATATACAATAACAATAATATCTTGTTTTCAGATGGTCATTGTTAAGGTACCATATTCGAATCCAATTAAGAATCCAATTAATGAATGAATTAACTTAAGTAAAAAATAAATAAATGTAAATTGTCATTAAAATGAGACATAATAAATGAATATAGTATAAAAATGTGTTGCCACTTTTAGTAAATGTCAAATCAGTCTTTATTTACGATTGCCGTCTGTTTTCGACAGTTATTTGTAGTTGATATTTGATGTGTCTTAAGAAACATAAAAATTGTTATATTTCCGTCAGTATTTCATTTTTATTGCTATTTTTATGTTTGTTGTTCTGAAAAAATGGACAGTTTTTAGATATCAGTAAATCAGACATAAATATATTATTCTTGTAAAAATGAAATATTAATAATGATATTAAGCTTACTTTGCTGAACAGAAAATAAATATTGATTTTATTAGGTTCCTACTATATTTTTTTGTTCATATTTTATCAGTTTTATTTCTTGCGCCATGTGGTGGTAAAATAAAGAACAAAAAAATAATCTCAATCTATAGAAGATGAAAACCATGTCAGCTAAAATTTCGCTGAACTTTGCATCCATTGCATTGTAATAAATCTTTTACTCTTCTGTTATTAAAATAACATTTATCGTACTAATTCCATGGCGCTAATTATCATCTCAATTACGAGTAAATATTTTGTTTGTACAAACTGTGGCTTTGAACGTTTTAGTCACGGCGTGATGTTACAACTGACATTAAACATGGCGGAAAGTTTGCTCCCAGCATATGGTATTGTAACTTAACCTTACATTTCAAATAATTAGTAAAACTTTAATTTTTTTTGTTGCTTTCATTTGCGGTCGCACAAAGAGTATGTACTATGTGACTCATAATATAAATTGTTTAGATATTGATTTATTCTGTACACCTACCTAAAGTGTCTTTTATAAAACTTATTATATAATATACTATTAAAAATGTGTACTAAATGTAGGAGTCAAGTTATATGTTATCAGATCACTAGTTAACATTTGTTGTTAATTTATTTTTTGTGTTGTGAGTTTATAAATTTATTTTATTTTATTGGTGTTTCAAAAAATTTTAATTTATTTTTGTGATTTTATAAATCCCGTAATGTCGTACTTTATGTAGTATAACATAAATTTTAATTAATGAAAAGAGTATCCAAGTTATCCAAACAATAAGAATTACAATTTACAACTACTTTTAATTTTTAGATTTTATTGTAATAAAAAAATGATCTTTGATTTTTTCAACAAAAAATGTGTATGTTCCGTATTACATGGTTTATAATTTATGATCTATAGGTGTTCATATTTTATTATTTATTGATTAATATTTAATATAAAAGTAGGCATACATATTCTACTGATTTATTTACGTACACTGCAATGACGTTTACTTGTTTACATTAATTATTGTTCAATAATTCAGCAATGCGGATTACGGTATAATATATACCACATTTCATATTTTTCGTTTAATTTATTAATTCATAAAATCAAATTATTATATGAATAATTCAAAATTTTTTTACAATTTATTATATTTTTCGAGAATCAGTATTTCTGCACCATCCTGAAAATTATTTCTGTCTCTTTGATAAATACAGTAAAACATGAATATCTATAATAATTTAACTAAATCGTTCAGGCGCGGTGGCCGAGCGTGTTAAGGCACATCTCTTAACATACTGTGACGTCAGCCGAACCAAGGTTCGTCAGTTCGAATCCGCCTGTCGACAATGTGTGATTTGTCGTAAAATATAAAATACAGTTACATGTATTTATCACACTCGGGCGCTTTAAACTAGTCACTTATACGCCTTAAATAATGTAGCATATGACTACGAAAACCGGCAGTACGGCAGTGTAAAAATTGCGGCTCGGTGTGCCCGGTAGGCCCAGGCCCGATTTGGGCTGTAGCGCCACATATGATGAAATCGTTCTATAGCCTGAGAATTTAGAACTTATAGTTGTAATATATTGGCAATGCAGTTGAGCTAGGAGTATATGTGCTTGAGTCTATATTAATGCAAATGATATGCGGTTGGTTACCTGTCATATGTATAATGTCACCACAGGATGTTGATAATATACTATGATAGTTACCTAACAATAATCGGAAAATCAATGTGTAATGTAATGCATATAATAGGTACATGTATTACCAGTAACGTTGATAACAGTGCCGTCAATGTAAGCAAGATAGGCTCCGCTTACGCTTGAGGTCCTGGATATTTAATTTAATTTCATTTGTTTTATATAAGCCAATAAATGTAAAAGAAAGTGTATTTGATCATCGCAGGAAAGCGAGCTGAGGTGGGCAGAAATAACTCTGCTTCAGTCAGTGATGGAACATGATGCGTCAATTTTTACTTCCTTGTACGAAGTAAAGGAAGTATTGTAATCGCGAAAATTTTCGGTTCTCAGATTTCAACGGAAATAGGTGTTTTGGCCCTCCCTGAATCCATTTTGACTAATTTTGTCGTGCCGTCTGTACGTACGTACGTATCTCGCATAACTCAAAAACGGTAAGCCATAGAAAATTGAAACTTTATATTTAGGACTGTTATAACATCTAGTTGTGCACCTCCCTTTTTGGTCATTATGCAACTACCGGAAGTGGTACTTTACTTGAAGCATATAATAGATTTTCATGAAAAACTATATTCAAATATAATTTAAAACTTTCCAAATTTGGTATATAAGACTACTATATCAATGGAAATAACATAACAGATTTTGGTTAAAATAGACTAACCGGAAGTGGCACATTACATGAAACAGCTAACAGTTTTCCTTGAAAAAAATGGTATTATTTTAATTTTAGAAATAAATGCTGCAAATAAAAGTTTTAGAGAATTAAATTCTGCGTCTAACACATTAAGAATTTTTAAATTTGCTTTTTGCATAAACGAGATATCTAAATTTAAATATTATATATTGTTTGATTTAAAAAAAAATTAAGTTTGCTATGGATTAGAACAAAAAATAAAAGATTTAATGTCAAATATGTGCAATTAAAAAAATATCTATAGTTTAATACGCGTACAAGGAAAAATATCTGCTTGACATATGACAATGTAAATGATGGAGTGCAG
The DNA here is from genome assembly GCA_947425015.1 of Pterostichus niger. Lineage (NCBI taxonomy): Eukaryota > Metazoa > Arthropoda > Insecta > Coleoptera > Carabidae > Pterostichus > Pterostichus niger. Next base: position 34,822,583 of record OX380340.1, on the reverse strand, counting down.
ATATCAATTAACCTGCACATTATTGCACAGATATGCATACATACATAACAACACGCTATATTCCATTAAATGGGGCAGCACGAACCCCTGAAACATTCATAAAGCATCAGTTCACATCAACATTCTCATCCTGACACACGATACTCGTTTCGACCACATTAACACTTCCTCCATACGAACTCTTTCTTTCCTCACAACCAAAATCCATCATCACGCAACAAACATTCATTCACGTCCATCCATTCGCTCCTGTACACCTGTTTCGTAAATCTTCACTTACGCCCACTTATCTAACAACGAATCTATAAAGAAATGAAGGTAGCATCTCCTGCGCTTGTTTAAAAAAATATTTAACACAATTAAATACATTAATAAATATTAGTTCAATTACTATTCATTTTTATTATTATGATTAACTATTTAGTTATTAGGGAACTAGTAAATTGTCGCCAATATTCCAATATAAACAATAAATTTAATCTGACACGAGCAGAGCTGGGTGAATAAGTTAATCTTACCGGACTGCGTCAATTGTAAAACGAAAGAAATGGACGCAGTCTTAAAATTTTATTAACACATTGCTATCAAATATTTTTTACTTATTGTAACACGAAACGCTATAATTGAATGGAAACAGAATTATTATTTGAATTACATTTTTATTAATTATAATACTTATTTCACTAATCTAGTTCAAAATTAAATAAAACGCGAACACCGCGTGATGTGAAGAACTACATCTTCACGCTCTGAGTCGATGGACAAGACTGCTGGTTCCCACCAAAACACTTGCTACCCTGGGTACGATACCCACATCTGGAATCCATCCCTCTCGCATCGGGGTGGACACAGATGTCTCAAGTGTTTTGGTTATGTAGTCTGACACTCTGGCCCTGCAGATAACGCGAACATGAAATCTTGTTGGAACTCTAAGAATATTAACTATAACTGTCTCTTTTTATAATTTAATGCCCTATATTTGAAAACCAAAAGATCTCACACTCAGCCTTAATGGCACATGTGGTCACGAGTGTCAAATTACACGAAACCAATCTTACCTAAACGCAACATAATAACAATGAGATAGCTCATATTGTTACATTAATCTCGCCACAAACCTTTAACTTGCAAGAATTCTCTACTAGTTCTCAACTCTCTCTCCACCCCAAACATTTCATCATCTGCACTGTCATCACTCCCATCCTCGATCGCCCATCCGGTCGTAACTCGCGGGCGTGTCTTGTATCCTTGCTTTACGACGCGCAAGCAGCGTGGCGTGTATAATGCACTCGACGCTACCGACGCTGCTGCATCGCTCCTTGATGCTTGCCTCCTTGCCCGGTCTGCGGCCCTGTCCTGCACTATTCAAACAAGCGAAGTCTACACGACTCCTCGGGGAATAACTGGGACTGGGAGATGTTAGCAACGTCTTCAGACAGAGAAATTGTAGGATGAGTCAAATGGAAAGTGTCTTTGAGATGGGTGAGATGAAGTAGTGAAGTAGTGGGTTGCGAAAGTGTGGAAATATGAATATTGATTGATTGAATGATAGATTTGTTATGTTGCACTATAACAGGAAGTTTGTAGGGTACATGGCAGCACAGGGCTAGTTTCCAATTACATATTTCAATAGTTATTTAATTATAAGTGTGTTAATGAGATCAATTAATAATCGAGACATTTCAATGCAATTTGGCGAAAATTTTAATTCATTTCATAACAATTTTGTTAAGTTATAGTCATGATAACTTGAGAGTGACAGATGTGTGAACTGCATCTGGTGCTAGTAAACCAGAAAATGTTGCCTAACATAAACACATGTTTCTTATTCTTTGTTTGGATTATCTTTATCGATGGGAATATTACAGTCATAAATAAAAATCATGTATTAATAGGGTTAATTAATGTATGACTTTGTATACATTAATATAACCCATTAATGAACGATCAACAGATAATAGTTATTTATTATACAAGCGGTATAAATGTATGTTTAATGAGCGGTAAGTTTAAGCGCGCGAGCGGCGAAGCAGCAAGCGCGTTAATACCGCGAGTTGAACATACGTTTTAACCGCGAGTGTAATACAACTTTTTATTCAATTTGCCTTAATAAACTTCTCCAATTTGAGTGTAGGATTTTTTTATATGAAGTCAAAATCTTGAAATGTCACTAATCGCTGATTGTGAGTTTTGTTGTTACGTTGCCATGGGTTGTTCCAATTTTCTTTTCTTGTAAACAATTCAACCCATGGCAACGTAACAACAAAACTCACAATCAGCGATTAGTGACATTTCAAGATTTTGACTTCATATAAAAAAATCCTATACTCAAATTGTAGAAGTTTATTAAGGCAAAATTGAATAAATAGTTGTATAAAGTCGTGAACAACGAATTAGTGCTACGAGAAGTGTAAACTTTCGTATGTATAATTATATAATACATTTTTGATTTATTTTAATTGACATATATTTGACATTTTTAAACCGCTAGTGAAATAAACATTTTAAACCGCTAGCGAAATAAAATTTTTAAATGGCTGTTTATAAAACAACAACTTTAATGGTCTGTATCCAAGTAATTAAACAAGTGTTTATAAGGCAAAATTGAATAAATATCTTAATGTTACGTATATTCCAAATAAAAAGAAATAGATTTTTAACATAAGAATGAAGTGTCCGGCATATAATTATGGTGCCAAATTGCAAATGGTATCAAAAAAGTTAGTCCATATAAAAAATATAGCTCTCTTCCAAAATTGCTGTTATAACCTTTTTAGTCTTGTGGAAAATACATAAATAAAAGCGGCTTGAAATGTAATAAAGTAAACTGAAAGTTAAATAAATGTGATGCCTGAATAATGATTAAAAATGAAAATTAAATTAGGAAACAATTTATAGAAGTATAGAATGTACAAAATATCAAATAACAGAGAAGAGATGAATAATACGCTAAAAATAATTTTTATTTAGAGTTGTTGTTTGTTTACACTGGCTAATTGTTTATTTTTTAAGGTTAACAATTTTTCGTATTTGTTTTATTTGTATTAATTGTTTTATTACATTTTGGTTCTTGTTGTAACTAATTTAAATTTGCATTCACCATGGTTCTAAGATGCTGAATCAAGACTTTGCTAATTCATTATTCGTTGTGAGATTTCTGTCTGCTGCTTTTATTAACATTTGAAGTATCTTCTTTTAGAAAGTAATTATTTTCACTTTTGATATATTAGTGCCTGGAGAAATACAAGTACCAGACGTTTAGTTCTTAATACAAAAGTATATAAAAAGATAACTTTTTAGTTATGAACTAACTACGGTATAGTTTTATTTGACCGTCTGCAAAGTTTAACGTTTCATATCTAACCTAAATGACCAACTGTGTAATTAATATTGATAGCACTGGTGATATTAGCGGAAGTTTTTATCAAATATAGACAAGAAATGTTTTACAGGATTTAGGACATTATCAATTAATTCTAATTAATTCACACCTTAACTGAAACTTTGTGGTTTGTGTTTGGGCTTCTTATATACAATACATTAAATTACAAGATAAATTACATAGATAATTAAGTCAAGATAATCCGTTGTTAACTAAAAAAAAAATCATCAACATTAATAAATATATCATCACGCCTTTTACCCATTACTGGATGAGGCACTCTGACTAAGCAGATCTCGGTAAGTGATATATTTCTTCGTGTGAAGTGCGGGTACTAGCCGTCAAATCACGACCCTCAAGGATGTTAGTGGCGGAAGAGCCACAGGGTAGATTTAATTTGGTGAAAATTGTTTGTCATTAATAAATCAGATATTAATATTAATTGTTATTATTATTATAAGATATTAATCCAAATAATGAAAGTATTTTAACTCCACGGGTGTCTACATATTATCGTGACTGAATGGGCCGAATTCATTCAGTTTTTGTACGAAATATACTTCTTACGATACAGCATTCTTAGCGAAATCCTATTATAAAGAAAATTTAAATTGACTTGAAAAAAACTAAGAGTAATATAAAAAATTTTTTTCTAATTTAAATAAAACAAATTGTACCAATATTTTGCTATTTTTCACAAAACCTAAATTATCAGTTTTCATTTGTCAAATTTTACATTTGCCAGAATATAGTATAGATAATAATTTTTGTAAGGACGAGCGTTCGAGATTGATATATAATTTTATTTTCTAACTAGAACTAACAGTTCCAATTTTTTGTTCTGGAGACACTATGTATATTTCTTATATACTCTTGTAAAATTACAAACCTCTCTCTACCTAAAGAAATATTCCTTCATATTGAAAGATTTTGAATATACCTATTCAACTGAAACGTAAAACCTTATGTAAAAAAATATTTTTTCATTATGTCAATTCTTATTGGAAAGCTCAAAAAAACATCTATATACATCGTCTTCTCTTCCTAGTTTACTTGAGAATCCGTCTATATGCAACACAATTCATTCCAGCATTCAGATCTAAAGTAACAAAACGATCTTACCCACGATGAGCTTCACACCGCACGTGTTACTTCCCTCCGCTGTAGTGCTGTATATTCTGTAGGACTACAATACCTGCGGGTGTGCAGAAAAGGAGGACAATGGCCCTTCATAAAACGTCAGTTGATGGGTCTCGCTCTGCAGTTCGCAGGCCGCCAACCTCCGCGCTTTCGTCGTCACATCCTCCCCACAAAGGGCACAATCCGCACAATGAGCCCTGGGCCTTATCGCCGGCCCGCCAGACTATCCCCCCTTTGGTATTTTCAAAGTGGGGAGAATTACCCGCCACCGCCAGACGAGTTTATGTTTCGTTATTGCGCGAGAAGGACGAATAAATGCTGAACTTTGCTTCTTTTTATGTTTTTATTTCCTTTTTCTTGTTTGAGTTCTTAAGGTAGGAACTGAGGTTCGTATTTCAATTAACGGCAAAGCTGGAAGAAGTTGTTTGGGGTTAAATGATTTTGTTTTTTAATTTATTTTGTGGTGATTACTGATAAAGATGTCGGGATACAAACGAAGCAATATTAATTTTGTTTTGCTGGTTCATTTTTTAATTCGAGACTGTTTCAATTATAAGTTCAAACGAAGGAATTTAATTTGTTTTAGTAAATAATTTACTACATAACTTAAAACCAGAGCTGGGCAGAAGCTAGTTATTTTTATAGCTTACCTATAATTACTTTAGATTTAGCAGTAACTCCACTAATATGAAAATCTCGTAATTATAACAACTGAAGCTACTTCTTAAAGCTCTTATTACTTAAGACTACTTTTTTTAGCTCAAATCTAGATTAGCTTAAAGCTATTTTATGTATTTAAGCTACTTTTTGAAACAGCCTCTACCTTTGGAAAATAATTATTTCTTGCAGGCTCTAATACATTAATTGAAAATAAAGTAGCTTCAAAATTTAACACATACTTGGACAATAGTTTTAGCTATAGCTTTGCTATTTTTTCATCAAGTTAAAATTCCTAAGAAAAAATTATTGATATAATATGCATTGAATATTATCTTGCATCTTGCCTGAAGTAAAAACATAGAATTTTTGTTTACGTTATAGATCGTAACAAAATAAATCGAGACGAGAGTTGAAAATATTCAGAAAATTCCACGTCCAAATAGTAAAAAATAAAATTGTGTGCATTCTTCTGTACCCCGATATTTTGTACTTTCATCCGTAATACTAGCATATGGCATTAGGTGCGGCAGTGCGGGTATAATACATATATTCGCGCATCCAGCGCTTATCATATGTTTGCCATTCACAACATTTTGACGCTAGGGTCGAAATACCAGTCGGCGGTGTGACAAACAGGTGGACGTGTGTACATACGCTCCCAGGATATAAATCCGCTTACGCAGCAGCAGCACGCCAAGGTTACATTTGTTTTTGGTTCTCTTTTCATACCTTTACGTGTATCATATCAGAATATTTTACTCTACAAATATAGACTTAAAGAAGATATACTGAAGTAGTAATACGATAATACGAATAAGAAAAAAATATACTTATAAAGATAAGAAATATTATACTCTGAATCAGATTTGTAGATTAATTTTAGATGTACAGTGAATCACCGATTGTTCGGAAATCAATTTTCCGTGAATTGGTGTAACTATTGTCTTATGTAGTACAATAATAATAATTTTTATTTAAATCTTAAAATCCCAACAAGAAAGAAAAATGTAGTTTTTCTGACGAATGCTGAAAATTGCTGGACAAATTTTAGCAACCTCAAAAGCTTTCTCATTCGCATTTTATACGATTAGTAACAAATTTTTAGATTCAAATATTAGTTCGTACTTTTTGTCCTAGGCCTAAATGTATTTAACAAAAGGTATAATAATCACGTAGCAACCGTAGCAGACATATTTCACTAAAAAGGTTGACTTTTCGTACAAATATCGTATTTCCAATTATTATCCAGACTTGTGTGTTGCTCAATTACCACGGATAATCAGCGTTTTACAGTACCTACTGTGTTATACAAACAAATAACTGACAATCTATTAAACTAATTAAATAAATAAATACATCATATCGACTTTTACTTATTACTAGGTGTGGAACTCTACCATAATAGATCTTGGTAAGTAATATATTTCTTCGCGCAAACTGTGGTTACCAGCCGTCAAATCACGACCACCAAAGGTGATAGTGAAGGGGGAGCCACAGGGGTTATTTTAATATGGTGAAAATTGTTTGTCAGTTGAGGTCATTGAACCCGGGTTTTCAAATCCACTTGATAGCAGTGAGCCACCTACTACCTACATAAAATTAAACTAATTAAATTCTACAAATACAAAACAGCTTATTCCAATGTAGAACATATTGGTGATTAGACTCTTTCTCGATTCTATCAAGACCAAGACAAAGACGAAGATTAGAATAGAAATAGTTCGAAGCTCTATTCATAGTTCCTTCCTGATCTAAATACATGCTATTTATTTGCTGATGAGATGATGTCTGCAAGAGATACAATAAACTGCTAAAATTTCCTGTAAAAATTAAAGTCACGTCTTTAGCGTCGCGACGCTTCACATTGTTCGTGTCCGGCGTCAATTTCTCGGGTAACGAGAAGGAAATTCACCACGGCGCAACTTGCAAGATGCAGTGTCTGTGTCCGTAATGCTTCGAGCAGCGACATCCGAAACGGTGTGATGTCACTGTCGTAAACCGCCTGCAATTGTTAGGATAAATCTCGCGTTTTCATGGACTCTTGAATGACGAAGACACGCTGGATGAAATGGAAAGAGGACTTTAGTGAAGATCATAAAAGTTGTACGTATAATGCATCGTAATGGGATAATATAATAAAATAAGAATCTAATCTGGCATATTATAGCGTGAAGTCTGTTAGAATTCAGCTCTCTTCTGTTGATAACATGAAGAGGATTCTTGAAAAATAGTAAAATCTCGTAAAATAGAAAAATAAATATATAAAAAAGATGCAAAATGTTTCCATGGTTTCTAGAGATTATATATCTAGGTTAATTAGTGCAGTATGCGGTACAATATTTTTGTCTTTGTATAAAACAAACATTTATTTTAATAAGCTATTGTTTTCATAGTTTCAGTTATTGTTGAGGGATTATTTGTTATTTCAAATTAGAACGGTATTGATGAAATTTGCAAAATACGATTCATGCTGTTCCAATCCTTGACCTTATTTAAATTCAACCTATTATCGCGTCTTTTGTTTCAGTTTTTTCTTAAAGGTTACGTTATTATTGTAGACTTTGTTAATTCTTCGGGTATTATACCTTTTCCATATACAGGGTGAGTCTGGGAAGATGCCCCCCCCCCCTTTTAATTTTTTTATTATGAGTAATAGAAAAAAATGGTTCATATGAAAGTTTTATTATTTTAAATATACTATTTGATGGCAGATGTAGATATTTTTTATAAAGTCAGGTTTACAAGATACGACTATCAACTTTTATTTTTTAAATAGCAACCTATAATTATTTTACTAAAATAAAAACCGCCATTTTTTTCTCTTTTCAACGGTGTATTAGTTTTTATTAATGTATCTGAAAAAATTCGAGAAAAATAAGAAAATTGAGAAATACTAGAAATAATTTTTATACAAATATTATAGGTGGCTATGTGAAAATAAACAAAACGTAACAGTGTTAAATTAATGTCAAAAAAGTATACATTTGCTGGTTACTTTATTTAACTTATTTTGCAAACAATAAAAAAAAAATTCTTTTTGCCCTTCTCATGATTCCAGTCGATTCACCAATTATTAGAATCATATCTATTAATTCTTCTTTCGTAAACATTTGAAAACGTTTTTTTTATTGTTTGCAAAATAAGTTAAATAAAGTAACCAGCAAATGTATACTTTTTTGACATTAATTTAACACTGTTACATTTTGTTTATTTTCACATAGCCACCTATAATATTTGTATAAAAATTATTTCTAGTATTTCTCAATTTTCTTATTTTTCTCGAATTTTTTCAGATACATTAATAAAAACTAATACACCGTTGAAAAGAGAAAAAAATGGCGGTTTTTATTTTAGTAAAATAATTATAGGTTGCTATTTAAAAAATAAAAGTTGATAGTCGTATCTTGTAAACCTGACTTTATAAAAAATATCTACATCTGCCATCAAATAGTATATTTAAAATAATAAAACTTTCATATGAACCATTTTTTTCTATTACTCATAATAAAAAAGTTAAAGGGGGGGGCGTCTTCCCAGACTCACCCTGTATTTCATTGGCCAACTCATTATTTCAATTTATTTAAAAATAATTGTGTAAGTTTTAAGGTACAAGTAGCATGTAATACCTAAGTAAAATATAATTATTAGACTTGGGACTTTATACGAAACTCCATTTCAAAAGCTCGGTTGCGAGAAATGCTAAAATGTATACAGGTATTTTTCGTGCTACCGAATTTAATTGAAATCAAGATGAGAGAATAAATACGACGAGATTACTGTGAAATTGGAAGTAAATGAATTCGTTTCGCTTTGAAAATAAAGTGAAATCAATGCTGAAATATCGCTTCATTTTGTTTATACTGCCATGTCAAAATAATCCGAATAAATCAAAACGATGTAACACATTTTCTGTCGTTAGTCTCACAGGAAATCAATTGGATTATACACCGAGAACATGTTTTACACTGAAATAATATCCGGGTATTTATTTGTCAATAGTTCAGTTCGTCATTGGAATGGAACTCTTTCAAGTTCTAGGAAAAAATCGATAAAATTTCGTTTCCTTGTGAAAATATTTACATTGTGTGATAGAATTTCCTTGCGTCGTTCTACACTTTTCGACTTTCAACTTCAGCTGCTTTTTAATAATCCCGGACGAGCGGATGAGCAAGCGGCTCGTCGCAAAAACCTAAAGTGATAAAGTGCTCTGCGCTCATAGGACAAATCCGCATGTCAAGAATTACAAGCGTAACAGTATGCGATGTATGAGAGGTAATCCTCTCATTCAATACAAACAGACAAGTTCAATGAGAGTTGACGTTTGTTAATTCCAGCTCGTAGGCCCGCAGGGTAATAAACTCAACAACAAGAATTGTTTAAATTGACACATACAGAACAGACGCTGTTTCATATGTGGAGCAGTATAACAACCAATATGGAGGTACCATCACAGCATTCATTTATATTATTGTCAATTTGGCATTTGTGCTCCCGAAGAAAATGTAAAATGAAAATAAATTAACAACCGCCAAACGCAATTGATTGAATTTTGTTTTCAAAATTCACGAGTTCAAATCCAATCAAACTTTACTCTGGCATAGATCACTATATATTTGTTTATAAATATACTGCATTTTTTATTGTCTTTCTTCCATCCGTTGTTAAAAAAGTAAATCTAAATTTTGATATAATAATCCAGAGAGAGCATCAAATGTCAAGATTATAATTTACCGATTAACACTTGAGGTAGTTACAATATTTTTACGTTTGCTGGTACCTTTTAATTTAGAGAAAATCTAATTTCATTTCATAACAAATTTGTTAGGTTATAGATAACTCAAGACTAACTGATGCAAAAACTGTGTATACTGACAAATCTGAAAATGTTGTCTAACATAAGCACGTGTTTCTTGTTCTTTGTTTAGAATTTCTTTATCGATGGGAATATGAGGTTGTCAGAAATTATATTTTTATTTTCTTATTAAGGATTGCTACGTAAATATACTTTGTTTATAAGATAATTGGAGTACGAGATACTCAACGTCGCTGAGCGCATCTTCATATCTCGTTTAGTTTTTGAGATATTGTCTCGGGAAAGTATAAAACCTGAAATTTGAGACAAATTTAACCTCTCCGGAGGCTATATGTTAAAACTAAACAAGATATGGAAATATATTCAACGATATTGAATTCCTCCTATCTGAATTGACTTATTAGCAAATTTGTAGCTAATTTATTTTTTAATTATTTCCTTACCCTTTGGATTTTTTTAAGGATTATAAATGTCTTAATCGAAGGAATATTTTAACGAAACTTTACATACATATGAATTTATGACAGCTGAAACCAATAGTATAATTCGCAGTGGCATATATCTTCTAGTATTTGAAATAATGGTAAAAAAAACTGTTTTCTGAGAAAATTTTATTGGGAAAAAATATAAATCGCTGAAACTTTATTTATAAGTTAATTGGTGTATGAGTCACTCAACGCCGTTGAGCGCATCTTTTATATATCTTAAGAATTAAAGAAGCTATGAAGATGCGCTAAACGGTATTGAAAACCTCGTATCCGAATTGACTTGTATGCAAAGGTTTAGCTGATTTGATGCAATTTAATTTTTAAAACAATTTCCTAAGGGAATTTGATGTTTGCTGCACGTTCTAGAAATCTGTAACACTTATTCTTTAATACCCTGTACTTATTTATTTCATTTTATTAGTGTTTTTAAATATATTATAATACTTTCAATCTTTACTTTCATAAATACGTACGAGGGTCGTTCAATAAGTCCTTAGAAAAAAGTTAAAACTCTAACAGTTGACTAGTTAGGAGTGCTGCTTACTGGAAAAAATTCATTTTCGATACTACGAGCACCATCTCTTGGATTTTCTAAGGACTTATTGAACGACCCTCGTACATTATATGTTTTATTAAAAATGTAATTTATTTGAAAAAAGTCAGTGTTCAAGTATCAACTTCTAACCAATTTTGATGCATGTTTTACTTTAAAAGTTATTATTCTATAATTACATGCAAATCGGGTTCATTCGTTTATTATCGTAAATATGCCGAATGTTAAGAGATCTGTGATTGATTGCTATCATAATTCTCAACGTTAACGAACAAGTTACAGCATACTAATTTAATGCAACGTTGTATATTTTGGTTAATATTTTGTTATTTTTAAAGTGTAGAAATGTGTAATATTGTGTGTAATGGTGGATTGTGTGATTTGTGTAAAAGTAACATTAAAATATAAGTGATAGTGCTATGAAATAGACTAGAATCCAGAATTTGCTGCTTTCAACTTGGGACAACGTGGACTCGCAGTAGCTGGTAGCTGATTACAAGTAAACAATTAAATTATTATTTTATTATCTATAGGTATATTAGGCGTAACCCGCGAACTGTTTACGTTGTAATTAATTCATAAAACTTGACTTTTTTACTGTCTTAATTTGCGATCGTAGAAAAAGTTTGGGCTAAACCGTACTGTACGGACAATTCTGAAGTTGGCCGCAGGACGCTAGGGACTTCTGGGGAAAACGGCAGTTTGAACGGTACAAGTTCGACATAAGAAGCAAGCGGTTTGTTACTTTTTACCATAAAAATACGTTCTATACTAGGTCAGGCATGGTTAGTGGTGTTTATTATTTAAAAAATCCGACTTTGCTAATAAAACGTTTTTAAATTATCTTGATATTCAAATTTGCTGTTTTTACCATAAAAATACGTTCTATACTAGGTCAGGCATGGTTAGTGGTGTTTATTATTTTAAAAAAAGCATCCGACTTTGCTAACAAAATGTTTTTAAATTATCTTGATATTCAAATTTGCCGTTTTTACCATAAAAATACGTTCTATACTAGGTCAGGCATGGTTAGTGGTGTTTATTATTTTAAAAAAAGCATCCGACTTTGCTAACAAAACGTTTTTAAATTATCTTGATATTCAAATTTGCCGTTTTTACCATAAAAATAAGTTCTATACTAGGTCAGGCATGGTTAGTGGTGTTTATTATTAAAAAAAAAATCTGACTTTGCTAATAAAACGTTTTTAAATTATCTTGATATTCAAATTTGCCGTTTTTACCATAAAAATACGTTCTATACTAGGTCAGGCATGGTTAGTGGTGTTTATTATTAAAAAAAAACATCCGACTTTGCTAATAAAACGTTTTTAAATTATCTTGATATTCAAATTTGCCGTTTTTACCATAAAAATACGTTCTATACTAGGTCAGGCATGGTTAGTGGTGTTTATTATTAAAAAAAAAACATCCGACTTTGCTAATAAAACGTTTTTAAATTATCTTGATATTCAAATTTGCCGTTTTTACCATAAAAATACGTTCTATACTAGGTCAGGCATGGTTAGTGGTGTTTATTATTAAAAAAAAAATCTGACTTTGCTAATAAAACGTTTTTAAATTATCTTGACATTCAAATTTGCCGTTTTTACCATAAAAATACGTTCTATACTAGGTCAGGCATGGTTAGTGGTGTTTATTATTAAAAAAAAATCCGACTTTGCTAATAAAACGTTTTTAAATTATCTTGATATTCAAATTTGCCGTTTTTACCATAAAAATACGTTCTATACTAGGTCAGGCATGGTTAGTGGTGTTTATTATTAAAAAAAAAATCCGACTTTGCTAATAAAACGTTTTTAAATTATCTTGATATTCAAATTTGCCGTTTTTACCATAAAAATACGTTCTATACTAGGTCAGGCATGGTTAGTAGTGTTTAATATTAAAAAAAAAACATCCGACTTTGCTAACAAAACGTTTTTAAATTATCTTGACATGTGCCGATTTCATTAAAAGTCACTAGCGACTTGCAGCCAAATTCAGGATTGTCCGTACAATGCGGTTTTACCAAAGTTTGGTATGTTACTCGTTTTATAAACTCTTTAGATAGTTGTTTATTTATACACTCATAACTAAATAGACATATATATCTTATATATCAATTGTGACAGTTTCATGTTTTATTTGTACAAATAATTTTCATTTAAATGAATTTGGAATCAAACTTGATGAAAAGAGTTAAATAACAACAAAGATAAACTTAATTGTCGTCCATACACTTGGTGAAACTAGGTTTAAGAAAATATAAAATAAACACTTGGCTTACTCACACACTAATGAGCTCTAATAATGATAAGCTCTAATAAGAGCGAAACGCGTCTATGGTTACTGACTGTGCTGGCAGGCCTCTGACGATGCCCTCATAAGATGACTTGGAGGCTGAATTTTGTGAGACTTAGCCAAGTGTTTATTTTATATTTTATTAAAAGAGTTAAACATCGAATTACTGCAGATTTGAGTTTCAGGCAGTCATTTTACTTACATAACAGCCTGTAAATATTTATTTTAATCATTCGATTCAAAGAATCTAAATGTGATGCAAATAAATAGACAAACTAGAAGGAACCATTAAATTCAGTCATTATTTTTTATTCTTATTGTACTGCATTTTCAAAATCAATACTTGATACAACTGTTCTCTTAATTATTACTATCTTGGTTCCATTGAAGTTTGCACAATTAGTTATTAGTTTCTGCACAATAACTGCAGCCGTTCTATACGTCGTTGTCCTAGTCCTTAAAGGCATTCAGTCGTCACTTGTTCACATTGTTTGCGCGAGGAATTTCACTGCACTCGGCGACGTGCTGAACTTTAACGACACTCGCGTCTTTAATGCTGTTATACTAAAGACAATTGACTGCATATGTGTTAGTGCACTAGGTGCTATTTTATACTCGTGAGATAGTATGAAGGTTTGTTTGTGTTTGTTAGTAAAAAGTAAAATGACTTCAGAATATTAGGTTTTTTTTCTTTGCGCTGGATTTACGATCTTTTTGGTACTTTATGTTTGTAATGGAATTTTTAATCTACTATTTCTTTAGTAACTTTGTTGGCTTGGAAAATAAATGAAAAAACTCTCCAAAATAATTATGAATATGGATATACTTTAGACATTACGATTTTATGAAATATTTAGTATATCAAGGAAAAGGTATTAACTTCAAATAAGAATAAAACAAATATATCATTACGCTTTTCTCCATTATTGGGTGTGGCACTCTGCCATAGCAGATCTCAGTAAGTTCCAAAGATGTTTGTGGTGAAGGAGCCTCAGGTGTAATTTTGATTTAGGGAAAATTTCGACTATGAGAATCAAATTCTCCGATACTATTAAACCACCTACCCCCTCTGCCCAATAAATAATGAATATTAAAATTTACGAAAGAATTAACATAATATGCACTTATACAGGGTGTTTCATAACTTCGAGTACATACGTTAATGGTATATGTTGTTTGATATGCTGTTTATGAATCTAAATGAATTTTTTTTAAATTCGAAAAATTAAGGGTTGTTTCCCTAAAACATTTTTTGTAGTATTGCACTGGATTGCCGCACATTACGTGTAATGCCTATGGCACACTGGTCGATGAGCGTCGATGAGCATCGATGAACTCTTCGATGAAACAACAAAACGCACCCGTTATCGACGAAAATTAGAGACTCCTCTATTTCCATCGAAGAGCTCATCGATGAAACGAACGTATCTCATTTCACTCGTATCTTTTGTGTCTCACTTCACGTTAGCATATTTTTGAAGTTTTTCTTTCTCAACTTTAGAAGCTTTTATTGTTTGTCAATGAAGAGTGCGTTCTGTTGTTTCATTGAAGAGCTCATCGATGCTCAACGACGCTCATCGACCAGTGTGCCATAGGCATAATGTGCGGTGGTGCACTGACATACTACGAAATAATAATTACACAACTCAATTATTAGCAGTTATTTATAATAGAATTTTATTTAATTAATAACTTTAATATAATCATCCACTCAGTGGCAGTGGCAACGAAAAATTTTGGACTGGGAAACATGGAAAATAATTTTGCGATTTAAATAAAATTCGTAATTAGCATATCAAATAACATAAACCATTAACGTATGTACCTGAAGTTATGAAACATCCTGTATACATCTTGTAATTAATATTAACTTTATTCTTATCGAAATCATTACTTAATATGAGTCATTATTTACCGAGGAAAATAAAAATGAAATGTACTCCCTAAGAAAATAGAGATTCAAGGCTATTGGCAGTGCCAAGTGTCTTTTGATAAATAACGGATTATTTGGTTTGTACATAAAATATCGTATATAACACGAGAGTAAAGTGTTATTATTTGACTTGAGCGATTGCTTCCCTCGGGTTACGCATTTAGGATTTAATTTTGATCCTCGACAAATAATGACAAACTTGGCTCCCTTGATATATAATAGTATATTATACAACGACGCTATAATGGATGCTCTTATTCCCGAGGATGAAGTTTGCAACCCGAGCGAGCGGAGCGAGCAAGGGTTGTAATCATCCGAGGTAATAATAGCCATTATAGCGAGTTGTATACTATACTTTATATACGACTAATTTAATAAAAATTAGTCAATTTTTATATTATTTATTATCTATTAATTTTACATCTATTTACCTAATAAATTTACATCTAATTGAAATGAGTAAATGGAGTAAAAAGACCACAATGAAGATGATTTGTATTTTTCACCTAATTCAGTAAAATAAGCCAACAATACATTTTCTGAATACGAATTTGTCTTCATTTTAATACGCCAGTCCATAAAACTTTGGTATGCTTTGTCATAGAAATTTTTAGACTTTTGCGGTAATAAACCATATGTAGTAGCATCAGCGACTTTCGTTATGTCTGGTGATGTAGAAGATATACTGTCTTCTGTAATACTGTCCATTTTTTCAATTACAGTTAAACACAATAATTTAACACAATTTGCAAGACCGTTTTTGACAACTTCTCAACGATGATTTCGTTTTGTTTGTTTCCGATTCGTTAACAACAGTGAACTTAGCAACGAGCATGTTTAATTTATATATGAGTCGCTATGGCAACACTGTTCCGATGGCACAATAAAACAATGATCCATGTTTTAAGCATTTTGATTGGTTCACGAGCGGGAATATTGACCATTATTCCCGAGTCATTATTCCCGGCGGGATTAATATATAGCATTATATAGCAAAAAACGCATATATAATGATAATATTATTAGTTAGTCGTATATAAACAACTATTACCGGTAATACTTGATTACAATTTATAATATATTTGATTAGGTGTATTTTTTTATATATAAATTTTTTGTATTGTCCAACCTGAAATTTCAGTAATATAGATGTATTTTATAAAACTGTCAAAAAAGGTTATTCTGTGCAAAAAGTTAATTATATTTTTACATTACTTTATCTTCCAATAGCAAATTTCGTAAAACATATTGCATATATGAAACTGTTGAAAACTCAACAGAAGAATTACCTAGTTTTAAGTTTGGTGCAAAAACTAAATTTGCAAGGGTAATGGCCTTTCACAATTATCCTTACCTAGGCATGTAACGTAAATTCGCTGTAAAACCATTTTCCTGTTACGCTATAAATAACATAAAATTTTCCACCTGTTAATTCAGTGCAGCATAACAATGGAAGTGAAAACAAAACAAAAACCTAGAAAAGTTTATCAAATAATACAACAAAAAATTGAAACAAAGCGTTCATTTTTATTGTTAGAGTTTTTGCACTGGTTGGGGGTGATATTTCACGTCGTTTTAAAGCAAAAAGCGTTTTGGTATTAAACCAATTTATCAACTCTGCGCCGGCATGATCTACGCACAACCAGCAGCGCAGAATTTGTCTGGACTTCTAGGGCACCTGTGGAAGGAAACATATACAAACATATTTTTAAACAATAATGAAAATGTTAAAAACAAATTTGTCCCGCGTGGTGGCCGCGCGGGTTGAGGGCCTGACTGACAACCATAAGGTCGTGGGTTCGGGTCCTGCCCGTGGCGGCCATACAAAGGACATATCGGCATATGACCTAAGTTGTTGGTCCGATATATAAATTAAAAAAAAAAAATTGATTTGAAGACTGGAAACCACAATTCACGCGAAGAAATATATCACTTGGTAATGGATAAAAGGCGTGATGATATATTTATTTAATATTCCAAAGAAAGTTATTGAGAAGACATAGGTCCTAATCTTTTAACAGATGCAACAACAGTCTTTAATAATTAATTAATTGAACTTTTAATAGGGGATGAATTTGACAGATAGTACGAGATTGATTATTCGTCTTTGAAACCGATCATAAAATAATATTCTATCTGTAATATCTCATTGGTATGTGCAGGCCCGGCTTAACATTAATTTATGGCAGGGCGCGGCGCAAGATTGAAAAGAGATAAATTCGATTGTGTTTGATGAGCACGCATAACATGTTCTGGTGGTGACAACTGGCTATAATGGGCGCCGCGATGCTTTGTATAGGCGAACTTTGATATTATGGCGCTCGTTGTCGCGGCGCTGTATTTCTAACGGAGTAATTGTGTCGTGTAATTGAAGCTGAAATTTGGCCGTGTAATTGGCGCTGAGTGCTGTGGTTTGAAGATATTGCCTCGCTGTTCGATTTCGTATTAGTCGTAGAGTGCGCGCACTTCACTTTGAATTACGTATTTTGTACTTGACTGATTTATTAGCATGTATTAGTCTTGTTGTAGCACTTCATTACTCATCTCGTATGTTAAATGGAATTTCACATATGAGCAAATCTGCTTACTTGTTCTCTAGTTTCAAATATTTTTTTTCCTCAAAATCATTACAATGATACTTGGAAAGAACAGAATGATAATGTTATAAACAAATACAGGGTGTTTCATAACTTCAGGTACATACGTTAATGGTATATGTTATTTGATATACTGATTACGAATCAAAAAGAATTTTTTTTAATCCCAAAATTATTTTCCATGTTTCCCAGTCCAAAATTTTTCGTTGCCACTGCCACTGGGTGGATGATTATGTTAAAGTTATTAATTAAATAAAATTCTATTATAAATAACTGCTAATAATTGAATTGTGTAATTATTCTTTCGTAGTACGTCAGTAGGTCAATTTATTGTTTCTTTTGTGAATGATACATACATAACAGTGCAAATTATTTATCTTTCTTGCAAAATGATTTGCCGGAGTTATTGGAAGATATTCCCTTAAATTTACGGAAACATGCATGGTTCCAGCATGACGGTGCAACACCACACTTTACACGTAATGTGCGGCAATACTTAACTCAAACCTATGAGGATAGGTGGATAGGACGTGGTGGTCCTGTACAATGGCCTCCTAGATTTCCGAATCTAAATCCATTAGATTTAAATTGTTGATTACCTACTTCATTGTTTGTGTTTAATAGGAAAGCAAATCCAGTGCAGTACTATTAAAAATGTTTTAGATAAACAACCCTTAATTTCTCGAATTTAAAAAAAATTCTTTTAGATTCGTAATCAGCATATCAAACAACATATACCATTAACGTATGTACCTAAAGTTATGAAACACCCTGTATAGGTACATAGATAAAAAAGAATTTACATTCTATAATAATACTTATAATAATTAACAAATCACCAGACAGTTAAGGTATGTAATTAGAAATTAAGTACAATCGACTAAATTAATAGCTTTTTATTCTTCGAACAATCATTGTTACAATATAACATAGTAATTATAATTGGTTGCACTAGTTTGGTTTTTGGATGTACTTTTAACTATCTTTTTCTACTCCCGATATTAAAATATCATTTACCATATTAGTTTCCATGCTGTTTAATAACATCTTAATCACATGGTGACTAGCTTTGGCTTTGAACGTTTTATTCACGACTTGAATATGGCAACTGACATATTAAATACGAGGTGAAGGTAGCTTCGTATATGTGTCATTGTAACTTAATCTTACTTTTAAATAATTCATAAACCTTTACATTTTGTTGTTGTTGTTGTCCATAGTATGTGACCCACTTTATGCATTCGCTTTGCTCGTGTCAAATAGTTATTTTTGATTCAAGATTGCGAAATGTTACTTTTGCATTCGAGAATGCAAAAGCATTTCACAATCGAGTATCAAACAACGTTTTTTCGAAAACTATGTCCCAAAATTAGTAATAATGTAATTGGAAAATTTTGACGTTTAGGATTAATTAATGGGACATCTTATGTCTCCATGACAACAATGTATGTAATATAATTGCTATTAAATCTGGTATTCTCTGATCAGCAATTGACAGCTGGTTGGCAATAGAAACCAAACAAACGTTCTAATTTTTTTCTGCGATTTAGTGAGATTCGCATTACATTTCGCGTTGCATTTCTCAAGAAACTATTCCAGTACACCAGTTAGCTTCCTCAAGCGGGATAAATATGAATAATTGCTCAATTGGAACATTAAATATAAATTTTGTTAAAGAATAGAAGTATTGTTTCTAAGCAAAAAACTAAAGTGACAAATTTTATTAAATTGTGAGCCTTTCTTCTATCAAAAAATTGCAGAATGCAAAAAATTTTTGCACTCTGCATGCAAAAGTCTTTTGCGTTCTGTAGACAAAAAACACTGATGTCGCGTGTTGATAATTGTCATGTAAATTTTAACTTTATATGACAGTTTTCGAAAAAATAATTTTTTGCAACATTTATTACATAGTATACTATTTTACGTATATATATATATGTATATATATAATTTGAAATATATAACACTAAACCAAAAAACAGTAGTTACTAAAAAACCATCCCACACAACCCTTAAAAACTAAATCAACACGCGATAAAATGAAGTTTATTTTACATAACATCCTTCACGAGGATACGCGACACCTATCGACGCATCATTACAAAATTTTAGCTCCATTACCTGCAGTACTCCGAGCAAACGCGCTCTTTTTTTTAATAATTTGAAAGTGATTTATTCAGCTAGAGTCGAGGGCGGTAGCCGTAAAGATAAGGCAGCGCTGTTCACAGTACAGGCTCGGCACAGGGGGACATTTTCCACGAAATTACACCGATGAAAACCGAACGAAGAGCGAAAAGATAAAGCGTGTGGAACCGACGCAGTTATTTTAAATTTACACCTGGAGGACTCGCATGCTTGTTGCGGAATCGAAGACGATAGCGACAGCTGAATTATTTCCTTATTTATTTACGAGTGTAAGGACTTTCACACAAATGTGTTTCGACTTTCAATTACTTTCCTCTATTTTATTCTTGCTATTTTCGAAGTGATGACTGATTAAATATAAATGATCTAGCGCGTTACAATACGATGGCTTATCACTAAAGTGAGGATTTTTAGGCAATTGCATAGATTCAAATTTTAATATACTTCTAGCAATTTCGTTTTTCTGTACATAGGTAATATGTTTACGTGTAATGGTAGGTTTTTTTTTTTCGTGCCTTAAAGCCTATTTTTCTATATTTTGGTTATTGTGCCTATTTTACCTTAAACAGCCTATTTTGCCTATTTTTGTTGCCTATTCTAACTTTTATTATCTATCATCTACTTCGTTGACTAATTCAGCACTCGGCAAAGTGTTTCAACCTAACCTATAATATTTAAAGTACTTACTTTAATCAAGTTTTTATGTGTGAATTTAAAATGCCGAAAGAAAAAACGTTTCTAGTCAAAATTTTACGTGGCAATTCAATTGGGTCTTTGCCATTAATCAATGGAGCTGAAGTAACTTTAGACGATATGGCTAAATATAAGAAAGCTCCTGTCATATTTTGTGATGTCTAACGAAGTTTTCAACTTACAAGCAAGTTCTGACTGACCGAAGACAGTCCCTTTCCGAAAATTTCATAGAACAATTGCTCGTAATATTTTGTGAATTAAAGTATATTACATAATTTGAATTTGCATAATAGTTAATAAAATGAGAATCCTACATTATTATTTTTCAGATTGCGTTAATTTTTGTTTAAAATGATAATTTTTTCTAACGAAAAGTAGATACGAGTACCAGTATTAGAAAAAGGAGACGTTTATTTTTTTTTAAACAAATTATTTACATTTAGTCTGCCTAAAATCCCGCCTATTTTAGAGTAATTACCGGCCTATATGCCTGCTTATTTGTGTGTTTTTAAGTGCCTAAATAAGCAGGAAGTAGGCATATAGGCCGATAATTACTCTAAAATAGGCGGGATGTTAGGCAGCCTAAATGTAAATAATTTGTTTTAAAAATATTAAACGAATCCTTTTTCTAATATTGGTACTCGTATCTACGCTTCGTTAGAAAAAATAATAATTTTAAACAAAAATTAACGCAATCTGAAAAATAATAATAAAATAATAATGTAGGGTTCTCATTTTATTAACTATTATGCAAATTCAAATTATGTAGTATACTTAATTCACAAAATATTACGAGCAATTGCTCTATGAAATTTTCGGAAAGGGACTGTCTTCGGTCTGTCAGAACTTGCTTGTAAGTTGAAAACTTCGTTCGACATCCCAAAATGTGACAGGGGCATTCTTATATTTAGCCATATCGTCAAAAGTTACCTCAGCTCCATTGATTAATGGCAAAGACACAATTGAATTGCCACGTAAAATTTTGACTAAAAAATTTTTCTTTCGGCATTTTAAATACACACACAAAAACTTGATTAAAGTAAGTACCTACTTTAAATATTATAGGTTAGGTTGAAACACTTTGTCGAGTGCTGAATTAGTCAACGAAGTAGATGATAAACCTGGTCTGCTCAATAAAAGTTAGAATAGGCAACAAAAATAGGCAAAATAGGCTGTATAAGGTAAAATAGGCACAATAACCAAAATATAGAAAAAATAGGCTCTAAGGCACGAAAAAAAACCTTCCATTACACGTAAACATATTACCTATGTATAGAAAAACGAAATTGCCTGAAGTATATTAAAATTTGAATCTAGGCAATTGCCTAAAAATCCGGGCTTTACTTATCACCCTAGAGATTACTAGTTCGAACTTAGCGTGTTGAATTATAAGACTTTATAACAGACTTTCTTTAGTTACACTTGTGTTTTGAGGAGCAATAACATGACCCTCTTCCTCTAATATTTAAAAACAAGAACCATAATCGAACCGTAAATATTAAGCCGGTTTTAAAATGGTTTGATTCAAAATGCGTGATCTTGTCTGAAAAGTAACAATGCAAAAGTTCAGAGTCTGGTGCATTTAGAACTAAATTTGGTTTCCTGTTGGTAGTTTCAAAATAATCTGTAATAAATTTACATTTTTTATTGAATAATAAATAATTAAATAATAACATATCATTACTCCTTTTACCCACTACTGGGCGTGGCACTCTACCGCAGCAGATTTAGGTATGTGGTATAATTATGCATGTGAAGTGCGGTCAAATCAAGATGTGATAAAAATTGTTTGTCAGCTGTGGGAATCGAACTCAGATTCTTAAATCAGCAATCCGATTCGATAGCACTGGGCTACCTATCCCTGAATTAATATTAATTTTAAAAAACTAATTGTTAACCGATACCAAATTGAACTGGTTCACAAACTGAATAAAAAAGTATCTGATGTGGGCACCACATGACTTCCTTGTACACGTATGAAACTAAAGATATTTTTTTAATTGCACATATTTGACATTAAATCTTTTATTTTTTGTTGTAATCCATAGCAAACTTAATTTAAAAAAAATCTAAAAATATATAATATTTAAATTTAGATATTTCGTTTATGCAAAAAGCTAATTTAAAAATTCTTAATGTGCTAGACGCAGAATTTAATTCTCTAAAACTTTTATTTGCAGCATTCATTTCTAAAATTAAAATAATACCATTTTTTTCCAAGGAAATCTGTTATCAGCTTCATGTAATGTGCCACTTCCGGTTAGTCTATTTTAACCAAAATTTATTATGTTATTTCCATTGATATAGTAGTGTTATATACCAAATTTGGAAAGTTTTAAATTATATTTGAATATAGTTTTTCATGAAAATCTATTATAGGCTCCAAGTAAAGTACCACTTCCGGTAGTTGTAAAATGACCAAAAAGGGAGGTGCACAACTAGATGTTATAACAGTCCTAAATATAAAGTTTCAATTTTCTACGGCTTACCGTTTTTGAGTTATGCGAGATACGTACGTACGTACGTACGTACAGACGGCATGACGAAATTAGTCAAAATGGATTCAGGGAGGGCCAAAACACCTATTTCCGTTGAAATCTGAGAACCGAAAATTTTCGCGATTACAATACTTCCTTTACTTTGTACAAGGAAGTAAAAACTATTGAACCAGATCAAATAACCAAACCAAAAAGATATTTTGTGCGATTTGGATGCTTTTGAAGCAATACGGATAATTATTCAGGATATTTTAAGGTTTTTAAGAGGACGGGATAATTGGCTCTGTTATATTAAGCCAAGACTGTGTCTTGAGCAAAATTTTCACCACATTTAAATTGTCCCTGTGGCTTCTTCCCTCAACTAACATCTTTGGGGACCGTAACTTTACGGTTGGTATTTGACTATTTAAAAATTTTCATTATCTAAAAGGTATTCTCGCCTCGTTCTTGCGCCAGCACTAGTCACTATTCAGTGCGTTTAAGTTATTTATATTTTCATCACGTTTACCTTCACATATCTCAAGAAAAGAACAATCTAAGTATTTTATTATCTCTTGCCGATATTCAAATGAAAGTTTTTTCTGGTGATGTTAAACAAATTTTTAAAGTTTTAAGTAAATAGGTTGTTGGCTCAGTGGCATCGAATCGGACTCCAGATTGGAGAACCCGGATTCAAATTCCACAATTGACAAATAATTTTCACCATATTTGAACTACCCCTGTGACTTCTATCCACGTCTTTGCAATCGTTTATATATTTACATGTAAAATGACTTCAACATCAAATTTATTCTTTTACACGTGGGTACTTTTATTTCTTCTTTAACCCAATACTCGCCGCAATTCAATGATAAATAAAAGAATACCTTTTCAGTAAAAATATCTTTATTTGAGTTCTAAAAAACAAGTTTTTGATAATAAAAGTTATACATACTTAAGTGTTAAAATATATCTGACCTTGAAATATAATTGTTAAAAACACCGAAATTAAGTAACTTTGAATATTTTTTAAATTATTGGTTTTGCAAATATTTGAAAATTGGCTGTGACTGGCTGTCATAACATAACTAATTATTATATTCTTAAAAAAAATATACATTTTAAATGTAAAAAAAATGATTACAGCCAAATATTTAAGCGTCCCAAAAATGGGACGTTGGCGCTTAATGGGTTAATTATTATTTTATTTGGAAACAACAACTACCAATATAATTTCCTTTACGGAATTTCTTCTGTTTTATCTTAAAGGGCAGTAGAACAAAGTTACCTAAATTCTATTCTGGTACAACATAAAATTATTCAAGTTTGAAAGTTGTTCAACTTTCAGTTCTCAAGTTGTAGAGGCACGTCTTAATATATTTCAAGTCCGATAATTTTGAACCGTAAACTTTTAGGTCTAGAATTAATTAAATCTACCTTTTTACAAATAGGTACATTATACCGAAAATACTAAACAATGTAAAATTATTTGCCCTGCTATTATTAACAAAATATCAGGAAGGTTGAGTAACTAACTTTACGCTATACCCTAATAAATGGGGTAGCACTAACCCTTGAAACATTCATAGAATATCCGCTCATTAGATTCATTAAAGAATCAGTCTTCGTCAAACATTGTTATTTTGGCACACCATCAATTAACCACAATCTTTATACAAGTTCATTTATTCCTCACATACATAATTAACTTTTAATTACATCCATCCATTAGCAAGTATACATCTGTTTCATTACAGCTTTCATTCGACGAACATTACACATGTTAACCCATATATACAGTCAAAATGAAAACTAGACGCCTTTGGAGATTAGTACTATAATAATGATATAATAAGTTATAATAAAAATATAAAGTAAACACTTGGCTATGTTTCACAAAATTCAGCCACCAAGTCACCGTATGAGTACAGTTCAGTTAGTAACCATAGACGCGTTTCGCTCTTATTAGAGCTCATCAGTATGGTATAACTCACTTCTTCACCTAGAACAAAGTTCTGACGATGCCCTCATACGGTGACTTGGAGGCTGAAATTTGTGAAACATAGCCAAGTGTTTATTTTATATTTTTATTAAACCTTGTTTCATCAAGTGGTGGATGACAATTAATTTTGTCTTTGTTGTTAATAAGTTATATCTAAAACATTTTATTATAATTGCACAAAAAACAAACCCTTAAATCAGCTTCGTAGAAATAAATACCGTATTTTACATCAAAAACAGACCACAAAAACTCTGCCAAGTCCAAACTAAACCAATATTCCATGTTACCTGTCTAGCAACGAACATAAAACAAACCAGTCAACAAAGAAACAAATGAATAGTTGTTTAGCGTGCATTTAGTCCGTTCTGGCGGAGTAATTGTCCTATCGATCGCTTCTCCAACGAGCTCGGTTTCCTGGTGGGGCACGGGGCGGTGGAAACAAGAAAGTCACTGTGATTAAATACCACGTGGAGTATCTGAAAGAATAATTTATATTCTGGGTCGTGAACCGAGTTCGGAGCATAGTTTTGTTCGGTGTTTGGTGTTTTACCCTAGTTTGCTGTTTGCCAATGCAGATAGGTCATTTGTGAGTTATTGTTTTTCGATATATCTGGGTGAGGTTGGAAGTATGTTCGTGATATGTTGGTATATGTTGTGAGAATTCTATTTATAAAGTAGTTTTCTAGAATGTGGTTTTTATTATAAACAGCAGAATTCATGTGGACTGGAAAATATATCTACATGCAGTTACAATATGAAAGTTTACTGCCCCAAAAATAAACACTGTATATTTCTATCTATCTTATCAATATTATGGATTATTTTAGCTATTATCCATAAGCAGGAAGTGATTATTCAGTGGGTGGACGATAATATGTTTCATAGATAATTTATTCATTTTAAGCAATCAAGAGGCCGTGCTTTCAAATTTCGCTTACATTCACTTATTTTAGATTTAATCGGCTAATTTAAAACATGGATTAAAAATCAAAAAAATAATGTGACATATTCATTTGACCAAATTTACTGTTCAAAATAAAGTTTATGGGGTAGATGGCTCAGTGGTATCGAGTCGGCCTGTGGATCTTGAAAACCCTGGTTCGATCCCCACAGCCGACAAACAATTTTCACCAATTTAAATCTACCCCTGTGGCTCCCTCTCCACAAATATCATTGAGGGCCGTGATTTGACGGCTGGTAACCGGATTTCACGCGACAAAATATATCACTTACCAAGATATGCTTAGGCAGAGTGCCACACCCAGTAATGGGTAAAAGGCGTGATGATATATTTATTTATTTTTATATAAAATAAAGTAATAATATATCAGAAAACTTAATAAACTATTATTTTATAACATTTGTAGAAAATGTTCACCTGATTAATTAGTAATTAATGATTTATTTAAGTAAAATGAAGGGACACAATCAACAATAATATTAATTTGATACTATTGACATGTTGTAACTAATTAAAATTTTGCACACAAGGATGCGAAACAGTGCGCAAAATAATCATTTTGAACTCTAGAGTGCAACAAATTCGTTTTCATGGTAATGTAAATTAAAATTTTCGCGTATTGATACTAGTGAAAAAATTTAAATTTTTAGACACTTGTAGAAAAATATATTGTGTACACCTCATTCATGAATTATCTTTGGTGTTCTCAGAATGTCATCGTTATTCATTTTTCTATACTGAAAAACCTAGATATACAAATATCATTCGATACTTGTATTATTAAACCGTTTCTCTCCATATTATAAATACCAAAAAAATATCATTGTATATAACAACAAAGACAAAATTAATTGTCATCCAACACTTGGTGAAACTAGGTTTAATAAAAAATATAAATTAAACACTTGGCTAGGTTTCACAAAATTCAGCCTCCAAGTCACCTTATGAGGGCATCGTCAGAGGCTGGCCAGCCTCTTACCTGTTTGTTGAGATCTTATTCTCTGCTGGCACAGTTCTTCGTCACCAGCTTCTCCACATGAATTTTGTTCTAGGTGTAGAAGTGAGTTATACCATACTGATGAGCTCTAATAAGAGCGAAACGCGTCTATGGTTACTAACTGTGCTGGCCAGCCTCTGACGATGCCCTCATAAGGTGACTTGGAGGCTGAATTTTGTGAAACCTAGCCAAGTGTTTAATTTATACTTTTTATATTATTTTATAGTCAATATATAAATAATGCATCAAAACCTATGGAACTGTAAATGGTTTTTTTTATAGATATAAAAATGTTTGTGGCGCAATATAAAGAAACTGTTTATTTTTCTTGAAATGCATGATATGAAATAAATATATCCTGTATATTTTCGAAGCCTATTCACTGTATTCCATTTCCACTTGAAAGCATGCATTGGTTCTTTACACTATGAACTGAAGAAATTCTATTTTGGACGAAATCCAGACATTAGTTTTTCAACAAAGAAACTTAAAAAAGTAGTGAAAGAGCGTAAGAAACGGAAACTAAAGTGGTTTTCTTCACATGTGTGAATAACTAGCTTTTTATTTCTAATTTTGTTTTCAGATTTCTATGTTCTCTTTTTACATAAATATTTCGCTAGGCTAAACTTTATATTAACTATACAACGAGAAGTTACCAATGGGAACAATACTTAACTGTACTGTACTGTATTGTAGTGTCTACCTAGTTGTTATTATTATAATTATTTATTTAGTAAAAATTTAAAACAAATATGGGAGTAAACAATATACACGAAAGTGATGGTTTTTAATGATGTTTGTACACTTTTTAAAATGTTGATTTTTTTCAGTACAATTTTTGCAGCAAAAATATTTTGCAAATTTAGTTATTTTTATTTTGATGGAAAATAATAATAAATCAGATAAAATCCTGCAAACTTAAAAAAAATTTGTATCTGTAATACGTGTAGGTACGTATACTTAAACTTGTTTAAAAGTGCCAAATCCTTACAAAAAAAAACCCTGTAAGTATTTTATTGTTTCTTATTAAATTCTTCTTCTTCTAAATTTTATATAACATAGTACTTTGAATACATTATTTTGCACGTAGTTTTTTTTTATTGTACTCCTCGGACAAATTCAGCACTCGTCTTTTACTTCGAGCCTGCCACTATTAGCCATCATCATTGTATGTATCTACAAATGAGGGATGGATTAAAATGCTTTCTGTTAAATTATATTATTTATTCACTGACCCCATGTTCTACTTAATTTTATTAATTTTAGACACACTTTTTTAATTATAGAAAGATGCTAAATCGGATTATTGGATGAGGATCTTCTATAAAAAGTTCTAACTATCAGTAATATCAAGGTATAATATAATAGTAACTAACTATACTTTAATATTTCCAAGAGGTCAATGAGGACCGAAACATAGTGAGATAATTAATGTTTTAATTAAGCTAATGACAGTTAGTGCTTGGAGAACATTTCTCCTTTGGTGACTGAGTGCAGGACATACATAACGCACGAAAGAAACGAGCGAAAGGCTAAGCTAAACATTTTATGGGCCAACAGCACAAAGTTGTAACTGCGCTCCTACCCGTAAAAAGAGAATATAAAAATGTGTATTGGCACGTTACGGCGTTTATGAAACTTGGATAGAAGCCATCTGTTATTACTTTTTATACACGTTTATTTTTTCATGTTTGATATACTGACCATTTCGTTAGTGTTGCGCTAGTTTTGAAATAAAATACTACCATTTATTTCATTTCAAAGGAATAGAGTAGTTTCAAAATTATTGACGTTATTTATCTTCTTAATTATTTATAAAAATTGTCAGCTTTGGTGTTCACTTGAGAAAAAAATACTGTCTGCAATAAATTTTAATTTCTATAGATGTAATAGAGTATAGAGAACCATAGTTAAATTTCTACAACTGCAATATAATATCACTATATATAAATTAGGCAGAAGCAAGTTTTATGAGGTAGACCTGTGTTCATAATTCATAGATGTATGATGAGTATAAACTTGATAAAAATATTGTTAGAAGAGCATAAGAAAAGTATCAATCTCGACACCCGGAAGGGTAAAAGAGATTTAAAAAGATTAATAATAATAGAAGAGCGTGAATGAGACAGTTGAGATGGTTTGGTCATGTGCAATGTACTTCTGTCGAAATTGAAACGGTATTGAAACAGATATATCTAGGTGAAGTTAAGGACAAGGGATTGTGTATAATAATAATAATAATAATAAATTTATTGGTCACATATTTATATACAATTTATGACAAGTCGGACAGAACATAATAAAATAAAATTAGACAGCAAGAGCTGTAAAAATAAAAATTAAAGATACAGAGCATTACTTGAGCAATTCAAAAATTCTTCTAGAGAGTAGAAGCAATATTCTTGCAGAAATGTTTCATTTTTAATTTAAATGTTTTAGTATCCAATGTAGTTAACGAGATTGATAAATGATTAAATAGATCTAGGTTTACTGAATTTCTAGCTGAAGTCTCAAATTTAAAACGATTTTTTCGGTAGACATTGACAGATCTCGTATTGTATTGATGAGCTTCGCCATTTTTGACAAACAGGTTCATATTCTTATGAATATACACTGCTGTCTCTAAGATGTAAATGCATGGCAGTGGTAAAATTTTAAGATCTTCTCTACATTAACGACTTATGTAACTTTCTAAATTCTCAGAAATGTATTCTGTATGCAGATGACACGACATTGATAACTTCACATGTACACCCACAAATCCTAAATCACTTATCAAATTCTACTTTGGAGCAAACAAAAGACTGGTTTGCAGCTAATAAATTAAGTAATATCAAAAGTATGAGCCGTTGGCACTTGGTGAAACATTATGAATAAGAATAAAGAACGTAGACACTTGATGTAGTTTCACAAAATTATTTATTAACAATAAGTTGATCGATTTCGGCTTATTAGGCCATCTTCAGAAGGTTGACATCGATCAACTTGTTAATAAATAATTTTGTGAAACTACATTAAGTGTCTACGTTCTTTATTCTTAATAAATTAAGCTTAAATGAAAATAAAACACAAAATTTGACTATTAGTACAAATCGGAATGTTGCGCAAGGTGGACATGTAAAAGTACTTGGTGTCTTCATTGATCAGAATCTAACTTGGACTGTACAGGTTGATAGATTGTGCAGTAAGCTTCCCAGCTTAGTGTATGTTTTTAGAAATTTAAAATCTGCACTTACGAGGGATAAATGAATTGTTGTGATTGAAGGTTTATTGTGTCAACAAAATATTTCAAGTGAGAGGAATAAACGAGGTTGTACGAAAGTCATTATAAAAACGATAAACTTATAATAAAATCAATTATACATAATAATTTTCCGTGATTATTTATTTATTTACGTTACACTGTACAACAGGAACTTAATCCCAATTACAGTACATGGTCCGCACTCACCGAGCCGCAGTGTGGTAGTTTTTATATAAAGTTTTAGCTTGAGTGAGATTCGAACTCGGGATCTCCGAATTCGAATTCCGTATCGCTATCCACACCACCGTATAAATAAACGAATATAGCTTTGACGACATTGTATAATTACTTTCGTATATTCATCTGGTAAAAAAATTTAAAATTAAGATCTAGATTGAATGAAATAACGAATATATATGATATCTTGCACCTACAAATACATTAAAAAACATCATCCTCATAGTAACAAAGTCGAAGTTTTGTTTTATTCAACAAACTAAAGTCGTTGCTAACATCAAACATTTTATTTAAATTATAATTTTCATGTTTAATCATTTTTTTGTTCATCTTTTTATTCGTTATAGGTATAATCATAACGAATACAACACGGATGTACAAAATTATTAGAATATATCGTATATATCCATTCAACATATTATTTTAGAAAATCACGAGTCTGCATATTCGATAATTTTGAACACACGTGTTGTATTATATATGATTATTTGGAGGATGAATTAAAAGAATACATATTCTGATGTTACGTATGCATTTACAATTTATTGTTTTATAGAATAGTATTTCATTAGTGAGGCTGTATGAAATAAGAGAAGCAAAACTAATATTTAAATTTTGCAATAAAACAAAAAACAATAAATTACACTCGGTCAAATATACACATGCAAGTCTCTAAACACATCTCTTTCCATAGTGTTCACTTCTATCAGAATTCTAGTCCCGGTCCCGAATCCTCTCAGTTTGTCTCTTCCCGGAGGAACGTCTTGAACTTCGTGATGAGCTTTGGGATCAACGGATGTAACGTCACACACAGACATATTGTAATTTTAATACGCGCATTGTTATATGTATCTGCATTAATGAGAACAGGTCGTAGTTGAAGCCACAGTGAAATCGCAGCCGTGTATTGCTGTTAAATTGTGGCTGGAGCTAGAACAATTCAACAATTGATTGTGGTATGAAGATAAAGATGACTTGTGTTAACGAGATGTGGATTTATTTATCAACTTGTGTAATCACTATAGACTTATGGGAAAAGTATCAAAGATTCTAAAATCTAAAACTAATCACTAGGGAAAACTATTTTACTAAGTGTTTTATTTCAATTTCCTGCAATTAATTGAAATATTACTTATGTATTAAGAACCAATATGTCAATCTCCTGTAAAAGTTTATAATAAATTTATTCGTCTAACAAAACAAATAAATATAGTATATAAAAAAAATTACAGTTTATATAATTTTCATCATTTGAACTAGTATTACAAATAAATAAAATAAATCATCACGACTTTTACCCATTATTGGGTGTGGTATTCTGCCTAAGCAGATCTCGGTAAGTGATATATTTCTTCGCGTGGAGTGCGGTTACCAGCCGTCAAATCACGGCCCCCGAAGATATTAGTGGGGGGAGGGGGCACAGGGGTAGATTTAAATTGGTGAAAATGGTTTGTCGGCTTTGGGGATCGAACCAGGGTTCTAGTATTTTAATTTTTTTTTAAATTTATATATCGGACCAACTACTAAGGTCATATGCCGATATGTCCTTTGTATGGTCGCCACGGGCGGGACCCGAACCCACGACCTTATGGTTGCAAGTCAGGCCCTCAACCCGAGCGACCATCACGCGGGACAAAGGTTCTAGTATTACGATGTGATATATTTTGTTTGTTTCGCAGATTAAATTTCTTATTCAGGACAATTAAATATCGACCCTAATTATATATTATTATATATTCTTTAATATATGTTTATTGTACTTTATCATACTCTACGATTTAGTTGTATAGAAACCACAATTGAGTTAGGGGATTTACATTTTAAATTGAATATTTTATCCCGTCAGTATACAATTCGAGAGATTCTAATATCCGCTTCTGATAAAAAACTCCGGACTAATGTTCTAGCTGCTCTTGTATGCACGGATATACCTCCAGTTAAGATAAAAAGAAATAAACTGTATCTTTTCTCACCTCTCATTTACAAACAAATAAAAGAAAAACACAACTAAGACAAGGGAAGAAAACAGTTGCAATTTTAGATACAGCGCAAACTTTTTAATTCTTTCTTACAATCCTCGTTGATAAGGGTTCCTGTTCTTTTACGGACATTGTTTCATCCATTTTCACCAAGTTTATCGCCCATTTTTTTCCTTTGTCCAATGTCATCACAATCCCAGGTTTAGGTTAGGAGCCCCAATTACCAAAACAAGCAGTCCATGATACAGTGCGTAACAAACGCGAACCGGAAACTTCGATATAGCGACGCCTCCAAGTAGAAGAAAATCAATGAAAAAAATTGACGAAATAAGAGAAAATGACACGAAAATGTTTGATATGATCGGCAATTATCCAACTTCGATAGACGTGTTTTTATTTTTGAAGTTTTAATCGTTAGTATAATATATTTTTTTACAAAAATTCATAATAATAGTATATTAAGTAAACAATTTTATAATTTTTTTTTAGTTACAAGTGCATAAAAAATGAGAACTTGAAGAGTTTAAAAAACGAGTCACATACTATACTTTTTCTACGACCGCAAGTTAAGACAACAAAAATCTAATGTTTTATTAATTATTTTAAATTAAGGTTATGTTACAATGTTAGCTGCAAGCAGCTAACATCAGTACGTGCTGAAAGCGTCACCCCATAACTAAAATACTACAAGCAACAGTGTCAATTTGTGATTAGGATGTTATTTCGCACAATGGAAACCAGTACCTTAATGACATTTTAATAACGGGACTAGATAAATAGTTATTTGTGTATTAAGAGCGTAAAGTGATTCTTTGTTGCTCGGCTCGCGCTGCAATAATGTAAGAGGAACAAAGACACTTTACGCTCGTAATACACACATAATTTTTTCTACGATTGCATCTTCAAATTATTAAAAAACGCATACGTATTGAAAATAAATTCGTTCTATCAACTATCAATATGACAAGTTTCTGATTTTTTTTGTATCCCTGGTAACTATTGAAATAAGCGCGCATTTATAATCTTTTTCGCTCGTTGACGTTGGAAACACGCGCATTTAACATCTTTTTCGCGTGTTGCCATTGGAAACGCTCAAAATAGTTATTTGTGTATTATTGCCTTCGGCTCGCGCTGCAATTACCGTGCTCGAGTAACAAAGAATCACTTTACGCTCGTGATACAAACATAATTTTTTCTACGATTGCATCTTAAAGTTATTAAAAAACGTAGGTATACGTCTAAAACTAAATTCGTTTTGTTAACTGTCAATATGATTTTGTTTGTATCCCTGGTAACTATTGAAATAATCTTTTTCGCGCGTTGCCATTGGAAACGTGCGAATTTAACGTCTTTTTCGCGCGTTGCCATTAGAGACGCGCAAAAAAGATATTTTTCGATTGTTCCACAGAAAACGTCAACTTTACGATAACAAATGAGAGCGTAATTGTCATCTTTTTATAACAATCGTAGAAAAAAGATATTTTTCGATTGTTCCACAGAAAATGTCAACTTTACGATGACAAATGAGAGCGTAATTGTCAACTTTTCATAGCAATCGTAGAAAAAGATTTTTTAAATTTATTTGTAGAATTGAATTACTAAATAACCATTTCCACTACTTACTAGTTAATTATTATAGCTCGTATTTACTGTAAGCATACAATAAAACAAAGGTCTGGTATGTACTATTTAACAATTTTCTACAAATTTGCATACAATAGGTCAGCCACTATTTCCACCCCCAACTCTCGCTTAATGTTTCCCCGGAATCGTAATATGGAAAATAGTTTTCCCGTTCGACGATCCAGCTGAAAGGCGTTCCACGCGTGTCGCCACATTCCACCGTCGGCGCCGGTGTCGCTCCTATAACCGTGGACGAAAGTGTCCAGCGATCGTTTGATGTCTGTGTTGTCGTTGTTGGCAAATGTTTTTTGAAGGAGTAGGTCAAATGTGCTTTGATGAAAGGTGAATTGATATATAATGATTATCATCCCTTTTCTGTAACTTGATCCTAATTTGTTATCGACTGCTACGTTATTAAAAAAAACGGTTTATTTTTAGTAGTTACTTAGTTTACAGAAAACCATAATTTTGGTATTATGTGAACGAATGGCTGAAATTATTATGTATTTTTACTTTCTCATTTTACCTGTCGACAATGTGTGTTTTGTCGTTAAAATATAAAAAATACAGTTCCATGTATTTATCACACTCGGGCGCTATAAGCTAGTCACTTATACGCCTTAAATAATATAGCATTCGACTACGAAAACCGGCAGTACGGCAGTGTAAAAACTGCGGCTCGGTGTGTCCGGTAGGCCCAGGCCCGATTTGGGCTGTAGTGCCATCAGAAGAAGAAGAATAAGAAGAAGAAGAAGAAGAAGAAGAAGAATTTTACCTACAGATAATAAATGATATTGATCATCAAAATTGGTGTTGTTCTAACGAAAAATCAGTTAAAAAGTAGATAATACTTTTTTCAACTATTTTTAAAATCCTATATAAAAGATTAAAAAAGGTTTACTTTTACATTTCTTCGCTATTTTCATTTATATATCTTCTTGAAGATCATTTAAAATTTATCAACAATATTGAAATTTGGACGTCCGTAAAAGTTATTTTTAATTTCAACTTCGTGAAAAACAATATTGCTTTCATTACTAGCCGTACAGAACTCGGGTTCGATTCCCACAGCCGAGAAATAATTTTCATCACATTAAAACTACCCTGGTGGTTCTCCCTTCACTAACATCTATAGGGGGCGTGATTTGACGACTAGTAACTGCACTTCACGTGAAGAAATATATCACTTATCGAGATTTGCTACAGTAGATTGATACACCCAGTCATGGGTGAAAGACGTGATGATATATTTATTTACTTGAACTGGCAATCGGTTTCTCTGAACATATAATAAAACATCAATCATCAATTTTCAAATACATTTTTACTTCCTTGTACGAAGTAAAGGAAGTATTGTAATCGCGAAAATTTTCGGTTCTCAGATTTCAACGGAAATAGGTGTTTTGGCCCTCCCTGAATCCATTTTGACTAATTTCGTTATGCCGTCTGTACGTACGTATGTACGTACGTATGTACGTACGTACGTACGTACGTACGTACGTATCTCGCATAACTCAAAAACGGTAAGCCGTAGAAAATTGAAACTTTATATTTAGGACTGTTATAATATCTAGTTGTGCACCTCCCTTTTTGGTCATTATACAACTACTGGAAGTGGTACTTTACTTGAAGCCTATAATAGATTTTCATGAAAAACTATATTCAAATATAATTTAAAACTTTCCAAATTTGGTATATAAGACTACTATATCAATGGAAATAACATAATAGATTTTGGTTAAAATAGACTAACCGGAAGTGGCACATTACATGAAGCTGCTAACAGTTTTCCTTGAAAAAAATGGTATTATTTTAATTTTAGAAATGAATGCTGCAAATAAAAGTTTTAGAGAATTAAATTCTGCGTCTAGCACATTAAGAATTTTTAAATTAGCTTTTTGCATAAACGAGATATCTAAATTTAAATATTATATATTTTTTGATTTTTTTTAAAATTAAGTTTGCTATGGATTAGAACAAAAAATAAAAGATTTAATGTCAAATATGTGCAATTAAAAAAATATCTATAGTTTAATACGTGTACAAGGAAGTCATGTGGTGTCCACATCAGATTTTTTACTTGGGCTTGCTACAAAACTATTATGTTCGATATTCGTAAAGCCATTATTTAAATAACATCCTTTAATTGTTGGTATTATCAAACATTTTAATTTGTATTTGTATACAATTTAATTACAATTCAAATTTTGACAGCTTGATGTATTAATTTATATTAAAAACTATGTACATTTAAAAATAAATATAGTTGATAATACTGGCTATAAAGTCTATTGGAATTTTTAAATTAAATTTTATCCAATTAAAAACAGAATTTGTTAAATTATTCATACTTTTTTCATAAGTTGTAATAAAACGTCCACTTAACTTTATTCTCTTCTCACTTTAACACGTCAATCAAATTTTGTTTTATGTGAAAATTGCAGGTCAAATATTATGAAAAACTTTACGAAAATGTTGGAAAAGTTCTCTGAATGAGCGCAAAAGTCTTTTCTTTCTTATGAACGAAACAATATTTTTATTATATCAAAATAGATATATTTATAATAAAATTATTTCTAAGTATGCACTCAAAATGAACTAAAAATAATATAGTAAACTTTATTAATTATAAGAACAAATCAAATAAAATTAAATTAAAAAACACTAGGTTAGTTTCAAATAATGTAAAGTTTATTTTACAATACGTATTTCGGTCGACTAGACCATCATCAGGTGAACAAGATATGAATGAATTTGTACATTAGAGTAAGACTTATAAATAGTATACACAAGAATTCTGACACAAGAAGTGGGAGATAAATGATTGAAAACAGATGTAAGTACAATTAGTTTGGGAAAAATACATTTATGACCATAGTTGGAAGAAAATAAGATAAGATCAGGCCGAAGAGGTAACTATAATTATTTGGATGGAAATTACATTTTAAACCTAGTTGTAAAGAGATTAAAGCGGACGTATTAAAGGTGAACGGTACAAATCTATTTGTTCATTCATAACCGTTAGCTGGTTCTTAATGGCAATCTGAATTTCCAAGGATTCTAAGAAATCCAACTTTAATCCCTTTTTACAAATGTGTTTGATTGACATACTCTTATCAAGTATCAATCAAATAAAACAAAACTAGGTATATATATAATCCAGGAAAATACAATATAAAATATATTTCGGTAGAATCTACACAAGGACTTTTGTTTTCTTTTAATGGTGCTTCAAAGTAAACAAGATATGGAAACATAAATTCTATATTACTCAGTTCGTCAAGTTCTAATGCTACACTTTCATATTTATTTGTAACATCTAATCTAGTACCAAGCCCTTAAAATGTCAGTGCAGTTACAATAACATCTTTGCATTTTCCTTAATTAAGTTCATCAGATGCTGACCTGCTCAGTGTATGTAAAGGAGTATTGTATTGTATTGTGAATCTATCCATCTGGATTATATAAAATTTGTGTTCATTCATAAGTAGTTCTACTAAATCTACTTGAGAGAATATGCAGTAGAATGGAATAGTTTCGTTTCTACAACATGTATATTATTTTCATAATGTAGTAAGTCGAATGACAGATTGGTGAAACAGGTGTATGTTGGTGAAATTGAGGGTGAAAGTTTGCGTGGACGGCCTAGGAACAAGTGGATGAATATGATTGAAGGGTTGTTGCGTGAGCAAAAGATTCTGAGCGTGAAGAATAAACGAGCTTGTATGAAAAGAATTATGAATGTGGTTGATGCAAAAGTGGTGTATCAGGATAGGAATTAATTGCGGGATAAATATGATGAATGAAGACAAGTGTATGATTCTTGATTTTAGATTCATTGGTTAGATGTTTCGAGTGTTTATCTGCAATTGTATGGAGATCACCTTCAGAAACAAGTGCAGTGTACAGGAGCGAATGGATGAATGTTTGTTGTGTGTTGATGGATTTTGGTTGTGAGAAAAGAAAGAGTTTGTATGGAGGAAGTGTTAATGTGGTCGAATCGAGTATCGTGTGTCAGGATGAGAATGTTGACGGGTTCGTGCTACCCCATTTAATGGGACATAGCGTGATGTTATGTATGTATGTATGTATGTATGTTGTAAGTTGATGATTTCTTTTCTTCATTAAGGTTTATATGTTTACGAAATCGTACAACGTAAGAAATTGATTCTCAAATTACTATTTTTAAAAAGATCTAATCTTTATTCGGAACTAACAAGTGATACAAAGCAATTGAAGACTGAGGACTAGAATGAATCATTCGTCTTCGTAGCGTCTTTTATAACATCTCACTTATCTAAGTGATAACATAATCTATGATGATTCATTCTAGTTGCATACAATTAATTAATACTTAATATATAGATTAAAACAATGAATGCCTTTATTATTTCATAATATAACTTACACCTTTAAAGAGTGTATATATACGAGTATACATGTGAATATTTCACTCGAAAAATTTCAACCAATCAGGTTACAGTATTTTTTAAATTTCGACCAATCACAATCGAATATCAGTGAATATTCTGCACAAATGCAATATCCGGGTATTTGCACAAGTGCAATACTCTAATAGGTCAATTTGACAACACTAATGAAAAATTTACATTTGTTTAATAAAGTTTCTAAGAAAATTGATTTATTGCTTACACCACTTGATAAATATATATTTTTTATCTAAGATTGCATTGGACGTTTATCAAGTGTTAAAGATCTGATAACTGACGTTTATATGACAGTTTAAATAAATATTAAATTATAATAAAAATAATTTAAAATATCGAATGTGAACTTTTTCTCGGGAAATATTCTACCAATATACCACTCGTGCAAGTCAAATACAATCAGAATATTTTCGCTCGTGCACGTTCGTGCACTCAAGAAAATATTCAGGTATTTGCCTTGCACTTGTGATATAATTATTGAATATTTCTTAAAGTGTAGTCAGTGTTGTGATCTTTTAATATTTTCCATCCGTACATTTTTCTTTTTCGGCGAATACGTCCAGCAATTATTTGTAATCTTAAAACTATATTCATAGGGAAGGCGAGTAGAACAAATGTAAAACAAGATTATGATTTGATATTAATAACATTCAGGTAATACTTGGCCAAAACAATTATGTCTTTGTTTGTTTTAAAAGAGATATTAGATTATTATTTCTAAAATTATTATTGGTACGTATAAAATTTAATCGCATATTTATTTTAAATTTTATATATTCTTGAATTTTTAGATTTTACATTTGAACGAGTTTAATTTTCTCATTAAATAACTTTAAATTAACATAATATTTCTGATTTGGAATTTAATAAAAGTTCAATAATTATACAATTTCAATCTGTCAAAAAAAACGAGCAAAGTTCCATTGCCAAGCGTAACAATTATAAAGTGAGCTTTAAACAACATAAAACTAAATCACTCTTTTTCTCTTTCTACTTCACACCATTTACGTAATCACAGACAAAACAACAGAGCGAAGTCACCTCTTACTGCCTGGATTACTCGTCATTTGTTTGCATTTTTTAATTAAAAAACAAGCGCCAAAGTTCGGTGATTAATACGAGATGATAAATTTTGCGCTATGTGATTAATTTCTAGAGACAATAAACCGAGTTTTTCAGCGACCAGTGGCGGGAAGGGAAAGAGCGAAACGCATATTGGCGCGCAAATTTGCGCCGATCAGCGAACTGGAAAGCTGATTGGTTTCCAATTAATTTTAAACTGAGCCGATTGTTTATTATCCTTTTTATTAATATTAATATACATGGATTTTTCATTGGTTACTCATCGTATAATTAATTGGTGATTTGATGTTTATTGATTTTAATAATGATTCTGGTTCATTCGGGTTGTTTACATTCAAACATTAATTATTTGGTAATAAATATAAATATTCATTGAATTATAATACCAGTTTTAATAAAAAATATGATTTATTATTTATGCTGTGCTAGTTTCTGAAATTCCTTTTTAAATTGATATTTTAGCATCATACTATATCCCATCAAATGGGATAGCACGAACCTCTGAAACATTCACAAACACCCACGTCAAACATTATTCTCGCTTCAGCCACTTTCACGTTTATACACGCTTATTTTTCCTCACATTTGAAATCTTTTATCACCCAACAAACCTTCAATTAGATGCATCCGTCCATTCACTGCTAGACACTTGTGTCAATAATCTTTCATTAGACGTACATATGCACGAATCATCTAATAGTATATTGTACAACCAGCATGGAATGGACATTCCATGCGAGTTGTACACTATACTTTTTCTACGACCACGATATTATAGCCCTATTAATGTATTTTTCAATAATAAAGATGTCCCAATTTCACTATTCCAGAATGACATTTCAAAGTTAGTAGCAACCAGCAGTAACAACAAAACAAATATTAAATAAAATAATAAAAATATTAGACTGATATTCCAATTATCTAAGTTTCTTCAATAAAAATAATACCTGAAATAGATCTTCGACATCAACAACTATTAGCGTTGACAACCAAAACAACTTAAATCATAACCTTAAAAGTTCTTGTCACCGAAAATTATTTTTAATAATTGTAACAATATTACATTCAATGTCACTAATAATAAATAACTACATAAGTGATTCAATAAATATTTCTGTTTGTAATATTACACTAAAATAAAATAAATTCTTCAACCATTCTCAGTTTATTATTGACAGCTGGAATACGGCATACTGCCGAAATTCATACTGGAATGATTTGCCGAAGCGTGCCAGTTTTAAATTTGAAACAATTCATCATTTTTGACAGAACTAATATATAACATTTAATAAATTTGGAAAATCTTAATAATTTAAATGTGAATAAAACCGATCTTAATAACATAATATTTAACAATTGTCAAAACATTACATTTAATATAACCAACAATAAATAATAATAATTCTCTAATTTACGTCTATTTTATTTTTTACGCATGCGTCTTTATATTTTTCATGTGTAATTTAAAAGAAAATTGCACCTGTACTGAAATGAAATGACCTGTACTGAAATGACTACAAAACAAATTCATTTCGCACGGTGTCTTGCAATGTACCTCATTTCCATAGCAACAACAAACATACAATGAGCAGATTTCTAAGTGGTCGTAGAAAAACTTATTTACACTCACTTCTCTAGCAATGAATCTAAATATATAAGGAAGGAAGAAAGCAATATTAAATAGTTGTTAGCAGCCAAAGCAAGTGTTCCACTCGCATTGACCCCCTCACTGAGCGAGTTTTTCAGAATCCTCTTTCACCCACTTCTACAAAAATCACTGCATGCTGTGGTGTGGACGCTGCATTATTTCAGTTTTTCGTTGCTTTGTTTTGCTATTATTACATTTACAACGAATATAACGAAAAAAATAATGAACGATTTGTGTTCGATTTACAAGAGAGTATAAAGATTTGGTAACAAAGGGCAATGCTTGGGCAGAAATTGTTTTGGAATGCGGAGAAAAGGATAGTAAATTAATGTTACTCATCAGTTATTTATGCTTGATTCGTTGGTTTAATTTGTTTGTAAAAATTAATTTCATTTTTTTGTTCTCATTCTTGTACTAGATTTAAAACTGTGATAATGAATTTGGTAATCTTCTTTTTAATGTGTTTTGTAGTTAATTGTTAATAGTTGTTGTAATTTTTAAACATTTTAGACTATTTATTCTTTTAATTTGTGACTACTTATGTTAAGTTTTTTTAAACAATTTGTTTATGTCAATTATTAGACGTTACATGTAAGTTTTTGGTTTCTGAGTTTTTAAAACAAATAAATCTTATTGTTATTTACTTTGTAGATCCCTGAAGAAGGCGATGGTTATCGCCAAAACGTCGGAATTGTAACATTTTAAAAATAAATTAGACTTATATTCCAATTATCTAAGTTTCCTCATTTATATTTTCGTTTATTAATATTTAATAGAAATAAATCACTTTCAAAATTATTATCGAAATCACTTGATTTTAAATTTTCCAACAACAGTAAATGATTGAAATCCATCTAGCTGCTGTCGATTGTATACAGTAAGGTACTGGGCTTCAAATAGTCGCACGCTCCGTACGTTGCGGAACTCCTATTCGCTTACTTTCTTTTCCATTTAGCACTAACCTCGCGCCTAGTGAAGTCTAGTTTAAATCACTTATGCGTATACTTTAGGTACACGTTCAATTTTCCATTTGAATTAGTGGCACATGTCAGCATAATAATTTAATTTACGATATTGTTATGTTTATTGGAAGGTATATAGCATCACGAATATTTACATAATCTTAACTAAGCAAACATTTGTGTAATGTTACTATAATATGTTATTTAGCAAAGACTTAAGATTTGACAAGATTATATATATTTGTGTAAGCTAATGCAGGTTAAAGATTATCATGTATTACCGGTTTGAGCTGTTAACAAAGACTAAAGAAAATAGGACAAAATCATTATGAAAACGTATATATTAATGTTATTTAATTATAAATTAGCAAGATATCAAATATAAATAAATGAAATTTCATCTCTTATTAAGAAACGTGAATTCGGAAAATATTAAAATTATTTTTTCTATAACAACAAAGATAAAATTAATTGTCATCCATACACTTGGTGTAACTAGGTTTAATAAAAAGTATAAAATAAACACTTGGCTAAGTTTCACAACTTTGTTCTAGGTGAAGAAGTGAGTTATACCATACTGATGAGCCTCTGATGATGCCCTCATAAGGTGACTTGGAGGCTGAATTTTGTGACACTTAGCCAAGTGTTTATTTTATACTTTTTATTTTTTCTATGTTGCGACGTTGTCCGTTAATACGGTGGTGTGGATAGCGATACGGAATTCGACTTCGGAGATCCCGAGTTCGAATCGCACTCAAGCTAAAAATTATATATGAACTACTACACTGCGGCTCGGTGAGTGCGGACCCTGTACTGTAATTGGGATTAAGTTCCTGTTGTACAGCGTAACATAAATAGCAATAACAATAACATAAGGAAGTCATTACTAAACCCAGTTACATCTCGAAAGAGCGTTCATTACGATACACATTTTGTTTTAGACGGTTGGTAGTAGCGGAAGATATATTGAATCTATCAAGCTGAGAACATCAAATTTTCAATAGACAAGAAATACAGAATTTCCCAATAGATGTATTTCTTTTTTAAATCAAACAATAAAATCGAATTGGCCAAAAGAAAAATAAGTTTGTAAAATGAGTCTGAATACTGCCGGTTGAAAATTATATACAGGATGTTATATTTTAATAGACCCAGCAAATATCTCGCTTATTTATCAACTTAGCAATTTCTTTCATATAACATGAGTTATACAGCAACATGAAAGCTGGTTGATGACGAATGTACATTCATGATATCATTTCCGGTTTATTAGTAATTAATATCAACTTTGAAATTTCAAATGGAACATACTATATTTTTTTACAAATTTGAAAAGTGCATCTAATTTGCTTTACAATCATGTAAAATAATCCATATGTTACATTATTAAAAAGTAAAATGGCGGGCACTTTAGTTAGTATACACCAAACTGGAAAGAGAATAGTGAGCCATGACTGTGGCTTGAAATAAAACAATTGTAATTATTATTATTAAACTAAATAATATTTTTATGTCATAATAATACAGAAACTAAGAATAAGGAACACTTAATAACAACAAAATGATTTTATAACTAATATTCAAAATGGCTCCCAGTCTCTTCAATACATTTTGCACAACGTTTTGAAACAGAATAAGTAGCCCTTTATATTTGGTTAGCAGATAAAGATTCAATTGCTGCTTATTTGTATTCTTCAGTCCGTTTAATGTGTTTACTTGTTCATTACAAACAAAATTTTTCAATAATCAAGTGGTCATATCGGGAGAAA
The DNA here is from genome assembly GCA_947425015.1 of Pterostichus niger. NCBI lineage: Eukaryota > Metazoa > Arthropoda > Insecta > Coleoptera > Carabidae > Pterostichus > Pterostichus niger. The sequence goes on along the minus strand of OX380340.1, from coordinate 34,778,448 downwards.
ATGCATTGAAGAGGCTGAGAGTCATTTTGAATATTTGTTATAAAATCATTTTGTTGTTATTAAGTGTTCCTTATTCTTATTCTCTGTATTATTATGACAAAAAAATATTATTTCGTTTAATAATAATAATTACAATTGTTTTAGTTAATTGTTTTATTTCAAACCATAGTCATGGCTCACTATTCTCTTTCCGATTTGGTGTATAATAAAGTGTCCGCCATATTACTTTTTAATAATGTAACATATAGATTATTTTACAAGATTGTAAAGCAAATTTGATGCACTTTTCAAATTTGTAAAAAAATATAGTATGTTCCATTTTAAATTCCAAAGTTGATATTAATTACTAATAAACCGGAAATGATATCATAAATGTACATCCGTCATCAACTAGCTTACATGTTGCTGTATAAATCATGTTATATGAAAGAAATTGCTAAGTTGATAAATAAGCGAGATATTTGCTGGGTCTATTAAAATATAACACCCTGTATATGATGTAAATTCCACAAAGTGTGGCCTTACATTATGAACAACCCCTTCTTCTTAACAAATCTCCATTTGCACCCTCCTCCCAATATCACTAAAATAACCCTCTCCTTCCAACTACTTCCGGAATATCGCGGTCACACGCAAATGGTTAAAACCCGGCATTTTCTTCGGCTTTCGCCTAGCTCTCTCCAACATGTTCCGTGGTAATAGGCCAGTAAAGTACCCAAGACACTGCTGCACTCCTTTCACGATGACATGGAATGTCAGCGAGGACTCTGAAGTGAGGATAACTGACAGAAGGAGCAAGAAAGTGACCCAAGAAAGACTATATTGCTGGGAGAATGGTTATTGAGCTTTCGCAGAGTACTGGATAATTCTTCTATATGAGGGAAGGCGGACATTACGAAAGAAATGAAATTAATATATTACGGTTTTGAAGAGGCATAATATAATAAACTTTTATTCTTAGATAATAAGTTAAGCGTGAGTAACAGGGGTGGATCCAGACTTCGAATTAAGGGGGGGTCATGGAGTTAATTTTGTCTCTAAGGGGTGGTATTTTGTTTTTCACCTCATTTTTTTTTCATCTCAAAAATTTCCCCTAAGAACGCCAACACTTTTTAAATCATAAAGTTGCAATATCTAAACGGTTCTTCAAAAGAATAAAAAAATTATTGAATTAGAAGTTGATTTTCTAAGTGCAAATGTCGGTAGTCACATACTTGACTAGGTCTTAAATAGAATACCTCTCCCATCTGCGGGTCGAAATAATATCCCTACAAACTATTGGTTTTTGGCTATTTTTTAGTATAATAAATCAAACACTAGTTCTTAATTATCTTAGAATTGTAAGTTCTTAGATAATATTTTCTATTTAATTTGTTTAACAAATTGAGTTATCGTAAATAATGACATTATTATTATGTATTAGGGCAAACATTAAAAAAAAAGTCCATGCTTAGGGTGGGGGGGGTCATGACCACCATGACCCCCTTCCCCCTGGATCCGCCCTTGGTGAGTAAGATAACTTTAAATTAGTTTCTGGTATCATTTGAAATTCCGGACATATAAACATAAATATTGTGTTTCGTTCATTTTTAGTATCACTGGGTTGATAGTTATTTTTAATATATTAATAATTATAGAATCTACAGTAGTCTCCGTGCTTAATATCTCAAGTCGTGACTAAAACGTTCGAAGCCACGGCTTGTTAACATGTGATTAAAATGTTATTGAGCGTCACTGAAACCAGTATGTTAAATTATATTTGTTCAATCCTGCTATTGAAACATGTTATTTCTAACTTGGATACAAACCTTGAAACCCTTTGTTTTGTCCACTGAAGGTATTTCTATGGCAACAGGTGGGCGAAAGTAGTGAGCGAAAGTACTTTCAGCCACTTACTTGTCATTACCCAAAATAGGAATAAACTACAAGTTTTTTTGAAAATTATTTATTTATATGAAAGTGCACATTGCAATTATTGAAAACAGGGTGACTTACGCCAGACATGCCAGCAACTAAAAATGGATCCATCTCAGTTACAACATGTACATTTTTTGATTGCATCCACTCACGAAATTTTTTCATCTCTTTCAAATATCTTCCTTTTGATTTCTCAGGCAATAATTGAAACGTAGCGGCATCAGCTTCTTTTAAAATAATTTCTGGTATAGTAACATCGTCATATTCTTCCATTTTCTCAATTATTAATAATATTTTCACAATGCAACGGTAAATTATTTGACATTCGCAAATATTTATTTATATTTAAACAAACGAACCATAGCAACGCAATGGCATCTATGTTCATTTATACTACATAAACAGCCGTACAAATCTTAATATTTTTTAAATATTTCAATAGCAGAATTGAACAAAACGCTATACATCACTCGAGAAGAAACGAATTCGCTCACTTATGTGCCTTTGAACACTCGGCTTCGCCTCGTGTTCAAAACTGACACATGCGTGAGCGAAATTCTTAGTTTCTTCTCTTGTAATGTAATATACTATTTAATAACGAGAAAAACATATATCTTTATTTTTTTCCCGAAGTTTTTGCCTGCTAGTAAACGAGCACTTTTTACAAGTAGATAAATTTTATTTACCTTCACTTTGAAATCTCTCATAATTCTCCCCGAATCTTAAATATTTAATACTGAAATTTGTATGCTTACCTTCTTCAATAGATATTTCAAAGATGGCTTCAAACTCTCTATAACGGAAGACCACGCACTTCCTTTCATGTTGAGCACACTACAAACGTGCACGCATGGTTTCAGAGTCTCCATTCGTTCACAAGATTCCAAAGTTTCTTTACTTGTACAATTTTCATCTTGTCGGCCATTATTGTAATTAATTATTTTATGAAATTATTACAGGAATATTATATAGTTCGTTCTAAATGATATTTGTTAAATATATTTCAGATAAATCGTCACACTGTATACTGCATAATTTAATATAACCAGTTATAATTGCATGTAAAATAAAAAGATTTATAATTTGCATAATTAATATATTGTGATAATTTGAATTATTTATGCACAAACTTATTTTAAAATGTAAAACATGTTAAATATTTTAAACTAAATTTTAATTTTCAGCTATATATTAAATATAAATATATTTATAATAACTGCAGATTCTTTACACGGATAGTCAATTATTTCATTGTTAAATATATAATGAATATATTTTGGTTGGTTATAATTCTCGGATGTTTTATCTCATTTGATAAAATAATATCAAATAACAGTGATATCTAAATAATTACCAAAAATTATATATTTTCTAAATTCGCTAGATTTAACTGTCGGTTCTCGTTGAAACATTTTATAATAAAATTAAATTAAAATCATCACCTGATGATGGTCTAGTCGACCGAAATACGTATTGTAAAATAAACTTTACATTATTTGAAACTAACCTAGTGTTTTTTAATTTAATTTTATATATTTTCTGGTTGCGCATGCAGAAAATATTTGTAAAAATTTTTATATAAAATTACTAATGCAAAATGTATTGAAATCAGGGTTCGAAGATATATATCGATCGATATATATCATGATATTTATTTTGATATATATCGTCATATTTTTGCAATGATATATATCCATTATATAAAAATATAAAATAGTTTTTGTGATATAGCCTCCGGAAAAGTGAAATTTTTCGTATTTTTCAATTTTTCTACTTTTCCGAGACTATATCTCAAAAACTAAATGTGATATGAAAACGCGGTCAACGGCATTAATTTTCTCGTGCTTCAGTTAACTTATAAACATAGTTTCAGCGATTTTTATTTTTTTCAATTTTCCGCCAAAAAATCGCAAAAAGCGGTTTTTTAACATTTTCTCGAAAACCAGAAGTCATATGCATTTGAAGATTGCACCACTGGATTCAGTGGGTCAAAATACATATGTATGTAAATGTTCGTTTTAATAATCCTACGATTAAGGATTTTTGGGAAAATTGAATTAAAATCTGAAAAAACCAAAGGAAATAATTAAAAATATTAAATTGCTTAAAATTGTATGAAAATTTGTTTATAAGTCAATTCGGACACGGGGAATTCAACGCCGTTGAGCGCATTTCCATATCTTGTTTAGTTTTTGAGATATAGCCTACGGAAAAGTGAAATTTTTCGAATTTTTTTGTTTTTCTACTTTTACGAGGCTATATCTCGAAAACTAAATGTGATATGAAAACGCGGTCAACGGCATTAGTTTTCTCGTGCTTCAGTTAACTTATAAACATAGTTTCAGCGATTTTTATTTTTTTTCAATTTTCCGCCAAAAAAATCGCAAAAAGCGGTTTTTTAACATTTTCTCGAAAACCAGAAGTCATATGCATTTGAAGATTGCACCACTGGATTCAGTGGGTCAAAATACATATGTATGTAAATTTTCGTTTTAATAATCCTACGATTAAGGATATTTGGGAAAATTGAATTAAAATCTGAAAAAACCAAAGGGGTACCCCTTAGGAAATAATTAAAAATAATAAATTGCTTAAAATTGTATGAAAATTTGTTTATAAGTCAATTCGGACACGGGGAATTCAACGCCGTTGAGCGCATTTCCATATCTTGTTTAGTTTTTGAGATATAGCCTCCGGAAAAGTGAAATTTGTCGAATTTTTCAGTTTTTCTACTTTTACGAGGCTATATCTCGAAAACTAAATATGATATGAAAACGCGGTCAACGGCATTAATTTTCTCGTGCTTCAGTTAACTTATAAACATAGTTTCAGCGATTTTTATTTTTTTTCTATTTTCCGCCAAAAAAATCGCAAAAAGCGGTTTTTTAACATTTTCTCGAAAACCAGAAGTCATGTGCATTTGTAGATTGCACCACTGGATTCAGTGGGTCAAAATACATATGTATGTAAATTTTCGTTTTAATAATCCTACGATTAAGGATTTTTGGGAAAATTGAATTAAAATCTGAAAAAACCAAAGGGGTACCCCTTAGGAAATAATTAAATATATTAAATTGCATAAAATTGTATAAAAATTTGCTTATAAGTCAATTCGGATACGGGGAATTCAACGCCGTTGAGCGCATTTCCATATCTTGTTTAGTTTTTGAGATATGAAAACGGCATTAATTTTCTCGTGCTTCAGTTAACTTATAAACAGGGTTCGAAGATATATATCCATTATATAAAAATATCATATAGTCTATAATAAATACAGTATACCTCTTATTATTACTTTCATTAATTCTGTTAAAATTATATTCTAAAGATAATTCTTACTTTACTAGGTTTTGACTAACTTCACATCAACGACATAAATCCAAATTGTGTGCCATTTGTGATGTCATTAACGGCAAAGTCTGAACCATTTCCAAAATTTTTATTTGGTACTCATTTTAGAAATACAAATCCTTTAATATGGTGGAAAAGTGTAACTATTAATGAGTCAGAGTGGCCAAATAAAAGTACATTTATTGAACTATGTGAACAGTTACACACTGCTGTAACAGCCACAGCAGGGCTGGAACGATATTTCTCCAGTTTTGGCATTGTCCAATCCCAATTACGTAATCGTCTCGGTAACGACAAAGCCGGTAAATTAGTTTTTATGTTTAAATATTTAAACCAAAAAGAAACTACAAAAAAAAAACTAATTTAGATTGGATTTGGCCAAGTGAGTCTCTATCTGCAACGCTATGTTCAGGACGTTCATCAGAAGATGATGATTTGCCCCTATTTAGGATATAGGATTATTTAAATATTCTTACTATTCTTAGTACTATATAATATTTGTGTATCCATTCAATGTATATTTACTTTTTTTCATTACCTATGTTAATTTTTTATTTAGAAGTAATAATTTATTTTGTATTTCCTATTGTGATAATAAATGTGTACAAAAACTAAAATTAAAAAATAAATATCCAAAAAGTGATATTTATCTGATATATATCCTATATATCAGATATTTTGATATTTATTATAAATATCATGATATTTACGAACCCTGATTGAAATGCAGTCAGTTATTACAAATTTGTATCATGCGCAACATTTTTTATTACAGCAACTATATGCAAAGCAATCTATAAAAAATATATAAAATTAACTTTAGTGGAAGCAAAAATCATACAAGTTCGAAGAACAAGCATCTCAAATTTCAATAAGAAACATATTGTAATCATTGTACAAAGTAAAGACCAATTAGATAAATAAATAACATGCATATATAAACAAGATGTACGCATTGGGCAGTACTTAGGCACATTATGAAATATGTTATGGAGATGTCTTTACTTAGTTCATACAATATAATCATTGGAATCTTCTTACGGATATATGACTGTACGAGTAACTAATGCAGTAACATATATACTCCGGCAGTACGGTGGATTAGCTTTACGGAATTTGAATCCATAGTTCCAATGTTCGAATCCTTCTCGAACTAAAAATATATAAACTGCTTCGGCACGGTGAGTCCGGACTCTGTACTATAATTGGGATTAAGTTCCTGTTGTACAGAGTAGCAAAAATAGAATAAATAAGTAGTTAGTTCAACATTTTAACCTTGACCTAAACAATATTTTAGGATTACTTAAAAAATTTAGTAGACTGATGTCTATTGTAAATTATGCTGGTGAACACGGTTAATACATGCTTTAATTTTTTGTTGGTACAAAGTGTTTCGAGTTCATATTCAGCATATTTCATTGTTGATAATATAGATTTTTGTTTTTTTTTAGTCCTCCTTATTATATTTATTAAAACCGAATAAAATAGAGAACTAAAAATATGCAAAAAAGTAAACATGACTTTTGAGGCACATTGACAGTTGTGGGTTAATGGCAGTAAAAATGTATACAATTTTCAAATCTTTCAAAATAAAATTCCTTAACGTATATTTACAACATCCTCCAATTGAGAATATTTTACAACTTCGCACTGAATAATACGATTCTGAAAGCATAATATAATACATGTATACTTATTACATGTAATACAGACATTAGAAATGAAATTCTAGTTCTAAAATTAATGTAAAATAAGAATAAAAGAGTAAGTCGAATTCCTTGTAGCAATTTTTGTTTTCTCTTTGCATTTACATTCTTCAAGTTTTGATATTTTGTAATTTAAAATTTTAGTTTTCTTTTCAAAACCTAAGATCTTTACTTCGTACTACGTTAAACAAATTCATATTTCCGAGTTGCAAAGTAAAAAAGTACTGCAATTCAGTATTCCATTTACCAAATTAGAAATTACATTCAATCCGTTTACAATAAGAGATCTTTCTGACAATTCCAATAAAATCAACCAGGACACGGTTCTACCCCTGTAGCTTTACAATTTGCAATATTACCGACCAGATCTATCGAGCAGGAAAGTGTGTAGTTCTGTAGTTAGCCTCATGCACCGCTGGCATCGCTTCACAGCTGATCGCTTCATAGAGAGTGAAATGAAAGATAGAAAGCTCAGCAAGAATAAAAAGGATGGAAGTTACTGGAATCAGAGCTGCGAAAGAAAAGTTCGAAATGGGATAAAAATTATGAAGTGGTGAGGAAAGTTGGTTGGTGCAGATGGTAGAAGTAATGGCGCGCGTAATCCGTGTAACTTGCCTCTCTAGGTTCAAGTTTAGAAGCCAGTGGCGAGTGTAGGTTTATTAAAGTCATTCTAACTTCTAGTTTACCTATAAAAATATTTTACAACATTTATGGATTAAGCTATTCAAAAACATGGTATTTAAATAAAACTTTTTTATTATTTGTAATTAAAATGTTTATACTGGGCGACAGTAGGCGTTGATTAATAATCTGGTTTACTATATTGTAGCTAATTTCTCTACGAATTTTATGCTTGTAACCATAATCAATTCAATATGGCCACTCTCTTATTCAATTTACAAAATATTACTTATACAATATTTTTCAGAGAAGTTAGTATAATTTATCAAACCATTATTTTTGGTTCAAAATCCCAGTGAACAATGAAAACAAATAATTGTTTGTTATTAAACAAAGTTTGATATAATTTTCAATGTGATATATTCAAACGAAGAAAACACATATAATTATATTTCGTAAAACATGCACAAGAAACACGTTCTTATTCCCTAATTTTAGAGAGAGAAACACTGCTTTTCTCCCTAGGTAGGATGTTTCTCTCCCTAGGTAGCATGTTTCTCTCCCTAGAGACTACGATTATTAGCTGTTTGCGGCGTTTTCTAGGTAACTAGTTACGCAACCCATATTTGACATTTGACCCGATAAGACAGTAATTTTTGTGCACTTGTTATGAAAAGTATAATATGCTTCACGGGAGGGCGCAATTATCCCTTGTGTGAAGTTGGCAAACCTCGACTTCGGCTCGAGCCTTCGGCCCTCGCTTACGTCTCGGTTTGCCAACTTCACACGCAGGAATAATCGCTTGTTTCCCTCCCTTGATGCATAACATACTATTATGTTTAAAGAAGAAAAAATATAATAGATTATCTCCCAAGTGACGACAACCATCTCGTAAATATTTTAAAAAACTGAAGCAGAATTTGAGAAATTACGGTTATTTTTCGAAACTACTTGAAAAATATATGAAGAATAATGATGATAAGAAAACAAAATTGGGGCAGCCAGGACTATAGTTTAAAACCTAATGAACAGTAGTTAAATAACTTTAAGTAGTAAGAATATAAGCCTTTTATTTTCCATTAATTAATTGGTAATGTAAAAATATTTTTGCCTAAATAAAGTTTTGGGTTTATCAACAACCTTTTGTTAATATTTGAAGTGATACAAAACAAAGTTTGAAAAGTTTCTGTTGTAAATTTGTATTAAAACATAAAATTTAATTCATAATTCATGTCTAAATTAAATTAATATCAAACTTAAGTAGAAATTGTTTAAAATATACAAGGAACTAAAACTTTACTATTAGCTATGTCAGATCAAGAATAACTTCCGTTTCCAAGTGGTATTCAATTTACGGTTTCGCGAAGGCAACTTCGGTTGAGTTCGAGTTTACTAAGATGTTTGGGTCTCTTTCGAAGTCGATCAAGTGTACTAATGAAGTAAATAAAACGCAGATGCTCGTTCTTATCATTTTATATCGGGATGGCGGTCGAGTTACCAGTGACAAAAGATCGTTCAACGTTTGTTTTTATTTACACATTAATGGAGCGTTTTTTCAACCGTATAACTATGCCTTTTAGCACGTGATATTTGAAACTTTATCAAATATTGAGTGACTCTGAGACGAGATGACCACTTTTAGATTGCTTGCTTTTATCGAGGGTTTTTTCTTCTCCCAGAAACTTTACTTTTTGGAACATTAAGTAAAATGAACTTGACAAGACCCACATCTTATTTTCTCCATTTTTTATGTAAATGAAAAAATATTAATATAGTAAATACCTACTTACTTCCTCTGTTGCTTCTTATTCAACAATGTACTTTTTATATTCTCGTTATTAAAATGTCATTTAACGTACTGATCTCTATGGCGCTAAATAACATCTTAATCACAGATTGGCAAGCTGTGGCTTCGAACGTTTTAGTTACGGCTTGAGGTATTAAGCACGGAGTGAAGTAGCTTTAGACATCGGTCATTGTAAAAACCTTACTTTTTAAGTAATTCATAAAACATTAAACTTTTTTGTCTTAATTTGCAATCGTAGAAAGTAGTTATTTGTGTATTAAGAGCGTAAAGTGAATCTTTGTTACACGAGCACGGTAATAGTGTAAGAGGAACAAAGACACTTTACGCTCGTGATACACACATAATTTTTTCTACGATTGCATCTTTAAATTATTAAAAATCTGATGTGGACACCACATGACTTCCTTGTACTCGTATTAAACTATAGGTATTTTTTTATTGCACATATTTGACATAAAATCTTTTATTTTTTTATTTTTTGTTCTAATACCTAGCAAACTTAATAATAATAAAAAAACAAAAAATATATAATATTTAAATTTAGAATTTAATTCTCTAAAACTTTTATTTGCAACAAAAAATATATAATATTTAAATTTAGAATTTAATTCTCTAAAACTTTTATTTCTAAAATTAAAATAATACCATTTTTTTCAAGGAAAACTGTTAGCAGCTTCATGTAATGTGCCACTTTCGGTTAGTCTATTTTAACCAAAATCTATTATGTTATTTCCATTGATATAGTAGTCTTATATACCAAATTTGGAAAGTTTTAAATTATATTTGAATATAGTTTTTCATGAAAATCTATTATAGGCTTCAAGTAAAGTACCACATCCGGTAGTTGTATAATGACCAAAAAGGGAGGTGCACAACTAGATGTTATAACAGTCCTAAATATAAAGTTTCAATTTTCTACGGCTTACCGTTTTTGAGTTATGCGAGATACATACGTACGTACGTACGCACGTACGTACAGACGGCACGACGAAATTAGTCAAAATGGATTCAGGGAGGGCCATAATACCTATTTCCGTTGAAATCTGAGAACCGAAAATTTTCGCGATTACAATACTTCCTTTACTTCGTACAAGGAAGTAAAAAACGTATACGTACTGAAAATAAATTCGTTCTGTCAACTGTCAATATGACAAGTTTTTGTGTTGTTTTTATCCTTGGTAACTATTGAAATAAGCGCGCATTTAATATCTTTTTTGCTCGTTGCCTTAGGAGACGCGCAAAAATGATATTTTTCGATTGTTCCACAGAAAACGTCAACGACAAATGAGAGCGTAATTGTCACTTTTTCATAGCAATCGTAGACAAATATAGTATATGACTTGTTTTATAAACCCATTACATATAGATTTTTGAGCCTGTAACTAATTAACATTAAATTATTATATTTATTGCTATTCACAACAAAACTACAAATATGAGTATTATGTAATAATATAGACAAAGCTTTGTAATCTCTATACGTTAGTAACTAATTCAACATATTTATGAAACATCTAGTTGTCCAGTTTAAATGTATAAACATGCAAATGATTAACTGTTTAGTTTGTATTAAATATGTTTAAGACATAATAACACAAAATACATATGCATTCAAATATTATCATATTATAATAACTAAATATGTTGAAATGATTCGCAGTGATTCATTTAAATCCGTTGGGCGATGGCCAACCAACGAGAGACTCTGATCTATGCTGTTACACAACTGAATATGACATTATGTTGAGCGCAAGACTGATAATGCTTTTGGATATTTGCAAACAATGATATTATGACTGGCTGCATAGTAAAATTATTACTGTTTTTAGAAAGAGGTGGAAAAAACTAACCTTAATGATTTAATAATCGTAACTAGAGAGTTCCGTGATTAAAAATAGAACTATGAACTGAGAATTGGTATTCCATTCCCATCGTTCAAGAACAGATTCACTTTATTAACTTTACTGTTACGGTTTTTCCTCAACCAAGAGTTCTGGACCTTGATTTGACGGCTAATTAAATTTGTTTTATGATTAATAAAGTATCAAATCCAGAAATGTATAAATGATGTACTGATAGTTTTATTGAAATCATTATCACCATCATCTGTGGCGCTACAGCCCAAATCGGGCCTGGGCCTACCGGACACACCGAGCCGCAGTTTTTACACTGCCGTACTGCCGGTTTTCGTAGTCGAATGCTATATTATTTAAGTCGTATAAGTGACTAGCTTATAGCGCCCGAGTGTGATAAATACATGTAGTTGTATTTTATATTTTACGACAAATCACACATTGTCGACATGCGGATTCGAACTGACGAACCTTGGTTCGGGTGACGTCACAGTATGTTAAGAGATGTGCCTTAACACGCTCGGCCACCGCGCCTTTTTGAAATAATAACTATAAAATCATACACTAATTAACAGATAATTTTAAAGTTAAATTTTTATGACAGAAAAATTTAACTTTAAAATTATCTTCATTACTGTACGTTCAGTCGAAGTCATATGTTAAAAATTAGTTCGTGGAATGATTCCCTATAAATCAGAACTGTGTCGCTGTAGACGAAACCCGTTGTCAATGCCTATCATAGATATAGGAGTCTTTGGGATCGATGCTACGTTAGACACTATGACAGAAGAATTCGGTTGATGCCATACGTCGGACACAGGTGACGTGGTGTAGCGGTTAGCATCTCTGCCCGGCAAGCGGAAGGTCCCTGGTTCGAATCCAGGCGTCATCCGAATTTTTCTTTCATAAAAATTTAACTTTAAAATTATCTTCATTACTGTACGTTCAGTCGAAGTCATATGTTAAAAATTAGTTCGTGGAATGATTCCCTATAAATCAGAACTGTGTCGCTGTAGACGAAACCCGTTGTCAATGCCTATCATAGATATAGGAGTCTTTGGGATCGATGCTACGTTAGACACTATGACAGAAGAATTCGGTTGATGCCATACGTCGGACACAGGTGACGTGGTGTAGCGGTTAGCATCTCTGTCCGGCAAGCGGAGGGTCCCTGGTTCGAATCCAGGCATCATCCGAATTTTTCTGTCATAAAAATTTAACTTTAAAATCATACACCTTATTATTTCGCAAAATAGAATAATACTAGTAAAGAAATAAAAAGTGATATAAGTAGGTATTTCATGATAATGATTAAACGAATTTGAGGCCATTATCAAAATTAAACATCTACCAAATTATCTGAAGCTGAATCTGTTACATACATTTCGGAATTGAGTAATATTGCAATTTCTGTAATCTGTTTTGAGCACCAAACCGCTGCAAATACATCGGTACTTTCAATATATTCATAGCAGTAATTCAATTTGCGCACTTATCCGAATTAGTTGTGCATATTTTAATTTGCTATTTGCTTGAAACCTAATCAAACGTAATCAATTTTTCAATCATTGGATTTCAGTAAATAACAATAAAACAAAACAAATCAAATGGAAAGGTAATTGCATCATTCAAACGTTAATATGTTGAAATTTCAATTTTGTTATTAACACAAAATACCATGGAGCATTACGAATGCGCTTAAATTCAACGTTATTTTTCCGTTCCTAGCGGCTACGGTGTCAAACGGTAGGCACCATCTCAGATTTTCTTTCCGGCCATGTTGTTCTACATTTTTTGTCATGTATGTACACTTAAAATACAGGGTGAGTCAGGGGAGACGAACCCACCCTTAACTTTTTTATTATAAGAAATAGAAAAATGTTCTTCATATGGAAGTTTTAGCAGAAAATATTTGTAAAAATTTTTATATAAAATTACTAATGCAAAATGTATTGAAATCAGGGTTCGAAGATATATATCGATCGATATATATCATGATATTTATTTTGATATATATCGTCATATTTTTGCAATGATATATATCCATTATATAAAAATATCAAATAGTTTTTGAGATATAGCCTCCGGAGAAGTGAAATTTTTCGAATTTTTCAGTTTTTCTACTTTTCCGAGGCTATATCTCAAAAACTAAATGTGATATGAAAACGCGCTCAGCGGCATTAATTTTCTCGTGCTTCAGTTAACTAATAAACATAGTTTCAGCGATTTTTATTTTTTTTTCAATTTTCCGCCAAAAAATCGCAAAAAGCGTTTTTTTAACATTTTCTCGAAAACCAGAAGTCATATGCATTTGAAGATTGCACCACTGGATTCAGTGGGTCAAAATACATATGTATGTAAATTTTCGTTTTAATAATCCTACGATTAAGGATTTTTGGGAAAATTTAATTAAAATCTGAAAAAACCAAAGGGGTACCCCTTAGGAAATAATTAAAAATATTAAATTGCATAAAATTGTATGAAAATTTGCTTATAAGTCAATTCGGACACGGGGAATTCAACGCCGTTGAGCGCATTTCCATATCTTGTTTAGTTTTTGAGATATAGCCTCCGGAAAAGTGAAATTTTTAGAATTTTTCAGTTTTTCTACTTTTCCGAGGCTATATCTCAAAAACTAAATGTGATATGAAAACGCGCTCAACGGCATTAATTTTCTCGTGCTTCAGTTAACTTATAAACATAGTTTCAGCGATTTTTATTTTTTTCTATTTTCCGCCAAAAAAATCGCAAAAAGCGGTTTTTTAACATTTTCTCGAAAACCAGAAGTCATATGCATTTGAAGATTGCACCACTGGATTCAGTGGGTCAAAATACATATGTATGTAAATTTTCGTTTTAATAATCCTACGATTAAGGATTTTTGGGAAAATTGAATTAAAATCGGAAAAAACCAAAGGGGTACCCCTTAGGAAATAATTAAAAATATTAAATTGCATAAAATTGTATGAAAATTTGCTTATAAGTCAATTCGGACACGGGGAATTGAGCGCATTTCCATATCTTGTTTAGTTTTTGAGATATAGCCTCCGGAAAAGTGAAATTTTTAGAATTTTTCAGTTTTTCTACTTTTCCGAGGCTATATCTCAAAAACTAAATGTGATATGAAAACGCGCTCAACGGCATTAATTTTCTCGTGCTTCAGTTAACTTATAAACATAGTTTCAGCGATTTTTATTTTTTTCTATTTTCCGCCAAAAAAATCGCAAAAAGCGTTTTTTTAACATTTTCTCGAAAACCAGAAGTCATATGCATTTGAAGATTGCACCACTGGATTCAGTGGGTCAAAATACATATGTATGTAAATTTTCGTTTTAATAATCCTACGATTAAGGATTTTTGGGAAAATTGAATTAAAATCTGAAAAAACCAAAGGGGTACCCCTTAGGAAATAATTAAAAATATTAAATTGCATAAAATTGTATGAAAATTTGCTTATAAGTCAATTCGGACACGGGGAATTCAACTCCGTTGAGCGCATTTCTATATCTTGTTTAGTTTTTGAGATATAGCCTCCGGAAAAGTGAAATTTATCGAATTTTTCAGTTTTTCTACTTTTCCGAGGCTATATCTCGAAAACTAAATGTGATATTAAAACGCGCTCAACGGCATTAATTTTCTCGTGCTTCAGTTAACTTATAAACATAGTTTCAGCGATTTTTATTTTTTTTTCTATTTTCCGCCAAAAAAATCGCAAAAAGCGGTTTTTTAACATTTTCTCGAAAACCAGAAGTCATATGCATTTGAAGATTGCACCACTGGATTCAGTGGGTCAAAATACATATGTATGTAAATTTTCGTTTTAATAATTCTACGATTAAGGATTTTTGGGAAAATTGAATTAAAATCTGAAAAACCAAAGGGGTACCCCTTAGGAAATAATTAAAAATATTAAATTGCATAAAATTGTATGAAAATTTGCTTATAAGTCAATTCGGACACGGGGAATTCAACGCCGTTGAGCGCATTTCCATATCTTGTTTAGTTTTTGAGATATAGTCTCCGGAAAAGTGAAATTTTTAGAATTTTTCAGTTTTTCTACTTTTCCGAGGCTATATCTCGAAAACTAAATGTGATATTAAAACGCGCTCAACGGCATTAATTTTCTCGTGCTTCAGTTAACTTATAAACATAGTTTCAGCGATTTTTATTTTTTTTCTATTTTCCGCCAAAAAAATCGCAAAAAGCGGTTTTTTAACATTTTCTCGAAAACCAGAAGTCATATGCATTAGAAGATTGCGCCACTGGATTCAGTGGGTCAAAATACATATGTATGTAAATTTTCGTTTTAATAATCCTACGATTAAGGATTTTTGGGAAAATTGAATTAAAATCTGAAAAACCAAAGGGGTACCCCTTAGGAAATAATTAAAAATATTAAATTGCATAAAATTGTATGAAAATTTGCTTATAAGTCAATTCGGACACGAGGAATTCAACGCCGTTGAGCGCATTTCCATATCTTGTTTAGTTTTTGAGATATAGCCTCCGGAGAAGTGAAATTTTTCGAATTTTTCAGTTTTTCTAAATGTGTACAAAAACTAAAATTAAAAAATAAATATCCAAAAAGTGATATTTATCTGATATATATTCTATATATCAGATATTTTGATATTTATTATAAAGGTGAGACGGTTTTACCTTAAATTTGAAGTTTTCGTCTTTTTCTTTTCTTTTTTGTTTGTACTTTTTGTTTTAATTTTATTTTATCTTAACAATTTCATTCAAATAATGAAAAGGACATAATGAAATAATTATTAATAATAAATAAATTAACTTTTAGGAGTATTCGAATATTCGAGGTAGGTACTCGAATATTCGAGATCTGATTAATATTCGTATTCGATATTCGAATTCGAGAAATTTGATATTCGTCCATCTCTACTTTGAAGTTATTAATAACAAAGATATTATATTTCAAATTTGTTTTTCGCCAACATCAGCCCATGCGTTTCACCTTAAATTTGAAGTTTTCGTCTTTCTTTTTTGTTTGTACTTTTTATTTTTATTTTTATCTTAACAATTTCATTCAAATAATGAAAAGGACATAATTAAATAATTATTAATAATAAATAAATAAACTTTTAGGAGTATTCGAATATTCGAGTACCTCGAATATTCGGGATCTGATTAATATTCGTATTCGATATTCGAATTCAAGAAATTTGATATTCGCCCATCTCTAATATTTAATATAATAAATCTTCCAAATGAAGAAACTTTTTCTATTTCTTATAATAAAAAAGTTAAGGGGGGATTCGTCTTCCCAGACTCACCCTGTATATAATTTTATATTTGCCAGTATATAGCATAAATCAAGAGCAATTGAATGTCTGCGGTTGAAGGTTAATCGGAATATTTCGTGAGTGTTCGGGTGGTATTCAGAATTACTTCATTCCGTTGATCATGGTGCAAGTTTTAATTTGTTTGTTTTATACCTATATAATACAAATTTCTTTATAACAGTCAGTAAAAAAATTGAAAATAAACTCACTTCAGATGATAAAATTCGTCGCGAGGAAAATACCCGATAGACCCCAGCCTTTACTGCTCTATAGGCCTTCAGTACATGATATACTATTTTCATTTTAAACTGGAGGGATCGGCATAAAACGATTAAACGTCCCTGTCCCATATAACTACAATGAAATCTATTAGTGCGGATACCACAAATCGCTTAACGATGGTCACAGCAGGTCATTTTTTAAGGGTCGTATTCAGCCTAAAATTATTCTTGTTTTTTCCTATGATTGACCATTTAAAAATACCGGCGAATGGGGCTGTACAACCCTGTGTGAACCTTGTGAAACCAGTTATAACGGGTCATATTTTAAGTTTCTTTGTAAACGTAATTGCGGTGCATTTAATCGTTTTATGCCGATCCCTCCAGTTTAAAATGAAAATAGTATATGTAGTTAGATAAAACATGCGAGTTCCAGATAGTATTCAAATCACTGATACTACATCAATAAATAAACGAGATATATACCAGTTCATCTTCGACCACACCCCCTATAACTTTTCTAATTTATTTACAAATTATTTTCTCTTTCAGGAGAACACACTACAACAGGTCCATCACTCCCTCTCTCCAAACTCCTCCACATGTCCATTCCCCCTTCCCAAACAGCGCTCTCCGGTGACCTCCACGTCCAGGTGCACGGCACGTGGCCCACTGACACTTCCACGCTGCAGATCCGCTTGTCTCGTCTGGATGGCACCGCGACACACCAGTTGTATGCGGCAGCTGCGCGTCCCGATGCTCGTACTCTGGGAAACACTACCAGTCATGGGAATGCTACAGGGACCACGGTGCTGCGGCTACCTTGTGGCTTGTTTAGTAAAGGAGGGGAGTATTATGTTGAGCTGGTGAGGATGGAGGGGAATAGGAGTCAGGAGGAAGAGGAGGAAGAGGATAAAGTGGAGAAGGGGTTGGATGTTCGGTGGCCATTACCAAGGTAAGGTTTTTATTATATTTATGCTATTGTTTTTACTTCCTTGTACGAAGTAAAGGAAGTATTGTAATCGCGAAAATTTTCGGTACTCAGATTTTAACGGAAATAGGTATTTTGGCCCTCCCTGAATCCATTTTGACTAATTTCGTCGTGCCGTCTGTACGTACGTATGTATGTTTTATTTATTAATATAAACGAATACGATTTAGAGAACAAAACATAAAATGACACAATTAAATAGACACAGAACAACATAACCAAACATGGAATAGGTTAACACAATGAAATAAGATTTAAAAAAAATTACAGCAAGTGTTCAAAATGAGCGCCTTGAACTCGTATGCATGTTATTATTAATAAATAAAATTAATTAAGACAAATAAGGTATGACTTTTCAATAAAACTCTTGTTTTCCGAAAGTATCTTGATTATAAAAATTTGAAAATTTTGTGTTATTTATAGAACTTTAACTTCTTGTGTTTTGGTAACAAGAAGGAATAGGACATATGTTCATATGACATTTTTGGCTCAAAATGGCCTCAGGAATAAGCTGTTAAAGTTTGTGACACTAGTCCTGAAACACCCTGTATACATAATTTGAGCACGATAATTTATGTTATTTTATGCTATGATATGTCGTGTTGTGTTATGTAAATTATGAATCCATCTTTCATGCCAGTCAAATCTCTGCAATAACTGTCCATTAAAAAATAACAAATGTCATAGAAAAAGTAAACTGTACAACATGTAAATATATTTGCTCGTTACAGACTGTCACTGACACCGGAGCACGTACCAACGTATCCAGAGTTGCCTGTGACGGCGATCCTGGAGTTCCCCGAGGTGATGTGCCCGCCGGTGGCGGACGCCGCTCCCGCCGCCATCCCCGAGTTCTGGCTGGAGCTGCACTATTGTGGACATTCTTTGCTTATGTGCGACCATCACAACCAGACGCATTCGCCGCAGGTTTGTTACATACATACAACATTTCTCATTTATATTTAATTCATTGTTAAGGTGAATTAATTATATTTACATACATATTACAAATTATTTTTTCTGAAATCGTCAAGAAAATGCCTACTTTCCTGACGCATTTTAGTATGGAAAGTAAGTGTTTACCTGACTCAAATAAATAAACTAAATATCTAAAAAAATTAATAAGATTTTTATTTATTTTTATCAATAATATTAATACTAAATATACAATTGCTTAAATTACTAAAATTTATGTATGACACTGGCGAATTTGATGCTAAATTTATTGGAGATTCAGTAAATAAAATAAGCAAGTAGCACATTTGCTGACAAATTATTTTGCTTTTTCCTATCCATGAAAATTTCATACTCTTTATCATATCGGTCTTTGGACTTGCTCGGTAATAAATTTTCAATAACTGCAATTGCTTGATTTAAGATTTCAGGAGGAGTACTTGAAAATACCGCCTCATACTCATTTTTATCTATATTTTCCAACATTATAAAGAAATCTTCTCTGTCAACAATATTACTTTTGACACAAATATGTTCAATAGATTTTTCACATAAGATATTGTCTTCAACAACTTTTGTTATCACCTTGGATATGTAGTTTGCTGCCAATATGATTCTTACCAAAAAATTATACATTTTGAAATATTTATTATTAATTATATTGATAAAATATAAATATGAACGATTTAAAAAAAAATAGTATACATAATACGCCACGAAAGTGTTTTACTTGACTCAGCGAATTAAAATACTCGGCCTGACGGCCTCGTACTTCAAACAAACGCTTCGTCAAGTAAAGCATCACTTTCCTGACTTATTATGTAATATACTATTATAAAGATATTTGGTACATAGTATGGGGTAGGTGGTATTGATTCGGCCAGTAGCCTGAAGAACCAGGGTTCGATTCCCACAGCCGACAAACAATTTTTACCACGTTAAAAATACTCCTGTGGCTCTCCTTCCATCAACATATTTATAGTAACTGCATTTTACGCACATAAATAAATCACTTACCGAGATCTGCTACGGGGGAGTGCCACACTCCGGAATGTGTAAAAGGCGTGATGATATATTTATTTTATTTATTTAATTCCGGAATTCTGCGTAAATACATAAATTTCGTAGATCGTAAATCTGTAAATGATGCTTATCAAAAAATATTGATGTAATTTTGTTCAATATTCACAGATTGATTGATTTATAAACTTATAGATTGAACACAGTGTTGCAACATAAATGAAACTCCTTTTAATTTAATTACGAACTAATACTTTCGTAACTTTGAAATATGGAACATAATTTTTTGGTTATTTTTATTTTATTTTTATGGCAGATCTGGTGTAAAATTTGTAGTAGAAATAGTCGTATTTTGTAATTATTTGAACAGAATACGATTTTTTGCTACTGGATTCTCCAGGTTCAACGTTTATTTATTTTTATTTCGCAGTTAATTAAAATCTTGCTGAACACCTAGTTTTTATTAGTTTTTCTTGTTCCTGTTCTATATCATACTTGTATTTTACTACCTACTTATTACGTTTTATTTTAAATGAACTTTTTTGCCGACAATGTTTCTCAAACAAATGTAATTGTTAATTATGATTGTATAATTTTTGGTAATTGATAATGCAGTGTCAATTATATTATATACTAACCATAAAAAAATATAAAAACTTCGCAAACTTAAGAGTGGTTTTCCTGAAGTAAACATTTTTAGTACCAATAGTTATTTCTCATATATTAACAATTAAATTATAATTATATTTTTAAAAATTTCGTCAAAATTTTCTTAGGATGTAGGTTTTGAACAATATCTCAAAAACAAAATTTTGTTACTCTTGTAAGACCCTCTTGCGAGAACGAGGCGAAAATTGAATTACTCATGAAGATTCAAGTTTAGAATTAAATAAATAAATATCATTACGCTTTTTACCCATTATTGTGTGTGGCACTCTGCCGTTGCAGATCTCGGTAAGTGATATATTTCGGCCCCCGAAGATGTTAGTGAAGGGAGAGCTATAGGGGTAGATTTAATTTGGTGAAAATTGTTTGTCGACTGTGGAGATCGATCCAGGGTTGCCTGTATTAATTAATAAATGTAATCGACATTAACTACCACTGTATTGTTTTGTCTTACAGTCAACAATCTACACACATACATATTTTGATTTCTAACACGGTGAATAGAAATGCATTCAAAGTTCCTTCTTTTTTGACAGGAAAAATATGTCATAAAATTCGTCTTACTGTTGCAAACAGAACCTCAAAAAGCAAAGAATTTTTCACTGTAACTTTTCTAATGTTTTTTTATTGTAAATGACATATGAACTGTCTCTGCGTTTTTGCATCGTGTTGAAATATTTCCATACAGTTGCAGACAACAAATGACATGCATAAATAAAGTGAACAACACAAAAAGAAGCCAAAGATTTTCCGACATCCTTATATTTCACGCTATCACCTCAGTTCTTCAAGTTTTTTTTTGCGTTTATCTTCAGATGACAATGACTTTAACAGTAGAAATATAAAACTAATTACTTATGATATAATAATTTTGTGGTCAATAAACTCGATAACATATAAATAGATTAATTATAATCCATCATAATCTGTTATTAAAATTGTTCCCAGTAAATTTTAGAACTATCTAAACAATCGTTCGTCACAAATTTATAATAGGCCGTCCGCAACTTTACTAATACTAACTCTATACCTTGTTCTCGTGTTACCAGATCCGTTTCCCTAATGTAAATTGTTTTGCGTTTCCGTTTCAAACTTCAAACGATGATGTCGACAGGCGTAGACAGAGGTTAGACAGGTCGATAGCAATTAGTTACCGATACCTACCTGGTTAAACAGCGTGGTTATCAGTTGAATTATTTGGGTACTAACAGGATATAAATAATAAATGATAAACAGTGTTCAATATTATCTTATACAAAATAAATATGGGGTAAATAATTATTTGTCTAGAGAGATATATTTCCAACTCGGGTTCGAAATTTGCCTCACAAACATAGTGCTGTCCATTCGTGTTAAACACAAAAATATTTCATGTTTCGAAAAAGATGTATTCGAATTTCTAATTTAAGGAAAAAATCTAGTAGATACAATAATAGTATATTATACACTTAGGAAGAGAAATGCATATTTCATGAGGTGCAATTGCAGAAAAAAATGCATTCTCTCTCGAGTTGTATATTAGTAGTTTATATAACAAGCTTGTTAAGGCACACCTCTTAACATACTGCGATGTCACCCGAACCAAGGTTCGTCAGTTCGAATCCACCTGTCGACAATGTGTGATTTGTCGTAAAATATAAGTTACATGTATTTATCACACTCGGGCGCTATAAGCTAATCACTTATACGCCTTAAATAATGTAGCCTTTGACTACGAAGACCGGCAGTACGGCGGTGTAAAAACTGCGGCTCGGTGTGTCCGGTAGGCCCAGGCCCGACTTGGGCTGTAGCGCTACATATGATGATATAACAAGGGAGGAAAGTTCGTCAATATTTGTCGAAAGCGCAGATTAAATGCAATCGTTTGAGGCAAATATTTACTCACGTGTTATATACGATATTTTATATATAAACAAAAAAAAATCATTATTTAACAAAAGATACTTGCAATAAATCAATTTAGTTTCCTAGGGACTACTTATCGTTTTTATTTCTCTCCTGCTAATGGCCTTTTTTCTTTATTAAACAATAAAGCACATTAAGTAATGATTTTGATAAGAATCCAGGTAACATTATTAACCGGTTGTACATAAACTATTTGTTACATAACACAAGTAATCTTAAAAATGAAAAAACAAATGTTT
This sequence comes from Pterostichus niger, assembly GCA_947425015.1. Taxonomy (NCBI): domain Eukaryota; kingdom Metazoa; phylum Arthropoda; class Insecta; order Coleoptera; family Carabidae; genus Pterostichus; species Pterostichus niger. The sequence continues at coordinate 34,755,897 of OX380340.1, read as the reverse complement.
TAAATAATTATTTTTAATTCTAGATTGCGAAATGTTACTTTTGCATTCGAGAATGCAAAGCATTTCGCAATCGAGTATCAAACAACGTTTTTTCGAAAACTATGTCCCAAAATTAGTAATAATGTAACGAGAAAATTTTGACGTTTAGGATTAATTTTTGTGACATCTAATGTCTTCATGACAACAATGTATGTAATATAATTGCTATCAAATCTGATATTCTCTGACCAGCAATTGACTGCTGGTTGGCAATAGAAACCAAACAAACATTCTAATTTTTTTCTGCGATTTATTGGGATACGCATTGTATTTCTCAAGAAACTATTCCAGTACACCAGTTAGCTTCCTCAAGCGGGATAAATATGAATAATTGCTCAATTGGAACATTAAATATAAATTTTGTTAAAGAATAGAAGTATTGTTTCTAAGCAAAAAAATAGTGACAAATTTTATGAAGTTGTGAGCCTTTCTTCTATCAAAAAATTGCAGGATGCAAAAAACTTTTGCATCCTTCATGCAAAAGTCTTTTGCGTCCTGTAGACAAAAAACACTCATTTTGCGTGTTGATAGTTGTCATGTAAATTTTAACTTTATATGACAGTTTTCGAAAAATCTTATTTATTGATATTCCCAATTTGTATAAGCGGTTGGGGTAACTTCTGTACAGAAAGAGAAAGTATTTCAGAAAGAGGCAGACAATACTCTCGGTACTGTTCGTGCCACTGCGCAACCGACGTCATCCGCCTGTACTAATTGTGTGTACTGTAATAGTACATGTTTAGTATGGAAAAAGTATGAGGGACATATTTAAATAATGCTTCAGTTGTTAGGCATGTTCTAGCAAATGCCAGCCTCAACTTTTGTTTGTTACTGTTGGTAGACTTGACTGATGTTGTTGTGCAGGTGCTGTACTCGGAGCAAATCCGCGGGTTTCCTGGACGCCGCATGGTGACGCTACGCTGCGAGTTGTTTGGCCTGGCTGGCCACTACGCGCTACTTCTACGCCCCACTACGCCAATGCCATCGCTGTCCAACACCGCCGCCTACGTCAAGGTAGGAATCATTACTGACTTACTATACTATCTAGTACAAAACATCACAAAATATTCACTAACTTATCTTTAAATTTAGTAGAGTACTAGTAAACTTTGACAGAAATCATCATTTTCTATCTCAATTTTAATTAATGAGTATGTTTAATTATGTGCTAGTAAGAAGAAGCAATTAGCAGTATTTAGAAATTATTTATATATATATATATATATATATATATATATATATATATATATATATATATATATATATAAATATATATTAATGATTTCTAAATACTGCTAATTGCTTGTTCTTATATATATATATATATATATATATATATATATATATATATATATATATATATATATATATATATATAAGAAATGCTTTACTCGTAGTTGTATATAAAAATTTTTAAGCCCAATCGGATATAGCAATATTATTTATGTTGTTAGCATATCAAAAGTTAACAGTAGTCAAATGGCTGATATAATATTTTACATACTTTTTATTTCTATGTTTGAATTAATTAATATTAGCATCAAAATGGGGTAGGTGGCTCAGTGCTATCGAGTCGGCCTGTGGATCTTGAGAACCCTGGTTCGATCTCCACAGCCGACAATTTTCACCAATTTAAAAAATCTACCCCTGTGGCTCCTCCTCCACTAATATCTTTGGAGGCCGTGATTTAACGGCTGGTAACCGCACTTCACGCGAAAAAATATATCACTTACCGAGATCTGCTTAGGCAGAGTGCCACACCCAATGATGGGTAAAAGGCGTGAATATATATTTATATTTTTTTTTATCAAAATGATTATTGTTAGTTAAATAATAATGGTAAAACAATATTTGTAACAAATCATTATTAGTTTAATGCATACTATAAAAATTAGGGCGTTTTAAAATATTGAACTGTCAAAAGATTTGAAATTTTTTAAATGCAATTTTTTATTGTAATTCAGCACGTAGCAAACAACGTGATTAACTGACAATGTTTTAAGGAATATAGCCTATATAGTTAAATTTTTGCAAGCATTGTGCTTGTGCAGAAACAATGATATATGTGATGATAATATATACTATAAAAATATTGGCTGGTAGCGCAAGCTCTGTATTTGGGTGTTCTAACAGCATGGTTTTAACATGTTAGAGATAGCTACATACATACATAACATCACGCTATATCCCATTAAATGGGGTAGTACGAACCCGTCAACATTCTCATCCTGACACACGATACTCGATTCGACCACATTAACACTTCCTCCATACGAACTCTTTCTTTTCTCACAACCAAAATCCATCAACACGCAACAAACATTCATCCATTCGCTCCTGTACACTGCGCTTGTTTCTGAAGGTGATCTCCACACAATTGCAGGTAAACACTCAAAACATCTAACCAATGAATCTAAAATCAAGAATCATACGCTTGTCTTCATTCATCATATTTATCCCGCAATTAATTTTCTCTAAACATTCCTATCCTGACACACCACTTTTGCTTCAACCACATTCATAATTCTTTTCATACAAGCTCGTTTATTCTTCACGCTCAGAATCTTTCGCTCACGCAACAACCCTTCAATCATATTCATCCACTTGTTCCTAGGCCGTCCACGCAAACTTTCACCCTCAATTTCACCAACATACACCTGTTTCACCAATCTGTCATTCGACATACGTTCTACATGACCAAACCATCTCAACTGACTTATTCCCACTCTTCTTACAACATTCTTCCCAATCTCACATTCATCATACACCAATGTATTCCGGACACGATCTCTTCTGGTATATCCACACACACCCCGCAAATACCTCATTTCCACAGCAATTATACGTCGTTCATGTTTCTTCATCCATATCCAACATTCACTACCATACATCAACGTAGGCACTAACACACCAGATAGCTAAAACACCCAAAAACACTGCTCTTAAAACAAGCAAAAACAAAACTTGTGCTACCAGCCATTATCTTTACAAACTAATATCTGGAAAATACCAATCGTTGTTTACACTTTCATCGTTTCCAGAAAACATTTTAAAATCATATATACAACATTTCCATTTCGATAAAAGCAAAAAATTTAAACACAAATAACCCAAAATATTCCAATTCGCGATATCCAAACATCTTTATTTGTCCGTAAACACGAGAACGGAAAAATAAACACTCCTGGGACTGGTTTGACAATCGTCTTTGCTTTTCACACTCATTCATGCTTCATCGATAAACTTCGGCCAGTCAACCCACTTCAGTGGCATAGACAATGGGGTTTTTGACGGTAAATAGTAATAATAATTTTAGGGTATCGAGTCTAACAATTTTCACCACGTTACAGTTATGTCTGTGGCTCAGTGTCCACTAACATCTTTGGGGGTCAGAATTTTATGGCTAGTAGCGCACTTCACGCATGTAAATATGTATGGCAAAGTGCTATACTCAGTAATGGGTAGAAAGCAATTTTGTTTCACAATTTTTTAAATTAGTTTAATAGTATTTTTAAACCTACTTTTTGAGTAAAATAAGATTTTACGTATATACTTCCAAAGTACAGAGACGTAAGAAAATTACTTGGAATTTTCTAATAATTTTATATTTATACAGCTTACGTCAAAATATACGTATATATATCCCTGTTTTTAGTTCATATGAACTGTGTAAATACAATATTTATATTTCTTATCACTTGCTGAAATAGATTTTTTTTTAAATCACCACGTGTATTAAGTAATACTTATACAGGCTGGTGAATGGAAGGACGCACCATCGCGTTTTAAATGATATTTATTAAATGATCAATTATTCGCTTCTTGGTGTTTTTATTATTTTCGAACAATTTGCTCTGAAACCCTTTCTCGTACAAATATTATAACGAAAAATTACATACATATGTAATCCAAAGGTGTAGTACTTTTTGAGATAATATCCAAAAACTGTTTTATAAAAGGAAACAACTGGCGGATAAATTTGGCATCCTTTTTTCAGATATTGTTTTCATGGTTCTTCAATACGTTTGCCTTTTATTTTTATTATTACCTGAAAGACTTAAATTTTATTAAAATATATTTTTTCTTGGCAATGAATGATATGTATTGTTGTGCCTCTTAATGTAATTTAAGAATAGAAATTAGTTTTTACGAGATTTTCAAACTGGAAAATGAAAAGTGTCATTTATTATTCGATTGAAAATAAATGAAATAATAGACAAATAATTAGTACAGATTTTAAAACTTTTTAAAATATTCAATTAATCATAGGTTTTTTTCTTGTTTAGGTTATATTATTTAATAGAATATAAGGTTACTTTTATATACACAACTATATAAAACACAATTCTTTATCGTAATTTTAATTTAAATAGCTCAAATTTATAGTATGCTGTAATTTTTACAAATAAAATATTGCTTGAATTAGAACTAGAACTAAATAAAAAATATTGCAATGTTCACAGAAGGCTGTATTTGCACAATATAAACAACAACATATAATACCGGATGGTTCGAATATTTGCAGCTTGAGCACTGGGATCTATCTTGACATCGTCAATATTTACTCGTATAAATAAATATCGGTTCTAGAAAAAGATATTTAACAAAATGTAGAAACTGGAAGTTAGATTTTACCTTAACAATTTACGACAACGTGATATTATATTGATTTCTACTTTTTATTAATTTTCTTTGTAATAAAATAGAAGTATATACCTTATAAAAACATCTGCGATCGTCCGTGACTCGGTAGAGAATATGTTCTCAACGGATATTTGCGACGTGTGCGCGTGACGTTTATGTGCAGTCCTCTAATAAAAACAGTATAAAAAGATGCTTTCGATTTTAGTTCTCGACAAAATACTAAATGTTGTGGGATAGATAAAATAATACAAATACGGAATTGGAGAAATGCAAATTTAGAGTAATATTTTATCTTGGCATTGTGAGTCAAAATAAATAATGTTGAATAAATATGTTTTGAAATGTTTATCTGCACATTTTTGTTGGGTTAAAATTACTAGATAAACCAAATTAGGCAATGCCAAATATTGTAGTCATAGTACAATTAAGAAAGCATAACTAACATCATATTTGTTTTTGCATTTTTGCCACAATTTATTTATGCTGACTAATTTTAAATATATATAGATACTTACCTGGCGCGTTGTCAAGCGTGTTAAGTCACATCTCTTAACATACTGTGACGTCACCCGAACCAAAGTTCGTCAGTTTGAATCCGCCTGTCGACAATGTGTGATTTGTCGTAAAATATAAAATACAGTTACATGTATTTATCACACTCGGGCGCTATAAGCTAGTCACTTATACGCCTTAAATAATGTAGCATTCGACTACGAAGACCGGCAGTACGGCAGTGTAAAAACTGCGGCTCGGTGTGCCCGGTAGGCCCAGGCCCGATTTGAGCTGTAGTGCCATCAGAAGAAGAAGAAGATAGATATTTACCTATCTCAAATTACCATTTTATGATTCATATAAATTCAGAAAATAATATTAATAAAAGTTTATTTTGCTAAAGTTATTAAATGGCTTTAAAGAAATAATAGTTTTTGTAAATATAACATTTATTTTGGCAATACTTATACATATTCAAATACAAAATTATCAAAAACATTAAAACTAACATACATTGTCATGAGAACGTCTTTCCCAATAATTTTCTGTTACTGCTATTTATTTTTCGTAACACATGCACAAGAAACACGTTCTTATTCCCTAATTTTAGAGAGAAACACTGCTTTTCATTATTTTTCTCTCTCTAGGTAGGATGTTTCTCTCCCTAGGTAGTATGTTTCTCTCCCTAGGGAGGACATGTTTCTCACCCTAGGGACTACGATTATTAGCTGTTTGTGGCGTTTCCTAGGTAACTAGTTACGCAACCCATATTTGACATTTGTCCCGATAAGACAGTAATTTTTGTGCACTTGTTACGAAAAGTATAATATGCTTCACGGAAGGGCGCGATTATCCCTTGATGCATAATATACTATAGAATTACAACTAAATGAATGTCTTTAAATAGTATCAAGTTCCTTTTTTATTTTGACATAATAAATTATTTAAATAAAATAAATATATCATCACACCTTTTACGCATTACTGGATGTGGTATACTGCCATAGCAAATCTCTGTGAGTGATATATTTATTCACGTGAACTGCGATTACCAGCCATCAAGCCGTCAAATCACGGCCCCCAAAGAGCCATAGTAGTAGTTTGAATGTGGTGAAAATTGTCGGCTCTGGGAATCGAACCCAGGTTTTCACTGAATCACGTACCTCACAATTATTTAAGTATTTAAAAATTTGTATTTTATCTCATGCATACATAACCTTCAAACCATATGTGACTAACTAACCTAATCTGTTGTTCACGGCCATAGAAAAATGAATGTTATTTAATATTTCGAATTTATATACTTTGAAACATAGGTAATTTTGTTCATGTAGACTTCTCGAGGCTAGTATCAATGGAAACTTTAGTTAACCTATCTATTAATTGAAATTTTATAAAATCGATAGATTTTAGTTCTTTTTTAATAAGTCGAATTGTAGATTTTTAAATTTTTTATTAGTTGGATTTCAGGATTTCCATGATAATAAAAAAGGATAAATTAATTATACATTTTTTGATTAATAAAACTTAATAACGCGACGTTTCGGCCAAAATTTGGGCCATTTTCAAGCAATAGTTAAATAACAATTAAATTAACATAATTGAAATCAAGAAAAGGTTAATTTAATTGTTATTTCACTATTGCATGAAAATGGCCCAAATTTTGGCCGAAACGTCGCCTTATTAAGTTTCATTAATAAAAAAATGTATAATTAATTTATAACTTTTTTATTATCATGGAAAGCCTGAAATCCAACTAATATAAAAATTACTAATTGAAATATTTCTCATGTAAAAAAAGAAATAAATAGTAAAATAGTTTACACTTATACATTGACTAGCTAGTGCGTAAATTTAATAAATTTCACACCTTTTTAAAGCTTGGACAATTTTTGAAACAATTTAAATAGCTTAGTATTGCTCGGCAAAAATATCCGATACTCGAATCTAATCCAAAAACCGATAGGATCGAATTAGAACTATCTTTGATCGGATCCGATCCAATGTTCAGATAAAATACCAGATCCAAAATTCGGATGAAATTTCTGATCCGAAATTTTCATTCACAGCTTTCAAGTAAAATACATATAAATTGTAGGTCCACACTATTAAATAAAATGGTGATGCTACGTGACATTTATAAGTACGTATGTACTATGATAACAGTAATTTTTCTTTTGATTAGACCCGTTAAAACTGATTACATATTCGAGTACATAAGAAAAACAGTACGTATCTAATGGTAGGTATACTGAGTCGGATGTTAGATCGAATCAGGGACCAACCGGATATAGGATCATATCGGTCTGATTTCGAATCGAATTGCTAATCGGATTGGATTTTAAATCGGATTGCGATTCCAATCTGGAATTATATTTTGGTTTGGTTTTCGGATCAAATTTCGAATTGAGCTGGATCGCATCTTGAATCGAGTTGGTTCGGATCAGATGCCGATATTTGTTGTTTACCATACAATAAATTGTCTGAAAAAAATGGAACTTGACAATTCGAGATCATTTTTATGCGAGCTTGCGCACCTAGGTACCTCGTATTTCTCGTAGTTATTGAAGCAATGCGATATTTCAAAAAAATTGCTGTATACAATTATGCAATTTAGCTTATTCCAAAGATTGTTCAATATTTAATGCAATGTTAAACAAGCTTAACATTTTAAATAACAACAAAGACAAAATTAATTGTCATCCATACACTTGGTGAAACTAGGTTTAATAAAATATAAACTAAACACTTGGCTAAGTCTCACAAAATTGGAGGCTGAATTTTGTGAGACTTAGCCAAGTGTTTAGTTTATATTTTATTTTTTAGCTTAACATTTATTGTTAATTTTTTATATAATCATAATCTTTATCTTCATCTTCATTGTTCGTTGTACCTTCTACTACCCGACTATTCAACGATTTTTTCTTAGTTCTAGTATTTCTAGAAGTAGTTGTTTCATGTATTGTCTCATCCAAATCCATATTTTTTGAAGAACTTGCTTTAGATTGTAGCAATAAATTTTTCGTATTAGTTTTAAACCCATAACTAGTTTCTTGCATCATGCCTTTGTTATATAATTCATCATTCATTTTCTTCATTTTTAAATCATTGGATGAATTCTTTGGATTATTATCTAGTTTATCATTTGCGGGCATATTAAAAGTTTCTAATAAATCTCCCAAACTTGTTGAATAAATATTTGTATCATTCATTGAAGAAGTTTGTGTTATATATTGAGTAGATTGTTTTTGTTTTCCTTGATTTGAATACTTTTTATTATTATGCTTCATTTCATTATTTGGACTACCAGCTTTTATTTCTTCATTTTCATTTTTTACTTCATCGTAATCTACTAATTCTTTTTCATCTTCTCTTAATTTAACAAGAACTAAATCTGGAGATTGTTGAAGAAAGTTAGAGGTTCTTATGTTTCTACTACCGGTATTTATTTCTACATCTACAGTTTTCACTTCATCATAATCTACTAATTCTTCTGGATCTTCTCTTGATCTATTATAAAATTGAGAATCTTTGGTAATGTTTGAAACATTTGGGTATGTTGGTTCGTGGTATTCCGGTAGTTCATCTTCATTTGCCGGTGGTAACATTATACGAGAATTTGAAGTAACATTGAATTCTTTTACTTCATCATAATCAGGAAGCTGTACAATAGTTATTGATTCTTTTCGCGTTGGTGGATATATATTACAACGATTTGAAGGAAAAGAAGGTTCGTCATTTACTTCGTCATATATAAAAAGATCTTCTTTTTTGGACATAATTTTTTGGTCTCTATCTGTTGTGTATAGATTAGCAGTTCTAGGTCTGTATATTGTATTACCACTTGGTTCTTCATTGTTTTGTAACAGAGGATGTATGGTAGATTTTGATGTGGAATATATGTTTTTTAATATTCTGCTGACTTCAGTAACATGTATTATTTTCATTGCAAATATAAACAGGAGGATTGAAGATACAAGTAACTACAAACAAAAAATCAAACAATGTAATAATTAACAGCCCGATTTTTTTATATCTTGCATTCATCCATTATTATACCGTAACAGTTTAACAAGGCTATTGTTAAATTGTTTCAGTAACTTCTTATTATTTATATTAGGTGGCTCAGTGGTATCGAGTCAAGTAAAGCATCACTTTCCTGACTTATTATGCAATATACTATTATAAAGATATTTGGTACATAGTATGGGGTAGGTGGTATTGATTCGGCCAGTAGACTTAAGAACCAGGGTTCAATTCCCACAGCCGAAAAATAATTTTTACCACGTTAAAACTACTCCTAGGTGGCTCAGTGGTATCGAGTCGGCCTGTGGATCTTGAGAACCTTGGTTCGATCCCCACAGCCGACAAACAATTTTCACCAATTTAAAAAATCTACCCCTGTGGCTCCTCCTCCACTAATATCTTTGGAGGCCGTGATTTGACGACTGGTAACCGCACTTCACGCGAAAAAATATATCAGTTACCGAGATCTGCTTAGACAGAGTGCCACACCCAGTGATGGGTAAAAGGCGTGATGATATATTTATATTTATTTATTTATTCTTATTTTTAAGATTGGTTCTATTATGTCATATATTAAATATCATTTCAAATTTATAACTTCAAATATTTTAAATTATTATTTTACTACAATTTGAAAGTATTTCCAACGACAGATAATTATTTTATATTATTATAATTTAAAAAACTCTATACGAAAATCACTGTAAAACGACATTACAATTTGGTATCTATAACATAACCTGACAATTTAAATTCTCAAAATATCTATGTATTATACTTATTATATTTTATGGGGTAGGTTACTCAGTGGTATCAAGTCGGCCTGTGGATCTTGAGAACCCTGGTTCGATCCCCACAGCCGACAAACAATTTTCACCAATTTAAATCTACCTCTGTGGCTCCCCCTCCACTAATATCTTTGCGGGCCGTGACTTGACGGCTGGTAACAGCTCTTTACGCGAAAAAATATATCACTTACCGAGATCTGCTTAGGCAGTGTGCCACACCCAGTAATGGGTAAAAGGCGTGATGATATATTTATATTTTTTTATTTTACTATAAAATTTGTAGCATAATAAATAATCCTGAATCTTATTCTAGTCTGATTTTATTAAGTGAATCCAAATCATTTACCGAAAACCAAATAATAATAAGATTATATTAGGATTTATTTAAACTTTTTTGAGAACATCGTTTAGCTTAATTTGATTAATCCAAAATTCAGGCTTAATTAACTCTTTGGATTAAATTCAGAATATATATTTTTGAGGTGAAATAAAAACACAGAAAACTTCAATATTATTTTGCATTATGAGAATTTAGAAGGTACTTACGAGTATCGTTGAAAATGCTAGCGTAATGATAACAGTCAACAATATGCTCTGTGTTGTCTCCTCTTTATTACTATTCTCATCAGATTCCTTGGGCGTAGTGTAAGAACTATATGCACATAGGTACAGATCACCTACACAAACTAAAGATACTATAAGTATTATAGTGGATATCTACAAAAAATCATTATTAAAGTATTTAGTACTAAACAATATATACAAATAAATATATTACAATATTTATGTATTTCACATATTGGCGAAGTTTTACACTTTCGTAACTATCACCCATTATTTAAATCGGTTTTATTAATACTTTAAAATTTTATTTCCGTAAAATAACCTATTTCTAGTAGCAAAATCTTATAACTGTCTACATAAATAATCTAATCATATTTTCTTATCTTTGTCATTTTTATTTATATTTTAAACAGTATTGATAAGCAAATTAATGCGTACTTACGTACTAGAAATGACAAAATTATTTATTATGAATCCTTATAATTTAATCGCAAATTGACGACATATTACCTACATTATCATTTACATTAATGATATATTACTTTAATTTTTAGAAAATTAGTATAATTTTTATTATCTTTGCAATCAATAACAAAGGACTTCTTTGCTTATTGGTTAAAAAACAGTCTCTATATGATCCGATTTAAATAAAAATAAATAGAATATTATGTAACAAGTTTTATAAATGTCTCTTTAGTTACGAGTGCATAAAAAACGACTATCTAAAGAGTTTATAAAACTACTCCCATACTGTACATTTTCTACAATCACAGATTAAGACAATAAAAAATTGTAAATTTATATGAATTAGTTAAAAATTAAGTCTAGTTACAATGCCAGATGCAGAAAGTAAACTATACCTCGTGCTTCATATTTCAAACCGTGACTAAAACGTTCTAATCCATGACTTGTCAACATGTGATTAAAATGTTATTTAGCGCTATGGAAACCAATACGTTAAATGGGATGTTAATAATGGGAGTAGAAAAAATATTTTTTTGTATCTGTAAACCGTAGTCAACAGGATATGAAATAAGGAAATTTATATAAAACGACAAGTTGTTTTCTTTCTATCTTGTTTATGCCTATATATATATATATTTTCTTTTATCTTAAATAAACAAAAGCACACCCTTTTGATAATCATATAGGTATATTTCTCCTTTTTACTTCCTTATACGAAGTAAAGGAAGTATTGTAATCGCGAACATTTTCGGTTCTCAGATTTCAGTGGAAATACGCATTTTGGCCCTCCCTGAGTCCATTTTAACTAATTTCGTCGTGACGTTTGTACGTACGTATGTATCTCGCATAACTCAAAAACGGTAAGCCGTAGAAAGTTGAAATGATGTGTTTAGGACAGTTATAACATCTAGTTGCAGGGATGTGCGTGAAGTCTACTGCAAGTAATCTACGCAATTCTCTACGTGTAAACAATCATGTAGTCTACGTCTTCATTTTTCATGTATACAATGTAGACTATGTAGACAATGAAAACACCTGTGTTCACTTAAGTCATATTAAAATTGTATCCCTAGAACTAAGGAATTGTAAATGTTGGTAGAGATTTTTATTTTTATTCTAGGGATTACATGAAAAAAATTAGTTGGTTAGGGCAAAACGTTCAAAATTTGTCAACTGGTTACTGTTAAAAATAGCGCCAAAGAAAACTCCGTCTGGTGAGATGGCGCGTTAATCGATTTTAAAAATATGACAGTTCGCCCAAGACCCAAGACTGACATTCGTCTAGTAATGTACGAGCACTTGCTTTATTAGTTTTATTATATAAAGACCTATAATGACCCGAGCTCACGAATACGAATACATGTAATAGTTACAAAGGAATAAATTTAGGTTATGTTAAATTTTACAATTGTCAGATGAATTATCTACATTGTGTACATTGTCTACGTCGCTAGAATTGTCGACGTATTGTCTACGTGAAGATGTCGACAATTAAAGATTACACGTAGATGCACATCTCTGTCTAGTTGTTAGCACCTCCCTTTTTGGTCATTATATAACTTCCGGAAATGGTACTTTACTTAAAGCCTATAATAGATTTTCATGAAAAACTATATTCAAATATAATTTTAAACTTTCCAAATTTGGTATATAAGACTACTATATCAATGGAAATAACATAATAGATTTTGGTTAAAATACACTAACCGGAAGTGACATATTACCTGAAGCTGCTAACAGTTTTCCTTGAAATAAATTGTATTATTTTAATTTTAGAAATAAATGCTGCAAATAAAAGTTTTAGAGAATTAAATTCTGCGTCTAGCACAGTAAGAATTTTTAAATTATCCTTTTGCATAAGCGAGATATCTAAATTTAACTATTATATATATATATATATATATATATATATATATATATATATATATATATATATATATATATATATGTATATATATTTTAATTAAGTTTGCTATGAATTAGAACGAAAAAAATATAAAAGATTTTATGTCAAATATGTGCAATTAAAAAAATATCTATAATTTAATACGTGTACAAGGAAGTCATGTGGTGTCCAAATCAGATTTTTTATTTGATATTTGTGTAGCAAATTTTGCTAAAAAAACCTAGGATTTAAACCGTATTCTTTTATATCTAGTGTCAACCCTTCGTTGAGGTCGTTAATCTCTTTCCTTTTTTCGCTTTAATATGTTTCCACAGGTTGCACATTGCATAAAAATCGTTTAATCAAGCTTGATCTAATAAATAACATTATTAAATTTCGTATCAATTCACTTGTAAACTAATTGCAGCCGAGCAGGTTTCAAACGGTTTTTATTCGACTGAGTATCGATTATCCCCAGCTCTTTTGATCAGCTTCTGTCGACAACAGCGGTGATCAGTGAATGTGATGCACAGCGGTTGGCATGGGGATGATGATTTTAAAGGTTGTTTGGTAGTTTATAAATAATAAATAAATAAATATATCATTACGCCGTTTACCCATTACTGGGTGTGGCACCTGCCTAAGCAGATCTCGGTAAGTGATATATTTTGTCGCGTGAAATGCGGTTACCAGTCGTCAAATCACGGCTATATATATAATCAGCCATTTTCATTTATATTTCAATCTCCTAATACAGTTTCAAACATATTTATTCGTCAAACCAACAAGAAAATTTCAGTTAATATAATTTTTATAATTTTAATTATAATTTAGATGCGATATTTTTTATTTATTTAATAAATATATTTATCTGAAGTGAAATACCGGCTTAATATGCTTAAACTTTATTTCGTTTTAGTTTTAATATCTTAAGCTCGTCGGTCGAATGTGATCTGTAAAAAATGGTTTGATTTGGACGATTGCATAATATTATATATATATATATATATATATATATATATATATATATATATATATAAATAAATAAGGGCGGATCCAGGGGGGTCATGGGGGTCATGCCCCCCCCCCAAGCATGGACTTTTTTTTAATGTTGGCCCTAACACATAATAATGATGTCATTTACGATAACTCAATTTGTTAAACAAATTAAATAGAAAATATTATCTAAGAATTTAAAATTCTAAGATAATTAGGAACTATTGTTTGATTTATTATTCTAATAAATAGCCAAAAACCAATATTTTGTGGGGACATTATTTCGACCCGCAGATGGGAGAGGTATTAAGACCTAGTCAAGCATGTGACTACCGACATTTACACTTAGAAAAGCAACTTCTAATTCAATAATTTTTGTATTCTATCGAAGAACCGTTTAGCTATTGAAACTTTATGATTTAAAAAGTGTTGGCGTTCTTAGGGGAAATTTTTGATGTGAAAAAAAAACATCCCCCAGAGACAAAATTCACTCCATGACCCCCTCCTACCTAATTCTAAGTCTGGAGCCGCCCCTGTACATATATATTATATATATACAAAGTGTAACATGAAAACCTGGCCATAGGCGTTTAACATGGGAAATCAGTTTTTCCTTGCGCAAAAGTGGCCAATTGATTTTAGACAAAAATGCTTCAAATAAAAGTTGTAGAGCTTGAAATTATGGATCTAAATCATTTCAAGCTCTACAACTTTTATTTGAAGCATTTTTGTCTAAAATCAATTGGCCACTTTTACGCAAGGAAAAACTGATTTTTTGCCTAAACTTATGTCTTGAATAGTCGACGAGTTTGATTGCTAATAATATAGTCATCTCCGATAACTTCGTTCAACCCTTCCAATTCTTTTATCACACTGACAAATCCATGCGCAATCACGCGTCCCAACATCAAGGCACGCGGCGCCGAGACAGACAACTCCAGCCTGTGAACGTCGGCCACCGGAGACCGGGTAAAGAACGACATCTCCGCGTGACTCGTTCTCGTTCCCAGTCCGCTGGACCGTACATCACCGCGTGACGCGTAACAAGCGCCTGGCGACCGACGCAGACCGACGCTGCCGCCATCAGACACACAGATGTGCTCTTTGAAAGAAGGTTAAATTAATGATCGCACGGGACGACCGCACGCGCTCGGGGTATTACGTTCTATGCAGGACTCGCTGCTTCTTTTCACTTTTGTATAGGATCGAGGCGGATGGGTGGACACTAGCAGGGAAGGATTTTGGATGAGATCGATATGTGAAAACTATAATAATTTAAAAGAATTTTCTAGAGATATCAGATGCTAATGGTCGCTTTCATCTGCAAAACTTAAATTTTATACTTGGTTCAAATTCAAAAAAGCAAATCGAAGTTATACAGGGTGAGTCTGGGAAGACGCCCCCCCCTTTAACTTTTTTATTATGAGTAATAGAAAAAAATGGTTCATATGAAAGTTTTATTATTTTAAATATACTATTTGATGGCAGATGTAGATATTTTTTATAAAGTCAGGTTTACAAGATACGACTATCAACTTTTATTTTTTAAATAGCAACCTATAATTATTTTACTAAAATAAAAACCGCCATTTTTTTCTCTTTTCAACGGTGTATTAGTTTTTATTAATGTATCTGAAAAAATTCGAGAAAAATAAGAAAATTGAGAAATACTGGAAATAATTTTTATACAAATATTATAGGTGGCTATGTGAAAATAAACAAAATGTAACAGTGTTATACAACTTAACAAACTAAAGCAACAAATTCAGTAATAAAAACAACTTAAAACAAATTATTTTCACATAGCCACCTATAATATTTGTATAAAAATTATTTCTAGTATTTCTCAATTTTCTTATTTTTCTCGAATTTTTTCAGATACATTAATAAAAACTAATACACCGTTGAAAAGAGAAAAAAATGGCGGTTTTTATTTTAGTAAAATAATTATAGGTTGCTATTTAAAAAATAAAACTTGATAGTCGTATCTTGTAAACCTGACTTTATAAAAAATATCTACATCTGCCATCAAATAGTATATTTAAAATAATAAAACTTTCATATGAACCATTTTTTTCTATTACTCATAATAAAAAAGTTAAAGGGGGGGGGCGTCTTCCCAGACTCACCCTGTATGTCAGTTGATATAATTGATATTAATTTTGTCTTTGTTGTTATTTAAATTGCTGCGTAGCTTTTCCTTTTTTTCGGTAGATGGCATTACCTGTTCGATAGAACTTCTCATGTCATCTTACCGTTTTTTAGAAATCTTATTTTCTACTGGCACAGTTCTTCGTCCCCAGCTTCTTCACGTGAACTTTGTTCTAGATGAAGAAGTAGGTTATACCATACTGATGAGCTCTAATAAGAGCGAAACGCGTCTATGGTTACCAACTGTGCTGGCCAGCCTCTGACGATGCCCCCATAAGGTGACTTGGAGGCTGAATTTTGTGAGACTTAGCCAAGTGTTTAGTTTACATTTTATTAAACCTAGTTTCACCAAGTGTATGGATGACAATTAATTTTGTCTTTGTTGTTATAATTGATATTGATGTCAAATATTCAATATGCTTTTATTTATTTAAAGTAAATTCAAAAAGTGAGTTTTGTTGGTATAACTGGCCATGAAAGATTTTTCCGAAATTGGGGCATATTCCTTAAATTATGGCATAAGTGATTCGGTGGTATTGAGTCAGATTGTGGATTTAAGATCCCGGGTTCAATTTCCACAGCCGACAGCAGATTAAAATTATCCATATAGCTCTCCCTCCACTAACATCTTTAGGAACCATGATTTGACGGCTGGTGACAGCACGTCAGGAGCATAATTATATTACTGACCAACATCTGATACGGCAGCGTTCCACACTAAATATGTAAAAATCATGATACTCTATTTATTTTAATTACACATATATTTATAATAATTAGTTTCGTGAACAAATAATGAAAATTGCTTTAGTTATAATTAACAAATTTTTATAAAAGCAGATGACAAAATATTTATACATGAAAAATTATTTTAGTGTTATAATGTAAATAGGTACATTATTCTGTACCCAATACTGTTATAAAGGTATTGGATCAAATACAGAAAGAAAATGAAATATTACAATTTTAATGAACTGCGGAATTCGCAACATTTTAGAACGCAGAAAATGCAATAAAACATTTAAATATTTTGTCGAAACCAGACTAAATACACAAATACCAAACATATTTTGTTGGATGCAAATAATTATTCTTTTTTCAAGATTAAAACTTTTAATATCAACTACACGGAGTGCATTTAATTCAACATCAAAAAAATTTTAGTCATTCCACTGTTTTTTAAAAGTAGATAACGAGTTTATATTTTTATCTAATAACTCTTAATCATTTGCCGTAACCATGGCGCTTTTAAACAAGAAAAATTACTAATTACCCATGGTCATGTGGTAATTCACCCGTTGCTATAGCAATGAGTGAAATGCATTTTTATTCAAATTGCAATAGTTTAAATTTTTTTTTGAGATCATTTTCTTTCTTTTCTAGCACTAGACTAGATATATATTCATTGCTAGTGCACTATTTATCATCAAATATTTATTATCTGGCACCTCAATTAAAAATCGCTCAATATGCACCCTTTCTAGTGTTTTTGTTTTCTTTGAGTTATGCCATTAACTTAATAAATATGAAATCTAATATAAATAAGCAAACGAAATAGAAGTATATTGAATCTAGGTGTAGCAAACCTTGATATGTTCACATTTTCTTCGACACTTCAAATAAATATCTGGTCTATATTGTCGATGCTTTATGAGTATCTCCAAGTTCATATACCCTGAACATTTGTAATTATTCTCCAACTGTCAAAATACTTGTACTCTTTTTCATTCTTTTCCTTTTATTTAGCTTGGCAAAATTAAATGTTGCTTCTTCTGTTATGTCTTCTTCGAAGTATTTATATTGTAGCACGTAGAAATTTTTAAACCACAAAAAAGGTAATATATTTTGCACTTCTACTCATTTGAATAAACAATAAACAACATAACCGTAGTAACTATTATCACCGCTATCCTAATTTTAAAAATATATTTTATTTTATTCTTCTATATTAGTAGTTTATGTAACAAGTACATAATTTAGGTCTTTATTGGACGAGCCGAATTTTATAGCAGAGCGAGCGCAGCGAGCGAGGCTAATAAATAAGGCGAGTCTATAAAGTCCGATTATGTACGAGTTGCATACAACGTTTTATGTTCGACTGCATGGAGAATATTTTTGTGATATGATTATGTCAATACCTATATTTAAAACATTTAATTGCATCTCAAAAGTGTGCTTCGTTGTTATGCATTTGTTGCTTTATTTATCAAATTATCAAAGTGAAAATAGTGTTGAGATGGATGAAGACATTGAAGAAGTTCTAAAAGAAATAAAAGATCTTGCATGTAATGCAAGAGAATGTCTATTACCAACGAAATCGAAACAATTGTATGAAGACACATATAATACATACAGAAAATGGTGTTTAAATATGAAAATATTTTGTTTTAATGTGACATTGACAGCAGTTCAATTTTGCATTTTTATCGTACTAGTCCAATAAAGTACCCGATTATAGACAGTAAATAGTGTCGTAAAACAAGGTAATATGATGCAGTCGAACATAAAGATATTTATTTATTTGATTCCATTTATTAAGAGGTGTTAGTTAAAACGTTATACTATACTCATGTGTTAAGATTCGAAACAATTGTCAAATTATTTTTTCTCAGTGTGCAATACTTTACTTAATACATCTATTAAGCCAATAAAAAGAACATGAACAAGAACCCATAAAAGTAAAAATCCTTCATTTCATAACTGAAAGGTAAAACATTTCACAAACAGTAGCACTTTCACTCTAATTAATTACATCGTCCTAAACAAATTCTCGCTGCTTGGTTTAAGAAGCAGTCCACGCACGATTAAGCCATTTGCCAGTTTTCATCGATACTGCAGGGTTCCGGGCTAACGCTGACGTGAAGCTGAAGTATATAAGCGCCTAGGAGAGGGTTAGGCAGGGCGTTAGCGAGTTTTATACATAATTAAACGCAGACCTTCTGTAATCCGTGCACACGGAAGGATGTGTGTAGATTTGTTTGTTTAACTGTGGTTGCTTATAGCCAGTGACGTACGAAACTGCTGTTTGTTAGTTTGTAAATTCATTAGGTTTGGAGAAATATTTTCATATTAAATGATACATATAATTGAAATTATTAAAAAAAAAAAATTATTATATGTTCTGTAGTTTCCTAACTATCCGGCGATGACTGGATGCAGTACTGTGGTATGTGGTTAGCTCGCAAAATTTTAATCTGCAGATTCCGAGTTCGAATCCCAGTCAAGCTAAAAATATATAGCACCCTGCGGCTTGGTAAGTTTGGACCTGTACTGTAATTAGAATCAAGTTTATGTTATGTAGAATAACAAATAAATAAATATGAGATTAGTATCTAGTAGAGATGGGCGAATATCAAATTTCTCGAATTCGAATATCGAATACGAATATTAATCAGATCTCGAATATTCGAGATACTCGAATATTCGAATACTCCTAAAAGTAAATTTATGTATTATTCATAATTATTTATTTATGCCCTTTTCATTATTTGAATGAAATTGTTAAGATAAAATAAAATTAAAACAAAAAGTACAAATAAAAAAGAAAAGAAAAAGACGAAAACTTCAAATTTAAGGTGAAACCTGAAACGTACGGGTTGATGTTGGCGAAAAACAAATTTGAAATATGGTACATCTTCATGGTTTTGAAACAAAATATCATTGTTATTAATAACTTCAAAGTATTGTAATAGCTTTAAGTTTATGTACAAATGATAAAGAAAAACATAGTCAAAAATTGAGGTCAACATATAGCGCGATATTCGCGGTATTCGAATGTTCGCTATACTGACGTTAATATTAAAAAATCTCGAATATCGAATAATGTCAATATTCGCGGCATTCGACTATTCGCGGATGATATTCGCCCATCTCTAGTATCTAGTATTCGACCGGATAATAATTAAATATCCGATTAACCGGATATTAATTGCAGTTCTAGAAGAAACTATTGCTGAATGAACATTTTTTCATTGTATTTCCTTTTTAAAATATTAACACGCGATACAAAATTAATATATTTAACTACTAGGTCATATGCCGCCATTACACCCTGATCCTGCGTTTCTCTGAACGGTTACCCATCCAAATACTCCCCACGCGCAACGTTGCTTAATCCGCGTTATAGCATAGATCAGTTCCGAGGTGAGCTATGACCGTAGACAAAATATTATATTAAATTATAAGCAATTGTAGTGATCTGTATTTCAGAAAATTTTTATTTAATTTGAATCCTGCAATTTTGACAAATCAGCATTTTCACTGTCTTTGCATATACTGGCGAAACCAAACAAAAAACAATAGTAATACTTGTAAAATAATAAATTAATTATATTTACACTTGGTTGTTACAGATTTTACGGAACATACCCGCATATATTTTGCTTACAATTTCCATCCCTGCATCAAGCAGCGAACAGCTTTTTCCGTAATTAAAATTTTATTTTCATTCAGTGAACATCTGGTCCGCGCGTTGCACGTGTTTATAACAAACGCAATGTAATTGTCTTTTGTTTTAGCCCACTTGATTACAGTAATTAAAGATGCGAGTAAATAAAGTTAGCCCCCTTTCCGTCAGTGAATTTGGCGGCGTATTTCTCGTTTTTTGAATAACGCGGTTACTGAAAAAAATTGAAATTGTTTCCGGCCTGGTATAATAGACGCAATTAAAAATGTGGAACCTTAATAAGGGAGTGTGTTGAAATTAAATTTTGAAAATTATCTGCCTTGAAAAGGGATAATTACGTGAGTAAATGTGGATAAATTTAATTAATGTATGAAAGTTCCTACACAATTTTTGAAGAACGTAATCAACAAATTTCTCACACTTAATGTGGTGAGGGAAATAAGTAATTTAATTTAAAATGTTAACTCTAATTATATATATATATATATATATATATATATATATATATATATATATATATATATATATATATATCACGCCTTTTACCCATTACTGAGTGTGGCACTCTGCCTAAGCAGATCTCGGTCAGTGATATATTTTTTCGCGTGAAGTGCGGTTACCAGCCGTCAAATCACGGCCTCCAAAGATATTAGTGGTGGAGGAGCCACAGGGGTAGATTTTTTTAAATTGGTGAAAATTGTTTTTTGACTGTGGGGATCGAACCAGGGTTTTCAAGATCCACAGGCCGACTAAAAATAAATATATATATACAGGATGTAACAACGAAACCAACCATCGCCTATATTTTCTTTATTATTATAGTTACAAAAAAATATTATATAGCTAAGTTGTAGAAGACCAAGGGGGGACATCTGGTTAAAGAATAAAATAATTTTTTAAACCAGTGGTTCTCAAGTTACAATACAATACAAAGTTATATTTTTTCAAATGGGATTGTACATATTTTTTAGGCCTATTCGATAGAGTATTTTTTTCTGAATTCAATCGTATGACCATTCTACATCCTTACATAATAAAAATATTGAGAAAAATTCAATTGAAATTTAAGTAATTTTTACTTCCTTGTACGAAGTAAAGGAAGTATTGTAATCGCGAAAATTTTCGGTTCTCAGATTTCAACGGAAATAGGTGTTTTGGCCCTCCCTGAATCCATTTTGACTAATTTCGTCATGCCGTCTGTACGTACGTACGTATCTCGCATAACTCAAAAACGGTAAGCCGTAGAAAATTGAAACTTTATATTTAGGACTGCTATAACATCTAATTGTGCACCTCCCTTTTTGGTCATTATACAACTACCGGAAGTGGTACTTTACTTGAAGCCTATAATAGATTTTCATGAAAAACTATATTCAAATATAATTTAAAACTTTCCAAATTTGGTATATAAGACTACTATATCAATGGAAATAACATAATAGATTTTGGTTAAAATAGACTAACCGGAAGTGACACATTACATGAAGCTGCTAACAGTTTTCCTTGAAAAAAATGGTATTATTTTAATTTTAGAAATAAATGCTGCAAATAAAAGTTTTAGAGAATTAAATTCTGCGCCTAGCACATTAAGAATTTGTAAATTAGCTTTTTGCATTAACGAGATATCTAAATTTAAATATTATATATTTTTTGATTTTTTTTAAAATTAAGTTTGCTATGGATTAGAACAAAAAATAAAAGATTTAATGTCAAATATGTGCAATTAAAAAAATATCTATAGTACAAGGAAGTCATGTGGTGTGCACATCAGATATTTAATATTAATGTGCAGTAAGCTATGAATGAAAAACAAAAACAAAAGAACAAAATATTATAAACTCAAAGAATAACAATTTACAACAATTATTATTACTTCACAGCAGCTAATTTCAGTTCTTTTGTTTTTGTTTTTCATCCATAGCTTACTGCACATTAATATTAAAAATAAAAAATTATTAATTAATTATTAATTAAATAAAATAGTATAATTTTATATGATTCAAAATTTAACTACAACAACTTCTATTGGCTTCACAATTATTTTGAATGTGTTATGTCTTTAAAGTGAAATGGCAAAGTACCTAATAGCTACTTAAATCCGAAGATGTCTTCAACATAATCGGCTTGCGTCAATCTCTAGAAGTGGTTATCGTGAACGTATAAACTTCAGTGATGTCCTTCCGTCTGTCTGTACCGTCTGTTTCATGTGTCATGTCTGTGCCGACTGGTGGTGTTGCATGAACAGAGTTCGTACCCAGATGCATTGTGGTAATGTGTGCACTAATCTATTAAATCAACCGTGCATGGACGAAGCATCTGCATACGAGCTGATATCGCTTCGGAATTCGGTATTCTGCATTAGGGATGTTTGTGTTTGTGGTTATGTTGTAGTTAGTGAAGATGTTGAGATTGAATTTCTTGTTGAGTTTCATTTGAATTGGAAATTAAAAAGTTTTAATGATGGAAATTGTATGGAAGTATTTTTTCATTGTCATTGTAATGCGCAGTTGTTTCTATTAAAGTTTAGTTAATTTGCTTATAATTCGGTTACTACTTCTGAAGATAAGAAGACTATGGACTATTTTTGTCTCTCGGTTCACCACAGTCTGCATCGATTTTCTATTTATATGTATGATCGAAGGTTTCTTTAATAGGCTAGATTTGAAGTGACATATGACCTTTTAATACTTGCAATATTCCAAATCAGTCCTTTACAAATTGATCTTATAGCAATCCCTAAGTATGCAGACACAAACATTTATTACTCAGATTAAAAATGTTTACAAAATTTTATGAAAATTTTAAGAGAAATATAGAACCGATTGCATTAAGCAATGTTTATTTATTTATTTATGTTACGCTGTACAACAGGAACTTAACCCCAATTACAGTACAGAGTCCGCACTCACCGAGCCGCAGTGTGGTAGTCAGGGTTCGAAGATATATATCGATCGATATATATCATGATATTTATTTTGATATATATCGTCATATTTTTGCAATGATATATATCCATTATATAAGAATATCAAATAGTTTTTGTGATATAGCCTCCGGAAAAGTGAAATTTTTCGTATTTTTAAATTTTTCTACTTTTCCGAGGATATATCTCAAAAACTAAATGTGATATGAAAACGCGCTCAACGGCATTAATTTTCTCGTGCTTCAGTTAACTTATAAACATAGTTGCAGCGATTTTAATTTTTTTCAAAATTTCGCCAAAAAAATCGCAAAAATCGGTTTTTTAACATTTTCTCGAAAACCAGAAGTCATATGCATTTGAAGATTGCACCACTGGATTCAGTGGGTCAAAATACATATGTATGTATTCCTTAGGAAATAATTAAAAATATTAAATTGCATAAAATTGTATGAAAATTTGCTTATAAGTCAATTCGGACACGGGGAATTCAACGCCGTTGAGCGCATTTCCATATCTTGTTTAGTTTTTGAGATATAGCCTCCGGAGAAGTTAAATTTTTTGAATTTTTCAGTTTTTCTATTTTGCCGAGGCTATATCTCGAAAACTAAATGTGATATGAAAACGCGCTCAACGGCATTAATTTTCTCGTGCTTCAGTTAACTTATAAACATAGTTTCAGCGATTTTTATTTTTTTTCAATTTTCCGCCAAAAAAATCGCAAAAAGCGGTTTTTTAACATTTTCTCGAAAACCAGAAGTCATATGCATTTGAAGATTGCACCACTGGATTCAGTGGGTCAAAATACATATGTATGTAAATTTTCGTTTTAATAATCCTACGATTAAGGATTTTTGGGAAAATTGAATTAAAATCGGAAAAAAACAAAGGGGTACCCCTTACTAAATAATTAAAAATATTAAATTGCATAAAATTGTATGAAAATTTGCTTATAAGTCAATTCGGACACGGGGAATTCAACGCCGTTGAGCGCATTTCCATATCTTGTTTAGTTTTTGAGATATAGCCTCCGGAGAAGTGAAATTTTTCGAATTTTTCAGTTTTTCTATTTTGCCGAGGCTATATCTCGAAAACTAAATGTGATATGAAAACGCGCTCAACGGCATTAATTTTCTCGTGCTTCAGTTAACTTATAAACATAGTTTCAGCGATTTTTATTTTTTTTCAATTTTCCGCTAAAAAAATCACAAAAAGCGGTTTTTTAACATTTTCTCGAAAACCAGAAGTCATATGCATTTGAAGATTGCACCACTGTATTCAGTGGGTCAAAATACATATGTATGTAAATTTTCGTTTTAATAATCCTACGATTAAGGATTTTTGGCAAAATTGAATTAAAATCTGAAAAACCCCTTAGGAAATAATTAAAAATATTAAATTGCTTAAAATTGTGTAAAAATTTGCTTATAAGTCAATTCGGACACGGGGAATTCAACGCCGTTGAGCGCATTTCCATATCTTGTTTAGTTTTTGAGATATAGCCTCCGGAAAAGTGAAATTTTTCAGTTTTTCTAAATGTGTACAAAAACTAAAATTAAAAAATAAATATCCAAAAAGTGATATTTATCTGATATATATCCTATGTATCAGATATTTTGATATTTATTATAAATATCATGATATTTACGAACCCTGGAGGTAGTTCATATAAATTTTAGCTTGAGTGAGATTCAAACTCGGGATCTCCGGATTCAAATTCCGTATCGCTATCCACACCACCGTACTGACGGACATTACATTGTTAGATAACAGCAAGTTAAACATTAACTTTGGCCAAAATTTCATCACATTTTATATATTTTAAAATTTGTATAAAATAAAAAATATATATCATCACACCTTTTACCCATTACTGGATGTTGCACTCTGCCATAGCAGATATAGGTAATAATAAATAATAATAATGTCCCAATATTCCGTTTCCGGAACATAGGGGGCCGGGCACATCGAGCCGCAGTTTTTACACTGCCGTACTGCCGGTTTCTTTAGTCAAATTATTTAAGGCATATAAATGACTAACTTATAGCTCTCGAGTGTGATCAATACATGTAACTGTATTTTTATATTTAACGACAAATCACATATTATCGGCAGGCGGATTTGAACTGACGAACCTAGGTAAATGATATATTTCTGCTCGCAAATTTCGGTTAGAAGCCGTCAAGTCACGGCCCCCAAAGTTGTTTGTGGTGGAAGAGCCATCCACTCGCTCTTTTGCACCTGTTTCATTAATCTTTTATTCGATGTACATTCCACATGCTTAAATCAACTCACCTTACGCACGCTCAGTCCGTTAACAATAAATCTAATAAGTAGAGATGGGCGAATATCATCCGCGAATGGTCGAATGCCGCGAATATTGACATTATTCGATATTCGAGATTTTCGAATATTAACGTCAGTATAGCGAACATTCGAATGCCTCGAATATCGCGTCATATGTTGACCTCAATTTTTGACTATGTTTTTCTTTATCATTTGTACATAAACTTAAAGCTATTACAATACTTTGAAGTTATTAATAACAAAGATATTTTGTTTAAACCATGACGACGTACCATATTTCAAATTTGTTTTTCGCAACATCAGCCCGTACGTTTCACCTTAAATTTGAAGTTTTCGTCTTTTTCTTTTTTGTTTGTACTTTTTGTTTTAATTTTATTTTATCTTAACATTTTCATTCAAATAATGAAAGGACATAATTAAATAATTATTAATAACTTTAGGAGTATTCGATATTTGAATTCGAGAAATTTGATATTCGTCCATCTCTACTAATAAGATTAGAGAATCTAATAGAAAGATAAAAAGCAAAAAGCCCTGCGTATAAATTTGATACCATAAATAATAAGTTTCATTGGTCTGAGATAGCGTATCATTTTTCTATTTAGCACAATGTTAATACATTTTACAATGTATCAACTTGTCTATGATTTTATTTGTATAATTGTTTGATCCGTATACATTACATGATTCGTGACCTATAGAGCTGAAAGCATAAATATGTGCAGAATAAAATTAATTATATTTACTATGAATACAAAGCAGCTACATCATATTTAATTAAATTGTCTGTGTTTAATTTTTATACAAAGTTATGTATATACATGTTTCGTAGTTGACATCATTCTGTGGCTCTCTAAAAATATTTGTTTTTCATAAATTTTAATGCACGCAATTTCGCATGTGGTTCATCATTCACTCTGGCTTCTAAATGACAGAATGCCATACGTGCGCCATAGTGTTTGACTGATAACCACACGTCATGTGTCATTCTGTCGATGTTGATCTTTACAGCTTTCAAAATTTGTGGCATCGTGTTTCTGTTAACTGCAAATAAAGTTGGAGTTACTTTCATATTTTCAATATACCAAATAGAAAAATAAAATATTAGTCTGATTGAATGCTACTTCACGCAACTCACTTTGTATTTTGCCACTGCGTCAATTGTTAATTGAAAAATAAAATATGTGCCTCTTGCATCAGGTCATATAAAGGATCATTTTTATTATGTTTGCAGAAAATAAATATAATAAGTACTGTTTATTGGTTGAGGATGTTTTTTTCATATATTCGATTTTATAAGTAAACATTATATTAAATAACAACAAAGACAAAATTAATTGTCGTCCATACACTTGGTGAAACTAGGTTTAATAATACTTGACTAAGTCTCACAAAATTCAGCCTCCAAGTCAACTTTTCAGTCATCGTCAGAGGCTGGCCAGCACAGTTAGTAACCATAGACGC
This sequence comes from Pterostichus niger, assembly GCA_947425015.1. Taxonomy (NCBI): domain Eukaryota; kingdom Metazoa; phylum Arthropoda; class Insecta; order Coleoptera; family Carabidae; genus Pterostichus; species Pterostichus niger. Next base: position 34,728,751 of record OX380340.1, on the reverse strand, counting down.
GTTTAGCTCTTATTAGAGCTCATCAGTATGGTATAACCCGCTCCTTCACCTAGAACAAGTTCACATGGAGGAGCTGTGTGACGAAGAACTGTGCCAGCAGAGAATAAGATAACATTATATTAACAAGAAATACGGTTATACCAAATATACTACTCAAAATCGTACTTGAAAATTATTCCTAATTCTTTATAATTATTAAAATGTCCCTGTAGGATTTCAAGCAGTATAGTTATTTGTATATCAAGGGTTGAAAGTAGCTGTTTGCAGACTGAGGCTAGAGATTGTAGCACAAGCGTTACAAGTTCCCCAACTAGTCGAGGTCTGCAAAGGTACATTTTGTAAATCTGTAATCTTTCAAACAATCAAGAAAAAAGTTATTATTAAGAACTATCGTAACCTGTACTCCTGCGAGCGAACAGTTCCATTCGACAAGTGAAAGCTATTTGAAAGTTCTCCTGTTCCTTTTGCAACATACTCGCGACGAAATTAACCGTAATTTCAGACATGTTACAAGTTCTCGAGTGCTTTAACTTCGATTTGAACATGTACCAAAGTTCTTATTACATTTGTACTGCGTTCGAAACATGTATGTAGTGTTGTATCTGTGCGAGTGCAGAAAGACACCAAACTACTGAAGTCGTGGTTAACGCCGAACTTAGTTTAACCTGTCGTTTTAATGTCTAGCAATAGTTCTGTGGATAGCATGTTACGACAGAATAAAGATTGTTCGTAATTTGGAATTAGTACATCTGTTAACCAACAGAATAGTTTAAATCGAGCTTTAAATTCTTTAGTTAAATAAACTAAGAGCTGTTCATTTCAGGATAAACTAAAACCCGATGTTTCAATCTCCTAACAAAGTTTCTAATCTCCGTTTAAATTTTAAGTTTAACATAAGCTGACACTATCCCATCAAATGTTTGACAACAATGTAAATGTCATAACATGATATTTTACTTCGATTTGCTTTCACATGAATTTTATTTTGTTGTACGATTCGCTGTTTCACATTAGCGATATTTCATCGTACGATAGTTTTACCGTACGGTCACTATGTGAAACTTGCCATTGCATTCAATATATTTAAGCTTAAGAGTATTCATTTGATAACGATGAAAGATTATATGAATCAAAACGTTGTGTTATATATTTCTAAAAAATAAAGACAATGAAAGTTCGAAATTTATTTTTTATTAATATTTAAGCTTATTTTTGATCGAATATGAAAAATATCGCATACAAACACATGTATGTAGAAGAAATATTACCACTGAGCTTTCAGCTCCGATTTCGATGCAATAATGTTGTTTGCCGATTGAATCTGTTCCTTTCAACATTTACAGTAGAGCCCCGATTATCCGAACCTCAGTTATCCGAACCCTCAATTATCCGTACACTCGGTTAACCGAACGACGCAGAAATCTTAAATTCGAGAGGCAGGCAGAGTGTTGTCCGACGCAGTTACTCCTGCTGAAACGTTTGCGAGATTTGGCCGCTCAAAAACGTGTAGCCACCGTTCGCCAATTGAAGATAGACAGTTTTATGCAACCGAAGCCATTAAATAAATTATGCGGAATACTTTTGATAAATGTTTCATACTTATTATATTTGGTTTTGAGAATATATTTCGAAAAATATTGCATTTCGGTTATCCGAACTTTCGATTATCCGTACTAGGTCCGGTCCCAATTAGTTCGGATAATCGGGGCTCTAATGTATTATAATAGAAGTTTAAAAATAAGCACAAGGACATGTTACGGTTCACTGATATACTTTACAAATTAGAAAAATAGTAATAATGGATCAAGGTAGTATACAATTTAATAAATTGTAAATAATTGTACTATTATTCGTATTGATATAGATTCTACCATTCGCATATTTTATTCATGCCGTTCTTACTATTTTCTTCGTTATTTTTCACTACCATAGAAATATAGAACGGAAGAATAAACGGATTTTCATTTTTATATTTGAATAGATTCTATTGTCCACTTGAGATAGAAAAATATATTATCTATAGAGTTATAACTGACAAATGCAAATAATCAGTCATTTAAAAAAAAAACTGCTCCAAGTGTATTATAAATTGTGTAATTGGTGATAGCATCTGTTTTACACATTTTGTATTCAATTTGTATCTATCGTGATAAAGGCGAGTAATTTATTTAAATTCCTGCTTTATTGTGTTCTAAAATCAATAATTATTTGAATTGATTCAATTTATAGTATTTCTCTATATTTTTATCTTTTTAGAAACTAATTGTTATAGTTTAATAATTTTACAATAAAAATATGAAAATAATATACTCTTGCTTTGATTTTCATTACGAAAACATAAAAAGACAAATTGATGGTTTACATTTGTGTAACAATTGGATAGTTCTTTGTATATCATTAAAAGAAAGTAAAACATTTGTTACATTTTTGAGGCAAAAGTGAGAGATATAAAGTACTTGTGTGTTTAATGACATTTTCTTTACAAGATATACATATTTTTGTTCACTAGCTTATAACAGAAAGTAAAAGTTTCAGAAATAAATTATAAATTTTGATAAGATTTGAAAGATTAGGAAAGAAAAATGTACAAACTTGAAAGTAATATCAAAATGAATTTCCTTTACTTTAATTGTTTCAGGCTGACTGGTCCGAACAATTCGTGTTCAACGTGCACGCCCGCTCCATCCTCCCTTGCGACGTGCACAGCGGCGGCGTCCCGGTGCTCTTCCAATACCCATCATGCATCTTGAGTGCTGGTGACCGTGTGCGTCTTTTTGCTCGCCTGCGAGCTGATGTTGGCTCGCTGGCACCGCCTACCAGCCTGGAGTATGTGGCGGAACGTCGTGTCGTCCGGGGCCAACACTCGCTGCATTTCGACTGCGAGCTCTTCAGCGAGCGATACGTGGAGTACTGCTTCGTGTACGTCAGCCAGGCCATCACGGGAGCGGTGGCGGATGTCAGGATGGATTGTGTACCGACGTTACCGGTTTCAGGTAAGAGATACTACTATTATTGAGTCTTGATGATTGAATAAGAAATGCAACAATATGTAATGATACGAGTACAGTACTATACGACTGGGCTCGGACCCATAAAACTCATTTAATTATTTATGATAATTTTCATATATAATATAACAAGTAGTATGAAAATTGCTGAAAATATTTTGACATAAATTATGAGTTGTGTTTCCTTTTTCCGTAACAACGAATGTATATTTATGTCAAAATATTATCTGTCAATTTTCATACTACGAGTTGTATTCGGCTTGAGAATTTATCAAACAAGATTTAATTAACAAGAATAGTTAGGTATTTATTTGCACATTATTAATTAGGTATTACAGTGATGAAAATTTTGAATATTAAATGTACAGTGTACACTGAAAAAATGTAGAATTTTCATATTATTAACAGTGGTATTTCCGTTATCAATTGCACCAGCGATGAATTTTCGACGAAATGTACATTTCATTGGTTCATTTTCAAACAAATTCGTGATCCTATTGGTTGACATTGACGTGTGGTGAATTCTCATCAAAATAACAAAATATATTTATTATATTTTAAATATTGTTTCGCTGATGTTTCAAGTCATAATTGTTGTACTAAATAGCAGGGCCGTCTTTACCCGGGGGTTCAAGGGGTGCGAGTGCTAGGGGGCGCACACAAGCCGAGCGCTAGAAATTTCGATATTTCATTAAACCCTAACTCATTCAATATCAACGTCATTGCACCGTTTCGTGCACTTTGTTAGGTCAAATGCATGCACAAAATAAAAATATAGGCACCAATATTAAATTATTTTATTAAACACACCTCATACCGCTTTCGGCACTTGTTATACCGCTAACAATGTACAAGTTAAAATAGCTCTTATTACTACACACCTAACAATTACCGAAACTGCTCGTCCACGTCTCCGAAAAAGACATTTTAATTACGAGGCTACAGATGAGCCCATTTTAGACGCAATGAAAAAATTTAAAATAAAATTTTATTTTATTTACTTGACACGGCTACCTCGAAATTAAATGAAAGATTCAAGTTGCTAACGGATCAGAATAATAATCATAATAATCAGAATAAATTGGTACCTATTAAATAATAATATAAAATGAAACATTACTGATGTATTTTTTCGGGCTTTTAAATTTGAAAAAAATGTGTTGATTTTTAATTTGTATAATTTATTATTTTATGTGTATAATTTAAGAATTTTGAGCAATAAATAAATAAAACATTAAAAATTACATTGCGGTTTTTTCGTTGGCAAGAGCCGGGGCGCAGGCTGCCCACCACGCACCCTGGCGCAGATTATGCTTAAGACGGCCCTGCGAGTACATATCCGGGATATTCACATACTTATAGAAACCTCTTATTAATGGCTAGAAGAGAAAAATGTGGTAGATAATTTGTCTATTAAATTAGAGAAACAATAAATTGCATAACAGTCATTATTTTCGAGGGATTTGAATTTGTGTCTTTTTATTGTCTGCTGAAATAGCATAATTTCTGTCATGGTCGTATACTTACTGTTATTTCTTGTCTAGCATCGACAATAACGTACTGAAATAATGCATTTTCCGGATCTAAAATATATCGGAAAGGTTTTATTTTTCGGTCGATAGAGAAAAATATAAAATATACACTTGGTGTCATCTTACCGTTTGTTAGAGATCTTATTCTCTGCTGGCACAGTTCTTCGTCACCAGTTACTTCACGTCATCTTGTTCTAGGTGAAGAAGTGGGTTATATCATACTGATGAGCTCTAATAAGAGTGAAACGCGTCTATGGTTACTAACTGTGCTGGTCAGCCTCTGACGATGCTCTGATAAGGTGACTTGGGGGCTGAATTTTGTGAGACTTAGCCAAGTGTTTATTTTATATTTTTTATTAAACCTAGTTTCAACAAATGTATGGACGACAATTAATTTTGTCTTTGTTGTTAGAAAAATAATGTTTTACAGTGTTTATGTGAGCAAGATAAAAACAAACAGACCAGTACAAGTCGCGATCCATATATTACATGATTTATCAACGACCTTTTAATAAAATATTTCGAAACACCGATTTAAAATGTAAGTCGTATTCCTACTTCCTTTCTCAATAATTCATCTTCTCAAAAAGCAACAAGACCAAATTTAAATATAAATGAAACCTTACATCACAAACAACTTTACCAAAGCTCAAACAAAATACAATCAAATGACAAATAAATCCAACATTGATTGTCCACATGAATCAGTACAAAACGGCGATAATCTTCCAACTTAAATGAATTAATCTACAACGAACGTTTCCCGAGCGCTTTACGTTGCTGCATCGGATTGAATTAAACAAGACGAGGAAAGAGGAAGCGTTAACGCAAGAAACAGAAAAGTGAACTGCAGCGTGGAGATGGCGGCATTGGCGTTGGAGACGTGTTTGCTTTTGCTTCACTTAAATTATTAATCTGACGCTCGGTCGCAAAGACGAATATTACGCGAGATCGCACCATGGGCTCAGATTTAAATTTGCAGGAGTGGAGTAAGGACCAAGGATGTCTGGTGAGGTTAAAGGTCAGAATGATAATGTGTAGTGAATATTTAATGGGTACATGTATAATCTATTTGTGATATTAAGAGCTTAGTTCTAAATATAGTTCTTGATTATTTTGTCATAATAACTAACGTAGATCACTTCTTGTTCTGACATAAAACACCCGTGCAATTCCAAGTTTGAGTCTATCAGCCAAAAAATTATAAAACACGTAAGTTACACATTATTTTGTTTTGTAATATAATAAAAAATTGGCTAAACCGTAGTTGACGGACAAACCTGAAGTTGGACGCAGGACGCTAGGGACTTCTGGGGAAAACGGCAATTCGAACGGTACAAGTTCGACATAAGAAGCAAGCGGTTTGTTACTTTTTACCATAAAAATACGTTCTATACTAGGTCAGGCATGGTTAGTGGGGTTTATTATTTAAAAAAACATCCGACTTTGCTAACAAAACGTTTTTACATTATCTTGACATTCAAATTTGTCGTTTTTACCATAAAAATACGTTCTATATTAGGTCAGGTATAGTTAGTGGTGTTTATTATTTAAAAAAAAATCTGATGTGGACACCACATGACTTCCTTGTACGCGTATTAAACTGTAGATTTTTTTTAATTGCACATATTTGACATTAAATCTTGTATTTTTTGTTCTAATCCATAGCAAACTTTTTTTTTTTAAATAAAAAAATATATAATATTTAAATTTAGATATCTCGTTTATGCAGAAAGCTAATTTAAAAATTCTTAATGTGCTAGACGCAGAATTTAATTCTCTAAAACTTTTATTTGCAGCATTCATTTCTAAAATTAAAATAATACCATTTTTTTCAAGGAAAACTGTTAGCAGCTGCATGTAATGTGCCACTTCCGGTTAGTCTATTTTAACCAAAACCTATTATGTTATTTCCATTGATATAGTAGTCTTACATACCAAATTTGGAAAGTTTTAAATTATATTTGTCCAACTTGTGCCGATTTCACCAAAAGTCACTAGCGACTCGCAGACAACTTCAGGTTTGTCCGTCAACTACTGTTTTACCAAAAAATTACATACCTTGCGTTTTATTTAATGTGATCCAGTAAATTAACCTATCAATTTAAAAATGATACAATTTAAAATATTCTTCGTAAAATATACGGATCTCATTGGGATTAAATTCCTGTTGTGTAGAATAACAAATAATACAAATTAAAAAAATAAAATATACTTGATTAGAATTGTTCTTTAAAAACTGTATATTTCACTTATAGTCAAAGTCAATATGTACCTAATTTATGTTTTTCTATAAGCTGTTTTTATAACATCTCAAAAATGGAATTTGATTCTCTATTGACAAGAATTCTTTAGATTCTGCATTTTTGTTTAAACTTTTTTCTCTGTTTGTCATTGTTTAAAAATTTGCATTATTTTAAAAATATTTCATATCTTCGCTCGTATCTTTCAATATTTTTGGAAAAAACAACATCGCTTTGTTTTCTTAATTTAGCCGATGTTGTAGCTCTCGAGAAGGTGCCCCTATATACAAATATTAAAGTAAAAACAAGTACACAATTTTCCTCTAGTTGAAATGCAAAATTAATTCCATAATGACAACTATTTATGACAAGCCATTTTCCAGTAATAGATACTCAAAGCGTCAGCCATATTGTAAAATAATTTCCATTTCCCGCTAATTGCGGCCCTGTTAATCTCGGTTTGTTTCGTAGGTGAGCATTTTACCCTTATAATTGAATAAACGTTGACACCCCTGGCTGACTAATTCAAGATGAAAAACTTCTTTCCCGCTTGCCGAATTGCATTATACAGATAAGTTACTTAAATAAACTTCCAGGTTTTAATGGACGTTATTTGTAGCGGAACCCAGTCCACGTCGACGGTAACTACAGAGTTTACCGGTACGAGTTGTTTGCAAACTTTATCATTTCTCTTTCTTCGATCTGACCTGGTTACAAGCGGTTATTAAATTCAGTGATAAAAACTTATTCAGTTATGTGATTTCGTCAATAGTTTGATGTTCAATGAATTATTGAAACATTGGAAGTTACATAGTTTCTATTTTCGTATTTTAACAGGATTTTCAATATATTATGCGGCATAGTGCATAAGATTTATGTAAAGTGAAATCTAAATTTTTATTGGTATTCTATTATAAGATCAGAGCTCCAGAACGGCTGAGAAAAAAAAACTAAAATATTAAAGATTTAATATAATAAGCAATACTTATATTTAAAAAATATTAAATAAAACTCTAGGCAAAGTCTCACAAAATTCAGCCTCCGAGTCACCTTATGAGGGCATCGTCGGAGGCCGGCCAGCACAGTTAGTAACCATGCTGATGAGCTCTAACAAGAGCGAAACGCGTCCATGGTTACTAACTGTGCTGGCCGGCCGCCGACGATGCCCTCATAAGGTGACTCGGAGGCTGAATTTTGTGAGACTTTGCCTAGAGTTTTATTTAATATTTTTTATTATACCTAGTCTCACCAAGTGCATGAATGACAATTAATTTTGTCTTTGTTGTTATACTTATATTTCACTAATTTAAACTTTGATGCACGAGGGCGAAGCCATAATGTAAAACAATATATTTTAAATATGCATTTGTCCTACTGTTTGGTGATGTGGTTAAAGTCACAGTTTTCGAATTATAAAATCTCAAGTTCGAATCCCAGTCAAGCTGAAATATATGATTTACTACACTACGGCTCGGTGAGTCCAGATCCTGTACTTTAATTGGAATTAAGTTCCTGTTGTACAGAGTAGCATAAATAAATAAATGAATAAATTTATGTTCGATTGCATTATAACTACTTGATTAATAATACTTTTTTCTGTCCTTAAAATTGTACTTTAATGGATTAGTACGATTAATTGTGGCATTCTGTGTAAATCTATTTTAGATCTGTAATCTGTAAATGGTGATCAAAACCAAAATGGGGTAGGTGACTCAGTGGTATCGAGTCGGCCTGTGGATCTTGAGAACTCTGGTTCGATCCCCACAGCCGACAAACAATTTTCACCAATTTAAAATCTATCCCTGTGGCTTAAAGCAGAGTGACACAGCCAGTAATGGGTAAAAGGCGTGATGATATATTTATTTATTTAAAACCAGAATGAATGTTATGACTTTATAAAATATTTTCTACTTATCAGCAAATATTGATGTGACTTTGTTCATTATTTAGAGATTTTCGGCTCTATATACTTATAAATTTATAATAGAACTTCATCATAAATAGTACAATTCAACTCATCACTGTCAAAAAAATTAAAATAAAGATTGTACCTTATTAATTAATTCTTTTGCATTTATGACAATTTCTTATACCTCTTTTTAGACTTTTTAAATGTTTTCACGCATTATGAACACTTTTTTTCATCTTTATTTTTAACAATTTAATCATCTGTTTGATTGCAATTCTTTCTCTATTTGTATTAATTTTCCTAACGGTCGTAGAGCGATCACCAAAATCAGGGATTTGTCTAAACTTTTACGAAATAGAATGCAATTATCTTGTTAGGACTTTATACATCTCCACTAGTAAAAACGATTCAAGACAATCAACGAAACGAATATAAATATTTACTTAAAATTTTATAATTTCCATTTACAGTTAACGTTTCTAAGCTGCTTTTAAATTCTGTATAATACGGCCGAACGAAAATTACCTAAGCAATTAAAATACGAGTAGTTACGTCTGTAATTTTCAACATTTTGTTATTCGTGTATTGAAGGAAAATTGCAAACGATGTTAAACTGCATACCTACATATTTTTACTTATTTTACGAAATGTATTTACTTGCGCGAAATTAAAGTGCCAAAATGTCATAGTAAGTTATTAAAGACTTGTCACTTGCATAAATTAAAACAAGTGACAAAAAACCTTAAATATAATTTCCTGTTTGCCGTCTTGTTCGTTCTCTCTGCATATTCTAATTTTCATTCTTTTTATATACGGATCAAATCTGAGTTTAAATTTTCAAAGAATTTTTTGTATTATTTATATTTATATAAGTTTTTCTTTGTCCGATTTTTCTTTCATCTTTTGTTGTCTGACTGCCCAACGACCTTGATGTCATCCTTTCAAATTCCGAACATTTTGAATAGGAAAATTTCACGGACATCAACAGTGTCGCATAGTTTTAGAAATTAAATCAGTTCTGTTTGCTTTAACCGTTGGCTTTTGAAGTTAGTATCCCGTTTTCTGCCCAAATTTAATTTCTGTGTGTGCGTGAGGCATTCGTCGCAAACTTTGTGCAAACTGTCTCTGAAATGGTGGAAAGAATGCTTTTGAACGTGACTGATTCGTGTTTGTTTACGTCACTGCGATGTTTGTTGTGCTGGATTGTTTGTTGTTTTAGTCAAAGAAAACCAATTTAATTTAGATTTGTTTTCACACCTAATAATGCTTCACAAATTAGTTTTTATTTGTATTGTTATATATTTAAAGAAGTCAAACTTCGAAAGAATTTTGTTTGTATACTGATAATGATAATCATCTCTTTTTACAAAAGATCATATATAAAGTAAACTAGTAAGGAAATTACCTTACGCATGTGAAATTCGCAGAACGAGGCGTAGCCGAGTTTTGTAAACACATAAGTAAGGTAATAATCTATTTCCTTAGTAATTTCATACAATATTTTTTCTACTTCCGTTCTAATAAATACGAAAGAGCGTTTTTGAAATTATAAAATTTTGACATATTAATGACATTTATAAATTCAAAAAATAAAAGAATAACACAATAACAGAATTCGTCTACCAAGATATCTGTTGCTATGTTACCTCATTATTTCACTAGTTAAATAATGCAGTTCATAACCTAACTCAAATAAGTGAAATAAAACGTCTATTTCCTAACGGAAGTAATAGTTATTTGTGTATTAAGAGCGTAAAGTGATTCTTTGTTACTCGAACACGGTAATTGCAGCGCGAGCCGAAGGCGAGAGCTGCAATAGTATAAGAGGAACAAAGACACTTTACGCTCGTGATACACACATAATTTTTTCTACGATTGCATCTTAAAGTTATTAAAAAACGTAGGTATACGTCTAAAACTAAATTCGTTTTGTTAACTGTCAATATGACAAGTTTCTGTTTTGTTTGTATCCCTGGTAACTATTGAAATAATCTTTTTCGCGCCTTGCCATTGGAGACGCGCAAAAAAGATATTTTTCGATTGTTCCACAGAAAACGTCAACTTTACGATGACAAATGAGAGCGTAATTGTCAACTTTTCATAGCAATCGTAGAAAAAAAATATTTGTTTGTCAAGCTAGAGAGGAAAGGGATAATTCTCCACTCGAGGTCGAGGTTAGCCTCACGAACGAGAGTGAAAAAAACGCATTCCTCTCATGTAAGAAGAACATGTTTTTTTCGACATACTTGAAAAAAAAATAGTCAAACTTTAAATATACACAGAAAAAAATCTAATAGATACAATAAACGTAATATTTTATTTGTTATTAAAATTAACCTAGCTGCTTTCATTACCTTCTTTAGAGGGAGGGTGTGAGTTGACGGCTAGTAATCGCATTTCCCGTTTATAAATATATCACTTTCCGAGATCTGCTACAATAGAATACCACACGCAGTAATGTGTAAAAGGCATGATGATATATTTATTTATTGTATGTTTGGTTGAATTCTTATTATTTTGAAAATGTAATTGTTGTCATGCTGTGATGCTGTCACATATTAATACGAATACATTGTACGTTGCTGTCAGACATTGTACAAGTATGTAAATTAATTAAGCGTACTTCTCTTATCATAACAGTCCTAGCAGTAAATTTTAAGCTTCATCAGATGCAACAAAGCTTTGAAATTTGACAGACAAGCAAATATACGAGTATTTATCCTGCGTGATGATAATTAATGAATATTGATATCATATATTATCATAATGTTCTAAGCATGGTAAATTTTCTGGAAAATAAATTACTGGAACTCTAATAATTATTGTTATATATAAATATTCCATTATTCGCATTTATTTTAGTTGATGTGCTCTGTTTTATATCAGAAATAGAAATACTCGCATCATTCGTTATTCTACCATTACAGTTTCATTATTCATTGAATATTTTATCAAGTTTTATACGACTACTTGAATGTCATTCTAAAAATAAATCTGTACATATTAAATTATTTGTAACTGTGGAAATGAACTCTAAACTGAGAAAAATTATATAGAATCAACATAATTCTGTAACAATACATTATACACCATGAATATGAGTATCAGATTTTTACGCCTAGTCGTGAAGAAACGAGTTGTTATAAAAATGTAAAAGTCTTTTATTAAAATTATTAGAACTTCTCAACAACAGGGATTGATAGATAAGTTGTTATCAAAATTACTTGCTGTAGTAACATTACTAACGTAGCAACTTATGTTACACAATTATATTCTCTAAGATGTCCGTTAGAACGGTGGTGTGGATAGCGATACGGAATTCGAATCCGGAGATTCCGAGTTCGAATCGCACTCAAGCTAAAAATTATATAAACTATCACACTACGGCTCGGTGAGTGTGGACCCTGTACTGCAATTGGGATTAAATTCCTGTTGTACAGCGTAACATAAATAAATAAATAAATAAATAAATAAATAAATAAATAAATAAATAAATAAATAAATAAATAAATAAATAAATAAATAAATAAATAAATAAATAAATAAATAAATAAATAAATAAATAAATAAATAAATAAATAAATAAATAAATAAATAAATAAATAAATAAATAAATAAATAAATAAATAAATAAATAAATAAATAAATAAATAAATAAATAAATTGTCCTGCGTGGTGGTCGCGCGGGTTGAGGGCCTGACTCACAACCATAAGGTCGTGGGTTCGGGTCCCGCCCGTGGCGACCATACAAACGACATATCGGCATATGACCTTAGTAGTTGGTCCGATATAAAAATTAAAAAAAAAATAAATAAATAAAATTTGAATGTTTTCTTTAAACATTATATAAACATAATAATAATAATAATAATAATAATAATATTTCCTTTATTGATAACCCGTTATCCAACCAAGGTTCGTCAGTTCGAATCCGTCTGTCGACAATGTGTGATTTGTCGTAAAATATAAAATACTGTTACATGTATTTATCACATTCGGGCGCTATAATATATAATACATAACTAAAGTGTTTTGGTAAGATAAATTACATGTGTACATAGACATAAACATTTAATTACAATTAGTGGTTGATTTGGTTATTGCACCCAATTTGGGCAAAAGTCCTCCTTGTTTTCCCACATATTTCTGTCTCTTGCGACTCTCCACCATGTGACTCCTGCTGTGTTTTTTAGTTCGTCTTCCCATCTTCTGTTTGGTCTGCCTCTTCTCCTCTTTGATTCCATATTAATGATAAATTGCAAATATATAGTTTCATGTAGTATTGAATTAAAATATGTTGACGGTGAAAATATAAGTCTGTTTTCTTGAAATTGCGATGTGAGTAACAGCAGCGCTGTCCGCGTCGGCGTCCGGAACCTGTCACTTCAATTCGTTTCCAGAAGTAAACTCTTCAATTTCCGTCGATTCTGTTCAATCTCTCTTCGACGCCGTCGTTCCAGAACTTGTTTAAAGAGAAGTTACGTCATTTCCTGTATTAATTCGGCGTGTCGCCGTCCGTGTCGCGACTCATGACGTACGATCCGACGCCAACTTCGATCGTGTAATACTGCCTTCCAATACCATGTTCCACCCCAGCATGGTACACAACCGCCTGCGTTAGAATGATAACGTTCCGGATGCATTCATTCAAATCCTACATGAATATAAAACAAATTACTTAAATAAATAAATAAATATAAATATATCATCACGCCTTTTACCCATTACTGGGTGTGGCACTCTGCCTAAACAGATCTTGGTAAGTGATATATTTTGTCGCGTGAAATGCGGTTACCAGCCGTCAAATCACGGCCCTCAAAGATATTAGTGGAGAAGGAGCCACTTCGGTAGATTTTTAAATTGGTGAAAATTGTTTCTCGGCTGTGGGGATCGAACCAGGGTTCTCAAGATCCACAGGCCGACTCGATACCACTGAGCCACCTACCCCATAACAAATTACTTTACTAATTAATTTATACAATTTAGATTCGTTTGGAGTCAGTGGGGATTTTAGAACTCTGGTTCGATTCCCACAGCCGAGAAACAATTTTCACCACATTTAGTTACCCTTGTAGCTTCCTTTCTACTAACATCTTTGCGGACCGTGATTTGACAGCCGGTAACTACACTTTACGCGCATAAATATATTACTAACCGAGATATGCTACGGCAGAGTACTACATCCAGTAATTGGTGTAAGGCTAGATGATATATTTATTTATTTATTTTAGATTATTTTAATTAATTATCAGACGCGGTGGCCGAGCGTGTTAAGGCACATCTCTTGACATACTGTGACGTCACCCGAACCAAGGTTCGTCAGTTCGAATCCGCCTGTCGACAATGTGTGATTTGTCGTAAAATATAAAATACAGTTACATGTATTTATCACACTCGGGCGCTATAAGCTAGTCACTTATACGTCTTAAATAATGTAGCATTTGACTACGAAAACCGGCAGTACGGCAGTGTTAAAAACTGCGGCTCGGTGTGTCCGGTAGGCCCAGGCCCGATTTGAGCTGTAGTGCCATAAGAAGAAAAAGAAGACGTTCCGATTTCATTATTTCTAAATTAGTATCCTAACAACGTAACAATCTACGAGATATGACATTTTATACGTCTATCTTACGGTTGTATAAAATATTGGGTAAATCACATGTTCAAAGTGAAAAGATAATAATGCCATTTATCCCCAAATTACCGTATGCCTTACCACTTTCCATGAAATAAATAACACTAACGAAATATCTTCACAATACCCGTTGAATCCCAATCACTAAACACTCAGTAGGACTCATCATTCCAGGCCCGATTTGGGCTGTAGTGCCATCAGAAGAAGAAGAATAAGAATTATTATTTTTTAAGTAAATACTTAACAATTGAAATAAAGAGAAAAGAATTGAGATGCCTCTAGAATTTGAACCTTAGTTCCTAACCAACTTAGCTACAAACCCATTTAATTCAAATCTGATGGTATTCCAATTTTTCTCTCTATTTTTTTATGTCCAAGATTCAAATCCTGATTTTATCTCAATTGTTCCCTCTTTAATTCAATTTACATACTTTATATACATTGTTAGCAATAAAACCAATCTGTTATAAAATAATTCAAATTTTCTAATTGATTTGGCATGATTGAAATGTGAACACGGTTCACCGCAATGTGAACAAAGTAATGATATTGACGTTTGTCATACATTTCATGTTTTTAGCTGGATTGACACTAATTGTAAAGTAAATACATCAATATATTAATTAATCATAAAATAAAATAGAAAGTAATTAATTTTATTTTACCTTTATCATCTCACAGAAATGATTAAATTAAACTTTGAAAGAAAATCAATGTCAAAATACAAATAGATATCAACTATACCTGTGATAGATGTCGTTCGCATATCAATTCGTAGTTAAATTTGTTGTAAATGGTATAACTTTCTACTTCAAGAGGAGATTAAGCAATGTAAAATTGGGCCAAATAAGTCCTACACTAGTTACTTCTTACATAAATATAATTCCAATTCTTTCTATAGATCCTATTATAAAAATGTAAAGTAAACACTTGGCTATGTTTCACAAAATTAAGCCTCCAAGTCACCTTATGAGGGCATCGTCAGAGGCTGGCCAGCACAGTTCAGTTAGTAACCATAGACGCGTTTCGCTCTTATTAGAGCTCATCAGTATGGTATAACACACTTCTTCACCTAGAACAAAGTTCATGTGAAGAAGCTGGTGACGAAGAACTGTGCCAGCAGAGAATAAGATCTCTAACAAACTAGTAAGATGACATGAGAAGTTTTGTGGAACTGGTCATGCCATTTACCGAAAAAAAGGGAAAGCTAAGCAATAGCAATTTAAATAACAACAAAGACAAAATTAATTGTCATCCAACACTTGGTGAAACAAGGTTTAATAAAAATGTAAAGTAAACACTTGGCTATGTTTCACAAAATTCAGCCTCCAAGTCACCTTATGAGGGCATCGTCAGAGGCTGGCCAGCACAGTTCAGTTAGTAACCATAGACGCGTTTCGCTCTTATTAGAGCTCATCAGCCAGCCTCTGACGATGCCCTCATAAGGTGACTTGGAGGCTGAATTTTGTGAAACATAGCCAAGTGTTTACTTTACATTTTTATTAAACCTTGTTTCACCAAGTGTTGGATGACAATTAATTTTGTCTTTGTTGTGATCCTATTATATCCAAAATGCCAGTTTCTTGATTGAAACATATCTAACTATAATTGCTCGAATCCTCCTAGGCTTCTTATTACTACGAGATACAATTTCCGAACATTAAAAATATCACATTACCTCGCAACTCTCAACAAGCCGATTTATCAATCCCATTATTGGTCAGATTGAAGCTTCGTCGACGTCGGTAGCATTGCATCGGCAGCGGCGGACTTTTATTGAATTCACCGTTTGGTCCTGCGGGATTTCCAAACGAAGCCTGGAGACGCCGGCAGATTTCGGTGCTCGGCGTTGGTAAACCCGCTGGGAAAATAGTTTTAATATCGCGACCCACTGTGCAATGGATTGGAATATATCGACTTCAGTCTGACCCCGACAGCGGTCGCAGAAGAGGATAGAGGATGGAAGGGTTCGAAAAGGGTTCGCTGATCTTTGCCCTTAGGTGGTTTTTGGTTTCAAATTGAAAATAATTTATTGGTTTGATTGTCGCTTCTAGTTCAGTATTATTGTTTTGAGATAATGACCTAGTTTATATAATAACTATTTGTTTACTTAATGCACGGATGAAATAGTTATTTGTGTATCAAGAACATAAAGTGATTATTTGTTACTCGAACACGGTTCGCGGTGCAATAGTGTAAGAGGAACACTTTACGCTCGTGATACACACATAAGTTTTTCTACGATTGCATCTTAAAATTATTCAAAATGTATATGTACTGAAACTAAATTCGTTCTGTCAACTGTCAATGTGACAAGTTTCTGTTTTGTTTGTATCCCTGGTAACTATTGAAATAAGCGCGCATTTTTCTAGCAATCGTAGAAAAAATTTGTAGAGAAAGCATACCGGGATTATTTTTACAAGAGCGGTAAAAACAGTTTGCGATCGAGGCGCGCAGAATATATTTTTCACGCAACTATCAACAAAGTTAAGATTTGCGCGCACTATTCAGTCCACAAAGTTCAACTTTTTTGTAAACAGGCCGACAAAAATTCATTACCAGGTTATCAGCTACTTTGACGGTTGTGAAATAATTTGTTGCGCTCAGAAAATAGTCTGCCTTGGCCGCCTAACTTTTTCTTCGACGCAGACAAACGACCCAAACCGTAACTGAAAACCACACCGATATTAACCTGTTTATGAAATACGAAAACCGAAAACTGAAACGAAAATTTAATTAAACCTGGAACCAAAAACGTATAAACTTGCAGTAGAAATAATGAATAAAAATTACATTGAACCAAAACCGTAAAAAACGCCGAAATCGTAACGAAATTAAAATTTATAATTTAAAAAATTAAACTGAAACCTATATAATTTTACTTATATAAAAACCGTTAACCGTAACCAACTCCAAAATATTTCAATACCAGTCCTTGTTAGATGCATATATAACTATTGCGATCGAAGCACACAGAATATTTTTTACAACTGTTATATTCGTTATTATATCTTAAATATTAAAAATAACTTAATATAAGTTAATTTACATGTGGGATAATACCCAGCACGATTTTATTGATAAGGTATAAATATCAGAACTAATAACTTTTTTCTACATTGGCAGGTGTATTTGTTCACTTGCTTTTAATGTCTGATGTAATATACGTAGTTGTTATTTCATCTTATTAATTTTGTTGGTTTACCTTGTCTTTGCTTATCCCCTTTGGTATAATAAATCTAAGTATTTATGTAATGATTAATTATTGTTTCATCGAAGCGTTTAATTTCTTATGTTAGTATCAGTTCATTGTTTGGTGAGAGAGGTAGTGCAGAGATAGTTAGTGATTGTGTTAGTGCTTGAATATTCAGAATTGTTAAGAGGTGAGCCCTCCTTTCATAGATGAGTTAGATTTTTGTAAAATTTAAATATATTTGTGGTAGATTTATCCAATGGTATTGAGGCAATAATAATATACACATTTTATTTATTTAAACAGTAACAACTTCAGCCTTCAAGTCACGTCAGAAGGAATTCTATTTGTGTAACAACAAAGACAAAATTAATTGTCATCCAACACTTGGTGAAACAAGGTTTAATAAAAAATATAAAGTAAACACTTGGCTATGTTTCAAAATTCAGCCTCCAAGTCACCTTATGAGGGCATCGTCAGAGGCTGGCCAGCACAGTTAGTAACCATAGATGCGTTTCGCTCTTATTAGAGCTCATCAATATGGTATAACTCACTTCTTCACCTAGAACAAAGTTCATGTGAAGAAGTTGGTGACGAAGCGTAGCTTTCCCTTTTTCGGTAGATGGCATGACCAGTTCCACAGAACTGTCATCTTACCAGTTTGTTAGAGATCTTATTCTCTGCTGGCACAGTTCTTCGTCACCAGCTTCTTCACATGAACTTTGTTCTAGGTGAAGAAGTGAGTTATACCATACTGATGAGCTCTAATAAGAGCGAAACGCGTCTATGGTTACTAACTGTGCTGGCTAGCCTCTGACGATGCCCTCATAAGGTGACTTGGAGGCTGAATTTTGTGAAACATAGCCAAGTGTTTACTTTATATTTTTTATTCTATTTGTGATTTGCTGTCATTAAAAAATTATAAATTTCTAAACACAGTTCAAAATAATCATGGAATATATAAAAGGAAAACTTAATTCCTATTACATAATTCTTGAGAATATATTAATAATTTGGTAATTTCAAAATTATCTCCTGCATTCATTTGAACCAAGATAGCGCAAATTTTGAGGGAACATAGAGTGTATTTTGTAATTATCTATTTATATAAAACTCACAAAATAATTCATTTGCAAGCACAACATCCTCTAACTAAATAATAACTTACTTCCAAATCCGTTCAAATAGCACAAAATAATCCAATATTTACCAGAAAACCCACTTTAGGCATCATCATTTCAGACATGATACTCAAAAAGAGTTTCCGAGCTTGAAAACATCAAAATAAATACCCACTGAGAGACAATCGCTTACTATACCGCGAAGTATAGGTGCACAATATGTGTAGAGCAGAGCGGGGGTGGCATAAGACATCTTGGGTATAAACTACACTCTAATCCTATAATCCGTGGCTGGGGGCGGCGAGCGGCACAGAAGTGGCGCCGGGCGAGTGGAAATAGCTGTATTGCTGCGTTTCTATGCAAATCCGGCAATTTTGGTCACCCCTGTATTATTCCGGAGAGCATAATCGCTGGAAGTTTGTCGCACTCCAGTGTACCGAATTTCTTATCGGGGTGCGTTATTTTGTTTTCTAGATGGTTATGGAACATGGGGACCATTTTATTTTTGTTTATTTGCATTTCAAATTTTATATACAGGTGTATGTTTTTTGAATATGTTAAATATTTATACATAATTTTTTAATAAATTTTCATTTAAATACAAAACAACATACATACATACATAACATCACGCTATATCTCATTAAATGGGGTAGCACGAACCCGTCAACATTCTCATCCTGACACACGATACTCGTTTCAACCACATTAACACTTCCTCCATACGAACTCTTTCTTTTCTCACAACCAAAATCCATCATCACGCAACAAACCTTCATCCATTCGCTCCTGTACTCCTGTTTCGTAAATCTTCACTTACGCCCACAAAACAAAAGACAGTTAAATAAATATATTATGGGGGCTGTGATAAAATATTAGATTTTTTTGTATAAATTATACTAATTTTTTAATAGAAACTACAGTATACAGGGTGTTTCAGGACTAGTGTAACAAACTTTAACAGCTTATTCCTGAGGTCATATGAACATAGGTCCTATTCCTTCTAGTTACCAAAATACAAAAGGTTGAAGTTCTATAAATAACACGAAATTTTCAAATTTGTAATCAAGATACTTTCGGAAAACAAGAGTTTTATTGAAAAGTCATGCCTTATTTGTCTTAATTAATTTTATTTATTAATAACAACATGCATACGAATTCAAGGCGCTCATTTTGAGCACTTGCTGTAATTTTTTTAAAATTTGTTATTTTATTTCATATTGTGTTAACCTATTTCATGTCTGGTTATGTTGTTCTGTGTCTATTTAATTGTGTCATTTTATGTTTTGTTCTCTAAATGGTATTCGTTAAAATTAATAAATAAAATTAATTTAGACAAATAAGGTATAACTTTTTAATAAAACTCTTGTTTTCCGAAAGTATCTTGATTACAAATTTGAAAATTTCGTGTTATTTATAGAACTTCAACCTTTTGTATTTTGGTAACTAGAAGGAATAGGACCTATGTTTATATGACATTTTTGGCCCAGAATGACCTCAGGAATAAGCTGTTAAAGTTTGTTACACTAGTCCTGAAACACCCTGTATAGTATAGGTTGCTCAGTGGTATCGAGGCGGACTGTGAATTTGAGGACCAGAGTTCTTTTGCCACAATTGACAAAAAAAATATCTGTATGACTACCTATTCATTAACATCTTTGGGACCCGTTATTTAACGACTGTTGTAAATCTGATTTTTCTGGTCTGCTCAGTTTACAAACAAAACAACGCAATATATTGGACGTTGAAAATGACGTGCGTTGTGCATGATCGTCCACAGCCCCGGACAATAACAATCACATTAATAATAAATTTAGTATCTTTTTCTGTGTTTTGATAATATTTGGATGAGGAGGTTTCGAGTTTTCATGCATGGTATTGAAAAGGTTGTGAACCGCTGATCTATGACTGTTATAAATGAAAGTTTTGAAACTACAAAATATTTGAAAGTTTCGTTGTGACACATGTGAGCAATGGTTTTTTTCCTACCATAATTCAAAAACTCTAGAATGTTCTGAGTTTGAAATTTTAATAACTATTGTATATAATTTGAAATATAACTTATTTGCATTTATAGTAATGTAAAAATTAATACTATTCCTTGACTGTGAAAATGATTAATTTCTAGAATAAACTGCGAGTACATACCAGTAACTTTATTTTATTTTTTGTTCCTGCATTCATATATATTCTGTTGAAAGTTTGCTGGAAATTGCGAAATGAGTAATTAAATTTCTATAATATTTAATATAGAAACTAGGTACTCGTATAAACTAAAAGTAAAACGAGTTAGAAAAATTTGTAAAAACATATAATTTTCTTTTGACAGTTCTCTGGTACGATATATTTCTGTGAATAAATAGTTCATGCATATTGTACATGTTTTTATTCGCCACTTCAATGTAAATTATATTTTTATTCACTGTGCAAACACTGAAATTTATGACTAATTGCTCACTCACCTTCACTTAAATAAAAAATCTGATGTGGACACCACATGACTTCCTTGTACGCGTATTAAACTATAGATATTTTCTTAATTGCACATATTTGACATTAAATCTTTTATTTTTTGTTCTAATCCATAGCAAACTTTTTTTTTTAAATAAAAAAATATTTTATATCTAAATTTAGATATGTGCTAGATGCAGAATTTGATTCTCTAAAATTTTATTTGCAGCATTTATTTCTAAAATTAAAATAATACCATTTTTTTCAAGGAAAACTGTTAGCAGCATCATGTAATGTGCCATTTCCGGTTAGTTTATTTTAACCAAAATCTATTATGTTATTTCCATTGATATAGTAGTCTTATATACCAAATTTGCAAAGTTTTAAATTATATTTGAATATAGTTTTTCATGAAAATCTATTATAGGCTTCAAGTAAAGTACCACTTCCGATAGTAGTATAATGACCAAAAAGGGAGGTGCACAACTAGATGTTATAACAGTCCTAAATATAAAGTTTCAATT
Organism: Pterostichus niger; assembly: GCA_947425015.1. Taxonomy (NCBI): domain Eukaryota; kingdom Metazoa; phylum Arthropoda; class Insecta; order Coleoptera; family Carabidae; genus Pterostichus; species Pterostichus niger. The sequence goes on along the minus strand of OX380340.1, from coordinate 34,707,138 downwards.
TTCTACGGCTTAGCGTTTTTGAGTTATGCGAGATATATACGTACGTACGTACAGACTGCACGACGAAATTAGTCAAAATGGATTCAGGGAGGGCTACAATACCTATTTCCGTTGAAATCTGAGAACCGAAAATTTTCGCGATTACAATACTTCCTTTACTTTGTACAAGGAAGTAAAAATATGATTTAGTTTCAGAACATTCTAAACTTATAATAAATAAATAAAATATATCATCACGCCTGTCACCCATTACTGGGTGTGGCAATCTCCTGTAGCAGATCTTGGTTAGTGATATATTTCTTCGCATGAAGTGCGGTTACCGACCGTCAAATTACAGCCCCGAAAAATAGGAGAGGAGAAGTAAAAATATCGAATCAAAAACTTAGCAGTGCTAATTTACTCATTTGACAATTCAACACGATATTGTTCATTTAAGGAAAACTTAAAATATAAATAACAGTGGTATAATATCTCTATTAAGCCATATAAATTGATTTATAAAATCACAATGTTATGGAAAGTATAAATCCACTTACTGTTTGAATGTATACATCCTGGTTCTCGGCCTAGTTGGTAATAACCGCGGGGCGCGTTCCTTCTCCGCGGATGAGAAACAGGCGCCACTCCCGCGATTCGCGAGGCGGTCGCACGTTAAAGCAATAGGAAAATTAAATTTCTTTACCTACGTCTAATAAATATACACTGTATTCGTATTCAGCGTTTTATAAATAGGGGAAAATGAAATTGCCAACGGAAACTGAATTTATGTTGGAATATAATCAACCGCTTTTTATGAAACGTTGCATCCATGCAACTTTTTATTTTTATGACTTTTTTAATAAAGTATTTTTTGTAATAGTACACAAAAAGTTGTTTGTTGATATGCAGTATTTAATGTAATTAAAGAGAACATGCATGTTTTAAATATATCTTTGTGACTGATGTTTAATTAAATTTTAAAATACCTTTTATGAAATTTAACACCACTTTAAGTAGCAAGCTTAAATTTACTATTGCTTTTAAAGCAGTTATAAAAATCTGATGTGGACACCACATGACTTCCTTGTACGCGTATTAAACTATAGATATTTTTTTAATTGTACATATTTGACATTAAATCTTTTATTTTTTGTTCTAATCCATAGCAAACTTAATTTAAAAAAACCAAAAATATATTTAAAAATAAATAAAAAATATATCATCACGCCTTTTACCCATTACTGGGTGTGGCACTCTGCCTAAGCAGATCTCGGTAAGTGATATATTTTGTCGCATGAAATGCGGTTACCAGCCGTCAAATCACGGCCCTCAAAGATATTAGTGGAGAGGGAGCCACAGGGGTAGATTTTTAAATTGGTGAAAATTGTTTGTCGGCTGTGGGGATCGAACCAGGGTTCTCAAGATCCACAGGCCGACTCGATACCACTGATCCACCTACCCCATGAAAAAAATATATAATATATAAATTTAGATATCTCGCTTATGCAAAAGGCTAATTTAAAAATTCTTAATGTGCTAGAAGCAGAATTTAATTCTCAAACACTTTTATTTGCAGCATGTGTTTCTAAAATTAAAATAATACCATTTTTTTCAAGAAAAACTGGTAGCAACTTCATGTAATGTGTCACTTCCGGTTAGTCTATTTGAACTAACATCTAGTATGTTATTTTCATTGATATAGTAGTCTTATATACCAAATTTGAAAAGTTTTAAATTATATTTGAATATAGTTTTTCATGAAAATCTATTATAGGCTTCAAGTAAAGTACCACTTCCGGAAGTTATATAATGACCAAAAAGGGAGGTACACAACTAGATGTTATAACAGTCCTAAATATAAAATTTCAATTTTCTATGGCTTACCGTTTTTGACTTATGCGAGATACTTACGTACGTACAGACGTCACGACGAAATTAGTCAAAATGGATTCAGGGATAACCAAAATGCGTATTTCCACTGAAATCTGAGAACCGAAAATTTTTGCGATTACAATACTTCCTTTACTTCGTACAAGGAAGTACAAATCGTCGGATTGTGGATTTAAGAATCTGGATTCGATTTCCTCAGCAGACAAACAATTTTCTCTATCCCTGTGGGTTTCCTTTCACTAACATATTTCGAGACAGCGAATTGACGGCTGGTAACCACACTTCACACGCATAAATATATCAATTATTGAGATCTCCATTAAAAATCTATTATTCTTCTCAACAAACAAATCAAATAGCCGACCTATTTACCCACCAGCAAAACCTTTCTCCTGATTTCATCAAACAAAACAGGTGAAATTTTAACCTTTCACGGCTCATGTATTCACGTCAAATGCCACAGCTGTTCGTTCTAGAGTGCGCGATATTTGCACGAAAAGGTTTTTAAAAAATCGCGTTTTATTTCCCTGAAGAGAAGCTAACCCGCGCATCAAGGGTGGCTATATACGTAAAAGATTGATGGGTGTTGTGTAACAGGTTCACTGTGTACACTCGCGGCCCTCGCCGAGCACGCATGAAGTGGCAAAATGTGCCACGTGCTCGCAAAATGGAGATTCTGGATTGCTGGTTGAGGAATGTGATTAATATTTATTTGTTTTGTGATATGAGTGATGCTTCGTTAAAATGGTTTTTAATCATTTTAATTATGTAGGATTCGTTTTAAAAACGGGAAAACTTCTCGAATTTCTATGGTTGTGTTCGAGGCAAAAGGTCATAAAATATCATAATACAGAGTGTTTCAAAATTATTACAAAAATATCTGATGTGTACACCACATGATTTCCTTGTACACGTATTAAACTATAGATATTTTTTTAATTGCACATATTTGACATTAAATCTTTTATTTTTTGTTCTAATCCATAGCAAACTTAATTTTAAAAAAATCAAAAAATATATAATATTTACATTTAGATATCTCGTTTATGCAAAAAGCTAATTTAAAAATTCTTAATGTGGTAGACGCAGAATTTAATTCTCTAAAACTTTTATTTGCAGCATTAATTTCTAAAATTAAAATAATATCATTTTTTTCAAGGAAAACTGTTCATGTAATGTGCCACTTCCGGTTAGTCTATTTGAACCAAAATCTATTATGTTATTTCCATTGATATAGTAGTCTTATATACCAAATTTGGAAAGTTTTAAATTATATTTGAATATAGTTTTTCATGAAAATCTATTATAGGCTTCAAGTAAAGTACCACTTCCGGTAGTTGTATAATGACCAAAAAGGGAGGTGCACAACTAGATGTTATAACAGTCCTAAATATAAAGTTTCAATTTTCTACGGCTTATCGTTTTTGAGTTATGCGAGATACGTACGTACAGACGGCATGACGAAATTAGTCAAAATGGATTCAGGGAGGGCCAAAACACCTATTTCCGTTGAAATCTGAGAAACGAAAATTTTCGCGATTACAATACTTCCTTTACTTCGTACAAGGAAGTAAAAATAACGGTTTATATTATTTGATGTACTGATAACAATTCAAAAATAATTGCATATTAGGGACCTAAAGTTTTTGTGCCATTAAAATGATAGATTACAGTAATTAATAAACATTAAATGTTGAAAGAACTGTTAAATAACTTAATTAAATTAAATAAATTTTCTTGTTTACAAAGTTTTATTAATTACTTCATTACACAAAAAATATTTGCTTCAAGTAATGTGCAATTAGATTCATCAAACAATCAGTCCTCGTCAAATATTCTCATTTAGACACACCAAGCTCGTTTCAACCACATTCACATATCCTCCATACGCAACAATCCTTCAATCACATCCGTCCATTTGCTCTTCTAGACATGTTTAATTAATCGTTTATTTGACGTAAGCTCAACATGTTCAATTTATTTCAACTCACTTATGCTTACTCTTATAACAACGAATTTCAAATAATAAGAAGGAAAAAGATCATCTCTTGTTTGCCTGAGCTTGTTTTTGAAAGTAAATTCTATAAAATTTCAGTTAGACACTTTGTAATAAGAACTGAAAACAAAACAAAAAATAAGAAAGTATTGCCCTGCGTTCATTTTGAAATTATATTCCACACAATTGCAGTTAGACACTCTATAGTAAGCAGGGGCGGATCCAGCGGGTCATGACCTCCCCTAAGCATGAACTTTTTTAAATGTTGGCCCTAATAGTTAATTGGCCCTAATACATAATAATGATGTCATTATTTACGATAACTTAATTTGTTAAACAAATTAAATAGAAAATATTATCTAAGAACTTAAAAATTCTAAGATAATTAAGAATTATTGTTTAATTTATTATTTTAATAAATAGCCAAAAACCAATATTTTGTGGGGATATTATTTCGACCCGCAGATGGGAGAGGTATTCTATTTAAGACCTAGTCAAATATGTGACTACCGACATTTGCACTTAGAAAATTAACTTCCAATTCAATAATTTGTGTATTCTATCGAAGAACCGTTTAGATATTGAAACTTTATGATTTAAAAAGTGTTGGCGTTCTTAGGAGAAATTTTTGAGGTGAAAAAAAAATTTTGTTATCTAAGTATATTCTAAAGATGATTTAATGTGATTTAATGCGATTCCAAAGACGATTTAATGTGATTGTAAAAATTATTTAAAGGAATGTAATATGAGCAAATACAAATGTTTTTTATATTTAGAAGATGGACAATACCCCCTACCCCCGAGACAAAATTCACTCCATGACCTCCTCTAATTCGAAGTCTGTATCCGCCCCTGATAGTAAGAACTGAAAACGAAACTAAAAGATAAGAAAAAAAAAGGAACATCATTCAGTATTTGTTTTTGATAGTGAATTTCACGGCACATTATACCAAACAATGAAAAACTTATAAATACTTATAATTGAAGATATTTATTATTATATTACATATGTTTGCTTGTTTGTTGCAGAGTCAGAAAGTGGTGGATGGGGCACATGGAGTGCATGGACACCATGCTCCAGCACTTGTGCGGGTGGCACGCGCAATCGTTATCGCTTCTGCGATTCACCTCCACCTCGGTATGGAGCTAAGTTCTGTGAGGTAAGTCGTTATATCAACTTTAACTATTGATCTATCTATCTATTATTTAATAAATGACATTGATTTGAACCTTCTTAAAATATTTTTACGAACATCACTTTGTTCCATGAAATGGGGTAGCACAAATCTTTGAAACATTCACTCAATAATTATACTTGAGATTCATCCTGTAATCAATCTTCGCGGGATATCCCTATTGTGACATACCACTTTCGCTTCTTGCATATTCATAATTCCTTTCTTTAATCTCGTTCATTTTTTACACCTTTTTTGTTATGAAGAATTTTAAAATACAGCCAGTAATAATTGTAGAATTAAAATTATTATTCTGGACTGACATTATTACACTGAAGTTAAAATATAACGAAAATAAGATTATAATGAACTTTATAAATATGTAAGCGCTTCTAAAGTTATATTAGTTAATATATTTGCTGCCCATTTTTATGTCACTATATTAAATATTTGTTTAAATCAGAAAATGTGTTAAAATTGAGACTAAACATTACATTTTTGATTTTATTCATCTGCTTTAACTTTTTAAAAAAAATACATTATGAGAAGAATATTAAAAACCTGGAATTCATTAATTATATTACTATATTTTATATCTATTTAGCTTTTACTGTACACCGCCAAAAGTTAAATTTTAAACTTTGTTTAAATAAATAAAACCAAATCGAAATTACGTAAAATAAAATAAATAAATATATCATCACTCCTTTTACCCATTACTGGGTGTGGCACTTTACCTAAGCAGATCTCGGTAAGTGATACATGAAATTATATGGAATAATGATTGACATTACTGTTAAACATTGAATTAGATTTTATTTATTTAAATCAACATTATATTTAGCTGTTCTCGATGCTACAGACTATAATTACTTTAAATGAAATAATTTATAAAAATCATGACCATTCGCCAGGATTTGAATTCAGAACCTTTCACGCTCTAAGTGACTGCTCTTTGCTGTACCACTTGAACTACGAATATTTGCGAAGTACTCATAATTTTTCTAGTTTAGTTGCTGTTCGTGGTAGAACAGTCACCTAACGTATGAAAGGTTCTGGATTCAAACTCCGACGAATGCTCATGATTTTTCAAATTTGATTATCTCTATATATGTCCTTTAATGTCAATAATGTCTTAAATTAATTGAATTGATCAAATTTTAATTTTAATGGGGTAGGTGGCTCAGTGGTATCGAGTCGGCCTGTGGATCTTGAGAACCTTGGTTCGATTCCCACAGTCGACGAACAATTTTCACCAATTTAAAAAATCTACCCCTGTGGCTCCTCCTCCACTAATATCTTTGGATGCCGTGATTTGACGGCTGGTAACCGCACTTCACGCGAAAAAATATATCACTTACCGAGATCTGCTTAGGCAGAGTGCCACACCCAGTGATGGGTAAAAGGCGTGATGATATATTTATTTATTTTATTTTTAAATTTTAATTTGTTATATTTTGTTATCAACTTCTAAAATAAAATAAAATATAAATACTTTATAAAATACACGTAATATTTATAAATTTAACTAGAATAAAGAGTAATATTAATGTATTTTTAAAATATTTATAAATAAAAATACCGCGTTGGTCGTGTATGTTTGATCACTAACAGACCTGAAACTGTTGGTTGCTATAGCATGACAATCGATACTGGTTACTATAGTCACCTAACAAGTTTATTTACATTTTCGTTGCGTTTTCGCTCGTGTTCTCGTGTGTTCTTATTTTTACAGAAAACTAGTTGTTATTTATCGTTTGAAGTGATATATCAGTGCGAAATTATCCGTTAATAACTTGTCATGGCGAAAGGTAAGAAGGGAAAAAAGGGGAAAAAAGCTAAAGCACCAGTAGATCCTAATATCCTGACGGAAGTGGACAAGACGTTTTATGAGCTACAAATCACAGACCTAAACAGGAAATTAGCTCGCTTGAGGACACTCACAACTGAATTAGAAGACAAAAATTTGGAACTAGAACAGAAATTTTCAAAGCTTGATGATGATAGAAATGATGTAATTGCGTACTTGAAAAGAACTTTACTAGAAAAACAAAATGAGATTTCTGAGTTGCAAGAACGATTAACAGCACTCATAGAATCGAAGGAAAATGAAGCTGAGGAGCATGAAGCAAAAATTGAGGAACTTGAAAACGAATACAAGGTTATGCGAGAACAACTTACATCTGAAATTAAATTGTTAACTGGTAAATTAAATGCTCTCGAAGAATTTCGTATGCAAAGAGATGAACTCATGCAAAAATTTGAGGAGCAAGAAAGGAACATCGAGGAACAGGAAATACGTCATAAACGTGTATTGTACGACATTGAGAAAAAGTTTATTCTTGGTAAAGATGCCATCAAAAAAGAAATGGAGAAACAGCTATTTGAACTCGGAGCAAGCTTCGAACGAGCAAATGATTTGCGTATAGCAGCAACTACACAACGCGTTATACGAGAAAATATAACGATAAACAATGAAATCAATCGCTTAATTATTACCAACGAGCGATTAGAGAAAGAAAACTATGAACTCAAAAAATCAAATAAAGATCTAAAACTAAATTGTGAATTATTTACAACTGAACGCAACAAAGCTTTAAATGATGTTCGTATTCAACGAGGTGTTATTGAGCAGTTAACTAAAGAACATAAAAAGTTAACTGAAACATTGAACAATAACGAAGTTCTTATTGTACTTGGAAAACAGCATGAGCGAGACCTGAAAGATTCTCTACAACGTGAAGAAAATCTCAAACATAAAATACGCGTGTTAGAGCAGAATCTCCATGCAACTCGTTGTCAAGAAGTAGCTTTGAAAACAGAAATACAAAGTGCAAATAATTACATCAGCAATTTCCGTGGTGTTATGTTTGAAGCGATTATGGTTATCAAATCAGCTATGTCGATTCAACAACAACCAGACTTGGCGGAATCTTTGAAGAAATCTAAACGTGAAAGCCTCCTTAGCAATCTTCTAACTTTGTTGTGTCAGACTAAAGATGAATTAATGCCAACCAAGTCAATAGAAACAATACCATCGTTGACAGCAACTTACGCGAAAGGAGATCTTGGTTTCATTCCAAAAGTTCATGCAGAGAAACGCCCTCCTCCAATGAAATTAAACATGGACTCACAAATTGGAAGAAGCTTCGAAGATCTTCTTAAGAGTCATATTGAAGTCTCCGAAAGATCTTTGATAAGTATAGAATCTGCGGAAGGAGAAGTTCTTGAAGAAGTTGAATTGGAGGAATTAATATCCATGTCTCCAAGACCTAGTGCAGCTGGTGAAGGTTCCGAAGGTTCATCTGTACCAGGATTGTCTACGATGACTGAGACAATGACTGAACTCGAGGCGGGAGGAGAAGAGGAAGAAGTACGATCTGGCTTTGAAGTTCTAGGTGAAGGAGAAATGTATGGCGAATATGATATTGAGTTAGAGAAAGCAATTAAACGGTATATTTCTCCACAAAATGAACCAATGTCTCCAACTGATCCTTCTCAGATAAATATAATGCAATACGTTTCTCATGAAGAAGACGAAGAAGAAATGATGGAAGGATAACTTTATGTATAATTTGAAATAAAAAGCACTTATGTATTTTGTTTTGACAATAAAATTAGTAGCTCTTAAACTATTTTATTTGTTTTTTTACTAATACTATCAAAAATTTATGCAGGTATCTGTAGATAAGTAGCTAAAGTATTTGAAAAAGTAGAAAATTATCGCTACTGTAATCGCAGTTGCGTGTTACTATGTCGTAAAATTTCATTAAAACTTAAAATTATAGTAAATTTACTAGAGATAAATGAATTTTTAGTAAATACCTTTAAAGATTAGTTAATATTAATAGATGTTTTAATAGTCATATAAAACTTTATTGCATTGTAATATCAGAAAATTTTGTCACCTTAAAATGAACTTAGAACTTCCATTTAAAAATAAAGTTAAAAATTGTAAGAACGTATTTCATAATATTATTTAGATTTTTCTCATTATTTTATGCAAAAAATTTATTGAATTTTTAGATACAAAGACCGATAATTATATATATATATATATATATATATATATATATATATTGCCACTGCAAGTATGCTGTTCTTGTTACAGGTTAAAAATATCTTAAGGTGAATGCAGCGCTCATATGGGCATGAAATTATCATCTGAATACTGATGTTAAGATATTGTTATACATAAAATATATATTGTACATGTTCTTAAATTTCATAGTTAAATAATAACGGAAAATGATTTCAAAATTTGGATTAAGTTTTTAAAAACGATTGGGAGGATTTAATATTATAAATTAACTAAATTATCAGTTATCGAAATTCGAAAGTTTTGAAAGAAACAAATATAATATCAAAAAACCTAATTTTATCGATAATTTTATTTTTGTACAAATTTATTTGCTTAGCAATAAGTATGGGAGCAAACTGCATGGTAAATCCTGTGTCTGTAGGATGTCTTACTTAATTTCAGTTTGGTCTAATGATTTTAATACAAGCAAAAATATTTAATAAATAAAAATATATCTAAAGAATATCTTAAAGGTTGTGTGCTATTTGGAAAGATAAGTTCCCGAGGCTAATCAAATTTTTTTTTTCAACGAACGTATGAAAAGTAAATCATTATGTATTTATTTTCAGCGCAAAAAGTGATTCCTTTTGCAAACTTTTTTTGCACATTCCTATTACCAATGAAATGTAACTAGTATAATTAATTAAAACTCCATTGTAAAAAAATTGTGTACGCAATTCGTGTTAAAATAGTTATTTGTGTATTAAGAACGTAAAGTGATTCTTTGTTACTCGAGCTGCAATAGTGCAAGAAGAAACTTTACGCTCGTGATACACACAATTTTTTCTACGATTGCATCTTAAAATTATTTAAAAACGTATACGTATTTAAAATAAATTAACTCTGTCAACTGTCAATATGACAAGTTTCTGTTTTGTTTGTATCCTTGGTAACTATTGAAATAAGCGTTCATTTAATATCTTTTTCGCGCGTTGTCATTGGAAACGCGCGCATTTAACGTCTTTTTCGCGCGTTGCCATTGAAGACACGCAAAAAATATATTTTTCGATTGTTCCCCAGAAGACGTCAACTTTACCATGGCAAATGAGAGCGTAATTGTCAACTTTTCATAGCAATCGTAGAAAAATCAGGGTGGCGACTAACCTGGAAAACCGGGAAAACCGGGAAAAGTCAGGGAATTTTATATTTCTGGAAAAGTCAGGGAATTTTAATCCATGTCAGGGAAAAAAGTTTTTTGTTCTTTAAATTTTTTAATTTAATTTTAGAAAAATAACTACAAACTTTTATTTCAAAATGTATTTAGTTATTTTTAGATTTTATTTGCAGAATACCCTTTATTATATAGATAGTATACCTTTATTGGCAACAAATACCCTTTATTGCTTCTTAAGAGTGAGAACCGCTATCTATGAAAATATAACCGAAGGATGATTACTAATTGAAAACAGTTTTGTTTTGTCTAACGTTTCTACCGCGCTATGTTTTTTTCTGTATGCAATATTTAAGGTTGTGTGTTTGCCTGTTTAGAAAGACAAATTGATTTTGCTTTTACTATAAATTTAATTAAAAAAAAACAATTATATTACAATATATGATATAATATGTGAAATGTTACCATAAATTCATAAATAAGTCAATATTCTAGAAGTCAGGGAATTTTTTTACTTAGTCAGGGAAAAGTCAGGAAATTTATTAATGTTACTTGAATCGCCACTCTGAAAATGTTTTTATTGCACTCGTGGATTTGATAACACTTGCGTGCGATGCAATGATTCGTGCTGCAACCTTCCCACTCAAGCAATATATCGTCACTTTTAACGCTAATTGCGTATATAACTGTTATGCAAATTAAACGAATAAGATAAAATAGTTTTGTTTAAAATTGATAGCAAATAATAGTTATTTCCATATGATCAACATCAACCTTTCGATATTGTTTGCAGGGCAACGCAGTGGAGACCGAGAAGTGCGGCGGCTCAAACGAGCTGGTGGCGGGCACAGACTGGGACTGCATGTACAGCGGTGGAGAGAGCGGAAGCGTAGCAGCCCCCGGAGACATCTCGCCCGCAGACAGACCCGAGGTGCTGGCCGAGGTGGGCCCCGGTTGCCGATGTGGTTGCGTCGTGCATTTGGGGCACGCCAAACCACGACGCCTGTTGGCCACTTCGTCGCATAGTTGTCCTGGACGGACGTTCTGGCTTATACAGGTGAGTGAAGTATGGAGATAAATGCAACTCGTTTAATTACTGTTCAGTGACTTTTAAAGAAGTACTTCTCAAACTGTGAGTTGTAGTCAGGGGCGCCGAGAGGAAAAGCGGGCCCCGGGGAAAAAAATTCGGGCCCCCTTTAACTTTGAATATTTATTAATTAAATATAAGATACAAAAAAAAAATATTTTTAAATATATGTACGGTTTTGCTTGGTTTTCTTCCCTTGCAGCTTTTTCTTTTCGTTTTAAAGCACCTGATTTATGGCGGTAACTCATTTTTAATGTTTAAAATGTATTTTTCGTTATCTGCTACAAATTTATGTCTGCATAACTATGTAAGGGCAGAATCTACAAAAAGAGTTAAAAAGTATTAATAGTGTTAGAAACAGATGTTTTATAAAACTTTATATTCATTTAAAAAGAATTATTAATTACCTTCATATATGTATGTTATAAATACTCCTTCGTAGTACTGAAGTCTTCAAATTTAAAATTTATTGTGCGCACTAAAATCGAAGCTAAAATATGGTAACAGTTCGGTAAGAGTTAATTGGTGCAGCGATGTGTATTGTATACTCACTGTATGACTATCTAATATCTAGTTGCATATTCGATAAATGCAGGGGATACCAAAACAGCACTACGCACAAATGTATAGAGCCTTTGCCTATGTGTGTTGTATACAATGAATGTAGTAATATAAGGAACAAAAATGCAACAATGTAATAATGTACTTTTGAATAGTGTATAAATTTATTTAAAATTTGCAACTGGGGCCCTTGATCAAGCATTTCGTCATTTTCATACAATGTAATAAATTGTTGAAAACGTGTATCAGACATTTCGTTATACATATTTTAGTAAAGAATATAAAAAATTGGTGAAATAGTAGAAAATTAAAAGCAATTTATAAAATAGCATCACATCCGGGCCCTTTGAATTCCACGGGCCCTGGGTATTTTACCCCCCTACCCCCCCCCCCCCCCCCGTCTCGTCGGGCCTGGTTGTAGTCCCCGTTTAGGAGGAGGAAGGTATTAATTTTGTTGAGGATGCCGCGAAATAATGAAAACAAATTTCTTGTTTCCTTTTTATTTTTTCCAAAGAGACCTTTATATTAATATGTTTGGAAAGCTCTATCTTAACCACATATACGAGCATAGGCAAACCTCAATTTTCATTTGGCCGAGGTTTTAGCAATGCTATAATAATTATTAATATTCATATGAAACTTTATAATATATAATAATAAAATTACACTTGTTCTAGATTAAATATATTTTTCTGAAATCGTCAAGAAAATGCCTACTTTCCTGACGCATTTTAGTATGGAAAGTAAGTGTTTACCTGACTCAAATAAATAAACTAAATAACTAAGAAATTTAATAAGATTTTTATTTATTTTTATCAATAATATTAATACTAAATATACAATTGCTTAAATTACTAAAATTTATGACACTGGCGAATTTGAAGCTAAATTTATTGTTGCAATCGGTAAATTACTTGGAGATTCAGTAAATAAAATAAGCAAGTAGCACATTTGTTGACAAATTATTTTGCTTTTTCCAATCCATGAAAATTTCATACTCTTTATTACATCGGTCTTTGGACTTGCTCGGTAATAAATTTTCAACAGCCGCAGTTGCTTGATTTAAGATTTCAGGAGGAGTACTTGAAAATACCGCCTCATACTCATTTTCATCTATATTTGTCAACATTATAAAGAAATCTTCTCTGTCAACAATATTACTTTTGACACAAATATGTTCAATAGATTTTTCACATAAGATATTGTTTTCAACAACTTTTGTTAGTTTGCTGCCAATATGATTCTTACCAAAAAATTAAACATTTTGAAATATTTATTATTAATTATATTGATAAAATATAAATATGAACGATTTCAGAAAAAATAGTATACATAATACGTCACGAAAGTGTTTTACTTGACTCAGCGAATTAAAATACTCGGCCTGACGGCCTCGTACTTCAAACAACCGCTTCGTCAAGTAAAGCATCACTTTCCTGTCTTATTATGTAATATACTATTACAATTAAGTATTGTTTAAAGGCCCGGTTGCATAAAAAGATGTAAACTATGTTGTTAACTATAGCATGTTAAAAGTTAACAATGGCTAAAATGGCTGACACCATATTTTACACATTTACTAAATTTTAACTAGCATTTGGTGCACCTCGTTCCTTGAAAAACAAATATTTACAGATCCGTTAGTTACAAACTTTAAAGTTTTGTTTTATTTATTTATTAAAGTAACTCTGTTTCCCGCCGCTGAATTTAATATACAAGTTTCATTACTAAATATTTACCATCGTTGCATACCTACTTAATATTAATTAACGAACGATGTTCACATTTGCTCATACAACAAATACACAAACTTGTCAATCAGTTGTAATGCAGTAGTGTTGAAGAGTTGACAATTTATATGTGAATATTATAATTTTTAATATAAATTGTACTTGTGATAGTGCAAATTCAATGGATTTTTCTATATAAAATAGGACCGAAGTAAAGGTATTTACATTTGTAACTTATTTATTAACTTTCGTAATTATTGTTAAATAATACACGAAAATATTAAAATCATAACGAATACTGATATTTATTAGTATAAGAGATAAATAATGATAGATATATCGTTTTGTAATATTATTGGGTCATTGGCCAGTTGATCTAATTTATGAAATAAATAAATAATCAGACTAAATTTTAATAATTTCATTGTTATTAAATCTCAGCCTGTTTATCTACTATCATTTATGTCTTATATAATACAAACTGATATAGAGTCTATGGTTACTAACTGTGCTGACCGGCCTCCTAGAATTATAATACGAGTATACCTAGTAGGTTGACTTGGAGGTTGAAATTCTGTGAAACTTAGAAAAGTTATTATTTGATTTTTATTATTGAATTGGTTTCACTATGTATTAGCAACATGGACAATTATTTCTCTTTTTGTTTGATATAGAGTCGTTCATTTATAATCTATTAGTATATTTAATATTTATTAAATTAAAATATGAAAAACTTATGGCCAGTTGTACTAACAAAACTTAAACTTTAAACTTAATTTAAATAAATAAAAGCATATCAAATATTTTACAGCAATATGAATTATTTAAAATTACATGTAACTTCGATTTGCTTTTATTAATTTGAACCAAGGTTAAAAATTTAAGTTTTGTTGGTGTAACTGACTGTAAGTGAATTACATTAAGGCTGTTCGACTCTAAAATAAAATTTCGTTTCTTGATTTTGAAATATTCGTCTTGCACTTAAACAACCAGCCCAGCACTGCACGTTGTATTTGAGTTCTTCTCAAAAGGGTCATGTCATAAATCATAAAATTGTCTGAAAAATTTGTATTTGTTCAACACATTTTTCCATTTTTTGCGAGAACGAATAATTTAATAATTTCGTCTTTAGGCTCCTCGAGAATAATAAAACTAATGCTACAAAATAGCATGAAGCAAATTTAAATAAAAAAATCGTGATAGAAAATATGAGCATTATGATATTGCAATTTGTAGAAGCGATATTTTTTTAATGATTATATATTTCAAAATTTTAAGGCTGACAGTTTATTTATAAAGTATTGAACAATACGTGTATTTTTACAAACACTTCAGTGACGAGAAATCGATTGCAAAAGTTAAACAAAAATGCCAGTTCTATGAGACAGGGGTCGAACAGCCTTAATGTAAATGCAAATAAAAGAATAATCATAAAAGAAAGATTCATGCAATAGGATGATTTATGCAAAATTAAACATAAAATTGTTATGAAATGTCTGAAAACGAGTGGCAAATGTAATTTCAAACTGTTAATTAGTAATATTTTATGCAAATGTTATTTAATAGTTCAATAAACCCAAAATAAAATTTCAGAATACCAAAATTTATGTTTTAATAAAAACATTTTATATCTGAAACACTTACTGAAATTCTGTTTAACGAATCACTTTAAAATCCTGCCAAACTCATAATTTATATTAAGCCAAATAAAAGTAGAATGATGTCATCAATTTTAACCTTAAATTTGAATCAGATTCAAGTGTCAAGTCATAAAGAACTCCATCGGAAACAAAAGCAAAACTTTTTATGACTGCACACTTTGATTCATAAAAATTTTATAACTAATTTTCACAATTGAGCCGTGCTGTTTCCAGGTAACAAATTTTATACTTTAATCAATAGCTGCGTAACGAGCGAAGATTTAAGGTCCCGATAGCAATTCAGTTTTACCTTCTTCAGCTTTGAGCTTTAGCGCGGACGACTTTAATCCCTTATTAAAACTTCGTTAGGAAATTTATTTCTGCTAATAAGACCTGATTCTGAAAGAACTTTCATATTAGTTTGGTTTTCAGTTCTGGGTTAGTAAGTTTCTACTTTTCTGGGTTATGAATCAACGGTTCAGGTGCTCTTTATACATTCACTTTTAATTTAAATTTATACTGGGGATAATTATAAAACGGAACGAACGAATTTTACAGAAATTAGTTTCTCCTTCCTAGAAGTTACCAATTTATGTTAGACAAATACGAATATAAATATAAATGCAAAACGAACAATTTGTAATTAAAAAAAATTAGTTGATACTGTTTCATTATAGGTATAGCCACGAAATTAAATCAAAATTACAAACAATTGAGTGATATTTTAACTGTTAGAATTTCTTCTTCGAATAAAATTTTTGCAAACATATTTCGTTTCATAATTTCTTTTTAAAATAATCAAGTAATATAATATAATTTCTAGATTATCTTCATTACAATGTAAACTGTCTCAGAAAGTGTGAAAATGGCAAGCTAGCAAGTCTTAAGATTTAAAGAAAAAAAGAAAATGTACAAAATGAATGTACTTGGTCTATAGCTGCAAGTTATAAACAAGAATTGTTGCCAGTTACTTGCAGCTTGAAATTTCAGTTGGCAACCAGTTCTCGGAAATCATTATTTCACAAACGTCGTAATTCTTTTCAACTTTTTACTTGGAAAATATGAAACATCTATACAAAATCTAGAAAATATAACCAGCATAAAATTGTAAAAATTGTATTTTTATCAATTTTAACATACATACATACATAACATCACGCTATATCCCATTAAATGATGTAGCACGAACCCGTCAATATTCTCATCCTGATACACAATATTCGTTTCGATCACATTAAAATAGTATTTTTATCAATTTTAAACAGTTTGTATATCATATTATGTATTAAGGGCATAACCGAGAGAATGTTTAAATTTTCATATATAATATAACAAGTAGTATGAATTTTTAACATATGACTTCGACTGAACGTACAGTAATGAAGATAATTTTAAAGTTAAATTTTTCTTTCATAAAAATTTAACTTTAAAATTATCTTCATTACTGTACGTTCAGTCGAAGTCATATGTTAAAAATTAGTTCGTGGAATGATTCCCTATAAATCAGAACTGTGTCGCTGTAGACGAAACCCGTTGTCAATGCCTATCATAGATATAGGAGTCTTTGGGATCGATGCTACGTTAGACACTATGAAAGAAGAATTCGGTTGAAGCCATACGTCGGACACAGGTGACGTGGTGTAGCGGTTAACATCTCTGCCCGGCAAGCAGAGGGTCTCTGGTGCGAATCCAGGCGTCATCCGAATTTTTCTTTCATAAAAAAATTTAACTTTAAAAGTAGTATGAAAATTGCTGAAAATATTTTGACATAAATATACATTCGTTGTTATGGAAATGGAAACATAACGAGTTGTATTCGGCTTGAGAATTTACCAAACAAGAGTTAATTAACAAGAATAGTTAGGTATTTACTTGCACAGTGATGAAAATTCTACATTTTTTCAGTGTACATTTAATATTCAAAATTGACGTTTATGAAAATATTGAAAATATCATTTATTATATTCGTAACCAAGGATATTATTAACAGTGGTATTTCCGATAAAATTTCACTAGTGATGAATTTCCGACGAAATGTACATTTCATTGGTTCATTTTCAAACAAATTCATGATCATATTGGTTGACAGTGACGTGTGGTTAATTCTCTAAGTAATATAATTTTGATTATATTTAAAAATATTTAAGATATTTTAATTTATTTTATATAAAACCTGTAAATAATGTTAACTTTATTTACTGAAGGAAATAAAAATGACTAGTACTTCTTAGAGAAATAAAGTGATTCAAGGCCATTAGCAGTGCCAAGTCGCTTTTGTTAAATAACGTATTTTTTCATTTGTATATAAAGTACAGTAGATAACACGTGAGGAAAGTGTCATTATTTGCCGATACTGAAGATTGAATACTGAGGTTGTAGCCCGAGAGATACAATCGCTTCACGCAAATAATGATGAATTTCATTCCCTTGTTATTGTATATGTAAATTATTCTTTCACTGTTGGCAGAAACAAATTTGTTTGTACCACGAGAGATAAGTTCATTTAATGCTCGTTTGCATCAACGAAACTTAATCTAAATTAAAAATAAATAATAGCAGATCGTAGTAAAATATGATAATACTTTCAAGACTTTGGTTTTTTAGGATTACCGACTGCGCCTTGTGTCTCAAACAAAACCTTTGCCCTTAAAACTGCATTTACTGCTCTTGGTACATTATCTTTATTTTTTTTACAAAATATTTTCTCAATTCAGTTGATAAGTAAGTTAAGATGCACACAAAAGAACAACATTTTACATATAGTAAGAATAAAAAGATGAGTGACAATACCCAACACTAACAATTTTAAATTTGTCAGCTTTATCATCACTTGAGCTATTTATTTTGATTTAGGTTAGTTTAGATAGTTTTAGTTACATTTTTTTAATAGAGTTTCATATACCTGAATTGAATGGCTCAGATCGTTTCAAATTTATTTCGCTTATGGTGCAGCATCGCTAAAGGGACATGTGAGTTCTCTTAGTCAGTTATAACAAAAAAAAAATTACAATTTCATGAGTTTACTAAACTGAGAATTTACTGAAAAAGAATACAGCTATAAATAATTATGGGAAACCTGCAGGAGAACTACTTCACCTTTGATTTCGATGAAACTCTCAGCGAGCAGAATTGAAATCGAAAAAAAAAATCTGATGTGGACACCACATGACTTCCTTGTACGCGTATTAAACTATAGATATTTTTTTAATTGCACATATTTGTCATTAAATCTTTTATTTTTTGTTCTAATCCATAGCAAACTTTTTTTTTTTAAATAAAAAAATATATAATATTTAAATTTAGATATCTCGTTTATGCAAAAAGCTAATTTAAAAATTCTTAATGTGCTAGACGCAGAATTTAATTCTCTAAAACTTTTATTTGAAGCATTTATTTCTAAAATTAAAATAATACCATTTTTTTCAAGGAAAACTGTTGCAGCTTCATGTAATGTGTCACTTCCGGTTAGTGTATTTTAACCAAAATCTATTATATTATTTCCATTGATATAGTAGTCTTATATACCAAATTTGGAAAGTTTTAAATTATATTTGAATATAGTTTTTCATGAAAATCTATTATAGGCTTCAAGTAAAGTACCACTTCCGGAAGTTATATAATGACCAAAAAGGGAAGTGCACAACTAGATGTTATAACAGTCCTAAAAAAAAAATTTCAATTTTCTACGGCTTACCGTTTTTGAGTTATGCGAGATACATACGTACGTACGTACAGACGTCACGACGAAATTAGTCAAAATGGACTCAGGGAGGGCCAAAATGCGTATTTCCACTGAAATCTCAGAACCGAAAATTTTCGCGATAACAATACTTCCTTTACTTCGTACAAGGAAGTAAAAACACCAATAACCATGCCTAACCTAGTAAAGAACGCATTTTTATGGTAAAAAGAAATAAATGAGAGGAAATTTTTCACAAATTTTCAGCGAAATCCTGCAGGTTTACCATAATTGGTATTGATTAGTCTACGGAAAATTTTATATTAATGAGAAATAAAGTGTGTTCTCTAACATTAATTATTACTGTATATAAAAGAGCATTAACATGAAAGACTTCATGCACATAAACATGTGAATATTTCAACGCCGTCCTCCACTTATTTTCCATATTTCCTCTATAAATTCGTAACTCGTTTCGCTTTCACTTTAATCTCGCATTTGCCGTCCAGCTGTTGACCGCGAACGAACACGTCGGCAAGCGCAGCCTTTTCATGTCATCGTGGCTCTTATTTTTTCTTTTCGCATGAAATGTTTTCTTTATGCGGCCTTCTAAAGGTTCAATCTCGGACCTTTCACTGCTTGACCTCCCTGTGTAACTAGCCAATTATATCATTGTTCGGATTTTGTTTGTATTTAAATAAAAGATATTTGCTGGATCGTAGTTTACGATCGGTGATACAAATATTATTTGTGAGGTAACTGGATTACGCTGTAATTGTCTTTAAGCAATTTTTTTCTGGAAAATTCAACAGTACAGTAATTTAATCAAAATGTAGCAGATTTAAATATTAAATAAATATAAAAGTCGTATTTAGATTCCATAAAAAGTGAAATATTATTCCCATCGCCCAAGGGTGGATCCACTAATGTTACTTTTTTATGGGGTAGGTAGCTCAGTGGTATCGAGTCGGCCTGTGGATCTTGAGAACCCTGGTTCGATCCCCACAGCCGACAAACAATTTTCACCAATTTAAATCTATCCCTGTGACTCCCCCTCCACTAATATCTTTGGAGGCCGTGATTTGACGGCTGGTAACCGCACTGCACGCGAAAAATATATCACTTACCAAAATCTGCTTAGGCAGAGTGCCATACCCAGTAATGGGTAAAAGGCGTGATGATATACTTAAATCTACATTTTTGCCGTGTTGTTTTGGATTAATATTAATTTTATAATTATTCACAATATTTTCATTGTTATAAGCATTAGTGTTTATAATTTCATGAAAATATTTTACTTTTGTGAATGTTCTCAATTAGTATATATTATGTAAATTTACAATATAAAATAGAAATTGTTAAAAGAATATTAACCCCGCATTTGTTATTATTATTTTTCTTGAATTCAATCGCAAATATCGAAATTGTAGCAATACTTTCTAGGCTGTAGCATCTTACAGCTTATCAATAAATTTACATTTTAATTTCAATCGACAAAAATAATTTGTTAAAATTTAAATGACCTGTTACAAATGCATATACAGGGTGTTTCAGGACTAGTGTAACAAACTTTAACAGCTTATTCCTGAGGTTATTTTGAGCAAAAAATGTCATATAAACGTAGGTCCTATTCCTTCTAGTTACCAAAATACAAGAGGTTGAAGTTCTATAAATAACACGACATTTTCAAATTTTTGTAATCAAGATACTTTCGGAAAACAAGAATTTTATTGAAAAGTCATACCTTATTTGTCTTAATTAAAAATTGTTGTACTTTTGATTGTATTTATGTTTCATAATGGATGGTTATAGTACTGCTGAATATGCAGATATGGTTTTTATTTATGGATTATGTAATGGTAATGCCCGTTATGCGTCCAGAGAATACCAAGACAGATATCCAAATAGAAGCCAACTTTCCCATCCCTTATTTGCGCGCATTTTTTTTTCCGAAAGTATCTTGATTACAAAAATTTGAAAATTTCGTGTTATTTATAGAACTTCAACCTCTTGTATTTTGGTAACTAGAAGGAATAGGACCTATGTTCATATGACATTTTTGGCTCAAAATGACCTCAGGAATAAGCTGTTAAAGTTTGTTACACTAGTCCTGAAACACTCTGTATTTATGTCATGTTTTTCTTTATTCCAGGCCGATTTGGATCATGCCGTGCGCTTCAAGGTAGATCACTACCGGCTTCCTTGTAGCTCACAGTGGCTAAAGGTACGCGACGGCAGCTCGTTGAGTGCTACACTGCTGGCGCAGTTATCCGGTGGTGGAGAACGGCGCGCCACTGCTCCAGCTGCCGTGCAGTCCACTGGCCAGCATCTCCTCCTCGAATTCTTCAGCGACGAGCTTATGGCAGGAGGCGAGGCATGTGGAGGCGGCTTCCTGGCGCACGCCATGCAGATACGTGAGTTTATTTTAATTTGTCAATGTTATTGTTTAACTTGTCTTATTTATTATTATGCACATTTCGTGAAGGTTAGTAATATTAAACTGACAGATGATGCTGTTGCTATGGATATAGTATTTTTATAATAAAATTTGCAAAAAAAAGTAGGGAACACTGAGCAAATAATGTAAGCAATTTTTTTTTTTAAATAAATGTAAGAAATCTATGGCTAAGAACTAACTAACAAAGAATTTAACCCTTAAACCTTAATAAATGAATCAAATTTAGATACGTATTTCGAGAACTAAATTCTCATCCTCAGTAAAAAAGAGAAAATCAAGATTACACGACTTGTGAACCAAGTCAGTGATCAAGATAGCCAAAGAAGCCAAAAAAAAAAAAAAGATAGGATTCTATCTTGACCAAAAGGGGACATACCTATTTATACTAAAAACGAAGCAATGAGCCGTGTCCAAGAAATTAATAACCATAACGTTTAAGGGGTAAGGCCACTCTAGAATTTAAAAAAAAAATATTTTTTTATTTGCTTAAATTATAGTTTAAACCCTTAGGAATAAGGGACAATTAATTTAAATGTCGCGCGGAAGTATTTCAGAGGGAAAAAAGCATATATCTATTAGTACTAGTATTTATATATAAATATGACTCGAAACTTTTCAAAATTTTCAAAATCGGGCGAAAAGAAATCTGAAATACTAACTGATGGATCGTGCTGAATCATTTTATTTCTTATTCTAGATATAAAATACTCAAAAACTACGGGGGCTTTTTTTTAAAGTGCTTCATTCGTTTTTTATGGTCGTTTTTATACAGAAATTTAGTCCCGAATAATGAACTTTTTTTTCAAACGTGCGCCATTTTGTTAAAAATCAAAATTTTCAAAATCCAGCCCGTAGTTTTTTAGAGTATACATCAGAGATTAAGAAAACATATCCCTTTTTGATCCAGGTCTATTGCTGTTCCCGGAATGTTTTCGCCCGATTTGCCCTACGCGCCGAGAGGAGTCGCCATTTTTTTAATTTCTGACGACAATTTTGAATATTTTCTTAAAAAAAAAATTAAAATAAAGTTTAAAGACCACTAAATAAAGATCCAAAAACAGTTCTTAAGCAGCACGTTTAGATTTCGTAAAAAAAAATCTAGAAAATGACCCTTTTTTTTCCTTGTCTAGAGTGGCCTTACCCCTTAAGTCAACTAAACCTAATTACCTAAGAAATGTTAGGTATGGGACCCAAGTCAGAATTAATCAACCGATGTTTATTTTTAAATATGTTTATACTCTCAAACGCGTATCTAATTTGATTCATTTATTAAGGCTTAGGGGTTAAATTCTATGTTAGTTAATATTTATTTTGATGGAAATGCGTAGATCAATTTTTACAAGTCCTCATTTCCCGTTTGTTGTGCAATATTTTGTACTATTAATCTTTACGATAATTTTTTATTCTCAAAACAACATTCAGAAGAAACATTTTGAACGGTCACAAACCAATACCATTATATCATAAAATGGATCTTATATTCTTGTCCTCAATTTCGTGAAATTACCAAAGTAATTTCGATGCACAGTGTCCATTTCAGCATTACACATTGCGAACATTGAAGTGTGAACGAAAATTGCATTTGTCGTTCGCGACACAATAATCGTATCATATATTTGAAATACATCCGCTTCAATACTGCATGCCAGAAATAGAAAACTTCAATAGAAATATTGAAAATGGATATCTACTGTGACATAAATGACGTCATATGTTACTAAAGAATCTATTGAATTATGTTACTAACATTTTTATTGTTCGAAAGATATCTGTAAAATTCAATGGTGAATGTTCTATGAAACTTATACTTCGATTACAATAAGAATACAGTTGCTAGCAGATGGCCCGGTTTAAGGTACTGCAGAGCCTGCGGTGCCTCTTTTCTCCCTTGGTAAAAATAATCACTACGTATTTCTACTACATGAAATTACGAGTTTTTATCGACACTGTAGTACAGAGAAATATTAATATATGTTGGTTTTTTGGCAGTGCTTAATAATTATTTACGTGGGCAGCATAGTAAATTAATTTTTACGGGCGAGCGTAAATGTTTATATAGATATAAAATATATCATCATAAATATATCATCACGCCTTTTACCCATCACTGGGTGTGGCACTCTGCCTAAGCAGATCTCGGTAAGTGATATATTTTTTCGCGTGAAGTGCGGTTACCAGCCGTCAAATCACGGCCTCCAAAGATATTAGTGGAGGAGGAGCCACAGGGGTAGATTTTTTATATTGGTGAAAATTGTTTGTCGGCTGTGGGGATCGAACCAGGGTTCTCAAGATCGCAGTAAAGGATTTATTTTTAAATTTAAAGTAAAGGATAATTGCGAGCGCGCCGCGTACAAAGTTTTATTTCCATCTATACAGCGTTTTTTTTTTATTAATTTACTTGATTAATTTTATAAAATGATACATTACATTTTGTAATCAAAGGTTGTTGGCGGTAGGAGAATTTATAGCTAGATGTTGTCATGATGTTGTGATCGTTGTGATGAAAAAACAACAGTGTCAACAGTTTCGTGAAGTCTAAAAATAAATAATTTGAAATAATGGATTTAATGGCCGACGTAGTCCTCGAAGGCGATTTTCTTGCAGTTAAAGAAAATATAGAAAAATATTGCAGATGCTGCAAATAAAAATTTTTAATTAGTTTATATTATTTTACAGGGCTACGCACTGTAATTATTTATTTAGTTTATTTACCTATAACTTGCCATTTACATAGAAGGTGGAATTAAAAAATGAAACTGCTAGTCATCAGATAACAATTTAACGAAATGACTCTCTTACTCTTAGCAAATCTCTCCACGTTTCTATAGCCCCGTTCAATTCCATATACTCTTTTCTTCTTTTAAAACATGGCGCATGCATATTGTATTTTAACCTGGCATCATAGACAAAAACACAAGTAAAATTACAAATTTCGTATTAATTTTAGCCAGGGTTCGTAAATATCATGATATTTATAATAAATATCAAAATATCTGATATATAGGATATATATCAGATAAATATCACTTTTTTGGTATTTATTTTTTAATTTTAGTTTTTGTACACATTTAGAAAAACTGAAAAATTAGAAAAATTTCACTTTTCCGGAGGCTATATCTCAAAAACTAAACAAGATATGGAAATGCACTCAACGGCGTTGAATTCCCCGTGTCCGAATTGACTTATAAGCAAATTTTCATACAATTTTAAGCAATTTAATATTTTTAATTTTTAATTATTTCCTAAGGCACTCAACGGCGTTGAATTCCCCGTGTCCGAATTGACTTATAAGCAAATTTTCATACAATTTTAAGCAATTTAATATTTTTAATTATTTCCTAAGGGGTACCCCTTTGGTTTTTTCAGATTATAATTCAATTTTCCCAAAAATCCTTAATCGTAGGATTATTAAAACGAAAATTTACATACATATGTATTTTGACCCACTGAATCCAGTGGTGCAATCTTCAAATGCATATGACTTCTGGTTTTCGAGAAAATGTTAAAAAACCGCTTTTTGCGATTTTTTTGGCGGAAAATTGAAAAAAAATAAAAATCGCTGAAACTATGTTTATAAGTTAACTGAAGCACGAGAAAATTAATGCCGTTGACCGCGTTTTCATATCACATATAGATATAGCCTCGTAAAAGTAGAAAAACTGAAAAATTCGAAAAATTTCACTTTTCCGGAGGCTATATCTCAAAAACTATTTGATATTTTTATATAATGGATATATATCATTGCAAATATATGACGATATATATCAAAATAAATATCATGATATATATCGATCGATATATATCTTCGAACCCTGATTTTAGCGTTTAAACTTGTTTTTATTTTGTTATTATTCAGGCCAATCACAGTCATGGAAATATTATTTCTATGATACCAATATTGATGATGTTTTCATGCAAAATTTGGAAACAGATATTCACATCATATAACCTCGAATAATTATTATTTTCATCGAACTTATCTAAACTTATAAGTTTATTTTCCAGTTGAATATACGTTGAAAAAGTATGGTGTATGACTCATTCGGATAAATTACATCATTCGCCTACGACTTGTGTCGTAAACTTTATCTCCATGAGTAATTGCTATTATTAAACGCTCGTTGAATAATATATCTTTTACGTGCTACAGTCTTGCGTATATATTAATGTTGTGTTCATCTCTTCGCATTCGCATATACAGGGTGTTTCAGGACTAGTGTAACAAACTTTAACAGCTTATTCCTGAGGTTATTTTGAGCAAAAAATGTCATATAAACATAGGTCCTATTCCTTCTAGTTACCAAAATACAAGAGGTTGAAGTTCTATAAATAACACGACATTTTCAAATTTTTGTAATCAAGATACTTTCGGAAAACAAGAATTTTATTGAAAAGTCATACCTTATTTGCTTTAATTAAAAATTGTTGTACTTTTCATTGTATTATTGTTTCATAATAGATGGTTATAGTACTGTTGAATTTGCAGATATAATTTTTATTTATGGATTATGTAATGGTAATGCCCGTTATGCGTCCAGAGAATACCAAGACAGATATTCAAATAGAAGCCAACTTTCCCATCCCCTATTTGCGCGCATTTTTGTTTTCCGAAAGTATCTTGATTAAAAAATTTGAAAATATCGTGTTATTTATAGAACTTCAACCTCTTGTATTTTGGTATCTAGAAGGAATAGGACCTATGTTCATATGACATTTTTGGCTCAAAATGACCTCAGGAATAAGCTGTTAAAGTTTGTTACACTAGTCCTGAAACACCCTGTATACTTGAATTTATAGTATACTCCAAATGTTCGGAATAAATGCAATTCATGGTCTTGACGTTAGTGCAGTTAAAAGAACGATTTCGTCTGTATTCTACCAAAAGATTAATTATTTACGCTTCAAAATTGCTTAGAGAAATTCAACTTTTTTTCTTTTTCCTTTGAAAGTCTTTTAAGTTCTAAGGAGCAGGCTCGGAGACCAGAGCAGATCCAATAGTAGTTTTCTTCTAAAGGAAATTGCTGTTACGGTTACCTAGTTACGTTTATTTTCCAGTGAACGAACTAAACCTAGAGATATTATTGCTTCCAGTTATTTAACTGGTTATTGAGTAAATAAATTATACGAAGGAAATTGAAAAAATTGTTTTTACTATAACAATTTTCCAGATTTAACTACTCGTATGAAGACTTTAATCATCCAATAATTACATTAAGCTGAATTCAGCACTCGTCTTTACCTTAGAGATTGTCTCCAGTAACAATGGAAACATCTTCCATCTGTTTCTTATTAATTTATTGTTACATGTATCTCCTTTTATAATGTTAGTTTTAAAGAAGCTTTTTTAGGTAGAGAAGGGTGCTGAATTCGGATCATTTTATTTTATATTACTTTTAGTTGGAACATATAATTAAAATTGTCTTATTTAATTTTTTTACAATATTTTATATTCAGCAACTTTAATACCTGATCATATCTTGTGAAGTACAAAATTTTACTAAGTTATGTACGCTATATTTATAATATTTAAAATATTCTCCACCATAATTTAATTTCAATAGAATAACTCATCATTTAGTATTCGAATGAACTACCTCCTTCTATTATCCTACTTAATTATTATCTATAATCGATCGATATGTAAATGGCAACCATTTACTTATGCAAAAAGTAACAACACTATTTTTCAGAGTAACAAAATATTACTATTTACCTTTCTCACAACAATTTTTGAGAAATTATAACAAAATTTTGAAATTATTTACCTTTATTATTTGCACATGAATTTGATGTGTGATTTTTTAATATATTACAATACTTTCAATCATTAATTAAAAAAATATGTTGAATACGTGATATCTTTCAATTTAAAGTAACGAAAATATAAAATAAATATATCATCACGCCTTTTACCTATTACTGGACGTGGCACTCTACCATAGTAGATCTCTGTGAAGATATAGGTATTTATGCGCGTTAAGTGCAGTTAAATCGAGGTGAAAATTGTCGGTTGTGGCAATCGAATGCAGATTCTCAAATCCATCGTCCAACTTTATATCACTGAGCTATCCACCCCATATGACAATAAGATCCTGTTTCAAAAAGATCAAGAATCTAGTAATAAATAAATTTTTCTGTGCAATAAATATGAACAAAAATGTTGGTATAATTTTATTAAAAGTAACACGATTGTTCATTGTAACCTTTACCAATTTTCCAACGTTCCCGGTCAAATATCAAAGCAACAAAAACATCGAATTATTCCGCTAAATCCTGAACAGCGAAATAAAATTCGTCGCGGTCAATACCACCGCTGTTATTAACCATTTGGCGCACGTTGCTTGATCTAATTATAAATCAGACTTAACCAGTCGATTTCATTAATGCGCGGACAACGTACAACGCCTGCTGCAGCAATAATTATTTGTAACGCGAGTAAAACACCAGCGTACATGAACGCAAGCCGCTATATATCACGTTGTACTCTAGTGGTACGTTGCTTGCTTACTGGAGCACAAATTTCAGGTGATTGAATAATTAGTTATTTAGATTAAAGTTTAATAAGAGCGAATTATGGTCTCCCAAATTTTACTTGCAAAGTTTAAAACTACCGTATAATGACTACAAATTGTGTTTCCTTAATGGCATATTGATCTTGAATTTTTTATTAAAATCATGTTTTGTTAAATACAATTTAAACAAGTATAAAATGAATATTCTAGTACAAAAATGTTATTTACATATATCAATTTATTTAATGCGTTTAATTCATTTAAACGTAATTGAGATTAGTCATTGTTTTTTTTTAATTATCCTGGCTCTAGTGTCCACCAATTACAATACATAATCGACTTTTTTATTTTATTGGATTTACAAATTACAAACTTATCATTGTGCTGTAATTTATCGTATGGGGTAGCAGTACGGTGGTGTGGTTAACGTTGTGGCATTCAAATCCGTAGATCTCGAGTTCGAATCCCAATCAAACTATAAATATTTAAACTACCACATTACAACTTAATTTGTTAAACAAATTAAATAAAACATATCCTGATAGAATGCCCGAAATTTGCACTACAGAGGACACAAAACAACATACTTGCAACAATGGAAGAAAATCTAGGAAACAACACCAACAACCTAAATAACACAATCAAATTTCTAACAGACATTAACATACTAAAACACATATAGAATGTAAAATAAATAATAACCACACATTTACTTATAACTATTGTACCGGGTACTAATAACCCCAGAAGTTGATGTACTCTATGATGTATTTCTTAAATAAATAAAAAAAAAAATATCTAAGAACTTATAATTCTAAGATAATTAAGAACTATTGTTTGATTTATTATTCTTATAAATAGCTAAAAACCAATATTTTGTGGGGATATTATTTCGACCCGCAGATGGGAGGGGTATTCTATTTTAGACCTAGTCAAGTATGTGACTACCGACATTTGCCCTTAGAAAATCAACTTCTAATTCAATAATTTTTGTATTCTATCGAAGAACCGTTTTTTTATATTTAGAAGATGGGCAATACCCCCCTCCCCCGAGACAAAATTCACTCCAGTCTGTAGCCGCCCCTGACTTTAATTAGGATTAAGTTTCTGTTGTATCAATAAAAGTTCAATTTTAAACGTAGTTTAAATAACAAAAAGCAAATCGAAAATATGGCGGCTATGTGACATTTAATTTTATTTACTTTTATTTATTTAAACCAAGTTTAAAATTTTATTTTTATTGCTGAAATTGGCCATAAATGAGACAAATATTTTACAGCGCTTTGAAACCAAGAAATGCGCCATTTTGTCTGAATCTATATCAAACTGACAGATTTTAAGTTTTAAAAACATGTTATTGTTTTTAAATCAATTGTAAGCAAAGAAGTAAGTTCTTATCTTTTTAGATTCGTTGTTGGACGAGTGGACGTACGTGAGATGATTTGAGCATGTAAAGTGTGCGTCGATTGAAAGATTAATGAAATATGTGTTGGAGCAAATGGATGAATCCTTCAAGCACGGATTGTTGTGTAATAAAAAATTCCGAATGTGAGGAACAAATGACATTGTTTGAGGGGACGTGAATGTGTTTGAAGTGAGAATGGTGTGTCAGAATAAGAATGTTTTACGAAGACTAATTCTTTGATTAATAGGTTTTCTTAGATTTGTTGACTTTGCAAATAAATTATGAACAAAAAACAATCCCCATTCCATCAAATCGCTCGATGCTTTACATTCTGCCAGTTTATTTGTACAAATTAATACAAAAAAAAAACTGTAAAGAGCTAATAATTTAGTAGACATTCATCAGTTGTTGTAAAGAACATTTTAAAAATAAATATTAAATTTAAAACAGGTTAAATAAAACACAAACGTCAGCTCCAGCAATAATGATTTGTAACGGGAGGAAATCACAAGCACAACATGAACCTCAGCTGCTATATATCACAGTGTACACTGTTCACCGCACAGCACACTGCGCGTTTATTAAACGCGGATAATGAATATTCAACGTCAACGGTCAGAGGAATATTTATTATAAAACAATAAGAACGTTCAAGGACGGTATAATCTATTTTTAATGAAGTTTACGACTTTAGAGCGTTGTATTAAAAGTCGTGAACTTATAATAAAAGACGGGGAAAATTTACTTAATGTTTTAATCTGATTACTCGGAGAAAAATTTGATCTGATGGAAAATTCATCAATAAGATGTACTTTTGGATTAATGATACATAACTTAGAAATTCAAAATAATTGGGTCAGATTATATTTAAATTCAACTTTTTTTATTAATTTCTTTCTGTTGATATTTAGGAAAATTGTGTTTATTACCCATTACAGGTTGAGGCACTCTGCCGTAGCAAACCTCGGTAATTGATATATTTCTTCGCATGAAATACAGCTACCATGAAGGCTCTCAAATATTTTGTAGACTGGGAGCCACAGAGGGTAGTTTTAATGTGGTGAAAATTGTTTGTCTCTCAAATCCACAGGGCGACTCGATATCTCTGAAACATCTACCCCCATTTAGTTAATCAATGAAAATATAAAGTTCTGTTGTTTATTTAAATTTAGATCATGGATAAACCAATCAATATCAGTTTTACATTATCATTTACTGACCTTCAACTGTCTTCCTATACTGTAACTTCATTATTATTTGTGAATTATCGATAAATTAATGACAACTGCAAGTATTTATTTCTGTGATTATTTAAATATTCATTTTGGTATCTGCTACCAGAATAATGTTACTTTCATACATTTTACTCATGTAGCTGTTATTTTATTTTCACAAAAATAGGATAAAATAATGCCTCGCTAATAGCTTCGTGATATTTTTTTGAATAATATAATATTTTATATCGGCAGCTGCGCACGGGAGCAAAATATATAAAAGTAAAATATAATAGAACAAATGATATTTTTTCCAATATTCCTTGTAAAAATGACATTTCCCTTACTCAATTTAGTAATGTTAACAACCTTTTCCTTCTTCTTCGGGAAGAAAATCTCACTTTCTTCCCAAGATATAAGTTTAAATAAATATTTTACACGACCCTGTCAGCGTAAAATTTTCTTCTTTCAATTTTGAAAGAAGAAAATGATACTCTTCATCTCTAAGGAAGTAAGTAATTCTACCTTTTTTTAGGCAATTAAAAACAACGGTATGATTGATATTAGTGACATCTAGATGACATGTCACGAGAATAATAAATCTTATATTTCTAATTTATTTCTGAAAATTTGACTTTTTACCAGGCTAATTAAAAATAGTGGAAATAGAGTGGAACAAGCGCTTTTCTTTCATGTTAGACACAATATATTTTTTTTCATGACATGGTTCAAAATAATTATTTGTGTATTAAGAGCATAAAGTGATTCTTTGTTACTCGAGCATGGTAATTGCAGCGCGAGCCGAAGGTAATATTTTATTTACATTACAATTAGTGTAATTGTTTAATATAATATAAGAAGGAATATTTTTAGAGAAGGAAATCTCTTGTTCCTCACTATTTCATGAGAAGTTAAATTTGTTGTGTGCATCATGGAAAGAAATTATATGTATGTATACCTCTAGACAAAAATGTCATTCTTCCCTTGATATTTAAATAATTATTAGACGTAAAATTTCGTAGTAGTAGTAATATATACCGTTAGAATAATTATAAAAAATTATAGTTGTTATTACCTATGGATATTGACCGAATTACAGAATAAATAAAATAAATATATTTATTTATTTTATGTTCCGCTGTACAACAGGAACTTAATCCCAATTACAGTACAGGATCCGCACTCACCGAGCCGCAGTGTGGTAGTTCATATAATTTTTAGCATATCATTGCAGATTCTACTCAAAAAGGTGTGGCAGTCTGTCGTAGCAGATCTTGGTAACGCACATGTTTCTGCGCGCGAACTGCAGTTACCAGTCCTAAAATCACGACCAACAAAGATGTTAATTTAGGGAGAAACCAATTTTAGGGAGTAATTGTTTGTCAATTGTGAGAATCTAATTTGGATTATCATATTCACAGTCCCATTCGATACCTACCCCATAAATAAAGAAGTACATATTGAACAGCAAGGATATGTTGGACATATCCATATATACATATATTTTCTAGAGATGGGCGAATATCAAATTTCTCGAATTCGAATATCGAATACGAATATTAATCAGATCTCGAATATTCGAGGTACTCGAATATTCGAATACTCGTAAAAGTTAATTTATTTATTATTAATAATTATTTAATTATGCCCTTTTCATTATTTGAATGAAATTGTTAAGATAAAATAAAATTAAAACAAAAAGTACAAACAAAAAAGAAAAAGGCGAAAACTTCAAATTTAAGGTGAAACGTACAGGTTGATGTTGGCGAAAAACAAATTTGAAATATGGTTCGTCTTCATGGTTTTGAAACAAAATATCTTTGTTATTAATAACTTCAAAGTATTGTAATAGCTTTAAATTTATGTACAAATGATAAAGGGAAACAGTCAAAAATTGAGGTCAACATATGGCGCGATATTCGAGGTATTCGAATGTTCGCTATACTAACGTTAATATTCGAAAATCTCGAATATCGAATAATGTCAATATTCGCGGCATTCGACTATTCGCGGATGATATTCGCCCATCTCTAATATTTTCATTTAATCAATCTTATAATTCTAATCATGCTATATTTAACACAATTTCACATATTACATTATTTAACCCTTAATTTCCGGAACAAACTGCAAGTGTACTAGTATAATACAGACACAAAAAATATACATTAAAACCAAAACCAAGGTAATCACAACTAATTAGTAATATCCTCTGGACAGACACAACATGCATCTCTTAGTTGTAATGAAACTCACGCTAAGCTAACAAGATCAGGGCCGCTACTGCTACCGCTCTGACTCTGTTCCCGTGTTACCGGCAGGAAACCAACCGAGCCTTACATTGTGTCCGCTACTAGCGTAGTCCAGCAACAGGAAATTATTTATTAATACAGCCCAGCATGTGTAATCCTTTGTCCCTCGTTCAGCGGTACGCTGGCCACAATGCTGCCTAATGGCGGTCACCTTCCGCGTAATTAACCGGATACACCCGGTGACGGATATGCCTTCCGGTTACGGGAGTCAGTGGAGAGTTAGCTGAGGTGCTAATTGTTTTATTGTTAAAGGATTAACGTGTCAGGTAGTCATGATAGGATACATCACAAAGTTATTGTATGATGTGGGAGGATATTAATATATTATTCTAGAAGCTGCTATGAAGGGAGCTATATTACATGGACTTCTTGTTTCGAATTTAAAGTTCATAATCATACATATATAAAATCAGAACTGGGTGATAACTAGCTACATATTATAGCTTAGCTACTAACTTGGCAAACTTGGTAACAATTACTTCAGCCATTGCTATAGTTTCGCTAAATATGAAAAGATATAGCTATAGTTCGGAGCGATTAATTGTTTCCTTTTGTAGCTTAGAAATAATGTTATAACAACTGAAGCTACTTATTATAGCTTAAGCTTACTTAATAGTATATTATTCAATGAGTAAGTAATATAAGCTATTACTCAAGAGAATGAAGTTTGCAACACGAGCCGAAGGTGAGTGTTGTAAATCATTCGAGTGAGTAATAGCTATTACTTGCAAATAGAATACTATACTTTATCTACGACTATATGTTATTATGTAATAAGATTTTACAATTATTTTTTTTGTGTAACATCATGAATAAGTCAGATTGCTTAATTTTTTTGTTTTTATTTTATTTAATAAATATTAACACTATTTAACAATTTTTTAACATGAGGTATCTTATTTTTCATTTTTCTTATTATTATTATTAAAATTAATGGTAACATTTGAACAATTGGTGAAATTTATTGAAGGGATAGAATTAGAATTACTTTCAAAATTAATTTTATTTGATTTTTCGGGCAGTAAATTTAAGAAACGTACGTGTGCGGCTTCTACAATATCTGGTGGAGTACAAATTTCATTTTGTTCGCTTTCAGAATCCATAACTCACATGTATAATCACATAAATTACAGTATTATTGTAAACAAAAACGTTTTAAACTAATTTGACAGATAATTAACAATAGCGCGCTTCACTGTTTCATAGCATACTTATCGCGCGGCAATTAAAGAGTTAAGTAATGAAAATTCAGACGTGTGATTGGTCGTGAAGTGTTGAGTAATGAATTATTACTTAACACTGTCGATAATGATTAGTATTACTTATCATAAATTTCATATGTAATGAATACATTATTTAATAAGAGTAGATAAACTAATTTTTGAAGCAGTTTCAATCCACGCAAAATAATTATTTGTTGCAGGCTCTAACATATTCAATGACAAAAGTAGCTTCAAATTTTAACAACTACTAACATTAATTTTCAGCCGTTTTTTTTTTATATAGAAAATATAGCTAGTAACTGTTAGCTTCACAGCCTTGTTTAAGAGTAGCCGTACTTATAGCTTCACTACTTTCTTTAATTAGTTTAACTAGCTCTGAGTAACACGTATCCTTCAAATATTCTTTTAACATCTATTTATCCTATTAATGTCGCATTTAATTTTCTTCAAATATTCCTAAGTATCGAGTCGGCCTGTGGAATTGAAAACCCAGGTTAATTCCCATAGACGACAAACAATTTTTACTACTTTAAAACTACCTCTGTGGCTACGCCTCCACTAACATCTTTGGGGGCCGTGATTTTATGGCTGGTAACCGCACTTCACGCGGAGAAATATAACACTTACCGAGATCTGTTCCAGCAGAGTGACACACCCAGTAATGGGTACAAGGCATGATGATATATTTATTTTTCTTTAGCCTTTCCTAACTTCTAACCACTTTTCTGACAACATTCTTCTCAATCTCTCAACATTACGATTTCTTCTTGAATATACCTCATTTACACATTCCATCCAAATTAATTAAAAAGTAAAAAGTAATATTTTTATAGTTGTAGCTTCGTACTAGAGCAAAATGCATAAAAGTAAAATAGAAATAACGTATTGAATTATTTTAGTCACAGAGTGCCTTAATTGTGCTAATTTATACGGAAATTATGAAAAATAAGGGTTGTCATTCATTTATCGATCAGTAACTGAAAATAATCGAGTTACAGAAAAAGGGTATGAATAAATATATTTAGCAGAAATTTCCATGGTGACGTCATACACTCTATTCCAAATTTCAAATAATAAATTACCCAGTTTCACATCCAATATAAAGCAAAATTTCGTTATAAAATTTCTCAAGATTCATAACGTATCTTGTGCTAAATTTACCAAAACTGCACAAACAGAAATTAATTGTCTTACACGAAGACTCCGCTTTTAACATCATTATCCGAGAAGTTTATTAACTTGGCAACATGTGAACGTCAATTACTTTTGCTTATAAACTTGTTTTAGGCTATTTTCTACTGTAATTACGTGAAATACTCGTATACTCCTGCGTTATATTCTCTTTAAAATTGAAGACTTCAAATTTGCACTTTATAGAATTTATGCTTAAGGCCTTTGTTTACAAGTAAACTATAAAGAACTTACTGTTTGTGTTTGTTCTTGTTCTGTTCCATTTTGATAATACCGTATTTCGTTAACTCTAGTAAGTAGTAGATATGCATTACTGAATAAAAAAGAATAAATATACATATACCTACTTTGAAGTAAGAAAAGGAACTATATTTGTTACGTGGGCATAATCTCAAAAATTTAGTAAATTTTATTAAATAATTTACGAACTTTACAACTTTAAAAATATATACATTTGTTATGATGTCCATGCCGAGTTCTTAATATGATCTAAATACTCGATATTTTATGTAATATATTTCATAATATTTTACGTACTAGCTTAAAAATTGAAACTAGGAAGCTACCAACTATTGACTAAAAGTTTTTAAAACTTTACAATCCCATTTGAACAATCCATCAGGAAAATATATTAAACTAATTTTATGAAATATAATAGGTGGGTAGGTAGTCGTAAATCAACATCGAATCTAGTAGAACTATCACTATAACTTGCTTGCATACTATCAATGATGAATTACCTTCGGAAGTCTGCGATAGTACAGAGTTTTTGTTCTCGAACTTTAAATTAGTTAGTGTTAGTATGAACTGGTTTGTTTGCACTATAACTATAAATAAAGGAGATTAGTCTGCTATTAGATTCCAATTACATTACATGTCATGTATAATACGAATATATAATATACAGCGTAGTTCAGAAATATCTCTACACATCATAATACAAATTTTACAACTCAAATAAACATGATATCTGTCGACTTGGAATTCCAGAAATTCCTGGTTAGAGCTTGGAATTAAAAAACCTGGTTTGAAAAATCCGTATATGACAGTTCAGTGGTATCGAATCGGACTGTGAATTTGAGAACCCGAGTACGATTCTTACAGCTGATAAACATTTAATAAAAATATAAAGTAAACACTTGGCTATGTTTCACAAAATTCGGCCTCCAAGTCACCTTATGAGAGCATCGTCAGAGGCTGGCCAGCACAGTTAGTAACCATAGATGCGTTTCGCTCTTATTAGAGCTCATCAGTATGGTATAACTCACTTCTTCAACTAGAACAAAGTTCATGTGAAGAAGCTGGTGACGAATCGTAGCTTTCCCTTTTTCGGTAGATGGCATGACCAGTTCCACAGAACTTCTCATGTCATCTTACTAGTTTGTTAGAGATCTTATTCTTTGCTGGCACAGTTCTTCGTCACCAGCTTGAACTTTGTTCTAGGTGAAGAAGTGAGTTATACCATACTGATGAGCTCTAATATGAGCGAAACGCGTCTATGGTTACTAACTGAACTGTGCTGGCCAGCCTCTGACGATGCCCTCATAAGGTGACTTGGAGGCTGAATTTTGTGAAACATAGCCAAGTGTTTACTTTATATTTTGATTAAACCTTGCTTCACCAAGTGTTGGATGACAATTAATTTTGTCTTTGTTGATAAACATTTGTCACCACTAAATTATAAAAAGAAAACTTGGGAGATCGCCAGGATTTTAACCTAGGACCTTATGACCTCCAGTCATATGTTTTAGCGATTCAAATCTGATTTTATTCCAATTTTTCTCAGCCTCTATCCCGTAACTCTTTCATAAATTGAAGGACTTGACACGAGTCGTCTGCAGTGACATTGTTATTAAAAAAAATAAATAACCAATTAAAAAATGTAGTTAACGTTTTTTTAAAGTAAATACCTAATTAATGTAATTTAACTTTTTTCTTTATAATTCAATTTGATTAACATTAAGTATTTATTTTTAAAATAATCATTACATTTTTACATGAAAATTACTTTTGTGGTTCCCCTTCAGTTAATATATGTGGGGGCCGTGATTTGACAACTGGTAACTGCACTTCACGCACATAAATATATCACACACCGAGATTTACTAAGGCAAAGTCCCATATCCAATAATGGGTAAAAGGCGTGAAGATTTGTTTATATACTTTTTTTAAATACTAAGATTTATTTTCTAATATTTGAAAAACAATTACAGCAAAGGAAATATAATTATTTTTATGTAGAAATTGCCCGCCCAATTAATTGCAAAAATAGATTGCAATTTCTGGCAATTTT
Organism: Pterostichus niger; assembly: GCA_947425015.1. Lineage (NCBI taxonomy): Eukaryota > Metazoa > Arthropoda > Insecta > Coleoptera > Carabidae > Pterostichus > Pterostichus niger. The sequence goes on along the minus strand of OX380340.1, from coordinate 34,669,601 downwards.
TAATCCAATTCTTACAGTAATTAACTACATAAATTTGCAAATTTAGAATGCAAAAATCGACATTGCTTTAAAACTGCTTAGAATTTTTTGAATTTTATTTTTTATTTGTGCTACTCTGTACCAATTCGAAATTGAAATTCATATGTTTTATTAAATTTAATGTTTCGTAACTGGTAGACATCATAATAAAAATACAGTAGTATGTACAATTTATTTTAAATTGTCACAACTTTTAAATATATCCATTTATTACTAGGCAATATTATTATTATGAGATTAAGAAACTGATTAACAAAACTTCATTATCGCATCAAAATCATTAATAAAGTAACATATTATATTAATGTTCATTAAGGGTGTAATAACTTGTATGTTCTGTGCCAAATAAGGATTACTACGTCATCATTAATATTAATTCTCATCTAGATTTCTCCAAATGACCATACGGATGCAAATGTAATGTTTCAGAATTACTCGTACTTCTAACTCGATAATTTAGAATTGGATGTGCCTCCGTAGTTACTGGTTTTTATAATATATTGAAATTATGTTGGAACCTAGAATTATTTTATTAAAATAAAAACCGCCATTTTTGTCTCTTTTCAGCGATGTATTACTTGTCATATGCTAAATTAAACAAAATGTAACCAGGTAAAATTAATGACAACATTGCAGATATTTATTTGTTATTTGTTTCACGTGTTTTGTCATTAATTTTAGCTTGTTACATTTTGCTTAATTTCAAAATGCCACCTAGAATAGTTGAATAATAGTTATTTATTGTATAAGTGTTTTAGGTGACGTTTTATCCACGAATGCTAATGCGCAACTAAAACACGAATACAATATAACGTTTTATCCACAATCAAAACTTTTATTCAAAATTAATTCATTTTACAAAATGACATTTTTTAATTTATCAAATTCTAGATACGTGCTGTCAAAAAATGCATTACTGTGGCATTTGTTGCTATGACAGGATGTTTGTTTATCTTTTGTTACATTGAAAAAAATTATGAATTTGATGAAAAATGGAAGAAATTGACTCTATTCCTACAGAAGTTTTTGAAGCTACTCGGCGTTTATTGCCAGCGAAGTCTAAGGAATTGTATGAAAAAGAGTTTACTGAATTTAAGAGCTGGAAAGAAAAACGGAGAGTAAGGGTAATAAATGAAGAAGTCATGAAGTCAAGAAAAAGTATGCGGTTTCATCAGTGTGGTCTACGTATTCCATGTTGAAGGCTACTATAAAAGTTAACGAAACTACAGATATTTCAAAATATAGCAAGCTGACAGCTTATTTGAAGAGTGAATGCAAAGGGTACAAACCGAAAAAAGCAGCCGTTTTGGAAAGAGATCATCAAATTAGATAAAACGAACAATGATTTAAGTATTAATATAAATGTAAATGTTAATATTAATAAGTAATTCAATAAATTTGACTGATTTCTGTGCATTATTCCTTCATTCTTTTAACAGTGGAATAAAATTACTTTATTCCACTAGTGTATAATTGGTCCCTTTATACAGTTGCCATGAGCACAAATAAATGCATATTATGAGTTGATTGTGGATAAAAATTATTTCTGACATTTCTCAATTATCTTATTTATCTCAATTTTTTTCATATACATTTTTAACAAGAAATACATCGTTGAAAAGAGAAAAAATGGCGGTTTTTATTTTAATAAAATAATTCTAGGTTCCCATTTGAAAAATAAAAGTTGATAGTCGTATCATGAAAACTTGTCTTTATAAAAAATTTCTATATATGTCATGAAATAGTATATTTAATATACTAAAACTTCCATATGAAGAAAATTTTTCTATTTCTTATAATAAAAAAGTTAAGGGGGGTTCGTCTTCCCAGACTCATCCTGTATATTTAAGTTTTTCTCCTGAAAATTATTATTTTTCTAATGTAAATAAAATGGTGATAATGAATATATAAAAGTGCTTCGCTAATAAATGATACTGTTTCGAGTATTTTGTTATGTATAATTATTTTTGTTTTTAATGGAGCGAATGATAAATTTATAGCCATGATATGTGGTTAAGTACCACAACTGTCAAGCATATCAGTGTCACAAATGTTCATAATAGATGCGTCAAACGTCACAAGCCAGTCACAGCAAACGTAATTTTTAACTGATAAATTTGATTTGCGATTTTTAATTTGGTATAAATCAGAATAAAGGTGGGTCATATACCTATCTATCAAACAGATAACAGATATGTAGGTAAATCCTATAGATTTTTTTTAAAATAATTCTATTTTTAATAGTTCAGAGGCCAGTGATACTAATTTTGTAATATTTACTATTAAAGAGAAATCATCTACTGTTACAGTTCTGTGGTAGTACTTCGAATTGCGCGTATGAAATTCGATTTCGATTTAAATTGTTACCGAATCCAAATTTGTCCTGTATTCTTCTGCTATTAACATCTTTCAAGATAAACAATAATTTAGTTACTTTTATAGATATCTGATTTATTAACTGTTTTCTAAACGCAAAAATAATATCTTTTCTTAGAAGACTATGTCTACTTTATTTCTCGGAACATAAGAATAAGACTCGCATTTATTAATACTAAACCGAAACGAACAATTCTTCTCGTGTCGAATATTTGAAATGAGATATATTATATCCTGCAATATCTTCTGTAAAATTAATTCTTGGTAATATGAAAGAAATAATATTTTAGAATTTAAAGAATTATTAAAGATCAACATTTTGGCTCCCCCTCCACTAACATATTTGGGGGCCGTGATTTGACGGCTGGTAATCGCACTTCACGCGAAAAAAATATATCACTTACCGAGATATGCTTAGGCAGAGTGCCACACCCAGTAATGGGTACAAGGTATGATAATATATATATTTTTCTTTAGCTATTATATATTTATTTATTTATCATTTTGGAAATTTTTAATATCCGATTCATTTCGATTCCCAATCTGATCCAGTTCAACTCCACTCGAGATCCGATCCAAAATTCGATGCGCTTCTGAACCGAAATCCAATTTGTTATCGGATTCGAGATCCGATCCGAGATAATTCTTGACGTACCGTTTACATACATACATCAGTTTTTATAAATTGTATGTAGCGTTATCGTTTCTAGAGAATGAAATTAGAATGTTTTTTTTTTAATTAGAGTGTACACCTAAAAGCTATGTTTGAAAATTTAGAGCCGATTGTTTTATCTTCGTATCTGATATTTTATCCAAGCTTTGAATCGAATCCGATCCGAAACCCGATTGCAAATCGAATTGGCTATTTCTACTGTTGCCTTACAAAATAAGTTTAAATAATACTTTATATTCTATTGGATTTAACATTTGAATTTCCAGGCTTAGTAGAATCCAATACCACCCTCACTAGCTCAGCCTCTGCATCCACCTCCTCCGTGGCCATCGCATCCACCACGCGTCTCACCGCCTATCACGCCGCCGCTCTGCTCCTCGCTAGCGTGGTGCTGGTGGCCACGGCGCTGCTGGCCGCGCAGTACGTACTGCGCTACCGCAAGTATACTCTCGCCGAGGATCTGGACTCACTGGCGGACTCTGGTACCGGCCTCGAGCCAGGAGTGGCACTGCGTACCCGTGCTGCTTCTAGCGCTACGCTGTTGTCCGAGGTCATTAGCCTCACAAGGCTTCGTCCGCCTAGAAGACATACGAGGCTGAGGGAGTCCATGGATGTTGGGGATGTGGAGATGGAGACCAGGGAGCAAGGAGAAGCGTTGTGCAGTGAAAGGACAGATGAACACCCGTAAGTTTGCATTGTCGTATATTTGTAGAAGCACGTCTTTTCTTATATAGATGTTTCAAAATTATTACAAACAAATTTAAGGGTATATATTATTTGATGTACTGATTACAAAGCAAAAATAATTTTTCCTAAATTCTTCAAAATGTTTTATTCGACTATTCGTCAGATCATATAGATCAATTTGTTTGAAATATGAAAAATCATGAGCATTTCATAAAATAATGTCACTTTACAATTTACTTAACAACTAAATTATAATGCACGAAAAATCATGAATATTCGCCGAGTATTTGTAGCTCAAGTGGTAGAGCAGTCACCTAGCGAGTGAAAGGTTCTGGGTTCAAATCCCGGCGAATGCTCATAATTTTTCAAAAAATTCTAACATTAAAATATATGTTATTTAATTGCAATTCTTTCAATGTTTAATGTTTACTAATTATTATTTTTTACTGTAACTTTCAGTCCAGTGACACGAAAATAGTTGCTTTGAGTTATGTGGAATTATTTTAATGAATTACGAAAATATTCTTTTTCTACGATTGCTATGAAAAATTGACAATTAATTGTTGTCATAAAGTTGACGTTTTCTGTGGAACAATCAAAAAATATCTTTTTTGCGCGTTTCCAATGGCAACGCGCGAAAAAGATATTAAATGCGCGCTTATTTCAATAGTTACCAGGGATACAAACAAAATAGGAACTTCTCGTATTGGCAATTAACAGAACGAATTTATTTTTAGTACGTATACGTTTTTTAATAATTCTAAGATGCAATCGTAGAAAAAATGATGTGTGTATCACAAACGTAAAGTGTCTTTGTTCCTCTTACACTATTGCAGCTCTCGCCTTCGGCCCGCGCTGCGATTACCGTGCTCGAGTAACAAAGAATCACTTTACGCTCTTAATACACAAATAACTATTTTGCATTATAGTCGAATTTTTTTTTGAAACATCTGTATACAATATTGTCCCTATAAACAAAATTAATTTTTCATGTTTTATAATGGTAAAAATTATAATTACTTCAGATAACGATACCCATAAAAAACACGTAAAAGTAATAAACTTTAGCAGATAATAAAAGAATAGAATTATTATAAATATAAATAAAATTTAATAAATAAATATCAAAATAGTTACGTAAATAATTTTGTACCATGTTATTTAATAATTTCAACGTAACAGTGAGAAGTAATGCAATTCAATAATGATTAAACGGTTTTTGTAAATTGTAGAAAGCAAAAAAGCCTGAGATGACAGGAAGAACGCTGAAAATAAAATGTAAATAATATTTTAAAACTTGTAACATTTATGCTGATGCTGCATTTGCGAATGCTATTTAGAAATTGCACAATTTCTTTGCATTGCCATGAGTAATTACTTGAAAGTACTATTATTGTGACTGTCTCGCACTAATCACTAACACTAACCTAAATTGTTGAGAGTTCATTTAGACATATACTCTCAATATACGACCATTAGCACAATTTGAATCTTAATGCTATAGACATTCGACACATTTCAAAGCAATTATTTTTTTTGTTCTAATTTGTCGCTTTATCTTTGTCGACAAAAATTTAATAATATTTAAGAAAGTTATTTTAGCAGTTTTAGTGCACGTTTCCAATAGTAACGGTCGATAAAACCGTTTTAACGGATGTCGCTAATACTAACGTAAACTGCACAAAAAATAAAAGCATACATAAATTCGTAGCAACTATTTTATCGCACAATTGCCATAAGGAGCTCGGGATAATATGTTTTATCGGACGCTATGTGATTAACAGTCACTATTTGAGTACATAATAATTCCCTTTTTGCACGACCGTAACAGAAACATTGTATGTAACTCGTGTGTAAAGTGTCTTTTACGAACTCGTCGATTTACATAAACATAAACTTTTTGCACTGAAAATAAGTACATAATGATTCCTTTTTGTACGATCGTAGTAAGACTATTATTTACTACTCGTGTATGAAGTTTATTTTACGAAGTCATCATTTTTTAAAATGTTAAAAAATGTAACACTTTATACACATGTTACATAATAGTACATATAAACGTGCAACATTAAATATAGGTATTGCGTATTGATCCAAAGAACATAGACGTGAAAATATTATGGTAGTTGCTGGTATGGGCGAATAGATTCTTAAAATTAATTCTGCAATAACATTTTTACTGGTATAAAAAAAAATCATTAAAAGTTGTATCCTTTCACTTTGTGTATGTTCGTTTGTTGTCCAGCATCCACGTTACAAATCGTATGTCCAGCATCGTTTGTTCAGCAGGTACGAACGTGGAAACGTGAAAACTGGCAACAACGTTCACATCAGCTCCTTTTTTATTTATTCCTGTGGAATATTCCGCGTTTCGCTGAACCTGTCCGCACTGTCCAGTGTTTGGTTTGTTTCCGGCCCCGACCTAATGGATTCCCGCTGCATTTCCTGTTTTTATTTTGTCGTGTTAAGAATTTAATGCAAATACAGCAACTTGTCGGGATCGGGATGAGCTTGAGCGTGAGCTTAAAACAAAACGTTTTGTAACTGTTTCTTTTTTATTCGTAATACGAAGTGCGAACAGTGGTAGAACGTGAGATTTGAATACGTACTTTATTTTTATTTAAATATTAAACTACAATTGATGTTGCAGGCCAGCTTAACTACAATATGTTATCGGATTGTTCTACATTTAACAAAACCATTTTATTTAACTTATTTACTTTTCTATCTCTCTATAACCTACAATTTACTTATAACTTTGTATTAGAGATATTTACAAAAAGTGTTTTGGCCACCACATATCCTTACAATAATTTTGGTTGGTATAAACAATTGACGATCAGTTAAATGTCATATTTTATATTTTCACTAGAATTATGTGCCCGAGAGTATTAATTTGATATTAAACTCGGCCTAATTTGTACAAATATTGGAAGAACAATTTATAATCTTTAAATGTCATTTTTAACACTCAACTGTAAGTCATGCCGACTCTTAGTTTATATTATAATTGTAATAATTTTTATTCTTCGCATGTTTCATAATAATATACCGGTTTTAAAAATTATCAAATTTTACTACTTATATGGCTGGTTACATAAACTATAAATTTATTTATTTCAAAAGTAAATAAAATTTATTCATTTAAATGAAAGTAAAACTTTTGACAGCCATGTTATATATGCCATAAAATAAATAAAATTGATTAGAATTGTTGATTAAATTAAATATACTTTGGAAGTAAATTCAATCTGTCCTTTATAAAACCGGATATTAATAAATGGAACAATAATAATTTAAAAGAATATATTAACTAAATGTTATTTTAATTCAAGTTAAAATCCATTTTTGTTATTATGTATTTTGTGATAAACACTACCGTTAACAAAGTGAACATAAAAATTTAAAAACAGCCATTAATAAAGTTGTGATACTACTAAAAATTAATGACCTTAACTTGAATATTTTTCTTTTAAATATATAATTTTTTCACTTCCAAACAAACATACCGACCGTTAAATCGTTTATTTTTTACTGTTTTGGGTTCAGTGAGGCATAAACCTTGGAGATGAATCAAAATCGAGAAAAGTCACCACCAAAATACTAGTTTTATTATGTAGATCGTGAAAATAATTTAAAAACCGGAACAAAATGCAAACAAATTTAAAATATTAACATTCAAATAAAACAGTAGTACAATTTTTTGTATGTAACAATACAATAGTAAGAATAAAATAACCAGGAAAACGAGATTTGCATGTAATGCAACGCCTCTGGTGCTACAATACGGAAAACGTACAGGGTCAAAGATTTACAAATCCGAGGAATGTTTAAACGTGTTTGTCTCTGATTTATGTCATAAATTTAATATCACGAAACAAGTGCATTGTATAAAAGAATGTGGTCAGTTTACTGAATAGGAGTGTATTGATGAGTACAGGATGAATGAAAGAATGAGAAATTGGTACGAATACGAATGTTTGAATGCGGTAAAGAATGTGCGTAGAATTTATGTGTGTGATATTAAACATGGGAGATTGTGTGGATGTCCAAGCACTGAATTTATGGACTTGATTGGATTTTCAAGTGACCCAAGGGTATGAAGAATAGAAAAAGAAGGTCATATTTGAAAGATTTATTTTTTTACCCTTGTAACATAAATTGCATCTTATATAATTTGTAGATCTATTTTAAAGTAATCAACATATTATAAAACGCTGTAAATTTCTGTGTGATTTTTACTTCCTTGTACGAAGTAAAGGAAGTATTGTAATCGCGAAAATTTTCGGTTCTCAGATTTCAACGGAAATAGGTGTTTTGGCCCTCCCTGAATCCATTTTGACTAATTTCGTCATGCCGTCTGTACGTACGTACGTACGTACGTATCTCGCATAACTCAAAAACGGTAAGCCGTAGAAAATTGAAACTTTATATTTAGGACTGTTATAACATCTAGTTGTGCACCTCCCTTTTTGGTCATTATACAACTACCGGAAGTGGTACTTTACTTGAAGCCTATAATAGATTTTCATGAAAAACTATATTCAAATATAATTTAAAACTTTCCAAATTTGGTATATAAGACTACTATATCAATGGAAATAACATAATAGATTTTGGTTAAAATAGACTAACCGGAAGTGGCACATTACATGAAGCTGCTAACAGTTTTCCTTGAAAAAATGGTATTATTTTAATTTTAGAAAGGAATGCTGCAAATAAAAGTTTTAGAGAATTAAATTCTGCGTCTAGCACATTCAGAATTTTTAAATTAGCTTTTTGCATAAACGACATATCTAAATATAAATATTATATATTTTTTGATTTTTTTTTAAATTAAGTTTGCTATGGATTAGAACAAAAAATAAAAGATTTAATGTGAAATATGTGCAATTAAAAAATATCTATAGTTTAATACGTGTACAAGGAAGTCATGTGGTGTCCACATCAGATTTTTTATTTTTATTTTCTTTGTTAATTACGATACGATGATTTCTCGGTATGATTATGTTTACAAGGAACAGACTATATATAAACCATCCTTACATTTATTAATTACTTATATTTAGAGATGGGCGAATATCAAATTTCTCGAATTCGAATATCGAATACGAATATTAATCAGATCTCGAATATTCGAATACTCCTTGAAGGTAAATTTTTTATTATTACCTAATAATTATTTAATTATGTCCTTTTCATTATTTGAATGAAATGGTTAAGATAAAATATAATTAAAACAAAAAGTACAAACAAAAAAGAAAAGAAAAGGCGAAATCTTCAAATTTAAGGTGAAACGTACGGGCTGATGTTGGCGAAAAACAAATTTGAAATATGGTACGTCTTCATGATTTTGAAACATAATATCGTTCTTAACTTCAAAATATTGTAATATCTTTAAGTTTATGTAAAAATGATAAAGTAAAACATAGTCAAAAATTGAGGTGAACATATAGCGCGGTATTCGAGGTATTCGAATGTTCGATATGCTGACGTTAATATTCGAAAATCTCGAATATCGAATAATGTCAATATTCGCGGCATTCGACTATTCGCGGATGATATTCGCCCATCTCTATTTATATTATAAAAACAAACGAAAAAAAAATATTTTCAAAAGCCTGAGCACATGTAACAGTTGTAAGTTGACGTTATTTTGTATTACAAGTGTTTTTAATAAAAGGTTGTACACGTGTTTTTTTTTGCAATGCCGCACATCTTTATTCATGGTAAATATACCGTGAACTGTTTTCTAAGCGCAGAGGGCCAGATTCAATAGTGTTTAATTGTGCTTTTAATAAGCAGCTACATCTCTGTAACTATTGAGAATTGGTTACACGTTTAAATAAACTTTTGTCCTCACTGAATTTAGTTGCAATAGTAACCGTTTCCCTCACTAGTGATGAAAGTAAATAACTTTCGTCACTGGTGAGGGAAACAATTACTATCACAACTAAATTGAGTAAAGAAAGCGTGATGTGCATTTGAAAATACAACTCCTTTGATTTATATAAAATAAGTATTAAATTTCTTATATCGCAAAACTTAAAAACGTAATTTTCAAATTTGACGTTGCAAAAAATAGTGAGAAAGAATCATTGTAAAACTCGTATTATTTTAGTACTACTACTAATTTCGTACGCGTTTAGCAATTAAACCCTTTCGTTACTAGTTTACTTAATATACTATTTATTATTTATTACATACATACATAACATCACGCTATATCCCATTAAATGGGGTAGCACGAACCCGTCAACATTCTCATCCTGACACACGATACTCGATTCAACCACATTAACACTTCCTCCATACAAACTCTTTCTTTTCTCACAACCAAAATCCATCAACACACAACAAACATTCATCCATTCGCTCCTGTACACTGCGCTTGTTTCTGAAGATGGTCTTCACATAATTGCAGGTAAACACTCAAAACATCTAACCAATAATCTAAAATCAAGAATCATACGCTTTCTCCAAACATTCCTATCCTGACACACCACTTTTGCTTCAACCACATTCATAATTCTTTTCATACAAGCTCGTTTATTCTTCACGCTCAGAATCTTTCGCTCACGCAACAACCCTTCAATCATATTCATCCAAAGTTAATTTATATTATGACAGAAAAATTCTGATGACGCCTGGATTCGAACCAGGGACCTTCCGCATACCGGGCAGAGATGCTAACCGCTACACCACGTCACCTGTGTTCGAAATATAGCATCAACTGAACTTTTCTGTCACAGTGTCTAAGCGTAGCTTCGTTCCGAGAGACTCCTATATAGGCATTGACAACCGGGTTCGTCTACACCTACAGTGACACAGTTTTTGATTATGAGGGAATCATACCCAAGCTTAGAGCTAATATTATTCCACTTGTTCCTAGGCCGTCCACGCAAACTTTCACCCTCAATTTCACCAACATACACCTGTTTCACCAATCTGTCATTCGACATACGTTCTACATGACCAAACCATCTCATTAGTATAGTTAATACTATTTCTTACTCAAATTAGTCCATACTACCAATTTCTACCATATTTACTGTTTCTTCTGAGACACTATATTTACTGGTCAAAAAATATTTGTTGATCGCTTAATTTGCACCAAACTTATAACTATGTGAAATAAGTATAACAATGTATATTATTTACTCGTTTTTACAATAATGCCACCAATAATTAATAGATGTTATGTATGGATATGTATGTTCCAGTGAAGAAGCCAGCCACAGCAGCACCCTCACCCTAACACCTGAAGACCGCGCCGTAACCCCATCTCTATCCAGTCGCTCTGCCGCCGTAAGCCTAGAGACCAAAGATCGCAGTGCATCCGTGTCCCCCACGTCGCTGCACAGCGCGAAGAGCGCTGTTCCCACCACAGCGTACACACAGCCTCCTACCGTGTTGCTCCGTAGACACCGTCGACCAAGTCTGGTCACGTCGCCCGTGGCTGCGCTCACCAACGTGAGTCACACGCACCAGCAGCACCGCAGACCAACCAGCGATCCGGTGGAGTATTCTATGCCCAGTGCCCCTGTGCCCCTGTCACCTCTTGTGATTGTGTACCTGTAGAAGTTGGTACCGAGAGATAATGCTACCTTAAAAAATAACTCTAAACTGGGTCGTATCAGATTAGCAATTTTCAGTTAATTAAGAATTTGTTTATAAACTAATATATCATCACGCCGTTTACTATTTAGTAGTTGTGGCACTCAGCCATAGCAGATCTTGATTAGTGATCTATTTATGCGAGTGAAGGCGGTTACCCGCCGGCAAATAACGTCTTCCAATGATGTTAGTGAGAAGAGAGCCAAAGGAATAATTTTGATGTAGTCAGACGTGTTGCCTTGAGCTATCTACTTTATTAATGTCCGATATTGTAGAGGTTAGAATAAATTTACTTTCATAGCAAATTTAATCAACAAATTCGAATCGATTTTACATATTTTTTGACAAATCAAACATTACTAACGAAAATTGGACTGTCATTTGAAGGAACAAATTTTATATATCGAAGATCGTATTATTTCTCTTTGCAATTCGATTAAATTTTATATACTTTGGATGTAAATTGTCGTTTATAAATCTAGATTTATAAATAAATTAAATAATATTCTGACAATAAACTAATATGGCCGATATTATCAAAGTTTCAAATACGCATTTATCGTTAACTACAGTTTAAATCTTGATAGGAATATTAATTTCTGATAAGTGATTAGCTGCTGTCTTTCTTAAACTAGATTTAATAAATAACAAGTGTAGTTCATTATAGGTATAACTAGAGATGGGCGAATATCATCCGCGAATAGTCGAATGCCGCGAATATTGACATTATTCGATATTCGAGATTTTCGAATATTAACGTCAGTATAGCGAACATTCGAATACCTCGAATATCGCGCCATATGTTGACCTCAATTTTTGACTATGTTTTTCTATTTGTACATAAACTTAAAGCTATTACAATACTTTGAAGTTATTAATAACAAAGATATTTTGTTTCAAAACCATGAAGACGAACCATATTTCAAATTTGTTTTTCGCCAACATCAGCCCGTACGTTTCACCTTAAATTTGAAGTTTTCGTCTTTTTCTTTTTTGTTTTAATTTTATTTTATCTTAACAATTTCATTCAAATAATGAAAAGGACATAATTAAATAATTATTAATAATTTTAGGAGTATTCGAATATTCGAGTACCTCGAATATTCGAGATCTGATTAATATTCGTATTCGATATTCGAATTCGAGAAATTTGATATTTGCCCATCTCTAGGTATAACCGATAATAAAATCAACCAATTATACTTAAAAAATTTCCTTGGTTACCACATAAACGAATATGGCATTGATGACGTAGTATAATCACTTTCGTCAAATTAAGATCTAGAATGAACGAAATAACAACAAAATATGAAGTCTTGCGCCCACAAATATATCAGAGATCGTCATCGTAATTCAAACTAAAGTCAATGCTAACGTCAACAAATTTTTTCCAATTATAATTTTAATGTTATGTCGTGATTAAACGATTTCTGTTCATATATTTTTTTAATTGTTATATAATCATAACGAATACATTCTATTGATCCACTTTACATATTATTTTAGAAAACAACTCGTCCTATGAAGTCATGATTTTCCAAAATAATACGTTTCGTAGCAACACAATATATTCGATAATTTTGAACATACGTGTTGAATTATGTATGATAAAACCGGTCCATAATGTATTTCGAAAATAAATCCCGCGTTCCGTTTTAAAATTTTAGTTTGCGGTTCCTGAAAAACTTTCCGCTAGTTTCGTCTATTTACCATGACTAATTTTCACCACATTAAAAATACCCTTATGACTTACCTTCTACTAATATCTTTGAGAAGAGGGCGTGATTTGACGGCTGGTAATCACACACATATTAATTTGATATTTTTATTTAAATGCTGTTATTCTGTATATTCTTTCATTTATCTAATAGATTAGTTAGCTATAACTTTATCTAAGATTATATTAAGACCATTATTATTGACAATTCTGTTTTTTTTTAATTTCAATACAAAAAGAAGTTTAATTTTAGAGAATAATAGTATCAAAAACAAACAAATAGATAATTTTATAACTGTGGAAGTACAATATTAATTAAATTACAAATATATTTATTTTATACACAAAATTAAATATTGATGAAAGCATGAAAAGAAATTTAAAGGTTAAATAATAAACTATTAAATAGCATACATACGAGTAGATCATATTATAAACGATATTATTTATTCGGTAAATTTTAATTTAAAAATTGGAACAAATTAAATTAAAATGAGAATATATTAATATTTATTTAATTACAATCATATTTATTTTAGAATAATAAAGTTTGTAAATTCATTTCATAAAAAGAAGCCTTATTTTTTTTATTAAAAAATTTAAAAATATATTCATATTTTAACGTAAATTTGAAATTCAAATTCATCATAATATTCATACATACATACATACATACATACATACATAACATCACGCTATATCCCATTAAATGGGGTAGCACGAACCCGTCAACATTCTCATCCTGACACACGATACTCGATTCGACCACATTAACACTTCCATCATAATATTCTTGCAGGGCAAATTTAATAAAAAGTTTTAACATACTCAAGTCGCATAAAATAAAATACTCCAAAATCTTATTATTATCATATATGAACAAATTTGAAATAAAATTTAGAAACTTGTAAATTTTATTTTTATTTACTGCTCCAACTCTGATTTAAATTCATATCTATCCACAAGAAATTTATTATAAAACTGTATACTTCTTTGAATGATGTGTTAAAAAGAACAACAGCATTTTTATAAATTTTTAATTCAAAGCAGTTGCTTACAGTGACTGACTTATCTCGGTACACGACAGCACTTTAGTAAATTGCACTCTGATACGACGAAACTTGTTCCTTGTGTACGTGACCCCGTCTTGTCTATTTATGTAGCAATCCTTCCGCGGAGTGAAGCTACAGGATACCATGCCGTTGCACTTTCAGCAGCACAGCGCACTGTTTTGAATACTTCACTTCTGTCGCACTTTATGTTCTCCTTTTGCGTTTCAAAGTTCATTCAATGACATCTTTATAAAAAGTGCTCAAATTTAGTTGAGAATCTAAGAATATAGTTGCAGTCTTACAAAAATGTAAACTAGATTGGAAAAAGAAACATTTCAGAAGTTTTCACGAAGATATCTTGACGTTGATTTATCATAAGGAATCTCCACAATATCTCCCATATTCTCTAATTTGATCATTATTTACTAATGACAATTTTTTTACTTTTCAAGATTACTTCACAGATAATCACATTTTTCTTATTAACATGAAAAATTATTTTCGAGGAAATTGTTTCAAATAGGGTAGAGCATAAAATTCTGCATTTAATCCTTTAAACAAAATTAATTTCACATGCTTTATAATTGCAGAAATTAGATTTGAAAATTAAAAAAATTTCAAATCAATAGTACTTGACAAATAAATTTAAATTGGGAATAGTTAACGTAAATATTAAGACTTATTTTTTAGTACAATTCAGTAATTCTCCCAAAATTTTAATTTTAAATGACTTTTAAAAATTAAATTCATTTTGAAAGTTACAAAATAAATAATAAACGTATGCCAAACAATACACATTTATTTGTCTTTTGATATAATTTTATAGCGAGTACTATTAATATCTAATTTGTACGAAATTAATTTTGTTTATAAACTTAAATGCAGAATTTTATGCTTTACAATACTCGTATTTATTTGAAACAATTTTTTCACTTTTAGAAGCAATGCGCTCGGGATAACTGTTTTTCTATGTTAACTGGTATAAAGTTGTTTTTATAAAAATGAATAAAAACTTAGCTCACTGCTTCGTAAAAACTGTGGTTAAAAGTAATATTTTTCATGCTTGCAGCTTTATACGAAAGTAGAGTGCATGAAATTAAAATTAAAATAAAAGTATAAATCATTTTAGTCACAGAATAGTGATATTAAAATAAGGGTTGTTATTAATTTATCGGTTAGTAAAAAAACAGAAGAGAATTTATAAATTAATATCATTTAGTTGAATCCCCTTGAAATAAAGTTCTTTCCTTAATACTATAACTGCAAACTGTATTTTTATATAGATGTATTGGATGGATGAATAAATTTCTGCACAATATCTAATTGTATTTATGTCTGTAGGGATGCTACTCACCAGCTGCAAGTATAATCAGCACAGCAACTATTAGAAGTATGAATGCCAAAGAAAGCAAAGAAAAAAGAAACCGAGAACGTCTTCTCACGGGTCCAATAGGTTCCGAATTTTCCCTAGCCAATACCGAGATCGACTTGGAGTTGGATTACTACGATTACAACGTAGTAAACGCAGGAGCAGTCCCAGGTTCATACCTGGGAATGGATCCACAGTATCTAGTGTGGATCCCTCCGCTGGACGAAACCGGAGAAATCATAGAAAATCTGGATAAACTCCCTTACGAGTTTGAAGACATTCGACCAAAACAATACATTGATCCAGGAAGTAACCAAGAGTCACCGGAAGAAGAAGTATTAATTCCGAAGCAAAGAAGACGATCCATTAGTGAATGTAATTCAAAACAATCCCCTGTAATTATCAGCAAAAAAGTGCACCCCATGAAGTTAGACACAACTGATGCCAGTGACGTGAATGTAGCTAAAGAACTGTCACCCCTTTTAAAGCGCGTGGACTCCTCCAAATGTGCAATACCTTTGCATGAATTCCCAAAGAGATTAGGTTTAAATTCGCCTGCGAAAGTACACAGGCCTAGTGAGAAAGAGACTAGAGTAGAAAAGTCACCAAGTCAGAAAAGTTATGATTTGGATGACATTAAATTTGCCGATGACGAGTGTGAGGAGGAAGAAGGTGACACTAGTGATGTTGCGAATGTTCAGTGCAATAAAAAACCATATCAGGACTCGAATATCATTACTTCCAGTTAACAGACAAAAGATTGTGAAGAATGACTCATTGTTTCTTGTTTTTTATTCTTATAAAGGAATATTGAAAGAAATGTATTCATATTTTTATTATATTAATATTAATAATAGGTAATTTTCAAACGACTTAATATTTTAATCTGTTATATATAAATTAAATATTGAATTAGTGGTAAATTTATCACATAGACTGAATTGTAATTCTAATATCTTTTATTATAGCAACAATATACTTTAAACACTATTGACTAAGGGAACAGTGCAATGAAAACTTAGGAAAATTATTTAATTATTATCTTACGAGGGTGGAACCTCTAATTTTTTCACTTACACGTTACTTAGAAACAATTTAAATTTTCTTGGAGCATCTACTTTCATATTTATTTATTTATTTATGTTACGCTGTACAACAGGAATTTAATCCCAATTACAGTACAAGGTCCGCACTCACCGAGCCGCAGTGTGGCAGTTCATATAATTTTTAGCTTGAGTGAGATTCTAACTCGGGATCTCCTGATTCGAATTCCATATTGCTATCCACACCACCGTACTGACGGACAATTTGCAATATTTTAGATAGCAGGGTTGTAGTAGTTTTTGAAACATATTTATGACATCAAACATTTTAATAGATCATTACAATTCTGCTATATAATATAGTGATAAAAATTAATAAATATCGCATAAAAAAATGTAATCATTTTCTGCACGAAGTAACATATGCACAATTATACGCATTTCTTTCGGATCCATCCTTGTAATTCTAATGCTTTGACGCTTTACCAATAATCCCCTTATTCTGTAACTCGATCATTATCTATTATTGATAAATTATTTTTCATGATTATTCTACAGATTTTGGTATTCTGTGATTAAAATAATTTTTGGATGTACTCTGTAATTGACTCTGTTCATTTTTATCGCCCGATAAAACTATGAACAAATAATCATATTCAGTGTCATTAAAAATTAACAGATATGTTATAGAATACGCCTATTATTTTGTTATTTTTAAAATTCTTATTCAATTTGCTTTCGTACAGAACTGGCAGTAAAAAAAATATTACTTTGTAATCAAACTTTTTACTCAACTGTCAACTGTCAACTGTCAACTGTTGTGTGATTTTTTTTAATAGCAGCTACATAAATAAGTCAGTAAAATAGATGAAAAACCACAAAGATTCTGGTTACCGAATACTCAAAATAAAATAAATAAATATATCATCACGTCTTTTTACCTATTACCGAGCATAATATTCTGTCATAGCAGATCTCGATAAGTGATATAATCACAGCCCCAAAAATTTTAGTGGCGGGAGAGTCACAGGGATAGTTTTAACGTAGTGAAAATTGTTTGTTGGTTGTGAGAATCAAATCCGAGTTCTCAATTTCACAGGCCGACTCAATACCACTGAACCACCTACCCCATAAAATCTGTAAATTGATCATGAAAAATAGAAGTTGTCATTAGCTTATCGATCATTAATAGATAGAATATAGGGAAATAGTTTAAAATATATATGTATTTTTAATTCTTTGCACTTATGATATATAGTTGTATTTATTTATGAACAATTATATAATGGATTAAAATATTCTCAGTATGTAACTGATATGTACTTAATGATCTAGTCAAAAATGTAAATCTGAACTTAAAAACTATTTTGTGTATATTGTATCTAAATTATTCTAACTGTTATATTTAATTTAAGAGATTTCTTTAACATAACTATATATGTAACAAAATGATTTTAATTGTGACAAAGTTACCAAATACTTAATTTAGGATCTTTTTTCCATCTCCTGATAACTTTTCCAATAATTATTGGCAGGATAATTGAAAAAATATAATATATAAATATCAAGCAATGACATTCAATGATTTCTATGCGATATTTTTTTATTTATTCCGCTGATAGTTATTGGGAAGTTTATCCGGAGATGGAAAATTCGGGCATTAAAGTTTTCTTTTAACATGACTGTATTATAATGGAACTTGTATATTTATTCAATGATCAAAATGTTTGAGAGACTGTAAGAGACGTGATAGTGATGTGAACTAAATCGTTGACCGCACGAGATCAAAATGAGACTCAGGATTATGTTGCAGGAGCAAGAGACTGAAAGATCTTACATCTAGTCATTCAACTTATTACCAGCGTTGTATATTTGAATACAATTTAAATCGTAGGTTAAATTTTTGTCTGTTTGTACGAATGTTAGTTGTAAGTGTAGTTTATGATTAGTGTTGTTAGAAAGATATAAATAAAGCACTATTTCGAACGTATAGAAGCTTATTGTTTCATTATAATTTTGTCTTCCATTATATATCTAAAATTACTGTTATTTTCTTTTAATTTTAATAATATATAAATAGAGCACACATTTGTCATTAAAATTGGTTATTTTAAAGAATAAAATTTGATTTATTGAAAAACAAGACTCCTGCTGCCATCTCTTAACATGTCTTTATACTTAGTAAGGCTGCAGGAATGTTACCCGAAATGTTTCTAAAGCCTCAGAAATAACCACATGAAGAACTTAGATTCTACTTTCATACAAAACTGAACCTTAAATACATATAAGATACAATACTGCATAAAATAAAAAGGAGCGCGTCATATTAGGCAAAATGCATTATTAACTTTATTTCAAAACTTAGGGGTTAATTAAAGAAATATTTCAAATAAAAGTTGCTTATTATTTTATTCTGCACAGCTTTTATTTGAAACATTTTTCTCTACAACCTTTAACTTCGGAGATACAGAAAACCACGCTTAAAGTGAAATATCTACCCTACTAATATTTTGGCCTCGTTAGGGAGATAACATTGTTATCTCAATTTGTATTATTCTTTACTATTATTATTGCTCCGATTTTGATGAAATTTTGTTTCTAACTTCTAGCACCTCAAGCTGAACGCTTATTTTACGGATGTCTGATATCTTCAACAGTGTCACTGGAGTCATCGCCACCGTCTACAAAGTCTCTGGAGGCAGTATCATCTTGGAAAGACAGAATCCCCGAAGCCAACACTAGTCTCTCCAATCAATCAGAAGACCCCCAAAAATTAAATAACAACCCCAAACAATATTATCATTAATCATGTATTGTATTAAATTGTATTTGTAATAATAATTGTAATATAAATGTTAAATCTTTTCAGCTTTTACGCACTCGGAGTATTTTACTTAATTGGCTTAATTGGCTGACATTTTGTTTTACACCGAATTAAGAGCAGTCTCATGTCAGACTCAAAAACGACTGAAATTCACAAAAAAATTCAAAATTTAATTAATTTAATTAATTAGCCTAATTAATTATTATTATTATTGGAATTGGTCTATCAGGATATAATCCCGCAAATATATCGCGTACCCTGATAATGCTATATCCACTATAGTACAATTTTAAAAATTGATTTTTTTCGCTGATTTCGTAAGCCATATTTCTCCAAACGGTGACATTTTATCTGTCACAACGTCAAACGTTGATGTTTTGACAGATAAAACGTCAAGCATTTATTTTTTTTTGTTCAATTTTATGGCTATCAATATTTTCAACATAATTTTCGGCATTTTTATATTTAATTTTTATCGTTACAAAGCACGTAAAAGTAATTCTGTTTATTGATTTAGATGCCGAATTTGAAGCCATAAAACTTTTATTTGAAACGTTTTTGCTTAAAATAATTAGGAAAGCAGGAAATTGCAAAAAACTGATTTCCCATGTTAAATTCCTATGACCGGCTGAGCGAGTCACCACCTGTAGAATAGAAATTGTTAAGATGGAACATGTCTTGTTTATTTTCAGCTTCACCGCTGGCGTCGGCTATCAATGCTCCAGTGCGTGTTTAACTGCGACTTGGAGTCGGACTCAGACGGAAACTCCGTGCACGAAAATGTTCTGGCATTGGTGAGAATGATATTTATAAATAAAATCACGTCTTTTGTCCATCACTGGGAAATGAGCAAAAAAGAAATCATTCACATATAAACATTTCACGTTTTAAATTTGTTTACTTTTATAAAAAAAATATAACAATAATAATTTATAATAATTAATTAAAAAAGTAAAATGAGAAATATTTTATTTGAAATGTAAATATCATGTGTATGTTTCAAGGTAACACAAAGGTTGTAAGTTGTGTAATCAATTAGAGGCTAATGAGTCATCATGCAACGAGCTCGAGCTCGAGCTCCACACTTGCAAACAAGCAGAGCTGGTGTTCATACCACATCTCTTGCTAGTAAGATGTTAGTGCTAGTGAAACGTTTTGATACATTATCAGTTAGTATTATTACAAGTATTTTTCTTTTTACTAGCGGTCATTGTATTTTGTAATTAAAGTTAATCAAATTCTTTTACCCTTTTGGGTAATTGTTTCCAAAATGTAAAATATATAAGACTTTTCAAAGTTTTTTTAACAATATTTAAATTAGAGTGTACGTATTTATCATCATTTAAAACAATGACCTACAAATTTCACCACTAACAACCCAATTATGGATAAAAGATGTGATGATATAATTATACTTTCAATTAATTAATTAATTACACCATGCTAACACAAGAGACATTACTTTTTAAAAGTTATTTCTCCTCGACTGGTTTTTGAAAAACTTGATATGTTTGACACTCACTCTGTGTTAATTTAGGTGACTTTGGTCAGCTGCAAGAAGTCTACCGAGAATCTGAAGTACAAGAAAACCGAGCTGGAGGAACCACCAATGGAGATGATGGCCCCGGAGTCTTGACATTTAATGGCGTGTCTGGACGTTTCACTTCCATTACTTTTTCAAGTGAGTGTATCTTTTAAAATTTAAATTGGCTGAAAATATGGTTAATTTTATTATTTTTCTGAGAGAAATAATAAAATGTCGGCTGAAACATGTACAATTGAACATTTTTTAAAGGGCTGTAACTTTTAAACTAGTAAAGATAATTGAAATGGGTTTTAATTTTGAATTCTCCATCTTTTCAACTATATTTATTCATATTTTTATCACGAAAATGTTTGTTGAAGATTGATTCTTTAATGAATGGATTGGTTTCAATATAAACCTACGTTCCGCGTACATCTGTGTAAAAGCCATTTAATTGAGGCCTTGCTCTAAATAATTTTGTTGGACGATTACATATTCTTCTATAAGTATCTTTGATGTGGCAAATTGCGTAAACTTGGATGATTTTTAAGATATAGCCTTTGGAAAAGCGAAATTCCTTATTTTCTTCAGATTTCCAACTTTCTTGAGGCTAAATCTCAAGAACTAAACGACGACATATGAAGTTGCGCTCAACGGCATTAATTTTCTCGTGCTTCAATTAACTTGTAAACATATTTTCAGCCATTAACCATACACTTATATATTACAAGTGAGTATATCTTTTAAATTTAAAGAGGAGCGTTAATTTGGACTGAAAATTTGGGTTGCCTATAGTTTTGTTTTGTAAATATGGCTAATTTTATAATTTTTCTGAGAGAAATAATAAAATGGTGGCTGAAATTCAGAATGACAGTTTTCCTATAAATTTAGATACAACATTTAGAAATTAGACATTTTTGAAACGGCTGTAACTTTGTAACAATAAAGAAATTATCGGGCTTAAAAATTCAATTCTACATTCCTTGAATTATAACTTGGGCTTCCCAAATCCACTGAGCCACGTCACTTATGTCATTAATTAATTTGAGCATTTATGACTTGAATTTATAAACAAAAATACGATTGTATCTGAAACTGCTGTAATTGGAATCAATTTCCTCTGATTTGTACGTTACTATTGCATTGTTGTAATTTGTATAGGAACATCCACGGGCCTTGAATCATCATCTTGGAGCTGTTTGTGTTCTATTTATTTATTATTCTTGATATAATAATGATAATAGTAAAGTATTTAGGGCAGTAGATTAAATCAATGACAACTTCCCCATAGGAATCTGTGTGGGATGTCCAGTGGGTTTAGTCTTCTTCTTTCTTGGCTGTTGTCCAGCAAGTTTACGGCGGTGTAGTTTGGGTGGCTATTATCTTATCATTCGTATATTAAGGTCGTTGTGTATCGATCGCATGGTTCTTAAGGTTTTAGATTGAAATCTGTGTAAAATTTCAATATTTGAGTTGCTGGTTGTTCCCCACAGCACAGTATGACCAGATGGGTATTGCTTTAATTTTATATTTTGTTGTTGTCCATGTGTCACGTGCATCCCGAGGTATTTGGCATTATCAGCTTGCGGTATTGGTTAAGGTTGACTTGTGGGCATGTTCTTCGTTTCATGGTGAATGTGACGTGAATAGACTTACTTTCGTTGACTTTTATTCTCCATTTGTGAAGCCATCCTCGGCAGTGGCAGGTCGTTTGTATAGGACAGGACCGAGGACGCTGCCCTGCGGTACTCCTGATTTTATTGCACAGCGAAGTGACGTTATCAATACGCACGACATCTGTCATTTCATTTATTTCACCCCTATTAAACTCTCAGCTATAAAATTTCGTACATATATAAACAATTACATGTACTACAATAAGTAATGAACAAAAAAAGTGACATTTTAGTTAAATGAGGTGTTATGGACACATTTATACCTAGCAATAGATTTCGTTAAAACCACCCCTATTTAATTCTCAGCTATGAAACTTCTTTCACATATAAACAATTACGTTTACTTCAATAAACTATCAACAAACATGTGAAAAGTTAGTTGAAATGAGGCGTTATGGACATACTTATACCTAGCAATAGATCCCGATAAAACCATCCCTATTAAATTTATTATTTAAATTTTTTTTTTAATAAAGTACGATACAAATTCAAGAATTGTTTCCCTATTTCTATGTTGTAAATTTAATCATATTTTAAGTACTAGTTTTTTTTTTAAATTTCAATGTCTACATACTTATTTCTGTATTTAAATATTTTAATTACTGATGAAATTCATAAACACTAATTAAAAAAACAATTTTTGAATTAATGTTATTAAATATGTGTCATTTTCAATCAATTATAATTTTTATACATAAAATACACTCTAAGACATTTTGATGTGCACTGGTTTGCTCGGAAGGTCGCTGGCGCTGCGTCGCTGCGTCGACTGTACAGTTCATAACTTGCAAGCGTGGTAGCTAGATGTGCTGCTAGAAAATTAGTGATTTTAAGTAAAAATATCAATAAATATTAATAAAATATAGTGCCTTTCGTAAGTATAGATGTTATTCTGACGATTTTGATACAAATTTCACCTGGAAATATAGTTTTTGATAATTAAAAATGTATCAACATTTTATTACATAAATTGCTTTGTACGTAATACATATATAGGATGCGATAACATAGGAATATTACATTTCAACAATTAAATTTGATATAAACGGCTTTAACAACATATTTGAACATGATTTTTAATAAATTTTCTTTAAAATCACAATAATATTTTTGCATATCTTTAGATTTTAACAGTTATAAATAGTGTTTTTATTTCGAAAAGCGTGATATATATATATATTATTTATTATTATTTACATACATAAATATTATTTTTTATACATGAAAATGTGTAAAAGTACCGAATTTGAAAGTATTTTCTTTATTTTATATAAATTTATAAAAGTATTTGATTTATTTGTTCAGACGATAAATTTACCGAAGTGAACCTGTTTATTCCATAAATTTAGTCTTGTATGACGCTGTGTTGTTGAATGTTGCTGGATAAATAATTGTACGTTATAACAAAATACTGGTAAATAGTTAACGAGAACATTATTCTAATATTTTCGATAGATATTTGTACTTAAAACTGGTGTAAAATGTACTTTGTAATACATAACAGCTACAAGTGTTACGACATCTTAATAATGTATTTAAATAGTTGGTTTTGCCAATTGTTATTATTATTTCAAAACAATATTCTATTCATTTTGAGTATCTTTCTCAATTTTCATTTATAAAAATTTAATTCAAATATTGTTAATGGCTAAATACGTATTCATGTTATTTATTATCATTTGCTTTCTATATATTTAAATTGGTAAAAGATTGATTTGATGGCTGCAGAAACAATCATTAAACAAGTCTGTGCGTATTCAAGTTCACCTGCACTCAACAAGCAGCGTTTACAAATACAGTCTTAATAATTTTTACTCAATTCGGCCATTTTGTAGTTGGTGATGGCATTCGAAAGCCTTCTAAATGGTAGGTTCTTTTTTAAAGCATTTTCGAGCTATTCTATTAATTGTTTTCTCTGTTATCATTATTAACTTTAATAAATGGTATGAAGTGTGCTACTAATATATTGTTTTTATGTTTATAGGGACATCACGGGACCTGCAAGCATCCTCAGCGTGTATCAACACCCTGGAGGCATCAGCAAAGACGAGTTTGAATATTAAATCCATGTAAGAATATTGTAATTTTTTAATTATTTGTTTAATATTTAGTTGAGAATTTGTGAGATAAATTCATATTCAGTTTAAAATAATAATAGTGAATAGTAACTAGATATTTGTTAATGATAACGCTAGTAAATTGTTAGCTAGTGTCAGTTATTATGAAGGGTAATTAACTATATTTTTAATTGTTAAACCTTCCGGAATTATTTTGGTCAAAAATATTTCAAGTAAAAGTTGGATATAAATAAATGTTATAATAACTATTTCTGTCGTAAAATAATGAAAATGAATATCCCTGAATAGTCTAGCGGTCATTGTATAGAAGTGAGTGCCGGTGAATGAGGGGAATGAGGGGGAGGCACCTGGAAGGAAGAAAGCCATGTTTATTATCAATTAGCTAAACAAAAACTAGCGGTAATTAGCAATTACAATTAATAGTAACTGTTTATTGTTTGTTCCAGGCGTAATCGGAGAGAAATGCGAGGACTGGATACTCATCCACAACGACATGAAACCTTCCGTGGAGAGAAGAGATTGGAACCTACAGAACCGGAGTCGAGGAATTTAAACAGAATGAGCTTCGCCAGAGAGCAGCTGTCCTGCTCTTGTTGCATTCCTGCGCTTATTGGGAATTGGTACCGATCGATATTTTAAACAAATCATTAGAAATATTTGGAGTGCTGGTGTTGACTCAGACAGCAAACACCATGGTGATGGTGTCGACGGCGATCGCTCTTCAGAAACCTACTCTTCATGTCGGCAGCAAGAGAAGAGAATGGAATCAGACGGAAATGTTCTGGCATTGGTGAGAAACTTATTTATAAATCAAATCATGCCTTTTACCTATTACTGGGACATTATTCACGTATAAACGTTTCATGTTTTAAATTTGTTTACTTTTATGAAAAAAAAATAACAATAATAATTTATAATAATTAATGAAAAAAGTAAAATGTAGACATGTTGTGTAAGTTTCAATGTAATGAGTTGTGTAATAAATTAGTGGCAATTATTCGCTCTGAGTAATCATGCAACGAGCTCGAGATCCACACTTGCAAACGCTGACCAGAGCTAGTCGCATGAAGATAATCACGCTAGTAAGTTGATAGTGTTAGTGACACGTTTTGCTAGTTAGTTGTTAGTGCTAGTGATTAGTGTCAAGGGTGAGCAACTATATTTCTATCACTAGCAGTCCGTGTATTTTATAAATAAAGTTAATCAAATAATTTTACCTTTTTGGGTAATTGTTTGCAATATTTAAAATATATAAGAGTTTTAAAAGTTTTCTTTACAATATTTAAATTGGATTGTACGTATTTATCATTTAAAACAATGACCTATAAATTTCACCACTAACATCTGTAGTGCCTGTGATTTGATCCAATAATGGGTAAAAGGTGTGGTGATTATACTTTCAATTAATTAATTAATTAATTACAACATCCTAACACAAGAGACTTGATATGTTTGACACCCGCTCTGTGCTCATTCAGGTGACTTTGGACAGCTGCAAGAAGTCGACAGAGAATCTGGAGTACCAGGAAGCCGAGCTGGAGGAGATGATGGTCCCGGGGACTTGATGTTTGATGGTGTGTCCGGACGCTTCACTTCCAGTACTTTTGCAAGTGAGTGTATCTTTTAAAATTTAAATTGGTTGTAAATATGGGTAATTTTATTATTTTTTTGAAAGAAATCATAAAATGTCGGCTGAAACGGCTGTAACTTTTAAACTACTCAAGATAATTGAAATTGGTTTTTAATTTTGAATTCTCCATGTTTTGAACTATATTTAATCCTGTTTTTATTATGAAAATGATTCTTTGATGAATCTGATAAGTGAATTGGTTTCAATATAAACCTACGTTCCGCGTACATCTGTGAAAAAGCCATTTAATTGAGCCCTTGCCCTAACTAATTTAGTTGAACGATTAAATATTCTTCTAGAAGTATTTGTGATTTGGTAAATTACGTAAAACATTAATTGTCTCGTGCTTTAATTAACTTGTAAACATATTTTCAGTCATTAACCAAACACTTATATATTTGTTAATTAAAATACTAATATGATGGATTGTAATCGCCCAAAATCTGCAATTGCAGATTAGGCATGTGCATACTGAACCCCCTTTAGAGTTTGTTTCATTCATGAACTTGGAATAATTATAATATTCTTTACAAAATCTCATGAATTTTATATGAAAAACTTTTCATTCCGCTACTGAAATCCACGTTTAATTAAATTAATTGAAGGATTTTATTTTAATTATTTTACGTTTAAATTATATACATATCTGTTTTAAAATAAGTGAATAGGTGGCAGTAGTATGTTAGTTGTCAGAAACTGATATTTGACAAGTAAACTACATTTGTAAAATGACGTGATTTTAAACTAAAATATTGTTAATTGACAACAAAATGTAGTAGAATGAGTGAGTTTGAATTTAAATTAATTTATAATGCGCCAATGTCGTTTTTAGGTATGGATATCATGCACAAACCATAGACAGATGTCAGGGAATGAAAACAACATTTGCCGATTTTAAAACCAATTATTATGAAAGACAATGTTTATAATCACCACAAATCAGCGACAAAACCAACTTGTGGACTTGATGCACCAGGTTGTAGATGCACAGTGAAAGCGCCAAACAGGTGAGATGATTTTTTATTTATATTTTTGGGGCTTTATTTTTTGTTTCTTTGTACTTTTAAAATATCTTGATTAGTACAAGACTTACGCGCTGCAAAATAAATCAAATTATTTTTTAATTTATTTATTTTTCAAACAATGAGTGTATCTTTTAAATGACTAAATGTGGGTTCCCTTTTACTATTTCTAGTATACTCACTCTCAAAAGTTATTATGATTATGAAACTTAAAATAAACATGATGAAGGGTGCTATGCTATGTTACCAATACATTGTTTTTATGTTTATAGGGACATCATCAAGATGTTGAAGCAGCTGGTGTCATTGGAGCTGCCGCCATCCAGAACTTGGAGCAGCTCGAGCTGGTATCACCGTGGACATTATCATCAATGTAAGTACATTGTTATTTTTTTAATTATTTGGGTAAAAACAATAATAATAATGTTGGTGAATAATTAGTAACTGACAATCTACTAAATATTCATTAATGATAACGGTAGTACATTATTAGCTAGTCAGTTAATATTAAGGGTCATTAATTATAAAGCTTGTCCCAGAAAAAATTGTCGGCTATAATTTTTAACTATAAACCATATAATTAAATGAATTTTTTAAAAACTATTGAAGACTTTATTGATCAACAACTAAATAGTACATAATAGCAAATATTTACATTTTATTTATGATTCATCCAAAAGTTGCGCAATTTCCTTTTCACCCCATTCATTAAAATTTGTACAGCATAATCAGATATCATTTTTCTAATTTGTTTCCACTTATATTTGAAATTATCGACAGAATTGGTTTGTTTATTATATTTTAATAACTTCTGCTTCATGTGGGGCCAATATTTTTTAATTGGGCGCAATTCAGGACAATTTGTAGGATTTTCAGATTTATGTACAAATTCTATATGTGGGGTTTCTTTTATACCAATCAATGACATTGTTTGTGTAATGACATGTTGCCTTATAAAGGGCAATAATCATCTTTAAAAACACTCTCTTAAATATCTTTCGCCGTTGATTGTCGATGTCGAAAAATAAGGCATTCTGCGTTTGCCACAGGAACAAATGGCCTGCCATACAAGCATCTTTTTTGAGAATTTTTCTATTTTAATTACCTTCAATTAGCTACTAACAGATTTTCTGAACTTGCCAGAATAATAATAATGACTTGGTCGAGATTTTAATTCAAGTTAACAATACGTTTCGACATCCATGATAACACATAATTTTTTTTGATATCACTTTAAAGTAATGTTTTCTTGATCTTCATTTTGTGTTAGTTTCTTGCTTAGTATTCCTGTTAGGCACTTTTGTTTTTTTTTTAAATACTTATAGGATTCTTTAGCTTAATTTTCTGGACTGTTGATTGAGTAGTTTCAAATTTCTTAACCAAATCTCTCACAGAAATATTTTTATTTTCATACAAAGCCTTCAAGACATTTTCTCAATATTTTAATCTACAAATCCAGGTTTGCATCCACTTCCACATTTTTTTTGTGTATTACTCGTTTAATTGTATCTTCTTAACACCCTTTGAACAGTCCTTGTTGTAGATTTTAACTCTAAAGCTACTTTTCTTGTGGATATATGCCTATTTTGAACACATTTGTACAAAATATTTTCTCGTAATTCTTCGTATTTCGATGGCATCTTTGTATACTAAATTGTATGAAAGTTGTCAACTAATTGTTTTTGTATAATGCATAGCAAACTAATAAGAACGCATCACATACAAATTTATATATCTATAAAAGCAGTATACGAAAAGGCCCAAATCTAAGCGACAATTTTGTCTGGGGCAAGCTTTATTTTACTTTTACAATTATTTTTCTCCTAAAATAATTGATGTCCGGTTCAAAGCAGAAAATTCAAATTAATCTCGTTTAATAATTTGATTTTACTAGCGGTGACTTTTACCCAATATTTAAAATATGAGTTCTAAATAATTTGTTTACAACATTTAACTTTGAAGAGGTTTGAAAATGTGGACTGCCTATAGTTTTGTTTATAAATCTGGCGAATTTTATTAATTTTCTGAGAGAAAATATGAACGACAGTTTTTCCGTAAATTTAGATAAACATGTTTAAAAAACGGCTGTAATTTAGTAACCAGTCAACCGGGTTTCAACATTCAATTCCTCATCTATTGACTATAGTTTCATCCCTTAATATCAACCCTCCAGAAAATAATTAATTTTAAAATAAACGTTATTGAAGCGAGGATGGTTGGGTTGGGTTGAGAATGTTCTGTGAATGTCGCAGTGGACAATTATTCATAATTGGTTTAAACATATAATTTTATTTTGATAATTTACTATTCTTTAATATTAAAAATTACTTTTAAAGATTGTTTAGTATTTTTAATGATAGATACTCATATTAAATTGAGTTTTGCAGTTTACGCAAATTATCTGAATGCGGCATTCAGTCCCAGGAGTCGAGCGCCATGCCCACGCTGTCCACGCTGTCCACCGGTTGCTTCAACACATTTCAGGAATAAAAGATAAGTACAAATTTAAATTTTAATTAGTTTAAAAAATGAGAAAAGAAATTATTAATAATTGATTTAGAATTTTATTGAGACACAACCTTGACATACATCTGCTGTCTTTTAATTTAATTTATTGTTTGATGTGAGAAATATTTGTTTAAAGTATTTTAAAAGTAAATTGCTTTAATTTCTAGAAACTTTATTATTTTACTTTTGTTTATACTAAATAATAATATATTAATAACATTAATAATTTCTAATAATAATAACAGTAAACTGAGTAATATTGTATTTGAAGTGTATGTTAGATGTGTGCATGTTTCAAATTCACTTTAATTTCATTCATTGGTTGTGAGTGTGTCATCAAATAGGTCACCGCTGCGAGTCTGCAACAAGAAGCTCACTTGCCAAACAAACGTCGTCGTCGAGTAATTTAACTTTTGTCTGCCTTATTTAAAGGCCTTCATAACTTCATAACCGATATCGTATCGTGGGCTTGATTTATAGTTATACTATAAGATCAACTTCTCGAGTCGATATCGTGTTTGTTTTTATTGTTCACTCACTACGTACATTGTAATTTAGTTAGTTAGTTGCTGCCTTAATAGGAGGCCATCCTAACTGTGTGTCGTTCTTTTCGTGGGGTTGATTTATTACTATAAATCAATTTTACGAATCGAAATTGTGTAGATCGATATCTATCGTGGGTTTGATTTGAAATCAACCTCACGAGTCGATATCGTGTATTTTGTATTATCCACCAAAAAACGCTGGCCCCACGTGGGGTCCCAACATACATACCATCACCAGGAGGCAAGTTTGAAGCGTTTCGCGATGCGGGTGGGGCGAGTCCCTCGCGACCGTGCTGCTGTGTGTAGCTAGAAGGTGTAAGCCGATGTCTTGGGTGGTCGAGTTATCGAATCACAGGAACCATATTGTCCAATGAGTCATTGGGAGATCTAGACATAATTCGACTGTTCGAGCACTGCGAAATCTTCCCAGCAGTCGGGTAGGTTGGTAGGCGGTGAACCGAGAGGTCGTGGGCACGGAATATGCTCAACGTTTTTGCTAACTTGACAAGCACGCTTCGGTTGCTTTGTCGTAGATTCGTAGCTAGTCGTTGGCAAACACTTAGGTAAGATAGGGTAGGTAGGGAGAAGAAGATGGCACCTTTACTGAAGACTACGTAAAATGTGAGTCTCTTTCAGGTTCTTCTTAACACTTGACCGATATCTTATCGTGGATATGATTTATAGTTATACTATAAGATCATATTCACGAGTCAATATCGTGTTTTTTTTATCTACGTACATTTAAATTTAGTTAGTTTAGTTTCTGCCTTGTTAGAAGGCCTTCCTAACAACTGTGTAGTTCTTTTCGTGGGGTTGATTTATTACTATAAATCAATTTTACGAATCGAAATTGGTTAGAACAATATCTATCGTGGGGTTGATTTATTTCCATAAATCAATTTTACGAATTGATATTGTGATATCTATCGTGGGTTTGATGTGTAATCAACCTTACGAGTCGATATCGGATGTTTTGTATTGTCCACCATAAAACGCTGGCCCCACGTGGGGCCCCATCATAGCGTTTCGCGGTTGCTTTGTTGTAGATTCGTAGCTAGTCTTTGACAAAAACTTAGGTAAGATAGGGTAGGTAGGGAGAAGAAGGACACCATCATTGAAAACTTATTGTTTTTCAAGGAGTATTTGTACTTGTTTTTAATAATATTTTGTTGCTAGGTGCGGTGGTGAATGAAGAAAACCAACGTTTCCTGTTGGTGATTACATCAAAATGCTGGGAAGATTCATCAGCAACAGAATCAACAGCTTCTCTTCAAACATATCAGAAGATGACTGCAAAGTCAACGCAGAATGTCGTCAAGACCGCTGCCTCCAACATCAATATAAGATAATTACTAGTTTTAAGTGGGTTGTATTTAATCGAGCACCAAAATATCAGCTTTAAATAATTCATATTCAATATCCAAAATACTAGACTTTGCTAATCTGTTTATCAATTTAAATATCAAATATTTGTATTTGCTATTTGCCATATTAGCATTTAATTTTCCATGAAGCTTATTTACTATTATATTTAAAGATCAGGTAGTAATTTTTTTATTATTATTTTTAGTATTAATTTAATTATTTCAGACTATCAAAATATAATTTAACTAGGGTTAAAAATATATATTTTTGGTGTTTAATAAATATATTTCTGGCAAGAGCAACACAGTTCTTATTGATTATTGATGATACGATGATTTCGGTGCTCATTTAAATTATTCCCTTTTTAAATTATTTGGGTAAAAGCCGGTTAAAAACAATAATAAATATATTGTTTTAAATTAATATAAAATAGTGCAATTGTGTACAAGGGAAAATGTGGGTGAAATTGGACAGAGAGTGATTGATTTTATTCTGTGTGATGAATGATTGATGCGCGGTTTTTCAGTTCATTCTGACATTTATATGACATAATTATTTGGCGCAATTTTGTTGAGCGACTTGGTCGTGTTAGAAGACCTAAAATAATTAGTAATATAATAAAACCGTCAGAAGGGTATCATTAGAAATATATTACAATATACACTTTTCTATTTACTATTTCATATACAATTTAATTTTTTTATTATTGAGTTAATTTGTAATTTTACGTATTCCTCTTTTTTTGCCAATTTGCACCAATTTTTAATTGTCTGCCCCCATTATTTTTCTCTTTTTAAAATTATTTAAACTTGTGCTAGAATTTTAATGAACATGTACCTGACGTACAACTTAAATTTAATCTTGTACATTATTAATATTTTTATCTTTGGACTAGAGAACTTTTAAAATTTTCGCCCTACAGTATTAAATGAGGCAGAAATTTCCTCCCAACACTTTTCTTCTCCTTAACACAATACTTTATCAGTTTTTTTCATTCTATACATGTTTTTAACTCTCACTAAATCTATTAATAATTCAACTTCATTGGTGGAAAAATTTGCAGCTCCTTTAATATTTTCCATCATGTGTATATAAATATATTTCTTATTTTGCCTGTGACAGAATAAACTGAGTCAATGATTATCATTTTCTCAGAATCCCAAATTACACAACACCATAAAATTTTGTTGACATTGAGTTTAGGTTCAGCTGAACTAGATTAATTTGACAAGTTATAAACAAAAAAATGTTGAGGCTCAACTGAAAAACCGAGCTTGAGAAGTGTATTTGATGGTGTCGCGTATACGTCTGGATAAAAGTTGGTGAATGAGGGTGTATAATGAGGATGTTAGAGATATGTCTGTTGAGTAAATGAATGAATGAATGAATGGTACGAATGGTGAATTATATTGTGGAATGAATTAGATGAGAATGATGTTGCGTGTAAAGAATGGCAAGACTCCCGGCTTGAATGAGATGTTGATGTATGGAGGTGAGAGGTTATTTGACTCCTGGTGATTGGAAATGCGCGCACGCAGTTGGAGTGTTTGAAGGTAGCGAGGCTGCGGTAGTGTCTGCGTTACCTGGTGCGGATGGTGTTGTAAATGATTTCAATAAATGAAGCAGAAAACAATTTCAATAATGTTAATTAATGATAATGTGTTGGTAAAAATAATAAATAAAACCACTTAGTACCTAGTTAGTTTTATAAATTTGGCAATAATATTTATTGGTAGATGTGGTTTTTACAAAACAAATTTACAAACACTTATATATTGTTCAAATACAAACCAATTGTTAATAGAGAGAGGGACTGTTTAGGGAATGTCCTTTAATGACAAGGGCTATGAGCATCTAAATATTCATTCATTAGTTTCTGGTCGGCCCTAACGGCTTTCTTAATTTTAAAAGCTTCAAGGAAAGTGAATCGATATCCTTTCCTTTTATATGTAGAACTGACAAATTACATATAGAACTTTTATGATAAAAATCTATCAAGTGTTTAGCTAGATTAGACTGGGTACTTTTGATCATATAATTATAACAATACTCTTTAAATCTAGTCTGGAAACTTGGTCCTGTTTGCTCTATATAAACAAATTCACAATCTTTACATTTAATTTAACAAAAGGTCTTTATTCATTAGTTTATTATTATTAGTATATAATGTCAAATTTCCTCCAATTCTTGGCCATACTACGATTCATGCCATTAACATAATTTAATTTTTTATAAATTGATTTAAATCTAGTTTCAAAGTGTACAGGATAAAATTAATTTCTTGTAATTGATCTAGTTTTCTTATTTATTAGCTTCACAGTGATTTCTGCACTGTAACCATTGTTTGCTGTAATAATTAAAATGATTATAATTCAGATCATCAGATAAATTATAAAACGTTGCTAGCTTTATATTACATGGGTGATACAAATTAGTGGGTTTCCTGTAAATATTAAAATTAAATGTATTGTTAATGTGTTGGATAGTAATGGCCAAGATATTTATGCTTTTATTAACTTTCACTTCAGTGGTGAATTATGTATTTTAATCAAATGAATTAAGGACATTTAGTAGTTGTTGCTCCTGGTGTAAAGGGATTAAAACATCGTCGATATATCTATACCAAAAATGTAAATATTTTAGGAGGTATTTATTGGAATTGAGGCATATATATTCTCAAAATTGTTTATGAATATTTCAGATAATAAAGACCCTCATTTTGTTAATTACAAATGTCACCAAAGAGCAAAAATAATTTGTTTGTAGGCAAACTTCCAGCAAGTTTAAAGTTACATGGTTAACTTCAAGCTGTTTTTAATGAAAATTGGAATGGAAGTAAATTCCCAAAACCTCCCTCTCACCATTAACAGAGTTAGTTTGTATTTGAACTACATATAAGTGTTTGCAAAACCATTTCTAAGTTCATGAAACAAAATGCCAAGTGTTTGTATTTATTAATTTTAAATCATGTTTCGCTGAATGCAAACAGCTTCATTAATTGAAATGATGAATGTGTTAGTGTTTGAGAAGAGCGATTGCAATGTTTCGGTGATGGATGATGTGAGATTGGAGATGATATGAATGTGTTTGTATATTAGGGTAGTATGTGATCGAGGTATGGACGTATTAATTCAGAATACATTGGTGTATGTTGTATGATGACTCTGAGATTGACATGAATGTTTTTGAAAGAGTGAATATAAGTCAGATGAGATAGTTTAGGAATGTGGAACGTGTGTGGAATGGAAGATATGAATAAACTTGTATGAAAGAATTTATGAATGTATTTATGTATGAAGAGTTGATGGTAGATTGAGCATGTGGTTGAAGCAAGGATGACTGAATGTTTCTGGGGTTCGTGTTACCCCATTTAATAAGATATTATCTTTACAACATATATATTATTTGTTTAAACTATATAATAATGAATGATTCACTTTAAAATTATAATGATGAATCGTTCTCATCTGTAACACAATACTTTGCTAGCTGACAATTTATTATACATACATATATATTTTTTTATTGTAACATTAGCAGATTGTCAGCTACTGAAACATTGTGATACAGTGACAGTTAGTATAAAAAACAAACAAATTACGAATGATTAACTAGGTTTTTCATTGTTAAACGTTCCGGCATTATTTTATACAAATATATTTCAAGTAAATGATTGATATAAATAAATTTGAATCAGTTTTATTTTAAATATTATTCTCTAAACAACTTATGACCGATTTAAATAAAGTTAATCAAATCATCCTCCATCGATTATTTATACTAACAGTCAACATATTTTGTAAATAAAGATAATGAAATACTTTTACCCAAAATAATTGTATCAAAGTATTAATTCTAAAAGTTTCCTTTATAATAATTAAATTGTTTTTACTTTAAAAATTGGGAAAACTGACAGAATTGATATTTACTAATATGATAATAATAAATATATTTTAAGTAGATAGTTGACAATAACTTTGTTTAACACATATTTATTCTTTAAGAATAAGAAATAGGGTACCCATTGTAATAAGTTAACATATATCTTATTACAATATTCCTTATTCTTAAAGAATAAATGTGTGTTGAAGAGATTTATTGTGAATTATTTAATTTAAAATATAGTTTTTATTGTTTAAGATAAATAAGTAAATAATATTATTGTAATTAAATATGTAAAAACAATAATATATGTTTTAAATAGATAAGTTTACAATAACTCTATTTAAAACATATCTATTCTTTAAGAATAAGAAATATTGTAATAAGAAAACATACATCTTATTGCAATACGTCTTATACTTCAAGAATACATATATTTTAAAGAGACTTATTCTAAATTAATTTAGATAGGTATCCTCATTAAATCCCTCAAATCATTTATAAAATCGTCATCTTTCTGAATACTCCCTCTAATCATTTGTAATGTTATCATTTTCCCAAAAGTCCTTAAATTCTTTTGTAAGATAGTAATCCTCCTAAAAAGTCCTCCAATTCATTTTTAATTCCTTCCATGAAGTCCCTCAAATCATTTATAAAATTGTCTTCCTCCCAAAAATTCCTCCAATTCATTTTCAAGATATAATCCTCTCGAAAAGTCCTCCAATACATTTATATTTCCTCCCATGAAGTCCCTCAAATCAATTATAAAATTGTTCTTCCTCCAATTCATTTATAAGATATTATCCTCCCAAAAACTCCCTCAAATCATTTATAAAATAGCCATCTTACTAAATGTCCCTCAAATCCATTTATAAAATAATCACCTTCTTAAAAAGTTCCTCAAATAACTTATAAAGCAATCCTACATTCTAAAAGACACTCCAGAAATTAAATAATATTTTTTTCAATAATATATTATATATTTAATAAAAATTGTAATAATTATGTTTTACATTGTATTTATAATATAAATTTGTAATAAATAAATTGTAATGAATGCTTTAAATATTGTATTTATAATAAATATTGTAATACAGATGTTAGTTTCTATTGTATACTGATTTAAAACGTCAATAAAAGTGTTTAAAATGGCTGCCATTCTTTCATTTATTTCCTTCTGTAAATATAAATATTTGATTCAAATTCAATTAACTTGTCTTCCATTTTGTACCTCCCATATATATAAATGAAATTCAATTAAATATCAATTAAGAGGAGGAGCCACGAAAGATATAATGGGAGTCAACACAACCAATTAAGAAACAGGGTTGCTAATTCACTATAACCAAAATCCAGTAAAGTTATCTCCTCATCGTTCTGCGCCCCGGATACAAATCGACGAATTTGGAGCAATTCCTGACCAAAAACTCGAAGTTTTTTTTTTAAGTTCAAAAACTGAACAATAGATAGCACCACCATGCATACATGATTGATGCTGCCCCCTGGTGACCAATTTTAGAACTAAGAAAAAAAACTTTGAAATTTTGTCAGGATCTGCTCCAATTTGGTCGGTTTGTATCCGGGGCGCAGAGCGGCGAGGAGGTATCTTTACTGTATTTTGGTTATAGTGAATTGGCATCACTGCTTTCTTAATTGGTTGTGTTACCGCCCTCATTTTTTCTATTGCTCCTCCTCATAATTGAAACTTAATTGAATTTAATTTTATATATGGGAGGAACAAAATGGCTGATTAATAGAAATTTAAATGGAAGTATTTAAATGTAAATAATTAAATAGACGCCATTTTAAATTCAACCATTGACATTTAAAGTAAAAGAAACCAACATTAAAATAATTAATTAAATTAACTTAGTTCGCAAATTCACCAACAGATGGCAACACCAGTCCTAAAAAACCCGTGAGAAAAAAAATTAAAAACAAAAAGGTATGTATAAATATAAACAATATTTATTATCATTGCAAAGTTGTGTACAAGTTTTACTAACATTTTATTTTAGAATTGTTAACTACAAGTACATTTTATTTATAATACAAACTATTTTTGAAATAAATTAATTTAGAATAAGTCTCTTTAAAATATATTTCTTCTTGAAGTATAAGACGTATTGCAATAAGATGTATGTTTTCTTATTACAATATTTCTTATTCTTAAAGAATAGATATGTTTTAAATAGAGTTATTGTAAACTTATCTATTTAAAACATTTATTATTGTTTTTACATATTTAATTACAATAATATTATTTACTTATTTATCTTAAACAATAAAAACTATATTTTAAATTAAATAATTCACAATAAATCTCTTCAACACACATTTATTCTTTAAGAATAAGGAATATTGTAATAAGATATATGTTAACTTATTACAATGGGTACCCTATTTCTTATTCTTAAAGAATAAATATGTGTTAAACAAAATTATTGTCAACTATCTACTTAAAATATATTTATTATTATCATATTAGTAAATATCAATTCTGTCAGTTTTCCCAATTTTTAAAGTAAAAACAATTTAATTATTATAAAGGAAACTTTTAGAATTAATACTTTGATACAATTATTTTGGGTAAAAGTATTTCATTATCTTTATTTACAAAATATGTTGACTGTTAGTATAAATAATCGATGGAGGATGATTTGATTAACTTTATTTAAATCGGTCATAAGTTGTTTAGAGAATAATATTTAAAATAAAACTGATTCAAATTTATTTATATCAATCATTTACTTGAAATATATTTGTATAAAATAATGCCGGAACGTTTAACAATGAAAAACCTAGTTAATCATTCGTAATTTGTTTGTTTTTTATACTAACTGTCACTGTATCACAATGTTTCAGTAGCTGACAATCTGCTAATGTTACAATAAAAAAATATATATGTATGTATAATAAATTGTCAGCTAGCAAAGTATTGTGTTACAGATGAGAACGATTCATCATTATAATTTTAAAGTGAATCATTCATTATTATATAGTTTAAACAAATAATATATATGTTGTAAAGATAATATCTTATTAAATGGGGTAACACGAACCCCAGAAACATTCAGTCATCCTTGCTTCAACCACATGCTCAATCTACCATCAACTCTTCATACATAAATACATTCATAAATTCTTTCATACAAGTTTATTCATATCTTCCATTCCACACACGTTCCACATTCCTAAACTATCTCATCTGACTTATATTCACTCTTTCAAAAACATTCATGTCAATCTCAGAGTCATCATACAACATACACCAATGTATTCTGAATTAATACGTCCATACCTCGATCACATACTACCCTAATATACAAACACATTCATATCATCTCCAATCTCACATCATCCATCACCGAAACATTGCAATCGCTCTTCTCAAACACTAACACATTCATCATTTCAATTAATGAAGCTGTTTGCATTCAGCGAAACATGATTTAAAATTAATAAATACAAACACTTGGCATTTTGTTTCATGAACTTAGAAATGGTTTTGCAAACACTTATATGTAGTTCAAATACAAACTAACTCTGTTAATGGTGAGAGGGAGGTTTTGGGAATTTACTTCCATTCCAATTTTCATTAAAAACAGCTTGAAGTTAACCATGTAACTTTAAACTTGCTGGAAGTTTGCCTACAAACAAATTATTTTTGCTCTTTGGTGACATTTGTAATTAACAAAATGAGGGTCTTTATTATCTGAAATATTCATAAACAATTTTGAGAATATATATGCCTCAATTCCAATAAATACCTCCTAAAATATTTACATTTTTGGTATAGATATATCGACGATGTTTTAATCCCTTTACACCAGGAGCAACAACTACTAAATGTCCTTAATTCATTTGATTAAAATACATAATTCACCACTGAAGTGAAAGTTAATAAAAGCATAAATATCTTGGCCATTACTATCCAACACATTAACAATACATTTAATTTTAATATTTACAGGAAACCCACTAATTTGTATCACCCATGTAATATAAAGCTAGCAACGTTTTATAATTTATCTGATGATCTGAATTATAATCATTTTAATTATTACAGCAAACAATGGTTACAGTGCAGAAATCACTGTGAAGCTAATAAATAAGAAAACTAGATCAATTACAAGAAATTAATTTTATCCTGTACACTTTGAAACTAGATT
Organism: Pterostichus niger; assembly: GCA_947425015.1. Taxonomy (NCBI): domain Eukaryota; kingdom Metazoa; phylum Arthropoda; class Insecta; order Coleoptera; family Carabidae; genus Pterostichus; species Pterostichus niger. Next base: position 34,629,801 of record OX380340.1, on the reverse strand, counting down.
TAAATCAATTTATAAAAAATTAAATTATGTTAATGGCATGAATCGTAGTATGGCCAAGAATTGGAGGAAATTTGACATTATATACTAATAATAATAAACTAATGAATAAAGACCCTTTGTTAAATTAAATGTAAAGATTGTGAATTTGTTTATATAGAGCAAACAGGACCAAGTTTCCAGACTAGATTTAAAGAGTATTGTTATAATTATATGATCAAAAGTACCCAGTCTAATCTAGCTAAACACTTGATAGATTTTTATCATAAAAGTTCTATATGTAATTTGTCAGTTCTACATATAAAAGGAAAGGATATCGATTCACTTTCCTTGAAGCTTTTAAAATTAAGAAAGCCGTTAGGGCCGACCAGAAACTAATGAATGAATATTTAGATGTTCATAGCCCTTGTCATTAAAGGACATTCCCTAAACAGTCCCTCTCTCTATTAACAATTGGTTTGTATTTGAACAATATATAAGTGTTTGTAAATTTGTTTTGTAAAAACCACATCTACCAATAAATATTATTGCCAAATTTATAAAACTAACTACGTACTAAGTGGTTTTATTTATTATTTTTACCAACACTTTATCATTAATTAACATTATTGAAATCGTTTTCTGCTTCATTTATTGAAATCATTTACAACACCATCCGCACCAGGTAACGCAGACACTACCGCAACCTCGCTACCTTCAAACACTCCAACTGCGTGCGCGCATTTCCAATCACCAGGAGTCAAATAACCTCTCACCTCCATACATCAACATCTCATTCAAGCCGGGAGTCTTGCCATTCTTTACACGCAACATCATTCTCATCTAATTCATTCCACAATATAATTCACCATTCGTACCATTCATTCATTCATTCATTTACTCAACAGACATATCTCTAACATCCTCATTATACACCCTCATTCACCAACTTTTATCCAGACGTATACGCGACACCATCAAATACACTTCTCAAGCTCGGTTTTTCAGTTGAGCCTCAACATTTTTTTGTTTATAACTTGTCAAATTAATCTAGTTCAGCTGAACCTAAACTCAATGTCAACAAAATTTTATGGTGTTGTGTAATTTGGGATTCTGAGAAAATGATAATCATTGACTCAGTTTATTCTGTCACAGGCAAAATAAGAAATATATTTATATACACATGATGGAAAATATTAAAGGAGCTGCAAATTTTTCCACCAATGAAGTTGAATTATTAATAGATTTAGTGAGAGTTAAAAACATGTATAGAATGAAAAAAACTGATAAAGTATTGTGTTAAGGAGAAGAAAAGTGTTGGGAGGAAATTTCTGCCTCATTTAATACTGTAGGGCGAAAATTTTAAAAGTTCTCTAGTCCAAAGATAAAAATATTAATAATGTACAAGATTAAATTTAAGTTGTACGTCAGGTACATGTTCATTAAAATTCTAGCACAAGTTTAAATAATTTTAAAAAGAGAAAAATAATGGGGGCAGACAATTAAAAATTGGTGCAAATTGGCAAAAAAAGAGGAATACGTAAAATTACAAATTAACTCAATAATAAAAAAATTAAATTGTATATGAAATAGTAAATAGAAAAGTGTATATTGTAATATATTTCTAATGATACCCTTCTGACGGTTTTATTATATTACTAATTATTTTAGGTCTTCTAACACGACCAAGTCGCTCAACAAAATTGCGCCAAATAATTATGTCATATAAATGTCAGAATGAACTGAAAAACCGCGCATCAATCATTCATCACACAGAATAAAATCAATCACTCTCTGTCCAATTTCACCCACATTTTCCCTTGTACACAATTGCACTATTTTATATTAATTTAAAACAATATATTTATTATTGTTTTTAACCGGCTTTTACCCAAATAATTTAAAAAGGGAATAATTTAAATGAGCACCGAAATCATCGTATCATCAATAATCAATAAGAACTGTGTTGCTCTTGCCAGAAATATATTTATTAAACACCAAAAATATATATTTTTAACCCTAGTTAAATTATATTTTGATAGTCTGAAATAATTAAATTAATACTAAAAATAATAATAAAAAAATTACTACCTGATCTTTAAATATAATAGTAAATAAGCTTCATGGAAAATTAAATGCTAATATGGCAAATAGCAAATACAAATATTTGATATTTAAATTGATAAACAGATTAGCAAAGTCTAGTATTTTGGATATTGAATATGAATTATTTAAAGCTGATATTTTGGTGCTCGATTAAATACAACCCACTTAAAACTAGTAATTATCTTATATTGATGTTGGAGGCAGCGGTCTTGACGACATTCTGCGTTGACTTTGCAGTCATCTTCTGATATGTTTGAAGAGAAGCTGTTGATTCTGTTGCTGATGAATCTTCCCAGCATTTTGATGTAATCACCAACAGGAAACGTTGGTTTTCTTCATTCACCACCGCACCTAGCAACAAAATATTATTAAAAACAAGTACAAATACTCCTTGAAAAACAATAAGTTTTCAATGATGGTGTCCTTCTTCTCCCTACCTACCCTATCTTACCTAAGTTTTTGTCAAAGACTAGCTACGAATCTACAACAAAGCAACCGCGAAACGCTATGATGGGGCCCCACGTGGGGCCAGCGTTTTATGGTGGACAATACAAAACATCCGATATCGACTCGTGAGGTTGATTACACATCAAACCCACGATAGATATCACAATATCAATTCGTAAAATTGATTTATGGAAATAAATCAACCCCACGATAGATATTGTTCTAACCAATTTCGATTCGTAAAATTGATTTATAGTAATAAATCAACCCCACGAAAAGAACTACACAGTTGTTAGGAAGGCCTTCTAACAAGGCAGAAACTAAACTAACTAAATTTAAATGTACGTAGATAAAAAAAAACACGATATTGACTCGTGAATATGATCTTATAGTATAACTATAAATCATATCCACGATAAGATATCGGTCAAGTGTTAAGAAGAACCTGAAAGAGACTCACATTTTACGTAGTCTTCAGTAAAGGTGCCATCTTCTTCTCCCTACCTACCCTATCTTACCTAAGTGTTTGCCAACGACTAGCTACGAATCTACGACAAAGCAACCGAAGCGTGCTTGTCAAGTTAGCAAAAACGTTGAGCATATTCCGTGCCCACGACCTCTCGGTTCACCGCCTACCAACCTACCCGACTGCTGGGAAGATTTCGCAGTGCTCGAACAGTCGAATTATGTCTAGATCTCCCAATGACTCATTGGACAATATGGTTCCTGTGATTCGATAACTCGACCACCCAAGACATCGGCTTACACCTTCTAGCTACACACAGCAGCACGGTCGCGAGGGACTCGCCCCACCCGCATCGCGAAACGCTTCAAACTTGCCTCCTGGTGATGGTATGTATGTTGGGACCCCACGTGGGGCCAGCGTTTTTTGGTGGATAATACAAAATACACGATATCGACTCGTGAGGTTGATTTCAAATCAAACCCACGATAGATATCGATCTACACAATTTCGATTCGTAAAATTGATTTATAGTAATAAATCAACCCCACGAAAAGAACTACACACAGTTAGGATGGCCTCCTATTAAGGCAGCAACTAACTAACTAAATTAAAATGTACGTAGTGAGTGAACAATAAAAACAAACACGATATCGACTCGAGAAGTTGATCTTATAGTATAACTATAAATCAAGCCCACGATTCGATATCGGTTATGAAGTTATGAAGGCCTTTAAATAAGGCAGACAAAAGTTAAATTACACGACGACGACGAAGTTTGTTTGGCAAGTGAACTTCTTGTTGCAGACTCGCAGCAACCTACTTAAAATTAAAGTGAATTTAAAACATACACAACATATACACATCTACAACTTCAAATACAATATTACTCAGTTTACTGTTATTATTAGAAATTATTAATGTTATTAATATATTATTATTTAGTATAAACAAAAGTAAAATAATAATGTTTCTAGAATTTAGTAATTTACTTTTAAACCGTTAAACAAATATTTATCACATCAAACAATAAATTAAATTAAAAGACAGCAGATGTATGTCAAGGTTGTGTCTCAATAAAATTCTAAATCAATTATTAATAATTTCTTTTCTCATTTTTTAAAGTAATTAAAATTTAAATTTGTACTTATCTTTTATTCCTGAAATGTGTTGAAGCAACCGGTGGACAGCGTGGGCATGGCGCTCGACTCCTGGGACTGAATGCCGCATTCAGATAATTTGCGTAAACTGAAAAACAGAATTTAAAATGAGCATCTATCATTAAAAATACTAAACAATCTTTAAAAGTAATTTTTAATATTAAAGAATAGTAAATTATCAAAATAAAATTATATATTTAAACCAATTGTGAATAATTGTCCACTGTGACATTCACAGAACATTCTCAACCCAACCCAACCATCCTCGCTTCAATAACGTTTATTTTTTAATTATTTTCTGGAGGGTTGATATTAAGGGATGAAACTATAGTCAATAGATGAGGAATTGAATGTTGAAACCCGGTTGACTGGTTACTAAATTACAGCCGTTTTTTAAACATGTTTATCTAAATTTACGGAAAAACTGTCGTTCATATTTTCTCTCAGAAAATTAATAAAATTCGCCAGATTTATAAACAAAACTATAGGCAGTCCACATTTTCAAACCTCTTCAAAGTTAAATGTTGTAAACAAATTATTTAGAACTCATATTTTAAATATTGGGTAAAAGTCACCGCTAGTAAAATCAAATTATTAAACGAGATTAATTTGAATTTTCTGCTTTGAACCGGACATCAATTATTTTAGGAGAAAAATAATTGTAAAAGTAAAATAAAGCTTGCCCCAGACAAAATTGTCGCTTAGATTTGGGCCTTTTCGTATACTGCTTTTATAGATATATAAATTTGTATGTGATGCGTTCTTATTAGTTTGCTATGCATTATACAAAAACAATTAGTTGACAACTTTCATACAATTTAGTATACAAAGATGCCATCGAAATACGAAGAATTACGAGAAAATATTTTGTACAAATGTGTTCAAAATAGGCATATATCCACAAGAAAAGTAGCTTTAGAGTTAAAATCTACAACAAGGACTGTTCAAAGGGTGTTAAGAAGATACAATTAAACGAGTAATACACAAAAAAAATGTGGAAGTGGATGCAAACCTGGATTTGTAGATTAAAATATTGAGAAAATGTCTTGAAGGCTTTGTATGAAAATAAAAATATTTCTGTGAGAGATTTGGTTAAGAAATTTGAAACTACTCAATCAACAGTCCAGAAAATTAAGCTAAAGAATCCTATAAGTATTTAAAAAAAAAACAAAAGTGCCTAACAGGAATACTAAGCAAGAAACTAACACAAAATGAAGATCAAGAAAACATTACTTTAAAGTGATATCAAAAAAAATTATGTGTTATCATGGATGTCGAAACGTATTGTTAACTTGAATTAAAATCTCGACCAAGTCATTATTATTATTCTGGCAAGTTCAGAAAATCTGTTAGTAGCTAATTGAAGGTAATTAAAATAGAAAAATTCTCAAAAAAGATGCTTGTATGGCAGGCCATTTGTTCCTGTGGCAAACGCAGAATGCCTTATTTTTCGACATCGACAATCAACGGCGAAAGATATTTAAGAGAGTGTTTTTAAAGATGATTATTGCCCTTTATAAGGCAACATGTCATTACACAAACAATGTCATTGATTGGTATAAAAGAAACCCCACATATAGAATTTGTACACAAATCTGAAAATCCAAAAAATTGTCCTGAATTGCGCCCAATTAAAAAATATTGGCCCCACATGAAGCAGAAGTTATTAAAATATAATAAACAAACCAATTCTGTCGATAATTTCAAATATAAGTGGAAACAAATTAGAAAAATGATATCTGATTATGCTGTACAAATTTTAATGAATGGGGTGAAAAGGAAATTGCGCAACTTTTGGATGAATCATAAATAAAATGTAAATATTTGCTATTATGTACTATTTAGTTGTTGATCAATAAAGTCTTCAATAGTTTTTAAAAAATTCATTTAATTATATGGTTTATAGTTAAAAATTATAGCCGACAATTTTTTCTGGGACAAGCTTTATAATTAATGACCCTTAATATTAACTGACTAGCTAATAATGTACTACCGTTATCATTAATGAATATTTAGTAGATTGTCAGTTACTAATTATTCACCATCATTATTATTATTGTTTTTACCCAAATAATTAAAAAAATAACAATGTACTTACATTGATGATAATGTCCACGGTGATACCAGCTCGAGCTACTCCAAGTTCTGGATGGCGGCAGCTCCAATGACACCAGCTGCTTCAACATCTTGATGATGTCCCTATAAACATAAAAACAATGTATTAGTAACATAGCAACAGGCCCGACGAGACGGGGGGGTAGGGGGGGTAAAATACCCAGGGCCCGTGGAATTCAAAGGGCCCGGATGTAATGCTATTTTATAAATTGCTTTTAATTTTCTACTATTTCACCAATTTTTTATATTCTTTACTAAAACATGTATAACGAAATGTCTGATACACGTTTTCAACAATTTATTACATTGTATAAAAATGACGAAATGCTTGATCAAGGGCCCCAGTTGCAAATTTTAAATAAATTTATATACTATTCAAAAGTACATTATTACATTGTTGCATTTTTGTTTCTTATATTACTACATTCATTGTATACAACAGACATAAGCAAAGGCTCTATACATTTGTGCGTAGTGCTGTTTTGGTATCCCCTGCATTTATCGAATATGCAACTAGATAATAGATAGTCATACAGTGAGTATCAGGGTTCGAAGATATATATCGATCGATATATATCATGATATTTATTTTGATATATATCGTCATATTTTTGCAATGATATATATCCATTATATAAAAATATCAAATAGTTTTTGAGATATAGCCTCCGGAGAAGTGAAGTTTTTCGAATTTTTCAGTTTTTCTACTTTTCCGAGGCTATATCTCGAAAACTAAATGTGATATGAAAACGCGGTCAACGGCATTAATTTTCTCGTGCTTCAGTTAACTTATAAACATAGTTTCAGCGATTTTTATTTTTTTCAATTTTCCGCCAAAAATATCGCAAAAAGCGGTTTTTTAATATTTTCTCGAAAACCAGAAGTCATATGCATTTGAAGATTGCACCACTGGATTCAGTGGGTCAAAATACATATGTATGGAAATTTTCGTTTTAATAATCGTACGATTAAGGATTTTTGGTAAAATTGAATTAAAATCTGAAAAAACCAAAGGGGTGCCCCTTAGGAAATAATTAAAAATATTAAATTGCATAAAATTGTATGAAAATTTGCTTATAAGTCAATTCGGACACGGGGAATTCAACGCCGTTGAGCGCATTTCCATATCTTGTTTAGTTTTTGAGATATAGCCTCCGGAGAAGTGAAATTTTTCGAATTTTTCAATTTTTCTACTTTTCCGAGGCTATATCTCAAAAACTAAATGTGATATGAAAACGCGCTCAACGGCATTAATTTTCTCGTGCTTCAGTTAACTTATAAACATAGTTTCAGCGATTTTAATTTTTTTTCAATTTTCCGCCAAAAAAATCGCAAAAAGCGGTTTTTTAACATTTTCTCGAAAACCAGAAGTCATATGCATTTGAAGATTGCACCACTGGATTCAGTGGGTCAAAATACATATGTATGTAAATTTTCGTTTTAATAATCGTACGATTAAGGATTTTTGGTAAAATTGAATTAAAATCTGAAAAAACCAAAGGGGTGCCCCTTAGGAAATAATTAAAAATATTAAATTGCATAAAATTGTATGAAAATTTGCTTATAAGTCAATTCGGACACGGGGAATTCAACGCCGTTGAGCGCATTTCCATATCTTGTTTAGTTTTTGAGATATAGCCTCCGGAGAAGTGAAATTTTTCGAATTTTTCAATTTTTCTACTTTTCCGAGGCTATATCTCAAAAACTAAATGTGATATGAAAACGCGCTCAACGGCATTAATTTTCTCGTGCTTCAGTTAACTTATAAACAGGGTTCGAAGATATATATCCATTATATAAAAATATCAAATAGTCTATAATAAATACAGTATACCTCTCATTATTACTTTCATTAATTCTGTTAAAATTATATTCTAAAGATAATTCTTACTTTACTAGCTTTTGACTAACTTCACATCAACGACATAAATCCAAATTGTGTGCCATTTGTGATGTCATTAACGGCAAAGTCTGAACCATTTCCAAAATTTTTATTTGGTACTCATTTTACAAATACAAATACAAAACTATCAATGAGTCAGAGTGGCCAAATAAAAGTACATTTATTGAACTATGTGAACAGTTACACACTTGCTGTAACAGCCACAGCAGGGGTGGAACGATATTTCTCCACTTGGCATTGTCCAATCTCAATTACGTAATCGTCTCGGTAACGACAAAGCCGCTAAATTAGTTTTTATGTTTAAATATTTAAACCAAAAAGAAACTACAAAAAAAAACTAATTTAGATTGGATTTGGCCAAGTGCAACGGTATGTTCAGGAAGTTCATCAGAAGATGATGATTTGCCCCTATCTAGGATATAGGATTATTTAAATATTCTTACTATTCTTAGTACTATATAATATTTGTGTATCCATTCAATGTATATGTACTTTTTTTCATTACATTTTGTATTTCCTATTGTGATAATAAATGTGTACAAAAACTAAAATTAAAAAATAAATATCCAAAAAGTGATATTTATCTGATATATATCCTATATATCAGATATTTTGATATTTATTATAAATATCATAATATTTACGAACCCTGGTGAGTATACAATACACATCGCTGCACCAATTAACTCTTACCGAACTGTTACCATATTTTAGCCTCGATTTTAGTGCGCACAATAAATTTTAAATTTGAAGACTTCAGTACTACGAAGGGGTATTTATAACATACATATATGAAGGTAATTAATAATTCTTTTTAAATGAATATAAAGTTTTATAAAACATCTGTTTCTAACACTATTAATACTTTTTAACTCTTTTTGTAGATTCTGCCCTTACATAGTTATGCAGACATAAAGTAGCAGATAACGAAAAATACATTTTAAACATTAAAAATGAGTTACCACCATAAATCAGGTGCTTTAAAACGAAAAGAAAAAGCTGCAAGGGAAGAAAACCAAGCAAAACCATACATATATTTATAAATATATTTTTTTTTTGTATCTTATATTTAATTAATAAATATTCAAAGTTAAAGGGGGCCCGAATTTTTTTTCCCCGGGGCCCGCTTTTCCTCTCGGCGCCCCTGCATAGCATAGCACCCTTCATCATGTTTATTTTAAGTTTCATAATCATAATAACTTTTGAGAGTGAGTATACTAGAAATAGTAAAAGGAAACCCACATTTAGTCATTTAAAAGATACACTCATTGTTTGAAAAATAAATCAATTAAAAAATAATTAGATTTATTTAGCAGCGCGTAAGTCTTGTACTAATCAAGATATTTTAAAAGTACAAAGAAACAAAAAATAAAGCCCCAAAAATATAAATAAAAAATCATCTCACCTGTTTGGCGCTTTCACTGTGCATCTACAACCTGGTACACCAGGTCCACAAGTTGGTTTTGTCGCTGATTTGTGGTGATTATAAACATTGTCTTTCATAATAATTGGTTTTAAAATGGACAAATGTTGTTTTCATTCCCCGACATCTGTCTATGGTTTGTGCATGATATCCATACCTAAAAACGACATTGGCGCATTATAAATTAATTTAAATTCAAACTCACTCATTCTACTACATTTTGTTGTCAATTAACAATATTTTAGTTTAAAATCACGTCATTTTACAAATGTAGTTTACTTGTCAAATATCAGTTTCTGACAACTAACATACTACTGCCACCTATTCACTTATTTTAAAACAGATATGTATATAATTTAAACGTAAAATAATTAAAATAAAATCCTTCAATTAATTTAATTAAACGTGGATTTCAGTAGCGGAATGAAAAGTTTTTCATATAAAATTCATGAGATTTTGTAAAGAATATTATAATTATTCCAAGTTCATGAATGAAACAAACTCTAAAGGGGGTTCAGTATGCACATGCCTAATCTGCAATTGCAGATTTTGGGCGATTACAATCCATCATATTAGTATTTTAATTAACAAATATATAAGTGTTTGGTTAATGACTGAAAATATGTTTACAAGTTAATTAAAGCACGAGACAATTAATGTTTTACGTAATTTACCAAATCACAAATACTTCTAGAAGAATATTTAATCGTTCAACTAAATTAGTTAGGGCAAGGGCTCAATTAAATGGCTTTTTCACAGATGTACGCGGAACGTAGGTTTATATTGAAACCAATTCACTTATCAGATTCATCAAAGAATCATTTTCATAATAAAAACAGGATTAAATATAGTTCAAAACATGGAGAATTCAAAATAAAAAACCAATTTCAATTATCTTGAGTAGTTTAAAAGTTACAGCCGTTTCAGCCGACATTTTATGATTTCTTTCAAAAAAATAATAAAATTACCCATATTTACAACCAATTTAAATTTTAAAAGATACACTCACTTGCAAAAGTACTGGAAGTGAAGCGTCCGGACACGCCATCAAACATCAAGTCCCCGGGACCATCATCTCCTCCAGCTCGGCTTCCTGGTACTCCAGATTCTCCGTCGACTTCTTGCAGCTGTCCAAAGTCACCTGAATGAGCACAGAGCGGGTGTCAAACATATCAAGTCTCTTGTGTTAGGATGTTGTAATTAATTAATTAATTAATTGAAAGTATAATCACCACACCTTTTACCCATTATTGGATCAAATCACAGGCACCACAGATGTTAGTGGTGAAATTTATAGGTCATTGTTTTAAATGATGATAAATACGTACAATCCAATTTAAATATTGTAAAGAAAACTTTTAAAACTCTTATATATTTTAAATATTGCAAACAATTACCCAAAAAGGTAAAATTATTTGATTAACTTTATTTATAAAATACACGGACTGCTAGTGATAGAAATATAGTTGCTCACCCTTGACACTAATCACTAGCACTAACAACTAACTAGCAAAACGTGTCACTAACACTATCAACTTACTAGCGTGATTATCTTCATGCGACTAGGTCTGGTCAGCGTTTTGTTTGCAAGTGCGGAGCTCGAGCTCGTTGCATGATTACTCAGAGCGACTAATTGCCACTAATTGATTACACAACTCATTACATTGAAACTTACACAACATGTCTACATTTTACTTTTTTCATTAATTATTATAAATTATTATTGTTATTTTTTTTTCATAAAAGTAAACAGATTTAAAACATGAAACGTTTATACGTGAATAATGTCCCAGTAATAGGTAAAAGGCATGATTTGATTTATCAATAAGTTTCTCACCAATGCCAGAACATTTCCGTCTGATTCCATTCTCTTCTCTTGCTGCCGACATGAAGAGTAGGTTTCTGAAGAGCAATCGCCGTCGACACCATCACCATGGTGTTTGCTGTCTGAGTCAACACCAGCACTCCAAATATTTCTAATGATTTGTTTAAAATATCGATCGGTACCAATTCCCAATTAGCGCAGGAATGCAACAAGAGCAGGACAGCTGCTCTCTGGCGAAGCTCATTCTGTTTAAATTCCTCGACTCCGGTTCTGCAGGTTCCAATCTCTTCTCTCCACGGAAGGTTTCATGTCGTTGTGGATGAGTATCCAGTGCTCGCATTTCTCTCCGATTACGCCTGGAACAAACAATAAACAGTTACTATTAATTGTAATTGCTAATTACCGCTAGTTTTTGTTTAGCTAATTGATAATAAACATGGCTTTCTTCCTCCCAGGTGCCTCCCCCTCATTCCCCTCATTCACCAGCACTCACTTCAATACAATGACCGCTATACTATTCAGGGATATTCATTTTCATTATTTTACGACAGAAATAGTTATTATAACATTTATTTATATCCAACTTTTACTTGAAATATTTTTGACCAAAATAATTCCGGAAGGTTTAACAATTAAAAATATAGTTAATTACCCTTCATAATAACTGACACTAGCTAACAATTTACTAGCGTTATCATTAACAAATATCTAATTACTATTCACTATTATTATTTTAAACTGAATATGAATTTATCTCACAAATTCTCAAATAAATATTAAACAAATAATTAAAAAATTACAATATTCTTACATGGATTTAATATTCAAACTCGTCTTTGCTGATGCCTCCAGGGTGTTGATACACGCTGAGGATGCTTGCAGGTCCCGTGATGTCCCTATAAACATAAAAACAATATATTAGTAGCACACTTCATACCATTTATTAAAGTTAATAATGATAACAGAGAAAACAATTAATAGAATAGCTCGAAAATGCTTTAAAAAAAGAACCTACCATTTAGAAGGCTTTCGAATGCCATCACCAACTACAAAATGGCTAAATTGAGTAAAAATTATTAAGACTGTATTTGTAAACGCTGCTTGTTGAGTTCAGGTGAACTTGAATACGCACAGTCTTATTTAATTATTGTTTCAGCTGCCATCAAATCAATACTTTTATCAATTTAAATATATAGAAAGCAAATGATAATAAATAACATGAATACGTATTTAGCCATTAACACGATTTGAATTAAATTTTTATAAATGAAAATTGAGCAAGATACTCAAAATGAATAGAATATTGTTTTGAAATAATAATAACAATTGGCAAAACCAACTAGTTAAATACATTATTAAGATGTCGTAACACTTGTAGCTGTTATGTATTACAAAGTACATTTTACACTATTTTTAAGTACAAATATCTATCGAAAATATAAGAATAATGTTCTCGTTAACTATTTACCAGTATTTTGTTATAACGTACAATTATTTATCCAGCAACATTCAACAACACAGCGTCATACAAGACTAAATTTATGGAATAAACAGGTTCACTTCGGTAAATTTATCGTTTGAACAAATAAATCAAATACTTTTATAAATTTATATAAAATAAAGAAAATACTTTCAAATTCGGTACTTTTACACATTTTCATGTATAAAAAATAATATTTATGTATGTAAATAATAATAAATAATATATATATATATCACGCTTTTCGAAATAAAAACACTATTTATAACTGTTAAAATCTAAAGATATGCAAAAATATTATTGTGATTTTAAAGAAAATTTATTAAAAATCATGTTCAAATATGATGTTAAAGCCGTTTATATCAAATTTAATTGTTGAAATGTAATATTCCTATGATATCGCATCCTATATATGTGTTACGTACAAAGCAATTTATGTAATAAAATGTTGATACATTTTTAATTATCAAAAACTATATTTCCAGGTGAAATTTGTATCAAAATCGTTAGAATAACATCTATACTTACGAAAGGCACTATATTTTATTAATATTTATTGATATTTTTATTTAAAATCACTAATTTTCTAGCAGCACATCTAGCTACCACGCTTGCAAGTTATGAACTGGCGCCAGCGACCTTCCGAGCAAACCAGTGCACATCAAAATGTCTTGGAGTGTATTTTATGTATAAAAATTATAATTGATTGAAAATGACATATATTTAATAACATTAATTCAAAAATTGTTTTTTTAATTAGTGTTTATGAATTTCATCAGTAATTAAAATATTTAAATACAGAAATAAGTATGTAAACATTGAAATTAAAAAAAAAACTAGTACTTAAAATATGATTAAATTTACAACATAGAAATAGGGAAACAATTATTGAATTTGTATCGTACTTTATTAAAAAAAAATTTAAATAATAAATTTAATAGGGATGGTTTTATCGGGATCTATTGCTAGGTATAAGTATGTCCATAAACGCCTCATTTCAACTAACTTTTCACATGTTTGTTGATAGTTTATTGAAGTAAACGTAATTGATTATATGTGTAAGAAGTTTCATAGCTGAGAATTAAATAGGGGTGGTTTTAACGAAATCTATTGCTAGTAATACGCGTATAAGGAAGTCATGTGGTGTCCACATCAGATTTTTTAAATTTGGAGTAACAAAAATGCACCGCAAAAATTATGTTTGTGTTACCGGTCGGTGAAGTTGCCAGTCACCAACATTTTATCGACAGGAATTTGCGGGGTTGTCGACAATAGTTTGATACAATAGCCGTTCAAACGAACCTGCTGGCGTCATCTCTGTGAAGACTAGTGCATAATAAAATCCATACTTTGATGCATATTTAAATATGAATTGGGTTTCAAAACTGAAATAATACTCGTACTATGGAACTTGGGATCGAATGCTGGCTTTGTCCTGAGGCCAAATTATAAATTAACAAATTAATTCTTTTTAATCTATTCGTGTATGCGAGAGCTCTGCATTTGCAGATTTCAACAGATCAAACAGTGATTACAATTTTGATTTTAAATTTGTTTTTTTTTGTAAAGTTTAAAATAGAAATAGAGCAAATCTAATGAAATTTCGTTCTCCTCTGTCTATTATTTCATCATGGAGCTCTAGATCACAAAGATCTAGAGCTCCATTATTTAATTCTTCAATATATCTATTCAATAATATAACTAAGAAAAGTTGTCTGTATTGAGTGTTTTTCATAAAGACTCATATTAACTTACAATAGATCAAAACTCCTTAAAATTATTATTGTTATATATTTTTTATAAAAGTAAACAAATTTAAAACGTGAAACGTTTATACGTAATGGGTAAAAGGCGTGATTTGATTTATAAATAAGTTTCTCACCAATGCCAGAACATTTCCGTCTGATTCCATTCTCTTCTCTTGCTGCCAACATGAAGAGTAGGTTTCTGAAGAGCGATCGCCGTCGACACCATCACCATGGTGTTTGCTGTCTGAGTCAACACCAGCACTCCAAATATTTCTAATGATTTGTTTAAAATATCGATCGGTACCAATTCCCAATTAGCGCAGGAATGCAACAAGAGCAGGACAGCTGCTCTCTGGCGAAGCTCATTCTGTTTAAATTCCTCGACTCCGGTTCTGCAGGTTCCAATCTCTTCTCTCCACGGAAGGTTTCATGTCGGTGGGGATGAGTATCCAGTGCTCGCATTTCTCTCCGATTACGCCTAGAACAAACAATAAACAGTTACTATTAATTGTAATTGCTAATTAACCGCTAACTTTTGTTTAGCTAATCGATAATAAACATGGCTTCCTTCCCCCAGGTGCCATCCCCTCATTCACCAGCACTCAATTCAATACAATGACCGCTAGTCTAATTAAGGGAAATTCATTTTTATTATTTTAGGACAGAAATACTTGTTTATAACACTTATTTATATCCAACTTGAAATATTTTTGACCAAAATAATTCCGGAAGGTTTAACAATTAAAAATATAGTTAATCAGCCTTGATAATAACTGACACTAACTAACAATTTACTAGCTTTATCATTAACAAATATCTAGTTACTATTCATCATTATTATTTTAAACTGAATATGAATTTATCTCACAAATTCTCAAATAAATATTAAAACAAATAATTAAAAAATAACAATATTCTTACATGGATGTTGAGAGCAGCAGATTTAATATTCAAACTCGTCTTTGCTGATGCCTCCGGGGTGTTGATACACGCTGAGGATGCTTGCAGGTCCCGTGATGTCCCTATAAACATAAAAACAATATATTAGTAACACACTTCATAACATTTATTAAAGTTAATAATGATAACAGAGAAGACAATTAATAGAATAGCTCTAAAATGCTTTAAAAAAAGAACCTACCATTTAGAAGGCTTTCGAATGCCATCACTAACTACAAAATGGCTGAATTGAGTAAATATTATTAAGAGTGTATTTGTAAACGCTGCTTGTTGAGTGCAGGGGAACTTGAATACGCACAGACTTGTTTAATTATTGTTTCGATCAGTCATCAAATCTATACTTTTACCAATTTAAATATATAGAAAGCAAATGATAATAAATAACATGAATACGTATTTGGCCACTAATAATATTTGAATTAAATTTTTATAAATGAAAATTGAGAAAGATATTCAAAATGAATAGAATATAGTTTTGAAATAATAATAACAATTGGCAAAACCAACTAGTTAAATGCATTATTAAGATGTCGTAACACTTGTAGCTGTTATGTATTACAAAGTACATTTTACACTATTTTTAAGTACAAATATCTATCGAAAATATTAGAATAATGTTCTTGTTAACTGTTTACCAGTATTTTGTTATAACGTACAATTATTTATCCAGCAACATTCAACAGCACAGCGTCATACAAGACTAAATTTATGGAATAAACAGGTTCACTTCGGCAAATTTATCGTTTGAACAAATCAAATACTTTTATAAATTTATATAAAATAAAGAAAATACTTTTAAAATCAGTATTTTGACACATTTTCATGTATAAAAACTAATATTTATGTATGTAAATAATAATAAATAATATATATCACGCTTTCCGAAATAAAAATACTATTTATAACTGTTAAAATCTAAAGATATGCAAAAATATGATTGTGATTTAAAAGAAAATTTATTTAAAATCATGTTCAAATATAATGTTAAAGCAGTTTATCCCAAATTTAATTATTGAAATGTAATATTTCTGTTACTGCATTTTCTGTATGTTACGTACAAAGGTTATGTAACAAAATGTTGATGCATTTTTAAGTATCAAAAACTAAATTTACAGGTGAAATTTGTATCAAATTCGTCAGAATAACATCTATACTTACGAAAGGCACTATATTTTATTAATATTTATTGATATTTTTACTCACAAACACTACTTTTCTAGCAGCACATGTAATAACCACCATGCTTGCAACTTACGAACTGTGAACAGAGATAAGAGAGACTGTGAAGTCGACGCAACGCCTGCGCACTGCACGAACTTCCAGTGCACATCAAACTGTCTTGGAGTGTTTTTATGTATAAAATTTATTGAAAATGACATATATTTAATAACATTAATTCAAAATTTGTTTTTTAAATTAGTGTTTATGAATTTTATAAGTAATTAAAATATTTAAATACAGAAATAAGTATTGAAATTAAAGAAAACTAGTACTTAAAATATGATTTTTACAATATAGAAATAGGGAAACAATTCTTGAATGTACTTTAACAAAAAAAAATGAATAGTATATTACATAATAAGTCAGGAAAGTGATGCTTTACTTGACGAAGCGGTTGTTTGAAGTACGAGGCCGTTAGGCCGAGTATTTTAATTCGCTGAGTCAAGTAAAACACTTTCGTGACGTATTATGTATACTATTTTTTCTGAAATCGTTCATATTTATATTTGATCAATATAATTAATAATAAATATTTCAAAATGTTTAATTTTTTGGTAAGAATCATATTGGCAGCAAACTACATATCCAAGGTGATAACAAAAGTTGTTGAAAACAATATCTTATGTGAAAAATCTATTCAACATATTTGTGTCAAAAGTAATATTGTTGACAGAGAAGATTTCTTTATAATGTTGGAAAATATGGTGAAATGTTTAAATGCATAAGTCTTATAGTTTTTGAGAAAATGTCAAAAAACCTCTTTTTGCGATTTTTTTCGCGAAATTTGGAAAAAAAAATAAAAATCGCTGAAACTATGTTTATAAGTTAACTGAAGCACGAGAAAGTCAATGCCGTTGACCGAATTTTCATATCGCTTGTAGTTTTTGAGATATAGGCTCGGAAAAGTAGAAAATTTGAATAAATATGATATATCTGAAAAATTAAACAAGATATGATATTGCGCTCAACGGCATTGAATTCCCCGTGTCCGAATTGACTTGTAAGCACATTTTCATGCAATTTGAAGCAATTTCATTTTTTGTAATTATTTCCTAAGGTATATACCTTTGGTTTTTTCAGATTTTAATTCAATTTTCCTAAAAATCCTTAATCATAGGAATATAACGAAAATTTACATACATATGTATTTTGACCCACTGAATCCAGTGGTGAAATGTTTAAATGCATAAATCTTATAGTTTTTGAGAAAATGTCAAAAAACCGCTTTTTGGCATTTTTTTCGCGAAATTTGGAAAAAAAATAAAAATCGCTGAAACTATGTTTATAAGTTAACTGAAGCACGAGAAAGTCAATGCCGTTGACCGCATTTTCATATCGCTTGTAGTTTTTGAGATATAGGCTCGGGAAAGTACAAAATCTGAATAAAATTAAAATTTCACTTTTCCGGAGCGTATATCTAAAAAATTAAACAAGATATGAAATTGCGCTCAACGGCATTGAATTCCCCGTGTCCGAATTGACTTGTAAGCAAATTTTTATGCAATTTGAAGCAATTTTTTTTTTTGTAATTATTTCCTTTGGTTTTTTCAGATTTTAATTCAATTTTCCCAAAAATCCTTAATCATAGGAATATTGTAACGAAAATTTACATACATATGTATTTTGACCCACTGAATCCAGTAGTGAAATGTTTAAATGCATAAATCTTATAGTTTTTGAGAAAATGTAAAAAAACCGCTTTTTGGCATTTTTTTGGCGAAATTTGGAAAAAAAATAAAAATCGCTGAAACTATGTTTATAAGTTAACTGAAGCACGAGAAAGTCAATGCCGTTGACCGCATTTTCATATCGCTTGTAGTTTTTGAGATATAGGCTCGGGAAAGTACAAAATCTGAATAAAATTAAAATTTCACTTTTCCGGAGCGTATATCTAAAAAATTAAACAAGATATGAAATTGCGCTCAACGGCATTGAATTCCCACTGAATCCGGTGGTGAAATGTTTAAATGCATAAATCTTATAGTTTTTGAGAAAATGTCAAAAAACCTCTTTTTGCGATTTTTTTCGCGAAATTTGGAAAAAAAATAAAAATCGCTGAAACTATATTTATAAGTTAACTGAAGCACGAGAAAGTCAATGCCGTTGACCGAATTTTCATATCGCTTGTAGTTTTTGAGATATAGGCTCGGAAAAGTAGAAAATTTGAATAAATATGATATATCTGAAAAATTAAACAAGATATGATATTGCGCTCAACGGCATTGAATTCCCCGTGTCCGAATTGACTTGTAAGCACATTTTCATGCAATTTGAAGCAATTTCATTTTTTGTAATTATTTAATAATCACACAATTTAATAATATTAGCTCTAAGCTTGGGTATGATTCCCTCATAATCAAAAACTGTGTCACTGTAGACGAACCCGGTTGTCAATGCCTATATAGGAGTCTCTCGGAACGAAGCTACGCTTAGACACTGTGACAGAAAAATTCAGTTGATGCCATATTTCGAACACAGGTGACGTGGTGTAGCGGTTAGCATCTCTGCCCGGTATGCGGAAGGTCCCTGGTTCGAATCCAGGCATCATCAGAATTTTTCTGTCATAATATAAATTAACTTTAGTCAAAAACTACAGGTATGATTACCTTTAATAATCACACAATTTAATAATATTAGCTCTAAGCTTGGGTATGATTCCCTCATAATCAGAAACTGTGTCACTGTAGACGAACCCGGTTGTCAATGCCTATATAGGAGTCTCTCGGAACGAAGCTACGCTTAGACACTGTGACAGAAAAATTCAGTTGATGCCATATTTCGAACACAGGTGACGTGGTGTAGCGGTTAGCATCTCTGCCCGGTATGCGGAAGGTTCCTGGTTCGAATCCAGGCATCATCAGAATTTTTCTGTCATAATATAAATTAACTTTAGTCAAAAACTACAGGTATGATTACCTTTAATAATCACACAATTTAATAATATTAGCTCTAAGCTTGGGTATGATTCCCTCATAATCAAAAACTGTGTCACTGTAGACGAACCCGGTTGTCAATGCCTATATAGGAGTCTCTCGGAACGAAGCTACGCTTAGACACTGTGACAGAAAAATTCAGTTGATGCCATATTTCGAACACAGGTGACGTGGTGTAGCGGTTAGCATCTCTGCCCGGTATGCGGAAGGTCCCTGGTTCGAATCCAGGCATCATCAGAATTTTTCTGTCATAATATAAATTAACTTTAGTCAAAAACTACAGGTATGATTACCTTTAATAATCACACAATTTAATATTATTAGCTCTAAGCTTGGGTATGATTCCCTCATAATCAAAAACTGTGTCACTGTAGACGAACCCGGTTGTCAATGCCTATATAGGAGTCTCTCGGAACGAAGCTACGCTTAGACACTGTGACAGAAAAATTCAGTTGATGCCATATTTCGAACACAGGTGACGTGGTGTAGCGGTTAGCATCTCTGCCCGGTATGCGGAAGGTCCCTGGTTCGAATCCAGGCATCATCAGAATTTTTCTGTCATAATATAAATTAACTTTAGTCAAAAACTACAGGTATGATTACCTTTAATAATCACACAATTTAATAATATTAGCTCTAAGCTTGGGTATGATTCCCTCATAATCAAAAACTATGTCACTGTAGACGAACCCGGTTGTCAATGCCTATATAGGAGTCTCTCGGAACGAAGCTACGCTTAGACACTGTGACAGAAAAATTCAGTTGATGCCATATTTCGAACACAGGTGACGTGGTGTAGCGGTTAGCATCTCTGCCCGGTATGCGGAAGGTCTCTGGTTCGAATCCAGGCATCATCAGAATTTTTCTGTCATAATATAAATTAACTTTAGTCAAAAACTACAGGTATGATTACCTTTAATAATCACACAATTTAATAATATTAGCTCTAAGCTTGGGTATGATTCCCTCATAATCAAAAACTGTGTCACTGTAGACGAACCCGGTTGTCAATGCCTATATAGGAGTCTCTCGGAACGAAGCTACGCTTAGACACTGTGACAGAAAAATTCAGTTGATGCCATATTTCGAACACAGGTGACGTGGTGTAGCGGTTAGCATCTCTGCCCGGTATGCGGAAGGTCCCTGGTTTGGTTTTTTCAGATTTTAATTCAATTTTCCTAAAAATCCTTAATCATAGGAATATTGTAACGAAAATTTACATACATATGTATTTTGACCCACTGAATCCAGTGGTGAAATGTTTAAATGCATAAGTCTTATAGTTTTTGAGAAAATGTCAAAAAACCGCTTTTTGCAATTTTTTTCGCGAAATTTGGAAAAAAAATAAAAATCTCTGAAACTATGTTTATAAGTTAACTGAAGCACGAGAAAGTCAATGCCGTTGACCGAATTTTCATATCGCTTGTAGTTTTTGAGATATAGGCTCGGAAAAGTACAAAATCTGAATAAAATTAACAATTTAACTTTTCCGGAGCGTATATCTAAAAAATGAAACAAGATATGAAAATGCGCTCAACGGCATTGAATTCCCCGTGTCCGAATTGACTTGTAAGCACATTTTCATGCAATTCGAAGCAATTTCATTTTTTGTAATTATTTCCTTAGGTATATATACCTTTGGTTTTTTCAGATTTTAATTCAATTTTCCTAAAAATCCTTAATCATAGGAATATTGTAACGAAAATTTACATACATATGTATTTTGACCCACTGAATCCAGTGGTGAAATGTTTAAATGCATAAGTCTTATAGTTTTTGAGAAAATGTCAAAAAACAGCTTTTTTGCAATTTTTTTCGCGAAATTTGGAAAAAAATAAAAATCGCTGAAACTATGTTTATAAGTTAACTGCAGCACGAGAAAGTCAATGCCGTTGACCGAATTTTCATATCGCTTGTAGTTTTTGAGATATAGGCTCGGAAAAGTAGAAAATTTGAATAAATATGATATATCTGAAAAATTAAACAAGATATGAAATTGCGCTCAACGGTATTGAATTCCCCGTGTCCGAATTGACTTGTAAGCACATTTTCATGCAATTTGAAGCAATTTCATTTTTTGTAATTATTTCCTTAGGTATATACCTTTGGTTTTTTCAGATTTTAATTCAATTTTCCTAAAAATCCTTAATCATAGGAATATTGTAACGAAAATTTACATACATATGTATTTTGACCCACTGAATCCAGTGGTGAAATGTTTAAATGCATAAGTCTTATAGTTTTTGAGAAAATGTCAAAAAACCGCTTTTTGCAATTTTTTTCGCGAAATTTGGAAAAAAAATAAAAATCGCTGAAACTATGTTTATAAGTTAACTGAAGCACGAGAAAGTCAATGCCGTTGACCGAATTTTCATATCGCTTGTAGTTTTTGAGATATAGGCTCGGAAAAGTAGAAAATTTGAATAAATATGATATATCTGAAAAATTAAACAAGATATGAAATTGCGCTCAACGGCATTGAATTCCCCGTGTCCGAATTGACTTGTAAGCACATTTTCATGCAATTTGAAGCAATTTCATTTTTTGTAATTATTTCCTTAGGTATATACCTTTGGTTTTTTCAGATTTTAATTCAATTTTCCTAAAAATCCTTAATCATAGGAATATTGTAACGAAAATTTACATACATATGTATTTTGACCCACTGAATCCAGTGGTGAAATGTTTAAATGCATAAGTCTTATAGTTTTTGAGAAAATGTCAAAAAACCGCTTTTTGCAATTTTTTTCGCGAAATTTGGAAAAAAAATAAAAATCGCTGAAACTATGTTTATAAGTTAACTGAAGCACGAGAAAGTCAATGCCGTTGACCGAATTTTCATATCGCTTGTAGTTTTTGAGATATAGGCTCGGAAAAGTAGAAAATTTGAATAAATATGATATATCTGAAAAATTAAACAAGATATGATATTGCGCTCAACGGCATTGAATTCCCCGTGTCCGAATTGACTTGTAAGCAAATATAATTTTATCGATTCGAAATATTACTAACTATTTGAAAAATATTATCTGTAAATCTTAAAAATTAATTGCGACTGAAATATTTGTTGCAAATAAATTAAATAAATTTTAAAGTGTTCAACATATATATCTATACGTGCAGAATATGCAATTGCAGATATTTGGGTGGTACTAAACCGTCAAATTACTATATATGTATACGATTAATGCAAGTTTCAATAATTATTGTTTTAATAAATAAAGATTTTTTGAGAAAAAGACTTTGTTATGAATGATTTAGAGATTTTTTTGGGAAGATTATAGTTTTATAAATGATTGGGAAGATTTTTGGAAAGATAAGACTTATAAATGATTTGTGGAACTTTTTGGAAAGAAAATATTTTTAAAGGCCTCTTTACAAAACTGGCATTCTTCGAAATGATTGATTGCGTAAACATCTTAAAAATAAATAAATTAAATATTTGGTTGTAAATCTTCGCCAAACATTCATACTAATTTATTTTAATAATAACTATATTCTAATAGAAACAAATAATGCATCTACCTTTTGGCTGGCGTGTACTAAGTCCTATCCATTCCTCTCTGAAAAGTTCCAGGCTCGTACCACTATAAATTCACTTCACATCCAGTATCAGGGGCGCCGAGAGGAAAAGCGGGCCCCGGGGAAAAAAAATTCGGGCCCCCTTTAACTTTGAATATTTATTAATTAAATATAAGATACAAAAAAAAAATATATTTATAAATATATGTATGGTTTTGCTTGGTTTTCTTCCCTTGCAGCTTTTTCTTTTCGTTTTAAAGCACCTGATTTATGGTGGTAACTCATTTTTAATGTTTAAAATGTATTTTTCGTTATCTGCTACTTTATGTCTGCATAACTATGTAAGGGCAGAATCTACAAAAAGAGTTAAAAAGTATTAATAGTGTTAGAAACAGATGTTTTATAAAACTTTATATTCATTTAAAAAGAATTATTAATTACCTTCATATATGTATGTTATAAATACCCCTTCGTAGTACTGAAGTCTTCAAATTTAAAATTTATTGTGCGCACTAAAATCGAGGCTAAAATATGGTAACAGTTCGGTAAGAGTTAATTGGTGCAGCGATGTGTATTGTATACTCACCAGGGTTCGTAAATATTATGATATTTATAATAAATATCAAAATATCTGATATATAGGATATATATCAGATAAATATCACTTTTTGGATATTTATTTTTTAATTTTAGTTTTTGTACACATTTATTATCACAATAGGAAATACAAAATGTAATGAAAAAAAGTACATATACATTGAATGGATACACAAATATTATATAGTACTAAGAATAGTAAGAATATTTAAATAATCCTATATCCTAGATAGGGGCAAATCATCATCTTCTGATGAACTTCCTGAACATACCGTTGCACTTGGCCAAATCCAATCTAAATTAGTTTTTTTTTGTAGTTTCTTTTTGGTTTAAATATTTAAACATAAAAACTAATTTAGCGGCTTTGTCGTTACCGAGACGATTACGTAATTGAGATTGGACAATGCCAAGTGGAGAAATATCGTTCCACCCCTGCTGTGGCTGTTACAGCAAGTGTGTAACTGTTCACATAGTTCAATAAATGTACTTTTATTTGGCCACTCTGACTCATTGATAGTTTTGTATTTGTATTTGTAAAATGAGTACCAAATAAAAATTTTGGAAATGGTTCAGACTTTGCCGTTAATGACATCACAAATGGCACACAATTTGGATTTATGTCGTTGATGTGAAGTTAGTCAAAAGCTAGTAAAGTAAGAATTATCTTTAGAATATAATTTTAACAGAATTAATGAAAGTAATAATGAGAGGTATACTGTATTTATTATAGACTATTTGATATTTTTATATAATGGATATATATCTTCGAACCCTGTTTATAAGTTAACTGAAGCACGAGAAAATTAATGCCGTTGAGCGCGTTTTCATATCACATTTAGTTTTTGAGATATAGCCTCGGAAAAGTAGAAAAATTGAAAAATTCGAAAAATTTCACTTCTCCGGAGGCTATATCTCAAAAACTAAACAAGATATGGAAATGCGCTCAACGGCGTTGAATTCCCCGTGTCCGAATTGACTTATAAGCAAATTTTCATACAATTTTATGCAATTTAATATTTTTAATTATTTCCTAAGGGGCACCCCTTTGGTTTTTTCAGATTTTAATTCAATTTTACCAAAAATCCTTAATCGTACGATTATTAAAACGAAAATTTCCATACATATGTATTTTGACCCACTGAATCCAGTGGTGCAATCTTCAAATGCATATGACTTCTGGTTTTCGAGAAAATATTAAAAAACCGCTTTTTGCGATATTTTTGGCGGAAAATTGAAAAAAATAAAAATCGCTGAAACTATGTTTATAAGTTAACTGAAGCACGAGAAAATTAATGCCGTTGACCGCGTTTTCATATCACATTTAGTTTTCGAGATATAGCCTCGGAAAAGTAGAAAAACTGAAAAATTCGAAAAACTTCACTTCTCCGGAGGCTATATCTCAAAAACTATTTGATATTTTTATATAATGGATATATATCATTGCAAAAATATGACGATATATATCAAAATAAATATCATGATATATATCGATCGATATATATCTTCGAACCCTGATACTCACTGTATGACTATCTATTATCTAGTTGCATATTCGATAAATGCAGGGGATACCAAAACAGCACTACGCACAAATGTATAGAGCCTTTGCTTATGTCTGTTGTATACAATGAATGTAGTAATATAAGAAACAAAAATGCAACAATGTAATAATGTACTTTTGAATAGTATATAAATTTATTTAAAATTTGCAACTGGGGCCCTTGATCAAGCATTTCGTCATTTTTATACAATGTAATAAATTGTTGAAAACGTGTATCAGACATTTCGTTATACATGTTTTAGTAAAGAATATAAAAAATTGGTGAAATAGTAGAAAATTAAAAGCAATTTATAAAATAGCATTACATCCGGGCCCTTTGAATTCCACGGGCCCTGGGTATTTTACCCCCCCTACCCCCCCGTCTCGTCGGGCCTGTCCAGTATACACTAACACTTACACTATATTACACTTATATTTCACTAAAAAATCACTGATTTTACAATATTTTTACTTGAGACACAAATAAAACACGACATTTTAAACAAAATTCGTTCGTAGACTGACGATTAAAGTCGCTAGGCATGTACGTAACAAGTTAGAACATAATTTCAATTAATAGCTAAAGACCGATTTCATGCCATTCTAGGTTTTAACAACTAGGCTCTAAAGAATATATTTGATTGTATCGAATTATACACTTTATTATGAAACAAATTAAATATATTTTACGCTGTTTCTCCTTGTGACAGAGATATAAAAAATTAAAAAGATTTATTTCAAACATTTTTCAATTCATCTCTTAGTTATATTTGTATTTTTATTTATCTTATAAATGCACGATTATTTTAAATATAAAGACCTTAATTGAAAAAAAGTATAATTAAAATATCCAAAAAATAACAAAATGAACCTATTTTATTTGAAACATTTTTTGATTTAGCGTAGAATAAGTTTCACCGCAAAAACTGAGTTTGTGTCATCGGTAGTTGAAGTAGTTGGTGCCGGGCATTTGTAATGTGTATTTGCGGGGTCTAGAAAAAATCTAATTTTGCGTCTAATCAAAAAATACTTCAAATAACTTAGGAAGAGAATAAATTAAGGAGTATATCCTTTAATAACAATTTTTCTATAAAGTTTAGGGTATAGCCAAAAACTTGAAAAATATATTTTGTTGGGTCATCAAACGAGACTATTGGCACCATCTATTGGCAACTTGGGTACTATATATGAAGATAAATATCTCGAAATTGGGGGATTAAATGGAAAAATACTTCAAGTAAATGTGACGGAGAATTAAAAAATTAAAACGATTTATTTGAAGCATTTTTCAATTCATCCCTTAGTTAAAGAAATATTTGTATCTTTATTTATCATGTAAATGTACGATTATTTTAAATATGAAGACCTTAATTAAAAAAAAGTATAATTAAAAGAGTCAAGAAATAACAAAATGAAACTTTTTTATTTGAAACATTTTTTGATTTTTATAATTATTTATATTTTATTGATATTTATTGATTTTATAACATATTTAAAAATGGCCGACAAGCTGTCAGATTGGAATATTTCATATTGTTAATATTTCAAAAACCAGCCGCTGTAATGTCTTAATTGTTGCAAATATGGATTCTACGGGAAATTTACTATAAGAAAAAGTCATATTTGTTAATAATTTGTTGCTTATTAAATAATAATTAATGATTTACAATTGAATTATTGAAATGTATATATGCATTGGCTGAATATTTGGTTTTAAATATAGATTTTTTGTGTTCTTATGTTTTATTTTATTAATATAACATTTGTTTTAATGAATTTATGATATATAGTTTAATTTTCTTTTATATTTACCCTAGATGGCACCACGAATATCATTTTTAAATAAAATAAAATAAAAAAATTTATCAGCGACAATAGGTAGTTTTATGAGGATAAAATAAGTATAAATATTTATAAAACATAAACATTTTATTATAATTTAATAACACAAATATCATTTTAATAAAATAATACAAAATATATTGATAGCAGATGTCCCTGAAAACATTCTGACATATTTCTAAGACTGTGGCTTTTCCCCAAAATAATCATCCAGACATTAAAAAAATTCTAAAGTCCCTGAAAACATTCTGACATATTTCTAAGTCTATGGACTTTCCCTAAAAAATTCATACAGTCCTTAAACAAATTCTAAAGTCCCTGAAAACATTCTGACATATTTCTAAGACTATGGACTTTCCCCAAAAAATTCATGCAGTCCCTAAAAAAATTCTGAAGTCCCTGAAAACATTCTGACATATTTCTAAGACTGTGGCTTTTCCCCAAAATAATCATCCAGACATTAAAAAAATTCTAAAGTCCCTGAAAACATTCTGACATATTTCTAAGTCTATGGACTTTCCCTAAAAAATTCATACAGTCCTTAAACAAATTCTAAAGTCCCTGAAAACATTCTGACATATTTCTAAGACTATGGACTTCCCCCATAAAATTCTAAAAAAATTCTGAAGTCCCTGAAAACATTCTGACATATTTCTAAGACTGTGGCTTTTCCCCAAAATAATCATCCAGACATTAAAAAAATTCTAAAGTCCCTGAAAACATTCTGACATATTTCTAAGACTATGGACTTTCCCCAAAAAATTCATGCAGTCCCTAAAAAAATTCTGAAGTCCCTGAAAACATTCTGACATATTTCTAAGACTGTGGCTTTTCCCCAAAATAATCATCCAGACATTAAAAAAATTCTAAAGTCCCTGAAAACATTCTGACATATTTCTAAGACTATGGACTTTCCCCAAAAAATTCATACAGTCCCTAAAAAAATTCTGAAGTCCCTGAAAACATTCTGACATATTTCTAAGTCTATGGACTTTCCCTAAAAAATTCATACAGTCCTTAAACAAATTCTAAAGTCCCTGAAAACATTCTGACATATTTCTAAGACTATGGACTTCCCCCATAAAATTCTAAAAAAATTCTGAAGTCCCTGAAAACATTCTGACATATTTCTAAGTCTATGGACTTTCCCTAAAAAATTCATACAGTCCTTAAACAAATTCTAAAGTCCCTGAAAACATTCTGACATATTTCTAAGACTATTGACTTCCCCATAAAATTCATACAGTCCTTAAAAAAATTCTGAAGTCCCTGAAAACATTCTGACATATTTCTTAGACTATGGACTGTGCCCAAAAAAATCCTTCAGTCCCTAAAAAAATTCTGAAGTCCCTGAAAACATTCTGACATATTTCTAAGTCTATGGACTTTCCCTAAAAAATTCATACAGTCCTTAAACAAATTCTAAAGTCCCTGAAAACATTCTGACATATTTCTAAGACTATGGACTTCCCCCATAAAATTCTAAAAAAATTCTGAAGTCCCTGAAAACATTCTGACATATTTCTAAGACTGTGGCTTTTCCCCAAAATAATCATCCAGACATTAAAAAAATTCTAAAGTCCCTGAAAACATTCTGACATATTTCTAAGACTATGGACTTTCCCCAAAAAATTCATGCAGTCCCTAAAAAAATTCTGAAGTCCCTGAAAACATTCTGACATATTTCTAAGACTGTGGCTTTTCCCCAAAATAATCATCCAGACATTAAAAAAATTCTAAAGTCCCTGAAAACATTCTGACATATTTCTAAGACTATGGACTTTCCCCAAAAAATTCATACAGTCCCTAAAAAAATTCTGAAGTCCCTGAAAACATTCTGACATATTTCTAAGTCTATGGACTTTCCCTAAAAAATTCATACAGTCCTTAAACAAATTCTAAAGTCCCTGAAAACATTCTGACATATTTCTAAGACTATGGACTTCCCCCATAAAATTCTAAAAAAATTCTGAAGTCCCTGAAAACATTCTGACATATTTCTAAGTCTATGGACTTTCCCTAAAAAATTCATACAGTCCTTAAACAAATTCTAAAGTCCCTGAAAACATTCTGACATATTTCTAAGACTATTGACTTCCCCATAAAATTCATACAGTCCTTAAAAAAATTCTGAAGTCCCTGAAAACATTCTGACATATTTCTTAGACTATGGACTGTGCCCAAAAAATTCATGCAGTCCCTAAAAAAATTCTGAAGTCCCTGAAAACATTCTGACATATTTCTAAGACTGTGGCTTTTCCCCAAAATAATCATCCAGACATTAAAAAAATTCTAAAGTCCCTGAAAACATTCTGACATATTTCTAAGTCTATGGACTTTCCCTAAAAAATTCATACAGTCCTTAAACAAATTCTAAAGTCCCTGAAAACATTCTGACATATTTCTAAGACTATGGACTTCCCCCATAAAATTCTAAAAAAATTCTGAAGTCCCTGAAAACATTCTGACATATTTCTTAGACTATGGACTGTGCCCAAAAAAATCCTTCAGTCCCTAAAAAAATTCTGAAGTCCCTGAAAACATTCTGACATATTTCTAAGTCTATGGACTTTCCCTAAAAAATTCATACAGTCCTTAAACAAATTCTAAAGTCCCTGAAAACATTCTGACATATTTCTAAGACTATGGACTTCCCCCATAAAATTCTAAAAAAATTCTGAAGTCCCTGAAAACATTCTGACATATTTCTAAGACTGTGGCTTTTCCCCAAAATAATCATCCAGACATTAAAAAAATTCTAAAGTCCCTGAAAACATTCTGACATATTTCTAAGACTATGGACTTTCCCCAAAAAATTCATGCAGTCCCTAAAAAAATTCTGAAGTCCCTGAAAACATTCTGACATATTTCTAAGACTGTGGCTTTTCCCCAAAATAATCATCCAGACATTAAAAAAATTCTAAAGTCCCTGAAAACATTCTGACATATTTCTAAGACTATGGACTTTCCCCAAAAAATTCATACAGTCCCTAAAAAAATTCTGAAGTCCCTGAAAACATTCTGACATATTTCTAAGTCTATGGACTTTCCCTAAAAAATTCATACAGTCCTTAAACAAATTCTAAAGTCCCTGAAAACATTCTGACATATTTCTAAGACTATGGACTTCCCCCATAAAATTCTAAAAAAATTCTGAAGTCCCTGAAAACATTCTGACATATTTCTAAGTCTATGGACTTTCCCTAAAAAATTCATACAGTCCTTAAACAAATTCTAAAGTCCCTGAAAACATTCTGACATATTTCTAAGACTATTGACTTCCCCATAAAATTCATACAGTCCTTAAAAAAATTCTGAAGTCCCTGAAAACATTCTGACATATTTCTTAGACTATGGACTGTGCCCAAAAAAATCCTTCAGTCCCTAAAAAAATTCTGAAGTCCCTGAAAACATTCTGACATAATTCTAAGACTATGAACTTTCCCCAAAAAAATCATACAGTCCCTAAAAAAATTCTAAAGTCCCTGAAAACATTCTGACATAATTCTAAGACTATGAACTTTCCCCAAAAAAATCATACAGTCCCTAAAAAAATTCTGATGTCCCTGAAAACATTTTGAGATATTTCTTAGACTATGGACTGTGCCCAAAAAAATCCTTCAGTCCCTAAAAAAATTCTGAAGTCCCTGAAAACATTCTGACATAATTCTAAGACTATGAACTTTCCCCAAAAAAATCATACAGTCCCTAAAAAAATTCTGATGTCCCTGAAAACATTTTGAGATATTTCTTAGACTATGGACTGTGCCCGAAAAAATCCTTCAGTCCCTAAAAAAATTCTGAAGTCCCTGAAAACATTCTGACATAATTCTAAGACTATGAACTTTCCCCAAAAAAATCATACAGTCCCTAAAAAAATTCTGATGTCCCTGAAAACATTCTGACATATTTCTTAGACTATGGACTGTGCCCAAAAAAATCCTTCAGTCCCTAAAAAAATTCTGAAGTCCCTGAAAACATTCTGACATATTTCTAAGACTATGGACTTTCATTAAAAAATTCATAGAGACCCTAAAAAAATTCTGATGCCCCTGAAAACATTCTGACGTACTTTAAAAGACTATATCTATTCATATTTTTAAATAATTATTTTAATTTGTCGCCAAACGAAAATAAAGTCATTTTATTACAACACTTAAAGAAGCATTCAGAATGAAATTGATGGTATAGCGAGCAGCAAGCTTATGCAACCGTTTCGCCAGCGGGTAAAGAGGTATACAGCCAGCAATGAGGCTGAGTGCAGCGGGCCTGTATACGCACAGTGGCCGGGCAGAAACGAAAAATTGTTGCTGATCGCCAAACAGCCAGGTCGGTGACGTCACGGAGCCGTTTGAGCTTGTTTCTTATGATATCGCGATGCGCGAATACAAGTATGTACTATCTTTTGCAATTATATAGGTTTCAAAGTGTGACTTGAATTAAAATTAATATTATTTTATCGATGCAAAATATTACTAACTATTTGAAAAATATTGTCTGTAAATTTTAAAAATTAATTGCGCCTGAAATAATTAAAGTAAATGAATGAAATAAATTTTAAATGGTTCAGAATGTATTTCTACGCGTGCTTAATCTGCAATTTCAGATTTTTGGGCGGTTACAAGACGTCAATTTAATATATAAACAATTAATGCAAATATATATAATAAATTAATCTTTGTACAAAGATGACAATCTTATAAATGAATTGGAGGAAATATTAGGAAAATGACAGTCGTTTTAAATAATTGTGACAGGGAATTGCAAAATTTAGAAGTTTTATTTGAAACTTATTTTTTATTCATCCCTTAGTTAAAGAAATATTTGCTACTTTATATTTCACGTAAATGCACGATTATTTTTAACACAAGGGCCTTAATCAAAAAATACTCTAATTAAAATGTCCAGGAAATAATAAAATAAGACACTTTTATTTGAAACATTTTTTGATTTGTCCTAAAATAAGTTTCACCGCAAAAATTGTGTTAGTTTTATCGGTGATTGAAGTCACCGGTGTGCGATATTTATACACATGAATTTGCGGGGTTCAGACATATAATAATTTTGCATCTAATCAAAAAATGCTTCAAATAACTCTAGTAGAGAATAAATTAAGGAGTATTTTGTTTCATTTTAACTTTTCTATAACGTTAACGGTATAGCCAGAAATCGAGAAAATATGTTTAGGGAATTTCAAACGAGACTGCTGGCGCCATCTCTTCGCAAACTTAGGAACTATATACGTGGGTGAATATCTCAGAACTGGGGGAGTAAATCGAAAAACGCTTTAAATAAATGTGATAGAGAATTGAAAAACTAAGAAGTTTTGTTTGAAACTTTTTTTGATTCATCCCTTAGTGAAATAAATATTTGCTAATTTATATTTCTTATAAATGCTCGATTATTTTGAACCCAAGCGCCCTAATCAAAAATTACTCTAATTAAAATGTCCAAGAAATAATAAAATAAGACACTTTTATTTGAAACATTTTTTGATTTGGCGTAAAATAAGTTTTACCGCAATAATTGTGTCAATTTTATTGGTCATTGAAGTCACATTTATACACATGAATTTGCGGGGTTCAGACCCATAATAATTTTGCGTATAATAAAAAAATGCTTCAAATAACTTAGATAGAGAATAAATTAAGGAGTATTTTCTTTCATTACAACTTTTCTATAACGTTACCGGTATAGCCAGAAATCGAGAAAATATGTTTAGGGAATTTCAAACGAGACTGCTGGCGCCATCTCTTATCAAACTTAAGAACTATATACGTGGGTGAATATCTCAGAACTGGAAGAGTAAATCGAAAAACGCGTCAAATAAATGTGATCGAGAATTGAAAAACTATGAAGTTTTGTTTGAAACTTTTTTTGATTCATCCCTTAGTTAAAGAAATATTTGCTACTTTATATTTCAAGTAAATGCACGATTATTTTGAACACAAGGGCTTTAATCAAAAAATACTCTAATTAACGTGTCCAGAAAATAATAAATTAAGACACTTTTATTTGAAACATTTTTTGATTTGGTATAAAATAAGTTTCACCGCAAAAATTGTGTTAGTTTTATCGGTCATTGAAGTCACCGGTGTCCGACATTCATACACATGAATTTGCGAGGTTCAGACACATAATAATTTTGCATCTAATCAAAAAATGTTTCAAATAACTTTGTTAGAGAATAAATTAAGGAGTATTTTCTTTCATTACAATTATTTTGTAACATTAACGGTATAGCCAAAAATCGGTAAAATATATTTTGGTTATTTTCAAACGAGACTGCTGGCGCCATCTCTTCGCAAACTTAAGAACTATATACGTGGGTGAATATCTCAGAACTAGGAGAGTAAATCGAAAAACGCGTCAAATAAATGTGATCGAGAATTGAAAAACTAAGAAGTTTAGTTTGAAACTTTTTTTTATTCATCCCTTAGTTAAAGAAATATTTGCTACTTTATATTTCATATAAATGCACGATTATTTTGAACACAAGGGCCTTAATAAAAAAATACTGTAATTAAAATGTCCAGGAAATAATTAAATAAGACACTTTTATTTGAAACATTTTTTGATTTGATGTAAAATAAGTTTTACCGCAAAAATTGTGTTATTTTTATCGGTGATTGAAGCCACCAGTGTCCGACATTTATACACATGAATTTGCGGGGTTCAGACATATAATAATTTTGCATCTAATAAAAAAATACTTCAAATAACTTAGATAGAGAATAAATTAAGGAGTATTTTGCTTCATTACAACTTTTCTATAAAGTTAACGGTATAGCCAGAAATCGGGAAAATATATTTTGGATATTTTCAAACGAGACTGCTGGCGCCATCTCTTCGCAAACTTAAGAATTATATACGTGGGTGAATATCTCAGAACTGGGGGAGTAAATAGAATCTACCCCTGTGGCTCCTCCTCCACTAGCATTTTTGAGGGCCGTGATTTGACGGCTGTTTACGCGTAGAAATATATCACTTACCGAGATCTGCTTAGGCAGAGTGCCACACCCAGTAATGGGTAAAAGGCGTATTGATGTATTTATTTATTTTATTTATTTATATTATATATGTAGCATTTTTACTAAATATAATAAACTATATTTTTTGAATATTTGAAATGTTTAAATATTTACATTTTATTTTTCAGCTATTTTAAAATAAAAATATTATGAGTACGGCACTGGATTCAATTGTGGATCAAGGCAATTAGAGAAAAAACCATAATTTCTAATAATTACTTGTATTTATTTCATGTTCTCAATAGAACAATAGTTTTAAACTTATTTAATACATAATTATTTTTATTTTTAATAATGTATTCTACACGTTCTATTATTCTATATTTTCTATTTAGATACAAAAGAAACCTATTGCCCTATTTTAGACTACAAATTCATCACGCCTTTCTCTTAAAGTATGATTAGCAAAATAATTGTTTTTTTTAGTGAAATAACAATTTATATCGTAAAAACAGTTAAATGTCTTTGACATTGACATTAAATGACAGTACTAAATAGCAGCTAGTAAAACTAGATTTAGAAAGGTTACTATTCTAGTTTAGTAAGCTACTAGTTCCTAGAAAAGTTAATTTAAATATTGCTAACTAGATACAAATAGCAAATAAATAAATAAATAAATAAAGCTCATTTTGGCGCACTTTTCAAGCTCAAGGATCTGCAATAACAGATCCTAGTTTATCAAACGTTACTTATAAGTAAAATACCGGTTACTATCTGTCAAATTGCAACCCCCCAAATAAATAAATTAATTAGATTATTAAAAGAAATTATCGAATATAATTAGGTATATTTTTTAGGCTCAAAATTCTGCAATAGCAGATCTCAGATATTGGAAAATTATTTATAAGTAAACTACGATTACTACCCGTCAAATGATAACCCCTTAACAAAATTATTAATTAAACTTTAAATGCAAACAATTGAAAATTTATACATATGTTGTTTGCTACTTTGGAGTTAATTTTAAGGCTCAAAGCTCTGCAATAGCAGATCACAGTTAATTAAAAATTACTTATAAGTGAACTACAATTACTACCTGTCAAATTATAACCCCCCCAACAAAATTATTAATTAAACTTTAAATGCAAACAATTGAAAATTTATAAATATGTTGTTTGCTACTTTGGAGTTAATTTTAAGGCTCAAAGCTCTGCAATAGCAGATCACAGTTAATTAAAAATTACTTATAAGTTAACTACAATTACTACCCGTCAAATGATAACCCCTTAAAAAAATTATTAATTAAATTTTAAATGCAAACAATTGAAAATATATAAATATGTTGTTCGCTATTATGGAGTTAATTTTCAGGCTCTAAGCTCTGCAAAAGCAGATCCTACTTTATGATACGTTACTTACAAATGCAGTAGGATTATTATGCATCTAATTTTCACCCTCAAAACATATTAATAACCCTCAATAACACAACTATAAATACTTATTAAATACAAAGTTTAATATTAAAATTTTCACTTACGTATACTGCCTAAAATCGACACAACTAAAATCAAATCTTGAAACATTTTAACTAAATTCACTAAAAACAAATAAAACTCACTAAATTCCACTATTAAAATCACTTATCGACCACATTCTCGTAGATTCTATAGCATACTAAAATTTGCCATCTGTTTTCCATCAACTGTGTGACTTTTAAAGAGTAGTTTTGATAAATTAAGAACTAGAAAGCGAAAACAAACCCGGAGGAATATTATCAAAACTTATTTCTCTTTTGTGCTAACGGCAGGTGAGTCAGGTAAAAGTGATTTCAATGCTAGGTAGGCAGGGAATAACAATGAGAACAAAATCTTAAGGAATTTTAGGGTGAAAGAATTTTTTTTTAACTTTAACGAACATTTTTTTCTGTACAGGGGGTTTCAGGACTAGTGTAACAAACTTTAACAGCTTATTCCTGAGGTCATTTAGAGCCAAAAATGTCATATGAACATAGGTCCTATTCCTTCTAGTTACCAAAATACAAGAAGAAATTTTTTTTATCAAGATACTTTCGGAAAACAAGAGTTTTATTGAAAAGTCATACCTTATTTGTCTTAATTAATTTTATTTATTAATATTAACGAATACGATTTAGAGAACAAAACATAAAATGACACAATTAAATAGACACAGAACAACATAACCAAACATGGAATAGGTTAACACGATATGAAAAAAAGTAACAAATTTAAAAAAAATTATAAGTGTTCAAAATGAGCGCCTTGAACTCGTATGCATGTTAATATTAATAAATAAAATTAATGAAGACAAATAAGGCATGACTTTTCAATAAAACTCTTGTTTTCCGAAAGTATCTTGATTACAAAAATTTGAAAATGTCGTGTTATTTATAGAACTTCAACCTCTTGTATTTTGGTAACTAGAAGGAATAGGACCAATGTTCATATGACATTTTTGGCTCTAAATGACCTCAGGAATAAGCTGTTAAAGTTTGTTACACTAGTCCTGAAACACTCTGTATACTCCAGTGTTTGTTTAACGATGAACGAACAAATTTCAACATTTTATGTGATATTTTACAAACTTAATGAAAAACTGTACGATAATAAATATTATTTTGAGTTTAATAAAAAAATGTGTCAAATAAAAAAAGTAGGAAACAAATTAAGGATTATTTTCTTTCCTACATTTTTTTTTGTAATGTTAACAGTTTACCCAGAAATCAGAAAATATGTTTAGATTAAAATTTAAATAGAACTGGCAGCACCATCTCTTAGCAATTTCAGAACTATATCGGGTGTTTACTTTTTTCCGAACAGGAAATTCAATGTTAAAATTTTGATTTAGCGATATCTCTTTACCTATTAATTTTAGAACAAAAGTGTACTGAAGACAAATGTTCAGAATGAAAAACTGCATCCATAGAGTATAAGTTTGCTGTTCAATTGTTTTTTATGTCCGAGTTAGAAGCAAAAGAAAATACACGCTTTAAAGCAATTATCAGAGTGCCATGAGAAATAAAACAATAATTTGTTTGTTGTGCCTGACATTATTTGAAAAATTGGAGCAGATTTGGAGCTTACTCTAATTTATTTATTCGATCATTTAATGTAATAATAAAATTAATTAAAGCAACTATTTTTTTCTACATAATCTAGACAAATAAATACCTATTATTAAGTTATCTAATTTGTTTTATTTCTCATGGCACTCTGATAATTGCTTTAAAGCGTGTATTTTCTTTTGCTTCTAACTCAGATATAAGAAACAATTAAACAACAAACTTATACTCTATGAATGCAGTTTTTCATTCTGAACATTTTTCTTCAGTACACTTTTGTTCTAAAATTAATAGGTAAAAAGATATCACTAAATCAAAATTTTAACATTGAATTTCCTATGTTCGGAAAAAAAGTAGACACCCTGTATACGTAGGTGAATATTTAGGATCTGAGAGATTAAATTGATAAATACTTCAAATAAATGTAATAGAGAATCGAAATACTAAAAAGTTTTGTTTGAAACTTTTTTTGATTCACCTCTTACATTTTTTTATTTGACTCAAAATCAGTTTCACCGCAAATATTGTGCTCGTTTTATCGGTTGTCCCCTACGTCGGTGTCCGACATTTTTGTCATGATTTTGCGGGGTCCCAAAAAAACTAATTTTTGCGGGTAATCAAAAAATGCTTCAAGTAACTTAGGAAAAGAAAAAATTAAGGAGTACTTTCTTTTATTACAACTTTTCTATAAAGTTCACCGTTTACCCAGAAATCACAAAAAAAAATTTTTGGTATTTTTCAAACGAGACTGCTGGCACCATCTCTTGGCAAATTTGGAACTATATATGAAGATGAATATCTCGGAATTGAAAGATTTAATCAAAAAATTCTTCAAATTAATCTGATAAAGAATAACTAACTTAAGAAGTTTTATTTGAAACTTTTTTGGATTTATCTCTTAGTTACAGAAATATTTACAACTTAATTTTTAATATAAATGAACGATTATTTTAAATATAAGGGCCTTAATTAAAAAATATTGTAATTAAAAAAGCCAGGAAATAACAAAATGAAACTTTTTTATTTGAAACATTTTTTGATTTGACGCAAAATAAGTTTCACCGCAAATTTTTTTCTCGGTTTATCAGTCGTTGAGTATGTCGGTGTCCGACATATTTTTCATAAATTTGCGGGGTTTAGAAAAAAATACTTATTTTGCGGCTAATCAAAAAATGCTTCAAGTATCTTAAGTAGAGAAAATATTAAGGAGTATTTTCTTTCATTGCAACTTTTCTATAAAGTCCACCGTTTACCCAGAAATCACAAATATAGTTTTGGGTATTTTTCAAACGAGACTACTGGCACCATCTCTTGACAACTTGTGAACTATATACGTGGGTGAATATCTCGGAACTCGGGGATTAAATCGAAAAATACTGCAAATAAATGTGACAGAGAATTAAAAAATTAAGATGTTTTATTTGAAACATTTTTTGATTCATCCCTTAGTTACAGAAATATTTGCATTTTTAAGTCTTAAGTACATAAACGATTATTTTAAATATAAAGGCCTTAATACAAAAATATTGTAAATAAAATAGCCAGGAAATACCCAAATGAAACTTTTTTATTTGAAACATTTTTTAATTTGATGTAAAATAAGTAAAAGAAGTAAAATAAGTCAGACATTTTTTTGCTGTATTTGCGGGGTCCAGGAAAAATACTTATTTTGCGTTTAATCAAAAAATGCTTCAAGTAACTAAGGAAGAGATAAAATTAAGGAGTATTTTCTTTTATTACAACTTTTCTATAAAGTTTACCGTTTATCCAGAAATAAAGAAAATACATTTGGATAGTGTTCAAACGAGACCTCTGTCACCATCTCTTAGCAAGTCTTGGAACTATAAACGTGGTAAATTTATTCATTTCAAGCTTAATTTTGTATCCGGAGAATTAGGAGAATACGTAGATGAGAAGGTAACTCGAAACTTTTTCCATTATAACAGGTTGGCAGCTCTGCGAAAAATAACTCTGCCCCCATTATTTCGTGGCCACGCCAGATTATTAATTTTTAATTGGGGACAATGGCCGATTTAATTGGATACAATGGCTGACTTATTTATAGTAATTAATTGTAAAACGCTATAATTAAAAGTCTTAAGGCCCGAATTGATCATTTATCATTTAAAATAAAATATTTATGAACTAAATATATATTTTTGTAGATTATTTTACAAAATAATTTTAGTTTTTTTACTTCAGAGTCATCTGTTGATATAACTATTGAACTATTATAAACTAATTAATGAAATGTCATTTAGTTTTGACAGATGTGTGAAGTTATAAGTATTTTTGAAACGTTTTATAAGTTTCAGGGTAAAATTTTGTTTTCAGAATATTTCAGAGGGTCACTAAGGAAGCCTAAAAAGCGAAGACAATTTTGGATAATTATAA
This sequence comes from Pterostichus niger, assembly GCA_947425015.1. Classification (NCBI taxonomy): domain Eukaryota; kingdom Metazoa; phylum Arthropoda; class Insecta; order Coleoptera; family Carabidae; genus Pterostichus; species Pterostichus niger. Next base: position 34,590,096 of record OX380340.1, on the reverse strand, counting down.
TTTCAAGTTTTTTGTAAGTATTTAAGAATTTTATACATATTATTTAAATGTACATTTCTTTTACTGATTTCTGTCTTATTTTTTAGATTATAGAGATGAATATTACGTTCTCCATACTTGGAAATATCCCTTGAAATAATACAAAACTCCATAGATGACATATTTTGAAAGGAATCATGTTTCCATAGTGATCATTGAAGTCTCGAGCAGGTTTTAGGACAACATGTGTTTCAGGCTTGTTCAGCGACGAACTATGGACCATATAACACAGTAAACAATAGAAAATGTTGCATTTACTTATATTTCAATAATTTTTATCGGTTTAATGACATATACAAAAATGCACACCGAGCTGTCAAACTGGAATATTTTATTTTGTTAAAATACCAAAAGACGTGTTTCCAATTCTTACAATTTACAAATAAGGATTCTACAGGTTAATTGGCTGTAAACAATATTGGTTTTATACAAGTTAAATAAATGTGTATTGGTTTTATGACATATATAAAATTGCATGACATGCTGTCATACTGGAATATATTAATCTTTTAATATTTCAAAAACTATTTGTACTATAGACACAAATGTTGAATATTTGGTCCCCAGGTAACATCTAATATTAGAAAATATCACACATTCATTTATATTTTTTTATGTTTTAGATTTATTAAAAAAAAAACAAGAATGAAGAAATAGTAATCAACAGCCACCATTGCGCATGAGCCAATGTATAATATTACTGTGGGAGCAGAATATTTTAATTTATTGATATCTTAAAACTTGTTCAAGCGATCGCTTCAAATGTTACAAAAATTGATCCTGTGGGTCATTTAGCATTAGGAAATGTTAGTTTTGTTTTAATTATATTTATATTTATAGTTTTATAACATATTTAATATGAACGCCATTCTGGCGAAATGGAATATTTTATTTTGTTCAAATCTCAAAAACTGTTAAAGCAATCACTTCAAATGTTACAAATATGAATCCTGTGGGTCATTTAGCATTAGAAAATGTTAGTTTTGTTTTAATTATATTTATATTTATTAGTTTTATAACATATTTAAAATGGACGCTATTCTGGCGAAATGGAATATTTTATATTGTTCAAATCTCAAAAACTGCTAAAGCAATCGCTTCAAATGTTACAAATATGAATCCTGTGGGTCATTTAGCATTAGGAAATGTTAATTTTGTTTTAATTATATTTATATATATATTAGTTTTATAACATATTTAAAATGGACGTCATTCTGGCGAAATGGAATATTTTATTTTGTTCAAATCTCAAAAACTGTTAAAGCAATCACTTCAAATGTTACAAATATTAATCCTGTGGGTCATTTAGCATTAGAAAATGTTAGTTTTGTTTTAATTATATTTATATTTATTAGTTTTATAACATATTTAAAATGGACGCTATTCTGGCGAAATGGAATATTTTATTTTGTTCAAATCTCAAAAACTGTTAAAGCAATCGCTTCAAATGTTACAAATATGAATCCTGTGGGTCATTTAGCATAAGTATATATTATATTTGTTAATTATTTATTGCTAATTAAAATGTTTTTAACGATTTACATTTGAACAATTGTAAATATGTCTGTTAATATCGTTTTTTATTAATAAATATGTATTTTATGTGTTTTTATTTATTATTCTATTAAAATAAAATTTGTTTAAATGAATTTATAAAGCGTTGTTTGTGTTTTAAACATATTTATCCATTTCCAGCCTTATTTTGCATTTTACATACGAGACATGGCTAAGGTAATCTCCATCCTACACACCAAAATCTGTATCGGGAGTAGCAGGAGTACACGTTGATGAGAACGTAACTTATAATTTTTTAACTTTTCACAGGTTGGCAGCTCTGAGAAAAATTGTTCCGCCCGCCATTAATTCGTAGCCACGCCAGGTTATTAATTTTTAATTGGGTACAATGGCCGAATTAATTGGATACAATGGCTGGCTAAATTAGAAGAATTAAGAGTAAAATTCAATAATTAAAAATCTAAAGGTTCAAATTGATAATTTTGAAATTAAAATAAAATATTAATGTACTAAAAATACGTGTTAGAAGCAAAATAATATATGTATCTTATTCGATTTGTATTGTAGAGTCATCTGGTGATATTACTATTGAACTATTATAAACTAATTAATGAAATGTCATTTAGTTTTGACAGATGTGTGATGTTATAAGTATTTTTGAAGCGTTTTATAAGTTTCAGGGTAAAATTTTGTTTTCAGGATATTTCAGAGGATCACTAAGGATGCCTAAAAAGTGAAGATAATTATGGATAATTATAATTTCAAGTTTTTTGTAAGTATTTACGAGTTTTATACATATTATTGAAATGTACATTTCTTTTACTGATTTCTGTCTTATTTTTTAGATTATAGAGATGAATATTACGTTCTCCATACTTGGAAATATCCCTTGAAATAATACAAAACTCCATAGATGACATATTTTGAAAGGAATCATGTTTCCATAGTGATCATTGAAGTCTCGAGCAGGTTTTAGGACAACATGTGTTTCAGGCTTGTTCAGCGACGAACTATGGACCATATAACACAGTAAACAATAGAAAATGTTGCATTTACTTATATTTCAATAATTTTTATCGGTTTAATGACATATACAAAAATGCACACCGAGCTGTCAAACTGGAATATTTTATTTTGTTAAAATACCAAAAGACGTGTTTCCAATTCTTACAATTTACAAATAAGGATTCTACAGGTTAATTGGCTGTAAACAATATTGGTTTTATACAAGTTAAATAAATGTGTATTGGTTTTATGACATATATAAAATTGCATGACATGCTGTCATACTGGAATATATTAATCTTTTAATATTTCAAAAACTATTTGTACTATAGACACAAATGTTGAATATTTGGTCCCCAGGTAACATCTAATATTAGAAAATATCACACATTCATTTATATTTTTTTATGTTTTAGATTTATTAAAAAAAAAAACAAGAATGAAGAAATAGTAATCAACAGCCACCATTGCGCATGAGCCAATGTATAATATTACTGTGGGAGCAGAATATTTTAATTTATTGATATCTTAAAACTTGTTCAAGCGATCGCTTCAAATGTTACAAAAATTGATCCTGTGGGTCATTTAGCATTAGGAAATGTTAGTTTTGTTTTAATTATATTTATATTTATAGTTTTATAACATATTTAATATGAACGCCAGTCTGGCGAAATGGAATATTTTATTTTGTTCAAATCTCAAAAACTGTTAAAGCAATCACTTCAAATGTTACAAATATGAATCCTGTGGGTCATTTAGCATTAGAAAATGTTAGTTTTGTTTTAATTATATTTATATTTATTAGTTTTATAACATATTTAAAATGGACGCTATTCTGGCGAAATGGAATATTTTATTTTGTTCAAATCTCAAAAACTGCTAAAGCAATCGCTTCAAATGTTACAAATATGAATCCTGTGGGTCATTTAGCATTAGGAAATGTTAATTTTGTTTTAATTATATTTATATATATATTAGTTTTATAACATATTTAAAATGGACGTCATTCTGGCGAAATGGAATATTTTATATTGTTCAAATCTCAAAAACTGTTAAAGCAATCACTTCAAATGTTACAAATATTAATCCTGTGGGTCATTTAGCATTAGAAAATGTTAGTTTTGTTTTAATTATATTTATATTTATTAGTTTTATAACATATTTAAAATGGACGCTATTCTGGCGAAATGGAATATTTTATTTTGTTCAAATCTCAAAAACTGTTAAAGCAATCACTTCAAATGTTACAAATATGAATCCTGTGGGTCATTTAGCATAAGTATATATTATATTTGTTAATTATTTATTGCTAATTAAAATGTTTTTAACGATTTACATTTGAACAATTGTAAATATGTCTGTTAATATCGTTTTTTATTAATAAATATGTATTTTATGTGTTTTTATTTATTATTCTATTAAAATAAAATTTGTTTAAATGAATTTATAAAGCGTTGTTTGTCATTTTAAACATATTTATCCATTTCCAGCCTTATTTTGCATTTTACATACGAGACATGGCTAAGGTAATCTCCATCCTACACACCAAAATCTGTATCGGGAGTAGCAGGAGTACACGTTGATGAGAACGTAACTTATAATTTTTTAACTTTTCACAGGTTGGCAGCTCTGAGAAAAATTGTTCCGCCCGCCATTAATTCGTAGCCACGCCAGGTTATTAATTTTTAATTGGGTACAATGGCCGAATTAATTGGATACAATGGCTGGCTAAATTATAAGAATTAAGTGTAAAATTCAATAATTAAAAATCTAAAGGTTCAAATTGATAATTTTGAAATTAAAATAAAATATTAATGTACTAAAAATACGTGTTAGAAGCAAAATAATATATGTATCTTATTCGATTTGTATTGTAGAGTCATCTGGTGATATTACTATTGAACTATTATAAACTAATTAATGAAATGTCATTTAGTTTTGACAGATGTGTGATGTTATAAGTATTTTTGAAGCGTTTTATAAGTTTCAGGGTAAAATTTTGTTTTCAGGATATTTCAGAGGATCACTAAGGATGCCTAAAAAGTGAAGATAATTATGGATAATTATAATTTCAAGTTTTTTGTAAGTATTTACGAGTTTTATACATATTATTGAAATGTACATTTCTTTTACTGATATCTGTCTTATTTTTTAGATTATAGAGATGAATATTACGGTCTCCATACTTGGAAATATCCCTTGAAATAATACAAAACTCCATAGATGACATATTTTGAAAGGAATCATGTTTCCATAGTGATCATTGAAGTCTCGAGCAGGTTTTAGGACAACATGTGTTTCAGGCTTGTTCAGCGACGAACTATGGACCATATAACACAGTAAACAATAGAAAATGTTGCATTTACTTATATTTCAATAATTTTTATCGGTTTAATGACATATACAAAAATGCACACCGAGCTGTCAAACTGGAATATTTTATTTTGTTAAAATACCAAAAGACGTGTTTCCAATTCTTACAATTTACAAATAAGGATTCTACAGGTTAATTGGCTGTAAACAATATTGGTTTTATACAAGTTAAATAAATGTGTGTTGGTTTTATGACATATATAAAATTGCATGACATGCTGTCATACTGGAATATATTAATCTTTTAATATTTCAAAAACTATTTGTACTATAGACACAAATGTTGAATATTTGGTCCCCAGGTAACATCTAATATTAGAAAATATCACACATTCATTTATATTATTTTTTGTTTTAGATTTATTAAAAAAAAAACAAGAATGAAGAAATAGTAATCAACAGCCACCATTGCGCATGAGCCAATGTATAATATTACTGTGGGAACAGAATATTTTAATTTATTGATATCTTAAAACTTGTTCAAGCGATCGCTTCAAATGTTACAAAAATTGATCCTGTGGGTCATTTAGCATTAGGAAATGTTAGTTTTGTTTTAATTTTATTTATTTTTATTTTTTTTATAACATATTTAAAATGGACGTCATTCTGGCGAAATGGAATATTTTATTTTGTTCAAACCTCATAACCTGTTAAAGCGATCGCTTCAAAAGTTACAAAAATGGATCCTGTGGGTCACTTAGCATTAGGAAATATTAGATTTGTTTAAAGTTTATTTATAGTTATTAGTTTTATAACATATTTAATATCGACGTCATTCTGGCGAAATGGAATATTTTATTTTGTTCAAATCTCATAAACTGTTAAAGCGATCGCTTCAAAAGTTACAAAAATGGATCCTGTGGGTCACTTAGCATTAGGAAATATTAGATTTGTTTAAATTTTATTTATATTTATTAGTTTTATAACATATTTAAAATAAACGCTATTCTGGCGAAATGAAATATTTTATTTTGATCAAATCTCATAAACTGTTAACGCGATCGCATCAAATGTTACAAAAATTGATCCTGTGGGTCATTTAGCATTAGGAAATGTTAGTTTTGTTTTAATTATATTTATATTTATTAGTTTTATAACATTTTTAAAATGGACGCTATTCTGGCGAAATGAAATATTTTATTTTGATCAAATCTCATAAACTGTTAACGCGATCGCTTCAAATGTTACAAAAATTGATCCTGTGGGTCATTTAGCATTAGGAAATATTAGATTTGTTTAAAGTTTATTTATAGTTATTAGTTTTATAACATATTTGAAATGGACGCTATTCTGGCGAAATGAAATATTTTGTTTTGATCAAATCTCATAAACTGTTAACGCGATCGCATCAAATGTTACAAAAATTGATCCTGTGGGTCATTTAGCATTAGGAAATGTTAGTTTTGTTTTAATTATATTTATATTTATTAGTTTTATAACATATTTAAAATGGACGCTATTCTGGCGAAATGAAATATTTTGTTTTGATCAAATCTCATAAACTGTTAACGCGATCGCATCAAATGTTACAAAAATTGATCCTGTGGGTCATTTAGCATTAGGAAATGTTAGTTTTGTTTTAATTATATTTATATTTATTAGTTTTATAACATATTTAAAATGGACGCTATTCTGGCGAAATGAAATATTTTGTTTTGATCAAATCTCATAAACTGTTAACGCGATCGCTTCAAATGTTACAAAAATGGATCCTGGGGGTCATTTAGCATTAGGAAATATTAGATTTGTTTAAATTTTATTTATATTTGTTAGTTTTATAACATATTTAAAATGGACGCTATTCTGGCGAAATGGAATATTTTATTTTGTTCAAATCTCAAAAACTGTTAAAGCAATCACTTCAAATGTTACAAATATGAATCCTGTGGGTCATTTAGCATTAGAAAATGTTAGTTTTGTTTTAATTATATTTATATTTATTAGTTTTATAACATATTTAAAATGGACGCTATTCTGGCGAAATGGAATATTTTATTTTGTTCAAATCTCAAAAACTGTTAAAGCAATCGCTTCAAATGTTACAAATATGAATCCTGTGGGTCATTTAGCATTAGGAAATGTTAATTTTGTTTTAATTATATTTATATATATATTAGTTTTATAACATATTTAAATTGGACGTCATTCTGGCGAAATGGAATATTTTATTTTGTTCAAATCTCAAAAACTGTTAAAGCAATCACTTCAAATGTTACAAATATGAATCCTGTTGGTCATTTAGCATAAGTATATATTATATTTGTTAATTATTTATTGCTAATTAAAATGTTTTTAACGATTTACATTTGAACAATTGTAAATATGTCTGTTAATATCGTTTTTATTAATAAATATGTATTTTTATGTGTTTTTATTTATTATTCTATTAAAATAAAATTTGTTTAAATGAATTTATAAAGCGTTGTTTGTGTTTTAAACATATTTATCCATTTCCAGCCTTATTTTGCATTTTACATACGAGACATGGCTAAGGTAATCTCCATCCTACACACCAAAATCTGTATCGGGAGTAGCAGGAGTACACGTTGATGAGAACGTAACTTATAATTTTTTAACTTTTCACAGGTAGGCAGCTCTGAGAAAAATTGTTCCGCCCGCCATTAATTCGTAGCCACGCCAGGTTATTAATTTTTAATTGGGTACAATGGCCGAATTAATTGGATACAATGGCTGGCTAAATTATAAGAATTAAGTGTAAAATTCAATAATTAAAAATCTAAAGGTTCAAATTGATAATTTTGAAATTAAAATAAAATATTAATGTACTAAAAATACGTGTTAGAAGCAAAATAATATATGTATCTTATTCGATTTGTATTGTAGAGTCATCTGGTGATATTACTATTGAACTATTATAAACTAATTAATGAAATGTCATTTAGTTTTGACAGATGTGTGATGTTATAAGTATTTTTGAAGCGTTTTTATAAGTTTAAAGGTATAATTGTGTTTTCAGGATATTTCAGGGGGTCACTAAGGATGCCTAAAAAGTAAAGACAATTTTGTAAAATTATAATTTCAAGTTTTTTTGTAAGTATTTATATATTTTATACTTATTATTGAAATGTACATTTCTTATACTGATTTCTGTCTTATTTTTTAGATTTAGAGATAAATATTACGTTCTCCATACATGGAAATATCACTTGAAAGAATACAAAACTCCATAGATGACATATTTTGAGAGGAATCATGTTTCCATAGTGATCATTGAAGTCTCGTGCAGATATTAGGACAACATGAGATTCAGGCTTGTTCAGTGACGAACTATGGATCATATAACACAGTAAATAATAGAAATTGTTTGATATACTAATATTTCATTCATATTTATTGTTTTAATGACAAATACAAAAATGCACACCGAGCTGTCAAACTGGAATATTTTATTTTGCTAAAATACCAAAAGATGTGTTTCCAATTCTTACAAGTTACAAATATGGATCCTACAAGTTAATTAGCGTTAAACAATATTGGTTTTATATAAGTTTAGTAAATGTTTATTGGTTTTATGACATATATAAATTTGTACGCCATGCTGTCATACTGGAATATTTTAATCTTTCAATATCTCAAAAACTATTTGTACTATAGACACAAATGATGAATATTGGTCCCCAGGTAACATCTAATATTAGAAAATGTCATATTTATTTTTATATTTTAGATTTAGTTAAATAAATTCAAAAATGCAGAAATATTAAATGCGAGACAGAAATAGTCGCCATTGCACGTCCAAAAGTATTGATCAAGTTAAGTATCGGGAGTGCAGAACCCCGAAAATTCATGCTGATAAATGCCGGACACCGGTAGCTTCGATAGCCGATCAGGTGAGTACGATTTTTGCGGTGAATTTTTTTTTAACTCAAATCTAAAAAAATATTTTAATAAAAGATTTTTATTTCATTATTTCCTGCAGACTTTAATTAAAGTATTTTTTTATTGGGGCTTTCATATTCGAATTAATTGTACATTTGCATGATGCATTAATTAGTAAATATTTCTTTATTTAAGGGTTGAATTAAAAAAAGTGTCAAATAAAATATCCTTATATTAATATTCTCTACAAGTTTTGTTTGAACCTTTTTTCTGTACAACCCCTAACTTCAGAGATACAAACAACCCCCTTTAAAGTGATATAACTTTTGTACTAATTGAAAATAGGGGGTCGTCCGTGAGCGCCGCACTCAGTATTTAGTCCTAGAAGCTGCATGTAAAATTTCAGCTCAATCGAATATATCGTCATTAATTAGGCTTTTCAAAACCAAAGGTTTCCACTTTTTTCAACTAATTTTTAAACTATTTCCGATCGCGCTGAAATTTTGCATGCAGCTTCTAGGGCTAAATACTAAGTGCGGAGCCCGCGGACGACCCTCGATTTTTAATTAGTACAGACGCTATTTCACTTTAAGGGTGGTTGTTTGTTCCTTCAAAGTTAGGGGTTGTACAGGAAAATACAGGAAAAAGTTGTAGAGAATGAAAAAATAAGCAACTCTTATTTGAAACATATTTTTAAATAACGTCTGGATTTTGAAATAATAACTAAAAACTGTTTACCCTATCTGACGCCCGCTTACAATGTTGTACGCGATATTGCATCTTACGTTACATGTACTTAAGGTTCACTTTCGTATCAAATTAGGTTCTAATACAAGATATCTCTGTGTGTTATTTAGGAAGCTTCAAAATCAACTCGGACAGCTTTCCTGCCGCATCTCTGCGCTTGGAATCTTCTTCTGCGTCTTCTTCACACCTGGACACGTCCCCTGATGTTTTATCTTCAAGTTCAACAATTTAGTTTAAGTTCGTTTGTTTGTATATTACCATAGCCACATTAATTATGTTAAAATCTCAAAAACTATTTGACATATTGCTTCAATTGTTAAAAATACGAACTCTACAGGATATTTAGCATTAGACTAAGGTATTTTTAAACAAATTTTATTGATATTTATTAGTTTTATAACATTTTTTAAAATGGCTGCTTAGCTGTCAGATTGGAATATAGTATTTTGTTAATATTTTTAAACTATTGACTATATTGCATCAATTGTTGCAAATATGAACTCTTGAGGATATTTAGCATAAGATTAAGTTATAAATATTTATATTTTATTGATATTTATTGATTTTATAACATATTTTAAAATGGCCGATTAGCTGTCAGATTGGGAAATTTTATTTTGTTAATATTTGAAAAACTATTAATTATATTGTCTTAATTATTACAAATATGAAATTTCCTATAAGAAAAAGTCATATTTGTTGATTAATTGTTGCTCATTAAAGAATAATTAACGATTTTCAATTGAACTATTGTATATGTACATATTACATCTGCTATCAATATATTTTGTATTATTTTATTAAAATGATATTTGTGTTATTAAATTATAATAAAATGTTTATGTTTTATAAATATTTATACTTATTTTATCCTCATAAAACTACCTATAGTCGCTGATATGAATTTTTTATTTTATTATATTTAAAAATGATATTCGTGGTGCCATCTAGGGTAAATATAAAAGAAAATTAAACTATATATCATAAATTCATTAAAACAAATGTTATATTAATAAAATAATACATAAGAACACAAAAAATCTATATTTAAAACCAAATATACAGCCAATGCATATATACATTTGAATAATTCAATTGTAAATCATTAATTATTATTTAATCAGCAACAATTTATTAACAAATATGACTTTTTCTTATAGTAAATTTCCCGTAGAATCCATATTTGCAACAATTAAGACATTACAGTGGCTGGTTTTTGAAATATTAACAATATGAAATATTCCAATCTGACAGCTTGTCGGCCATTTTTAAATATGTTATAAAATCAATAAATATCAATAAAATATAAATAATCATAAAAATCAAAAAAAGTTTCAAATAAAAAAGTTTCATTTTGTTATTTCTTGGCTCTTTTAATTATACTTTTTTTTATTTAAGGTCTTTATATTTAAAATAATCGTACATTTACATGATAAATAAAGATACAAATATTTCTTTAACTAAGGGATGAATTAAAAAATGTTTCAAATAAATCGTCTTAATTTTTTAATTCTCCGTCACATTTACTTGAAGTATTTTTCCATTTAATCCCGCAATTTCGAGATATTTATCTTCATATATAGTACCCAAGTTGCCAATAGATGGTGCCAATAGTCTCGTTTGAAGACCCAACAAAATATATTTTTCAAGTTTTTGGCTATACCGTAAACTTTATAGAAAAATTGTTATTAAAGAATATACTCCTTAATTTATTCTCTTCCTAAGTTATTTGTAGTATTTTTTTATTAGACGCAAAATTAGATGTTTTCTAGACCCCGCAAATACACATTACAAATGCCGGACACCGACTACTTCAACTACCGATGACACAAACACAGTTTTTGCGGTGAAACTTATTCTACGCTAAATCAAAAAATGTTTCAAATAAAAAAGTTTCATTTTGTTATTTCTTGGCTCTTTTAATTATACTTTTTTTAAATTAAGGTCTTTATATTTAAAATAATCGTGCATTTACATGATTAATAAAGATACAAATATTTCTTTAACTAAGGGATGAATTGAAAAATATTTCAAATAAATCGTCTTAATTTTTTAATTATCCGTCACATTTACTTGAAGTATTTTTCCATTTAATCCCCCAATTTCGAGATATTTATCTTCATATATAGTACCCAAGTTGCCAATAGATGGTGCCAATAGTCTCGTTTGATGACCCAACAAAATATATTTTTCAAGTTTCTGGCTATACCGTAAACTTTATAGAAAAATTGTTATTAAAGAATATACTTATTCTACGCTAAATCAAAAAATGTTTCAAATAAAAAAGGTTCATTTTGTTATTTTTTTGATATTTTAATTATACTTTTTCTCAATTAAGGTCTTTATATTTAAAATAATCGTGCATTTACAAAATAAATAAAAATACAAATATTTTCTTAACTAAGAGATGAATTGAAAAATGTTTGAAATAAATCTTTTTAATTTTTTATATCTCTGTCACAAGGAGAAACAGCGTAAAATATATTTAATTTGTTTCATAATAAAGTGTATAATTCGATACAATCAAATATATTCTTTAGAGCCTAGTTGTTAAAGCCTAGAATGGCATGAAATCGGTCTTTAGCTATTAATTGAAATTATGTTCTAACTTGTTACGTACATGCCTAGCGACTTTAATCGTCAGTCTACGAACGAATTTTGTTTAAAATGTCGTGTTTTATTTGTGTCTCAAGTAAAAATATTGTAAAATCAGTGATTTTTTAGTGAAATATAAGTGTAATATAGTGTAAGTGTTAGTGTATACTGGATGTGAAGTGAATATATAGTGGTACGAGCCTGGAACTTTTCAGAGAGGAATGGATGGGACTTAGTACACGCCAGCCAAAAGGTAGATGCATTATTTGTTTGTATTAGAATATAGTTATTATTAAAATAAATTAGTATGAATGTTTGGCGAAGATTTACAACCAAATATTTTATTTATTTATTTTTAAGATGTTTACGCAATCAATCATTTCGAAGAATGCCAGTTTTGTAAAGAGGCCTTTAAAATTATTTTCTTCCCGAAAAGTTCCACAAATCATTTATAAGACTTATCTTTCCAAAAATCTTCCCAATCATTTATAAAACTATAATCTTCCCAAAAAAATCTTTTTCTACGATTGCTATGAAAAGATGACAATTACGCTCTCATTTGTCATCGTAAAGTTGAAGTTTTTTGTGGAACAATCGAAAAATATCTTTTTTGTGCGTCTCTAATGGCAACGCGCGAAAAAGACATTAAATTCGCGTGTTTCCAATGGCAACGCGCGAAAAAGATTATTTCAATAGTTACCAGGGATACAAACAAAACAGAAACTTGTCATATTGACAATTAACAAAACGAATTTAGTTTTAGACGTATACCTACGTTTTTTAATAACTTTAAGATGCAATCGTAGAAAAAATTATGTGTGTATCACGAGCGTAAAGTGTCTTTGTTCCTCTTGCACTACTTATTGCAGCTCTCGCCTTCGGCTCGCGCTGCAATTACCGTGCTCGAGTAACAAAGAATCACTTTACGCTCTTAATACACAAATAACTATTAAATCATTCATAACAAAGTCTTTTTCACAAAAAATCTTTATTTATTAAAACAATAATTATGTAAATTTGCATTAATAGTATACATATATACTAATTTGACGGTTTAGTACCACCCAAATATCTGCAATTGCATATTCTGCACGTATAGAAATATATGTTGAACCCTTTAAAATTTATTTCATTTATTTGCAACAAATATTTCAGTCGCAATTAATTTTTAAGATTTGCAGATAATATTTTTGAAATAGTTAGTTATATTTCGGATCGATAAAATGATATTTATTCTAATTTGAGTTTGATCATGAAACCTATATAATTACAACAGATAGTATGTACTTGTAATTGGCGACCGCGACGTCCTAAGAAACAAGGTCAGACGATGGCATGACGTCACGACGTCACTCGCCAGTCGCCATCGATGTTCGGCGATCAGCAACAAATGTTTCTTTCCTGCTGAGCCCCTTGAATCTCTGTGCGTATACAATCCCGCTACATTTAGCTTCAAGGCGGGCCTGTATACTTCTCTACTCGCTGTAGATTCGGTTGCCTAAGCTTGTTGCTCTCGTACTGCATCAATCTTTAATACGTCCGCCAGGATTTCAACCTGGAAGCTATGAACCAATTAAATTGAAGTAGTTTAATAATTTTATTAATTACGCTTTTTAACCATTGTACAATAAAATTATACAACATTTGTATGTTAAGGGAAGAAAGTGAGACATTTCTTCCCGAAATTGCTGTTTAATTTCCCGAGGGATATGTATAACATCTGAGGGATGAATGACACTTTCTTCACGAGGTGCTTTTATTTCTCTTTGTAAATTGAGGACAAAAGCCATGAAGGTTTAGTTCTTCAAAATATAGGCATGTTGAGTACTTCAGGGCAATGCCGTTGTACGCATTTTCATATATCTATCGTTCATTTTTTAAGAGATAGCCTCGGAAAAGTGTAAAAATCGTAAAGAATAAGTAGCATTTCACTTTTCCGGAAGCTATATCTTAAAAATCTGATGTGGACACCACATGACTTCCTTGTACGCGTATTAAACTATAGATATTTTTTTAATTGAACATATTTCACATTAAATCTTTTATTTTTTGTTCTAATCCATAGTAAACTTAATTAAAATATATATATATATATATATATATATATATATATATATATATATATATTTTAATTAAGTTTGCTATGGATTAGAACAAAAAATAAAAGATTTAATGTGAAATATGTTCAATTAAAAAAATATCTATAGTTTATATATCTCAGGAATAGAGGTCCTGAGGGAGTAATCATAGGGCCCAAGGAGTCCAGGTAGTCCCTCAGGACCTCTATTCCTGAGAGGGAGACCCACCAAGAATGGATAACAGGTTAGTCTTCGATATTTTACTGGTTGTTCTGTTCTGCACTTTGCAGATCATTGCTAAAAAATAAATAAATTAAAGTTTAATATCATCATGTCTTATTCATTTTTGTAGAGCTCTGCAATCGCAGATTTTTGTATAAATTACATAAAAATATCTAAATAAATTGTTATTGGATTGCAGTTAGCCTTGGTTTAGCATGGCCGCCATAATTGTTTTGTTTCTGTCAACAATTGTGACAATACGTATTGTGCGCGTTTTTATGAACATTTGAACCGGTAATTTTTCAGTTCAACATATAAAACTTATGTCTATCGATTCCTTATTTTCTGGCGATCATTTTGATGTATAAATTGTCGCATAAATCTAAAAATTTCATACGAAAAACTTCATAAACAGTTGTGCAACTCAAATATAATTATTTAACTTATGAATAGGATTTAATGTATCTATAGATATAAAATGTATCCGGTTTTACACGAAAATAATATTAATATATTTGATAAGAAACTTAGTAGTAAATTTATTTTATTTTTATTAATTCTATAATGGAAAATAGTGTGATTATAAATCGAAATTAATTGAACTTGTATATTTATGGCATATTTTAAGAAGAATCTTGGTAATTTTAGGTTGCAGCCGTCAAAGAGCTATCTCTTCAGGTTCTGAAGGAAGTCCAGTCGATGAGCATTCATGATGAAGAGCTGCAAAGCCAGTCCACTGCGGAACGAGCCTTCATTACTCTGCAACTACCTGATTTAAACAGCTAAGTAGACACTTGTTATTTCTTTATTTTCCAAGTTAGTTACTAGTAGCGGTCAAATTGCAACCCCTACAATTGTGGGTGTTTATTTATTCTTTGTGCCGTGATAAAACACCAAACATTTATTCTCCATCATCGGAAACTCTTGCGCTCGTAATAAACCGTAAATAACATTCATTCCTCAACTTATAAGACGTACACATAATCTTACACCCTCAATACATCTTATTTATACAAAAGTAATACATATTATTACATAAAATACATTTATTATTATATTATTACATAGAATAAATTTGATATTTAAATTAAAACTATTAATATGTTTGTATTGATTACTATTTTACTATATTTATTGAAGTATTTATAAAGTAAATATTTACTCTTTTAATATATTTTGGTGGTTAATTTGTGAACTACATGCAAGTCGCTACTAGTATGTTTTTCTCTACTGTTAACTTTTTAAACTAGTTTCAAGTAGCCCTCTTTTTATGGATAATAGAAACTATTATATATTATTACATAGAATAAATTGGATATTTAAATTAAAACTATTAATATGTTTGTATTGATTACTATTTTACTATATTTATTGAAGTATTTATAAAGCAAATATTTACTCTATTAATTTATTTTGGTGGTTAATTTGTGAACTACATGCAAGCCGCTACTAGTATGTTTTTCTCTAGTTTTAACTTTTTAAACTAGTTTCACGTAGCCCTCTTTTTATGGATAATAGAAACTATTATATATTATTACATAGAATAAATTTGATATTTAAATTAAAACTAGTAATATGTTTGTATTGATTACTATTTTATTATATTCATTGAAGTATTTATAAAGTAAATATTTACTCTTTTAATATATTTTGGTGGTTAATTTATGAACTACATGCAAGCCGCTACTCGCTTGTTTTTCTCTAGTGTTAACTTTTCAAACTAGTTTCACGTAGCCCTCTTTTCATGGATAATAGAAACTATTATATATTATTACATAGAATAAATTTGATATTTAAATTAAAACTAGTAATATGTTTGTATTGATTACTATTTTACTATATTTATTGATGTATTTATAAAGTAAATATTTACTCTTTTAATTTATTTTGGTGGTTAATTTGTGAACTACATGCAAGCCGCTACTCGCTTGTTTTTCTCTAGTGTTAACTTTTTAAACTAGTTTCACGTAGCCCTCTTTTCATGGATAATAGAAACTATTATATATTATTACATAGAATAAATTTGATATTTAAATTAAAACTATGAATATGTTTGTATTGATTACTATTTTACTATATTTATTGAAGTATTTATAAAGTAAATATTTACTCTTTTAATATATTTTGGTGGTTAATTTGTGAACTACATGCAAGTCGCTACTAGTATGTTTTTCTCTAGTTTTAACTTTTTAAACTAGTTTCAAGTAGCCCTCTTTTTATGGATAATAGAAACTATTATATATTATTACGTAGAATAAATTTGATATTTAAATTAAAACTATTAATATGTTTGTATTGATTACTATTTTACTATATTTATTGAAGTATTTATAAAGTAAATATTTACTCTTTTAATATAGTTTGGTGGTTAATTTATGAACTACATGCAAGCCGCTACTAGAATGTTTTTCTCTAGTGTTAACTTTTTAAACTAGTTTCAAGTAGCCCTCTTTTCATGGATAATAGAAACTATTATATATTATTACATAGAATAAATTTAATATTTAAATTAAAACTATGACTATGTTTGTATTGATTACTATTTTACTATATTTATTGAAGTATTTATAAAGTAAATATTTACTCTTTTAATATATTTTGGTGGTTAATTTGTGAACTACATGCAAGTCGCTACTAGTATGTTTTTCTCTAGTTTTAACTTTTTAAACTAGTTTCAAGTAGCCCTCTTTTTATGGATAATAGAAACTATTATATATTATTACATAGAATAAATTTGATATTTAAATTAAAACTATGAATATGTTTGTATTGATTACTATTTTACTATATTTATTGAAGTATTTATAAAGCAAATATTTACTCTTTTAATATATTTTGGTGGTTAATTTGTGAACTACATGCAAGCCGCTACTAGTATGTTTTTCTCTAGTGTTAACTTTTTAAACTAGTTTCAAGTAGCCCTCTTTTTATGAATAATAGAAACTATTATATATTATTACGTAGAATAAATTTGATATTTAAATTAAAACTATTAATATGTTTGTATTGATTACTATTTACTATATTTATTGAAGTATTTATAAAGCAAATATTTACTCTTTTAATATATTTTGGTGGTTAATTTGTGAACTACATGCAAGTCGCTACTAGTATGTTTTTCTCTAGTGTTAACTTTTTAAACTAGTTTCAAGTAGCCCTCTTTTTATGAATAATAGAAACTATTATATATTATTACATAGAATAAAATTGATATTTAAATTAAAACTAGTAATATGTTTGTATTGATTACTATTTTACTATATTTATTGAAGTATTTATAAAGTAAATATTTACTCTTTTAATATATTTGGTGGTTAATTTGTGAACTACATGCAAGTCGCTACTAGTTTGTTTTTCTCTAGTGTTAACTTTTTAAACTAGTTTCACGTAGCCCTCTTTTTATGGATAATAGAAACTATTACATATTATTACATAGAATAAATTTGATATTTAAATTAAAACTATGAATATGTTTGTATTGATTACTATTTTACTATATTTATTGAAGTATTTATAAAGTAAATATTTACTCTTTTAATATATTTTGGTGGTTAATTTGTGAACTACATGCAAGTCGCTACTAGTATGTTTTTCTCTAGTTTTAACTTTTTAAACTAGTTTCAAGTAGCCCTCTTTTTATGGATAATAGAAACTATTATATATTATTACATAGAATAAATTTGATATTTAAATTAAAACTATTAATATGTTTGTATTGATTACTATTTTACTTTATTTATTGAAGTATTTATAAAGTAAATATTTACTCTTTTAATTTATTTTGGTGGTTAATTTGTGAACTACATGCAAGCCACTACTCGCTTGTTTTTCTCTAGTGTTAACTTTTTAAACTAGTTTCAAGTAGCCCTCTTTTTATGGATAATAGAAACTATTATATATTATTACATAGAATAAATTTGATATTTAAATTAAAACTATTAATATGTTTGTATTGATTATTATTTTACTATATTTATTGAAGTATTTATAAAGCAAATATTTACTCTTTTAATATGTAATTACTTTACTTTTAGAAATTTAAATCTGATATTGCTGTGGCCGAGCGGTTAAAGGCGTCGCCGGGCGATCAGGGCAGTTAAGCAACATTGACAGAGGGTACATGTCGGATGTGACCGGTCCCATATAACTTTTTATTTTATTTTGTCCCCAAAGATATTAGTTGTGAGAGAGCCACAGGGGTAGATTTAAATTGGTGAAAATTGTTTGTCGGCTGTGGGGATCGAACCAGAGTTCTCAAGATCCACCACTGAGCCACCTACTCCATTTGAATTGAATATGTTAATTATTATTAATTAATTTGTAAAAAACTGCCAACATATTTTCTGCAAATTACATTCCATATTCTTATTTTAAAATACTTGCAAATTTTGCAATTGTAGAATGCAAAATTATATAATTTGACTGATAATAATTAACGGTTAGTTTGTAATTAAAGATCGAATTATTATTGTTTTTATTTAGGCTCGAATTTGAAATTAAAATTAAAATATAAAAACCAGGGCATAAATCGGTTTACAAAAACATTAACCCTAATTTTAATCGTTATTTTTAAAGCTACAAATAACGATATAATTTAACAAAAAAATATTAAACCAGTTTTATTATAATATTCTAAGTTTATTCATATTTAAGGAATTAAAGTAGGCAACCAACTCCACAGCAAGTAGAGAGGTATACATGCCCGCAATGAGCCCGAATGTAACGGGATTGCATACACACAGAGATTCAAGGGGCTCAGCAGGAAAGAAATTTTGTTGTTGATTGCCGAATTGTGAGTTTGAGTGACGTCACGGCGCCGTTCGAACTTGTTCCTTAGGAGGAAATCGCGTTTCGCGATTACAAGTACATACTATCTATTGTAATAATTTAGGTTTCGTGAGGTGACTAGAATTGTAATAAATATTATTTTAATTATATAAAATATTACTATCTGTTTCAAAAATATTAACTGCAATTTTTAAAATTTAATTACGCCTGTAATAATTGTTATAAATGAATGAAACAAACTTGAAATGGTTTAGTATGCATTTCTACATATTCCTAATATGCAATTGCAGATATTTGGGCGGTTACAAGACGTCAAATTAGTAAGTTTAAATGATTTATGTTTTAATAAATAAATGTATTAGGTTGCACGCCACGGCCTCGTCAATGCATTAAAATTACCCCTTTGGGGGCCGTGATCCGACGGCTGGGAACTGCATTTCACCCGCAAAATATATAACTTACCAAGTATCAGAGTGCTACACCCAGATATAGGTAAATGGAGTAATAATATATAATTATTTATTTATTTTACCCATCAAATGTCAACAGCGAACAAAAATTACTTCCAATAGGATGACGTATCATTAAAAGCTAGTTATTGTAAAACAGTATTTTTATTTAAAATTAATAAATAAATAAATATAAATATATCATCACGCCTTGTACTCATCAACCACAAGGGTAGATTTAATTTGGTGAAAATTGTTTGTTTTTCACCAAATTAAAATCTACCTATGTGGCTCTCCCTTCACTAACATATTTGGGGGCCGTTATTTGACGGCTGGTAATCGCACTTCACACGAACAAATATATCACTTACTGAGATCTGCTCCGGCAGAGTGCCACACCCAGTAATGGTTCAAAGGCGTGATGATATATTTATTTAATTTATTTATTTCTCATCACACTTTTTACCCATTACTGGGTGTGGCACTCTGCCGGAGCAGATCTCAGTATATTTCTCCGCGTGAAGTGCGGCTACCAGCCGTCAAATCACGGCCTCCAAAGATGTTAGTGGAGGAGGAGCCACAGGGGTAGATTTTAATGTGGTGAAAAACAAACAATTTTCACGAAATTAAATCTACCCTACTAACATCTTTGGGGTCCGTAATTTGACGGCCGGTACCCGTGCTTCACGCGAAAAAATATATCACTTACCGAGATCTGCTAAGACAGAGTGCCACACCCAGTAATGGATAAAAGACGTGATGATATATTTGTTTTATTTATTTAGTTTAGTTTTTGAGATATAGTCTCGGGAATATACAAAAGCTAAATAATAAGAAGAATTTGTTTACAACAAACATTAAATAATAATTTAAAAATAATTGCAAATAACCATATATCATATATTTTTTTATTAAAAGAAAAATTACTTAAACTTTCATTAAACTTATATATTAATATGATGCTTACAACAAATGCTACAGTTTTTAGTAATTAATTTTTTTGATTTACAGATAATATTTTTCAAACAGGTAGTAATATTTTGCCTCAATAAATAATATTTATTTAAATTCTAGACATCTCTTGAAAACTATTTTATTACAACAGATAGTATGTACATATATACGCTGAACACGACGTCCTAAGTAACAAACTTGGACGGCGTCGTGACGTCACTCGGCATCGCAGTTCGGCGCCAAACAGTTCCTGTCCCCCCAACCCCTTGAATCTCACGGCATCCAGGCTAAATGCTCGCTGTGAAGTCAGTTGCCAGATATATGAAGTTGTGCTTCATTTAAATTAATGTCTCGTGCTTTAGTTCACTTTTATTTATTTATTTAATTTTTTTTTTAATTTCAAAAAAAAATCGGAAAAACAATCAAGAATTATTTGCCTAATTTTATGTTGTGAATTTAATAATATTTAAAGTACTAGTTTTCATATAAATTTAATGTTTGCATACTTATATTTTTGTATAAATATCTTAAATACTCATAAAATTCAAATGCATTTAATTACAAATACAATTTCCTAAAGTTTAGTTTTTAAGATATAGCCGAGGAAGAGTAGAAAATCTGAAGAAAATTACAGATTTATCTTTCCGGGGCGTATATCTCAAAAATTAAACAAGATATGAAAATGCGCTCAACGGCATTGAATTCCCCGTGTCCGAATTGACTTGTAAGCAAATTTTCATGCAATTTTAAGCAATTTAAATTTTTTAATTATTTCCTTTGTTTTTTCAGATTTTAATTCAATTTTCCCAAAAATCCTTAAAACTTCTGTCTCATTGACCCACTGAATCCAGTGATGAAATGTTTAAATGCATAAGTCTTATACTTTTTGAGAAAATGTCAAAAAACCGCTGAAACTATGTTTATAAATTAACTGAAGCACGAGAAAGTCAATGCCGTTGACCGCATTTTCAAATCGCTAGTAGTTTTTGAGATATAGGCTCAGAAAAGTACCAAATCTGAATAAAATTAACAATTTCACTTTTCCGGAGCAAATTTTCATGCAATTTTAAGCAATTTTCAAATAAATCGTCTTAATTTTTTAATTCTCCGTCACATTTACTTGAAGTATTTTTCCATTTAATCCCCCAATTTCGAGATATTTACCTTCATACAACAAAATATATTTTTCTGATTTCTGGCTATACCGTAAACTTTATAGAAAAATTTGATGTGGACACCACGTGACTTCCTTGTACGCGTATTAAACTATAGATATTTTTTTAATTGCACATATTTGACATAAAATCTTTTATTTTTTATTTTTTGTTCTAATCCATAGCAAACATAATTTAAAAAAAAAACAATAAATATATAATATTTAAATTTAGATATCTCGCATATGGAAAAGGCTAATTTAAAAATTCTTAATATGCTAGATGCAGAATCTCATTCTCTAAAACTTTTATTTGCAGCATTTATTTCTAAAATTAAAATAATGCAATTTTTTTCAAGGAAAACTGTTAGCAGCTTCATGTAATGTGCCACTTCCGGTTAGTCTATTTTAACCAAAATCTATTATGTTATTTCCATTGATATAGTAGTCTTATATACCAAATTTGGAAAGTTTTAAATTATATTTGAATATAGTTTTTCATGAAAATCTATTATAGGCTTCAAGTAAAGTACCACTTCCGGTAGTTGTATAATGACTAAAAAGGGAGGTGCCCAACTAGATGTTATAACAGTCCTAAATATAAAGTTTCAATTTTCTACGGCTTACCGTTTTTTCTAGCTTTTTATTCATCTGCTTGTCGTTTTTCAGAAATGTATTTCTTCATTCTACCCTTCTTTTGCCTGTTTGATTGTTTCTTACTTCGTACAAGGAAGTAAAAATTGCTATACAAGAATATACTCCTTAATTTATTCTCTTCCTAAGTTATTTGAAGTATTTTTACTTCCTTGTACGAAGTAGAGGAAGTATTGTAATAGCGAAAATTTTTGGTTCTCAGATTTCAACGGAAATAGGTGTTTTGGCCCTCCCTGAATCCATTTTGACTAATTTCGTCATGCCGTCTGTACGTACGTATCTCGCATAACTCAAAAACGGTAAGCCGTAGAAAATTGAAACTTTATATTTGGGACTGTTATAACATCTAGTTGTGCACCTCCCTTTTTGGTCATTATACAACTACCGGAAGTGGTACTTTACTTGAAGCCTATAATAGATTTTCATGAAAAACTATATTCAAATATAATTTAAAACTTTCCAAATTTGGTATATAAGACTATTATATCAATGGAAATAATACAATAGATTTTAGTTAAAATAGACTAACACGAAGTGGCACATTACATGAAGCTGCTAACAGTTTTCCTTGAAAAAAATGGTATTATTTAAATTTTAGAAATAAATGCTGCAAATAAAAGTTTTAGAGAATTAAATTCTGCGTCTAGCACATTAAGAATTTTTAAATTAGCTTTTTGCATAAACGAGATATCTAAATTTAAATATTATATATTTTTTATTTTTTTTCAAAATTAAGTTTGCTATGGATTAGAACAAAAAATAAAAGATTTAATGTCAAATATGTGCTATTAAAAAAATATCTATAATTTAAAACGCGTACAAGGAAGTCAAGCACTCCCGGTAGTTGTAACTTATAAACATAGTTTCAGCGATTTTTATTTTTTTTCCAAATTTCGCCAAAAAAATCGCAAAAAGCGGTTTTTTGACATTTTCTCAAAAACTATACGATTTATGCATTTAAACATTTCACCACTGGATTCAGTGGGTCAAAATACATATGTATGTAAATTTTCGTTACAATATTCCTATGATTAAGGATTTTTGGGAAAATTGAATTAAAATAAAAAAGGAAATAATTACAAAAAATTAAATTGCTTCAAATTGCATGAAAATTTGCTTACAAGTCAATTCGGACACGGGGAATTCAATGCCGTTGAGCGCATTTTCATATCTTGTTTCATTTTTTAGATATACGCTCCGGAAAAGTTAAATTGTTAATTTTATTCAGATTTTGTACTTTTCCGAGCCTATATCTCAAAAACTACAAGCGATATGAAAATACGGTCAACGGCATTGACTTTTTCGTGTTTCAGTTAACTTATAAACATAGTTTCAGCGATTTTTATTTTTTTTCCAAATTTCGCCAAAAAAATCGCAAATAGCGGTTTTTTGACATTTTCTCAAAAACTATACGATTTATGCATTTAAACATTTCACCACTGGATTCAGTGGGTCAATGAGACAGAAGTTTTGTTGTGTTAACGAAAGTTAGCAAGTCGGCGGAATAACCTAGCTTGTATTAAAGCAATTATGAATTTAAATTAATAAAAAACAAGGGAAATGAATCAAATTTGTTACTATTTATATTTCAATCATTTAAAAAATAAATAAATGTTTAATTTTTCAGATAAATTCATCAGACTGTCTTCCAACATCAATATGCATTCTGTGTCAAGAAAAACTTCGCCAATTCTACGAATTCAAATTAATTTGTCTGCATTCCAATGTCCTGCTCAACCGATACAAGAAAGATCTAACAGCATCAACGAACCTCTTGGGCGACTTCCGGAAAAAATACAGCACAGTCTTCGCCAACTTAGACATCAAACAAGAAGTGGACAAACCAAATGAAGCGGAAATCCTAGAAAGGTCTTCACAGTCTAAACCAAACAACTTTACCGAAACAGAGGACGAAGAATCACAGAATGTGATCCCACAGAGAAAAATAAGACTGAAGGAAAAAGCCGAAACAATTCCAGAAAAAGAAGACAGTCACTCGTATGATGGTTTCCCGGAAACAAGTCTGGAATTGAATGTAGAGGAAGTCGAAGATGTGTTGATTAATTGGGAAATAAATAAATGTGAAGCCAGGTAATATGTGTTTTCTGAAATCGTCAAGAAAATGCCTACTTTCCTGACGCATTTTAGTCAGGAAAGTAAGTGTTTACCTAACTCAAATAAATAAACTAAATAACTAAAAAATTTAATAAGATTTTTATTTATTTTTATCAATAATATTTATACTAAATATACAATTGCTTAAATTACTAAAATTTATGTATGACACTGGCGAATTTGAAGCTAAATTTATTGGAGATTCAGTAAATAAAATAAGCAAGTAGCACATTTGCTAACAAATTATTTTGCTTTTTCCAATCCATGAAAATTTCATACTCTTTATCATATCGGTCTTTTGACTTGCTCGGTAATAAATTTTCAACAGCCGCAGTTGCTTGATTTAAGATTTCAGGAGGAGTACTTGAAAATACCGCCTCATACTCATTTTCATCTATATTTTCCAACATTATAAAGAAATCTTCTCTGTCAACAATATTACTTTTGACACAAATATATTCAATAGATTTTTCACATAAGATATTGTTTTCAACAACTTTTGTTATCACCTTGGATATGTAGTTTGCTGCCAATATGATTCTTACCAAAAAATTAAACATTTTGAAATATTTATTATTAATTATATTGATCAAATATAAATATGAACGATTTCTGAAAAAAATAGTATACATAATACGTCACGAAAGTGTTTTACTTGACTCAGCGAATTAAAATACTCGGCCTAACGGCCTCGTACTTCAAACAACCGCTTCGTCAAGTAAAGCATCACTTTCCTGACTTATTATGTAATATACTATTCATTTTTTTGTTAAAGTACATTCAAGAATTGTTTCCCTATTTCTATATTGTAAAAATCATATTTTAAGTACTAGTTTTCTTTAATTTCAATACTTATTTCTGTATTTAAATATTTTAATTACTTATAAAATTCATAAACACTAATTTAAAAAACAAATTTTGAATTAATGTTATTAAATATATGTCATTTTCAATAAATTATAAATTTTATACATAAAATACACTCCAAGACATTTTGATGTGCACTGGTTTGCGCGGAAGTTCGTGCAGTGCGCAGGCGTTGCGTCGACTTCACAGTTCATAAGTTGCAAGCATAGTGGTTATTAGATGTGCTGCTAGAAAATTAGTGTTTGTGAGTAAAAATATCAATAAATATTAATAAAATATAGTGCCTTTCGTAAGTATAGATGTTATTCTGACGAATTTGATACAAATTTCACCTGTAAATTTAGTTTTTGATACTTAAAAATGCATCAACATTTTGTTACATAACCTTTGTACGTAACATACAGAAAATGCTGTAACAGAAATATTACATTTCAATAATTAAATTTGGGATAAACTGCTTTAACATTATATTTGAACATGATTTTAAATAAATTTTCTTTTAAATCACAATAATATTTTTGCATATCTTTAGATTTTAACAGTTATAAATAGTATTTTTATTTCGGAAAGTATGATATATATTATTTATTATTATTTACATACATAAATATTAGTTTTTATACATGAAAATGTGTCAAAATACTGATTTTAAAAGTATTTTCTTTATTTCATATAAATTTATAAAAGTATTTGATTTGTTCAAACGATAAATTTGCCGAAGTGATCCTGTTTATTCCATAAATTTAGTCTTGTATGACGCTGTGCTGTTGAATGTTGCTGGATAAATAATTGTACGTTATAACAAAATACTGGTAAACAGTTAACGAGAACATTATTCTAATATTTTCGATAGATATTTGTACTTCAAAATAGTGTAAAATGTACTTTGTAATACATAACAGCTACAAGTGTTACGACATCTTAATAATGCATTTAACTAGTTGGTTTTGCCAATTGTTATTATTATTTCAAAACAATATTCTATTCATTTTGAATATCTTTCTCAATTTTCATTTATAAAAATTTAATTCAAATATTATTAATGGCCAAATACGTATTCATGTTATTTATTATCATTTGCTTTCTATATATTTAAATTGGTAAAAGTATAGATTTGATCACTGATCGAAACAATAATTAAACAAGTCTGTGCGTATTCAAGTTCACCTGCACTCAACAAGCAGCGTTTACAAATACACTCTTAATAATATTTACTCAATTCAGCCATTTTGTAGTTGGTGATGGCATTCGAAAGCCTTCTAAATGGTAGGTTCTTTTTTTAAAGCATTTTAGAGCTATTCTATTAATTGTCTTCTCTGTTATCATTATTAACTTTAATAAATGTTATGAAGTGTGTTACTAATATATTGTTTTTATGTTTATAGGGACATCACGGGACCTGCAAGCATCCTCAGCGTGTATCAACACCTCGGAGGCATCAGCAAAGACGAGTTTGAATATTAAATCTGCTGCTCTCAACATCAATAATGTAAGAACATTGTTATTTTTTAATTATTTGTTTAATATTTATTTGAGAATTAATGAAATAAATTCATATTCAGTTTAAAATAATAATGATGAATAGTAACTAGATATTTGTTAATGAAAACGCTTGTAAATTGTTAGCTAGTGTCAGTTATTATGAAAGGTAATTAACTATATTTTTAATTGTTAAACCTTCCGGAATTATTTTGGTCAAAAATATTTCAAGTTAAAGTTGGATATAAATAAATGTTCTGTTCTAAAATAATGAAAATGAATCTCCCTGAATAGACTAGCGGTCATTGTATTGAATTGAGTGCTGGTGAATGAGGGGAATGAGGGGATGGCACCTGGGGGAAGGAAGCCATGTTTATTATCGATTAGCTAAACAAAAGTTAGCGGTTAATTAGCAATTACAATTAATAGTAACTGTTTATTGTTTGGTCCAGGCGTAATCGGAGAGAAATGCGAGCACTGGATCCTCATCCACACCGACATGAAACCCTCCGTGGAGAGAAGAGATTGGAACCTGCAGAACCGGAATCGAGGGATTTAAACAGAATGAGCTTCGCCAGAGAGCAGCTGTCCTGCTCTTGTTGCATTCCTGCGTTGATTGGGAATTGGTTCCGATCGATATTTGAAACAAATCATTAGAAATATTCGGAGTGCTGGTGTTGACTCAGACAGCAAACACCGTGGTGATGGTGTCGACGGCGATCGCTCTTCAGAAACCTACTCTTCATGTCGGCAGCAAGAGAAGAGAATGGAATCAGACGGAAATGTTCTGGCATTGGTGAGAAACTTATTTATAAATCAAATCACGCCTTTTACCCATTACTGGGAAATTATTCACGTATAAACGTTTCACGTTTTAAATTTGATTACTTTTATAAAAAAAATATAACAATAATAATTTATAATAATTAATGAAAAAAGTAAAATGAGAAATATTTTATTTGAAATGTAGACATATTGTGTAAGTTCCAATGTAGTGAGTTGTGTCATCAATTAGAGGCTAATTAACTAGTCGGCCGAGTCATCATGCAACGAGCTCGAGCTCTGCACTTGCAAACAAACCGCTGCCCAGAGCTGGTCGCTTGAACATAATCACGTGCTAGTTAGTTGTTAGTGACACGTTGTGCTAGTAAGTTGTTAGTGCTAGTGATTAGTATCAAAGGTGAGCAAATATATTTCTATCACGAGCAGTCCGTGTATTTTGTAAATAAAGTTCACAAATACTTTTACCTTTTTGGGTAATTATTTCCAATATTTAAAATATATGAGTTTTAAAAGTTTTCTTTACAATATTTAAATTGGGTTGTACGTATTTATCATCATTTAAAACAATGACCTACATCTGTGGTGGCTGTGATTTGACCCAATAATGGGTAAAAGGTGTGGTGATTATACTTTCAATTAATTACAACATCCTAACACAAGAGACTTGATATGTTTGACACCCGCTCTGTGTTCATTCAGGTGACTTTGGACAGCTGCAAGAAGTCGACGGAGAATCTGGAGCACCAGGAAGCCGAGCTGGAGGAGATGATGGCCCCGGGGACTTGATGTTTGATGGCGTGTCCGGACGCTTCCCTTCCAGTACTTTTGCAAGTGAGTGTATCTTTTAAAATTTAAATTTACTGTAAATTATAAAATGGCTGAAACTTGTACAATTAAACATTTTTTAAACGGTTGTAACTTTTAAACTAGTCAAGATAATTGAAATTGGTTTTAAATTTTGAATTCTCCATGTTTTCAACTATATTTAATCATATTTTTATTATGAAAATGATTCTTCGATGAATCTGATGAGTGAATTGGTTTTAATATAAACCTACGTTCCGCGTACATCTGTGTAAAAGCCATTTATTTGAGCCCTTGGCCTAAATAATTTTGTTGGACAATTAAATATTCTTCTAGAAGTATTTTGATTTGATAAATTACGTAAAACATTAATTGTCTCTTGCTTCAATTAACTTGTAAACATATTTTCAGTCATTAACCAAACACTTATATATTTGTTAATTAAAATACTAATATGATGGATTGTAATTGCCCAAAATCTGCAATTGCTGATTAGGCATGTGCGTACTGAACCTTTTAGAGTTTATTTTATTCATAAACTTGGAATAATTCTAATATTCTTTACAAAATCGCATGAATTTTATATGAAAAACTGTTCATTCCGCCGCTAAAATCCACGTTTAATTAAATTAATTGAAGCACCAAACTATTTTATTTTAATTATTTTACGTTTAAATTATATACATATTTGTTTTAAAATAAGTTTAAATAGTTTTTCAATCAGTCATTTTGAATTCAAATATAAATGTCAAAAGTAGTATTAATTTTGGCACACCTGCAATCAATTATAGGCGGGTAAAAAAATCCGTAGACTACTTTGGGGGCAAGTACATTAAAATATTAGTTTTCGGGTTTAAATGCTGTTTATAATAAAAAAATATGTTATGAACGTTAATAATAATTATTAATAAATAATATAGAGTAGTTTTTATTGATTAGAAATCAAATTATTTTTATAATATAAACACCCAATAATTTGGATGCATACTGCGCCACTGATACAGTTCAACGTTTTAGAAATAGGTGGCAGTAGTATGTTGGTTGTCAGAAACTGATATTTGACAAGTAAACTAGATTTGTAAAATGATGTGATTTTGAACTAAAATATTGTTAATTAGCAACAAAATGTAGTAGAATAAGTAAGTTTGAATTTAAATTAATTTCTAATGCGCCAATGTCGTTTTTAGGTATGTATTTCATGCACAAACCATAGACAGATGTCAGGGAATGAAAACAACATTTGTCGACTTTAAAACCAATTATTATGAAAGACAATGTTTACAATCACCACAAATCAACGACAAAACCAACTTGTGGACCTGGTGCACCAGGTCGTTGATGCACAGTGAAACCGCCAAACAGGTGAGATGATTTTTTATTTATATTTTTGAGGCTATATTTTTTGTTTCTTTGTACTTTTAAAATATCTTGATTAGTACAAGACTTACGCGCTGCTAAATAAATTAAATTATTTTTTAATTAGATTACTTTTTAAACAATGAGTGTATCTTTTAAATGACTAAATGTGGATTTCCTTTTACTATTTCTAGTACACTCACTCTCAAAAGTTATGATGATTATGAAACTTGAAATAAACATGATGAAGGGTGCTATTCTATGTTACTAATACATTGTTTTTATGTTTATAGGGACATCATCAAGATGTTGAAGTAGCTGGTGTCATTGGAGCTGCCGCCATCCAGAGCTTGGAGCAGCTGGAGCTGGTGTCGCCGTGGACATCATCATCAATGTAAGTACATTGTTATTTTTTTTAATTATTTGGGTAAAAACAATAATAATAATGATGGTGAATGATTAATAACTGACAATCTACTAAATATTCATTAATGATAACGATAGTAGATTATTAGCTAGTCAAGGGTGATTAATTATAAAGCTTGTCCCAGAAAAAAATGGCGCCTATAATTTTTAACTAAAAACCATATAATTAAATGAATTTTTTTAAAAACTATTGAAGACTTTATTGTTCAACAACTAAATAGTACATAATAGCGCATATATTTACATTTTAATTATGATTCATCTAAAAGTTGCGCAATTTCCTTTTCACCCCATTTCATTAAAATTTGTACAGCATAATCAGATATCATTTTTGTAATTTGTTTCCACTTATATTTGAAATTATCGACAGAATTGGGTGGTTTCTTATATTTTAATAACTTCTGCTTTATATGGGGCCAATATTTTTTGATTGGGCGCAATTCAGGACAATTTGTAGGATTTTCAGATTTATGTACAAATTCTATATGTGGGGTTTCTTTTATACCAATCAATGACATTGTTTGTGTAATGACATGTTGCCAAATCTGGCCAAAATAGTGTTGGTGTGTTATGAAACCTTATGAAGGGCAATAATCGTCTTTCAAGACACTCGCTTAAATATCTTTCGCCATTGGAACAAATGGCCTGCCATACAAGCATCTTTTTTGAGAATTTTTTTATTTTAATTACCTTCAATTAACTACTAACAGATTTTCTGAACTTTCCAGAATAATAATAATGACCTGGTCGAGATTTTAATTAATTTTAATACGTTTCGACATCCATGATTACACATAATTTTTTTGATATCACTTTAAAGTAAAGTTTTCTTGATCTTGATTTTGTGTTAGTTTCTTGCTTAGTATTCCTGTTAGGCACTTTTGTTTTTCTAAATGACTTTATAGAATTCTTTAGCTTAATTCTCTGGACCGTTGATTTAGTAGTTTCAAATATCTTGGCCAAATCTCTCACAGAAAGATTTTTATTTTTACACAAAGCCTTCAAGACATTTTCTCAATATTTTAATTTACAAATCCAGGTTTGCATCCACTTCCACGTTTTTTTTTGTCTATTACGCGTTTCATTAAATCTTCTTAACACCCTTTGAACAGTCCTTGTTGTAGATTTTAACTCTAAAGCTACTTTTCTTGTGGATATATGCCTATTTTGAACAATTTTTCTGGGGCAAGCTTTATTTTACTTTTACAATTATTTTTCTCCTAAAATAATTGATGTCCGGTTCAAAGCAGAAAATTAAAATTAATCTCGTTTAATAATTTGATTTTACTAACGATGACTTTTACCCAATATTTAAAATATATGAGTTTTAAAAATGTTGTTTACAACATTTAACTTTAAAGAGGTTTGAAAATGTGGACTGTCTATAGTTTTGTTTGTAACTCGGGCGAATTTTATTAATTTTCTGAGAGAAAATATGAACGACAGTTTTTTCGTAACTTTAGATCAACATGTTTTAAAAACGGCTGTAATTTAGTAACCAGTCAACCTGGGTTTCAATATTCAATTCCTCATCTATTGACTATAGTTTTATCCCTTAATATCAACCCTCCAGAAAATAATTAATTTTAAAATAAACATTATTGAAGCGAGGATGGTTGGGTTGGGTTGAGAATGTTCTGTGAATGTCTCAGTGGTAAATTATTTACAATTGGTTTAAACATTTAATTTTATTTTGATAATTTACTATTCTTTAATATTAAAAATTACTTTTAAAGATTGTTTATTATTTTTAATGATAGATACTCATATTAAATTGAGTTTTGCAGTTTACGCAAATTATCTGAATGCGGCATTCAGTCCCAGGAGTCGAACGCCATGCCCACGCTGTCCACGCTGTCCACCGGGTGCTTCAACACACTTCAGGAACCAAAGATAAGTACAAATTTTATTTATATTTTAATTAATCTAAAAAAATGAAAAAAGAAATTATTAATAATTTATTTAGAATTTTATTGAGACACAGCCTTGACATACATCTGCTGTCTTTTAATTTAATTTATTGTTTGATGTGAGAAATATTTGTTTAACGGTTTAAAAGTAAATTGCTTTAATTTCTAGAAACGTTATTATTTTACTTTTGTTTATACTAAATAATAATATATTAATAACATTAATAATTTCTAATAATAATAACAGTAAACTGAGTAATATTGTATTTGAATTGTAAGTTAGATGTGTGCATGTTTCAAATTCACTTTAATCTCATTCATTGGTTGTGAGTGTGTCATCAAATAGGTCGCCGCTGCGAGTCTGCAACAAGAAGTTCACTTGCCAAACAAACGTCGTCGTCGAGTAATTTAACTTTTGTCTGCCTTATTTAAAGGCCTTCATAACCGATATCGTATCGTGGGCTTGATTTATAGTTATACTATAAGATCAACTTCTCGAGTCGATATCGTGTTTGTTTTTATTGTTTACTCACTACGTACATTTTAATTTAGTTAGTTAGTTGCTGCCTTAATAGGAGGCCATCCTAACTGTGTGTAGTTCTTTTCGTGGGGTTGATTTATTACTATAAATCAATTTTACGAATCGAAATTGTGTAGATCGATATCTATCGTGGGTTTGATTTGAAATCAACCTCACGAGTCGATATCGTGTATTTTGTATTATCCACCAAAAAACGCAGGTCCCACGTGGGGCCCCAACATACATCCCATCACCAGGAGGCAAGTTTGAAGCGTTTCGCGATGCGGGTGGGGCGAGTCCCTCGCGACCGTGCTGCTGTGTGTAGCTAGAAGGTGTAAGCCGATGTCTTGGGTGGTCGAGTTATCGAATCACAGGAACCATATTGTCCAATGAGTCATTGGGAGATCTAGACATAATTCGACTGTTCGAGCACTGCGAAATCTTCCCAGCAGTCGGGTAGGTTGGTAGGCGGTGAACCGAGAGGTCGTGGGCACGGAATATGCTCAACGTTTTTGCTAACTTGACAAGCACGCTTCGGTTGCTTTGTCGTAGATTCGTAGCTAGTCGTTGGCAAACACTTAGGTAAGATAGGGTAGGTAGGGAGAAGAAGATGGCACCTTTACTGAAGACTACGTAAAATGTGAGTCTCTTTCAGGTTCTTCTTAACACTTGACCGATATCTTATCGTGGATATGATTTATAGTTATACTATAAGATCATATTCACGAGTCAATATCGTGTTTTTTTTATCTACGTACATTTAAATTTAGTTAGTTTAGTTTCTGCCTTGTTAGAAGGCCTTCCTAACAACTGTGTAGTTCTTTTCGTGGGGTTGATTTATTACTATAAATCAATTTTACGAATCGAAATTGGTTAGAACAATATCTATCGTGGGGTTGATTTATTTCCATAAATCAATTTTACGAATTGATATTGTGATATCTATCGTGGGTTTGATGTGTAATCAACCTCACGAGTCGATATCGGATGTTTTGTATTGTCCACCACAAAACGCTGGCCCTCCGTGGGGCCCCATTATAGCGTTTCGCGGTTGCTTTGTTGTAGATTCGTAGCTAGTCTTTGACAAAAACTTAGGTAAGATAGGGTAGGTAGGGAGAAGAAGGACACCATCATTGAAAACTTATTGTTTTTCAAGGAGTATTTGTACTTGTTTCTAATAATATTTTGTTGTTAGGTGCGGTGGTGAATGAAGAAAACCAACGTTTCCTGTTAGTGATTACATCAAATGCTGGGAAGATTCATCAGCAGCAGAATCAACAGCTTCTCTTCAAACACATCCGAAGATGTCTGCAAAGTCAACGCAGAACGTCGTCAAGACCGCTGCCTCCAACATCAATATAAGATAATTATTAGTTTTAAGTGGGTTGTATTTAATCGAGCACCAAAATATCAGCTCTAAATAATTCATATTCGTTATCCAAAATACTAGACTTTGCTAATCTGTTTATCAATTTAAATATCAAATATTTGTGTTTGCTATTTGCCATATTAGCATTTAATTTTCCATGAAGCTTATTTACTATTATATTTAAAGATCAGTTAGTATTTTTTATGCCTAATTATTATTTTTAGTATTCGTTTAATTATTTCAGATCATCAAAATTTAACTAGAGTTAAAAATATATAGTTTTGGTATTTAATAAATATATTTCTGGCAAGAGCAACACAGTTCTTATTGATTATTGATGATACAATGATTTCGGTGCTCATTTAAATTATTCCCTTTATAAATTATTTGGGTAAAAGTCGCGTAAAAACAATAATAAATATGTTGTTTTAAATTAATATAAAATAGTGCAATTGTGTACAAGGGAAAATGTGAGTGAAAATGGATAGAGAGTGATTGATTTTATTCTGTGTGATGAATGATTGATGCTCGGTTTTTCAGTTCATTCTGACATTTATATGACATAATTATTTGTCGCAATTTTGTTGAGCGACTTGGTCGTGTTAGAACACCTAAAATAATTAGTAATATAGTAAAACCGTCAGAAGGGTATCATTAGAAATATATTACAATATACACTTTTCTATTTACTATTTCATGTACAATTTAATTCTTTTATTATTGAGTTAATTTGTAATTTTACGTATTCCTCTTTTTTCTGCCAATTTGCATCAATTTTTAATTGTCTGTCCCCATTATTTTTCTCTTTTTAAAATTATTTAAACTTTTGCTAGAATTTTAATGAACACCTGACGTACAACTTAAATTTAATCTTGTACATTATTAATATTTTAATCTTTGGACTAGAGAACTTTTAAAATTTTGGCCCTACAGTATTAAATGAGGCAGAAATTTCCTCCCAACACTTTTCTTCTCCTTAACAAAATAGTTTATCAGTTTTTTTTTCATTCTATACATGTTTTTAACCCTCACTAAATCTATTAATAATTCAACTTCATTGGTGGAAAAATTTGCAGCTCTTTTAATATTTTCCATCATGTGTATATAAATATATTTCTTATTTTGCCTGTGACAGAATATAAACTGAATTTTCGGTAAACAAGGCAATGATTATAATTTTCTCAGAATCCCAAATTACACAAAACCATACAATTATTTAGACATTCAGTTTAGGTTCAGCTGAACTAGATTAATTTGACAAGTTATAAACAAAAAAATGTTGAGGCTCAAGTTCAAGGTTCAACTGAAAAACCGAGCATGAGAAGTGTATTTGATGGTGTCGCGTATACGTCTGGATAAAAGTTGGTGAATGAGGGTATTAGAGATATGTCTGTTGAGTAAATAAATGAATGAATGAATGAATGGTACGAATGATGAATTATATTGTGGAATGAATCAGATGAGAATGATGTTGCGTGTAAAGAATGGCAAGGCTCCCGGCTTGAATGAGATGTTGATGTATGGAGGTGAGAGGTTATTTGATTCCTGATGATTGGAAATGCGCGCACGCAGTTAGAGTGTTTAAAGGTAGTGAGGCTGCGGTAGTGTCTGCGTTACCTGGTGCGGATGTTGTAAATGATTTCAATAAATGAAGCAGAAAACGATTTAAATAATGTTAATTAATGATAATGTGTTAGTAGAATTAGTATTTAGTTTTATAAATTTGGCAATAACATTTATTGGTAGATATGGTTTACAAAACAAATTTACAAACACTTATATATTGTTCAAATACAAACCAATTGTTAATAGAGAGAGGGACTGTTTAGGGAATGTCCTTTAATGACAAGGGCTATGAAAGTTGAGTTTAGAACATCTAAATATGCATTCATTAGTTTCTGGTCGGCCCTAACGGCTTTCTTAATTTTAAAAGTTTCAAGGAAAGTGAATCGATATCCTTTCCTTTTATATGTAGAACTGACAAATTACATATAGAACTTGTATGATATAAATCTATCAAGTGTTTAGCTAAATTAGACTGGGTACTTTTGATCATATAATTATAACAATACTCTTTAAATCTAGTCTGGAAACTTGGTCCTGTTTGCTCTATATAAACAAAGTCACAATCTTTACATTTAATTTAACAAAGGGTCTTTATTCATTAGTTTATTATTATTAGTATATAATGTCAAATTTCCTCCAATTCTTGGCCATACTTACGATTCATGCCATTAACATAATTTAATTTTTTATAAATTGTTTTAAATCTAGTTTCAAAGTGTACAGGATAAAATTAATTTCTTGTAATTGATCTAGTTTTCTTATTTATTAGCTTCACAGTGATTTCTGCACTGTAACCATTGTTTGCTGTAATATTTAAAATGATTATAATTCAGATCATCAGATAAATTATAAAACGTTGCTAGCTTTATATTACATGGGTGATACAAATTAGTGGGTTTCCTGTAAATATTAAAATTAAATGTATTGTTAATGTGTTTTATAGTAATGGCCAAGATATTTATGCTTTTATTAACTTTCACTTCAGTGGGGAATTATGTATTTTAATCAAATGAATTAAGGACATTTAGTAGTTGTTGCTCCTGGTGTAAAGGGATTAAAACATCGTCGATATATCTATACCAAAAATGTAAATATTTTAGGAGGTATTTATTGGAATTGAGGCATATATATTCTCAAAATTGTTTATGAATATTTCAGATAATAAAGACCCTCATTTTGTTAATTACAAATGTCACCAAAGAGCAAAAATAATTTGTTTGTAGACAAACTTCCAGTAAGTTTAAAGTTACATGGTTAACTTCAAGCTGTTTTTAATGAAAATTGGAAAGGAAGTAAATTCCCAAAACCTCCCTCTCTCTATTAACAGAGTTAGTTTGTATTTGAACTACATATAAGTGTTTGCAAAACCATTTCTAAATTCATGAAACAAAATGCCAAGTGTTTGTATTTATTAATTTTAAATCATGTTTCGCTGAATGCAAAAGCTTCATTAATTGAAATGATGAATGTGTTAGTGTTTGAGAAGAGCGATTGCAATGTTTCGGTGATGGATGATGTGAGATTGGAGATGAAATGAATGTGTTTGTATATTAGGGTAGTATGTGATCGAGGTATGGACGTATTAATTCAGAATACATTGGTGTATGTTGTATGATGACTCTGAGATTGACATGAATGTTGTTGAAAGAGTGAGTATAAGTCAGATGAGATAGTTTAGGAATGTGGAACGTTTGTCGAATGGAAGATATGAATGAACTTGTATGAAAGAATTTATGAATGTATTTATGTATGAAGAGTTGATGGTAGATTGAGCATGTGGTTGAAGCAAGGATGACTGAATGTTTCTGGGGTTCGTGTTACCCCATTTAATAAGATATTATCTTTACAACATATGTATTATTTGTTTAAACTATATAATAATGAATGATTCACTTTAAAATTATAATGATGATTCGTTCTCATCTGTAACACAATACTTTGCTAGCTGACAGGTTATTATACATACATATATATTTTTTATTGTAACATTAGCAAATTGTCAGCTACTGAAATATTGTGATCATAGACCAGACATATAGATTGTGATACAGTGACAGTTAGTATAAAAAACAAACAAATTACGGATGATTAACTAGATTTTTCATTGTTAAACATTCTGACATTATTTTATACAAATATATTTCAAGTAAATGATTGATATAAATAAATTTGAATCAGTTTTATTTTAAATATTATTCTCTAAACAACTTATGACCGATTTAAATAAAGTTAATCAAATCATCCTCCATCGATTATTTATACTAACAGTCAACATATTTTGTAAATAAAGATAATGAAATACTTTTACCCAAAATAATTGTATCAAAGTATTAATTCTAAAAGTTTCCATTATAATAATTAAATTGATTTCTTTTTAAAAATTGGGAAAACTGACAGAATTGATATTTACTAATGATAATAACAAATATGTTTTAAGTAGATAGTTGACAATTACTTTGTTTAACACATATTTATTCTTTAAGAATAAGAAATAGATACCTATTGTACTAAGTTATACATACATCTTATTACAATATTCTTTATTCTTAAAAAATAAATATGTGTTGAAGAGATTTATTGTGAATTATTTAATTTAAAATATAGTTGTTATTGTTTAATATAAATAAGTTAATCAAATTGTTGTAATTCAGTATGTAATAATAAGAAATATTGTAATAAGAAAACATACATCTTATTGCAATACGTCTTATACTTCAAGAAAATATTTGTTTTAAATAGACTTATTCTAAATTAATTTAGATAGGTATCCTCATTAAATCCCTCAAATCATTTATAAAATTGTCATCTTTCTGAATATACTCCCTCAAATCTTTTGTAATGTTATCATTTTCCCAAAAGTCCTTAAATTCATTTGTAAGATAATAATCCTCCTAAAAAGTCCTCCAATTCATTTTTAATTCCTTCCATGAAGTCCCTCAAATCATTTATAAAATTGTCTTCCTCCCAAAAATTCCTCCAATTCATTTGCAAGATATAATCCTCTCGAAAAGTCCTCCAATACATTTCTATTTCCTCCCATGAAGTCCCTCAAATCAATTATAAAATTGTTCTTCCTCCAATTCATTTATAAGATATCATCCTCCCAAAAACTCCCTCAAATCATTTATAAAATAGCCATCTTACTAAATGTCCCTAAAATCCATTTATAAAATAATCACCTTCTTAAAAAGTTCCTCAAATAACTTATAAAGCAATCCTACATTCTAAAAGACACTCCAGAAATTAAATAATATTTTTTTCAATAATATATTATATATTTAATAAAAATTGTAATAATTATGTTTTACATTGTATTTATAATATAAATTTGTAATAAATAAATTGTAATGAATGCTTTTAAATATTGTATTTATAATAAATATTGTAATACAGATGTTAGTTTCTATTGTATACTGATTTAAAACGTCAATAAAAGTGTTTAAAATGGCTGCCATTCTTTCATTTATTTCCTTCTGTAAATATAAATATTTTATTCAAATTCAATTAACTTGTCTTCCATTTTGTACCTCCCATATATTAAATGAATTCAATTAAATATCAATTAAGAGGAGGAGCCACGAAAGATTCAATGGGCGTCAACACACCCAATTAAGAAACAGGGTTGCCAATTCACTATAACCAAAATCCAGTAAAGTTACCTCCTCATCGTTCTGCGCCCCGGATACAAATCGACGAATTTGGAGCAATTCCTGACCAAAAACTCGAAGTTTTTTTTCTAGTTCAAAAACTGAACAATAGATAGCACCACCATGCATACATGATTGATGCTGCCCCCTGGTGACCAATTTTAGAACTAAGAAAAAAAACTTTGAAATTTTGTCAGGATCTGCTCCAATTTGGTCGGTTTGTATCCGGGGCGCAGAACGGCGAGGAGGTATCTTTACTGTATTTTGGTTATAGTGAATTGGCATCACTGCTTTCTAATTGGTTGTGCTACCGCCCTCATATCTTCTATTGCTCCTCCTCATAATTGAAACTTAATTGAATTTAATTTTATATATGGGAGGAACAAAATGGCTGATTAATAGAAATTTAAATGGAAGTATTTAAATGTAAATAATTAAATAGACGCCATTTTAAATTCAACCATTGACATTTAAAGTAAAAGAAACCAACATGAAAATAATTAATTAAATTAACTTAGTTCGCAAATGACAGCACCAGTCCTAAAAAACCCGTGAGAAAAAAAATTAAAAACAAAAAGGTATGTATAAATATAAACAATATTTTTTATCATTGCAAAGTTGTGTACAAGTTTTACTAACATTTTATTTTAGAATTGTTAACTACAAGTACATTTTATTTATAATACAAACTATTTTTGAAATAAATTAATTTAGAATAAGTCTCTTTAAAATATATTTATTCTTGAAGTATAAGACGTATTGCAATAAGATGTATGTTTTCTTATTACAATATTTCTTATTATTACATACTGAATTACAACAATTTTATTAACTTATTTATATTTAACAATAAAAACTATATTTTAAATTAAATAATTCACAATTAATCTCTTCAACACACATTTATTCTTTAAGAATAAGGAATATTGTAATAAGATATATGTTAACTATTTCTTATTCTTAAACAATAAATATGTGTTATTGTAAACTACCTATTTAAAACATATTTGTTATTATTTGTACATATTTAATTACAATAATATTATTTACTTATTTATCTTAAATAATAAAAACTATATTTTAAATTAAATAATTCACAATAAATCTCTTCAACACAAATTTATTTTTTAAGAATAAAGAATATTGTAATAAGATGTATGTATAACTTATTACAATAGGTATCTATTTCTTATTCTTAAACAATAAATATGTGTTAAACAAAGTTATTGTCAACTTATCTACTTAAAATATATTTATTTATTATCATTAGTAAATATAAATTCTGTCAGTTTTCCCAATTTTTAAAAAGAAATCAATTTAATTATTATAATGGAAACTTTTAGAATTAATACTTTGATACAATTATTTTGGGTAAAAGTATTTCATTATCTTTATTTACAAAATATGTTGACTGTTAGTATAAATAATCGACGGAGGACGATTTGATTAACTTTATTTAAATCGGTCATAAGTTGTTTAGAGAAGAATATTTAAAATAAAACTGATTCAAATTTATTTATATCAATCATTTACTTGAAATATATTTGTATAAAATAATGTCGGAATGTTTAACAATTAAAAATCTAGTTAATCATCCGTAATTTGTTTGTTTTTTATACTAACTGTCACTGTATCACAATATTTCAGTAGCTGACAATTTGCTAATGTTACAATAAAAAATATATATGTATGTATAATAACCTGTCAGCTAGCAAAGTATTGTGTTACAGATGAGAACGATTCATCATTATAATTTTAAAGTGAATCATTCATTATTATATAGTTTAAACAAATAATAAATATGTTGTAAAGATAATATCTTATTAAATGGGGTAACACGAACCCCTGAAACATTCAGTCATCCTCGCTTCAACCACATGCTCAATCTACCATCAACTCTTCATACATAAATACATACATATACATTCAAACAAGTTCATTCATATCTTCCATTCCACACACGTTCCACATTCCTAAACTATCTCATCTGACTTATATTCACTCTTTCAAAAACATTCATGTCAATCTCAGAGTCATCATACAACATACACCAATGTATTCTGAATTAATACGTCCATACCTTGATCACATACTACCCTAATATACAAACACATTCATATCATCTCCAATCTCACATCATCCATCACCGAAACATTGCAATCGCTCTTCTCAAACACTAACACATTCATCATTTCAATTAATGAAGCTGTTTGCATTCAGCGAAACATGATTTAAAATTAATAAATACAAACACTTGGCATTTTGTTTCATGAACTTAGAAATGGTTTTGCAAACACTTATATGTAGTTCAAATACAAACTAACTCTGTTAATGGTGAGAGGGAGGTTTTGGGAATTTACTTCCATTCCAATTTTCATTAAAAACAGCTTGAAGTTAACCATGTAACTTTAAACTTGCTGGAAGTTTGCCTACAAACAAATTATTTTTGCTCTTTGGTGACATTTGTAATTAACAAAATGAGGGTCTTTATTATCTGAAATATTCATAAACAATTTTGAGAATATATATGCCTCAATTCCAATAAATACCTCCTAAAATATTTACATTTTTGGTATAGATATATCGACGATGTTTTAATCCCTTTACACCAGGAGCAACAACTACTAAATGTCCTTAATTCATTTGATTAAAATACATAATTCACCACTGAAGTGAAAGTTAATAAAAGCATAAATATCTTGGCCATTACTATCCAACACATTAACAATACATTTAATTTTAATATTTACAGGAAACCCACTAATTTGTATCACCCATGTAATATAAAGCTAGCAACGTTTTATAATTTATCTGATGATCTGAATTATAATCATTTTAATTATTACAGCAAACAATGGTTACAGTGCAGAAATCACTGTGAAGCTAATAAATAAGAAAACTAGATCAATTACAAGAAATTAATTTTATCCTGTACACTTTGAAACTAGATTTAAATCAATTTATAAAAAATTAAATTATGTTAATGGCATGAATCGTAGTATGGCCAAGAATTGGAGGAAATTTGACATTATATACTAATAATAATAAACTAATGAATAAAGACCCTTTGTTAAATTAAATGTAAAGATTGTGAATTTGTTTATATAGAGCAAACAGGACCAAGTTTCCAGACTAGATTTAAAGAGTATTGTTATAATTATATGATCAAAAGTACCCAGTCTAATCTAGCTAAACACTTGATAGATTTTTATCATAAAAGTTCTATATGTAATTTGTCAGTTCTACATATAAAAGGAAAGGATATCGATTCACTTTCCTTGAAGCTTTTAAAATTAAGAAAGCCGTTAGGGCCGACCAGAAACTAATGAATGAATATTTAGATGTTCATAGCCCTTGTCATTAAAGGACATTCCCTAAACAGTCCCTCTCTCTATTAACAATTGGTTTGTATTTGAACAATATATAAGTGTTTGTAAATTTGTTTTGTAAAAACCACATCTACCAATAAATATTATTGCCAAATTTATAAAACTAACTAGGTACTAAGTGGTTTTATTTATTATTTTTACCAACACATTATCATTAATTAACATTATTGAAATCGTTTTCTGCTTCATTTATTGAAATCATTTACAACACCATCCGCACCAGGTAACGCAGACACTACCGCAGCCTCGCTACCTTCAAACACTCCAACTGCGTGCGCGCATTTGCAATCACCAGGAGTCAAATAACCTCTCACCTCCATACATCAACATCTCATTCAAGCCGGGAGTCTTGCCATTCTTTACACGCAACATCATTCTCATCTAATTCATTCCACAATATAATTCACCATTCGTACCATTCATTCATTCATTCATTTACTCAACAGACATATCTCTAACATCCTCATTATACACCCTCATTCACCAACTTTTATCCAGACGTATACGCGACACCATCAAATACACTTCTCATGCTCGGTTTTTCAGTTGAGCCTCAACATTTTTTTGTTTATAACTTGTCAAATTAATCTAGTTCAGCTGAACCTAAACTCAATGTCAACAAAATTTTATGGTGTTGTGTAATTTGGGATTCTGAGAAAATGATAATCATTGACTCAGTTTATTCTGTCACAGGCAAAATAAGAAATATATTTATATACACATGATGGAAAATATTAAAGGAGCTGCAAATTTTTCCACCAATGAAGTTGAATTATTAATAGATTTAGTGAGAGTTAAAAACATGTATAGAATGAAAAAAACTGATAAAGTATTGTGTTAAGGAGAAGAAAAGTGTTGGGAGGAAATTTCTGCCTCATTTAATACTGTAGGGCGAAAATTTTAAAAGTTCTCTAGTCCAAAGATAAAAATATTAATAATGTACAAGATTAAATTTAAGTTGTACGTCAGGTACATGTTCATTAAAATTCTAGCACAAGTTTAAATAATTTTAAAAAGAGAAAAATAATGGGGGCAGACAATTAAAAATTGGTGCAAATTGGCAAAAAAAGAGGAATACGTAAAATTACAAATTAACTCAATAATAAAAAAATTAAATTGTATATGAAATAGTAAATAGAAAAGTGTATATTGTAATATATTTCTAATGATACCCTTCTGACGGTTTTATTATATTACTAATTATTTTAGGTCTTCTAACACGACCAAGTCGCTCAACAAAATTGCGCCAAATAATTAT
The DNA here is from genome assembly GCA_947425015.1 of Pterostichus niger. Taxonomy (NCBI): domain Eukaryota; kingdom Metazoa; phylum Arthropoda; class Insecta; order Coleoptera; family Carabidae; genus Pterostichus; species Pterostichus niger. The sequence continues at coordinate 34,546,195 of OX380340.1, read as the reverse complement.
GTCATATAAATGTCAGAATGAACTGAAAAACCGCGCATCAATCATTCATCACACAGAATAAAATCAATCACTCTCTGTCCAATTTTACCCACATTTTCCCTTGTACACAATTGCACTATTTTATATTAATTTAAAACAATATATTTATTATTGTTTTTAACCGGCTTTTACCCAAATAATTTAAAAAGGGAATAATTTAAATGAGCACCGAAATCATCGTATCATCAATAATCAATAAGAACTGTGTTGCTCTTGCCAGAAATATATTTATTAAACACCAAAAATATATATTTTTAACCCTAGTTAAATTATATTTTGATAGTCTGAAATAATTAAATTAATACTAAAAATAATAATAAAAAAATTACTACCTGATCTTTAAATATAATAGTAAATAAGCTTCATGGAAAATTAAATGCTAATATGGCAAATAGCAAATACAAATATTTGATATTTAAATTGATAAACAGATTAGCAAAGTCTAGTATTTTGGATATTGAATATGAATTATTTAAAGCTGATATTTTGGTGCTCGATTAAATACAACCCACTTAAAACTAGTAATTATCTTATATTGATGTTGGAGGCAGCGGTCTTGACGACATTCTGCGTTGACTTTGCAGTCATCTTCTGATATGTTTGAAGAGAAGCTGTTGATTCTGTTGCTGATGAATCTTCCCAGCATTTTGATGTAATCACCAACAGGAAACGTTGGTTTTCTTCATTCACCACCGCACCTAGCAACAAAATATTATTAAAACAAGTACAAATACTCCTTGAAAAACAATAAGTTTTCAATGATGGTGTCCTTCTTCTCCCTACCTACCCTATCTTACCTAAGTTTTTGTCAAAGACTAGCTACGAATCTACAACAAAGCAACCGCGAAACGCTATGATGGGGCCCCACGTGGGGCCAGCGTTTTATGGTGGACAATACAAAACATCCGATATCGACTCGTGAGGTTGATTACACATCAAACCCACGATAGATATCACAATATCAATTCGTAAAATTGATTTATGGAAATAAATCAACCCCACGATAGATATTGTTCTAACCAATTTCGATTCGTAAAATTGATTTATAGTAATAAATCAACCCCACGAAAAGAACTACACAGTTGTTAGGAAGGCCTTCTAACAAGGCAGAAACTAAACTAACTAAATTTAAATGTACGTAGATAAAAAAAACACGATATTGACTCGTGAATATGATCTTATAGTATAACTATAAATCATATCCACGATAAGATATCGGTCAAGTGTTAAGAAGAACCTGAAAGAGACTCACATTTTACGTAGTCTTCAGTAAAGGTGCCATCTTCTTCTCCCTACCTACCCTATCTTACCTAAGTGTTTGCCAACGACTAGCTACGAATCTACGACAAAGCAACCGAAGCGTGCTTGTCAAGTTAGCAAAAACGTTGAGCATATTCCGTGCCCACGACCTCTCGGTTCACCGCCTACCAACCTACCCGACTGCTGGGAAGATTTCGCAGTGCTCGAACAGTCGAATTATGTCTAGATCTCCCAATGACTCATTGGACAATATGGTTCCTGTGATTCGATAACTCGACCACCCAAGACATCGGCTTACACCTTCTAGCTACACACAGCAGCACGGTCGCGAGGGACTCGCCCCACCCGCATCGCGAAACGCTTCAAACTTGCCTCCTGGTGATGGTATGTATGTTGGGACCCCACGTGGGGCCAGCGTTTTTTGGTGGATAATACAAAATACACGATATCGACTCGTGAGGTTGATTTCAAATCAAACCCACGATAGATATCGATCTACACAATTTCGATTCGTAAAATTGATTTATAGTAATAAATCAACCCCACGAAAAGAACGACACACAGTTAGGATGGCCTCCTATTAAGGCAGCAACTAACTAACTAAATTACAATGTACGTAGTGAGTGAACAATAAAAACAAACACGATATCGACTCGAGAAGTTGATCTTATAGTATAACTATAAATCAAGCCCACGATACGATATCGGTTATGAAGTTATGAAGGCCTTTAAATAAGGCAGACAAAAGTTAAATTACTCGACGACGACGTTTGTTTGGCAAGTGAGCTTCTTGTTGCAGACTCGCAGCGGTGACCTATTTGATGACACACTCACAACCAATGAATGAAATTAAAGTGAATTTGAAACATGCACACATCTAACATACACTTCAAATACAATATTACTCAGTTTACTGTTATTATTATTAGAAATTATTAATGTTATTAATATATTATTATTTAGTATAAACAAAAGTAAAATAATAAAGTTTCTAGAAATTAAAGCAATTTACTTTTAAAATACTTTAAACAAATATTTCTCACATCAAACAATAAATTAAATTAAAAGACAGCAGATGTATGTCAAGGTTGTGTCTCAATAAAATTCTAAATCAATTATTAATAATTTCTTTTCTCATTTTTTAAACTAATTAAAATTTAAATTTGTACTTATTTTTTATTCCTGAAATGTGTTGAAGCAACCGGTGGACAGCGTGGACAGCGTGGGCATGGCGCTCGACTCCTGGGACTGAATGCCGCATTCAGATAATTTGCGTAAACTGCAAAACTCAATTTAATATGAGTATCTATCATTAAAAATACTAAACAATCTTTAAAAGTAATTTTTAATATTAAAGAATAGTAAATTATCAAAATAAAATTATATGTTTAAACCAATTATGAATAATTGTCCACTGCGACATTCACAGAACATTCTCAACCCAACCCAACCATCCTCGCTTCAATAACGTTTATTTTAAAATTAATTATTTTCTGGAGGGTTGATATTAAGGGATGAAACTATAGTCAATAGATGAGGAATTGAATGTTGAAACCCGGTTGACTGGTTACTAAATTACAGCCGTTTTTTAAACATGTTTATCTAAATTTACGGAAAAACTGTCGTTCATATTTTCTCTCAGAAAATTAATAAAATTCGCCAGATTTATAAACAAAACTATAGGCAGTCCACATTTTCAAACCTCTTCAAAGTTAAATGTTGTAAACAAATTATTTAGAACTCATATTTTAAATATTGGGTAAAAGTCACCGCTAGTAAAATCAAATTATTAAACGAGATTAATTTGAATTTTCTGCTTTGAACCGGACATCAATTATTTTAGGAGAAAAATAATTGTAAAAGTAAAATAAAGCTTGCCCCAGACAAAATTGTCGCTTAGATTTGGGCCTTTTCGTATACTGCTTTTATAGATATATAAATTTGTATGTGATGCGTTCTTATTAATTTGCTATGCATTATACAAAAACAATTAGTTGACAACTTTCATACAATTTAGTATACAAAGATGCCATCGAAATACGAAGAATTACGAGAAAATATTTTGTACAAATGTGTTCAAAATAGGCATATATCCACAAGAAAAGTAGCTTTAGAGTTAAAATCTACAACAAGGACTGTTCAAAGGGTGTTAAGAAGATACAATTAAACGAGTAATACACAAAAAAAATGTGGAAGTGGATGCAAACCTGGATTTGTAGATTAAAATATTGAGAAAATGTCTTGAAGGCTTTGTATGAAAATAAAAATATTTCTGTGAGAGATTTGGTTAAGAAATTTGAAACTACTCAATCAACAGTCCAGAAAATTAAGCTAAAGAATCCTATAAGTATTTAAAAAAAAACAAAAGTGCCTAACAGGAATACTAAGCAAGAAACTAACACAAAATGAAGATCAAGAAAACTTTACTTTAAAGTGATATCAAAAAAAATTATGTGTTATCATGGATGTCGAAACGTATTGTTAACTTGAATTAAAATCTCGACCAAGTCATTATTATTATTCTGGCAAGTTCAGAAAATCTGTTAGTAGCTAATTGAAGGTAATTAAAATAGAAAAATTCTCAAAAAAGATGCTTGTATGGCAGGCCATTTGTTCCTGTGGCAAACGCAGAATGCCTTATTTTTCGACATCGACAATCAACGGCGAAAGATATTTAAGAGAGTGTTTTTAAAGATGATTATTGCCCTTTATAAGGCAACATGTCATTACACAAACAATGTCATTGATTGGTATAAAAGAAACCCCACATATAGAATTTGTACATAAATCTGAAAATCCTACAAATTGTCCTGAATTGCGCCCAATCAAAAAATATTGGCCCCACATGAAGCAGAAGTTATTAAAATATAATAAACAAACCAATTCTGTCGATAATTTCAAATATAAGTGGAAACAAATTAGAAAAATGATATCTGATTATGCTGTACAAATTTTAATGAATGGGGTGAAAAGGAAATTGCGCAACTTTTGAATGAATCATAAATAAAATGTAAATATTTGCTATTATGTACTATTTAGTTGTTGATCAATAAAGTCTTCAATAGTTTTTAAAAAATTCATTTAATTATACGGTTTATAGTTAAAAATTATAGCCGACAATTTTTTCTGGGACAAGCTTTATAATTAATGACCCTTAATATTAACTGACTAGCTAATAATGTACTACCGTTATCATTAATGAATATTTAGTAGATTGTCGGTTACTAATTATTCACCAACATTATTATTATTGTTTTTACCCAAATAATTAAAAAAATAACAATGTACTTACATTGATGATAATGTCCACGGTGATACCAGCTCGAGCTGCTCCAAGTTCTGGATGGCGGCAGCTCCAATGACACCAGCTGCTTCAACATCTTGATGATGTCCCTATAAACATAAAAACAATGTATTGGTAACATAGCATAGCACCCTTCATCATGTTTATTTTAAGTTTCATAATCATAATAACTTTTGAGAGTGAGTATACTAGAAATAGTAAAAGGGAACTCACATTTAGTCATTTAAAAGATACACTCATTGTTTGAAAAATAAATAAATTAAAAAATAATTTGATTTGCGTAAGTCTTGTACTAATCAAGATATTTTAAAAGTACAAAGAAACAAAAAATAAAGCCCCAAAAATATAAATAAAAAATCATCTCACCTGTTTGGCGCTTTCACTGTGCATCTACAACCTGGTGCATCAAGTCCACAAGTTGGTTTTGTCGCTGATTTGTGGTGATTATAAACATTGTCTTTCATAATAATTGGTTTTAAAATCGACAAATGTTGTTTTCATTCCCTGACATCTGTCTATGGTTTGTGCATGATATCCATACCTAAAAACGACATTGGCGCATTATAAATTAATTTAAATTCAAACTCACTCATTCTACTACATTTTGTTGTCAATTAACAATATTTTAGTTTAAAATCACGTCATTTTACAAATGTAGTTTACTTGTCAAATATCAGTTTCTGACAACTAACATACTACTGCCACCTATTCACTTATTTTAAAACAGATATGTATATAATTTAAACGTAAAATAATTAAAATAAAATCCTTCAATTAATTTAATTAAACGTGGATTTTAGTAGCGGAATGAAAAGTTTTTCATATAAAATTCATGAGATTTTGTAAAGAATATTATAATTATTCCAAGTTCATGAATGAAACAAACTCTAAAGGGGGTTCAGTATGCACATGCCTAATCTGCAATTGCAGATTTTGGGCGATTACAATCCATCATATTAGTATTTTAATTAACAAATATATAAGTGTTTGGTTAATGACTGAAAATATGTTTACAAGTTAATTAAAGCACGAGACAATTAATGTTTTACGTAATTTACCAAATCACAAACACTTCTAGAAGAATATTTAATCGTTCAACTAAATTAGTTAGAGCAAGGGCTCAATTAAATGGCTTTTTCACAGATGTACGCGGAACGTAGGTTTATATTGAAACCAATTCACTTATCAGATTCATCAAAGAATCATTTTCATAATAAAAACAGGATTAAATATAGTTCAAAACATGGAGAATTCAAAATTAAAAACCAATTTCAATTATCTTGAGTAGTTTAAAAGTTACAGCCGTTTCAGCCGACATTTTATGATTTCTTTCAAAAAAATAATAAAATTACCCATATTTACAACCAATTTAAATTTTAAAAGATACACTCACTTGCAAAAGTACTGGAAGTGAAGCGTCCGGACACGCCATCAAACATCAAGTCCCCGGGACCATCATCTCCTCCAGCTCGGCTTCCTGGTACTCCAGATTCTCTGTCGACTTCTTGCAGCTGTCCAAAGTCACCTGAATGAGCACAGAGCGGGTGTCAAACATATCAAGTCTCTTGTGTTAGGATGTTGTAATTAATTAATTAATTAATTGAAAGTATAATCACCACACCTTTTACCCATTATTGGATCAAATCACAGGCACTACAGATGTTAGTGGTGAAATTTATAGGTCATTGTTTTAAATGATGATAAATACGTACAATCCAATTTAAATATTGTAAAGAAAACTTTTAAAACTCTTATATATTTTAAATATTGCAAACAATTACCCAAAAAGGTAAAATTATTTGATTAACTTTATTTATAAAATACACGGACTGCTAGTGATAGAAATATAGTTGCTCACCCTTGACACTAATCACTAGCACTAACAACTAACTAGCAAAACGTGTCACTAACACTATCAACTTACTAGCCTGATTATCTTCATGCGACTAGCTCTGGTCAGCGTTTGCAAGTGCGGATCTCGAGCTCGTTGCATGATTACTCAGAGCGACTAATTGCCACTAATTTATTACACAACTCATTACATTGAAACTTACACAACATGTCTACATTTTACTTTTTTCATTAATTATTATAAATTATTATTGTTATTTTTTTTTTCATAAAAGTAAACAAATTTAAAACATGAAACGTTTATACGTGAATAATGTCCCAGTAATAGGTAAAAGGCATGATTTGATTTATAAATAAGTTTCTCACCAATGCCAGAACATTTCCGTCTGATTCCATTCTCTTCTCTTGCTGCCGACATGAAGAGTAGGTTTCTGAAGAGCGATCGCCGTCGACACCATCACCATGGTGTTTGCTGTCTGAGTCAACACCAGCACTCCAAATATTTCTAATGATTTGTTTAAAATATCGATCGGTACCAATTCCCAATAAGCGCAGGAATGCAACAAGAGCAGGACAGCTGCTCTCTGGCGAAGCTCATTCTGTTTAAATTCCTCGACTCCGGTTCTGCAGGTTCCAATCTCTTCTCTCCACGGAAGGTTTCATGTCGTTGTGGATGAGTATCCAGTCCTCGCATTTCTCTCCGATTACGCCTGGAACAAACAATAAACAGTTACTATTAATTGTAATTGCTAATTACCGCTAGTTTTTGTTTAGCTAATTGATAATAAACATGGCTTTCTTCCTCCCAGGTACCTCCCCCTCATTCCCCTCATTCACCGGCACTCACTTCAATACAATGACCGCTAGACTATTCAGGGATATTCATTTTCATTATTTTACGACAGAAATAGTTATTATAACATTTATTTATATTCAACTTTTACTTGAAATATTTTTGACCAAAATAATTCCGGAAGGTTTAACAATTAAAAATATAGTTAATTACCCTTCATAATAACTGACACTAGCTAACAATTTACTAGCGTTATCATTAACAAATATCTAGTTACTATTCACTATTATTATTTTAAACTGAATATGAATTTATCTCACAAATTCTCAAATAAATATTAAACAAATAATTAAAAAATTACAATATTCTTACATGGATTTAATATTCAAACTCGTCTTTGCTGATGCCTCCAGGGTGTTGATACACGCTGAGGATGCTTGCAGGTCCCGTGATGTCCCTATAAACATAAAAACAATATATTAGTAGCACACTTCATACCATTTATTAAAGTTAATAATGATAACAGAGAAAACAATTAATAGAATAGCTCGAAAATGCTTTTAAAAAAGAACCTACCATTTAGAAGGCTTTCGAATGCCATCACCAACTACAAAATGGCTGAATTGAGTAAATATTATTAAGACTGTATTTGTAAACGCTGCTTGTTGAGTTCAGGTGAACTTGAATACGCACAGACTTGTTTAATTATTGTTTCAGTTGCCATCAAATCAATACTTTTATCAATTTAAATATATAGAAAGCAAATGATAATAAATAACATGAATACGTATTTAGCCATTAACAATATTTGAATTAAATTTTTATAAATGAAAATTGCGCAAGATACTCAAAATAAATAGAATATTGTTTTGAAATAATAATAACAATTGGCAAAACCAACTAGTTAAATACATTATTAAGATGTCGTAACACTTGTAGCTGTTATGTATTACAAAGTACATTTTACACTATTTTTAAGTACAAATATCTATCGAAAATATAAGAATAATGTTCTCGTTAACTATTTACCAGTATTTTGTTATAACGTACAATTATTTATCCAGCAACATTCAACAACACAGCGTCATACAAGACTAAATTTATGGAATAAACAGGTTCACTTCGGCAAATTTATCGTTTGAACAAATCAAATACTTTTATAAATTTATATAAAATAAAGAAAATACTTTCAAATTCAGTACTTTTACACATTTTCATGTATAAAAAGTAATATATATGTATGTAAATAATAATAAATAATATATATCACGCTTTTCGAAATAAAAACACTATTTATAACTGTTAAAATCTAAAGATATGCAAAAATATTATTGTGATTTTAAAGAAAATTTATTAAAAATCATGTTCAAATATGATGTTAAAGCCGTTTATATCAAATTTAATTGTTGAAATGTAATATTCCTATGTTATCGCATCCTATATATGTGTTCCGTACAAAGCAATTTATGTAATAAAATGTTGATACATTTTTAATTATCAAAAACTATATTTCCAGGTGAAATTTGTATCAAAATCGTCAGAATAACATCTATACTTACGAAAGGCACTATATTTTATTAATATTTATTGATATTTTTACTTAAAATCACTAATTTTCTAGCAGCACATCTGGCTACCATGCTTGCAAGTTATGAACTGTATAGTCGACGCAGCGACGCAGCGCCAGCGACCTTCCGAGCAAACCAGTGCACATCAAAATGTCTTGGAGTGTATTTTATGTATAAAAATTATAATTTATTGAAAATGACATATATTTAATAACATTAATTCAAAAATAGTTTTTTTAATTAGTGTTTATGAATTTCATCAGTAATTAAAATATTTAAATACAGAAATAAGTATGTAAACATTGAAATTAAAAAAAAACTAGTACTTAAAATATGATTAAATTTACAACATAGAAATAGGGAAACAATTCTTGAATTTGTATCGTACTTTATTAAAAAAAAATTTTAATAATAAATTTAATAGGGATGGTTTTATCGGGATCTATTGCTAGGTATAAGTATGTCCATAACGCCTCATTTCAACTAACTTTTCACATGTTTGTTGATAGTTTATTGAAGTAAACGTAATTGTTTATATGTGTAAGAAGTTTCATAGCTGAGAATTAAATAGGGGTGGTTTTAACGAAATCTATTGCTAGTAATACGCGTACAAGGAAGTCATGTGGTGTCCACATCAGATTTTTTAAATTTGGAGTAACAAAAATGCACCGCAAAAATTATGTTTGTGTTACCGGTCGGTGAAGTTGCCAGTCACCAACATTTATCGACAGGAATTTGCGGGGTTGTCGACAATAGTTTCATACAATAGCCGTTCAAACGAACCTGCTGGCGTCATCTCTGTGAAGACTAGTGCATAATAAAATCCATACTTTGATGCATATTTAAATATGAATTGGGTTTCAAAACTGAAATAATACTCGTACTATGGAACTTGGGATCGAATGCTGGCTTTGTCCTGAGGCCAAATTATAAATTAACAAATTAATTCTTTTTAATCTATTCGTGTATGCGAGAGCTCTGCATTTGCAGATTTCAACAGATCAAACAGTGATTACAATTTTGATTTTAAATTTGTTTTTTTTTTGTAAAGCTTAAAATAGAAATAGAGCAAATCTAATGAAATTTCGTTCTCCTCTGTCTATTATTTCATAATTCTAATCTTCTTTACAACATAATAAAATCACAAAGATCTAGAGCTCCATTATTTAATTCTTCAATATATCTATTCAATAATATAACTAAGAAAAGTTGTCTGTATTGAGTGTTTTTCATAAAGACTCATATTACCTTACAGATAAAAACTCCTTAAAATTATTATTGTTATATATTTTTTATAAAAGTAAACAAATTTAAAACGTGAAACGTTTATACGTGAATAATTTCCCAGTAATGGGTAAAAGGCGTGATTTGATTTATAAATAAGTTTCTCACCAATGCCAGAACATTTCCGTCTGATTCCATTCTCTTCTCTTGCTGCCAACATGAAAAGTAGGTTTCTGAAGAGCGATCGTCGTCGACACCATCACCACGGTGTTTGCTGTCTGAGTCAACACCAGCTCTCCAAGTATTTCTAATGATTTGTTTAAAATATCGATCGGTACCAATAAGAGCAGGACAGCTGCTCTCTGGCGAAGCTCATTCTGTTTAAATTCCTCGACTCCGGTTCTGCAGGTTCCAATCTCTTCTCTCCACGGAGGGTTTCATGTCGTTGTGGATGAGTATCCAGTGCTCGCATTTCTCTCCGATTACGCCTGGAACAAACAATAAACAGTTACTATTAATTGTAATTGCTAATTACCGCTAACTTTTGTTTAGCTAATCGATAATAAACATGGCTTCCTTCCTAGGTGCCTCCCCTTCATTCCCCTCATTCACCAACACTCAATTCAATACAATGACCGCTACTCTATTCAGGGAGATTCATTTTCATTATTTTAGGACAGAACATTTATTTATATCCAACTTTAACTTGAAATATTTTTGACCAAAATAATTCCGGAAGATTTAACAATTAAAAATATAGTTAATTACCCTTCATAATAACTGACACTAGCTAACAATTTACTTGCGTTATCGTTAACAAATATCTAGTTACTATTCATCATTATTATTTGAAACTGAATATGAATTTATTTCACAAATTCTCAAATAAATATTAAACAAATAATTAAAAAATAACAATGTTCTTACATTATTGATGTTGAGAGCAGCAGATTTAATATTCAAACTCGTCTTTGCTGATGCCTCCGGGGTGTTGATACACGCTGAGGATGCTTGCAGGTCCCGTGATGTCCCTATAAACATAAAAACAATATATTAGTAGCACACTTCATACCATTTATTAAAGTTAATAATGATAACAGAGAAAACAATTAATAGAATAGCTCGAAAATGCTTTAAAAAAGAACCTACCATTTAGAAGGCTTTCGAATGCCATCACCAACTACAAAATGGCCGAATTGAGTAAAAATTATTAAGACTGTATTTGTAAACGCTGCTTGTTGAGTGCAGGTGAACTTGAATACGCACAGACTTGTTTAATGATTGTTTCTGCAGCCATCAAATCAATCTTTTACCAATTTAAATATATAGAAAGCAAATGATAATAAATAACATGAATACGTATTTAGCCATTAACAATATTTGAATTAAATTTTTATAAATGAAAATTGAGAAAGATACTCAAAATGAATAGAATATTGTTTTGAAATAATAATAACAATTGGCAAAACCAACTATTTAAATACATTATTAAGATGTCGTAACACTTGTAGCTGTTATGTATTACAAAGTACATTTTACACCAGTTTTAAGTACAAATATCTATCGAAAATATTAGAATAATGTTCTCGTTAACTATTTACCAGTATTTTGTTATAACGTACAATTATTTATCCAGCAACATTCAACAACACAGCGTCATACAAGACTAAATTTATGGAATAAACAGGTTCACTTCGGTAAATTTATCGTTTGAACAAATAAATCAAATACTTTTATAAATTTATATAAAATAAAGAAAATACTTTCAAATTCGGTACTTTTACACATTTTCATGTATAAAAAAGAATATTTATGTATGTAAATAATAATAAATAATATATATATATATCACGCTTTTCGAAATAAAAACACTATTTATAACTGTTAAAATCTAAAGATATGCAAAAATATTATTGTGATTTTAAAGAAAATTTATTAAAAATCATGTTCAAATATGATGTTAAAGCCGTTTATATCAAATTTAATTGTTGAAATGTAATATTCCTATGTTATCGCATCCTATATATGTATTACGTACAAAGCAATTTATGTAATAAAATGTTGATACATTTTTAATTATCAAAAACTATATTTCCAGGTGAAATTTGTATCAAAATCGTCAGAATAACATCTATACTTACGAAAGGCACTATATTTTATTAATATTTATTGATATTTTTACTTAAAATCACTAATTTTCTAGCAGCACATCTAGCTACCACGCTTGCAAGTTATGAACTGTATAGTCGACGCAGCGACGCAGCGCCAGCGACCTTCCGAGCAAACCAGTGCACATCAAAATGTCTTAGAGTGTATTTTATGTATAAAAATTATAATTGATTGAAAATGACACATATTTAATAACATTAATTCAAAAATAGTTTTTTTAATTAGTGTTTATGAATTTCATCAGTAATCAAAATATTTAAATACAGAAATAAGTATGTAGACATTGAAATTAAAAAAAAAAACTAGTACTTAAAATATGATTAAATTTACAACATAGAAATAGGGAAACAATTCTTGAATTTGTATCGTACTTTATTAAAAAAAAAATTTAAATAATAAATTTAATAGGGATGGTTTTATCGGGATCTATTGCTAGGTATAAGTATGTCCATAACGCCTCATTTCAACTAACTTTTCACATGTTTGTTGATAGTTTATTGAAGTAAACGTAATTGTTTAGGTATATGTGAAAGAAGTTTCATAGCTGAGAATTAAATAGGGGTGGTTTTAACGAAATCTATTGCTAGGTATAAATGTGTCCATAACACCTCATTTAACTAAAATGTCACTTTTTTGTTAATTACTTATTGTAGTACATGTAATTGTTTATATATGTACGAAATTTTATAGCTGAGAGTTTAATAGGGGTGAAATAAATGAAATGACAGATGTCGTGCGTATTGATAACGTCACTTCGCTGTGCAATAAAATCAGGAGTACCGCAGGGCAGCGTCCTCGGTCCTGTCCTATACAAACGACCTGCCACTGCCGAGGATGGCTTCACAAATGGAAAATAAAAGTCAACGAAAGTAAGTCTATTCACGTCACATTCACCATGAAACGAAGAACATGCCCACAAGTCAACCTTAACCAATACCGCAAGCTGATAATGCCAAATACCTCGGGATGCACGTGACACATGGACAACAACAAAATATAAAATTAAAGCAATACCCATCTGGTCATACTGTGCTGTGGGGAACAACCAGCAACTCAAATATTGAAATTTTACACAGATTTCAATCTAAAACCTTAAGAACCATGCGATCGATACACAACGACCTTAATATACGAATGATAAGATAATAGCCACCCAAACTACACCGCCGTAAACTTGCTGGACAACAGCCAAGAAAGAAGAAGACTAAACCCACTGGACATCCCACACAGATTCCTATGGGGAAGTTGTCATTGATTTAATCTACTGCCCTAAATACTTTACTATTATCATTATTATATCAAGAATAATAAATAAATAGAACACAAACAGCTCCAAGATGATGATTCAAGGCCCGTGGATGTTCCTATACAAATTACAACAATGCAATAGTAACGTACAAATCAGAGGAAATTGATTCCAATTACAGCAGTTTCAGATACAATCGTATTTTTGTTTATAAATTCAAGTCATAAATGCTCAAATTAATTAATGACATAAGTGACGTGGCTCAGTGGATTTGGGAAGCCCAAGTTATAATTCAAGGAATGTAGAATTGAATTTTTAAGCCCGATAATTTCTTTATTGTTACAAAGTTACAGCCGTTTCAAAAATGTCTAATTTCTAAATGTTGTATCTAAATTTATAGGAAAACTGTCATTCTGAATTTCAGCCACCATTTTATTATTTCTCTCAGAAAAATTATAAAATTAGCCATATTTACAAAACAAAACTATAGGCAACCCAAATTTTCAGTCCAAATTAACGCTCCACTTTAAATTTAAAAGATATACTCACTTGTAATATATAAGTGTATGGTTAATGGCTGAAAATATGTTTACAAGTTAATTGAAGCACGAGAAAATTAATGCCGTTGAGCGCAACTTCATATGTCGTCGTTTAGTTCTTGAGATTTAGCCTCAAGAAAGTTGGAAATCTGAAGAAAATAAGGAATTTCGCTTTTCCAAAGGCTATATCTTAAAAATCATCCAAGTTTACGCAATTTGCCACATCAAAGATACTTATAGAAGAATATGTAATCGTCCAACAAAATTATTTAGAGCAAGGCCTCAATTAAATGGCTTTTACACAGATGTACGCGGAACGTAGGTTTATATTGAAACCAATCCATTCATTAAAGAATCAATCTTCAACAAACATTTTCGTGATAAAAATATGAATAAATATAGTTGAAAAGATGGAGAATTCAAAATTAAAACCCATTTCAATTATCTTTACTAGTTTAAAAGTTACAGCCCTTTAAAAAATGTTCAATTGTACATGTTTCAGCCGACATTTTATTATTTCTCTCAGAAAAATAATAAAATTAACCATATTTTCAGCCAATTTAAATTTTAAAAGATACACTCACTTGAAAAAGTAATGGAAGTGAAACGTCCAGACACGCCATTAAATGTCAAGACTCCGGGGCCATCATCTCCATTGGTGGTTCCTCCAGCTCGGTTTTCTTGTACTTCAGATTCTCGGTAGACTTCTTGCAGCTGACCAAAGTCACCTAAATTAACACAGAGTGAGTGTCAAACATATCAAGTTTTTCAAAAACCAGTCGAGGAGAAATAACTTTTAAAAAGTAATGTCTCTTGTGTTAGCATGGTGTAATTAATTAATTAATTGAAAGTATAATTATATCATCACATCTTTTATCCATAATTGGGTTGTTAGTGGTGAAATTTGTAGGTCATTGTTTTAAATGATGATAAATACGTACACTCTAATTTAAATATTGTTAAAAAAACTTTGAAAAGTCTTATATATTTTACATTTTGGAAACAATTACCCAAAAGGGTAAAAGAATTTGATTAACTTTAATTACAAAATACAATGACCGCT
Source organism: Pterostichus niger (assembly GCA_947425015.1). Classification (NCBI taxonomy): domain Eukaryota; kingdom Metazoa; phylum Arthropoda; class Insecta; order Coleoptera; family Carabidae; genus Pterostichus; species Pterostichus niger. Next base: position 34,531,139 of record OX380340.1, on the reverse strand, counting down.
AGTAAAAAGAAAAATACTTGTAATAAAAGTGATAGAAATATAATTGCTCGCCCTTAATACTAACTGATAATGTATCAAAACGTTTCACTAGCACTAACATCTTACTAGCAAGAGATGTGGTATGAACACCAGCTCTGCTTGTTTGCAAGTGTGGAGCTCGAGCTCGAGCTCGTTGCATGATGACTCATTAGCCTCTAATTGATTACACAACTTACAACCTTTGTGTTACCTTGAAACATACACATGATATTTACATTTCAAATAAAATATTTCTCATTTTACTTTTTTAATTAATTATTATAAATTATTATTGTTATATTTTTTTTTATAAAAGTAAACAAATTTAAAACGTGAAATGTTTATATGTGAATAATTTCTTTTTTGCTCATTTCCCAGTGATGGACAAAAGACGTGATTTTATTTATAAATAACATTCTCACCAATGCCAGAACATTTTCGTGCACGGAGTTTCCGTCTGAGTCCGACTCCAAGTCGCAGTTGAACACGCACTGGAGCATTGATAGCCGACGCCAGCGGTGAAGCTGAAAATAAACAAGACATGTTCCATCTTAACAATTTCTATTCTACAGGGTGGTGACTCGCTCGGCCGGTCATAGGAATTTAACATGGGAAATCAGTTTTTTGCAATTTCCTGCTTTCCTAATTATTTTAAGCATAAACGCTTCAAATAAAAGTTTTATGGCATCAAATTCGGCATCTAAATCAATAAACAGAATTACTTTTACGTGCTTTGTAACGATAGAAATTAAATATAAAAATGTTTGGAGAAATATGTCTTACGAAATCAGCGAAAAAATCAATTTTTAAAATTGTACTATAGTGGATATAGCATTATCAGGGTACGCGATATATTTGCGGGATTATATCCTGATAGACCAATTCCAACAATATAACAAGTTATTAAAAATCAAGATAAATTTGGATCAGTATACGCTCCGTGTCAGAAATGCGATAAAAAGCAGAAAAATGTTGCACCGGTGGAAGAAGATGAAGCGGAAGAAAACGCTAACGAAATAAATATACTCGCAGCTGTAATTAATAATCCAAATATTAGTTTGCGACAAATTGTATCTGATTTTGGAATACACCATACAACTGCCCTAAAAATATTAAGAAAACATAAGTTTAAGTCATATAAATTCTCCGTACACCAAGAAATTTTTGAAAATGATAAGTTTCAACGCATGACCTTTTGCGAAAGAAATATGGACATGGCTAATGTGGACGAAAATTTTATCAAGAATATTTGCTTTTCTGATGAGTCTACCTTCAATATAAATGAAGAGCCAAATGTTAAAAACTTTCGTAATTGGCATCAGGAAAATAAAAATTTAGTACTAACTAATCATTCACAATATCATGAAACAGTTAATGTTTGGGTAGGATTATTGGGCCGTAATGTAATAGGGTCATTTTTTATTGATGGAAAAATGAATGGCGATAAATATTTAGAATTGCTCCAAACCGAAGTTGGACCAGCCATTGACAATGTTGCAGGAGAAAATATTGTTTGGTTTCAGCAGGACGACTGTCCAGCACATTTTACAAACACAGTAACTTTATATTTGAATGAGGTTTTCCCAAATTGTTGGATTTGCCAACTCGATCACCGGCTTTATCACCTAATGACTTCTTTCTGTGGGGCCATTTAAAAAATGAAATTTACTAAAGTAGGCACCCAAATGTGGATTCTCTAAAACAAAGAATTGCAGAGGAATGCAGGAATATTACAGCCCGGCAGCTATCAAATATGCGCCGTAATTTTTACGAAAGACTAGGGTTTTGCTTAGCGAACAATGGAGATGTTTTTAAGCGTATGCTCTAGACTAGAATATGTATTTATTATGTCCAGTATAGTTTAATTTTGTTATAAATAAATTTTAGTTCAGATATAAAAATTAAATAAATAAACTGTTTACTTGCCTACTTAATTATGAATGTTTTATAAAATATAAATATTTTCTCCTGCAGGTACAACGTCAAACGTTGACATTTTATCTGTCACAACGGCAAACGTTGATGTTTTGACAGATAAAACATCAAGCATTTATTTTTTTTGTTTTATTCCAAGGCTATCAATATTTTCAACATAATTTTCGACATTTTCATATTTAATTTCTGTCGTTACAAAGCACGTAAAAATAATTCTATTTATTGATTTAGATGCAGAATTTGATGCCCTAAAACTTTTATATGACGCGTTTTTGCTTAAAATAATTAGGGAAGCAGGAATTGCAAGAAACTGATTTCCCATGTTAAAGTCCTATGACCGGCTGAGCGAGTCACCATCCTGTATATATATATAAAAAAATTACATGCGACTATACAATTTCCTACAATAATTATGTAATAAAATAAAGGCAGAATCCACTTTTTTATTTGATGCGCAGTTATATATATATATATATATATATATATATATATATATATATATATATACACAGGATGTTGCGTCGGAAAACGCACCATAGGGATTTCAATGTTAATTTTGAAATGTTCAAATAGTTTTTTGTAGAGAAAAAAATTCTGCGTCCAATAATATCCTTACTCATAATTTCCTTTTATCCGGAACAGGAAATATGAATTTAATAAAATTGTTAATTTTAATCAAATCACTAGTGCCATGAAATAAACAAAAACCAAATACATACTTACAATTAAATACATTTGACATTTTATAATAAACATTCATAGCAAAGCAGAAAAGAATAAATATTTCATTTAATATTCTACAACAATAAATAACAATTATAATAAATTTTCTAAAATATTTCAATTTACTGCTAAACAGTATCCTAATCTGTCATAAAATTCTGAACAAGTTTTGTATTTAAACTTTTGCTCTAAAATTAATTATGGCGTAATGAAAATTTTACCATTGAATTTCTTATATAACAAAAAAAAAGTAGACACCTGGTATATATATATATATATATATATATATTAAGTAGAACATCCTATATATTTTTATATATTTTGAATTGTAGTTTTTCCGTTTTTCTCTAAAGAAGGTTAAATACACGAATTGCTTTATGAAGGCGTACTGAAGTTATTTTAAAAGTAAAAATTAAGATTTTTTTTCGACACAACTGTAACTATACTCTATGTTTTGACATATATTTTTTAAACGTATTTATACAGTGTGTTCAGTAAAGTGAATCAAATTTACTCAACTACAAATGACTATAATGGCGGTTACATTGAAAATCTGTTGTAAATTAAAACAAAACAAACTATAAATTAAAACAAACAATATCCAAGGTATACTAGATTTAAATTTTAATTGAATAAATAAATTTAGTGAAAAATGGTGAAAAACTCGGAAATTATTGGTTTTAGGCATAGGATACCCGTAATAAATATGAAAATTAATACAAAAAGACACACAGCAGAATAATAAAATATAGAGTGTTACATTTGAAAATGACGAGTTATAGTCATTTGAAGTGGAGTAAATTTGATTCGCTTTACTGAACATCCTGTATAATTACATTTAAAAAAATATATGTCAAAACATAGAATTACATAGTTTTACTAGTTTATTTATATCAACTTATTTCAAAGTCATTCATAAAGCTGACAACAGCGCTCACCTCGAGCCAGAAACAAATTAAAATTGGGTATCGTTTAATGTTAATAGCCCTGTGCACTAAGAAAATTTACGTTTTCATTTGGTTTAAAATAAATACATAAAAGCAAAGTAAAGATGTCATATGATTGAATTTCATAAGGTCCCAGGTTCAAATCCTGGCGGTATCCCAATGTGTCTCTTTATAATTTGATTAACATTCATTAATTATTTGCATAAAAAATATTAATTAATATCTGGAGTAATTATTGTTTGTTGTCGACAATTAGATTTACATTTTTAAAATTTAAATCATTCTTAAAATTTAAGTATTATTGGTTAATTGAGTATGAGATAATTAAAATTAAATCGTTAACAGGCAGATTCATGAAAAATAATAAATTTGGAACTAACCTACTCCATATTCCAGAATGAATGATTGACATTAAGCTATTTGTAAAACACAATAAAATTGTTTAAAAATTTGAAATAATTGTTAGTTCACATTAAAAATTACTCCTGTGACTTTCTTCCACAAGAATCTTTGGGGGCTCTATTTAACGGCGGGTAACCACAATTCTTGGTTAAAAAATGTGATGATATGTATTTAATTTTTATTGTATTTATTTATTTATTAGAAATGGGGTTAAAATTTTAACCAAAATAGTATTCACGGCTAATTTGTTTTATGAATCTACTAATTCGTATTTAAGCATAAAAATATAAGAAATGTATTATCAAATACCATGGTTCCAAATATCATCATTATAAGGTCTGATTTTCCATCTCCGGATAAAATTATCAATAACTCTTAACGAAATAAATAAAAAATATCGCATCGAAATCATATTAAATAATTGTACTGAATGTCATATTTATTGTGATATTTAAAATATATCCGCAGATGAATCAAAAACAGGCCCTTAAAACAAATATAATTATTAGTTAATATAATTCAAGAACTGGCATTTTAGATTAAGTAGTGTCCTCTGTGTTAAAAGAGAAGTAAATTTAGTACGACAGTAGAGCTCGCATCCTCACCTATTTATATTTAGTTCTACAACCCTCCGTACAGATGCCACCCTATGCTTCGTTCGGCAAAAACTTTCGCAGCAATTTAAATGTAGATGGAAACAGTGCTTGCTGTCTGGTTTCAAACAATATTTGAAAACTTTACCTATTTGCACTTATATATAAATAAACTCATGGTATTAGAAGGAAAGCCACAATGGTAGTTAAAATTGTTTGTCGGCTGTGGGAATCGAACCAGAGAGTTCCACAGACCGACGACACTGAGCTACGTACCCCATAATTATCTTTATAATACTTTGATATTATATATTATATTAGAGCATCACATAAAATGTTTCAAGGACAGGAAGTTTAGGAACTAGTAACACACAGGCACAGAAAATTTGTATTCATCTCCATATTAGACAGAAAGGTTGTCTGCCACAGACGTAGTACTGACGTTTTGTAACAAAAAATTAATAATGTGCTGGAGTAGTTATGAAGATATGTATTTCTTGTTGTCTTGTAAAAACAAAAACGGTACTAGTGACACCTTTTCCACGATTTCAAATCCTTTGTGTCAAGGATATATGAAACAAATTTTGAACGTAGATAAAATTTAAATGATATTCCAAGATATAAAAACTATTTTACAGAGATTAATTATAAGACTAATCTAATGAATAAATATTCACTAATTGTCTCAAGAATTCATGCTAATGCAAATTTATATATCATAAGTAAAGCCCGGATATTTAGGCTCTTAAAAACACTAAAATAAGCAGGCATATAGGCCGGTAATTACTCTAAAATAGGCGGGATTTTAGGCAGCTTAAATGTAAATAATTTGTTTACAAAAAAAATAAACGAATCCTTCTTCTAATATTGGAACTCGTATCTACTTTTTGTTAGAAAAAAATAATAATTTTAAACAAAAATTAACGCAATCTGAAAAATTATAATGTAGGGTTCTCATTTTATTAACTATTATGCAAATTCAAATTATGTAGTATACTTTAATTCACAAAATATTACAAGCAATTGCTCTATGAAATTTTCGGCATGGGAAACGTTTTTTCTTTCGGCATTTTAAATTCACACACAAAAACTTGATTAAAGTAAGTACTTTAAATATTATAGGTTAGGTTGAAATACTTTGTCGAGTGGTGAATTAGTCCAGGAAGTAGATGATAAACCTTGTGTGCTCAATAAAAGTTAGAATAGGCAACAAAAATAGGCAAAATAGGCTGTATAAGGTAAAATAGGCACAATAACCAAAATATAGAAAAAATAGGCTCTAAGGCACGAAAAAAAAACCTTCCATTACACGTAAACATATTACCTATATATAGAAACACGAAATTGCCTGAAGTATATTAAAATTTGAATCTAAGCAATTGCCTAAAAATCCGGGCTTTAATCATAAGGGCGCTTTTTGTCAGTAATGAATGAACAATAATTTAGGGATATCTCAAAATAACTGTTTATTAGTTATGTCTCAAAGTCTTTTTGCCAGCCGAGTAGTTCTATTTAAATCAGTCTAATCACAAGTCAGGGGCTGTAAAGATTAAAGAAAAAGATAACTATCAAAAAAACGTAGTCAGTGAAAAACTCAACAATTAGTAACAAATATTTTGTAACAAAAATTGCAAAGTATAGCAATTGCTTCGATGAACTTTTGAAAATAACCTTTCTAGCAATCATCGTTGAGAGCAGAGCTCCTATAGTAATTTCTATACTTCGCAACGTGTGTTACAGAATTGGTCCTCATTACATTTAGTGAATTTCGGTATAATTAGTGATTTACATACAATAAACAGCATTATCTCATAATAAAGATACATATTACTCAATCAACAAACTCAGAATTAATTATTTTCAACGTGACAATTAAGGCTTTCTTTCTACATAACGACCCGCAAGATTGTGCAAATCACGATGACCTGAAGGATAGCCTATGTAAATTGTCACGGCGACCCACTGGCCTTAAAGAAAATAGTTGGTTCTTAAACACTGATCACAAGAAAAGACAAAGATCACACATTGCCCATCCGTCAGTACGGAGGTGTGGATAGCGATATGGAATTGGAATCCGGAGATCCCAAGTTCGAATCGCACTTAAGCTTAAAATTATATTACCTACTATACTGCGGTTCGGTGTGTGCGGACCCTGTACTGTAATTGGGATTAAATTCCTGTTGTACAGCGTAGCATAAATAAATAAATAAACTCAATCTCTGAACAATCATATTATCCAACAATAGTTCAAACACATCAATAAATAGTCGTGGATAACTCGCCACAATAGAATAACTAAACTCTAATTGCAATTTCTCACTACATCGCAATTCACTGAATATGAAAACAACCTCACACTATGAACTATTAAATTAAACTGAATGTATACTATGTTCAAAGATACTCCGTTATGGCCCTCTCAGCGGGTCTATTGTTAGGGATTTAAGCTTGATTTATAGGGGTGCAAGGACAGGTATGTATTCAGTATTTCCCAATTTAATTTTATTTTTATAAACAGAGAATTTTGTACAAATATTATTATTGATAATGAAGTATTACTACTGATTTTAAATTTTTTAAAACTCATTTGTATACCTTTGTTATCTTATTTTCCCTAATATGTAATAATACCGGTTTAATTTTGCGAATTCATTATTATTTCAAGTAAATACGTAATCCGCAGAGATTAGAGATTTCCGAATTTAAATATTTTGCAATCCTACCCTGAGCGCCAACAGGTAGAATCTCTTATTGTGTGCGGTTCAACACAGGCTTAGTAAGTTAAAGCCATAACGGAATATCTTTGAACATTCTATATGAAATAAATTAGGCTGCTGAGTTCTTACGTAGGTATTACAGGCCTGATCATGTAGCTCATTAGATAAATACAAATTAGGGTTGCACAATAGAACCTCATTAAAAACAAAATCCATCAATGACAAAGTGTGGAAAGCAGTATTATTAAATCATGCAAATTTTACAAAAAAACAAATATAAAGATTTGAAAAGATACGACATGTTTGACGAGTGTTTGTTTAAAATGCGAGCGAAGCCAGTCTTACCAAGAATACGTTAAATATTTAAATAAATGCTAAATCGGATACAACGGATTACGTATGTAGCATGTGTTCAGGTTTAGGGTTTTTTCCTAGAAGTACGGGCGAACAAATAAATAATACAATGTTTGCATTTGTAATTTTGCACATTGCCTTGATTTACACTCTAGCGGTAACATGTGTACATAAATTTAATAGACGCTGAATTAATTTATTCACTTTAGATTCTACCCTCCAAACATTCAACTATTGATGGATCCCATTTTAAAGATTTCAAAACAAAAAGACAAATTAATAATAACCTTTACAGGATGTTTTTTTAAAATAACCAGTGCTTTTTTGGGCAAAATAATTTTCAAATCTTTGACAGAAAAAAAAATATAATGTTATAACTATATGAATAAATTTTTATAACTCCCGAAAATGGCGAGACCTCAGAATTTGTTTATTTTGGCCCGGCTTAAATAACTTATTTATTTGTATGAGAAAAAAAACAGAAGGATTTTAAAATTTTAAATAAACCGAATTCTACTTGACTCCTTGAGGTGTACACCTTAAACATGTATATTATTAAATAACTTTTTTGCTTCGACTTTATAAATTATATTTATATCAATATGTAATTTATAAAAAATGTACCTTTGGCTTTTGCCCAAAACAAGTTTTTAAAAATGTTTGTTTTATTTAAAGCCTGAAAACCAATCAACAAAACTACTTATTTATTTGTAAGTTATTAAATAAAAAGGATTGTAAAAAGGATTGGTTCGACAGAACTTCTCATGTCATCTTACCGTTTGTTAGAGATCTTATTCTCTGCTGGCACAGTTCTTCGTCACCAGCTTCTTCACATGAACTTTGTTCTAGGTGAAGAAGTGAGTTATACCATGCTGATGAGCTCTAACAAGAGCGAAACGCGTCCATGGTTACTAACTGTGCTGGCCGGCCTCCGACGATGCCCTCATAAGGTGACTCGGAGGCTGAATTTTGTGAGACTTAGCCTAGAGTTTTATTTAATATTTTTTATTATACCTAGTCTCACCAAGTGCATGAATGACAATTAATTTTGTCTTTGTTGTTATTTAAATTGCTATTGCTTAGCTTTTCATTTTTTTCGGTAGATGGCATTAATGGTTCGACAGAACTTCTCATGTCATCTTACCGTTTGTTAGAGATCTTATTCTCTGCTGGCACAGTTCTTCGTCACCAGCTTCTTCACATGAACTTTGTTCTAGGTGAAGAAGTGAGTTATACCATGCTGATGAGCTCTAACAAGAGAGAAACGCGTCCATGGTTACTAACTGTGTTGGCCGGCCTCCGACGATGCCCTCATAAGGTGACTCGGAGGCTGAATTTTGTGAGACTTAGCCTAGAGTTTTATTTAATATTTTTTATTATACCTAGTCTCACCAAGTGCATGAATGACAATTAATTTTGTCTTTGTTGTTATTTAAATTGCTATTGCTTAGCTTTTCATTTTTTTCGGTAGATGGCATTAATGGTTCGACAGAACTTCTCATGTCATCTTACCGTTTGTTAGAGATCTTATTCTCTGCTGGCACAGTTCTTCGTCACCAGCTTCTTCACATGAACTTTGTTCTAGGTGAAGAAGTGAGTTATACCATGCTGATGAGCTCTAACAAGAGCGAAACGCGTCCATGGTTACTAACTGTGCTGGCCGGCCTCCGACGATGCCCTCATAAGGTGACTCGGAGGCGGAATTTTGTGAGACTTAGCCTAGAGTTTTATTTAATATTTTTTATTATACCTAGTCTCACCAAGTGCATGAATGACAATTAATTTTGTCTTTGTTGTTAAAAAGGATTGTCATACAAGGCATAGTCAGATTTACATTTAAAACATAAAACAATATATTATATATTACGCAACAATTATATTCTCGGAACATTTCACAATCTGATAACATACCCTACAATAAAAATCCATATTCCCGAAAAAACCTACGTTAACAAAAATGAATTGAAAACAAACAATTATGAATCAAGTTCAATAAGTACAAAGGTATCGTTATGGGATTAATGTCATATTAAACCAGACGTATGCCGTTCGAAATATATCCGACACCATCCGCAAACAAAGCCCTTTTGTCCGCTCGTGTGCTTTTTCCCCCGTTTACCCCAAATTTGCCGCAGCGAACACCGAGATTTAATCGCGAGAACTTGGAAAAAAATCACCGCTTTCATAAAAGCTCAGCACAACACAGTCGCAGACAGATGTTGTGCACGGGCTTGGAAAGGGAAAAATGGGTAATAAATGTGATTTTATGTAGTTGAAAATACTTGCTATAGCTTGAGATTTATACGTTGTTTAGGGAAATTTTCGTTTAGTCGTTTGGTGGCACTGTACGTGTGAGATATCGGTGTGTTTTATGTAAGGAGGGTGCTGGCCAATGGTTAAGAAGTAATGTTGGCAATTTGTTAATGTTGTTATGTTTGAATAATGAAAGCGAAATTTGTTTTGTTTTGTTAACTTACTTGTATAGTAATGTAAGTGTAAAGAGTAAAGTAATTGAACCAAAATTGTACTTCTACTTTTTAAAATACACTTATTCAAAGCAGAAAAATGAATACTATTTTACTCCTTATTTCGGTTTCTGAGCAGACACAGGTGAAACCCAGTACGACTATATACAAAATCGCACTCGTACTAAATAGTTATATACATTGCAAGACCGTTATATGGAAATTTACATGCGAGCATAGAAAGGTAACGGCCTGTTATCTGTGTGAGCCTGTAAATTTCAGTTAACGGTCGAGCATTGTACAATGTTTTATGTGCATTTGAATCGCAATATATGTATATTTAATCAAATTATTTGCAATAGTATAACGCAATAACTAAAATGTTCAATCAAGGTAGACTTTGAAAATCTGATAGATTTTGTTTAATCAAAAAATATTTAAATGTCAAACGTTTAAAATTAGATATGTTGTCATGATAACCAATGTCAACAGCCCGTTATAAATTTTACACGGGCTAGCAGGGGCGCCGAGAGAAAAAGCGGGCCCCGGGAAAAAACCAATTCGGGCCTCCTTTAAGTTTGAATATTTATTAATTAAATATAAGATACCAAAAAAAATATATTTATAAATATATGTATGACAACAATAAGAATTATTAATATCTAAATAAAGTTATAACAATATAAATAAAATTAAATACAATATTCTGAGTTAATTGGTGCAGCGATGTGTATTGTATACTCACTGTATGACTATCTAATATCTAGTTGCATATTCGATAAATGCAGGGGATACCAAAACAGCACTACGCACAAATGTATAGAGCCTTTGCCTATGTGTATTGTATACAACGTAGTAGAAAAAAACAAAAATGCAACAATGTAATAATGTACTTTTGAATAGTGTATAAATTTATTTAAAATTTGCAACTGGGGCCGGCCATTTATCAAGCATTTCGGCATTTAGTACTTTATAAAATGTAATAAATAGTAGAAAACGTGTATCAGACATTTCGTTATACATGTTTTAGTAAAGAATATAAAAAATTGGTGAAATAGTAGAAAATTAAAAGCAATTTATAAAATAGCCCTGGGTATTTTACCCCACTTACCCTCCCCTCTCGTCGGGCCTGCGGGCTAGCACGTTATAAGTCTCGTAACCCCTAGAGACAGAGTTAAGTAAACAGTTCATTACGATTCAAATGTACGTAAAATTATATAAACTATTACATTGCGGCTCGATGAGTCCGGATCCTGTACTGTAATTGGTATTAAGTTCCTGTTGTACAGTGTAACAAAAAATAAATAAAACCAGGCTCACCCACAAATAAATTTAAAGCAATTATTCGTACATTCGTATTATAGATATAAATACTACATCAAAAAGTGCGTCCAACTACATAAAAGTGAAAAATATTCTATTTCCGGTGTAACCATTAGTTAATCCAATATTTATTTTAAATGGAACAGTCTCTATATTTATCCAAATTTATGTTCTACATAATATTCTAAATTCAACCATTATAAGAGTCAAAGAAAAAAAACTAATTTCATTTTAAATATCAGAATACATTTTTTAAATATTTTGTACCTGCATAAATTCCGTATAAACCTTTACCAATAGCAAAATGCTTTGGTCATCCCACCGTCCTCTACTATATTTCTGAATGTTCTATGCCAGTAGCCAGAGATGTGCATCTACGTGTAATCTTTAATTGTCGACATCTACACGTAGACAATACGTCGACAATTCTAGCGACGTAGAAAATGTAAACAATGTAGATAATGCATCTGACAGTTGTAAAATTCAACATAACCTAAATTTATTCCTTTGTAACTATTACATGTATTCGTATTCGTAAGCTCGGGTCATTATCGGTCTTTATATAATAAAACTAATAAAGTAAGTGCTCGTATATTACTAGACGAATGTCTGTCTTGGGTCTTGGGCGAACTGTCATATTTTTTAAATCGATGAACGCGCCATCTCACCAGACGGAGTTTTCTTTGGCGCTATTTTTAACAGTAACCAGTTGACAAATTTTGAACGTTTTGCCCTGCACAACTAATTTTTTTTTCATGTAATCCCTAGAATAAAAATAAAAATCTCTACCAACATTTAAAATTCCCTAGTTCTAGGGATAAAATTTTAATATGATTTAAGTGAACACAGGTGTTTTCATTGTCTACATAGTCTACATTGTATACATGAAAAATGATGACGTAGACTACATGATTGTTTACACGTAGAGAATTGCGTAGATTACTTGCAGTAGACTACACGCACATCCCTGCCAGTAGCCAGTATAATATACCGGTAGAGCAAAAATCCAGATAATACATATATACATTGCGTAGGCAATAAGCCAAATTCCAAATTTAAAAATTGTATTTTTACCAATTATGTGGAAAACTATGAATGTGGTTGAAGCGAGTATGGTGTATTAGAATGAGACTGATTATTTGATGAATCTGATGAGTAATGAACTGTGAATATTGCAAGGGTTTATGCTATCCTATTTGATAAGATAGCAAGATGTTATGTATAGGGTAAATGTACCGCCAATGTTTACATTGTAAATAAGGATTGAAGGGATATTAAATAATTTTTGTATCCTCCTCTGAGGTTTCATTAATCCGCAAAAGAGTTATTAAATGGAACAATCGCAGCTCATTGTTAAAATTCATTAAAAAGTTTAAATCAAGTATTAAATGCTTTATTTTCTGTGCAACTATCAATGTCAATTGTGACAGCAATCAGGGGATCATTAGAGCGTCGTGCGAGAGCTTGTCTGCATCAAAACGGTAATCAATTTGAACATTGTAATTTCGTGTCCATTTTTTAATAAATCTATTTTTCCTTAATTTGTCTCGACTAATATGTTATGCCACTGTTATAATATTTGAATTTGATAAGTAATACAATTCCCAATAAATATTTTTTCTACGATTGCTATGAAAGTTGACAATTACGCTTTCATTTGTCATCGTAAAGTTGACGTTTTCTGTGGAACAAACGAAAAATATCTTTTTCTACGATTGCTATGAAAAGATGACAATTACGCTCTCATTTGTCATCGTAAAGTTGACGTTTTCTGTGGAACAATCGAAAAATATCTTTTTTGCGCGTCTCCAATGGCAACGCGCGAAAAAGACGTTAAATACGCGCGTTTCCAATGGCAACGCGCGAAAAAGATTATAAATGCGCGTTACCAGGGATACAAACAAAACAGAAACTTGTCATATTGACAGTTAACAAAACGAATTTAGTTTTAGACGTATACCTACGTTTTTTAATAACTTTAAGATGCAATCGTAGAAAAAATTATGTGTGTATCACGAGCGTAAAGTGTCTTTGTTCCTCTTGCACTATTGCAGCTCTCGCCTTCGGCCCGCGCTGCAATTACCGTGCTCGAGTAACAAAGAATCACTTTACGCTCTTAATACACAAATAACTATTTTTGCGCATCTCCAATGGCAACGCGCGAAAAAGATGTTAAATACGCGCGATTCCAATAGTAACGCGCGAAAAAGATATTAAATACGCGCTTATTTCAATTGTTACAAGGATACAAACAAAACAAACTTGTCATATTTACAGTTAACAGAACGAATTTATTGTCAGTAGGCATACGTTTTTTAATAATTTGAAGATGCAATCGTAGAAAAAATTGTGTGTATCACGAGCGTAAAGTGTTTTTGTTCATCTTACACTATTGCAGCTCTCGACTTCGGCTCGCGCTGCAATTACCGGGTTCGAGTAACTAAGAATCACTTTACGATCTTAATACACAAATAACTATTATTCCCGATTTTTTCTTAAATAAAAGTAGCGATTTAATTGGATGAATTAAAAGGCTTGCTGCACTTAAATGAAAGACTGCAGGATAGAAACAACGGTGAAATACTGCTTTTTTGCTCTCTAAACTTAGTAGTTAAGCATTGACGATACACTTACATCAGACCCTGAATATACATATGTACCAAATATGTTTTATAGGAGCTCACCTCATTCAAAATTCTAATAAATCCTTAACCCGTAGAACTCATGTTCCACGCATTTAAACAGATATATTTGATATTAGATCATATATTTATTTAATTATTAAATTTGTTCTTCGCAAGGTCCGCTTTACTCGCTTTTTTTTTAAAACAAACCTTATGTTCGTAAGGCAGACGCTCCACATACGCCCTTTGACAAAATATTCATGATTTAATACTACATTTCATTTTTATATTCATTTCTTTTAAGAAGTATTTTAGCTAAGAAGCTAAAGAAAAACTTAGTGATTGAAATTCAGTTGTAAGAAAATAAATCTGAGATTTGTGTGTGTTAAGGGGTAATCGTCCGTGGGTTTTGTTGTCACGCATTGACTAAAGTGACGGACATAATGCGACAAATTCCACGCGTTGGCCCTTGCCTTGCTGGCTGCAGAGTGCGAGGAGAACGCTAAAGTGGATCTACTCACTCCACCGACGACGAAGAATGGACGCGCGTGAATGAAAGGTGTCGGTTGAGAAGTCGTCGAAGAACACGGATGCGTATTTTCAATCTGTGACTTTAATTTCTATACAGAGCCTCATTTTTTAACAGACTGGAAATATTCAGAATTCAATCACACGGGATGGCACAGTGGTAGAGTGCTAGCCTCTGGAAACAGAGGTCGTGGGTTCGAATCCGGGTCGGGTTGAGATTTTTCTCATCCAGCCTTGATCGGTATCTACTCCCGGATCCATTCCAAGTTGGGACATATTAACTTGCCCTAGCTATCGGGCACCGGCTAGGGGATGTAACAAGGGCTTGCGCAATACACATTACAGTAAGGTAAAACGTGGCAATTTTAAGGAAAAATTAGTAGTGTGTGTTCCAAGAAGTCACCCTAGGAACATAACCAAAAATGGTTCAAATCCCGAAACATATATATATATTCAGGATTCAAATTTCAAATTGAAATAAAGATGTGGTATCGAGTCGGCCTGTGGATTTTGAGAACCTTGGTTCGATCCCCACAGCCGACAAATAATTTTTACCAAATTAAATCTACCTATGTGGCTCCCCCTCCACTAATATCTTTGTGGGCCGTGATTTGACGACTGGTAACCGCACTTCACGCGAAGAAATATATCACTTACCGAGATCTGCATAGACAGAGTGCCACACCCAGTAATGGGTAAAAGGCGTGATGATATATTTATTTATTTATTTACAAATTTCAAATTGACTGACGTGAAATATAATCGAAAAGGTAAAAATAAAATAAATAAATATATCATCACGCTTTTTACCCATTACTGGGTGTGGCACTCTGTCAAAGCAGATCTCGGTAAGTGATATATTTTTTCGCGTGAAATGCGGTTACCAGCCGCAAATCACGGCCCCCAAAGATATTAGTAGAAGGGGAGCCACAGGGGTAGATTTAAATTGGAGAAAAAGTTGAAAATCTATATTAAAGATCAAGTTAAAGAGATAGAGAAGAGGGTAAATGGATAAAATGTTATTAATAATCAAATATTTTTTAATATTAGAACGCATTTCAAAAAACAATAGTTAATACCTTTTTATCAGGCTGATTCTCAAAAATATTTTAACTAATCCTGAATTAGTAGTTATTCTTACTCTAGTCCAATTTTAAAAGTTAATCCAAATCACTTTCCGAAACTTAAATGATTACTATTTAGAAAATATGTACACTGTTTTGAGATATGGTTTAGTTTAATTTGACTAATCTAAAATAGAGCCGACAAATAATTTTCACCAATTTAAAAATCTATCCCTGTGGCTCCCTCTCCACTAATATCTTTGAGGGCCGTGATTTGACGGCTGGTAACCGCACTTCACGCGACAAAATATATCACTTACCGAGATCTGCTTAGGCAGAGTGCCACACCCAGTAATGGGTAAAAGGCGTGATGATATATTTATTTATTTATTTATTTAAAATAGAGAATTAACTCTTTAGGGAATTGGAATAATTTGTAAAAATTTGCATGATTTTGAGCCGATAATTTAAATCTCGTATCCCTTTATCTGCTCAACAAACAAAATATAGGTTATCAAAAAATGACAATTAATATAATTTTCATAATTCAACTATGATTTCGATGCGATATTTTTTTATTTGACAAATAAATTTACTAGGAACTTTTTTAAGAGATTGAAATATTGGCCCTTAATATTGCATTCCGTACTTTATTGACGACAAATATTGCTCGCGTTTTTTCTCCCTCAAACTCTTGCTGTAGTTTTAATCTTTTTGCAATTTTTTTTATAGATAAAACTCAATGCATGTACCATAAAATTATATATTTTTTAAATATAGTCTATAGTGATAAAACTTTGATATTGCTCTGGTAATCGACGACTTTATTTCTATGAACGCATCCAGAAAATCCAGTCAGCTCCACTCACAGTTCTTAGCCCGGCATTTAACACGTGTTTGCGTTACTTGCAAGTGGCTGCGTCTCGCACGCTCTCCTACAACGCTACCGTCGGTCGTGTCGGCCAACGTCCCATCGATTTATAGCCGAAATAATTTGGTTTTTGTGGAGCTTAAATAGACGAATGCGATTGTACCCGCTATTCGATGCGTGCCGAGAAAAAACTTGTGCTTCATTGGGTTCGTGACAAAAACAGCTAGAAGTCGTGTCCGATCATTCTTCTTGTTGTGGCTATTTAGGATCGGGATGGAAATCGTGATTGAAGGTGGCTGGAGATAGGAGAGAGGCAGTGGCGTACGGAAAAGATATTTAATGTGATAAAACGAAAAAAAAAACATTGAAATATAAATAATATATGAGGAAAAAGATAGTCGGAATTCGGACACGATCAGCCAATCCATTCTATATAAATAATATAATTAGACAAAAGAAAAGCTAATATTATTAAATTGTGTGATTATTAAAGGCAGGGTTCGAAGATATATATCGATCGATATATATCATGATATTTATTTTGATATATATCGTCATATTTTTGCAATGATATATATCCATTATATAAAAATATCAAATAGTTTTTGTGATATAGCCTCCGGAGAAGTGAAATTTTTCGTATTTTTCAGTTTTTCTACTTTTCCGAGGCTATATCTCGAAAACTAAATGTGATATGAAAACGCGCTCAACGGCATTAATTTTCTCGTGCTTCAGTTAACTTATAAACATAGTTTCAGCGATTTTTATTTTTTTTCAATTTTCCGCCAAAAAAATCGCAAAAAGTGGTTTTTTAACATTTTCTCGAAAACCAGAACTCATATGCATTTGTAGATTGCACCACTGGATTCAGTGGGTCAAAATACATATGTATGTAAATTTTCGTTTTAATAATCCTACGATTAAGGATTTTTGGGAAAATTGAATTAAAATCTGAAAAAACCAAAGGGGTACCCCTTAGGAAATAATTAAAAATATTAAATTGCATAAAATTGTATGAAAATTTGCTTATAAGTCAATTCTGGCACGGGGAATTCAACGCCGTTGAGCGCATTTCCATATCTTGTTTAGTTTTTGAGATATAGCCTCCTGAAAAGTGAAATTTATCGAATTTTTCAGTTTTTCTATTTTTCCGAGGCTATATCTCAAAAACTAAATGTGATATGAAAACGCGCTCAACGGCATTAATTTTCTCGTGCTTCAGTTAACTTATAAACATAGTTTCAGCGATTTTTATTTTTTTTCAATTTTCCGCCAAAAAAATCGCAAAATGTGGTTTTTTAACATTTTCTCGAAAACCAGAAGTCATATGCATTTGTAGATTGCTCCACTGGATTCAGTGGGTCAAAATACACATGTATGTAAATTTTCGTTTTAATAATCCTACGATTAAGGATTTTTGGGAAAATTGAATTAAAATCTGAAAAAACCAAAGGGGAAATAATTAAAAATATTAAATTGCATAAAATTGTATGAAAATTTGCTTATAAGTCAATTCGGACACGGGGAATTCAACGCCGTTGAGCGCATTTCCATATCTTGTTTAGTTTTTGAGATATAGCCTCCGGAGAAGTGAAATTTTTCGAATTTTTCAGTTTTTCTAAATGTGTACAAAAATTAAAATTAAATAATAAATATCCAAAAAGTGATATTTATCTGATATATATCCTATATATCAGATATTTTGATATTTATTATAAATATCATGATATTTACGAACCCTGATCATACCTGTAGTTTTTGACAAAAGTAAATTTATATTATGACAGAAAAGGTCCCTGGTTCGAATCCAGGCGTCATCAGAATTTTTCTGTCATAATATAAATTAACTTTAGTCAAAAGAAAAGCATTAAAGTGATAGTAGCATCTGTAAAACTTAAAAGTTGTGTTTTAGTTTTTAATTCTCTGCTTTGTCAAAAATGTATTTTAAAAATTTCTGTAAAGTGTTGTACTTGTATACAGGGTGATTCTGCGAAGACGAACCCCCCCTTAACCTTTTTATTATAAGAAATAGAATGTAACAAGGTAAAATGAATGACAAAACACGTGAAACAAGTAACAAATAAATATCTGCATTGTTGTTATTAATTTTACCTTGTTATATTTTGTTTCATTTCGCATAGCCACCTGAATAGATGAATAAAAATTAATTCTAACATAACTCAATTATCTTATTTATCTCGATTTTTTTCATATACATTTATGACATGTAATACATTGTGAAAAGAGAAAAACATGGCGGTTTTTATTTTAATAAAATAATTCTAGGTTCCAATTTGAAAAATAAAAGTTGATAGTCGTATCATGTAAACCTGACTTTATAAAAAATTTCTATATGTGTCACAAAATAGTATATTTAATATACTAAAACTTTCATATGAAGAAAATTTTTCTATTTTTTATAATAAAAAAGTTAAGGGGTTCATCTTCGCAGAATCATCCTGTAATCACGCCATTTACACATTACTGGGAATGTTACTCTATCGTAGCAGATCTCGCTGATATATTTATACGCGTGAAGCATTGTTACCAACAGTCAAATAACAGCCTCCAAATAGGAGGAACCACAGGTGTAATTTTAATGTAATGAAAATTATATGTCGGGTTTGGGAATCGAACCCGGGTTCTCAAATCCAGTCTGTCTTGATGCCACTGTGCCACCTACTCCATCTTTATAATAATTGTGACGGTTAAGATAAGATATTTATGACATGCTCCAGAGTTGAGATAAGACACAATCTAGAATTGGAATAAGACTTTTATTGCCTGCTCTAGAACTGGGATATTACATTTATCCACTGCTTTAGAATTCGGATAAGACATACAATCACTTGCTCTAAAATTGAGGCAAGACCAGAACTCGAAAAGGAAAATATCACAAATCCGAATTCAATATTATGGTGAGCTTGAGGCTAATTATCACTATCAAATATTCAAAAATCCGAATGCGTTCGAATGATTCAGTTTCCACTATAAGTCTCTTAGCCTCTTGTATTAGAATTTGAATTAATTTTTTGTTGTTTAATGTCAAAAATACTGTTAATTAAAAGTCGTCATTTTAATTTAATTAACTTTCTTGTCTGTGTCAACTACAGACATTTATATTTCTTTGACTGGTGACATATATAATGGCAAATGAACTTTAGCTAGCATATTGTTTTTAGTGTACCTATTCTATATGTTTGTTTTTGTTTTATGCAAATCTGTCTGGAAGTCTAAGAGAAGTGACAAATGCTGTACAGACAAAATATATCGTTCTACTTGACTGTTAGTCATAAAAACATGATTGGTATCCAAATCCCCTTCTATAGAACAATACAAAATTAAGTCTAAAGTATATAACTTCACTAACTATTAATTGGTATGCTGCAATTTTAAAAAGTCTGCCAATATTTATAATTTAAATATTTCATAGTTTAGCCTTAATTAATTATTGGTTTAAGAAATATTAAGTATTGTGAAAATGATATGTTTTGGGGTTGGGTTAGTGTTTGTAAACCAATAAATTTTAGTCAATTATCCCTGGGTCCGTCTAAACGATGCCAAATGTGAGATCATGTGGGATGAGAAGACGTGTGTGAATGATTAAGGGCACATGTGACTTTGTAGATAGTTTTGAAAGTAGTGATTAGCAGGCAAAAGACAAGGAAGTTTCAGAATAATTAATTGTAATTATATATAAAGTTGATGACTTGAGTAGAGAAGTACAGAAAAGTTACTCTGCACAACAGGAACTTAATCTCAATTACAGTAAAGGGGGGCTACAGCTTATAATCAGAACCATTCAGGCATATTCGTATTTTTTTATTTAATTTGAAGTCGATCTTTCTTGCTAATTAAGAAACGCAAGATTCGTACCTTGCTTGGGCCACGATTGCCTGTTTCTCTACTAGCATCTTTGAGGAGCGTAAATTGACGGCAGGTCATAGTTAGTAAAGAACAAAATGGCATTTATTTATCATAATTACTTATTAGTTTCTTTAGTGTTATCAAATATTTTTATAATACAAATAATTAATTAAAAATTAATGATGCATAATAATAAATTCCACATTTTAAATATCCACATCTCCGTCAATGTCCCTTAATATGAACCTCAACAAAATCATATAAACTAATAAAAGAACATCACGAGCTATTTGTATTATATTACAACCTATAGTCCGTACACCTGGCCCCAAAACTAAAAGCCACTCAAACGTAAAATGACCAGAAAATTACAGAAAACCGTTCCAGCGCTCGAGCCGAAACCGAAACGAAAAAAATTGACAAATTTTGGGGTGAAATACAGCAAAGCAATAAAACATATTGAATACTAGTAGACCCACCGCTCTGTTGCTTTGTGCACACCTTGTCGTATATGTGTGAGTGTGTGTCACTTCTGCGTCATCCTTCAACTGTTAACGCACCGTGGCGAATGCTCGATGTTCCGATGCTCGACTATCCATAGCACACTTGAAACTTGCTAACCGAAGTTTATATTTGTCATTGCGAATGAATGTGATTATATGTCGACCAATTATCCGTGGAAGGAACGTGAGATGTGATTGGTTGACAGTTTGCGGTGAGAGATTTTGCCCAGAGATGCACTTAGGTAGGTACCAGAAGTTTTACAAACAATTTTCACCAATATAAATCTACCCCTGTAACTCCCCCTTTACTAACATCTTTGTGGGCCGTAATCTGACGGATGGTATCCGCACTTTACGCGCAGAAATATATCACTTACCGAGATCTGCTTTTGCAGAGTGCCACACCCTGTAATGGGTAAAAGACGTGATGATATATTTATATTACCTGCCAGATAGTAATATTTTCTTTTCTCAAATGAGACAACAAAGGGATACTTTTCATCCATAGAAAAATGTAGTAGGTATAGTGTAGTACATGTTTTGAAAGGGTTTCATTGGAGAGTGTGTGTATAAGATGGAACATGAGTGCAAATCAGTATTTCATTCACATAAGTTTTCCTCATATACTATTGTTCTAAAACAACTTAGCATTTTACACTACAAGAAATTTAATTTTTAAATTCGTCTATAGCGAAGGAAAACAATAATATGATTTAACATGAACATGGACATTCTATTCAATCGTTTTGCTCGATAAGAATTTGTCGTCGTTTTTTACAGATTTGGTACATCAAAGAGATCTGCTCCGGCAGAGTGCCACACCCAGTAATGGGTAATAGACGTAATGATATATTTATTTATTTTAAGGAGTGTCATTTAGTGATTTTTACAAAATCAACCGTAAAATATTTAAAAACTGAAATTTATTGATCAAACGAAATAAATTTAATGGTATTGGGTATTTTATTTACAAATTCAATATTATTAGGTTATGATAAGTTAGTTACGACGTATTTCGTCAGAGGCGCTAGTTGACGTGCCCGTTCTGTAAATTTTAAACTAGGAATTTTAATGACATATAAAACGGCCATAATTAGCTTAGCAAAATTAAATGAAGTTCGTCATGACATTAATGACATCGTTTAATAAAATAATAAACTTGACCACGTTTCTAACTTATTTCAGGAAAATTTTACTTTCTGATAGAATAGTTAAAAAACATTGGCTGGTAGCACAAGCTCTGTTTTTGCTCGTTTTAAGAGTAGTATTTTTGGGTGTTTTAGCTATCTCTAACATGTTAAAACCGTGCTCTTAGAACACCCAAAAGCAGAGCTTGTGCTACCAGCTATTATATGTACATGTAATGAAGGTGTTATTCTTCTCTTTGGTGGTTTATTTATGAAACGGAACATTCGGGAAGAAATGTCCCACTTTCTTTCCTTGGTATAATTTTATTTTCGTTGTACTACATATATTTCAGAAATACTTGTAAGGTATTGAATAACTGTAAGGTTTTTATCTAAAAATGAAATTGATTCATTTAAAGTTTAAACCATAAATTTATATAATAAGATTCATTTCTGCCAACTGTAGAGAATATAAAGTTAAAATATTTGAATTGTAATTTTATTAGTATTAGATTTAAATTCAAAAGATATAGTCGTATCTTCAATAACTTTAAAGTCTTTCATGAAATAAAATCAATGTCGTAAATCGGATAATACGTGCAGCAAGACGATATCTCAAACCTCCCAATAAAAGAAGAAAAACTACTCGAAACTGCTGAAGCATTGAGTCTCGCTGAAGTGTGTGAAACTTGTTTATTTATATCCACTTTAATTAATTAAAATCAATTGTACTGATTCCAGTCCTGCTCTCCCAATACCACATCACATTTCAATAACAAAAGGAAGACGCTCTCCCCTAAACAATTTACACAACAGTTATGCCGACTGTCATCTGTCCTCCCTTGGTGCCATCCTATCACATCTCGCATACATCTAGTTAGTCGTGGATGTGGGATCGCAATATTGCAGATTCATTCTAGAGTGCATCAGTCAATGTCGTTTTCTGGAACGAATCGGGCCAAGTTGGACTAGGTATTTGTTTGGATTGTGTGTGTGTGAGTTCTACTTTCGTTTGTTCGATTATTCATTTGTACACTCAAGGTGGCCACGGGATTCTGTTATTTGAGTGGGAAATTTAATTATTTTTACCAGGCTGATGGCACACGACCATGTTAATTAGTTTATAGTTATATTATTAAAACATACTACGAACCAAAAGGCAAATGTGGAAAGTTGAAATTATGGTTTTTATTTTGAATTCATAAAAAAAAGGTCAAATACAAATTATAAATATCTATCAGTACCATAAAAGGTAATTTTATACTCCGAAAATAAAAATTATGGGTACATATATTAAATAAATAAAATAAAATAAAGTAAAATAAATATATCATCACGCCTTTTACCCATTACTGGATGTGGCACTCTGCCTAAGCAGATCTCGATAAGTGATATATTTTTTCGCGTAAAGTGCGGTTACCAGCTGTCGAATCACGGCTCCCAAAGATATTAGTGGAGGGGGAGCCACAGGGGTAGATTTAAATTGGTGAAAATTGTTTGTCGGTTGTGGGATCGAACAAGGGTTCTCAAGATTCACATGCCGACTCGATACTACTGAGCCACTTAATCATAAAGCAAAGAGACTTATCAAAATTTGCAAAATTTAGGACATTTTTAGTGTCACTACCTGGCATTACAAATAGTAATTTATCTGATGTATATTGCAAAATTGACTATAGTAGCGTTTATAATTATAATATATTTTTTATTGTATAATTGTATATTGTTAATTAAAATAAATTATACGGTTAGTTAATTTTTATAAGTACATATTTTAGGAATAATTTGTTTATTTTGCCTTTCTTATAAAAAATACTAATTTTGCTAATTACAACAATTTCCTAAATTAGGTAATTAATAGCTGTGAATTAAAATGCTAATGGGATAATATTAAAAAAGAGAAGATTGATGCAAAGTAAACTGGAATTAAAAGTCATTAGTTTTAAATTACAAATTTATGTCGTAATTATTTTATTGACTAAGTTTCTGATGAATGAATATATAAATATTGGATTGAAATTTTTGTGAAATGAATTATTATTTAGCAGGAAATATGCAAATGCAATACGTTATGAAAACACGGAAAATAAAAAAATTAATTTTGCTCGCGAGTTCTTTAAGGTATCAAATACTTTAGGTTTTGAATATTTTCTCTAAAACAATTGAAAGAAAATTTTCAGTTCTGTCTCGAGAAACCTTCAAGATATTGCCTTACCTTCCTAATACTGAAAAATCATAAATTCGTTTTACTTGCATTATTTTGTTTTACATTATTGTTGACAAAGCTGATTTTATTTTATATTTACTATTAAAACGACATAAAAAGTTTACAACTTGTATCCTAAACCATGTGATATCTAAATTAATTTATAACTTCTTACAAATTTGCCTAGAATTAAAGTCGTGTATTTAAAGTTTCGAAGTGATACGCCAAAAGTAACAAAATATATGAAACATTCATTTAAAATTCACTTGGTTTTTCTTGGCTGTCTTAATTTTTAATATTTTCTTTGCACATCACGTGTAATTAAAATTTATAAAAAGCAGGGTTTCACAATCATATTCAACCTATTAAAAAAAATTACGGTAATCAGTTAAATCGTTAAACTGCTAGGACTGCCTAAATAACATAATTAATCTGTTTATTTTAGTTCTCTTATCGTATTAGTATATAAGACTAGCAGCCGAATCGATTCGTCGACTTTCACGCTAGGTTCCGCCGACACTGAAGTAGGTTTTACGTTTGTAAGACAATTGACATACAAGTTCTTAAAAAACCTTTCGTTTAATCCCAAACTTAAAGCCCGGATATTTAGGCTCTTAAAAACACCCAAATAAGCAGACATATAGGCCTGTAATTACTCTAAAATAGGCGGTATTTTAGGCAGCCTAAATGTAAATAATTTGTTTAAAAAAAATTAACGAAACCTTTTTCTAATATTGGTACTCGTATCTACTCTTCGTTAGAAAAAAAATAATTTTAAACATAAATTAACGCAATCTGAAAAATAATAATGAAGGGTTTTCATTTTATTAACTATTATGCAAATTCAAATTATGTAGTATACTTTAATTCACAAAATATTACGAGCAACTGTCTTCGGTCTGTCAGAACTTGCTTGTAAGTTGAAAACTTCGTTCGACATCACAAAATGTGACAGGATCGTTCTTATATTTAGCCATATCGTCTAAAGTTACCTCAGCTCCATTGATTAATGGCAAAGACAATTGAATTGCCGCGTAAAATTTTAACTAAAAAACGTTTTTTCTTTCGGAATTTTAAATTCACACACAAAAACTTGATTAAAGTAAGTACTTTAAATATTATAGGTTAGGTTGAAACACTTTGTCGAGTGTTGAATTAGTCAACGAAGTAGATGATAAACCTTGTCTGCTCAATAAAAGTTAGAATACGCAACAAAAATAGGCAAAATAGGCTGTATAAGGTAAAATAGGCACAATAACCAAAATATAGAAAAAATAGGCTCTAAGGCCCGAAAAAAAACCTTCCATTACACGTAAACATATTACCTATGTATAGAAAAACGAAATTACCTGAAGTATATTAAAATTTGAATCTAGGCAATTGCCTAAAAATTCGGGCTTTAAATTAATAAGCGTAGATTAAATGCATAAAAAATAAATATATCATTACATCTGTTACTCATTACTGGATGTGGCACTCTCCAGTCACAAATCTTGATAAGCAAGTGATATATTTATGTACGTGCAGTGCGGTTACCTGCTGACAAATCACGGCCCTGCAAAGATGTTAATATAAGGGGAGCCACTGGTGTAATTTTAAGTCGATTATGGAAATCGAACCCGGGTTCTCAAATTCACAGTCATGGGATGCGTATTTTACTGAGTAACTACAGTCGCGCCAGACCCCATAAACTCTATCTGTATTTGAATAGTTTTCAAGCAATTTTCATCGTTCCTAGATATATTTTGCAGTCCACGTAGAGCAGCGGTTCCCAACCGGTGGGTCGCGACCCACAAGGGGGTCGCCTTAGCTTTTTTGGGGGGTCGCCTCGGCTTTTTTGAGGGGAAAAAATATAATCACTAAGTCCTAAAATATATTTTGTCAAACCTTTTATTTTTTGTTTTATTGATCAAATATGCGAAAGGGGGGGTCGCGAACATTTTTAAAAAACTAAAAAGGGTCACGATTAAAAAAAGGTTGGGAACCACTGACGTAGAGCATACATTTTCTTGAAAACAAGAATTTTTAACAGTAGCATCGATTAGTGTGAATGGATAGATTTAAAAGTGATTTTTCCAAATGATCGCTGGACGTACTATTCTCTTCAAATCTTTTTCGAAAAAAATTTTAATTACATATTAAATTGTGAACCATTTCTCAGGAAAATAAATTTGAGTAATTTCTTTCACTTATCTATGGTTATTTATTCGTAATTATTTACAGAATTTGGATGAAATTCGATAGAATGATACTTATCTTAAATAAATTAAATAAATATATCATCACGCCTTTTACCCATCACTGAGTGTAGCACTCTGCCTAAGCAGATCTCGGTAAGTGATATAGTTTTTCGCGTGAATTGCGGTTACCAGCCGTCAAATCACGGCCTCCAAAGATATTAGTGGAGGAGAAGCCACAGGGGTAGATTTTTTAAATTGGTGAAAATTGTTTGTCGGCTGTGGGGATCGAACCAGAGTTCTCAAGATCCACAGGCCGACTCGATACCACT
This sequence comes from Pterostichus niger, assembly GCA_947425015.1. Taxonomy (NCBI): domain Eukaryota; kingdom Metazoa; phylum Arthropoda; class Insecta; order Coleoptera; family Carabidae; genus Pterostichus; species Pterostichus niger. The sequence goes on along the minus strand of OX380340.1, from coordinate 34,504,363 downwards.
GAGCCACCTACCCCATAATAGTTTTCATGCAATTTTCATCGTTCCTAGATATATTTTGCAATCCACGTAGAGCATACATTTTCCTGAAAACAAGAATTTTTAACAGTAGCATCGATTAGTGTCAATGGATAGATTTAAAAGTGATTTTTTCAAATGATCTTTTGGGAAAACATTTTTAATAACATTTTAAATTGTGAACCATTTTACAGGAAAACGAATTTGAGTGATTCCTTTCACTCATTTATAGTTATTCGTAATTATTTACAGAATTTGGATGTACTTCGGTAGAATGTTACTTATCTTGCTTCTACATAATTACTTTTGAAGGTGACAACAAGATGTACGATATATTAAGACCATCATTAAATAATGCTGGTCAACAAGTCTTCACTGGTTGTATGTAAAGGCGATTACAGCTCTGTCCATTTATAGCAGGCACACGCCAATAAGCAGCATTTGTCTCCATCCCTTAACACTATTGTCAGATGGTTTAATTAGTCTAAGTGGCGACATATTGCATCGTGTGAACTCTCTGCATGAGACTATGTAGGAGTGTGTGTATGTGTATATAGAGAGACCGACTAACCGCTGTTGCATTCATAGATTTGTGTGAATTTGATGTAGCCACCCCGTGCCACCCTGCTGCGAGTTGTTGACTGGGGCTGTTGCCACCTACCGACTCAAGAGCGTCATTGTGGTGGTAAGCGCTGGTACTGCGCTGCTCCAATGCAATATAGTGCTTATAAATCATTTGCTTATTCACATGACACAAAGTGATGTTTCGTTAGATGTTAGATTATTGTTTGGTGCTTTATCTTGCTATAAATATTTCAAATACCGATTTTTTACTTCCTTGTACGAAGTAAAGGTAGTATTGTAATCGCGAAAATTTTCGGTTCTCAGATTTCAACGGAAATAGGTATTTTGGCCCTCCCTGAATCCATTTTGACTAATTTCGTCATGCCGTCTGTACGTACGTATGTACGTACGTATGTATCTCACATAACTCAAAAACGGTAAGCCGTAGAAAATTGAAACTTTATATTTAGGACTGTTATAACATCTAGTTGTGCACCTCCCCTTTTGGTCATTATGCAACTACCGGAAGTGGTACTTTACTTGAAGCCTATAATAGATTTTCATGAAAAACTATATTCAAATATAATTTAAAACTTTCCAAATTTGGTATATAAGACTACAATATCAATGGAAATAACATAATAGATTTTGGTTAAAATAGACTAACCGGAAGTGGCACATTACATAAGGCTGCTAACAGTTTTCCTTGAAAAAAATGGCATTATTTTAATTTTAGAAATAAATGCTGCAAATAAAAGTTTTAGAGAATTCAATTTTGCGTGTAGCACATTAATAATTTTTAAATTAGCTTTTTGCATAAGCGAGATAGCTAAATTTAAATATTATATATTTTAAAAAAATAAAAAAATAAAAGATTTAATGACAAATGTGTGCAATTAAAAAAATATCTATAGTTTACTACGCGTACAAGGAAGTCATGTGGTGTCCACATCAGATTTTTTTTCTAGGCTTCTTGGCGGACCAAGTACTTAGATCATATGCTGTCATTAAGAAATACAAGTTTACTTTGTTTCTATACCTTGGGCTACGATTGTCTGTAATATACCACACATATAACAATTTTGCTTAATTCTCTGAATGTTTCAACAAAAGCAACAAAACATGTTACAACAACGGAACGAACACAATAATACACAAATTTATTAATTTCTCGTGCCGCGAGACAATCCAATTCTTTCCTCCGAGTTACATTAAAAACATTTGTTTTGCATAACAACTTTTGGTTAACTAATTATTGATCATTTGTAGTCAGTTTCAAGATTCAGTCAATGTGATTAATTGAATTCGCGTATGCGCAAAATAGTTATTTGTATATTAAGAGCGTAAAGTGATTCTTTGTTATTCAAACACGGTAAATGCAGCGCGAGGCGAAGGCGAGAGCTGCAATAGTGTAAGAGGAACAAAGGACACTTACGTTCGTGATACACACATAATTTTTTTCTACGATTGCCCCTTAAAATTATTAAAAACCGTATACGTACTGAAAATAAATTCGTTCTGTCAACTGTGAATTTTACAAGTTTCTGTTTTGTTTGTATCCCTGGTAACTATTGAAATAAGCCCGCATTTGACGTCTTTTTCGCGCGTTGCCATTGGAAACGCGCAAAAAAAATATTTTTCGATTGTTCCACAGAAAACGTCAACTTTACGATGACAAATGAGAGCGTAATTGTCAACTTTTCATAGCAATCGTAGAAAAGAGACATTACAAATGATACGGTGCATAAGATGTATATGTCTGCACTCTAGTCTCCTGGACAATTGAAATCGTTTTGACTTAGTAGTTATATAAGATAGTAGGTATTTGACTGTAACCTGTGTTAGTGTATACATAAGAAAAGTTAAAATTGGAACTAACAGTGGTATTAATGGGGCTAACCTACGAGTATAGTATGTTCAAAGATATTCCGTTATGGCTTTAACTTACTAAGCCTGTGTTGAACCGCACACAGTAAGAGATTCTACCTGTTGGCGCTCAGGGTAGGATTGCAAAATATTTAAATTCGGAAATCTCTAATCTCATTATTTAACTAAATGACGAATTGTTATACAATGATACTTTCATGTAACATTTTTTTTTTGCTTCATTATCAATAATAATATTTGTACAAAATTCTCTGATTCATTATTATAATATATATAAAAATTAAATTAAATTGGGAAAAACTGAATACATACCTGTCCTGGCACCCCTATAAATCAAGCTTAAATCCCTAACAATAGACCCGCTGAGAGGGCCATAACGGAGTATCTTTGAACATACTATATTTATGGATCTGTCTATTAAATATATCAAAATTTAATTTTCGTTATATAAAGTTGGTAAACATAACAACGCACGTAAATTAAATATATGCATAAATAGCATTAATTATCGTGACTGTAAACATAAACTAATAACAACACAATAGAGTCGCACCACACAAAATTCAAACACCGGCAATCAAACGCAATATTGCAACATATATGTAAACTTACTCAGCAAACTAATACAACACTAATTGTTCTCAACATCCGGGTGCGAGTGCGACACGTGACCTTCTTATCCGGTCACGTGGCCAAGTTCTGCGCGGGACAACAGCGCAGTTAGGTCGTCTGGTTCCCGTCGTGCGACGCGTGGCGCTGCAATAAAAACGCGGCGACAGCGACGTAACTCATCGCCTAACTACCGGGCAGTTTGAGTTAATAGAGCAACGATGAATTGGCGTCCAGGGCCACAATTGCCTGTTAATTTGGTAATAAAGGAGGAGAGACTTTTTGAATTTTGTGTAGCGGAGTTAAACAGTAGGAGGCGGAGACTGAACTCTTCAGTGTATGTATGGGTTTTGACAAAACTTGGCGTGTGAAAGAAACGCATGATGATTCATAAATTGACTGGTTATGGATGAGTTGGTACTACTGGTAGAACGTATTATGAAATATTTGTTTATAATTGGATACGACACTAGGGTGTGGGTGTTTGTTTAACTTAATAATTCAGAAATAGATGTTCGATAATCTCGAAACAATTATGTCTATTCAATATGAAATTATATTTATTGTTATAAAATAATAGAAGAAAGTGAGCTATTCCTTTCCAAATATGCACCTGAAGAAAGACTAACTCTTTGTTCACGAGGAATACATATATTTTTTTCACTGCCCTATCAAAATAGTATGTTATACATCAAGGGAGGGAAACAAGGGATAATCGCGCCCTCCCGTGAAGCACATTATACTTTTCGTAACAACTGCACAAAAATTACTGTCTTATCGGAACAAATGTCAAATATGCGTAACTAGTTACGTAGGAAACGCCGCAAACAGCTAATAATCGTAGTCTCTAGGGAGAGAAACATCCTACCTAGGGAGAGAAACATAATGTTTCTCTCCCTAGGGGAGAAAAGCAGTGTTTCTCTCCCTAGGGGAGAAAAGCAGTGTTTCTCTCTCTAAAATTAGGGAATAAGAACGTGTTTCTTGTGCATGTGTTACGAAAAGTATAATTTTTCAGAAATAAAATAGAAAGACGTCATCTGGATATCACTAAAGTTAAATCATACCTTTGTTTTTCAGTTTCAGTCAAAAATTGTGGAGTGTGAATGTATATAATTGTACCGAACAAAATTTTAAAACCTTATTATATGATAAAAAAAAACTGTACATGACGAAGAGTAGTGTTGCTGAATTCAGTTCAAACAATAATGAAAATTCATATGTTAAATTAATGATTATTTAATTGTTGAAATCATAGTCTTTTTTTGTAATGTTTCAGTGTTGTAACCGTTTACGTTTTTTTTGTTTTTTTATTGTTGTAATCTTTCATTGATATAATTATGTCATTGTTATAATCAAATAATACCTCTAACTTGCACAACGTTACGGTGTCGTACTGTATTTAGACAGCTTTAACTTACGTAGTACGTTTAGTGTTTGGTTTTTTTTTACAAAATTATTGATATTACCTTTTTGTATTGTTACTTAAATAAATAAAAATCGATGCGTCTGATTGGAGTCCCTGTCCTATTATTATCTTTTGGTAAATTTAAAAGTGAAACACCTCTGGACGAGTGAGAGATTAGAATAAATCTAATATAACTTCACAAATTATGTTATTAGGTTAATAGCAAAGTGTACCTTTATTGAAGTTCAAAGTTTCGCCACTATGAGCGCATTCTTATTTAGATGAGAGGTAAGTGGCGGTAACCCAAGTTAGCGTCTAATCACTTTTATAAATAAAATAAGAACTTAAAATTACAAATAATCTATTTGTGGATCTGCCTACAAAATATTTAATTTTCGTTATGTAAAAGTAGTAGACATAACAGATTAGAACAAATCTAATGTAACTTATGGAGTAGGTGGGTCAGTGGTATCGAATTCCCCTGTGGATCTTGAGAACTCTGGTTCGATCCCCGCATCCGACAAACAATTTTCACCAATATAAATCTACCCCTGTAGCTCCCCCTTTACTAATATCTTTGGGAGCCGTGATTTGACGGCTGTTAACCGCATTTCACCAGAAAAAATATATTACTTACCGAGATCTGCTTAGGAAGTAATGGGGAAAAGACGTGATGATATATTTATTTATTTATTTTCTCATGTAACTTCACAAATTGTTTTCTACGGGTGTAAGAAAAGATTTCTTAAAAACAATATTATTATTTTGTCCTTTTTTGCTAACTTAAAAGCAGGGTTCGAAGATATATATCGATCGATATATATCATGATATTTATTTTGATATATATCGTCATATTTTTGCAATAATATATATCCATTATATAAAAATATGAAATAGTTTTTGAGATATAGCCTCCGGAGAAGTGAAATTTTTCGAATTTTTCAGTTTTTCTACTTTTCCGAGGCTATATCTCAAAAACTAAATGTGATATGAAAACGCGCTCAACGGCATTAATTTTCTCGTGCTTCAGTTAACTTATAAACATAGTTTCAGCGATTTTAATTTTTTTTCAACTTTCCGCCAAAAAAATCGCAAAAAGCGGTTTTTTAACATTTTCTCGAAAACCAGAAGTCATATGCATTTGAAGATTGCACCACTGGATTCAGTGGGTCAAAATACATATGTATGTAAATTTTCGTTTTAATAATCCTACGATTAAGGATTTTTGGGATAATTGAATTAAAATCTGAAAAAACCAAAGGGGTAAACCCCTTAGGAAATAATTAAAAATATTAAATTGCATAAAATTGTATGAAAATTTGCTTATAAGTCAATTCGGACACGGGGAATTCAACGCCGTTGAGCGCATTTTCATATCTTGTTTAGTTTTTGAGATATAGCCTCCGGAGAAGTGAAATTTTTCGAATTTTTCAGTTTTTCTATTTTGCCGAGGCTATATCTCGAAAACTAAATGTGATATGAAAACGCGCTCAGCGGCATTAATTTTCTCGTGCTTCAGTTAACTTATAAACATAGTTTCAGCGATTTTTATTTTTTTTCTATTTTCCGCCAAAAAAATCGCAAAAAGCGGTTTTTTAACATTTTCTCGAAAACCAGAAGTCATATGCATTTGAAGATTGCACCACTGGATTCAGTGGGTCAAAATACATATGTATGTAAATTTTCGTTTTAATAATCCTACGATTAAGGATTTTTGGGAAAGTGATATTTATCTGCTATATATCCTATATATCAGATATTTTGATATTTATTATAAATATCATGATATTTACGAACCCTGCTTAAAAGTAATAGAACTGATTTGTCGCGAAATAAATGTTCGTATTACATGTAAATGTGCGGCGTTGTCGTAGAAAAATGTCCGACTATATATAGTATGTGGAGTGACAGAACGGCTGGTTGGTGGCTGGAAACCGCCAGACAAAATACATCACCGGGATTAGTTAGCCCTAAAATATTAGTATGTATAAAGGTTTAACTCCTTTGATATTACAAAAGCTATGTTTTAACTTTATCACTTTCATGTGAATATTGTTTCATAATTTCATTAAAACTGTTTAGGGTCTAGGCATTAAAATAGGTTTATTTAGCAACGGTCAAATATGTTAATTTCATAAATAATATAGAACCGTCTACACAGAATTATGTGAATAATACAAGGAAACAATTATCTTGTAAGCTAGTCTGCGACGAGTACTGAATAACACTGTTAAAAACCGTTGAAATTGCTAAATTAGTTAAAGTAATTACGATTTAAAAAAAAATAGTTTAATTAAAATATCGTGTTGCGTGTTATACATATTCTTTTTTCTCATGTTACGAGTATTCCAATACTTTTTAATTCAGAAAAAGAAATGTTAAAACAGCGGTTTTTGGCTATTTCGCTATAAATGTTTTTACTGATCTAATTAAATATATTTCATTTGTGACAGATAAAATAATAAACTGTTAACTTTCCTACTAAATTATGAATGTTTTATAAAATATAAATATTTTCTCCTGCAGGTCCAACGTCAAACGTTGACATTTTATCTGTTGCAACGTCAAACGTTGAAGTTTTGACAGATAAAACGTCAAGAATTTATTTATTTGTTTGTTCAATTCCATGGCTATCAATATTTTTAACGTAATTTTCGACATTTTCATATTTAATTTCTGTCGATACAAAGCACGTAAAAGTAATTCTGTATTGATTTATATGCAGAATTTGATGCCCTAAAACTTTTATTTGACGCGTTTTTGCTTAAAATAATTAGAGAAGCAGGAAATTGAAAAAAACTGATTTACCATGTTAAAGTCCTATGACCGGCCGAGCGACATATACAGAATGGTGACCAGGGATGTGCGTGTAGTCTACTACAAGTAATCTACGCAATTCTCTACGTGTAAACAATTATGTAGTCTACGTCTTCATTTTTCATGTAAACAATGTAGACTATGTAGACAATGAAAACACCTGTGTTCACTTAAGTCATATTAAAATTTTATCCCTAGAACTAGGGAATTTTAAATGTTGATAGAGATTTTTATTTTTATTCTAGATATTACATGAAAAAAAATTAGTTGTGCAGAGCAAAACGTTCAAAATTTGTCAACTGGTTACTGTTAAAAATAGCGCCAAGGAAAACTCCGTCTTTTGAGATGGCGCGTTGATCGAATTTAAAAATATGACAGTTCGCCCAAGACCCAAGACAGACATTCGGCTAGTAATGTACGAGCACTTGCTTTTTCAGTTTTATTATATAAAGACTAATAATGACCCGAGCACACGAATACGAATACTTGTAATAAAATTTAGGTTATGTTGAATTTTACAACTGTCAAATGCATTTTCTACATTGTTTACATTGTCTACGCCGCTAGAATTGTCGACGTATTGTCTACGTGTAGATGTAGACAATTAAAGATTACACGTAAATTCACATCTCTGATGGTGACTCACTCAGTCGGTCATAGGGATTTAACATGGGAAATCAGTTTTTTGCAATTTTTTGCTTCCCTCATTATTTTAAGCGAAAACGCATCAAATAAAAGTTTTAGGGCATCAAATTATGCATCTAAATCACAACGTCAAACATTGATGTTTTGACAGATAAAACATCAAGCATTTATTTTTTTTTGTTTTATTCCAAGGCTATCAAGATTTTTAACGTAATTTTCGACATTTTCATATTTAATTTCTGTCGTTACAAAGCACGTAAAAGTAATTCTATTTACTGATTTGATGCCCTAAAACTTTTATTTGACGCGTTTTTGCTTAAAATAATTAGGGAAGCAGGAAATTGCAAAAAACTGATTTCCCATGTTAAATCCCTATGACCGGCTGAGCGAATCACCACCCTGTATATATATATAAAAGAAATAGTTCACTCTTCTTCAACTGGGCAGTTGTCTTAAAGATATACGCGAGGACGAAGCGAGGATTACATTTTAAATAATAATTAAAATTTCGAAAGAACCAAATGTAAATTATTTCAATCTTCCAAAATATATCTAATAGGTATATGGTAGTTTCCAAATCATATTATCATTCACAATCTTCAATACATAACCTAATATCGTCATAAAACTTGAACCAAATAACAAAACAAGTTGTTGTTTGCGCATAACGCGCGGGCGAACATAAAGAAAACATTGTTATTCTTGTATCGGACATGGCAGTCACGGCACGGGCTGCAAACAGACTCCGTTCCGCACGAGACAATGCGTTCACGTCTCCTCGCATTACCTTCAGGACTTCTATCTCCTCGTGTCTGTATCCCTCTCGCCACCATCAGAATAAGAGCAGTGAAGGGTTGCTTCTATCATTGGAATTTACCCCTTACCTTTGCTGATGTCCGCACTTCGTCAGTGGATTGCGTGTGTGTTTAGTAAAAAGTGTTGTTAATCATGGGATGAATCCATTTCAAATAATGGCAATCCTGCAGGAGAGCTACTTCACCTTCGATTTCGCTGAAAATTTGTGAAAAGTTTCCTCTCAGCGAGCAGAATATAGGAAAAATATTAACAATTGGCGGTCGAAATTATTTGACCTTGAAATCATAACCATGCCTAACCTAGTACAGAACGCATTTTTATGGTAAAAAGAAATAAACGTAAAGTAAAAGTGTGAAAAAAAACACCACACACACACACGCGCACCATAGAAATGCGTTCTGTACTAGGTTAGGCATGGTTATTGGTGTTTTTGTTCGATTTCAAGATCAAATAATTTCGACCACCAATTGTTAGTATTTTTCTTATATTCTGCTTGCTGAAAGGAAACTTTTCACAAATTTTCAGCGAAATCGAAGGTAACGTAGCTCTTCTGCAGGTTTACCCAAATAATTTCTTTCTGCATAGTATTCTAGACATTAAGGCTTGACAGCACAAGCTCTGTTTTTGGGTGTTCTAAGAGCACGGTTTTAATATGTTAGAGATAGTTGAAACACCCAAAAATACTGCTCTTAAAACAGGCAAAAACAGAGCTTGTCTTACCAGCTATAGTTATTATATCATCGCGCTTTTTACCCACTATTGGGTGTGGCACTTTAGCGTTGAAGATCTTCGTAAGCGATATATTTATGCACGTGAAATACGGATACCAGTCGTCGAATCACGACCTCCAAACATGTTAATAGAGAAAACGCCATAGGGGTGAAAAAAAGAGAAATTATTTGTTTGCGGTTCTAGATATCAGGATATTAAAATAAAATAATTTTGTACTATTTAAATATGTAAGCCATCCTACATTCTTATTTGATCTATTTTCCATCGGTTCGTTATTTTAACAGATAAAAATAATGCAAGAAAATATATTTTCTATTTTATTTTATTTTCTTAAGTCCATATTTTTGTAACTTAAATGTAACATTTACAATTGTACGAAATAATTGAGAGTAATTGGTTTAGAAACTCTAAATTAATTAGAGGAATTAAAAAGCTGTTCTCGTTATGAAAAATATGGCAAAATTGCACGCTATTAATTTTGATTTATTTGCAAATTCTAGCTAAATTAAATTTATGAGAGGAATTCAGAAGCAATATGTCATACAAAATAATAGACTTACATCATTTTATGATACCTCATAATTAACTGACATTATTAATAGCTTTTATATAACTTTGCGTATATGTATTTCTCTATATCAATCATTAATTAAGTATCATCTAATTTTTAATATACAGAAGTATACAAGATTATTTGAGAAGAGATTATAAAATTACAATATAAATATATTATTATGGCTTTTAGCCATTATTGGATTCACTGTAGCAGATTTCGGTAAATGATACATTTTTTGTCAGTATAGGAAGAACCAAAGGGATAATTATAATTAGATAAAAATCAGTTGTTGGTTACAAGACCTTAACTTGAGCTCTTAAATTCAGAGCGAAATCTACAGTCCGGCGTATTGCTCTACTCTATTTATATTAGGAGCATTCTATTTGCCATTTTGATCAGAACTGACACATACTGAAACTAATCACTTATTTGTCCTTCTATTTAACTGGTTCACTTTGTTCATGACTAGGACTAGATTACTGATTAATTCTCAGCTTAAAGTCAATATTAAGCAGGGTTCGAAGATATATATTGATCGATATATATCATGATATTTATTTTGATATATGTCGTCATATTTTTGCAATGATATATATCCATTATATAAAAATATGAAATAGTTTTTGAGATATAGCCTCCGGAGAAGTGACATTTTTCGAATTTTTCAGTTTTTCTACTTTTCCGAGGCTATATCTCGAAAACTAAATGTGATATGAAAACGCGCTCAACGGCATTAATTTTCTCGTGCTTCAGTTAACTTATAAACATAGTTTCAGCGATTTTTATTTTTTTTTTCTATTTTCCGCCAAAAAAATCGCAAAAAGCGGTTTTTTAACATTTTCTCGAAAACCAGAAGTCATATGCATTTGAAGATTGCACCACTGGATTCAGTGGGTCAAAATACATATGTATGTAAATTTTCGTTTTAATAATCCTACGATTAAGGATTTTTGGAAAAATTGAATTAAAATCTGAAAAAACCAAAGGGAAATAGGAAATAATTGAAAATATTAAATAGCATAAAATTGTATGAAAATTTGCTTACAAGTCAATTCGGACACGGGGAATTCAACGCCGTTGAGCGCATTTCCATATCTTGTTTAGTTTTTGAGATATAGCTCCCGGAAAAGTGAAATTTATCGAATTTTTCAGTTTTTCTACTTTTCCGAGGCTATATCTCGAAAACTAAATGTGATATTAAAACGCGCTCAACGGCATTAATTTTCTCGTGCTTCAGTTAACTTATAAACATAGTTTCAGCGATTTTTATTTTTTTTCAATTTTCCGCCAAAAAAATCGCAAAATGCGGTTTTTAACATTTTCTCGAAAACCAGAAGTCATATGCATTTGAAGATTGCACCACTGGATTCAGTGGGTTAAAATACATATGTATGTAAATTTTCGTTTTAATAATCCTACGATTAAGGATTTTTGGGAAAATTGAATTAAAATCTGAAAAAACCAAAGGGAAATAGGAAATAATTAAAAATATTAAATAGCATAAAATTGTATGAAAATGTGCTTATAAGTAAATTCGGACACGGGGAATTCAACGCCGTTGAGCGCATTTCCATATCTTGTTTAGTTTTTGAGATATAGCCTCCGGAAAAGTGAAATTTTTCGAATTTTTCAGTTTTTCTAAATGTGTACAAAAACTAAAATTCAAAAATAAATATCCAAAAAGTGATATTTATCTGATATATATCCTATAAATCATATATTTTGATATTTATTATAAATATCATGATATTTACGAACCCTGATATTAAGTCAATCATTTTGTTAATTTCTTAACTGATATAGATGGGCCAAAGGAATACAACTATTGTCCATATCTCCTTGCTAGCAACGACTATAAGATTATTTAAAAAATTATATAAATACTCGTATTACAGTGTATAGCACTCTGCTGTAGAAGATCTCGGTAAGTGATATATTTATGCGTATAAGTGCAGTTACCAGCCATCAAATCACGGCCTCCAAACCGACATTTTTTCCGGTTACATACTCCGTTTGTAACACGTAAGAAAAGTGAACTTCCTAGACTCGTGTGATTGTAGGAGTCGCCTGAAACTTTGACCAAAAATTTCCACCATTGTTCGGAAATTTAGCGGTTCTATTACTCGTAGTTCAAATTTTACAAATCAGAGGTATGCATATAGGAATAATAACCAACCTTTTATATACAGTTACGACGCCCTCTTGTCAATTTGTTTGTGACATTAAAAATGCTTAAACACAAACCTATATTTAATTCATAATATGCCTAATCCATACATAAAAACGCTGGCATCTGTCGCCCGTAGTTAAACGTCAAAAACAGCAAAAATATAAAACGGCAAAAATCTCCCCAAATCCAAACAGACCTTTATTGTGAAACCATCGAAAAATACGCTGATAATAAACACACAGCACAGGTATAATGACGGCATTAGGCAAAGGGCCGCTACCGCTGCGAAAAGAGCAGTATCGTGTAAACAATATCGGATCAAATCCCAAAGGAAAAATGGGGTAATATGTGCAGAAAATTGCTTTTAAACAGAATGTATTATGACGTGCGTACAGCTTTACCCAGGATTATAGAAAAATCCTCCATTCTATTAGCGGTTCCCGTGTCTGTGCTCGCGCTGCGTTACATGTCACTGCGTTGTGTTGTGCTGTGCTTAACGTCACGTGTGATTAAGATGAATGGATGATGCTACGTGGCACGCGACATAACCTAGCCTAACTAATAAAACAACAGAATGTGTGCGCAGTTTTGATACTGTTCATAAATTACTTTCTTTGTTTTTCTTTTATTATATATTGTTCTCGAAATATTCATAAATTAATTTTCCGACATTATTAAATAAAGAAATATATCATCACGCCTTTTACTCATTACTAGGTGTGGCACTCTGCCGTAACAGATTTCGGTAAGTGATATATTTCTCCGCTTGAAGTGCGGTTACCAACCGTCAAATCACAGCCCCGAAATTAATGAAAATTAAATTAGTGAAAATTGTTTGTCGGCAGAGGCGTTCCAACCCAGGGTTCTTGGGGTTCCCAGAACCCGGGCGCCAGCATAAAAGGGCGGCAGACGGCAAAAAGTTAAAATAAATATGAGTATATTAAAAGAACACAAATACTGCGTCTTAATATTATTTGTAAAATAAATAAAGTAATTAAATGAATACCAAATGTAGGTACCTACTATCGTACTAAGGCCTTTAATTACAAAAGATCGCGAAGTAATGCGATTAATGTTTGAAATATAAAGTTAACTGTCAAGATTTCTTAATATTCACAACAAATCTTGATTGTTATAGTGACAACTTCTGTTTCTATGACAAAGCTGTCACAAAAAATCATAATTCGTAGGCGATTTTCTCGAACTATTTTTATTAATTTCTCTAAATGAAGTAATCTGTATGAAATAATGTGTGTGAATAGGTCTAGTATGGTCATGTGCAATAATATACCATAATTTTTTACCGGACACTTTTTATTTACAAAAACCTTTTTTTCCATGTTATTTCCCTATGCCAACCTTTACGTGGAACGCGCGGTATAGTTATGAGTATTTAAGTATTTTTATTGTAAATTTAATTTACATGAATTGATATGTTATTTTGTTATTTGTATAATTGTTTGTGCTATTATGTGCAATTGTAAAATGTAAACTATATAGTTTTAATTAGGTTTAGGTATATTAGAATGTACCTATGTAATGAACTAATTTCTTTTTGTTTAATTTTATGAGAAACTATATAATAAAATATTTATTTAAAAAATATTTATTTTTCTAGACAAACAATGTTCTATTATTCTACGCTAAGGTGAATAACATATTATTTGTCATGAGTTTGCTTATTGCTCTGAATCTACACGCAAGTTTCGCATAGTACGGCGTGTCGGCTTACTGCCTTACTTCTGTATCGTAGAGAATAAAATTCCACGTATTTTGAGTATCATATCGCTTTTTTGTGCTCCAAAATTTTCGCCTACGGCGCGCGCCTCGGGGCGCCACATTCTGCTTCAGAACCCAGGCGCCAAGTACCCCAGATACGCCCCTGTTTGTCGGCTGTGGGTATCGAACCAGGGTTCTCGATACCACAGAGCCAACTACCCCATCAGATATTATTTATATGATTAAAGCTTAGTTTATCATTGTTAGGTTGCTGACAACATATCTTTTTCTAATCCAAACATTAATTACACAAATTAACAGTATTTATCCAACCGTCGTTAACGTTACATAGAAAGCCTGGAACTTCACGCTGGTTTCAAAGTAAAAATGGGGGAATGAACGTTGTAAAATTTTGCGCTCTTTTCGACGATTTTGATGATCGATACGACGTTGATCAAGTCTTCTAATATCCAAATTTTAGTTGCTCCAATTATTATTTTTTTACTGTTACAGTATAAGAAAATAAATACTTTTTTCTAATTTTAAATATTGCTTAAATTATTGTCGGAAAAAGCGTCTCTTGCGGCTAAGTTTAGCACTCACTGTTTCTCTGTTTTTTTATTATTATTTTTAACTGAACTGAACTGAGAAAATCGATGCACGTATTGTTGTAGTTCACTTCTAGCTGAATCCGGATCAGTAAATATACAAGTACTATTGGAAGAAAATTAAGGGAGGAAAGAAAGGCAAATAAATAAATGACCTGGTTCAGAAATATATAGATCTGATCCAAATATCAAATTGATTATTACAAGCAAATAGTTCGTGTTTACATACAAAATATCAACAAATCTAGCATCCGTTTATATATATTTGATTTGTTTTTATTTCAGTTCATAAGTAACAAGTGTAGCCTACTTTAAGAAAATGCAGCCAATTTGCAGAAAATTACATGGAATGGTAGAATGTTTCGGGGTAAATGTACGACCGCCAATCACGCTACCTGAAAGTGGAACGAAGTCTGTTTCACAACAACAAATTTAATGGGGAGCGTTTATTACAAATGTGAACAATTCACAAAACGCACGATATGTTACAAGACATTTTAACTGTCTAATGGATATGATATTATTAAATTATAAAAAGTATTTTTAACTTTCCTTTATTATTTTATTACCATCTATAATAAAAATTGTCGAGATCAATGCCAAGTTGATTAAGGACAGAATAAATTTATTTCCATAGTAAGTGTGTTTAAATGTATAAATTCGAATCAGTTTTTGTTTCTTTTATAGCACGATACACCCATACCTCCCTATACGGCCGCTCTTTATACAGCATTTCGCTATAACGGCCCTTTTCAATTAAGGCACGTTTTCGATTTACGGCCTAAAATGTTTCGCTATAACGGCAAAAAAACTTTTTTCCCATTGAATTTGTATGAATTTGTATTAGAATTGATTGATTCTTTATACGGCTTTTCGCTTTGCGGCCAAGTTTCGTGGAACGTATCTAGGCCGTAAAGCGAGGTATGGGTGTATAACATTACTGTCAAAATGTAAAATGGCATAAATAAATTTGATTTACTTTGGAGGCTAATTAATTGGTTGTTGTAAAATCGTCCATATGTGGAATAAATAATAAAAACTATAGTTATTTAATTGTTTCTCTGCACAACGTAGGTACATCTTATTGGGGAATCCAAGACACTGAGACACATATGTGTTTTTGTAATAAAAGTTGATAGATATATATATATATATATATATATATATATATATATATATATATATATATATATATATATATATATATGTGTATATCCTGGCCGTTTTTGAGAAATTTAATAAAAAATTTGAAATAAGTTTCCAATATAATTGGTACATCAATAATTTTATGTTTTCCAATTTAATAAAATAGTTTCGACCTTTAACTTAAAAATATGCACAATCAGCTATATTTTTTATTAAAGACCGATATTTGATTATGTTAATGCCTGTTTGCACTAATAAAACTTAAATTTTAAGTATCAATTCAACTGACAATATCGCATCAAATGTTTGACAGTAATGTTAAACGTGTTCATTTGACTTAAAATATAAGTTTTATTGTTGCAAAGGAGCATAACAAATTTAAAAAATACATATTTATCAAATAAAATATATAGCATCAAAATCATAGATCAAATTTGGAAAATTATACTCGTTATACTGTCAGTTTCTGATGTATTATTATTATTTTTTCCGCGTGAAGTGCGGTTACCAGCCGTCAAATCACGGCCTCCAAAGATATTATTGGTGGGGGAACCACAGGAGTAGATTTAAATTAGTGAAAATTGTTTGTCGGCTGTAGGGATCGAACCAGGGTTCTCAAGATCCACAGGCAGACTTAATACCACTGAGCCACATACCCCATACTTCACGCGAAAAAATACATCACTTACCGAGATCTGCTTAAGCAGAGTGCCACATCCAGTATTTTGTAAAAGGCGTGATGATATATTTATATTTATTTATTTTTTGTTTGTAGACGTATAAATTCATTAGAAACCTTGTTAGAAAATTGAAATATTGGCCGTTTACGATAACATCTTGTTTCAAAAATATCAGATCAAATTGAGCGCATGATTCACCATAATAAATATAAACAAAAATCTAATGTTTGTTTTTGTTAGGAAAAAGAAATATTATTTCTTACCCGCAGGCACATAACATTTTATATTAATGATGAACAGGGTTCGAAGATATATATCGATCGATATATATCATGATATTTATTGATGTGAAACATCTATAGGCTCACTTGTAAACCGAATTGTTGGCGTGGCGACGCTTGCCGTGGCGACGGGTCGCCACGCTATACTAAGGTATACATATATATATATATATATATATATATATATATATATATATATATATATATATATATATATATATATATATATATATATATATATATATATATATTTTATGTGTAGTAGAGTGTACGGTGTGGCTTCTCACTCAGTTCGACGTTGTTGTTTACTACGGTACACATAACCTGCGTTTTATTTAATTTTTTATTAATATATATTATATATATATATTATAATATTATTAATATATAATATATATATATATATTATTAATATAATATATATTATTATATATATATATATATATATATATATATATATATATATATAATAGATGCTGTATTTGTGAGATATCTTGATAATGTTTCATCCAATACTTTTGTAACGTACTTTAGTTATCATCGACCAATCGTCACAGTAATACCGGCAAAGGAAACATCGAATATAACTATTACTGAAGTCACAGATGAAAATATTTAAATTGTGGCCACTTGATATTAATATCGAATTTTTAAATCACATGTAAATAAATGTTTATTAAATAAAGTTACCATTTTCTGTAAGAAATTCGTAATACTTCATTTTTTCATTAGGCTATATTTAATTCCTGTAATAATATTATCTTTTATGCATATTACTTGTACACACACGATGTTTCACATCTGCCAGGCGTCCCATGACGGCTCACATTTTTTTTTTTATATATATCGTCATATTTTTGCAATGATATATATCCATTATATAAAAATATCAAATAGTTTTTGAGATATAGCCTCCGGAGAAGTAAAGTTTTTCGAATTTTTCAGTTTTTCTACTTTTCCGAGGCTATATCTCGAAAACTAAATGTGATATGAAAACGCGCTCAACGGCATTAATTTTCTCGTGCTTCAGTTAACTTATAAACATAGTTTTAGCGGTTTTTATTTTTTTTTAATTTTCCGCCAAAAAAATCGCAAAAAGTGGTTTTTTAACATTTTCTCGAAAACAAGAAGTCATATGCATTTGAAGATTGCACCACTGGATTCAGTGGGTCAAAATACATATGTATGTAAATTTTCGTTTTAATAATCCTACGATTAAGGATTTTTGGTAAAATTGAATTAAAATCTGAAAAAACCAAAGGGGTACCCCTTTGGAAATAATTAAAAATATTAAATTGCATAAAATTGTATGAAAATTTGCTGATAAGTCAATTCGGATACGGGGAATTCAACGCCGTTGAGCGCATTTCCATATCTTCTTTAGTTTTTGAGATATAGCCTCCGGAAAAGTGAAATTTTTCGAATTTTTCAGTTCTTCTAGGAGTAATAATTTATTTTGTATTTCCTATTGTGATAATAAATGTGTACAAAAACTAAAATTAAAAAATAAATATCCAAAAAGTAATATTTATCAGATATATGTCCATATCAGATATTTTGATATTTATTATAAATATCATGATATTTACGAACCCTGATGATGAATGAATAACATTGAATCCATTACAAATTATATGTTGTGTTCAAATTCTAAAGAAAGATAATGAGAAATATATAAAAGTAAACTTGAAACTATTAATTTTCCTTTGAAGAGAATTAATTTTTAACTGATCTAACATTACATCCAAATATTCCGACAGATGTGCCCCTCCTTTAAGATACTAGACACGCTTGTCTAAAGTTTCACAAACCCCGCCCTAATTCTGTTTAAAAAATAAACGCATCGTTGATGCACCAATGGGGTGCATGCGTCATTCGGTAGGGTTGCTACACAATTATCATTTCATGGCACCCTTTGTATCGTATTTTATATCATCACGATGTTAACAATATGTGAGATATTAAATTGTTTAGCATTGTGATTATAATAGGTTATATGTTGTATTCAAATATGAATGGGTAACCGCTTTTATAAAGGCACTTCGTTGAAAATGGTGAGTAGTGAATATTTAATTCGTTGTTGGTCGATTGAAATCAGGGTATGGAATATGGTTAGAGATAGTTTTGAGTTCTATAGAATAGAATATTTGTATTTGAATATGGGAAATATTTGATAGATTGCTAGTTATGAATAATCATGTATCGATCTAGTTAGTGCATTTGATAGATCTATTTTTATTCATACTCATGAATAGAATATGAATATCATTCTCGTTAATTGTTTCTGAAATGAGAATAAAGCGTACATATGTTATTTAAATAACAACAAAGACAAAATTAATTGTCATCCATATACTTGGTGAAACTAGGTTTAATAAAAAATATTAAATAAACACTTGGCTAATTTTGTGAGACTTAACCAAGTGTTTATTTAATATTTTTTTATTTTTACATATATGGTGTAGGTGGCTCAGTGGTATCTAGTCGGCCAGTGGATCTTGAGAACCTTGGTTTGATCTCCACAGCCAACAAACAATTTTCACCAAATTTAATCTTTGGGGGCCGTGATTTGACGGCTGGTAACCGCACTAAACGAGAAGAAATATATCACTTACCGAGATCTCTTACGGCAGAGTGCCACACCCAGTAGTGGGCAAAAGGTGTGATTTATTTATTTATTTATGTTACTCTGTAGAACAGGAACTTAATCCTAATTACAGTACAGGGTCCGCACTCACCGAGCCGCAGTGTAGTAGTTTATATAATTTTTAGCTTGAGTGCGATTCGAACTCGGGATCTCCGAATTCGAATTCCCTATCGCTATCCACATCACCGTACTGACAGACATGATGATGATGCATATATTTATTTATGAGTATAAGCGTAGAAATTGTTGGATAGTGAATTTAAATAGATATAACCCAATAATATATTATATTTGTTGTTTAAATTTATTACAGAAACACTTGGCAGACCAGAGCAAATACTTATATTATTTCTACAATATCCATGTTTTAATTAACCTTTTGAAAATCATGTTGAATAATATCTTAAAAATAAATTAATAAAGTAATATATAACATCCTTCACTTTATGTCCGGATATTGTTATTTGCTCAGTCAAGTTTCTAATTTGTGTCGCATTTAATTATTACGGGTATTTTCATATCTCAACCTTGGAACTGACATCTCATAATAATTATAATTAAATGTCAAAAACGGTTTGTTACGTAACTTCACAATAACAATATATTTATTATGATATTTAATATTGTGACAAAATCTTCTCGTGTCAGATATTTATCGACTGTACATTTACCGTCTTAATCACATTAGACGAGAACTAACGGATTGTTTCATTTTGACAATTTATGGTAACAAAATAAATATATCATCACTCCTTTTACCCATTACTGGCTGTAGCACTCTAATGCATGATAAATGATATATTTTCGCAAATTACCAACCGTCAAATCACGGCCCCATAAAATGTTAGTGGAGGGAGAACTACAGGGGTAGTTTTAATGTGATGAAAATTGTAGCACTCTAATGTAGCAAATTTCGATAAGTGATATATTTTTGCAATTACCAACTGTCAAATCACGGCCGCAAAAGAAGTGAAGGGACTACCACAGTGGTAGTTTTAATGTGGTGAAAATTGTTTGTCGGTTGTGGGAATCGAACTTGGGTTCACAAATCCACAGATCGACCACTGAGCCATTTACAATAAAAGTTTTATTAGTTTGATATGTAATAAAAATTGAGTAAGTGGTTAAACTATTTATTTTCTAAATAAATATATCATCACGCTATTTACCCATTACTGGGTGTGGCACTCTGCCTAAGCAGATCTCGGTAAGTGATATATTTTTCGCATGAAGTGCGGTTACCAGCCGTCAAATCACGGCCCTCAAAGATATTAGTGGTGAGGGAGCCACAGGGGTAGATTTAAAATTGGTGAAAATTGTTTTATTTTCTAACTTTATTATATTTGTCTACAATAAATTTACACATAAATATGTAAAAATATTTATTAGAAAAAAACCAAATGCACTCTACTAAACTAAAAATTTAGTTATAACAATAGCATTGTTTTTGCTAGTTTATATATTTAATATTTTAGTGTTATGGTGAAAGTAGTATTTTGTGTGTTAGTAAAGAGAAGTGCGTTTATCCTCCGAAACACGTAATATAATCTATTTAAATATATTTGTCTATATTCGACCTACAAGCAAAAATTTATTGAAACTAAATATACCGGGTGGAACATCATACCTGTGTACATAGGCGATTAACATGAAAAAACAGTTTTTCTGTGCGCATTGCTCCCCAAATTATTTTAGCCAAAAATGCTTCAAATAAATGTTGTAGAGCATAAAATTCTGCATCTAAATCAATAAACAGAATTACATTTACATGCGTTATAACGACAGAAATTAAATAAAAAATATTAAAAATTACGTTGAAAATATCAAATAGCCATGGAAGTGAAACAAAAATAGATAGATGCTGTTTTTTCATGTTAATCGCCTATGTACACAGGTATGATGTTCCACCCGGTACTTACAAGATCGACAAATTTGTACTAAAAATTCTATTTTATTTGTTACTCTGCACAACAGGAACGTGATCTTAATTACAGCACATAGCGGGTAATTCAATATTAGATATTACGGCCTTTGTACTTATATATCAGATGTTATTTATTTATTTAAATCACTACCCAACAGGTAAAACCTAATAATAGGGTTGAAAAAACTTATGTAACGTTACACAGAAAATGAAGCGAATATAAAAGTTAATACAAGTTATACAGAAAAGTACAATTAATTGTGAGACATATAATTTATAATATTCTTATAGAAACAAGCGTAATTAGTTGAGATGAGGTCAACCTCAAGATTCAAACCATTAAATAAACTACACATACGAACTATGAGAGATTGCAGAAGCAAATTTGTTCTTGCAGGTGGGAGGTAAAACATATTTTGACTTCGAGTACAAATAACAGGAACAAGAAAGTTTAAAAGATATAGGCAATTCGAATCATCTATAAAATAATTAATTAATTTATAAAGATACAAAACAGATGAAATGCTACGTCTGACTGCGAGAGAATGAAAGCTAAATATATGCAGCAATATTTCATATGAAACACGATGATCAGGATATGTACCGATTATTTTATAATAAATAAACTTGAATAAAATTAAATGAGTTGGTTAAAGAATATGACCGGAATTCATAAGGTCGTGATACATATCATCTTGGTGATATTCCAATTTTTCTCTTCATAATTTAATTTATTTGACATTAATTAAGTATTTACTTTCAAAAATATAATATTAAGATTTTGAATATTTATTATATTTGCAAAGTACTTAGGTAATTACCAATATTACAATTTTTATTATCATATAAATGAAATAAATTATACAATTCATGCGTACAAGTTAAGATGCCAATGACAGTTTCAAAGTGGTAGGTATCAATCATCAGTAGCAGCAAGTATTAATTATAGCTATGAACATCAAATTATATCCAAATCCAAGTAATCCTATTGCCATTACACTAATCATCAAGTTGAGCTCCAATTCCAGCAACTTACTACATTCGCCATCCACGTTCGCATTAATTACACATCATGGAAAATTCAATAAACTGCGTATGATAACATTATGAAATACTCAAGAGACAAGCGATCCAACGAGCGCACGACGAACGCAGACAAACACAAGCTTCGTTAACTCTGTTCCGTTGATTGGGGGCTGATAGGTAAACACAACATCATCCAGCAAAGATTAGCCAAAGCGTGTAATTTGTTTGTACAAGGCCCTTCCGACCATTAGCGCGTTCCCGCTCAAAAACCTGCAGCTCCTCGCACCCCGCACAAGGGGTGGCACCCGACCAGCGACAAGCAGTCTGGGGTGGAGCCCTGAACAATGCATCTACAAGCCATCGAGATGTAATAGTCATAAAGAGGGGGGAGTTATTATAAGGGTTGCAATCCCTCAAGGGATAGTCAGTGCTTCGTTGCAACTTAAACCACACGCATGTTCCAGTGATCTAGTGTCAAAATGTCGCGGTCGTTTTTAGTGGATTCTTTGATCAGTAACTCGCCGAAAGATTTTACCAACAAGTTATACCAACCACCGCATACAGAACATATGTTACCGACTCCTGGAGGAATGTTTCCGTACCCTGCCGGATACATCAGCAGCTATCTCTTCAGTCTTGGATTAGCGCAGCAACAACAACAACAGAGTCATATGTTCAATCCTATGTATGGAAGCAGTCCTAAGGCTCCACTTCGTCCTGTTGCATCTTTACCGTTACCACGACCGTTACCACCACCAAAATTCGAACCGAAGCCATTGTTGTCTCCTCTGAGTCGCGAACCATCACCACCATACATCTCACCGCATAGTTCACCTCAAAGAGCATCTCCAACAGAGTTCAACCGGACACCAAGTCCTCCTCCTCAAGATGAGCGCCGATCTCCTGGAAGCGGCGGCAAAGACTCCAGTAAAAGAATCCGCACTGCGTTTACAAGTCATCAGTTATTAGAATTAGAAAGAGAATTCTCAGCTAACATGTATTTATCAAGACTGCGACGAATTGAAATCGCGACGTGTTTGAGATTGTCTGAAAAACAAGTAAAGATCTGGTTCCAGAACAGAAGAGTGAAATATAAGAAAGAAGATTTACCTGCTGCTTTAGGAAGTTCATCTAGTGGAAAGTGTTGCTGCTTGAGAACTTGCTCTTCTACTAGAAAAACAAAAGCGTCGATGTCTTCTTCTTCTTGTGAAGAAACTGATATCGATATTATGAATACAGATGATGAACAAATGAGTACAAATTCGTCCGTGTTTCATACGTGTTAATAAGTTTGGTGAATATAGGGTATTTTTGTACATATTTAATGTTGTATTTATTACTTAGATTATTAGTTTTGTGTTCACAGATAAAATATTTTTATATGGAATTTTACACAATACACTAATAATGCCTTAAAATTTTTAAGATGCTCAAACTATATTTATGATATATAAATTTTAAACAAATTATTGTATATATTTGATTGTAAAATATTTATGACAAATTTTTGTAAGCCAAAGCGATTGAGAAATAATAACATTTTATATTTAATAACACATTATTTCTTTTGTTGTATTCACCTGTTTTCCTAAAATAACCTAGTAAAATGAATCAGCACAATTTTATTAAAAGCAGGTGTGTTGTTCAATTTATAACGTTAACGTGAATAGTCATTTTCGTTCAGATCAACGTTTTAGTTGTAAAACCTACGAGTATAAAAGCATAAAAGGATAGAATTTATGTGTTCAGCATTATAATATTAACGGGATAATATACGAGATCAAAATTTAATTATTCACGAATGAAGTATGAAATTTAAGACCGTTTTATTTATGACTATAAATAGTAGATCGTATTTTGTTGTTGTTATTCTTCATTATTAAGTAATATATTTTTTAAATACTGAAATGTGAGATAAATGAATTAACTAAAATTTTATTTGTTCATGGGAAAAGCAAGCAAACAAAATAAAAATAAAGAAAGAACAATTTAAATATAATTACAGAATTTGTACAATTGTTTTATGCGTAAACTTAAGTAATAGTTTTTTTTTTATACTGTACGGCGTGTAGTTTATGACTGGCTGAACGCAGTGAGCTAGGCTGATAAATAAGGTGAGTCCGATTATGTACGACTTGCATACAAAACTTTATGTTTGACTACCTTGCATGCAATTTATTTCCTTAATAGTTAATCACATTATAAGTCTGGTACAATAATATTAACAGACCTATGAAATACAACATTTAATTTCATACTGTGTTGCATTTAATTATTAAACATTATTTGCATACCTTCAATTTGAAAGTGATATCTTTAAATAATTATAATTAAAGGTCAAAAACTGTTTGTTTTCTAACAACTTCAAACTAAACAATACCGTAATATTTATTACAGTACAAGTACTGTAAGGTTTCACATTCTAGACTAAAATTATTACTGTAAACACAGCAATTTGTATGTACAATATGAAATAAAATATGTTAATGTAAAACATGTTTTTTAAAGTTTGCTTTGATGTTGTTTTTGTTTAACAATTTTATTTAAAATTATCAAATTTGTCAAAAAGGGTGGAAAAAGGTGTTCATTATGTCTCATGACTTAGAAGAAGCTCGAAAGAAGTAAAAAAAATTGCATTAAATGCAAAGGAATTAATTATTAATTCATTAGATATATGTAATATTTATTTGGCTTTTATTTTTTGATATTAACAAATTGCTATTTTATCGTACTGTTCCAATACAGTGCATATTATGTTGTAATAAATGAAATAAGTTTGGTGCAGTCGAACATAATATGTATATTTATCAACATATATTTTCATGCAGTTTATTGTGTACAATGTTATCTATGTCTGGAATTTTGTAAACAATAGTGTAGAGGTTGTAGAGAAATGGAATTTTCATTATTTGCCAATAAAGTGGGTAGTTATTATTTAATAATTAATTAAATTTCTATTTTAATTAATTTCGGAATATTGTGTATTGAATTTCTTTGTTCATATTTATTAGCTACCTAATATATTTTGTTCTATAAAATTTGATATTAATTCGCGTTTAATATTTGGACAGTTTATAGATTTATTTTCTTTTAATATATTTCAATTTTCAAGTTTTTCTTTTCACTGTCATTAATTTAATGTAAATAAATGAAGTTTTGTAAAAAACGTGATGATATATTAATTAACTAAATATGTTACGAGTATTTATATATTTGAAATAACTCTAACACCAGTAGTAATAAATTATTTTTTCTGAAATCGTCAAGAAAATGCCTACTTTCCTGACGCATTTTAGTATGGAAAGTAAGTGTTTACCTGACTCAAATAAATAAACTAAATAACTAAAAAATTTAATAAGATTTTTATTTATTTTTATCAATAATATTAATACTAAATATACAATTGCTTAAATTACTAAAATTTATGTATGACACTGGCGAATTTGAAGCTAAATTTATTGGAGATTCAGTAAATAAAATAAGCAAGTAGCACATTTGCTGACAAATTATTTTGCTTTTTCCAATCCATGAAAATTTCATACTCTTTATCATATCGGTCTTTGGACTTGCTCGGTAATAAATTTTCAACAGCCGCAGTTGCTTGATTTAAGATTTCAGGAGGAGTACTTGAAAATACCGCCTCATACTCATTTTTATCTATATTTTACAACATTATAAAGAAATCTTCTCTGTCAACAATATTACTTTTGACACAAATATATTCAATAGATTTTTCACATAAGATAATGTTTTCAACAACTTTTGTTATCACCTTGCCTTGCTGCCATTATGATGCTTACCAAAAAATTAAACATTTTGAAATATTTATTATTAATTATATTGATAAAATATAAATATGAACGATTTCAGAAAAAATAGTATACATAATACGTCACGAAAGTGTTTTACTTGACTCAGCGAATTAAAATACTCGGCCTAACGGCCTCGTACTTCAAACAACCGCTTCGTCAAGTAAAGCATCACTTTCCTGACTTATTATGTAATATACTATTATTTATTTACTTTTGTTCCGGAAGTAATGAGACATTCTGTATGTCAGTACGGTGATGTGGATAGCGATATGAAATTCGAATCCGGAGATCCCGAGTTCGAATCTCACTCAAGCTATAGATTATATAAACTATCACACTGCGGCTCAGTGAGTGCGGACCCTGTACTGTAATTGGGATTAAGTTCCTGTTGTACAGCGTAACATAAATAAATAAATATGTTGAGAGTTTAATATGGACATCACTGAAGAATTTCAATTCATATGTCATTTCCTATGATACATCCATTTCCAATAATCGACTCAAATAATTCAGACTTCATACAATTACTCCAGCTTATTGTGAACGATCCCAATCTTTCTCGTATTCAGTATTCACTTATTCAGTGACTAAGTGCACACCTGTGTTGAGTTCTAGAGTTCAGCGTCGTAGCGAGCGCATTATATAAGCAAATTTCCATTGAAGCTTTCGACAAAAAGTCAACTCGAAGTTAGAATGGCCATTGTCGCGACCAGAACTGCCTTAAGAAAATTTAAAATGTATTAGCGGCCAGCAGAGTCATTCATAAAGTACACTTGCAGGTAGAAGATCTGTGAGTGCAGCGCGGTATGGTTCTTTCAGTGAACAAGTGGACAGTATTGGTATTCGGTATTTGTGAATGGGAAACTGGAGAACAAGGATGAAAGAATGTTATGCTTGAGTAACTTCAGTTCAATGCAAACGTATTTGCAATAACTTTCTTACAAAGTGTGGATAATTGTACCTACAAGTTTTTTTTCAAGATTCCTTTTTAAAAAAGAATGCAGTTATATGGTTTTCTTTAAAATTCATATATTTATTCTTAGGATTAAAGAAAATAGATATCTAGTACAGTCCATTTTAATATTTGGTTTCACTACGATATTTTGTTGTTTATAGTTTATTTTAATGAGAAACATGTGATATGCAATCTCCATGGTGGCTCTGTGGCATCGAGTCTGCCTGTGGATTTGAAAGCCCCTGTTCGATTTCCACAGTCGACAAACAATTTTGAAAAATAAAAATAAATATATCATCACGCCTTTTACCTATTACTGGGTGTGGCACTCTGCCTTAGCAGATCTCGATAAGTGATATATTTTTTCACGTGAAATGCGGTTACCAGCCGTCAAATCACGGCCCCCAAAGATATTAGTGATGGGGGTGCCACAGGGGTAGATTTGAAGTGGTGAAAATTGTTTCTCAAGATCCACAGGCCGACTCGATACCACAAACACCAATTTAAATCTACCTCTGTGGCTCCCCCATCACTAACATCTTTGGAGGGCATAATTTGACGGCACTTCACGCGAAGATATATATCATTTACCGAGATTTGTTACAGCAGAATGCCACACCAAGTAATGGGTAAAGGACGTGATATATTTATTTTATTTTTATTATAATCAATTTAATCTTTGGAATTTAGAGATTCCCATGTTTTAAAATTTAGCAGTTATTTGAAGCAATGAAACATATAATTAGATTCCTAATTTAAAATGTAAGGATTATAAAAATTGCTGTCCTAACTCTGTATCTTTTTGAATTTGGTGCTAATAAGGACAAGCTCGGTAAATGTGCATAATAGCATTTTATTATTAATAGCAACATTATTATTTTATTGGAATTTTTTATAAAATCAAAAGATTTTTATTCTTTTTTAATAAGCCGAATAGTAAATTTTTAATTTTTATATTAGTTTGATTTCAGGCTTTCAATGGTAATAAAAAAGTTATAAATTCATTATTCATTTATTTAAACCTTTTTTATTAATTTCATTTAATAAGGCGACGTTTTGGGCCAATATTTGGGCCATGTTCAAGCAATTAGTATGAATTAACAATTAAATTTTACAAGAAGAAACATAATTGAAGACAAACGAAAAAATTTAAGTTAAAAACTTCTTGAGGTGTACACCTCAAGAGTTACATAATAACTGAGTTAAAATTAAATTAAATTGATAAAAAAGGTTTTAATAAATGAATAATTAAGTTTAACTTTTTTATTACCATTGAAAGCTTGAAATCCAACTAATATAAAAATTAATAATTATTATTTTATTATATATAAAGTTTTATGATTTATAATGAAAAATGGAAGTTTTATATGTGATAAAAATGACAAATTATTCTGCGAAAACGAACCTCTCCTTAACTTTTTATTATAAGAAATAGAATAATTTTCTTCATATGGTAGTGTTAGTATATTAAATATACTATTTTATGACACATATATAATTTTTTTATAAAGTCAGGTTTACATGATACGCCTATCAACTTTTATTTTTCAAATGGGAACTTTAAATTATTTTATTAAAATAAAAACCGCCATGTTTTTCTCTTTTCAACGATGTATTACTTGTCATAAATGTATATGAAAAAAATCGAGATAAATAAGATAATTGACACATATCAGAAATTATTTTTATTCGACTATTCTAGGAGGCTATGCAAAATTAAACACAATGTAACAAGGTAAAATGAATGACAAAACACGTGAAACAATTAACAATTAAATATTTGCATTGTTGTCATTAATTTTACCTTGTTACAATTTGTTTAATTTCGCATAGCTACCTAGAATAATTGAATAAAAATAATTTCTGATATTTCTCAATTACCTTATTTATCTCGAATTTTTTCATATACATTTATAACAAGTAATACATCGTTGAAAAGAGAAAAAATGGTTCTTTTTTTTTAATAAAATAATTATAGGGTCCTATTTCAAAAATAAAAGTTGATAGTCGTATCATGTAATCCTGACTTTATAAAAAATGTCTATATAGAATAGTATATTTAATATACTAAAAATTATATATGTAGAAAATTTTTCTAAAAAACAACAAAGACAAAATTAATTGTCTTTAAATGCTCACTTGGTGAAACTAGGTTTAATAATA
Source organism: Pterostichus niger (assembly GCA_947425015.1). Taxonomy (NCBI): domain Eukaryota; kingdom Metazoa; phylum Arthropoda; class Insecta; order Coleoptera; family Carabidae; genus Pterostichus; species Pterostichus niger. Next base: position 34,475,185 of record OX380340.1, on the reverse strand, counting down.
AAATATGAAAATAAACACTTGTCTAAGTCGCACAAAATTCAGCCTCCAAGTCACCTTATGAGGGCATCGTCAGAGGCTGGTTACCAACTGTGCTGGCCAGCCTCTGACGATGCCCTCATAAGGTGACTTGGATGCTGAATTTTGTGAGACTTAGACAAGTGTTTATTTTGATATTTTATTAGAAAATTTTTCTATTTCTTATAATAAAAAAGTTAAGGGACGGTTCGTCTTCGCAGAATCACCCTACATATTTCATAATCTATAAACACTACACATTTTTATAAGTTATAAACCATACATTACATTGATTCAATTGAACAATAAATCTGTGCACAGATTCATTTCCCATCAATATTTCACGATAACCGCTTGAAAAATACACTCATGTCATAAAAACCTTTACATTATTTCCGCAATCACTCCACAACTACTCAATAAAACACTCCATACACATCCTTCACACATAACAAACAATTTATACCGTCACCTCACTCATTCTTCCGCAAACGACGCAACGATCGTAACAAAGCGTCATCCCTTCCGCAGACCGATAGATACCTGACAATAACACGTATATTTCATTGTCAAATAATAACGTTTAAGTATCTACGTACAATATTCACCTCGTGGAGACACAATGTCTGCCACTTCAGCCTAGTTTCCGACGGAGCATTGCTATTGCGCTACAATATGTAACAGTTCACACTGCATTATCGGCAGAGCCGCCGCACAATAAAACTACGTGAGTCGTGGAGAGGATTCGAGGCGACGGTTGCTGAGGAGAGGTTGTTAGTTGTTACATGGAGATTTTTGGTTGGGATGGATTTTCTAACAAGGAGTGATGTAGTGAATGAAATTCTATTTTATGTGGTTGTTCAAACATGGGTGGTCTTGATCCTGGTCAACGAAGAAGCAAATAATTCTATTCAAATACAGAACCAAGATACAAAAATATATTCTTGTGACTGATAAGTAAAGGTCCGGATATTTAGGATCTTATAAACACTAAAATAAGCAGGCATATAGGCCGGTAATTACTCTAAACTAGGCGGGATTTTAGACAGCATAAATGTAAATAATTTGTTTACAAAAAAATAAACGAATCCTTCTTCTAATATTGGAACTCGTATCTACTTTTTGTTAGAAAAAAATAATAATTTTAAACAAAAATTAACGCAATCTGAAAAATTATAATGTAGGGTTCTCATTTTATTAACTATTATGCAAATTCAAATTATGTAGTATACTTTAATTCACAAAATATTACGAGCAATTGCTCTATGAAATTTTCGGAATGGGAAACGTTTTTTCTTTCGGCATTTTAAATTCACACACAAAAACTTGATTCAAGTAAGTACTTTAAATATTATAGGTTAGGTTGAAATACTTTGTCAAGTGGTGAATTAGTCAAGTAGATGATAAACCTTGTCTGCTCAATAAAAGTTAGAATAGGCAACAAAAATAGGCAAAATAGGCTGTATAAGGTAAAATAGGCACAATAACCAAAATATAGAAAAAATAGGCTCTAAGGCACGAAAAATACCTTCCATTACACGTAAACATATTACCTATATATAGAAACACGAAATTGCCTGAAGTATATTAAAATTTGAATCTAAGCAATTGCCTAAAAATCCGGGCTTTACTGATAAGTACTTTAATCACCTCGAATTTAATACCGTCGACTATTCTATTTCGATACGATATTTAGTGGCTCTTTGTAAAAGGGAACTTTAAAAAATAATATATTATTTTATTACAAATAAAGCATGGAATAGTATGCAAAATGGACACTCCATGAAAGTTGTGCACTAAACATTTTCCACGACTACGATATTGTTGTCCTGTTTATTTATATTGTAAATTTGTGTTTATTTTACAATTCATTTCATATAAATATAAATAAATATATCATCACGCCTTTTTTCCCATTACTGGGTGTGGCACTCTGCCTACGCAGATCTCGGTAAATGATATATTTTTTCGCGTGAAGTGCGGTTACCAGCCGTAAAATTACGGCCCCCAAAGATATTAGTGGAGGGGGTGCCAAAGAGGTAGATTTAAATTGGTGTAAATTGTTTGTCGGCTATGGGGAACGAACCAGGGTTTTCAAGATCCACAGGCCGACTCGATACCACTGAGCCACCTACCCTATAATTCATTTCAGAATTCAAAATATTTCAATTAGTATCCTAGCAACGTTACAAGAAGATGTTTCAATATTTGGGGACAAAAATAAATGGTCCAAAATATATATTTTTTAAATTCGCAAAATTATTTATATTTGGAAAAGGAATATATTGGCTTTAGAATCCTTGATTTATTCAATTTATTCAATGGATGTATTTGAAGCAATGAAAGATTCCTAATTTAAAATGTAAGGATTATAAAAATTGTTGTCCTATCTCTGTATCTTTTTGAACTTGGTGCTAATAAGGACAAGCTCGGTAAATGTGCATAATATTATTTTATTATTAATAGCAACATTATTATTTTATTGGAATTTTTTATAAAATCAAAAGATTTTTATTCTTTTTTAATAAACCGAATAGTAAATTTTTAATTTTTATATTAGTTGGATTTCAGACTTTCAATGGTAAAAAAAAAAGTTAAAATTAATTATTCATTTATTTAAACCTTTTTCATTAATTTAATTTAATAAGGCGACGTTTCGGCCAATATTTGGGCCATGTTCAAGCAATTAGTATGAATTAACAATTAAATTTTACAAGAAGTAACATAATTGAAGTCAAATGAAAAAATTAAAGTTAAACCATCATCTTCAGCATTTTATTATACACAAAAATATTTTCCAAATCTAATGAATATATTGTTATTATATTGTCAAGTTTAGTAAAACTACAAATAATTCCATCTTAAGGATGTACAACTGTCGTAAAAGTAAAAAATCTAATGTGGACACCACATGACTTCCATGTATGCGTAGATATTTTTTTAATTGCACATATTTGACATTAAATCTTTTATTTTTTGTTCTAATCCATTGCAAACTTAATTATTTTTTTTAAATCTAAAAATATATAATATTTAAATTTAGATATCTCGCTTATGCAAAAGGCTAATTTAAATTTTTTTTAATGTGCTAGACGCAGAATTTAATTCTCTAAAACTTTTATTTGCAGCATTTATTTCTAAAATTAAAATAATACCATTTTTTTCAAGGAAAACTGTTAGCAGCTTCATGTAATGTGTCACTTCCGGTTAGTGTATTTTAACCAAAATGTATTATGTTATTTCCATTGATATAGTAGTCTTATATACCAAATTTGGAAAGTTTTAAATTATATTTGAATATAGTTTTTCATGAAAATCTATTATAGGCGTCAAGTAAAGGAAGTAAAAATATTTTAAATCGTAATTTTACGAGAAATACATCATGTGAATTGACATTCTTAAAAACGGTGAACTTATTACATGTGTTTACTGTTGAGATGGCCGACAGAGAATGTCACAAACGCTAAAAATGTGTACTTGTAATTTTATAAATATTTTAAAAATCTTTTTGATCTGAGATCAGTATTGAAGTATTGGAACACCCTGAATTTCCGTAGTAACCACAAGTAAACAATGAGCTGATATCTTAGTAGTCATTGATAAACTATTTTAATTTGTTAGACTGCAGTTTAAATGTATCTAAAAATGCCAATGTCAATGTCAAATCTAAAACTTTTATTTGATGTACTATTCACAAACTTTAAGTCAACCTGATAAAAAATATAAACGGTTTGCGAAATACGCGTATAATAAAATAATATTGTCACCTACTTTGAGCAGGAATCAGCTATCAGCCACGTTTCATATTGCCTACTGTCGAAATCGGCCAATTAAGGAATCACATGAGGTCTATACAGTCTATTCCACAACACTATCACTTTATGTTTTTTTTATTTTTTTAATACACAACACTTAATACACTTATACGCAAAATATTAAACAATTTACTTTATTCATATTTACAAAAATATAATGCTCACAAAACGTTAAAAACACTGTAGTCACTGACAGCGCACACACTATACTAGATCAGCCTAGTCCAACGCAAACCAACGATGCAAAATAATTAAATTAGTGAGCTATGCTGTAACTTGTTTGTTAGCATTATGAATCATTTAAAAATATTTTAAATGTAATGTACAGGTCTCTCAAGCCTCGGCTTTAATCTACGATAATAAACGAATGAACCCGATTTGAGTAAAATTGTAAAATGACATCGGTTAGATGAATATTATATTATGTTGTAAACAATATTTATAGAAAAATCGAGATATCGTCAGGATTTGATTCTAGGACTTATGAACTCTGGTCATATACTTTAATAACTAATGTATGGTCGCTATATAATTCAAATCTGATTTAATTACAATTTTTTTCTCTATTTTGTTATGTATTAAATAAAAATTACTTAGAGACCGTAACTTAGTTGGTTAAAGCAAGTTACCGGAGTTCACAAGTCCCAGGTGCAAATTCAGACGATATCCCAATTTTTATTTACATACCGGGTGTCTACTTTTTTTCCGAACATAGGAAATTCAATGTTAAAATTTTGATTTAGCGATATCTCTTTACCATTTAATTTTAGAACAAAAATGTACTAAAGTAAAAATGTTCAGAATGAAAAACTGCAGCCATAGAGCGATTTATTCGAGCATTTAATTTATATATATATATATCGCGATTTTGTTACGGCTGGCGCCGTTTCTCGCTTCCTATTCGCCAAACTTCTCTGTCCATCCAGTCTTTTTCCTGGAGATATCTTCGTTCCATAGCTTTTCTTATGTCGTGATGCCAAGTAAGGTTCGGTCTGCCTGGTCTTCTACGTCCATATGGGACCCATTCCCATATTTTCTTAGGCCATCTTGTGGTATTCATTCGCTTCATATGCCCATACCATTTTAATCTTTTGCTGTCAATTGTATCTAGTATGGTTCCTTCCATATTCATCTGTTCTCTTATTGACTCATTTCTAACGTGCTGCAATTTTGATATTCCACAGCTTCTCCTCCAGAAATCCATTTCAAGAGCTAATAGTCTATTCTCGTTTCTATGACTTAATTCCCAAGTTTCACTGCCATATGTCGAAATACTTTCAATCATCGACTTGTAGATCATAACTTTAGTTGATTTTGTTATTTCATCGCTCCAAATAACAGGGTTTAGTTGTCTTATAACCCGTTTTCCTTGATTTATTTTATTATTTATATCTTCATTGCTTTTACCATTTTCTGATATGGTATTACCTAAGTACTTGAATGTTTTGCAATTTTTTATTGTATCATTTGATATATTTTATTTATTAATATTTAATATTAAAATTAATTATAGCAACTGTTATTTTCTTTTTTCTACATAATCTAGACAAATAAATACTTATTATTAAGTTATCTAATTTGTTTTATTTCTCATGGTAATTGTTTTAAAGCGAGTATTTTCTTTTGCTTCTTGATAAACAAACTTATACTCTATGAATGCAGTTTTTCATTCTGAAATTTTGTTCGGTAAACCAAAATTTTAACATTGAATTTCCTATTTTCGGAAAAAAAGTAGACACCCGGTATATATATATATATATATATTCTCACATGCCTATCTGCTTAAAAATCATGAGTACGAAGTTTAATATATTCTATATTTTAAAATTAAAATTAGACTGGAAATATAAAGAAAGAACTGAATTTTTTATATTAAATTGAGTATGTAATAAAAATGCTTTCAGTATGAATCTTTTATCAATCACTAAGTAATTGGTAGTAAATTTGATATTCATGACAAGAATTTAAAGAGGATTTACAGACACTAGCAACCAAAATAACTATTTTCATGTCATCGTATTCCCAGTTCATTAAAGTGTGTCACAGTCCTCGTTCACTTTAGATGAAATGTACGAGTATAAATTCTTCCTTGATTATCCACCCTCTAAAAGTTCAGATAAAATTTACGACAATTGCACAAATGAAAGACTATGAACTTGTCTGCAGGTGCAGGAGATAAGAACATTCACATAAAAGGACGAAAGTTATTGTTCTTTTTCCTTCTGGCTCTGTGATATCGTTTAATGTTACTAATGTTACGATCTTAGGGTTGTGGACAATGATTATCTACTATGCTAGTATGTACCTACATTTAAAAAATATAAATTATCATGTTAGCGTGGATACAAAGAATGTCCAGGAAATTATAGTATTTGCATGGGAAAAAATTGTCTACTAACATTGTTTCCCTAATTATTTTACAGGAAAGTGTGTTCATTAAATATTATCGAGAATTAAATTCTGTATTTAAATCAGGTAACACAATTCATTTTACTCATTTTATTGCTACTAAAATTTATTTTAAAAGTTGTTAAAATTGATATCATCTACAAAGTCATGAAACAGGAACAAATATATATTTATATCTAAAATAACATTCAATTGTTGCGTTACATATATTAAACTCCAATTTAATAGTTACTAAAAAAATAAAATGTAATATATAGGGTTGTGAAGTAGTTTTATTTAATCCTTGTCCAATTTCCGACTATTTTTCCAATTGACTACTAATTACTAGACGCTAAAGTTGTTTCAAATAAAATTGGAGCATATTTTAGTTACCAAATATTTTATGATAAATACCCTAGCTAACGAAATAAACATAAAAATTTAAAATGATCCATCAATAAAGTTGTAGTACCACTAGTTGACTTAATCTTACCAATTACAAATTTGGATAAGCCGAAATATTATTAAGTCTTGGTAATGAATGAATAATAAGGCTTTGTTTAATATATATTTATTTATTTAAAAATCTGATGTGGACACCACATGACTTCCTTGTACGCGTATTAAACTATAGATATTTTTTTAATTGCACATATCTGACATTAAATCTTTTATTATTTATTTTTTGTTCTAATCCATAGCAAACTTAATTAAAAAAAAAAACAAAAATATATAATATTTAAATTTAGATATCTCGCTTATGTAAAAGGCTAATTTAAAAATTCTTAATATACTAGCCGAAGAATTTAATTCTCTAAAACTTTTATTTGCAGCATTTATTTCTAAAATTAAAATAATACTATTTTTTTCATGGAAAACTGTTAGCAGCTTCATGTAATGTGTCACTTCCGGTTAGTCTATTTTAACCAAAATCTATTATATTATTTCCATTAATATAGTAATCTTATATACCAAATTTGGAAAGTTTTAAATTATATTTGAATATAGTTTTTCATGAAAATCTATTATAGGCTTTAAATAAAGTACCACTTCCGATAGTTGTATAATGACCAAAAAGGGAGGTGCACAACTAGATGTTAAAACAGTCCTAAATATAAAGATTCAATTTTCTACGATTTACCGTTTTTGAGTTATGCGAGATACATACGTACGTACGTACAGACGGCATGACGAAATTAGTCAAAATGGATTCAGAGAGGGCCAAAATACCTATTTCCGTTGAAATCTGAGAACCGAAAATTTTCGCGATTACAATACTTCCTTTACTTCGTACAAGGAAGTAAAAATGTAAATCGCAGCTTGATTCTTGGAGTGTCAACTCCAACTAATATGATACTACATTTAGATGTATTCATAACTAGTTTTTTAATTATTGTTTTTACTTTTTATGTAAGTTAAACAATTGTTTTAATATGTGACGGAAACGTCAGCATTTTTAAATAAATTAATATATGTTAAACACAGCCTTATTATCCATTCAATATCAAGAACTTTAGTTTTTCCCTTAAAAGCCTAAATATAAAGTTCCAGTCCAAAATCTTACCGTATTTTTGATATTCTGTTTCCAAATTAAAACACAGACCGACAAACAAACATCTTGGGACTATTCTTTAAAATTTTGCAGGAGGTAAAACGTGAAGATTATTCATAATCTCAAGATTGAGAAAAATCACCATTTCAATACCTTTCCCTATTATACTCATTCCATTTCTAATTTATACTAATCGTGTTCTCATACTGTCTAGTACCTACTCGATATATCGCCACCAATCTTCAGAAACTAAAGTTCTATATCATTCTGTACTATACAACATACGAGTAGTATTCCAATTCAACGTTCCCGACTCCCTTAAAAGAAGGCAGTTTGAAACATATTTCACAATAATTTCACGGTGTCTGGGGCACGCGGAGGTATCTTTACTTGTGCTGGTTCGTTGCTCGATGGATCGATAGTTCATGTGAATGTGCCACGGAATTGTCGATTGTCTGCTGACGGCGGCGGCGGATTTGAACTCAGGCTGCGCCCCTAGCATACGCTGACACTGTGGAATGTTCTGCAAGAACCATCTGAAAAGGGTTTTGTGATTGGGATTCTTGCCGAAATATTTGTCATTCGCGAATTGCGAATTATACATCATGCTTTAAACTGCCCCGACAACGTTTGTTGTAAATCCCTAAGAAGACATATTTATTCAGTCTCTAATAATGCAAAACTAGCATCTTTGAGGGCCGTGATTTGACGGCTGGTAACCGCACTTCACGCGAAGAAATATATTACTTACTGAAATCTGTTTCGGCATAGTGCCACACCCATTATTGGGTAAAAGGCGTGATGATATATTTATTTATTTAAAATTTTAAATTATAATTAAATAAATAAAATATATCCAAGCGACATATCGAATAGAATATGTTGAAATCAAATTGAATTATAAAGAGAAAAATCTGATGTGGACACCACGTGACTTCCTTGTACGCGTATTAAACTATAGATATTTTTTAATTGCACATATTTGACTTAAAATCTTTAATTTTTTATTTTTTGTTCTAAAAAAATATATAATATTTAAATTTAGATATCTCGCTTATGCAAAAGGCTAATTTAAGAATTCTTAATGTGGAATAAAACTTTAATTTGCAGCATTTATTTCTAAAATTAAAATAATACTATTTTTTTAAGGAAAACTGTTAAGAGCTTCATGTGTCACTTCCGGTTAGTGTATTTTAACGAAAATCTATTATGTTATTTCCATTGATATAATAGTCTTATATACCAAATTTGGAAAGTTTTTAATTATATTTGAATATAGTTTTTCATGAAAATCTATTACAGGTTTCAAGTAAAGTACCACTTCCGGAACTTATATAATGATTAAAAAGGGAGGTGCACAACTGGATGTTATAACAGTCCTAAATATAAAATTTCAATTTTCTACGGCTTACCGTTTTTGAGTTATGCGAGATACATACGTACGTACAGACGTCACGAAGAAATTAGTCAAAATAGATTCAGAGAGGGCCAAAATACCTATTTCCGTTGAAATCTGAGAACCGAAAATTTTCACGATTACAATACTTCCTTTACTTCGTACAAGGATGTAAAAATTGGAGTACCATAATTTCTTTAACAACTGAGCTATGATCTGCGTGTGATTTAAATCTGATGTCATTCGAATTTTTTGTGGCACAGGCAGCTTATATCCTTTACTTCCTTCATATATTAAAAGACTTGTCATAGAGTTCGTCTACAGCGACACTGTTATTTAAGATGAATATTCCCAACTGAAATTTATTTAGTATTATTGAGTAGATACTAATGCCAAGTTGCACCAATAAAATTTAAATTTTAAACCTAGTTTAAATAAATAGAAGCATATCGAATATAAATGATTCCATATGACATGCAAATTCGAATTGCTTTTATTAATTGAAACCAAGTTAAGCATTCAAGGTTTGTTGGAGCAACTATGCCTATTAAGTATTGTTGAAACTAAATTGTATTATAGGCAGGTAAATTGGGGTACTGCTCGGATTTGACCGTAGAACCTTTGAACTCGGGTCAAATACTCTTTACTAATGGAACTACAATCTTCATCAAATTTGATGTTATTCCAATTTTTATTCTAATATTTTTGTAAGAAGGATCAAATATATTATTTATAATTATAAACGGATTCAGAAGCTTTTAATTTTTTTTTCCTTTTTTGTTTATTTGTCAAAGAAAATTTCAATTTTATGACTCCTCCATTGTATAGTTCTGATACTATGAAAAACAAAAGAATGTAGGTCTTGCGATTAGGTGCATTTAAAAGTAATATTCATTTGTATGTGTTACGTATTACTTTAAAATTGTGATACAAACTTAATGTCTGGTGAAAGATAGATATTTAAAAAATTAAATAAAGGAGGGTAATTAGTTCCGGTGTAATTCACACATTATTTCAATATTATTCAGACTACAAAAGTATAAATAGTGTACAACACTAGCAACGAATATCAGTCTCCAGTGATCACCAGTTCCATTCACATCATGAAGTCCATCACGGTAAGAATTAGTTTACAACATGACGGAGTTTAGTTAAACACTTATGTATTTGTTTAGCTTGTTGTCGTTCTGCTAGCTCTGTCCGCTGCTCTGGCGGCTGAGGAGGCAAAGAAAGGGCAGAAGCGTGGAATCTTCGATGAAGGTTTCAACCACGACTCCGGCCTGAGCCTGGGAGGACACTCTGACTTCGGCTCCTCTGGTGCTGACTTCTCATCTCATCACGGCCCCATCGACCTGGGCTCCACCTACCACAAACACATCACCATCACCAAGAAGGTCGGCGTGCCGGTACCGAAACCCTACCCGGTGCACGTAGAGAAGAAAGTCCCAGTGCCGTACCCCGTGGAAGTGAAAGTCCCTGTCGACAAGCCGTACCCCGTGCACGTGGCCAAGCCCTACCCCGTCCCCGTGGTGAAGCATGTGCCGTACACCGTTGAGAAGCACGTGCCCTACCCGGTCAAGGTCCCAGTGAAGGTTCCCTACACTGTCAAAGTGCCCGTGCACGTACCCAAGCCCTACCCCGTGCCCGTCATCAAGAAGGTGCCCGTGCACATCCCCGAGCCCGTCATCGTCAAGAAGCCCGTGCCTGTGTTCATCAAGGGCCACGATCACTCTGACGACTCCTCGTCTCTCGCTGGATTCAACGGAGGTTTCTCTGGACACGATTCTGGTTTCTCCGGACACTCCTCTGGATTCGGCGGACAAGATTCTGGATTCGGCGGACACGATTCTGGATTCTCTGGACACAACTCTGGTTTCTCAGGACATAACTCTGGTTTTGGCGGACAAGACTCTGGTTTCGGCGGGCAGGACTCTAAATTCGGCGGACACAATTCTGGATTTGAAGGACACAACTCTGGTTTCTCCGGACACAACTCTGGTTTTGGCGGACAAGACTCTGGTTTTGGCGGACAAGACTCTGGTTTCGGCGGGCAGGACTCTAAATTCGGCGGACACGATTCTGGTTTCTCCGGACACAACTCTGGTTTCAGCGGTCAAGATTCTGGATTCAGTGGACACAATTCTCTGGGAGGACACGGTTGGCACTGAATGGACAACTGGTAGATTCTATGAATGGCCAGTTGATTGGTGATTACAGACTGATTCTTCTCCTCTTACAGCTTCAGTAGTGATCACATCTTAATCTTATTATTTGTTATACAATATGTTCTTGTTTTGTTTGTATTGGTAATTAAATAAATTTACTTTCTATTAATTATATTTTATAAACTCTTATCCTTAAATTTTCTAAATACTCGTACTAATTTTATTCATATTGTAATTTCATTTAAAGAAATTTGTTTTTAAAAATTACTTCATATCTCTCAAACTTATATTTTAATCGGTTTTATAAACAGCAAATTAATTTACTTCCAAAGTAAATAAAATTTATTCATTCAAGTAAATCTCAAACTTTTAACAGTAACGTTAAATATGTCATAAAATTCATTTAATATGGAAGTCAATATATTCTTTCTTTTCTAAAACTGGGTATAAGATAATATATGAATCAAACGTCTAGTCAAAAACGCAGTTTATATCCTGAAAATAAATAAGCAGATATGAATTCACATCCTTCATATATCGAACATTGTTCACAAGTGACTACACATGAAAGAGATATTCAGAAAATAACCCAGCAATTTTCACACAGCGGCGGTGATATCGCGATAGCAGCCCGAGGAAAGAAATAAAAGACGCGCTATATTCTCGCGGAGAGAAGCTCAACGCGGTCGTCCTGGCGACGACACAAATGACGAGGATGCGGCCATTAGCAACGACGTTTTAATCTCTACGTGCGCATCTTGCTACTCTTTCCCCGCCCCGTACTCCTCTCTGACGGTATTTGTTCCAGACAGGTTACCTGGGTAGGGGTTGTTACAAGATGCTGAATTACCACAGTACTGTTTGTTGTTATCTAAGATTTAATTATTAACTGGAATTACGTTGGCTTTGATTGTAATGTGAGCAGATGGTCATATTGTGAAATAGATTTAAAAATTACAAAAGTTACAGTTTAATGGAGACATCTCATAATTTCTAATTTTATTTTTTTTATGATTGGTCCTGTTATATTACGAGTATATGCAAGTAAAGTTTGCACGTTTTATGCCGATGTCAGGGGCGTTCCAACCCAGGGTTCTTGGGGTTCCCAGAACCCGGGCGCCAGCATAAAAGGGCGGCAGACGGCAAAAAGTTAAAATAAATATGAGTATATTAAAAGAACACAAATACTGCGTCTTAATATTATTTGTAAAATAAATAAAGTAATTAAATGAATACCAAATGTAGGTACCTACTATCGTACTAAGGCCTTTAAATACAAAAGATCGCGAAGTAATGTGATTAATGTTTGAAATATAAAGTTAACTGTCAAGATTTCTTAATATTCACAACAAATCTTGATGGTTATAGTGACAGCTTCTGTTTCTATGACAAAACTGTCACAAAAAATCATAATTAGTAGGCGATTTTCTCGAACTATTTTTATTAATTTATCTAATTTGTGGCATTAAAATGAAGTAATCTGTATGAAATAATATGTGTGGATAGGTCTAGTATGGTCATGTGCAATAATATACCATAATTTTTTACCGGACACTTTTTATTTACAAAAACCTTTTTTTCCATGTTATTTCCCTATGCCAACCTTTACGTGGAACGCGCGGTATAGTTATGAGTATTTAAGTATTTTTATTGTAAATTTAATTTACATGTATTGATATGTTATTTTGTTATTTGTATAATTGTTTGTGCTATTATGTGCAATTGTAAAATGTAAACTATATAGTTTTAATTAGGTTTAGGTATATTAGAATGTACCTATGTAATGAACTAATTTCTTTTTGTTTAATTTTATGAGAAACTATATAATAAAATATTTATTTAAAAAATATTTATTTTTCTAGACAAACAATGTTCTATTATTCTACGCTAAGGTGAATAACGTATTATTTGTCATGAGTTTGCTTATTGCTCTAAATCTACACGCAAGTTTCGCATAGTACGGCGTGTCGGCTTACTGCCTTACTCTTTCTGTATCGTAGAGCATAAAATTACACGTATTTTGAGTATCATATCGCATTTTTGTGCTCCAAAATTTTTGCCTGCGGCGCACGCCTCGGGGCGCCACATTCTGCTTCAGAACCCAGGCGCCAAGTACCCCAGATACGCTCCTGGCCGATGTCACATCGATATTACGTACAGCACAGTGTGCGATGGAAATGAAGAAGTAACTTTTGCCATATGAAAATCGTAGCGTCGAGATTCCATCGAACATTTTGTCATTTGTAAATATGTTGCTCATTTCATACTCAAGCTTAACATAGTTATTTTTGTAATCACCTATGATTAGAGTAATAGTCGTAGATCTTTTAATATTGTAATCTGTAGAAATTTTTACAAATGTACAATAATATTAGGTTAGATTGTTACAGCTTGGACCTGACGTTTAACGTATAATATTGAAATTGTAGATGCATGTCAGTACGGTGGTGTGGATAGCGATACGAAATTCGAATCCGGAGATCCCGAGTTAGAATCTCACTTAAGCTAAAAATTATATAAATTACTACACTGCGGCTCGGTAAGTGCGGACCCTGTACTGTAATTGGGATTAAGTTCCTGTTGTACAGCGTAACATAAATAAATTAATGTGTAAATAATGTCGTTGTATGAGAATCAAATGAGTTTTGTCACAATCGAAAAACTGCAAATATATTTTAAGAATACTATAATATTATGAATGAAAAGTGTAATAGTTTTGAATTATAAATTGAACTATAAATTAAATTTGTACAAAAAAAAACCGGTAACTTTTTATTTTAGGCTTCATTGACAGACCAGTAATGATGAAACAAACCTCCTGCGAAATTTGTTATTCTGAATTGAATTATATCTTTGAAAGTATTATTTATTATGTCTAGAATTTAATACCTTTCGAAAAAGTTTTACGGTGAAAATTATTATAAATCAATGAAAGTTGAAAGTTCCTTCCGTCGAAACGACGATACACCTATAAAATATTTATTACTTCCGTCTATATCATCATATTTCAAGTATAGGTAAATAAAAGTATACTAGAGAGTTATATCCCAATCGCAATTCTAGTATACTAGCCCAGGATCAATTTCAAAATAAATTCTTTATTTCATGCATGAATAAAATAAAAAGGTACCTATAATATTACTGTAAACGTAGATACAGGTTTTATGACAGAATAAATATATAATTAATTTAAAATATAAATTTAAATAATCCTCAAAAACTTTAAAAGTAAAAAGAATAGAAAATCCAGACAATGTACAGAATTCCAAATGTAAAAATATGTTATTTACGAGTTATTTTTATATTAAAATGCATTATTGGCGAAGCTCGCTTCGTTCGCATTTCTAATCAACAAATTCTAACACCGTAAACACATGCTTCACACAAACAAGCTGTTATATTCGGTTTTATCTTAAATTATTTGGAATATCATATAATTAATTTAATATTGAATCAGTTCTTGGCAAGATTAATTTAATACTGCATTTCATATTTTGCCGCCAACATATGTATATAGTTAAACAATGATTCACTATTTTGTTATTATTTCATGAGCCAACAAAAAAATAACTTGAAACTAAAGTAATAAATAAATAAGTTGCTAGAAATAATAGAATTTAATTAGATCTGTGTATATTTTAACATTTTAACGAACACCATGCTTGTCTTACTGTTTTTATGAATTCATAAATATAGCAAAATTTAATTTCGTTTTAATTATAAAAGTTTTTAGTCCGCATTTATTTAAAACATTATTTAAGTAAATACTAATTAAATTTTAATTGTTAAATGTTCTTCTTAAATAACAATATCACTGCAACAGATTCTCTTATCAAGTCTTTCAGTATATGAAAGATTGTTAGGATCAAGGATGCCTATGGCACATAACAAAATAAAGAGAAAAATTGGAATAAAATTACGTGGCGACCGTAGCTAAGCTGGTTAAAGCATATAATCATAGATTCCAAAAACAGATCTCGATAAGTATATATTTCTTCACATGAACTGCGGTTACCAGCCGTTAAGCCACGGCCCCCAAAGATGTAAATAGACGAGGCGCCACAAGGGTATTTTAACGTGATAAAAATTGTTTGTCGGCTGTGGGAATCAAACTCGGCTTCTCAAACCCATAAGCCGACTCGATACCATGGAGCCACCTACTCCATAAATAATTATATATGTAAATAAACACCGAAAAGTTGATATGTGTGAATACATCTAGTGGGAATTAATCCTCCTGGTACATTTCTATCACATCCGCTAATCTGCATGTGGCATTATACCGTCGAGTGCTCCAGCACCACGAGGGGTTGTCAGTCGCACTTCTTCCTCATCGCTTCCCCTGCACTACACCCTTCACTCCCCGATGACTGTTAACACCATTCAATTGTTTCATTTTGCAAGTCATAGTGCCGTGCGAAAAAACGGCCTACTTCGTTAACGACATGACAAATTAAAACGCACTTCGTTGTAGATAGTATCAAGGGTGCCACGACAATAGGATTTAAGGCGATAGGTTGCTATTTTACTTGTGTTATGCTAATTTTATACTTAGAAAGTTAGGTAGTTTTAATACTTAGAGGTTTTTAAATGGCACTGGAATGAAAAGAATGCAATGTGCTAACGAAATAGAATGACTTAGTAGATTTAAGCTATGGTTTGGAAAGGAATTCTACAATTTGAAAGCGAAGAATATTTGCTGTTACGTTACCTTTAAAGTAATTTATTTAAATCCGAATATATTAAGGAATTTCTTCAGCAAAATCATTTCTATGTAATTTCATCATAACTTACATTTTTTATTATATCGCACACCAAAGACAAAATAGACAAGGCATTAAGACGGATCATGGTCGATATAAAATTGTTTTTAATTCTTGACAATTTTCGGTTTCTGTTAAATTTCAAATAGAGACCCAATTTTATTCTTTAAATGAATGCATTCTTGAATGAACGAAGCATCTAAATATTTTCCGTAAATATGTATTAACTTTTCCGATTCATTAATTATTGTTTCATTTTCCAAGTTGATATAAAATAATTAATATTTTTTTCCGCCCTCCAAAATACTGCCGCCCTAGACAGCTGTCTTTCTTACCTAATGGATAAATCGGTCCTAAATGTATACAGGGTGTTTCAGGACTAGTGTAACAAACTTTAACAGCTTATTCCTGAGGTCATTTTGAGCCAAAAATATCATATGAACATAGGTCCTATTCCTTCTAGTTACCAAAATACAAGAAGTTAAAGTTCTATAAATAACACGAAATTTTCAAATTTTTGTAATCAAGATACTTTCGGAAAACAAGAGTTTTATTGAAAAGTCATACCTTATTTGTCTTAATTAATTTTATTTATTAATATTAACGAATACGATTTAGAGAACAAAACATAAAATGACACAATTAAATAGACACAGAACAACATAACCAAACATGGAATAGGTTAACACAATATGAAATAAGATAACAAATTTAAAAAAAATTACAGCAAGTGTTCAAAATGAGCGCCTTGAACTCGTATGCATCTTAATATTAATAAATAAAATTAATTAAGACAAATAAGATATGACTTTTCAATAAAACTCTTGTTTTCCGAAAGTATCTTGATTACAAATTTGAAAATTTCGTGTTATTTATAGAACTTCAACCTCTTGTATTTTGGTAACTAGAAGGAATAGGACCTATGTACATATGACATTTTTGGCTCAAAATGACCTCAGGAATAAGCTGTTAAAGTTTGTTACACTAGTCCTGAAACACCCTGTATAGTATATAGTGTAAGTAAATACTGGAAGATATTTAATTTCACTATTCATTGTTTCATGTTGAAAGGAAGTAATGTAACTTTTGTGGATTAAGGCATTTCATTTATCTTGTGCTTGTGTCATTCTTGGAAGACAGTGATAAATTCTGTTTTGCATCATACATCAAAACCATTTCATTTATTTGTTAAATTATTTATATAGGTAGCTATGAATATAAGGTACACTGGTTCACTGACATTTATTATTTATATTAAGAAATCAACTAACAGATGTTATTGCAAGACTTTTAATAATTAATTGAGACCACGTACCGCGATCATATCAATTAATAATAATATTTTAAAATAATTATTTGTGTGTAAAAAAGATTTATTGTTTTACATAAAAAATATTTTTAATAGTCTCCAGACAACTAGAAGCACTACATTTGTATCTATATGATGGTTGTGAAAGTTATGCGTATTGAAGAACAAACTTGTTCATTAAGGCGATAGACGAAGCAGACGATATTCTGAAAATACTAAACACATTTCACAAACGAGAAGTACACAATACTTTTTCTACTCCCATATTTTAATGTATCTATTAAATAGTTATTTGTGTATTAAGAGCATAAAGTGATTCTTTGTAATTGCAGCGCGAGTCGAAGGCGAGAGCTGTAATAGTGTAAGAGGAACAAAGACACTTACGCTCGAGATATACACATAATTTTTTCTACGATTGCATCTTAAAATTGTTATAAAACGTACGCGTATTGAAAATAAATTTGTTTTGTTAACTGTCAATATGACAAGTTTCTGTTTTGTTTGTATCCCTGGTAACTATTGAAATAAGCGCGCATTTAATATCTTTTTCGCGCGTTACCATTGGAAACGCGCACATTTAACGTCTTTTTCGCGCGTTGCCATTGGAGACGCGCAAAAAATATATTTTTCGGTTGTTCCACAGAAAACGTCAACTTTACGATGACAAATGAGAGCGTAATTGTAAACTTTTTATAGCAATCGTAGAAAACATTTATTATTAGGACTTGAATGACACTGATTATGATATAGATTATTGATCATTAATAGCATTGTATTGTTTCCATAGTTACCATAATTTGTTAAATAAAATTGTACATATATACATACATAACATCACGCTATATCCAACATGAGGTAGCACGAACTCCTGAAATATTCACAGAACATTCACTCATCACATT
Organism: Pterostichus niger; assembly: GCA_947425015.1. NCBI lineage: Eukaryota > Metazoa > Arthropoda > Insecta > Coleoptera > Carabidae > Pterostichus > Pterostichus niger. The sequence goes on along the minus strand of OX380340.1, from coordinate 34,456,880 downwards.
TACCAATGAATCAGTCTTCGTCAAACATTCTCATCTTGACACATAGCCTCGATTCAACCATATTTACATTCAAGGGTGACAATTATTTTAATAATTTTAAATGTTGGATTTGGTAGTAGGTAAAAATAGTGTATGCAACTCGTGTATAATGCCTATTAATATAAAATCGTATTACATTAATGAAAAAACTACAAATTTAAAAAAAAAAACAAAACAAATATAAATACGATTCGGGAACCAATAAAACGGTAATCTTGTTTAAAATTAAACTGTTTTAATGACCGTCGCTAATAGTAACATAAAATAAAGTAGAATTGTACAAAAAAATTTACACTTTGAAAAAATATACGAATACTTGTTATTAAACACATACATGTGGGATAGGTGGTTCAGTGGTATCGAGTCGGCCTGTGGATCTTGAGAACCCGATCCCCACAGCCGACCAATAATTTTTACCAATTTAAATCTACCCCTGTGGCTCCCCCTCCACTAATATCTTTGGGGGCCGTGATTTGACTGCACTTCACGCGAAAAATATATCACTTACCGAGATCTGCTTAGGCAGAGTGCCACACCCAGTAATGGATAAAAGGCGTGATGATATATTTATTTATTTATAAACACATATATAAATTAAAATTAGATGTCGTTACGGTTGTATAAGTCTCAGTTATGTATCTATGGTTACGCAACCTTCTGTCAAGCTGACATTATGTTAAAAATACACATAAACTTAACCTGATATCGTGCAACATATTTTTGACTAACCAGTTGTTAATTACTAACAGTGCTGTAACTATGATTCGTACAAGTGTTTATAATTATTGTAACATTATTGAATTAAGACTTCTATTTTCCTCATGATTAAAGCCCGGATATTTAGGCTCTTAAAAACACCCAAATAAGCAGGCATATAGGCCGGTAATTACTCTAAAATAGGCGGGATTTTAGGCAGCCTAAATGTAAATAATTTGTTTTAAAAAAAATAAACGATTCCTTTTTCTAATATTGGTACTTGTTAGAAAACAATAATAATTTTAAACAAAAATTAACTCAATCTGAAAAATAATAATGTAGGGTTCTCATTTTATTAACTATTATGCAAATTCAAATTATGTAGTATACTTTAATACACAAAATATTACGAGCAATTGCTCTATGAAAGGCACTATCTTCGATCTGTCAGAACTTACTTGTAAGTTGAAAACTTCGTTCGACATCACAAAATGTGACAGGGGCGTTCTTATATTTAGCCATATCGTCTAAAGTTACCTCAGCTCCATTGATTAATGGCAAAGACTATTCAATTCCCACGTAAAATTTTGACTAAAAAACGTTTTTTCTTTCGGCATTTTAAATTCACACACAAAAACTTGAATAAAGTAATATTATAGGTTAGGTTGAAACACTTTGTCGAGTGCTGAATTAGTCAACGAAGTAGATGATAAACCTTATCTGCTCAATAAAAGTTAGAATAGGCAACAAAAATAGGCAAAATAGGCTGTATAAGTTAAAATAGGCACAATAACCAAAATATAGAAAAAATAGGCTCTAAGGCACGAAAAAAAAACCTTCCATTACACGTAAACATATTACCTACGTATAGAAAAACGAAATTGCCTGAAGTATATTAAAATTTGAATCTAGGCAATTGCCTAAAAATCCGGGCTTTACTCATAAGGGCGCTTTTTGTCAGTAATGAATGAACAATAATTTAGGGATATCTCAAAATAACTGTTTATTAGTTATGTCTCAAAGTCTTTTTGCCAGCCGAGTAGTTCTATTTAAATCAGTCTAATCACAAGTCAGGGGCTGTAAAGATTAAAGAAAAAGATAACTATCAAAAAAACGTAGTCAGTGAAAAACTCAACAATTAGTAACAAATATTTCATAACAATAAAGGCTTTTGGGAAGTAAGATATCGAAAATATATGGTACCTATTTATTACAAAAAATAAAATATAGTAAATATAGTAATTATGGGGTAGGTGGCTCAGTGGTATCGAGTCGGCCTGTGGATCTTGAGAACCCTGGTTCGATCCCCACAGCCGACAAACAATTTTCACCAATTTTCAAAATCTACCCCTGTGGCTCCTCCTCCACTAATATCTTTGGAGGCCGTGATTTGACGGCTGGTAACCGCACTTCACGCGAAAATATATATCACTTACCGAGATCTGCTTAGGCAGAGTGCCACACCCAGTGATGGGTAAAAGGCGTTATGATATATTTATATTTTATATCAACACAAAATTCTATGGAACTACGAAGATATGACGAGAAACTCAATTGCGTTACAATAAACGAAAAATCGTACAGTATATTAGATTTCAACTACAATCAAACATAATTTATAACTTGCCATTCATAAAGATAACATAAGTTGCCAAACAACCTAGCATCACACCATCTGTGCTTTTCCATTTAGTCCACAGCCTACCATTTCAACAAAACATTAAAACATAACTCCTTATCGTAAAATCTAAATCGTTCTGTAATAACCATCTCTTGCCTCCAGAGCACTCTTTTTCATCCACACCCTTGCTAGTCCAGCTTCGGTTGTGCTCGGGTACCATCGGTAATCTGACACCACGCTTTGTACGTGTTGAAATGTGTCACGCTGTCACGCGTGATAATAGGACGGATCGCGTTACGCGTGATGGGCTGTGACGTGCCGTGTGCGTTGACATTTTAAATGTTTTTAATTCACTATTGCTGCGAGGTATTGTGATTGTTATCGGTGGTAATGAGAAACTCGGGATCGGGTGTATGTATAATAAGGTGTATAGGGATTTGAATTCATGTTATGACGTTACTATCAGAACTATATCAATATTTATTATAGAAGTTCTTCTATATTCTAATAGGTTGTTAATAATATTATGTCAATGTTTGTTTATTATTCAACTATTATATTGTTAGCAAAATAGAAAATATAAATGTGACGCCCGTTTACCGTAATTATGCAATTTATCAGATGTGATTTTGCTACAAGCTATAATATAAAAATAACTATGCTAGGACCACACACCGGATGTAAAACTTCTTTCACAATATATATTAGGGTGTCCGTTATTTGGGTGACCTTCGAATATTCTTCGGGATCCCCCCTAGATCGCCAGACATAAAAAAAAATGAGTTTCCCAAAAGGATTCAGTGTTTTTTGATGATTAACCCGTGCCACCGAGCGGTTGAAGTTTTAAGCCTACCGAAAAATAGGGGTATAGCAAAATAATTCTATTGTGTCGCCAGTTAGCGTAAAATAGACATGCGGGATATGTTTTCCAATGAAATTGATGATTCTGAACACGAATCTGTTGTCAAAATGTTGGTATCAGTCGAAGTTTTAGTAATAATTGAAAAATACGCATTTTTTAATGTTTTTTTGGGGTATAGACAATTTTCAATTTTCATTTATTTGAGTCCAGTTTCAGATATTTTTAATAGAATTTATAATTATATTAAAAATTTCTGAAACTGGAATCAAATAAATGAACATTTACTTGAAAATTGCCTATACCCCAAAAAAACATAAAAATGCATATTTTGCAATTATTAGTAAAACTTTGACTGATACCAATATTTTGACAACAGATTCGTGTTCAGAATCATCAATTTCATAGGAAAACATATCCCGCATGTCTATTTTACGCTAACTGGCGACACAATAGAATTATTTTGCTATACCCCTATTTTCCGGTAGGCTTAAAACTTCAACCGCTCGGTGGCACGGGTTAATCATCAAAAAACACTGAATCCTTTTGGGAAACTCATTTTTTTTTTAATGTCTGGCGATCTAGGGGGCTTCCCGAAGAATATTCGAAGGTCACCCAAATAACGGACACCCTAATATACATACCAGTATAATTATAATATATTTTGTATGTTGTATAGGTTTTCATAAATTATTTAGTGAAAAATAAAATCATACGTAGATATAGCACTGCCACCGTTCAAGTAACTGTCAAACTCACGCTCTAACAAGTAAAACTACCCAACTGTTACTCACCGATTTAAATGAAACTTTTCACACTAATAGAAATCTACGTTAAAAAATATTGAACCCCTATTTTGTTTCTTACGGAAGTTGCTTTTTAGGTGTACAAACCACTCCTGAAAGGTGGTAAAAGCAAAAATCGCCATAAATGAAATTAAATAATATCAAAATATTACGCGTTCAACATTAGTTACCCAGGAGTAACCTCGAAAATAGATTTAGCGACACCAAAAACCGTCGCGTAACTAATTTTGAACCTAAAACTCTATTTCAGTTGAATATCATAATTTCATCCCCATCCCCTTTTTAACCCCTTAAAAAAATGCATATTTATTTATTTATTATTAATCGATCCAACAGGATACAAGATCCCAATTACAGGACGATTATACAGAACACAAAAAATAAAAGAATGAGTTGTCACAAAAGAAATAGACAGAAATATAAGAAAATATACAAGTAACTTAAACAGAGAAATAATTAATTAATAAACGCTTAAATCTAGGTAAGGAATCGCCAAATATGTCAATGTCAATGATACATGATATACTATTATATGCTACACAGAGTTGTCTTATAGGGGATTTCAATTCATAATTAGTCCTAGCTCTTTTGCAATGAAATAGTGCTTTATTTCTTGAAGTGACCCGTGGAATGTGAAATAATATTAGCTCAAGACTACATGCATCATCAATATTGTTATTAATTAATTTATATAAGTAGAGAGATGATTGTAAAGTTCTTCTGCTACTTAATGACATTAAGTTCACTTCAGGCAATAAATTAGAATAGTCTTGGTCCCAACTAGGATATTGTCCATGCAATTTAAAATAACAATATTTCATAAATTTATGCTGAATAGACTCAATTTTAGCTACGTATCTGTTATAAATTGGATTTCAGATTTGTAGACAATATTCTAGCTTAGAACGGACAAATGCGCAATATAAGCTTTTAAGTGTTCTTATTTTACAGAAAGACCGACAGTTTCTAAATACAAAATCCGAGATTTTTGTAGGATGTTCTTACAGTAGTCTCAATGTGTACATTAAATGATAATTTTGTGTCAAATATAATCCCAAGATCTTTAAACTGAGTTACTCTCTCAAGCGAAATAGTTTCCATTTGGTATGCATAAGTGTAAACATATTTTTTAACTAAATAACTCATTCTCTTGCATTTGCTGAAATTAAAGAATAATTTTGAATTATGAGACCATTTGAAATATGATCAAAATGACCCCGAAAATAGATATTGGCGATCCCAAATACGCCTGGGTAACCAATGTTGAACGCGTAATATTTTGGTATTATTTAATTTCATTTATGGCGATTCTTAATTTCACCACCTTTCAGGAGTGGTTTGTACCCTTAAAAAGCAACTTCCGGAAGAAAACAAAATAGGGGTTCAATATTTTTTAGAGTTCTATTAGAGTGTCAAATTTCATTTAAATCGGTGAGTGACAGTTGGGTAGTGTTACTTGTTAGTTACAACCGTAGTAGCGGGATTTTATTATATGTGTTTATTAGTTGAATTTTCAAATGTTTTGTATTATGACTGGGAGAAAACAGGTCAAGAAAATTTAGGAAGTTGCGTATTATTTGGTAATATAACATTTAAACCCATACTTTGGTAAAATAAATTAAAACGCTAATACCGAAATCGATTTTTTTCCTACTGGAGTTCAAAGTTTGCCTCAAGAGCATAGCGAGTGAAACATTCGAACGAAAGTGGAAAAACGCTTTCCTTTCGTGTTAGACACAACATATTTTTTGTCACGGCATGCTTCAAGGAAAATTCTTAAGTATGATTTGTTGATTTTATAATGTGTTATATAATCTGCTATATCTCATAATTGATATATTTATGTTTCATTAATAGTCGTAATGTATTTTGAGCTTTTATAAGCATTTCTCTACACTTTAATTATTTATTTATTTGTGTTACGCTGTACAACAGGAACTTAATCCCAATTACAGTACAGGATCCGCACTCACCGAGCCGCAGTGTGATAGTTCATATAATTTTTTGCTTGAGTGAGATTCGAACTCGAGATCTCCGGATTAGAATTCCGTATTGCTATCCACACCACCGTACTGACGGACTATTATGAGAAAAGAGCTAATTATTTGCTACAACTACAAAACTAAAAAGTTAATAAACAAATGGCATACATTCAAAAAGATTACGCTATACTCTTCTAATACCACAGACTGTCATATATAACAAGATCTCGTTGAAAGCTAGATAATGTGAAAAATTATGTTTTCAGTTTTAACAACAAAAACTAAAATCTGATGAAATCCTCTTAACAACGAACATAAAATAACTAATCCGCGCCGAAAATGCAACTTTTATGAAATATTTTAATCTCTGAAAACCCCATAAAAACATTAACATCGCACTCGTTTTATAGTTTACTTAAAATGTAACTATTCCCAATAGTCCCTTTGTTCAATATAGTTTTTATGAGCGTGTACATTGTTGCCAAACTGCAGTAGCGTTGCTGGCGTTCGTTGGCGCTTGCACCAGTTATTAAGTTCTAATATTACCCCGGCTTGTAAGTCACAAAGTAGCGGCCTGGCAGATACGCTGAGAGGAGCTTGTAATTTGCTGAGGTAATTACCGTTATTTTAGTAGCGCGTGCAAGTTTAGATGCGATGTCGGCGTATCAGTCTGTCAAGTTGAGTTATAAAATGACTAGTGACATTCTGATTAGAATGCAGCCGATTATGATTAATAGCTAATACTACATAATAAAAGATTAAATATGCAATAAAAGAATATTGAATACTTTATACATTAAAATGAAACTAAATCAAACTCCTCTAGTTTGTTGACTTCTGTAAAGGTCATTGCACTACAAGTAACCTAATTGGCGTTCCCTTTATAAATTATCCCTTTTTTTCTTTCTAAACTTTTTCCTTATTTTATTTTTGATATCCTGTTTTTCAAAAGAGTTTTACTTAATCCTGAATTTTGAATTAGTCAAATTAAGCTAAATCATATTCTAAAAAAGTTTCAAAAAACTATAATATAATCTTGTTTTCATTTGATTTTCGAAAAATGAATTCATTATTGTTTTTAATTGGACTAGAATAAAAGAAGCTAATTCCAATTATGGATTAACTCAAAGTTTTTGAGAATCTATCTTAGGTCAGTTATTGGTAACTATAGTTATTTTAGAGATTACATAAACTTATCAATTTTAACAGCCGAAAAACAATTTTCACCAAATTAAAACTACCCCTGTGCCTCTCCCACCACTAACGTTTTAGGTAACCGTAATTTTACGGCTGGTAACCGCACTTTACGCGAAAAAATATATCACTTAGCGAGATATGCTACGTAAGAGTAATCGGTAAAATGCGTAATGATATATTTTTATTTTTTAATTATTTATATATCGGACCAACTACTTAGGTCATATGCCGATATGTCCTTTGTATGGCCGCCGCGGGTGGGACCCGAACTCACGACCTTATGGTCGTCAGTCAGGCCCTCAACCCGCGCGGCCACCACGCGAGACCATGATATATTTAATTATATATTTATTTTGAAATGTACTTCCAAAGTAAATAAATTTCACTCAAATTTGTTTGCTAAGGAATAGTTCATTTTATCATATTGAACGTTTACAAAATTTGAACAGAAATAAACAATTTTAAATTCTCTCATTAAATTAGACAAGTTCAAGCTAATTAAAGTTTTAATCAAGAATTAAAAATTTTTCCTCAATTAACAAATTATAATAATATTTTCATAAGTTACTTACTGCGCATCGCAATGTAGTGAATTTGAGGTCCAAGATCCAAATCCTAGAACAAAATATGATAAAATTACCATCTTGGTTATAATACATACATATGAATGCTGCGCTAATGTGAACTATAATATTAAATTATTTTAATTATTCCAAAGTAGTTATTGAAAGCTTCACCAACTTATTCACATAAAACGAATAAATATGCCCACTAAATTAATTTTAAAAGTGAAAACCAAATGTAATTAGTTCCAGAGAACTTCACATACAATTTCATTAATATACAGAATAGTTAGGTATAAATACCGTACAACACAAGCAACGAATATCAGTCTCCAGTGATCACCAGTTCCATTCACATCATGAAGTCCATCACGGTAAGAATTAGTTTACAACATGACTGAGTTTAGTTAAACACTTATGTATTTGTTTAGCTTGTTGTCGTTCTGCTAGCTCTGTCCGCTGCTCTGGCGGCTGAGGAGGCAAAGAAAGGGCAGAAGCGTGGAATCTTCGATGAAGGTTTCAACCACGACTCCGGTCTGAGCCTGGGAGGACACTCTGACTTCGGCTCCTCTGGTGCTGACTTCTCATCTCATCACGGCCCCATCGACCTGGGCTCCACCTACCACAAACACATCACCATCACCAAGAAGGTCGGCGTGCCGGTACCGAAACCCTACCCGGTGCATGTAGAGAAGAAAGTCCCAGTGCCGTATCCCGTGGAAGTGAAAGTCCCTGTCGACAAGCCGTACCCCGTGCACGTGGCCAAGCTCTACCCCGTCCCCGTGGTGAAGCATGTGCCGTACACCGTTGAGAAGCACGTGCCCTACCCGGTCAAGGTCCCAGTGAAGGTTCCCTACACTGTCAAAGTGCCCGTGCACGTACCCAAGCCCTACCCCGTGCCCGTCATCAAGAAGGTGCCCGTGCACATCCCCGAGCCCGTCATCGTCAAGAAGCCCGTGCCTGTGTTCATCAAGGGCCACGATCACTCTGACGACTCCTCGTCTCTCGCTGGATTCAACGGAGGTTTCTCTGGACACGATTCTGGTTTCTCCGGACACTCCTCTGGCTTCGGCGGACAAGATTCTGGATTCGGCGGACACAACTCTGAGTTTGAAGGACACAACTTTGGTTTCTCCGGACACAACTCTGGTTTCGGCGGACAAGACTCTGGATTCGACGGATACAATTCTGGATTAAGCGGTCATGACTCTGGATTCAGCGGTCACGATTCTGGATTCAGTGGACAAAACTCAGAATTTGGAGGACATGGCTGGCACTGAATGGACAACTGGTAGATTCTTTGAATGACCAGTTAGTTGGTGATCACAGACCGATTCTTCTCAAATTTACTTCTTTGTTAGTGATTACGTCTTATTCTACTTTTTTTGTTATGTTATATTTTTTTGTTTTGTTTGTTTATATTAATAAATAAATATATTTACTTTCCATTGAATTCATTTTGTTTTTCTCTTATAAATCATATAATACAATGCTAGTATTTCTAAACATCCTATAGGAAATTTTGTTAAATATATAAATTATTATATTCTATATAATACTTGTTACATAAACTATTAAATATATAATGACAATCCAAAACTTATTTTTGAGCGATTGGTTCGTGATTTTTACTTTATTTTTTTGTAGATCTCGAGTAATGATATGAAGTCTGGCCAAAATATGATTTCATCGTTAGTTTTTGTAACTCAACGATTAATACCCCCTACATAAGGTCTGGAAATTCCCGCTTCTCAAATTGCACACCAGACTAAAACCTTAAGTGATAGTTTAGCCACTGTTTTTAATTTAACTTCATTAGGACAGTTTTTACGTTGTCAGTGTAAACGCCATCATTACCTTTAATTTCACTATTAGCCAATGTAAAGTATGTTTCATCGTCTTATGATCATTCTATTATTAATAAAATGGTGATGCCTTAATGCACGACAACATGTAGGTATTCTCTATAACTCAGCTGCTGTGTATTTTGGGCACTTATGTCTCTTGCTGTAGTTTAAACCATTACGAGGCAATTCTCGATGCACGGTCATGTGTGAAACATGAAAATGTCAACCTAACTTCTGAACTGATGTCCCTACTCTGTTTTTAGCTCTTCTTACCATATTGTCGATAACCCGTGCAGGCGAAATTTTGAAGCGTTCACTTTTAGGTACATTTACACAAGGTGTACTTACTTCGCACTCATCATGCCTTTTACCCATTACTGGGCGTGGTACTCTGCTGTAGGCAGATCTTGGTAAGTGATATATTTCTTCGCGTGAAGTGCGGTTACCAGCCGTCAGATCACTGCCCCCAAAGATATTAGTGGAGTGGGAGCCACACAGGTAGTTTTTTTTAAATCGGTGAAAATTGTTTGGAGATCGAACCAGGGTTCTCAAGATCCACAGGCCGACTAGATACCACTGAGCCACCTACCCCTTCTTTTATAGTTCGATAAATTGTTGGAACTGACACATTGCGGTTTCTGAAGATGTTAACAATATCGCGCTTAGGCATTCGTCCAACCAATTAATAAATACTCTTTCGGATATCAATGTGATTGCTAAATTTTGACTGTCAACATGACTTCTGATGTTTATAGATATTTTGTTTAAAGTACCGACTTGATAATGCATTATTTAATTATATTTGTCCCGCGTGATGGCCGCGCGGGTTGAGAGCCTGACTCACGATCATAAGGTCGTGGGTTCGAGTCCCGCCCGTGGCGGCCATACAAAGGACATATCGACATATGACCTGAGTAGTTGGTCCGATATATAAATTTAAAAAATATATATATATTTCTCTAACTTTAAAAAAAATTCTCAAAACTTTTGTTACATACGTTACCTATGGCAGCAGTTCTGAACTAAAGTTCCATGAACCCTTAAGCGATACATGAACAACTAATGACTAATAAGTCATAATTCCATTTAAAAATTAAAACAGATCAATTATATTACCCATTGATAAGGGATACATGATGATTTACAATGGTTACATTTATAGAAACGGGTTCAAAACTGCTGATCTAAGGAATTTTCATTTTACATTTATATTTAATTAAGAATTTAGATTAGTATTTTAGAAATAAATTGTATTTGTATTACAAATTATATATTCTAATTTCAATTAGTACAAAATCGTAAAAGACTAATACGTGCATTTACATTTATCAACGCATGAATCTTAAATAACTATAGTGGTACTAGGATGAAATAGAATTTCAAACGCGTATCGTGCACACTTAACTGCCGAATCTGCATAATATTACTAGGTACGTGATTCTGATTTGTATCAGAATTATGTGATTTAAATTCGAACTTCGAACTGAATATTAGATTTATATCCATAGTTTCATATTATGTTAAGTGTACACATTTGAATTGATTTAAATATTATTTTAGTAATTTTGGAGTGGAATAATTTTGAAATAATACAAATAATGGTAATATCAAAATGTAAATTAGATAAAAAATAAATATTTTAATGATTTATAAGAAAATGAAATAAATTTAATGGAGAGTAAATGTATTTATTTATCAATATAATCAAACAAAACAAGAAAGTATAACAAAAAATAATAAGAATAAGATGTAATCACAATTGAAGATGTAAGATAAGGAGAATCTGACTGTGATCACCAATCAACTGGTCATTCATAGAATCTACCAGTTGTCCATTCAGTGCCAACCATGACCTTCAAGAGAGTTGTGTCCACTGAATCCAGAATCGTGACCGCTGAATCCAGAGTCATGTCCTTCAAATCCAGAATTGTGTCCGCCGAATCCAGAGGAGTGTCCGGAGAAACCAGAGTTCTGTCCGCCTAAAACGGAGTTGTATCCTTTAAATCCAGAATCGTGTCCGCCGAATCCAGAATCTTGTCCGCCGAAGCCAGAGGAGTGTCCGGAGAAACCAGAATCGTGTCCAGAGAAACCTCCGTTGAATCCAGCGAGAGACGAGGAGTCGTCAGAGTGATCGTGGCCCTTGATGAACACAGGCACGGGCTTCTTGACGATGACGGGCTCGGGGATGTGCACGGGCACCTTCTTGATGACGGGCACGGGGTAGGGCTTGGGTACGTGCACGGGCACTTTGACAGTGTAGGGAACCTTCACTGGGACCTTGACCGGGTAGGGCACGTGCTTCTCAACGGTGTACGGCACATGCTTCACCACGGGGACGGGGTAGGGCTTGGCCACGTGCACGGGGTACGGCTTGTCGACAGGGACTTTCACTTCCACGGGGTACGGCACTGGGACTTTCTTCTCTATGTGCACCGGGTAGGGTTTCGGTACCGGCACGCCGACCTTCTTGGTGATGGTGATGTGTTTGTGGTAGGTGGAGCCCAGGTCGATGGGGCCGTGATGAGATGAGAAGTCAGCACCAGAGGAGCCGAAGTCAGAGTGTCCTCCCAGGCTCAGACCGGAGTCGTGGTTGAAACCTTCATCGAAGATTCCACGCTTCTGCCCTTTCTTTGCCTCCTCAGCCGCCAGAGCAGCGGACAGAGCTAGCAGAACGACAACAAGCTAAACAAATACATAAGTGTTTAGCTAAACTCAGTCATGTTGTAAACTAATTCTTACCGTAATGGACTTCATGATGTGAATGGAACTGGTGATCACTGGAGACTGATATTCGTTGCTAGTGTTGTACACTATTTATACCTATCTGATCTACATAATTTTGAAATGATGTGCACTACTCTAGAACTAATTAGTTTTATCGAAATTTTTAATTTCGTTTTAATTTTTGTAACTAACGCAAAGAAAAAGAAATTGTTCATGCTATCCATTTGTGTAAAAGAAAGTTATGTCAGTTATAAATCAATTAATTTTTAATCAACATACAATAATGACATATTTCTTTAATTTGAGCAATGAAATTATAATTTCTTTGTGACAAAGCTTATAGTGAATTTAATAACCATCAGAACAAGGGCATAATAAATATGATTCATAATTATTATATTATCTCTAATATAAAGTCAAAATTCGTTGGGATTTTTTCTATTAACTCAGCTTCGAAAGATGCAGACTAATTAAATGTTATCTTTAGTATCCTTTTTAAAGTTGCCTTGACAAAGTTTTCGTTATCAAATTTAGTATTTATTTATTTACTTATTTATTTAAATTCAGGGTTCGAAGATATATATCGATGGATATATATCATGATATTTATTTTGATATATATCGTCATATTTTTGCAATGATATATATCCATTATATAAAAATATGAAATAGTTTTTGAGATATAGCCTCCGGAGAAGTGAAATTTTTCGAATTTTTCAGTTTTTCTACTTTTCCGAGGCTATATCTCGAAAACTAAATGTGATATGAAAACGCGCTCAACGGCATTAATTTTCTCGTGCTTCAGTTAACTTATAAACATAGTTTCAGCGATTTTTATTTTTTTTCAAATTTCCGCCAAAAAAATCGCAAAAAGCGGTTTTTTAACATTTTCTCGAAAACCAGAAGTCATATGCATTTGTAGATTGCACCACTGGATTCAGTGGGTCAAAATACATATGTATGTAAATTTTCGTTTTAATAATCCTACGATTAAGGATTTTTGGTAAAATTGAATTAAAATCTGAAAAAACCGAAGGGGTACCCCTTAGGAAATAATTAAAAATATTAAATTGCATAAAATTGTATGAAAATTTGCTTACAAGTCAATACGGACACGGGAAATTCAACGCCGTTGAGCGCATTTCCATATCTTGTTTAGTTTTTGAGATATAGCCTCTGGAAAAGTGAAATTATTCGAATTTTTCAGTTTTTCTACTTCTCCGAGGCTGTATCTCGAAAACTAAATGTGATATGAAAACGCGCTCAACGGCATTAATTTTCTCGTGCTTCAGTTAACTTATAAACATAGTTTCAGCGATTTTTATTTTTTTTCAATTTTCCGCCAAAAAAATCGCAAAAAACGTTTTTTTAACATTTTCTCGAAAACCAGAAGTCATATGCATGTGTAAATTGCACCACTGGATTTAGTGGGTCAAAATACATATGTATGTAAATTTTCGTTTTAATAATCCTACGATTAAGGATTTTTGGTAAAATTGAATTAAAATCTGAAAAAACCAAAGGGGTATCCCTTAGGAAATAATTAAAAATATTAAATTGCATAAAATTGTATGAAAATTTGCTTATAAGTCAATTCGGACACGGGGAATTCAACGCCGTTGAGCGCATTTCCATATCTTGTTTAGTTTTTGAGATATAGCCTCCGGAGAAGTGAAATTTTTCAAATTTTTCAGTTTTTCTAAATGTGTACAAAAACTAAAATTAAAAAATAAATATCCAAAAAGTGATATTTATCTGATATATATCTTATATATCAGATATTTTGATATTTATTATAAATATCATGATATTTACGAACCCTGTTTAAATTACACAGTCCAACAGACCTTAGCCTAATAATAGGACAGGAACAATTACAAACATAATTAAAATATCTGATGTGGACACCACATGACTTCCTTGTACACGTATTAAACTACAGATATTTTTTTAATTGCACATATTTGACATTAAATCTTTTATTTTTTGTTCTAATCCATAGCAAACTTAATTTTTAAAAAAATCAAAAAATATTTAATATTTAAATTTAGATATCTCGTTTATGCAAAAAGCTAATTTAAAAATTCTTAATGTGCTAGACGCAGAATTTAATTCTCTAAAACTTTTATTTGCAGCATTCCTTTCTAAAATTAAAATAATACCATTTTTTTCAAGGAAAACTGTTTGCAGCTTCATGTAATGTGCCACTTCCGGTTAGTCTATTTTAACCAAAATCTATTATGTTATTTCCATTGATATAGTAGTCTTATATACCAAATTTGGAAAGTTTTAAATTATATTTGAATATAGTTTTTCATGAAAATCTATCATAGGCTTCAAGTTAAGTACCACTTCCGGTAGTTGTATAATGACCAAAAAGGGAGGTGCACAACTAGATGTTATAACAGTCCTAAATATAAAGTTTCAATTTTCTACGGCTTACCGTTTTTGAGTTATGCGAGATACGTACGTACGTACGTACAGACGGCATGACGAAATTAGTCAAAATGGATTCAGGGAGGGCCAAAACACATATTTCCGTTGAAATCTGAGAACCGAAAATTTTCGCGATTACAATACTTCCTTTACTTCGTTCAAGGAAGTAAAAAGATAAACACTTTAAAAATAATGTATAAATTAAATCAAGAGATACAATTATAAATTTGATTTGAAGTATATTGAAAAATATCAACATGAGCGAATTTCAGCTGGTAAGTTAAGCACATCCGATTTATGGGAGAAGAATAAAATAAGGATATATAAGCTGCAGGTAAATAGAATGTGAAGGGTTGTCGGGTAGACATTGATGGAGAATAGCGCACATGTTTGTAATAATTTCAGAATTACTTCGATCTTATCTCATAGATACCACATTCAAAAGATATTCTATAGTTATAAAAGAATGGTAAATTTCCATTTGCTGATATCGAACATCAAACTATAAGAAATACTGACATAACAAACAATTAAGTATACTAAAAATGTCCATTGAAAACAAAGCCTTCCAGGCCACCAACTTCATAGATGTAAATAAACCTATTAGCGCTAAGTCAACTACGCGATAATCCTTTTGCCACTCCATTAGTTTCAAACAATCCACACCAGTCGTCTAGCGTAAAATTACTTCACAAGCAACATGCATTCTGACTCTATGCAAATCGGAGTGTTGGTTACTTTCATATTCGGGTCCGAGGCATCATTAATAGCATGTACTTGACTGTGATTCGGTGCCATCCATCATTTCATGTTTTAACATTCATCACATGCCGAGGGTTGGATTGTCTACGTGTCCATGGTTCTAACTTCGTATTTGATGCCTGGTTCTTATGACGCGACGGAATGGTGATGAGTAATTTTTGTTAGGTAGACAGTTGAAAGGTGTTTTGTTTGATTGTTTCTGGGAGTAACGGTTATATTTATATTAGAAAAGGATGATTGATTATTACATTACATCTATTTTGAATTAACAGACTTAAACGTACTTTTATATTAGCATACTATATGTGCTAATAGCAAGGATAGTGCAAAACTAATTAGATTATGAAGATACCAGAGATGTGCATCTACGTGTAATCTTTAATTGTCTACATCTACACGTAGACAATACGTCGACAATTCTAGCGACGTAGACAATGTAAGCAATGTAGATAATGCATCTGACAGTTGTAAAATTCAACATAACCTAAATTTATTCCTTTGTAACTATTACATGTATTCGTATTCGTGAGCTCGGGTCATTATCGGTCTTTATATAATAAAACTAATAAAGCAAGTGCTCGTACATTACTAGACGAATGTCTGTCTTAGGTCTTGGGCGAACTGTCATATTTTTAAAATCGATCAACGCGCCATCTCACCAGACGGAGTTTTTTTTTGGCGCTATTTTTAACAGTAACTAGTTGACAAATTTTCAACGTTTTGCCCTGCACAACTAATTTTTTTTCATGTAATCCCTGGAATAAAAATAAAAATCTCTAACAACATTTCAAATTCCCTAGTTCTAGGGATAAAATTTCTAATCTGACTTAAGTGAACACAGGTGTTTTCATTGTCTACATAGTCTACATTGTTTACATGGAAAATGAAGACGTAGACTACATGATTGTTTACACGTAGAGAATGGCGTAGATTACTTGCAGTAGACTACACGCACATCCCTGGAAGATACTTGAAAAGATTGAAATTTATATCTCCTAATAATTTTAATCATAAATGTTATGTTTTCAAATTTATTACAATAATTTAACTTCAAAAATATGTAATATATTTCATTTTTCGTAACACATGCACAAGAAACACGTTCTTATTCCCTAATTTTAGAGAGAGAAACACTGTTTTTCACCCCTACGGAGAGAAACATTATGTATTAGGTAACATGTTTCTCTCCCTAGAGACTACAATTATTAGCTGTTTGCAGCGTGTCCTGGGTAACTAGTTACGCAACCCATATTTGACATATGTCCCGATAAGTCAGTAATTTTTGTGCACTTATTACGAAAAGTATAATATGCTTCACGGGAGGACGCGAATATCCCTTGTGTGAAGTTGGGAAACCGAGACGTAAGCGAGGGCCGAAGGGAATAATCGCTTGCTTCCCTCCCTTGATTCATAACATACTATATAATAATAGAAATATTTTGTTTCAAATAAATATATCATCACGCCTTTACCTATTACTGGTCGTGGCACTCTATCGTAAACAGATCTCGGTAAGTGATTTATTTCTTCACGTGAAGTGCAGTTACCAGCCGTCAAATCACGCCCCAAAAGAAATTAGTGATGGGGGAGCCACAGGGGTAGATTTAAATTGAGAAAATTGTTTGTCGGCTGTGGGGATCGAACCAGGGTTCTCAAGATCCACAGGCTGACTCAACAAAATATTATTTTCATATTTAAGTAGGCACACGATTCACAGTAAGCCTAATATATTATTATTTGCAAATATAGGTAAAGACAGAGAACTGGTCCAAAACTATGAATTTACTAGTAATAATGTAATATTAAAATAAGACTGATTCTTGTTTCAATGTATTACATTTGGATGTAACTAATGAGAACAAACATTTATGTTCTCGACAAAGCTTACTGGTTACAAGTCACAGATAAATGAGAGCTGTGATTTAGTTTTGATTTACAAGTGACATTAAATGTGATACATTGTATTAACTTAATTAAAACGTCAGATCTTGTACAACAGCGAAGGCTTACATAGATTTACATTTGACACAGTTAGTAAGCAGAGGAGCGCCGTATAGTATTTGCTTCAAGAAATTACAATTCCGTTTATAAGCATTCAATCTGCAGTTAGCATCCGTTAACTAATGAGAACAAAATATTACCATATACCAATTGTATTTACTACGGTTTTATGGTAATTTCTAGATGATTTAGGTAACGTTTTAAATTACTTATCATTCATTTACATTCTAGACAAAATGTATATTCATTATTACCCGTGAGACTTGAAAACTATTTCGGCTAGTTATATCGTTGTCCTTTAAATTTTATTTATGTGTGTCAAGGAAATTATGAATATTATTTTCATATTTAAATCATCCACATAATAGAGTTTAAAGTTGGCAATTTTTTGAAAAAAATCTGATGTGGACACCACATGACTTCCTTGTACGCGTATTAAACTATAGATATTTTTTTAATTGCACATATTTGACATAAAATCTTTTATTTTTTATTTTTTGTTCTAATCCATAGCAAACTTAATTTAAAAAAAAAACAACAAAAATATATAATATTTAAATTTAGATATCTCGCTTATACAAAAGGCTAATTTAAAAATTCTTAATGTGCTAGACGCAGAATTTAATTCTCTAAAACTTTTATTTGCAGCAATCATTTCTAAAATTAAAATAATACCATATTTTTCAAGGAAAACTGTTATCAGCTTCATGTAATGTTCCACTTCCGGTTAGTCTATTTTTACCAAAATCTATTATGTTATTTTCATTGATATAGTAGTCTTATATATCAAATTTGGAAAGTTTTAAATTATATTTTAATATAGTTTTTCATGAAAATCTATTATAGGCTTCAAGTAAAGTACCACTTCCGGTAGTTGTATAATGACTAAAAAGGGAGATGCACAACTAGATGTTATAACAGTCCTAAATATAATGTTGGAATTTTCTACGGCTTACCGTTTTTGAGTTATGCGAGATACATACGTACGTACATATGTACGTACAGACGGCATGACGAAATTAGTCAAAATGGATTCAGGGAGGGCCAAAATACCTATTTCCGTTGAAATCTGAGAACCGAAAATTTTCGCGATTACAATACTTCCTTTACTTCGTACAAGGAAGTAAAAAGAAAAATCCATCTTCTATTCTGTAACTTGATTATTATTGTTACCAAATTATTGGATTTTTTTATTTTTTATTATTTATACTCAATAGAATACCATAATTGTATTATAAAGGGAAAAATTGGAAAACCGCCAGGATTTGTACCTGGATCAGACGTTTTAATCAACAAAGTTTCGATCTCCATGTAATTCAAATACAACTGTAGCTTAGTAAAGCATTTGACCGAAGTTCCTCAATCCCAATTTTTCTCTTTATGCTTTAATTTGATTTCTTTAATTTTTAAATACTAAAATAGTAATTAAAAACCATTTATAATATTATTTTTAACCAAACTTTATATGAAGCTGTCAGTGCGCTGAACTGTCAATATTTTTTTACTTCCTTGTACGAACAAACCGTAGCCGTAGAAAATTAAAATTTTATATTTAGGACTGTTGTAACATCTAGTTGTGCACCTCCCTTATTGGTCATTATACAACTACCGGAAGTGGTACTTAACTTGAAGCCTATGATAGATTTTCATGAAAAACTATATTCAAATATAATTTAAAACTTTCCAAATTTGGTATATAAGACTACTATATCAATGGAAATAACATAATAAATTTTGGTTAAAATAGACTAACCGGAAGTGACACATTACATGAAGCTGCTAACAGTTTTCCTTGAAAAAAATGGTATTATTTTAATTTTAGAAATAAATGCTGCAAATAAAAGTTTTAGTGAATTAAATTCTGCGTCTAGGACATTAAGAATTTTTAAATTAGCCTTTTGCATAAGCGAGATATCTAAATTTAAATATTATATATTTATTGTTTTTTTTTAATTAAGTTTGCTGTGAATAGAACAAAAAATAAAAAATAAAAGATTTCATGTCAAATATGTGCAATTAAAAAAAAATATCTATAGTTTAATACGCGTACAAGGAAGTCATTTAGTGTCCACATCAGATTATTTATAATACACTCATAAAGATAACATACAAATTCCAAAGTAAATTATGATGTTTACAGAATAGCTACCGACATGATGAAATGATTAAACTATGATAAATTAGAATTGTCATTACTTATTGATCACGATCATTAACAGTTAACAGATAATTGTCAAATTATTAAATATATAGTCGGAATTATAAAATTTTTAAATAGGCACTTATCGGTAACTACAATTTAAAGTTTGACTGCAATGTAAATTTTCCATAAGTAATTCTTTGATGTCTTCCTTAAATCACATTTAAGAAAAAATTTCAGTGCGGTTATCAGTCGTCAAATTGCGGCTCCCAAAGATTTTAGTAAAGGGGAGTTACAGGGGTAGTTTTAATGTGGTGAAAATTGATTGTTGGCTGTAGGAATCGAAACCGGGTTCTCAAATCCTGCACCAAAAAATTGTTGTCGATACTGCCTGTCATTAGGGGATTATTGTTATTATAAATCATATATACCGGGTGGAACATCATACCTGTGTACATAGGCGATTAACATGAAAAATCAGTTTTTCTGTGCGCATTGCTCCCCAAATTATTTTAGCCAAAAATGCTTCAAATAAATGTTGTAGAGCATAAAATTCTGCATATAAATCAATAAACAGAATTACATTTACATGCGTTATAACGACAGAAATTAAATAAAAAATATTAAAAATTACGTTGAAAATATCAAATAGCCATGGAAGTGAAACAAAAATAGATAGATGCTTGACGTTTGACAGATCTCCTGATTTAACACCTAGCGATTTTTTTATGGGGTCATCTTAAATGCAAAATTTATAAGCAACGCCACCCAAATATTAATTCTTTGAGAGAAGCTATCGTGGATAAGTGCGCCTTAATCACAAATAGGCAGCTCGCTAATGTACGATATTCCTTCTACAATAGACTTGGTTATTGCTTCGCTGAAAATGGAGGTTTATTTGAATATTTATTGTAATAATAAATTGTTGTGATTATTTTATTGAGATAATTATTGTTTGATATTTGAATTATAATAGATAGGTTATAATTTTTACATGACCAACCCTATAAGAAATAAACGTTTCATTGAAATGTACAATTGTTTATTTATTATTAAATTGTAATCATAGGTATGAAGTTTTTTGTATGAATTTTATTGAATGATTAATTTGTCGGGGGTAAAATATCAAATAGACAGAAAAACGTCAAGCATTTATTTATTTTTGTTTCACTTCCATGGCTATTTGATATTTTTAACGTAATTTTTAATATATTTTTATTTAATTTCTGCGGTTACAAGTATGTAAATGTAATTCTGTTCATTGATTTAGATGCAGAATTTTATGCTCTACAACATTTATTTGAAGCATTTTTGGCTAAAATAATTTGGGGAGCAATGCGCTCGGAAAAAATGTTTTTTCATGTTAATCGCCTATGTACACAGGTATGATGTTCCACCCGGTATTATGTGTTGCATTATACATATTTTTCAAGTTAATTTTAATGTGAATATGTTCATATGCGAGTCTGTAATGGAATTGAAATTAATAAATGAATGATAATAATCGTTGAGAATAGAACATGCAACATTCTAAAGTTAATATATAAAGTTATTTATACAGAGCGTGGCCGTCACGTAGTTGCCCTATAAAACAACAGATAATCTCAAACAACGCAAACTATGATCTTGTAGCATCTTGTAGCATCAGGAAATTAAATGCAAATGCACCTTCCAACAGTTTACCAAGTAAGAATATCACATCGCTTATGTAACTATATCGTTTCACATTAACCTAATGCAATTTCCCATTTCGGGAATCTTCGCATACTCTCGGGAATCATCGCCGGTTAAAGCTTCGAGCTTTTGATGTAGTGTGGTTTCTTGTCCCCCTTTTTGTACGAACACAAAAGAACACTCAATTATTTTTATTGCATGGGACAAATAGAGAAAGGAGTGATGTAAGGAACAAGTTTTTTTTAGGTTTTTATTATTTTTTTTTGTGTACGTTATTGTCAACCCCACTCGAATTTCATAACATTGTCTCTAATTGAAGGATTCACTCTCAACTGTTTGGATAATTTCCATGGAAAATGACAAATTGATCATGATTATTTATGTTTTTTTTTAGGTTGTAACGGATTGAAAATAATTGTGAGAACTGCACATTAATGTTTTTTTATATTCTTATTATTAATGTTAATATTTGTTTAAAATTACTTTTAAAAGTTTTTTAACCTGAAATGAATAAAATTCAAAAACTAAACGTAACCTTTATTAAGTTGGTACCTACTAATAATAATAAATTGTTAATGAATAACAAATAATTAGTTCAACGAATGTTTTATTATAAACAATATGAATACACACATAAATTTTAATATATTTCATTTAAAATCACTTTAGTATGTACACTAGTCCATTGTACATGATGAAAATTTAAATAATTTTAACCTTTACTAATTAAAACTAATAAAAAATATCATTATTCATATTGAATAATAAAAAATTTCAACAGCTGCCAGACATGTCTGACAAACCCTTATAACATTATAACACCATTCAGCAATTATCAAGTGTTCGCTGACAACATATGCAAATCAGTTATCCCGACACCACTTAATGCGCTACCTGTGTCGAATTCAGCTCTCCGCGTCTGTTATAAATAAAACAGTTGACAGTCGGTGCTTTAACTCTGAAGTTGCTTGCAATTATGTCGCAATTGTCTTGTTGGGGCCAGCTTTGTGATAATTGCATCCTCTATCAGCGGTAAATCATTTCGCTCGTATGAAAAAGACCGCAAAAGGCGTGAAAGTAATTTATGGCTTCGTCGTGACGTTGGTTTTGAAATGTTGCCAACTTTGTAGTGTTTTATCTCTGTGATGTGCCAGAGTGGTTTTATTTTTTAATTTCGTTATCATTAATGAGTTTAATGGCCTTGTTTAATGAGCGGGATTTATTTAGTGGTAGTTAGGAATTTTAATTAAGGTTTTATGATGAGTAAGGAGATATTTTATTTGGTAATTTGGTGTGTTTAGTTTTGAAAAAGCTAGGTAGGTTTTAAGATGGTTTTAATTAGCTTTGTTTTACATGCAAAGTTGGAATTAATTTGATTGCTCTTTTAGTTAGAATATTTATTGCGTCCAAAGTTTTTATTTTAAAATATTTTACTTGAAATATACATTTGCCTGACCTTTAAGAATCAGGATAGCTTTGCTTTGCATACCTAGGCAGAAAAATAACATATTTCCTGGCTAGGTAGGTAATGAAAGAAACATGAGTGTCTAGTTATTTAGCAAGATAAAATACTGACTGAATATGTAAGTCAAATATTTCTTTTAATTTAAATTAATTTAAAATATTTATTATTTGTTTATAAGTTTCAAATAAAATGTTATACGTAACACGTCAGTAAAGTGTTGTACAGGATTCGTAAGCTATTTCAAGCCTCGCTTTCGCTCGGCATGAAACTATTTACTCATTCTGTAATTGAACGCTTTTTGACTTTTTACGTAAATACCTATTATTTATATGTAGATATCTAATTACGCCTTATAATTAAGATTTTCTAAACTTGGTTGTTTATATTTTCGTTATATTTTAAATAATATATAATCAATTATTTATTCCGAACAATGGTAGAAGGTGGAGGTGAACACGAGAACAATCCCCAAAACAATCAATTGTAAAAATTAAAGTAAATTCCAAAGAATATTTCTCATAACTATCATTTTCGACATTTCAGTTCCAAACTTTAAATACACATATTTTTAATCTTAGCCAAGTTTTCAGGATTTTATAAATTCATTTAGATATCAAAGTATTGAAAATATATATTTTGAAGTATACAAATATTAACAAAAACTAAATTAATTGCCATCCATACACTTGGTGAAACTAGGATTAATAAAATATAAACTAAACACTTGGCTAAGTCTCAGAAAATTCAGCCTCCAAGTCACCTTATGAGGGCATCGTCAAAGGCTGGCCAGCACAGTTAGTAACCATAGACGCGTTTCGCTCTTATTAGAGCTCATCAGTATGGTATAACTCACTTCTTCACCTAGAACAAAGTTCACGTGAAATTAGTGAAAATTGTTTGTCGGCTGTGGGGATGGAACCAGGGATCTCAAGATCCATCGGCCGACTCGGTACCACTGAGCCCACCTACCCCATAACTGTACTTTATAAAGTATTTAATTATTTTTGCATATATCTATATAGTAAAACATGTATGTTTATATTAGAAACAACCGCCAAAATATTCGCTAAACACCTCATTGGAAACGACAACCGATGTTTCCCAGTTTCAGGGCCACTCAGCCACATGGCGCACAGAAACAGTTTGTTGCTAAGACTGTCACCGCCGCCGTCAGTGAGTGACTTTGACAAACCATGACAAATCACCTTAATACGCGTCTATTCGGTGTGAAACTGTCAGACGCTCGCGCGAGTATGATCGAGCATCGCGTCTGCGACTCCTGCAAGTCCTGAAGCCTAGATCTAGTCGCTTGTGACATGCAGACACACCTACTTTACTGGGATTATTTACTCACTTGTGAAAATGGGTTTTTTCTTTTTTGTGGATGTTTATAATGTGGATTCGTCAACGTTTGAGTAGGTACTTATTTTATTATTGTATGTTACCTACATAATTGAGGACATTGAAGATTATTTTCAATGGGTGATTTTATAGAAAGTGTCAAATGTAATTATTGATATCTTTCAAAGAACTCTCCATACACGCAAGCCTCTAAAAAAATAGTTTTATTCAGGGCCATCTTTACCCAAGGATTCAAGGGGTGCGAGTGCACCCAGGCGCAGAGTCCTAGGCAGGGGCGCCGAGAGAAAAAGCGGGCCCCGGGAAAAAAAAAATTCGGGCCTCCTTTAACTTTGAATATTTATTAATTAAATATAAGGTGACTCAGTGGTATCGAGTCGGCCTGTGGATCTTGAGAACCCTGGTTCGATCCCCACAGCCGACAAACAATATTCACCAATTTAAAAAATCTACCCCTGTGGCTCCTCCACCACTAATATCTTTGGAGGCCGTGATTTGACGGCTGGTAACCGCATTTCACGCGAAAAAATATATCACTTACCGAGATCTGCTTAGGCAGAGTGCCACATCCAGTAATGGGTTAAAGGCGTGATGATATATTTTCAAAAAAAATATATTTATAAATATATGTATGACAACAATAAGAATTATTAATATCTAAATAAAGTTATAACAATATAAATAAAATTAAATACAAAATTCTGAGTTAATTGGTGCAGCGATGTGTATTGTATACTCACTGTATGACTATCTAATATCTAGTTGCATATTCGATAAATGCAGGGGATACCAAAACAGCACTACGCACAAATGTATAGAGCCTTTGCCTATGTGTGTTGTATACAATGTAGTAATATAAGATACAAAAATGCAACAATGTAATCATGTACTTTTGAATAGTGTATAAATTTATTTAAAATTTGCAACTGGGGCCGGCCCTTGATCAAGCATTTCGTCATTTAGTACTTTATACAATGTAATAAATTGTTGAAAACGTGTATCAGATATTTCGTTATACATGTTTTAGTACAGAATATAAAAAATTGGTGAAATAGTAGAAAATTAAAAGCAATTTATAAAATAGCATCAAATCCGGGCCCTTTGAATTCCACGGGCCCTGGGTATTTTACCCCCCTACCCTCCCCTCTCGTCGGGCCTGATCCTAGGGGGTGCACACAAGCCGAGCGCTAGAAATTTCGATATTTCATTAAACCCTCACTCATTCAATATCAACGTCATTGCACCGTTTCGTACACTTTGTTAGGTCAAATGCATGCACAAAATAAAAATATAGGCACCAATATTAAATTATTTTATTAAACACACCTCATACCGCTTTCGGCACTTGTTACACCGCTCACAATGTGCAAGTTAATAGCTCTTATTACTACACACCTAACAATTACCGAAACTGCTCGTCCACGTCCCCGAAAAAGACATTTTAATTACGAGGCTACAGATGAGCCCATTTTAGACCCAATGAAAAAAATTAAAATAAAATTGTATTTTATGTACTTGACAGGACTATCTCGAAATTAAATGAAAGATTCAAGTTGCCAATGGATCAGAATAATAATAATAATCATAATAAATTGGTACCTATTAAATAATAATATAAAATGAAACATTACTTATGTATTTTTTTCGGACTTTTAAATTGAAAAAAGTGTTGATTTTTAATTTGTATAATTTATTGTTTTGTGTATAATTTAAGAATTTTGAGCAATAAATAAATGAAACATTAAAAATTACATTGCGTTTTTTTAGTCGACAAGAGCCGGGGTGAAGGCTGACCACCCCGCACCCCGGCACAGAATATGCTTAAGACGGCCCTGGTTTTATTTAACAATGCTTTCCGAACTTACTGAATTAAGTCTTTCCGTGGTTATTTAAATAATATTTATAATTAAAAATGCGATAAATTTCATATGACAATTTAATGAATACCGATTGGTTTTATCAGTTATCATCACCTTGAATTCCTCACTTCCGTTTAGATAATCTCTTAACTCATGATAATTTACGAAAGGCAAAAAGGAAATCCGTGCTAAAAGTATATAATTCTGTAGTTTTATGATACCCTGACTCACTGGTCTGCTGTAGGCGATATTATTTTGATAACGAAAATCTTAAAGCGAAGACTTTATAAACTTTGAAGGTTATTGTGAAATATTTCAGAAGTTGCTAATAAAATTAAGTAGTTCAAAGTAGAAACAAAAGTTTCTTTGTGCTAAATATACATAAAAGTTTTATGGTAAGTAAAAAAATTTGCTTATTAATTAAATTAAATTATTGCATTTCATAATAAAGTTTTCTGTGGTTAAAAAATCCTAAATTAAAATTGTGACTATTAAAAATATAATGCAATACTAAAAAATTTGAGCACTTCGAAATAATTAACGGAAATTACTAATTATTCTTCTCCTACTTGTTTTTAAATCTTTTTTGGCATTGCACTCAAATTTTTCAATTATTTTGTAGGTTCTGCAAAATGGAGATAAAAATATTTAATCATTTTAATGTCTGACAAAAATTGAGACAAAAATATGCAGATTCATAAAAAGAATAAAGTATTTAGTAATAGTTATTAGATTTTAAGACATCTAAGGCTTGTTATGACTCATAACATCCGTGGTTTGTTCAATAGTTTACCGGTTTCAGAATATAAATACGTTTACGTCATTAATAAATATTATTTTTTGAAAATATTTTATAAGTAATGTCATTGTCATCATTTTAGAAGATGATCATGTAAGTCTGTGGTCTGTATGTTTTTATTTAACGCCATGGTTACAATTGTTTTGTATCATATTTATAAATACAGTTTTTATTTAAACGTCATAACGTGGTCATCTCTAATTTGAAAGACTGTACTATTAATATATATAATGATAAGCAGGAGAAGTAATCTTTGTATTATTGTTATTTGAGTTCCGTTTGTATTAATAGTGATATATTATCATTGTGTTTTATTTTCATTTTCTTGACTGTTTTGACAATTTAGTATAGTATACCATACAGAATACAGATATAACTTACTTACTAGCCTACATTTGTGCATTTCGTCCGTCAGTACTGTGGTGTGGATAGCAATATGGAATTCGAATCCGGTGATCCAGAGTTCGAATCGCACTCAAGCTAAAAATTATATGAACTACTACATTGCGGCTCGGTGAGTGCGGACCCTGTACTGTAATTGAGATTAAATTCCTGTTGTACAGAGTAACATAAATAAATAAATAAATGTAAATAAAAAAATAAATAAATATATCATCACGCCTTTTACCCATCACTGGGTGTGGCACTCTGCCTAAGCAGATCTCGGTAAGTGATATATTTTTTCGCGTGAATTGCGGTTACCAGCCGTCAAATCACGGCCTCCAAAGATATTAGTGGTGGAGGAGCCACAGGGGTAGATTTTTTAAATTGGTGAAAACTGTTTGTCGGCTGTGGGGATCGAACCAGGGTTCTCAAGATCCACAGGCCGACTCGATACCACTGAGCCACCTACCCCATTATATAAATATAGGGTCAATATCCTGAAACCGGTAAACAATTTAAAAATTCAGATCATGCAAAAATTTTATTAGCAGTAAATTTCATTTTTCTACGATTGCTATGAAAAGATGACAATTACGCTCTCATTTGTCATCGTAAAGTTGATGTTTTCTGTGGAACAATCGAAAAATATCTTTTTTGCGCGTCTCCAGTGGCAACGCGCGAAAAAGACGTTAAATTCGCGCGTTTCCAATGGCAACGCGCGAAAAAGATTCTTTCAATAGTTACCAGGGATACAAACAAAACAGAAACTTGTCATATTGAAGTTAACAAAACGAATTTAGTTTTAGACGTATACCTACGTTTTTTAATAACTTTAAGATGCAATCGTAGAAAAAATTATGTGTGTATCACGAGCGTAGTGTCTTTGTTCCTCTTGCACTATTGCAGCTCTCGCCTTCGGCTCGCGCTGTAATTACCGTGCTCGAGTAACAAAGAATCACTTTACGCTCTTAATACACAAATAACTATTTATGAACTTACTTGAGAATTCAGCACACGTCACTGTCAACCAATAGGATAACGAATTTGTTTGAAAATGAATCAATGAAATGTACAAGTCGTCGGAAATTCATCACTAGTGAAATTTCATCAGAAATACCACGGTTAATAATATCCTTGGTAACGAATAAAATAAATGATATTTTCAATATTTTCATAAACGTCAATTGAAAAAATCTGTCATCATTGTGATACCTAATTAATATTGTGCAAATAAATACCTTACTATTCTTGTTAATTAACTCTTGTTTGGTAAATTCTCAAGCCGAATACAACTCGTAGTATGAAAATTGACAGATAATATTTTGACATAAATATACATTCGTTGTTATGGAAATGGAAACATAACGAGTGTCAAAATATTTTCAGCAATTTTCATACTACTTGTTATATTATATATGAAAATATAATTGCAACATTGCAAATAATTTAATCCAAATTTTATAATAATCGTATTATAAATTAAATATTGTAAAATAGAATAGAGAGAAGTATTGCTTTCATACCGTGCAACAAACCGAATAAATATCTCTCATTTCATTGACAAATAACAAAATTTCAAAAGGCATTCACCAAAAGTCTTTTTGCTAACATCCATCAAATCCCACAAACAATTTGTCAAAGACCTCCGCTCAACCATATTAAATTCACACTTCAAAATTCCAAAAAAGTTACAAGGTGTTTACCATTCACGCATTCAGAACCTCTTAAATTACCCGAAATCTTATATAACACGTCTCGCCATTCAGCGAGGCGGCAAACAGCAAACGACAGCATCAGCGTCACCTACAAGCTCTCTCGCTGAATCCATGAATGAACCGAGTACACAATGCGAAAATCATTTACTCGAGTGGAAGAAATTGAGGCGACAAAGCTGCCCATTGATACCGGGTGTCCGAGAAAGCGCTAAACACGTTGTTAGCTGTTGTTGTTGATGTTAAACTGGCTTTTTGACGCGGATGATGTATGGTTTAAGGTTAGGTTAACATTTTTCAATGAATGATATCGGCTGTTGTATGTTTATTGTGTGGACGTAAATGAAGGAATTTAGATTTTTCAAGCTTGTTAAAATAGCTTATAGGTTTTTAGTTAACTAATTACTAGTATGGGGTAGGTGGCTCAGTGGTATCGAGTCGGTCTATAGATCTTGAGAACCCTGGTTCGATCCCTACAGTCGACAAACAATTTTCTCCAATTTAAATCTACCCCTGTGGCTCCCCTACCACTAACATCTTTGGAGGCCGTGATTTGACGGCCGGTAACCGCACCTCACGCGAAAAAATATATCACTTACCGAGATCTGCTTATGTAGAGTGCCACACCTAGTAATGGGTAAAAGGCGTGATGATATATTTATATACGACTAACTAATAATATTATCATTATATATGCGTTTTTTGCTATATAATGCTATATATTAATCCCGCCGGGAATAATGAGTCGGGAATAATGGTCATTATTCCCGCTCGTGAACCAATCAAAATGCTTAAAACATGGATCATTGTTTTATTGTGCCATCGGAACAGTGTTGCCATAGCGACTCATATTTAAATTAAACATGGTCGTTGATAAGTTCACTGTTGTTTACGAATCGGAAACAAACAAAACGAAATCATCGTTGAGAAGTTGTCAAAAACGGTCTTGCAAATTGTGTTAAATTATTTTGTTTAACTGTAATTGAAAAAATGGGCAGTATTACAGAAGACAGTATATCTTCTACACCACCCGAAATAACGAAAATTGTTGATGCTACTACATATGGTTTATTACCGCAAAAATCTAAAAATTTCTATGACAAAGCATACCAAAGTTTTATGGACTGGCGTATTAAAATGAAGACAAATTCGTATTCAGAAAATGTATTGTTGGCATATTTTACTGAATTAGGTGAAAAATACAAATCATCTTCATTATGGTCTTTTTACTCTATTTACTTATTTCAATTAGATGTAAATTTAATAGGTAAATAGATGTAAAATTAATAGACAATAAATAATATAAAAATTGACTAATTTTTATTAAATTAGTCGTATATAAAGTATAGTATACAACTCGCTATAATGGCTATTATTACCTCGGATGATTACAACCCTTGCTCGCTCCGCTCGCTCGGGATGCAAACTTCATCCTCGGGAATAAGAGCATCCATTATAGCGTCGTTGTATAATATACTATTACGAGTATTTATTTATTTATTATTACTTCGAATTCCGTATAGCTATCCACACCACCGAACCGTATTTTATAGTGGAAGTGATTAAGGTTACAAAAGCCTAGCTTCAAATCAAATTTAAGAATTATGGGCTCTAAATTAAACTTAAAATAAAAATGGAAACATGCTGATTTTTAAATAAGTTTTTTTTTTAAACACAAAATACCAGAGAATTTACGATCAGCATTTGATAAGTCGTATGCTTTTAGCATTCCCAATGTAAATATTCCGTTCGAAATAATTCATATCGTGCTAATTAGTCTCATCTCGCGTTAAATGTGAATCCCGGGAGTCGGCATTAAAAAAACAGTTAATTTCACGGAATTTTGCTCTCGGGGAGTCTTGGGAAGGATCCACTAATTAGAAGGCACTCTTGACGAAACTCACTTCGTTCACACTTCTAACAAAGAAATCTTATAATAAAATATCAAACTAAACACTTGTCTAAGTCTCACAAAATTCAGCCTTCAAGTCAACTTATGAGGGCATCGTCAGAGACTGGCCAGCACAGGAAGTAACCACAGACGCGTTACGCTCTTATTAGAGCTCATCAGTATGGTTACTAACTGTGCTGGCTAGCCTCTGACAATGACCTCATAAGTTGACTTCGAGGCTGAATTTTGTGAGACTTAGACAAGTGTTTAGTTTGATATTTTATTATTAAACCTAGTTTCACCAAGTGAGCATTCAAAGACAATTAATTTTGTTTTTGTTGTTTTTTATAAAGAAATCTTAAGCCCGTAGAATACATGTCTTCACACATATATGCTTGTTATATTTAATTTTAGTTTTACTTATTTCTTACATAAATTCGATAGATTTAACTGACGGTTCTCGTTGAAACATTTTATAAAAAATTAAATTAAAAAAACACTAGGTTAGTTTCAAATAATGTAAAGTTTATTTTACAATACGTATTTCGGTCGACTAGACCATCATCAGGTGAACAAGATATGAATGAATTTGTACATTAGAGTAAGACTTATAAATAGTATACACAAGAATTCTGACACAAGAAGTGGGAGATACATGATTAAAAACAGATGTAAGTACAATTAGTTTGGGAAAAATACATTTATGACCATAGTTGGAAGAAAATAAGATAAGATCAGACCGAAGAGGTAACTATAATTATTTGGATGGAAATTACATTTTAAACCTAGTTGTAAAGAGATTAAAGCGGACGTATTAAAGGTGAACGGTACAAATCTATTTGTTCATTCATAACCGTTAGCTGGTCCTTAATTGCAATCTGAATTTCCAAAGATTCTAAGAAATCCAACTTTAATCCCTTTTTACAAATGTGTTTGATTGACAAACTCTTATCAAGTAACTTATGGTTATTGTCAAGACAATGTTTAGCAACATTTGAAGACACATTATTATTTAGTAGCGCTTTCTTATGCTCATTGAATCTAATGCTGAAATTACGACCGGTCTGACCTATGTAAATAGCTTGGCAGTCACTACAGCTAATTTGATAAACTCCACTATTTTGAAAAATGTCTTTCTTAATTATTTTGTTATTTACTAGCAAATTTTTTAAAGTGTATGTGTTATAAAAGGATGAAATAATATTCTCTTCTTGTGTCAGAATTCTTGTCTATACTATTTATAAGTCTTACTCTAATGTACAAATTCATTCATATCTTGTTCACCTGATGATGGTCTAGTCGACCGAAATACGTATTGTAAAATAAAATTTACATTATTTGAAACTAACCTAGGGGTTTTTTTTTTTTAATTTAATTTTTTATTTCTTACATGTTTTAAATATTTACCTTGTTCCAAATAGAAGCTCGCTTCGCTCGCAATTTTAAACTCTAAATCTGCAAAATGTACTCCACACGCATGTAAATATTTATATTAGTTTTAAGCAAAATACTGCATTACTTTACTTTACTTTGCAAAGTAAGCGAAAAACATCTAAGATAGAAGGATGATCTATCGAAGTTCAATAACCTCTGATTATCTATATCACAATATAGAGAATGGTGGAAGAACAAAGGTGAGGTCTTTGCCTAGCAATGAAATCTATAGGCTTATTGCATCTTTATTTAGCTGAATTTCTCACTTTATTAAATTCAATCTTTATTCGACTTTAAAATGGTTGGAAGATCGTTTTCATTAAATTTCTCAATAATTAAATTGATGCGATATGATCATGAATGACAATTTTCGACAGAATACAAATCAATAAATACTAGAGATATTGACAAAACTTTTGTTGAATATACGACGTGTAATTTTGAACAAATAACCATAAATTAAATTATATAAGTAGTAAAATAAAAATAAATATATCATTACGCATTTTATCCTATACCGGGTGTGGCACTCTGCTGTGGCAGATCTCGACAAGTAATATATTTATTCGTGTGAAAGGCGGTTACTAGACGTCAAATCATGGTCCCTAAAGATGTTAGTAAACGGGGAGACACAAGGGTAGTTTTAATGTGGTGAAAATTGTTTGTCGGCTGTAGGAATCGAGCTCGGGTTCTCAAATTCATAAGCCGACTCGATACCACTGACCAACCTTCTCCATAATAAATTATCGTATATTTATTTGTCTTTATTAGCTGCAGCAAAAAACCGAAAGTTTCTCGATTTAGAGATATAACTTCTAAACTCATTTAAATGCGTTGTTTAAGTATGAAATAAATAAATTATCTAATTTTTGTTTACAAACATAGCGGTCTAAATAAAATTAATTATATTATATCGTCTAACTATAATAGTTTCATAAACTAAAATATTTAGATTTTATTAATGTAATAAAGTGTTTTTTAATGCGATAATATATTCACTAGTAAAATTGTAAAATAGAATTTAAAAGTAATGTAATAACTAAAGCCCGGATTTTTAGGCAATGCCTAGATTCAAATTTTAATATACTTCAGGCAATTTCGTTTTTCTATACATAGGTAATATGTTTAAGTAGTAATGGAAGGTTTTTTTTTAGTGCCTTAGAGCCTATTTTTTCTATATTTTGGTTATTGTGCCTATTTTACCTTATACAGCCTATTTTGCCTATTTTTGTTGCCTATTCAAACTTTTATTGAGCAGACAAGGTTTATCATCTACTTCAGCACTCGACAAAGTGTTTCAACCTAACCTATAATATTTAAAGTACTTACTTTAATCAAGTTTTTGTGTGTGAATTTAAAATTCCGAAAGAAAAACGTTTTTTAGTCCAAATTTTACGTGGCAATTCAATTGTGTCTGTGTCTGTGAGGTAACTTTAGACGATATGGCTAAATATAAAAACGCCTCTGTCTCATTTTGTGATGTCGAACGAAGTTTTCAACTTACAAGCAAGTTCTGACTGACCGAAGACAGTCTCTTTCCGAAAATTTCATAGAGCAATTGCTCGTAATATTTTGTGAATTAAAGTATACTACATAATTTGAATTTGCATAATAGTTAATAAAATGAGAATCCTACATTATTATTTTTCAGATTGCGTTAATTTTTGTTTAAAATGATTATTTTTTTCTAACGAAGAGTAGATAGGAGTACCAATATTAGAAAAAGAATTAGTTTATTTTTTTTTAAACCAATTATTTACATTTAGGCTGCCTAAAATCCCGCCTATTTTAGAGTAATTACCGGCCTATATTCCTGCTTATTTGGGTGTTTTTAAGAGCCTAAATATCCGGGCTTTAGTAATAACTATTTTGGTAAATCTAAATTACATTCTAGCGCTTCCACCAGAAAACTCGAATTGTGTTCTTACGCTTGCAACTAGGGGGTGTAACTCAGTGGTAGAGTGTCTGCTTCGCATGCAGAAAGTCCTGGGTTCAAATCCCAGCTCCTCCAATTACATTTTTAATTTTTATTTCTCATTACCTCATCTACATTACTTTTCACATAAGTTTGTTATATTGTTTCAAATTATTTGCATTGTTTTGAAATTAATTCAGACTGGAAACAATATTCAGTACATAAAGCTCATATTTAACGATCTTCTGCAACACTGAAACATTTACAAAAACTGTATATACATATAGAAAGCGGATTGTGTCCCATGTATCGTGGCTTCTGCTCCTGATGGCCCATCAATAAAGAAACCACGCCCCAGAATGTCTTTGTGAGCGCGCTTGCATATTATACGCTACATTGCTTTATGTTTTACTTTATGCGTTCTGTTTAGTGTTACCTCAGTACAGTGCCGTACACAGAATTTTATTCAGGGGAGTATCCAAAAGTTAACATAGAAGTTGCCACGATTTTTTTATTTTTCTATATGTTAATCTTCATAGAAAGAGATTAGACTATTATGTACAAGAACAGTGATAGTAAAACAGCAGTGCAGTGGTTTGGAAAGCGGTCTGGCATTAGTATTCGGAGACCCCGAAATCGAATCTGACTCAAGCTAAAATATATATTGTGCCACACGTATCACATAAATACCGGACTGTTTTGACACCGATACCAATAATTAATAGGGTAGGTGGCTCAGTGGTATCGAGTCGGCCTGTGGATCTTGAGAATCCTGGTTCGATCCACACAATTTTCACCAAATTAAATCTACCCCTGTGGCTCCCCCTCCACTAATATAATTGGGGGTCGTGATTTGACGGCTAGTAACCGCATTTCACGCGAAAAAATATATCACTTACCGAGATCTGCTTCGGCTGAGTGCTACACCCAGTAATGGGTAAAAAGTGTGATGATATAATATTTATTTTATTTACCAATAATGAAACATTATTACAATTAATCCGCAATGACCTGCAGTAAGCCCTTTCATAGTACATACAAATTATTAAATTTCCTTATTATGCCGCAAGCATAATTCTTTCTTTAACAACTCGTATGGGGTAGGTGGCTCAGTGGTATCGAGTCTGCCTATGGATCTTGAAAATCCTGGTTCAATCCCCATAGCCCACAAACAATTTTCACCAAGTTAAATCTACCCCTGTGGCTCACCCTCCACTAATATCTTTGGGGGTCGTGATTTGACGGCTGATAACTGCACTTCACGCGAAAAAATATATCACTTACCGAGATCTGTTTAGGCAGAGTGCCACACCCAGTAATAGATAAAAGGCGTAATGATATATTTATTTATTTTATTTTAAAACTACCCCTGTGGCTCCCCTTTACTAATATAATTGGGGGTCGTGATTTGACGGCTAGTAATCGCACTTCACGCGAAAAAATATTTTACTTACCGAGATCTGCTTAGGCAGAGTGCCATACCCAGTAATGGGTAAAAGACGTGATGATATATTTATTTTATTTACCAATTATGAAATATTATTACAATTAATCCGCAATGACCTGCAGTAAGCCTTTTCATAGTACATACAAATTATTAAATTTCCTTATTATGCCGCAAGTATAATCCTTTCTATAACAACTCGTTTCAATGTACATAAAAATGATTGATAATTTCTCCAAGGGTAGTATAAAGCTTGGGTTCACTAAAAATAGTTAATAATGTTAGTAGTTAGCTACAAACTTCATAATAATATGTACAAATTTACACGCAGTTTTATTATGGATCAGTGCACAATGCTATCATGTAGTTATGTAACCTGCTGTCATGATAGCAACCTATTAAAATACAAGTAAATTATATCCTTAACCTATAATCGCACAATAGATTTGTAACTAACCCGTTATTAGTTACTAACGGAACTGTAACTATGATATGTAAACTAGCCCAAAAAAGGATTACATTTGGAGTTAGCTAACACCAGGAATGTGCGTGTAGTCTACTGCAAGTAATCTACGCCATTCTCTACGTGTAAACAATCATGTAGTCTACGTCTTCATTTTTCATGTAAACAATGTAGACTATGTAGACAATGAAAACACCTGTGTTCACTTAAGTCATATTAAAATTTTATCCCTAAAACTAGGGAATTTTAAATGTTGGTGGAGATTTTTATTATTATTCTAGGGATTACATAAAAAAAATAGTTATGCTGGGCAAACCGTTCAAAATTTGTCAACTGGTTACTGTTAAAAATAGCGCCAAAGAAAACTCCGTATGGTGAGATGGCGCGTTGATCGATTTTAAAACTATGACAGTCCGGCAAAGACCCAAGACAGATATTCGTCTAGTAATGTAAGAGCACTTGCTTTTTCAGTTTTATTATATAGACACCGATAATGACCCTAGTTCACGAATACGAATACATGTAATAGTTACAAAGGAATAAATTCAGGTTACGTTGAATTTTACAACTGTCAGATGCATTATCTACATTGTTTACATTGTCTGCGTCGATAGAATGTCATATTTGATTATATCTTAAGTACCATAATTATTTAATCATTTTATAAATCAGAAATTGAAATAAAACTGAAACTAAAAATGGCATTAGTGGCCTGATAAATAGTTAGTATTCATGCAGTCAGATTCATAAACCAGGTTAGCTACAAAATAATACCATTTTAGTTCCAATTTTAACTCCGTTTCTAATTATAAAAAGAAAAGATAGTTATGGCACAAAGTATTATAACGATAAAATCATTAATTATAACTAAAAATTTATAAATAACCTTGTTTAGTTTCGTAAATAGCTTCAAAATCAATTATTTTTAACCGGAATAAAATTGAAGTTGTTAAATCATTTTAATATAGGGTAGGTGGCTCAGTGGTATCGTGTCGGCCTGTGGATCTTGAGAACCCTGCTTCGATCCCCGCAGGCGACAAACAATTTTTACCAAATTAAATCTATCTCTGTGGCTTCCCCTTCACTAACATCTTTGTGGGCCGTGATTTGACGGCTGGTAACCGCACTTCACGCGAAGAAGTATATCACTTACCGAGATCTGCTTCAGCAGAATGCCACATCCAGTAATGGGTAAAAAGGCGTGTTGATATGTTTATTTTATTATATTTTAAATCCTCTTAATGCATTAGACAGATAAATAACTAAATGAAAGATTTTACCATTTAAATTATAATAATTTAATAAACAATTAATTTGTTAGTATAAACTATGCTATTAAAGAACGAAAAAGTGTACCTACAAACGAAAAATAAAGCAGGTAAAGAATAACGGATTCATATATCTATATTCTTGTCTATCAGTTATATAATCTTAACCACAGAAAGATGACGTCGACAAGGGTTTAAAAAACTAGTAAATAAATTACAACCCTTTCGTTACATTTCTGATTGAAATTCAGCAGACCATGAATCTTTTTATTCATTTTTGCTTAACATTCGTGCACACGTCAAAACAAATATCGCACATTCTAAGATCGAAACTGTGGAAACAAAGAAATACGAAAATAACATCGCATCACATACCTTGATAGCAATTTCTGACAAAAGATGTTAGCACATGGGTTTGTTTTCAAAGGGATGATCTGTCTTTACTGTTACCTCGCTAGATATAATTCAACGACTGTAAAATATAGGTACCTCTGTCAAAATAAATCAAATAAGTTTTGCGGAAGTGTTGGATGACAATTAATTTTGTCTTTGTTGTTATCAAAATATAATGAATGGAAATTTAGTAAATCTTGAACCAAGACGTAAAAATTTTGGCGAAAAAACAAGGTGGATAACATTTTGAGTCAAGATTTTACATTTTGACAAAACGAGCTTTTTTAGAAAGAGAAAAAAATGCCTTACAAGAGAAAACAAAATTATAAAATTATTTGAAACACAATTTTATTATTTTTAAATGATATGAACAGTATAAAAAAAAATTATATAAAAATATCATAATAAAATAAAAAATCTGATGTGGACACCACATGACTTCCTTGTACGCGTATTAAACTATAGATTTTTTTTAATTGCACATATTTGACATAAAATCTTTTATTTTTATTTTTTGTTCTAATCCATAGCAAACTTAATTTAAAAAAAAAAACAAAAAAAATATAATATTTAAATTTAGATATCTCGCTTATGCAAAAGGCTAATTTAAAAATTCTTAATGTGCTAGACGCAGAATTTAATTCTCTAAAACTTTTATTTGCAGCATTCATTTCTAAAATTAAAATAATACCATTTTTTTTAAGGAAAACTGTTAGCAGCTTCATGTAATGTGCCACTTCCGGTTAGTCTATTTTAACCAAAATCTATTATGTTATTTCCATTGATATATTAGTCTTATATACCAAATTTGGAAAGTTTTAAATTATATTTGAATATAGTTTTTCATGAAAATCACCACTTTCGGTAGTTGCATAATGACCAAAAGGGGAGGTGCACAACTAGATGTTATAACAGTCCTAAATATAAAGTTTCAATTTTCTACGGCTTACCGTTTTTGAGTTATGCGAGATACATACGTACGTACAGACGGCATGACGAAATTAGTCAAAATGGATTCAGGGAGGGCCAAAATACCTATTTCCGTTGAAATCTGAGAACCGAAAATTTTCGCGATTACAATACTTCCTTTACTTTGTACAAGGAAGTAAAAATTAATTGAATCTTTACTCCGAGCCACCCTATGAAGTGGGGGCTCAGGGTCGTCGCCCCTCGGGCCCGTGCCTTCATCCGGCACTGCTTAAGTCAGTAAATGTTTCCATATTGAGCTAATTTTGAGGAAATTCATTTTGAATAACCTTGATTGCTATAACAAATGAAATATGATTTAACTAATGAAATGCGCAACCTGAGACAGAACTGCTTGCATTTTATTGTTTCAATCATTCATTCGCATTACGGTTAGTGCATCCGAGCTGAGAAGCTGGGATCCGAACAGTTCGACTGAATAGCTGCATTGGCGAAAATAAGAAAGAACACTGACTTTAACCCTTTCCGTGCTGAATTAAGGGTTGGTAACTTTTTTTGATTTTTTTACAAAGAATAATGGTTCTAAGTACACAATTAAGGATAAATTGGTATTTGATTTTTTTTAAATTGCACCAAATTATAATTATGATGTGGTATATCCTAGTAACCACTAAGCAGCAAAACATATTTTTACATACACAGAACAAACTACAAATAATATGAACTAATAACAAAATTTGCAAGAAGAACAAATATTGATGTATTATAATAAACAAATTTTATTATTACTGTATTATTGCTAACAAAATCACAATAAAATTTACTCTTTTTACTACAAAAATATATCTTCTTGTAGAAATAACTGCGCAAGTGGAAGGTCGTCTTCATCACTAAAATCGCTATTACTGATATTTTCATTTTCTATTAGTATTTCCGGAAACTTTGGCTCTATGTCGAAATAATCAGTTTCACTATTTACATCACTACATAAAGATCATCAATCTCTGCTTGTTCTAGGTTTTCTAATTCGGAATAACGCCAAAATTGTTTGTCTGAACTAAAATTTAGATATTTAGACCTGCTTGGTGGTACATTCACGATACCACATAATTTTCATGGTATAAACATGAGAAGTTACATTGTATGATTCCAAAATTAATAAATTTCTATTGAATGTACTACTAATAATGAAATAAAGCATACTTAGTGGCCATAGTGACAAAAAACAGTTAAAAACACTAATTTTGTATATACGGAACAACCACCTGTAAAATCTTGCATATCCAAACAATATTAAATTCGTTTTTACGAATATAGAGCCACAAAACCCAACAAATTATTTTTTTTCTCAATAGATAGCGATACTATATACTAACTAAAATGTGGTAACTACAATATACCATCAAGCCGCAACAGAATTGTAGTTTGAACATGTGGTATAACTGTTATACCAGTAAGCTTGAAAGGGTTAAATGATTGACTATATTCGAGCAACAGAAATGACAAACAGAGAATATTGAATAGATAAACTTAAAACTAAACCTAAATGTCAAACGACTCAATATCCTTTCATCCCGAAACTAAATCAAGATACAATCACAAGCTCTCGAGCTGAAGAGTCTCGACTGAAGTCTAGGATCGGAACGTTTGAGATTAAGAAGGATTAAAGACACCGCTAGGCTATCTTGCCATCTTCACATCACTGGTTCAAGCAAGAATGCGCGAATCGCACCGTGCGAACGTTTGTGATTCCACCCGCGTAGATCGACGTTCGGCGTTCCGGGCCCGTTAGTCGAATTGTAAGGTGGCGGCGGCTTCTTTGTAGAAACGTGCCGCGAGGAGGTGGAATCCTTTTGTTGCAGCGCGAACTGTTTGGGCGATTGCCAAAGGGTGAAGGTAAAAAAGAATAGTTGGAAATTTAAAGAAAAGGAATGAAAATGCAAAATGTTAAGTTGCACAACTGTTGATGCTTCAGTTATTAATGGCTAGTAGTACAACTTTCAATTAAATTTTAAGGTTTCTTAAACGAAAAATATTATATAGCTGAATATTTGACAGTTACTTACGATACGATTAAGAAAAACTTAAATGCAATTAGTCATAAGTTAATTAAATGTGTGTGGCACTCTGCCTAAGCAGATCTCGGTAAGTGATATTTTTTCGCGTGAAGTGCGGTTACTAGCCGTCAAATCACGGCCCTCAAAGATATTAGTGGAGGGGGAGCAACAGGGGTAGATTTATAGTATATTACATAATAAGTCAGGAAAGTGATGTTTTACTTGACGAAGCGGTTGTTTGAAGTACGAGGCCGTCAGGCCGAGTATTTTAATTCGCTGAGTCAAGTAAAACACTTTCGTGACGTAATATGTATACTTTTTTTTCTGAAATCGTTCATATTTATATTTTATCAATATAATTAATAATAAATATTTCAAAATGTTTAATTTTTTGGTAAGAATCATATTGGCAGCAAACTACATATCCAAAAAAGTTGTTGAAAACAACATCTTATGTGAAAAATCTGTTGAACATATTTGTGTCAAAAGTAATATTGTTGACAGAGAAGATTTCTTTATAATGTTGGAAAATATAGATGAAAATGAGTATGAGGCGGTATTTTCAAGTACTCCTCCTGAAATCTTAAATCAAGCAACTGCGGCTGTTGAAAATTTATTACCAAGCAAGTCCAAAGACCGATATGATTGGAAAAAGCAAAATTTGTCAGAAAATGTGCTACTTGCTTATTTTATTCATTGAATCTCCAAGTAATTTATCGATTGCAACAAATAATTTAGCATCAAATTCGCCAGTGTCATACATACATTTTAGTAACTTAAGCAATTGTATATTTAGTATTAACGTTATTGATAAAAATAAATAAAAATCTTATTAAATTTTTTAGTTATTTACTTTATTTACTTGAGTCAGGTAAAGTACTTTCCTGACTAGTCAAGAAAGTACTTTACCTGACTGTTTTGCAAATGTTTTGGTAAACGCTTACTTTCTATACTAAAATGCGTCAGGAAAGTAGACATTTTCTTGACGATTTCAGAAAAAATTGTTTATTGAATATATCATTAAATTTGAATTCGTCGTTGCGGTATAGTATACATGTAATTTCGTCGAAAAAAGTAAAATAATTACTAATACAATACATAACTATAAATAAGTAACGAAATGAACAAGAAATTCTAATTTCTTAATTAACAGTAGTAATTTTTTTTCAATTTACTGCTATTTCAATTATTATTCATGTTCGACCATTTAAATATTTAGGGCTACCAATGAATTTACAAATTTAATCTTATATAGAAATTGTACTGTTTGCTAAGAACAAATTATTTTACCAGTAACTGGACCAAATCAGATCTCGATAAGTGATATATTTATGCAGGTGATATTAAGATCCCTTTAGATGTTATTGGTGGGACAGTCACAAGAGTAATTTTAATGTGCAGTAAAGTTTGTCAAACTCAAATTTTTAAATTTACGATTCAATACGATATTTCTGCGCGTGAGCTATTTACCAAAATCGTTCTAATTATGGGTTCTGAAAACTTTTTCAATTTAGAAAGTTTTCACATACACAGAAATTAATCAACACGCTTCATTTAATGAGAAGTGCAAATCCCAAGTTTCATATATCTAAAATTGGTACGTATTATGATCAATCTCCATCACAACATCTCTGGTGAGTGATGACAAGACATCATGATTCAGGACAGTCCCTGCCAACATCCACTCCAGCACGCAGCATCGTGCTCGTTAGCGACGCGTGCCAAACATACGTCGCGCTGACCGCTCTTCACTTCCTTGTGCCCTACTCACTACACACTACAATTATAGAGCAGTGCTTCCCAAACTTATGGATATAAAGGCTCACTTCAAAGAATAAATATGTTTGTGCCTCCCTTCGAAAAATACTGCAATACAGATATACCTATATTGCTATTGCAATATTTATTAATAACTTTAACTTGGAACATATACAAATAAGAATATATTTATTATTTATGAGGTGGTTCAGTGGTATCGAGTCGGCCTGTGGATCTTGAGAACCCTGGTTCGATCCTCATAGCCGACAAACAATTTTCAACAAATTAAAATCTACCCCTGTGGCTCCCCCTCAACGAGCATCTTTGGAGGTCGTGATTTGACAGCTGGTAACCGCGCTTCACGCGAAGAAATATATCACTTACCGAGATCTGCTCCGGCAGAGTGCCACACCCAGTAATGGGTAAAAAGTGTGATGATATATTTATTTATATTTATACAACAAAATGAGGAGGAAGTAAAATTTGTGCACCTACACCAATATGTGATCATTTACGAGCATATTAAAATTATAAAAATAACAAAGATGAATAAAAATAATAAATTTCAAATTTGAAAATCCGAAAGATTTCTGTTCCGTTTAAAATGCCGAAGGATCTAATTATATAAATGACTTTTGACTTTAAAAATTTAAATATATATATATATATATATATATATATATATATATATATATATATATATATATATATATATATATATATATATATATATACAGGTTGTTTCACAACTTAGAGCAAAAAATTAAAGGATACATTCTGTACGACGTGCTGATCATGAGAGAAAAAGATTTTTTTTTAAATCGCAAAACTATTTTCCATGTTTCCCAGTCCAAAATTTTTCGTTGCCACTGCCACTGGGTGGATGATTATGTTAAAGTTATTAATTAAATAAAATTATATTATAAATAACTGCTAATAATTGAATTGTGTAATTATTCTTTCGTAGTTGATACCTACTTCATTGTTTGTGTTTAATAGGAAAGAGAATCCAGTGCAGTACTACAAAAAATGTTTTAGGTTAACAACCCGTAATTTTTCGAATTTTTAAAAAATTATTTTTGTTTCATGATCAGCACGTCGTACAGAATATACCCTTTAATTTTTTGCTCTAAGTTGTGAAACATCCTGTATATATATTTTATATACCAACTCACTCTGAAGCGAGGAGTTTGCGCAAGGGCGGTGGTGATGTTTCATTATAGGCAGTTTGGAGCACGAGTTTCGGGTGTTTGAGGGTGCTGTGATGGGAGGTGCACAGAATAGAGGTGTTTGTGTTATGTTCCCACACATCTACACAGTGCCGTGGAGCGTGTGATAAATATGATAATGTATAGTGAATCGGGGATGTGTTATGCGTTTATGATTATAGATTAGGAAAATTATAAAGTATTCGTCTAACGCAATTTTTAAAATATTTAGATATTATTAGGGAATCCAATACCGGTCAAAAATGTCAATACCGGTATCTCGGTATTTTCGTTTTGATAATAATAATAATAATAATAAGTAATTTATTGTCCAACAGTAAAATCCAA
The DNA here is from genome assembly GCA_947425015.1 of Pterostichus niger. Lineage (NCBI taxonomy): Eukaryota > Metazoa > Arthropoda > Insecta > Coleoptera > Carabidae > Pterostichus > Pterostichus niger. The sequence goes on along the minus strand of OX380340.1, from coordinate 34,412,849 downwards.
TTACAGGACAAATACAATTTAAAGTAAGATTTAAAGAAAAACAAACTAATAATTACAAAAATATATCATTATAAACAAATTCTGCTTTATGACACATTATAAAAATTGGTGAACGTTGCAAAACATCCGTGTTTGAGGTTGGAAGGTGGAATGTTCTATGTTGTCTCGACCCCGATCGTGGTACATGAAGTGGGATACGGGATAGTAATTGCGGCGCATCGATTTTGTTGTGGAGCAGCATCCATGCAAACCTAGCAGCAAATGAGTCTCTTCGATCTGTCAAAGAAGCTACACAATGACGTTCTAGTAAAGAATTTTGATCGATACCTCTAATAGGATAAACTTTATCTTCTTTATATGATAAGTATTTTAAAAACCTACGGTGAATTCGATCCAAAGCTAAACGTTGGTATTCATAGTATGGATATTTGAGAATCGGGATACCGGTATTAATACCGGTATTGATAAATTTTTAAAAATTGAACGTATTTAACATTTATTTACAGTAGGGTGTAGTGTGTGCGTGTGGTATATACCGGGTGACTACTTTTTTCCGAACATAGGAAATTCAATATTAAAATTTTGATTTAGCGATATCTCTTTACCTATTGATTTTAGAACAAAATTGTACTGAAGTACAATTTTGTTCTAAAACTAATAGGTAAAGAGATATTGCTAAATCAAAATTTTGACATTGAATTTCCTATGTTCGGAAAAAAAAGTAGACACCCGGTAGATTAAGGAAATTTTAAATTTAATCAAAAATTTACATTTTATTTTAATAATTATAAAATTTAAATAAAATTCAACAATATAAAAAAATATAGATAGGTAATTCTATATATGTAAAATAAACAACATAAACTTTTACTTTTTTGCTTTAATGGAATTAAAATAATCTTTTAGTAAACAAATATGATCGAGTGTGTCGTCATTTAATCTAGATCTTTTCTTGTGCATAATTGAGATACGGCTGAAAATGCCGTTTCTGATTCCACACTTGTTGGTGCTACTGTTTGTAAATAATCGTATGTTAATTGTAAATTCACGCCATTAATGCCTTCCTCTTCAAAAAATATCATTTCCTTCCTGATTAGTTGCTCAACTCCTTGCTTTTTCCTATTTGCTAACGAACGACTACGAGACAACTACGAATTGGCGATCGGCAAGCTAATACTTGACAAATACTCAACGTGCCACTGTTCCAGTATTTGGGATTCCCCGCAACAAGCTTGCCAACTCTTCAATAACATAATTTTAAAAAGGAGTTAAACGGTTAAGTAATAAATAATAATAATATTCCGCTAAATTGTATCTTATACTTCAATTGAAAACATACCGAAAAACCGGTATTTTTATGCTAAATACCGGTTTGAATCCCGTACAAATTTTGTCCGGGATCCCGGTATTGGATTCCCTAGATATTATGTAACTACTTATGAAAACGATAATATTTTCTTTCAAAAAGATCTTCAGACCTAATTAGGCATATTTTTCTCGTAAAATTGGCATAGTAATCTGCCTTTTATACTTGCATTGCTATGACATAAGTTGTCTTCTAATTTTATATATCTATATGTACAGTTTTTTGTTTTTTTTTTGTGTAGGTGACTCAGTGGTATCGAGTCGGCCTGTGGATCTTGGAAACCTGGTTAGATCCCCACAGCCGACAAATAATTTTTACCAATTTAAATCTATCCTTGTGGCTCCCCCTCCACTAATATATTTGGGGGCTGTGATTTGACAGCTGGTAACTGCACTTCACTTACCGAGATCTGCTTAGGCATAGTGCCACTCTCAGTAATGGGTAAAAGGCGTGATGATATATATTTTTTATTTTTATTTATATTTGTACAGTATGAAATATACATGAAATACAATACATCGTTAACTCATTAAAATATCGCTACCATTAAGTTGTTGATATTTTTCACACGTGAGCGCAGACAGGGCCGGAAGCACCATGAATCGGGTGCAGCGGCTGCTTCAGGCCTCACTTTGAAGGAAAGTTTTAAACAAGTGTATAGACTTTGCTCTAATTTAGGACGTTATGGATTTTATTATTCAAATCACATCTAGTTAGCGACTATAGTGCCTTGTAGCGGTCTAAGCTTGCGGTAGCAGAAAATTAAAGCTTTCGATATTATTCTTCTACTTTTACGTTCTACTTGTGAATAGATAATAGTTGATAAAATTTAGGTTATTTTTGGTAATTTCACATTATATACATATTATATAGCAATTAATAAATATTATTAACTGATGTATTTGTTTTCACGTTGTTTTTAGACAATTTTAAAGTCAAGAATTATTGAATACATAATCCATTAACTACATATGTAAATAAACAATTAAACAATTTATTATGGGATAGGTGGCTCAATGGTATCGAGTCGGTCTGTGAAGTTGAGAATTTTCACAACATTAAAACTATCTCTGCGGCTCTCCCTTCACTAACATCTTTGAGGGCCTTGATTTGACGGCTGATAACCACACTTCACGAGTAGACATATATGACTTATCAAGATTTGCTTCGGAAAGTGCTACTTCCAGTAATGGGTTAAAGGCGTGGTATATTTATTTATTTACAACTTTTTCCATTTTGTAAAAAAGCTTAATAACGCAAGAATTTGATTTAATAATGACAGAAGGACTCAAATCGATGTTCACAAATATGCTAACTCTATTGCAAATATATTTTACAATTCCAGTGTCAATTGCTTTTGGCGACAGGTCATTCAGTAAATTAAAAACAATAAAAAAATATTTAAGAGTTACTATAAGCCAAATCTGATTAACGATGCTATTCTGTAATTTTCTATCAATACAGTTCTGTAAATTTGAACAAAAGCTCATAGATATTTATTGACAAATACATATAATGCTGTATACTATATACTGTAATAAACAAATATTAAAGGATAAGAAATTAAGTAAAAAAACTAAGCTGCGGATCCATAAAACATTAATTAAACCAGTGGTAACATACGCAGCAGAAACAGCGACATTGACAAGCAAAGAAGAAGAAAAGTTGTAAGTGTGGGAAAGAAGAATCATAAGGACAATAATGGGGCCGAAAAAGATAAATGAAAATGAATGCAGACAAATGATGAACCATGAAATTGAGAAGATATTAGAAAACGAAAACATAGTACGTACTATTAAAGCAATGAGGATAAGATGGATGGGACATATACATAGGAGGGAAAATAACGCAGGAATAAGGAAGATAACAGAATGGAACCCAACGTATGGCAGAAATAGAGGAAGACCAAAGTACAGATGGAAAGACCAAGTGGAAGAAGACATCAGGGAAATGAGAATTGAACAGTGGAAAAAGCAAGCGACAGACAGGAAGAAATGGAGAAAAATAGTGGAAAAGGCAAAGAAACATGAAGCACTGTGAAGACATCAAGAAAATAAGGACTACGCCACCTTAATAATCGGATTTTCGAGTTCTGCAGAACGGCAGAACAGCTGTAATTTCACAAGAAATGTATCAGCTTATATTATTATTATTATAATGCCATTTGACAATCAAATATGATGCGCTTTTGTTCAGATTTAGAGATCTGTAGCTTTATAGAAAATTGCAGAATAGCACCATAAATATAGAAAACGAATTTTTAAACACTATAGCCTATGATGATTAACGCTCTAATTGATATTTATAATATTTATTGGAGAATTCACCACACGTTACTGTCAACCAATAGGATCACGAATTTGTTTGAAAATGAACCAATGAAATGTACATTTCGTCGGAAATTCATCACTAGTGAAATTTAATCGGAAATACCACTGTTATTAATAACCTTGGTTACGAATAAAATAAATGATATTTCCAATATTTTCATAAACGTCAATTTTGAATATTAAATGTACACTGAAAAAATGTAGAATTTTCATCACTGTGCAAATAAATACCTAACTATTCTTGTTAATTAACCCTTGTTTTGTAAATTCTCAAGCCGAATACAACTCGTAGTATGAAAATTGACACATAATATTTTGATATAAATATACATTCGTAATACTCATAATTTATGTCCAAATATTTTCAGCAATTTTCATACTACTTGTTATATTATATATGAAAATATACTCATATTAATTATTTCGATTTTTTATATCCGCTGTAGGCCCCCGAAATATGTAGCCTCGGCCCTGAGCGCAGACAAAACGCGTGAACACCGTTCGTGTGCCGCCCCCGCTTGTTCGCCGTTCCCAGAAGAGATAATTTGTGTAATTAATGATGTAATAAAGTGGTGCAATATTGGCGATATGAGGGGAGATCAAACTATTAGCGGCGCCGGCCACCGCTGAGTTGTCAACTAGCAGCGAGGTGCAGTGAAGCGCGGGGAGGAATAAGGGCTGAAGTGGTGCGCGCAGAGGGATATAGGGTAGAATAGGGAACGTATGAATGGATAATAAGGGGATTTAAAAGTTGGATGATATGAGGTTTGGTGTTTGGGAAATATGCTAGGTGGGAATATTTTGATATTTTAATTTAAGCCTCTTTCAAGTTCTAGTCACTAATTTTATCTTAGAATTTTTTGAAAAATCATGAGCATTCGCCGGGATTGGAACCCAGAACCTTTCACTCGCTAGGTGACTGCTCTACCACTTGAGCTACAAATACTCGGCGAGTATTCATGATTTTTCGTGCATTATAATTTAGTTGTTAAGTAAATTGTAAAGTAACATCAATATTTCAATTCGTTACAAATCAACAACTGTAGTATGTAGTATATTCAAAAAATTCTAACATATTTACTAGACAGACAAAGATGTCAAATATATACTTCTTAAACTAATTTTATCGTTTGTCATTACCTTGAAATGTTTGACATACGTAATCACGTCAGACCAGTCTCAGCAATAATTTTAATTTTTGTCTTCAGGGCCCGCGAAGTACAATTTTCTTACCGTAAATGTCAAGCAGGGGAAAGGCTCTACAACTGTTTTGTTCTGTTTCTCATATTTGTTATTTATTTTTGTGCAAAAACTTATGAGCCTTACAAACTTATTTAATTGCATATAATTAAAAGGTTCAGACAAAAAGAGCCCTATATTTTTAAAAATATTGTAATGTTTAACCAAATACTACAATAATATTTTTAATATGAATATAGATTGGTCCTTACACAACAGGCAATGATCGCCGGCCCTGTTTGTCTTAAGGATAATAAATGTGTGCAAACTTCAAACTTATGTATTTGTTTTGTCATTGTTTTAACTGTAACACGAGCGAAGCTGGGTGAATAAGTTGATCTTACCGGACTGCGTCAATTGTAACACGAAAGAAATAGACGCAGTCTTAAAATTTTATTAAACATGCTGCTATTAAAGTTTAAACTTAATTGAACGCGAAACGTTATAATTTAATATGAGGATGGAAACAGAATTATTATTTAGATTAACTTTTTATTAATTATAATACTTAATTAACGAATCTAGTCTAAAATTAAATGAAACGCGAACACCGCGTGATGTGAAGATCTACATCTTCACGCGTTGAGTTGATGGACGAGACTGATGGTTTCCACCAAAACACTTGCTGTCCTGGGTACGATACCCACATCTGGAATCCATCCCTCCTGCATCGGGGTGGACACAAATGTCTCAAGTGTTTTGATTATGTAGTCTGACACTCTGGCACTGCCGATAACGCGAACATGAAATCTTGTTGGAATTATAAGAATATTAACTATAACTGTCTGTTTTATAATTTAATGCCCTATATTCGAAAACCAAAAGATCTCACACTTAGCCTTAATGGCACATGTAGTCACGAGTGTCAAATTACACGAAACCAATCTTATCTAAACGCAACATAACAACAATGGGATAGCTCATATTGTTACAAAACCTATATCTTCTATTATATGTTAAAGTACAAATAGTAGCAAACTGTACTATTTATTACAATTTACTAATGTTACGTATTTTATTTTTTTATATCACTTACCGAGATCTGCTTAGGCAGAGTGCCACACCCAGTGATGGGTAAAAGGCGTGATGATGATGATGATATAATTACATTTTTAAAATTTTTCCGTATTTTCCCACTAGTGTGTCCGACTCATAGATTGAAAAACATTAGACATTGAATTATATTATAAGTAAAGCCCGGATATTTAGGCTCTTAAAAACACCCAAATAAGCAGGCATATAGGCCAGTAATTACTCTAAAATAGGCGGGATTTTAGGCAGCCTAAATGTAAATAATTGGTTTAAAAAAAAATAAACGAATACTTTTTCTAATGGAAGGTTTGTAAATAAGCGACTGTGGGTAGGAATAGAAAAGTAATGAAAATACGCAGGAATCCAGTCAGAAAATTATACAGTTTATTTACTGAGCCAACGTTTCGTTGCCAACCGCAACTTCTTCAGGGCATCTGGAAACAACAGGAAAAAAATTACAGGTGAAACACAATGCAAAATGCAGTTACACACAGAAACTAAGAATACAGTAACAAATTAAAATTACTTACAGCAAAATATGTGTGTAAATAGTTAACAGGATAAAAAAATAAAATAAATAAAAAACAGAACATCCAAAAAGATGTAGTCAAAGGTAAAAAACAAACAAAATAACGCCAAAAGCCTCATTGAACAGTTGAAAAATTGAAAAACGGTGAACAAGTTCTAATAAATATGTCCTATAAACAAGTTAGGTAACGAGCAAATGGGCTCGGGATGGAATCACACAGAAAGTAACGGAAAAAACTTAGAGTATTCTTCCTCTTATTTGCAGAGGTTCAAGATGTGGCAATAGATGATGCTGAGGTCGTTGATGTCAGTTCTGAAGTTAATGCTTTCTTTGTTGTCCTGGATCGAAAGCATTTCAAGGAAAAGTCTCTTGCTAAGGTTGGCCTCAGTGTGAAGGATGGCAATGTTGTCGAAGTCGAAAGAGTGGCTAGATTCGGCGCAATGATGGGCGATTGCACATTTACCAGACACATTTCCATTGCGTATGCTGCGTTGGTGTTCTAGCATCCGTGTCCTCACATAGCGCTTGGTCTGCCCAATGTAGCAACCAGGGCAATCTTTACATTTGATGTTGTACACCACATTAGACTTGCGTAATGTATCTGTTTTATCTTTAATAACGCTAAATAAATCACCTACACTTTTTTTATTCTTCAAACTGATTTTTACTTCACTCACACCTTCTAGAAACTGTTTTAAAAATCGCGCCATCATTCCGACATTCGGAATGGAGTAATATTTGGTAAGTAGGTCAGGGCCACCGGTGTTGTTATTTTGTTCAGCCGATGTGCCGAAATTATTAAAGATTTTATTAATAGTGCGGGCAGGATAGTTGTTGATGCGTAGTAAATGTTTAACAGTCTGGAGCGCCTCAAATCTGTACTGCTGCGACGTTAAATTGATGGCACGTCTTTTTAGGTTATAACCAATGTTTACAAGTTGTGATCTCGGATGGGATGAATTATAATCGATATATCTTGTGGACGACGACGGTTTCCTATACCATTTGTACAAAATGCGTCCGTTATCCTGTCGGCACAGTAAGGTATCTAGGAAAGGAAGTTTTCCACAATCTTCAACTTCCACCGTGAATTGTAAATATGGATTGTAACCGTTGAAAATGTCTTTGATGGTGTTTATCTCAGTCTCAGGTATCGCTGTGAGCAGATCATCGACATACTTAAACAAAAACGGAATCTCAAAAGGAACGATCGGTAGCACGCTGTCCAGCAAACAGTCCATAACCAAACATGAGGCGATAGGTGACAGTGGGCTCCCCATCGCGAAACCATGAGTTTGTGTGTACCACTTTCCATTGAACGTGAAATACCCATGGGTGTAGCAGAAGGTAATAATTTCCAAGAAATCGGCCTTCGGGATGTTAGTGCGACTTTTTATCAATCCCCACTTAGATTCAACAGCATTCAGAGTTAGGTCAAGTGGAATGTTGGTGAATAAACTGACGACATCAAGTGATATGAGAATATACCCTGGAGGCAGAGTTACATCAGCGATGTTCTGAATGAGTTCCAGTGAGTTCTTGACGTAGTATTTGTCTTCATGGAAGCCTTTAAGAAGATCAGCTATATATTTAGAAAGCTTCGTACACGGTCCATCGTAGGCTGACACGATGGGCCTAACAGGCATACCGTCTTTGTGCAGCTTGATAAGTCCATATATGCGTGGCGCAACAGCGTTGTCGGATGTAAGTTTACGTTTGGTGGATTCATCTATGATTTTTTTGCTAAACAGAGTTTTAACCAAATTGTTGTTTTTATTTTGTACCTTAGTTGTTAAATCCTTATTTGTCTCCTTATAGTGGGAAGTATCTAAAATAAGGGCGTTCATTTTCCCAATATATGCGTCTTTGGTGATCGCAACAGTTTTATTGCTCTTGTCTGCTTTGATAATTAATATATCTTTATGTTCATTTAAGAATTTCTTTGTTTTAATATACAAAGAAGGAAAGATAGATTCGTTCTTGTTATACGTTTTAGTTTTCATTTTTTGGACGTGATTAGTTATAATATTTGCTGCTTGGGCTCTAGCATCATCTTTATGCTCGTCAGCAACACTAGTAGAAATGACATTTTCAACATCCGTAATGATGTTAAGCATGGGTAAATCCTTGAACGTATGCGGTACACCAAATTTAGGGCCGAGAGCGAGTAAGTGTTCTACTTCCTGAGGGAAATCGACAGAAGTTAGGTTAAGGAACCATTTTTTGTGTTCAGAGCTGGTAAGAAGTTGCTCGTTCCTTTTGATGAGTAGATCCAATTTCTTGATTTGTGCTGTTCGAATCTTAGAGGATAAATAGTAAAACTGTCGGTCTATAGTCCTCATTAAGGTATTCAAATGTGTAGAGCTGAGGATTGTTTTGGTGCGTTTGAGAAGTGCGTTGAATTCAGATTGTAATTTAGTGAGCCTCCAACAACAAATTTTTATTTCAAGGTCTAAAATCCTTTTCTTGAACTTCTGTAGTAACTCATTCACCAGGTACTTGAATGGGTGGTGATTAATAAATAGATTTTCAATGCATCCAAGATGTTGAGTTATATGTGAAGGCACAACATTATGCTTACGTGCTCTCAACAAAAATAGTTTATTATTTAAGGCGTGGCTTATTTTCCGGTTTAATGATAAAATGCTCTTGATCCTAATTTTGCTTTCGTCACCGTAGGTGTCAAATATCTCCTGTAGATAAGCCATAATATGACGAGGTGGCGTGTAGTTTCTCCTCACGTGAAATATGGAAGGTTTGTAAATAAGCGACTGTGGGTAGGAATAGAAAAGTAATGAAAATACGCAGGAATCCAGTCAGAAAATTATACAGTTTATTTACTGAGCCAACGTTTCGTTGCCAACCGCAACTTCTTCAGGGCATCTGGAAACAACAGGAAAAAAATTACAGGTGAAACACAATGCAAAATGCAGTTACACACAGAAACTAAGAATACAGTAACAAATTAAAATTACTTACAGCAAAATATGTGTGTAAATAGTTAACAGGATAAAAAAATAAAATAAATAAAAAACAGAACATCCAAAAAGATGTAGTCAAAGGTAAAAAACAAACAAAATAACGCCAAAAGCCTCATTGAACAGTTGAAAAATTGAAAAACGGTGAACAAGTTCTAATAAATATGTCCTATAAACAAGTTAGGTAACGAGCAAATGGGCTCGGGATGGAATCACACAGAAAGTAACGGAAAAAACTTAGAGTATTCTTCCTCTTATTTGCAGAGGTTCAAGATGTGGCAATAGATGATGCTGAGGTCGTTGATGTCAGTTCTGAAGTTAATGCTTTCTTTGTTGTCCTGGATCGAAAGCATTTCAAGGAAAAGTCTCTTGCTAAGGTTGGCCTCAGTGTGAAGGATGGCAATGTTGTCGAAGTCGAAAGAGTGGCTAGATTCGGCGCAATGATGGGCGATTGCACATTTACCAGACACATTTCCATTGCGTATGCTGCGTTGGTGTTCTAGCATCCGTGTCCTCACATAGCGCTTGGTCTGCCCAATGTAGCAACCAGGGCAATCTTTACATTTGATGTTGTACACCACATTAGACTTGCGTAATGTATCTGTTTTATCTTTAATAACGCTAAATAAATCACCTACACTTTTTTTATTCTTCAAACTGATTTTTACTTCACTCACACCTTCTAGAAACTGTTTTAAAAATCGCGCCATCATTCCGACATTCGGAATGGAGTAATATTTGGTAAGTAGGTCAGGGCCACCGGTGTTGTTATTTTGTTCAGCCGATGTGCCGAAATTATTAAAGATTTTATTAATAGTGCGGGCAGGATAGTTGTTGATGCGTAGTAAATGTTTAACAGTCTGGAGCGCCTCAAATCTGTACTGCTGCGACGTTAAATTGATGGCACGTCTTTTTAGGTTATAACCAATGTTTACAAGTTGTGATCTCGGATGGGATGAATTATAATCGATATATCTTGTGGACGACGACGGTTTCCTATACCATTTGTACAAAATGCGTCCGTTATCCTGTCGGCACAGTAAGGTATCTAGGAAAGGAAGTTTTCCACAATCTTCAACGGTTACAATCCATATTTACAATTCACGGTGGAAGTTGAAGATTGTGGAAAACTTCCTTTCCTAGATACCTTACTGTGCCGACAGGATAACGGACGCATTTTGTACAAATGGTATAGGAAACCGTCGTCGTCCACAAGATATATCGATTATAATTCATCCCATCCGAGATCACAACTTGTAAACATTGGTTATAACCTAAAAAGACGTGCCATCAATTTAACGTCGCAGCAGTACAGATTTGAGGCGCTCCAGACTGTTAAACATTTACTACGCATCAACAACTATCCTGCCCGCACTATTAATAAAATCTTTAATAATTTCGGCACATCGGCTGAACAAAATAACAACACCGGTGGCCCTGACCTACTTACCAAATATTACTCCATTCCGAATGTCGGAATGATGGCGCGATTTTTAAAACAGTTTCTAGAAGGTGTGAGTGAAGTAAAAATCAGTTTGAAGAATAAAAAAAGTGTAGGTGATTTATTTAGCGTTATTAAAGATAAAACAGATACATTACGCAAGTCTAATGTGGTGTACAACATCAAATGTAAAGATTGCCCTGGTTGCTACATTGGGCAGACCAAGCGCTATGTGAGGACACGGATGCTAGAACACCAACGCAGCATACGCAATGGAAATGTGTCTGGTAAATGTGCAATCGCCCATCATTGCGCCGAATCTAGCCACTCTTTCGACTTCGACAACATTGCCATCCTTCACACTGAGGCCAACCTTAGCAAGAGACTTTTCCTTGAAATGCTTTCGATCCAGGACAACAAAGAAAGCATTAACTTCAGAACTGACATCAACGACCTCAGCATCATCTATTGCCACATCTTGAACCTCTGCAAATAAGAGGAAGAATACTCTAAGTTTTTTCCGTTACTTTCTGTGTGATTCCATCCCGAGCCCATTTGCTCGTTACCTAACTTGTTTATAGGACATATTTATTAGAACTTGTTCACCGTTTTTCAATTTTTCAACTGTTCAATGAGGCTTTTGGCGTTATTTTGTTTGTTTTTTACCTTTGACTACATCTTTTTGGATGTTCTGTTTTTTATTTATTTTATTTTTTTATCCTGTTAACTATTTACACACATATTTTGCTGTAAGTAATTTTAATTTGTTACTGTATTCTTAGTTTCTGTGTGTAACTGCATTTTGCATTGTGTTTCACCTGTAATTTTTTTCCTGTTGTTTCCAGATGCCCTGAAGAAGTTGCGGTTGGCAACGAAACGTTGGCTCAGTAAATAAACTGTATAATTTTCTGACTGGATTCCTGCGTATTTTCATTACTTTTCTATTCCTACCCACAGTCGCTTATTTACAAACCTTCCATATTTCACGTGAGGAGAAACTACACGCCACCTCGTCATATTATGGCTTATCTACAGGAGATATTTGACACCTACGGTGACGAAAGCAAAATTAGGATCAAGAGCATTTTATCATTAAACCGGAAAATAAGCCACGCCTTAAATAATAAACTATTTTTGTTGAGAGCACGTAAGCATAATGTTGTGCCTTCACATATAACTCAACATCTTGGATGCATTGAAAATCTATTTATTAATCACCACCCATTCAAGTACCTGGTGAATGAGTTACTACAGAAGTTCAAGAAAAGGATTTTAGACCTTGAAATAAAAATTTGTTGTTGGAGGCTCACTAAATTACAATCTGAATTCAACGCACTTCTCAAACGCACCAAAACAATCCTCAGCTCTACACATTTGAATACCTTAATGAGGACTATAGACCGACAGTTTTACTATTTATCCTCTAAGATTCGAACAGCACAAATCAAGAAATTGGATCTACTCATCAAAAGGAACGAGCAACTTCTTACCAGCTCTGAACACAAAAAATGGTTCCTTAACCTAACTTCTGTCGATTTCCCTCAGGAAGTAGAACACTTACTCGCTCTCGGCCCTAAATTTGGTGTACCGCATACGTTCAAGGATTTACCCATGCTTAACATCATTACGGATGTTGAAAATGTCATTTCTACTAGTGTTGCTGACGAGCATAAAGATGATGCTAGAGCCCAAGCAGCAAATATTATAACTAATCACGTCCAAAAAATGAAAACTAAAACGTATAACAAGAACGAATCTATCTTTCCTTCTTTGTATATTAAAACAAAGAAATTCTTAAATGAACATAAAGATATATTAATTATCAAAGCAGACAAGAGCAATAAAACTGTTGCGATCACCAAAGACGCATATATTGGGAAAATGAACGCCCTTATTTTAGATACTTCCCACTATAAGGAGACAAATAAGGATTTAACAACTAAGGTACAAAATAAAAACAACAATTTGGTTAAAACTCTGTTTAGCAAAAAAATCATAGATGAATCCACCAAACGTAAACTTACATCCGACAACGCTGTTGCGCCACGCATATATGGACTTATCAAGCTGCACAAAGACGGTATGCCTGTTAGGCCCATCGTGTCAGCCTACGATGGACCGTGTACGAAGCTTTCTAAATATATAGCTGATCTTCTTAAAGGCTTCCATGAAGACAAATACTACGTCAAGAACTCACTGGAACTCATTCAGAACATCGCTGATGTAACTCTGCCTCCAGGGTATATTCTCATATCACTTGATGTCGTCAGTTTATTCACCAACATTCCACTTGACCTAACTCTGAATGCTGTTGAATCTAAGTGGGGATTGATAAAAAGTCGCACTAACATCCCGAAGGCCGATTTCTTGGAAATTATTACCTTCTGCTACACCCATGGGTATTTCACGTTCAATGGAAAGTGGTACACACAAACTCATGGTTTCGCGATGGGGAGCCCACTGTCACCTATCGCCTCATGTTTGGTTATGGACTGTTTGCTGGACAGCGTGCTACCGATCGTTCCTTTTGAGATTCCGTTTTTGTTTAAGTATGTCGATGATCTGCTCACAGCGATACCTGAGACTGAGATAAACACCATCAAAGACATTTTCAACGGTTACAATCCATATTTACAATTCACGGTGGAAGTTGAAGATTGTGGAAAACTTCCTTTCCTAGATACCTTACTGTGCCGACAGGATAACGGACGCATTTTGTACAAATGGTATAGGAAACCGTCGTCGTCCACAAGATATATCGATTATAATTCATCCCATCCGAGATCACAACTTGTAAACATTGGTTATAACCTAAAAAGACGTGCCATCAATTTAACGTCGCAGCAGTACAGATTTGAGGCGCTCCAGACTGTTAAACATTTACTACGCATCAACAACTATCCTGCCCGCACTATTAATAAAATCTTTAATAATTTCGGCACATCGGCTGAACAAAATAACAACACCGGTGGCCCTGACCTACTTACCAAATATTACTCCATTCCGAATGTCGGAATGATGGCGCGATTTTTAAAACAGTTTCTAGAAGGTGTGAGTGAAGTAAAAATCAGTTTGAAGAATAAAAAAAGTGTAGGTGATTTATTTAGCGTTATTAAAGATAAAACAGATACATTACGCAAGTCTAATGTGGTGTACAACATCAAATGTAAAGATTGCCCTGGTTGCTACATTGGGCAGACCAAGCGCTATGTGAGGACACGGATGCTAGAACACCAACGCAGCATACGCAATGGAAATGTGTCTGGTAAATGTGCAATCGCCCATCATTGCGCCGAATCTAGCCACTCTTTCGACTTCGACAACATTGCCATCCTTCACACTGAGGCCAACCTTAGCAAGAGACTTTTCCTTGAAATGCTTTCGATCCAGGACAACAAAGAAAGCATTAACTTCAGAACTGACATCAACGACCTCAGCATCATCTATTGCCACATCTTGAACCTCTGCAAATAAGAGGAAGAATACTCTAAGTTTTTTCCGTTACTTTCTGTGTGATTCCATCCCGAGCCCATTTGCTCGTTACCTAACTTGTTTATAGGACATATTTATTAGAACTTGTTCACCGTTTTTCAATTTTTCAACTGTTCAATGAGGCTTTTGGCGTTATTTTGTTTGTTTTTTACCTTTGACTACATCTTTTTGGATGTTCTGTTTTTTATTTATTTTATTTTTTTATCCTGTTAACTATTTACACACATATTTTGCTGTAAGTAATTTTAATTTGTTACTGTATTCTTAGTTTCTGTGTGTAACTGCATTTTGCATTGTGTTTCACCTGTAATTTTTTTCCTGTTGTTTCCAGATGCCCTGAAGAAGTTGCGGTTGGCAACGAAACGTTGGCTCAGTAAATAAACTGTATAATTTTCTGACTGGATTCCTGCGTATTTTCATTACTTTACTTTTTCTAATATTGATACTCGTATCTACTCTTCCTTAGAAAAAAATAATCATTTTAAACAAAAATTAACGCAATCTGAAAAATAAGAATGTAGGGTTCTTATTTTATTAACTATTATGCAATTACAAATTATGTAGTAGGTATACTTTAATTCACAAAATATTACGAGCAATTGCTCTATGAAATTTTCTTAAAGGGACTGTCTTCGGTCAGTCAGAACTTGCTTGTAAGTTGAAAACTTATATTTAGCCATATCGTCTAAAGTTACCTCAGCTCCATTGTAAATTTTGACTAAAAACGTTTTTTCTTTCGGTATTTTAAATTTACACACAAAAACTTGATTAAAATAAATACTTTAAATATTATAGGTTAGGTTGAAACACTTTGTCGAGTGCTGAATTAGTCAACGAAGTAGATGATAAACCTTGTCTGCTCAATAAAAGTTACAATAGACAAAAAAAATAGGCAAAATAGGCTGTATAAGGTAAAATAGGCACAATAACCAAAATATAGAAAAACCTTCCATTACACGTACACATATTACCTATGTATAGAAAAACGAAATTGCCTGAAGTATATTAAAATTTGAATCTAGGCAATTGCCTAAAAATCCGGGCTTTAATTATAAGGAAATAAAAATATCTCTTAAGAAAATCTAACACAACGAGATAAATTTAGGCAAAATTTTAGGGAATAGGGATTTTTAACGTATCTTTGGATGAGTATGAGTTCAAAGTTGGCAACCATATCTGCAAATTATAAATAAAAATAAATGTATAAAAGACGAGGAAAATGGAAGAAAACAAATCTTCTCATCATGTTATGTACTTATATCGTCTTGTCGAGTAAGTAATTCAATCTGAAAAAGATTGAGCTAGGTAGTTTTTACATCTGAAACATGTTAGCTAGATTGCTTGTCATTCTCCGCAAACATTTCTTCCGTGTATTACATTTTCTCTCGATAAAAAGAGAAAAATAATAAATCCAGACATGCTCGCTTTATATAAATATATCACCCGTGACAATGATTGATCTCGCGAGCTTAACAGGATAATAAATTATTAGATTCGCAGTATTACGCATTCCGCATGAGCGGATAACATTCGCAAGTGCTTTAACACGTCTGTATGCAAATCGCAAATCAATCAATAGGAGAAATTCGTAGTTGGTGCGGACACCGCGCCCGTTGCTAAGTAGGCCATGACAAAAAATGTTCGTCGTCCCGTTTTCGTGGTATCATTAACACGCCATATGGATTTTTTCTAAACGGGAATTGGTTTCTTGTCAAATTGGTCAAATTGTCCTGTTGACTGTAATGATTATTAATGGATTTTTACGTTCATCTAATGATGTGCATATGTTTAGTCGATTTTTTTATGTACCAAATAAATGGATAAAATTATTTGTGTATGTGATTTGACCCTATTTTCGATTGGTACGAGTAGATACAGAATAAAAAATACCGCGTATTTGATTCAAAGTGAAATATGGAATTTACAATTTCCATAATAACTGAATGACAGCAATGTATAAGAGCGTTCTATTTAAATTAGAACATAGCCTGTCATTGTCAAGTCAATTTATTTGACTTTATTTCAATTTTTCTCTGAATTTTGTTGTGTCAAAGGCTGCCTCGATCCCATTACTCTTTTTATACTGAAAGACTTGACACAAGAGAAATATTCCAATTTTCCTTTCTATATTTGATTTCAATTGTTAAGTATTTACTTCAAAATGCTAATAATTCTTAAATTAGGTTAGATGAAAGGTTGAGTGTAAATAAACAAACTGAATTTTATAATATATTAATTATATGCTTTGTGCGTTATTATTGTTAGTATTTGAGAAGAGTGATTTGGTGACTGATTGCAATGTTTCGGTGAATGGTGTGAGATTGGGTCAAGTAAATGAGTTTGTATACTTGGGGAGTGTGTTTTCGAGGGATGGACGTATTGATCGAGAGATTGAAAGAAGAGTATCTGCTGGATGTAAGATATTGGGTGCTCTGGGAACCTTTACTCGGAATGTGAATGTATCCAGAGATGCTCGATTGAGTGTTTATAATGGTGTGTTAGTGCCTACGTTGATGTATGGTAGTGAATGTTGGGTATGGATGAAGAAACATGAACGGCGTATAACTGCTGTGGAAATGAGATATTTGCGGGGTGTGTGTGGATATACTAGAAGAGATCGTGTCCGGAATACATTGGTGTATGATGAATGTGAGATTGGGAAGAATGTTGTAAGAAGAGTGGGAATAAGTCAGTTGAGATGGTTTGGACAAGTAGAACGTATGTCGAATGACAGATTGGTGAAACAGGTGTATGTTGGTGAAATTGAAGGTGAAAGTTTGCGTGGACGGCCTAGAACAAGTGGATGAATATGATTGAAGGGTTGTTGCGTGAGCGAAAGATTCTGAGCGTGAAAAATAAACGAGCTTTTATGAAAAGAATTATGAATGTGGTTGAAGCAAAAGTGGTGTGTCAGGATAGGAATGTTTGGAGAAAATTAATTGCGGGATAAATATAATGAATGAAGACAAGCGTATGATTCTTGATTTTAGATTATTGGTTAGATGTTTCGAGTGTTTACCTGCAATTGTGTGGAGACCATCTTCAGAAACAAGCGCAGTGGACAGGAGCGAATGGATGAATGTTTGTTGTGTGTTGATGGATTTTGGTTGTGAGAAAAGAAAGTATGGAGGAAGTGTTAATGTGGTCGAATCGAGTATCGTGTGTCAGGATGAGAATTTTGACGGGTTCGTGCTACCCCATTTAATAGGATATAGCGTGATGTTATGTATGTATGTATGTATGTAAAATTCAGTTCACTCAACCTTTCATCTAACCTAAATTATCACAAACTGATATGGAGTCCTCCATTACGAAAATTCTTCAATTATTAGGAAAGAAATTACCAAAATTGGACCACTGTATTCTCATAACTAATATAACAAGTGATATGATAATATTTTGGCTAAAGTAACTAAATTAAACTAAGAGTACGGATAAGTCACTGGTTATTTTCTATTAGTAGTCCAAAGTGTATTTGAACTTATTTTCAAATGTTACAAAATAGAATATATGGTGCAATAAATGAATGAATGTATAACAAATTGGAAACATATTATGAGAAAATATAGTATTGTTTATGTTCTTAATTATGTAAATACATATCAATAATTTATACTACTATATAAGTATATTTTCGTAACACATGCACAAGAAACACGTTCTTATTCCCTAATTTTAGAGAGAGAAACACTGCTTTTCTCCCTTAGGGAGAGAAACATTATGTTTCCATAGGTACCATGTTTCTCTCCCTAGAGAGATTAGCTGTTTGCGGTGTTTCCTAGGTAACTAGTTAAGCAACCCATATTTTTTTACATTTGTCCCGATAAGACAGTAATTTTTGTGCACTTGTTACGAAAAGTATAATATGCTTCACGGGAGGGCGCGATTATCCCTTGTGAGAAGTTGGCAAATCTCGACTTCCGCTCGAGCCTTCGGCCCTCGCTTACGTCTCGGTTTGTGAACTTAACACGCGGGAATAATCACTTGTTTCCCTCCCTTGATGCATAACATACTATTTAAAATAAGAGCATTTATAATTTCGCTGTAATAGTAAAATAGTTTCTTCACAAATAAATAAGTTTTATACTATCAAAGTCATATTGACAGCATTATTTTATATCAAAATTGTGACTCTTGAAACGAAAAGCTATCACATTTTTAGACTTCTTCTCCGTACTGTTAGTTTATTTAGTTACTCTAATTTTGACATGAATTACGAGTTGAAATGGAAATAGAAAAAGAATAGAAATTTCTCATTTCCATAAGAATGAATTTAAATTCTTGTTCAAATATTATCTAACAATTATCATATTACGAATTATATTTTGCATGAAAATCGTACGACACTAATTAACGACCAATAGAAACACTTATACGAGCATGGGTTACTTAGCAGCGTCAAGATTTTCTTGGAAATTTTTCATTCCTAGACCAACCTAAGTGAAATTAATAAGTGGAAATTTTTATGTCAAATTTGACAGTTGGACAATATAGTGAAACGTCATATTGAATGTTTAGAAATTATAGTTTTATTTTAACGGTCAGTATAATCAAGAAAGCAGTAACTAACGCATATTAATTAAAATTAAAAACACAATTGTTATAAGTAATGCTTCCTTTGTAAGAAGAATCTGATAAAGTGTTAGCAGTAGAAGAACAAATGATACTACCAGATTCAGGTTTTTTTTCATTCCTCATGCTTTCTATTATATTTTTATAATGTTCTGCATCCATTTGCAAATAAGGCCGAATAGAATGCGCATTACTATGCCCTGTAACTTTGATGAGCTGTTCTTCTCCGACACCTTTATCAATATTTTGTAATGACAGGGAACCAAAACGTGACATTTTGCTCGAATTTTTCAGTAATTGTTTTTTGTTGTCAATAATTTTATTACGTTGCTATAGTTATACTTGTATTCCAACTTGATTATTTCGAATAAAATTTAAATATTAATTTATGTATTTTTGCTTTTTGTAGCGGTGTCGTTACGATTTTCTTACCGAATCTACATTCGAGCATTAATTCATATCCGGGAAATTTTTTGTCGTGCATTCCAACAACGTAATCGGGCCCTCGTGTTCCACTCGGGCCGATTAATACGTTGTTGAAATGCACTCCTAAAAATTTCCGGAAAGAATTAACGCTCTTATGATATTATAAGTGAGAATATACTCGTATAAGTAAAAATTTCTTCTGTAGAAGCGGTTCCCCATCGAAAATTTGCCATTTCAATAGATTTTCTCAATTGACGTTTGTAAAAATAGTAAAGATATATCACTTATTCATTTCACTAAATTATCTAAATAGCTTTCATTTCATTGCATCATTTTCAAACAAATTCGTGATTCTATTGATTTCCACATATACGTGACAAATTCTCTAACATAAATAAAGTAAATTATTAGAATAAATTATTATTAGCAATATGTTTAAATATACTTGTTATTTCATAAAATAGAATCGAACAAATTATTGTTGAGTTTGAATTATGGAAAGTTGAAACAAAAACAAAGAAATTGGAAGTAATATCTATTTTATTTTTATATGTATAGCTAAGTATGTACAGTCTTATATTGTGTGAATAGGTATTGTGATTTAAAATGAGAAAATCCATTATGCATAATGTAAGTACTATATATTTGTGTTGTAGAATGAGAATGCATGGCATTATTCGCTAATTTCTATTATAAAACAGTAGAGTATCGATGTCAAAATTAATCCAATTCGCTGCACACAAATCACTTCAATATTCACTGAACCTATTTCACTAATTTAACCAAAACCAAAACAAAATTTAATTAATAATTATAACAAAAACCATCAAGTGTACGGCATAGAAAACTGGATACCGGATACGGATGTTGTAATACAATCGTACCGTTTACATGCACACACAGATACACACAGCGCCACGAGCGAGAGTAGCACTCAAATGTGCAACCATTCGAGTCATAAACTGACGATATTCTCTTGTTAATGTGGAACACATTGTTTCCAAAGAGCTCTTGATTCCACTGTAAGCTCTTTGTTTGTTACACATATTGTACTGATCATTATGTATATTTATATATTGTGTTTTTACGCATGCTTACGCTATATTTCCATACGAAATGTCCTTAAAAATTCAAGTGTTGTTTGATGCATCACTTATAAATTTCTCCCACGCTTATTACTTTATACTCTGTTATCACTAAAGCCCGGATTTTTAGGCAATTGCCTAGATTCAAATTTTAATATACTTCAGGCAATTTCGTTTTTCTATACATAGTTTAAGTAGTAATGGAAGGTTTTTTTTAGTGCCTTAGAGCCTGTTTTTTCTATATTTTGGTTATTGTGCCTATTTTACCTTAAACAGCCTATTTTGCCTATTTTTGATGCCTATTCTAACTTTTATTGAGCAGACAAGGTTTTATCATCTACTTCAGCACTCGACAAAGTGTTTCAACCTAACCTATAATATTTAAAGTAATTACTTTAATCAAGTTTTTGTGTGTGAATTTAAAATGCCGAAAGAAAAAACGTTTTTTAGTCAAAATTTTACGTGGCAATTCAATTGTGTCTTTGCCATTAATCAATGGAGCTGAGGTAACTTTAGACGATATGGCTAAATATAAGAACGCCCGATCACATTTTGTGATGTCGAACGAAGTTTTAACTTACAAGCAAGTTCTGACAAACCGAAGACAGTCCCTTTCCGAAAATTTCATAGAGCAATTGTTCGTAATATTTTGTGAATTAAAGTATACTACATAATTTGAATTTGCATAATAGTTAATAAAATGAGAACCCTACATTATTATTTTTCAGATTGGGTTAATTTTTGTTTAAAATGATGATTTTTTTCTAACGAAGAGTAGATAGGAGTACCAATATTAGAAAAAGGATTCGTTTATTTTTTTTAAACAAATTATTTACATTTAGGCTGCCTAAAATCCCGCCTATTTTAGAGTAATTACCGGCCTATATGCCTGCTTATTTGGGTGTTTTTAAGAGCCTAAATATCCGGGCTTTAGTTATCACTATTATTTATTGAAAATAATACTCTACAGAAACTTTTTTATTATAAAGAATAGACAAATTTTCTTCATATGGATGTTTAGTATATGAAATATACTATTTTATGCCACATATAGAAATTTTTTTAAAGTCTGGTTTATATGATACGACTATCAACTTTTATTTTTCAAATGGGAACCTAGAATTATTTTATTAAAATAAAAACCGCCATTTTTTTCTCTTTTCAACGATGTTTTACTTGTCATAAAAGTATATATATAAATCGAGATAAATAAGATAATTGAGAAATATCAGAAATTATTTTTATTCAACTATTCTAGGTGACTATACGAAATTAAACAAAATGTAACAAAGTAAAATTAATGACAAAGTACCTATAGGGTTTAAACGCGACGTGATACCTTTATTTATTTATTTGACATAAAAATACAATTCCGTAACAGCAGCGAAAATGTATGTAAACAAGATTGTGTATGTCAAAGTACATATACTCTCGGAATATTTCCAAGATATTATTGGTGCAGCTTCTGCAGCTGTTCTTGTTTTCATTTGTTTCATTGTACATATATTTGAGAGCTATACCGTCAAAGTTCAGCTCTTTTGATGATGACATTTCTATTGGATAATGTCTAGTTTATTCACATCTTGAGCATACCTATAATAATAAAAAGAAACACAAAGAAAATCATTTATAACTCTTCACTTCTGCTGAGCAGTTCCTAATCTAAAGTCATTAAAATGTAATGTACCTAAAACATACACTCACACTGGTCGCACCAGGCGTCTCTTTTATGATAAAGTGCAAACATATCGTTAACACGAACTATTTCTCGCCTGCGTTATCAAGGCAGGTAACGAATGTTTTTAGCCGCGGCCAGGTTTATGAGTTTGCAGACAGGTAGTTTGTTAGTTTATTCCAGGTTCTGTTGTAAACTGGGTAATGAGAATGTTTGAAATAATTAGCGTATAAATTTGCTTGTAAGGGTAAAGTTTGCATGTGCATAACAAATCCTCTAAAACAAGCATGCTAAAATATGTAATAACTATATTTTAGTATGACATCAATATTTCATTTTGTTAACTTATAAATTATTATGCAATGTTTCCCTACATATCAGTAATGGTGTCTTGAAGTCATCCTACATTTTCTGATTTCTTTTCCTAATGAAGGTCCTTATGAACTTGGCAAATACACCATTGGATTCAGCAGGTCAAAATACATATGTATGTAAATTTGGACGAGAAATAGTCTTAGAGTAAATTGTTTGAAAATCGTAAAAACACCATATTTTATTCGTTTATGGCAGAGGTCACCAATCTTTTAGAGAAGAGGGCCAAATACAGATTTTTAAAATGTGTGGCGGACCAAAAAAATTCTTATGGGAATCGTATTTGACCAAAATAAAATGATAGATGCAGAATTTAAGAGTGAAAATAATTTTCTTACCTTGATTTAAAAATAAATAAATGTGGATCACACTAGTCACAATCAAAATTTACTATTCACCTTGTGAATCAAAGACCAAAATCGTAATGATTGAAACTTTCATTATGAAATTAAGAAATGTCCATTGAGTGATAATGCTTTCGTCGGTTACCATAGCAATAGGGAAATTCCGAGAGAAATTCGTAGAATCATAAATAGGCAATTTGCATGTATCATAATACCTGAAGACAATAAGTCGCCCTTTCTTCATAGACCCCATGGAGCGCTCAACAACATATTTTTGCAATTGTGGAATACACAATATAAAACTTAACAACCATCATAAAAACATAAACTCAAACAAATTTGTAAGATAAGTAAGAAGAAAAAATGCACGAGCAAATATTTAGATTTACATGGTTAGGAATCAGAAATGATGGCGGGCCGGATATAAACTTTAAGCGGGCCGGAAGCGGCCCGCGGGCCGTAGATTGGGGATCGCTGGTTTATGGAGTAGATAGCTCAGTGATATCGAGTCGGCCTGTGGATCTTGAGAACCCTGGTTCGATCTTCACAGCCGACAAACAATTTTCACAAATTTAAATCTACCCCTGAGGCTCCCCTCCACTAATATCTTTGAGAGCCGTGATTTGACGGCTGGTAACCGCACTTCACGCGAAAAAATATATCACTTACCAAGATCTGCTTAGGCAGAGTGCCACACCCAGTAATGGGTAAAAGGCGTGATGATATATTGATTTATTATTTACTACTTTTCCTCGGGTGTTTTGTAATTCTCGGACATCACCAGCAAGCTACAAATTAAACCTCATGAAAAATCATGAATTTCTCTCCCTAAATAAATAATATACTATTATTTTTCGCTTACCGTTTTCAGTTGTTTAATATTGTCAATATGTAAATAACAAAAAGATATTGCTTTTCTTATCGTTCAATCGATCTTCGTGAATGGTCTTAAACATAGTTGCAACCTTATTTTCACTTCCCTGAACGTTATCTGCCCTTATGTACAAGACCACGTGTGCTAGATGCCATTGTCAAGAACATGCTACAACATTCACCTTCGGTCTAATGATGCTAGTGGCGCTGCTATCGTGGCGTCGCAGGATGCGATAGTGCTATGCTCGTGGCCGTGGCAGGCGCTAGCCCGCTGGTAATAGGGACTTTTTATTAGCTGATTCCAAGGAGTTATGTTAGTGGCGATAAACATGCACACTGTGTTTAGAGCACGCGGAAATGGAGTATGGTAATTATGTTTCAAGAATATAGACAACAGTTAAGTGGAATTGTAACTAGGGATGTTGCGATACTATTGCAACTGATAAAATTGCAATACCTTCTTTTCAATATCAAGTAGTTTAGTAATCAATACCTTTGTTGTGATGTGTTATTGATATCAATACTAATTTTAGAGGGATTGTTTATGCTAAATAAAACTACAGTTGATTGGATAATTAAGGTTCTTAAAAGAATAATTGAATAAAAATGACAACGTTTCAGAACTACGGATGGTTTCATTTTCAAGTCACATAAAGGCAGGGTTCGAAGATATATATCGATCGATATATATTATGATATTTATTTTGATATATATCGTCATATTTTTGCAATGATATATATCCATTATATAAAAATATGAAATAGTTTTTGAGATATAGCCTCCGGAAAAGTGAAATTTTTCGAATTTTTCAGTTTTTCTACTTTTCCGAGGCTATATCTCGAAAACTAAATGTGATTTAAAAACGCGCTCAACGGCATTAATTTTCTCGTGCTTCAGTTAACTTATAAATAGTGTTCGAAGATATATATCCATTATATAAAAATATCAAATAGTCTATAATAAATACAGTATTATTACTTTCATTAATTCTGTTAAAATTATATTCTAAAGATAATTCTTACTTTACTAGCTTTTGACTAACTTCACATCAACGACATTAATCCAAATTGTGTGCCATTTGTGATGTCATTAACGGCAAAGTCTGAACCATTTCCAAAATGTTTATTTGGTACTCATTTTAGAATTACAAATCATTTAATATGGTGGAAAAGTGTAACTATCAATGAGTCAGAGTGGACAAATAAAAGTACATTTATTAAACTATGTGAACAGTTACACACTGCTGTAGCAGACACAGCAGGGCTGGAACGATATTTCTCCACTTTTGGCATTGTCCAATCTCAATTACGTAATCGTCTCGGTATGTTTAAATATTTGAACCAAAAAGAAACTACAAAAAAAAACTAATTTAGATTGGATTTGGCCAAGTGAGTTTCTATCTGCAACGCTATGTTCAGGAAGTTCATCAGAAGTTGATGATTTGCCCCTATCTGGAATATAGGATTATTTAAATATTCTTACTATTCTTAGTACTATATAATATTTGTGTATCCATTCAATGTATATTTACTTTTTTTCATTACCTATGTTAATTTTTTATTTAGGATTAATAATTTATTTTGTATTTCCTATTGTGATAATAAATGTGTACAAAAACTAAAATTAAAAAATAAATATCCAAAAAGTGATATTTATCTGATATATATCCTATATATCAGATATTTTGATATTTATTATAAATATCATGATATTTACGAACCCTGCATAAAGGTGTGATAAAACAATAAAATAATTGACATTGTAATTTTCTTTTTACATTAACAACGTGTAACATCACCTAAGTCAAACAAAAATTATCATTATTAACTCAGCTTTAAGAGGTACAGATTTATTAAATGTTATCTTAAGTATCTTTTTAATAGTTGACTTGACAGAGTTTTGTTTATCAAACTTATTAGTGGATGGATGTTTATGGCCTCTATGATCTGTCATGCTTTGCTAAGGCTGTATATATGTTGACATATCTGGGTAAATTACTAACGAATCGTTAGTCTAAGATAGATTTGATCTTTGTACTGCATCCCTTGTAAGCGTCTGAGGTTTTTAAATTTTAAACAGTTATTTTGAATTAACAAAACGATTCCACCCTCTTGCCCTTTATCAGCACGGCCCGTGCAAAACAACAATTAGTGATAGCTTGGGATTAGTTGAGACCAGTCGTCTTTTTAGCGTGCAAGATGTTGTCATGTCAAATTTGTAATTAGTAATTTAGTAACTTAAGTAAATAATAGTTTGTTCATACGTTGTTGTTGTTTATCATCGCCATACATTAATTTCATTTTTATAATTTTGTAAATTTAACCATTTTTTTCTAAATATTTAATAATTTTTACACGAAACATCATCTTGGTATTTTATTTGCAAGAGGTTAGTCTCGTATTATTTCATTAGCATACTTGGTATTTTCAAAGATGGGTATCAAATTAATTATCTCTCTGCACTCTAAAAATGACCGCTCTTGTAATCTCTTATAGATTTTGCACTTAATTAGTTTCATTTAAAAATGAAGGTGTTTAAATAATAATTAATTTTTTTTAATTTTCCAATACCGATACTAAACAGTATATTAATTTATTTCCTTTGCGATTATTTAATAACATAAATAATAAAATCTATCTCTCTCTGACATTTACGTAAAAATTGTGGTTAAAAATTAAATATGTTTTATAGGTACTGGCTGCTTTGTACGAGATCAAAATGCTTAAAAGGAAAATAAAAATAACAGTACAAATAAGTTTGATCACAGAATGACGAAATGAAATTAATGTATAGAGTAACAATAAAAATAAGGGTTATTATTAATTAATCGAATTACAAAATACGAGAAGGGGTGGACATGTAGCGTCGCTATCAAGTAGTTTGGCGACGTTACATTATTTCGTCTCCAAGTAACTTCTAATTATTACTCTATTGTTTATGTTTACTTTTCTGTCAACTATTTATTTATTTTCTTTCTTCTTTCAAACTTAAAAGTGTACACATCTTCTATATTATATATTTCTAAATTCAATGTTATTATTGTTATATATTTAAATAAAGTAAAGCCTTATATATATACATCTAAATTTAAATACTTTACAGACATATTATTACTGATTTAGTCATCTCTTGAAATATATAGATAAAGCAGCAATAGTATGCAAGTGGTTTGTATCACCCTCACCCTGTTTATTGTAAAACTCTGAATTAATTATTGACAGAAATGATTTCATCAAAATATTTTCACTTTACATATTAAAACTACAGCAACATAATAGCAAAAACCATTATTCTTAGTTTTTGCAAAATATAATGATATTATTCACAAGTTCAAATCGATTTTCAAACATATTACTATAATACTTCACTCAACAAATTCAATAAAAACATTTCCACATAATTTAAATTTGCCGTCTCACAATCTAACAAAACAAAATATGAACTGTGTAGCAAGGGTGGTAGGGGTGTTTATTCAACGCGAACAGATGTGCGACATTGTCACGTGTTCATATCTCCGCGGATCGAATCTCGGATGGTGTTAATGTTAAGTACGTTTGTTCTGTCACTTGCCTTGTTTGATACGCTTGGAACGCCCCACTGTCAAGCCTTTATTTTCACGTTAATTTTATATATGTGCAAACTGATTTTATAAATTAAAAAACCTATGAACCAGGGCTGTATTTCAACAATTCAAATTAGAAGCTTGTTACGAAAATTAATACTGAAAATTATCAACAGTAGGGGAATTTAAATAAAAATAAATATAAATATATCATCACGCCTTTTACCCATCACTGGGTGTGGCACGCTGCCTAAGCAGATCTCGGTAAGTGATATATTTTTTCGCGTGAACTGCGGTTACCAGCCGTCAAATCACGGCCTCCAAAGATATTAGTGGTGGAGGAGCCACAGGGGTAGATTTAAATTGGTGAAAATTGTTTGTCGTCTGTGGGGATCGAACCAGGGTTCCACAGGCCGACTCGATACCACTGAGCCACCTATAACATTATATACATTTTAAACTGGACTATTATTAGAAAAACATTAAAGTATGTAAAAAACACCGTTTTTAATTTATATTACCATTTTTGCAACCGGTTTTGAGAAATTGAATTTATTTTTTATTATTATTTACACACAAATTTCATAGGTGTGCACTGCATGAATTTTAATAACAATCAATTATTTAATTTAATTATTTTCAATAATAGCTATGAACTAAAAAGAAGCATGACTACCTCTAATAGAAAAATTGTTTTTGGTTTCATATTTTATATTTATTTGTTTTAGTTACTTGTTTATTTATTTTAGTAATACTGATGAAGGTGTACACGTTTAGTAAACTAAACCGTTTATTTAATTAAAAAAAAAACAGAACTTAAAGTAAAATTTTATATACTGGGAGTTTCAGGACTAGTGTAACAAACTTTAACAGCTTATTTCTGAGGTCATTTTGAGCCAAAAATGTCATATGAACATAGGTCCCATTCCTTCTAGTTACCAAAATACAAGAGGTTGAAGTTCTATAAATAACACGACATTTTCAAATTTTTGTAAACAAGATACTTTCAGAAAACAAGAGTTTTATTGTAAAGTCATGCCTTATTTGTCTTAATTAATTTTATTTATTAATATTAACGAATACGATTTAGGGAACAAAACATAAAATGACACAATTAAATAGACACAGAACAACATAACCAAACATAGAATATGTTAACACAATATGAAATAAGATAACAAATTTAAAAAAATTACAGCAAGTGTTCAAAATGAGCGCCTTGAACTCGTATGCATGATAATATTAATAAATAAAATTAATTAAGACAAATAAGGTATGACTTTTCAATAAAACTCTTGTTTTCCGAAAGTATCTTGATTACAAAAATTTGAAAATTTCGTGTTATTTATAGAGCTTCAACCTCTAGTATTTTGGTAACTAGAAGGAATAGGACCTATGTTCATATGACATTTTTTGCTCAAAATTACTTCAGGAATAAGCTGTTAAAGTTTGTTACACTAGTCCTGAAACACTCTGTATACTATGAGTTCTGAATAATTTTTCTAAATAAATAAATAAATAAATATATCATCACGCCTTTTACCCATTACTGGGTGTGGCACTCTGCTTAAGCAGATCTCGGTAAGTGATATATTTTGTCGCGTGAAATGCGGTTACCAGCCGTCAAATCACGGCCCTCAAAGATATTAGTGGGGAGGGAGCCACAGGGGTAAATTTAAATTGGTGAAAATTGTTTGTCGGCTGTGGGGATCGAACCAGGGTTCTCAAGATCCACAGGCCGACTCGATACCACTGAGCCACCTACCCCATGAATAATTTTTCTGTACATGTTAATAGTTATTCAACTATGAATTGTGTTAGTGAGATCGATTAATACTTTATTTAGTTACTTTTCCAGTAATCGTACCTATTATAATTTGGAGAAAATCTATTTTCCTTCAAAAACAAATTTGTTAGGTTATAGCCACTTGAAACAGACAGATACCTGACTGCGTGTACTAACAAACCTGAAAATGGTAACTAATATAAGCATGTGATTCTTGACCTTTGTTTAGAATACCTTTATCGATGGGAATATCAAAGTTCATCGCAGTTCGCAAACAATTATTTTAGGTAAAAAACAACAAAGACAAAATTAATTGTCTTTAAATGCTCACTTGGTGAAACTAGGTTTAATAATAAAATATCAAAATAAACACTTGTCTAAGTCTCACAAAATTCAGCCTCCAAGTCACCTTATGAGGGCATCGTCAGAGGCTGGCCAGCACAGTTAGTAACCATAGACGCGTTTCGCTCTTATTAGAGCTCATCAGTATGGTATAACCTACTTCTTCACCTAGAACAAAGTTCACGTGAAGAAGCTGGTGACGAAGGACTGTGCCAGCAGAGAATAAGATCTCTAAATTATTTTAGGGTTAGTAACGTATCTTTGACAACATAACATGATAACAGTTTTCAGTGAATGCGTTTAGTTCATTTAACTTAGCAACAGCGGTTTTTTCGTTTAAATTTGTTTAGCATTTTGCTACAACTTAGCGCTAGCCAATATTTGCTATATTATTAATAAAAATTAGAGATGGGCGAATATCATCCGCGAATAGTCGAATGCCGCGAATATTGACATTATTCGATATTCGAGATTTTCGAATATTAACGTCAGTATAGCGAACATTCGAATACCTCGAATATCGCGCTATATGTTGACCACAATTTTTGACTATGTTTATCTTTATCATTTGTACATAAACTTAAAGCTATTACAATACTTTGAAGTTATTTTTTTTTTAATTTATATATCGGACCAACTACTAAGGTCATATGCCGATATGTCCTTTGTATGGTCGCCACGGGCGGGACCCGAACCCACGACCTTATGGTTGCGAGCCAGGCCCTCAATCCGCGCGACCATCACGCGGGACTTTGAAGTTATTAATAACAAAGATATTATATTTCAAATTTGTTTTTCGCCAACATCAGCCCATACGTTTCACCTTAAATTTGAAGTTTTCGTCTTTCTTTTTTGTTTGTACTTTTTATTTTTATTTTATTTTATCTTAACAATTTCATTCAAATAATGAAAAGGACATAATTAAATAATTATTAATAATAAATAAAATAACTTTTACGAGTATTCGAATATTCGAGTACTTCGAATATTTGAGATCTGATTAATATTCGTATTCGATATTCGAATTCGAGAAATTTGATATTCGCCCATCTCTAATAAAAATCTTTCAATGATTTTGCATACATTAGTGAAACCTATTAATAAATAATCAACGAAAAATAAAAATAAAATTTAACAAATAAAAATTACCTAATATTCAGTATATTTCCTAGATGGCTATTCAGCAAAATCCCAACTTAATACGACCCTGTATAAAGTACAATGGGGTGAACTTTTAATATTTGTCCCCTGTCGCAGACAATTTTGCACGCTTGCGTATTAAAACATGTTTTCAAATTTCGAATGCCTGGCATTGCCAGCGATCCTTACGCTAATTTAACCTGTTTTAATTATATTAACAGGGGGTTGGCGGTAGTGTCAACCCCCGTTCCGTGTAAAGAGCACGCCTCCCTTTGAGGGGGTTCAGAACCGACTCGAAAGTTTAATTTGAAATTCTGTACGATTTTTAATGTCTACATTATAATATGTAGTTTAAATTTAATTTGATTGAATTTTAGGCAAGAAGAGAGACGCAAGAGTAATGGGGTGTTCAACTGACAGACGCTCAATTCAACATCATTTTAAACTGATTAATTTTAATATGATGTAAATATTTTAATTGTTAGAAGTATTGTTAAGTAAATAAAGAACATATTTATATAACAATATTTAAAAACGTTTGGGATTTACAATAAGGTCTAAGACAATGTTTTTATGATGTCATTGTCAAGTTATTTTCTATGAAAAATAAGAAATAAAAAGCATATAATATTTATGATATATTTATATATAATTCATGTACACATAAACACATAAATTTAAAATTAAAATGAATTAATTAAACTTCACATTTCGGTTTCATTGAATATAAATTACAGCAAGACCGATACGTACGAGCGCACCCCATAATAATGTAGGGTGCAAATGTTTATAATAAATTCAATCCAACAAAATTTTAAATATATACAAGGTGAATCTGGGTAGACTAACCCCCATCCCCTTAACTTTTTCATTATAAAAAATAGAAAAATTTTCTTCATATGAAAGTTTTAGTATATTAAATAATACTATTTTATGACACATATAAAAATTATTTATAAAATCAGGTTTCCATGATACGACTATCAACTTTAATTTTTCAAATGGGAACCTACAATTATTTTATTAAAATAAAAACCGCCATTTTTTCTTTTGTCTATTACTTGTCATAAATGTATATGAAAAAAATTGAGATAAATAAAATAATTGAGAAATGTCAGAAATTATTTTTATTCAACTATTCAACTACAGATATTTATTTGTTACTTGTTTCACGTGTTTTGTCATTCATTTTACCTTGTTACGTTGTGTTTAATTTCGCATAGCCTCCTAGAATAGTCGAATAAAAATAATTTCTGAAGTCTCAATTATCTTATTTATCTCGATTTTTTCATATACATTTATGACAAGTAATACATCGTTGAAAAGAGAAAAAAATGGCAGTTTTTATTTTAATAAAATAATATTAGGTTTCCATTTGAAAAATAAAAGTTGATAGTCGTATCATGTAAACCTGTCTTTATAAAAAATTTCTATATTTGTCATAAAATAGTATATTTAATATACTAAAACTTCCATATAAAGAAAATTTTTCTATTTCTTATAATAAAAAGTTAAGGGGGGTTCGTCTTCCCAGACTCACCCTATATATATATATATATATAAATTTTAGTCTTACAGGAAATACAAAATAATTTAAAATGCTTCAATTTAAATTTTTACTTTGTAATATTTTCTTTCATTGTTGTAAAATCTGTTCAAACCATTCATGATAAAGAGTAGTGTTAGTGTTGTTTAATTCAGTTCGCACAACAATGAAAATGTGTTAATATTACTGATTATTTGTTTGTTAAAATCACAATGTTTCATTGTTGTTATTTTTCATTGTTATATTTCATGGCTGTGGTTAATTATTGTTATAAGTTGTTATGATCATTCATTGTTGTATTTTTCATTGTTGTAATCAAATAGGGCTACGCATGCTTCAATTTGGGTTATGCGTTAGTGATCCAATTTTTTTAAATCTGTATATATATCAGGGTTCGTAAATATCATGATATTTATAATAAATTTTAAAATATCTGATATATAGGATATATATCAGATAAATATCACTTTTTGGATATTTATTTTTTAATTTTATTTTTTGTACACATTTATTATCACAATAGGAAATACAAAATAAATTATTACTCCTAAATAAAAAATTAACATAGGTAATGAAAAAAAGTAAATATACATTGAATATTATATAGTACTAAGAATAGTAAGAATATTTAAATAATCCTATATCCTAGATAGGGGCAAATCATCATCTTCTGATGAACTTCCTGAACATACCGTTGCACTTAGCCAAATCCAATCTAAATTAGTTTTTTTTTGTAGTTTCTTTTTGGTTTAAATATTTAAACATAAAAACTAATTCACCGGCATTGTCGTTACCGAGACGATTACGTAATTGAGATTGGACAATGCCAAAAGTGGAGAAATATCGTTCCAGCCCTGCTGTGGCTGTTACAGCAGTGTGTAACTGTTCACATAGTTCAATAAATGTACTTTTATTTGGCCACTCTGACTCATTAATAGTTACACTTTTCCACCATATTAAATGATTTGTATTTCTAAAATGAGTACCAAATAAAAATTTTGGAAATGGTTCCGACTTTGCCGTTAATGACATCACAAATGGCACACAATTTGGATTTATGTCGTTGATGTGAAGTTAGTCAAAAGCTAGTAAAGTAAGAATTATCTTTAGAATATAATTTTAACAGAATTAATGAAAGTAATAATACTGTATTTATTATAGACTATTTGATATTTTTATATAATGGATATATATCTTCGAACCCTATTTATAAGTTAACTGAAGCACGAGAAAATTATTGCCGTTGAGCGCGTTTTCATATCACATTTAGTTTTCGAGATATAGCCTCGGAAAAGTAGAAAAACTGAAAAATTCGAAAAATTTCACTTTTCTGGATGCTATATCTCAAAAACTAAACAAGATATGGAAATGCGCTCAACGGCGTTGAATTCCCCGTGTCCGAATTGACTTATAAGCAAATTTTCATACATTTTTATGCAATTTAATATTTTTAATTATTTCCTAAGGGGTACCCCTTTGGTTTTTTCAGATTTTAATTCAATTTTCCCAAAAATCCTTAATCGTAGGATTATTAAAACGAAAATTTACATACATATGTATTTTGACCCACTGAATCCAGTGGTGCAATCTTCAAATGCATATGACTTCTGGTTTTCGAGAAAATGTTAAAAAAACACTTTTTGCGATTTTTTTGGCGGAAAATTGAAAAAAAATAAAAATCGCTGAAACTATGTTTATAAGTTAACTGAAGCACGAGAAAATTAATGCCGTTGAGCGCGTTTTCATATCACATTTAGTTTTCGAGATATAGCCTCGGAAAAGTAGAAAAACTGAAAAATTCGAAAAATTTCACTTTTCCGGAGGCTATATCTCAAAAACTAAACAAGATATGGAAATGTGCTGAACGGCGTTGAATTCCCCGTGTCCGAATTGACTTATAAGCAAATTTTCATACAATTTTATGCAATTTAATATTTTTAATTATTTCCTAAGGGGTACCCCTTTGGTTTTTTCAGATTTTAATTCAATTTTACCAAAAATCCTTAATCGTAGGATTATTAAAACGAAAATTTACATACATATGTATTTTGACCCACTGAATCCAGTGGTGCAATCTTCAAATGCATATGACTTCTGGTTTTCGAGAAAATGTTAAAAAACCGCTTTTTGCGATTTTTTTGGCGGAAAATTGAAAAAAAAATAAAAATCGCTGATACTATGTTTATAAGTTAACTGAAGCACGAGAAAATTAATGCCGTTGAGCGCGTTTTCATATCACATTTAGTTTTCGAGATATAGCCTCGGAAAAGTAGAAAAACTGAAAAATTCGAAAAATTTCACTTTTCCGGAGGCTATATCTCAAAAACTAAACAAGATATGGAAATGCGCTGAACGGCGTTGACTTCCCCGTGTCCGAATTGACTTATAAGCAAATTTTCATACATTTTTATGCAATTTAATATTTTTAATTATTTCCTAAGGGGTACCCCTTTGGTTTTTTCAGATTTTAATTCAATTTTACCAAAAATCCTTAATCGTAGGATTATTAAAACGAAAATTTACATACATATGTATTTTGACCCACTGAATCCAGTGGTGCAATCTTCAAATGCATATGACTTCTGGTTTTCGAGAAAATGTTAAAAAACCGCTTTTTGCGATTTTTTTGGCGGAAAATTGAAAAAAAAATAAAAATCGCTGAAACTATGTTTATAAGTTAACTTAAGCACGAGAAAATTAATGCCGTTGACCGCGTTTTCATATCACATTTAGTTTTCGAGATATAGCCTCGGAAAAGTAGAAAAACTGAAAAATTCGAAAAACTTCACTTCTCCTGAGGCTATATCTCAAAAACTTTCTCATATTTTTATATAATGGATATATATCATTGCAAAAATATGACGATATATATCAAAATAAATATCATGATATATATCGATCGATATATATCTTCGAACCCTGATATATATATATATATATATATATATATATATATATATATATATATATATATATATTTATATATATATATATATATATATATATATATATATATATATATATATATAGTACTTATTTATGTTGTTACTTTATAATAGTTTAAAATGTGCAGGCTATAAAATGTTGTAAAGTCGGTGTCATGAGAGAAGTCACTATCTGATTTGTCTTAATTTTCATCTGACTATACCGTCATTTAATTTCTTTCATTGGCTATTTGGAGGATCACTAATCTTAATACTTCCACTAAATCCTAATTACTGACGACAGAAACGGAATTTATTTCTCTTTGTTGCAATGAGGAAGAATTTACCCTGGAACGCCGGATCTAAGCTCACAACATCGGCGGAGTTAGAAAATGCCACATCATCATTACTCAATGTCATTATCCATGCCTGTGACCCGCCAAATATCATTTATTTCGTTCAATTTCACTTTAACGGAAAACGAACACTAGGACACATTTTCGCAACGGTACTTAATCTTTTAGTTATTGTAGGCCATTTAGTTTCACAAATATTACTCAAAAGTGTTTTGCGATAGTGTTGGGTGCTACTCCCGATATTTTTTTCAATCCCGGGAGCCGGAAATGAAAGATCGTAAAATAAAGGTATTTCCTGAGAACCGAATGATTTCATTTTAATATTAATTCTTTGATATTATGCAGCAATTTAATTATGTTTATCTACTCTTATTAAATAATGTATTCATTACTTATGAAATTTATGATAAGTAATACTAATCATTATTGACAGTGTTAAGTAATAATTCATTACTCAACACTTCACGACCAATCACACGTCTGAATTTTCATTACTTAACACTTTAATAGCCATTCAAAAAATAACGATAATTGCCGCACGTTAAGTATGCTATGAAACAGTGAAGCGCGCTATTGTTAATTATCTGTCAAAATTAGTTTAAAACGTTTTTGTTTACAATAATACTGTAATTTGTGTGATTATACATGTGAGTTATGGATTCTGAAAGCGAACAAAGTGAAATTTGTACTCCACCAGATATTGTAGAAGCCGCACACGTAAGTTTCTTAAATTTACTGCCCGAAAAATAAAAAAAAATTATAAACAAGTTTATAAAGCTTTTATGGATTGGCAAATACACAAAAATGTAAATTCCTTTTCGGAAAATGTTCTTATAGTATATTTTGGCGAACTTTCTGATAAATATAAATCATCGTCATTATGGGCTACTTATTCCATGTTAAGTAGTGTTAATATTTATTAAATAAAAATAATAATAAAAAATTTAAGCAATCTGACTTATTCATAATGTAACATAAAAAAATAATTGTAAAATCTTATTACATACTAACATATAGTCGTAGATAAAGTATAGTATTCTATTCGCAAGTAATAGCTATTACTCACTCGAATGATTTACAACACTCACCTTCGGCTCGTGTTGCAAACTTAATTCTCTTGAGTAATAGCTTATATTACTTACTCATTGAATAATATACTATTA
Organism: Pterostichus niger; assembly: GCA_947425015.1. Lineage (NCBI taxonomy): Eukaryota > Metazoa > Arthropoda > Insecta > Coleoptera > Carabidae > Pterostichus > Pterostichus niger. Next base: position 34,376,275 of record OX380340.1, on the reverse strand, counting down.
TTATTTTTTTTAAACTTAGTTATCAACAAACATAGAACGTATTATAATTTAAAATTAGCATTAATTGTAAACGTTTATTTTTAGCATTCCAATTGATATTTTAAAGTTTCTAATAATTCCTGTTGTGCTCATTAGGCTCGCTGGGTTTTAAATGTGAATCTTGGAAAAACGCAGCAAAATTTCCGGAATTTCGTTTCCGGGTAATCTAGGAGGTTTTGTATTTTCACGCTGAATCCAATGGTAAAATCCCCAAGTGCATGTCTTTGAGATCATATTAATAAAACGGTTTTTGAGAAAATTTTTGCGGAAATTTAATAAAAATTTAAATTGCTGAAACTTTGTTTATGAGTTAATTGTAGTACGAGAAACTCAAAACCGTTGAGCACATCTTTACATCTCGTTTAGTTTTTGAAATGAGCATAACCTGAAATTTGAGACAAAGTCAACTTATCCGGAGCCTATATCTTAAAAACTATACATGCTTATTGGCATTGAAGTCCTCGTGTCCGAATTAACACAAACCCGTCAACATTCTCATCCTGACACACGATACTTTTTCTTTTCTCACAACCAAAATCCATCATCACGCAACAAACATCCATCCATTCGCTCCTGTACACCTGTTTCGTAAATCTTCTCTTACGCCCACTTCTCTAACAACAAATCTATAAGAAATGAAGGCAGCATCGCCTGCGCTTGTTTAAAAATATATTTAACACAATTGCAGTTACACACTTATAAACAAAATGTTATACAATTTGAAGCAAATTGGTTGCAAAGCCAATTCGAAAACAAGAAATTCAATGCACTTTTATTCATATCAGATTTTGTACTTTTGAGATATACAAAAAAAAAATGTTGAGAAATTAAATTAGCCAAAGGGACAAAGAAACAAATTATGAAAAAATACCGATTCCCTATGTTATATTTAAAGTTGTATTCATTTCCGATAAAGCCGGAAGTGATACAAAATTCTTACTTGGACCATCTTATGATCCCCTTTATTTATTAACATTTTTCTTGGTACTTTCGACGATCACTCTGTATAATAAATATTTTCGTCTAGCTTGAATTTAATTAAAATATTTCAAAAGTTCTACTTCTACCTGTTCTTTTATTCTTTTGCATTCATTTGATATAACTGAATTGAAATGTTGAATAAAACATTAGACAGATAGAGACAGAGAAGTCATGCGATACATTTACATTTTGTATCGAACTGTGATCGGCAGGAAAGAAAGGTGTTATTCGTCAATTAGCCGACGATGACTTGCCGTTTTCTTTCGCAACACCGAACACACACATACAACTATGTATAGTATGTTCAAAGATATTCCGTTATGGCTCTAACTTACTAAGCCTGTGTTGAACCGCACACAGTAAGAGATTCTGCCTGTTGGCGCTCAGGGTAGGATTGCAAAATATTTAAATTCGGAAATCTCTAATCTCTGTGCGGATTACGTATTTCAGATTTACTTGAAATATTAATGAATTCGCAAAATTAAACCGGTATCATTACATATTAGGGAAAATAAGATAACAAAGGCATACTTACTGAGTAGGTATATAAATGAGTTTTCAAAAATTTAAAATCAGTAGTAATACTAACTTTCGTACTGAGGTCAACAATATACGTATTTAATATGTGGCGACCATTTGAAGAAGACAATACTGATGTTTTACCAGTTGAAAATTGTGTGTGTGTTATCGAATTAATAATAAGAGAAATGAACGATATAACACCAGAAAATTGGGCTAACAGTGTGCGTCATGTGATTGATTTAGAAAATCAATATATTGATATTAATAACATTACTAAAGACTTTATTATAAATATTCAAGACTCAAGTGACGATAGTGAAATGGATTGTGATAGTGACAATGATATTGTCGAATAATTACATATGTATAGCAGTGTAATATTTTGTATTTATTGTTATGTATGACACTATTGTTTATTTGCATTATTTAACTAAATGACGAATTGTTATACAATGATACTTTCATGTAACATTTTTTTTTTGCTGCATTATCAATAATAATATTTGTACAAAATTCTCTGTTTCATTATTATAATATATATATAAATAAAATTAAATTGGGAAATACTGAATAGATACCTGTCCTTGCACCCCTATAAATCAAGCTTAAATCCCTAACAATAGACCCGCTGAGAGGGCCATAACGGAGTATCTTTGAACATAGTATACACGTGGATAAAAGAAACATAATGTACAAAGCCCTTTTATTTTCATTTTATGTGACGGTAATTTGATGATTCATGCAATTTGAAATTTGACTGGACTTTAATGACATGACAAGTATTTTTTAGGCTGTAAACAATTTTGAATAACACATTATTGACAATTTTTTATTATCAGTGACGCCTTATATCTATTATCTACTGTATGCTTGAAAACTAATTTGTATCATAATATCCTTTACAAATTACGAATACATTAATAATGATGACTAATAACGTTAGTAGTGAAAAGTTCTTTCAATTTATTTCTGTTAACTGTTGAAAGGAAATTGAGTACTTTTTACTTCCTTGTACGAAGTAAAGGAAGTATAGTAATTGCAAAAATTTTCGGTTCTCAGATTTCAACGGAAATAGGTGTTTTGGCCCTCCCTGAATCCATTTTGACTAATTCGTCATGCCGTCTGTACGTACGTATGTATCTCGCATAACTCAAAAACGGTCAGTCGTAGAAAATTGAAATTTTATATTTAGGACTGTTATAACATCTAGTTGTGCACCTCCCTTTTTGGTCATTATACAACTACCGGAAGTGGTACTTTACTTGAAGCCTATAATAGATTTTCATGAAAAACTATATTCAAATATAATTTAAAACTTTCCAAATTTGGTATATAAGACTACTATATCAATGGAAATAACATAATACGAGTAGATTTTGGTTAAAATAGACTAACCGGAAGTGGCACATTACATGAAGCTGCTAACAGTTTTCCTTGAAAAAAATGGTATTATTTTAATTTTAGAAATGAATGCTGCAAATAAAAGTTTTAGAGAATTAAATTCTGCGTCTAGCACATTACGAATTATTAAATTAGCCTTTTGTATAAGCGAATTAAGTTTGCTGTGGATTAGAACAAAAAATACGAAGAAATTTAAAAATTTCTTGTCAATGTCAAATTACGTCAAATATGTGCATTAAAAAAATGTAGGTATAGTATAATACGCGTACAAGGAAGTCATGTGGTGCCACATCAGATTTTTTAATTTTTGTATACGTGAAATTTAATAACATACGAACATAAAAAGTCCTTATGTTCCAAGAAATTAAGTTAGGTACCAGTGTAGTACCTTAATAATCTTTTAAGAACCTCGAGGGGCAATTAATTTTATTTATTTATTTCTACTCGTACTTTCTTTCTTCTATACTTTATAGGTATTAAGAAGTAAAAAATTTCATTATTTGCAACCGAATTCATTAATTAATTAGGTATAATATTTACTTTGTTTTTACTTCTTTGTACGAAGTAAGTATTGTAATCGCGAAAATTTTCGGTTTTCAGATTTCAGCGGAAATATTCATTTTGACCATCCCTGAATCCATTTTGACTAATTTCGTCGTGACGTCTGTACGTACGTATGTATTTCGCATAACTCAAAATCGGTAAGCTGTAGAAAATTGAAATTTTGTATTTAGGACTGCTGTAACATCTAGCTGTGCACCTCCCTTTTTGGTCATTATATAACTTCCGGAAGTGGTACTTTACTTGAAGCCTATAATAGATTTTAATAAAAAACTATATTCAAATATAATCCAAACGTTTTAAAATTTGGTATATAAGACTACTATATCAATGGAAATAACATAATATGTTTTGGTTAAAATATACTAATCGGAAGTGACACATTACATGAAGCTGCTAACAGTTTTTCTTGAAAAAAATGGTATTATATTGATTTTAGAAATAAATGCTGCAAATAAAAGTGTTAGAAAATTAAATTCTGCGTTTTTTAACTTAGACTGTTGTATAAGCGAGATATCTAAATTTAAAAATTATATATTTCTTGTTTCATGTAATTAAGTTTGCTATGGATTAGAACAAAAAATAAGAAATTTAATGTCAATGTCAAATTATGTCAAATATGTGCAATAAAAGAATGTAGCTATAGTATAATACTCGTACACGGACGTCATGTGGTGTCCACATCAGATTTTTTATTGTTAACATTGACAGCAATCATATTTTGCCATTTTATTGTATTAGTTCAATAAAGTACCATTTTACGGACAGTAAACACTGTTATACTCGTAAATCTAGTTGTAATGCATCCTAATAAATGGACATAATTAATATATAGAAACATCAAAAAATATTTGAAATACCAAAGATCAAAATAAGTTATATCCTTCAATACTTTTGAAATATTGTCAATCATAATCTCTTCAGTAGTTCAATTTCTAGACTTTAATTATGGCATGTTTTGAATGCTCAAATGAACATATATTCATGAACCTCGCTGTTCAATATCCTACACTAGGACGTTAGTTAATTAATAATTTGTTCTAGGAACTGACGCACGTCACGAGATAATGAAAACAGCAACAACGGATGACACAAACTCGATGTACATATCACATATTGGTTAACTTGTGCATGAATGTTTTGTTCCCTAGCTTTTGGATGTATACCCATATAGATCATCAATATTCGGTACCCATTAGTTTTGCGATTTCAGCTGTAAGTGTCATCAGAATATTGTCATACTACCTACAATTATAAAAACTGTTTTAACGAGTACATATTAGTAGATGTTTTGAAGCATGCCGCGCATAAATATAAAAATTGTTAATAAATTCTCAGAAATAAAATAAAAATAACTAAATGTATCATCATTGCTGAGTGTAGTTACCAACCGTCAAATCATGGCCCTGAAAGATGTTAGAATAAGTTTGAATGTGGTGAAATTAGTTTGTCGGCTGTGGGAATTGTACCCGTGTTCTTAAATCTAGACCGATTCAATACCATTGAGGCAAAGACAACTAATAATTTTAAAATGAATAAATGTAAAAAAATATGAATAAATTATATTTTAATAGTTATTTTTGTATTAAGTGTGTAAAATGAATGTTTTTTTGTTGTTGCGTGTGAGAATGTGATTTTTAGTCGAGACAAAAAAAGTCATTCGAACGCGCCAAAAAACAAGAATTTTGGCCACGAAATACAAATAAAATATTTTCTACAACTGTAAATAAAGAATAATACAATAATGATTGATTTATGTACGTAAATTGTAGGAAAACAATCAACAATAATATGAATTTGATATTATTGATGTGTTATGACTAGGGTTGTGCATTTGACCAGTCAAATATTTTTCGGTCAATTGACCGACTATTTGACCGGTCAATTGACCAGTCAATTGACCAAGAAACATTTAATAAAAATCACAATTAAAATTGTAATTTATTTATATAGTACTGTTTACTACATCCAATATTACTGAAAATGAAAAACCAACAACAACTAATAAACAAAACCACATCAAATTCAAAATAAAGGGGAAAATAAAGCAAGACGTAATGAAATGAAATAATATGTATTTATTTTATTTGTAAAGTAAAGTAAGCAAATTCTCCAGAACCCAGAATACCAAACTAGATATATTCATGTAATAATAGTAACTAGCTATTTCTATTGAACAGCAGATGTCGTGGCGGTTTGATTTAGATTATTTGACCGTATTATTTGGTCGTCAAATATTTCTGGTCAATTGACCACGGCACAACCCTAGTTGTAACCAATAGAACCTGACAAAAAATAATGTGGGAGCGTGCGCGAAATACTCATTTTGCGCTCTAGGGTGCAAAATACGCGTTGTCCTAGTAATGTAAATGATGAAAAAATCACATACTTCGCGTGATCAAATTGTTGTGAAAGTTGTAAAAAAATGTTATTGAAAGTCTATAAAAAGGTAGTCAATGGTGTCTCCACGGTATTTTTCAGGTTTTAATTCCTCGTTTTAATCGTTACGTCTTTTACACACAACTGGTTTGTTTGGGTTCTCGAAGATACTCGGTTTGACATTGTTGGCTGAGTTACGGTTCTAGCCACACCGTATCCCGGGAGACATCGGACTACCCGAGGTAACATTACCTTTTTGGTATATATATAGTTAGTGCATCCACTGTAACTGTGACAGGAGAACTAATTTTTACAATATTTTTGCACAAGACTGAAAGGAACAAAGCTAGTTTTTATTTTTTTAGTAATATTTATAGGGAGTTTAACACCATGTTGTAGAAATAGATATAGTTTTTATGTTGCAAGAATTATTACTAAATTTCGAGAAATAAATTTATTTGACACTAGCATCTCAATTCTCAAAACAGTTTTAGTTAATTCTGAATTTTAAATAATCAAATTAAGCTAAACCATATTCTCAAAACAAAATCTGTAATATAATTTTGTTCGGTAATTGATTTGAATTAACGTTTTAAAATAAGAATACATTAAGGTTAGCTAGTTCAAAAATCAGGATTAGCTAACTTTTTTTTAGAAAATCGGGCGTTATTTAAAGTTATTAATAACAATTTTTAAAATAAAGTTTTTTAATTTTTTGTTTTGTGGATGAAGAATTTTTTTTTAATTCTCTCATCCTCAAATAAATAAACATTCTGTTTAACAAGTTCTAATTTTTCAGTTTTATAAAATGTTAAATTTTAACATTTTTTAAAATTCAAAAGTTCTAAGATTAGATTCTATGAATATCATATTTATGGGCTTAGTCTACAGATTCTAACTCTGTTAATTTTTAATGTTTGTTAAAATATTTAACCAATGATATCACACATTTTCATTTGATGTCGTCTATTGTAATAATTAATAAAGGAAATTAAAAATTAATAGTCAGTTGCAGAATACATTCATTACTAGTAAAATAATTGTGGTACAAAGAAATAATGCATCAAATACTTTATCATAAAAATAAAACTAATTTATTGCGAATTATTAAAATTCGCAAAAGGGTAGTCAAATTGGTGTCTCCACGGTATTTTTCAGGTTTTAATTCCTCGTTTTAATCATTACGACTTTTACACACATCTTAGTTTGTTTGAGTTCTCAAAGATACTCAGTTTGAATTGTTTGGCTGAGTTACGGTTCTAGCCACACCGTATCCCGAGAGACATCGGACTACCCGATGTGCTATCAACTGTGCGGAGTATATGTACCTAGCGCGCTCATTGTAACTGTGACAGGAGAACTAACATTTAAAATATTTTTGAACCAAAATGAAAAGAGCAAAGTAGGTTTTTATTTTTGTGATGAGAGTTGCAAAAACTTTAACACCAAGTTGTAGTATTGGATAATTTTTTCATGTTACTACAATTTCCTATCCGATAATGCAAAAAATGTTGTTTTGAAAATGCACTACAAATTGTAAACATTATTTGATTAGTTTATTCTAATTAAATATATAAATTAAAATATGTATATTTTGTTTGAAATAAACTATTGAAAAATCATAAGACTCATCGAGATTTGAACCCGGTACATCCTAATCGCGTTTTAACATATCGGGTTATAAATCACAGTGGCATTATCAAGATCCAGTATAATTTTAGTTCAGTCAGACTCAAAGACGCTCACTTTATAAAGTTTTGTGGGGTGCACTTTTATTCTTAAATTTTATAAAGGTACTTAAGAAGAAACACAACAGTAACAATATTAAAAGGTAATATTTGATCACAACAATGAAATATTCCAACAATGAAAAATTACAGCAATGACGTTTACAACAATAATTAATACAACAAAGAAAAATTGTGATTTCAACAATCAAATAATCAGAAATTTTAACATTTGAATTGTGCAGAGTGAATTCAGCAACATCTGTCAATTATAGTTTGAATAGAAAAATTGTACTACAATGACAAATTAAAAAATCTGATGTGGACACCACATGACTTCCTTGTACGCGTATTAAACTATAGATATTTTTTTAATTGCACATATATATTTGACATTAAATCTTTTATTTTTTAATTTTTTGTTCTAATCCATAGCAAACTTAATTAAAAAAAAAAAACTAAAATATATTAGTATATTATAAGCCAAGGTTGAGAAGATGATCATTATTGACCTAGCGCCAAGATTGTACCCCGAGGTGCAACCGAGGGGTACAAGCGCATGGTTGAAATCTGAGAACCGAAAATTTTCGCGATTACAATACATCCTTTACTTCGTACAAGGAAGTAAAAACTGTAATATAATCTTGTTCAGTAATTGATTTGAATTAACGTTTTAAAATAGGACTACAATAAGGTTAGTAAATTAAAAAATCAGGATTAGCTAAAACTTTTTTGGAAATCGGGCGTTATTTAAATGTTATTAGTAACAATTTTTCAAATAAAAGTATATAGTATATTCATTTGTGGATGAAGATAATCCTTCCAATTTTTTTAAATTCTCTCATCCTCAATTCAAGAGTTGTAAGATTAGATTCTATGAATATTACATTTATGGGCTTATTCTACAGATTCTGACTCTGTAAATTTTTAATATCTGTTAAAATATTTAACCAATGATATCACACATTTTCATTTTTCATTTTGTGTCGTCTATTGTTATAATTATTAATGGAAATTAAAAATTAATAGTCAGTTGCAGAATACATTCATTACTAGTAAAATAATTGTGGTACAAAGAAATAATGCATCAAATACTTTATCATAAAAATAAAACTAATTTATTGCGAATTATTAAAATTACAAAAGGGTAGTCAAATTGGTGTCTCCACGGTATTTTTTAGGTTTTAATTCCTCGTTTTAATCATTACGACTTTTACACACTTCTTGGTTTGTTTGAGTTCTCAAAGATACTCAGTTTGAATTGTTTGGCTGAGTTACGGTTCTAGCCACACCGTATCCCGAGAGACATCGGACTACCCGATGTGCTATCAACTGTGCGGAGTATATGTACCTAGCGCGCTCTTTGTAACTGTGACAGGAGAACTAACATTTAAAATATTTTTGAACCAAAATGAACAGAGCAAAGTAGATTTTTATTTTTGTAATGAGAGTTGCAAGAACTTTAACACCAAGTTGTAGTATTGGATAAAGTTTTAATGTTATAACAATTTCCTGTCCAATAATGCAAAAATATTATTTGATTAGTTATTCTAATTAAATATGTAAATTAAAATGATATGTATATTTAGTTTGAAATAAACTTTTGAAAAATTATTAGACTCATCGGGATTTGAACCCGGTACATCCTAATCGCGTTTTAACATATCGGGCTATAAATCTCGGTGAAATTATTAAGATCCAGTATAATTTTAGTGCAATCAGACTCAAAGACGCTCACTTTATAAAGTTTTGTGGACAACAATGAAAAATTCCAACAAAGAAAAATTATAGCAATGTCATTTACAACAATGAATAATACAACAAAGAAAAATTGTGATTTCAACAATCAAATAATCAGAAATTTTAACATATGAATTGTGCAGAGTGAATTGAGCAACCTCTGTCAATTATAATTTGAATAGAAAATTTTTCAACAAGAACAGATTAAAATAGTATATTATAAGCCAAGGTTGAGAAGATGATCATTATTGACCTAGCGCCAAGATTGTACCCCGAGGTGCAACCGAGGGGTACAAGGCGCATGGTCAATAATGATCTTCTCAACCGTGGTTTATATACTATTTTTTTCACTACTAGCTCTAAAATCCTATGTAACGATTTTTTAAATAATTATAACATAAGCAATTTGATATGAATACATGTTAATATCAACAAAAACCGAGAAGGCAGAAATGAAATTCTTTTGTTTTTAGCATTGTTTTTTAAAATATTTTGATCCTCGAGAAAATTTGTCCTGGTAGATTCTTTTTGGGTTGAAATAGTTAAAAAAATATCTAAATAAGAGGCCCACTTCTGACATGGGAAATGTAATCATTAGTTTCTGACATGGCAAACCTACAAGACAAAATATACGACATAATACAATAAGCCAGATGTCCAAATATAGTTCCAACATTTAAAAATTTAGATAACTCAGAAACTTACATTGGTTATTCATTGCGAAGTAGTTTCGCTACCATTTTAGCAGTAAATGTGGGCGACATATTATCTCGAAAACGTCATAACCTCAACCAATGATGCCAGAAATTCTAAATGCAACTTAATATGCCCGCAACTTCATGAAATATATGAAATACTCAAATTTCATTAAACACGGGGTCTGTAGCAATAAATACTAGTCGTGTTTTCCATTTCTTATATAAAAATGCAATTATAACCCTAAAATGAACAAAACTGTACAATGTAAGATTATTCAATAATATTACATTAAACATTTACCTTTTCGAGAATTTATCAATAAATATAACAATAAATAAATACATATTTCACAATTTAACAGTAAAGCACACTCACATGTAAAATGTGACGGTTTGAAAGATACTTACTATTCAAACTGAAATTTGACTGGGATTGCAAACTTGAAATTAGGCGCCAATTTTAAATTCAGAATTAATATTTTCCTTCCATTTAACGAGTTAAATAAGTTCAGAAGCTTGATTTCTTTGAAAAGAGACAGTTCTCATTATTTACCTAGATCAATAATAATCCATTATTGACCGTTGTTAAGAACGCGGTAGAGAAAAACAATTTCACGACTCAAACTGAAGTCAATAATGGCATGTTGCTAGACTAGTAGTGAAAAAAATTACATATTTAATATATTGCATCATATTCGAGTTTATTTATTTATATATTTTTTTCGTTGATTAAAATTTATAAAATTCGTTTTAACATTTTACTGGGTCTTTATAAAGTTTTGCATCCAACAATTATATTTGTGGGAGACACTTGTATACCGCCACGAATCGGCACCATTTGCCAGAACGAACGGTTTGAGGCTCACGCGTGTTATTGATAGGTAATAAAATAATACTATTACTTACTTTGAGCAGGAATCAGCTACTGATTACGTTTAATGTCCTGGATTCTAGAATAGCCATATAGTCGACTCCGCAACACTATCATTTACATATATATTAATGTTTGTTTTAAACACAACACTCGCGACATTAATTAATATGCACACTATCACGCAATTCATATAGTTTTAAATATTTTAAAATATGAAACAAACAGTCACTGTGTCACTTGTACATATTCTCACTGTACTAAACTAGGTCAATGCCAAATAATATTATTTGAAGTTACAAAGTAATTAGAGATTTATGCTGTAACTCGTTTGTTAACGTTAGACATCGTTTAAAAATATGTAAAATCAGATCTGCTGGTCTCGGTAAATTTCCGATAATAAACGAATGTACCCGAATTTTGAAATATTTACAGTGAACATGTTCGTGGGACTGCACTTGGCATTTTGTGTGAACTAAGATATTACGAATGAGGTAGGTGGCTCAGTGGTATCGAGTTGGCCTGTGGATCTTGAGAACCCTGGTTCGATCCCCACAGTCGGCAAACAATTTTCACCAAATTAAATCTACCCCTGTGTCTCCTTCACCACTAATATCTTTGGGGGCCGTGATTTGACAGCTGGTAACTGCACTTCACGCGAAAAAATATATCACTTACCGAGATCTGCTTAAGCAGAGTGCCACACCCAATAATGGGTAAAAGGCGTGATGATATATTTATTTATTTATTTATTTAAGATATTATTATTATGTTAAATATATACTTAAAATTAAAATTAAAGGATAAAAGTATTGTAAGGAATTTAAAAATCTTAAATAAACAGGGTGTTTATATACCTCTGCATGAAACTCTAATGACATATATATTTTGATATACTGATTATAGAACAAAAAGATTTGTTTTGAAAGTCGAACATTTTTAGTGTCACTGGTTTAATATCAGATAAATATCACTTTTTGGATATTTATTTTTTAATTTTAGTTTTTGTACACATTTAGAAAAACTGAAAAATTTGAAAAATTTCACTTTTCCGGAGGCTATATCTCAAAAACTAAACAAGATATGGAAATGCGCTCAACGGCGTTGAATTCCCCGTGTCCGAATTGACTTGTAAGCAAATTTTCATACAATTTTATGCAATTTAATATTTTTAATTATTTCCTAAGGGGTACCCCTTTGGTTTTTTCAGATTTTAATTCAATTTTACCAAAAATCCTTAATCGTAGGATTATTAAAACGAAAATTTACATACATATGTATTTTGACCCACTGAATCCAGTGGTGCAATCTACAAATGCATATGACTTCTGGTTTTCGAGAAAATGTTAAAAAACCGCTTTTTGCGATTTTTTTGGCGGAAAATTGAAAAAAAATAAAAATCGCTGAAACTATGTATATAAGTTAACTGAAGCACGAGAAAATTCATGCCGTTGAGCGCGTTTTCATATCACATTTAGTTTTCGAGATATAGCCTCGGAAAAGTAGAAAAACTGAAAAATACGAAAAATTTCACTTCTCCGGAGGCTATATCACAAAAACTATTTTATATTTTTATATAATGGATATATATCATTGCAAAAATATGACGATATATATCAAAATAAATATCATGATATATATCGATCGATATATATCTTCGAACCCTGCTCAAAATTAATGATTTCATTTATTATTCAGTACAAATTATTTAATACCCATTTGTCTAGTGGCAGACACTAATAGCTATACTTAATTCAAATTGTATTGCAGGTATTAAAGTTTATTACATCTATTATACACAATAAATCAAAACGCCTTCCTCGTTAAGTAAAATATCTTCATAGCATCGATTACCAATACTACACGACTTCAAAAGTAGTTCCGAATAATTGAAAACTCAATTCCATGCAACATCTGCTTCGATATCGATCGATTAACTTAAATTGAACTCATTTTAAATTATCTAGCCTTCAAGAAAAACCGTTCAGACAAGAACAAACGACAGCATATATATTTCATTGGAATCATCAATAGCGAAGCACTATCGCACTGAATAAATTTCACGGAAATCGGCTGTACGATTCGGACAATGGGAAGCGCAAGTCACCAGCAATAAGGAAGAGGAAACGTAGTTTGGCTGTGCAGTTGTCGTCGGAAATTAGCGGCAGATGTGGAGTCCACGCGGACAATGCGACGACCATGTGTGTGGAAGTATTTTGTGTGGTTGTGGGTTATTTTGTAATTGCTGAAAGCCTGTGAGTGGGATGGTAGCTCTGCTTGTGTTTTATAGCAGATGAGAGTTATAGCTTTCTGAGTAGTACTAACTTACAAATAATAGAATGGGATCTGCTGACCACACACTTTATAGACGCCATGCCAGAATAATATAAAGGTTTTAATATCTGCAACTATTTGATATTTATTTGTAAATAGAATTTTGTACTAATTTTTTCTTCTACCAGCACAGTTAGTATATCATTACATCCCTGATACTAATAATTTGACATTATTGTTGTGGTAATTACAAAGTATCAATGAATATGTAAAATAGACTACTATAATATTTTTTCTGAATTTTTTTTAAACTTAATTTTTCTGAATTTTGTTCATAATTGTACTATGTAACTTTATTGTGCCGCAACGTCTCCAAATAATAATAAAAAAATGAAAATTTAAATTGTTTAATTTTTTTTTATTTTGCTAAAGCTTGAAACCAATTAGCAATTATAAAATAGGCTACATTTAATTTATAGATTAATATTTCCTCCAACTTCTTTACGACATTACAAATATCACACAACAACGCAGAGGTTTTTGAGATCGCCAATAGTTATTTTTGATTTTTGATTGCGAAATGTTACTTTTGCATTCGAGAATGCAAAAGCATTTAGCAATCGAGCATCAAACAACGTTTTTTCGAAAACTATGTTCCAAAATTAGTAATAATGTAATGAGAAAATTTTGATGTTTAGGATTAATTAATGTGACATCTAATGTCTCCATGACAACAATGTATGTAATATAATTGCTATCAAATCTGGTATTCTCTGAGCAGCAATTGACAGCTGGTTGGCAATAGAAACCAAACAAACATTCTAATTTTTTTCTGCGATTTATTGGGATTCGCATTGCATTTCTCAAGAAACTATTCCAGTACACCAGTTAGCTTCCTCAAGCGGGATAAATATGAATAATTGCTCAATTGGAACATTAAATATAAATTTTGTTAAAGAATAGCAGTATTGTTTCTAAGCAAAAAATAAAGTGACAAATTTTATTAAATTGTGAATGCATCCTGCATGCAAAAGTCTTTTGCGTGCTGTAGACAAAAAACACTCATTTCGCGTGTTGATAGTTGTCATGTAAATTTTAACTTTATATGACAGTTTTCGAAAAAATCTATTTTCGGAGTCATTTTGATCATATGCACTTTTTAAGGGGTTAAAAACGGGATGGAGGGATGAAATTATGATATTTAACTGAAATAGAGTTTTAGGGTCAAAACTAGTTACTCGGAGGTTTTTGGGGTCGCTGAATCTATTTTCGATGTTACCCCTGGGCAGGGTTCGAAGATAAATATCGATCGATGATATTTATTTTGATATATATCGTCATATTTTTGCAATGATATATATATCCATTATATAAAAATATAAAATAGTTTTTGTGATATAGCCTCCGGAGAAGTGAAATTTTTCGTATTTTTCAGTTTTTCTACTTTTCCGAGGCTATATCTCGAAAACTAAATGTGATATGAAAACGCGCTCAACGGCATTAATTTTCTCGTGCTTCAGTTAACTTATAAACATAGTTTCAGCGATTTTTATTTTTTTTCAATTTTCCGCCAAAAAAATCGCAAAAAGCGGTTTTTTAACATTTTCTCGAAAACCAGAAGTCATATGCATTTGAAGATTGCACCACTGGATTCAGTGGGTCAAAATACATATGTATGTAAATTTTCGTTTTAATAATCCTACGATTAAGGATTTTTGGGAAAATTGAATTAAAATCTGAAAAAACCAAAGGGGTACCCCTTAGGAAATAATTAAAAATATTAAATTGCATAAAATTGTATGAAAATTTGCTTATAAGTCAATTCGGACACGGGGAATTCAACGCCGTTGAGCGCATTTCCATATCTTGTTTAGTTTTTGAGATATAGCCTCCGGAAAAGTGAAATGTTTACAAAAACTAAAATTAAAAAATAAATATCCAAAAAGTGATATTTATCTGATATATATCCTATATATCAGATATTTTGATATTTATTATAAATATCATGATATTTACGAACCCTGCCCCTGGGTAACCAATGTTGAACGCGTAATATTTTGGTATTATTTAATTCATTTATGGCGATTGTTGCTTTTATCACCTTTCAGGGGTGGTTTGCATCCCTAAACAGCAACTTCAGAAACAAAAATAGAGTTCAATATTTTTTAGAGTTTTATTAGTGTGCCAAGTTTCATGTAAATCGTACGTATGTATCTCGCATAACTCAAAAACGGTAAACCGTAGAAAATTGAAATTTTGTATTTAGGACTGTTATAACATCTTCCGGAAATGCTACTTTACTTAAAGCCTATATTAGATTTTAATGAAAAACTATAATCCAAACCTTTTCAAATTTGATATATAAGACTACTGTATCAATGGAAATAACATAATAGGGTTTGGATAAAATAGACTAACCGGAAGTAACACATTACATGAAGCTGCTACCAGTTTTTCTTAAAGAAAATGGTATTATTTTGATTTTAGAAATAAATGCTGCAAATAAAAGATTTAGAAAATTAAATTCTTCGTCTAGCACATTATGAATTTTTAAATTAGCCTTTTTCTATAAGCGAGATATCTAAATTTAAAAATTATATATTTTTTGTTTCATGTAATTAAGTTTGCTATGGATTATAACAAAGATAAGAAAAAAATAAAAAATTTAATGTCAATGTCAAATTACGTCAAAATAAAAAAATGTAGTTATAGTACAAGGAAGTCATGTGGTGTCCACATCAAAATTTTATATTGTAAATATAAGTGCTATTATCATTTATTTTTATTTATTTTGTATGTACTTAGTTGTTAGATTAGTAGTAATCTGTACGACTATGAGCGCATTTTTATTTAAAATTATGCAAGGTTTGTGCCTTGTTTTTTAATGGTGTGTATATATAATCACATTATATAGGAGAAACAGATGCCCTAATCTCATCTCTTGAGATGACACCAACATAGACCTCAAGATTTGGACAATCCGGGTTGTGAACCCTAACCTTCTTCTTCTTAACCACATCAAATCCCACCCTAGAAGATAACTAATAACCTATCCTACGCATGAACGATGAAACTTAGAAGTAAATATTAGCTGAAATGCATGTGGTAAAAACTACGCAAACATATCTTGAAAATGTTCGAGCAGAACCCAGCCACTGCTAACAGTCTCGACTTATAATCGAGCACCTAGACTATATACTAAGCACTGAAGTGAAATTAGTTGCTAGCCAAACAGTTTAATACCATTATTAAAGTATTACACTTCGCTGCACTCGACAACACAGCAGCAATCCTGCTGTCCTGAGATCGCTTGTCGCGTGTCACAGGGTTTGTTAAACTTGCGATAACCCTCAGCTACCTCACCAGTGGACTTTCCAGGGTCGTCTTTAAGCCTGGGCAAAATAGTCAAATGGCGGGAATAGTGATTTTCAGCCACCCGAAAATGTAAATTTCATAATTAAATATTGAAGGTTAATAGTATAAATAAAGACAGTTCAAATTTTAAACGTTCATTATCTTATTAGATTATACAATCGGCTCTTATTAATGCTATAGAAAAACTTTGGAACGCCGGGTAACTTCACTTCACGCACATAAATACATCACAAATATAAATAAATACAGGGTGTTTCAGGACTAGTGGAACAAACTTTAACAGCTTATTCCTGAGGTCATTTTGAGCCAAAAATATCATATGAACTTAGGTCCTATTCCTTCTAGTTACCAAAATACAAGAGGTTGAAGTTCTATAAATAACACGATATTTTCAAATTTTTGTAATCAAGATACTTTCGGAAAACATGAGTTTTATTGAAAAGTCATACCTTATTTGTCTTAATTAATTTTATTTATTAATATTAACGAATACGATTTAGAGAACAAAACATAAAATGACACAATTAAATAGACACAGAACAACATAACCAAACATGAAATAGGTTAACACAATATGAAATAAGATAACAAATTTTTAAAAAATTACAGCATGTGCTCAAAATGAGCACCTTGAACTCGTATGCATGTTAATATTAATAAATAAAATTAATTAAGACAAATAAGGTATGACTTTTCAATAAAACTCTCGTTTTCTGAAAGTATCTTGATTACAAAAATTTGAAAATTTCGTGTTATTTATAGAACTTCAACCTCTTGTATTTTGGTAACTAGAAGGAATAGGACCTATGTTCATATGACATTTTTGGCTCAAAATGACCTCAGGAATAAGCTGTTAAAGTTTGTTACACTAGTCCTGAAACACCCTGTATATCATCACGCCTTTTACCCATTATAGGGTGTAGCACTCTGCCTAAGCAGATTTAAAAAAAAAAATAATTTTGCTATGGATAAGAACAAAAAATAAAAGATTTAATGTCAAATATGTGCAAGTAAAAAAATATCTATAGTTTAATACGCGTACAAGGAAGTCATGTGGTGTCCAAATCAGATTTTTATTATTTTAATTCAAATTTATTATTTTTTAAAAATTGTAAAATGGAACATCACACATTGGTGCTGAACACAAAATTTCTTTCCCGCGTATTAGTTTCATAAATGTAATAATAATATATGATTGTATGGCGATGCGAGCTGCAAAATATTTTCATTTTTTCTAAATAGCCTTTATGATATATTTTTTCGCGAGAAATGCGGTTACCAGCCGTCAAATCACGGCCCCCAAAGATGTTAGTGGAGGGGGAGTCACAGGGGAAGATTTTCTACGGCAGAGTAAAAGGCGTGATGATATACATATTTCATATTTTCAAATTTATTAAAATACCTTCAATCTTTAATTACAAATAATACGTATAATAATAATATTTTGTTTAAAAAAAAAATTGGTTCTAACTTCAAAACCAATTATGTGCACGATTCATCTTAAAGATTTCAAAATTCGGGTTCTTTCGTTTATCATCGGAAATTTGCATTGCACCGAGAGATCTGTTTATCGATTTTATATATTTTTAAATGATTCTTAACGCTAACGAACAAGTTACAGCATCATTACCTTGCGTTATTGAAGAATGTCAGACCGCGCGGAGCTAGCTAGTCCAGTCTAGCGTTGGAGGTCACAGGGAATACAGTTTGTTTATGTGTTTTAAAATATGTAAAATTATTTAAAATATGTGATATTGTGCGTATTTGTGTGTTCAAAGTTGTGTATAAAACATATATTAATATATAAGTGATAGTGTTGTGAATAAAGTGTATGGAGTATCCCAGGAGTAGCTGATTCCTGCTCAAAGTAAATAGTATTATTTTATTATTTATATATTAAGTGTGAGCCGCAACCTTCTTACATTTGTGATCAGTCTAATTTGCAGAAATGTTATGTAGAGTGCACGAAAATTTATAACAACTCACCGAGATTCTTAGGTTAGCTTAGATTAGGCGCAGCGTTTCCTAAACGGTGGGCCGCGGTCTCCTTGGTAACCATTTTGTTGAGGAGATCGCGAAATAATGATAACAAACATGGGGTAGATGGCTCAGAGGTATCGAGTCTGACTGTGGATTTGAGAATTCGGGTTAGATTCCCACGGCTGAAAAACAATTTTCACGACATTAAAACTACCCCTGTGGCTCTCCTCTCCTATTTTTCGGGGCTGTGATTTGACGGTCGGTAACCGCACTTCATGCGAAGAAATATATCACTAACCAAGATCTGCTACAGGAGATTGCCACACCCAATAATGGGTGACAGGCGTGATGATATATTTTATTTATTTATTATAAGTTTAGAATGTTCTGAAACTAAATCATATTTGATTTTTACTTCCTTGTACGAAGTAAAGGAAGTATTGTAATCGCGAAAATTTTCGGTTCTCAGATTTCAACGGAAATAGGTATTTTGGCCCTCCCTGAATCCATTTTGACTAATTTCGTCATGCCGTCTGTACGTACGTATGTATCTCGCATAACTGAAAAACGGTAAGCCGTAGAAAATTGAAATTTTATATTTAGGACTGTTATAACATCTAGTTGTGCACCTCCCTTTTTGGTCATTATACAACTACCGGAAGTGGTACTTTACTTGAAGCCTATAATAGATTTTCATGAAAAACTATATTCAAATATAATTTAAAACTTTCCAAATTTGGTATATAAAACTACTATATCAATGGAAATAACATAATAGATTTTGGTTAAAATAGACTAACCGGAAGTGGCACATTACATGAAGCTGCTAACAGTTTTCCTTGACAAAAATGGTATTATTTTAATTTTAGAAATGAATGCTGCAAATAAAAGTTTTAGAGAATTAAATTCTGCGTCTAGCACATTAAGAATTTTTAAATTAGCTTTTTGCATAAACGAGATATCTAAATTTAAATATTATATATTTTTTTATTTAAAAAAAAAAATAAGTTTGCTATGGATTAGAACAAAAAATAAAATATTTAATGTCAAGTATGTGCAATTAAAAAAATATATATAGTTTAATACGCGTACAAGGAAGTCATGTGGTGTCCACATCAGATTTTTATTATTTTTATTCAAATTTATTATTTTTTAAAAATTGTAAAATGGAACATCACACATTGGTGTTGAACACAAAATTTGCTTCCCGCGTATTAGTTTCATAAATGTGATAATAATATATGTTTGTATGGCGATGGGAGCTGCAAAATATTTTCATTTTTTTTAAATAGCCTTTATATCCATAAAGTTGGGTGAAACGGGGTAGATCAGTAGAATTTATACACAAAATTATTTAATCTTGTTTCGAACTGGCTGAGTAAAATAGCAAAATGATCATTTACAAGTATTGTTACAGTTACAACGCTAATTGTATTCCAAATAAACATGCCGTTCAATTTCGTTACCTGCTCTAAAATACCCTATAGATTCATTTTTATTTATTTATTTAATTTACAATTCCTCTACAGGATACAAAAATATGTATAACACAAAATATGTTACATACCGGGTGGTGCTCGGTGAGTGCGAACATAGGAATTTAACATGGGATATTAGTTTTATGCAATTTCCTGCTCTCCTGTACATTTTACGGAAAAAACTGTAGAGGGAAGATTTGTTCAGAATTAAAAGTTACCCATGAAACTGTTTTTACATGTTTTATTAAGTTTTTGGTTTAGCCGTAACATTAAAAATAAATTTCGAAATTTCTGTTACTTTGTAGTAATAGCCATGACTTTTCTTTTATTTTTATGACAAATGCGTTAAATGTCAATTTTTGATGTTTATTAAAGTTAATCTTATAATTTAAATTAAATCAAAAAAATCACATTTTTTATTCTTTGAACAAAGTTTTATTTTCATATTTAATAATAAATCAGTTTCAAGTTTATCAACAATTTCAATTTTTTTTAAAAATTTTAAATTACAATAATTTAATGTGAAATAATAAGTAATAATTGTAACAATATTATTTAATATACCTACATAAAAAAATAAAGAAATTACAATAAATGTTCAAACAAGCCACCATTTTCAGCAAGACAATAACCAAGTCTATTGTAAAACGAAGTTCTAACATTGGCTAATTGCCTGTCAGTAATATTATCACATTCTTCGAATATAGCTTGTCTTAGTAAATCTAAATTTTCGTAGTGTTTAGAGTAAATTTTACTTTTAAGATGCCCCCACAAAAAAAAATCGCAAGGAGCTAGGTCCGGAGATCTTGCAGGCCAATTTATTCCACCACCACGACCAATCCACCGATTAGGAAAAACCAAATCTAAATATTCCCGCACATTTATTCCATAATGAGCCGGGCACCCATCCTGCTGGAACCAAATATCCTCATCTACTGCAGCTGCCTCATCCAATGCAGGACCTATATGATTTTGCAGAAGTTCTAAATACATATCAGAATTTAAATTTCCCATAATTTCAAATGGTATAATCCTGTTCTTAAAAATTCCAACCCAAATATTAATTTTCTCAGGATATTGGGTACCTGTACACACAGTTAAATGATGATTTTCTGTGGTCCACATACGAGTATTCTGAACATTTGGTTCATTATTTAAAGTAAATGTACATTCATCTGTAAAACAAATCGACGAAATAAAGTGCTGGTCCCGATTTGCCTTTTCTTGCATAATTTCACAAAATGTACTTCTAGTTTCAAAATCAGCCAAAAGAAGTTCTTGATGTGTTTGAAATTTGTAAGATTTATATCCATGTGTTTTTAAAATTCTCAGAACTGTTGAATGATGCAAACCACATTCAGAAGCAATATGTCTTATGCTGTACCTTGAATTTTGAGATATCATAGCCAATACCAATTCTTCATTCACTTCGTTATGACGTATTCTGTTATTATTATTATTGCCTTCATTACCATCGGTCACAGCTACACTAGCTGTACTCTCAAATTTTGTAACCAGTTTTGAAATTGTTGATACACTTGGAATTGGTTTATCTTCATATTTAATTGAAAATAAATCCCGCACCCTCCTATAACTATTTCCTCCATAATAATTTTTAATAATGAAGACACGTTCTTCGTTTGAATAAACATTCATTTTATAGCTTACACAAAGATTTAATTTAAATTATAAGATTAACTTTAATAAACATCAAAAATTGACATTTAACGCATTTGTCATAAAAATAAAAGAAAAGTCATGGCTATTGCTACAAAGTAACAGAAATTTCGAAATTTATTTTTAATGTTACGGCTAAACCAAAAACTTAATAAAACATGTAAAAACAGTTTCATGGGTAACTTTTAATTCTGAACAAATCTTCCCTCTACAGTTTTTTCCGTAAAATGTACAGGAGAGCAGGAAATTGCATAAAACTAATATCCCATGTTAAATTCCTATGTTCGCACTCACCGAGCACCACCCGGTATAATACCAATAATATTTTGTTATAAAACTTTTAAAATTTTTGAAACTTATAAATATTTTACCATTATAGTACAACTTTGATTATCCTTATCCTTAGTACTTTAGGAGCACTAGAGAAAGAAAAACTTGAAGAACATGGTTAATCTAAATTAAATTTTAATTGTATTTGTTCGATGCATATTTTTATTTTTGTATATGTCGTCATGTATTGGCACAGCGGTCACCCCCACCAACTCCCACTCTTTTTGTAAGGGCAGTTTACTTGAGGGGTTCGCAGAAGTGTCTCAATGTCATTCTTACAATAAACACCATTTGAACCACTACAAGCTCTCTTATCATTTATGGTCCTTCGAGAATAACACAAACAGTATTAAACATACAAAATTCATATGAAAACATTAGATAAACTTATATACAAGTAAGTACAAATGGATTCAGACAGCAGATTAGTTATATTACCACTTTTAACATCATCTATAACACCATTTCAAACTAAAACAAATTCATGAAATTATTGATATTTGATATTAATTAACTTCTTTATTCATATTAAAATAAACTTATTTCGTGAATTGAAAAGACACTTAAAAACGAAAACGAAAGAAAATTGGTATTACAGCTAATCTAGTCTCTGAATATACAAATATTGAAAGTCCATGATTGTTTTTATTTTACCAGCAGCTATCTTTTGAGTAGCATTAGTAATCATTTAGTGTAATGAAACCATAGATTTTTTAAGTAACAGTTTTTATCCTTGTTTTGTAATTTTTAAAACATGGACTTTGTAAAGATTTAAAAATTATTAGTTTTGGGAAAACAAAAAACAGGAATACAAAGGACTAAGATTAATTCAAATTACGAATAACTACACATCGAATAATCCGCGTTTTACTGTATTTATCAAAATGTGAAAGAATAAAATTGACTCAGCACTGTTAGTATGACAAAATTTTATATACTATGTTAACATATCTCCATTTTGACATTTTGGTCAGCTAATCAAAACCTAAATCTAGATTACTACGTCATAATTTGGCACTGAACGAGCATGATATCTATTTGTCATATTACGTACTAAAATTGAAATCAAGTTTTGGGTATTTTTTAAGAAAGTCCTTATTGTTAGCGATAAAATGATTAAATAAATAAAAAAATAAGAACAACACGTAACCTCACAGTATTGTATAAACACAAGACACACACAAACTAAATATCAGGATACAGAAGGTTAGTAAGGCAAAGCGAGTGATACACTCAGAGCCGTCTTAAGCATATTCTGCGCCGGGGTGCCGAGTGGTCAGCCTGCGCCCCGGCTCTTGTCAACCAAAAACACGCAATGTAATTTTTAATGTTTCATTTATTTATTTCTCAAAATTATTAAATTATACAAATAAAACAATAAATTATACAAATTAAAAATCAACAATTTTTTTTTTCAATTTAAAAGCCCGGAAAAAATATATCAGTAATATTTTGCTTTATATTATTATTTAATAGGTACCAATTTATTCCGATGATTATTATTATTATTCTGATATCTCATTTAGTTTCGAGATAGCCGTGTCAAGTAAATAAAATAAAAATTTATTTAAAATTTTTTCATTGAGTCTAAAATGGGCTCATCTGTAGCCTCGTAATTAAAATGTCTTTTTCGGGGACGTGGACGAGCAGTTTCGGTAATTGTTAAGTATGTAATAATAAGAGCTATTTTAATTTGCACATTGTGAGCGGTATATATAAAGTGCCGAAAGCGGTATAAGGTGTGTTTAATAAAATAACTTAATATTGGTGCCTATATTTTATCTAACAAAGTGTAGGAAACGGTGCAATAACGTTGATATTGAATGAGTTAGGGTTTAATAAAATATCAAAATTTCTAGCGCTCGGCTTGTGTGCGCCCCTTAGGGCTCTGCGCCCGGATGCACTCGCACCCCTTGAACCCCCGGGTTAAAACGACCCTGGATACACTTTTGTGTCACAAATTTATTATTCGAAATCACACAAAATAATATTTAGCGACCGTTTGCTACAAACGTCCGGTGAATAATGCCGTAATCACTGCACGATTGCCACCGGCTAGTTAATTACATAAAAATAATTAATTAAATAAATTCTTTAGTTAATAAACAACCAAAACATAATTTTGAAAGTAGTGACATAAGAAATTCATAATTTATAATTAAAAAAATATATCATCACGCCTTTTACCCATCACTGGGCGTGGCACTCTGCCTAAGCAGATCTCGGTAAGTGATATATTTTTTCACGAGAAGTGCGGTTGTCAGCCGTCAAATCACGGCCTCCAAAGATATTAGTGGAGGAGGAGCCACAGGGGTAGATTTTTTTAAATTGGTGAAAATTGTTTGTCGGCTGTGGGGATCGAACCAAGGTTCTCAAGATCCATAGGCCGGCTCGATACCACCGAGCAGGGATGTGCGTGTAGTCTACTGCAAGTAATCTACGCAATTCTCTACGTGTAAACAATCATGTAGACTATGTATACAAAGAAAACACCTGTGTTCACTTAAGTCAGATTAGAAATTTTATCCCTAGAACTAGAAAATTTTAAATGTTGTTAGAGATTTTATTTTTAATCTAGGGATTACATGAAAAAAAAAACTAGTTGTGCAGGGCAAAACGTTCAAAATTTGTCAACTGGTTACTGTTACAAATAGCGCCAAAGAAGACTCCATCTGGTGACATAGCGCGTTGATCGATTTTAAAAATATGACAGTTCGCCCAAGACCCAAGACAGACATTCGTCTAGTAATGTATTAGCACTTGCTTTATTAGTTTTATTATATAAAAACCGATAATGACCCGAGCTTACGAATACGAATACATGTAATAGTTACAAAGGAATAAATTTAGGTTATGTTGAATTTTACAACTGTCAGATGCATTATCTACATTGTTTACAATGTCTACGCCGCTAGAATTGTCGATGTATTGTCTACGTGTAGATGTAGACAATTAAAGATTACACGTAGATGCACATCTCTGCCACTGAGCCACCTAATTTTGAAAGTAGTGACATAAGAAATTCATAATTTATAATTAATAACAAAAAATTGAGAAATCTATAATTGCTAACAGTATACTATTAATTTTGCCCAATTCAATTTGAAAAATAAAATTAACATTATTTACTTCGTTATTAATTTAATTTAAATGTCATCACGCGTTCTTATCAACTGAGAGAATATTCCATGCGTATTTAAACTAACCACACATACTGCAAAACACTCTTTCATCCACTTCTAACATAGTAGGGTTTCACATCAAACTCAATTACAAAAATCACAATAGTGAACGTGAACCGGCGGTGGCAACCGAGCCGCTAGAGAAGACCCTCGCTTCTTTGCTGTTCGTTGGGTTCCCGTGCACATAATAATGCGTATTGTGGCCAAATTAATTCAATATGCTGATATATTGTTACGTTTTATTGAGGTATTGTTCGGGAGTCAACTAGAGGGAAATTTATTTTTACTGTTTGCTATTTTAATTGCGATGTGAATATTTGGGAGATTTTAAAGTTAAATTTCTATGACAGAAAAATTCGGATGACGCCTGGATTCGAACCAGGGACCCTCCGCTTGCCGGGCAGAGATGTTAACCGCTACACCACGTCACCTGTGTCCGACGTATGGCATCAACCGAATTCTTCTGTCATAGTGTCTAACGTAGCATCGATCCCAAAGACTTCTATATCTATGATAGGCATTGACAACGGGTTTCGTCTACAGCGACACAGTTCTGATTTATAGGGAATCATTCCACGAACTAATTTTTAACATATGACTTCGACTGAACGTACAGTAATGAAGATAATTTTTTTAAAGTTAAATTTATGACAGAAAAATTCGGATGACGCCTGGATTCGAACCAGGGACCCTCCGCTTGCCGGACAGAGATGCTAACCGCTACACCACGTCACCTGTGTCCGACGTATGGCATCAACCGAATTCTTCTGTTATAGTGTCTAACGTAGCATCGATCCCAAAGACTCCTATATCTATGATAGGCATTGACAACGGGTTTCGTCTACAGCGACACAGTTCTGATTTATAGGGAATCATTCCACGAACTAATTTTTAACATATGACTTCGACTGAACGTACAGTAATGAAGATAATTTTAAAGTTACATTTTTCATCCGAATTTTTCTGTCATAAAAATTTAACTTTAAAATTATCTTCATTACTGTATGTTCAGTCGAAGTCATATGTTAAAAATTTGGGAGATTATTAGTGAAGTATGAATTTGTAGTAGGAAAGAAGAGCATTATTTTTTTTATTATACTTATGGGTTACTACTTTAATGATAACGGTATTATAAAGGATATAATAAATGTACTTCCATTGTAATTGATTTTAAAGTAACATTACTGTCAAAAGTTCGACTGTCATTTGTATGAATAAATTTGATTTACTTTGATAATAAATTAATTGGTCGTTTATAACACTGGCCATAAGTCAAACAGCAAATAAAAATGGAAGAATAGTTATTTGTTTAATTAATACAAATAATGCAGTATTTTAGAAGGAATAAAGGCACTAAATAACATTTCTTGTCCGAATTACACATTTTTTTTAATCCACTTATCTATCAATTTCTGCTGATCTGTCTAAAAGATAAGTGAAACAAATTGGCATAATATTGATATCTATCTTCATCGATACATCATATATTGTTAGTACGTGGATCTTTACCATAGTGATATATAATAATCCTGAAATTGGTTATTCTTTAACAGGAAAAAATTAAATAATAGCTTCATATTCCAGTAGGTGGAAAAACTTTTTTTGCGTAATATTACTTTAACAGGCGTTATTAATAGAAACGAGTGTATGTATTGAATGTTGCCAGTCGCAACGTTTTCGAAATTCTTTTGTGTCTGGTATCGAATAAAAGGTCTTGAGAATTCGCATGTAGTATTATTTTATGAAAACCAACTATGAACAGAGCCCCTATTAGACGATTATGTTTCATCTTTAATAACTGCGAATGTGAAATAGATCTTGATATTTTCAGTCAGTCATATAATCAACTTAAATTTGTTCTATCTAGATTTTTTTTAACTATTTAAATTTCTGTTGATGCTTTTGTTTTCAAAATGTATTTTTCTTACACACAGTTCTGTAAATCCCTGTCTAATTATTGTTCTACTTGTAAATTTAATATTTTTTGTATCTCCAACCCTCTGTTATTGGGATACTTCGTATCCTGTAGAGTGGTTGTAAATTAAATAAATAAATAAATAAAATGTAAAATTAAAATGTTTGATAATTATTTTCTCAAAAGTTATTATATATTAAAGGTCTTTTGAATGACTTTTCTATTGACAATTGTTTTAGTGAACGTGCTTTAAAACCATCGGTTTGGTATCAAATCAAAAGTCGTTTGAAGAGATCGAGTACAGAATTTTAAAAATATGATTGTCAATTGTTTTACTGAATGGGTTTTAAAACTTATCGTGTTTAGTATTAAATAAACGGTCTTATAAAAGGATCGCTTGCAGAATAGGAAAGATTCTGATCGGTAATTATTTTTATAAAAGTGTTTCAAAACCTTTTAAAGGGCTTGTGTTCCGAATTGAAACTTTAACAATAGACAATTATTTTAATAAAATAGCCTATCTTGTCCCGTATTAAATGAAAGGTCTTCTTGATCTACCGCTAATTAAAGTACTAAATAGTATATTAAAGAACGAGTTTTATAAGACATGTTTTTTCGCACGCGTCCAAGTTTAAAAAACGAGCCTTAGGCGAGTTTTCTAAAGGACAAGTGAAGTACAAGTCTTATAAAGTGAGTTATTTATACTATTTCTTCTATTTTGCGTTTTTTATCAATTACAATTTTAAACAGTCTGCAATATTTTATACCGAATTGTTGTGGTTGGTAACTGTTATTGACATATATGTAATTGTTCAGATTTTGAGGTTATACTGACATTTTTATGTTCTCAGCTTGGTAGGTTCAGTATATCATCCGCTACTACCAACCTTTTAAAACAAAATGTTGGGTATTATAATGAACGCTCTTTCGATACGTAACTGGAGTTCGTAATGACTTCGTTATGAATGCAAAATAGATACATAATATTTATTTATTGGCAATAAATGTCAAATATCAATATCCTTTAAATTTTCTTGACGTTCTCATATTAGTTTAAAATTATAATTCCTTCCTGAATTATAATTATATTATGGCCAGATGAAGGTGTGGCAACGAAGAAAACGAAAATAAATATTGGCTGGAAGAAGAAAATCGGAAATGCAGACTCTGCAAAGAAGGACAAGAAACACTAACACATTTGTTATATAATTGTACGGAGCTCCAAAGACAACATTGCAGCCCATACCACATGTTGAGGACGGGGGAGCCGAAACATGGGTCAAAGAACTACAGAAGAAAAGAGAAATGAAATGAAATAAAATGTATAACAAAATGATGTTGATTGTATTCCACAACTTACAACAAAATAGAATAAAATGTACTTTAGTTCTGTAAAAAATTTAAAGCTACAAGCATGAATTAAATAATAAATAAATAAAATATAATTATATTATATAATTTGAAGAACTATATAATTTGTCATTTTGACGTTTCTGCTAATAACTGTACTGTTCCAAACGAATTAAACATATATATATATATATATATATATATATATATATATATATATATATATATATATATATATATATATATGTAAAGCATTTAAATTTAGATGTATATATAAGGCTTTACTTTATTTAAATAAATAACAATAATAACATTGAATTTAGAAATATATAATATAGAAGATGTGTACAGTTTTAAGTTTGAAAGAAGAATCAAAATAAATAAATAGTTGACAGAAAAGTAAACATAAACAACAGAGTAATAATAAGAAGTAACTTGGAGACGAAATAATGTAACGTCCCCCCTCAAGAAAAGAAAAGAGAGGAAAAAAGAAAGGACAATAAAAATGTTGTGCTCAACAACTAAAATGTTAAATTTAATGTGAGGAAGATAAGAATGAAGAGATAGACATTGGATAAATATCATCCAGAAACGAAGAAACCAAAAGAATGATAATTTCAACGGAAAAAGTTAAGTAAAAATTGCTGAAAGGGGTTATTGAGAAGGGATGAAATTATCAAGAATTAATTAAAACATTACTGAAAGAATTTAAGAAGTATTAGTAGCACTAGATTGGCTTTAAACTAAATGTCACACAACACAACATTGATATTGATGAAAATGGAAAGGAAATAGTAAGAAAAAGCACGTAACACATAGAGTAATGTCGAGAGTAATGTAGTGTTTGGTGATGTTCAAAATGTGTAGCAAAAGTAATAATAGTAATAATAAAATTGTGTAATTAAGTAAGTCTGATTAGTTGATTGTGTTAGCGTACGTGTAAGTGAATAAATGAATGTGTTACGTGTTGAAAGAAAAGAAATAGAAAAATAATTATAGTTACATTAGACACTTAACAAAATAATATAAATTAAAATGTTCATATTTCTTGAAAGATGGGTAGACTGGCAGAGTTGGAAAGACTGGTAGAAGTGGGTAGACTAGTAGAAGTGGGTAGACTTGAAGAATATCAGGAAACATTGGGCACTTTGTTAAGCACTATGACATTCGCGGCACTGAATTATGATTATTTTCTTTTTGTCGGGGTCACCAATGTAAAGCATTTAAATTTAAATGTATGTAGCTTCACTTATTTATTTATAGAACAACAATTTTGAATTTAGAAATAAAATATAAATATATGATATGGAAGATGTGTACACTTTTAAGTTTGAAAGAAGAATGAAAATAAATAAATAGTTG
Organism: Pterostichus niger; assembly: GCA_947425015.1. Lineage (NCBI taxonomy): Eukaryota > Metazoa > Arthropoda > Insecta > Coleoptera > Carabidae > Pterostichus > Pterostichus niger. Next base: position 34,346,433 of record OX380340.1, on the reverse strand, counting down.
ACAGAAAAGTAAACATAAACAATAGAGTAATAATTAGAAGTTACTTGGAGACGAAATAATGTAACGTCGCCAAACTACTTGATAGCGACGCTACATATATACTGTTCCAAACGAATTAAACAGCGTACCTACTAGTTATCATCAGAAACACAATTAAATTCCAATACAGTGTATCACAACAGAAAGCTATAAATAAATCCCAAAATTGGCAGAAATTTCATTGAGTCCACAATTCTTTCCGAAGTATAAAAATACCACAAATCGAAACCGAGTTTAACCGTCTCATGAAAACGACACCATGAAACTGTCGTTTATTGCATTACATTTATCGGTGCGTAAAAATAGCCGCGCGATGCGATCAAATCACGTTTACTGCTGGCTGGCGAGTCCGGGGTTGGTCTCTCTCTCTCGACTCTATGTTGTCCATTGTTTCACCTTGCGATGTGTAGAGACACAGAGGGTTGGATTGGATAGTGGGTACTGTCAAGGTTACCCCGGTGTCCCGGTTAATCTATTTGTTTATCTCACGCGACACACTTGCGTCGCTGTGAATTGTGGCGACGTTTGATGTTACTAGGGATGGATTTGTTGTCATTTGGTAATTTAGAGTAACTAGTATATTTGCGAAAATTATATTCAGTATTGAATATACATACATACATAACATCACGCTATATCCCATTAAATGGGGTAGCACGGACCCGTCAACATTCTCATCCGGACACACGATACTCGTTTCGACTACATTAACACTTCCTCCATACGAGCTCTTCCTTTCCTCACAACCAAAATCCATTATCACGCAACAAACATCCATCCATTCGCTGCTGTACACCTGTGCTTGTTTAGAAATACATTTAACACAATTGTAGTTACACACTGTACAGTAAAAACTAAAAATGAGGAAAAAAACGGTGAGGAAGGAAGGGAGTATCCCTCTGAGCTTATTTTTGAAACTGAATTTCACACAATTGCAGTTGGACACTCTATAGTAAAACCAGAAAATGAATCAAAAAGATAAGAAAGGAAGCGAGCAACTAATTTTGACAGATAATTAACAATAGCGCGCTTCACTGTTTCATAGCATACTTAACGCGCGGCAATTATCGTTATTTTTTGATTGGCTATTAAAGTGTTAAGTAATGAAAATTCAGACGTGTGATTGGTCGTGAAGTGTTGAGTAATGAATTATTACTTAACACTGTCAATAATGTTTAGTATTACTTATCATAAATTGCATAAGTAATGAATACATTATTTAATAAGAGTAGATAAAAATATTTTTCAGAATATTACTTAAGTGACTATTTGTTTTGTAAATCTTAAAAATTGCTCTGAATTACAAAGGAATACACTTTTGAATCAAGTAGTAGTGGCATTTACAAATATTATTACAATGTATATAATAACTTTTACGTACATTTGAATCGTAATGAACTGTTTACTTAACTCTGTCTCTAGGGGTTACGAGACTTATAACGTGCTAGCCCATGTAAAATTTATAACGGGCTGTTGACATTGGTTATCATGACAACATATCTAATTTTAAACGTTTGATACTTAAATATTTTTTGTTTAAACAAAATCTGTCAGATTTTTGAAGTCTACCTTGATTGAACATTTTAGTTATTACGTTATACTATTGCAATTAATTTGATTAAATATACATATATTGCGATTCAAATGTACATAAAACATTGTACAATGCTCGACCGTCAACTGAAATTTACAGGCTCACACAGATAACAAGCTCGCCTGTTACATTTCTATGCTCGCCTGTAAATTTCTGTATAACGGTCTTGCAATGTAAATAACTATAATCAAACTTCAAGAACGAGTATCTAGAGACAGTAAACGAAAAAACGACTTGAACTCTCAGTTTGTAAATTTGATTAGTAGCTATTTACCCAACAATCATGAACTACAAAATACATTCCTGTTTCCTGTCCTGTCTGAAACATTCCGTTGATCCTTTAATCCAATCACAAACACAATAAACGGCAACATAACACAACAGGCAATGAAACCTAACCTAACAACATGTCAGTCAGTTTGCAACACCTTCGCCTCGGGGCTGTCACTGTCACCAGTGAAAGTAAACACATCTTAGTACCTCTCTTAGCCACTAGAATCGCCACAGGCGTAAGAAATTCGAGTTGTCACTGTTTACATGCGGTTCGCGAATTAAGCGCGTTTCTATGAGATTTTGTGTTTGTTTGAGTTGTGGATAAAGTGAGGTTTGTTAAAAGGATTGGAATTTGCATTACTTGTTTCAGGTTTAAGGGATTTTTCCTTTTCAGTTATGTTTGATGTCATCTTGCCTGAAGGTGTTTGAGATTTGTTTTGTGTGGTATGATAATCTGGAAAAATCTGTCGTCTTTTGAGTAGATTTCTGTGTCGTGGTTACGACACAATGCCTTCTTTTGTGTTACTTACTATCTAATATCCGGTTTTAAAAATATTATATTTTATTTTTTTGTTATTAGAAATTTCCGACGATATATGAATCAAAATCCATGGAACAAACTAGTATCTTACTTTACTATGTATTTAAATAACAATAAAGACAAAATTAACTGTCATCCATACACTTGATGAAACTAGGTTTAATAAAAAATATTAAATAAACACTTTGCTAAGTCTCACAAAATTCAGTCTCCAAGTCACCTTATGAGGGCATCGTCAGAGGCTGGCAGAATTTTGTGAGACTTAGCCAAGTGTTTATTTAATATTTTTTATTAAACCTAGTTTCACCAAGTGTATGGATGACAATTAATTTTGTCTTTGTTGTTATTTAAAGTGCTATTGCGTAGCTTTTCCTTTTTTTCGGTAGATGGCATGGCCTGTTCCACAGAACTTCTCATGTCATCTTACCGTTTGTTAGAGATCTTATTCTCTGCTGGCACAGTTTTTCGTCACCAGCTTCTTCACGTGAACTTTGTTCTAGGTGAAGAAGTGAGTTATACCATACTGATGAGCTCTAATAAGGGCGAAACGTCTCTATGGTTACTAACACTGTGCTGGCCTGTAACGATGTTCTCATAAGGTGACTTGGAGGCTGAATTTTGTGAGACTTAACCAAGTGTTTATTTAATATTTTTTACTATGTATTTCTACGTACATGTACTTCTGGCTTTATTTTTATTTAAATTAATTGGCTTTCTAAATAAAAATTTCGAAAAATAATTGAAGATTTGTTGCATGAATGAAATATTCCTGGTAGGAGAAATAAACAAGCTTGTATGAAAGGAATTTTGAATGTGGATGAAGGTAAAGAAGTGTATCGGGATAGGAATGTTTGGCAAAAATTAATTTCGGAATAAATGTTGAGTTAATATTTCAAGAGTTCATCCTACTCCATTTAATACGATATAGCGTGAAAAATTACATTTACTAATTATTATTATCAATTTATTTGAATATATATATATATATATGTATAAATGAAATCAATTGAGACTGGAAGAAAATTGGGGAGAGAAGTTGTTTCTTGTATCTAAGTTTTGATTTCTTTTGCTTCCTTTTAATCTTTTTATCTCTCATTATTTCTTGAGTGAGGCTCGATCTTCTAGACATTAATTAAAAAAAAAGAGAATCACTAACTAATTGAATGAATGGAAACAAAACATCGAAACATCCTCTGAATCGTATTTGTTGTATCATCAATTCGAATCACACACCATTCTAAACAAAACAGCATCCCTTCACGACAAAGTAATTCACAAATAAGTAAAAATAAAAAGGTCGAATCACCCACAATGCCTTGCGCGAATCAGAGGCTTCCCCGACACAATGTAGTGCGTTGCATGGCAACAAAGCGATCGGCTAATAATGGTGGGTAAACATCGAGTTGGTTGTGACGGTGATTCGAACAGACAGTTGAAGGGCTACGGAAGAGAACAAACGAATAACGCACCGGATAACAAACAGTGTGTCAGTGTGTGTACTGTTCACGATACCCTTTTATCGCACGAGATTTCGTGTTAGATATATGATACTAGTAACTCGATGTTAGATTCGAAACTCTGGAATTAATTTAGTTTCAGTTACTCCTTGCCATTAATTAGTGAAACTAATGTTTTATTGTTTCATAAACTACTTAGTCAAGGAAAACAAAAGTAAGGGTATATGTATATTACATGACGATTTTTAGGTTATTTCCCCTCAAATAAACATTTTTTTCTACTTCCGTTAGGAAATAGACGTTTTATTTCACTTATTTGAGTTAGGTAATGAACTGCATAATTTAACTAGTAAAATAATGAGGTAACATAGCAACAGATATCTTGGTAGACGAATTCTGATGTGTTATTCTTTTATTTTTTGAATTTATAACTGTCATTAATTTGTCAAAATTTTTATATTTTCAAAAACGCTCTTTCGTATTTATTAGAACGGAAGTAGAAAAAATATTGTATGAAACTAGTAAGGAAATAGGTTATTACCTTACTTATGTGTTTACATGACTCGGCTACGGCTCGTTCTGCAAATTTCACATGCATAAGGTAATAACCATAGGCGCGGTGGCCGAGCGTGTTAAGGCACATCTCTTAACATACTGTGACGTCACCCGAGCCAAGGTTCGTCAGTTCGAATCCGCCTGTCGACAATGTGTGATTTGTCGTAAAATATAAAATACAGTTACATGTATTTATCACACTCGGGCGCTATAAACTAGTCACTTATACGCCTTAAATAATGTAGCATATGACTACGAAAACCGGCAGTACGGCAGTGTAAAAACTGCGGCTTGGTGTGTCTGGTAGGCCCAGGCCCGATTTGGGCTGTAGTGCCATCAGAAGAAGAAGGTAATAACCTTCATTTCCTTACTAGTTTCATAAATAGATATTAATATCACTGGTTTAATAGTTATTTCAAATTAATAAATAAATAAATTATAATAATTATTATAATTATAATATATAATGTATCAAGTAGAATATTAATAAATAATGTTGTTGTTTTTTTAATAAAGCCCGCAGAACTCAAGCCCATCTCAAGCTTGCTATTATATGCGATTTTAATAGAACTCATGTTTAGGTTAGCTCGCTTCGCTAGCACTTTAAACAAACAAACCCTAAGATCGCAGTAATCAAGCCCAACCCAAGCAAACCATTATATTTAAGTGGAATATTTTTTTATATATTCCGCAAATTTTACTTCATACTCGTATTTATCAAATAATAAATCAATCTACCATTTAACACTAAAAACGTATGAAGTGTACAGGAGCCTATTAAACTTTGCTTAAATGTACTTTTTAAACTAGAATGTAAAAGTTAATCAAGCGGAAGTTTTTCATTTAGCAAAAAACTAATAATTATAATTTTTCATTCAAACAGAAACTTAATATCCAGTTGATTAGCTCCATTTAGAAAAGTTTCCGAAAATACAATTTCATTACCGTCTGTAGGAGATCAGAATTAATATCGCGGCTACTCAACAGTTATAAGCGATTGGGGAATGGGTACAGACAAACGCTCATGTAATGAGAAATCCATAGACGTAATATCAATATCAGTATTGATGAAAATTCAGCAGGTTGGGGATTAAGCGTATGTACATTGAATTTGTGGTGAATTTAGTACAATGCGGCATTAATAGATGGTATTATTGAATTTAACTAATTTTATTATGTGACGATTTCAGTGAAACATTTTCTGGTAATTCTGTAATAGTATTTAGAATTTTGGTGCTGGTTGCTGTTACGATATTGATTCATTTTAATTATTAAGTTTAATTTCCACAACTGAAATGTAGAATGGTATTGTAGTATATATATATACTACAATACATATATATATGTCTACTTTTTTTTCCGAACATAGGAAATTCGATGTTAAAATTTTGATTTTGCGATATCTCTTTACCAATTAATTTTAGAGTAAAAGTGTACTGAAGAAAAATGTTCAGAATGAAAACTGCATCCATCGAGTATAAGTTTGTTGTTCAATTGTTTTTTATGTCCCAGTTAGAAGCAAAAGAAAATACTCGCTTTAAAGCAAATATCAGAGTGCCATGAGAAATAAAACAATAATTTGTTTGTTGTGTCTGACATTATTTGACATATTGGACAAGAATTGAAAGCTTACTCTAATTTATTTATTTAATCGAGCATTTAATTTAATAATAAAATTAATTATAGCAACTATTATTATCTTTTTTCTACATAATCTAGACAAATAAATACGTATTATTAAGTTATATAATTTGTTTTATTTCTCATGGCACTCTGATAATTGCTTTAAAGCGTGTATTTTCTTTTGCTTTTAACGCGTATATAATAAACAATTGAACAACAAACTTATACTCTATGAATGCAGTTTTTCATTCTGAACATTTTTCTTCAGTACACTTTTGTTCTAAAAGTAATAGGTAAAGAGATATCGCTAATTTAAAATTTTAACATTGAATTTCCTATGTTCGAAAAAAAAAGTAGACACTTGGTATATGTATATATATTTCGCTTTTAAACTTGTCTTACTTTTGATGTTTATTCAGGCTAATTACAAATAAACATGTTCAACTTCGTTGCATAAATATCTTTACGTAATAAATAAATTTTCACCAATTTAAATCTACCCCTGTGGCTCCACTAATATCTTTGAGGGCCGTGATTTGACGGCTGGTAACCGCACTTCACGCGAAAAAATATATCACTTACCGAGATCTGCTTAGGCAGAGTGCCACACCCAGTAATGGGTAAAAGGCGTGATGATATATTTATTTATTTATAAATGGTCTAAAAATCTGAACACAGATGATAATAGACATTAAAATGTATGTTCCACGGGCTATATTTTAAACAGATGGGCTTAGCCCAGAAAAGCAAAATTATTATATAGCTTGATTTAATACCGTTATTGTTATTATTAATCTAGTTATTTATTTCCTTCCATTGTATAGTAAACTTGTAATATTTGTTCTTACTATATTTTTATATTTAATTCTTACCTGCCTTTCCACCCAGAACCTAAATGCACCTCCTTAAATGCAAATAGACAATTCATCACAACTCAATTTTTAAATTGCAACAAAATACATCCGTAATATAAATCCTAGTAAAAAAAATATAAGTAAACACAGGAAAAATATGTTCATAACGAACAAGCATTGTATGTGAGGTATAATTGCGGACCTTTATAAGATGTTCGGCAAACAGTGGAATATAGGGAGGCGAACAACCCCGAATCTCTTCGCATTGTGCATGCACTACAGTTACAAATCGCCCGTGAAATATTAGCAAACAAGTCAACATGATACTGTAATACTGATACGGGTGTGTTTCGTAGGTACTCGTATGAGGTACAGTTACGATCATTACGATATCTGCTCATTGCATCTGTGTTGTTGCTACGGTTACATAATATTTTGTAATATTATTTAATAACAAATGGATGAATATGATTGAAGGGTTGTTGCGTGAGCGAAAGATTCTGAGCGTGAAGAATAAACGAGCTTGTATGAAAAGAATTATGAATGTGGTTGAAGCAAAAGTGGTGTGTCAGGATAGGAATGTTTGGAGAAAATTAATTGCGGGATAAATATGATGAATGAAGACAAGCGTATGATTCTTGATTTTAGATTATTGGTTAGATGTTTGGAGTGTTTACCTGCAATTGTGCGGAGACCATCTTCAGAAACAAGCGCAGTGTACACTAGCGAATGGATGAATGTTTGTTGTGTGTTGATGGATTTTGGTTGTGAGAAAAGAAAGAGTTTGTATGGAGGAAGTGTTAATGTGGTCGAATCGAGTATCGTGTGTCAGGATGAGAATGTTGACGGGTTCGTGCTACCCCATTTAATGGGATATAGCGTGATGTTATGTATGATGTATGTATGTATAACGAGAATTGTAACAAGCAATTATTACGTGCAAGTGAAAAAGTTGTGCACTAGCCCGGGCGAGTGCAGTAATTTTACGAGCAATGTAATTGCGTTACAATTCGAGTTGTGTATGATACTTTATCTATGATCATAAATAATAATAAGAACAATTACAGAATATTTGTTAAAATATATACGTAACATCAACTGTCAAACAGCAGTGTTACCACCTAACAAATAAAAAATTTCTTGAGAACAGTTACGTTTATATATATATGTATGTACCGGGCGTCTACTTTTTTCCCGAACATAGGAAATTCAATGTTAAAATTTTGATTGAGCGATATCTCTATACCTAGTAATTTTAGAACAAAAGTGTACTGAAGAAAAATGTTCAGAATGAAAAACTGCATTCATAGAGTATAAGTTTGTTGTTCAATTGTTTCTTATGTCCGAGTTAGAAGCAAAAGAAAATACATGTTTTAAATCAATTATCAGAGTGCCGTAAGAAGTGAGAAGTAAATTGTGTTAAGTAAGTTAGATGCAGATTTTGTTCAACTCTTATTTGAAACATTAATCAGGCAGGCAATTATAGTGGAAAAGTAATTTATCTTGTTAAGCGTCTATCGCACAATTTTCGTGAACAGCCTATACATGAAATGAGCTTGCCCCTGTGAGTTGATATGACATAGTGCAGCGATGAGGAACAAGTTATCTATCGAAAATGAATTATAAACTCAACATTTGAATATTGCATTTATTTTTGTTTAAATACATTACATGGGGTAGTTATAACATATCTCTGATTTCAAAGCTATCTTTATTTATCTCAAACTTATATAACGCAATAATTGTTTTACAAGAAATTTAATTATTCAGTTTATTTATATCGTTGACATTTGATATTTATTAATGGGCAGCGTAATGAGTAATTACGGACTTTCCCTGTTTTATTAATTAAGTTGAATTAAAATGAATCATGTAAAAGAGTATTAACAAAATAAAATGTTCTTTCAATATTTATGTATATTTTCACGTACATTTGAATCGTAATGAACTGTTTACTTAACTCTGTCTCTAGGGGTTACGAGACTTATAACGTGCTAGCGCGTGTAAAAATTATAACGGGCTATTGACATTGGTTATCATGACAACATATCTAATTTTAAACTTTGACACTTACATATTTTTTGATTAAACAAAATCTGTCAGATTTTCAAAGACTACCTTGATTGAACATTTTAGTTATTGCGTTATACTATTGCAATTAATTTGATTAAATATACATATATTGCGATTCAAATGCACATAAAACATTGTACAATGCTCGACCGTTAACTGAAATTTACAGGCTCACACAAATAACAGGCTCGCTAGCGCTCGCCCGTTACCTTTCTATGCTCGTCTGTAAATTTCTGTATACCGGTCTTGAAATGTAAATAACTATTATGTTTATTGAATTTATAATTTAATTTACAAAATAATAAGCCTCACAATTAGATTCTTCTCTTGGCACAGCATTAGAAAAAGTTTCATAAAGTTCAGGATCCACAACATCAACACAAATTTCTGGTTTATGCTTCGAAAATACACATCTTGGTTCATCGTTATCAGGTTTCATCACATGTCGGGCAACTTGATATGCTCGAAGAAAATGTTCAAGTTTTGTTAGACATTTGCATTCCCACGGATTTCCATCAATTGACATGGCTTTCAGATCACCAACAGCTGTTCTCACCACGTTAATTAAATGTAAAATGTCAAAACCGTAAAGCTTATTCATCAAATCACGCGATAAATAATTCAATTTATTATAATCGATATACAGTCGCCGAATATGTACATTTGGCCATGAGAATATATTCGGGCTTAACTCGGAAAGCAAATTAAAGCGTAAATTTAAAACTTCTATTTCTCTATTAGTGAAGGAACTTGGTTCTATTGTTGTAATTTGATTTCCCGATAAATTTAAATACTTGAAGTTGAAGTTCTTCAAAAAATTTCTTCTAATTGTCGATATCTTGTTATTTGATATATCTAGATTCTCAAGAAGTTCTGGCTTTTCAAACCATGCAGAAGTCACAATATTTAATTCATTACAACTTAAAGTTAACACTCTTAATTTTTCATTAAAAGATTTATCTTCAATTTGACTAATTTCATTTTTAGCTAAATTTATTTTACTTGGTTTGACAGACATAAAATTAGTAGATTTCACTAATGATATTTTATTATTCTGTAATGATATATCTTGAACATTACCTAAGTTTTCCAGCTCAGGAATATAAGTTAAAGTATTATTTTCTATAGATAAATGAAGAAGTGAAACGAAATTGATCACAAAATGAATAACACTTGAACTTGGATGGAAATTCAGAGATGTCACTGCCACATTTTTTAAATATCTTCCATTTAATCCATCGTTGGCTTCCGTTATGAAAGCATTATTTACTTTGACTCTTATTACTGCAGACACAAACACTTCATATGCAGACACTATGAAAAACAAAAGTACTACACTTGCATTTAACTTCATTTTGACTGTTGGTTCTAACTTTAATTGTAAAGAACTAAATAGTTGTTTCATGTGTATAATAAACAGAGATGTACTCCAGTTTATTCTAATTTTAATTTACAATCTAAGTAGTTGGGATAGATTTGATTATTAAAGGAAACTTAACTAGAATAAATTATTTGCTTTTTGCATATTTATTTTTTTATCTTATTACATGCACGTATGAAAATATAATTATAAATTATATGTAAGTAATTAAAATTACTGAGTACAACTCTGTGTAATTGATATATTTCTTAACGAGTAATTCCCGGTTCTGTGGTGGAGGTTAAGGTCAAATATTAACATAAAAACAAATTGCGAATATATTATTTAAAAATTACTCATAAGTTTTATTTCATATATTTACATTAGTAATAATTAGAGATGGGCGAATATCATCCGCGAATAGTCGAATGCCGCGAATATTGACATTATTCGATATTCGAGATTTTCGATTATTAACGTCAGTATAGCGAACATTCGAATACCTCGAATATGGCGCTATATGTTGACCTCAATATTTGACTATGTTTTTCTTTATCATTTGTACATAAAATTAAAGCTATTACAATACTTTGAAGTTATTAATAACAAAGATATTATATTTTAAATTTGTTTTTCGCCAACATCAGCCCATACGTTTTACCTTAAATTTGAAGTTTTCGTCTTTCTTTTTTGCTTGTACTTTTTATTTTAATTTTATTTTATCTTAACAATTTCATTCAAATAATGAAAAGGACATCATTAAATAATTATTAATAATAAATAAATTAACTTTTAGAAATATTCGAATATTCGAGTACCTAGAATATTCGAGATCTGATTAATATTCGTATTCGATATTCGAATTCGAGAAATTTGATATTCGCCCATTTCTAGTAATAATACAATCTTTAGGTAGATAGGTACATAATTACTTATTGTAGTGTAAATGTAATTAAAATTAGTTTCGTTTCTCTTTAACACTTAAATAATAACGTAAATATAAATTTAATAAAAGTAGCGCAGTTGCACCTAAATAATATAAACAACATAAAACAACATAAAAAATAATAATGTAAAAAAACAGACTAAGTCGCCTTTCTTCATTTTTTAAAATACTGTATTTTAATATTATTTAGAAATATATTTTGACATTTAAAATATATATATATATATATATATATATATATGTATTTAATCATAATATTTAAAAAATTCTATCATTATTAATATTTTTCTATGAATGTTATTTATTAATTATTATTATTGTAAGTATTTTATATTTTTTATTAATTATTTATTATTATTAATTAATTTAATTATAATAGAGTTCTGAAGAAGGCTAAAGTGTTAGCCGAAACGTTTATTGAATAATAAAAAATAAAATTGACTGAATTCCGAAAAAGTCTGTTTTTTTCACATTTTATAAACAGTCAAATTAAAAATTTATATCCTTTTAAAAAATAATAATATTAGAATTCTCACATACACAAAAGAAAACACTAAAATAGTAGTATAATTAAAGTTGTTAATTTTTATTTCTGGATTTTGACTTGGCATTATTAATTATATGAATTTTAATGTTTAAAAATCATTCATAAATCACTTCTCAACCCATCACTTTTCTAAATATGGCACTAAACAGCGCCAAAATATGAACCATTCTATATTAATTTCATTTTAATGTATCCTAATTTTAAAATAAATGACTTTTGAACATTAAAATTCATATATTTCTATAATTGAGATATATATTTTTTCTACGATTGCTATGAAAAATTGACAATTACGCTCTCATTTGTCATCGTAAAGTTGACGTTTTCTGTGGAACAATCGAAAAATATATTTTTTGCGGATCTCCAATGGCAACGCGCGAAAAAGACGTTAAATGCGTGCGTTTCCAATGGCAACGCGCGAAAAAGATATTAAACATGCGCTTATTTCAATAGTTACCAGGGATACAAACAAAATAGAAACTTGTCATATTGCCAGTTGACAGAACGAATTTATTTTCAGTACGCATACGTTTTTTAATAATTTTAAGATGCAATCGTAGAAAAAATTATGTGTGTACCACGATCGTAAAGTGTCTTTGTTCCTCTTACACTATTGCAGCGCGAGCCGAAGGCGTGTTCGAGTAACAAAGAATCACTTTACGCTCTTAATATACAAATAACTATTTTGCACTAATACAAAATTTATCAATCATGATAAAATTGATTGATACCTGGTAAACTTATTTCTTCTTCCAAAAGAAAGTTGAAGAGGAGGGGGATTAGGACTAAGATCAACATATTTTTTTCTAGAACAAGTATATTCATATTCCGTAAGAGACTTAAAATATGTGTCGAAGAGTTCTGGATCGGGTGCTTCTACACATGTTGACGGATAACTAAGAGAAACTACACACACTGCTTCGCCTTGTAAGGCCACATCCTGATGAACCTCGTACTTTCGCAAATAATTTTCAAGTTTTTTTAAACATGGACAAGCCCAGGGGTTTCCAAAGATTGTTATATATTTTTTAACATAAATTGTGGTAGTAGAAGTAAAGTACTGAAATATATTGTATGATTTCTTAGTTTCATATATTTTACGGAAGAAATCTTCTGATAAATAATTCAGTTTATTATAATTAATATCCAGTTTCCCTATTTGTAATGAAGATTGAGTAAATATATCAGGCGGTAATTGAACAATTAAATTTTTACTCAAATCTAATATATGTATGTTTTTAAATGTGAAGGATGAATATTCAATTGTTGATATTTCATTATCAGCCAGATCTAAATGGATTAAATTTGAGAATCTTTGAAACAACTTCTTTTCTATCGATGATATTTTGTTGTGGGCTATTTTCAACTTTTGTAAATTTTCAGGAGATTCGAACCAGGCAGAGGATACTTGAGATAAATCGTTACAACTCAATATTATTTCTGTCAATTCTTTATTAAAGGCACTGTCACTTATTCTTTCAATAAAATTATTTTGAAAACTTATTCTTATAAGTTTTATATTTATAAATTCTCCTCTATATATACTTGTAATTTCATTTTGATTTAAAGATAATTCTTTCAACTCTGGTAAATTGATAAAAACAGGTGCAACTGATAAATTGTTATCATTAATTGAAATTCGTGTCACTTTATCAAAGTTTTCCACTGTTCTAACAGAACCTTTAAGAAATTCAAGTGAAGTAACTACGATGTCGTTTAAATCTCTTCCATCGACATAATTTCTTATTTCTCTTACATAGGCGTTATTAATTTTTACTTTAACTGATTCACAGAAACAAACAAAAATCACAAGAAATAGAAATGTATGCACGTTCATGATGGTATGTGCAATGAACTGTATGAGCAAGAAGTTTATTTTTATCTTTGCGGGAAATTCATAGACTGGACCGGACTAAACTAACTTTTAACTTAATTGTAACCTTGTAAAATTTATTTTGGTGTTTTTTAGGTCTGAATATGGCACATACAGGGTGTTAAATAAGTTCCGGGACGGTGAAATATCTCGAGAAATACACATCGAGCAAGAAACAAAAAACACGTGTTTCATATTTTGCAAAAACCTATCTAAACACACTAAACACAAACCCCAACTCCCACCCTCAGGGGATGGGGCGGGGTGGCAACTTTGAAACCTTAAATGGGAACCCCCATTTTTTATTGCAGATTCGTATTCTGCGAAAAAAAATAAGTTAATTTTATCTGAAACTTTTTTTCCTATTCGGAACTTTTTAACACCCTGTATATATATATTTTGGTAATTTGATTTAATTTACAACTATTTGTCTTTTCCTCAAACAAACGAATGGAATTTATCTCGGTTGGTTTAAAAGAATAAATTTCTTTTTTTGATTAAATGTACTTTTTACTGTAGAGGTATCGAAAAATATTATGTATCTTTTTAATTCCTTCAGTACAGCTCTGTTCATTCTGATAACAGTTTATCTAAATATATTTCCTTTTTCCTTTAATATAGTTTAGAGATATAATATTTTAAATGTCAAAAAAAAAAATGTATATTTGGAAGATCGAATTTCACTCGAGAAATAACGAGAGATGGTAGGTTTAAAATGAAAACAAATAGAAAAAGACAACTTTTCTTATCAATTTTCCTTCGAATTTTCATTTTTATTTCGAAAATAATTCGTAAAATTGAGTTGGCTTTATTTTCAGTCGATTCCTTGTGTCAAAATGCCTGTATTTTGAATAAATAAATTTTCATGAATTTTCTCCACAATTTTCTTTCAAATAGTTTTATAATTTATTCGTTAGTTTTTATTACAATTTAATATACAAAAAAGCAAACTTGATATTGCTTTTGTTATTTGCAATAATATTAATTCTTATTATATAGTAATTTGTACTTGTAAAACTAAATTATATAAATGAATAATGATATTGATGATATTTACAATGAGTTACACAAACAAAAATTACACTATTATTTATAATTAGAAATGAACTTATTATAAAACAATCATTGCACGACTTACATTAGTAATTATAACGCATTCAAGTTAATTATTTATTTAATAATTTTCCGATAAATTTAATGGTGCAAAATTTGTAACAATAATTGTAGTTCTAAAAATCAAATTATAACAAAAAATAACATGTTTTTAAATTGAACGACAAATTGAAAGATTATAACTCGCTTCTTTGATATTCAATCGTTTTCAATTTGTCAAAAAAGTTTGTAATGGTAGATTTCCTTTGGTAGACATCCTGTACAAATATGTATCATAACCTCTAAAAAATTTAGCTATTATTCTCTCAAAATATTTAATCCTTTCTCCTCTTTAAAAGTTTCTGGCTACGCCACTGTTTGGCAATAATGCTCGAAGTCACAATCTTCTTAGTATTACGTACATTTATATTATGTTTCTGTTAGAAACACAGGTTTTAAATATACCGAATGTATTTCGCTTGAAATAATTAACAAACACATTATCATTATTATTTGATGTCACAGCTCTGATTAATGTTTGCTATTTATATTGACCTATTGTGTGATAGCGATTAACATTATACAGATAAATAAATACAATATCAATATGCATAATGAATAAATGAAAAATTTATTTTATAAAAATAAATATGAGGACAGATAAACTCGAGGCCATTTTATATACAGTAAAAGACTGCGTTACAATGTATTTGATTTGTTCGTCCATTGTTACATTTTTCAAAATGACGACGTAAAGATGTTTTGATTGGTTATATACTTTACCGGTTTTAGGATATTAAACCTATGTTTACATATACAAAAGTAAGCTAGTAAGTAAGTTATAACTGTATTCTGTAGGGTAATATTACCATACTGATTTGTCGAAACAGTCAAGACAATGAAAATAAAACACAAAGTTAATATATAGTATGTTATGCATCAAGGGAGCGAAACAAGGGCCGAAAGCTCGAGCTGAAGTCGAGGTTTTCCAACTTCACACAAGGGATAATCGCACCCTCCCGTGAAGCATATTATACTTTTCGTAACAAGTGCACAAAAATTACCGTCTTATCGGGACAAATGTCAAATATGGGTTGCCTAACTAGTTACCTAGGAAACACCGCCAATAATCGTAGTCTCTAGGGAGAGAAACATCTCCCTAGTTAGAGAAATATACTACCTAGGGAGAGAAATATCCTACCTATTAAAACATAATGTTTCTCTCCCTAGGGGAGAAAAGCAGGATTTCTCTCTCTAAAATTAGGGAATAAGAACGTGTTTCTTGTGCATGTGTTACGAAAACACTATTAATACAAACGGACCACAAATCAACAATAATACAAAGACTACTTCTCCTGCTTAGGATAATAGTACAGTCTTTCAAATTAGAGATGACCACGTTATGACGTTTAAATACAAAAATTATTTATAAATATGATACAAAACAATTGTAACCATGACGTTAAATAAAAACATACAGACCACAGACTTACTTGATTACCTTCTAAAATGATGACAATGATGTTACTCATAAAATAATTTCAAAAATTAATATAATATAAGTATATAATATGAAACCGATAAACTATTGAACAAACAATGGATGTTATGAGCCATAACAGGCCTTAGATGTCTTAAAAAATCCTCGCTCTATAAACTCGGATTTCAAACTGACATCTGCGGCTGTTATGATACTCATAACTAGGGTTGTGCCGTGGTCAATTGACTGGTCATTTGACCGTCAATTGACCAAAAATATTTGACGGCCAAATAATACGGTCAAATAATCTAAATGGAACCTCCACGACATCTGTTGTTCAATAGAAATAGCTACATACTATTATTACATGAATATATCTAGTTTGGTATTCTGGGTTCTGGAGAATTTGCTTACTTTACTTTACAAATAAAGTAAATACATATTATGTCATTTCATTACGTCTTTTACTTTATTTTCCCCTTTATTTTGAATTTGATGTGGTTTTGTTTATTATTTGTTGTTGGTTTTTCATTTTTAGTAATATTGGATGTAGTAAACAGTACTATATAAATATATTACAATTTTAATTGTGATTTTTATTAAATGTTTCTTGGTCAATTTACCGGTCAAATAGTCGGTCAATTGACCGAAAAATATTTGACTGGTCAAATGCACAACCCTACTCATAACATTACTAGGTATCTTAGTAGCTATAAAATGAATTATATAAATACTACAGTGATTGTATCAGAGATGCAACACTGTCTGCTTTCAAACAAGATTTTTTTTTGCGTATCACAAACTTGGAATAAGTTTCAAATAGTTCTGGTTCCACTACATCTTCACAAGTTTTTGGATAAATTAGAGAAAAAATACATTTTGCATTTCCGTGACTTGCTTCAGGTTCATTCTGAATTATATTGTTTTCTATAAATAGCTTCTCAAGCTTCCTTAAACAAAAACACTGCCATGGATTTCCGAAAGTGGAAATTTCTTTCGTTTCTGAATGATCATAAATTTTACTTAAAAAATTGTCCCTCAGAAAATTGAACTTGTTATAAGTAATGTTCAAAGCGTTTATGTCCACTGATCTTTTTAAAAATATACTTGGCTCAAGATCAGATATCAAATTCATGCTTAGATCTAATTTGTGCATAGATTCAAATGTGAAAGACGACATATCAATTTTAGATATTCTGTTACCTGCTAGGTTTAACTCAGTTAATTGTGTGAATCGTCCAAATAATTTCTGTTTAATTGCTGCTATTTTGTTGTTTGATACGTCCAGCATCTTTAAATTAGCAGGATCTGGAAACCAACTTGCAGAGATCTCGGTTAATGCATTACATTTGACATTTAAATCGATTAGTTCTTTGTTAAATGCACTATTATATATTTTATCAATCAAGTTATTTGCCAAACTAATTTTTGTTACTTCAATAAAGTGGAAATGTGATGTATAAACTTTTTGAATAACATTTTGATTGATTGATAGTTCTCTTAACTCGGGTAAATCTTCGAATGATGGGAGTATAATTAAACCAATGTTGTTAATTGATATTCTTTGAAGATCGTTAAAATTTTCTATTCTATACAAAGATGCCTTCCAGTCTGTAGGTTTCACAAAATCTAGAGAAGTCACTTTTATATTTCGTAAATTGGAATCGTCTGGTTCAACACGTGTAGATACATCCACTATAATGTCATTATTAACTTTGACTTTTATCGCTTCACAGTACAATAGAGATGTCACAAGCAACACAAGTATTCCGGCGTTCATTATAATGACTAATAAGAGACTACTACATTGGCACAAGGAAAGTGTTTGCTTAACTGAAGTGATTTAGCAGGGATTCTCTTTATATAACCTTGAATTTAACATGTACGAGTAGCTATTTACGTATGTGTTTTATTAATCACAAATTCCCGAGCGGAACTAGCGGGGTCAAAATATTTTTAAAGATTACGTTTTAACTTATTAACTAATGACAAATTATCAGAATGTGGTTATTCCCCTGTTTTTATAACATGTATACATTAGGCAGAATACACGTAAATCTGGATTGACGTCAGTCTACCATGTTTACATGATACATTTATCACACAATTTATGAGATAAAGAAATTAGAACTCTGGATTTGTTTGTAAATTAAGTGAATTTTTATGTGTTCTGTTTAGTTATTTACTATACCTACTAAGAGTATTGTGATTATTTATGCAACTGAAACTTTTAAATTGTGTTTTATTTCTTGAAGATAAAATTGTAATTATTGATTAAAATTGGAATGATTGAGGGATAAAATAAAAGACGAAAATCTTATTTTTTTTCTTAAATAAAATAAATCATATGTAATCCTCAGTATAACTACTAAAACGTATATTTTTTTTAAATGAAAAAGCGAGTGATTTTGTAATATGCAATTTTATAAAATTAATGTTTTTTAATTCCTTGTACGAAGTAAAGGAAGTATTGTAATCGCGAAAATTTTCGGTTCTTAGATTTCAACGGAAATAGGTGTTTTGGCCCTCCCTGAATCCATTTTGACTAATTTCGTCATGCCGTGTGTACGTACGTCTGTACGTACGTACGTATCTCGCATAACTCAAAAACGGTAAGCCGTAGAAAATTGAAACTTTATATTTAGGACTGTTATAACATCTAGTTGTGCACCTCCCTTTTTGGTCATTATACAACTACCGGAAGTGGTACTTTACTTGAAGCCTATAATAGATTTTCATGAAAAACTATATTCAAATATAATTTAAAACTTTCCAAATTTGGTATATAAGACTACTATATCAATGGAAATAACATAATAGATTTTGGTTAAAATAGACTAACCGGAAGTGACACATTACATGAAGCTGCTAACAGTTTTCCTTGAAAAAAATGGTATTATTTTAATTTTAGAAATAAATGCTGCAAATAAAAGTTTTAGATAATTAAATTCTGCGTCTAGCACAATAAGAATTTTTAAATTATCTTTTTGCATAAACGAGATATCTAAATTTAAATATTATATATTTTTTGATTTTTTTTAAAATTAAGTTTGCTATGGATTAGAACAAAAACTAAAAGATTTAATGTCAAATATGTGCAATTAAAAAAATATCTATATTTTAATACGGGTACAAGGAAGTCATGTGGTGTCCACATCAGATATTTTATTATATTTATCCTACAAATTAAACAGAAATAATTACAAGATAAATTTATTGTTATAAGTAATAAGTAATAGATCTTTAAAAGCTTTTATATATAATAAATTTTCATTATTTTAAACAAAAAAAAACTTAGTTTGAAATGAAGTTTAGTCATAATATTTGAACTCCCGCCACAGCTGTCAGATTTGACCTCGAGTCTATTTATGAGACGATATATTATAGAAGTATTTGGAAATAGTTATTAGATATCTCAAAATCCTCGCTCAAACTGACATCTACGGCTGTAATGATACTCACAACATTCCTAGGTATGTTTATAGCTATTACATAAATTTTCGCTTTTGTCAAAGACTACTAATAATTTTAAAATTTATAAATATCAATAGTATATAAATTATATATTAAAATTATTTTTTTCTACGATTGCTATGAAAAGATGACAATTACGCTCTCATTTGTCATCGTAAAGTTGACGTTTTCTGTGGAACAATCGAAAAATATCTTTTTTGCGCGTCTCCAATGGCAACGCGCGAAAAAGACGTTAAATTCGCGCGTTTCCAGTGGCAACGCGCGAAAAAGATTATATCAATAGTTACCAGGGATACAAACAAAACAGAAACTTGTCATATTGACAGTTAACAAAACGAATTTAGTTTTAGACGTATACCCACGTTTTTTAATAACTTTAAGATGCAATCGTAGAAAAAATTATGTGTGTATCACGAGCGTAAAGTGTCTTTGTTTCTCTTGAACTATTGCAGCTCTCGCCTTCGGCTCGCGCTGCAATTACCGTGCTCGAGTAACAAAGAATCACTTTACGCTCTTAATACACAAATAACTATTTTCGTTTCTGATCTTATGTAAGTCGTGAAAAAAAATTGTAGATACATCTCGGGGGAGGATGCTATTTTTCCCTCGGTGTGATGTCTACAAATTATACCTTATGAAAAATCATGCATGTCTCTTCTAGATGTATAATATGCTATTCTTATCTTAATTGAGGAAAGAAAATTTGACTGTCTGACTGGATCGTGAATAATAATTATTTCTGTACCTAAAACAGAAATAAGTTAATAACCGCTTGCTCATGGACTTTGATAGTCGAATGTAACTATTTATTAACTGTGTCTGTTGTTAAATAGTATAATTTGTAGAGTTTGTCATAATCAATGTTTATGTAACTAATGGGCGTGTCACTCCTGTGTTTGAAAAATGCCACCGTTTTGCCATTGATAAAAATTCTGTATCCATCTGCTTGGTATACTATAACTGTTGTTGTCTTTGCACATTTTACTACTGGGTTTGGATAATTATCTCCGGCTTCTTCTTTTACTTTACTGTTTAAGTGTAAAATGTCGTTCTGAAACCTGTAAATTATTTTATTATATTAAGAGTCTGTTTATCAATGATGCAATAAAGTGACAGATAAGTCACCTGAATAGTATAAATTGTACAAAGTATATTAATATAGTTATTTAAGTATTTAGAGAAGTAAATATTTCCTATCGGTTGTGGATGAAGTACTTACTACTCTTGATACTTAAACAACTATTTTCACTCATCATTTGACAATTGAATTATCTGTGCCTTTATCTACCAGTAGTAGAGGCAAATATTACAGAAATATTTATGTTAAATAATTAATAGGTACTGAAAAGATTACTAGATCACTAAAACTATTGGTCAGATGTCTATGTTTTTACGTCCTTGTACGAAGTAAAGGAAGTATTGTAATCGCAAAAATTTTCGGTTCTCAGATTTCAACGGAAATATGTATTTTGGCCCTCCCTAAATCCATTTTGACTAATTTCGTCGTGCCGTCTGTACGTACGTATGTATCTCGCATAACTCAAAAACGGTACGCCGTAGAAAATTGAAACTTTATATTTAGGTCTGTTATAACATCTAGTTGTGCAACTCCCTTTTTGGTCATTATACAACTACCGGAAGTGGTACTTTACTTGAAGCCTATAATAGATTTTCATGAAAAACTATATTCAAATATAATTTAAAACTTTCCAAATTTGGTACATAAGACTACTATATCAATGGAAATAACATAATAGATTTTGGTTAAAATAAACTAACATTACATGAAACTGCTAACAGTTTTTCTTGAAAAAAATGGTATTATTTTAATTTTAGAAATAAATGTTGCAAATAAAAGTGTTATAGAATTAAATTTTGCGTCTAGCACATTAAGAGTTTTTAAATTAGCTTTTTGCATAAACGAGATATCTAAATTTAAATATTATATATTTTTTATTTAAAAAAAAAAATTAAGTTTGCTATGGATTAGAACAAAAAATAAAAGATTTAATGTCAAATATGTGCAATTAAAAAAATGTCTATAGGTTAATACGCGTACAAGGAAGTCATGTGGTGTGCACATCAGATTTTTTTAATCAAATTTAAAATGATAATTTTCAACAAAATTCTATCAAAAACATACTCTAACTATACAGTATAAGTCTAGTATTTACAGTAATTAAACAAATACAATTATTTATAATGTTGCGTTTAGTATTAAACCTGACATATTATACCTTTCGACTCGGCCTGTGTATTTGAGAACCCAAGTTCAATTCCCACAACCGACAAACAATTTTCACCAAATTAAATCTACCTCTGTAACTCCCCACCACTAACATCACTGTGGGCCGTGATTTGACGGGTGATAACCGAATTTAACATTACTTACAAAGATCTGATATGGCATAGTACCACACCCAGTAATGGGTAAAAGGCGTAGTGATATATTTATTTTATATTATACCTTAAATCCATTTGAAACAGAATTTTGTCGTTACTGTCACAAATGTCAACAGTTCCCTTCTTCTCAGATCTTGTGATGAAGCTAACTAATGACCCTGGATGCATTGTTTTAAAAAGAGTTAATTTAATAGATTCTTCTCTACCTTCCGGTCCATAGTCTTGATCAAATGTTGCTGTTTCTCTGTAAAATTTATTTATTTACAAATTATAAATAAATCGTATGAAAACTCTCTTCGCACATATTGAAATTACTAATGGAAGTTGCACCAACAAAAGTTAAATTCTAAACAAATGAAAATTTGCTTTTATTTTATACGCTTTTAATTATTTAAAGTAAGTTTAATATTTAAATGTTGTTAGTGCAACTGGCCATAACTAGAAACAATTAAAATATCGGATATCAGGTTTTCGCTAATGGAACATACCTATGTATTATTAGATTTCCTGTTTCATTGGGCGTTTCATCTACAAAAAAAATCTTTTGTATATTCAGTGAAATATAAAATGAGAAAGTAACTACCTCCAATTACACTTATAATGGTAAAAAACTGTAAGACAGAATAAACTATGAAGTATTGCAAAAAATTCTTCATACTAACTACTTATGTGCTGTCAAATGAACTACACAATTTAAATTACACAATCTGTACATTTTATACATTTAACCTTACGATAACTATGTCAATCTCATTTTATCTATTTGGAATAAATATGTTTGGATTTTACCAAGGAAAATATGCAATAAACTTTATAATTTAAATTTTGAAATATACTGATTAAGAATTTTTATTTTTATGCACATCGAAGTCCGACATACAAGACAAGACTGAAATTCTTCTGCTTCTGATAAGACCATTTATTTTAGTTTCATCAGACGCGACTTAACACTGATATTATTGTACATACTCGTATTATCAAATTTTTAGCATCACAAAAACACATTTACTAGTATTTATATATGCCTCTATTGGTGTAAAACACTTGTAATATTAAGAAATGAAATTAAAATTCAGGGCTACGAGTAGTATACAGTCTTTGTACACTTTATTATAATTTAAATTTTGGACACTAATGTACTATTTTCTTTATACTGAGTGTCCCATTTTACATTATCTTATTGAATATCTCGAAATGAAAGCATTTTACCGAAAAGTATGCCGAATCATAATCGTCATGGTTTTGAGGGGGACCTAGGATTTTAACAAAATTGCCCCCTTAGTCCCCCAAGGGGGCCGGGAGGGGGGTCGACTTAAAATTTTTAAATGGGAACCCCTATTTTTTATTGCAGATTCTGAAAGAGCGTTAAAAAATATGTAGGTTTTATCCAGATACTTTTTTTTAATTTCCAACAGGTGGCGTTGTAATCGTGAAAGTACGATTTTCGTGCAAAATATTCGTGAATTAATATTGTGTCAATAACTTTATAAATAATAACATTTGGTGTTTCAATCATTACCTAAATTTCTGAAAATATCAATCCCTAACACTGGGGGGGGGGACGAAAACAGGACATTAAATAAACTAATTATGAATGATTTGATTTTATTAAGAATTTTCATGTTAAGTTTACTGATTGGTGATTAATTTAATTGTAAATTAAGTGTTTTGATAGGGTTATTTCGTGTTGGAAATTGAAAAAAGTATCCGGATAAAACCTACATACTTTTTAACGCACTTTCAGAATCTGCAATAAAAAATAGGGGTTCCCATTTAAAATTTTTAAGTCGACCCACCTCCCTTCCCCCTTGGGGGACTAAGGGGGCAATTTTGTTAAAATCCTATGTCCCCCTCAAAACCATGACGATTATGATTCGGCATACTTTTCGGTAAAATGCTTTCATTTCGAGATATTCAATAAGATAATGTAAAATGGGACACCCAGTAGATGTCAAAGCAGATCTTCTTATTGTTATAGAATTAAATGTCCAAAATAAATTAACTATTTATTTATTTATTTATTTATGTTCCTGAGGGAAAATCAACATTAAAAAAATTACTAATTATAGGTTTCTACGTATTGATACAAAAACTTCTTAAAAATAAAACAAATATAAATACATGAATAGTGACAGATGATCAAATTAGAAAAGTAATAAGTTTACAACAGAAACATTTGTTTAATTCAGCTTAATTCAGCCCTGATAGCATGTTTAAATTTTGTTGAATTGAGAGAGAAAAAGTCAACATGACTAAAGGTGGAGTTATAAGTGGAAATGATTCTATTGATTGGTGAATTTTTGTTGTTATTTGTTCTAACTGAAAGCAATTGAAACATGTAATAGATCTAGTGTTTCTATTGGATACATATATATTAAAATAGTGAATCAATAACTCGGAATGCAATAAATTATTGAATGTTTTAAACAGAAACATGATGTCGTTATAGAGTCTTCTGTTCTCTAATGAAGACATATTGAACTTTTTCAGTCTCATTACATAGTCTGCAGTAGGCGCGGTGGCCGAGCGTGTTAAGGCACATCTCTTAGCATGTTGTGACGTCACCCGAACCAAGGTTCGTCGGTTCGAATCCGCCTGCCGACAATGTGTGATTTGTCGTAAAATATAAAAATACAGTTTCATGTATTTATCACACTCGGGCGCTATAAGCTAGTCACTTATACGCCTTAAATAATCTGACTAAAGAAACCGGCAGTACGGCAGTGTAAAAACTGCGGCTCGGTGTGCCCGGCCCCTATGTTCCGACACGGAATTATGGGACTCATTACATAGTCTGCTACTGCAAAATTAAATTTGTAACAAAGCGAAGCTAAGAATTGTTTTTGGACACTTTCAATGAGATATTTATTTTTATTATAAAATGGATTCCAAACTATTGATGCATATTCCAACTTCGTACGAACCATGGAGTTATACAAGGAAATCATTGACCATGGGTCGTTAAAGTACTTGCAACTTCTCAATATGAAACCCAACATTCTGTAGGCTTATTTTACAGCTATCTCAATATGAAGATTAAATAATAATTTAGAACGCCTAAGTCCTTTATAACTGATCTGTTTTCTATAACTATATTATAATTAAATTTAATCGATCTACGATTCCTAGTAAAATTTATAACATAGCATTCATATCAACTGTAATGATCTTAATTTAATGTTGTCTAATGTTATTACATAAAAAATTATAAGCATTAAAAGTCAACAGCCTTAGTTGCCAGTATTCATTTACTGCAATATTTTATTACAAAATGGATCAAATTGGTCCTTTCAAATGGAATTCATAATTAACAAATATCTAACTATAACTATGTCTTTAAGAATTTGTTTCACATTTTATAATTCTAACACTGTTTGTATATACATTTAAAATCTATCGTTATTCAATCTAATATATGTATATAGTAGTATTTCATTTTTTTCCTTTTTCTCTAGTTGTCAAGTACATAATTTTATAAACATAATCATGTTGAAGGTTCAGAATAGTTGGTAATTTATTCGTTATATGAACGTAAAATGCAACTTTCTGTCCATTGATGTAGACTCGATATCCATCAGTATCGTACACTAGCGTCGTGGTGAATTTGGTGTTCGTCGCCACGGGATTAGGAAGCATAAAAAGTACTTCATGCCATTCCAGATTCAAGCGCTTGCTTGTAGCTAGCACCAGCTGATTTGCCTGGATTCTGTCAAATACAATTTATTATATTTACTTTCATCATTATCAGAGGAGATGTTTCGTTTTAAATGTATAATTTTATTTATTAAATTCGATGATTTGGTACACTTCCGACAAAAAACAAAACTTAACTTTAAATATGATATTTCAATAACAAATAATAAATAAATATGTAACTAAGTAACAAGTAAACAAGCAATAACAAAATATTAATCAACGTTCATCATCAATAATTATTTGCTAAATGCAGGTCCTATATACCTTCTCTAATTTTTTTTACTCATTGCCAGCATTTTAATTTCCACTTAACTTCTTTCTTCTTTCAAGTGGTATACAATCTTCTTTCTCGTCCTGCCTTACCTTCACCTTCTACTGTCCTTTCTTTTACATCCTTCAATAGAGTATCCCTTCTCAACGCATGGCCCAACTAGATTCTTTTTGTTTTAAAAATACTGTCTCCTTTCTTTTCCTACTCTTTCCACCACTTATTCGTTGCTAACTCTATCAGGCTATTTAATACCAAGTATTCTTCTTCATATCCATATTGTCATGGCATCAATCCTTTTCCTATATTTCCTTATACTATCCATGTCTCAACCCCCCTAACATAACACTCCATATGAAATATTTCGCTATTTTTTCGTAGTTAACCAAGTTTTATTACATTATTATGCTACAAATTATAGTAAAAGGTCCGGACTCACAGAGCCTCAGTATGGCAATTCTTTCATTTTTAGCTTGCGTGGGATTCAAATTAGGGATAATCTGATTCGAATGCCGTATCGCTAACCACCCTACCGTACGTAGAAGATTAAGAAGAACATCAACAATTGTGACAAAAACAATTAATGAATTGAGTCGGCCTGTGGATCTTGAAAACCCTGGTTTGATTCCCACAGCCGACAAATAATTTTCTCCAAATTAAATTTACCCCTGTGGCTCCTCCTCCACTAACATCTTTGAGGGCAGTGATTTGATGGCTGGTAACCGCACTTCACGCGAAGAAATATATCACTTGCCGAGATCTGCTACGGCAGAGTGCCACACCCAGTGATGAGTAAAAGGCGTGATGATATATTTATTTTACTGTTGATTCACTTCGTTACTTAAGATACTTGTTTATTTGTTAATAAGTTACTTGTTTGTACGTGTTTATTACAATATGATTTTCGTACCTGGTATCTACATGAAGGACGTATATGTCGCCACCAATAAGGTTGACAGATCCTCGAATCTCGGACTTGGTGACTACGCTGATTACAGCTCCGGGTTGCAGGCTGTTGGAGATTGTCACATTTAAGGGTCCTCTGATTCCATCTGAACCAAAGTCTTGCACTAGTAGGACTTGATCTCTGCACAAATAACAATAGACTTATTATTTAATTTATTTATCAAGTGGTCTGTAATTATGTTTATAACACAATCAGGGATGTGCGTGTAGTCTACTGCAAGTAATCTACGCCATTCTATACGTGTAAACAATTATGTAGTCTACGTGTTCATTTTTCATGTAAACAATGTAGACTATGTAGACAATGAAAACACCTGTGTTCACTTAAGTCAGATTAGAAATTTTATCCCTAGAACTAGGGAATTTTAAATGTTGATAGAGATTTTTATTTTTATTACATGAAATAAAACGTTCAAAATTTGTCAACTGGTTACTGTTAAAAATAGCGCCAAGGAAAACTCCGTCTTTTGGGATGGCGCGTTGATCGAATTTAATAATATGACAGTTCGCCCAAGACCCAAGACAGACATTGGTCTAGTAATGTATGAGCACTTGCTTTTTCAGTTTTATTATATAAAGACCGATAATGACCCAAGCTCACGATACGAATACTTGTAATAAAATTTAGGTTATGTTGAATTTTACAACTTTCAGATGCATTGTCTACAATGTTTACATTGTCTACGTCGCTAGAATTATCGACGTATTGTCTACGTGTAGATGTAGACAATTAAAGATTACACGTAGATGCACATCTCTGAACACAATCACCCGCCTTTATTATTTTAGAAAATGTACATTTAAACATCTACAAATTTATTTAAAGATTTTTCTTATATTTGTACATTAGAATCGCCTTTTATAAAATCTACATGGGGTAGTGGTTCAGTGGTATTGAGTCGGCCTGTGGATCTTGAGAACCCTAGTTCAATCCCCACAACCGACAAACAATTTTCATCAAATTAAATCTACCCCTGTGGTTCCCTCTCCACTAACATCGTTGAGGGCCGTGATTTGACGACTGGTAACCGCATTTCACGCGAAGAAATATATCACTTATCGAAATCTGCTACGGAAGAGTGCCACACTCAGTAATGGGTAAAAGGCGTGATGATATATTTATTATTTATTTAAAATTTGTCAAGTACACATATTTATTAGAACCAGTGATTACTAAACAATGAAAACTTAAATAAAATAAAAACTTACGTTTCTGGGTCTTGGCACTTTTCACTTTCATCTGCAATTTTAAAAATAAAGATAAATTGCTAATACATTTAAAAGTACATGAGCACTTACTTGTATTCGAAGATGTTGCTAACAGAAAGTATGATACAATCAACAGGTACGTGAAAATCCAACGATAATGTTTCATTGTACAGGTTTAATTAAAATACCTACCAAAACATTTTTAATTCAATGCAAATAGAATATAAACAGCTCAGAAAGAAAAATATGTTACTAGCTCTAGCTATGAGCTGTGTTTATCTGTTGTTTATATATGCTGTTGAAGATATTCTTGTTTTTTTGACAGCCAAGCGCAATCACCTTTGACATTTAATTAATTTCATTAATAATGATGATATCAACATCAACAAAAAAATACAAATAACAATAACAAAAACATTTAACAGACTATCAGAGTTTTTTTAAGAAGATTTTATTATAAACTCCAGATGCTAAAAATAGGTAGACATGAGATTTGTTGTTATTTCTATAGCATTGTTTGAAATTTACATTTGTGTTTAAGAATAATTTTAGATATGACTTTATTAATTTAGATATTAATCCAATTTTAATGTGACAATCTTAAATTGTATATAATATTGCGGTAGCAATGACAAGCATACAATGAGCAATTCACAGATATCTCATTTATCATCGAAATAGAAAAGTACAATCCAAAATTGTAGATAATTTCCTTTTTCTACGATTGCTATGAAAAGTTGACAATTACGCTCTCATTTGTCATCGTAAAGTTGAGGTTTTCTGTGGAACAATCGAAAAATATTTTTTTTGCGCGTCTCCAATGGCAACACTCGAAAAAGACGTTAAATGCGCGCTTATTTCAATAGTTACCAGGGATACAAACAAAACAGAAACTTGTCATATTGAGAGTTGACAGAACGAATTTATTTTCAGTACGTATACGTTTTTAAATCATTTTAAGATGTAATCGTATATAAAATTATGTGTGCATCACAAGCGTAAAGTGTCTTTATTACTCGAGTACGGTAATTGCAGTGCGAGCCGAAGGCGAGAGCTGCAATAGTGCAAGAGAGGAAGAAAAAATGTTATTTCCACAGAATATTTCAAATAGAATTTGTTTTTGATTGAATGAATGATTATTCCATAAAATAATTAACATTGATCGAATAATATTGTACTGGTAAGTAAATGAAATTAAACTGTATTATCGGTGAACAGAAAATTATGATTTATTTATTTCGTTGCTTGTTTCCTATTAAGTTTAAAGTTAACTTAATATGAGTTTAAAATATGACATCAATAAAATTATGATACTCCGTAGTTGAGTAAAGAAGTACGATACACGACCAGGGATGTGCGCGTAGTCTACTGCAAGTAATCTACGCCATTTTCTACGTGTAAACAATGATGTAGTCTACGTCTTCATTTTTCATGTAAACAATGTAGACTATGTAAACAATGTAGACTATGTAGACAATGAAAACACCTGTGTTCACTTAAGTCAGATTAGAAATTTTATCCCTAGAACTAGGAAATTTTAAATGTTGTTAGAGATTTTTATTTTTATTCTAGGTATTACATTAAAAAAAATAGTTTTGCAGGGCAAAACGTTCAAAATTTGTCAACTGGTTACTGTTAAAAATAGCGCCAAAGAAAACTCCGTCTGGTGAGATGGCGCGTTGATCGATTTAAAAAATTTGACAGTTCGCCCAAGACCCAAGACAGACATTCGTCTAGTAATGTATGCACTTGCTTTATTAGTTTTATTATATAAAGACCGATAATGACCCGAGCTTACGAATACGAATACATGCAATAGTTACAAAGGAATAAATTTAGGTTATGTTGAATTTTACAACTGTCAGATGCATTATCTACATTGTTTACATTGTCTACGTCGCTAGAATTGTCGACGTATTGTCTACGTGTAGATGTAGACAATTAAAGATTACACGTAGATGCACATCTCTGTACACGACACGGATTTATAAAATGGACAAATAGGAGGATCTTGTTATACTATGCATGAAGTATAATTTAAGGATTTGTAAAATAAACTGCAAAATTGACCTTAGTTCTCTAATACTATGGCTGGAACCACAAACTCTGTTTTTACTTGTAGTAAGAGCAGTGTATTTGGGTGTTTTTACTATCTCTAACATGTTAAAATCGTACTTTTAAAACATATAAAAACAAACCTTGTGGTACCAACCATTCTCTTTTCATTTGAAAATCACCTACTTTATATTATTTCTTATTGATAAAAGAGATATAATATTTGTAAATCTATTTAAAAACACTAAGTAATTACAATTTAAATAAAAAATTAATTTCATTACAAAAATAGAATAAAAGTCTGTTTGAGCTTATGTAAATATATAATTAAATTTGTTTATTACTTAACTGATGAAGATTATACACACGGTTATCGCCTCACCGGTTTCATCCCATACATTCAAAGTACATTTTATTTACTGCAGTATTAATTTATGAAATTAAAATATGTGTTTTTTTCAAAGTTTTCCCGTTTCTCTAGTTGTGACATACATAACTTTGTAGACATAATCCTGATACAGAATTAAAACTCGTGGTACTTTGTTAGTTCGGTGATCATAGAAAGCAATTTCCCGGCCATTTATGAAGATGCGGTAGCCTTCTGCTTCGAATATCAGCGTCGTGGTTGCCTTGGCGCCCTTCACCACAGGGTTGGCCAGCTTCACTTCATCCTGCCGCCATTCAAGGTTCAGCCGATTGCTTGTGTTTATAATCAGCTCGTTCTTCTGAATCCTATTACACATATTGCATTAAGGCGGTTCTCATATTAAAACTAAATTCAAACATAAATATGATTCTCAAAGCAATGAAATTATTATTCAATAATTTAAGATTAGCTACAACTTTGTCTAATACCACTTGTTTAATATTTTTTAAAGTTTACTTAAATGTATGTATTATCAGGGGCGAATTCAGTGGGGGGGGGTCCCCCTTCTAAGCATGGACTTTTTTTTTAATGTTGGCCTTAATACATAATAATGATGTCATTATTTACGATAACTCAATTTATCAAACAAATTAAATAGAAAATATTATCTAAGAACTTAAAATTCTAAGATAATTAAGAACTATTGTTTGATTTATTATTCTAATAAATAGCCAAAAACCAATATTTTGTAGGGATATTATTTCGACACGCAGATGGGTGAGGTATTCTATTTAAGACCTTGTCAAGTATGTCACTACCGACATTAGCACTTAGAAAGTCAACTTCTAATTCAATAATTTTTGTATTCTATCGAAAACCCGTTTAGATATTGAAACTTTATGATTTAAAAAGTGTTGGCGTCCTTAGGGGAAATTTTTGAGGTGAAAAAATGATTTAATGTGATTTAATGTGGTTGTAAAAATTATTTAAAGCAGGAATATAATATGAGCAAATACAAATGTTTTTTATATTTAGAAGTTGGGCAATACTCCCCCCCACCCCGACACAAAATTCACTCCTTGAAACCTCCCCCCCCCCCCTTCTAATTCAAAGTCTGGATCCGCCTCTGTGTATTATAACTCAAATATACGATAAAAACTGGCATTAGACACAAGAATAGTAATCAATTTTCGTTCAGACAATTATAAATTATTAACAATTATAATAATATTTATTGTAATTGTAATAGGATAAGTCATGAGACTCAGTTGAGCAATTGATGATAATTGGCAACTAAATGCTATTTTTCGTATCGCATTATATAACTCCGAAAATAGTAACGCCCTCTGTCACTAAGAATGAAATAATGATAAAGCAAATATTGCAGATTTTTAAATTAAATTAATTATTTTATATTGGTTATGCTTATAGTTATGCTTGCGTTAATTATATTAAGATCTATTTGTACTTATATTTATAAATAAATCAATGTGATGACTCGTTTATTTATTTGATTTTTACCTGGCGTCAACATGAATTATGTAAATGTCATCGGCAACGAGATTGACAGAACCACGGGTGTCGGATTTTGTGACAACGCTGATCATAGCACCTGGTTGCAGAGTGTTGGCTAAGGTCACATTGATGGGCCCTCTGACGCCTTCTGGTCCATAATCTTGCATAAATACTGCTTGATCACTGCAGAAATTATTCATAATTACAATTTATGATACTATAGTCTTATTATTTAACAAAGTATTATAAAATGACAAGGTTTTAACATGGAATATCACTTATGCTATGCAAGTATTATTTGATATTCGTCCGACAAATTGTAGGAACTGATTCAGGGTTAATCTAAAATCTCGAACAGTGTATTGTGTATATCTTTAAGTAGTTGGTATTATTTTTTGATAGATTTATTTACTATAATTTTGACGATTATTTTCGAAGATATCAAGAATTTGATACTATTAAAAAACAAAATTGTTACTATAATGCTTAAAGAATAAATAAAATAAATAGGTACTTACGTATCGAAAATTTGATTCTGACACTTTATATTTTCTGTAAAATTACATTCAGGTCACTATAAATTATAAATAGGTATATTAAAGATTACATAAAAATGGTACATACCTATAGCAGCTAATACAACATTTGAAATCAACAACACAGATAAAATTAAATATTTTAAATTACTCATGGTGTACATAAACAATTAAAATGTTATACTGCAAATACTGTCGTACATTTATATTTGATCTCTTAAATGTGCCAAGTTTTTATATGTATGTCGCTCAAGCGCCTTTGACATAATTATCATTATTTTATCTTATCGAAAACAAAAATGGTAAATAACATAAATTCCCATGGAACAAAATACTAATAAACATAATTCTTTTCTTGGGTATTGAGTTCAGAGAATTGTATTTTTTCTGTTTAGTTCGCAAAATGATGACATCATCTGTGAATCTCAAATTTTATTAGTCCTCTTATGTTTATTAGCAAACTAAAATCTTTATGGGGTAGGTTGCTCACTGGTATCGAGTCGGCCTGTGGATCTTGAGAACCCTGGTTCGATACCCACAGCCGATAAACTACCCCTGTGGCTCCCCCTCCACTAATATCTTTGGGGGCCATGATTTGACGGCTGGTAACCGCCCTTCACGCGAAAAAATATATCACTTACCGAGATCTGCTTAGGCAGAGTGCCACACCCAGTAATGGGTAAAAGGCGTGATGATATATTTATTTTATTTTATTTTAAAATCTTTGATAATGGCCAAAATCCATGGCCAAACGTCGTCAAAATTTAACTTTAAATAAAACCTGTAATCCAATGATGAACTATTAAGTATGCTGTATCCAAAATTAGTATCTTGGCTTAACTAAATATTATAATTAATTTTGCTGTTTTTGCGCTAATTAGCTTTGTTTGCCTAGCAATCCATAACCATCAATAGCAGCGCAAAATCTGTAACTCTGTTCAATAATTAGTTGTTCAATTATATACAAAAATTAGTTGGAAACTGGTTTTAAACTATCAGAATAATCACTGGACTTATTTAAAATAAAAACACTGAATAAGTTTCACAAATCTGTAATTTATTTATTATATTTTACACTACGCGTTTCATCCCATGATGATGACCGAAGGGTTGAAACGAGGAATTTAAAATATAATAAATAAATTATAGATTTGTGAAACTTACCAAGTGTTTTTATTTTAAATAATTTCAAAATGTTTCACCAAGTACCAACCACACAAACAATTAATATAATCACTGGACTTCTTGCGAATTGTTAGTAAGTGAAATATGCATTAGTGATTAATTTTAAATTTGTTGTTAACCGAAACTTCTTATTGGCATAAGTGTTGCTTCGTATATATTTGTAAACATAGTGTTTTTATACATTTTAATACAGAAATATATTGGAATGTATTCGTTAGCATACGAGTCAGCTTGCCACACTCTATATGTTTTAGGACAGTTCATTTAGCAGTGTTAATAAACTGTAGTAAGAGCAGCATAGAAATAAATAAATATTTAACAAAAGAGGTCTATTATGAATTAAAAATATTAAGTTACTGTTCAAGCAGCACAGTTCAGCAATTAGAAACTAGTTGAACTAATTATAATCCGAAGTATGAACAGACAAAAAGTACATCGAAATAATTTATGATTGCTTATTCGAACAAAAACTATTATTATCGGACAAATTGACATATTTTGTAGATATATGGCATATTTCTGTGACAGGATATTCTCATTGGAATTCGTTCTTTTTTTACTTTTTATTATCATAGAATATAATTACATTATCATGAACAAATAAACAAATTATTCAGCATTATAATCGCACTTATAACGAACAAGTTAAAGTTCTAAAAGTTAATGAATTACAACAAAATAAAATCAGTTGAGGAGAGCATTACATACTTTTTTCTACGATTGCTATGAAATCTTGACAATTACGCTCTCATTTGTCATCGTAAAGTTGACATTTTCTGTGGAACAATCGAAAAATAACTTTTTTGCGCGTCTCCAGTGGCAACGCGCGAAAAAGATATTAAATACGCGCTTATTTCAATAGTTACCAGGAATACAAACAAAACAGTAACTTGTCATATTGACAGTTAACAGAACAAATTTATTTTCAGTACGTACACGTTTTTTAATAATTTTAATACACAAATAACTTTTTTATTTACCGCCATACTCTTAATTAAGATATAAGTTTTCCAGTTTATTTAGTAGTTACATACATAACTTTGTAGACATAATCTTGCTCCAAATTTAGAACTTGGGGTACTTTGTTAGTCCGGTGAGTATAGAAGGCAATTTCCCGTCCATTTATGAAGACGCGGTAACCTTCTGCTTCGAATATCAGCGTCGTGGTGGTCTTCGTGCCCTTCACCACAGGGTTGACCAGCCTCACTTCTTCGTGCCATTCATGGTTCAGTCGCTTGCTTGTATTTATAACCATCTCGTTTTTCTGGATCCTATTAAAGTTATATCATTAGTATATTACTGCTTTCGAAATATCAAGTGTTATGAAATATAAAACAGTAAGTAACTGGGTAGCAATACGCTGGGTATAATAAGAATGTAGGGTAGATCAGTGGAAGTGAACCAGCCTATTGATTTGAGAATCCGAGTTCGGTTTCCGCAACCGACAAACTGCTCCACATTAAAATTACCCCTGTGGCTTCAGTAATACTAACATCTTTTGGGATCGTTATTTGACGGCTAGTAACTGTACTTCACGCGCAAAATATAAATAAATAAATATATCATCACGTCTTTTACCCAATACTGAGTGTGGCACTCTGCCGAA
The DNA here is from genome assembly GCA_947425015.1 of Pterostichus niger. NCBI lineage: Eukaryota > Metazoa > Arthropoda > Insecta > Coleoptera > Carabidae > Pterostichus > Pterostichus niger. The sequence goes on along the minus strand of OX380340.1, from coordinate 34,310,846 downwards.
GCAAATCTCGGCAAGTGATTACCAGCCGTCAAATCACGCCCCCCCCCCAAGATATTAGTGGAGGTTGAGACACAGGGGTAGATTTAAATTGGTGAAAATTGTTTGTCGGCTGTGAGGATCGAACCAGGGTTCTCAAGATCCACAGGCTGACTCGATACCATTGAACAACCTATCCCATATATTATTTACAGATATCTGCTTCGGCAGAGTACCACACCCAACGCAAAATTGTTTCATAAATAGGCAAGTCATATATCACAAAGATTTAAAATAATTGACTTATACAAGTACAGTGAGAGAAAGTGAAAACCGCCTTTGTACTTTCTTGTACGAAGTAAAGGAAGTATTGTAATCGCAAAAATGTTCGGTTTTGAGATTTCAGCGGAAATATCCATTTTGTGCATCCCTGAATCCATTTTGACAAATTTCGTCGTGACGTCTGTACGTACATACGTACGTATTTATTTCGCATAACTCAAAAACGGTAAGCCGTAGAAAGTTAAAATTTTATATTTAGGATTGTTATCTAGTTGTGCACCTCCCTTTTTGGTCATTATATAACTTCCGGAAGTGGTACTTTATTTGAAGGCTATAATAGATTTTAATGAAAAACTGTATTAAAATATAATCAAAAACTTTTCAAATTTGGTATATAACACTACTATATCAATGTAAATAACATAATAGATTTTGGTTAAAATGGGCTAACCGGAAGTGATACATTACATGAAGCTGCTAACAGGTTTTCTTGAAAAAATGGAAATATTCTGATTTTTGAAATAAATGCTGCAAATAAAAGTTTTAGAGAATTAAATTCTGCATTTAGCACATTAAGAATTGTTAAATTAGCCTTTTGTATAAGCGAGATATGTAAGTTTAAAAATTATATATTTTTTGTTTTTTTTTTAATAAGTTTGCTATGGATTAGACAACAAATAAAAAAACAATTAAAAATTGTATGTCAAATATGTGCAATTAAAAAAATATCTATAGTTTAATACGCGTACAAGGAAGTCATGTGGTGTCCACATCAGATTTTTAAATTAGAATTTCTTCAGTTAATATTCATACGAGTAGGTCGAGTTTTAGAAAAAAAATTATGTGTTACTAAAAATAATGCAAGATAACCAATTATTCTCCGTTTATATTTATTTATTAATGGCAGAGATATTAAAAAAAATGCGTGATGATACATTCGTTTATTTCATATTTACCTGGCGTCAACATGAATGACATAAATGTCATCGGCAACCAGGTTGACTTCGCCTCGGATGTCGGATTTCGCAACAACGCTGACCATAGCACCTGGTCGCAGGGTATGGGCTATGGTCACATTGATGGGTCCTTTGATGCCTTCTGAACCATAATCTTGCATAAATACTGCCTGGTCACTGTAGGAATTATATATAATTAGATATTGTTTAAAAAATAATGCAACTCCAGTACGAGAAGATGACTTAAGCTTTTAACCTATAGGTAGAATATTACTCCAGTATTATTTTATACTTATCCAATTAATTATACAAAATATTTTGAAGCAGTTATTCTTTGATATTGGGATATTCAACTACTACTAAAAGATGGCGTTGATCATGATATGTCAAGTTTGAGTATATACCCATTCAGTTGGTCTCCATAAACTTACTATTGCTATCACTTGTATTACTTTGTCTTTTTCTCATTTAAATTTTGTTTACTAATAGTTTTTTAAAATTAAATTATATACAATATAATTCTGTGTTTTTAGCATTAGTTTCATTTATTTTTCGACGTTTATGTACAAATTTAATAAGTGTAAGCTTTTCTTAGTAGAAATTAGTTCTTTTGATATAAGATTAGTAAATTATAGTGTTATTACCTTATTTAATATAGTTATTTGTGTATTAAGAGCGTAAAGTGATCCGTTGTTACTCGAACACGGTAATAGTAATAGTGTAAGAGGAACAAAGACACTTTACGCTCGTGATACACACATAATTTTCTCTACGATTGCATTTTAAAATTATTAAAAAACGTATGCGTACTGAAAATAAATTTGTTCTGTTAACTGTCAATATGACAAGTTTCTGTTTTATTTGTATCCCTGGTAACTATTGGAAAAAGCGCGCATTTAATATCTTTTTCGCGCTTTGCCATTGGAATCGCGCACATTTAACGTCTTTTTCGCGCGTTGTCATATTTTTCGATTGTTCCACAGAAAACGTCAACTTTACGATGACAAATGAGAGCATAATTGTCAATTTTTCATAGCAATCGTAGAAAAAAAATTATATAGCTCTATTGTCATTCATTTTATAATTTTTTAAAAACTTAGTTTTTAATTAAGTTAGTAACAAACTGTATCTTTGTCGTACTTTAAATTTTCGCCATTATGAGTGCATGTTAATTTTAAAATACCAAATATTTTGATGATTCTTTTAAAAGTTTTCAAAAACTTTGGTGATGGAGTAAATAAAATAAGTATGTACTTACCTATCGAAAATGTTGGTGCGACACTTTGCACCTTCTGTAAAATTACATAAAAATTCATTTCACTATCAAACAAATAGGTACATTAAATTTTAGATAAAAACAACATACCTATAGCAGCTAATACAACGTTCGACATCAGCCAAAGAGATGAAATATAATATATGGAATTATTCATGATTGAAATCTGCCTGTATCAAGGTAGAAACAATTTTAATTTGATATTGTATACTGCAGTTGTTATGGTGTTAGCTCAAGTAATGGTTCTTTTAAATTGAATCTATTATATGCTTGAGACTATATATATAGGACCTCAGGCACCTTTGACATGGTACTTTTATCTTATCAAAAACAAAAAAAAATGTAAAAAAATATTATGTTATTAAAATCATTGTCGTTTCAATTATGATTAGTAGAATCAACAAAATTTTAATTTCAAATTGGCTTTACCTGAAGAAATAAAAGTAAACCGAAATTAAATATCATATGGAACAATGTATGTAATTGTCAAAGCATAGATTCGATTGTTTTCATTTAAAATAAATCGTAAAATATAAATTTTATTAGTGCAACTAACTGTTAATTAGTAAAATAAAATGTTAGCTATTATTTGTTTGTAATACAAAATTTAAGCAAATTTTGTTACCCTATTTCGAATAATAAAAACAATAGATGTAATACAATATATTACCATGTCATTTTATCTATTACGGAGTGATGTGATTTTGATAAGTGCAGGTACCGGGTATCAAATTCTGGTCCCCAAAGATGTTAGTGGAAGTGTTACTACATTATATATAAGGAGTATAGTTAGATGTATGAAACAGGTGTACAGAAACGAATGGATGGATATGATGGAGGATTTCCGGTGCGAGGAATGAATGAGCTTGTATGGAGGGAGCGTTAGTTTGGTTGAAGCGAGTATCGTGTGTCAGGATGAGAATGTTGGACAAGAACTGATATTTTAGGGTTCGTTCTACCCCATTTAATGGGATATAGCGTGATGTTATGTATATATGTATGAGTATATTTATAATTGTATTTCTAACATTGGGTGTTTTTTAAGCTATATTATTAATTAAAATAAAACTAAACAGGTGATATGCGAGGAAAGTGTATTATTTTCCCCGCGGGTGACGTTTAATGCCTTAAGTATAGGGAGGAAATGACACTTTACATATGCTTTAATCTATGCCCACGTTATTCAAATAAAAATTTAAAATTATTTGCGATATATGAATAAATTAATATCTAAGATTGTACTAAGGGTTACTATGACACCAACCATAAATAAAGGAGGAAAACAGTTACTTTTCTACCTAGTGAGGAAAATTTTATTTTCACCCACTAGGGAGAACTACCTACTCTCGATCCACATATGAGAGACAAAAAGCTTACTTTCAGTTAAGGTCGTAGCAAAAACATTTTTTAGAAGCAAGTTTCTAAAAGTATTACCTACCATTAATTTAGTACTTACATGTTTATAATATAATTAATGCTGTAAATATTTTATTTAATTGGATTGATAGCTCAGTGGAAATGCGACGGCCTGTGGGTTTGAGAGTCCGACTTCGATTCTCACATTCAACAAACTTTATTCAAAGTGAAATAAAATTACATCTGTGGCTCTCCCTCCACTAACATCTTTGGCGGCCGTAATTTGACGACTGGTAACTACACTTACCGAAATCTGCTTCAGTAGAATGCCTAACCCAATAATGGATAAAAGTTGTGATGATATATTTACTTATTTAAATAACTTGTATGCAAAAAAGAAATAATAGATACCAATGATAATTGCAATATAAATCAATTTTGTAACAAAATGAACATGTTCCATTTTAAATAAACCATCCTCAAATAATGACATCAAATTAAACATTAGATATGATAAGTTTCAAAACAAGTACGTTTATTAATAAAAAGTAATTTACAAGAAAATGTTCTGTTTATTTATTTAACTGCAAAAAAGAAATAATAGAAACCAATGAAAATTGCAATATAAATCAATTTTGTAACAAAATGAACATGTTCCATTTTAAATAAACCATCCTCAAATAATGACATCAAATTGAACAATAGATATGATAAGTTTCAAAACAAGTACATTTATTATTAAAAAGTATTTGACATGAAAATATTCTGTTTATTTATTTAATAATATGTATTTAAAGATAAATTTAGTGTTGAACCTGTTTCTGTTTATTGCCATCTTGATTTATTGCAATTAAACCGTTTGCGGGACACTGAAAGAGAAAACGTTTCAAACAATTCTGGATCTACTCGCTCGGCACACACTTTCGACTCATCCACAGAAAAAACACACTTTGCTTCGTTCTCACTTGTTCTTCGTTCACTTTGCGTTATTCCGTTTATTTGAATCCATTTATCAATCTTGGATAAACATGGACATTGCCAAGGATTCCCAGCAATTGAAATACTATTTACGTTGATTTTTTCCATCAAATCATCGGATAAAAAGTTCAATTTATTGTAGTTGACGAGCAGTTTGTTTATTTGAACAGAAGAAGATGAAAATATGATTGGATCTATTTCGGTAATAAAATTTGATCCTAAATTTATGGATTGAATGTTTTTAAACGTAAATGAATCTTCTTCAATAGTTGATATTTGATTTCCTTCTAAATTCAAATGTGATAGAGTTAAGAAATGTTTAAATAACTCCTCTTTTATAGAAGCTATTTTATTATGTGACACATCTAGACTTAACAAATACTCAGGTCTTTTGAACCACGTTGTAGACACTGTAGTTAATTCATTGCAACGCAAAATAACATCAATTAATTCGTTACCAAATGCGTTATCTTCGACGACTTCAATTTTGTTGATGGCCAAACTAAGAATGCTTGGTTTTATATTGTCAAAAATATACCATGGCACATTCCGAATCTGATTTTGTTCTAGAGATATTTGTTTCAAAATTGGAAAGTTATTGAATACAGGTATATTTGTTAAAGCATTATTTTCAATTGACACTTTTTCTGCTTTTACAAAATTTGATAGTGACAGAATGGCGTCTTGAGAGTTTAAATTCGGAAGGAAGTCAACTGATTTTGCTTTTATATTTTTGAAATCTTCACCGTTGATGTTTTGAAGCACTTCTGTTACGAACTCATTGTTTAGTTTTATTCTTGCTGTTTCACAACAATGCACAAACACTATGATGTAAAAATAAATAAAGGTTGTTTTTAACGCCATGTTGCTATTAACAATGGTTATACCACAATGATATTTTGTGTAGAATTATTTCGTTATAGTTAGATTATAATTGGTCTGAGCAGGATGACAGGATGGGATTTAACTGTAAAGAAAAAATATAATAGTTTCATTTATTTTTGTTATAATTACTTGATGTTGACGACATAATACGGTATTATTTTCTTGGAAATTGAGTTTAACACGTTGACTGCCACGGCAATTTTCAGAATTATTAAAAACTCTAATAATAATAATAATAATAATAATAATAATAATAATAATAATAATAATAATAATAATAATAATATATCATCACGCCTTTTACCCATTACTGGGTGTGGCACTCTGCCTAAACAGATCTCGGTAAGTGATATATTTTTTCGCATGAAGTGCGGTTACCAGCCGTCAAATCACGGCCCCCAAAGATATTAGTGGAGGGGGAGCCACAGGGGTAGATTTTTTAAATTGGTGAAAATGTTTGTCGGCTGTGGGGATCGAACCAGGGTTCTCAAGATCCACAGGCCGACTCGATACCACTGAGCCACCTACCCCATAAACTCTAATTATATTACATAGTAATCATCAAAAAGCATAGAAAATGTATTTTTTTTTAAAAAAAAAGGTCTTACGAATTATCTCGTAGTTGGCTTATTAATAAAATTTCTGGTCATGCAGCCAGCATTGATTTTTTGTTCTCTTCCCAAAAGCCATCTATCCATATTAGCACTGATATGTTACGAGTTTAATCGTAGCTGCGCGAAAATGGTAAGTAAACACAGTACGAGATAACTCCTAGTCGGCGTCCTAGCAAAGAACGCAATCTACGAGTTATCTCGTAGTTGGCAGTCAACGTGTTAATAATTACTTGGATACCTAGTGCGTAAAATATCGGTTTTATTGAATGCCTGTTTACTCGAGTGATTTTGCTACCTGCATAAATAATTATCTACAGAAAATCTGTGAGATCTCATGATGCTTGATAAGATAATTTCTCGAGACTAATAAAAATACATAATTTTGTATAGCATATAAATAAACACATTTACTTGGTGGCAGGATTTTATTTTATTAGTAACATAGGTAATATACCGAGAGTCAAGAATATTTCATTGTTAAAAATATCATAATTAGATCACGACAGCGTAACTAGAGGGATTGAAGTGTCAGTTTTGACACGACTTGCCGTTTCTATGCAGGAATTATGTGGAATATTGCCAAATAAATTCATGGCACAAGTTACATTCGGTTGATTGTTTCCTGAATTCTCGTTTTAAATTATTGTTTAAATGTTACAATTTGCAATATCAGTAAACGGTTGCCTAGGATATGGGTACAGGGATTTTATCAAAAATTTTTTAGCTTTAAAATCGCCCTCTTCATGCAAATGAATCATTCTGATTGGCTTATAATGTAGGAATAATCAGTATAAAAATGTACATATTGGTTGAATATTCAAATGTTTTACATTATGATTTGATTGGAAAAAAGGCAAGGTATCTAAGAAATGCTAAAGCTCGAGTGCTATTTATTAAAATGATTATGATATTTATATTCCCCGTTTCTAAAACAATGAAAGTACTAAATATAGTATGTTATGCATCAAGGGAGGAAACAAACGAGTATTCCCGCGTGTGAAGCCTTCGGCCCTCGCTTACGTCTCGGTTTGCCAACTTCACACAAGGGAAGCATATTACACTTTTCGTAACAAGTGCACAAAAATTAATGTCTTATCGGGATAAATGTCAAATATGGGTTGCGTAACTAGTTACCTAGGAAACGCCGCAAACAGCTAATAATCGTAGTCTCTAGGTTGAGAAACATCTCTCTAGGAAGAGAAACATGCTACCTAGGGAGAGAAACATCCTACCTAGGGAGAGAAACACAATGTTTCTCTCCCTAGGGGAGAAAAGCAGTATTTCTCTCTCTAAAATTAGGGAATAAGAACGTGTTTCTTGTACATGTGTTACGAAAAATAATAAATCCACTAGCACACATTTCTCTTTTCTATTTATTCGATGTCAAACTGACAATAGCAATATATCGGAGTGAATTATCTTATTTAGTAATTAAATAATAATGCGTAATGATTTTACTAAAATCTACATAATTTGAAGATGCGATATTTACGACAACAATAATAACATGTGACATTGTATTTTTAGCGTTCGCCAAAACAAAATTCTTGATTGCGCACGCACTTACTTTCCTTATGGATTAAGGAAAGAAATAATAATATATCTTTACATGTGACAATTTATTGACTTTCAATATATAAAAAATTATTTAAGGTTAGATGTATAAATTAAATAATTATTTTCCTTATTACAACACTGTACAGGATTTTTCCACTCGAGTGTAGATAGTTTGTGAAGTTGGTTTCCTCTGTAATGACGATAACAAATTATAATAGGTCTGAATTTATCTACTGTAAAATTTTAACTACAAATTAATTGTTTCGTTTAGTATAAGCGTGCACAGTAAACTCTAATTGTGTATGTTTACATTAAATGTATTCCGAAAAGTAATAAACAAATATGAGAATTAGATACAAATGATAACTATTGTATGACCGCAGAATACCCAAAGATATGAATCATGTTCATATAAAATACGAGGACCACGTACGGTAAAACGATTTAGTTCTTAATTAGCAAAATAATCAAAAATAATCTCCATGACCAGGAATAAATGCATAATTAATTCAAATACTGTTTTCTAATGAAGTTCTTATACAATTGCTATTGTAATTCATCTAACCACGAAATAAAATAGAAAACATAGTAAAAAAAATAGAAATCATACGCGAAAATAATTACTCTTTTTATTTATTTCAACAATACTTAACCATAAATCTTCGCTTGCTCAGTATGCAATTCTATTTCCATACAAGATTAAAAATGAAGACATAGTAATAGTTACATACATACATACATAACATCACGCTATATCCCATTAAATGGGGTAGCACGAACCCGTCAACATTCTCATCCTGACACACGATACTCGTTTCAACCACATTAACACTTCCTCCATACGAACTCTTTCTTTTCTCACAACCAAAATCCATCATCACGCAACAAACATTCATTCATCCGCTCCTGTACACCTGTTTCGTGAATCTTCACTTACGCCCACTTCTCTAACAACGAATCTATAAGAAATGAAGGCAGCATCGCCTGCGCTTGTTTAAAAATAATAATAATAATAAAATAGTAATAGTTGTCAAGCTTAAATATAAGAATGGTTAATTTATCAGAGAAATTATTGAAATTTATAAGAATATAAGCAACTGTGATTGCTGTGAATGATATAAAACTAGGCTTCCGTTGATCAAGAAATTATAATTGCTACTTTACTTGACGAAACTGAAACAATTATTAAGCAAATAAATAATTTTTTTTTTGCACTACTAATTTTCATCCCCGTTCATAATTTCTTTCATACATGCTTTAGTCCTTTAACCTTTAATCATATTCATCTATTTATTCCTGGGTCGTCCACGCAATCTCTCACCTTCAAGTTCACCAAAAAAAAAACAAACCCATTTTAGCAATTTTTCATTTCACATACTTGCCTTTCATTTGATTGGTAATCAACTGAGTATCATTATAAATAAATAAAATAAATATATCATCATGGCTTTTACCCATTACTGGGTGTGTTACTCTGCCTAAGCAGCTCTCGGCAAGTGATATATTTTTTCGCGTGAAGTGCGGTTACCTGCCGTTAAATCACGGCCTCCAAAGATATTAGTAGATGGGGAGCCACAGGGGTAGATTTAAATTGGTTAAAATTGTTTGTCGGCCGTGGGGATCGATCCAGGGTTCTCAAGATTGTTAGAAATAAAACAATTATATGTCTGTATGGTAATTTTATTAAGTACATTTAGCACAAGTCATTGTATATTTATTGATAAGTAATCACTCATCGAATGTTTTCTCCAAATTATCTAATAAAATGTTGTAATTTTATTGTTGCACGATATTTGGTACAAAATAAAAAAATCTTAAAAATGATGTAAAGCTTCCAGACCATGTCCAAATCCTTCAAACCCATGTCCATGTCCATGATTATGTTCCTTTACAAAGTATGGGACTTCCTTCTCGACAAGATAGGGCTTCTTAACAACGTACGGGACTGTTTTGATAACAGGTACAGGGTAGGGTTTCTCCACATGCACAGGCACCTTGACGGGATAGGGCACCTTCACTGGAACCTTGACGGGCACTGGGATATGCTTCTCCACTGGGTACGGCACAAGTTTCTCCACATGCACGGGGTAGGGCTTGATCACGGGGACTGGGATGGGGTTCGGCACGTGTACGGGTACTTTCACTGGGTATGGTACGGGGACCTTATTCTCAATGTGCACGGGGTACGGCGCAGGGATTGGAACCTTGATCTCTTTGAAATCGTGGGTGATGTGTTCCTTGTGGTGGTGGTTGTCCAGGGAGTAGCCATGGTTGTCGAACGAGTCGAAACCATGTCCGAAGCCGAAGTCAAGGAGGCCTCGTTTTTCTTTCTTGTTCTCGGTTTGTTCTGCTGGTTTCGCGTCAGACTTCTTCTCTTCTGCTGAGACAAGAATGACCCCCACCAGGAACGCGAACAAGAAAATCTGAAACAAAAAAATTATTTCTGTATAGGCCAGTGGCGGATCCAAACTTTGAATTAGAGGGGGAGGTCATGGAGTGAATTTTGTCTCCGGGGGGGGGGGGGGGGCGTTATTGAATTTTTAACAATAACTAAAAGTTATGTATTTATAAAATAATAAAAATAAATAAATATATCATCACGCCTTTTACCCATTACTGGGTGTGGCACTCTGCCTAAGCAGATCTCGGTAAGTGATATATTTTTCGCGTGAAGTGCGGTTACCAGCCGTCAAGTCATGGCCCCCAAAGATATTAGTGGAGAGGGAGTTACAGGGGTAAATTTAAATTGGTGAAAATTGTTTGTCGGCTGTGGGGATCGAACCAGGGTTTTCAAGATCCACAGGCCGACTCGATACCACTGAGCCACCTACCCCATAATTACAATTTTCACCAATTTAAATCTACCCCTGTAGCTCACCCTCCACTAATATCTTTGGAGGCTGTGATTTAACGGCAGGTAACCGCACTTCAAGCGAAAAAATATATCATTTACCGATATCTGCTTAGGCAGAGTGCCACACCCAGTAATGGGTAAAAGGATTGATGATATATTTATTTTATTGTTTTTCGAAGTAAATAATTATTAATATATTGCACAAGATATTTCAACAACTCAAATAATATTTGAATTTATGAGCAATAACTAAAAAGTTGACCTCAATTTTTGACTATGTTTTTCTTTATCATTTGTACATAATCTTAAAGCTATACAATACTTTGAAGTTATTACTAACAATGATATTATATTTCAAATTTGTTTTTCGCCAACATCAGCCCATACGTTTCACCTTAAATTTGAAGTTTTCGTCTTTCTTTTTTGTTTGTACTTTTTATTTTAATTTTATTTTATCTTAACAATTTCATTCAAATAATGAAAAGGACATAATTAAATAATTATTAATAATAAATAAATTAACTTTTAGGAGTATTCGAATATTCGAGATCTGTTTAATATTCGTATTCGATATTCGAATTCGAGAAATTTGATATTCGCCCATCTCTACTAAAAAGTTATGTATTCATAAAATAATAGGGTACCCTTATTCTTTTTACAAATTTTATTAATTGTTTTTATTTCGATATTTAAATAAATAAGTAAATAATAAAAATAAAATAAATATTTGATTTCTTACTTGAGACTTCATTGGTGTAGTGCTTGTAGAATGCTGATCAGTGAATGATGTCGACCGTAAGTTTAGTTTGCTATTTATACGATTGTTGTTCATTTAAATTTTGGCTTTCTAATAGTAATATTTTATTTCTTTCCGGTTTTTAAAATTAACGCAATGCGTGTATTCTACTCCGAACCTAATTTTAATTAATTAAATTTTATTAATGAACCTTTCCGAAGCATAAATAGGAATATGTTAAAAATTAAATAAGTTACCTCCAATTTTAGAATTTTTAGTTAAAATATTTAAATGAAATAATTTATATTGTAATGAATATTTAATTTGTAACGCTTTTTAAAAAATATACATGTATGAATGTTATTTTCCATATAAAATAAATTAACTTTAATAGTATATTACATAATAAGTCAGGAAAGTGATGCTTTACTTGACGAAGCGGTTGTTTGAAGTACGAGGCCGTTAGGCCGAGTATTTTAATTCGCTGAGTCAAGTAAAACACTTTTGTGACGTATTATGTATACTATTTTTTTCTGAAATCGTTCATATTTATATTTTACCAAAATAATAAATATTTCAAAATGTTTAATTTTTTGGTAAGAATCATATTGGCAGCAAACTACATATCCAAGGTGATAACAAAAGTTGTTGAAAACAATATCTTATGTGAAAAATCTATTGAATATATTTGTGTCAAAAGTAATATTGTTGACAGAGAAGATTTCTTTATAATGTTGGAAAATATAGATGAAAATGAGTATGAGGCGGTATTTTCAAGTACTCTTCCTGAAATCTTAAATCAAGCAACTGCGGCTGTTGAAAATTTATTACCGAGCAAGTCCAAAGACCGATATGATAAAGAGTATGAAATTTTCATGGATTGGAAAAAGCAAAATAATTTGTCAGCAAATGTGCTACTTGCTTATTTTATTTACTGAATCTCCAATAAATTTAGCTTCAAGTTCGCCAGTGTCATATATAAATTTTAGTAATTTAAGCAACTGTATATTTAGTATTAATATTATTGATAAAAATAAATAAAAATCTTATTAAATTTTTTAGTTATTTAGTTTATATATTTGAGTCAGGTAAAGTACATTACCTGACTGTTTTGCAAATGTTTTGGTAAACACTTACTTTCCATACTAAAATGCGTCAGGAAAGTAGGCATTTTCTTGACGATTTCAGAAAAAGTATATTATTGGTATTTAAAATAATTTGTTAATACCTATAATATTTATATGATGAAATTTAGTAAGCTAATTACGGTTAATAGGATATGCTAATATCCTTCTATAAAATTTTGAACATCTGTTGGTAGATACGTCATAAGTTATAATGGAATGTGCATAGCGCGGAAAGGATACGTAAAAATACATTTTTAATTATATCTAAGAAATATTTACATAAAAGAGTTCAGATTTTAAACAAACAAAAACTTTGCAAAGGTATTGTTCATGTCAGTCATGCTAGAATTGATATACATTGGTTTGTTGGCTTGAATTAAATGTTCACTATTTGATGAACAAAATTATATGTTTTCTTGTATTGTTGTCACTTTTTGCTTATTCACTGAGCATTGCATTTTATAAAGTACCAAACACTTTGATTTAATTTCTATTGTCAAATTTTGTACAATTAGATATCTTTAAAATTGAATTATACAGAGAAAAATTGTAATACCCACCGCTAGGATTTTATCTGGGACTCATGAAACCCTGTCATATGCTTTATACCAACTAAGTTATGGTTGCCATGTGATTCAAATATGATTTTATTCCAATTTTTCTCTCTTAATTGGAATACAATCACATAGCGTCCGTAGCTTAGTTAGTTTAAAGCATATGTTTTAAGTTCATTTGTTGCAAATCCTGATGGTACGAGTATTTCAATTTCTCTTTTTATAATTCAATTTGATTTTATAAATTGTTAAGTATTTACTTAAAATACTAATTAAATTAATTATAGGGTAGGTGGCTCAGTGGTATCGAGTCGGCCTGTGGATCTTGAGAACCCTGGTTCGATCCCCACAGCCGACAAACTATTTACCAATTTAAATCTACCCCTGTGACTCCCCCTCCACTAATATCTTTAGGGGCCGTGATTTGGCTGCTGGTAACTGCACTTCACGCGAAGAAATAAATCACTTACCGAGTTCTGCTTAGGCAGAGTGCCACACCCAGTGATGGGTAAAAGACGGGATGATTTATTTATTTATTTATTTAAATTAATTGTTTTTATATAAAACTATATTTAATATCATAGTTAATGCAGTTTTGGGTTCGAGTCTAACGACCAGCAAATGTACATCTAATTAGAATTAAGTTCTTGTTGCGCAGAATAAAATCCAGTTATTAGGAGGCACTGCTGTCAGTGGCGGATCCAGAGGGAGGGTCATGGGGGTCATGACCCCCCCCCTAAGCATGGACTTATTTTAAATGTTAGCCCTAATACATAATAATGATGTCATTATTTACGATAACTCAATTTGTGAAACAAATTAAATAGAAAATATTATCTAAGAACTTATAATTCTAAGATAATTATGAACTATTGTTTGATTCATTATTCTAATAAATAGCCAAAAACCAATATTTTGTGGGGATATTATTTCGACCCGCAGATGGGAGAGGTATTCTATTTAAGACCTAGTCAAGTATGTGACTACCGATATTTGCACATAGAAAATCAACTTCTAATTCAATAATTTTTGTATTCTATCGAAGAACCGTTTAGATATTGAAACTTTATGATTTAAAAAGTTTGGCGTTCTAAGGGAAATTTTTGAGGTGAAAAGACGATTTAATGTGATTTAATGTGATTGTAAAAATTATTTAAAGCAGGAATATAACATGAGCAAATACAAATGATTTTTATATTTAGAAGATGGGTAATAGCCCCCCCCCCCGAGACAAAATTCATTCAATGACCCCCCCCCCTTATTCGAAGTCTGGACCCGCCCCTGACTGCTGTTACATTATTCATAAAATGCCATCTCTGTCACTATAAATATGAACTACGAGTAACATTTTCTAAATGTATTTTAAACATTTTAATTAAATATCCTTTAACAAAATGAAACTGAAATTAAAACGAACAAAGATGAGACATTTGCAGACTCTAACAAACTATTCTCATTTACAATTACAACAAATTCACTTACTAAATGAAATGCATTCAGGTTCCGGCACTTTATTACAACTTGAAGATGCTATTATTTCCGTGGAAAACACTCGCGTACAAAAGGGTTTCCTGTTCCGGTGTGCTAGGACCAAGAAGTAAGCTGTTTCCATTAGAGGTAACGTCCCGATATAGATATTTAAAATTTTTAATTAACTCCCAGAGATGGTTGTTTTTAATTTAAAAGATACTGGTTAGGAAATTCTTTAGCCTTAGAAATTATTTCAGAACATGTTTAGAGATTAAAGGACAAGTTTTTTCTTGCTTCGTAAAGTGAAATGGTGATAAGAAGGTTTATTAAAAGCTTATTTTTACATATTTTAAACCTTAAAATTTAAGTTCGTTAAGAAATTTAATATTTAATTAACGTACCTACTTCATTTATTTATGTTTGGAAATTCTGATGCCGTCTCATAATGGTTTTTTCTTTGAAATCTACAGACCAATAACCAAATTTAATTTGATAAATAATTTATGAAAAAGAAGAAAATATATCATTTTGATTCGTTTTCATTTCTTACATTATAGTTTGCAATTTACTTTAAAAACAAGCGCAGACGACGCTTCATTCCTTTCTTATCTATTTTAAAATTGTTGGAGTTGGCATAAGTGAGTTGAGATGATTTGAGCATCTGAAATATACATTGAATAAAATATTAATGAAATAGTTGTTTAGGTGCGAATTAATGGATGTTGGTGAAGGTTTGTTGAGTAGTAAAAGATGTGGAGTATGAAGAATAAACGAGCTTATATGGAGGGAAATATAAATGTGGTTGTAACGAGGATGATGTTTGATGAAAATTGATTGGTTATGAGTGTTTCAAGGGTTCATGTTACCCCATTTATTGGGATATAACTTGATATTATATATATATACAGAGTATGACAGCGAAACCAACCACTGCCTATATTTTCTTTATTATTATAGTTACAAAAAAATATTATAAAGCAAATTTGTAGAAGACCAAGGGAGAGATCTGGTTAAAGAATAAAATAATTTTTTAAACTAGTGGTTCTCAAGTTACAACACAAAGTTATATTTTTTCAAATGGAATTATACGTATTCTTTAGGCCCTGTAAATTGATTAAGACTAGTACGTTTATCGGACATTAAACTATGAGAACGATGACGTCATTTTCAGCTATTCCGCACTCGGCGGATTTTACTTAATTGGCTTAATTGGCTGCCATTTTGCCTTGCATCGAATAAAGAGCAGTTCCATGTCACCCCCAAAAACGATCGAAATTCACAAATAAAATTGAAAATTTAATTAATATAATTATTTAGACTAATTTAATTTAATGCCAGTTTTCCATTATAATTTTATTAAAATAAAATATTTTTATAAACCTGTTCTTTAGGTATCTACTAAATGATGCGAGTTTTGCCAAAAGTTATTAAATTACATGAAAATTTAGTTTCATAAACACAGATAATTAAATTTGTCAAAATAATATATGTATACAAATTTAATATTGATATTTTTAAATAAAGATATCTTAAACTTAATTCAGCACTGAGACAGTAAAATGTTGGCAAAATTTCTCAATCTAATATTTTTTATGATTAGACATTTTTTCTCAAGGAAAAAATTGAGCACAGATTGAATTGATAACTTCATTTTACCTTCTCTCTGATGAAATTGATAATCTTATTCTGGTATCATCGAACAACTAAATTGATTTTCTCACAAGAAAATTGCTCGGGAAAGTGACATTAGGAAAAGAAATAACTATTTTATATAACGCTACATCTAGTTGTCTTTTACTCTAACAATTATTTAATTACATGCTTAAATTAAATCTACCCCTGTGATTTGACGGCTGGTAACCGCACTTCACGCGAAGAAATATATCACTTACCGAGATTTGCTTCTGAAGATTGCCACACCCAGTAATGGGTAAAAAGACGTGATGATATATTATTATGTTTGGATTCTTAAATATTTTTAACAAAATTATTTGTTTTATTCTAATTATTCATACTTGAAATACTTAAAGAAGGGTTTATGGTCACAATATTAAATGTATATCTATGTAAAAAGTGAACAATTAAGTTATTTGTGGTAGCTTGTCAAGTTTACCAATTTTGTATTTGGTCGCATGGAACTTTCGAGTTAATTTAATGACAGTACTAATTTGGTTTTAATTAATCCTGTTTTGAGAATTTAGTTGTTGAGCTTTAATTGAAGAGCATCAACAGTTAAAAGACGTATAAATTGTTATTGAAGTACATGCGATGGATGGGCGCTGTAGAAAATGGTTATTCATTTTTCTACTACCGTTTGAAAAGTTTTGGTTTCCACATCCATATGAGTTAGGAAAAGTTAGAGTAACTAATAAACTAAGAGTACGGACAAGAGGTCTAAAATATGATGGGTTTTGTTTTCAAAGTGCACTATTTTGATAAAACAATGCTGTCTATATGACTTTGACAGTATAAAACTTACTTATTATTTGTGAAGAAACTCTTTTACTATTACAATGAAGTTTTTTTTTCTTAATTTATATATCGGACCAGCTACTCAGGTCATATGTCGATATGTCCTTTATATGGCCGCCACCGGGTGGGACCCGAACCCACGACCTTATGGTCGTGAGTCAGGCCCTCAACCCGCGCGGCCATCACGCGAGACAAACAATGAAGTTATAAATGCTCTTATATTAAAATATGCTCATATATTACAAATATACGAGTAGTGTAAATTATTGATTTATATTGAGAACTTAAACAACACTATATTTTTTCATAATATATTTACAGTTTCTTATGCCACACTCTATACTCTATATGGTAAAAGGCATGCTGATGTATTTATTTAATTTTTTGTTTTTTCTAATATCTTTTTACTTCCTTGTACGAAGTAAAGGAAGAATTGTTATCGCGAAAATTTTCGGTTCTCAGATTTCAGTGGAAATACGCATTTGGCCCTCCCTGAGTCCATTTTGACTAATTTCGTCATGACGTCTGTACATACGTATGTATCTCGCATAACTCAAAAACGGTAAGCCGTAGAAAATTGAAATTTTATATTTAGGACTGTTATAACATCTAGTTGTGCACCTCCCTTTTTGGTCATTATATAAATTCCGGAAGTGGTACTTTACTTGAAGCCTATAATAGATTTTCATGAAAAACTATATTCAAATATAATTTAAAACTTTCCAAATTTGGTATATAAGACTACTATATCAATGGAAATAATATAATAGATTTTGGTTAAAATACACTAACCGGAAGTGACACATTACATGAAGCTGCTAACAGTTTTCCTTGAAAAAAATGGTATTATTTTGTTTTTAGAAATAAATGCTGCAAATAAAAGTTTTAGAGAATTAAATTCTGCGTCTAGCACATTAAGAATTTTTAAATTAGCCTTTTGCATAAGCGAGATATCTAAATTTAAATAGTATATATTTTGTGTTTTTTTTTAATTAAGTTTGCTATGGATTAGAACAAAAAATAAAAAATAAAAGATTTTATGTCAAATATGTGCAATTAAAAAAATATCTATAGTTTAATACGCGTACAAGGAAGTCATGTGGTGTCCACATCAGATTTTTTGTTCTTCATTTTCTCTACATACGTAGTCTATTTGCACACATAAAAACAATTTTCAAAAACAAAAATAAATCAATCATTAATAGAAACTCTTACTATATCCTATCTACGAGTATACCATTATCTTTTAACATACATGCAGCAAATATTAAATTATAAATATTTCTATTCATTTTTGAACGCTAATTGTGCGATTGTCTGAGGTCACGTGTCAGCACACGTGACTATCATTCATAATGCGCATGTTTCCCTCTCCTGTAGGATTGCGGGCTCACCCGGTCCCTAGCACACCCCTTGAGTGTGTTTCGCCACGTGCGTATGTTTTGTTAGGTTCAGTTAATTTCGAGTGTACTTGCTGGTTTGAGTTTTGGTCCTCTTCCGCAGATGTATTTTAGTTGTTATTGGATTATGATGTTTGCTAATAAAGGTTATTTGATTTAATTAGATTATATTTGCTTTTTTATATTAGGTTATGCTGCGTTTGTGAATGGAAGTGATGAACAGAAAATTAATTTTTTGTTCGTTATTCTTGTGAAGATCTTTGGTAAATATTTACATTTGTTTCACATTTTAATAAATATTCTAATTTTATTATATTAGGAGCAAGATTCTTTTTTCTTCTCATTATTTATTATTTTAAATACAGCCTAATGAGAAAAAAGAAACATTATAATAAAGCAATAAAGTTATTGTTTACATATTAAAGTTATAGACATTAGCACTACCAAAAGTTTATTTAAAGTTTGTAATATGCCATCTAGTAGCTTAAAATTTAACTTGTGGAAATGTATATTAAACAACAACATAATTGAAATGCAAGTCAGTACAGTTGTGCGGTTAGCGTTACGACATAATAATCTGATGATTTCGAATTAGAATCTAAAAATTATATGAACTACCACACTGCGGCTTAGTGAATTCGAACCCTGTACTGTAATTAGGGTTAAGTTCCTGTTGTACAGAGTAGCATAAATACATATAAGTATAGATTTAAATAAATAAATATATCATCATGCCTTTTACCCATTACTGGGTGTGGCACTCTGCCTAAGCAGATCTCGGTAAGTGATATATTTTTCCGCGCGAAGTGCGGTTACCAGCCGTCAAATCATGGCTCCCAAAGATATTAGTGGAGGGGAAGCCACAGGGGTAGATTTAAATTAGTGAAAATTGTTTGTCGGCTGTGAGGATCGAACCAGGGTTCTCAAGATCCACAGGCCGACTTGATACGAGTACCACTGAGCCACCTACCCCATAAAGCAGGCATGTCAAACTCACTGATACGCGCGGGCCGTATTGAATCCTAAAGGTATGAGTTTGGGCCGCCATGAAAAATTCAAATTAAAGAAAGGATATTTTTACTTTTTTTTTTACTTTTTAATAGGTATATAAAATACAAATAATTATAATATTTAATTTTTTTTTCCTGAAATTTATTGCAGCAAAGGCCATCTATATTAGGTTTTATTTGTTGGGTACACGTCACTTTCATTATAAACGACAAATGTATGTATGTCAATCTTTATCTTTCGGGAGTTTTGTTTCTGTTCATTATGGAAAAGAAATGGTCACATAAATACGTACTACCAAACATTGCTCATAACTGACATGCAAATTGTCTAATTTTTGGAAATCTGTTATCAGGTAAATATGAATTTTGTTCAATTGGGCCGCATTTAATATATAAATTAAAAAGAAGGCGTGGGCCGCCAGAAAACTTCATTTGGGCCGCCAGTTTGACATGCCTGCCATAAAGTATAGATAAGTATAGATTTAAAATCATTAATTAAACAAAACAACAATATATTAGCATAAGCAAACACTTGTTTTAGCAGTTGGAATATAGAAACTATATAATCAGAGCGGGTATTAATACCTCGAGAATTTAGACCCAAGGAGTCATCAAGGTATATGACTTGTTATATATCTTGTATGAAATCTCATAGAATAAGAGCTCGAAATGTATTGAAGCAAACTGGAACTGTGTGCCGGTTTATGAAATTGTGGTAAATATTGTTCCGATTTATGAAATTATGAATCGTGGAATTATTAAAATTATTGTTTGTGTTTTGGTTCATAAATACAATACTGCAGTATTTAAAAATATACCATTTTATTTTATTAGCACCATAATTTTGCGTAAAATTAATTGTGTATCCTGTAAGGAATAATAAATAAATATATCATCACGTCTTTTACTCATTACTGGGTGTGGCACTCTGCAGTAACAGATCTCGGTAAGTGATATATTACTTCGCGTGAAGTGCGGTTACCAGCCGTCAAATCACGGCCCCCAAAGATGTTAGTGGTTGGGGTGCTACAGGGGTAGATTTAAGTGAAAATTGTTTTTCGGCTGTGGGGATCGAACAAGGGTTCTCAAGATCTACAGGCCGACTCGATACCACTGAGCCACCTACCTCACAAAATAAAAGTGTTATTATAGTATTATATTTAACTAAAAATATGTACAATTAACCTAAAATGCATTCTGAAACATAAAGATATGATACTGAAGATATTTAGCAGAATTTCATAATATACTTGTTGATCAAGATATAATATTAAAAAAGATGCATAGCTTGCTATTTCATAAAGTATATCGTAAATTATACCATACCTCGCTATACGGCCGCTCTTTATACGGCATTTCGCTATAACGGCCCTTTTCAATTAAGGCACGTTTTTTATTTACGGCCTAAAATGTTTCGCTATAACGACAAAAAACTTTGTTTCCCATTGAATTTGTATTGATTCCTTATACGGCTTTTCGCTTTGCGGACAAGTTTCGTGGAACGTATCTAGGCCGTAAAGCGAGGTATGGGTGTATTGGAAAGGAGCAAACTATTCTTGTCAAAGATTCTATATATTGCAATAATTTTAAGTTAACAAATTATGTTTAGTTTATTGTACAAATTTTTTTTTTTGTAAAACCAAATACTACATAATTTTTATATCAAATGGTTAGAATTGTAGTTTTTTTTTATTATACAGTGTTATTCTATGTTATTAATATATTGTTTTTATATTTATAGGGGCATCACAGAAGTGGAATAATCTACTATATAATATTGAAGCAACTGGTGTACATACATGCATCACCGAAGCTTGTATCTTCTAAGACAACGGCGTCGAAGGAGTTGTCATCTGCTAACCAAGTCAGCGGAGTTCTCGTTAACTTCAGCAGCAAAGTTTGCTGCTAGCAATATCAGTGTAAGATATGAAAAATGTTCATGTATTTATCCAACACCCACTACTTATAAAGTCGTTATTGTTATCATTTTAGATTAGTAAAGTGGTTTATAAATCACACGTGAGTTATAAGTCATAAGTCACGCATAAATTATGACTTGTAACTCACTGTTGAGTTTAAATAAAATATACAATTTTTTAAACATTTCAAAATGTATGAAAGTTAAATTTTATTCACATTAACATTTACATTAAATGAAAAAGAAATACAATTTGATGATGTTGATACAGTGCAATTCTCGACCTGGCCTTTTGAAGAAGTCAACTCAACCATTTTAGCAGAATTTGTTCCTATGAAAAAGAATTTCATATGTTTTGAAGACTGGATGACAACTAGAAACGTCAAAGGTATAAATGAAAGTGTTTTACTTGCTTATTTGTCATACCTACAAAGGACACTGGCTCCTTCTTCCTTATGGACGAAGTATTCAATGATTAGAACAACTCTTCAGCTTTATAAGAAAATAAAACACTTTCATTCATACCTTTGACATTTCTAGTTGTCATCCAGTCTTCAAACATATGAAATTCTTTTTCATAGGAACCTCTAGACTTTTTTGGTAAAATATCAACCATTTTTTCCGCTTCCTTAATGATTATTTCGAGAATAAAATACTCGTCTTTCATTTCGAATACTACAGCTGCAACCTTTTTTCAACTTTGTTTATTTAAAAAAATTGAGTAACCTAGACAACAAAACAAGAAAGTATGGCTAACTAGAATATTATTTGAAATGTAGACAATTGTGTCAAAATTTATATTTTAATGTTTTAATTTCGTATGCCACTCGTGTGTTATTACAAATAAGTCACTTCAGAAAATTATTCCCCTCCGCCTGCGGCCTCGTGGACTAATACTTTTCTTGCGTGACTTATTTGTAATATAACACACTTGTACCATAAATAACTATTAAGAAGTTTTTATGTATTTCATTTACACATTATTTTTACGAAAAAAATACATAAAGTTATATGCTAAATAGTTTCATATTTAGCTCATGGTGGTTAGTTTAGTTATATTATTATTTATATTTTATAAAAAAGATAATGAGAATATAGAAGTAATCATTAATCTCAAAATATTAATCCATAGATATATGATATATCCAAGCTGTATTTCCATATGTATTGGATCTCAATATTTAAATTCTAATACAAATTTTGTGTGTGTTTATTTAGGAGATTTCAAAATCATCTCGGACATCTTTTCTGCAGCAGTTCTGATCTTGGAATCTTCGTCTACTGCCTCATCTGACCTGGATATGTCTCCTGATGTTCAATCTTCAGGTTCAAAACAAAATGTATTAGTGTCATAGTAATAGATTTTTGTTTCGATTGATGAATATTTGGATCTATAGGACATTTAATATTAGAAAACGTTAGATTCACTTATATTTTATAAATATTTATTAGTTTTATAAGATATGTTAATAAGGACGACATACTGTTATATTGGAACATTTGATTTTGTTAAAGTTAAAAAATTTATTTGTTCTATTGTTTTATAAGGTTAATATTTATGCGCTACAACACATACAGCATTAGACAACATTAGTTTTATTTATGTTTTATTAATATTTATTGCTTTTATTAGATATATTATACTTGACATGTTGTTATACAGGAATAGCTAAATTAAATTAATGTTATTTTAAATGTAAAAATTTATATTTAATCACTTGAAAGGATTAACAGTTTATATTTATGTACTGTTTATTTTAAAATAATTTAAATCAAAATAATTTTAATGAGAATACTCAAAATGTGAGTTATTTGTTTGTGCCCGCAAATAATACATGAGAGTCGTTACAATCCAGGAGTATCGGAAGACTACGTTGACGAGGAGGTAACTCGACGCCTTTTAAGTTTCAACAGATTGGTTAATAATTTTATTTTGCCCATAGAATATAGCTACCACGCCAATTTAATATTTTTGTTTCTTATAAATGGCAACAATTACGTACTTAATTATTATAATTACTTATAAACTACGATGAATAAAGGTTATCGACTACATATTATTTACAAATAAATATTTGTGGACTAAATAATGTTTCAAAATTCAGGTTTAATTGTTTATATTGTGCATAGAGCCATCTGTTGATAAAAAAACTGAACTATTATAAACTAATTAATTTAATAAAATATCAGTGGATGTTTTCTTGACAGCTGTGTGATTTTTAAAGTAATTTGATCATTTTTTTATGAAGTTTAAGAGTGAAATTTTGTTTCAGTATTTCAGGATTCATTAAATGTACGTGAAAAGTGGAGCAGATATTGGAGATGATACATTTTTGCAGTATCTTTAAGTATTTACATAATTCATAATGATATATTAATATCGTATATTTCTATTAGTTAATTTCTGTATTATTTTTTAGATTACAGAGAGTAATATATTGTCTTTCACTCTTGACAATATCTCTTGCAGAAGTACAGATCTCAATGGATAGTATACGAGACATATTTTAAAATGATGTTTGGTTATCAATTCTGATGAGTGTCAAGGTGGTTTCAGCGCTGGAATATGGATCCCCAAATTATTTATTAGTAATTATTAAATATATTTATATTTTAAAATATTTAATAGAATTAATATAATGACAAATGTATGGCACCACGAGAAACTGTCAAACTAGAATATATGATTTTATTAATATTGCTATTGCTTTTATAGTAGCAAATACCTATCTTACAGCATATTTAGAATTATAAAATATTAGATTTATTTATATTTATTGGTTTTATAATATATATTAAAGTGCACAACATGGTGTCAAATTGAATTATTTGTCTAAAATTTGAAAAACTATTTATAATATTGCATCAAAGTTTCATATTTAGCCCCTGGTTATATTATTATTTTTATTTTATAAAAAAGATAATGAAAATATAAAAGTAATCATTAAGTCTCAAAATATTAATCCATTGATATATGATATATCCAAGCTGTATTTCCTTATGTGTTGGATTTCGATATTAAGATTTTAACAGAAATTCTTTGTGTGTTTCTTTAGGAGAATCCTAATTCACCTCAAACATCTTTTCTGCAGCAGTTCGGATCTTGGAATCTTCGTCTGCGGCCTCGTCTCACCTGGATATATCTCCTGATGTTCTATCTTCAAATCCAATAATACAATTCATAAGTTTAAGTTCAATAGTTATGGATTTTCGTTTCAAATATTGAATATTTAGACTGTATAGTACATATAGTATTAGAAAACGTTTAATTCATTTATATTTGATAAATATTTATTTGTTTTATAAGATATGTAAAAATGGACGACATACTGTCATACTGGAACATTTTATTTTGTTAAAATCTCTAACGTTATTTGTACTGTTGTTTCATATGTATAATATTTAGATACTACAACACATATAGCATTAGTTAACGGTAGATTTATTTATGTTTTGTTAATACTTGTTGATTTTATGAGATATGTAAAAGTTGACAACATGGCGTCATAGAGAAATATTTTATGTTGTTAAAATTTCAAAAATCATATATGATATTTCTTTAAATATTTAATCTTTGGATGCGATAGCACATGTAGCATTGAATAATATTAGATTTGTTTAGATTTTATAAATAGTTACTGGTTTTTAAAAAAATGCTCGCCATATTGTTAAATTAGCATATTTTATTTTGCAAAAATCTCAAAAACAATTGGTTCTGTTGCTTCAAAAATTGAATATTTGAACATTATAGCACATTTAACATTAAATGATGTCAGTTATATTTATATTTTATCAATATTTATTAGTTTTATAACATTTGTAAAAGTGCTCAATTTACTGTTAAACTGGAATATTTTATTTTGATAAAATCTCAAATATTTTTTATGCGATCGTTTTAAATATTGCAAATTCGCATTCTTCATGAAATTTAGCATAAATAAACGTTATATTCGTTAATTATTTATTGCTAATTAAATAGTTGTTAATGATTTATTATTGAACCATTGTACATATGCCTGTATAGACAATAAATTATAATTTTAAAAAACGTATTTAATTGAGTTTTGATATATTATTTTGTTAAAATAACTTTTATTTTAATAAACGTATATAGTAATGCAATTATGGCTCATATATTTGTCCTTCCTCATCATTATTTAGTGCATTCTATCACGAGAAATAAAATTTGTGTCAACGATGACAGAAGCACATCTAAATATCACAATTTGAATCTGGAACACACGTTCATGAGAAGATAACTCGTCTCCAATTTAGTTTCAGCCGATTGGCAACGGTAATTTTGATTAATTAAGTTTAATTACTCTTGTTCCATCAACAAAATGTCGGCCGCTGCCTTCAAAAATTCGTAACCCCGCCTATTTATTGATTTTTGTATCATGTGCTGGGATACTTCCTCATGAACGTATGTTCCTGATACAAAACTGCCTGTTTTAAAGCATTTCGAAGACCAGCATCGTGCCATGTCTCTTGAATTTAATTCAAACATTACAACAAAAGATGGCGCCATCAGTATCGTTTCATTGAAAAAATAAATTCAAGAAAACACGACACGATGCTGGTTTCGAAACGCTTAAAAACAGGCTGTTTTGTATCAGGAACATACGTTCATGAGGACGTAATCTAACACCTGATACTAAAATCAATAAATAGACGGGGTTACGAATTTTTGAAGGCAGCGTCCGACATTTTGTGGATGGAACAAGGGTAATTAAACTTAATTAATCATAATTACCGTTACTAATCGGCTGAAACTAAATTGGAGACGAGTTATCTTCTCATGAACGTGTGTTCCTGATTCAAATTGTGATATTTAGATGTGCTTCTGTCATCGTTCACACAAATTTTATTTCTCGTGATAGAATGCACTAAATAATGATGAGGAAGGACAAATATATGAGACATAATTGCATTACTATGTACGTTTATTAAAATAAAAGTTATTTTAACAAAATAATATATCAAAACTCAATTAAATACGTTTCTTTAAATTATAATTTATTGTCTATACAGGCATATGTACAATGGTTCAATAATAAATCATTAACAACTATTTAATTAGCAATAAATAATTAACGAATATAACGTTTATTTATGCTAAATTTCATGAAGAACGCGAATTTGCAATATTTAAAACGATCGCATAAAAAGTATTCGAGATTTAATCAAAATAAAATATTCCAGTTTAACAGTAAATTGAGCACTTTTACATATGTCATAAAACTAATAAATATTGACAAAATATAAATAAATCTGACATCATTTAATGTTAAATGTGCTATAATGTTCAAATATTCAATTTTTGAAGCAACAGAACCAATAGCTTTCGAGATTTTTGCAAAATAAAATATGCTAATTTGACAGTATGGCGAGTATTTTTTAAAAATCAATAAATATTTATAAAATCTAAATGAATCTAATATTATTCAATGCTACATGTTCTGTCGCATCCAAATATTAAACATTTAAAGAATTATCATATATGATTTTTGAGATTTTAACAACATAAAATATTTCTCTATGACGGCATATTGTCAACTTTTACATATCTCATAAAACCAACAAATATTAACTAAACATAAATAAATCTACCGTTATCTAATGCTATATGTGTTGTAGTATCTAAATATTATACATATGAAATAATAGTACAAATAAATTTTGAGAGTTTAACAAAATAAAAAGTTCCAATTTGACAGTATGTCGTACATTTTTACTTATCTTATAAAACTAATAAAGATTTATAAAATATAAATGAATTAAACGTTTTCTAATACTATATGTAGTATAGTGTAGAAATATTCAATATTTGAAACAAAAATCTATAACTATTGAACTTAAATTAAAAAATGGTATTATTGAATTTGAAGATAGATCATTAGAAGACGAGGCCGCAGACGAAGATTCGAAGATCCGAACTGCTGCAGAAAAGATGTCTGAGGTGATTTTGGATTCTCCTAAAGAAACACACAAAGAATTTCTGTTAGAATCTTAATATCGAAATCCAACACATATGGAAATACAGCTTGGATATATCATATATCAGTGGATTAATCTTTTGAGACTTAATGTATACTTTTATATTCACATTATCTTTTTTATAAAATAATAATATAATTAAAGCAACCACCAGGGGGATAAATATGAAATTTTGAAGCAATAGTATAAATATTTTTTCAGATTTTAGACAAATCATTTAGTTTGACACCATGTACACTTTTATATGTTATATCATAAAACCAATAAATATAAATAACTCTAATATTTATAATTCTAAATATGCTGTAAGATAGATATTAAAAGCAATATCAATATTAATAAAATAATATATTCTAGTTTGACAGCTTCTCGTGGTGTCATACATTTATCATTAAATTAATACTCTTAAATATTTTAAAATATAAATATATTTAATATTTACTAAGAAATATTTTGGGGATCCATATTCCAGCGCTGAAACCACTTTGAAACTCATCATGTTCTAATATCTACAGAAGACTTCACTGATCAAAAACCAAATATCATTTATAAATATATCTCCTGGGCTGTCTGTTGAGATATTCTTAAGTGTGAAAGACAAAATAAATATCTTTGTAATCTAAAAAATAAAACATAAATTAACTAACAAAAATAAATGGCTGGTAGCACAAGCTCTGTATTTGGGTGTTCTAAGAGCACGGTTTTAACATATTAGAGATAGCTAAAACACCCAAAAACACTGCTTTTAAAACAGGTAAAAACAGAGCTTGTGCTACCAGCCATAGGCAACAACTATGAAATATGTAAATACTTAAAGATACGAGTATACTGCAAAAATGTAACCATCTCCAATATTTGCTTTACATTTTACGTACTTTTAATGATCCCTGACATACACTGAAACAGAATTTCACTCTCAAACCTCTTAAAACACAGATCAAATTACTTAAAAATCACACAGCTGTCAAGGAAACATCCACTGACATTTCATTAAATTAATTAGTTTATAATAGTTCAGTTTTTATATCAACAGATGACTCTGTTCACAATATTAACAATCAAACATCATTTTTGAAACATTATTTAGTCTATAAATATTTATTTGTAAATCTGATGTTGTCTATAACCTCATAAAACCTTTATTTATAATAGTTCATGAGTAATTATAATAATTTAGTCCGTAATTGTCGCCATTTATAAAAAAAACTAAAATATTAAATTGCCGTGGTTTCTAAATTCTATGGGCAAAATAATATTACTAGCCAATCTGGTGAAACTAAAAAGGCGTCGAGTTACCTCTTCATCAACGTAGTCTTCTGATACTCCCGGATTGCAACAACCCTCGCTTCGTAACAGCTTAAAATATTCAGAGACGTTTTCTTGCAAAATAAGGGTGGAATTGTTTTATAAATTTACTAAAATAAATTTTATTTCAACAAAATAATATATTAAATTACACAAAAATTACATTTATTATGACAATTCACTGCTAACAAAATGGCGGGCTCCGCTGGTTCTTTTGCATTTATTTGTTATTTTTAATGAATAAAGTAAAAACTATTTGATTTTTTTTGGTTTTAAATAAATAAATGTATCATCACGCCTATTTCACATGGGTGTGGATACTGCTATAGGAGATCTCGGTAAGTAGTATATTTCTTCCTGTGAAGTGAGGTTACCAGCCGTCAAATCACGCTTCCCAAATATGTTAGTGGAGAGGGAACCACACGAGTAATTTTTATGTGGTGAAAATTGTTTATCAGCTGTGGAAATTGAACCAGAGTTCTCAAATCCACAGGACGACTTGATACCTGTAAGCCGCATACCCCATAATTTTTATTTTAGTTTCAAATAAATACGGCAAATATAGATATTTATTTATGTTACGCTGTACAACAGACTTTTAATCCTAATTACAGTATAGGCTCAGAACTCACCGCAATGTGGTAGTCTATATTTTTTTTAGCTTGAGTGCGATTCGAACTCGGGATCTCCGGATTCGAATTCCGTAACGCTATCCACACCAACGTATTGACGGACAAATAACTCTTATATAAACAAAAAATAAAAGTGTGTGTGTGTGCAATTCACACACGACATAAGTGAAACTTCAGAAAAGTAGCCTACGAGAGAATGAGATAAATATAGAGTATCAGGAAGTATTAGGAGAATTTTAAGGTTTATTATTTTTATAATATTTTTACCAAGCTCAAAAATAATTTTATATTTTAATGCAAAATATTACATTTACGACGCCATTTCTCTCGGTTCGGTTTGGTAATACGAAAGCCTACACAACACACACACACAATCAAACATAATATATATATGTGTGTGCTTGTGTTCGCTCCTTCATAGCCCCCACACTATTGTGAAGACAAGAGTGGGGCGACTACGAAAGCCCGAACAAAGAGGAGACGAAGATTATAGAAAACACTGTATACTTGTGTTAAAGAAGATAGAAAAAATATGATGTCAGGGTGCTAAAAGAAATCTGTAAAAATTGATTAAACAAAACAAATATAATTACCCCAAATAGTATTACATCACACGCACTTAACTAAACTAGTTCCTTGTTAGTCCGGTTGGAACGTCCTGCAAAGAAAGAAACTACCATTAGCTCAAGCATTCCACGCGGCCTCACTACCACACACAACTCGTCCATATGCACACAGTATATTAGGATCATACCAGGACGAACAAAGAACACCTCGCTCCGTGCACACAGCTTGAAGTGCGAGAACTGCACACCACGATTAACAAGCGGGTGGCACATGCAGCAGATAGCACACAATACATCGAGAACTTGCCATCTTACACGAACGGTTTAACACAAGGCTTCAGGTGAAAGAGTTGAAACTCTAAACACCACCTCACCACTGGGCTCCTGATCTCAAGCACGCCACCATTGGCATCAGGTCGGTAACTGGCGCGTCGTTGGGCGAACTCGGCTGTCTTCCCCCCGCACACAGCAAGTTAACAGGACGGCGTCGCCATAAAGGAATAAGGATTTCGTGTTAGGATATCATATCATATCAATATACCCAACAATTGCGCTCACACTCCTAAACACTCACAGGCTTACACGCTCAGTGAAACTCACCGTAACCGCCTCCAACGTAGTTCACTACACAACTCCACTAATTTAGAAAACAACTGTTCAAAACCACGGCTAAGAACAAACTGAAAAGAATTACACCTAAAATAAATTAAAGACTAACTAATCTCTACATAACCTTCTGCTGGTAATGATGATCTAACCCTAATTAATCTAGTCAAAATTAATAATACCTTACAACGCATAATCGCTGACACTTGCATTCTATCTCATTCTCTCCCAGGCTATAATACTAAATAAATCCTATTTATGAATATGTTTGTCTCTTTTTATGTCGCTTTTTCGTTTCATCGAATTTGCAAATCACAACGTTGCTAAAGAAGTTTCACTTCAAAAAATATGTGTATAAAGTCGTCCATAATTTTTTTATACAATTTTCTATAGTTTAAAGGGGTTCTTGACTAAAAAGTTTGGTAAATACTATTTTAGGCAACTCTAGATGAGAGTTTTACGGACATTCCCAAAT
This sequence comes from Pterostichus niger, assembly GCA_947425015.1. Taxonomy (NCBI): domain Eukaryota; kingdom Metazoa; phylum Arthropoda; class Insecta; order Coleoptera; family Carabidae; genus Pterostichus; species Pterostichus niger. The sequence continues at coordinate 34,279,844 of OX380340.1, read as the reverse complement.
TTGCAATATTGTGAAATATTACATTTTTCTATCTATCTTAGAGGATTTTGAACTAAAAGTTCCAAACAAAATCTGTAGAGAATTAAATAATTATTTGATATCTTTCACAAAATAATGTTTAGCTTTAACGGAAATCGCTAATTATATAAATTCTTATAAACTTGAAAATGTAAAAAGTTACCTTTTTAATTCTGCCAATTCTTTTCTCGATTCAGGTTTCTTGTTCTGAAAATTGGTTGGGAAAACTTAATCTGTTAAACTTACAGGTCCAGTTATATATTATCTCATAAATATAATACAATAGCATCATCATATATTACTACAAATAATATTTCATATATTTTTACACAGTAACACACATACAAACACAATTATCACAGCATATTCAAACCACATATCTGCATCTATTTTACATGTTATGCCCAGTATTAATATATTAGCGATTAGTAAACGAGCATACTTTTATTTACATGTTTACTTTTTCCATAAACTTAACTCAGGCTATTATAAAAGTCTACTATTATGTAAATATTTACTGAATTCGTTCCAAACAGATATATTTTGTTAAAATACATAAAATTAGGTAAATTAACAGTAAATTTGTCGTTTAATTTAATTACAATTATTCGTGTTTGTTTGTTTTACTTTCTAAATAATATCGAGTTTATATTTATTATTTTGAGTATTGTTATTAAAAAATTAAATATTTGAATGATATAAATTCAGAGAACATTCTGCATAACTAACGGATAGATTTTAATGACAGTTAGTATATACGAAGCTATGTACAAATTAGTTATAAACACTACTTACATCTACTTATAAATAATTATGCACATTTTCAACTTCATATGGCTTAATTAATAATGTTCCGATTTAGCATTACCATTTAAATTATATATCTATTGTAAATTTTAACCATATATGTTTTGACATAAAATCTAGTAAATAGAATTAATAATATTCTTAGAATAAATAGTAATGAATATTAGACTTAATTCCATATAAAAATGAAGGATTATAATTGTGATGTCATATGTCATACTCTAAGTCTCTAAGGAATGAGCTGTCATCGTTTATGTTGTTATGTTTTGCAGCTCTGGACAAGAATATGAAATTACGCTGCTAAAACATGCATTACTTCATTATTTATTGATCAAAACTTGAAAAAGTTAAATTTTATTAAGCCGGAATGAATGTAATTAAGGAAAATGAAGAAAAACTAAACTCCCTCGATTGGAAAAAGGCTTGAGTTTTTTTTCTCATAATATCAACTGACGACGTTTCGGGCTCAGGAGGTTGATTCTGTATCTTGCGTGAGCAGTTGCGTGATTAAATTTGCGTTTGTACAATGTATGACGTCACCGATTCTTTTCTGGTGTCGAGCATAGGGAATTCCGTGCTTTACGTTTTCGCGCCAAGTTTAGTGTTGGTAATGGTCTTGAAACTAGAACTGTCAGTTGCAATCACATGTCATTGTTTGTCAACATCGTTTTGTAGTTTTTTTTATACGATTTTATTATGGCAGAAGATAGAAAACGTGATATGAACGGTACAGAGGAGCAAATACAAATTTGAATAAACTTTATGGCAGATATGGCGTTGATAACGCAAAATGACAAGAAAGTAAAAGACAAATATAATGTTAGAATGAGACAGGTAGTGTTGCAAGTAAGAAACAGGAGCTACGGAGGTCACGCATCTATATTTGCGTGTCTCGCAAGAAGTGACGTCATACCCATTAGTTGTTTAAATGTCCGATAGATGGTTTACTATATGCATGTGACATATCTGTGTTAGTATGGGTGCCGCAAGTAGTCACGCAAGATACAGAATCAACCTCCAGAACTTGATTTGTTTAATTAAAAATGAGTCCAATCATAGACCTGAAAGGTTGTAAGTTGATAAATAAATATATAAATATATCATCACGCCTTTTACCCATTACTGGGTGTAACACTCTGCTATAAGCAGATCTCGGTAAGGGATATATTTCTTCGCGTGAAGTGAGGGTTACCAACCATCAAATCACGGCCTCCAAAAATGTTAGTGGAGGGGAAGCCACCCGGGCAATTTTTATTTGGTGAAAATTGTTTATCAGCTGTGGGAATTTAATCCGAGTTCTCAAATCCACAGATCGACTTGATACCCCTGAGCGACTTACCCCATAATTTTAGTTTTAGTTTCTAATAAATACGGCAAATATAGATATATAGATTGAATTTGGTGAAAATTGTTTGTCGACAGTGGCTCTCAAGATCAACAGGCCGACTCGATACCACTGAGCCATCTACCCCATTTTGGATCTTTTGAAAAAACTCTAGCCGTTTTCCGATTAAGAGATTTTTGAGTTTTTCTTTATTTTCCTTAATAAAAACTTGAGTTTGTTAAATATATGTGTTTCAGGTTATATTGATTGTTAAAAATGCGAGCAAACCGAATATTCTAAAAAAAAATTAAAATATCTATAATTTTTTGATTTGAACTAAATTTACTGATTTGTTTGTATTGCATATCGTGTGTTTATTGTTAGCGAGTTTAACGAAATTGTTCCTATAGACTGGAAAATATGGATATTTACAAAAAAAAAAAACACAAAAAAACTTTCAATGTGATAGCAAGCAAGGTGAGCTTTATAAATATGCATTTAAAATTTGTCTATTAAAAAGAAAATAAATATGTTTAATCTTTCATATGAATTCACCGATTACGCCCAAAAGCAGATGTATATGAGAATATAAAATAATATACCAAATTAAATAATTTCTTGTAGTGTAAAATGCCAAATTGTCATAGGCAAAATAGTATGTAATTCATGTGTTGAAAGGTCATTGGAAAAATTGTATTACAATACAGGATGTTTCACAACTTAGAGCAAAAAATTAAAGGGTATATTCTGTACGACGTGCTGATTATGAAACAAAAATATTTTTTTTTTAATTTGAAAAATTAAGGGTTGTTAACCAAAAACATTTTTTGTAGTACTGCACTGGATTCGCTTTCCTATTAAACACAAACAATGAAGTAGGTATCAACTACGAAAGAATAATTACACAATTCAATTATTAGCCGTTATTTATAATAGAATTTTATTTAATTAATAACTTTAACATAATCATCCACCCAGTGGCAGTGGCAACGAAAAATTTTGGACTGGGAAACATGGAAAATAGTTTTGCGATTTAAAAAAAAATCTTTTTGTTTCATGATCAGCACGTCGTACAGGATATACCCTTTAATTTTTTGCTCTAAGTTGTGAAACACCCTGTATATTATCGTTGAAATATACGTGTCAAAATTTTTATAAGTTTTCTAAAGAACGAAGATTAAGAAATGTCTGCCATGGTCATAATAAAAATATTTCTACTCTTACGTTTCCAATCAATGTTATTTGTTTCTGATAATTCAAACAAGCGCAAGTCAACACTTATTTTCTTCTTATCTTTTTAGATTCGTTGTTAGAGGAGTGGGTTGAATGAGTTGAGTATGTGGAGCGTACGTCCAATGAAAGATTAATAAAATACGAGTATGTGTATAGGAGCGAATGTATGGATGTGATTGGAGATTGTGTGAGGAATGAATGAGCGTATATAGAACGAACGTGAATATGGTTGAAGCTAGGATAGGAATGTTTGATGAAACTAATGACTGGATGTTTCATAAATGTTTCAAGGGTTCGGGTGCTATTTCATTTGATAAAATATTTCGTGGAGTTATGTATGTATGTATGTATCTATATGCAGATTTATTTAATTGAATGCTATAGTTTGTTATTGTATAACCAGTCAGAAATATTTGATTTATGCATAATAATATGAATATATATTGTTCATAAAATTGGTAGAATGATTTTGTAAAGTTAAGGAAACTTGCAGAAAAAGTTCTGAAGTTACAGTTATGTTTATACGCGAGCTTCATTAGCATATAAATTATCTTGGAAAAATGAATGTAATTAAAATATTTTAGCAACTTTTAATTAATTTAATATATTTAATATTATTCATAAAATAAAAATAACACCAAGTAACAGAATATTTAAAAGTAATGTATATTAGATTAATTATACGGTTTGCAAACAAGTCAGTGTAAATGAATGCAATACAATGACATATTTGTAAGGTTAAAGAGAGTTCTAGTCGAGTTAGAAAAAACATGTCATTTACATTCGATGTAAGCAAACACGTATGATGATGAAAGTAGCAAAGCAGTATAGTAAACTAACATCCTACAACAATCAGCATTTACAAATGTAGTTACACATGCTCTAAATGATAATGACGTCACTTTGACGTCTCAAATAGAGCAATAATGGTAATTGTCAATAGAGCAGCCTATATATGATAATATTATTGATAGATACAGATATTGCGCTCCAATATACGCGATATATTAATGTATACGATATAATGTTAGATAAAGATAGATTTATAGTATAACGAACATCCTTGTCTAGTTAAAGCCGGGACCGCCAAAGCGCTGTCGTCGTCAGACGATCAGCAAAACATCAAAATGTACATGTTTTGATTGTTTATATAACAGCTTTAGACTTATATTAATTTATACATACAACTATATACGATACAATTCATTGTTACTTTTTACAAACATGGATTATCTTATCTCAAAATTATTTACTGACCATTATGTAGTCATATTTTTGGTCAGTCCGTTCATTATTTTTATCGATTTTATATTCATTTATATAAATAAATAATAAAATAAATATATCATCACGCCTTTTACCCATCACTGGGTGTGGCACTCTGCCTAAACTGATCTCGGTAAGTGATATATTTTTTCGCGTGAAGTGCGGTTACCAGCCGTCAAATCACGGTCTCCAAAGATATTAGTGGTGGAGGAGCCACAGGGGTAGATTTTTTAAATTGGTGAAAATTGTTTGTCAGTTGTGGGGATCGAACCAGGGTTCTCAAGATCCACAGGCCGACTCGATATATTTAAAAAGTTTAAGTAGCATTTAACATTCAAAAAAATATCAATATAAAATAATGCACAATATATATATATATATATATATATATATATATATATATATATATATATATATATATATAGTATTTTCAATTTATCTGAAATATTTGACATCATTTATTTTTGATTTGAAAGAAAAATGCTATAAATAAAGGAGGAAAAGTTACTTATCCGTAACTTTTATTTGTATATTAATAATTTTAAAAATCTGTTTGGAATAGTATTCAACAATTCCGAAGCATAGAATTGATGTGACATTTTCAATTTAGAATTGCACAAGTCATAGTTTCTAGAATAACTTTGAATTATGTTGAAAGTAATAAGATATTGGCCAAAAGTGTACTTTGCAAAATGAATATAAAATCGATAAATACTAATAATCTATATACAATATTCTTGTATTTGATGCTTGTACATAAAATGGTTACCGTTTTTTGTTATATTATATAATTTGATATTTATATATTCAACAGCTACTATGTTTATTTATATGTATGCTCCCAAGCCAACCCTGTTGTAGACAAAATACAAATTTATAAAAAATGCGTAAGCTTTATTTCTAAAGTCGCCGAAAAGATGATAAAATTCAAATTTTAACTGTTGTTTTTCCTTCGTGGTCATATTTATATACGGTGCGGTAAATTACAAATGGTTCAAAGACAATTTCATTATCTTGTTAAACTATTTAATTTTAATAAGAAAGTTAATATTGGAATTCAAATTTTATTTTACAACTACTACACCTACGTATAAGAATAAAAGAATTCGAGAATAAGTTATCTGTTATTTGAAAACTAATTACAAATTTTTCTTTAAAATAATTCAAAATTATTTAATTATTGTTAAATAAAACATAATACATTTTGCTCTAAAATAATTTGCATAACATATCAAAAGATCTTGACGTTTTCTAAATGAAAAATGTTCGTATATTTTTCACTGTCTAATCTTTACAAAATCGCTTTCTCAAGAAATATAATACACAATCAATGCTTTCTTGGGCGAACTTTAGATAAATATGTTATATGCATAAAATGAACAATAATATGGGGTTAATTATTTAAACGATAGCACTAATTTTTTTTCTAAATGGGCACCTATATAATTTTTTTGTCCAATACATAAATAATTTTCTTCTGATATCAACGATACAAATATTGTATAGGTTTGTATAATAATTATTTCAATATGGTAACATTATTTCTCATTTTTAATATCAGTTTTCTCGAATTAATTGTTATTGAACCCTATATAATATTTCCACCGTTGAAATCAGAAGAAAAATTTTAATCTATTGGATTAAAAACTTAAAGAAAAATACAATTTTATTCTACTGTTTGAAATCCACAAAATAAATATAAAATAACATAAATAAATACATCATCACTTCTTTTACCCATTATTTGGTGTGGCATTCTGCCGTAGCAGATTTTGGTAAGAGATATATTTATGCGCGTGAAATGCGGTTACCTTCCGTTTAATCACGGTTCCCAAAGATGTTAGTAAAGGGCGAGCCACAGGGGTAGTTTTAATGTAATGAAAAATGTTTGTCGACTGTGGGTTTGTAACTTATTCCTGATCACCTTATGTATATAACATTTTGTTTTAATTTGAATGTTCGCTTAAAAAAACACTAGGAAACATCTAGTACATATTGACAAAGAATGTAATTAACTTAGAAAGTTATTAATATTTTTAAAATATCAATTAAAGTTTTCTTGTGAAATATGACAAAGTCATTCAATTACAAAATGACATTTTAAAATCATTCCCAAATAACCTTTTATTTCAGAGAGAAGTGAAAAAATTTCGTTAATAAGAAATAATAGCTTTTATTAAATTTTTTGCTTAAACACGATATTTATTAAATGAATGAAATATCTCCATCAATTATTCTTTTATTAAATCTGACGCCTACGGCTCATCTGCGCTTTCAATTATGATCCGATTTGAATCGCAGGTCCAAGCGAAGGCTACGCTGAATTCTGATAAATCCGAATCCGCTCAACTTAATCGATAGATACTTCAGCCACATTTCAATTTCCAGCCCCGTCGAATTTGCTGAACCTGTTCATCTGGCGATAACACGAAGATTTTCAATAAAAACTAAAATCACCACTAGATATTACGATTCTGTCTCTGAAACCATTCGTTTGATTGTCTGTTTCATTTCGGTTGCACATGTATTGGCAGATAAAGATGCTTCTATGAACTGTAAGTTTCATTTTTTAAATCCAATTCTTTTGAGTCATTTTTTGTGTAATTACAAGTAGAATATGAAAAGGTCCACATTTATTTTTTGTTGCATTTTAATTTAAATGAATTTCATGTATAGTAGAGAAAAAGAAATGAATGCATTTAAATTTAACCATTAGTGATGAAGTAGAATTTTAGCTTTTAGACTAGAATAAATAAAAAAGACAGATAAAAAAGTTAGTAAAATGATTTTCCGGAAATTTGAAGCATGTGCAATTAAAATGAGACGTGAAATTAGCATGTTATTGTAATTTAACCGCGTGTAATCTGTGAATAATGCAATATGGTGAATGTGACGACAAAGTGAGGTTAGAAACACATAGAAACAGATATAATTAGTTGACACATAACATATGAACCCGTGTTACGAACCTTTGCGTTTGTATGCGCGTAAATCGTGTTAAATTAAATCAAACAAATCTCTGCCTTTCTGAAAGATATTTATGAATTTTGAGTATTTGGCTCGTCGGAGTTCCTACATAGAAGATAATTTTGATTTTATATCTGTAGTTATAAACATAAACAATTTTAAGCCGTAGACAAAAGCACAAAACTACAAATACGCAAATAGTAACCAATGCAAAACTATTAAATTTTAATTGTGCGATCTGTCATTTCATTTGTAAAATAGCAAATACATATTTAAACTTAAGAGTGCTACCCATATGTCCTCTTCTTTATCAACATTTCCGAATAACTTTTGAAGTCAAACTTCTTTACACGAACTGGGAAGTTGGAGAGTAAGCTTGTGAATGCGTTACGAAATTTGTGACACGGTGAAGCGAACGGAAATGAAAATATACGGAGAGAGACAGAGCATGTATAGCTCAGAGACAGTAAATGAATTTGCCTGCGTTACACGAACGGTGACAGTGCTAGATCTACCTATAATCTTATTATTCACTAATTTATGATAACTTATACAACATACAAAAGATATTATAATTACATGTATATAGCGAAATCATTTTTACTTCTGTATTTTTTCTATGATCGTGCGAAAAGTAGGTTATTATATACTCATTTGCAACGACTTGATGATGTACAAAAATAAATCTTTTCCGAGTTTAAATGTAATTACAAAATTTGTGTAATACTCGATGATACAAACAAATAGTGCATGCAACTCGGTTAAAAGGGTTTTGTATTGCATTCATATGTTAGCTTTCTAGTCTTACTATAAAGTAACACTTACATAAATAATTTTTATATTTTAATAAATTCACCGAAACAATTATCGTGATTCGTCAAACAGCAAATCTCAAGTCAAAATCTCTGACAGTGTTGTCAGCGCTGAAATACTGGACGTCATAAATTTTAATTTCAGTGAGTGTTGAATGAAATTGTAAGGCATGTTAAAGACGGGAGATTACGTTGAAACAACTGTTAAAAAGATGAAAGCTGCGAATCGGGATAAATTGGGCATGAATAGAAGGTTTTTTCCATTGTATTCTAAGGAACTGTGTGCGTGACAGAGGTTTTAATAAGAGTGGTTGATCAAAGTGTGTCCTTTGCCACTGAACGAAAAGTAAGCAGCTATTCTTGATATTGTTAAGAAGTAGATCTTGTTGTCATAAGCTAAACCGACACTTTAAAATATTTAAACTATAGCAATGCATTCTTATGAAGATAACACATTATTAGACATAATTTTTATGAAAATTTATATATTAATCTAACTTTTAAATAATAGTCATCTTCATACTACTCGTGATTTAAATAAGTTTGTGGAAACAAAATCATACTTAATTTCTGAAATAAATAATATTATAAATTGTATCAATTATTTAAATATCACGTAAACTACTAATAACAAATAAGTATTTGTTACGATATTTGACATTTCAAATTTAACCTAACATTTATGTACAGTATGAAATACGAAATAACAGATCATAATAATAGCTAAACAAGTAATAAATGTACCTTGATTTTGCTCCTATTTAATCGAAAATTCTAATTAACTGACATTATCACCAGCACAAATTACAGTAAACTGAAAATCACATTTTAAAATTGTCCACAGTTCATCGCTACTTCAACCGACTGACAAGTTTTTGTCGTTGACGCAAGTCTGAACATCATTCGTTAATTAGTTTGAAATATAAATAGTATTTAGTACTTGAAATTCAATAGCGGGAAACATAGTTAAAATAATACAATAATAAATATTTCTTTTTTTCAACGGTACCATTCACTTTCAGCCATCCAATAGGACAGTGTTTTTCAAAATTCAGATATCCGTACATACATACATAAACATAACAACGTCCTTTCAAATGGGGTAGCATACACCCTAGAAACATTCACAGACTCATCAAATAATCAATCCTCGTCAAACACTTTCATCTTAATACACCATTCTTGCTTCAACTACTTGTACATTCATAGTAGCCTCCATACAAGCTCATGTATTCATCATTCATCACGCAACAAATCTTCATTTACATCCATCCATTCACTTCTGTACATCTTTTTCATTAATCTTTTATTCGATGTCAGTTTAACATGCTTAAAACAACTCAAATTAATCACGTTTATTCTATACCTATTTTACAAATTTTCCTATTACCAAGTAGACCTTATAATAATAATAAAACTTTGTTTGAATAAATTTGTAATTAATAGAATTGCGAAGATTATCATTTTTGTAATAAAATCGGAAATAGTTATTTTTGATTCTAGATTGCAAAATGTTACTTTTGCATTCGAGAATGAAAGATTTTTTTGTTCGCAAAAAAATAATTCGAGAATGCAAAAAAGCATTTCGCAATCGAGTATCAAACAACGTTTTGTCGAAAGCTATGTCCCAATATTAGTAATAATGTAATGAGAAAATTTTGACGTTTAGGATTAATTAATGTGACATCTAATGTATCTATAATTGCTATCAAATCTGGTATTCTCTGACCAGCAATTGACAGCTGGTTGGCAATAGAAACCAAACAAACGTACTAATTTTTTTCTGCGATTTATTGGGATTCGCATTGCATTTCTCAAGAAACTATTCCAGTACACCAGTTAGCTTCCTCAAGCGGGATAAATATGAATAATTGCTCAATTGGAACATTAAATATAAATTTTGTTAAAGAATAGAAGTATTGTTTGTAAGCAAAAAAATAAAGTTACAAATTTTATTAAATTGTGAACCCTTCTTCTATCGAAAAATTGCAGGATGCAAAAGTTTTTGCTTCCTGCATGCAAAATTCTTTTGCGTTCTGTAGACAAAAAACACTCATTTCGCGTTTTCTAAAAATATTATTTTGTAAATAAAACTAGAAAATATCCTTGTATTATTTGCTTACAATCTAATAGAAGCGCAGTAAATGAAATAAGTAATTTGATTGATTATATGAATGATAATTTAATATTTAAAATTAGTATATCCGACGAGCCTTTGGTCGCTAGAAATATCATAATCAGGTCCCGAATTCTACGATATAATGATTAAATGTAGATATTCATAAGTCATGTAATATCAGCTTCCCTAAATATATACAAGTAAAAATGTCTCATATAAATAATAAATATCTAGCGTAGCTAAATTTGTATATAATTAATTGACTTTTAGTAACTCTTTTTACAATAACAAGTCACTACAAAACGCAGCACGTCTGATTATATATAAAACGAAAATTTGAAGCGACACTCTCGAAAATCACATTTAATTTTTCATTTTTGATGTAGCACTAGAAGATTCAGCACACATGTAATGTATGTTATATATATATTATAATATTCTATTTGGAAGCCACTTAAAAATTCCGTGACCGATTTTCAAAACTGTTCAGCGATTCATTAAACATTTCTTGTACAAGAATAAAATCTTTTTATCACTCACCCTGTATCCCTTTGCATGGATCACTTACCTTCTTCAATCCCTGCTTCTTAAAAGCGTTAATATAAGAAGTTTAATTTAATAATTGTTCTTCATTTCATACAACAGCAAATATGAATTCAATCCATAAAGCCCATTGAATTTGTTTGTAAAACAAACATACGCTAATCATGTTGTTTCTGCTAAAACCAAAACTATTTTTCAAATCAATTGGTCTTTATAATTGAATATTTTGTTTCGTAAACAATTACTAAAATAAACTATTGTCTTCTTTCCCCTAAATATGTCCAGTAAATATACGTCTGTCTTGTACTCTTCTACATATAAAGTTCCTTCTCCAAAAAATACAAGAAATATTTATGACATCAATTCCATATTAACGTTATTAATTTTCAATACAGAAACCACTTTTGTATTAAATATTGTCCATTATACAAATACTTTTCTAATCTGTACTAGAGGCACCTAAAGTAACTGTCACTTCTTCACGTTGTTGCATCCATCACAAACTTCTTATCAAATATAATGTTCTTGCCAGTATGACAGTTTTAATACAATAAATAGAGTGTGGATGTTATAGGCAGATAGTTAGGTCAGCTTTCTAACAGAAATATTAATTTAAAATAACAAATAAAATCTGTATGAAACATTTTAAAAATGCAACTTAGTCAGACATTCTATGATATGTGAAACTAATTTTGGTACATATAGCATAAAAATGGAATATATTACTCCTAGACAAGTAGAAATAAGTACATAATTTTTTAGGTAGATTTATAAAACAGGATAACTACTTAGTTTTCTTAAACTCTTTTTCGGGTAACAAAAATATCTGGTTTTATGACTCCTTGATTAAGGCGCCAAAATAATATTTGAGGTTTGAAAAATTCCAAAAATTAAGCAAATGATTAAGAGGCATTAAGTAACGTTCACTAAATTATACATTAATTATTTTAGAGGACAATGATTCAAATAAACGATACACAGAATTAAATTTTCTGTCAGTTTAATTTGAAATATTATCTAACAAGACAAAATTAATTGTCATCCAACACTTGGTGAAACTAGGTTTAATAAAAAGTATAAAATAAACACTTGGCTCAGTTTCACAAAATTCAGCCTCCAAGTCACCTTATGAGGGCATCGTCAGAGGCTGGCCAGCACAGTTCAGTTAGTAACCATAGACGCGTTTCGCTCTTATTAGAGCTCATCAGTATGGTATAACTCACTTCTTCACCTATTATCTTCAAAAATCATTTTGGGAAGGTAAAAAATAAAATTAGTTATTTTTAAAACTATTAGCGATCATTAGTTTTGTGAGTAGCTATTTGTATAAATAAAATTGAGTTACAGAACTTCAAATTCAATCCCTTTGCTAAATCCAGAGTCGTTTTACGACTCTCCTGAATTTTAGGTAAATATTTATTAGCAGATCCCTTTTTAAAAGTTTCAGCATAAAAGAAAATTAAATTTTATTTGAACAAATAATAATTTAAAATTATTTTGAAAGTTTGCTCCGCATATATTGAATAGAAAAATATTTGAAATAAAAGTAACAAAAAACAAAATTTTCTACTACTCTCATTTGAAGAAGAAATTGTACTATTAATAAATATTTAAATAACATCGCATTACTTCAAGGTATATTCAAGGTTAACTTGAACAATAAGTCAATAAGCAAATCAATGAATTAATGCCTGGTTTTTAAAGAACGCAACAAATTTATTTCCGTAGCAAATGTAATTAAATTAACAAATTCAAATCAATTTTCGTTATTTTATTGGATATTTAAACTGTCAAAAGTTCGACTGTCATTTCAACGAATAAATATTATTTACTTTGGAAGTAAATTAATTTTCCTGTTATAAAACAAGCCCATAAATCAAGTTTATGGCATCAACTATTATAATTAAAAACTATTCACTGAATAGATATCACAAAATTAAATTTGACTGCATCGCAAAAGTTGAAAAAGTAAATATCTGCTAGAATTGATATAAAAAACCTGCCTGTAACCATATGAAAAACATCCACACTACACCATCCCCACCCTCACCATCAGCTACTTATACCTGCCGGGGCCTAGCCAGGGACACCCCACAAGCTGGCAGCCAGCCAGGGTAACAACCAACACCCCGACAAGCGACAACACACTGTAAATCACATAGAGATGCACCAACGCGAACACGTAGAGGGTGCGGTGACACCATTTGTTGGGCTCGTATAACGTGGCGGAATATTCTGGCCACTTGATGCGTAGGATCCAGTAGTTGCCTAGTGAGAACCACGCTACGAGGAAGACGCTCAAGGCCAAGGAGGCCACGCGGCTACCAGCGGATGCGGAGGATTCGCCGCCTGGTGCTAGGCGACGGTGGCCGAGTTGGCGCCATAGGACCTGCAATGTGAAAAACAACTAATTAGAAAAGTATCATTCGCTTAGGGCTTAGTGTAGTGTGTTTTGCAATGCAAATTAACATATGAAATATACATATTTTACAAGCAAATACTAAAAATATATTCATTAAAAAACACAAAGACAAAATTAATTGTCTTTAAATGCTCACTTGGTGAAACTAGGTTTAATAATAAAATATCAAAATAAACACTTGTCTAAGTCTCACAAAATTCAGCCTCCAAGTCACCTTATGAGGGCATCGTCAGAGGCTGACCAGCACAGTTGGTAACCATAGACGCGTTTCGCTCTTAATAGAGCTCATCAGTATGGTATAACTCACTTCTCCACCTAGAACAAAGTTCACGTGAAGAAGCTGGTGACGAAGGACTGTGCCAGCAGAGAATAAGATCTCTAAAGAACGGTAAGATGACAAATAAATTTTGTGAGACTTAGACAAGTGTTTATTTTGATATTTTATTATTAAACCTAGTTTCACCAAGTGAGCATTTAAAGACAATTAATTTTGTCTTTGTTGTTTTTTATTTAAATTGCTATTTCGTAGCTTTTGCTTTTTTCTGTAGATGGCATTACTGGTTCGATAGAACTTCTCATGTCATGACGTTTATGAAAATATTGAAAATATCATTTATTTTATTCGTAACCAAGGATATTATTAACAGTGGTATTTCCGATATCAATTTCACTAGTGATGAATTTCCGACAAAATGTACATTTCATTGGTTCATTTTCAAACAAATTCGTGATCCTATTAGTTGACAGTGACGTGTGGTGAATTCTCAGTAAAATACGTAAAAACGCACTCCAATTATATTAAGCTCTATTTAATGGGGCTTTAACTATAAAAAAGACTCGAGTTGATATTACTAAGTTTATTTATATTTTAAATTATGTTACTTGAATGTAACTGTAATGTTATAATAATCAAACTTTACTTTAAAGTTCTAAATAGCAGTCTATGTAATATTTATTGGTTTGCTTGAATACAACAAAAAGAAAAAATAATGCTATTATGGCTTCCGCTCTAAGCGTGGTAAAACTTCACAGCGGTACTGCAATTTGTTTTGGCTATGCTGTTTATTAAATATTGCACAGTTTGAAACTACAAATTATATCTATGAACAAAAATAAATGCATTCGTACTGATTAAATAAATGTTAGTAAATTTATGTGAGAATTAAGCAAATACTTTAGATATTAAAAAAAAGTTAAAATAAAACAATACTGTCATTATGTGTGCTATTTCTGTATCTGCATAGTCAGGATGGCCGAGCGGTCTAAGGCGCTGCGTTCAGGTCGCAGTCCACTTCTGTGGGCGTGGGTTCGAATCCCACTTCTGACAAATGTTTTATAAAATAATAATAAAAAAGTAAAACAATATTACTCTTTTTCATTCTAAATAAATTCTGGCCAAATAATGAAATGTACACGCTGTTCGATTAATTTAAAATTTTGATAATATATTTTTAAATTTTATGTAAAATTAGTCGCCCAACGTGGGGCTCGAACCCACGACCCTGAGATTAAGAGTCTCATGCTCTACCGACTGAGCTAGCCGGGCGCATGTACCATGAACATATATACTTAAACAAATTTATAATTTATAATACTTTATTGAGAATAACAGATAAAAATATTGATATATGTATTTTTATAAATTGTAATAAGAAAAAATTCGAAGAGGATTTAAGGTTTCTATAAATTTCATTCAATTCTCTCTAATAATTGTACTACGGAAAATTTGTATAGGTACATAACAAATAATTTAGGAATATAAATATTTAAATATTTCCCTACTAATTTTTTTAAACTCTCTGAAATTTCGTCAAATTAAATTTAAATCAACGTAAACCGAGCTATTTATGTTTCTCTATAAATATCATCAGTATTACAGAGAGCTGCTGTTCTACATTATGCTGCCTACTCTAGGTGAGCAGGTGACTATATAGGCATCCTGGTTTTTTTAAATTCGTATCTATTTTGTTTCTTATTCCTATTTGAATCTGTATATTTAAAGTGTGTTTCTTCACAGATAGAAAAATGATTGCCAGGACTAATTATATGAATGATCAATTGATCAGAGAAGCTATTGAAATATACAAGAATAAGAATAAGAAGAACTGCAAAGGCTGCGAATGGAATAAAACTTGGCTACAGTTGATTAAAAAAACATAATTACGTGTTTACTTTGCTTGAGATAGAGATATCGCCAGGAGTAGAATCTGGGACATGTCAATAATTAAGTATTTACTTTAAAAAATACTAATTAAATACTTGTTTACTTATTTATAGTTACGTTCTGTTTATGTTTTAATTTCTTTGATGAAGATATACGTGTAGTACACAGAAAAGTCGAATTAATTAAATTATCACTAAACTAAACTAAAAACTGGTTTCATTATTTAAACATGAATTATGAAAGCTTCTTCCATATGTTTGAATTGTGATATTTATATAAAAATTGAAAGATGGGTAGCGATGTGATGCGCTTTCTTTTTCATAAATCTTAATTGACAGGAAAGTGAGAAGAACGAAGTGACAAGTCTTCTTTCTACTATTACAAAAGCTACAAATGTTTGGTACATACCCAGGCCATCTTGATGCAACCGAGTCCACCGCCGACCACCATGTACACGGGGATGTGCGGCTCCTGGGGACAATCCCGCAGAAACTGAATTCCTGCACATAAGAACAAAACAGTCCTGAGAGATAGATCGTACTGCTGGGGGTACAAGTTTTTCAAGGATTTCTAACTGTTTCTACTATGACTTTTCTACTATTAAATATGTTAGATGGAGCCATCTCCTGTCTGGATTAGAATTTATATAATCGTAATTCAGAACTTGAATAACTGAGGACTAGCATATCATACAGAACTATTAACTATATGTTTGTTTATTAATTTATAACAAAAATTTTAATCGTAATTTCAACCCACATTTTACTCTGCTTGGAAATGATCAAAAAAATGATAGAACAGTCGCATTAACTATGTCATATAATTTAAGTTAAAAAAGACTAAAATTTTGGTGGAATAAATTTGGCAAATAATTTAAACCAAAAATATAATTAAAATTTTATATTTCATTTTAATTTTCCAATAAGTACTTTTAGACTTATTATAAATATCAATTATTAATTTCTCTATAAGATCATTCATACATACATACATACATACAAACATATATATATATATATATATATATATATATATATATATATATATATATATATATATATATATATATATATACAGGCTGTTTCACAACTTAGAGCAAAAAATTAAAGGGTAGATTCTGTACGACGTGCTGATCATGAAACAAAAAGATTTTTTTTAATCGCAAAACTATTTTCCATGGTTCCCAGTCCAAAATTTTTCGTTGCCATTGCCACTGGGTGGATGATTATGTTAAAGTTATTAATTAAATAAAATTCTATTATAAATAACTGCTAATAATTGAATTGTGTAATTATTCTTTCGTAGTTGATACCTACTTCATTGTTTGTGTTTAATAGGAAAGCGAATCCATTGCAGTACTACAAAAAATGTTAGATAACAACCCTTAATTTTTCGAATTAAAAAAAAAAATCTTTTTGTTTCATGATCAGCACGTCGTACAGAATATACCCTTTAATTTTTTGCTCTAACTTGTGAAACAGCCTATATATATATTATATAAGTATGTACTCACAGTTGGTTAGCGTAAATTGAGGGAAAGAAACACTGTTTGTCTTTGACCCAGCGTCTTAATATCTGTCGACCGATTTCAGTTTTTTATTAAATATATGAACTATCGCATTGTGGCTCTTTGAGTCCGGACCCTGTACTGTTATTGGAATTAAGATCCTGTTGTGCAGACTATAGTATAAATACATAACTAAATATGTTTTAAGTGATTCTTTTAAATACGAAATAATATTATTCGATTATCATTTTAAGATTAAGTTTTAACATAATTTAAAAAATCCGTGTTTATCTTTTTGTATTGCAGACCGCGCAAAAGTTAGATTATGTCACATTTGAATACATTTTTCTATAAATTACAGATTGTATCTACACAGGTAGTATTTCCATTAAAAATACATAAACAAAATAAAAATCTTTGAATAATAAATTATAGCAGCAGCTAGTTTTAATATTCCCACACCTCAGAGCTCACAGTAATTATTTTATTCAACAATTTATTTCTGTTCTGCGAGTACAAAGCATTTCGTGACAAATATCAAGCAATTTATCTGTATCCGATTCCGGATCAAGTGTAGCACGCCAAGGATTGTATGCGTGCCGTGCCCATGCACTTTCATTTTTACCCCGGATATTACCGAGATGGTATCGTGTGCCCAGGAATTAAATCCTGCCTGTACTTGAAGTTTGCTGCTGAATTACGATCGAGTTGCATGTGCATCGAATATATACGATTGGTTTCGATGTTTCTGATACTCTTACATAAGTGCGCTCTAATGAAATTGATTTTCTTTAATTTCGCTAGTAATTCCAGGCATGTCTGCATTATGCACATGTCTTTACTTAGAGTATTTACATGCAATGTAAAGATTGAAATCTTGTTTAGAAATCTAAATATAGTAATGAAAAATATACTACGCTATTTATAATTTAACGAAATAGTTATTTGCGTATTAAGAGCTTAAAGTGATTCTTTGTTACTCGAGCACAGTAATTGCAACGCGAGCCGAAAGCGAGAGCTGCAATAGTGTAAGAGGAACAAAGACACTTTACGCTCGTGATACACACATAATTTTTTCTACGATCGCATCTTAAAATTATTGAAAAACATATACGTACTGAAAATAAATTCGTTCTGTCCACTGGTAATATAAGTTTCTGTTTTGTTTGTATCCCTGGTAACTATTGAAATAAGCGCACATTTAATATCTTTTTCGCGCGTTGCCATTGGAAACGCGCGCATTTAACGTCTTTTTCGCGCGTTGCCATTGGAGATGCGCAAAAAAGATATTTTTCGATTGTTCCACAGAAAACGTCAACTTTACGATGACAAATGAGAGCGTAATTGTCAAATTTTCATAGCAATCGTACAAAAAATTATTTTTATATTGTGTCAAAGTATTATAATTAGGTACTTCCGTACTTTTAATTCAACAACTCTGATATTGTTACCAGGACCTACTGTTGGAGCAGATCTCGGTAAATGATATATTTCTTCGAATGAAATACGGTTACCGGCCGTCAAATCAAGGACTCCAAAGATGTTAGTTTGTGAGGGAGCCACAGGGGTAGTTTTAACGTGGTGAAAATTGTTTGTCGTACCCGGGTTCTCAAATCCATACGCCGACTCGATACCACTGATACAGAATGTTTACATTTCAATGATATTACCAACCAACAGGGATGTGCGTGTAGTCTACTGCAAGTAATCTACGCCATTCTCTACATGTAAACAATCATGTAGTCTACGTCTTCATTTTTCATGTATACAATGTAGACTATGTAGTCAATGAAAACACCTGTGTTCACTTAAGTCATATTAAAATGTTATCCCTAGAACTAGGGAATTTTAAATGTTGTTAAAGATTTTTATTTTTATTCTAGGGATTACATGAAAAAAAATTAGTTGTGCAGGACAAAACGTTCAAAATTTGTCAACTGGTTACTGTTAAAAATAGCGCCAAAGAAAACTCCGTCTGGTGAGATGGCGCGTTGATCGATTTTAAAAATATGACAGTTCGCCCAAGACCCAAGACAGACATTCGTCTAGTAATGTACCAGCACTTTATTAGTTTTATTACGTAAAGACCGATAATGACTCGGGCTCACGAATACGAATACATGTAATAGTTACAAAGGAATAAATTTAAGTTATGTTGAATTTTACAACTGTCAGATGCATTGTTTACATTTTCTACGTCGCTAGAATTGTCGACGTATTGTCTACGTGTAGATGTAGACAATTAAAGATTACACGTAGATGCACATCTCTGCCAACCAATAAAGAAAAGAACAAAATTTAATAATATATAGAAATAATTTGTTTATATTTTTACCTAGTGTATACTTTTATCATGGTACATAAAATGGTTAAATTTTTGTATGTCATTGGATTCATTAATTTTATATTAAAAATGTAAATACAAAACTTATTCATATTTTAGAATTAAACTAAAAATAAATCCTTTGTTTCTTGTATGGAAACAACACAAATTAAAATTGATATTTCAAAGATTTTATAAAGAACCTTCAAGAATAAAAAAATATATTTATCTCCCCTAACAATTTATAATTAACTTTCAAAAGTCAATCAATATTTTTCTGCTCTTTAAAACAAGTTATAAGTACAGAACTCTTTTTGTCTTTACAGTTTTTATTTTAAAGATCTATCATTTAAGATGAAATGAAAATTGTAATGTAAATGGATACCGGTAAAACTCGCAGCATCATTTGCACACATTAAGCTATGTCAGAGCCCACATAAATCCCATTTGTTTTCTTGCGCTTGCAGCAAAGTGCAACAAAAATAAATGTAACCAAGTGATATGTGGCATAATAAGCAGCCAGACTACCATGCATGTCTAGTGTGCTGTGCTGCAGGCATCACACAAATAACATATGATGATGGCGCGATATAAGCGTCGAATGCTGAAGAAATATATGTGACAAGGACTTTGAGTTATAAGGGTCCATAGGTGAAAATGTATTACATTTTGTACTCGTAACAAAGTAAGTATTTTTTTCTGATATCGTCAAGAAAATGCCTACTTTCCTGACGCATTTTAGTATGGAAAGTAAGTGTTTACCTGACACAAATAAATAAACTAAATAACTAAAAAATTTAATAAGATTTTTATTTATTTTTATCAATAATATTAATAATAAATATACAATTGCTTAAATTACTAAAATTTATGTATGACACTGGCGAATTTGAAGCTAAATTTATTGTTGCAATCGTTAAATTACTTGGAGATTCAGTAAATAAAATAAGCAAGTAGCACATTTGCTGACAAATTATTTTGCTTTTTCCAATCCATGAAAATTTCATACTCTTTATTATATCGGTCTTTGGACTTGCTCGGTAATAAATTTTCAACAGCCGCAGTTTCTTGATTTAAGATTTCAGGAGGAGTACTTGAAAATACCGCCTCATACTCATTTTCATCTATATTTTCCAACATTATAAAAAAATCTTCTCTATCAACAATATTACTTTTGACACAAATATGTTCAATAAATTTTTCACGTAAGATATTGTTTTCAACAACTTTTGTTATCACCTTGGATATGTAGTTTGCTGCCAATATAATTTTTACCAAAAAATTAAACATTCTGAAATATTTATTATTAATTATATTGATAAAATATAAATATGAACGATTTCAGAAAAAATAGTATACATAATATGTCACGAAAGTGTTATACTTGACTCAGCGAATTAAAATCATCACTTTCCTGACTTATTATGTAATATACTATTAAATTATGTGTTTTTAAATTGAATATAAATGATTTCATAATAACTAAATTACTCTTAAATCATTTGCTGTTACAATATTACCACTTCCGTTAGTAAAATGTCGCTGGGTTTTATGACGCTAAATAGCATCTTAATCACATGTTGTCAAACCGTGGTCTTGAAAGTTTTAGTCACGATGTAAAGTTAACAACAGACATATTTAGTACGAAATTAGCTTCCTCAATCTATTAGTATAACAACCTTATTTTTCAAATACTTAATAAAACCTTACATTTTTTTTTGTTAATCTGTGGTCGTTGCAAAAGTATAATATATGACTCGTTTTATAAACTCTTTAGATATAGTCGTTTTTATCCATTAAACTAAACATACATTCGTAAAATTTGTTGAATTTAAATTGTTTTCGAGTTGGTGATTCTGCCGCATAGTATGCCATTGGCCCTACGATGAATGACATAAATCTAGAACAGAATAATACTTAAAAGGAATGTTTATAAGTACTTATAAAAAGTGAGTACATCAATAAATGATTATTATTATTACATATAACTAAATACTGTAGTACTTCTTTTGTGATTCAATGGTGGAATCGCGCCGGATAGAATTCTAAAATAGAAGAATGCACGCGATAATTTTCGAATCGTCAAATTATCATTAAGTTTACAATAGAAATATACTTGACATCATTTATGTTTTACCTAAGTAGATAAAATCATATTTTTTTACTTAATGGATGATAGCAATTCTACAGTCGCAAATAAAATTCTATACGGAGCGATTCAGTGAGTGATTATAAAAACTTACCCATGATAAGCATCAGCAATGGTAATGTGGAGAGACATACAAGCACCACTGTCACAGCAACTGAAACAAAGACAAATATTTTATTTTTCTACCATTGCTATGAAAAGTTGACAATTACGCTCTCATTTGTCATCGTAAAGTTGACGTTTTCTGTGGAACAATCGAAAAATATCTTTTTTGCGCGTCTCCAATGGCAACGCGCGAAAAAGATGTTAAATGAGCGCGTTTCCAATGGTAATGCGCGAAAAAGATATTAAATGCGCGCTTATTTCAATAGTTATCAGGGATACAAACAAAACAGGAACTTGTCATATTGACAGTTGACAGAATGAATTTATTTTCAGTACGCATAGGTTTTTTAAATAATTTTAAGATGCAATCGTAGAAAAAATTATGTGTGTATCACGAGCGTAAAGTGATACACACATAACTATTTTGTATCAGTCGTACTCCTTTTTTTAAATAAAAATTTTAAAAGCACCGTAAATAATAATACTGCACTATCGTTTCAAATTTTCGTAAACTCTTTGATATCACATTTATTATTTTTGATAAATAAAAATAAATAATAAATATATCATCACGCCTTTTACCCATCACTGGGTATGGCACTCTGCCTAAGCAGATCTCGGTAAGTGATATATTTTTTCGCGTGAAGTGCGGTTACCAGCCGTCAAATCACGGCCTCCAAAGATATTAGTGGAGAAGGAGCCACAGGGGTAGATTTTTTAAATTGGTGAAAATTGTTTGTCGGCTGTGGGGATCGAACCAAGGTTCTCAAGAACCACAGGCCGACTCGATACCACTGAGCCCAAAGTATTAAAAATTAAATAATTTTCTGACATGTTTTATTTATAAAGTGTTTCTAACCCAATATTTTATTAAACATTATTAAGTAATTCTATGAAAAATGTTTGATTTTGTACCGCACTTTAAGTAACTTCGTAAGTAAAACTTTTATCGCAATTTTCGGTATTTCTGTAAAAAATAGTTACTGTAAAAAAAAGTATTTTTAACTTAGTGGCAGATAAATAGAGTCTTTATAAAACCATACATCAAAAAAGTCATAATAAATATATCATCACGCCATTTACCCATTACTGAATGTGGCACTTGATGGACCAGATATCGGTAAGTGATATATTTTATCGCTTAAAGTGCGGTTAACAGCCGTCAAATCACGGCCCGCAAAATGTTAGTGAAGGAGAAGCCACAGGAGTAGTTTTAAAGTGGTGAATAATAAAATAATATAATGTAATGTTTTCTAATATTTTTTGCAATTTGCCAAATTCGTAACAGAAATGTTATATCAAGGTCTATAGGCTATAAAAGTAAACACAATAATACAGCTCTTCAAACAATAAATACATTTTATAAATGGTTAAAAAAATATTACTTATCAGCAAATAAATTCCAATCTGATCAAATATGAAGACAATCTTTCTTTACACATTGTATTGTATAAATATCTTACATTTAATTGACTTAAGCTCACTCCAAAATTCGTCAACTAAAAGATCCCTACTTCCTAAAACGATTGCTTAGCAATATAAACTTAATTAATGAACCACAAGAATTTAATTAAATTACGAGAAAAACATTTACAAAAGATTAATTTAAATCTTTATTTCTTTGCATGATTCATTTTAGTTAAAAAAATCACAAAAATAAGTATGCAGAAATATTAGTATAGGCAAGTCAAAATGTAAACATAAATATCAAATTCCTAATAATGTTTAATTCTTCGTCTTAGTACCACTCATACAAAATTTGCTAACCACATTATCTACGATAACATTATGACTAACCGGAAAATATTACCAATTATGAAATAAAACATAGGTAAACAAACTGTGATTTGTGTATTTTACTTAAATGAAATCATGTCGCATTTTAAATATGATTCAAAAATAATATTTATATTATATTTTATTATTTTAGATGAAATTAAATGTTGACAAGTATAAACTAATTTAAATGTCATCCATATGTAATTATTTTACATTTGCAAAACAAATTTTTATTAAACACATTTTTCTATTATTTTCATTTATGTATTTCATTATGTAGTTTATATTCAACAACATTATTTAATATAAATTGTGTCCTTTTTAGAGATTGGCGAATATAAAATTTCTCGAATTCGAATATCGAATACGAATATTAATCAGATCTCGAATATTCGAGGTACTCGAATATTCGAATACTCCTAAAAGTTAATTTATTTATTATTAATAATTATTTAATTATGTCCTTTTCATTATTTGAATGAAATTGTTAAGATAAAATTAAATTAAAACAAAAAGTACAAACAAAAAAGAAAGACGAAAACTTCAAATTTTTGGTGAAACGTATGGGCTGATGTTGGCGAAAAACAAATTAGAAATATAATATCATTGTTATTAATAACTTCAAAGTATTGTAATAGCCTTAAGTTTATGTACAAATGATAAAGAAAAACATAGTCAAAAATTGAGGTCAACATATAGCGCGATATTCGAGGTATTCGAATGTTCGCTATACTGACGTTAATATTCGAAAATCTCGAATATCGAATAATGTCAATATTCGCGGATGATATTCGCCCATCTCTAGTCCTTTTATTGAAAATAAAATCTGTCATTTATATTGATTTGTTAGCGTGAAGCATGTGTGCAAACAATTATACCCCTATATGATACATATGTTCAAACAAGGATAAAATATAGGGTATGAATTCCAGTTTTGATTCAAACTGTACTTATCAAAAATTTTAATTATTTCGTATTATGGTGAATTTCACGGCGATGAATCAAACACCAATTAAAGTTCATTTTCTCTTCGTTATAATATGATGGCTTTATGAAATGGTTAATTACGTAATTACTATTTTCATTTACCGACCTATATAATAAGGAAAGTATTGTGATGGTAATTTTTCTTGATCTCCAGTTTTTGATGAAACTTTACATTTAATCTAAAAAAAAATAGTCGCAAACAAATTCAATCTGTCGGTCGTTTTGGAAGCACGGCTTAAATTTGCCAGGAAATATTGGATTTGGTTATTTGAACTTTTAAGTTAGTTAATGTGCTATATTCCTGTAATGATGGATTTTTTTGAAGTTTTATGTTTATTTCGTAAACAGTATTGTCTAACAAAATACCTAATTAATAATTAAAATGGACCCAATTTGATTTAAAACCACTTTTACTTGAAACTTTTTTTGAAATTATTATCGGTTCATTAGTTATACATAGTAACATTTTAATTATTTTGAAAATCATTATATTGTTTTGTAAAATTTGTGAAAAACAATAATTATTAAAATCATAATATAAAATTAAAATTCTTATTACTCATCACTAATTGTCAAATATGACATTCAAGCATTCGTCCATGTTTTTTCAAAAGGCAGGAAATTCTAAGTAACGTGCTAAAAAAGATTATCATTATTTTTCCAAGATTTATTTACATTGTTCAGTTTTTTAAAGTTCTCGGGCAAATAATTGTAGTAAAAATATAAAACAAGACATATAACCGATCGTCAATTACTTTTCAAAAGTTATAAAAATTATATCAAGTGTCATATTTTAATCTATAAACTGTACTTTATAATAAAATATATTCTCATTGTACCAATCACAAATGATACAAATGCGAATTTTGTTTAGCAAATTTATTTCTGCCGCAGTAACTTAATCAGGCATATATCATTTTAATTGCCTACTTTTGATAGGTGCTCGATTAAACAAATATCCGTTATCGTAAAAGAAAAACAAAAAAAAACTTATTAGGAATGTTTTTTAATGCTAATTTTGATGTTATTAATAAAAATTTATTGTTATTGTTATAAAAGTAAATTGAATTATATAACTTAAAAAAAAATTAATCGATTCATTTTAAGGCAGATTGAAAAAGAGGATATATTTTTAGTCCGAATTTCAAATTTTAATATATTAATTTTAACAACAGACTAAGGCTATTCATCATTCTGGAGTTACTGGTTCATATCTCATATTAGACAGACTTTCAGGCGTCCTAACATTTGGTTTCGTAATTATCAATATTTTGTGTGAATTAAAAACGGAATTAAACGGAACTAAAACGATGTTAGCGGGTAATATGTTTTATCAATCTGTCTGCAAAATATTTAGTTACACAAAGCTGCCTTCAGTGTTTAAATTCTACAACAGGAAAAATAAAAAAAAATCTTAAAAATAACATTCGATAGATTTATTCAAACAAAGGTACGAAAAGTAAATAAAAAATCCGTTAACGTCTACAAACAACGTTTAGCAATGATTGTATTAACATTGTATATTCCACGTAAACGTTCTGTAATTCCGAAAAGTTTTCGGTGACTTATAATACATATGCTAGCGTGACGACATAGGATATGTCTCATATTCCCGGATAACAGTGTTATCGATGTTTGGATAAGATTATAGACTACGTCGCCTGTTTAAATTTGTGGGATTGTGGATCAACGATCAAACCGGTGTGAAACATCGCGCGCTCTTGTTGTGTGTCTGTTTACTTTGTACAAACTATAACTAAAGGTACGTGTAGTTTTACATCAAATAGTTTTATTTTTCTAATATAAAGTGTGAAATTTAACATATTTTAATATAATCGTATACAAAACAAATTTATTTAATTATGAAATACATAAATTTACGAGCACCTAATGATTAAAAATACTTCACTAGTTGAGAAGAAAATTTATTTAAGTGAGGCAAATTTTTACTATTCGAATTAAACTTATAAATTATTTAAAAAAAATTTGAAGGCTGCCAAAGCTCGGATAATTGAAAAACAAAATCATCCAAATTACGTTTTACTAGATTACATAATAAAAAAAGTATAAATATACAAGATAAGTATTCATATAAGTAGTTTCTAAACTCGAAATTAAGCATTATTAAACTAGATAATAATTAGATAGTATAAAATACATACTGCATAGGACATCTGTACTATCTTCTCATATTTTCATCATTTAATAATTTATTTCTTGAAAAAAATGTGTGAGCGATTGAATGGAAGTGATTGAAGGCATGTTGCATGATGAAAGATACCGAGTGCGATGAATGGAAGGAGAGTGAATGTAGCTAAAGCAAGGATGGTGTGTTAGAAAAAAATATATAACAAGATCCGATTATTTGATGAAACTGATGAGTGGATGTTCGGTGAATATATCAGGAATTCTTGTTACCCCATTTAATGGGATATAGTGTAAATTATATATGTATGTAAGTATGTAGGTTGAATGAGTAATATGTTCAATTTAATTGTTTTATACATTATGTCATATAATTTCATAATTTTGCTGATTACAAATCGATAATGTAAAACTTAAAATCATATTTACCTTTATCAAAATCTGCAACGAATATAGTTCTGATTGTGTCATAGACTTTTTAAAGTTAAGTATTACAATTTGTGTTATTTTTTACTTAGACATGAATATTAGCAATCGTTTAAATAAAAATATTTTGTGTAATTTAGTCTATAGCCTACTCTTATGGAAAGTTGGT
This sequence comes from Pterostichus niger, assembly GCA_947425015.1. Taxonomy (NCBI): domain Eukaryota; kingdom Metazoa; phylum Arthropoda; class Insecta; order Coleoptera; family Carabidae; genus Pterostichus; species Pterostichus niger. The sequence goes on along the minus strand of OX380340.1, from coordinate 34,252,579 downwards.
ATAAATTTTGAAATTTTTATGCCGTATAAAGTAATGGCAGTAGCACGCTGAGGTATTTAGAATTAGTTTTTGTCATGTAGAAACTCCCAAATTATTTTATATTAAAAAACAACAAAGACAAAATTAATTGTCTTTAAATGCTCATTTGGTGAAACTAGGTTTAATAATAAAATAACAAACTAAACACTTGTCTAAGTCTCACAAAATTCAGCCTCCAAGTCACCTTATTATTAAACCTAGTTTCACCAAGTGAGCATTTAAAAACAATTAATTTTGTCTTTGTTGTTTTTTATTTAAATTGCTATTTCGTAGCTTTTGCTTTTGGTAGATGGCATTACTGGTTCGAACTTCTCATGTCATCTTACCGTTCTTTAGAGATCTTATTCTCTGCTGGCACAGTCCTTCGTCACCAGCTTCTTCACGTGAACTTTGTTCTAGGTGAAGAAGTAGGTTATACCATACTGATGAGCTCTAATAAGAGCGAAACGCGTCTATGGTTACCAACTGTGCTGGACGGCCTCTGACGATGCCCTCATAAGGTGACTTGGAGGCTGAATTTTGTGAGACTTAGACAAGTGTTTAGTTTGTTATTTTATTATTATTTTATATTTATTGTAAACACATGATCTTATTTTATTTAAAAATAATACAAAAGTTGTAAACTAGGTGAATGTTTGGTATTTTTGGTTATCTCTTATCTGTATTTAACCATGATTAGTTTTTTACTTTTAAGAACATACCACAAATCTATCTGATCTATACAATCGAATACTTTAGGAATGACTCAAAATTAATGTCGAGTAAAAATATAACTGTATTTATTTAACCACAGATAACTAAAGTTGACTCATTCTGGAAAAATCGTCTTTTTGGTAATTATATTTCTTCTTAATCTACTTCAAAGTAAATTTTCTGTACAAAAATATTACAGTTTAATGAAATCTAATCTAGAAAAAGAAGTATAAAGTAAATATACTTCTATTAGCTCACCTATTTATATTTAATAAATACACTAAATGGAATTTAATGCTAAATTTTAATAAACACACCTAATATTATTTCTGTAAATTGATAACAGATATGTTATCAACATGTTTTAGACTTTATTAATTATAACATTAATGAAATCTATTTCGAAATATATTCACTATTTTCTAAAATAGTGAATAGTTTTTATAGGTACTATTAAACAAAATACCCCACATTTTAAATACTAAAATATACCCAGTTAGTAATAAATATGAAGGAATTGTGTCCACAAGGTTGAATGAAATGAATTTGGAATTTGGATATCAAATTAAACAATCATTATCATTGTTAATGTTTCGGTAATTTTATTACCATCCTCAGAACTGTTGAGGAATCATTAGTTCTGAGGATAGTAATAAAATTATCGAAACGTTCACAATGATCATTAAAGCCCGGATATTTAGGCTCTTAAAAACACCCAAATAAGCAGGCATATAGGCAGGTAATTACTCTAAAATAGGCGGGATTTTAGGCAGCCTAAATGTTAATAATTTGTTTTAAAAAAATAAACGAATCCTTTTTCTAATATTGGTACTCGTATCTACTCTTAGTTAGAAAAAAAAATAATTTTAAACAAAAATTAACGCAATCTGAAAAATAATAGTGTAGGGTTTTCATTTTATTAACTATTATGCAAATTCAAATTATGTAGTATACTTTAATTCACAAAATATTACGAGCAATTGCTCTATGAAATTTTCGAAAAGGGACTGTCTTCGGTCTGTCAGAACTTGCTTGTAAGTTGAAAACTTCGTTCGACATCACAAAATGTGACCGGGGCGTTCTTATATTTAGCCATATCGTCTAAAGCTACCTCAGCTCCATAGATTAATGGCAAAGACACAATTGAATTGCCACGTAAAATTTTGACTAAAAAAGTACTTTAAATATTATAGTTTAGGTTGAAACACTTTGTCGAGTGCTGAATTAGTCAACGAAGTAGATGATAAACCTTGTCTGCTCAATAAAAGTTAGAATAGGCAACAAAAATAGGCAAAATAGGCTATATAAGGTAAAATAGGCACAATAACCAAACTATAGAAAAAATAGGCTCTAAGGCACGAAAAAAAAACCTTCCATTACACGTAAACATATTACCTATGTATAGAAAAACGAAATTGAATGAAGTATATTAAAATTTGAATCTAGGCAATTGCCTAAAAATCCGGGCTTTAATGATCATGATTTCATTTCACAGTTAGTAATGTTTTTTTTTATTTCAGAACACAACCATGAAACTGACTTTTGTTTTATTAGTGTCCTTGGCCACAATTCTTACCATTGTTCAAGCCCAAACAAGTAAGTAATAAGTACAATAAGGGATGTAAATGATCAGTTAAGTAAATACAATAATAACGAGAACACAATTTTCACCACATTAAAATTACCCCTGTGACCTCTCTCCATTCATATCTTTAAGGAGTGTGATTTAACGGCTAGTAACCGCATACATATATCATTTATTGTGATCTGCTATGGAAGAGTTCCACACCCAGTAACGGATAAAAAGTGTGATGATATATTTATTTTATAATTATGGGGTAGTAATATAAATATTTGAATTTTTCAGAAGTGAAAGGAGACGCTTGTACGGAGCACTCAGAATGTGGAGCCGACTTGAAATGCGCTGAAGGCATTTGTGGTTGTAAAGCCGGGCATAAGCCTCAGGAAGAATCACATGCTCAAGGTTCTAGTAACGCTGAACAAGGAAGTGTATGGGTTTGCAAGAACGGTATGTACATAATCTCTAGATCACCATAAAAAATCCGTTCAAAATTTAATTTATTTCATAGACTTATACCAACCTCAATCTAAATACATTTGTATCTGATTGTACCAATAAAATTACACTTATCTAATGTGTTTTCAATCCGCAAAATTTATTATTTTAGTATTTTATAGCCGATACATGAACGACTATAACCTACAAGAATAAATGATTCTGAATTATGTTTGCCTTCTATTAGGACTGCATGAAACAATATTTTCTGTACAATAAAAATTAGCAATAATTTTTTAAATGCTTGCTGAATAAAGAAGCTTAAGTTAAAAAAAGATGTGACAAAATATTTTAATTATAGATAAAATTAGTAGAAATATGTTTTCATTTGCATTTGAGGAAGTATTCAGAAATTATATTTGATAACATAAAATAGTTATTTGTGTATTAAGAGCGTAAAGTGATTCTTTAATACTCGAGCACGGTAATTGCAGCGTAAGCCGATACTTTACGCTCGTGATACACACATAAGTTTTTCTACCATTGCATCATAAAATTATTAAAAAACGTATGCATACTGAAAATAAATTCGTTCTGTCAACTCTCAATATATCAAGTTTCTGTTTTGTTTGTATCCCTGGTAACTATTGAAATAACCGCACATTTAATATCTTTTTCACGCGTTGTCATTGGAAACGCGCGTATTTTACGTCTTTTTCGCGCGTTGTCATTGGAAAAGTGCAAAATAGTTATTTGTGTATTAAGAGCGTAAAGTAATTCTTTGTTACTCGAACATGGTAATTGCAGCGCGAGCCGAAGGCGAGAGCTGCAATAGTGTAAGAGGAACAAAGACACTTTACGCTCGTGATACACACATAATTTTTTCTACGATTGCATCTTAAAATTATTAAAAAACGTATGCATACTGAAAATAAATTCGTTCTGTCCACTGTCAATATGACAAGTTTCTATTTTGCTTGTATCCCTGGTAACTATTGAAATAAGCGCGCATTTAATATATTTTTCATGCGTTGTCATTGGAACGCGCGTATTTAACGTCTTTTTCGCGCGTTGCCATTGAAGACACGTAAAAAAAATATCTTTCGATTGTTCCACAGAAAACGTCAAGTTTACGATGACAAATGAAGGCGTAATTGTCAACTTTTCATAGCAATCATAGAAAAACCATATTTATGCATCAATATATTAAAATTAATAAATAAAAAATTTCTCACATTTAATTATTAATATATATATATATATATATATATATAGTTGAATTGTAACATTTTGTTCTGTTTTAGTTGTTGGTTTGGGATGCAATCACGAGACTGACTGTAGTGAGCATTTAACGAACGCTAAATGTGATGAACAACACACATGTGTATGTAACAAAGAGGACAACTGCACGAATGGTAATATATCATTTTATTCATTTATATTCCACAAATTAGAATCTCATTAAGATTGTTATAGTTCTAATTATATATTGATTTTGCAGGTGCAATGACATTGACAATTATGTCTTTAACTACCATGATGGCTGTCATAGTTGCATTTTTAAAAATTTAGTGAATCTAAACTAGTAAATATTTTTAATAAACATTTTGTAATTTTATTTAAAAAGCAAACTTAAATTTATTCTTATTTAATGTTTATTCAGATTTTATGAAAATTGTATTAAAAAATTTCAGAAGAGATTTCAAGTATTTGTTTAATGATCCCATATAACATGTCTAAACTTATAGGTATTATAACATCTGTATATGGATAAATTAACAAAACCAAATTTAAATTACAATATTTTTTACAAGTTTTTAGAGTGATGAGATTAACTTGCATGAAATTTAAATGTTGTCGCAATAGACAAGAGATGAATAAAACATAGACATTAATTCATTTTCTAAATGTAGTCTGGGAAAAGTTTAAACGAGACAAAGTATTTACTTGTTTCACTTAGTTACGAAAAACACTTTAGACAAATGTAAATATTTACAAGAAAAAATCTGTAACATTCCGATGTAATTGAATAAAATATGAATTTAATCTGTGCATTTAAATGTTTCAATATTTCGAGAACATTTTATTTTATCATTTATTTTCTACGCTTAAAGTGGCGCATAAAAGAAACTGTTCAAAAGGAAGAAACGAAGTGAACTAAAAAAATTCAGCTATATTATGTGAAAGTGGAAAATAAGAATGGAGTAAGTAATACATGGAGCTACATTTACATTTAGGTACTATACGAAAACATTGGTTGTCCACACTTTGAAATTCTATATAATTCTCTTGATCATTTTATTCAATCAACTAGGTTTGCGGAATATGTACTCGACGATTCATCAACAAAAACTATCTCAACTCTTTAAAGTTCCTAATAATTAACATCACAATATTTTCTGCAAAATCTTGACTAAGGTTCAAATTTAATCGTTTCTATTTCTTTCGCTATCATTCAATTTTGTCACTATTATGTCAACTATTGATCATTTATGCTGTCTAAAATAACAAAGAAAAATAAATATTTACATAGATTCCTCATTCGAAATTGAATGAAGTTTCAAATAAAATCCTAAACCATTTAATATTAGAGAATTTCAAAATGTAATGATTATTAAAACTCATCTACTCAAATTGTTAATCTAGAGATGTGATCGTAAACCCAAAATCTTTGGGTTGAGTTGGCAAGAACTTCTACAACGATAAATCATCATCTAGTCCAGAGTTGTTTAACCAGTGTGCTGCAAGATTTTTCAATACTTATATTAATTAAAAACGCCATTTTATCGGTAAATTTATGATAAAAACAAGTCTATTTTACAAATAATATTAAACATATTTTAGTAATCAGTGCAATGTATTTTTTAATAATTGAATTGTTAGAAATGTATAATCTTGACCGAATCCTCACTGGTCAGAAAAACACGACCTATACATTTCTGTATAGTCTAATTATGTATCCAAAGCATTAAGTCCGTATACCTCCGTAAAAGATAATAGATGCTGAGACGGTTAAAATTGTGTTTCTTTCATTTTAACGGTGCTAAATTTCAATTCTGAACTGGGTGTGGCCCTCTGCCTAAGCAGATCTCGGTAAGTGATATATTTTCACGTGAAGTGCGGTTACCGGCCGTCAAATCTCGGCCCTCAAAGATATTAGTGGAGAGGGAGCCACAGGGGTAGATTTAAATTAGTGAAAATTGTTTGTCGGCTGTGGGGATCGAACCAGGGTTCTCAAGATCCACAGGCCGACTCGATACCACTGAGCCACCTACCCCATAATTACAATTTTCACCAATTTAAATCTACCCCTGTAGCTCACCCTCCACTAATATCTTTGGAGGCCATGATTTAACGGCTGGTAACCGCACTTCACGCGAAAAAATATATCATTTACCGATATCTGCTTAGGCAGAGTGCCACACCCAGTAATGGGTAAAAGGAGTGATGATATATTTATTTTATTGTTTTTCGATACCACTAAGCCACCTACCCCATAAATATAAATATCCGTATAAATGTAATAAAATATTTGCTACCAAATAAATTTAAGTAAACAACCAACAACATAAATATTATTGTAATTTGAAAAGTAATGATTAAAATTAGATTAAACTCGATCGTAGAAAAAATAGTAAATAGTACATGCAACTCATGTTAAAAGTGTTTTCGTTGCATTCGTGGACTTACAACATTCGTGCAAAAAGTGACACATTTAACATTACTTGCATAAATAACTGTTTTGTTTTTGTAAATCATTCAAAAATGGATACTCTTTTATTAGATGATCGAAAAAATATAATGATGTACTGAAGAATTTTAGTAATTAGTTTAAAATAATAATTTTTAATATTTAAAAGTCAAATATAAAGGAAACAAAATGATTAAAGTTTTAATGATTTTTATATATCGACTTTGTTTAAAGCCATCTTTAGCTACAAATAAATTAAAAAGTTTTGGAAAATAAGTAAATAAAAAACAATAAAGTTACAGAAGTGGTGGTGCTATGAGGGGTGAACGATGAATGAGTGACTAACAAAAGGTGAAAATGGTAATTATTTCATGTGTGACATAAGACAAAATAGTTTGAAAAACTCTGGCCTAGTCTATCAGCTTCATACAAAAAAGTCAATTATATGTATTACATAATGGGGTAGATGGCTCAGTGGTATCGAGTCGGCCTGTGGATCTTGAGAACCCTGGTTCGATCCCCACAGCCGACAAACAATTTTCACCAATTTAAAAATCTACCCTTGTGGCTCCCTCTCCACTAATATCTTTGAGGGCCGTGATTTGACGGCTGGTAACCGCACTTAACGCGACAAAATGTATCACTTACCGAGATCTGCTTAGGCAGAGTGCCACACCCAGTAATGGGTAAAAGGCGTGATGATATATTTATTTATTTTTATTTACATAAATAATAATTTGGAATGAATTTTAATTGTATAAACAATAATCACTCACCTGTCTTGTTAACAATCCTCAGCGCCCTGCACACAAAATCACAGGTTCCAGAAGCCTCCAGGTTGGCATCCTTGAGCTGATAGGCGACAGATCCATACGTAGCAAGCGACACTCCAAGTGGCAGACCAGCCTCCAAGCAGCCACCACCACCACCGCCGCCTCCCAGCTTGGTGTGCTCGGAGCACAGACGCCGCTGCTCGTCGCCCGACACCTGCGGCAGCTGAGCATCACCACCCGGGAACACGACACACCGAAACCACCAATCAGTTCACGTTCCAATGGGGCGAAGTGTTACGTGCAGTACATACGTGCTAACATCCAGGAAGCGTAGTCAAGCCAAGGGGTGCAGTGCGGCATGCTTTATTGCCATAATTAGATAAGAATGTGTATACATATAGTAATGGAGAGGGTTGCAACTATAACTAGAATACGGATTATTTGTTACTCTACATTGCAGGAATTTAATTCCAATTAATGTACAGAGGCTGGAGGGCGCTATAGATTCTAGTGCAATACTTGGATGCAATCGAATTACACAGGGTGTTTGTATACCTCAAGAAAAAAATATTAGCTAAATTAAGACGGCACTACAAACAGTCATTTATCTGATGTTGTATATTGAATAAATTGACAATTATAGTGTTTATATTTCAATTTAATTATTAATATATTAAAAATATAAATTTGCAAATGATATTGGTACTAAAAATATGTTGAAGTCAGCGAGATTTGGACGAAAGATCTCTTACTAGAGACGAAGACTTTTCTGTATTTTATCTATTGGACTGATTGACTGTAATACAGAGATTTTAATTTGGACCAGATTCTAATCACTACTTATGGAAAATTAACTAAATATAGGTTAGGTAATGAACTGCATTATTTAATTAGTGAAATAATGAGGTAACATAGCAACAGATATCTTGGTAGACGAATTCTGATGTGTTATTCTTTTATTTCTTGAATTTATAACTGTCATTAATATTAGAGATGGGCGAATATCAAATTTCTCGAATTCGAATATCGAATACGAATATTAATCAGATCTCGAATATTCGAGGTACTCGAATATTCGAATACTCCTAAAAGTTAATTTATTTATTATTCATAATTATTTAATTATGTCCTTTTCATTATTTGAATAAAATTGTTAAGATAAAATAAAATTAAAACAAAAAGTACAAACAAAAAAGAAAAGAAAAAGACGAAAACTTCAAATTTAAGGTGAAACGTGAAACGTACGGGCTGATGTTGGCGAAAAACAAATTTGAAATATAGTACGTCTTCATGGTTTTGAAAAAAATATCTTTGTTATTAATAACTTCAAAGTATTGTAATAGCTTTAAGTTTATGTACAAATGATAAAGAAAAACATAGTCAAAATTTGAGGTCAACATATGGGGCGATATTCGAGGTATTCGAATGTTCGCTATACTGACGTTAATATTCGAAAATCTCGAATTTCGAATAATGTCAATATTCGCGGCATTCGACTATTCGCGGATGATATTCGCCCATCTCTAATTAATATGTCAAAATTTCATAATTTCAAAAACGCTCCTTCGTATTTATTAGAACGGAAGTAGAAAAAATATTGTATGAAACTAGTAAGAAAATAAGGTTATTACCTTACTTATGTGTTTACATAACTCGGCTACGCCTCGTTCTGCAAATTTCACTTGCGTAAGATAATAACCTTAATTTCCTTACTAGTTTCATAAATAGCTATTAAAGTTCTAGTGATTATTGCTGGGTAATTTGACTAAGATGAATCATACAGCTAATTGAGTCTGAAGTATGCGAACTACATATTGGCATTTTCTAGAATTTTGATGTCCGATTGAATCTGATCCGACGTCCAGTCGGTCCTTGTCCGATCTAACATCCGACTCTGCATACAATTACATTCGTACAAACTTTTACTATTTATATATGTATATTCTAAAGAAAAATAACCGTTATAAATAAAATTGAATTAATAATTTTGTTGCGAGACAAATTTTGTCATAACGATATTTAATCATTTTGTATCAAAATAGCTTATAAATATTAGGTAGTGTTATCATTTCTATAGGGAGGAAGCACTTCGAACGAATTTTATCTGAACTTGAGCTTGGATATTTTATTTAATTTTTGGATCTGATATTTTATCCGAATTTTAGATCGGATCCAATTCGAATTTGATCGGAAACAGATTCAAAATCCGATTTCAGATTGGATCGATTTAGATTTGGATATCAGATATTTTGCCAATTTCTAATATGAACACGGAACTTTTGGAAACAAAATATTATTGTTGTTATTAATTAAAATAAAATGTATTTTAAAAAGTATTAACTTGAAGACTGACAATATTTTAATATATTTGAATTTATTTGTAAATAATAATGGATAAAGTTTCATAATTTTGATTCAGTTTAACCTCGTAAATGGTTAATTTATTGGAATTCGAGACAATTAAAAATGCTCTTTAAATTATCTCCGGTATAAAGTACTATATTTATAAATATACTAGTTTTATTTATTTTGTTTTTTTAAAGAGGGCTTACATTATTTCTTTATTTATTTAGCGAATATAATAAACAGGTTCCAGGACCCAACTACAGATCGAAACAAAAATTAAGTATGCACTACTGAATTAATAATGAATTAAATTAACTTAAACTCAAGTTGAGAAATTATATCTAATATTAGCAAGTATTAACAAAGCCCTAATTGCAAATAAATATTGAAACAAAGAACTGATGTTAATTAGTAAACATCTTATACAACTACGTCATTAAGAGCTCATTAAACGGTAATTTCCCTACATGAACATTTTATTCTCTAAACTCGTGTCACATCTGTCTATCGCTTCTATTTCCTCCTCAGATTCACTAGTAACGTGTTAACCACGCACTTAGCGCAGTTACAGCGCGGCGAAACACTTCGCGTTCGATTAGTGCAGCATCAACGCATAATTGAAACGTAGCAGAACTGCGTCACACGATTAGATTTGTATCGCACGCTCCTAATGAAGTGTTCAAGTGGCGCCTTGTATATCAGCGCACCGAATGCGGGAACTAACAACATGTATGTACTGAGGATAGGATAAGAGTGGGCGCTGGATCGTATTAGCATGTAAATCAGCATTAAATTCCAACGCCTTTTGTTGTTGCTGATGCTGTTTATGTCGTTTTGTTCTTTAATGATAAAGAATAAGTAACTTCAAAGCAGTTTATAAAAAACTCTATAACTAAACTATTGAAAGATCGACAAAACAGGTGGCTGTTGGTAAATTGATAGTGGACATCCTAGGATTAAATGATTAGATATAATTGAATGTTCCATTACGTGAACGAAAGATTCTGAATGCAGGGTTCGAAGATATATATCGATCGACATATAGCATGATATTTATTTCGATATATATCGTCATATTTTTGCAATGATATATATCCATTATATAAAAATATCAAATAGTTTTTGTGATATAGCCTCCGGAAAAGTGAAATTTTTCGTATTTTTCAGTTTTTCTACTTTTCCGAGGCTATATATCTCGAAAACTAAATGTGATATGAAAACGCGCTCAACGGCATTAATTTTCTCGTGCTTCAGTTAACTTATAAACATAGTTTCAGCGATTTTTATTTTTTTTCAATTTTCCGCCAGAAAATCGCAAAAAGCGGTTTTTTAACATTTTCTCGAAAACCAGAAGTCATATGCATTTGAAGATTGCACCACTGGATTCAGTGGGTCAAAATACATATGTATGTAAATTTTCGTTTTAATAATCCTACGATTAAGGATTTTTGGTAAAATTGAATTAAAATCTGAAAAAACCAAAGGGGTACCCCTTAGGAAATAATTAAAAATATTAAATTGCTTAAAATTGTATGAAAATTTGCTTATAAGTCAATTCGGACACGGGGAATTCAACGCCGTTGAGCTCATTTCCATATCTTGGTTAGTTTTTGAGATATAGCCTCCGGAAAAGTGAAATTTTTCGAATTTTTTAGTTTTTCTACTTTTACGAGGCTATATCTCAAAAACTAAATGTGATATGAAAACGCGGTCAACGGCATTAATTTTCTCGTGCTTCAGTTAACTTATAAACATAGTTTCAGCGATTTTTATTTTATTTCAATTTTCCGTCAAAAAAATCGCAAAAAGCGGTTTTTTAACATTTTCTCGAAAACCAGAAGTCATATGCATTTGAAGATTGCACCACTGGATTCAGTGGGTCAAAATACATATGTATGTAAATTTTCGTTTTAATAATCCTACGATTAAGGATTTTTGGTAAAATTGAATTAAAATCTGAAAAAATCAAAGGGGTACTCCTTAGGAAATAATTAAAAATATTAAATTGCTTAAAATTGTATGAAAATTTGCTTATAAGTCAATTCGGACACGGGGAATTCAACGCCGTTGAGCGCATTTCCATATCTTGGTTAGTTTTTGAGATATAGCCTCCGGAAAAGTGAAATTTTTCGAATTTTTCAGTTTTTCTACTTTTACGAGGCTATATCTCGAAAACTAAATGTGATATGAAAACGCGGTCAACGGCATTAATTTTCTCGTGCTTCAGTTAACTTATAAACATAGTTTCAGCGATTTTTATTTTTTTTCAATTTTCCGCCAAAAAAAATCTCAAAAAGCGGTTTTTTAACATTTTCTCGAAAACCAGAAGTCATATGCATTTGAAGATTAATTTTCTCGTGCTTCAGTTAACTTATAAACAGGGTTCGATGATATATATCCATTATATAAAAATATCAAATAGTCTATAATAAATACAGTATTATTACTTTCATTAATTCTGTTAAAATTATATTCTAAAGATAATTCTTACTTTACTAGCTTTTGACTAACTTCACATCAACGACATAAATCCAAATTGTGTGCCATTTGTGATGTCATTAACGGCAAAGTCTGAACCATTTCCAAAATTTTTATTTGGTACTCATTTTAGAAATACAAATCCTTTAATATGGTGGAAAAGTGTAACTATCAATGAGTCAGAGTGGCCAAATAAAAGTACATTTATTGAACTATGTGAACAGTTACACACTGCTGTAACAGCCACAGCAGGGCTGGAACGATATTTCTCCACTTTTGGCATTGTCCAATCTCAATTACGTAATCGTCTCGGTAACGACAATGCCGGTAAATTAGTTTTTATGTTTAAATATTTAAACCAAAAAGAAACTACAAAAAAAAACTAATTTAGATTGGATTTGGCCAAGTGAGTCTATCTGCAACGCTATGTTCAGGAAGTTCATCAGAAGATGATGATTTGCCCCTATTTAGGATATAGGATTATTTAAATATTCTTACTATTCTTAGTACTATATAATATTTGTGTATCCATTCAATGTATATTTACTTTTTTTCATTACCTATGTAAATTTTTTATTTAGTAGTAATAATTTATTTTGTATTTTCTATTGTGATAATAAATGTGTACAAAAACTAAAATTAAAAAATAAATATCCAAAAAGTGATATTTATCTGATATATATCCTATATATCAGATATTTTGATATTTATTATAAATATCATGATATTTACGAACCCTGTCTGAATGTGAGAAATGAATGAGCTTGTATGAAAGGTATTAGTTAAGTTACTAGCATTTTAAATGAGGTTGGCAGTATGGCGCGAACAAAAAATGACAGCAGGGGCGGAACCAGACTTCAAATTAGAGGGGGGGTCATGGAGTGAATTTTATCCCGGTGGGGGGGGGGGAGGTTATTGTCCATCTTCTAAATATAAAAAACGGTTCTTCGAAAGAATACAAAAATTATTGAATTAGAAGTTGATTTTCTAAGTGCCAATGTCGGTAGTCACATACTTGACTAGGTCTTAAATAGAATACCTCTCCCATCTGTGGGTCGAAATAATATCCCCACAAAATATTGGTTTTTGGCTATATATTAGAATAATAAATCAAACAATAGTTCTTAATTATATTAGAATTTTAAGTTCTTAGATAATATTTTCTATTTAATTTGTTTAACAAATTAAGTTATCGTAAATAATGACATCATTATTATGTATTAAGGCCAACATTTAAAAAAAGTCTATGCTTAGGGGAGGGGGTTATGACCCCCATGACCCCCCTGGATCCGCCCCTAAATGACAGCCAATCAATTAAAAAGTTTTGAAAAATAAAGAGCTAATTGTTGAGTATTGAGATTTTTCTTCTTCGCACTATATTGTCAATCTCTTCAAAAATGCTAGTGACAGGAAACCAGGATAGATATATTTGATGAAAGTGAAGATAGTGGGATGAATCTGATTAATCAATGTTCAATGAATATTTCATTTGATGAGACATAGGGTGATTATATATGTAAATATATTTTAGTTTTTCTGAAAAATGTGCAGGATGTATATCGAAATATCTATATTAAATAATGGTGGATGTAAAATTACGATACGAATTTCCGTTTTCTAGTAATTAATAGCAACTTTCAAACGAAACATACTATTTTTTTATTGCAAATTTAATAAATGCATAAAATTTGCTTTATACTAGAAAAAATAAAATGGCGAGCACTTTAATTATGAGATATTGAACGCTGTGATATCAGCAACAGCTGGTTCTAAAATTAAACATTTGTTGGAAACAATAGTAACTGTTAAGAATTATAAATAAAAATTAAATTAATTACTTTTCTAAGTTCCACAGATTTTAACCTTCAAGTCAACCTAGTAGGTTGATCTGGAGGCTGAAATCTGTGGAAATTAGAAAAGTATTTAATTTAATTTTTATTATTAAATTGGTTTCTCTATGTACTGAAAAAATGGACAATTTTTGTCTTTTTGTTTTGTTAAAAATTAGTGCAACAACAAGTTTTTAGTATAACAAACTGTAATCAAATATCAGATAAGTAAATAAGACTTTTCTTCACCAACAATATTTAAGAAGTTTATTTCCTCTAGTTGGTTGTAATAAAAATTCTTAGAATGAAAACTTTTATCTAGATCTTGAGTGTACCATTAAACATAACTATGATTACGAAAATGAATTATTTATTTTCTTACTCTGCTGCGGTCTCAGGAAGTAGAAGGTTAGTATGCAAAAATCGTTTAGTGCAATGAAGGTAATATCCAGAAAACTAGTATGTATGAAAATATAAATGCTAGACATGTTGTAGAAATCTAACTAGAGTAAACGAGCGTAGAGAAATTTTACTTTAGTTTAAAATACTTCCATTTAAATTGTATTTAAATTTAATGGAAATTCAAATGAAATTACGTTGAGTATCATAGTACCGACCCGAGTGTCGCTTATAAGAATCACTTTCTTAATTAGAACTGTAATTATCAGTTACGGTAAGTTCAATTCTAAGAAAAGTTTATTATGTCAGTTAATTTCGAGCAACATGTCTCCAACTTATTTAATCAATTTTACTTCGTAGACTTCATAACTTTCTAGGATATAAATAAAAGAAAAAAGAAAATATAGATTTTGTTTGATTTCAGATTATCTAAGAAGGAACCAGAAATTTATAGAAATCTATCAGTATCAATAAAATAACTAATTTATAATAAAGTTTAACAAACTGCAATCTTATATTTACCTATTTATCCCAATTTATTATTCGTATTTTTATTCCATTTTATCGGCAAACGTTTATGAAACGACATAAATATTTCTACAAATTATAATTTGTTTTTGGTCCTTTTAATTTACTGTTTTTATTAGAGGCATGTGTGTGGTTAAGAAACAAGATATTTTAACTAGACTTTGCTTTTAAAATATCTAAAACAAAAAAAATTATAAATGTTCCAAGCGAAATGAAAATTATTCAAAAATTTTAAACTTGTAGATTTTTCCAATTTTTTTATAAGAAACTGCGACAAATATAGCACAAATATGAAATATCATTTGGCGCATCTATAATAAATATTCGTATTCTTCGAAATGTAAGTTCATGTTAAAATAAAACAAAGAATAATTATTGATTTAGCAGCACTCCATAAAATATTTCCTTGATTATTTTTTCAACCCCAATTTCGACCAATAAGAGCGTGGCATTTAACATCACGTGGTACAACTAGGTCTAAATTATATCGATTATTTCACTTATGTCAATTATACTGACAAATTTTACATAGTTTCATAAACAATTACAGTAACAAATTGCTTGCCAACGGGGGTTTGTCGCGCGGTAAATGCCCAAGACCATTTGTCACCGACAAATCGCCGTTGCCTAAGAGAAACAAACACCACATTTTCAAAATAAACAATCAGTTTTCTAAAATGTCAGAAGTGAATCGTTTTGGAGATGCGTCTTTGGCGGCAATTTGTACCGAAATAGAAAATAAGAAATCAGAAAATACAAAAAAGTGTCAAGGTAGCATCTGGAGAATATTTACTGCATTTTGTAATGAAAGAAGATATGAGTTGCAACGAACAACTAGCAAAACCGAATTGGCTGATATATTATGTGACTTTGGATTCAACATGAAAAAGGTTTTGTATTAAATTAATAATTGCACAATAAATTGTAACAACTTTAATACCTAATTAAAATAATCACATTTAAAATAAATTTTTAATTTAATACAAAAATATAGAGATATCATTCGAGAAATATTCTTCACAAATACCACTCGCGACTCTTATTTTATCAGTAAACTTTTCTTTCAAACATTGTTTATCTTTAAGCAACATCCTTCGAGTCATCTGCTCAGAATAAATCCCTCGAGCTACGCTCTCGTTATTTATTCGAACAGATGACTCTCACGATGTTGCTAGGTAAACAATGTTTTCAAGAAAAGTTTACTGATAAAACTTGAGTCCCTTGTGATATTATATACGATAATTTTTCGATAATTTCCCGGCTAGGTTGCTAGGCGATAAACAATCATTATTCTGACAGTTGTAACCTATGCGCTATTCAGAATCATCAAAAATAATCAGCCGAATACCCCTCGAGCTTGAAAATTAATCGGGTATTTCCCTCTTGTTTCCCTGCGTAGCAACGAAACAATTGGGAAATACCCGATAATTTTCAAGCTCTCGGGGTATTACATTTGAATATAATTTCAATTTCAGAAAATAAACTTGGCAAGTTTACTTTACGCTTACAGTGCCAAGTTTTTTATTTGCCCAAATCTGATAGTACATTATCAAATTGAAATAAATCGCAATTCCGCATTCAAAGCTCCATTTGGACTGAATTCAAAACTATGATAAAACAGCGAAGATAAGAAAAATTCCGCTTATTACAAGCCAAATCCAACACTTCGTTCCAACAAGCGCCAAGTAATTTGGCAATGGGAAAACGCAGTTCAGTTAGAAACTGGACAGAGAGTTTGCAACGAGGAAATAAGACGAAGAAGTATTCAATCTTAGTGTAGAGCGCATCATCATTAACCGTTTATGTGAAGTTGCAAATGCATTTGTGTCGTGCTTACAAGTGTAACGTTTGTGGAGTTTTCTTCAACATGACATGAAATCATAAAATGTTATTTTTTTAACCAATTCTATGTGGTCGTTAACAAAGAAGATAATTGCTAAAATATCAAATATTTCTGGAAATAAATGTTATCAAATCGTACTTATATGTATCATCTTGTTAAACATGTATAATATATTTTTTCTACGATTGCTATGAAAAGTTGACAATTACGCTCTTATTTGTCATCGTAAAGATGACGTTTTCTGTGGAACAATCGAAAAATATCTTTTTTGCGCGTCTCCAATGGCAACGCGCGAAAAAGACGTTAAATGCGCGCGTTTCCAATGACAACGCGCGAAAAAGATATTAAATGAGCGCTTATTTCAATAGTTACCAGGGATACAAACAAAACCGAAACTTATCATATTGACTGTTGACAGAATGAATTTATTTTAAATACGTATACGTTTTTAAATAATTTTAAGATGCAATCGTAGAAAAAATTATGTGTGTACCGCCTTCGGCTCGCGCTGAAATTACCGTGTTCGAGTAACAAAGAATCATTTTACGCTCTTAATACACAAATAACTATTTTTATACTTTATAAACTATTTTTAGTAACTTTTTATTTTGCAAGATTGGTATTACTACCTCTATCACAAAAGGAGGCACAAAAAATTGGTTACACCTCGTTCATATTTATTGTAGTTATCGATAGAATGTCATCTGCTTTATCAGACTAATTAATTATTCGATACGACAAACAGTGATTTCACGGCCTAGATGCACAAATAACTATTAAAATATGAATCGAGGAACCTTTTTTTCAAACAATAAATGGAAACTTCATCCCTGCGTATAAAACAAAAGAATGCTCTTCGAAGGACGAATAATACATCTCATGGGAAGCATTATCACTATATCTATGTCCTGGAAAAGCACAGCGCAAGAAACTAAAGTTATATCGGCAACTGCTCCACTGCCGGAGATTAAAAGCTTAAGATTTGCGCGAGTTGTGCTAACTACCGTCATCTCCGTGTTGCTTCAGTGCACTGAAGCACTTAACTGTCGAGTGTTGTTTCAAATTTACACCAGACGCTTCAAATGTTTAAGATGCTTACAACATCACGAAGCGAATATAAAATATACTTCCGTCTGGATTTATCTGTGATAATAAAATAGTTAACCACTACTTGAATGAGAAATTATCAATAACAGAGATTCTAGGCACTGTTTCTGAAATGTACAATAATGACATTATTTCTTCAATATGAAGAACTATTGCCCTAACTTAAATATAATCATTATTATCCTGTGGATATTAACACGTTGACTACCACGGCAATTTTCAGAATTCCGGTCTAAAAAGCCAATTTCATTTAATCATTTTATATTATTAAAAACTCTAATTATATTACATAGTAATCATCAAAAAGCATAGAAAATGTATTTAAAAAAAAAGGTCTTACGAATTATCTCGTAGTTGGCTTATTAATAAAATTTCTGTTGTTCATGTAGCCAGCATTGATTTTTTGTTCTCTTCCCAGAAGCCATCTATCCATATTAGCACTGATATGTTACGAGTTTAATCGTAGCTGCGCGAAAATAGTAAGTAAACACAGTACGAGATAACTCTTAGTCGGCGTCCTAGCAAAGAACGCAATCTACGAGTTATCTCGTAGTTGGCAGTCAACGTGTTAAGAATCCTGGTTCGATCCCCACAGCCGACAAACAATTTTCACCAATTTAAATCTACTCCTGTAGCTCTCCCTTCACTAATATCTTTGGGGGCTGTTATTCGCGAAATAATATATCACTTACCGAGATCTGCTTGGGCAGAGTGCCACACCCAATAATGGGTAAAAGGCGTGATGATGAATTTATTTTATTTATTTATTTATATTATCCGACTATCTATTTGATACTTTCAGATTTGTTCTGTGAATTCTCGTATACCACAGTAACACAGAATACATTAAAACACATGCAAAAAATCATTGCTTGTAAAATGCAGACCAGATTTAAAAAATGAATACATGCCACAAAGCTACGCAATTGCTTGCAATAAGGTATGTGAGGGTGAGCTTACATGACTGACACTGCTGCTGGCTCGTCGCGAACCCGCGTCGGACCATGTGGAGCCGCTGTAACCGAGGTTGACGTGGGGCCCACGTAGCGACATGCGGTACGGAGATACGCTGCGGCTCGCCAATGGTTTCCCTGTAATGAAGAGTTCATAATTCAAACATATAAATTAGACTTATAGTATATTTCAAAAACGAATCGGGTTACGGTTTTACCACAATTACTGTTTTATGCCTACGGCACACTGGTCGAAGAGCATCAATGAACATCGATGAGCTCTTCGATGAAACAACAGAACGCACTCGTCATTGACAAACAATAAAAGCTTCTTAAAGTTGTGAAAGAAAAACTAAATTTCAAATATATGCTAACGTGAAATGAGACACAAAAGATACGAGTGAAATGAGATACGTTTGTTTCATCGATGAGCTTTTCGATGGAAATAGAGGAGCCTCTAATTTTCGTCGATGACGGGTGCGTTCTGTTGTTTCATCGAAGAGTTCATCGGTACTCTTCGACGCTCTTCGACCAGTGTGCCATAGGTATTACAGTTCCCGAGATAACGAGAAGGAATATGTCGGTATCGGCATATTTATGTGCGCAAGAAGTACCCCGAATTTCAGAAAGCACGTATCGAAATTTTACTGAAAATTTTATCATGGTAACCGTAGTCCGTTTTCGGAATACACTAGAAATTGTATTCTTACTCGTACTTCAGACAATAGTATTAATGGGGAACTATTTTTTATATGTCATGTAAGGTTACAAATCAAAATCAAAAATTCTGAAAGTAGTTTAATTGTTTACTCTTTATTAAAAATAATTTGGCGGTTTTAAAATCGCTAATCAGAATGAAAAAAAGACTGCATTATATTGTTTGTATTAATAATATTTGTCAACAAGAATTGTACATATTGTAACTACTTCTAGAAGTTTTGTTTTGTTTGAAACCTGAAACTCCAAAATAAAATTTGTATAAATAGTAGCAGAAGCAATAATTGCATTTAAATAATTATAATAATTATTTACTTCACTTGTTCGAATTAATAGGTACGAAGAAAATTAACTTGAAATTAAATTATGAAGTGTTTTATTGTCTTATCTGCGGTAAGATGGTAATATTATACGAAGGAGTTAAATTTTCAACATTGAGAAAAGATTGCCGTAAATAACGACAAAAAAATTGAATGAGATTGAACAAAATTTCACAAAGGGAGCAAGAAAAAAACTTATATCAAACACCTGACACTCTCCAAATATTGCGAACTTTATTACGAAGAAAATTCAATTTCGGTTCCTTGAATCTGAAAATTCATATTTCTAAATGTTTCTCGCGCAAATTCACAATTCAAACGTTGACAGATCGTCGCTTGAAATATCGTTAGCAACGCAGTAACTTTCCATTCATCACAGCTGCGACAAAAATAGCCGGTGAAATGGTAAGAAGTTTAGTACTTCTGATCGTGATTTATTCAACCATGAAACTTTATATTGTAAGACATAATATTCTTATTACCAAAAGAACAAGAGTAATGGTAATACTTTAAAATTTAATTATCTCGAAACTTTTAATTTTTAGTTATTAATTCACCATAGGTATTCGTTTATGTAATTATTAATTGTGCTTCCATAATAAAAATAACCAAGTCGTTCTTACCTGTTTGGTTGTCTGCACTGTATCGTCTTTCACTTGCAGGAGGTTCTTGGAAGGTAAGTGTCAAACTACCACGTGGACTTCTGCCTTGATCAATCCGTGACTGTCGACTATCCGGTCCTAAACTCCCTCTAGGACTTCTGATATGGCCATCGCCGATACTGCCTCGTGGACTTCTGTCTCCAGGGTATTCACAAATGCTATCCCTGGGGCTGGTTCTCGTCTCGGGCGTGATACTGCCTCGAGGACTCGTGTGTCGTGGACTGCGCGTGCCTGGGTCCTCATTGCTCGGACTTGTCCGGTTATTCCAAACTGTCGAGTCTGACGGGACTAAACTGTGCCGCGGACTTCTGCTCGTGTCTGAGTTGAAAGCGTCTGTTGGTATGAGGCTATGGCGAGGACTTCTATTCGAGTCTGGTACCAGACTATTTCTAGGACTTCTGTTGAAATCGTGGGCTGTAAGATTATTTCGCGAACTGTAAGTTTGTTCGCCGGGCACGAGACTATGTCTTTGAGTTCTGTTTGAATCGGGTACTAGGCTATTTCTGGGGCTTTTGTTGAAGTCAGGGACAAGACTGTTTCGGGGACTTCGGTTGAAGTTATCCGGTACGAGACTGTTTCGAGGGCTGCGGTTGAAGGAGTCGGGTACGAGGCTATTTCGTGGACTGAGCGCCGCCTCGGGCACGAGGGAGTTACGTGGTGAGCGACGTGACGGCACGGCGAGATCCAAGTCCAGCTCCATGTCGGAGTCAGCCTGCAACGAGATGTCAGGCACTAGAGAGTGACGCGGCGAGCGCGGCACTATCGAAGTTGGCTGCGGGTCCACGGGCGACACGGCGATGCTGGCGCGGCGTCCGCCAGGGCTCACAGCCCGTGCCCGCACCGCCGCGGGGCTTGAGCCACCGCTACGTGATGCGCGACGCCGCCGCGACGAGGCGCTCCGGTGCAACATGTCCGCTCGCTCTACCTGTCCAGGCTCATCCCGCCACATTTACATCTGCAACACATAAACATAACAACACAATCAATTTCACTTATATCAACTCACAACTGATAAACATAGGCCGTTATTCTGTGGGTTGTATTAGACTATTTTAAGCAATGTTACCATGGTAACAACTTTACATTAGCTAAAATAATATATTAATTAACAAAGACATTAATACAACTCACCGAATTTCACCCATAGCAACTAATATAAATAACATGTATGACTAATTTACCCATAAACATAACTTTCAGTAAAGCGTGAAAACTGGCAGAATATATTGTGGCACTTTATTATCTGTTTAGCAACAGGCAATTATTATTAAAATTAAAGTCAGTAGGTACCTACTATTAATTTCATATTCATACAAAGCTTTACCGACCACGTCATCACCATTACTACCCTGGCAGATTTTAATTAAACTAGTTAATTTAGCTGCTTAATTATACGGTAACGTGTGCGTGTGTGAGGGTGCGTATTCCTGAATCCCATGTGTACTCTACTGAATCTGTGTGAATGTGCGTGTGACGAGTTATTTACGTGCATATTGAACGCATATGCACTAAATCACTCATCTACTATAATCATGTTAGAGTCAATTTTATCGTTCTTTATAAGTAGAAAATGAAACAAATATATGATACTACCACTAAAATGATAATTGTGGTATTATTACTGTAATGTTTGAGGTTTTTAGGTTACAATTTGGAAGATTAATGTTGGCTAATATTTCACTTTGGATGTAGGGGAGCCAGTAAAATGACACTGACGACACATAATATACAATTTTTGTCATTTACAAAGTGTTTTTCACAAAGTTACAACTTTAGCTAACATTTACCATTAAAAATATACAGAAGATATGAGAAATGAGTTGTGTAAAACGACTAAATTAAATTAAGATTATGTGAGATAAAAATGATCAAGTGCTCGTTCCTGTGTGTTTATTTATTAGTCGGTGTTAGTTATTTAACTGGAACGTGCAAACTGAAAAAAACCAGATCTAGATTCCCCACAAGGCTGAGCCAGCTGTAGCTTAGAATGGGAGATTTGGATGGGTGGCTAATTCTTATTGCTCCTTTTTGTTTTTCATTTATAAATAAATCAAATAAATATATCATCACGCCTTTTACCCATTACTGAGTGTGGCACTCTGCCTAAGCAGACCTCGGTAAGTGATATATTTTTTCGCGTGAAGTGCGGTTACCAGCTGTCAAATCACGGCCTCCAAAGATATTAGTGGTGGAGGAGCCACAGAGGTAGATTTTTTAAATTGGTGAAAATTGTTTGTCGGCTGTGGGGATCAAACCAGGGTTCTCAAGATCCACAGGCCGACTCGATACCGCTGAGCCACCTACCCCATAATAATAATTTATTAATACATAAAGAATGGGTAGGTGGCTCAGTGGTATCGAGTCGGCCTGTGGATCATGAGAACCATAGTTTGATGCTCACAGCCAACAATTTTTACCAAATTAAATCTACCTCTTTGGCTCCCCCTCCACTAACATATTTTGGGGTCGTTATTTCACGACTCGTAACCGCACTTACGCGAAGAAATATCACTTACCAAGATCTGCTTAGGAAGAGTGCCACATCCAGTAATGGGTAAAAGGTGTGATGATATATTTATATTTATAAAGAAACTCAGAAATAAATATTATAAGCTAAGCAAGTCAAATATTTATTATCAAAAGAGCTGTTTGAATATGAAACATATCAGGGAAGAATATCCCTTTTCACGCGATAAATCAATATCCTATCAGAAGATAAGATTTCAGAAATAAATTAGATATTTAATTTAGATATATTATTCTTTTGACTAAAGTTAATTTATATTATGACAGAAAAATTCTGATGACGCCTGGATTCGAACCAGGGACCTTCCGCATACCGGGCAGAGATGCTAACCGCTACACCACGTCACCTGTGTTCGAAATATGGCATCAACTGAATTTTTCTGTCACAGTGTCTAAGCGTAGCTTCGTTCCGAGAGACTCCTATATAGGCATTGACAACCGGGTTCGTCTACAGTGACACAGTTTTTGATTATGAGGGAATCATACCAAAGCTTACAGCTAATATTATTAAGTTGTGTGATTATTAAAGGTAATCATACCTGTAGTTTTTGACTAAAGTTAATTTATATTATGACAGAAAAATTCTGATGACGCCTGGATTCGAACCAGGGACCTTCCGCATACCGGGCAGAGATGCTAACTGCATCTTTTGATAGATGTCACACAATTTGCTACCGTTTTGACACCAATTTTAAGCTTTAAATGTAAAATTAAACAGCTGTCAAATAGTTATTCACTACTGTGGTAATCTAGGGATTTTAACTAATGCCAAATCATACCGTTGTTTTCCATTTGCTATGATAGGAAAGAAAAGAAATTTTCTTGAAAAGTATTACTTTCTTCTCTAGAATCGATTAAGAACTAGCAGATCTCGATAAGTGATATGATATACCAGCCCCCATAGATGTTAGTGGTGTGATAATATATTTTTTCATGCTCGTATAGTTTTTCCATGGCTTTGTAATAAACAACGAATCATATTATGAAGTATCTTCGTTAGTAGTAAATATGGATGTATAGTAAATTTTACAGCGCGATGTTTTTATTTCTCTAAAAGAAAACATTCTCCAGACTAGCAAATCTTTACCCAGATTGTAGTCGTTGCACTTGACGTACGAAGTGTAAATCTTTAAATATTTGAACACTGCGCGCTCGATTTGTTGACAGAGAAAACTCCGGCGAGACCAGCGCGAGGTCTACTGCAGCTCTACACTGAGTATGTTCATTCGTTGTCTCGTTCTCAGCCCTTGAAATGATTATGTCTTCCTTTGTTTCGACGATCGTACGTGATCGTATTATTATCTTTGTTTAATGTGTTTTGTTTTCATTAATGCTCTGTGATTCTGTCTTAAGGTAATGGGGAATTTAATATTAGTGTATTAGGAATAGGAATATAAATATATCATTTATAGTTTGATTTGTGCCAGGAAACAGTATAATCTAGAACAGTGACTTCGCTAAATATGCAGTTTCAATTCGCAAATGTAAACCTATATGATTACTACAAAAATATATATTAAAATTTAATATCATCACTACATTTTCTACATATTGGATAGAGTCAAGCCCATACTTTTGTTTAAAACAGTTATAATTAAATTGAATTACAGACAGAAAAAATTGGATACCGACAGAATTTTAACTCCGGTCATATGACTAAACCAACAGAGTTATGGTGGCCATGTAATTCAAATCTGATTTTACTTCAATTTACTTTCTCCATTTTGTTGTATCAAAGTCTTTAAGAAATTTGAATAAAACCCCATCTTTAAATTTTGATAATATCTCAATTTTTCTCTGTACATTCAATTTTATTTCATTTGTTAAGTATATACTCAATAAAATACTAATTAAGTTTTAGTTAGTTTAAGAATAATGATCATTTCCTAATTATGCTTAATAAGAATTTAATTTGCTATTTGGATCAGCTCTAACTTTACGTACTGAATCAGAATAAAATGAAGATGATTTATTAAAAACGAGACATGTCCCTTTTGTAGCAAAACTGAGTTATGTTTGTATTTGTTTTTCTGGTTATATTTTTACAAATAGTTATATATATATATATATATATATATATATAGTATTAATAATGTCAATATTAAATCAATGATAATAATTTCAGAAATTTGCTTCTAAAATATTTCGAAGGTAGTTTTTTAACAAAATAATATATCTGCACATGTTCCATTTTGAATGAATCTCCTCATTTAATTACTTGAGTCGCTTACTTCATTCACTTTACTTTACAACCTATAAAGAAACTTATTCTTCTACGTTATAAAGATAGTTACGATTTTAAGAAAGTCATGAATTTTAACATATGCATAGTAGTAGAAAATTAAATTTTTCTAGTCCCTACTCTGTCGAGGTCTGAAACTTCGGTAGTTTCAGTATTTTATGATAGAACTCTGTTCAACCATGTAGGCAAGTATTTTACGATATTCCTAACCTCAAACTAGTACATTATCTTTAGTATCTGACAGCATTTCATTAGCTCCCAACGGGCGTGATTGTGTTTGCACGTGACGCGTGATGGTTCACGCTGCGCGCGTGAGCAGGTCGAGCTGACGCGTGACGACGTGACAGGAGCTGTTGAAGGGTGCAGAGCCAGGGGTATGTATTGATGAGGTTTTATTTATAGGCAATTGATTTTAGAACCGACTGTTGAAATATAAGGTTCGTGACTTTGAAATATGAGGGTTCGCACTGACAGGAACATGTCGTTTACTTTAAATGAAATGAAGTGATTTGATTTGTCTATTACAAACAGAAGGGTAGTGTTGTTTTCAAAAACAGATGAGGTTGATATATTTTAGGACGAAAGACTTCTTCAAAAACAACAACAAATATGTGAAAACTAAATAACTAATTTTATGAACCTTTTAATTCGCCCTGATGCATGTTAACCGAACTAGATCGGAAAATGCTAGGGATTTTCTATGAGTATAGGATGGCGAATTGGATATTACTACCGTTTAGTTTGAGTTGCTGTCAATTTACTGCATTGAAAATTAACAAACTTTTACATATTTTAGAACTAAGTGGTTAATTTAAACTGGAAGAAGTATATTTAATCCAAAAATATAAGCATCTATACAGAACTTAAAATACGCAACCGAAACAGAACATATGTTTAGATTTTATAGGTCATATTGTACAACTTATGAATTAATGTTACCGAATAGAAAAACAAATTTAATTGTTTAATTTTACTAACAACAAAAGTACAGTTTCTGGACTAGTAATACAAATAACTATTATTTAACTGGTTGTTCTGCTTAACGCAGGTTAACCAATATTAAGCGCAAATGCAGAAATAAAGGAATCTATTTTGGAATTAATAATAATAATAATAAAAAAATAAATAAGGTATATTTTAAAATCTTCTTGGGTACATCCATATAATGATATTATCATTAAGTAATATTATAGCAGGAAACAATCCGGATATTAAACACTCTCTCAAAATATAAAGTTATTCTAAAATTGGTTGAATAAATTAAGAACCTTGTCGTGCATCACGAATTGCGTGGTGGAATTTCAGGTGAATACTAAAATTTATTTTAATAAAATTCATGAAATCAGTCAATAAATCACATACATAGTTAACAAATATTTATAGTGAAATTAGTAGGTGGTGAACTCATATCATATTTTATATTTCACTTTCACTAAAATAAATTAGTATAAGTTAAACATCATATGAATTAAATTATGCTACAAAACCTTTCAAATGGCATTTCTTATCTTGGAATTCAGACAACTTTAAAATTTGACACAATTGTTGCAGTTAGCTATTGTATAAACAATATCTTGTAGATTTATCAAAAGAAATCAAGGATCCTTTTATCTTCAAGAAATCTTGATTTAAGTTATCCATATGTCAAGAAAATATTAACTTATTTCGTTGTCGTGGTTAAAAAATAACGTAATGGAGTCCTCAACTAAAGTCAAACTAGTCGTATTAGAGATAATCAAAGTTTATAAAATGTTATTGGTTTTCTAAGATAATATGTTTACATCTTTATATATTGAATTGATAATTAATTTTAAATAAATATTTTATATATATATATATATATATAATTTCTTAATTAATTAATACGTTACTTAGATAAAATGGTTGTTAAATATTGACTAGTTCGAAACTTTGATTAGGTTTACATAAATCAGTGAAGAGAAGGTCAAATTGAGTGATGTGCAGATCAGGAAATCGTTCCTGTCGTAATCAAACCGTAATAAGTTAATCTTACAGTTTATTTTTCGTTATGAAATAACTAATAATAATGCATATTTTTAATTAATTGCCACGATAGTTATTTAAACTTCATTTATATATTTTTATAAATGATAAAGTAGATCATATATGTGACTACAATTGTATGTGAGCTCCACTGTTTGAGATTCACATTTTCTGTCTGACGTAATATACTTTTTTAAATAATGAGTGGTAATTAAGAATTTGTAGAACTGTACATTGATTTCAATATAGAAGTTTCATAGAATTTTAAAAAATGGTGGAGGCAGTTGACAGGGAATATCTCGCCATTATTGAGAATTTAACATGCCCATGTTCTATCTTTTAAACTCTGCTCTCTGCAGTCTTATGTAAAAAACACAAAATTTAATTTAACTTGGAAATAAGTTAATGCGAATAAAAAGAGAATCATATTCTCTTCTCAAAAGACAGACTTAAGTGAGAGTTTCAGAATTTTCTTTTGCTTACAAAGAGCATTACGGAAATTCTCATGCATATGTAATTCAGCACCACGTTTTCATAAATAATATATGATGTTTGCCACGTTCAGAACTCTTTCATTTTTTATTCCACCGCTAGAATTTATTTTACCACACGTTCATTTCTTCCTTTTACAAGCAGTATATTATTAAGGACTAATGTCACCACTCAACAGACACTTGACAATAAAAGTGTTTAATGTTACTTTAAATTACCTACGTTTATTCTTTGTAATCGGAATATTTTAACATTTTTCTTTTTGTCAAAAAAAGGAAAAAATTTAATCTATACATAATAATTTTTCAAGAAATAAACTCGTTATGTTGCTTGTATTTTCAAATAATACTTTATTTTGCTGTCAATCAAATAAAACAAATTATTTCAAAAAGTTCACCGGAAACTGGAATCTGAACCGACCTCGAACCGAAAACCTCTTTGGACCCGTGATATTGTGTCGGAAATGAACCCACTGTTCATGGGTTCAAAAAATCGAGTACGCTAACAACATTTTTTAATCCTTTGTTTCAAAGTTAAAATAGTTTTGGAATAAAATAAATACCTACATTTTAATTTTATTATTTTAATTATACCCAATAGAAAAATGTTGAACCCGAACTGAACCTGAACCCAATTCTTTTTATCTTTGATTCCGAACTCAAACTATACCCAATTTCCCAAGGTTTTGAATCTCTGCAAATATATATTAGTATATGTTAACTAAATTTATTGTTAACAATAGAAAAATTCAAATAAATACCTCAATAAAATCTTAAATGTAGTTTATGAAAGACTATAGCGAAACATGTATGGTAAATTAACATATCTGTGAAAATTTAAACTCTGGTTAACGATAAATGCACATTTCAAATTCGATAAACCTTACTAAATATTAAGGTTACTAACAAAATTTTAATTAAAAAAAATATATCATCACGCCTTTTACTCATTACTGGGTGTGGAACTCTGCCTAAGCAGATCTCGGTAAGTGATATATTTTTTCGCGTGAAGTTTGGTTACCAGCTGTCAAATAACGACCCTCAAAGATATTAGTGGAGAGGAAGCCACAGGGGTAGATTTAAACTGGTGAAAATTGTTTGTCGGCTGTGGGGATCGAACCAGGGTTCTCAAGATCCACAGACCGACTCGATACCACTGAGCCATCTACCCGATAAAAAATGTGATTAATATAACAAAACAAAGAAAGTAAATTCAGATTTATTGAAGTATTTCAATTAGCCAAATTAAGTAATTACAGCAAATCTTGCAAATCTAATCTAAATCACAATTGATTTACGTAAGTCAAATGTTAATAAATACACCAAAGGATAAATCGTTGTATTGTCTAGTGAAATCCCACAGTTTGATCGGAAATTTGTATTAGGTTTACGTTACAAAGTCTATACATATACAAAATGCGAAGCAGCATCATATTAGCGTAAGTTTTAATTTGAAATAATTGTCCAATGCGAGATATACTGTATATCTGTTTACTTTTTCAGTTCTACATATAGCGAAGCTCACGATTCACAAATATTGACATTGAAATAAATTGTGATATTTGAAAACATTTCACCAAATCAAATGTTCATTTTTGAGGGTAAAAAATAAAATTATGCTTGTAAATATTTTGATTTCTTTGAAATCACTGCATATGTTGACAGCAATAAAAATTGTGTATGCATTTAGTAAAGGATATGACGAAAATAATATTTACACCCAGTTTGTTTTAAATTATTAAATAAATACAGACTAATTGACATTAATATACTTTTTATATAAAATTTTTCAATAGAGTTATTCAAGGCAGTAAATTTGTTATTTCGCGGCAGCCCACAAATCTAGTTCTTTATGATTACTTCTTAGAGTAGAAAATCCGTCCACCAATCTAGATCGGAAAGTACGATCTTACTGAATCCTAAATTGCAAAATGAGATCAAAAAATGTATGTACCGGGTGGAACATCATACCTGTGTACATAGGCCATTAACATGAAAAAACAGTTTGACAGAATGTCGTACATTAGCGAGCTGCCTATTTGTGATTAAGGCGCACTTATCCACGATAGCTTCTCTCAAAGAATTAATATTTGGGTGGCGTTGCTTATAAATTTTATATTTAAGATGACCCCATAAAAAAATCGCTAGGTGTTAAATCAGGAGATCTGTCAAACGTCAAGCATCTATCTATTTTTGTTTCACTTGATATTTTCAACGTAATTTTTAATATTTTTTTATTTAATTTCTGTCGTTATAACGCATGTAAATGTAATTCTGTTTATTGATTTAGATGCAGAATTTTATTCTCTACAACATTTATTTGAAGCATTTTTGGCTAAAATAATTTGTGGAGTAATGCGCACGGAAAAACTGTTTTTTCATGTTAATCGCCTATGTACACAGGTATGATGTTCCACCCGGTATATATTTATTTTGTGTAAATATTTTTAATTTTTAATTTGTGTGTCAAGTAATTATTTGCCCTTAATGGTCGCAAAAAACTTTCTTCACTGAGCTTTTGCAGAGATCCTTCCCTTAAAGTTAAGTAAATACCTATACAGAGTGTTTTTATTAAATTTTTGGTTTAGCCGCAATATTAAAAGTAAATTTCACAACAAAATAGTAGCAATAACCATGACTTTTGTATTTTTTATGACAAAAGCGTTAAATGTCAATATTTGAAGTTTATAAACATCAAGTTATGTATGTATCTTTATATTCTGAACAACTTTTAATTTTACAGTTTATTCTTTATAATGTACAGGAGAGCAGGATATTGCATAAAACTAATTTTAAATATTAAATCCCTATATTAACATCTACCGAGCACCATCCAATATAATAATAGTAGTTTATGTAACAAGTACATAATTTAGGACTTTATTGGACGAGCCGAATTTTATGGCAGAGCGAGCACAGCGAGCGAGGCTAATAAATAAGGCGAGTCTATAAAGTACGATTATGTACGAGTTGCATACAACGTTTTATGTTCGACTGCATGAAAAATATTTTTTCTTAAAATATGATTATGTCAATACCTATATTTAAAACATTTAATTGCATCTCAAAGTGTGCTTCGTTGTTATGCATTTGTTGCTTTATTTATCAAATTGTCAAAGTGAAAAAAGTATTGAGATGGATGAAGACATTGAAGACGTTCCAAAAGAAATAAAAAGTCTTGCATGAGAATGTTTATTACCAACGAAATCGAAACAAATGTATGAAGACACATATAATACATACAGAAAATGGTTTTTAAATATGAAAATAAAAAAAAAACACCGAAGATTGTATCCTGGCATACTTTAATAGTATTTTACTTAATTAATTGTAATTTCATGCTAATAAAATGATTTAAATTATATCTACTATTTCTTTTGAATTTTGATTTAATGTGACATTGACAGCAGTCCAATTTTGCATTTTTATCGTACTAGTCCAATAAAGTACCCGATTATGGACAGTAAACAGTGTCGTAAAACAAGGCAATATGATGCAGTCGAACATAAATACCTTTAAATAGTTTTTCTCAAAGTATAACAACAATCTATATGTAGAGAACTTTGAGTAGTTATGTAATATTATCGTGTATTGTTCTTAATAAACAGTAAAACATTTAAGATACAGTTATGCAAAGTTAGTATCCCTTTTCTTAGTAATTATGTATATTAATTTAGTGTTACACTATCAAGACGAGTTATCCTTGGCAGAAGTGTAATACTATATGCCAGTTTCCTAATATTGTTAGTAAAACTGTTTGCTTGCTGGTAAGTACGAGTACAGTTCATCGGGCGCCAAGTGTCTCTTGAGGGTTTTGATATTTGCATATTCAGTAAATCGGTAATGATGTAACTATACTTGCAAATTACTGACCCGAAAATTTGCAAGCCGTTAATCGAACCATTACTCAAATACCGTTATCATGTTAATATTATAGTTTCTGAGAATTAGTAATAAACATTACTCTGCTCACTAGATTGAAAACATAGTTTAATAGGAATTAAGATGAAATTCGCTTCTAATTAAATGTAGAATTTATATATACACACTTATCTTTACAACGAAGATATTAACGTATGATGTATTATGGGGTAGCTGGTTTAATGGTATCGAATCAGCTTGTGGATGTGAGAACCCGGGTTCGATTCCCACAGACGACAAACAATTTTATATATATATATATAAAATAAATAAATATATCATCACGCCTTTTACCCATCACTGGGTGTGGCACTCTGCCTAAGCAGATCTCGGTAAGTGATATATTTTTTCGCGTGAAGTACGGTGACCAGCCGTCAAATCACGGCCTCCAAAGATATTAGTGGCGGAGGAGCCACAGGGGTAGATTTTTTAAATTGGTGAAAATTGTTTGTCGGCTGTGGGGATCGAACAAGGGTTCTCAAGATCCACAGGCCGACTCGATACCACTGAGCCACCTACCCCATATATATATATATATATATATATATATATATATATATAATCACGCCTTTTACCCATTACTGGGTGTGGCACTCTGTCGTAACAGATCTTGGTATGTGATATATTTTTACGCGTGAAGTGCGGTTACTAGCCGTCAAATCACGGCCCCCAAAGTTGTTAGTGGAGGGAAAGCCACAGGAATTGATATTAAATTAGTGAAAGCCAGTTTGTCGGTTGCGGGAATTGAACTCGGGCCCTCAAGAACCGCAAGCCGACTGCATACCCACTAGAAAACCAACTCCATAAACAAACAATTCACCACGTTAAAACTACCTCTGTGGCTCCCTTTCTACTAACATATTTGAATGTCGTGATTTGACGGTTGGCAACCGCACTTCATGCAAAGAAATATATAACTTATCGAGATCTGCTACTAAATACTATTTATTTACTTATAAATTCATTCGCCTCTATTGAACTGGAATTTAATTAAAATATTTGAACAACGTGACGGTCCACACAATAGATTGTCCCGTGAAGAATAAAAAATAATAAAAACTTCAAAAACTCGTTTCTTATCAAAAGATTTTAAAAGAGAAATAACCGTTGTCGTGGGAATATTCCAGCAACTCCGGACCCGGAGCCAGGAACGTGGACAGGGAAGCCGCTATAATACGCTGACCACTCCGGAGATTTGCCGCACCGATTATAAACAGAGCCGGACTCGCCTAAGGTCCATGATACCGGAAATTGATCTTTGTTACACAAAGGAAGCTTATGGGAATCTCGAACGTCTTAGGAACTTTAACTTTGTACTACAAACTTTATTGTTAATATCGAGTTACTAACATAATATATAAATTTGAGGAAAAGCATAGTGCTAGCATGTTTGAACTTTAACGAAATATATATATATATATATATATATATATATATATATATATATAATACTATAAATTTATAATAAGTGGTTAACGGAAACGGTTAAGAAAATCGGTAAAATCGCGTCGACCTGTAGATTTGAGACATCAAGTTCGATTCCTGCAGGTGACAAACTTTACTGCATATTAAAATTATCCCAATGGCTGCCCGCTACTAACATCTTTGGGAAGCCGTGATTTAGTGGCTGATAACCGCATTTGACGCACATAAATAGTTTACTCATAGAGATCTGATGTAGTAGATTGCCATATCCATTAATGGAATCTTATAAATCAAACTAACCTTATTTGGACGTCGCGTTTTATTATTGATTCAGACACAAAATACGTATATTATGAAAAAAGTTTATAATGTTACCTATGAGTACACGAGTTGAATACACTATTTTTTCTACGACAAAATCAAACACCCAAAATTATTAAAATAAAAGATTTACCCCCTTGTATGTTAACCAACAAAAATCTGATATGGACACCACATGACTTCCTTGTACGCGTATTAAACTATAGATATTTTTTACATTGCACATATTTGACATTAAATCTTATATTTTTTGTTCTAATCCATAGCAAACTTAATTTTTTTTTAAATCTAAAAATATATATTTAAATTTAGATATCTCGTTTATGCCAAAAACTAATTTAAAAATTCGTAATGTGATAGACGCAGAATTTAATTCTCTAAAACTTTTATTTGCAGCATTCATTTCTAAAATTAAAATAATACCATTTTTTTCAAGGAAAACTGTTAGCAGCTTCATGTAATGTGCCACTTCCGGTTAGTCTATTTTAACCAAAATCTATTATGTTATTTCCATTGATATAGTAGTCTTATATACCAAATTTGGAAAGTTTTAAATTATATTTGAATATAGTTTTTCATGAAAATCTATTATAGGCTTCAAGTAAAGTACCACTTCCGGTAGTTGTATAATAACCAAAAAGGGAGGTGCACAACTAGATGTTATAATAGTCCTAGATATACAGTTTCAATTTTCTACGGCTTACCGTTTTTGAGTTATGCGAGATACATACGTACGTACGTACAGACGGCGTGACGAAATTAGTCAAAATGGATACTGGAAAGGCCAAAATATCAATTTCCGTTGAAATCTGAGAACCGAAAATTTTCGCGATTACAATACTTCCTTTACTTCGTACAAGGAAGTAAAAAAATCTGATGTGGACACCACATGACTTCCTTGTACGCGTATTAAACTATAGATATTTTTTTAATTGCACATATTTGACATAAAATCTTTTATTTTTTATTTTTTGTTCTAATCCATAGCAAACTTAATTACAAAAAAAACACAAAATATATACTATTTAAATTTAGATATCTCGCTTATGCAAAAGGCTAATTTAAAAATTCTTAATGTGCTAGACGCAGAATTTAATTCTCTAAAACTTTTATTTGAAGCATTTATTTCTAAAATTAAAATAATACCATTTTTTTCAAGGAAAACTGTTAGCAGCTTCATGTAATGTGTCACTTCCGGTTAGTGTATTTTAACCAAAATCTATTATATTATTTCCATTGATATAGTAGTCTTATATACCAAATTTGGAAAGTTTTAAATTATATTTGAATATAGTTTTTCATGAAAATCTATTATAGGCTTCAAGTAAAGTACCACTTCCGGAAGTTATATAATGACCAAAAAGGGAGGTGCACAACTAGATGTTATAACAGTCCTAAATTTAAAATTTAAATTTTCTACGGCTTACCGTTTTTGAGTTATGCGAGATACATACGTACGTACAGACGTCACGACGAAATTAGTCAAAATGGACTCAGGGAGGGCCAAAATGCGTATTTCCACTGAAATCTGAGAACCGAAAATTTTCGCGATAACAATACTTCCTTTACTTCGTACAAGGAAGTAAAAACTATTAATATTTTATTGAGCAAACTGTGAAAACCATGGAAACAGTAAACTCTAATGTTAATAGTCAATAATCTGTATCTTAATGAAAATTTATATCTTAATGCAAATCTGTCTTAATAAGGGTCGTTAAAGTACAGATAGTAAATTAAAGTAGGAGAGTAGAAAAATGTAATTAAACAGTGTACATCCATTTTTATTTGAAGAAATGTCTGTAGGTATTTCAAAAACAGAGCTGAGAAATGCAAGCAAGCAATACTCATATTTCGAGGATAGTGTTCTCCAGGGTTACTGCTTTTAAACTCCAAGGAAATTAAAAACTTAAACAAAAGGAGTACCTGCCACACCACTGAGTCTCCTGGTCAATCTTATAAACTCCTATACGTTACATTTCCACGTGGACGTAAATACACACAAGACACACAGCGTCTCGAGCTAACGCCACACTATCAAACTTTATCATAAGAAATGAAACATGATGTGCTAAAGAATTTTATCATAGTTG
Organism: Pterostichus niger; assembly: GCA_947425015.1. NCBI lineage: Eukaryota > Metazoa > Arthropoda > Insecta > Coleoptera > Carabidae > Pterostichus > Pterostichus niger. The sequence goes on along the minus strand of OX380340.1, from coordinate 34,217,164 downwards.
AAATGTTTTATGTTTCCAGTACGTTATATTTATAAATAAAATATTATTATTATTGTACGTTTTTAACTTGCTTTTTATTCTGCATATTTAATTTTTGCACTTGAAATTCTTGAGCTACAGATCATTATATTTATACTGATTTTTTTTACCATTCTCCGAACTATTTTATGAAATTTAAACATTTTTCATTGTTATAAGCATATAAATTTACTGGTTTTAAATATATTATAATATACCTGCAATTGTGTGGAGATCACCTTCAGAAACAAGCGCAGTGTACAGGAGCGAATGGATGAATGTTTGTTGTGTGTTGATGGATTTTGGTTGTGAGAAAAGAAAGAGTTTGTATGGAGGAAGTGTTAATGTGGTCGAATCGAGTATCGCGTGTCAGGATGAGAATGTTGACGGGTTCTTGCTACCCCATTTAATGGGATATAGCGTGATGTTATGTATGTATAATATTTTCAATATTTAAGTTTCAAAATATATACACTATACATATAAAACCAGTACAGGGGTAAATTATTTTCTTTTTATTTATTTTTTATTCATTATCTGTCCTTATCTATCTAACTAAATTTGAGTAAAATTCACTGTCATACAAAATAGCAGAACAACGATCTCTTCCATTCTTGTTTTTATTCGTTTTCAGTTCTTACAATACAATATTCAACTGCAATTGTGTGGAATTTACAAAAATAAGTTCTCTTGGCGATGATTGCAATGTGCTACTTATGGAAGCAACGATGTAACATGAAATTTTGCGTGAACTGAGAAAAACTTTTACATAGTGTTACGAATGGCTAGACGGATTCAAAAATGGTTGCGAATCAATTTAAAATGATCTTCGACCAGGATGGCTCTCGACCTCAACTGATGATACTCTCGTTTATGAAATTAGGAATCTGGTGCGAGTAAATAATCGTATGAATGTCAAAGAACTTGCAGAAAAGGTGGAGAGAGCATCGAATTGTAGTAAAGTTTATTCTTCGCCGCTTACTCAGACCTTGTTAATTCACCAGCTTGGTGCATCAGATAACTGATATTCTCAAGTTTCCTTACTCGCCTAAGCTGGCATCCTACGATATTCTTTAATCCGGAAATTTAAATACATGTTACAAAGACGCCGGTTTAATACTATTGATGACATTAAAATAAATTCGTGACAATCATTGTAGGACATTTCGAAAGAAGCTTTCCGGAACTGCATTATAAAATGGAATAAGTTTGTAAATACAGGAGATGAGTAAGTAGAATAATAACAACTATAAATTAAAGTCCAGTTAATTTTTTAACAGACTTCGGATGTACGTATCTATTTATAATAATATCTTGTATGTAAAAGATCAGAGTTTAACTGCTATTTCAGACCCTATTAGGCGCAAGATTCACCTAAACGATAATAATCAGTCTTCATAATATATTGCCAACTCCAGCTCAAATATAACATTTCCTGTAATATGTTGAATAAAATGTTGAGAGTCACTGCTTATTAAGACATATTTAGTCTTATAACATTTATTCGCTAGCAGTTGACTCGGAAGTAGATTATCGGCGTTTGATTGGTGTACATGTATTTTGGGTGTTTTGTCAATAATATAGAAATATAAAATAAATATAAATCTACTCTTAAATAAATATAATTCCCTTCCGGCTACCAACTCTAAAACACCACATTTCCTAATGAACTTGTTGAATGAATTTATTCACCTAGAATAGTAAGACTTGGAATCCGGATACTTGCGTTTGTCCCACATATTAAATATTAACTGTTCTATCAACCCTTGCGGAACCAGCTTAGTTTAGTTAGACCGTAAAACCAAGTTTCGGTTATAAAGTTTCATTACGTATATCCCACGTGCACACAAAATTGTATCAATTTGAATAAATTTAAATATCTCTATTTAAATGAAACACTGCACAAACCGTCTGCCGTCGCATGTGAAGTTACCGACATTTGAATTCATATTGTATCATAAATACAAAAATATATATCATCATACCTTTTATCCATTACTGGGTTTCTGCTGTAGCAGATCTCGGTAAAAGATATATTTATTCGCATTAAATGCACTTAATAGTCATCATTAAAGCCCGGATATTTAGGCACTTAAAAACACCCAAATAAGCAGGCATATAGGCCGGTAATTACTGTAAAATAGGCGGTATTTTAGGCAGCCTAAATGTAAATAATTTGTAAAAAAAATAAACGAATCCTTTTTCTAATATTGGTACTCGTATCTACTCTTCATTAGAAAAAAATAATCATTTTAAATAAAAATTAACGCAATCTAAAAAATAATAATAAAATAATAACGTAGGGTTCTCATTTTATTAACTATTATACAAATTCAAATTATGTAGTATACTTTGATTCACAAAATATTACGAGCAATTGCTCTATGAAATTTTCGGAAAGGGACTGTCTTCGGTCAGTCAGAACTTCCTTGTAAACTGAAAACTTCGTTCGACATCACAAAATGTGTGAGGGGCATTCTTATATTTAGCCATATCGTCTCATTATTACGTATTACCTCAGCTCCATTGATTAATGGCAAAGACACAATTGAATTGCCACGTAAAATTTTGACTAAAACACGTTTTTTCTTTCGGCATTTTAAATTCGTACACAAAAATTTGATTAAAGTATGTACTTTAAATATTATAGGTTAGGTTGAAACACTTTGTCGAGTACTGAATTAGTGAACGAAGTAGATGGTAAACCTTGTCTGCTCAATAAAAGTTAAAATAGGCAATAAATAGGCAAAATAGGCTATATAAGGTAAAATAGGCACAATAACCAAAATATAGAAAAAATAGGCTCTAAGGCACGAAAAAAAAAACCTTCCATTACACGTAAACATATTACCTATGTATAGAAAAACTAAATTGCCTGAAGTATATTAAAATTTGAATCTAGGCAATTGCCTAAAACTCCGGGCTTTAGTCATCATGATTCCCAAAGTTATTAGTGGAGAAGGAGTCATAGGGGTAATTTTAATGTGGTGAAAATTGTTTACCGGTTGTGGGAATCGAACTCAAGTTCTCAAATCAACAGGCTGATTCGATATCACTGAGCCACCTACCTCATATATTGTATAATAATATTAAATATATTATATGACACATATTAAAATAAGGTAGGTACTTATTTACTTTCACCAACAAATGGGGTAGGTGGCTCAGTGGTATCGAATCGGCCTGTGGATCTTAAGAACCCTGGTTTGATCCCCACAGCCGGCAAACAATTTTCACCAATTTAAATTTACCCCTGTGGCTCCCCCTCCACTAATATCTTTGGGGGCCGTGATTTTATGGCTGGTAACCGCACTTCATGCGAAAAAATATATCACCTACCGAGATCTGCTTAGACAGAGTGCCACAGCCAGTAATGGGTAAAAGGCGTGATATTTATTTATTTATTTACCAACAAATTAGTACCATTTTATAATTAAAATCATAACTTATTAATTTATTATACCCTATTATTTCTGAACCACGAAACGTTAATTAGTCAAAACAGTAGACTTCATTAAGGTTACAATAAGCTTTTGTTTCACGAGAAAATAACATTTTTCATTACATCTTTCATTCTTATATTACAAAGTATGAAAATGCACGAACAGCGCAACATAACGATATTCAAGCATTGGCTACATTCAGCAGACGAAATACGATTAGAAATTATTTTCGAGTGATTAGTAATCGATGACGTCACGATAAGTAGTTCTGCTGAACGCACATGTTGTATAGAGTAGTGGAAAAGGGCGTAACTGCAATCTGTGGCGTTGCTTTTCTATAGTTGTGTTTTTGTTTGGTTAGTTCTGGTGTCAAAATGGATATTAATATTTTCAATATCAATATAGCTGTGGAGAAACGAAATAATATTGTTGTACTTTTTCAATGAAAATAGATTTTTTATTAAACTATAAATATGTGTATTTATATTTTTATATGTTAAATGAAATTTAATTAACAAGAAAATAAATATATTTTTTTTATCAGCTTACATTTAAATTGTTTTTTATTGTATTTACATTTTTTATGACATAATAATACATATTTATATGAACTAAAATTTAATTATAAAAAAAATAAACGAAAGGGAAATTTATCAGCTTAAATTTAATTTTGTTTTGTTCAGAACCCATTTTTCGCCGCACAAGATTTTAAATTCAACCGCCGATGGTTACAAATCGTATACAAATCGCTTTCTAAATCCGATGGAAAAAATGGCGTCCGATTACTAATCGATGAGTTCTCATCGGACTTTTAAGAGAGCATTCAGCAGACGATTAGTCATCGATTACTAATCGATGTGCTCTGCTGAATGCACCCAATGTTCCAATATTTTTTTTTATTGATATGAAATGACTCGTAGTGATGTGCATTTACATTTGTGTCATTTCATTAAAACAACTTTCCTTTAAACGATTTTCAATGTGCTATTGACATTAAAATTTGTGTTAAAATTATTCGAAAATGTAACAATAAAAAATAGTATAAAACAAGTAAAATAAATATATATATATATATATATATATATATATATATATATATATATATATATATATATATATATTTACAAAGATCTGCTACGGCAGAGTGCCGCGTTTTGTAAGGGGTAAAAGCCGTGATGATATATTTATTTATTTCTTATTTACTATTATACCATTTCTGGAGAGAAAATACCTCATTACATCTTACACATTATAGCTATTTATGAAACTAGTAAGGAAATGAAGGTAATAACCTTATTTCCTTACTAGTTTCATACAATATTTTTTCTACTTCCGTTCTAATAAATACGAAACAGCGTTTTTGAAATTATTAAATTTTGACATATTAATGACAGTTATAAATTAAAAAAATAGAATAAGAATAACACATCAGAATTCGTCTACCAAGATATCTTAATTTTTTGTGTTGCTATGTTACCTCATTATTTCACTAGTTAAATAATGCAGTTCATTACCTAACTCAAATAAGTGAAATAAACCGTCTATTTCTTAACGGAAGTAGAAAAAATACATAATCGATCTTAACCACCATAAACTGTGGAATTACAATTACACATTACATTACCAAAATACTTGTAATTCCATTAAATTTCTAAGATCGTAAATTTTCGTGATTCTCCAATCCGAAAGTAAAACCAGCACAATTTACTTAATTCCAACGCAATGCAAGTGAGGTTAAAACCGCGTGAATTCTTCGTCGAAACGTGACTGTCTTCCGACAGAGCACATCGCCGAGGTTCGCGACTGATACACGGCGTCAGTTGTTCCTACGTTACGTTTCCAATTACTTGGGCGCAGACGTCCGCTAGAATACAAAGTGGATTTTAAAATCTTGATTCCCACATCTAAAGCGACCGCGTTATTTAGAAATGAAACTGGATTGGTGGCGAAAGGTGTGCGAAGCTGAAGGGAATAGTAAGAGTGCTCACGGTAGCCATTACAAACATACGCAGGGAAGAAACGATTGAAGAAACAATGAATCGGATGAATTATTGCAAAATACTGCTGTAGTTTCAAATTGAGTGAATTATAGATTTGTTCTCTTTTCCAGCGCACATAACTAAAAAATGTTGTTAAGTATCTGTTCCAAATTTAATTTGCACAACAATTTTTATTAAAAGAAAGCATAAAAAAAATTAAATTTAAAGCAAAATGATTTAAAAAAACTGTAAATATGATAGAGAAAGACATTTAGGAAAATATAGGATGAAAAGAAGGAAAGAGAAATAGAACAAATGCAGAAATAATGGATCCATACGGTAATTGTGGCTTAATAGAGGTAATTGAAGCGCAAAGACAAAGGTGACATAATCACTTTATGTCAGATATTGTTCAGACTTTACTTAAGACTGTTATATTTTTCTAATAATATCTGCCAACATTTGAAAACTTGTTACCTTATGAATATATTTCTGAGTTTCATTGAATTTTATGCAAACAGCTGTTTTCATATGGAAACAGTAGACATAATACCACATCAAATCTGTTATCAATTATAATGTATATAGACAGTGTTGTAATATATAATAATATAATTAATCCAGATAAAGATGAATATAACTATTCGATTATTAATCTGTATAAGATAGTAGAAAAATATCGAAAAAAAATCTAGGTAAAAGATAAAAGTTAAATAATATTTTTTTTGACTAAAGTTAATTTATATTATGACAGAAAAATTCTGATAACGCCTGGAATATATTTTTTATATATTTATTAGATAACGTGTAAATATAAAAATTACACTCTAATAAAACATATAAGTTACATTAGGATATAGATAACATCACAACACATAAACAACTAATAATGACAATTGTAAATAATAAGAAAGAAAATACAATTTCAATGAGAAATTTTGTAAATATATTTAGTTCTTTGTTCTTAGTTCTTTTGTAAATATATTTTAGTTCTTTGATTTAGTTGACTAAGGCAGACAACGCATTGAAATTAGCAACTGGTCGGTCGACCGACCCTTTAGTCGTATGCACCCCTGATTGGTTGACCCTTCGTAATTACCTAATCTTAAAATATTAACGTACGAAAGTTTGTACCGGGAAATTTGTTACGATTTCGAACGGCTGTATCCAAAGCAGTCGAATACAGACAAAAAATGCAAGTTCCAGTCACCGAAAAAATACGAGAATTAAGAAATAGTTATTTGTTATTAAGAGCGTAAAGTGATTCTTTGTTACTCGAACACGGCTCGCGCTGCAATAGTGTAAGAGGAACAAAGACACTTGACGCTCGAAATACACATAATTTTTTCTACGATTGCATCTTCAAATTATTAAAAAAACGTACCTTTACTGAAAATAAATTCGTTCTGTCTACTGTCAATATGATAAGTTTCTGTTTTATTTGTATCCCTGGTAACTATTGAAATAAGTGCGAATTTAATATCTTTTTCCCGCGTTGCCGTCTCCAATGTTGTCTGAAAAATTTGTATTTGTTCAACACATTTTCCCATTTCTTGAGAGAACGGATAATTTGATAATTTCGTCTTTAGGCTCCCCGAGAATAATAAAACTAATGCTACAAAATACCAGGAAGCAATTTTAAATAAAAAAATCGTGACAAAAAATATGAGCATTATTATATTGCAATTTGTAGAAGCGATATTTTTTTAATGATTATATATTTCAAAATTTTAAGGCAGAAAATTTATTTATAAAGTATTCAACAATAGGTGGATTTCAGTGACTTTAACAAAAATGTCAGTGCCATGAGACAGGACTCGAACAGCTTTAAGTAGTTTTAAGATATTGTCTGATGTGTATACAAAACTCATTGTGTATGGCAGACGGTTGTCAGATGGGCATCTTCAAGTTACAGTGTAACTTATTGTTTTATAATGGCGTTTAATGGTTATTGCAACTCAGACCCTTTTTAATTATGTTTAAACTCCATTGTCCGTTATTGCTATGATGCTTATTGTATTCCCAGATAGCCGCCAGATTTGTTAGTTGGCATATCTTATCTCTGAACAACGGTTTATTCGGAAATTTAAAAAGGTCTTTGCCTAATAGCTTCAACAGCAGTGTAGTTGTAATTGTTATGACATGTCCCGTTAGGTACGACGGCTTTCGTGTTCTTGCACCGTTTTGTATATTCCATGACCATTTTTGGTCATCTGGTTATCCTCACGTTGAGAACCTGCGATTGGTGCCCTTCTACTTTTGCAGGGCGTGATTTACATCAATCTTAGGGCTTCAAGTGCTCAGTAAATTCAGTTCTGTACCAGCATCAATATAACAAGTTCTTATAGCTTTGTTAACAGTCGATCGTTCAGACATTTCAAAATCTTTCAAGTATTTGCTTTGTAGTAAAATAAATTCAGTTCGGTGTTAGCATATTTGTTACAACAAGTTCCTATAGCTTTGCTACAAGTGTCATAGCAATAAACATTGGTCCTTCGAGCCGGATCTTATTCCGCGAATCAGCAACAGCGAAGATCAAGTCGTGAGATCTTCAAGCAACGTAGATCATCGCAGTATTTTCAACAACAGTCCAGGCAGACGTGATCATTATCACAATAGCGAGGCTTCAGTATTGCAGGTGAGTCTCCAATTATCTCTTATTCCTAATCGGTTCAAGATTCCCGAGATTTCGTGTCCTTTAATTCATTATGGACGCGCAACTAAAGCCACTTATTGCCAAACGAACTATAATCAGTCATCAGTCACGCGATTCGGTACATACTTATCATTGTCCTCCAACAATATCGCTTATGCATCATTAAAGATCCGGCATGCTAGATTCGAGGAAGACTGGAAACAGTTCCACTCCATTCAAATGGCAATTGATTTACTCACTAAGCCGGATGAAGAGCGGTACGCCGCTTTTTAAACTAGTTACTATGAATATGAAAAAAAAATATGCAAACCTTCTATCAAATGTAACAAAAGTAAATGTGTCAGCAAGCTCTTCGCCGCCGCTGAATATCGGGATTCAAAATCAAATTATACTCCTAAAAATCAATCTACCTTCAGTGGAGCTTATGAAGAATGGTATCCTTTCCATGATACTTACAATTCATTAATCTATTCAAATATACAAAAGTTTCATTATCTGAAATCTGCACTGAACGGAGAGGCTGCGGAAGTATTGCAGTCTTTAGAAATAACCGAAAGTAATTATAATAGCGCTTGGACTATGTTAAAAGAGCGTTTCGACAACAAACGAATCATAATACAAAAGCATATTAAGGCCATTCATTAACTTCGCACAACCAATATAAAACGTTGCACGGTTCTACAGCAAATAGTAGACGGGGTTTTGAAGCATGTTCGTGCTCTTAATAAACGTCCAACTGAACACTGAGATGATCTGATCATACACGTCATCACTAGCAAAATTGATCCAGTATCGAACAAAGAGTGGGAATCGAAATTAACCAGCATTTCAGTTCCGGTACTCAAAGATCTAACTGACTTCCTCGTAAACAAATGCCAAAGCCGTATCGCGAAGAAATCTCCCACAACAAGCATCAAATTTAAATTCAAACAATCAAAGGCGAGTATCGCATGTGGCTTATAGCAAACCAAAATGCACCATATGCAATCATGACCACGCAGTCTACTATTGCCAACGTCTCTCTAAAATGTCTATTAGATCAGCGTGTCAAAAAGGTTCTGCCTTAATTAACAGATATTTATGACAGTTTTTAAAGTAATAGTCAATATGTAGATTAAAAATTAGAACTATTAAATCTAAGGAATTAGAAACAAAGAAAATAATGAATAGTGAACAAGTTTGTAAACAAGTCATAGATTTGCAAGGCTTTCAGAGCTAATTTATTATTATATTCATATATACAAATTCATATATGAAACAGGCAAAAAATGCTCTTGATTTGTTTGAAAATAACAGAATGCATTATTAAGTTCGATGTACATATCATAATTTATTGCTAGTCTTAAGAAAATCATAAATATAGTAAATAATCAAATTTTCTTGGACTGAATCCTGTCCATATTTCTTTGCAATGAAGGCAAATTAAAAAATATGAATAATACTTTATAATATTTCAATATGAACGAAGATACAATTTTTTAGTGTTTAGCAAAGGCTTATTTCCATTACATATTATTTATTTAAGCAACTTATTTTTTTTTTAAAGTAAACTATTGGCATTAAGTAGAAATGTTGCTAGTAAATATATATTTGCAATAAACAGGAAACCAATAAATTGATACATCATTTTAAACTTACAAGTATCTAGATACTAATTCTAATTGAAATGGCACGATTGCAATGTGAATATCGATATACAGGGTGTTTCAGGACTAGTGTAACAAACTTTAACAGCTTATTCCTGTGGCCATTTTGAGCCAAAAATGTCATATGAACATAGGTCCTATTCCTTCTTGTTACCAAAATACAAGAGATTAAAGTTCTATAAATAACACGAAATTTTCAAATTTTTGTAATCAAGGTACTTTCGGAAAACAAGAGTTTTATTGAAAAGTCATACATTATTTATCTTAATTAATTTTATTTATTAATATTAACGAATACGATTTAGAGAACAAAACATAAAATGATACAATTAAATTAAATTAAATAGACACAGAAAAACATAACCAAACATGGAATAGGTTAACATAATATGAAATAAGATAACAAATTTAAAAAAAATTACAGCAAGTGTTCAAAATGAGCGCCTTGAACTCGTATGCATGTTAATATTAATAAATAAAATTAATGAAGACAAATAAGGTATGACTTTTCAATAATACTCTTGTTTTCCGAAAGTATCTTGATTACAAAAATTTAAAAATTTCGTGTTATTTATAGAACTTCAACCTCTTGTATTTTGGTAACTAGAAGGAATAGGACCTATAAATAAAATTAATGAAGACAAATAAGGTATGACTTTTCAATAAAACTCTTGTTTTCCGAAAGTATCTTGATTACAAAAATTTAAAAATTTCGTGTTATTTATAGAACTTCAACCTCTTGTATTTTGGTAACTAGAAGGAATAGGACCTATGTCCATATGACATTTTTGGCACAAAATGACCTCAGGAGTAAGCTGTTAAAGTTTGTTACACTAGTCCTGAAACACCCTGTATAAAACAAGTATTTCACTTCTAATATTTATAACTGAAATGATACAAATTATAACGTGAATAAACATTAATAGGAAATAGTGTTCATCAATTGTCCGTATTTTGCTATTCACAGTTTTCAAGAAAAATCTTTAAAATTGCAAACACCCCTTCACGCGGCTGGGTACCTGCAGGATATGACCGTCCTAGGTATAAATCACACCGGAGGCCAGGCGCTTTGGAACGATCTAGCACGCGGTGCGCTTGTCTTATCTCGCCTCCGCCGCCGCCTGTTCCCTGCCAACCCTTCAACGAAAGGTCAGAGGTCGGTGGCGTCTGCTAGCGAGTTGAATGTTTCAGCTCAAGCGAACTGATGATTATGAATGTGCGGATTGTAACACGAAGCTATTATTAAATTAGATTATTGTGCTGCGCTCTAGTCTAGGAGATGAAAGCGATATTCAGATATTGCAATTATTCAGTTTACAATTTTAATGTTGATTTTATAAATAAATAAATAAATATAAATATATCATCACGCCTTTTACCCATCACTGGGTGTGGCACTCGGCCGTAGCAGATCTCGGTAGGTGATATATTTATCTGGATATATTTAAAAAAATTATTTTCTCAGAAAACCGCGATCTTAAAGTTTAATTTCTATATTGTCTTTACTGTTACTTGTTACGATTTATGGACCGAATTTTCATAAGGTCTGTTTAAAATATCATTTGCAGTTGCCATTGAACCAAGAAGAAGAAACGCAAACTTCACTTCGTGATTTATAATTTTGAATGTTTATAATTATTGGTTAAACTGTGCGATTATACTGCGTTATTGGCGTATATAATATTCAATAGTATATAGTAAAGTAAGACCCGAGACATTACGATACTTAACACTACGGTACGTTACGGCATACGTTGTATACAAGTAAATTATTAATTTTAGTAAAGATATGTTGATTTTCTTTATTACTATATTATTTAAAAATTAAAAATAAATATATCATCACGCCTTTTACCCATTACTGGGTGTGGCACTCTGCCTAAGCAGATCTCGGTAAGTGATATATTTTTGCGCGTGAAGTACGGTTACCAGCCGACAATCACGGCCCCCAAAGATGTTGGTGGAGAGGGAGCCACAGGAGTTGATATTAAATTGGTGAAAGCCAGTTTGTCGGTTGCGGGAATCGAACTCGGGTCCTCGAGAACCGTTAACCGACTGCATACCCACTAGACCACCAGCTCCATTAATGTTAATTTTATAGATTTATAATTAATTAATTTGTTCGTCAGTACGGTGGTGTGAATAACGTTGCGGAATTCGAATCCGGTGATCCCGAGTTTGAATCTCACTCAAGCTAAATATTATATGAACTACTATAATGCGGCTCGGTGAATGCGGACCCTGTAGTGTAATTTGGATTAAATTTCTGTTGTACAGCGTAACATAAATAAATAAATATTACATTCTTTTACATCATAATACATTTCAATAAGGTTTTCTAAATTATGAATGACGTCAAATCGAATCTGATTACTTGAATTCCATTTGGGGGAACCTCTTGTTACTATGGTATCAATTTACGTCTGGTGCGAGCAGAATTCCACCGCCGAGTGCCCAGAACAATAGAGTGCGAGAAGCGGTTGCTGAAATGTACCCGCAAGGGCTTTTATCTCACGTAACACTCGGTAGGTACGCACACATAACCGGGAATCGTACTTCAACGCTATGAGCTTCCTTACATTTTGTGTATATTTCTAGATATTGCACTCTATTGAAATATACTTTTTCTACGATTACTATGAAAAATTGACAATTATGCTCTCATCGTAAAATTGAGGTTTTCTGTGGAACAATCGAACAATATCTTTTTTGCGCGTCTCCAATGGCAACGCGCGAAAAAGACGTTAAATGCGCGTATTTCCAATGGCAACGCGCGAAAAAGATATTAAATGCGCGCTTATTTCAATAGTTACCAGGGATATAAACAAAATATAAACTTGTCATATTGCCAGTTGACAGAACGAATTTATTTTCAGTACGCATACGTTTTTTAATAATTTGAAGATGCAATCGTAGAAAAAATTATGTGTGTATCTCGAGCGTAAAGTATCTTTGTTCCTCTTACACTATTGCAGCTCTCGCCTTTGGCTCGCGCTGCAATTACCGTGTTCGGGTAACAAAGAATCACTTTACGCTCTTAATACACAAATAACTATTTTCTACTCCCGTCATTAAAATGTCATTTAACTTACTAGTTTCCATGGCGCTAAATAACATCTTAATTACATGTTGACAGGTTGTTACTTTAATTTCAGAAAATGTGAAAAATAATGTTGACAGTAGGTATATTTTACTATTAAACCAAGTGTGTCATTTTGAAACATTTTAGGCGTAAATTTATTCAAACGAGACAAAAACCTGAAATTTTTGATATTTATAAAAATATGAAACAGTAACACTGATTCAGAGTATTTTTTTAGCTATATGTAAACAAATGTTTAGTTTGACGTTTTCATCAGCCAATCTTAATCAAGATCAAATACACCCTATATATAACTGTAATCACTTACTGAATAGACTATAGGTTCAAATTGTAACACGAACGGACTGGGTGAATAAGTTAATCTTACCGGACTGCGTCAAATGTAAAACGAAAGGAATGGATGAAGTCTTGAAATTTTATTAACACATTGCTATCAAATATTTTTATACTTATTATAACACGAAACGTTATAATTTAATATAAGGATGGAAACAGAATTATTATTTAAATTACATTTTTATTAATTATAATAATTAATTCACTAAAGTAAAACGCGAACACCGCGTGATGTGAAGATCTACATCTTCACGCTTTGAGTCGATGGACGAGACTGATGGTTTCCACCAAAACACTTGCTGTCCTGGGTACGACACCCACATCTGGAATCCATCCCCCACACATCGGGGTGGACACAGATGCCTCAAGTGTTTTGGTTATGTAGTCCGACACTTGGGCACTGCAGATAACGCGAACATGAAATCTTGTTGGAATTCTAAGAATATTAACTATAACTGTCTCTTTTATAATTTAATGCCCTATATTCAAAAACCAAAAGATCTCACACTCAGCCTTAATGGCACATGTGGCCACGAGTGTCAAATTACACGAAACCAATCTTACCTAAACGCAACATAACAACAATGAGATAGCTCATATTGTGTAAGTAGGTAAATGTTTTTGTTAACATATCTACTGAACGGGCATCTTGGATACAATAAGGATAATCATAATAATAAATTTATAGTAAAGTGCATTAAACTCACTTAGCTGGTCAATCTTCCTCTTCTTTATTTCTCGAAGTCTATAAAATGAAGCAATTTTATCTTTATCGCTTTATGTACGAGCCGTTTAAAAAGACTTCAGGAGCAAATATTTTTAGTTTGGTTTATCTTTGAAAGAAGTCTTACCGGAAAAATAATAAAATCTTACAGTATATCATTTCGAATATAAATAAGGAATCTCGAAATATTATTCGTTTTTAGTTTAGCTGTTTTTATTTTTTACATAAGCGTTTGTGTATGTAAAATAGTGTAGTACAGAGTACGTAATTATGGGTATTAATTATTAATGAGTAATATTTTGAATTATATTTTAATTTAATTGAATAACAATAATTAATGTTTAATATAAATTACGTAATCTATGCATAAATGTACATTTAAATGTAAAGTTAATATTTAAAAAACCAGTTGGTAAAACGCAGGGTTCGTAGATATATATCGATCGATATATATCATGATATTTATTTTGATATATATCGTCATATTTTTGCAATGATATATATCCATTATATAAAAATATCAAATAGTTTTTGAGATATAGCCTCCGGAGAAGTGAAGTTTTTCGAATTTTTCAGTTTTTCTACATTTCCGAGGCTATATCTCGAAAACTAAATGTGATATGAAAACGCGGTCAACGGCATTAATTTTCTCGTGCTTAAGTTAACTTATAAACATAGTTTCAGCGATTTTAATTTTTTTAAATTTTCCGCCAAAAAAAATCGCAAAAAGCGGTTTTTTAACATTTTCTCGAAAACCAGAAGTCATATGCATTTGAAGATTGCACCACTGGATTCAGTGGGTCAAAATACATATGTATGTAAATTTTCGTTTTAATAATCCTACGATTAAGGATTTTTGGTAAAATTGAATTAAAATCTGAAAAAACCCTTAGGAAATAATTAAAAATATTAAATTGCATAAAATTGTATGAAAATTTGCTTATAAGTCAATTCGGACACGGGGAATTCAACGCCGTTGAGCGCATTTCCATATCTTGTTTAGTTTTTGAGATATAACCTCCGGAAAAGTGAAATTATTCGAATTTTTCAGTTTTTCTACTTTTCCGAGGCTATATCTCGAAAACTAAATGTGATATGAAAACGCGCTCAACGGCATTAATTTTCTCGTGCTTCAGTTAACTTATAGACAGGGTTCGAAGATATATATCCATTATATAAAAATATCAAATAGTCTATAATAAATACAGTATACCTCTCATTATTACTTTCATAAATTCTATTAAAATTATATTCTAAAGATAATTCTTACTTTACTAGCTTTTGACTAACTTCACATCAACGACATAAATCCAAATTGTGTGTCATTTGTGATGTCATTAATGGCAAAGTCTGAACCATTTCCAAAATTTTTATTTGGTACACATTTTACAAATCCTTTAATATGGTGGAAAAGTGTAACTATCAATGAGTCAGAGTGGCCAAATAAAAGTACATTTATTGAACTATGTGAACAGTTCTTCTTCTGATGGCACTACAGCCCAAATCGGGCTTGGGCCTACCGGACACACCGAGCCGCAGTTTTTACACTGCTGTACTGCCGGTTTTCGTAGTCAAATGCTACAGTATTTAAGGCGAATAATGTAACTGTATTTTTTATATTTTACGACAAATCACACATTGTACAGTTATACACTGCTGTAGCAGGCACAGCAGGGCTGGAACGATATTTCTCCACTTGGCATTGTCCAATCTCAATTACGTAATTGTCTCGGTAACGACAAAGATTAGTTTTTATGTTTAAATATTTAAACCAAAAAGAAACTACAAAAAAAACTAATTTAGATTGGATTTGGCCAAGTGAGTCTATCTGCAACGCTATGTTCAGGAAGTTCATCAGAAGATGATGATTTGCCCCTATCTGGAATATAGGATTATTTAAATATTCTTACTATTCTTAGTGCTATATAATATTTGTGTATCCATTCAATGTATATTTACTTTTTTTCATTACCTATGTTAATTTTTTATTTAGGAGTAATCATTTATCTTGTATTTCCTATTGTGATAATAAATGTGTACAAAAACTAAAATTAAAAAATAAATATCCAAAAAGTGATATTTATCTGATATATATCCTATATATCAGATATTTTGATTTTTATTATAAATATCATGATATTTACGAACCCTGGTAAAACGTCATAATTTAGTTAAATTATTAATTAAATTTAATCATTATTTTTTTTAATCAGTGACTAGAAATTATATTGAAATACATAATTATTAATTTTAAAACAAAATTACTGTAGGTACAATATTTATTTATTAGTATACAATTAAAACAAAATATAAAAAATTAAATATCAATAAACATTTTGTAACTCCAGTACCATTTCAAATTAAATGAAAGAAAACCTATATTATGATTTCGCTATCATATAATAATATTACTTTATTTTACTTATCTGCTAAAATAACCTTTAGTTTTGTTTTATAACTAAAAATTATTATCAACGTGAAATCATAAAAACTTATTTTTTTCTACAATCCATAAAAAAGAAAGCGTTTCGAGCAGTACTTATGGCCAGTTCCACTAACAACTTAAATTTTAAACTTAATTTAAATAAATAAAAACAGCAATATCAATTATTCCATATAACATGTAACTTCGGTTTGTTTGCATTTATTTAAACCAATGTAAATTTTGTGGATGAAACTTTTACAAACTAAACTATCGGCAATGGTTATTTTTGCATTTTTGTTTCTATCGTTTTCCGAGTTACTAATTTTTAAAATTTTTATGTCGTTCAATTTTAATTATCGAAATTACTTTGAAAGTTGCGGTTAGATTGTAGTACGAGCTTAACAAGAGCTGCAAGGCTGCAACTAGTCGAAGTATATAAATAACAATTGTTTAATATTGCTTTCATATTTCTGGTTTAAAATGTGCTAAATCAATATATACATTTTGTTTTCAACAATTTCTTGCTTGATGTTTTTGTTTAATTTTGGTATAAAATTGGAAATAAATCAAATTGGCTAAATACAATTCTCTTATATTCATAGTTTATTTTATTTATAAATCCATTGTCTATAGTTTTTTCTTCATCCAACTAATGTGATACTAACGTATAATGACCGTTTACAAAGTACACCAAAATATGAATAGAGTACGAATATATAGTGTCCTGAAAAATAATCTGATAAAACTAACTAAATTTCGTGTCTAATCAACATCAGTGACACAAAAGAGATATTAATATCTGGTCGTAGGTGTCTGATCGGTTCTTTTATGTCTGCTTTATCAGGCTGGCCGTAACGCGGCGCTCATATCGCTGCTGAAATTTCGGCTAGCTAAAATTTTCAATGATACTAACGTTATTTTTAAAGTCTTCTTTATGATATATAAAACCTTATTAACTTTATACTTCAAATAAAACTGGCATCAGTATAGCAATTTTTTATTACCAAAGGATGTAATCATATTATAAGCTGCTTGTAGAACGTTTTTGATGACTACTAAAAATCGACTAGTTCATTAGTTTCTGTTAAAATACGACCAGTACGGCATAAAATAGAGACTGACAAGTAACACTACCCAACTGTCACTTACCGATTTAAATGAAACTTGGCACACTAATAGAACTCTAAAGTTTTCATCATTATTATAATTTATAATGATTTGTATTTGTAAAAATGTGTACATAGTAAGCTATAGGCAGTACGGTAATGTGGATAGCATTACGGAATTTGATTTCGGAGAACCCCAGTCAAGCTAAAAATATATATGAACTACCACACTGTGGCTTGGTAAGTCCGGACCCTGTAGTGTAATTAGTAAATTCCTAATGTACTGAGTAACATAAAAAATAAATAAATAAATAAAAGTGGGTCATATTAAAATTTCTATATCGATATTCAATATCATTAAAATATCGATATCGATATATAGGCTACAAATCGCGATCGATCGGAATATATATATACAGGGTGTTTCACAACTTAGAGCAAAAAATTAAAGGGTATATTCTGTACGACCTGCTGATCATGAAACAAAAAGAATTTTTTTTAAATTCAAAAAATTAAGGGTTGTTAAGCTAAAACATTTTTTGTAGTACTGCACTGGATTCGCTTTCCTATTAAACACAAACAATGAAGTAGGTATCAACTACGAAAGAATAATTACACAATTCAATTATTAGCAGTTATTTATAATAGAATTTTATTTAATTAACCCTTTGCACTCCGTTGTCGCCGTAATTGCGACATTTTTACATTACATGCATGTACTTGTATACTATGTATGTATGTAACTAATATAGTGTTGGAGTTATTGGTATCCTCTATAAGTATTTAGGCTGGAGTGCAAAGGGTTAATAACTTTAACATAATCATCCACCCAGTGGCAGTGGCAACGAAAAATTTTGGACTGGGAAAGATGGAAAATAGTTTTGCGATTTAAAAAAAAATCTTTTTGTTTCATGATCAGCACGTCGTACAGAATATACCCTTTAATTTTTTGCTCTAAGTTGTGAAACACCCTATATATATATATTGATAATAACTTCGTCATATATTTACGACAATGTGCTTTTAGAATGTGGCAAAATTAATTCGTATTAAGAAATGCTCTTGAAATATATTAACGCTGAAGTATGTAAAGAGCAATCTGTTTTGTGAACTTTAGATTGGCTATACAGTTTTGAGCTGACAAAATGATAAATCTGCAACTTTTAGCCTCAATTTCAGAGATGAATTCATTATTATTTAAATTTAATAATATCGATATATGAAAAATATATATAGATATTGTCAAATATATAATATTAATATTTCGATATTGAAAATTGTTTATATTAATCGATATATCGAAATATCGCCCAGCCCCTAAACTTGTAATATTTTATTTATTTATATTATAACTATGGGGTAGGTGGCTCAGTGGTATCGAGTCGGCCTGTGGATCTTGAAAACCCTGGTTCAATTCCCACAGCCGACAAACAATTTTCACCAATTTAAAAAATCTATCCCTGTGGCTCCTCCTCCTCCACTAATATCTTTGGGGGCCGTGATTTGACGGCCGGTAACCGCACTTCACGTGAAAAAATATATCACTTAACGAGATCTGCTTGGGCAGAATGCCACACCCAGTGATGGGTAAAAGGCATGATATATATTTTTTTTAATATTAAAACTCTAGAGCTCCGGTAGTTTTTCACATTCATGACCGTTTAACATAATTTACCAAATAGAAAAACTGATAAAAAATTACAAGTTATTTTAATATATTTCGATCTTATTGACAACAAAGTAACCAAAAGGTCAGTTTTATTATAAAACGATATTTTTATCGATTACTAGTCTTCATCACAGTCTATCAAATTCAGACGTTTGCTTTACCATTTTCACTTGAGTCTGTCAGTGCCCGATAAACCATCAGGAGCCGTTCTCTCGGCGATACCACCGGCCGTAAAGTGCCTTAGCATCACCGCCGTCAGCTCGCACTGCTGATAACATGTGGGAAGTTTCAAACGGGGACTTATGAAACCGATAAGGTAATGATTCTACGGGCTGTGCTTGCTTTCAGTGAACGAAAACTCCGTTCGGCAAATCTAAGACGGAGACAGCGGGAATAGGAATTTGTCACGAGTGTTCTAATTAAATACCTGCCGCAGAGATAAACGCGGAGATTTGTTCACGCACTTTTGACCTGACAAATGCTTCAGGAAACGGAAATGAAATAAATAATGAGAAGTGTTGTGAAATCGTTGAATTGGGGTGAAATTAACATGTTTATTAAGGACTGATTAATCAAGGTAAATTGTTTAATGGCTAAGTATTTGCTAGATAAATGAAATAAAAACGCATCGAAATCGGAGCACATACAGACCTACTTAATTTATTTTAATAAATTATTTTGCAAATTTATCTGACAGAAGACTTGGACGAAGAAAGATCGTTTTTAAATAACATTTACCTGACGAAAGTATACGGTTAATGTACTGAAACGTAGAATTTGAAATAAAATTTTACAAAACTTAAACAAATAAAAATTATTATTTTAAAATATTATTACTTCTGTTCATAACAAGAACTTAATCGCAATAATAGTGTAGGGGTGAAACCACTTAGACACAATCGCATTTTAAGGATATAAGTTGAAGTCAACGAAATTCGAACATATTCTTGTATGCTTGAAAATCTACTAAAATCTGAATATATTATTTTATTTAATTGTAAATAAACAAAATATAGTATGTTTTGCATCAAGGGAGTGGAACAAGCGATTATTCCCGCGTGTGGAGGTTTGGCAACTTCACACAAGGGACAATCGCACCCTCCCGTGAAACATATTATACTTTTCGTAACAAGTGCACAAAAATTACCGTCTTATCGGGACAAATGTCAAATATGGGTTGTGTAACTAGTTACCTAGGAAACGCCGCAAACAGCTAATAGTCGTAGTCCCTAGGGAGAGAAACATGTCCCTAGGGGAGAAAAGCAGTGTTTCTCTCTCTAAAATTAGGGAACAAGAACGTGTTTCTTGTGCATGTGTTACGAAAAGTATATTATCGCACCTTTTATCCTATAGGGTGTGGCACTCTGCTGTACCAGATCTTGATAAGTGATATATTTTGGCACGTGAAATTCGGTTACCAACTGTCAAATCATAGCTCTCAAAGATGTTAGTGGTAGAGGATCCACAGGGGTAGTTAAAATGTGGTGAAAATTATTTAAGGGTATGGGAATTGAACCCAGATTCTCAAAGTCATAGGTCGACTCGATATCACTCAGTCACCTACCCTAGTTGTTGTATGACCCGTAAAGTCGTCTGCACAATTTAAATTACAATTATATAATCGTATTCTACTCTTTATTACATCTTCCGCTCTGTTAAACTAACTAAATTAACCCAGGTATAAATGTCAAATCAGGACGTAACATGGGTTCACTAAAAAGCACTAACACAGAAAACAGTACATGTTAGTGAGCACAGAGTACACCTTGCCATTTAGAGTAGAACGTTTCTTCCTTAGCGGTGTCTGTATGTTCGTCACGGTGTGCACACGACCAGCCTCCGGACCAGGTACATTTAATATCCTGGCCAAGGTATGCCTGGGCACGTAGCGTGCGTGCCCCATGTCACGAGCGCCCCTGACATGAATGCAACGATGTTAATTAACGATCTGATGTACGTTCTAAATCCAGCTCCTGTGTTTTGTGTTCCCGTCGCGTACGTGATTTCTTCTTACATTATTATGAACACTAGTTGATATATTTGACTTGAGTGATCATAAATATAATGGCTGGTATCACAAGCTTTGTTTTTGGGTTTTAACATATTAGCTAAAACACCCAAAAACATTGTTTTTATTTATATTTTCTCATAAACTAATAAAACAATTGGATGTATCAGTATATGGATTTATAGATAAAGTATAATCTTTTTGAAAGTTTGCGTCAATTTTAACTATATATCAAGTTTAATGCTGGAAAAAAGAAAGTTGCGAAGTTTCGTTGGACAAAGAAAGTTCTGAAAGAAGTTGAACGTGATACAAGAGCTGCTTTTACAATTTAGATTAACTCAAATATCCTCAGGTCAAGTAGCACAGGTGCTCTAAAGTTTTCTGCTTTTTTAATTGCAGCTAATTTACCGGCTGATTGAAGCGAGAAAACTTATCTACTGCTTTCAATTAAACCCGTATTGATTTCTTATTTCTTTCAGCTTTTCTACATTCAAATCTTAATTGTCTTTAAGAATATTTACAATCTTACGTACGTGTTGTGAATCAGGGGCGGATCCATGACCCCTTTCCCCTAAGCATGGACTTGTTTTTAATGTTGGCCCTAATACATAATAATGATATAATTATTTAGGATAACTCAATTTATTAAACAAATTAAATAGAAAATATTATCTAAGAACTTAAAATTCTAAGATAATTAAGAACTATTGTTTAATTTATTATTCTAATAAATAGCCAAAAACCAATATTTTGTGGGGATATTATTTCGACCTGCAGATGGGAGAGGTATTCTATTTAAGACCTAGTCAAGTATGTGACTACCGACATTTGCACTTAGAAAATCAACTTCTAATTCAATAATTTTTGTATTCTATCGAAGAACCGTTTAGATATTGAAACTTTATGATTTAAAAAGTGTTGGCGTTCTTAGAGAAAATTTTTGAGGTGAAAAAATTATTTAATGTGATTTAATGCGATTCCAAAGACGATTTAATGTGATTTAATATGATTGTAAAAATTATTTAAAGCAGGAATATAATATGAGCAAATAAAAATGTTTATATTTTGAAAATGGGCAATACCCTCCCCCCAGACAAAATTCGAAGTCTGGATCCGCACCTGTTGTGAATATTATCTTTAATACAAGTTATACTTATTTCTATCATCTAGTAAAATCTAAATATCTTATAAATTCATTTTTTCATTTCAACTATTTTCTATGACAAAACTGTAATTAATATATTAATCATAGCAAATAATTAAAATTCGATAATATTCTAATTATAAAAATAAATATATCATCACGCCTTTTACTCATTACTGGGTGTGGCACTCTGCCTAAACAGATCTCGGTAAGTGATATATTTTTTCGCGTGAAGTGCGATTACCAGCCATCAAATCACGGCCCCCAAAGATATTGGTGGAGAGGGAGCCACAGGGATAGATTTAAATTGGTGAAAATTGTTTGTCGGCTGTGGGGATCGAACCAGGGTTCTTAAGATCCACAGGCCGACTCGATACTACTGAGCCACCTACCCCATAATATTGTTATGAATTTAATTCTTGCTGCATCTCATGTCTTCGACCTTCGACCTTAAAACATCACTTACTACTTTTGAACTATGGCGTATTGATCAGTTTTAAGAAGTTCCAGTTCTTATAGAAAGTATGTAAAACAAAAATACAACCTACGTGGTCAGCTCTACAACCGGTTAATCGTACGCTTACTTCAATAACTTACGTATATAGTTTATAGTCAACACATTCCGTTCCTGAAATTATCCTCCCACCTACTGCATATCAATTCATTATGAATGACCATGCAGTAGAACTGTATCTGTTCGGTTTCCAGTTACCACCGCAAAGCTACCGTTAGCATGATGGATCAGTTTAGCGGTTTGGCTAACTAAATTTACCGCTGTGGAACTTTAGCTGGTCCCAAATGTTACATCCCGTAAACAATCGTTGCGACTAACACTGCCCTATCGTACTGTGCCATGTACTCCATAAATCAAGTTTATGTGAAGTCATAATAAAAATAAAATTTCCATAAACTGATATCCGTTTTTAATATCAAAACAAATCTGTAATGTAAATACCCAGAAAGCAATTTCTTTCTGAGCGAGGCGATACACGACGCCTGCTCGCTGTACCTGACAGGACATCGTCTTGACGGCGTTGGAGAATTTCAATGAGAACGTTGACATGGAATTGCAGGTTCGCACTGGCTCAACAGCCTGCGAATAAACAGGACATTTTAATTACTTACAATATTTGCAGTTCATTCGCGTTAGTAAAACAATATGGAACTAATTCGCGAACAGAGCCAAGTTATTCTATTGATCGGAAACCAATGACAATGTTACTACATTGGTTTAAAATTATGTTCAACTAAAATCTAGAGTATAATGGGTTGAGTTCGTCTAGCGATAGTCTAGTATTATCATACTTGAACAAACAATGTAAAACGTAAATTAATTGATAAGATATATTGTAACATGATCGGTAACTTTAAGATATTTGTATTTATCATTAATAATTAATAATCATTCCTACTAAATATAGTATACCTAATAGATTTCAATTTTTTTCAGTAATGAACACACTCGATTTTAGATTTTTAAAACGCGATAATAGATATTTTCCATTGGAGAATAGGTGTGTGAAAAAAGTTATTATACAATATTTTTGAAGCCAGTGATTGGGCTAGTTATACTATTTTTTTTAAATATTAGATATTTATAGAAGTTTTATTATATTTGAACATTTTGCAAATAAAGTATGAATAAAAAGCAATCTCTATTCGATCAAAGCACCCAAAGTTTTACTAATAACAGTGTTATGTCGAGCTTACCAACAATTTGTGATACCGGTATCTCGCATTTTATCTATTACTATGTGCCGTAGTAGTTCTCGGTGAGTGATATATTTATGCGCGTCAGATCACGGCCCTTAAAGATATTTGTAGAGAGAGAGCCTCAGAGGTAATTTTAATATAGTGATAATTGAAATTCCCTGTCACTTTGTATTAATTAAATATCAGAATAATCCTCGGACATTTGATTGTACACATAACACTATTTACTCGAAGAAATCTTGGCGGCCGTATATTTCCCGCAGGAATATTTGACCCAGTTCTACTCTGGAGTCCTGGGTGTACGATATCGTCTATTAATTCAAAGTAATTTGAAATTCTAATAGACAGCAGATCAGGTATCATTGCGCGCTATCTTCAAGTTTCAAGTCGAGTACTTGGGTTACTTTTAATGATTACAAGTTTGCATACAATAGGAATGTTTGAAAGAACTGCGAATGTAAGTGTTAATTAGTGCAGTATAATTAGAGTAATTTCTTTTACTTCATCGGCATTTTTTTTTCAAAGAGCTCTACATCTTGTTTGCAATACAAATGTAAATGACGTGTGAAAATACTAAATATAAAGTTTTTACTTTAAAAGTTTGTATAAAAGTAGAGCCGTAACTTTATTATTTATATCGTCGAGATAAGAATATAAAATGGCGTAAAAATAAGGTAATAGTTTGAACACGAGTTCTATCTACAGATTTTCAAATATTTCGTGACTTATCATAGCTACATCAAAGTAGCTAGAAAATAATAGTTACTTGTGTACCAAGGGTTTAAAGTAGCTGTTTGAGGACCGGAAGCTACAGATTGTAGCGAGGGCTGTAACTAGTCGAAGTGTGCGAAGATACTTTCAACCACAGCTGTATACAATATTTTTTCTACAATCAAAAAATCAGATTAATTAATTTTTAATTGTATTTAATAAATAAAGATATTGAAGTTATACAAACAAAACAAAAACCCTTGGTCTGCAATTGCCCGAAAAACCTCCTTCATTTTATTGATCGTAAAAAATATTTAATTGCATATCAAGAGAAGAAAGTTAAACATTTCTTTTCGGAGGTTCGTTTCATTTTTCGTATCAAATGCGAGTATTTGACAAAAGACTTAAATTTTTTTCATGCATACATATATAATTTCTTTCACTACCTTATCAGAAAATAAAATTTTCAGAAATAAATTAGAAATTTAGATAAGATTTATTATTCTCGTGTCAGGTGTCACCTGAATATCTCCAATCTCAAAGTAGACCATTGCTTTCCAGTTGTCATAGATATGACTTTACATTCTTTCGTAAGAAAGAAAAGTATCACTTTCTCAATTAAGGAAGAACAACTTTAGTTTCAGACAATAACACTTTAAAATTAAACGAGATCCGGGTTTGGACCGTGTCAAAATTCGAGTGAGGGCTCGACGTTTCACTCGCGTGGTTTACACGTCGGGTAACCTTGATCTTTCTTCCTTTCCTTCTGAAGAAACTCCCTACGATGGCGAGCGAAACGTCGAGCCATCACTCGAATTTTGCCACGGTCCAAACCCGGAACTCGTTTAATTTTAATGACTCAGAGTGTGGAAGTCTACGCTTTTATTTAATAATACTTTAAAGTAAATTTGAAACTAAATTAGTACGAGATATTGTTAATACATCGATTATTCGAAATAAGAGCTGCATTTCTCCTTGTTAGAAACGAATTCGATATCCTGGCATATCTTGTTATCATTTCCATGCAAGCGTGTTAGACATTGGACGTGGATGCGGCCGAGCCGAAGTCCGTAGGCGACATACAAGGACCTTTTCGATTCAAGAGGTTTCAGGACGCATGTGCTTTACCCGTGGCACACATGCATACTTGAACAACGGTGTGTCACCAGGCGAGAAAAATCAGTTGGTGGAGAAATAATAGTAGATGTTTTAGCGAAAACTTGAGCATGGAATGAAGCCATGTACCATGTACTATTTAAATAAAACAAAACGACAAACAATTAACTGTTACACCAACTTTTGTATTTACAGAGGTAGACGGACTGTTAAGTTTCAGTTGCAGCAATTACGATTATAAATTGCATCAAATATTAGAAGCGTTTTAGAAACTGCGAATCAAATTACTTTTAATAGCAACAAGTAAATTAAAAAATATCTATGTAAAACCATTTTTCTACGATCACTAAGATATCTGCACATTGTATGCTTGTCGTTGCTATGGAAATATAACACTGTACCGTCGTCAATGTTGATTTGTTATTTACTAAAACATTTTAGTAATAAGAATCCATTGTTCAATTTGGGAATTTACGAAATAAAATGTAACGACTGCAACTTTATTTACCTTGGACAAACCGGATTTGATTTCTATACTAAATTTAAGGAACATTGTAATAATCATAAAAACAAAATACTCCAATCGAATGTAGCGAAACATCTGGTAGAGAACAACCATAATTGCTCAGTTAAAAATTTGGCAATTCTCCTTAGAGAAGATAAAGGTTTATGGCTTACCTTCTTAGAAGCTTTCAAAATTAAGAAAGCCTTGAACACAGCTACATTATTAGAATGAGCAATTAGATCTATAGTATGTTCAAAGATATTCCGTTATGGCTTTAACGTACTAAGCCTGTGTTGAACCGCACACAGTAAGAGATTCTACTTGTTGGCGCTCAGGGTAGGATTGCAAAATATTTAAATTCGGAAATCTCTAATCTCTGTGCGGATTACGTATTTCAGATTTACTTGAAATAATAATGAATTCGCAAAATTAAACCGGTATTATTACATATTAGGGAAAATAAGATAACAAAGGCATACTTTCTGAGTAGGTATATAAATGAGTTTTCAAAAATTTAAAATCAGTAGTAATACTAACTTTCGTACTGAGGTCAACAATATACGTATTTAATATGTGGCGACCATTTGAAGAAGGCAATACTGATGTTTTACCAGTTGAAAATTGTGATAAAATTAAACGGACATTTTTGCCGCAAGAAGCGAAAAAATAGTTTCAAATGTGTATAACTATTTAAAAGAAAAAGATAGTGAAGGTGAAAATTCGGCTCTGATAAAAACATCAGAAATGACGAAAGTGCCGTACAATACTGTTCGTGATATAGTAAGTGGAGTGAGACCTAGAAAGAAAAGGCGTGACGCGGGTAATTCGAGAATAGTGAATTCTTTTCAAGAAGATACAATTCGAATAATTACATATGTATAGCAGTGTAATATTTTGTATTTATTGTTATGTATGACACTATTGTTTATTTGCATTATTTAACTAAATGACAAATTGTTATACAATGATACTTTCATGTAACATTTTTTTTTGCTTCATTATCAATAATAATATTTGTACAAAATTCTCTGTTTCATTATTATAATATATATAAAAATAAAATTAAATTGGGAAATACTGAATACATACCTGTCATTGCACCCCTATAAATCAAGCTTAGACCCGCTGAGAGGGCCATAACGGAGTATCTTTGAACATAGTATAGTAAATTCCCCATTAATTTAGGAAGTAAATAACGAAATACTAAAATCATCTCTCCGCCGCTAAGTGTAACTCTATATTCTATATAAGATCTGTTTTGTTAGCATGTATTCACTTTTGAAAACAACCAAAATTGTACACTAAAGTGGTATTTTGAAATTTATTTTTCACTTTATATTTTGTGAATTTTATTTAAAATTGCATAGAAATTAAATATCTGATTGAGACGACGAAATTTGAATATCTTTAAAAAATTCAGTCATGATGTTCTTAGCTAAATTAAATTTTCTTTTAGTAAGTATATAGTATGAATAGTAATAAAGACAAAATCAGTATTTAGTCTGAAAGTGTCGAATTAAGTACTAAAGAACCTAGTTTGAACAGAAAGAGGATTAAGTCTATATTTATCAAACAGTAACTTGCGAATTTAAAAGTCAATTTTATTCTGATTTTATTTATCTCATCGACTAAATCCTCTTTCGTTTCCAATTTCAAAGTTAAGTAAAACCCCCAGTTCTAATGAAAATAAACAAGAGAGAAAGTGGATTTCTTAAAAAATAAATTAGTTTTTCAGACCTCAACAAAGTAGCTACATAAACATGGAAATATAATTTTTAATGAATCCCAAAAGTAAGCTTAAAACGAAGATTTGCTCTTTAAACGCGAAATTGAAAGATATAAAACTTTATTCCACAGTCTGGTATTAATATAATGAAGTAAAAGTGGCTACTTAAATAATAAAAC
Source organism: Pterostichus niger (assembly GCA_947425015.1). Taxonomy (NCBI): domain Eukaryota; kingdom Metazoa; phylum Arthropoda; class Insecta; order Coleoptera; family Carabidae; genus Pterostichus; species Pterostichus niger. The sequence goes on along the minus strand of OX380340.1, from coordinate 34,188,957 downwards.
AAAAGTTTAAAACAGTTTTAAATAGACATTAAAATTATTCTCACTTCTCGTATTAAACTAAATTAAAATTAAATGCATGTAATAACATTTCTATATTAGAAAAAAACAATTATTTGATAATACAAATATCAAGGTGCATATTTTATCAATTTTTCTTGTGTATATCTGGTTCATTTCGAAAATATGTTATTTTAAATGAACAATAACAGTATTAATAAAATTGTAATAGCCGCAAAATAAAGTGTGCATAATAAATTTCGCAAGTGTATTTAAATTTGACAATGAATCGCAAAAAAAATTATATGCCGAAAATGAACCGCGATGTGATTAAGGTTTTACGTACATTTGAATCGTAATGAACTGTTGACTTAGCTCTGTCTCTAGGGGTTACGAGACGTGCTAGCCCGTGTAAAATTTATAACGGGCTGTTGACATTGGTTATCTGACAACATATCTAATTTTAAACGTTTGACACTTCAATATTTTTTGATTAAACAAAAACTGTCAGATTTTCGAAGTCTACCTTGATTGAACATTGTAGTTATTACGTTATACTATTGCAATTAATTTGATTAAATATACATATATTGCGATTCAAATACACATAAAACATTGTACAATGCTCGACCGTTAACTGAAATTTACAGGCTCACACAGATAACAGGTTCGCTGGCGCTCGCCCGTTACCTTTCTATGCTCGCCTGTAAATTTCTGTATAACGGTCTTGCAATGTAAATAACTATTACAACGTTTACACATTTACCGATATCATTGTAAAAAGACGGAACATTCCGAATACATTTTAAGAATTACATATTGAAACTTTACCATTAAATTGGAAATTTGACCACGGTAGCAGTGGTCCGTTTTTGAAAAACACTTAATTTCTTTTTCACGTAACTGTCAAACAACTTTTTTGTGAATAGCCCGACGAATTTCATTACCGGGCTGTCCCCTACTTTGGTGGGTTGCTCAAAACCAATCAAAAACATGATTATAAAATGCCGCCGATAAATAAGCAGCTTGTATTTTTTTTCCGAAAACATCTTTTTAGTTCCACATTACCACATTCATATTTATAATAACTATTAGCCATCATTTCAAAATTAAATTGGTCATAAATTTATAAGTTTTTTAAGAACATTAGTTGCAATTGCGTGAAAAATTTAATGTGCACCTCAATAAGATGAGGCACTTAGAAAATAGTCTGCCTTGGCGTTTTCAACCTCGGCTGTTTTTCTTCGACACCCACAAACGATCGCAAATAACTATTCCGGAAAATTATGCTACGACTATCCATTTCACGAATCATCAATTTCTTCTTAAACTTTTTTGCTTTAAATCAAAAACATTATAATTTTTGACTGTAATTAAACAGCAGGTAATGTAGCAACAAACTAGTAATTAAGAGATATCTAATACTAAAAATGTATTCATTTAAACGAAAACAACTCCTTTTACGTTTAATAGGAAACAGAACGAATAAAATTCTAAAAAAAAAGTTACAGCAATTTACAAGATACTTATTCTTGATAATGATCATTCGGAACATAGGGGCCGGGTACACCTAGCCGAAGTTTTTACACTGCCGTACTGCCGGTTTATTTAGTCAGATTATTTAAGTGACTAACTTATAGCTCCCGAGTGTGATAAATACATGTAACTGTATTTTTTTATATTTAACGACAAATCACACATTGTCTTACCTTGGTTCGGGTGACGTCACAGTATGCTAAGAGATGTGCCTTAACACGCTCGGCCACCGCGCCTGCATACTTATTCTTAATATTAAATATTTAAGTTTATATCAAAGTAAAACTAAAACTAAATTTTTTGATGTAAATATTAGGATTGCGAAACAATTTTTTTTGTTTATGCTCACGATTTTATCACATTATCAAGTAGATCAAGGATCAAGAGAACTATAATTTAAAAATACCAAGAAAGAGGTATGTGATAAAAATGTAATGACACCATACTCCTAGTACACATATAATTTTATCGATTATCTTATCTAATTACAACAGCAAATTGATCACGTTTACGATACTTGGCATTTGATTGTAATTAATGCGTTAAATAACATTACACTTACTTTCATATCACTTTAATCAAACTTCTGATAATAGAATAAATGTTAGGTGTTATTTCTATTTCAAAATTTCCTTATACCATCTATTTACCTTCCACACTTAGTATTGATAAGTGTATTTACTTATTCGGAAATTAAAGCAAAAATATTCTTTCGATTCTAATTCACTTTTGGTCAGTTGCATCAACAAAACTTTAAGGCTGCGCGATTGGCAAAATTGTAATATAACACTATGTTCTTAATTTTTTTTCTCAGAATTGTGAATATATATAAAATCAAAAAAATATGTCACAAAATAAAGAACACTAGTTGATTTTAATAAAACAATTATATTCACTATACAGATCTTTGATTCAAGAATCATATATATTTTGTATTTTTTTTTAATGAAATAATCTTTCAATGTATTAAGATAGGAGAATGTAGTTCACACTTTTGTCACTTGAAACTTAGTTATAATAAAACAAAATCGATGTTACATGACATATAGAATAATTGGTATTGCTTATCATCATACATTCGATATACTTTTATTGATTTAAATTAAGTTTAAAATTTAAATTTTGAAAGTGTCAAAATGTATACAGGATGGTGACTCGCTCAGCCGGTCATAGGACTTTAACATGGGCAATCAGTTTTTTGCAATTTCCTGCTTACCTAATTATTTTAAGCAAAAACGCTTCAAATACAAGTTTTAGGGCATACAATTCTGCATCTAAATCAATAAACATAATTACTTTTACTTGCTTTGTAACGACAAAAATTTAATATGAAAATGTCGAAAATTACGTTGAAAATATTAATAGCCATGGAATTGAACAAAATAAATAAATGCTTGATGTTTTATCTGTCAAAACATCACCATCCTGTATAATATCAAACATAAAGTACGAGTTGTTTTTTTAAATATAAAATAAAATCTGAAAACTAATTTAGATCCAAAGTTTAAAGCTCTACAACTTTTATTTGAAGCATTTTTGTCTGAAACCAATTGGCCACTTTTGCGCAAGGAAAAACTGATTTCCCATGTTAAACGCCTATGTCCAGGTTTTCATGTTACACCCGGTATATATATATATATATATATATATATATATATATATATATATATATATATATATATATATATATATATTTTGAATGTAACTATACAAAAAACTGTTGATGTAAATTTGTAAACGATAAAATATTTAATAAAAATATGAATAGGACTTCATATAGGAGTAGATGATTTAGTGGTATCGAGTTGGACTGTTCGATTCTTATAGCAGACAAAGAAACAATTTTCACCACATTAAAATTATCCCTAAACACTAATATCTGATTAACGCATTTCAAGTGTATAAATATATCACTTACCGAGATCTACTAATATAAACTGTCCAGTAATGAATCAAAGGCGCGAAGAAATTATATTTATTTTATTAAGATCATATGAACATTTTTAATAATTGTTGCCTATGATTCCAGGTTTTCTTCAAATTAAATTGAATTTTAAATCTATGGACGTTCCTGATGATATTCTGGCGGTGCTACGATGTAGCTCGTGCAACATGGTGCTGAGCCAAGGTCCCATACTCCAGCAGCACGACGGAACAACAGTATGCGGCCGCTGCGTGAAACCCAACCAGCCGACCTCACGCAATTCCATGTACGAAGCCGCAGCAGCACTGCTACGTTTTCCCTGCAGGAACCGTGATCTGGGTTGCCAGGACACCGTCGCCTTTGCTGCAGAGCAAGAAGAGATCACACATGAGATGAGCTGCACATACCGCCAGTACCTATGCCCAGTGGTATCGGCCGGACGTTGTGATTGGTTAGGTCGGCGTGGTGATCTCGTGGCGCACTGCCGTGCACAACATCCCGGACAAGTGCTGCCGAACACTTCGCAACTTGTTCATGACATCTCGTCCTCCAGCCTAAACACCTATTTACTCACAGCATTCCGTACGCTCTTTCTGTTGCACATTAAGGTCTGCGTGGTGACGGCAAGGATCTTCCACGCTGTGCATTATATGGGCGATCCCAACAAAGTGAATAAATTTATCTTCACGGTCGATGTGAAACTAGGCAAACAGCTGATAACAAAATCGAAATCGGTAGCTCCTCCAGGTTGCCTTGCTATACAGGAAGATTCTTCGATGATCATGCACATTAATAGTCTTCTACAAATGCTTGACGGGTTCCAAGGAAGTACTTTCACAGTGACTGTTTGGGATACGACAGGGTGTAGCAAGTGTCATGCTGAATTATCGAAGTATAACTATTTTGATGATGACACGAATGGATGGTTGTGTGAACATTGTGCACCTACTAAACGAATATGTATAAATAGTAGTAAGGGTTGCACATATACCGATATTGATGTTAAGCGCGTGAATCATGAATCTTTTTTTTGTCCCTATGTAATGGAATGTCCAGTTTGCGAAAAAAGCATTAAAAACACGTTAACTACACATTACTCTATTGCACATAACAGTCACACATACGAATCAGGTGCATTATGGGAGAATGATGGATATTCAGGGCGAGTGTATTTTATATCAACTGAAGTAGGATTAATAAGGTGTCGATGTTGGCTTCTAGGTGACACTTTTCAACTTATCTTGACGTCGCCTGTACATAGTGAACAATTGTATGAATTATTCTGTGAAATACAAATAGTTGAACCTATCACGAAACAGTCCAAAACTTACATACCAGAAACATTATATTCTGATAGAAAAGATTGGTACATTATAGTGCAAAAATCAGAATTTCCATCTTATAACGGTCAGTTTTGTATTTGTGTTACAATAAAACGTGTTGATTCCGAATATTAATATAATTCCTTGACATTTTTAGAGTTCTTTATACATTAAAATATCTAGCTATTAAGAATAAAAAATGTGTATGTTTCAAAAGGATATTATGTATTCTAATTTCTTTTTCTACAGTAATTAAACAAATATGTACCTATAATTACCTGTATATTAAATTCTATATTTTTAACTATATAAGCGCTATAAGCTTGTCACTTATACATCATAAATAATGTAGCATTTGACTATGAAAACCGGCAGTACTGCAGTGTAAAAACTGCGGCTCGGTGTGCCCGGTGGGCCCAGGCCTGATTTAGGCTGTAGTGCTATCAGAAGAAGAAAAATATCTTAGTTACATTCTTCTTAGTTATTTATTTATGTTTGTAATCCTGACGAAGATCTATGTTTCATAAACTGAAATTTATATTTAAAATAAAATTTATTTAATCTCCAATACGTATTAAATTTTATATTATTTTCCTTTATTTTTAATTCGTAGTGTGGTTGTTGATTTAAGATTTTTTTAACCAATATTCAGTTTAATTTAATTTCTAAATAATATATATTATTTTTCTTTATTAAATGCATGGAAGGTTTTCAATACAATAATTTGATTCAATGTTATTTAAAGTTTAATCTATTAAGTTATTTTTTGTTGTATATATGTGGGTTATTTAATAAAAATATATTTTTCTTACAAAATCTTTCTACATTTAGAACAGTATGAAGCAACAAAAATTCTCTTATAAGTAAACTTACAAAATGCGTGGTAAAGAACATATAATCATCTAGCTTTCATTTTACGAAGAAGTATCAAAAGAACGCCGCCATCAATAAGGAACTATTTTTTTCTTTAAAAATAAATCTTTGCTCTTTCATTAGAGTGCGTCCTTGTAACGTCACTACCCTAATTGGCTTATTGCCAATTACAGCTACACACTTTTATATCTTGCTTTCATTTGACCCGAATCAGTGATTTAGTTGTATTAAATTGATGGTGGCCATGAGCATAAATTTAATGATTTCAGAAAAAAATACAAGTTGAATATTTATCGGTGGCATTTTGTAATCATGTTTTTGATTGGTTTATCACAGATCACCAAATTAGCCGATAGCTTGGTAATAATTTTTTGTTGGGCTGTATATAAAAAAATATAATTCTGCGTGTAAATGTAAATGGGTGGGCAAATCGCGGCCTTTGAAATGTATGTTTTCATGTGGCCCTCTGTTTTAAATTGTATTAATAAACTTATATGCAAGCCGTAATAAAATAAATGTTTAATCATCAAACGGAGTAGATTCATCAAATTCTAACACATCATCCTTACGTCAAACACATTCATAGTTTCCTCTATACACGTTCTTATCACACTCGGAATCATTCGTCACGCAGCAAACCTTAAATCATATCCATCCATTCTCTCCACTAATGCTGTATAATAAGTTTCATTTATAATAAACATCATGTTTCCCTTCAAAACGATTAGTGTAAGGTGACAACTTCAAACCCAATTACCTTAATCATTTTATTCACATAAAAATAAAAAACTTTTAATCTCTTCCATCCAAGTAACATCTTCAATTATTGTTGTATACGCTACGTAAATTTTAGTTAAGCTACTAGTATGTAACAATATGAGCTATCTCATTGTTGTTATGTTGCGTTTAGGTTAGATTGGTTTCGTGTAATTTGACACTCGTGACCACATGTGCCATTAACCCAATACCCGCCGCAATTCAATGATCAATAAAAGAATACCTTTTCAGTAAAAATATCTTTATTTGAGTTCTAAAAAACAAGTTTTTGATAATAAAAGTTATACATACTTAAGTGTTAAAATATATCTGACCTTGAAATATAATTGTTAAAAACACCGAAATTAAGTAACTTTGAATATTTTTAAAATTATTGGTTTTGCAAATATTTGAAAATTGGCTGTGACTGGCTGTCATAACATAACTAATTAATATATTCATTAAAAAAAATATACATTTTAAATGTAAAAAAATGATTACAGCCAAATATTTAAGCGTCCCAAAAATGGGACGTTGGCGGTTAATGGGTTAAGGCTGAGTGTGAGATCTTTTGGTTTTCGAATAAAGGGCATTAAATTATAAAAAGAGACAGTTATAGTTAATATTCTTAGAATTCCAACAAGATTTCATGTTCGCGTTATCTGCAGTGCCAGAGTGTCAGACTACATAACCAAAACACTTGAGACATCTGTGTCCACTTCGATTTGTGGATTCCAGATATGGGTAGCGTACCCAGAACAGCAATTGTTTTGCTGGAAACCATGAGTCTCGTCCATCGACTCAAAGCGTGAAGATGTAGATCTTCACATCACGCGGCGTTCGCGTTCAATTAAGTTTAAACTTTAATATCGGTATGTTTAATAAGATTTTAAGTCTCGTCCATCGACTCAAAGCGTGAAGATGTAGATCTGCACATCACGCGATGTTCGCGCTTTATTTAGTTTTAAACTACCTAGATTAGGGAATTGAGTATTATAATTAATAAAAATTTAATTTAAATAATAAATCTGTTTCCATCCTCATATTAAATTATAACGTTTCGTGTTACAATTAGTATAAAAATATTTGTTATTAATGTGTTAATAAAATTTCAAGACTGCATCCATTCCTTTCGTTTTACAATTGACGCAGTAAGTCCGGTAAGATTGACTTATTCACCCAGCTCTGCTCTTGTTACAAGGAAAAGAAACATTTTGTTCATTATTATTTACTTGGTTCTGGAGTGAGTACCTAGTGAACTTTAATTGAGCTTTTCTAGCAAACAAAAGCCAGCCAAAATATTTTTATTTTCAAATCAACCACAACGTAGAATCCTGAGTATTCTTTTATTGTATCCAAGTTTCAATTTTACAAACAGTACACATTTAAATTTTTAATCTACACTCGCATTTACAAGTCATATCCTAGATATTTCCTCTGAATATTCCTCGTAATAATAAAAACTCACATTATTAAAACTTCGCAATGAGGCTGTCTCTCACACACTCAGAGCACAAGAGCAGATTCACATGCTACACACTAACTTTTTGCTCATTATAGCACCAGAGTGGAGTCCATTTCAAAGGAGAAAGCTTGTCCTCGTTCCAGAGAACGCGTTCGACAATTTAGCGTGCATACACAATTGTCGAGCGAGTGATAATACTCGACTTCGAGCTGGATTTTACTATTATGCTATTATCCTTAAAAAACGTTATTATACACGCTAGCACTCGTTATTGCATGTGATGATATAATTTTCTGCTTAGAATTAGAATTTTATATTGAGTTCACAGGTTTACGTTATTTCGTGTAAATTATGAGCCGCGAGATGATTTTATTTGCTTTAATATTTTAATATTAAAATGGAATTTTGTGAAATTATGTTTTATAAATAAAGTGTTCGTACATGACTGCATATTTTTGTGAATAATTTAATATACGAGCACATCATTATAACAGCATTTTGTGACGCACGTTATTACACATTTTATATCACACTATGCAGCTAAAAGTTTTAGTACTTGCATGTATTTTTAAAACATAAATAAGATGCAAGTACAATAAAAAGATATAATAAAAGCAAAGTCATTGACGAAAATAAAAAAATATATATGAAATTTAGGAACAAAAAGTAAATATATTTAAGGTGATATAAAAAATACGGTATTTGAATTGAAACGTATGTGTAAATTATACATATCAAAATTCAAACGAGACTTCATATCACAAGAACAGGGGCGTCCCAACCCAGGGTTCTTGGGGTTCCCAGAACCCGGGCGCCAGCATACAAGGGCGGCAGACGGCAAAAAGTTAAAATAAATATGAGTATATTAAAAGAACACAAATACTGCGTCTTATTTATTTGTATAATTATTTTTCTAGACAAACAATGTTCTATTATTCTACGCTAAGGTGAATAACATATTATTTGTCATGAGTTTGCTTATTGCTCTAAATCTACACGCAAGTTTCGCATAGTACGGCGTGTCGGCTTACTGCCGTACTCTTTCTGTATCGTAGAGCATAAAATTCCACGTATTTAGAGTACCATATCGCATTTTTGTGCTCCAAAATTTTCGCCTGCGGCGCACGCCTCGGGGCGCCACATTCTGCTTCAGAACCCAGGCGCCAAGTACCCCAGATACGCCCCTGCACAAGAACATGCAGGAATGAGCTGACCCAGCACTTAGAGTTTATAAAAGAGAAACCATCATTGTAATCAGTAATCAGTCCGTCTTGTAAGTTGTCTGTATAAACTTGCTTGTAATGGGAAAAATAAATGTTTTTTAAAAACTATACTTTTATTTAAACTTGTATAAGTTGTACGAATCGTATTTATATACCTAAAATATATAGTTATGTCTGAATGGTATGGATTCCACTATAAGCTGTAACTATAAGTTAAATTCCTGCTGTACAAAATAAAGAATCAAAAATAAAAGTTAAGCATCTGAATTACAACGCACAATAGTTATTTGTGTATTAACAGTGTAAAGCCGACGGCGAGAGGTGTAATAGTGTAAGAGGAACAAAGACACTTTACGCTCGTGATACACACACAATTTTTTCTAAAATAAATAAATAAATATATCATCACGCCTTTTACCCATCACTGGGTGTGGCACTCTGCCTAAGCAGATCTCGGTAAGTGATATATTTTTTCGCGTGAAGTGCGGTTACCAGCCGTCAAATCACGGCCTCCAAAGATATTAGTGGAGAAGGAGCCACAGGGGTAGATTTTTTAAAATTGGTGAAAATTGTTTGTCGGCTGTGGGGATCGAACCAAGGTTCTCAAGAACCACAGGCCGACTCGATACCACTGAGCCACCTACCCCATTCAATTCAATTTTTTCAATTTTTTCTATGATTTTAAAATGATTAAAAACCGCATACGTACTGAAAATAAATTCGTTCTGTCAAATGTCAATATGACAAGTTTCTGTTTTGTTTGTATCCCTAGTAACTATTGAAATAAGTGCGCATTTAATATCTTTTTCGCGCGTTGCCATTAGAGACGCGCGACAAAGATATTTTTCGATTGTTCCACTGAAAACGACAACTTTACGATGTCAAATGAGAGCGTAATTGTCAACTTTTCATAGCAATCGTAGAAAAATAATATTTTTGAAAATCGAATTCCGTACCGCAATCCACACCACTATACTTCCGGATATATAATCATATAATAAATATTTGAATACTTCTAGCACCATTGCAGAACAATAGTCCATTTCTCAACTGCCTCTAAACATTTAGAATAACCTTGAAAACGAGGGACAGAGACAGACATTTGTACAAAGCCTCCCAATCGATGCAGGAGCGATGTTCTTTTGTTGTACAAAGTGCGGCATTACTCGCTAGACGTGGGGGTGGCCGATTGTGTAACGTTACCCGCAGGGCCACTAAACACTTTGCACTCGCCGCCGACGTCGCCATTGCCGCCTCCGTTGTTACTGACAGTCGGTAGTGCGTCTACGCCACACACAAATAGATACCATACTTTCTGGGAATAGCATTGCGAGAGTGCTGGGATTCGTTTGATGCAGGGATTTAGATGGAGTGCACAGTGCAACGAGTGGGTTTGATATTATACGAGAAAAATTATTTTCACTTCAAAAATTACCTACATTTTCAATTACAAATCTTTGCTGCTTTTGAACATATAGCGGGTGCCTACTTTTTTTCCGAACATAGGAAATTCAATGTTAAAATTTTGATTTAGCGATATCTCTTTATCTATTAATTTTAGAACAAAAGTGTACTGAAGAAAAATGTTCAGAATGAAAAACTGCATTCATAGAGTATAAGTTAGTTGTTCAATTGTTTCTTATGTCCGAGTTAGAAGCAAAAGAAAATACACGCTTTAAAGCAATTATCAGAGTGCCATGAGAAATAAAACAAATTAGATAACTTAATAATAGGTATTTATTTGTCTAGATTATGTAGAAAAATAAAATAATAGTTGCTATAATTAATTTTATTATTAAATTAAATGCTCGAATAAATAAATAAATAAATTAGAGTAATAATACACAACAAACAAATTATTGTTTTATTTCTCATGGCACTCTGATAATTGCTTTACAGCGTGTATTTTCTTTTGCTTTTAACACGGACATAAGAAACAATTGAACAACTAACTTATACTCTATGGATGCAGTTTTTCATTCTGAACATTTTTTTTCAGTACACTTTTGTTCTAAAAATAATAGGTAAAGAGATATCGCTAAATCAAAATTTTAACATTGAATTTCCTATATTCGGAGAAAAAAAGTAGACACCCGGTATATATATATATATTAATTGATGGCTTTAGTGATGTAATATCATTAACTAAAGCATATTTTTATTTAAAAGCAATATAAACGTAATTTCAGTAGAAACTGGAGAGCTGCAAAAATATTTAGATAATTTTGGAGTCCGCGATTACAAATAGATTTAGAACCGCTGCTCTATAGTATGGTAGTCTTGAAAAGTAGTACCTTCTTTTCTCAATTAAGGGTAGAAAATTGTCATTCTGAGAGAGTCGGAAATAAAAACCCATAGACTGAATCATCTTTCCTCGCTGTTGAGAGTTTTTGCATCGTTCAGTTTCAGTTCAGAGCAAAGCTGAAACTTAATACCAATTATCTTTTCTTCATGTATCATACATGTATTGTAGAACATACGTTGAGAATTTGTTTTAAACTACTAAAGCATAACTTACCAACCACTACACAAATTCATGTAAATTGCAACTCGTGTTACAAATTTCATTCACATGAAACTATAATGATAGTTCCGCAACTGCATTGAATTAAATTAACATTTAATTTAAAGCCATAAATGCAATGCCAAGTTTTAATTACAGAACCGGAAGAAAAATAAATGTTTTGTTTGCTGACACATTGTCATACCGAAGTTAACTAGTTTTAATTAAAGCATGCACTACCTGTCATTTTTTATATCGCATGCTGACATCAGCGAGCAGCACGCAAATATGGCAGTTCGTTACGAGATAATTCCTAATTTTTCACTTTATTAAATGCCTGACTACAAAGAAGAACTCATATTATTATAACAAACGTACATTTTATATTATTTTTATCTTTTAAATATGATTAAAATAATTATGTTTTCGAATTGTAAGCTGAGTAATGTGGGTACGTATTATTAAATTACAAGCATTTAAATATCTCACTGTAAATTGTGGATTAAATAAAAATAAATTTTATACTACTATCAAAAAATGTTCAATTTTTTCTCTAATTAGTAGTTTATATACTTCCTATCATAGCAATAAATAATAAATAATGTTGAAGGGAAAAATACAAATCGATTGAACTAAAATGCCTTTAAAAATGAAGAACGAGAAGAACTATGAACTAAATAAAGTAAAAATAATCTTAATTTATCTTGATCATTAGCAAAAACGTAGTTTCTAATTTTATAGTAAAATTTTAAAATACTAGACGTACGGTAATAAACCTGGTAATATTCCTTAAGATTTTCAATATGAAAGAGCTTATTTAATGCATTTTCCAGTCGAATTATCTTCAATCAATCGGTAAATCAAAACCATAGCACCGAAGTGCATAAAATTTTATCTGCTTCTGAAAGACGGAAATGGGATTGGGTTCTGCATTTCTTATCTTGAGAACAAAACGGCGATATCTGAGAATGAAGTTATTGATTTTTCTGCTGCTTACATGTTAGGCGGAAGTCACATTTGCACTGGTAGATTTATCTGAATGCACGTACTTCCGGAACTTGCAACTTTAATTAAATATGCAAATTTACACTTTGCTAAAGAATTGCAATTATAGCTTTTAAAATATTAAACGTGTGAGTTTAAATTACTTCGATGCTTTTTGAAAATCTTACGAAAGCAATTAAATATAATGTCTTTTCTAGACAATTTTATAATCTTGAGATTCAGATTTCTAGCAATGAACAACATGACGCTATATCCCATCAAATGAAGTAGTACGAATTCCAGAAACATTTACATTCTGCGCTTTTATTAAAAGCAAATTCCAACAATCAAAATTAAAGACAAATAACTAAGATAGTTACTTTTTTAGTTATTTTATTGCTTGCTGTTTATAACAAATGAAATACCGACTTCATTATCGCTATCCACAGATGTTACGAATTGGTCTTGAATATTATATTCATATGTAATATGTAATATTTGCATTTTAAGTAAATACTTAACAATTGATGAAATCAAATGGAATTATAAAGACATAAATTAAGAAGCCATAAGAACTTGACCCTGGAACCTATCAACTCCGATCATATACTATAAATTAAATAATCTAAGGTCGCCATATTATTCAAATTTGATTTTGTTTACATTTTTTTCTGTATTTAATTATGCTATAGGCGACCGTAGCTTAGTTTCAAGAATATGACTAGAGTTCATAGATATCAGTTTTGGTATTCTATTTTTTCTCCTTTATAATTCAATTTGATTTCATACTAATTAAATTGAATTGGTAAATATTATTTTTAAATAGCAGTGTAATTTTAGATTACTTTTTTTGTAAACTTTCCATAAATGTCCGTCAGTACGGTGGTGTGGATAGCGATACGGAATTCGAATCCGGAGATCCCGAGTTCGAATCGCACTCAAGCTAAAAATTATATAAACTATCACACTGCGGCTCGGTGAGTGCGGACCCTGTACTGTAATTGGGATTAAATTCCTCATGGAGTAGGTGGCTCAGTGGTATCGAGTCAACCTGTGGAATTTAGAAATCTGGGTTCGATTCCCACAGGTGACAAACAATTTTTACTACGTTAAAAATAACCCTGTGGCTCCCCCTCTACTAACATCTTTGGAGGCCGTGATTTGACGGCTGGTTACCACACTTCAAGTGAAAAATTATAACACTTACCGAGATCTGTTAGAGTAGAGTGCCCCACACCCAGTAATGGGTGAAAGGCGTGATGATATATTTATTTTTATGTATTCTTTTCCATAAATTTCATATAATAATAGTATTTCATTTTTCAATGTAAAAGCATTAACCTAATTTGAAGATATTTTGGCTAGTATACAAATATACAAAAAACTAAAAACAAAACTAGGTTAGAAAAGAAATATAGATAAAATAAATTGTATAAGATAAAATATGACGTTAAAATGCATGAATATATGTATGGTGTATATTCTTTTCTTCTTCTTTTTATTTTATTTTCATTCTCACTTTAGAAAAAAACTAACATTTTTATCAAGTACAAGAATAAAGAAGTAATTAAATTAAATTATACCTGCGATTAACAAGAGAAAAAACATTGAAATTTATAAGTATTTGTAGCTGCACGAGCAAATATGCTTTAGAATTTCATTACAAAATGAAAAACATTCTCATTTAACTTTAATAGAATAGATTTATTCCTTGTTTCCTTTGCAGAGGTACACTATATTTTGATTTACATCAAGTGGTATTTTCATATATAATATAACAAGTAGTATGAAAATTGCTGAAAATATTTTGACATAAATTATATAGGAAACACAACTCGTGCTTCGCACTCGTTATGTTTCCATTTCCATAACAACGAATGTATATTTATGTCAAAATATTATCTGTCAATTTTCATACTACCAGTTGTATTCGGCTTGAGAATTTACCAAACAAGAATTAATTAATAAGAATAGTTAGGTATTTATTTGCACAGTGATGAAAATTCTACATTTTTTCAGTGTACATTTAATATTCAAAATTGACGTTTATGAAAATATTGAAAATATCATTTATTTTATTCGTAACCAAGGATATTAATAACAGTGGTATTTCCGATGAAATTTCACTAGTGATGAATTTCCGACGAAATGTACATTTCATTGGTTCATTTTCAAACAAATTCGTGATCCTATTGGTTGACAGTGACGTGTAGTGAATTCTCAAAATAATAGTCTTAAACTAGTACACGTATAATTTTACAACAATGAAATCTATATTTTTAAACTAACCGATCTATTTTAAAGAAACGAACAATGGTGAAATAAATCTCTTACTTCGTAGCTTTTTAGACCCGGAGAAATAGCAACGATCCAATAAAGCAGTGAAAATCGATTCTTCACTATGTGGTAATGCTAACGTATCAGTATCGGCAACCACTTACGAATTAACGGTTTGTTGACAAAAAGCACAGATTCTACTAACAAATTACGTACAGGAGGTGATAGATTGTGTTTCGACTTCAGATGCTGTAGATATACGAGGAAAAGCTGCATCAAATAAATAAATAGGTGATAGGTTATCTACTTAGGACACAAAATTGTAAATAAATTACATGATATTTTTTCTATAACAGTGAGGAAAGTACGCAAATGAATGCGGAAAACAATTATTTTCTGCTTCATGTGTTAACAGAATGACGTTATTATTGTCGATTGTCATAAATAAAAAATAACTATGAGACAATAGAATCCCCAACAACTTTAATATTATTTGAGAAAATATGAAGATTTAAAAATTACATAATTTCTTCTAGTGTAAAATGATAAAGTGTAGTAGGAAATAGTATATTACATTACAAGAGAAGAAACTAAGAATTCGTTTCTTCTCGAGTGATGTATAGCGTTTTGTTCAATTCTGCTATTGAAATATTTAAAAAATATTAAGATTTGTACGGCTGTTTATGTAGTATAAATGAACATAGATGCCATTGCGTTGCTATGGTTCGTTTGTTTAAATATAAATAAATATTTGCGAATGTCAAATAATTTACCGTTGCATTGTGCAAATATTATTAATAATTGAGAAAATGGAAGAATATGACGATGTTACTATACCAGAAATTATTTTAAAAGAAGCTGATGCCGCTACGTTTCAATTATTGCCTGAGAAATCAAAAGGAAGATATTTGAAAGAGATGAAAAAATTTCGTGAGTGGATGCAATAAAAAAATGTACATGTTGTAACTGAGATGGATCCATTTTTAGTTGCTGGCATGTCTGGCGTAAGTCACCCTGTTTTCAATCATTGCAATGTGCACTTTCATATAAATAAATAATTTTCAAAAAAACTAGTAGTTTATTCCTATTTTCGGTAATGACAAGTAAGTGGCTGAAAGTACTTTCGCTCACTACTTTCACCCACCCGTTGCCATAGAAATACCTTTAGTGGACAAAACAAAGGGTTTCAAGGTTTGTATCCAAGTTAGCAATAACATGTTTCAATAGCAGGATTGAACAAAATAATATGTAATACAGGTGTAGAAAAGCTACTGAAAAACTAGTTTTATATACATACTTTCCAATGATATCCTTTCAACATTTGTATAAGGTTCCACAAAATTTCCACGAAATTATTGTAATTAATATTGTTACAGGCCATAGCTTTGTTCGAGCACGCAATCAGAAATTAGTTAAATGTTTTTTTCTATGCATACTTCGGATTATAATTTGACACATTAGTTTGTGCTGCTTGAACAATACCATAATATTTTGAATACATATAAGTCCTCTTTTACTAAATATTTATTTAATATTTATTGTATAACTTGAAATGATACAACTGTATTGATTATTTACAAATTTCACGCGTGGTTCAGAAAATTCAATTCCATTAAAGGATAGTGTCTTCAAATGTACTCAATTAGCCCCCAAAAAACATTAAATTAATCCCAAATTATCAATCTGCAAAGTGCAAAATCACTTCTCATTTCCAAACCTACAAAAGCTTTCGTCGTCTTTTTGGTTGAACCATTCACCTCAATAACCATTACTCACCTTAAACCTTCACCGGCCATATTGCTTGGTGAATTAACAGAACAAGGGCGAAGGGTGGAAACAGGGTCGAGTAATATGCGCCCTTGACCCTTGAACTTCCGCGCTACGAAACACGGTCACGCACCCGCACAACAGAATGGATGAGGAAAAAACGCCAGTGATTAACCCGCACGGTGTACGCGAAACGATGTGGATGGTGCGATGGTAGAATGGTGGAATACAGTGACGGAGCTATCATAAGGTAAAATTAGCCAACTACCTATATGTCCGATTAAAATATGGCGCTATGATGTAGGTTGAAATGTTTACAACAATAGCTTCCGTTAGAAGAACTTGCAGTATTTTAAAAATGATAATTTTTGTAACACATGCACAAGAAACACGTTCTTATTCCTTAATTTTAGAGAGAGAAACACTGCTTTTCTCCCCTAGGGAGAGAAACATTATGTTTCTCTCTCTAGGTAGAATGTTTCTCTCCCTAGGTAGAATGTTTCTCTCCCTAGGTAGCATGTTTCTCTCCCTAGAGAGATGTTTCTCTCCCTAGAGACTACGATTATTAGCGGAGTTTCCTAGGTAACTAGTTACGCAACCCATATTTGTCTATTGTCCCGATAAGACAGTAATTTTTGTGCACTTGTTACGAAAAGTATAATATGCTTCACGGGAGGGCGCGATTATCTCTTGTTTCCCTCCCTTGATGCATAACATACTATTTCCTTGGTCAGCTTTCAACGAATAAGTACAGTATTATACTCACAAGTAGGTAAATGAATCAATTTGACAAAAGATCTTTTATATCGGAAAATTATCTTATCAAATAGTAAGCTCCAGATATTTTTTGTTTTCAAACATTCCAATTTTATCTTGTAGTAAAATCATTCGAGAAAACTGACATTCAGTCGCAATACAAACTTTTTTTTTTTTTTTTTTTTTTTTTTTTATTTGAGCTTTTATTTACAATCTATCTACATCAAGATAATAAGTAAATGTTTTAGCTTAAA
This sequence comes from Pterostichus niger, assembly GCA_947425015.1. Classification (NCBI taxonomy): domain Eukaryota; kingdom Metazoa; phylum Arthropoda; class Insecta; order Coleoptera; family Carabidae; genus Pterostichus; species Pterostichus niger. The sequence goes on along the minus strand of OX380340.1, from coordinate 34,171,320 downwards.
CTGTAACATGTTGAAGTCGAACCCAGTGATTCTTCTTCTTCGGATTACTTATTGTACTTTAAATACTATTATTTATTTACAGTAATTTGTTTATGCAAATCTGTGTGGTAGGTCTAAAATATTAGTTCTATTTAGTCTGTGAATATCACCGCTGTTATCTAGTAGATTCACTGCACAACTATTAGGGTGGTTTTCTAGTCTGTTGAGATATTTAGCACTAGCACTTTTGATTTCTTCTTTAACTGTTTTTATTTTTAGGTCTTGGTGTATTGTTGCATTTGAAACAAACCACGGCGCACTCACTATTGTTCTTAGCACTTTCGACTGAAACCTTTGTATGATTTCAATGTTTGTGTTGCTGGCTGTACCCCATATTTGAATGCCGTAGGTCCATATGGGTTTTAGTATTGTTTTGTAGATAAGTAATTTATTTTCTATTGACAATCTTGAGTTTTTACCTAGCATCCAGTAAAGTTTTCTGAATTTTTCTCCTAATTGTTTTCGTTTTGTTTTTATATGTTTTATCCACGTTCCGCGTTTATCAAGATGTATTCCCAAGTATTTTATGGATTCGGCTTGCGGTAAAGGTTTCTCATTTAGGTATGCTGGTGGGCAGGTTTCCCGTCGTGTTGTAAATGTAATGTGGACCGATTTTGTTTCATTTGCTTTTATTTTCCACTTATTTAGCCAGCTTTGTACTTTTAGTAGGTGTTCCTGTAGTGTGTCGGTAGCTGCTCGGGGGTCGTTATTTGATGCCAGTATGGCAGTATCATCTGCAAATGTGGCTGTGGTTGTTTTATCTGATGTTGGTAGATCTGCTGTGTAGATTAGGTACAGTATTGGCCCAAGTACGCTCCCTTGCGGCACTCCTGACTTAATTGAGTATAGTGAAGAGTATTCGTTGTTGTGTTTGACTTGGAAATATCTTTCTGTAAGGTATGACTTGAGGAGTTGATAGAAGTTGCTTTGTAACGTTCTTTTTAATTTATACAGCAGCCCCTCGTGCCAGACTTTGTCGAAGGCCTGTGTTATGTCAAGAAATGCTGCTGAGCAGTATTTCTTTTCTTCGTAGCTCTTACGGATTGTATTTACTATTCTGTGTATCTGTTCGGTTGTACTGTGTTTTTGTCTGAACCCGAATTGGTAATCTGGGATCAGATTTTCTTCTTCCAGTATGGGTTTCAATCTTTTCAGGAAGAGCTTTTCGAACATTTTTGAGAGAATGGGTAATAGGCTTATTGGCCTATATGAAGCGGTTTCTTCTACTGGCTTTCCGGGCTTGTGTATTAGGATAATTTGAGCTATCTTCCATTGCGTAGGGTAGTAATTCAGTCTAATGATAGCATTAAATATGAATGTAATAAATTTTACTGTTTTTTCTGTCAGTTCTTTTAGTATTTTTCCTGTTATCAGGTCATACCCTGGTGCTTTTTTGGGGTTTGTATTTTTTATCATCTCCATTATTTCGTACATGCTTATATTTTTCGTAGGAGGTGATAGCTGATCAGGGATGTCCAGAAATTCTTTAATGATGTTTTCTTCCTCTTCATTTTCTGTAGGATATGGCTGGAAAACTTTTTCCAGATGCTCTGCGAAGGCTTTGCATTTTTCTTTGTCGCTTCTTGCCCAATTGTTGTCCGCTGTTCTAATGGGTGGTATATGCGTATTTGACTTTTTTAGGTACTTTGTGGCTTTCCATAATGAATACTCTGTGCTTTGTGTATTCGTGAGTTTAGAGAGATACTCCTGGATGTTTTCATTTTTCCATTCGTTTAACATGTTCGTTACTTTTCTTTGTTCTTGGTTTAGCCTGGTTTTGTTAAGTGGGTTTCGGTTGTTGTGCCAGATCCTTCGCCATCGCCTCTTTTCTGCAACTGCTTGTTTTATGCTACTTGGGTAATCGAAGGATATTTCCTTTTCAATTGCAATACAAACTTGGTATTTATAATGCAGTTTCCTATCGTGCATTTTGCCAAGCAAAAAAAATTGTACAAAACAAATATTTATCGATAAATTTAGGAGATCTATTAATTAAAAGTTACAAAAGTAATTAACTATTTAGTCAAAACATGTAATGTAATATAGCAATATAAAGCAGCGAGTTAAATGAACTTAAAATATCATTCATAATTTCGCAAATGCAAAATCGAGAAAAGTGTCGTTTTATAGTTTGTTTTAAATACATAAATAAATATATCATCACGCCTTTTATCCATTACTGGGTGTGGCACTCTGCCTAAGCAGATCTCGGTAAGTGATATATTTTTTCGCGTGAAGTGCGGATACCAGCCGTCTAATCACGGCCTCCAAAGATATTAGTGGATAGGGAGCCAGAGAGGTAGATTTAAATTGGTGAAAATTGTTTGTCGACTGTGGGGATCAAACCACGGTTCTCAAGATCCACAGGCCGACTCGATAGCACTGAGCCATCTACCCCATGTTTGTTTTATTTGTATTTTATTAACTTATGAATGTTTATAATAATTTGTATCTGTTTTAATGTATGTAACTACAAACAAAACTGTAATTAGTTAAAAAGAGGCTTACAGGAATACCCTGCCTAGATCCCTTAAAAATCTGGCTATGCCACTGGTGGGATGGTAGACGTCGAGGATAAAATTCACCGCAAGACAAATTTTATTAAGTGCGTAGAAAAAAACGATGGTCTAGGCTGAGTGGACTTTGTAAGATGTGTCTGAAAGCTGATATGTGAGAAAAAAGAAACGAGATTCTCTTTATGTACTATCTTACTTTAAGATACTAAAATTAAATGTATTTACAAGATAGAGGTCATCTACCTCATACAAATAGAATAACACATATATACAGCGCCTTTGAGTTATTATTTAACTCGGCAAACCTCGTCAAACAACCTACTCTCGGTTCGCTAAACAAACATTTCGCGCACTAGGTACGCAAATAACTAGTATCGTTTTCATAAGTTATAGTATTGTAAATAACAACAAAGACAAAATTAATTGTCATCCAACACTTGGTGAAACAAGGTTTAATAAAAAATATAAAATAAACACTTGGCTATGTTTCACAAAATTCAGCCTCCAAGTAACCTTATGAGGACATCGTCAGAGGCTAGCCAGCACAGTTAGTAACCATAGACGCGTTTCGCTCTTATTAGAGTTCATCAGTATGGTATAACTCACTTCTTCACCTAGAACAAAGTTCACGTGAAGAAGCTGGTGACGAATAACTGTGCCAGCAGAGAATAAGACCTCTAACAAACAGGTAAGATGACATGAGAAGTTCTGTGGAACAGGTCATGCCATCTACTGAAAAAAAGGAAAGCTACGCAAGAGCAATTTAAATAACAACAAAGACAAAATTAATTGTCATCCAACACTTGGTGAAACAAGGTTTAATAAAAAATATAAAATAAACACTTGGCTATGTTTCACAAAATTCAGCCTCCAAGTAACCTTATGAGGACATCGTCAGAGGCTGGCCAGCACAGTTAGTAACCATAGACGCGTTTCGCTCTTATTAGAGCTCATCAGTATGGTATAACTCACTTCTTCACCTAGAACAAAGTTCACGTGAAGAAGCTGGTGACGAAGAACTGTGCCAGCAGAGAATAAGACCTCTAACAAACAGGTAAGATGACATGAGAAGTTCTGTGGAACAGGTCATGCCATCTACTGAAAAAAAGGAAAGCTACGCAATCGCAATTTAAATAACAACAAAGACAAAATTAATTGTCATCCAACACTTGGTGAAACAAGGTTTAATAAAAAATATAAAATAAACACGTGGCTATGTTTCACAAAATTCAGCCTCCAAGTAACCTTATGAGGACATCGTCAGAGGCTAGCCAGCACAGTTAGTAACCATAGACGCGTTTTGCTCTTATTAGAGCTCATCAGTATGGTATAACTCACTTCTTCACCTAGAACCTAGAACAAAGTTCACGTGAAGAAGCTGGTGACGAAGAACTGTGCCAGCAGAGAATAAGACCTCTAACAAACAGGTAAGATGACATGAGAAGTTCTGTGGAACAGGTCATGCCATCTACTGAAAAAAGGAAAGCTACGCAATCGCAATTTAAATAACAACAAAGACAAAATTAATTGTCATCCAACACTTGGTGAAACAAGGTTTAATAAAAAATATAAAATAAACACTTGGCTATGTTTCTAATAAGAGCGAAACGCGTCTATGGTTACTAACTGTGCTGGCCAGCCTCTGACGATGCCCTCATAAGGTGACTTGGGAGCTGAATTTTGTGAAACATAGCCAAGTGTTTATTTTATATTTTTTATTATAGTATTGTATTTCGGACACCAAACGTTTATCATAGTAACATCAACCCTACACCCTATAAACTAAATGATCAAATAAAAACTCCCAAGCAAATTAAATTATTTTCCCCAATCTGACCCCAATCCCAAACTCCATCCAAAGCTCCAACGCCAAGCATGCTCTCATAAACTCTTCCCTCGTTTTATCTTCATCCATAAATAACCAATAACCGCATTTTCATAATTCAGTTCCTGACCCAGCTTGGGCAACACGTTGTCGTTGGCTTCCATCCAACCAACAGGTAGCGTCGTGGTGTTATTTACCCGGGATGTAGGGTTTATCTTGCCACATTTAACCGCGAATAATCGGCATGCGGTGACACGGGATATGAACCGTGTAAATTAAACGCAATTATGCACCGGCTGTTGGTTGTCGGTAGATGAGACTCTGGAATCTGACTGAATGGACGAGGGGTGTTATGGAATGTTTGTGTTTGTTTTATGCTCTGATATGGTTTATGAACTGTATTATCGTGATGTATTGTGCAGTGGGAAATCTGTAGTATAAGGGCAAAAGCTAATATAGAAATTATGTGTAATTTTACAGCAGAACACTTTGAAGATCCTAAATAATAATAAATATATCATCACGCCTTTTACCCATTATTGGGTGTGGCACTCTGCCTAAGCAGATCTCGGTAAGTGATATTTTTTTTCGCGTGAAGTGCGGTTACCAGTCGTCAAATCACGACTCCCAAAGATATTAGTGGAGGCACAGGGGTAGATTTAAATTGGTGAAAATTGTTTGTCGTCTGTGAGGATCGAACCAGGGTTCTCAAAATCAACAGGCCGACTCGATACCACTGAGCCTTCTACCCCATTAAATAATAATAATAAAAGTATATGACATAACAGCTTTTATCATATGTTATATGTAATAATTGTCATATCATATTTTGTCGTAACATAATAGATATTTAAAAAATATGATTGTAATTTTAATTTGTTTATTTGCACTAGAGAAACATAATTTAATATCAAAGGAATCCTGGTCGTAGATGGCAACAGTACACTTTCTATAATTTTGCTAATGCAAGGACTCATTTTTACACATTTGTTAACTTGTTAGTTGTCATAACTATATCAAATAAACACGATATACAAATATAACCGCAATAATTAACAGGTATAAACGTTGACATATTCTTGTTATATAAAATCGTCAATAATCACATAGAGCGGGTGTTCTAAGAGCACGGTTTTAACATGATAGAGATATCTAAAACACCAAAATACACTGCTCTTAAAACCAGCAAAAACAGAGCATGTACTGCCAGCCATTGTAATTAATAAAATAATTCTCCTTTAAACAGATTAATAACATCTTATAACAAGAATTTTCCACATTTAGATCTCTTTTCCATCTCACTGAACCAATTTAAGATTGCTTTACAATATGTTACATAAATGTTTATTATTGATAATTATGACTTTCGTTTAATGCAATTACTATATTTTAATTCTTGTAGTAGATTTAAAACTGTGATAATGATATTTTTGTAGTGTTCTTTTTAATGTGTTTTATAGTTAATTGTTAAAAGTTGTTGTAATTTTTAAACATTGTTGACTATTTATTCTTTTAATTTGTGACTATTATGTTAAGTTTATTTAAACAATTTGTTTATATCAATTATTAGACGTTACATATCCCTGAAGAAAGCGATGGTTATCGCCGAAACGTCGGAGTCCAATTATCTAAGTTTCATCACTATATTTTAATGTTACTGTATTTTGTTTGTATAATCCTGGGAAGCTCTTTATTGGGTAACTGATGGCTTCCCAAATATGAATAAATAAATAAATAAATATGAAGTTTTCAAATATTTTAGTAGTTTTCCGTCTGCGCAAGCTGTCAAAGCTTTGTTAAGTAGATGTGGATTATTACATAGTTTTGGAAAAGTGTCTTAGTCATCTGGCACCAAAATTGATGCAAATCGTCGCCAGAACAGACAGGAGACCTAAAGTTTATAGTGGAATCCAAACCAATCAGACATGATTGTCAAAAAGATTTTAACGCACGACCTAATATAATCAAGCTAATCCCTACTATCTGATATAAATAAATATAAATAAATATGGACTAATATGTAATTGGTATGTTGGTATTATCCGGCGTACGGTGGTGTGGATATCATCACGAAATTCAAATCCGGAAATCTCAAGTTCGAATCACACTGAAACTATCATACTACGACTCGATGAGTCCGGACCCAGTACTGTAATTGGTATTAAATTCCTGTTGTACAGAGCAACAAATAAATAAATAAATAAAAAACTAAATGTATAAATATTTGAATGATTGAAATAATATCTGTGTATTTGTAGCAGGGTTCGAAGATATATATCGATCGATATATATCATGATATTTATTTTGATATATATCGTCATATTTTTGTAATGATATATATCCATTATATAAAAATATGAAATAGTTTTTGAGATATAGCCTCCGGAGAAGTGAAATTTTTCGAATTTTTCAGTTTTTCTACTTTTCCGAGGCTATATCTCAAAAACTAAATGTGATATGAAAACGCGCTCAACGGCATTAATTTTCTCGTGCTTCAGTTAACTTATAAACATAGTTTCAGCGATTTTTATTTTTTTCAATTTTCCGCCAAAAAAATCGCAAAAAGCGGTTTTTTAACATTTTCTCGAAAACCAGAAGTCATATGCATTTGAAGATTGCACCACTGGATTCAGTGGGTCAAAATACATATGTATGTAAATTTTCGTTTTAATAATCCTACGATTAAGGATTTTTGGTAAAATTGAATTAAAATCTGAAAAAACCAAAGGGGTACCCCTTAGGAAATAATTAAAAATATTAAATTGCATAAAAATGTATGAAAATTTGCTTATAAGTCAATTCGGACACGGGGAATTCAACGCCGTTGAGCGCATTTCCATATCTTGTTTAGTTTTTGAGATATAGCCTCCGGAAAAGTGAAATTTTTCGAATTTTTCAGTTTTTCTACTTTTCCGAGGCTATATCTCAAAAACTAAATGTGATATGAAAACGCGCTCAACGGCATTAATTTTCTCGTGCTTCAGTTAACTTATAAACATAGTTTCAGCAATTTTCATTTTTTTTCAATTTTCCGCCAAAAAATCGCAAAAAGCGGTTTTTTAACATTTTCTCGAAAACCAGAAGTCATATGCATTTGAAGATTGCACCACTGGATTCAGTGGGTCAAAATACATATGTATGTAAATTTTCGTTTTAATAATCCTACGATTAAATATTTTTGGGAAAATTGAATTAAAATCTGAAAAAACCAAAGGGGTACCCCTTAGGAAATAATTAAAAATATTAAATTACATAAAAATGTATGATAATTTGCTTATAAGTCAATTCGGACACGGGGAATTCAACGCCGTTGAGCGCATTTTTTGAGATATAGCCTCCGGAAAAGTGAAATTTTTCGAATTTTTCAGTTTTTCTACTTTTCCGAGGCTATATCTCGAAAACTAAATGTGATATGAAAACGCGCTCAACGGCATTAATTTTCTCGTGCTTCAGTTAACTTATAAACAGGGTTCGAAGATATATATCCATTATATAAAAATATCAAATAGTCTATAATAAATACAGTATACCTCTCATTATTACTTTCATAAATTCTGTTAAAATTATATTCTAAAGATAATTCTTACTTTACTAGCTTTTGACTAACTTCACATCAACGACATAAATCCAAATTGTGTGCCATTTGTGATGTCATTAACGGCAAAGTCTGAACCATTTCCAAAATTTTTATTTGGTACTCATTTTAGAAATACAAATACAAAACTATCAATGAGTCAGAGTGGCCAAATAAAAGTACATTTATTGAACTATGTGAACAGTTACACACTGCTGTAGCAGGCACAGCAGGGCTGGAACGATATTTCTCCACTTTTGGCATTGTCCAATCCCAATTATGTAATCGTCTCGGTAACGACAAAGCCGGTAAATTAATTTTTATGTTTAAATATTTAAACCAAAAAGAAACTACAAAAAAAAAACTAATTTAGATTGGATTTGGCCAAATGAGTCTCTATCTGCAACGGTATGTTCAGGAAGTTCATCAGAAGATGATGATTCGCCCCTATTTAGGATATAGGATTATTTAAATATTCTTACTATTCTTAGTACTATATAATATTTGTGTATCCATTCAATGTATATTTACTTTTTTTCATTACCTATGTTAATTTTTTATTTAGGAGTAATAATTTATTTTGTATTTCCTATTGTGATAATAAATGTGTACAAAAACTAAAATTAAAAAATAAATATCCAAAAAGTGATATTTATCTGATATATCCTATATATCAGATATTTTGATATTTATTATAAATATCATGATATTTACGAACCCTGATTTGTAGCACTCAACTAAATCAAATCCGTTTGATTTTAAAACACATATCTGTCTACTGATAAAACATCAAACATAGATTCAATAGGTATTCAATTTATAACATTTTTTCAAAAGCTGGTTTCTTGCTAATACAAGGAAATGAATGCGAACAGATTTTTCACAACCTATATATTCGCGCCCTAGTTCACTTATTATTCGTTCAACATTGCTATATCAATTGACTCCTACATCCCTTGTTCACCCAAAATTCCATTCATAAAATTCCTAGCACGTGCTCAGACTCTTCTACATATTCCTGCAACGTGATTTTTGTCAGGAAATATGTATTAGCACAAATTCTTCATTCATAACATTCCTGTTTAAAACGTATCAAGTTTAAAGGTCAAACAAAAATATTATTTCTTTCGCTTGGCGTATTCTGAATATTTATATTTAGAACAACAATATTTTGAGTACGCCTCGTTAATTTTGAATAAATTTCTTGAATTTTTATATAAAAAAGTTCATCTATCGCAGAACATTTTATTTATACAGAAATTCGAATCTCACACCAGGTATTAATATAATAGATAATAAACAAATAACTAATTTAGAAATATACAATGTCTCAATTACAAGAAATTTGTAACTAATACCCGAGACAATATCAATTTATATTTTTTGCTAATTTTTATGGGACAACGAGTGTTTCTCGAACGCTTGGGAACAGGTGCTGTTAGAGGTTTATTAAGAATTGGGTATTGATATTGTGCAGTTAGAGGCTAGGGCTAATATTTGGCTTTAATAGAAATGGGTAGCTTGTGACCGATCAGTTTAATTGAGATGGTTCAGTAAAGCGAACGAAGTGAATCGGATCGCCAAATGAAAAAAATTCGGTTCAGAGACTAATGCAGACTGCGCACCGTGCCGTTTCGATTACTAGTAAATTTATCCAACTGTCACTCACCGATTTAAATGAAACTTGGCACACTAATAGAACTCTAAAAAATTATGAACCCCTATCTTTTTTCTTTCGGAAGTTGCTTTTTAGGGGTACAAACCACCCCTGAAAGGTGGTAAAGCAATAATCGCCATAAATGAAATTAAATTATACCAAAATATTACGCGTTCAACATTGGTTACTCAGGGGTAACCTAGATTCAGCGACCCCAAAAACCCCCGAGTAACTAGTTTTGAACTCTATTTCAGTTGAATATCGTAATTTCATCCCCCCCCAACCCCTTTTTAACCTCTTATGCATATAATCAAAATGACCCTGAAAATAGATTTTGGCGATCTCAAAAACCCCTGAGTAAACAAATTGTATGTCTAGCGCACATTATTATTGTTAATTACCTGCGTTCTACTATAGTGCAAAAAAGACTGTAAGATTTAGTATTTATATTAATAGAACACAGAAAATGGAGGTAATAGAGTACTCTTTTGTTGTCAATGCCTCTGCAGCTAAAAAGGCTAGAAGAGTTACCATTTAGGCAACAAACATATAATGAACCTTTTATTGGGATTGTTGATAGTTTTTATAAAGTAACTAACTCTATTTTATTTTTATAATATTATATTACTATTTTATATAATATCGTTGATGAGATGCTGCCTTCATTTCTTATAGATTCGTTGTTAGTGAAGTGGGCGTAAGTGAAGATTTACGAAACAGGTGTACAGGAGCGAATGGATGGATGTTTGTTGCGTGATGATGGATTTTGGTTGTGAGGAAAGAAAGAGTTCGTATGGAGGAAGTGTTAATGTGGTCGAAATGAGTATCGTGTATCAGGATGAGATTGTTGATGTGCACTGATGCTCTATGAATGTTTCAGGGGCTCGTGCTGTCCCATTTAATGGGATATAGCGTGATGTTATGTATGTTGATTGTATATTGTATATCACATTTTTTTGTTTGTTATTTCCATGAAAAAAAAAACTATGATATAAAGTAAAAGTTATATTTTGTTGTTTAATTATCAATTAAGTGATTGTTTACAGGAGGAAACACAAAATGTAATAATTTTCTTTAAGTCTTGAACTTTTTAAAACTTAATAGTGCACTTGCTACAACTCCAAAGTGTAAAGTATTTTAAATAAAACGCAATAAAATAAGATAATTGCTAACGAATTCAACAACTCAATTACTCGTTAAAACACTTCGGCAACTAACACCATAAAATACAAACTGGAAGTAACAACACAAAACATTTTCAACATTGCCATTAGTTGCATCGCCATCCACCGCAACCAAATCCCAGCCCAGTGTTTGTCATTTCGCTGCCGGCAACCAATAAAAACAACGGATATTTTCTTTACGACATTGTGCTCTATCGGAAACTTTCATAAAACTAAAAGCAATTTTCAAGACTTCCGTTTATGTGCGCGCGTGAATAAGTTATCAACTGTGGTTTTCACGTCGACGTTGGCAAGGTAGATAACTGACTATCCTGCCAGCCTGCCAGATGTCAGGTTATTCAAAGCAGAAATGTTGCTCTTGTATGCTTTTGTTATGTACTGCGTGACTGCGTATACTCCAGATGGAAATATCAAAATGACAAAAAAGAAAAGTACTTGACGTTTGAGTTATATGCAGTCTTATATTTTTTTGTTTTGTAGGACGAAAGTTGTGATTTACAGAATCATATTAAGTTTTATATTTAACAAATAATACGTAGCTATAACAATTAACATTAAAAGTTTCGTTTCGTCCATATTTGTTCGTCCTTAACGCAAATTACGATTTTAGTTTTTATTGTATTTGCATCTTATTTCCATTTTTAAAACTCATTTTATTTTTTGTAGAATATTTTCACGTTATAATTTTAATTATTTTTATTTTCTGAATACCGAATTTTTATACAGTGTTTAAAATTGATTGCAAAATAATTCAAGTGTATACAGGGTGAGTCTGGGAAGACGCCCCCCCCCCCTTTAACTTTTTTATTATGAGTAATAGAAAAAAATGGTTTATATGAAAGTTTTATTATTTTAAATATACTATTTGATGGCAGATGTAGATATTTTTTATAAAGTCAGGTTTACAAGATACGACTATCAACATTTATTTTTTAAATAGCAACCTATAATTATTTTACTAAAATAAAATCCGCCATTTTTTTCTCTTTTCAATGGTGTATTAGTTTTTATTAATGTATCTGAAAAAATTCGAGAAAAATAAGAAAATTGAGAAATACTAGAAATAATTTGTATACAAATATTATAGGTGGCTATGTGAAAATAAACAAAATGTAACAGTGTTATACAACTTAACAAACTAAAGCAACAAATTCAGTAACAAAAACAACTTAAAACTAATTATTTTCACATATAATATTTGTATAAAAATTATTTCTAGTATTTCTCAATTTTCTTATTTTTCTCGAATTTTTTCAGATACATTAATAAAAACTAATACACCGTTGAAAAGATAAAAAAATGGCGGTTTTTATTTTAGTAAAATAATTATAGGTTGCTATTTAAAAAATAAAAGTTGATAGTCGTATGTTGTAAACCTGACTTTATAAAAAATATCTAGGTCTGCCATCAAATAGTATATTTAAAATAATAAAAGTTTCATATGAACCATTTTTTTCTATTACTCATAATAAAAAAGTTAAAGGGGGGGGGGGGGGCGTCTTCCCAGACTCACCCTGTATATTATTAGATGTACTGATTACAGCACAAAAAGAATGTGTCAGAAATTCACAAAAATAATTGCATATTACTTATTGCAAACATTCACGATAAATATTTGCTTTAAGTAATGCGCGAATTTTTGAAAAGTAAGTGTACAAATAGAGATATTATAAAAGATTAATTTCTTTCTCTCACGGTGACATAGTTCCAGTACAGTTATTGGAACCTCCTACGACAGGTATAGAGGTACGAACTGATTTGTGTTTAGGACGAACAAAGTCGGGCGAAATAATAGGACACCGCTGAACATTCGAAGATTTCATTGTATAAATAAGACGTATTGGACCGGAATAAACACTAATTGAAAGGCTTTTCTAACCTAGCATTTACTCGATTAGAGTAAGTAAACCAAGTAACAAATTTATTGCTTCTACTGTAGCTAACAATTGCTCAATTTGTAACAACTAGTTAAGTGTACTAAACACACTATTATGTTGCAGCGCGATATAAATTCAGTTTTACATATGAGTCGTCTAGTTTCAAAACCGGCCAAGTCACGAAAATGTAATTTTCTATTTTTTTTAACTTTTGTAATCTTCATAAAGGCATTCCTTTGAAAAATAATTTGATGAGTTGCAAAACCAGCTAAATAACGTGTAAAATGTATAGGAAAATATCTGATGTGGACACCACATGACTTCCTTGTACACGTATTAAACTATAGATATTTTTTTAATTGCACATATTTGACATTAAATCTTTTATTTTTTGTTCTAATCCATAGCAAACTTAATTTTTTTTAAAATCCAAAAATATATAATATTTAACTTTAGATATCTCGTTTATGCAAAAAGCTAATTTAAAAATTCTTAATGTGCTAGACGCAGAATTTAATTCTCTAAAACTTTTATTTGCAGCATACATTTCTAAAATTAAAATAATACCATTTTTTTCAAGGAAATCTGTTAGCAGCTTCATGTAATGTGCCACTTCCGGTTAGTCTATTTTAACCAAAATCTATTATGTTATTTCCATTGATATGGTAGTCTTATATACCAAATTTGGAAAGTTTTGGATTATATTTTGATATAGTTTTTCAATATATTATAGGCTCCAAGTATGGTACTTTACTTTCCGGAAGTTATATAATGACCAAAAAAGGAGGTGCACAACTAGATGTTATAACAGTCATAATTATAAAATTTTAACTTTCTACGGCTTACCGTTTTTGAGTTATGCGAGATACATTACGTACGTACAGACGGCACGACGAAATTAGTCAAAATGGATTCAGGGATGGCCAAAATGCGTATTTCCGCTGAAATCTGAGAACCGAAAATTTTCGCGATTACAATACTTCCTTTACTTCGTGCAACTTCTCTTAATTTTTTTTATTCTTTCCTCCGTCTTAACATTTTCTCCCTCTTTATATTCATCTTTCTCTCTAAGAATTTTTATTCTCTTTTTGTTGTTAAAATTTTCTAGCTTTTTATTCATCTGCTTGTCGTTTTTCAGAAATGTATTTCTTCATTCTACCCTTCTTTTGCCTGTTTGATTGTTTCTTTCCCATCCTTTAATTATTCAATGAATACAACGAAAGGTGCACAACTAAATGTTGCTAATGCAATGACATTGACATTTAATTTTTTATTTTTTTCTTATTTTTTGTTCTAATCCATAGCAAACTTAATTTTTTTTTAAAATAAATATATAATTTTTAAATTTAGATATCTCGCGTATACAAAAGGCTAATTTAATAATTCTTAATGTGCTAGACGCAGAATTTAATTCTCTAAAACTTTTATTTGCATCATTTATTTATAAAATTTAAATAATATCATTTTTTTCAAGGAAAACTGTTAGCAGCTTCATGTAATGTGCCACTTCCGGTTAGTCTATTTTAACCAAAATCTATTATGTTATTTCCATTGATATAGTAGTCTTATATACCAAATTTGGAAAGTTTTAAATTATATTTGAATATAGTTTTTCATGAAAATCTATAATAGGCTTCAAGTAAAGTACCACTTCCGGTAGTTGTATAATGACCAAAAAGGGAGGTGCACAACTAGATGTTATAACAGTCCTAAATATAAAGTTTCAATTTTCAACGGTTTACCGTTTTTGAGTTATGCGAAATACGTACGTACGTACGTACGTACATACGTACGTACATACGTACGTACAGACGGCATGACGAAATTAGTCAAAATGGATTCAGGGAGGGCCAAAACACCTATTTCCGTTGAAATCTGAGAACCGAAAATTTTCGCGATTACAATACTTCCTTTACTTCGTACAAGGAAGTAAAAATGCGATTTTTACTTCCTTGTACGAAGTAAAGGAAGTATTGTAATCGCGAAAATTTTCGGTTCTCAGATTTCAACGGAAATAGGTGTTTTGGCCCTCCCTGAATCCATTTTGACTAATTTCGTCATGCCGTCTGTACGTACGTATCTCGCATAACTCAAAAACGGTAAGCCGTAGAAAATTGAAACTTTATATTTAGGACTGTTATAACATCTAGTTGTGCACCTCCCTTTTTGGTCATTATACAACTACCGGAAGTGGTACTTTACTTGAAGCCTATAATAGATTTTCATGAAAAACTATATTCAAATATAATTTAAAACTTTCCAAATTTGGTATATAAGACTACTATAACAATGGAAATAACATAATAGATTTTGGTTAAAATAGACTAACCGGAAGTGGCACATTACATGAAGCTGCTAACAGTTTTCCTTGAAAAAATGGTATTATTTTAATTTTAGAAAGGAATGCTGCAAATAAAAGTTTTAGAGAATTAAATTCTGCGTCTAGCACATTAAGAATTTTTAAATTAGCTTTTTGCATAAACGAGATATCTAAATTTAAATATTATATATTTTTTGATTTTTTTTTAAATTAAGTTTGCTATGGATTGGAACAAAAAATAAAAGATTTAATGTCAAATATGTGCAATTAAAAAATATTTATAGTTTAATACGTGTACAAGGAAGTCATGTGGTGTCCACATCAGATATTTTTTTCACCAATCACACAACTTGGCCGTTGTGTGATTGGTGAATTTCAAATTCGGCCAAGTCATTTACCAATAATCTCAATAGAAAGTAAACATAAATCTATTTGTTACATTTTGATTAATAACTTTTATCAGATAACTGTAATTAAACTTTCGTCGTTTTTACAAAATGATTTAAGATTGACTTGGCCGGTTTTGAAACTAGACGACTCATATAAAAAAAAGTTATTTGTATATCTTGGCTATGAAATGAGAGGGCTTGTTGTATTGAAGAATGAACTTATCGGCAGAGTATATAACCGAGATAGAGGACATTCCAGAACGCCAATACAATTTCATTACAAAACTGCAAAATTTGTACAAATTTTAATAATTTAAATACTGTTTTATCTCTATATTTATCATACCGTAATCAAGGAAATGATAACATTTTTTTATTTTGCAACAAATATCTGGAATTTCAGCAGTTTTACTTTTCAGATTTTACATATAACTAGATAATTTGCACGAAAATTAGTATCTATAAGAATATGGGGCAAAAAAAGTGTGAAAATATCTGGTTCCTAACAAATTAAGAATTGTTTTATATCAAGTAGGTATATTCATCTGAGTTTTCAATTGAAAAACGTCATAATTTATGCGGCAGAGTCACGTAAATCTTTAGATTATAGCTCGATATTTTTTTTGCTTTGAAATTGCAAAATTTCGGTTAAAATAAATGACGCAAAGTAAAATAATTGTATATTATTAGGGATTGACCGATATGATTTTTTGTGGCCGATACCGATATATCGGCTATAAAATTATGTCGTAAATTTTTGCTGTATAAATGAGGTAAAAGTGATTTATAATGATATACTGGAATACTTTTGATGAACTTACTGGTATGACGACAAGTAAATCAGTGTCAGAAAAGTAATGATAATATGATGAATAAAATTGATGATGAGATTGAATTGTATAAAAAATTAGAAAAAATATCAAGAAATGAAGATCCTTTGACTTGGTGGGCGCAAAAAAAGACATTTTTCCATTGATGTACAACGTTGCAATAATATAATTAGCACCACTGCCAAGTAGTGTTGCTAGTGAACAGCTATTTTCTTCAGCTGGAAATGTTTATGAAAGCGCAAGAATCGTCTACTCCGGAAAGAGCAGAAAGCTTAATTTTGTTAGATTACAACTTGCCAAAACTTAACTTTAAATATTAATTTGTTTAACTTAGTGTGTAACTTTACTTTTACATTTTTAATGACTTTTTTGCTAAATTTTTAATAAGAATAAACTTGATTTGTTTTTTATTTAGTAGTTCTGTTATAATTTCCTTAAAAAATCCTTAGCAACTGAAATAGTAAGCTATTTATATTTTTTTAGGCTGATATCGTGGTTTACATATTGGCCGATACCAATATCGGCCAAAAAGACCGATATGGCCGATATATTATACTCATTGTATACGATGTATTGTCACACTCGTTTCTTTAGAGCACTACTTTTTTTAAATATTAAAATAACACTTGTCTAAGTGTCACAAAAATTCAGCCTCCAATTCGACTTATCAGGTCATTGTTAGAGGCTGGCCATCACAGTTAGTAATCATAGACGCGTGCTGGCCAGCCTCTGACGATGACCTGATAAGTCGACTTGGAGGCTTACTTTTTGTGAGACTTAGACAAGTGTTATTTTAATATTTTATGAAACCTAGTTTCACCAAGGAACGGGCAATTAATTTTGTCTTTGTTATTTCTTCTCTACTTTTTTTTCTCATCCTTCTCCAAACAATTCATGCGACGAGGTCATATTAGTGTTAAAATTATGATGCTTATCAGGGGCGGATCCAGACTTCGAATTAGGGGCGGGAGTCATGGAGTGAATTTTGTCTCGAGGGAGATGGAGGGTATTGCCCATCTTCTAAATATAAAAAACAGTTCTTTGATAGAATACTAAAATTATTGAATTAGAAGATTTTCTAAGTGCAAATGTCGGTAGTCACATACTTGACTAGGTCTTAAATAGAATACCTCTCCCATCTGCGGGTCGAAATAATATCCCCACAAAATATTGGTTTTTGACTATTTATTAGAATTATAAATTAAACAATAGTTTTTAATTCTCTTAGAATTTAAGTTTTTAGATACTATTTTATATTTAATTTGTTTAACAAATTGAGTTATCGTAAATAATGACATCAATATTATGTATTACGGCCAATTAACTATTAGGGCCAACATTTTAAAAATAGTTCATGCTTAGGGAGGGTTATGACCTCCATGACCCCCTCCCCCACCGCTGGATTCGCCCCTGATGCTTATATTTACTGTAAGGTGCATTCAATATAAACCACAGAGAATTAGGTAAGTACGTATGTTAGAAACAGAAATCTTTACACTATTTTATGTTTGTAAATTTTTAGGGTAAACCCACAAATCTCAACATTTATGAAAAATGCAGGTAGCAAAGTAACATTGATTTCTTCTATCCTCTCATTACGAATTCCTTTTATCCGCTTATAAATAAACCATTTCCGAGTTTCGTGCCTAGTGTAAAGCGGTAGACTTCTGCATTTATCGGTCTGGTGCTAGTGCACTAAATCACTTAATGCACGATCTCATCGCGAGTGCTGTGGCTGCTGTGCTTTTGTTTCAATTTCAACTGACCTAAAGCACGATTCTCAGAAGCTTTTCGTTTCCGACAAGCGGTCAATTGCGTGTGTCTTCCAGAAACATGAGACTTTGTATTGAACAATGCCGTTCATGAAGTTTTGCTTTGTTGGAGCAAGTAATTTACAGATTAATTAATTGTGCACTGATATCACTCATAATGGACATTTATTTAATTTAATTTTCTCTTTATCTATTTCACCTCATCGCAATTCTGACACTATTGTAATTATATGTCTTCGAATAGCAAATCTAGTATTCAAAAAATTTAAGTTTAGGGTCCGAAAAATACAAGTAAAATTAATACAGGAAAATCATCAGCACTATAAATAAAATTAAGTAAGTATTAATACCATAATAACATATATTGTTACATTTTTAAACTTTATATTTTTGTCAATGTTTTTTAATAATGTAACTTATTTAATTTAAGTGTTAGACAATCGAAACGTCCGTTAATAAAAAGATGTACTCTGATACAGGATTTGTTGTTTTTAGATTCCAGAAGACATGTTATTTTTAGTCAATAAATTTAATAATAAAAATTAAATTTTTTTATCCAACACCCACTACTTATAAAGTCATTATTGTTGTCATTTTAGATTAGTAAAGTGGCTTATAAGTCACACGTGAGTTATAAGTCATAAGTCACGCATAAATTATGACTTGTAACTCACTGTTGAGTTTAAATATAACAAAGTTGAAAAAAGATTGCAGCTGGAGTATTCGAAATGGAAGATGAAAATTTGATTCCCGAAATAATCATTAAGGAAGCGGAAAAGGCGGTTGTTGATATTTTACCAAAAAAGTCTAGAACTTCCTATGAAAAACACTTTCATTCATACCTTTGACGTTTCTAGTTGTCATCTAGTCTTCAAACATATGAAATTCTTTTTCATAGGAAGTTCTAGACTTTTTTGGTAAAATATCAACAACCGCTTCTTTCGCTTCCTTAATGATTATTTCGGGAATAAAATTCTCATCTTCCATTTCGAATGCTACAGCTGCAACCTTTTTTCAACTTTGTTTATTTAAAAAATTTGAGCAACCTAGACAACAAAACAAGAAAGTATGGCTAACTAGAATATTATTGGAAATGTAGACAATTGTGTCAAAATTTATATTTTAATGTCTTAATTCTAGTTGTTGGATAAAATTTCGTATGCCACTCGTGTGTTATTACAAATAAGTCACTTCAGAAAATTATTCCCCTCGGCCTGCGTCCTCGTGGACAAATATTTTTCTTGCGTGACTTATTTGTAATATAACACACTTGTACCATAAATAAATAATAAGTAGGTACAATTCTTTTATGAACAAAATAAGTATGTACAAATTATTTTATTTGCGAAAAATAATTAAAACGCCAGAAAAAATGCTTGATTTTAAAGCCAAAATTGCGTAATGAACAACGTAAAATTTAACCAATAAAAATACATCTGTCATATTAAATTGTCATTTTTTATTTTCTACTGTCTGTTATCATTGATTAAAATTGTTAATGCATTAAAATTAACAGATATGTTACAAAATACGCTTATGGACCAGTTACTATATGAAATTCTAAAAATATACATTTCAAAATGATGAAAATAATTTAATCAAACGAAATTAATCAACAAAACAAAAAAGCATTCAACTATAAAAAAAGACAATTGTTTTAAACAAAAAAATGTTTCAATTTGAAGTGATATAATATGAAACATAACAGACAGTAATTGCTCGTTTTTATGATGTAAAATTAATAAAAATACTTCTCGGAACAGATATTGGATTTGTTTGAAATTCAATTACTGACATTTGTTTCTCTATTTTGTGTATGAAATAAATTAAACAAGAAAAAAGCAAAATGCAATCTACTCGTATTTCTGCACGTGTCTCCTAATTTAAGAGTTCAAAAGTTACAAAAATAAAAGGCTCTCTTTTATTTACATAACAATATGATATTTTGTTGTTTCTTTTGATATCTGCTCTGTTTTTATCATTAATTATAGTAGTTAATACATACCTTTTATAATTAAATTAAAAAAATAAAATTTTCAAAAATAAATTTGTAAGTTCGAGTGTGTACATTTATTTATTAATATCATCCTAATTCAAGTTAGTAATACTTTAACAATGAGTTTCTTGACTAAATACAAAAATAAAATAAGTTTTCTTTAAGAATACATAATATTAATCATATTTCTAGTGAATAGAATAGCAACAACTCTAACTTGAGATAGTGACAAGAAAAAATGAGTATATTAAATAAAGAAATTAAATAAACCGAGATAGTTTAACTCCTTAACTGGTTCCAATAACGCGTGTATATTGTTCAACTTTAAATTGACATTGGACATCGGTAAACCCTGATGATCCTATGAAGATCAACAAACAAATTTAAATTGATTATCTGGACTCCAGAGCAATGGGTTATACACAGCATGCTGTGATTTCCTTTGTATGTTGCTGTGAATTTTAAACTACGTAACCGTTCGACCAAATAAATCTGTTATATACGTGAAGTACTTACTGGACTTACTGTCGCAGGAAATTGTATTCGTAAGGGATATTGAATTGTGTATCTCAATTCTGAAGTAGATTAGTACTCACCTGTAAAAGAAGAAACATATTAGCATAATTTAATTAAAGTACCTAATTGTCAATAATCAAGATCATTTATATAACATATCTAAGAAGCTATTCTTAATCTTGAATCTATGTATTAGTTCACCCTTTTAAAATTCAAGATTAAAATTCTAATCTATATCAATTTCAATTCGTCCATGGTAACATAACAATTGGCAACAGACACTTTAAAATGACAAGTAGTCTTTTTACCTTCAAAATAATTTTTAAATATTTATAAATTGTAATTTCGTTGATCGTGAAAAAGAAACGTAATAAGCATTGTAGCCAGTATCAAATGTATTGCAGATTTCGACTTTGTCTCGATCTTCAAAATCGTTCTCAGTACGGTGGTGTGGATAGTGATACGGAATTCGAATCCGGAGATCCCGAGATCGAGTCTCACTCAAACTAAAAATTATATAAACTACTACACTGCGGTTTGTTGAGTGCGGACTCTGTACTGTAATTAGGATTAAGTTCCTGTTGTACAGCGTAACATAAATAAATAAATAAATATTAAAAGCACTTACAGCCCTTAATAATGAAATAACTAATTTTCCATAAATTGAAAAGGGAGCTAAAAATGAAATAAAAAGAGGTATTTATGATATATTTACAAGCATTTCAATTCAAACATACACCTTTATAATTCATGTCATGGAAGGGCGGCAATTCTTCGACTTTAGAAAGATGACAACATTAAATTATTCAACTAAACTTGGGTAGGTACATAATGCAGTCACTTCAATAATATAATATAGTAAGTTCCTATTGATCAAATTGAACACAGAATACAAATTTGGAACCAACCTCAAAAAATATATAAAATGTATGTAACTATTACATAATAAATAGGATATTTCTGCAAGTAACAACTTTCCTAACCTAAATTCCAACTAGGCTTTTCCATTTCCAATCCAGCGCCATTTCAATTCACGACCCGAGTCTACTATTCACCACAATCACTTCTGAACGCGTGCTGTAAGTGTAAACGCGCATTTAGCCCGGACTATACGGGACCGGTGAGTAACCGAGAGCTTGAGCTTGCGATGGGATACGGACTGTCTGCCTGCGCCTTCGGGATTCTAGAGGATAGAATTGCTTGGTTTCTCTTTTTTCTTGCTCTCTTGTGAGTTGAGCCAGGAAAAAGGAAAAGTTTCAAACTGTTTCGGTGACTGAATACTGGGAGAGTGGTCAAGGACCACGAATAGAAATGTTTCAAGAGGCGATATTTTGATACTGCTTTAAGGGGTAAGGCCACTCTAGAATTTTTAAAAAATGCATTTTTTTTATTTGCTTAAATTATAGTTTAAACCCTTAGGAATAAGGGACAATTAATTTAAATGCCGCGCGGAAGTATTTCAGAGGGAAAAAAGCATATATCTATTAGTACTAGTATTTATATATAAATATGACTCGAAACTTTAAACGCGTTTTTCTCGAAATCATATTTTCAAAATCGGGCGAAAAGAAATCTGGAATATTAACTGATGGATCGTGCTGAATCATTTTATTTCTTATTCTAGATATAAAATACTCAAAAACTACGGGGGATTTTTTTTAAAGTGCTTCATTCGTTTTTTATGGTCGTTTTTATACAGAAATTTAGTCCCGAATAATGAACTTTTTTTTCAAACGTGCGCCATTTTGTCAAAAATCAAAGTTTTCAAAATCCAGCCCGTAGTTTTTTAGAGTATACATCAGAGATTATGAAAACATATCCCTTTTTAATCCAGGTCTATTGCTGTTCCCGGAATGTTTTCTCCCGATTTTCCCTACGCGCCGAGAGGAGTCGCCATTTTTTTTCATTTCTGACGACAATTTTGAATATTTTCTTAAAAAAAAAATTTAAATAAAGTTTAAAGACCACTAAATAAAGATCCAAAAACAGTTCTTAAGCAGCACGTTTAGATGTCGTTAAAAAAAATCTAGAAAATGACCCTTTTTTCCTTGTCTAGAGTGGCCTTACCCCTTAAGGAAACAGATTTTATAAGTATGTTTAAAAGCTGGATTATATCAAACATTAGATTTGAACCACAATATTTGGATTACACATGTAGAACAAAAGGAATAAAAAAAATTATAGATGATGAAACTTTATATATATATATATATATATATATCCCAAGTGCACATAGCTTCGTGTTTCTGAAATATTGGTAACAAAACTGTTTTATAAGAATATTTTGAAAAAAAAAAAAAAAATAAAATTGCTAAAAATTTGCTTAAGTTAATTAAGGCACGAAAAATTCAATGTCGTTATATATAGCTCATATACTTTTTGAGATATAGGCTAGGAAAAGTACAAAATCTGTAGAATAAGAAGAATTAAACATATCTGAAGGCTATATCTGAAAAACTAAACAAAATATAGACGTGTGCTCAATGGTATTGAAATCTTCGATTCATAATTGACTTATAAGCAAATATCCCTCAGTTATTTAAATTTTAGATCAATTTCAGACTGAATATATAACATTTATAATTCAAGTTAGTATAAAAGTTTCATAAAGAAACGTCACGATTATCAGTACAACATCAGATAAACGGACAACAATTTTATTTACCTTCATTATTTTGGAAACGGCGAATGTAAATTTCAACAAAATATTCCATTCGGTAAATTATCTCAACAAATATGACTTTGAGATTTATTTTTTCTCGAGACAAATATTATTTTCTTCACTAGGCCTTGGTTACTTTGAAGTAAACTTACTCGAACAATTTGACATTAGACCAAACTGAGAAATATATTAATAATGATAGTTATAATATATATATATATATATATATATATATATATATATATATATATATATTAGGATGTCCGATATTTGGGCGACCTTCGAATATTCTTTGGGTCCCCCCTAGATCGCCAGACATTCCAAAAAAAATGAGTTTCCCAAAAGGATTCAGTGTTTTTTTATTATTAACCCGTGCCACCGAGCGGTTGAAGTTTTAAACCTACCGGAAAATAGGAGTATAGCAAAATAATTCTATTGTGTCGCCAGTTAGCGTAAAATAGACATGTGGGATATGTTTTCCTATGAAATTGATGATTCAGAACACGAATCTATTGTCAAAATGCTGGTATCAGTCGAAGTTTTAGTAATATTTGCAAAATACGCATTTTTTAATGTTTTTTTGGGGTATAGACAATTTTCAAGAAATGTTCATTTATTTGAGTCCAGTTTCAGAAAATTTTAATAGAATTTATAATTCTATTAAAAATGTCTGAAACTAGAATTATAAATTCTATTAAAAATTTCTGAAACTGGACTCAAATAAATGAACATTTACTTGAAAATTGTCTATACCCCAAAAAAACATTAGATTCAGTGGGTCAAAATACATATGTATGTAAATTTTCGCTACAATAATCCTACGATTAAGGATTTTTGGGAAAAATGAATTAAAATCTGAAAAAACCTTAGAAAATAATTAAAAAAATGAAATTGCTTAAAATTGCATGAAAATTTGCTTATAAGTCAATTCGGACACGGGGAATTCAATGCCGTTGAGCACAGCTTCATATCTTGTTTAATTTTTGAGATATACGCTCCGGAAAATCTAGATTCTTAATTTTTTTGAGATTTTTTACTTTTCCGAAGCTATATCTTAAAATCTAAGCTAAATATGAAGTTGCGATCAACGCCATTGAATTTCTCGTGCTTCAGTTAACTTTTAAGCTAATTTTTAGCCATTTTTATTTTTTTCAAATTTTCGCCAAAAAAATGGTAAAAACCAGTTTTTTAACATTTTCTCGAAACCTAGAAGATATATGCACTTGAACATTTTTCCATTGGATTCAGTGGGTCAAAATACATATGTATGTAAATTTTCGTTACAATAATCCTACGATTAAGGATTTTCGGGAAAAATGAATTAAAATCTGAAAAAACCAAAGGGGTACCCCCTTAGGAAATAATTAAAAATATTAAATTGCATAAAATTGTATGAAAATTTGCTTATAAGTCAATTCGGACACGGGGAATTCAATGCCGTTGAGCGCAGCTTCATATCTTATTTAATTTTTGAGATATACGCTTCGGAAAATTTAGATTCTTCATTTTTTTGAGATTTTTTACTTTTCCGAAGCTATATCTTAAAATCTAAGCTAAATATGAAGTTGCGATCAACGCCATTGAATTTCTCGTGCTTCAGTTAACTTTTAATTTATATATTTATATTATTTTATAGTCGGTCGTTAAATAATACCTGAACCGGCAACAGCTATCTACTTGTAAAACTTTCCTGTTTGAAGTCCGTCTTCAACTAAAAGAAAAGCCATCGAGGAAACCTAGATATGAAATTTTATCGCAATCGTCCCAGTGGAAAACTGGTACCCACGAGAAATAGCTCGATCTGTGCAACTTTCCAACTAATACAAAAAAACTACACTGCACATTCAGTGCCGGATTTGTGTAGGGGTTTCCCTTTAAATTATAATTATCTAATGAGTTGAGTAATATTTTGCTTAATACAAGAAAAACAATTGTACCTATATAGTTAAATGAAATGGTATAATATACAAAATATATAAATACTCGTACAGTCTAGAGATTTCTATGGTGTAAATTCAGATTAATATAAAATTGGTCACACTTTCTTTTTATTTCAAGTGTGTATGTATAGATAGTAATTAAGTAATTTTCGTGCTAATTATGTAGTAATAATATAAAATCTGAAAAAAAGATGTTGATATTTTGTTGATATAAATTCTCAGGTTATGTTGTAGCTTACCAAATTGTAATATCGTTTTAAATTGACCTCTTTATTAAGTTGTCTTAATAATACTATGAAATATTTATTTGCAATTTAAACTTCTTTCAAATTGTAATAAGAGAACACTTTAAAATATTTTATTTGATTTTTTATGGGGTAGATGGCTCAGTGGTATCGAGTCGGCCTGTGAATCTTGAGAACCCTGGTTCGATCCCCACAGCCGACAAACAGTTTTCACCAATTTAAAAATCTACCCCTGTGGCTCCCTCTCCACTAATATCTTTGAGGGCCGTGATTTGACGGCTGGTAACCGCACTTCACGCGACAAAATATATCACTTCCCGAGATCTGCTTAGACAGAGTGCCACACCCAGTAATGGGTAAAAGGCGTGATGATATATTTATTTATTTTTTTATTTAAAATATTTAAAGTTATCATTTTGAAATGACAGTT
The DNA here is from genome assembly GCA_947425015.1 of Pterostichus niger. Lineage (NCBI taxonomy): Eukaryota > Metazoa > Arthropoda > Insecta > Coleoptera > Carabidae > Pterostichus > Pterostichus niger. The sequence goes on along the minus strand of OX380340.1, from coordinate 34,145,547 downwards.
AACGTAGTAGTACCAATCTTACAAAATAAAAAGTTACCAAAAACAGTTTCACAATAGCCCTCATTGTTAAACTATTTTCAGTATAATAATAGTCCGATTTTCAACTTAAAGTATAAAAATAATCTTGTACAGTTTGGCGAAGTTTGATCCAAAATTGTAAACTTGTTTGACTTGTATGTAAATCCGGCTCTGTTCTCAGTCTCCCACACGTTGTTAGTTTCACTTTGATGTTCGACGTTTCCACAAAGCTAATTTATTTGTTTACTTGTTGAGCACATTATTTTTAATGATTTTGTTGTTTACCCTGCACTGTTTGTTTAAGAACAATGCAATTAACATATTGCATACGTTCTGCACCAATGAGATTGAAAAAAATATATAACCGGCAGTACGGCAGTGTTTGAATTTGCGGCTCCGTGTGTCCGGTAGGCCCAGATCCTTATGAATTGTAGTGTCACAGGAAGGAAAAGTTTGAAAAACATATTATACAATGGCCAATTTGTTATATTCGTACTCTGTGTAACGAACCGCAATGTACTCATATTACTGTAAGGATTATTGTAACACTTGTTTTTCAATATACCTTTTTACTTCATTGTACGAAGTAAAGGAAGTATTGTAATCGCGAAAATTTTCGGTTCTCAGATTTCAGCGGAAATACGCATTTTGGTCATCCCTGAATCCATGCACAGGAAGGTGAATTTGTGAAAGTGCTAGGAATTTATATTGATGATCGCTTAAACTGGGGACAACATGTCATTTTTTTGGCTAAAAAACTAGCAAGTGTAAATTTTTTGATTCGTAAACTGTATCGTGTGTTAAGTTTGGAATCCTTGCTAACAGTATATTTTGGTCTTTTTCATTCCTGTGTACACTATGGTGTTATTTTGTGGGGAAATTCTCCGAAAGCAATCAGGATTTTTCGTCTTCAAAAACAAGCTGTACGAATGATTTTGGGAGTTAATAATATGAGAGAACACTGCAAACCTTTTTTTGTTAGACTCAAAATATTACCACTGACTTGTTTATATATTTATAATTCACTTTTAGAAATTCACAAAAATAAAGATAATTTCAAATTAGCTTCAGATATTCATAATTATGCAACAAGAAATTCAAATTTAGTTCGCTCACAGTGTTATAAACTAAGTATATCAAAAAATAATTCCTTGGATATTAATTTATATAACGTTCTACCTCTTGATTTACGAAATGCAAATGAAGATATTTTTAAACGTAAAGTTAAGAGTTTCCTACTACGTCATTGCTTTTACTCTGTAAATGAATATTATAATCATAGCTGGCTGAATGAGGACTGGGTTTGATATGGTTGTAATTACATTTCTCATTTGTATTTTTTTTTTTATTATTTTGTTTATTTGTATGTAACTATATTATCTTTGGACCTGCTATAAACAATTTTTATATTGTAAAATAGTTAAATAAACTAAACTAAACTAAACTAAACATTTTGACTAATTTCGTCGTGGCGCCTGTACTTACTTATGTACGTACGTACGTATTTATCTCGCATAACTCAAAAACGGTAAGCCGTAGAAAGTAAAAATTTTGTATTTAGGACTGTTATAACATCTAGTTATGCACCTCCCTTTTTGGTCATTAGATAACTTCCGGAAGTGGTACTTTACTTGAAGCCTATAATAGATTTTAATGAAAAACTATATCAAAATATAATCAAAAACTTTTTAAATTTGGTATATAAGACTACTATATCAACGGAAATAACATAATAGATTTTGGTTAAAAGGGACTAACGGGAAGTGATTTCTGATTTTAGAAATAAATGCTGCAAATAAAAATTTAAGAGAATTAAATTCTGCGTCTAGCATATTAAGAATTATTTAATTAGCCTTTCATATAAGCGAGATATGTAAATTAAAAAATTATATATATATTTTTTTTTTAAATTAAGTTTGCTATGGATTAGAACAAAAAATAAGACAAAAGATTAAAATTTAATATCAGATATGTGCAATTAAAAAAATATATATAGTTTAATACGCGTACAAGGAAGTCATGTGGTGTCCACATCAGATTTTTTTCAAATAAAATGAGTACACTGCTGTGAAGATATAATTTATTCAGTACCTTATGAAGTTTATTTGCTTTGTTATAAATGGACTTTAGATTAAAAGACTGAGAAACCAAACATAAATCAAACATATTTGATTAAAAATAATTTTAATAATATTTCGTGTTTGGTTTTAGCATCAATAAATTAAAGCTGTAAATGCCAACACTAAATAGCAGCAGTAGCCCAATTTTTCTTGACATTTACGATTTCCTAAGCTTTACATAAAAATAATGAATAGCTTCCGTCATTTAAAAGCGATTAATAAACTAAGAAACCCTTTATTTAGTAGGACAAATATATGCATTCGAAAAATTTCCATATAAATTACTCTGTCCGGCACACATCTCATGCTTCGTCAAGGCACACTCGATCTCGGCGCGGCGTCTTGAAGAGCCGCCTGTAATCGAATTACCTTCAGCGCTGCGTTACGCAACGTGCAGTGCTGTTTCGCTGTGCTGGTGCCGTGCGGTTATATTTTTAATTAATGGCAGTTTCGCAATCAATTCAAGCTAGCGACGTATCGCGCAGGGAACGGCTCGTTCGTCATTCGAACCCGCTGGGCTTTGTGAAGAAAAATTGTTCTTTTCTAGAAAAGCTTTTAGCTTGATTTCGTGTTTTAATAACTAAACATCTGCCAGTAACAAATCACTACTTCTTAATGAGTAATAATTAATTGAAAATTCTAATTGTTTTTAGCTCATCAACTCTCAAAGAAATGAGCTTAAGTACGGTTTCTGTTTCATCGGCAAAAATTAAAAAGAAAATTATATACAAAGCCTGAGCAGAGTCCCTTTGCGTTCCAAAATCTAACTCCGAGTCGAATGCAGTCCACGTGTTCTTGAGTAACCTCGAAATTTTGGAACATTAAATTTTATTTGATCTCTAACCTTCGAACCAAGTGTCGAATTTTGACGTAAGTATGGTTCATTATAAATATAATTACTTTAAAAATTAAAAAGATAAACACTTGATAAGTTTCAAAATTCGTTTATTTAATAGACTACACGTATTTCGGTCGACTAGACCATGATCAGGTAACGTTATCAGAAGGATGAATAAAATTATTGTACGACACTTATAAATAGTAGAAACAGGGGTAAACCTGCAGGAGAGCTACTTCACCTTCGATTTCTCTGAAAATTTGAGAAAAGTTTCCTCTCAGCGAGTAGAATATAGGAAAAATACTAACAATTGGCGGTCGAAATTATTTGACCTTGAAATCGAATAAAAACACCAATAACCATGCCTAACCTAGTACAGAACGCATTTTTATGGTGCGCGTGTGTGTGTGTGTGCGTTTGGGGTGTTTTTTTTCACAGTTTATCACTTTTACTTTACGTTTATTTCTTTTTACCATAAAAATGCGTTCTGTACTATATTTTATAGCTGTACAGATTTCGATATTCCTATCGATAAAGATATTCCAAACAAAGAACAAGATACATGTTAGACAACTTAACTTAACTTAGCACCCAGTGCTGCCAGTCTAAAAATATTATTTTGTAACTACACTTTTTACGAAACTGTCAGTAAACTGTCATTATAAATTGTAAAAAGTTGTCAATAACATATCAAATGATTATAGTATTTTCATTTTAAACCGAAGGGACCGGCATAAAACGATTAAATGTCCCTGTCCCATATAACTACTATGAAATCTATTAGTGCAGCTACCCCAAATCGCTTAACGATGGTCACAACAAGTCAATTTTTAAGGGTCGTATTCAGCCTAAACTTATTCTTGTTTTTTCCTATGATTGACCATTTAAAAATTACTAATTCGGATTAAATTATCCAATTAGCAATTATGTTACTCAATAAAAAGATTAAATATCCTGTATTGAATCAAACTGAGTAATGTAGGTAAATGTTTAGATTATGTTTGTATATAATATTTATAATATATTATAATGTATCGTATGAATAAGGAAATATACTTAATTACAGATTGTAATTTATTTGTTTTTATTATACAAGTACCGGCTAATGGGCCTTTACAACCCTGTGCGTGGAGTGTGTAATCGTAGTATTTGAATCTAAAATAAAATTTGTCATGCCGGAAGTTACATAATGTTCATACCAATATATTAAAATAATTACAGTAGAGTTCGTCATACTAATTTAGACAAATGCTTAGATAACATATAATGTTAATATTTACAGTATTTTATCATCATAATTTCTAATTTCATAAAATTAGTGGCACGATATGTAGTAAGCCGAACGATATAACTTCGTTATGTTAATTATAATTAAATATAGGGTTTACAGTATAACATGCGTTACACATGAAATTTGTAGCTGTTTTAGCTAGTTTTTGTTCTTATTGAAATACGTATAAAATATGGTGATATATTACAGCATCAAACTCTGATTTTATTGTTGCATATTTTTACATTTCCAACCTGCAGAGATGTGCATCTACGTGTAATCTTTAATTGCCTACATCTACACGTAGACAATACGTCGACAATTCTAGCGACGTAGACAATGTACACAATGTAGATAATGCATTTGACAGTTGTAAAATTCAACATAACCTAAATGTATTCTTTTGTAACTATTACATGTATTCGTATTCGTGAACTCGGCTCATTATCGGTCTTTATATAATAGAACTAATAAAGCAAGTGCTCGTACATTACTAGACGAATGTCTGTCTTGGGTCTTGGGCGAACTGTCATATTTTTAAAATCGATCAACGCGCCATCTCACCAGACGGAGTTTTCTTTGGCGCTATTTTTAACAGTAACCAGTTGACAAATTTTGAACGTTTTGCCCTGCACAACTAATTTTTTTTTCATGTAATCTCTAGAATAAAAATAAAAATCTCTAACAACATTTAAAATTCCCTAGTTCTAGGGATAAAATTTCTAATATGACTTAAGTGAACACACGTGTTTTCATTGTCTACATAGTCTACATTGTTTACATGAAAAATGAAGACGTAGACTACATGATTGTTTACACGTAGAAAATGGCGTAGATTACTTGCAGTAGACTACACGCACATCTCTGCCAACCTGTACAGCATGATTGATTTTGATTGTCCAGCTTATATCTGTTGAAATATTAAAGATACAATGAAAGTTAAATGTAAGGCAGACTCAATTTTAAGGAAAAATTTTAATTTTCGTTTTTTAAATAAAACGCTCGCAATAATGCAAATAATAAAATTATAAGTATCGGCTGTGATATTCTATTGTTTATACTATATCGGCAACAAGGAACCAATTATGTAGTCCTATTTGTCTATACTGATATCTTTATATGGTTTTTTTAAATCAGTTTTATGATACATCTTCCCAAAATCTTCAGGAAGTTGGAGTAAAATCATCGAATCTTGCTAAAATGTCGCATAACAACAGGAGAAATATAATTAAGCGGGCCCAAAAATATTTAAAACTTAAATAAAATAAAGAATTTATAGAAAAACACTACATCTACAGTAAAAACAATACAAGACAAAAGGACCAACTTATAATTTACCCACACCATAATGCAGTGGTTTCCAAACTGTGGGGCGCGCCCCTCTAGGGTGGCACGAAATTGTTTCGAGGGGGGCGCGCAATATAAAAATATAATTGAAGCTTGAACACATTCATCATAGCAAACACGTGTTTTTAACTCGCGCTCGCAGTAAAATTTCCCTAGTTTAACAAACAAAGCCTTAGAAATTTTATTACCTTTCGTAACATCTTATTTGTGTTAAACAGACTTTTCCTCTGTAGCTGTTTTAAAGACAAAATATCGAACTCGATTAATCGATGAAAAAGAATTGCGAGTGGCGATATTTTCAATGACTCCCCGAATCGAGAAAAACAAGCGCCCATTCAACATACTCAAAAATTATGATTATATTGTATTAAATATATATATGGCTAATTTAAATTAAATGTTATTTTCAATCTTATTACAATTTTATGTTTATAAATATTATTTTGTTCTATTATTATGCTGTAATAAACATAATTTTAGGTTAAGAAAAAGATTTGGTATAATAAATATCTTATATAATAACAAGGTTTGTTTATAGTACTTATTTTTTTTGTATTCTATAAAATAAATGATTTACAATTTTTGAAGTTACTCTGTTATAAAACATGAAGGGGGCGCGACAATTATTTACGGAAGAAAGGGGGCGCCGATAGAAAAAGTTTGGAAACCACTGCCATAATGCAAGTACATACGAAAAAGGTATGTATTATATGTCTGCAAAATTTTACAATTATTTGCCGATTAATTTAAAAAAATTGAACAACAAACAATTTCAAACACAACTATTCCATAAACTGTCTAAAAACTCTCTGTATAGCTTAGATAATTTATTTTTGATGGTATTTTAAATTTAAATGCGTTATATGTGTCCTTGATAGTTAATACTACTGTATTTGTTTCCCACACATGTGCATATGTTTTTTTGGAAATAAACTTATTATTATTATTATAATTTAAGCAGTTATAAATAATTTCATATTTTGAAACTTACAAAATGTTGCTATTCGTATAAATTGAATAATTATTTATGTCCCTTAAAATTATCAATTGATAAACAATTTCCTTAGTCATAACATGGTCGCTGCATTTGACATATAACAAAAAAAATCAAAGGACAAAATTCAAATGATGTGTATAGGTAGGAAGAAGATCCACAGGCCGACTCGATACCACTGAGCCACCTACCCCATGAGGTATCTATGATATTTGATATTTAATTTGCCACAAATAAGGTGTTTTAAAAAGAACATCTAATCTAAGGAACTATATATGACAGATCCCACTGCCAATCTAATGAGCTTGTCCCAGAAAAAAATGTCGCCTATAATTTTTAACTAAAATCTTTAAATGAAATGAATTTTTTTATAACTATTGAAGACTTTATTGATCAACAACTAAATAGTACATAATAGCAAATATTTACATGTTATTTATGATACATCCAAAAGTTGCGCAATTTCCGTTTCACCCCACCCCATTCATTAAAATTTGTACAGCATAATCAGATATCATTTTTGTAATTTGTTTCCACTTATATTTGAAAATATCGACAGAATTTCTTATATTTTAATAACTTCTGCTTCATATGGGCCCAATATTTATTGATTGGGCGCAATTCAGGACAATTTGTAGAATTTTCAGATTTATGTACAAATTCTATGTGGTTTCTTTTATACCAATCATTGACATTTTTTGTGTAGTGACATGTTGCCAAATCTGACCAAAATAGTATAGGTGTGTTATGAAGCATTATAAAGGGCAATAATAGTCTTTCAAAACACTCGCTTAAATATCTTTCGCCATTGATTGTCGTCGAAAAATAAGGCATACTGCGTTTGTCACAGGAACAAATGGCCTGCCATACAAGCATCTTTTTTGAGAATTTTTCTATTTCAATTACCTTCAATTAGCTACTAACAGATTTTCTGAACTTTCCAGAATAATAATAATGACCTGGTCGAGATTTTAATTCAATTTAACATTTTTATTTTTACAGCTCTTGCTGTCTAATTTTATTTTATTATGTTTTGCCCGACTTGTCATAAATTGTATTTAAATATGTGACCAATAAATTTATTATTATTATTATTATTATTATATCGACCATATTATAGCGTTTCTCTTTAACGGTAGCGATGAGTTAAGCGGTGTCCGCTGTAGCAGTGAAGACTGGATGTACAAATAAAGCTTCGAAAAGTATGACGATATGCGTATTCAGAATAACCTTCTTGTTGAAATGTGTATACATTCTAAATAAAATAGATAATCTTGATACCGCATAATCAAAAGAGACAAAACGTTTAAGAGAATTTCGCGCCAAACACTTTATTTAAGTTGTTCTGTAATTCATAATTAAGTATTGTAAATAATCTCACGCTTCCTCATATAATCATTGACTGGTAGCACAAGCTCTGTTTTTGCCTGTTTTAAGAGCAGTGTATTTGGGTGTTTTAGCTATCTACAACATGTTAAAACAGTGCTCTTAGAACATTCAAAAACAGAGCTTGTGCTACCAGCCATTGACATTATATTACGGCCGCTAGATAACGAGACCGCTTAACACTGAGTGGCATAATTATCAGTTATTGCAATGAATTAGAAATTATATTAAAATTAAAACTAATAATGGTATTAGTGACTAATTTTTTATGAATATGCCTGATAGATACTAATTATTGTTATCAGATGGATAATTCCGGTGCATAATATTTGTCATAAAATGCATATTTGCCTTTTTCAGTGAATACCATAAAATTTTCAAAAATTGATGCTCAATTTAATGTTCATCAGCAGCATTAAATTCCAGTACATTCACGGTAATAAAAATGCTAATTAGAATATCATTAAAAACACACCCTCGTTGAATCTCATTCCAAAATGTATTTGAAATTCTGTAAGCCAATTTTTAAATAATACAGTGTTAGAGTAAAATAATATTCGGCAGAAATTTTGGTAAAGAAAACTGGAAATCAATATTTTATAAAAGAAGAAAACATTCAAGTTGTCGGTAACATTTTGTTCCGACAGAAAAGTTTTGCAAGAATTTTTTACGCGAATCAATTTTTTTCAATTAGTCTTCCCATTCATCATAAAATGAGTTCCCATTTCCGATAAGGTATCAATCAATCGTAGCGCTCTAATGCAGTTTGGAAACCAATAACCAATCATGGTAAAGCTGTTTCCGCTAATATTCCATTGATAAGAGATATTGCCAGGGATATCGCAAAAAACGAACACAAATTCATGCAGTTGGATTCATATCTGCTATATATTACGAATACTGAGAATTTATGAGGACGCTTTAGTAACTCCGTTCATGTTATTTTGATTAAATATAATTTAATATGAAGTTGGCGGGATTGGAAATCAACAGATGTATTCATAATAAACAAATGATTGATTTAGATCTAAACCTTTTTATTTTAAGCACAGGTTTTTCTGGTTCGATCCCCACAGCCGACAAACAATTTTCACCAATTTAAATCTACCTCTGTGGCTCTCCCTCCACTAACATCTTTGGAGGCCGTGATTTGACGGCTGGTAACCGCACTTTACGCGAAAAAATATATCACTTACCGAGATCTGCTTAGGCAGAGTGCCACACACAATAATGGATAAAAGTCGTGATGATATATTTATTTATTTTATTTATATAAATAACAGGAGAGAAGCCAAACATGAAAAATGAGGTAAATGTTTGACAGTTTCTCTTCATATTTTTGTCTAACTGTTTGTCGTATGTTAACATGATTATATACGTTTTACACAATAATATAACAACTGCATTATTCGTGTCAGATTTTTCTAAAAAGAAACTGTATCACTTTGCTGTTGTACAAACATCACTGTATTATTTACAAAATGCATTTCCTTTGGAAACCAAGTCACATAGTGTGATAAAAAACAAAAATGCGAAGGATATGAAACGTGCTGCTTGTGCTACGATAGTATCCTTTTGAACCTTTTGCTATTCTCCAGATCTGCTAAAGGATCCTAAAGTTCAAAGACGCTATCGTGCAGATGTCTACTGGGATTCCAAACTCACCATATCTGTACATTATTACAAAGGGTAAGGAAAAATATCCGGATTTATTCTCTTCCAGTTTTACTCACGCATCAAAGTATTTTATAAACATTTCGTTCTTCTCAATACACATAAGACTTCAAGAAGAAGAATTTAAAGAAAATAACAATTGTGTATCCTATAAAAAAATAACCAAGATCTTCACAATAAAAAAAATTAAATAAACACTTGGCTAAGTCTTCCAAAATTCAACCTCTAAGTCACCTTATGAGGGCATCGTCAGAGGCTGGCCAGCACAGTTAGTAACCATAAACGCGTTTCGCTCTTATTAAAGCTCATCAGTATGATATATCTCACTTCTTCACCTAGAACAAAGTTCACGTGAAGAAGCTGTGTGACGAAGAACTGTGCCAGCAGAGAATAAGATTTCTAACAAATGGTAAGATGACATGAGAAGTTCTGTGGAACAGGCCATGCCATCTACCGAAAAAAAGAAAAAGCTACGCAATAGCAATTTAAATAACAACAAAGACAAAATTAATTGTCATCCATACACTTGGTGAAACTAGGTTTAATAAAAAAATATTAAATAAACCTAGTTTCACCAAGTGTATGGATGACAATTAATTTTGTCTTTGTTGTTATCTTTACAATAACTTGCAGGATTTATTCTTTGTTAAATCTTTCACTGCAAAGTATTTGAGTTTCATACTTTCGTTTATAAACATTTCAGTTTTACAACTTCTAATATAAATTGAAATGTTTTTCTCGCCCTCGAAACGAAACGTAGGAATTCCGCACTTGACAGATCCGTCCATTCAAGGGCGGCAAGCTTGCATTATTTACCAGAACCGAGACGTTCCGAATGTCATATACATGCGCACGAATTTAAAATTTCAACATGAAGGAGAAGACTCTACTAAAACATGTTTTGCTATTTTCTTTCTCCAAGTGTTCTGCTTCTGTTCCAAGTTTGTGAAAAGAAATAAAGCGTGAAGGCAGAAAATGGAAAATGTTTGAAATTTCTCGCTCAATGCTTCAGCTTCAAGGTTAGAGAAAACAATCGAAACAGAATAAGACGGCGGTACAAACTCATATATAATCATCACGTATCGTGGTTTTGTAAGTGATTATACGGAAAAGCAACTTAAATTCATTATAATAAAAATCTGATATAGACACCACATGACTTCTTTGTACGCGTATTATACTATAGCTTCATTTTTTTTATTTTGACGTAATTTGACATTGGCATTAAATTTCTTATTTTTTCCTTATCTTTGTTCTAATCCATAGCAAACTTAATTACATGAAACAAGAAATATATAATTTTTAAATTTTAGATATCTCGCTTATAAAAAAGGCAAATTTAAAATTTTTGAATTTGCTAGACGCAGAATTTAATTCTCTAAAAATTTTATTTGCAGCATTTATTTCTAAAATCAAAATAATACCATTTTTTTTCAAGAAAAACTGGTAGCAGCTTCATGTAATGTATCACTTCCAGTTAGTCTATTTTAACCAAACTCTATTATGTGATTTCTATTGATATAGTAGTCTTATATATTAAATAGAAAAAGGTTTGGATTATATTTTGATATAGTTTTTCATTAAAATATATTATAGGTTTCAAGTAAAGTACCACTTCCGGAAGTTATATAATGACCAAAAAGGGAGGTGCACAACTAAATGTTATAACAGTCCTAAATACAAAATTTCAATTTTCTACGGCTTACCGTTTTTGAGTTATGCGAGATACATACGTACGTACAGACGTCACGACGAAATTAGTCAAAATGGTTATTTCCGCTGAAATCTCAAAACCGAAAATTTTCGCGATTACAATACTTCCTTTACTTCGTACAAGGAAGTAAAAAGGGATAACATATGCAAAAACTAACTAATGAAATAAAAGTATTTACTACGAGAAGTAATAGATATGTTTGCATTATGCATGAAATATATTAGATACCTGATTTATTACTGGTTTGCTGTCTTGTATTTCCTAGAATAACAATGCTTGTCTTATTTTCTGACAGAACTTGTTCTTAATAGCAATGAACTTCAGAATTTCAGCAAAGTTAACTTGCAGTTTCTTATTATTTGTCCTTGTTACAAGTTTTGAAGTGTAATTTCTCCTTAATGAGTTTCATATTCATAATTTAAAATAATTATAATACTATACTTGACAGAACTTGCTAATTACAGCATTTAATTGTTATCCCAATTTGCATTATCTATTCAAAATACTTACATAAAACTGAAATAATCTGAATTTAGAAACTATTTAGAACCAAATTTTCGTCAAATATTTGAATACTCTTTTTCATTTTTCAAAGTTTGTCAATCAGTTTGAAATATTCTTTACTAATTCTTTAATATGTTTCCCGATAGGTATTCGAACATCAAGTACGAGTATTACAATTGGACATTGAAATATGCGAGTTTCATACTATTTTTCCTATAATGTATTGATTTACTTTTTATTTAAAAATTACTTTTAAAAAAAGTTGGAAACACTGGGAGATAAAAAAATGTAAAATTTAAATTATTTTGATATTTATAAGTTATGTTTGAGTTCTATATTATTATCAATATTATTCTAAAAATAAGTACATTTAAATTTAAACAAAAAGAAAGGGGTTTTATTGTTTAATGTTCTTATTTTATCATAATGTAAATTCTAATGATACTTACATATATGAGCAATGACAGCTAAAAAAGTGTCTGACAGTACGACAACTTCACAACTAAAAGAGTTCCTAAAATTAGTTGTATAAAACAGTGTCACAAAATTGGCTTTGTTATAAGAAAATACTATATCAAGTTACGCAACATTACTCAAGCCGCAAACTTATATTTTTATAAAACAAATAACTATTTTCTTACTTTATAAATTATAATACGAGTACCACAAAAATAATTAAATTTCGTTATAAAAATAGATTGCAATTTGAAATTATTCAAAAGAATTTTACTGCAATACGATTATGAATCAGGACACGCAATCATTCCGCAGTACATTAAAATACTGTTTCATAAAACACGAGAGATGTGCATAGATAGACAGATAATGGAATACAGTGGAGGAATATTATTCTGAGTCCTGAACCAACTAGGGATCTAGGGGCAACATAATATATACCGGCTATCTACATTATAAGTTGTTTATACAATTGTACATTTTTTGTACTACGATAATGCATACATACATACGTAACATCACGCTATATCCCATTAAATGGGGTAGCATGAACCCGTCAACATTCTCATCCTGACGATACTCGTTTCAACCACATTAACACTTCCTCCATACGAACTCTTTCTTTTCTCACAACCAAAATCCATCATCACACAACAAACCTTCATTCACATTCGTTCATTCGCTTCTGTACACCTGTTTCGTAAATCTTCACTTACGCCCACTTCTCTAACAACGAATCTATAAGAAATGTAGACAGCATCTCCTGTGCTAGTTTAAAAATACATTTAACATAATTGCAGTTACACACTGTATAGTAAAAACTGAAAATGAAGAAAAAAAGATGAGGAAGGAAGGGAGCATCTGCCTGCGCTTGTTTTTGAAACTGAATTCCACACAATTGCAGTTGGGCACTCTATAGTAAAAACTGAAAATGAAGAGAAAAAGATGAGGAAAGAAGGGAATATTCCTGTGCTTGTTTTTGAAGGTGAACTCCACACAATTGCAGGTGAACACTCGAAAAATCTAACCAATGAATCTAAAATCAAGAATCATACGCTTGTCCTTATTCATCATATTTATCCCGTAATTAATTTTCGCCAAACATTCCTATCCTGACGCACCACTTTTGCTTCAACCACATTCATAATTCCTTTCATTCAAGCTCATTTATTCTTCACGCTCAGAATCTCAGAACCCTTCAATCATATTTATCCATTTGTTACTAGGTCGTCCACCCAAACTTTCACCCTCAATTTCACCAGCATACACCTGTTTCACCAATCTGTCATTCGACATACGTTCTACATGACCAAACCCTCTCAACTAAAAATAAATGTACAAAATTTTTAATTATATGATTAAGGCAGCCGAATCTCTCTTTATAAGTTATTGGGAAACCCAAAGATACTTGGCCCATTAGAGTTGGCACCTATAGTCCGAAACGTAGCCACTAAAAGCTTTGAAGAAACTGATCAAAATTCGCCAGTGGTGCAATGCTAATAACTCAAATGAAGCAAGCAAAATTCACTTAAAACAAGTCGCGATGTCGGACGTCCAAACCACCAGCAAGTTAAATATGCATGAGTCGTAATGCAATTGCGGTAAACATTCAGCCAGCCGAGACGGAAATCAAAATTTATTTAAGTAACAACGCAGGAATTTATTCCACTGGCACGGAATCATGCAGGGAATTAGAACGAAAACTCGCCAGAGGCAAATTTAGGGGTTGAGATGGAGGAAATCGTAGATTGAATTAGTGAAACGAGCGTTTGACTTTCAAAGAAGGCCTACGGCGATGTTTAAACAAATCGAGAAGTTGCGTTTGTAGGTATTTGGATAAACAGAAACGACGAGTTATTGCGATTGGAGAGACAAATGAGTCTAGCGGATTTCGATTTAAGTTTAAATACTGAAAAGGGGAAAGATTCGAATGTGTTAGGAATCAGGAACAAAATGGCGCATCCGTGGATCAAACATTAATATAAATTTGTGAAATTAGCAGTTTGGTGCATTCCAAACTAAATGTTACTTATAATCTCCCTGGAGCAATGATTCTATCCGGATTTTTTTTTTAGTTCATCCAACAACGTATTATTCTGCACAAGTGGAACACGAGTGCTGATTAAATTATTGGAATACACATTAAAAAAATCCCGAATATGAACTAATGCTCGAGGGCAGATTCGGTGAGATAATCGTAACGACACCAACTCAAAAAGTAAAAATAATTTATGTTTTACTTTTTGCTTAAAAAAATCAAGTTATAATACTGCCATTAAAAAATAAAATATAGGTTTTTAAGTTGCCATTTGTATTACATTAGTGTCTCATTGTTATTAACAATTTACTATTTGTAAATCATATATGCAGTTTAAATATTTAAGTTTTGAAAATTAAATGGTTGAAAAATAGATTGGCCTGTTATGTCTTGTGACCTAGTACCAATGGTTTTTATTAGAGATGGGCGAATATCATCGGCGAATAGTCGAATGCCGCGAATATTGACATTATTCGATATTCGCGATTTTCGAATATTAACGTCAGTATAGCGAACATTCGAATACCTCGAATATCGCGCCATATGTTGACTTCAATTTTTGACTATGTTTTTCTTTATCATTTGTACATAAACTTAAAGCTATTACAATAGTTTGAAGTTATTAATAACAAAGATATCTTGTTTCAAAACCATGAAGACGTTCTATATTATTAATAATAAATAAATTAACTTTTAGGAGTATCTGAATATTCGAGTACCTCGAATATTCGAGATCTGATTAATATTCGTATTTGATATCCGAATTCGAGAAATTTGATATTCGCCCATCTCCAGTTTTTATTCCTGGAGATTTTTAAAATTCAAAATATATACTAAGAACAATTTATATTTAGAAGAATTAAAAATTTAGATTCAAAACTTAATATCTAATGTTATAAATGAGTTATTTAACCTACTAGGACCTTGTTTGGTAATAAATGTAGTGATATTTGAAAATTTATTATAATTATCGTATTTCGTATAATTATTCACTCAAAATATGTAGCTTTATATGTTTCATTTTAAAATGAACACAATATGGCAAAACCCATGTTTCACGTTAAAATAATCTCACGGTATATTCCTCGTAATAAATAAAAATTATAAGTAAAAAATATTTTAGTATTCCTTAATTAATGGCTTTTATCAAACCAAGTTTCCACTTATAAGTAACATGCCAGGAACTTGTTACAATAATTGCCCACTAAAAGTTTAGTCGAGTCCTAAATAAACAGGAGTAGCAAATTAATGGCGACCTTTCTCCGTCAACTTGCACAGATGAAGGATAAATAAGTCTTTGATCCGTTAGTCTCTGCACGAATCCAATCAGCAAGCCAATTGTTTCGAGTTTCATTTGTTGAACAACGCACCCTCACCTCTTAAACCACACTTGGTTACATCAGTCGAATATTATTATTAAGCTTTGTGAGGATGAAAGTTTTGTTGGTACATCATGTTAGTTATTTATTAGTAATACATTGATTAAATATTAATATGTAGTGAAACACAAAGAGCTGTTGTAAAATTTGCAATGAATTTTAACGTTTTAATGTTTGTTGTACCATTAAAAGTTTAATTTTAAACTTAGTTTCAGAACAACAAAGACAAAATTAATTGTCATTCATGCACTTGGTGAGACTAGGTATAATAAAAAATATTAAATAAAACTCTAGGCAAAGTCTCACAAAATTCAGCCTCCGAGTCACCTTATGAGGGCATCGTCGGAGGCCGACCAGCACAGTTAACAACCATGGACGCGTTTCGCTCTTGTTAGAGCTCATCAGCATGGTATAACTCACTTCTTCACCTAGAACAAAGTTCATGTGAAGAAGCTGGTGACGAAGAACTGTGCCGGCAGAGAATAAGATCTCTAACAAACGGTAAGATGACATGAGAAGTCGAGATGTCGAACCATTAATGCCATCTACTGAAAAAAATGAAAAGCTACGCAATAGCAATTTAAATAACAACAAAGACAAAATTATTTTTTTTATTATACCTAGTCTCACTAAGTGCATGAATGACAATTAATTTTGTCTTTGTTGTTATTTAAATTGCTATTGCGTAGCTTTTCATTTTTTTCGGTAGACGGCATTAATGGTTCGACAGAACTTCTCATGTCATCTTACCGTTTGTTAGAGATCTTATTCTCTGCTGGCACAGTTCTTCGTCACCAGCTTCTTCACATAACCTTTGTTCTAGGTGAAGAAGTGAGTTATACCATGCTGATGAGCTCTAATAAGAGCGAAACGCGTCCATGGTTGTTAACTGTGCTGGCCGGCCTCCGACGATGCCCTCATAAGGTGACTCGGAGGCTGAATTTTGTGAGACTTTGCCTAGAGTTTTATTTAATATTTTTTATTATTATTAAGCTTCGTGAGGATGAAACTTTTGATGGTACATCATGTTAGTTATGTATTAGTAACACATTGATTAAATATTAATATGTAGTGAAACACAAAGAGCTGTTGTAAAATTTGCAATGAATTTTAACATTTTAATGTTTGTTGTACCATTCAAAGTTTAATTTTAAACTAAGTTTCGAAAGATAAACTAAATAGAATGTTTCAAAACAATATCAATTATTATTGCATATACCACGTAACTTTTGTTGCTTTTATTTATTTAAGGACTGAGCTTTCCACGTTTGGATAAAGTTCTAGAAACTATTGATATAACAAACTAAATAATATAATATATAATAATATAATTTATTGATGCGCCATTTTGAAATTTATTGGGCCGATAGTTATCGGGAACTTTATAGATGGAAAGACCGGCCCGTAATTAAGTTTAAAATATATAAATAAAAAGTACAATAAATATTGTGATACTGTAGTACCAACTGTTTTATTCAACTGTTAATTATTATAATAGTTACATGTTTTCTCTATATTTATATTCAATGATTTTGTAATAGTTAATTCTATTTCAAGAAAAAAAAAATGAGACATTTCTTCCAGAAGGTGCTGTTTCATATCCCGAGCCGACGGCAAGAGATATAAAGTACCTGAGGGAAGAATGACATTTTCCTCACGAGATATAACACATAATTATTATCACTACCATATCGGAAAGTAAAATTTTCAAAAATAAATTAGAAACTTAGATAAAACTTATTATTCTTTTGACAGACGTCACCTGCATATAAATAAATATATCATCACGCCTTTTACCCATTACTAGGTGTGGCACTCTGCCGTAGCAGATCTCGGTAAGTGATATATTTCTTCGCGTGAAGTGCAGTTACCAGCCGTCAAGTCACGGCCCCCAAAAGTGTTAGTGGAAGAGTAGCCACAGGGATAGATTTAATTTGGTGAAAATTGTTTGTCGGCTGTGGGGATCGAACCAGGGTTCTCAAGATCCACAGGCCGACTCGATACCACTGAGCCACCTACCCCTATTCACCTGCATATCATCACACGTAATGTTAAATTATAGTGTTATTTTTCAGTTGTCTAACTTTCCTTCCCTAGGGATGAAAAATATCACTTCCTTCTCTCAAATGAAGATTGAACACTTTAATTTACGGTAGGGTTGAGAAAAAAGAAACAAATTCTATACTAAATATATTCCTCTAATTTGTTTGTTTTTAGTGACAGTAAGCAAAATTAATGCAATGAATAATAGAAGCAACAATAATATAATAAAACTATAACAGATTCTTCCACAAATTGTGTTCACTAATGTTTAATGTTTAATTATTAGTTTGTAGATATTTATCTGTGCGGAACATACGTATTATCCAACCCTAAATTTACAAGCAAGAACATTCTCTGGATAATCGCAATTCTTGAACTGGCGGTTAAAGACTAAACCTTCTCCGCATTTCTGTTTATATGCGCGTCCATTTCCACAGTTACAGAAGGAATTCGAACAGGGAAAAATCCCTGGTTGATGAAGACCATCCCCCATGGTGCTGCAGTAAACTTTATTGCAAGACGGGACATCTTCTGGATTTAAAACAACTACGGAGAATGATAAGATGTTAGAATAGTATATTGAAAAACTAATATTACAATGGCAATTTCCAATACAGCAGGGCAAACATTAAATATTTAAAAATTTGCTTTAATTGTATATATTAATTAGAGGTAGCAAGTCGTTAATAATAATGTGACACTAATTAATACAAATGTCAACTTGACCTATGTTTCATTTTAAAATGCCCTTATACAGGGTGTTTCACAACTTAGAGCAAAAAATTAAAGGGTATATTCTATACGACGTGTTGATCATGAAACAAAAAGATTTTTTTATAAATTCGAAAAATTAAGGGTTGTTAACTTAAAACATTTTTTGTAGTACTGCACTGGATTCGCTTTCCTATTAAACACAAACAATGAAGTAGGTATCAACTACGAAAGAATAATTACACAATTCAATTATTAGCAGTTATTTATAATATAATTTTATTTAATTAATAACTTTAACATAATCATCCACCCAGTGGCAGTGGCAACGAAAAATGTTGGACTGGGAAACATGGAAAATAGTTTTGCGATTTAAAAAAAATTCTTTTTGTTTAATGATCAGCACGTCGTACAAAATATACCCTTTAATTTTTTGCTCTAAGTTGTGAAACACTCTGTATATTGCTGTTAAATTCGTAACCATGTGTATGACATAGCTAATGTTTCACATTAAAAACAACTCATGCTATATATTAAATAGAAATGTATACGACTATAAAATAGAAAAGCTGAAATTAAAATGAGTTAAACGCAACAATTCATTAATTATTTGACAATATTTATAAGCTGTAAGATATTGTTGAGAGAAATTTAAATAAAAAATTAAACTTTTATTGCTTTAATTAATTGTGCTAACTTGATAATTCTCATTAAACTAATTTTAATTTAATTTATAATTAAGTCTTGAAGTATCAAATAACTTTATTATTAATTAACTCAAATCTTGTTATAAATGTAATTTAATCTTCAATGTATTATTGCTGAGTGGAAAATTTAATTATGTATTAAATAGGAAACTTGTTGCAATTATTTATTTGCTTGAAAATGCCCAAAATACTAATCGAAAGTTAGTACTAAAAAAATTTTAAACAATTAAAGTCTTCATATTTTTAATTACAGATATAAATAAAATTATTTACCTACCGAATCGTTTTTTGCGTAAGTACTCTTCAGAATCCTCGTTCGAGTTTTCGAGTAAATTTGCATAGCCGATATGAATACACAAAAGTGCACATAGCAAATAAATTGTTATATTATTTTTCATTTTACCAATGTTTTATAAAATTTATTCAAATGAATGCTCAAAACTTGATGAATTACTGAATACTAATGGTTTCTGTCTATTGCACTGCAAGTAACAGATTGCAGTATCAGCGTTTAAACCAAAATATAAGATTAAACATTGGTTTGGAATTTCCGGTGATAACATTAAACATAATTATTACTCTGTAATTATTATTAAGATGCAGATGTGATGATAGGCCATCTATAGTTTTATTTGGATGTACCCTACATTGGTACTTATTGTAAATTTTGTATTTATAAAATTATATTTTTATATAAACTAAAGAACATTTTACGAATAATCATGAGCTCGTTACTATAAATAAAATATGCCTAATTATTGGCCAATTAAAATTATTGGCGCCATATATCATTACAAAATATTATTTACTTTGCTTTAATTATATACACAAGAATTTTTAATATTACTTTCCTTTCGACAAGTTTTTTAATATGTTTTTAATCACTTTCCTTATAATATAATTCAAATTATAGACGCCATACATCGTAAAAATATTTTACGACATTGTTAGTATGATTCTATCTCTTAAAGTAATGTAACCTTATTAACTTTTGCTTATTTCTTATCTCTTACTATTTTGAAACTTTTTTTTTAAATAAACATACTATTAAAATAGTCTTTTAAAATGGTAATACTGTGGTAATTTAATCAATTTTGTATCTTCTACTTTTCTCGAGATCACAATGGTGATATACAAAATACACCTCTTTTTAAGTACAGAAATATGCATTTAAATTTTATCTAATAATGATTGTATTCGCTACAAATATTAAATTATTTTCCTTATTCATCGTTATCTATAACATTCTTTATTCATTTTGACCTACGACCTAACAACATAAAAATTATGACGCGTATTTAAATATTTAATAATTTTTCCTTTGATAAATATATAAATACTGTAAATGTAAATAACTATGTTAGTCTTATATTAACAGTGTTACAGAAACATACGATCAAATTTCAGTATTAGATTTATTACTACCTACAATACAAAAATGAAGTATTTCTTATTTACGTTTTGTGTTGTTGCATTCCAGTTATTAAACATTATATCAGCCCAAGAGCCAAAAGAAATGTAAGAGATTTACAATATTTCAACTTATTCTATTTACTTTTTACTGTTTTGACCAGAGAATTAAATTTTTAAACTAGGTTTAAATAAATAAAAGAAGAGCGAAATTATTTGTCATTATTACTATTCGACATTCGATCCGCTTTTATATATTTAAACTAAATTTAAAATTGAAGTAGATACAGGAAATTAAATATAAATAAAATAAATAATTTTATTAATTTAATTGAAAAAAATGTAAATATTGTATAGCTTGTATCAGTAATTCATTAGAAACAAACTATTCAATAAAGTGTACAAAGTTTTATCTGCAATTGTAATTTTACACTTGATTGAAACTTTTGAAGTTTAAGTGAAAGAAAACAAAAGTCCTTCTTTGATATCAATTGAACTTGTTTGCTAACTATTCCGTTCATATTATAGAACTTAATTTCTAAATTACTAAATTAAAATTATGAAATAATGTATTGAATGTTTGCTACAGGGAACATCAAATTATGGTGAAAGATTACGGATCAGATGGAATCGACAAAACAGTGTCACTGAATCTCACACACAGTTTAAAACCAGGTTCAGTCATCGTCGTCGTAACACAGACAGACCAGCGAGGCACCATCAACATCTGCGACGAAAAGTACAACAACCTGATTCACATTGATACCAGGTATAAAAACTCTCTATAGAAATGTCGCGTTTGTTATTTGACATTGTATAAACAGAGCAGAACAATATTTGCAAGTAATTCATTTTTATTTATCTTCATTACTTTGAAAACGATGCATATAAATGACTTAAATTTTAAGGATTGTTTAAATGACAAATATCGAACCGAATGTTTGACATCAATTTTAATTTCTGAGTCGATGATACAAATCACTAAACGTGAAACAAAATCAGATAACAGATAAGATTGCGGTTAGGTACATTTTTTAAAACGTGTCTAGTATGAAACTTTAAATGACTTAGTATAAAATTTGTCAAAGAAAAAAAGTATAATGTAAAACATTTTGAATTTAGTTTACATAACTTCACCACCAATAATTGAAAATTTAATGAACAGAGTAAATCAAGAAATTCGTTGCATTACATCGCTAATGTTATAAAATTGTTATGAAAGGAATAATTTTTAGAAAAGTTAAACTTCTTTATAATTGAATTCATTTATTTTATTTTATGTTTGTTTTTTATCATAAGTACGTAACTAACTTTTGAAATAGAGTGTTCGATTTAAAGATGGGGTCTTTTCTGGTTACACCGGCAATATATTTTTAAAATTCAGAGATTGTGTAGTCGGCTCTTGGTGGAACATTTTACAATAATAGAGTTGAATAAAAACACTTGATTTGTCCACTAATAATTTAATTACAATATATAATTAAACTATTAATGGTTAAATCAAGTGTTTTTATTCAACTCTATTATAATATTTTTACTTTTTATGAGGAAAAAAATCGGACAATAAATAATCAAAAACTCATGATATTTTTCATTAACGTTTCGGTTAATTTATAACCAGCCTCAGAACTACAAAGTTATATAAAATTAATAAATGTGATACAAAAAATTTGAAATTTTAAACAATAAATGTACGTACCTTAACAAATATCATATCTTTATAATTCCACAATGGTACATGAATAGTATACAGTTTAACTTGAAAATTGTAAGTAAATCTAAACAACATTCCAGCTCATCCTCATCAATTAACACGTGACACGATCAGCCAATCCACTTTACTTTTTATGTAGTATGACGCACTTTTTGATTTAGTTTCTAAATTTCTGTAATAGTAAATAGTAATTAAAAATGACGTCTTTTAGGAGATGAGCTTGTTTTTTTTCTGGGTATACATAGAATATAATATTAGTTTTATTGCAGAAACCACAAATTACTATGTAACATTAATTATTTTTAGACTTCTGCAAGACCGAGTAATTCTAAACAGCTACTTGAATAAAAAGTGGGGTTCTACAAATGTCCAACTGAAGCCTCCAGTGAAAAAAGGCGCCCAAAGTGTTACCACAATTTTGTATGAAGAACAGGGATACAGAATTTTCATAAATGGAAAAGAGGTGGCTATGTACGAGCATCGATCTCCCAAACCACCACAACATCTCCTTCTTTTCAATAACAAAATTTTCAAAATTATATACTTAGCTACAAAAGAAATCAAAGGTGTGATTCCACAAAGCTGCTCGACATCATAAATACAACAGAATAAAATCTAATTACTAATTTATAAGAACTTGTAATTGTTATTTGTTAATGTTAGTATTAATTAAGTTTTTATCTTCGGCCATAGACCAGTTTCTATTAAAGCTAATGCAGCCATTTTTATGTCAATGTTTATTGCTTGTTTTCTAATTTTTATATGTTTAAAATTGTATATTATTGGTAGTTTTTAATAAATGGAATATAATTTGAAATCTATATATTTTATTGTGTGATTTGTCGTAAAATATAAAAAAAAATACAGCTACATGTATTTATCACACTCGGGCGCTATAAGCTAGTTACTTATACGCCTTAAATAATGTAGCAGTCGACTACGAAAACCGGCAGTACGGCAGTGTAAAAATTGCGGCTCGGTGTGTCCGGTAGGCCCAGGCCCGATTTGGGCTGTAGCGCCACAGATGATGATCTATTTTATTGTGTATGTAATGTTTAGTTTTATTAAGAAAAGAATAAATTTAATTTTATCGAGAAATTCGAATCAATTTTATTTATCTTATTGTATACATAACATTACTGTCAAAAGTTCGACTGTCATTTGAATGAATAATAGTTATTTGCGTATTAAGAGTGTAAAGTGATTCTTTGTTACTTGAGCCCGGTAATTGCAATGCGTGCCGAAGGCGAGAGCTGCAATAGTGCAAGAGGAACAAAGACATTTTACGCTCGTGATACACACATAATTTTTTCTACGATTGCATCTTAAAATGATTTAAAAACATATACGTACTGAAAATAAATTCATTCTGTCAACTATCAATATGACATGTTTCTATTTTGTTTGTATCCCTGGTAACTACTGAAATAAGCGCGCATTTAATATCTTTTTCGCGCGTTGCCACTGGAAACGCGCGCATTTAACGTATTTTTCGCGCGTTGCCACTGGAGA
The DNA here is from genome assembly GCA_947425015.1 of Pterostichus niger. Lineage (NCBI taxonomy): Eukaryota > Metazoa > Arthropoda > Insecta > Coleoptera > Carabidae > Pterostichus > Pterostichus niger. The sequence goes on along the minus strand of OX380340.1, from coordinate 34,121,712 downwards.
CGAGCAAAAAAGATATTTTTCGATTGTTACACAGAAGACGTCAACTTTACGATGACAAATGAGAGCGTAATTGTTAACTTTTCATAGCAATCGTAGAAAATTAATTTGTAGTTTTTAAAACCGATCATAAGTGATATAAAATAATATTTATTTATAATGAATATAATGCAATTAGGTAGGAATTTATTTCAGAAAAATGTTGAATTGCAGAATTTGAAATATGCCGAAATGTTAATCAAATAACTGTATCATGGTCAAGTATAAAAACAAATAAAATTAGTTATAAATGTAAAAAGTTTCAATATAAAATAAAAATATTATTACCAATCAAATGTACATGTGTTAACTTCAGCCCCAATTAAGGACCCTTCACATAATACGTCACGTGTTTTTGGACTTTATGCACCTCCCCCTCGTGTTATGTAACAAAAACACAAAATTAAATTTTCAAAGCACAAAAGTGATGTTTTTATTTTGAATAAAGCTTAAATAGTTCATGATTGATCAAAATGCACATGAATTACCGTAAACAACATATATTGTATGACAAAAGTCGCCATATTGTTTTCGCAGCGTTTTACACGCGAACAATCCGCGTAGACTCCGCATCCTAACAATTTTTTAAACTTTACAACTAGACAACAACTCTATATAAATTTTGTAAAGTTTAAAAAATTGTTACGATGCTGATGCTTCGCTGATTCAAAGCTTATGAATGTAAATTCTACTTGTTTAAGAACTTCTGTACTTAAAATATTATTTTTGTATTATGTATTGTTAATAAAAATGTGTAAAAATTAATGGTAATTATTATTTAAAACATTGTTTGATAATATATATATATATATATATAATATTTATCTCGTCAAGTATTAAAACGTGGTATTCAAATTCAAATGAAAAATAAAAAAGAAAATGATATGTTCACGAACATTTTGTCTTTCAGATGAGCCGCCAAAAGATTAAAGTTATTTTGTTCAACTTCAACCTTAAATAAAATGATAAATACAACTCATAACAATTACTTATCGTACATCAATTGAAAGGTCTATGTTTTGTTATTTCCGGAAGTGCCATTTCGTTCCGACACTAATTGCGAATTTGGCGAGAATTTAAAGAGGTGCAAAATTAAAAAAATACTTTATAAAAATCGTCATAACTCGAGGAAAAACCAAAATTATTTAATGCGACTTTTATAGTTAGAACGCTTATTGTCTACTCTTTCAAATAAAACTATGCCGAATTGTTTCATCACGTGCAGAAATGAAGAAATTATTATATATATATATATATATATATATATATACAGGCAGTTAACGAAGTTCCGGGACGGTGAAAAATCTCGTGAAATACACATCGAATGCACACCAAACACAAACCTCAATTCTCACCCCCAGGGGGTGAGGCGGGGGGCAACTTTGAAACCTTAAATGGGAACCCTCATTTTTATTGCAGATTCGTATTCTGCGAAAAAATAAGTTAATTTTATCTGAAACTTTTTTTCCAAATCTGAATAGATGGCGCTCTAATCGCAAGGGGACTCACCGAAAAAAAGTCATCCCACAAAATAATACAGGAATAAAATAACGTTTATTTTATAAAATCGTTTTGCAAATTTATTTCTAGCATTTAGTCGGTGAAAGGATTGTGGCTACTTGTAAATATGTTGATTTTTTTATTTGATTCAATGGTAATTTCTTGCGATATTAGACCGTTTTTTACTTTTCTTTCAGAATCAGGTTAAAACTTATTTTTGCGATTAGAGCGCCATCTATTCCGAATTGGAAAAAAAGTTACAGATAAAATTAACTTTTTTTCGCAGAATACGATTTTTTTGATTCGTTGTGTATTTCTCGAGATATTTCACCGTCCCGGAACTTTTTTAACACTCTGTATATATATATATATATATACCGGGTGGAACATCATACCTGTGTACATAGGCGATTAACATGAAAAAGTAGTTTTTCTGTGCGCATTGCTCCCCAAATTATTTTTGCCAAAAATGCTTTAAATAAATATTGTAGAGCATAAAATTCTGCATCTAGATCAATAAACAGAATTACATTTACATGCGTTATAACGACAGAAATTAAATAAAAAAATATTAAAAATTACGTTCAAAATATCAAATAGCCTTGGAAGTGAAACAAAAATAGATAGATGCTTGACGTTTGACAGATCTCCTGATTTAACACCTAGCGATTTTTTTTATGGGGTCATCTTAAATGTAAAATTTATAAGCAACGCCACCCAAATATTAATTCTTTGAGAGAAGCTATCGTGGATAAGTGCGCCTTAATCACAAATATGCAGCTCGCTAATGTACGACATTCCTTCTACAATAGACTTGGTTATTGCTTGGCTGAAAATGGAGGTTTATTTGAATATTTATTGTAATAATAAATTGTAGTGATTATTTTATTGAGAGAATTGTTGTTTGATATTTGAATTATAATAGATAGGTTATAATTTTTACATGACCAACCCTATAAGAAATAAACGTTACATTGAAATGTACAATTGTTTATTTATTATTAAATTGTAATCATAGATATGGAGTTTTTTGTATGAATTTTATTGAATGATTAATTTGTCGGGGGTAAAATATCAAATAGACAGAAAAACGTCAAGCATTTATCTATTTTTGTTTCACTTCCATGGCTATTTGATATTTTCAACGTAATTTTTAATATTTTTAAATTTAATTTCTGTCGTTATACCGCATGTAAATGTAATTCTGTTTATTGATTTAGATGCTGAATTTTATGCTCTACAACATTTGTTTGAAGCATTTTTGGCTAAAATAATTTGGGGAGCAATGCGCACGGAAAAACTGTTTTTTCATGTTAATCACCTATGTACACAGGTATGATGTTCCACCCGGTATATATAATATGCATACGCCAGCAGTTTCGCTTTGTTCATAACGTTAACATCGGTCAATTTAATAATTTGGCGCCCGAGGCGAAGTGACATGGTGATGTGACAGGCTACACTCACAAACAATACACTCTGCACTTACTAATGTTAATGTATACTGCTGCCGAGATCGAAGTCACCCAGGAGAAAATTGTTTTGATGTGGGACTTACCAATCTGAAACATAAATGACATGTAATTAGAAGGGAGGTCGCTTAGAACTCAACAATCATGAATAATAACTTATATGATTTAGTGATTTATTTGAGCTGTGTGCTCCATTATTAAAGAGATGTCAGAATTAAAGCTTTATTACAACAATAAGTTTCAATCAAGGCGCATTTTCTAATGTAAACTAAATTACGAGTAATAGTAGCTACAATAATTGTAATTTTTTAAATCCATACTTATAAAAAATCTGATGTGGACACCACATGACTTCCTTGTACGCGTATTAAACTATAGATTTTTTTAATTTCACATATCTGACATTAAATTTTATTTTTTTTTAATTTTTTGTTCTAATCCATAGCAAACTTAATTTTAAAAAAACCAAAATAATATATAATTTTAAATTGACATATCTTGCTTGTACAAAAGGCTAATTAAATATTTCTTATTGTGATAGACGCAGAATTTATTTCTCTAAAACCTTTATTCGCAGCATTTATTTGTAAAATCAGAATAATTCAATTTTTTTCAAGAAAAACTGTTAGCAGCTTCATGTAATGTATCACTTCCGGTTAGTCCCTTTTAACCAAAATCTATTATGTTATTTACATTGATATAGTAGTCGTATATCCCAAATTTGAAAAGTTTTGGATTATATTTTGATATAGTTTTTCATTAAAATCTATAACAGGCTTCAAGTAAAGTACCACTTCCGGAAGTTATATAATGATAAAAAGGAAGGTGCACAACTAGATGTTATTACAGTCCTAAATACAAAATTTTAACTTTCTACGGCTTACCGTTTTTGAGTTATGCGAGATACATACGTACATACGTACGTACAGACGGTACGACGAAATTAGTCAAAATGGATTCAGGGATGGAAAAAATGCGTATTTCCACTGAAATCTGAGAACCGAAAATTTTCGCGATTACAATATTTCCTTTATTTCGTACAAGGAAGTAAAAAGTAAATCCTGCATAAAGTCCTGGTTTAGAAGGATGAATACACTCAGTTACTAAGAAGCTCATTTTAATTTTGTCCTTCAAATTTAGCCTACAATTTTATTTCATTTATTTATTTGTTTCTCTGCACAACATAAACTTAATCCCAATTACAGTCCAGAGGGCCTACAGCTTATAGTGGAATCCGAACCACTCAAACACACTCGTATTTTTTGGATAAAAGTCTGCGAGATTGGAATGCACGACCTCTTGGTTTTTAATTAGGTAAACTCAAGTTTTATTTTGGTTTTATTTTCAACCGATCGAAACTAAATTATGTACTAGTTAAATTGTAAATCATGGAGATATTTCATTTTAAATATTGTTAGATTTGAATAAAAATTTTGACATAATACTCAGCTAATCGACAACCTGAGCTTAATATATAGATTGCTATCAGCATTGGCTTGTTTTAAGATTCACTCAAAAGAAACCAGTAATTAGTTACATAAATTATATATTATCATTTTACCCTACCATTTGCAATTTTATCATAATTTAAAAACTCAAAGTAATTTAGTTAGCGTATGCAAAATAAATCGGAGTGTTGTAATAAGAAACCTATAAAATAATAATTACTCTCTTATCTATTAAGAAAGAAAAATAAGTAATTATAAATTCGGGTTATCACTAAAATAAATACAAATCAAGGATTAATATATTAATGAATATATTATAAACAATTTTTCCTTATGACGCATATTGTTTTTTACATATCTTTCCTGCCTAAAATATATATATTAAAGCAACATATGGGTCTATCTGTCAAAGAACATTTGTTCGTCTCTTCAAAGAAGCACTTACTAGCTAATTAAATTTTACGGTATTTGAAATGGCAGTTCTACTTTTCACCGTATTTAATGTTATTCTATTTCTGCAGTTTGTGTTGTCTTCTTCATTACCAAGTAAGCGTTAATTGATTTATTTATTTTACAAATTTAGATTAATTTTGCAACATATAAGTATAAAGTGCAAAACTTCTAACACTGTTCATAACTTAATTAATATCTTTTTTTTACAGATGATCCTTGCAATATTACAAATTCGCACACGTAAGTGAAATTTTTAAATATGAACTTTTTTCTCTCTCTGCATTTTCTTTGTTCTATGGGCTCGAAGTTTTCCTCCTTATTTCTTCTTCTCCAAACCTCTCTGTCCAGTGTTTCCGACCTCTTTGTTCTTCTCGTTTCCTTCAAATCAACTGACAGTAGATCTCTTTCCTTCCACTTTAAATTTCCTCAACCATTTTCCAAATATTCACATAAGAACTCTTAAAACAGAAACTGTCAAATAAGAATAAACTATATATTCAGTAGTATTAGACGAACATTGAATTTGAAAACCTACGTTCGATTCCCACGGCCGATAAATAATTTTCACGACATTTAAATTAAACTTGTTTTTTACTCTCTTCACTAACATCTTCGAGGGCCGTAATTTTACGGTTGGTAAATGTTCTTCACGCGCATAAATATATCACTTACCCAGGTCTGTTTCGGCAGAGTGTTACACCCGGTAATGGATAAAAAGCGTGATATTTATTTGTTTTATTTATATTGTCAAAATAATATTTGCTGCTCTGCTTTTGCCTGTTTTAAAAGCAGTGTTTATGGGTGTTTTACCTATCTCTAATATGTTAAAACCGTGCTCTTAGAACACCCCAAAACAAAGCTTGTGCTACCACCCATTTATATTAAGAATAAATATGTTGTTATATTATAGGGACGTAGACATATTCGCACAAGATTTTGGCCGAAATGGAGTCGAGGGCCCATTAAACGTTAATCTTACGCATGGACTGCAACCTGGTGCAATAATTAGTGTCGTCGCAAAATCTAAAACTCGAGGACAAATCAACTTACTCGATAGTTCCGGCGAAGATTATGTCTTCCATATTGACGCCAGGTATTTATTATATATTCAACGATTATTATATTTTTTCTACGATTGCTATGAAAAGTTGACAATTACGCTCTTATTTGTCATCGTAAACTTGAAGTTTTTTGTGGAACAATCGAAAAATATATTTTTTGCGCGTCTCCAATGGCAACGCGCGAAAAAGACGTTAAATGCGCGCTTATTTCAATAGTTACCAGGGATACAAGCAAAACAGAAAGTTGTCATATTGACAGTTGACAGAACGAATTTATTTTCAGTACGTATACGTTTTTAAATAATTTTAAGATGCAATCGTACAAAAAATTATGTGTGTATCACGAGCGTAAAGTGTCTTTGTTCCTCTTACACTATTGCAGCTCTCGCCTTTGGCTCGCGCTGCAATCACCGTGTTCGAGTAACAAAGAATCTCTTTACGCTCTTAATACACAAAAACTATTTCATTCTGCTTTTTGCACAATAATTGTAGTGTACCATAAAATAACAACTTAATATAATAAAAATCTATTTTATAGGATCGGCCATTACAACCAAAATAAAATGGTCTTAAACACTTACATAAAAGATCCATGCAATGGCTGGTGCAAAGAACAATCTATTGACACGATGCCAATAGTGAGCGATTCGAAGGCTACAACGACTATCATAGTTGAAGAGTTTGGCTACAGAGTCTTCATCAACGGGAAAGAATTAGCTTTTTACGGACACAAGACAAACGAAGTTGCTTATATTTTAAATATTATTCAAGATAAAATATACAAAATAATTTATTTAAACCAAAGGAATGATTAAATTTTATATTGTAAAATTACTATTATATTTAAGAATTAAAATATGAGAAATAAAACCTGTTTTACATATATGATTTGTTTTTTAAATAAAATGAAAAGGCTTCCCACTTCTTTTAAAATAAATTGAAAAAAGTACTGTTCAACAATTTTTGACGGAATATTAGACAATACCAACCTGTTTTGTTTCATTCTCAAATAATTCCTATACACAAAAAGTTTGTTTGGCGTTCTTTTGTTTTTCTTCCTTTTTGGCAAAAATTATTCTGTTTTCTATTGCACATAAATTTAATGTTTCCAAATTTATTACTTTACTTTGAAGTGAAACTATATACAACTAAATGTAGTGTCTTTAAGTAACAGGAGGAAAATGTTATCCTGTTTGTATTTATATAAATTGTTGAATGCTTACATTTATGATCCATGTTGTCTTGAACGTTTATCATTTAATATTCCATGCATTTCATCAAGAAGTAAGCTAACATTTACATGTAAAACTGTTAAAACTAATTATCAACTGAAATCTCCAATTAGACAGCTCTGTAATATCTTTAACAACATATCGTGCAATATTGACCTGTTTGGTGACCCGTTACCCAAATTTCGGAGACTACTTTTTGCTCATTTTGTTTTTTAATTATTTTAATTATAAGCTTTTATTTTTGGTTTATATATAACTTTCTGTAATACTTATATCAGTTTCTAAAATTACTTTATGTTATTTGATCTACATTTATTTATTGATGCTTGATTTTGTTAATTTTTTGTTATTATTACTATGTTCAATTTACATTATTTTTGCCATCCGTATGCATATTTATATTGTTTTCGTGTAATCGTCCTGTAATTGGGATCTTGGATCCTGTTGGATTGATTGTTAATAAATAAATAAATAAAAAAATATTAAATAAAACTCTAGGCAAAGTCTCACAAAATTCAGCCTCCGAGTCACCTTATGAGGGCATCGTCGGAGGCCGGCCAGCACAGTTAGTAACCATGGACGCGTTTCGCTCTTGTTAGAGCTCATCAGCATGGTATAACTCACTTCTTCACCTAGAACAAAGTTCATGTGAAGAAGCTGGTGACGAAGAACTGTGCCAGCAGAGAATAAGATCTTCGACAGAACTTCTCATGTCATCTTACCGTTTGTTAGAGATCTTATTCTCTGCTGGCACAGTTCTTCGTCACCAGCTTCTTCACATGAACTTTGTTCTAGGTGAAGAAGTGAGTTATACCATGCTGATGAGCTCTAACAAGAGCGAAACGCGTCCATGGTTACTAACTGTGCTGGCCGGCCTCCGACGATGCCCTCATAAGGTGACTCGGAGGCTGAATTTTGTGAGACTTTGCCTAGAGTTTTATTTAATATTTTTTATTATACCTAGTCTCACCAAGTGCATGAATGACAATTAATTTTGTCTTTGTTGTTAAATAAATAAATAATATATTTGATTTGTAAATAAATGTTTACAATAACATTAATCTCAAGTTTGAAGAAGATCGACGTTCAGCTAACTTCAAACCCAATTAAGCGTATCATCGTTAAACAAAGACTAGGTATCTTTAAAACTTTTTAATAATTACGTATAAATTTTACATCCTAAAGTTCAAAATCCTTCTTAAACATAACTCATTATGATCATTATAACTTAGACATTAATTAGTATGAAGCAAACTTCCAATAACTATACTTAATCCCTTAAACAAGAGTTGAGCTAATAGAGTCAGTACTGCCAACTTCCACACAAAAACTCCGACATTCGAAGGCAACAGTATTTTACATTCAAGTAGCGGTTCTTCAGGCTGTATTCGGCCGACCGTGCACGGAGATTTCCGAACCTGAACACTGAAACGCAAGACTTCAGGCTGCCACTTCAGCAGACATCTCTGTAGTTTGCAAGGACATGGATAAGGAGGCAAAAATGTGCATGTCGCTTCTTTTTATGTGAAGCGATAAAGATATGTGAAGCTGCTGGAAATATACAGAGATATTTTTCAGTTCATTCTCACATAATTTCTACTGAAAAATTATATATGAATAAATAAATATATCATCACGTCTTTTACCCATTATTAAGTATGGCACTCTGCCTAAGCAGATCTCGGTAAATGATATATTTTTTCCCGTGAAGTGCGGTTAAAGCCGTCAAATCACGGCCCCCAAAGATATTAGTGGAGGGGAAGCCACAGGGGTAGATTTAAATTGGTGAAAATTGTTTGTCGACTGTGGGGATCAAACCAGGGTTCTCAAGATACACAGGCCGACTCGTTACCACTGAGCCACCTACCCCATTAAAATAAAAATAAAATACAATAATGATAATAATAAAAATAAATTATATATATATATATATATATATATATATATATATATATAAATAAATAAATAAATATATCATCACGCCTTTTACCCATTACTGGGTGTGGCACTCTGCCTAAGCAGATCTCGGTAAGTGATATATTTTTTCTCGTGAAGTGCGGTTAAAGCCGTCAAATCACGGCCCCCCAAGGATATTAGTGGTGGGGGAGCCACAGGGGTAGATTTAAATTGGGGAAAATTGTTTGTCGGCTGTCGGGATCGAACCAGGGTTCTCAAGATCCACAGACCTACTCGATACCACTGAGCCACCTATATATATATATTAGTGTTGTCAGAATATCTTTTCTGAAGAGAATATGTTCTCTTTTTTTACTCGGATTTTTTTCTTTTTTTATATCGAAATGTTGTCTTTTGTTCTCTTTTTAAATTTAATACATATTTAACTTCTGACAATCTTAGATATTTTCATGTTATCTCTAAGTATACTTTCCCAAGAATTCAATAATTCACTGCATGAATAAAGTAAAGATCTACCGTATGAAGAAATAAAATGTTTGAAATCTTATGGTAATATGACTGTAGATGACTTGTTTTTATGTAACTAAGTTTAAATTATAAGTTTTGTTTTAATTCTAAAGATTAACATAACTTGTATATGTATGTATTTTCATTATGTATTCCAAGCGTTGAAGATTAACTTTGATGCATTCATGATGGACGGCATAAAAGCGACTTAACTTTGAAGTTAAACTAACTCGAGGTTAGAAACTAACTAATGGATATGAATATTCTCAAGTTACATTGCTGTTTCAAATTGCAAAATTGTATTGTATATTAAATTGCACATTAATAGTAAAAAAAAAATAAATATATCATCACGCTTTTTATCCATTACTGGGTGTGGCACACTGCCGAGGCAGATCTCGGTAAGTGATATATTTCTTCGCAAGAAGTGCGGTCAAATCACGGCCCCCAAAGATGTTAGTGGAGGGGGAGCCACAGATTTAGATTTAATTTGGTGAAAATTAATAGCAGATTATTAATTGAATTAAATAGTTAATATGTCAAGATATTTGTATGATTTTGTAATTTGATCGACGCCTTTTTATTCGCTTCGCTAGATTTAAATTTCAATTGTTAACTGTTAATTGTGGGTAAAGATAACAAGCTAATGGAATTCAACGGTTAATATAATTGTAACAGCAAGATAAATTTAAACTATTACAAATGTAAACACGTTTCGGTTTACCATTTACAAGCGAGTTAAACAAATCACAAATCCTGGCCCAGGGCCATCTAATTAGTAAGATAAACACTGTTAATTTATCGGCATCCTCGAGGAGCAGATAAATTATTAAACTTGCATGAAGAGCGAGAGGAAAATCTTCTCGGTGGCATTAAATACTTAAACTAAATCAGTTTCCAAATGACTCAATTTGTTATGTAAATAACTTTATAAACGGATTTCGTTTATGAAGACACTTCTCATTAGACCAATTTGCACTTATTTGCTTCTTTTGTGTTTGCCTTCCATGGTGCGTGAGATCTAAGTATAAGGAAGAACGTAATTAAGATGCTTCTGCTATCTACAGCAAATTGAAGAAAATGAGAAAATTCTTGAGAAGTAAATAGAAGTAATTGTGGCTTGAAATTTTAAAACAATTATTGTTTTACTTTTACGAGTACCTACAACAGAAACTTTGGTTGATTTATATCTTGCAAAACGAACTATGAATAAGCTTATCAATACTAAATATATATACATATATATATAAGGGTGGCCTTTATTTTGGGTAAGTTCGAATTTTGTCGGTCTCCACCCGAAATCTGGTTTAAAATCGCAAAAAAGTAATAAATTATTTTTTTGAGATTTTTAAAATAAGTTTAATCCGTGCCTCTAGGCCACTTTCACTTATACACATTTACAAATAAACACTACAAATGATAAAATATATGTGGCTAAAAATATGATAAAATAAAATAAAAATGTTATAATAAATATGAGTATTATTCAAAAACAGTCTAAAATAATCAAAACTAGTTTAAAAAACAAAATTGTTGGAAAAGAATCAGTACTGTGAATCACTTTTTGCGTATTTAAAAAAACTCAATTTTCGTTAGTTTTTGAGCATCCGTTTAGCAATAAACAATCATATAAAATTATTGTTTATTGTAATCGATCGATTCGTTATCTCATCTAGTTTAATGCTCGCTTGGAATTGTGTCAAAATATTGAAAAACAAACAAGTTGTTGCATTTTGAATAATCACTGCCCAGCAGTGATTTGGAAACTGAAGGCAAAAGTGAAAGTGGCTAGAGGCACGGGTTAAACTTATTTAAAAAATCTCAAACAATTAATTTATTACTTTTTTGTTATTTTAAACCAGATTTCGGGTGGAGACCGACAAAATTCGAACTTACCCAAAATAAGGGCCACCCTAATATATATATCATCATCACGCCTTTTACCCATTACTGGGTGTGGCACTCTGCCTAAGCCAATCTCGGTAAGTGATATATTTCTTCGCGTGAAGTACGGTTACCAGCCGTCAAATCACGGCTCCCAAAGATATTAGTGGAGAAGGAGCCACAGGGGTAGATTTAAATTGGTGAAAATTGTTTGTCAGCTGTGGGGATCGAACCAGGGTTCTCGAGATCCACAGGCCTACTCGATACCACTGAGCCACCTACCCCATATTATTGTTATTAATAGAACTTTTTTCATATATCTTATATAAATGTAGTATTTGCAAAGCTCAAGAGGAGTATAAAACAGGGTTCGTAAATATCATGATATTTATAATAAATATCAAAATATCTGATATATAGGATATATATCAGATAAATATCACTTTTTGGATATTTATTTTTTAATTTTAGTTTTTGTACACATTTAGAAAAACTGAAAAATTCTAAAAATTTCACTTTTCCGGAGGCTATACAATTTTATGCAATTTAATATTTTTAATTATTTCCTTTGGTTTTTTCAAATTTTAATTCAATTTTCCCAAAAATCCTTAATCGTAGGATTATTAAAACGAAAATTTACATACATATATATTTTGACCCACTGAATCCAGTGGTGCAATCTTCAAATGCATATGACTTCTGGTTTTCGAGAAAATGTTAAAAAACCGCTTTTTGCGATTTTTTTGGCGGAAAATAGAAAAAAAAAATCGCTGAAACTATGTTTATAAGTTAACTGAAGCACGAGAAAATTAATGACGTTGAGCGCGTTTTAATATCACATTTAGTTTTCGAGATATAGCCTCGGAAAAGTAGAAAAACTGAAAAATTCGATAAATTTCACTTTTCCGGAGGCTATATCTCAAAAACTAAACAAGATATGGAAATGCGCTCAACGGCGTTGAATTCCCCGTGTCCGAATTGACTTATAAGCAAATTTTCATACAATTTTATGCAATTTAATATTTTTAATTATTTCCTAAGGGGTACCCCTTTGGTTTTTTCAGATTTTAATTCAATTTTCCCAAAAATCCTTAATCGTAGGATTATTAAAACGAAAATTTACATACATATGTATTTTGACCCACTGAATCCAGTGGTGCAATCTTCAAATGCATATGACTTCTGGTTTTCGAGAAAATGTTAAAAAACCGCTTTTTGCGATTTGTTTAGCGGAAAATAGAAAAAAAATAAAAATCGCTGAAACTATGTTTATAAGTTAACTGAAGCACGAGAAAATTAATGCCGTTGAGCGCGTTTTCATATCACATTTAGTTTTCGAGCTATAGCCTCGGAAAAGTAGAAAAACTGAAAAATTCGAAAAATTTCACTTCTCCGAAGGCTATATCTCAAAAACTATTTGATATTTTTATATAATGGATATATATCATTGCAAAAATATGACGATATATATCAAAATAAATATCATGATATATATCGATCGATATATATCTTCGAACCCTGGTATAAAATAAGATAAATGAATATATCATCACGTCATTTTATACATTACTGAGGGGAACTTGCTATTCTAGTAGACCTCAGCTAGTAATATATTTTTACTAACTATCAAATCCTTTTCTTCCAAAGATATTAGCGGAAAAAGGGACTAAGGGGTAATTCAAATATTGATATTCCTAAAACTTTCTATGAAAACAATAATTTGATACATCAACATATCTCCTATTTATATGTAAGAAAATACCTATATTGAAAATACGTTAATAATTGCAGTTATTTTCTGTTCTAACTCAATTACATGTAATTCTTTATCAAATATTCAGTAAATATATCTTAGAATTATCAGCTAGGTTAGTAATCAGAAATTAGCTTCAAATTTCCTGAAAAGATAAATCTTATTTAATCTTTTAACCTTCTTATGATTTAGGAAACTTACCTTGTAAAAAAAAAGTATAAAATAAACACTTGGCTAAGTTTCACAAAATTCAGCCTCCAAGTCACCTTATGAAGGCATCGTCAGAGGCTGGCCAGCACAGTTAGTAACCATAGACGCGTTTCGCTCTTATTAGAGCTCATCAGTATGGTATAACTCACATCTTCACCTAGAACAAAGTTCACGTGAAGAAGCTGTGTGACGAAGAACTGTGCCAGCAGAGAATAAGATCTCTAACAAACAGGTGAAACTTAGCCAAGTGTTTATTTTATACTTTTTATTAAAACTAGTTTCACCAAGTGTTGGATGACAATTAATTTTGTCTTTGTTGTTACTTACTTTGTATCTGACTTGTCATATATCTTATATATATATATATATATATATATATATATATATATATATATATATATATATATATATATATATAAATACCAAATACTTTAAATTACTGATTTGTATAAATATTTTATCTAGCCGTAACAACCAATTAAAAGTGAAATAAGTAAAAAAAATTTAAATGTCAACTAAATTTGTTTTTTCAAGCATTAAATTAAATTTTCTTTGAGAAATGTATAGAGCTATGATTTTAATTTCCTCCATATATTTACTTCGTTTAATCTTAATAATAATAAGTTATCATAATATAAATTAATATTTTTGGTTCAACGATATCAGTATTTCAGCAAAAAAATAATTTGTATACATTTGCTTGTTTGAATTTTACATATGTACTCGTATTTTCAACGTACATATAATTGGTTAGAATATACGATTTCATATGTACATGTAGGAAACTAATTTTAATCATGCATTATCCACGTAAAATTTAATATGAGAATAGAACTTCTTTAATTTCAAACATGCAGAGTATTAATGGTTTCGGTGATTAAAACTTTGCCGAGAGGGTGAATTAATTATTAATTCACATCACTGAATAAATTTCTTTATAATGTGATACTAGATATTTCAAAATAATAACACAATAACGTCCATTATTATCAACTACAATTATTATTATTAACATATTTTACTATTAAAACTGTTTTATTTTAAGTACAAGTATATTCTTCTGAGTTTAGAGTTGAAAAACTTCAAAATTTATTCGGCAGATTACATCATAAATCCCTAGATAGAAGTTCAATATTTTTTGCAGTTGAAATTACATCATTTTTATAAAATAAATGATGGAAAGTAAAAAAAAACAGTATATTATATTCGTTTAAGTCGCAATGCTCTTTTGTTGAAATAGTTAAATTTTAAAATGTTTTAAAATAGTGAAATAGCGCGAATTGTAAATATCTACATATTATTCTTTTTAAATCACGTTAACTTTCTTGCTATCAAGTCTTATCTGTTAGGTTAGAATATTTAAGTTGGTAATATTTCTTCAAAATACTTTTTAAAGCTTTGATTGTACCGGCGGAACTGTAGAAATTGCATTTATATTTTTTAATATTTATTATGCTATATTAGTATTATATTATTACTCAGTGGTATCGAGTCGGCCTGTGGATCTTGAGAACCTTGGTTTGATCCCCACAGCTGACAAACAATTTTCACCAATTTAAATCTATTCTTGTGGATCCCTCTCCACTAATATCTTTGGGAGTCGTGAGTTGACGGCAGGTAACCGCACTTCACGCGAAGAAATATATCACTTACCGAGATCTGCTTAGGAAAAGTGACACACCCAGTAATGGGTAGAAGGCGTGATGATATATTTATCTATTTATTTTTTAACAATAATATAATTGCATATATATTAATTAACTCATTATAATTTATTTAATTATTTGATACAAGTATGTTTATTTGATATTAATTATAAGTCTGGTAAATAAGTTTTAATTGTGTTCATTTTAATGCAACGCTAATTGGTATATCTATTCATTACAAATTGAAAGCTATTTCATTTCACTTATTTCTTTTTAATAATAAGTAATTAAAATAAATTATAATTGGTTGCAAAATAAAAAATACAAACTTGTATTATCTAATTATTCGTAGGTTGAACTTTAGGCAAATAAAAAATACTGTAGTAAAAAGACCTAACTAATTGGAATTAATTTTGTTTTAGTAAATTATCCAGACTTTTATGTACCTCCAAAAAAGTTTAGTCTTAATTACTTTGTTCAAACATCAACAAAAAATCACAATGCAAATGAGTGGAGAAAGCAAGTGTTTCGTCTTGCCCTTACCTTTGCAAAGATAACAATCATCGTAATTGTTGCCGTGTCGCAGAGCTATTTTCCTTCGCTCTTTGTTTTATTGAATCCAATTATAGAAACATATTCCAGCCAGGAGGCGATTATATAAACAACATTTCATATCAGTACAAAGAATAACCGTTCAGTATATTTCTCTTTAGCTAAAGTCAAATTTTTTTAAAAGCCCAGGCTTTTACTTCTATAAGTCTGTAGGTCATTCACTTGGCCTAGCTAAAGCTACTTTAACCATTGTTAGCAAATTTTCCAGCGCAGGCCAATAAGTCTGAATGTGTGGATGCAGATTACTTCAAAAGTTTTATTTAAAATCTTATAAGTAGTTATGAGGAAGGTATTAAACCAAATATAGATCTGACAACAACCCAGGCTGAGTACATAGTTTATGAATTAATTTTTAATTCGGTCAGTAAATTGATAAGGAAAAACTTTTCTGTTTTATTAGTCAATCTGTTAGCCATTTACTTCTGACTAACTACTAACTGGTTTTTGTTTTGCTGCTTCTTTTTACCGCACAAGCAGCCTCAGCCAAGGATCGAAAACCGCAGTAAAATGGATGCGGATTAAGTTCGGGTTCAGAGATATAAAAAAATATATTATCACTGGGGATGGTACTATGCGATAGCAGATCTTAGTAAGTGATATATTTATGCACGTGAAGTACAGTTATCAGCCGTCAAAATGAAGCCTCCAAAGATGTTAGTTAAGAAAGAGACACAATTGAAATTTTGATGTGGTGAAAATTATTTGTCGGCTGTGAGTATCAAATCTAGGTTTTCTAATCAAATTCGATGGCATTAAATCATTTAAACCAAAAAAAAAATTAATAATTTGAAAATTTTTCTTACAGTACAAGAGCAAAATGCACAAAAGTAAAATAGAAATAACAAAATATTTGTTTAGTCACAGACTGCCGAAATAGTATTAATCTATCGAGAAATCATTCAAATAAAGCATGTCACTAATTTATCGATCGGAAACAGATAACCATCGAATTAAAGAACATGAAGAAGGTACAAGTTCTTGATAAATCATAATTTGATCACTTCTGTTATAAATTGTGAATGAAGTTTTGTGTCAGAAGAAACAGATATTTTAATAATTTAATTGTAGTAATTAAGAACTCATGCCACGATTTAAAAGATAGTAAATTTTTGTTGTAATTTGAACGCTTGGACTTCAACTAAAGAAAGAAAACACGCAACGGGTGAAGGGTCTGCAGGAAGTGCGTGTGAGTGTTTATGCAAATTGACAGGCGACGTGAGTTTGTTCGTCCCTTCATTGTGGTTGGTTCATAATCGTAAACCGTGCACGTCTCAAGATATTGTGGACATACCTCACGCACGGAATAAGGCAATTACTTACTTTTATTAGAAAATCAATATGCATAACACGATAGAAAGATTATTGCAATGTATTTATTAAATAGATCTTACCAGCTACAAAGTTGGTATAATAGGTAGATAAGTAGTAGCTATATAAAAGGCGCGTTGGCCGAGCGTGTTAAGGCACATCTCTTAACATACTGTGATGTCACCCGAACCAAAGTTCGTCAGTTCAAATTCGCCTGTGGACAATGTGTGATTTGTCGTAAAAATATAAAATACAGTTACATGTATTTATCACACTCGGGCGCTATAAGCTAGTCACGTATACGCCTTAAATAATATAGCATCTGACTACGAAAACCGGCAGTACGGTAGTTTAAAAACTGCGGTTCGGTGTGTCCGGTAGGCCCAGGCCCGATTTGGGCTGTAGTGCCATCAGATGAAGAAGAAGTAGCTATATTAGAATGGTTTAAAAAAAAATAACTTCTGTTATATTTTAAAACTGTGAATCTAAATTAATTATATCTATTATCTACTCAAAGAGGGTCTTTAGCATATGCAATTATTATTTGACTTATTTAGTTGCAGCTGCCATAATTTAAGAATTAAAATTATTTTCCAATGAAGGTTAAGATCGTGCACGAGTTTTTAATATGACTGGCGAAAATATTAAATTCCATAATATTTAGCATTTACTTCACAGGTAATTATGCAAAAAAACAAAGCTGTTTAAAAATTCTATTTCTGCTTTTAGGAAACAGCACGGAAATTATTAATTAAAATGCGTAAGTAATTCGGTCTCTCCCGCGTGTCGTTTCAATTGGTCGCTGTGTCGAGGAAATAAACGAAGCTTTTAATGAAAAATTAAAAAACTTTCAGCGAATGCTACTTTCGTATACAAAAATATTAAAAAGAGGCATTGTTTCAAATTAATTAAATACATACTTTTTAATTGGCATTTTTAATATTTCGTGTTTAGTTCATAATTAACAATTGTTTTTTTTAATTAATATTATTTTCTATATTATTAAATTGGGTCATGCACAATGTTTAAAAATACCAATAATACAAATAAACTTTATAATTTAATTAATAATTTGATTGAACGATGATTATTTTGTATACTATCAGTTTATTTTAATATGAAACATGGGATTTGACATATCTGTGGTAACGAATTTCACTCAATGTATTAGAGTGTTTATTTTAAAATGAAATATAGATTGTCACGTTAACATTTGTAGTAATTAGTGTCGTATCGTTATTAACGATTTGATACCCATAATAATATATACAATTTAAATAAAAAACAACAAAGACAAAATTAATTGTCTTTGAATGCTCACCTTTTGAAACTAGGTTTAATAATAAAATATCAAACGAAACACTTGTCTCACAAAATTCAGCCTCCAAGTGTTATACCCAGGGTTCGTAAATATCATGATATTTATAATAAATATCAAAATATCTGATATATAGGATATATATATATATATATATATATATATATATCAGATAAATATCACTTTTTGGATATTTATTTTTTAATTTTAGTTTTTGTACACATTTATTATCACAATAGGAAATACAAAATTAATTATTACTCCTAAATAAAAAATTAACATAGGTAATGAAAAAAAGTAAATATACATTGAATGGATACACAAATATTATATAGTACTAAGAATAGTAAGAATATTTAAATAATCCTATATCCTAAATAGGGGCAAATCATCATCTCCTGATGAACTTCCTGAACAGCGTTGCAGATAGACTCACTTGGCCAAATCCAATCTAAATTAGTTTTTTTTTGTAGTTTCTTTTTGGTTTAAATATTTAAACATAAAAACTAATTTACCGGCATTGTCGTTACCGAGACGATTACGTAATTGAGATTGGACAATGCCAAAAGTGGAGAAATATCGTTCCAGCCCTGCTGTGGCTGTTACAGCAGTGTGTAACTGTTAACATAGTTCAATAAATGTACTTTTATTTGGCCACTCTGACTCATTAATAGTTACACTTTTCCACCATATTAAAGGATTTGTATTTCTAAAATGAGTACCAAATAAAAATTTTGGAAATGGTTCCGACTTTGCCGTTAATGACATCACAAATGGCACACAATTTGGATTTATGTCGTTGATGTGAAGTTAGTCAAAAGCTAGTAAAGTAAGAATTATCTTTAGAATATAATTTTAACAGAATTAATGAAAGTAATAATACTGTATTTATTATAGACTATTTGATATTTTTATATAATGGATATATATCTTCGAACCCTGTTTATAAGTTAACTGAAGCACGAGAAAATTAATGCCGTTGAGCGCGTTTTCATATCACATTTAGTTTTCGAGATATAGCCTCGGAAAAGTAGAAAAACTGAAAAATTCGAAAAATTTCACTTCTCCGGAGGCTATATCTCAAAAACTATTTGATATTTTTATATAATGGATATATATCATTGCAAAAATATGACGATATATATCAAAATAAATATCATGATATATATATCGATCGATATATATCTTCGAACCCTGGTTATACCATACTGATGAGCTCTGATAAGAGCGAAACGCGTCTATGGTTACTAACTGTGCTGGCCAGCCTCTGACGATGCCCTCATAAGGTGACTTGGAGGCTGAATTTTGTGAGACTTAGAGTGTTTATTTTAATATTTTATTAATAATATATGCAGTTGAAGAAAATGTTCAAATATGATTTTTAAGTCTACTGATCTAGCACCAGTGTTGTTTTTTATTGAAGATTTCTAAAATCTAAAGCATATACTGACAACATTTTAAATTTTATAATAATTAAAAATACATATTCAACCGTGTCAAAAAGTATTACAGCTGCCTAAATATCTAATATTATGATGGATGAATGATTATGAAGGAATTTTTGATAATTTATAAAAATTATTGTTAATTTGTATCTCTTATTATTGTTCAATCAAAATATGTTGCTTCCTGTACTTCATTTTAAAATGAATGCTCTGATACATTGATGCCAAATTCGTAACTATAGATATTGCAATTCCAATGTTTCACGTTAAAATAAACTCTCGATCGAATAATTTAATTCCATATAATTGCAAAGTAAATCTACTAATGATGCTAGGATTTAAACCTGATAATTTAGGATATTCTAATTGTGAATACAGTGGGTAATAATCAAGATTTGTTAGCTTCCTAACTCAAAGTTAGTGATTAAATTGCATCTTTGATTAATCCCCTTTTGGACTAAACGCAAATATACGAGTATGTTACACTACTGGCACTTGTAATGTTCTACGAAATTATTGTAATCCAATATAGTTACTAACCTTCATCTAAGAGCGTAATAGATTAAGTTGTCTGTGGTTGCTGTTTGCACGATTCGTGAGTAAAAACATTATCGATGGTGTTTATCTTAAGATCATGATGTAATAAAATAGGGTGATCTTGTCTAGCAGTCTTGTTCTTTCTGTATTTAACTACTGCGACACAATTTATGGATCACATATTTCCTCTCATGACGAAAGGCGAATACAGAGAGTGCAAAATTGTTGTATACGATTCATCTTTGGTTTGAAGAGACGTGATAACGTTTCATCACGTATAAAGGAATTAGGCTGGCTTAATATGAAAGAAACTAGACATCTACATGCTGCATGTTTAGCTCACCGCGTAATTCTTAACAAATCTCCTTGCTATTTGTATAATAAACTATCAGTACGAAATCAGCATCATCAACGCTACTTAAGAAATATACTACAATATCACATACCTACTCACAATACTGCTCTTTTTAAACGTACTTACAGTCATGTTGTCCCTAGCATTCTTAATATAATACCTTCTCCATTACTAAATTTACAACCAGCTACGTTTGCATCTACATTGAAAAAATTGTTACTTAGTGGTACAATTTCACTTAATTGAATCTTTAAACCTTACTCTATTATTGTATTTATGATCTATTTTTATATCTATTGTTAATCCATATTTGTCTACTTTTAATTAGATTATTTATCATGTTTATTAATAACCATGTTTATCTTATGTATGCCTAATAACTTGAATTTATGCTATACCATAATTATATAAATTTATTTTGTTATTTTGATGTAAAGGTTAAATGGGAGATCAGCTTTTGCTGTAATTTTGCCAAATAAAATTATTATTATTAAAATTATTATTATTATTAATTAATGAGTTAATTTTCGATTATTGTTGCTGGGTTTATGCAATCAACTAAATTAAGAAAAATTATATGATTAAAAGTAGGTACTTAAAACGAACCATATTATGAACGGAAATTGGATTGAACCGTCATATTTTTTAAAAACCTAAACATGTACCTTTTCCTATAATGTTCAAGAGAATGTTAACCGAATCGTAAATATTAAACGGGTTCAATGAACCGGTTTTAAAATTGAATCGATTCAATTTGTGTTGTCTGGAAAAGTTGCACTGTAAAATTTAAAAATGCGGTGCATTTATAACGAGCGGATCGATGCAGTTTGCAGTTGTGTTTTGACAGTGGATATGAATGTTTTTTGTCAGATAATTTATTATTATGTTATAACTATATTTGATTTCCTTTTTGTTCTAATAAGGAAGTAATATGTGAACACATGTCTAATGTCAATAAATAAATAATAAAATTAATATATCATCACGCTTTTTACTCACTACCGTAGGTAATATGCACGTAAAGAGCGGTTACCAGTCGTCAAATCACGGCATTCGTAGATGTTAGTGGGGAGTAATTTTAATGTGTTAAAATTGTTTACCGGCTGTGAGAATCAAACCCGGGTTCTCAAATACACAAATTCCTAGCAATTTAATTGTTTTAAAATCGCAATTGAACCCAAATTGAATGGATTCACGAACTGAACTAGAATAAAAATATAGAACCGCGACTAAAAGACCGAACCAACAACTAAAATTCTTTAATCTTGAGCCGTAATTAAATCATATTTTTTTGTGATTCGGGTCTTTTATTAAAAGAAAATTAAGAAATGGAAACTTTCATAATTTCTTCCGGAATACATATAGATTACGCTATGCTTTATATTAATATAATATGTGCAGTTTATGCTGTGATTTCATGATATACAGAATGTTTCACAACTTAGAGCAAAAAATTAAAGGGTATATTATGTACGACATGCTGATCATGAAACAAAGAATTTTTTTTTAAATCGCAAAACTATTTTCCATGTTTCCCAGTCCAAAATTTTTCGGTGCTACTGCCACTGGGTGGATGATTATGTTAAAGTTATTAATTAAATAAAATTCTATTATAATTAACTGCTAATAATTGAATTGTGTAATTATTATTTCGTAGTTGATACCTACTTCATTGTTTGTGTTTAATAGGAAAACGAATTCAGTGCAGTACTACAAAAAATGTTTTAGGTTAACAACCCTTAATTTTTCGAATTTAAAAAGAATTATTTTTGTTTCATGATCAGGACGTCGTACAGAATATACCCTTTAATTTTTGCTTTAAGTTGTGAAACACCCTGTATTTTCACTTATCTGACAGATAAATTATTTGTCCCTTTATCTTACTATTGTTGAACAAGTCTTTAGTTTAATTTCAATCGTTGAACTACAAGTAAACTGTAACTACGAAAATACAAGATATTATGTATTCCAATTTATTCATAAAAAGATTTATAATAAGCAGTAAAATGTGTTATTTAGTTCTTTGTCCTTCTTTAAATTACATTTCTACTGAGTAACTTTAAAACTTATGTATAATTCTTATCGTCACGTCACGAATATAATTATAAATTCCGCCTTTTTACAGTCTTACACTTAAACCTCACCACCGATTAATATAAAACATTAACATTTCTGCAAACGATTTTGATAAAACTGCGTCAAATGAATCACTCCCATGACTTTCTCAGTAGTTCCTCTTATCGTAAAATAATATATTCTGCCCTGTACAATCGTAAAATACAACTTCAAGTAATCTACCAAAATTACAGCCGTAACCACGTGATTCAAGACGAGAACGATAAAATTATTCGTTCGCCTCACCATAAATCGCCTACTAACACTTAACCCTTCCGGACATAACTTTCCTAACGTAGCGCATTCACCGCAGTAGTTCAACCCTATCACAACCGTAGTCGAACTTCTGCACTATGTAGCGGAATAGTTGATTTGTTTATGCGAATATTAAAACCTTTCTTTATTTCAGGCCACTAGTTGTTTGTTTTCATATGATACTATGGAGAACCTTATTTAGTTCTTCTTGAACAAAGAAGGAATACTATTAATAGACCAAAAGGAAAATAAGAAATAAGTAAAAAATAAAAATATATCTTGACTGTAGGAGTATCTCCTAAACAAGTTGCTGGTTATAAATAAAAAATAAATATATCATCACGCCTTTTATCCATTGCTGAGTCTAGCACTAAGCTAAGTGGCCGATCATGTTAATGCATAGCTCTTAACATACTGTGACGTCACCCGAAGCAAGGTTCGTCAGTTCGAATCCGCCTGACGACAATGTGTGATTTGTCGTTAAATATAAAAATACAGTTACATGTATTTATCACACTTGGGTGTTAGAAGTTAGTCTTTTATACGCCTTAAATAATGTGGCATTTGACTAAAGAAACCGGCAGTACGGCAATGTAAAACCTGTGGCTCAGTGTGTTCGGTAGGCCCAGATCCTCATGGATATAGTGCCACAAGAAGAAGAATATGTTAATAGAGGGTAAGCCACAGGATTAATTTTAAAGTGGAATAAAGTTTGTCGGCTGCAGATATATAATTTTGCTTCTTAAATCTAAACGCTGACATGTTGTAATAGGTCGCTGGTTATAATAAGTAATTTATAAAGTGTATTCGTAAAGTACCTAATTATTTCTTGCTACGAGTGTTACATTTAGTTATTTTGATAATATTTCAGTGTAGTACCAACGAATTTACTTATCTAATATCAAAGATTTACTATAGAAGTACAATGTATAAGAAATTAAAAAAAATATTAATAGTAGAAGTATTTATTAAAGTAAATAACAAAAACAAAGAATAATTACAAGGTGCAATCACAAACTACATACAAAAAGTAAAGAAAATAAATCGGTCTGTGATCACCAATCAACTGGTCATTCATAGAATCTACCAGTTGTCCATTTAGTGCCAACCGTGTCCTCCAAATCCAGAATTGTGTCCACTGAATCCAGAATCGAGACCGCTGAATCCAGAGTCATGTCCTTCAAATCCAGAATTGTGTCCGCCGAATCCAGAGGAGTGTCCGGAGAAACCAGAATCGTGTCCAGAGAAACCTCCGTTGAATCCAGCGAGAGACGAGGAGTCGTCAGAGTGATCGTGGCCCTTGATGAACACAGGCACGGGCTTCTTGACGATGACGGGCTCGGGGATGTGCACGGGCACCTTCTTGATGACGGGCACGGGGTAGGGCTTGGGTACGTGCACGGGCACTTTGACAGTGTAGGGAACCTTCACTGGGACCTTGACCGGGTAGGGCACGTGCTTCTCAACGGTGTACGGCACATGCTTCACCACGGGGACGGGGTAGGGCTTGGCCACGTGCACGGGGTACGGCTTGTCGACAGGGACTTTCACTTCCACGGGGTACGGCACTGGGACTTTCTTCTCTACGTGCACCGGGTAGGGTTTCGGTACCGGCACGCCGACCTTCTTGGTGATGGTGATGTGTTTGTGGTAGGTGGAGCCCAGGTCGATGGGGCCGTGATGAGATGAGAAGTCAGCACCAGAGGAGCCGAAGTCAGAGTGTCCTCCCAGGCTCAGACCGGAGTCGTGGTTGAAACCTTCATCGAAGATTCCACGCTTCTGCCCTTTCTTTGCCTCCTCAGCCGCCAGAGCAGCGGACAGAGCTAGCAGAACGACAACAAGCTAAACAAATATATAAGTGTTTCACTAAACTCCGTCATGTTGTAAACTAATTCTTACCGTGATGGACTTCATGATGTGAATGGAACTGGTGATCACTGGAGACTGATATTCGTTGTTGGTATTGTTCAGTATTTATACCTACCTGTTCGGCATAATATGATATTTTATGTTAACTACACCGTAACTAATTACTTTCATTTTTAATTTATCAAATTGTTCCATTTCACCAATTTATTAATTAAAGATCTACTAAAATTGTTATTTAGTAGAATATAATTTCGTAACAGGTTGTTATTATAATGGTATGAAAGCATCAAAGGACTCCTTAAAATAAAAATCACATTTCTTCGGTTTAATATCAGTTAAAAAAAATTATATTACAAACAATTGAAGTATACTTTATACAAAGTAAAACAAAAATTTTGGCTACAAAAAATAGTCAGACTAGATAAAAAGTTAGATTTATTAAACAATATATTTCTTCACGTCTCTGTCAGATAATAAACTCTTTATCTCGATTGATAAAAGATAGTGATATTTTTAACATATGACTTCGACTGAACATACAGTAATGAAGATAATTTTAAAGTTAAATTTTTGATAGAGAAATTCGGATGACGCCTGGATTCGAACCAGGGACCCACCGCTTGCCGGGCAGAGATGCTAACCACGTCACCTGTGTCCGACGTATGGCATCAACCGAATTCTTCTGTCATAGTGTCTAACGTAGCATCGATCCCAAAGACTCCTATATCTATGATAGGCATTGACAACGGGTTTCGTCTACAGCAACACAGTTCTGATTATAGGGAATCATACCACGAACTAATTTTTAACATATGACTTCGACTGAACGTACAGTAATGAAGATAATTTTAAAGTTAAATTTACGACAGACAGCATCTCTGCCCGGCAAGCGGAGGGTCCCTGGTTCGAATCCAGGCGTCATCCGAATTTTTCTGTCATAAATTTAACTTGAAAAAAAAGTGATCCTTTTCATCTATCGGAGAGAAAATAAATTATCTACCCTAGAGATGAAAAATAAAGTCATATCTATGGCAAATGGAAAACCACTGTATGAATTTTCATTAGTGTCATCCACGTGTTCTGGGTAAAAAATAATAAAGTTTATTAAATTACTTGTAACAGGCGCGGTGGCCGAGCGTGTTAAGGCACATCTCTTTACATACTGTGACGTCACCCGAACCAAGGTTCGTCAGTTCGAATCCGCCTGTCGACAATGTGTGATTGGTTGTAAAATATAAAAATACAGTTCCATGTATTTATCACACTCGGGCGCTATAAGCTAGTCACTTATTCGCCTTAAAATAATGTAGCATTCGACTACGAAGACCGGCAGTACGACAGTGTAAAAACTGCGGCTCGGTGTGCCCGATAGGCCCAGGCCCGATTTGGGCTGTAGTGCCATCAGAAGAAGAAGAAGAAATTACTTGTAAATATTTGCATTTTTACAAGAAATAGTGAATATTACAGTAAAAACAAATAATTGTTTATGATTATAGCATAGTCTTGTTTTGAAAACATTACATACTCCAGCTGCATATCGCATTCTCTGCACTGGTAGAACTCCATTAGTTACGAATATTACGACCACAGCAGAATTTCCGCAATAGTTAGCAGAATAGTTGATTTGTTTACTCGGATATTAAACCCTTTCTCAACCACGCGCAACGACAAAAATTCGGCCGAGCGAGAAGCTCGTTCCAGCGATGAATATAGAGCGTAGTAATACATTAATAATCGCTTGTGTGCGGCGGCGGTCGGAACAGTTTGAAATTTCAATGTGTGAAGTAAGTTGGGCTCGTGTCGTGTCCTTCAATGTGTCGGAACAAGTTTCATGTGAAATGTGTGAGATTGTTATGCCGTGGGAAATGTGCTGTGAAATTTTCGGATTAAATTTTGGTTAAAATGTATAGAAACTTATGGCAGAGAAAGAGGCCAGCGCGAATGAAAATCTCTAAAATTGGAAATAAATGTACTGCAGCATACGTTGGTAAAGGTCAATTGTTTCGCAGTGAATTGATTTATACAGTTTGGTACAGTTTTCCAGAAAGTTAATAATGGTTTTTGAGTTGCAATACAATCATATTTCTATAAGAAGATTCCAATCATTCCACTGAATGAACTAAATAAATATTGTACGGCTGAAGAAGTAATATACGTAACAGACAAGTACTAGATACATTATATAAGATGTTTGCAGTATACACTTGTCTTTAATTAGATCATGTAATATAATAATTGGAATCTAATTCTCATGGAAATCTAACGTACGTATTTATATTGCATTTTATTATTACGTCTACCGTAAGCGGTACACCAATATTACCTCTTTTATTTGATTAACAAAATGGACGAATTAATAACATTTTCTATTTAAAATTAATTGTATAGTTTTCTAAATATCTTAAATAACTTAAATAACTTAAATAAGCAAGGTTTTAAGGGAACTAACTCAAGTTCATTATATGCCTAATTGGTTTTGAAGTTGTTACTGTAAACACTAATCTTTTTGAATCAAGATATTATGAAATAAAATTTATTATACATTGTAAGGTACATATTCTACTTAAATTAAGTTTTAAACATTGGCTGGTAGCACAAGCTCTGTTTTTACCTGTTTTAAGAGCAGCGGTGGCCGAGCGTGTTAAGGCACATCTCTTAACATACTGTGACGTCACCCGAACCAAGGTCCGTCAGTTCGAATCCGCCTGTCGACAATGTGTGATTTGTCGTAAAATATAAAATACAGTTACATGTATTTATCGCACTCGGGCGCTATACGCTAGTCACTTATACGTCTTAAATAATGTAGCATTCGACTACGAAAACCGGCAGTACGGCAGTGTAAAAACTGCGGCTCGGTGTGTCCGGTAGGCCCAGGCCCGATTTGGGCTGTAGTGCCATCAGAAGAAGAAGAGCAGCGTATTTGGGTGTTCTAGCTATATCTAACATGTTAAAACCATGCTCTTAAAACACCCAAAAAACAGAGCTTGTGCTACCGGCCATTGAATTTATGTACAAATATTAATGGAAAGTGATTTTAATATTTGTATTTATTTTCTCCCAAATAGTTGACAAAAAAGTAATAAAAAATCCTGATCTATTTGATGGAAAATCTCTACTCCGTTTGAACTCAACAGTTTAGAGAACAAAATAAAATAATAAATTGACTAATTAATTTCTCTGTATGGAAAATTATAATTGGTCATTACTAATAAAACATTGTAGATAATTTAATTCTTGTCATATTCTAATTTGCAAACAAATTAAAATAATACCTTATTATAATAAATTCAGTATCCATCATTAATTATTAATTATTCATGAAAATAATTACCTTCATTATCAACTTGACGCCACAATTTAATTGAGCATATAATAATTGGTACGTTATTAATTAGTTAGTAAATTTAGTACTCTGGCATAAAATTCAGTTAAAATATTTCAGCGAAATTCACAACTTTTCAGTAACAGACTTATTTACTTCTAAACGATTTTCTAATTGCGAGAATATTTATTGAGAATAATGATTTAATTTCCTCAGTAGAAGTCCGCAGTAATGCGAATATTGACAACGAATCGCGATTATCGAAATGCGAAAGTTACACTTGCTAGATTACTATTGAACTTTATCGTTACATTGTCGAAGTTTCGTCATTCGCTGAACTTTAATCTGAAACTAGATGAAAGTTAAAATACTGCTGAAGTTAGAACCCTACAATGCTTTTTGTCCCATCTATTGGTACTTAGTCTCATATATTCTAAAAGTTGATATTTGATCACAACTTTTGATAGTGATAACTAAAGCCCGGATATTTAGGCTCTTAAAAACACCCAAATAAGCAGGCATATAGGCCGGTAATTACTCTAAAATAGGCGGGATTTTAGGCAGCCTAAATGTAAATAATTTGTTTTTTAAAAAATAAACGAATCCTTTTTCTAATATTGGTACTCGTATCTACTCTTCGTTAGAAAAAAATAATCATTTTAAACAAAAATTAACGCAATCTGAAAAATAATAATGTAGGGTTCTCATTTTATTAACTATTATGTAAATTCAAATTATGTAGTATACTTTAATTCACAAAATATTACGAGCAATTGCTCTATGAAATTTTCGGAAAGGGACTGTGTTCGGTCAGTCAGAACTTGCTTGTAAGTTGAAAACTTCGTTCGACATCACAAAATGTGACCGGAGCGTTCTTATATTTAGCCATATCGTCTAAAGTTACCTCAGCTCCATTGATTAATGGCAGAGACACAATTGAATTGCCACGTAAAATTTTGACTAAAAAACGTTTTTTCTTTCGGCATTTTAAATTCACACACAAAAACTTGATTAAAGTAAGTACTTTAAATATTATAGGTTAGGTTGAAGCACTATGTCGAGTGCTGAATTAGTCAATAAAAGTTAGAATAGGCAACAAAAATAGGCAAAATAGGCTGTATAAGGTAAAATAGGCACAATAACCAAAATATAGGAAAAATAGGCTCTAAGGCACTATAAAAAACCTTCCATTACACGTAAACATATGACCTATGTATAGAAAAACGAAATTGCCTGAAGTATATTAAAATTTTAATCTAGGCAATTGCCTAAAAATCCGGGATTAACAGGCTAAATATGAACATGTGTTAAAAATTAACTCGTTATGAAACTGCTTGTTAATTATTAAGAACATATCATGTTTTTTAGTAGTAGGCCCTCAAATATTCAAGGAACTGGATGCTTTGCATCTGATGTACGCTCACTTATGCAATGGATATTTCATTTTATCAGCAACTACAATTTTAATTTTATTTCGACTAATATTATGTTGAATGAATAATCACAACTTAGAAATAATAGTATGTTATGCATCAAGAGAGGCCCACGCTTACGTCTCGGTTTGCCAATCGCGCCCTCCCGTGAAGTATATTATACTTTTCGTAACAAGTGCACAAAAATTACCGTCTTACCGGGACAAATGTCAAATATGGGCTGCTTAACTAGGTACCTAGGAAACGCCGCAAACAGCTAATAATCGTAGTCTCTAGGGGAGAAAAGCAGTATTTCTCTCTCTAAAATTAAGGAATAAGAACGTGTTTCTTGTGCATGTGTTACGAAAATGCATTAATTAAGATATGTTTCACAGAGAAATGTTTATGTGAATACATTTCTGTTATAATTATGTTTTATCAGTTGTAGATAAATTCTTCTTGTGTACCCGGAAACAACAGCACAAAACATTATTTTTCCATCAGATACTCTTTACAAATCCACACATTCCAGCATTCAGTGCTGCACAAACAAAATTGCTTTTCAGTTTTAATTACTGACGGAAACATAAAAAGAATTAAATCCTAATCTCATAAAGAACACATCGTGATTCGTATTTGTTCAGTGTGAGCACATGCTGAGATTTAAATTTGAATTCTGCGGAATGTTCGTTCTGCTTTAAGTCTGGAAAACAAACACAATCGGCCGACTCGACCATTTGCGATTGAAACATCGTTTTATGTTTCAAGCATTATAATACGACGGTCATTGATTTGTCAGTATGTTATGGCTATTAAAACAATAACAGTTAGAAATCTCACTTTGATTTGTATTGGTATACGATATTAACTGTCTTCTCCACTGGACTAATCTATAGAAATTCCTACTAGTTTCTTATTAATCTTATACTTTATTTATTAATGCTATTCTGTACATCAGAAACTTAGCCCCAATCAGAGATGTGCATCTACGTGTAATCTTTAATTGTCGACATCTACACGTAGACAATACGTCGACAATTCTAGCGACGTAGACAATGTAAACAATGTAGATAATGCATCTGACAGTTGTAAAATTCAACATAACCTAAATTTATTCCTTTGTAACTATTACATGTATTCGTATTCGTGAGCTCGGGTCATTATCGGTCTTTATATAATAGAACTAATAAAGCAAGTGCTCGTACATTACTAGACGAATGTCTGTCTTGGGTCTTGGGCGAACTGTCATATTTTTAAAATCGATCAACGCGCCATCTCACCAGACGGAGTTTTCTTTGGCGCTATTTTTAACAGTAACCAGTTGACAAATTTTGAACGTTTTGCCCTGCACAACTAATTTTTTTCATGTAATCCCTAGAATAAAAATAAAAATCTCTACCAACATTTAAAATTCCCTAGTTCTAGGGATACAATTTTAATATGACTTAAGTGAACACAGGTGTTTTCATTGTCTACATAGTCTACATTGTATACATGAAAAATGAAGACGTAGACTACATGATTGTTTACTCGTAGAGAATTGCGTAGATTACTTGCAGTAGACTACACGCACATCCCTGGCCCCAATACAGATTGCGGAATCATTAAACCGAAGTGTGGTAGTTCATATATTTTTAGCTTGAGTGGGATTCTAATACCGTAGACTGAAAAACGGTTTCATATTCTCATTATCCCCACAGCCGACAAACAATTTTACATACATATATACATACATAACATACATAACATCACGCTATATCCCATTAAATGGGGTAGCACGAACCCGTCAACATTCTCATCCTGAGACACGATACTCGATTCGACCACATTAACACTTGCTCCATACAAACTCTTCCTTTTCTCACAACCATAATCCATCAACACGCAACAAACATTCATCCATTCGCTCCTGTATACCAGTTTCGTAAATCTTCACTTACGCCCACTTCTCTAACAAAGAACGAATCTATAAGAAATGAAACAATTTTCATCAATTTCAATCTACCCCTGTGGCTCCTCCTCCACTAATGTCTTTGAGGGCCGTGATTTGACGGCTGATAACTGCACTTCATGCGAAAAAAATATATCACTTACCGAAATCTGCTGAGGCAGAGTGCCACACCCAGTAATGGGTAAAAGGCGTGATGATATATTTATTTTATTATTTCCTGGTACATTTTATCATCTTAAATGAAAAATGTATAAATTATACTTCTCGTTATTTTTAAAAGAATTTTATATAAAATATCCTGTACCAAAAATTGACAAATATAGCAATTGTTAATATGATATTTTGATAGTAAATTTCGGTTCGATCAGGAGTCCTAGCAATTATTATACTTAGCAATTTATGTGATAGAATTGGCCTCATAGTTATTATAATAAATTATCTATCCACTACAATACCTATATTAAAGAATCATCGCTTAATTAATATTTTACAATATTTGAGAGAGAGTTTTAACTAAACTCAAACAACGGAAATACGATCTGTAATATATATATGAATGATTTCTATTTTTATTAACCATAAACAATTGTTGTAAAGTCAAAATTTTCGTTGTTTCGTTTGGAAAAAAAATTATTACAGAGTTCGTACTTACCGATAGTATATAATTTACTGATAATATATTTTAAACTTTATCTAAAAGTTTATGTACTGGCCAACCTAGACTATTTTATTTTCTCGGAGACTTGGTATTTTGAATGGAAATTTATATAGGGTACGGATAGATAAACGTGGTTTATTATACGGCTTCTTCGAATTTACCTTCTAAATCCTACGAAAGTTGTAGTAGTATATATTTTGCAGTGAAGAAATATTACATACTTTATTGGATCTTTGCTCGAATTAGATTCCAGACATCTTAACACTGATAAAATGTGTACGTATATACTAGCGTGTTACACTAATTCTGCTAGACAAGTTATATTTCCCAAAGAACTACTACAACTTACAAACATTTAAGACGAGTTTTAAAGATCATTTATTAGATAAGAAAACATAGATAACAATTTAAAGTTAAATTTATGACTGAAAAAAATGGGTGACGCCTGAACCCTCTTCTTGCCAAGTAGGGATGCTAACCGCTACACCACGTCACCTGTGTATAGCGTCAACCGAATTCTTCCGACATAGTGGCTAACGTAGCATGGATCCCAAGACTCCTATATGATAAGTATTGACTATGTCTGATTTAGATTTTTATTTTTATATAATACTTATTGTTAGTGTAATTTTATTCTGTGCTTTTAACATATAAGTCCTTTTCATAATAGAATGACCTGACAGGTAATCTATTGAAATGTAATGAACAATAAACTAAATGACCTGGACATTTTGACGTTGCTATAGTAGATAATGGATTCCATTTACAACTGGTTTAAAATATCCTTTAAATCGATTATTCAGTTTAGCATTATACGTACAATAGAATTTAATTGAGTATTAAAGCCAAAGCCCCATTAAACAATAATACAATGGACCTAACAATTCAATGTGGAAATATAATTTTTTTTTATTAAGTTTTTGTTTCCTCCAAATTTTAAAAAATAAATTACTTTTCTTAATACTGCATGTTCAAAGCAAAAAGAATTTTGTAAATGAAGTAGGTGGTACAGTGGTATCAAGTCAAATTACAAATTTGAGAACCCGGGTTCGATTTCCACAGCCGACAAACAATTTTCACTACATTAATATTACCTCTGTGGCCCTTTCTTTACTAAAATCACAATTTCAATATCTTTAATTAACAATTTACAATTGGCATTTATATGTTATATCCGTGCATTTTTCTTCTTTAATATTATCAAAATAAATATAATAACAGCTCACTGATAGTATTATGAAAAATGTGGTCAAAAAATATATTTTTATACTGGCAGTCATATGAGAGTAATAGGCATAAAAATAAAATAAAAAAAAATCTGATGTGGACACCACATGACTTCCTTGTACGCGTATTAAACTATAAATACTTTTTTAATTGCACATATTTGACATAAAATCTTTTATTTTTTATTTTTTGTTCTAATCCATAGCAAACTTAATTTTTAAAAAACTAAAAATATATAATATTTCAATTTAGATATCTCGCTTATGCAAAAGGCTAATTTAAAAATTCTCAATGTGCTAGACGCAGAATTTAATTCTCTAAAACTTTTATATGCAGCATTCATTTCTAAAATTAAAATAATACAATTTTTTTTCAAGGAAAACTGTTAGCAGCTTCATGTAATGTGCCACTTCCGGTTAGTCTATTTTAATCAAAATCTATTATGTTATTTCCATTGATATAGTAGTCTTATATACCAAATTTGGAAAGTTTTATATTATATTTGAATATAGTTTTTCATGAAAATCTATTATAGGCTTCAAGTAAAGTACCACTTCCGGTAGTTGTATAATAACCAAAAAGGGAGGTGCACAACTAGATGTTATAACAGTCCTAAATATAAAGTTTAAATTTTCTAAGACTTACCGTTTTTGAGTTATACGAGATACACACGTACGTACAGACGGCATGACGAAATTAGTCAAAATGGATTCAGGGAAGGCCAAAATACCTATTTCCGTTGAAATCTGATAACCGAAAATTTTCGCGATTACAATACTTCCTTTACTTCGTACAAGGAAGTAAAAAAAAAACAGAATAAATGTTTCCGGCCATAGAATCGCAAATTGGTGGTAATCTATCCAGTAATCATAAAACATAAGGATTGTCATTAAATTATTGATCAGTAACATATAATGGTTGAGACTAGAAGGGATCATATTTCATCCGATCGGATAAAATGCATTTAATGAACACAGCTGCAATCAGATGTTCATGTTGGTAGAATTATTAACATACTCATATATACCATAATAAACTAAATTAATGAGTATATATACAGGCTGATTCTGGGAAGACGAACCCTCCTTAATTTTTTTATTATAAGAAATAGGAAAATTTACTTTATATGAAAGTTTTATTATATTAAATATACTATTTTATGTCCGGTTTACATGATACGACTATCAACTTTTATTTTTCAAATGGGAAGCTAGAATTATTTTATTAAAATAAAAATTGCCATTTTTTTTCTCTTTTCAAAGATGTATTACTTGTCATAAAAAAAATCGAGATAAATTAGATAATTGAGAAATGTCAGAAATTATTTTTATTCAACTATTCCAGGTAGCTATGCGAAATTAAACAAAATGTAACAAGGTAAAATTAATGACAAAACACGTGGAACAAGTAACAAGTAAATATCTGCATCGTATATATATACAGGGTGTAACATGAAAACCTGGCCATAGGCGTTTAACATGGGAAATCAGTTTTTCTTTGCGCAAAAGTGGCCAATTGATTTTAGACAAAAATACTTCAAATAAAAGTGCTTGAAATTATGGATCTAAATCAGTTTTCAGATTCTATTTTGCACGTTTTGTAAGCGAAATAATTGCATTAATATTTTTTAAGAATTTCTACTTTATAGTGATAGCCATGGAATTGAGACAAAATGATAAACAAATGTATAACGTTTTAACTGTCAGAAAAGTTTAGTTTTAAATAGATTTGTGATTTATTTATTATTTATTTGAAGCATTTTTGTCTAAAATCAATTGGCCACTTTTGCGCAAAGAAAAACTGATTTCCCATGTTAAACGCCTATGGCCAGGTTTTCATGTTACACCCTGTATATATATATATGTATACCTTACTTATTATTTGTAATGGATCAAGAAACAACAACCACGGGCTTGAAATTTTAAATTACTTTATTGCTATTAATTGGAAATACGCAGAGGAATATGAAATTTCATTTAACAATATTTGGATTCATAATGAAGTTATTGTGTAATAGTTGTAGATAAAAGACCTAAATAATGTGTACGGCAACATTCAGCAAAACATCAAAAATAAAGCAATTGTAATCATATTAGTAGTTTACGCTTTACAATGATGGTATACGTTTCAAATAATCTGCGAAACAATCCCCGATCCAATGCAATTAACCGAAAACACGCTTAGGTACAGATTCCCGATACAATAACTGCATTCACACTGCACACTATGCATTGCATGTAAGTTAGGTACTTAGTACACAGCAACTGGTGCCTGGTCCGTGAAACAATACCGCAAACAACAAGCTAGTTATCGACATACATGCACAGGGAACGATTCACCACAATCAACGTAATTACATCCCTAGAAGAGTGAGCAGAGAGCAAAACTGGCTATTTGAGAGGGATGATGATGCATTGCGCCGGTAAATGTCGAGCTAATATCAAACTGCCTGCGTTTACGTGACCTTCGTCCTAAGTTGAAGGTTTTCTCAATGTTATGTCGTAAACTAAATGGTATATTGCGTAAATGGACCTGTGAAATATGGCCGGTTTTCAGTTCGAGTTTTTTATGGTATGAAAATATGTTTTATTTATCATCAAATACTTATTTTTTATGTGCAACGTTTTTTATAAAGGTGTTTGAAGCATCAATCAAATAAAGGTTAGAAGGGTTATTTCCATAAAACAACTTCAAAAATTTTATATCTATTACTCTCTTCTTCATTTATCATTCTATTTTAAATATATAACAAACCAATGAAACACATTCATCATCATCATCATCTGTGGCGCTACAGCCCGAGATCGGGTCTGGGCCTACCGGACACGCCGAGCCGCAGTTTTTAAACTCCTACATTATTTAAAACGTATAAGTGACTAGCTTATAGTCCCCGAGTGTGATAAATACATGTAACTGTATTTTATTTTTTACGACAAATCACACATTGTCTGAAACAAATTACGTACACATAATCTATCATGTACGTTTTGAAATGAATTTGTTCAGAACGCTCCAGAAGTTTCAGAAGGCATAGCCAGTGCCGGATTAATATTAGGCGGGGTCCTAGGCAATCTCAAACGAGGGGCTTTTATATTTGTGCTAATGCGAAGCTGAAGCTAGGAATGTATTAACGTCATTACGTATGTCAGGCAATTCAAACGATAAAAACAGTGACTATTTTAAGAATTATGAATCAAGCTTTAGACACAAAAATATATTAGGAACTTTGTTGGAGATTATAATACTAGTGATGATTGTAACATTATCATCCCTAAATACACTTTTTGCGAATGTTACAAATAAATTACAAAAGATATCTCTTATCTTTAGTGCCGCTATTAATTCAGTGTAGAATAATTAAAGCTGCTACAATATTTAATAAAGTATCAGAAAAGGTAGATGAAAAACAAACATTGAAATATAGTTTACGCGTCGAATTTCCTCTCAATAATTTGTTCATTCGATCTGTTAGAATGGTACTCATCAAATATTGCTGCGGACGTGCTTCTAGCTTGAGTGGTGCTTCAGTTTTATGACCGCGTTGTTGGAATGTGCATTACAGAACGCGAACGTACCCGGCACACTATCAGAGCGTTTACCTCACATTTTTGTAAAATTCCACACGGTATGATCGACGTTTGCATTCAAGAACAAAAATGCAGTAAAATGCACAAGGAAATGGTGCAACAAAATATGCTTTATTATGTTAGCAGTAAATTTCATAAGATTTTCAACTATTTAGAATTGTCATTTCAACATGAATTTACGTTAAATGTTAATTATTTTGCTGCTTAAATATCAATTTAAAACAGTTCTTAAAATCACTTTAAATACTTAACTGTAAAAGTAAGGTGGAACGGTGAGGAATTACTTTAATGAAGATACGTCCAATTGAATCCAGTAAAAACCTAAATAAAACTTGCATTTTGTAATTAAAAAGAAAATGGTCGTCTATTAGAATTTCATGGACTTCTACTTATATCTAGAATACAGAATGATGTCTGAGTGATACAAATTCCACTATAAGCTTTAAGCACTATAATTGGGAAAACGTTCCTGTTGTGCAGAATAACAAATACATATTTTTTCCTCGAGCTTGTCAAAAAGTAAAATTTTCTTACATTTTCTTCGCTAAGGAAATAAAGTAAAGCCATAACTGCAAAACAAAGATATCACATCCAGATGACATCCAATTGACAACTGTCAAGAAAATAATAAATCTGATCTGAATATCTAACTTATTTATGAAAATTTTACATTGCGATAGGATAGTGCAGTGGTTTCCAAACTTTTTCTCTCAGCGGCCCCTTTTTATCGTAAAAAAATGTCGCGCCCCCTCTTTTTTTATAACAGCCTAACTTCAAAAATCGTAAATAATTTATTTTATAGAATACAAAAAAAAGTACTATAAATAAATATTGTTATTATATAAGATATTTGTTATAACAAATCTTTTTCTTAACCTAAAATTATATTTATAACAACATAATAATAGAACAAAATAATGTAACAATATTTATAAACATAAAATTGTAATAAGATTGGAAATAATATTTAATTTAAATTAGGCATATTTAATACAATATAATCATAATTTTTGAGTGTGCTGAATGGACGCTTGTTTTTCAGTTTCTAGAACCGGGTAATCATTGAAGATATCGCCACTCGCAATTCGTTTTCAACGACTAATCGAGTTCGATATTTTGTCTTTAACACAGCTACAGCGGAAAAGCCTGTTTCACACAAATAAGTTGTTACGAAAAATAACCAGAGATGTGCATCTACGTGTAATCTTTAATTGACTACATCTACACGTAGACAATACGTCGACAATTCTAGCGACGTAGACAATGTACACAATGTAGATAATGCATCTGACAGTTGTAAAATTCAACATAACCTAAATTTATTCCTTTGTAACTATTACATGTATTCGTATTCGTGAGCTCGGGTCATTATCGGTCTTTATATAATAAAACTAATAAAGCAAGTGCTCGTACATTACTAGACAAATGTCTGTCTTGGGTCTTGGGCGAACTGTCATATTTTTAAAATCGATCAACGCGCCATCTCACCAGACGGAGTTTTCTTTGGCGCTATTTTAAACAGTAACCAGTTGACTAATTTTCAACGTTTTGCCCTGCACAACTAATTTTTTTTCATGTAATCCCTAGAATAAAAATAAAAATCTCTGACAACATTTAAAATTCCCTAGTTCTAGGGATAACATTTCTAATATGACTTAAGTGAACACAGGTGTTTTCATTGTCTACATAGTCTACATTGTTTACATGAAAAATGAAGACGTAGACTACATGATTGTTTACACGCAGAAAATGGCGTAGATTACTTCCAGTAAACTACACGCACATCCCTGAAAATAACCAAATTTCTAAGGCTTTGTTTGTTAAACTAGGGATATTTTACTGCGAGCGCGAGTTAGAAACAAGTATGTGTTATGATATGAATTGAGAATGTGTTCATAAGCCACCATTATATTTTTATATAGTGCGCCCCCCTTGATAGAATCTCGCGTCCCCTTAGGGGGGCGCGCCCCACAGTTTGGAAACCACTGGGATAGTGAAACAATTATACTCGCATGTAGGTATAATATGTTAATATTCATTTATATTTTATTCCAATACTCTACGAGCAATTCTTGTCTGTTTGTTTAATTCCGTCTGTCACCGATCTCATAATCTATTGTAACGATTGTGATGTAACTTAATATATCAATGTATTCTTGCCTTAGAGCTTAGAAAACGATCTAGTTGGGTCTCATTCTCCCGAAAATTCATTTAATATGTAATTTGAAAAAAAATTGTTTAAATGTAGTTCTTTAAAATATAGACACATGAATACTTTAGGGTAATACAATTTCACCCAAGAAGCAGAGATGTGCATCTACGTGTAATCTTTAATTGTCTACATCTACACGTAGACAATACGTCGACAATTCTAGCGACGGAGAAAATGTAAACAATGTAGATAATGCATCTGGCAGTTGTAAAATTCAACATAACTTAAATTTATTCCTTAGTAACTAATACATGTATTCGTATTCGTGAGCTCAGGTCATTATCGGTCTTTATATAATAAAGCTAATAAAGCAAGTGCTCGTACATTACTAGACTAGGTCTTGGGCGAACTGTCAAATTTTTAAAATCGATCACCAGACGGAGTTTTCTTTGGCGCTATTTTTAACAGTAACCAGTTGACAAATTTTGAACGTTTTGCCCTGCACAACTAATTTTTGTTCATGTAATCCCTAGAATAAAAATAAAAATCTCTAACAACATTTAAAATTCCCTAGTTCTAGGGATAAAATTTCTAATCTGACTTAAGTGAACACAGGTGTTTTCATTGTCTACATAGTCTACATTGTTTACATGAAAAATGAAGACGTAGACTACATGATTGTTTACACGTAGAGAATGGCGTAGATTACTTGCAGTAGACTACACGCACATCCCTGCCAAGAAGTCGATATCACTAACTGTTTTCAAGATATAAGCGAAAAATCTAAAGAAAATTGGGGAGAAGCTTATTTCTTTTACCTATTTCTTGGTTTTTTATTTTTAATTTTAAACATTTCACCTTCAATTTTTCCCGGGAAAAATTCATATGTTTCTTTTATGAACATACCTCGCAAAGAAAATGTCATTCTTCTCGAAGATGATTTATTTAGGTTGGAAAATGAAACGGTATTTTCGGGAAGACATGTCTCACTTTCTTCCTTTGATGTACAAATAACTAATAAGTATTCTAATTACAAAGACAAAATTAATTGTCGTCCATACACTTGGTGAAACTAGGTTTAATAAAATATAAAATAAACACTTGGCTAAGTCTCACAAAATTCAGCCTCCAAGTCAACTTGTCAGGTCATCGTCAGAGGCCAGCACAGTTAGTAACCATAGACGCGTTTCGCTCTTAGACTTAGCCAAGTGTTTATTTATATTTTATTTTTAATAAGTATTACATTGTAATTTAAATTAGAATCAACGCACTTATTCATTTGACAACTTTCTTCGCTCATTTTTTTCTCAGTGAATTCAGGTTAAAATAATTCATCCAAATAGGTGGGATCAATTTGTTCGTTCAGTTCAGTTTAGTTAGTCATCTGTGTTGATTTATCTCAACTGTATTCC
The DNA here is from genome assembly GCA_947425015.1 of Pterostichus niger. Lineage (NCBI taxonomy): Eukaryota > Metazoa > Arthropoda > Insecta > Coleoptera > Carabidae > Pterostichus > Pterostichus niger. Next base: position 34,081,055 of record OX380340.1, on the reverse strand, counting down.
CTGCGCCAAATGGCAAATGTAATACACGTATTGTATCAAAACTCGAATAGATAGGTGCCAACTCAGTTCACAGAACCGTGGTCAACATCTCAACACTGACACACCGCTAATCAGAAACCACAACTTCGATAAGTTCCACCTGCACATGGCAGGGAATGACAACAGCAGTAGACGTGGTCATGCCGACGCCGCAAGCAGCAGGAACGCTAGCGGCAGGTGCGGTGCTGGGGGCTGGAGGATCTCTGACAGGTAATCGATAGGGTGCGGCTGAGATATGCATCCACCGGCGGGACGGAACAGACAACGAATATCAAGCATCGCTAGGGCTAGACTTGGTTACGATCATTTGGAGACAGTCTACGAGTTTGATTTAAAAATATCATAGATACTAATAAGTAAAGCCCGGATTTTTAGGCAATTGCCTAGATTCAAATTTTAATATACTTCAGGCAATTTAGTTTTTCTATACATAGGTAATATGTTTACGTGTAATGGAAGGTTTTTTTTTCGTGCCTTAGAGCCTATTTTTTCTATATTTTGGTTATTATGCCTATTTTACCTTATACAGCCTATTTTGCCTATTCTAACTTTTATTGAGCAGACAAGATTTATCATCTACTTCGTTGACTAATTCAGCACTCGACAAAGTGTTTCAACCTAACCTATAATATTTAAAGTACTTACTTTACTATACTACATAATTTGAATTTGCATAATAGTTAATAAAATGAGAACCCTACATTATTATTTTTTAGATTGTGTTAATTTTTGTTTAAAATGATTATTTTTTTCTAACGAAGAGTAGATACGAGTACCAATATTAGAAAAAGGATTCGTTTATTTTTTTTGAAACAAATTATTTACATTTAGACTTCCTAAAATCCCGCCTATTTTAGAGTAATTACCGGCCTGTATGCCTGCTTATTTGGGTGTTTTTAAGAGCCTAAATATCCGGGCTCTACTAATAAGAATGTTAATGTTGATATTGTTATTAGACGAAATAAAGGGAGTCAGTACGGTGGTGTGGATAGCGATACGGAATTCGAATCCGGAAATTCCGAGTTCAAATCTCACTCAAGCTAAAAATGAACTATCACACTGTGGCTCGGTGAATGCGGACCCTGTACTGTAATTGGGATTAAGTTCCTGTTGTATTGTGTAACATAAATAAATATAAACTTATTTGGTGGATAAGCGGCCAAAAAAATAAAAAATGAATTATCATGCATAGACTTAATGCTGTTCGACCCCTGTCTCATAGAACTGGCATTTTTGTTCAAGTTTAGGATCAGATTTCTCGTCACTGAAGTGTTTGTTATGATTACAAAAAAATACACCTATTGTTCAATACTTTATAAACAAAATGTCAGCCTTAAAATTTTGAATTATATAATCATTAAAAAACTATCGCTTCTACAAAGTGCAATATAATAATGATCATATTTTCTATCACGATTTTTAAATTTAAAATTGCTTCCTGGTATTTCGTAGCATTAGTTTTATTATTCTCGAGGAGCCTACAGACGAAATTATCAAATTGTCCGTTCTCTAAAAAAATGAGCAAAAAAAAAATATATCATCACGCCTTTTACCCATTACTGGGTGTGGCACTCTGCCTAAGCAGATCTCGGTAAGTGATATATTTTTTCGCGTGAAATGCGGTTACCAGCCGTCAAATCACGGCCCTCAAAGATATTAGTGAAGAGGGAGCCACAGGGGTAGATTTTTTTAAATTGGTGAAAATTGTTTGTCGGCTGTGGGAATCGAACCAGGGTTCTCAAGATCCACAGGCCGACTCGATACCACTGAGCCAAATACAAATTTTTCAGACAATTGGCCTAAATTGTGTCTAAGTTGCTTAACCACTTATTCCCTGGGCTGATAGAGTAAGTTGAATCCATTCTTGGCTGCGGCATCAGTAATGCACTTCGTATAGTACGTGTAAAGTGCGGAAAGTGGGTAGTCTGTAGACTGTAGAGTATGAAAATGGATGTAATAGGATGTCACGAAGAACTAATTAGTGACTTCAAGATACTATAACCCTCAGTGATGTCGGTAAAAGCCGTGAGTTGACTGCAAATTTTATATTTTAAAGATAATGGTATCTTTATTATTATATATCAATGTTCAATTTTGGCCCTACCAAAGGAATATGTAACACTAGATTAATAAAGAAAATATTTGTGTTACTTCAACTAAAACGTCAGCTACAAATTTATTTGTAACTAGTTATTAAAAATGTATATGATTTGTGCCCAATTTTATAAAGGAGAGAATAAATTTACGTCCATAATAAATTTAATGTAATCAACAAATTGGAACCAATTTTATTTATTTTATGGCAATACTGTAAAAATTTCGACAACCAGTGCAAAGAATAAATTTAATTTACTTTGAAAGTAAATTAATTTGTCGTTTATGAAACCGACCATTAAACCCACATTCTTATCGTAGACTTTTAGTCTATCTTAAAGTATATTTGTACATTTCTCAAGAAAATTAAATTATTTAGATACCTTCATTTATTCTACTTTACTTTATAGTTATTAATGGTATAATTATTAGCGTGCCAAAGTAAACTTTAGTACAAATTCAAGAGTGCCTAAATAGACAAAATTATTCAGATTTTTAATTAAAAAATTTGTCATTAGACTGGTTGTTTTTAGGAAATGCATTTAAAATTGTTTTAAAAATTAAATAATAATGGGGATCTTCCATAAAAGATTATTTAGCTGAAATCCCTTTTATATTTTACTTTTTAATCAAATTATCTGTTAAATAATTTTGAAAGAAATCAAAACCAAAAAAATAATAATACTAGATAATGAAAATTAAATCAAGAACTTCTTATTCTGAACGAAAAGTTATCGACCAAAGACACAACAAGAGCTGAACAAAAGACTTCACGAAAAATTCAATAATATTATGCCATAACGACATATGCGATACGGATTTCGAATCCGGAGATCCCGAGTTCGAATCGTACTCCAGCTAAAAAATATATGAACTACCACACTGAGGCTCGGTGAGTGCGGACCCTGTACTGTAATTGGGATTAAGTTCCTGTTGTACTGTGTAACATAAATAAATAAATAAATAACTAATTTTAAAATGTAACAAAAATTGTTAGGTACCGTGTATAGAAGTACATGGAAGAAGAAGGTGGACACATGTTATAACATATTTTTAGTTGTATTTATGAAATTAAATACTCTATGGACGACCGCCTTCATGATTCAAAAATTAATTTAAGGGATTATTGCAACCACTTCCTTCACATAGAATTTGTGTCAATCTCTAATAATTTTGATATACGTTGTCACTATTTTTAGATATTTTTAAAATGTCCAGTAATGGCAATGTTTTTGTTTGTACCATCCAATTAGTTTCCAATATCTAAAACTAAAAATGTTGCCAGTATTCTAATAACGTGAACATTTAGTAAACATATAGGTATATTTGTGAATAGTTAATATTTACCAATTACCAGTAAACATTCCATTTCCAACATTGTGCCAGCAGTGTTTAACTGTTATGCCAGATTCGTGGTTTTTGAAATATTGTGTTTGTCGGGAACAACATTGCCCGGTAACTGGATTTCGTTCAGTGCAGCCGATCATTAGGATGTAAACACGCATGCAATAAGTCAATTAAAACGCCGGCATGGCAAAGTTACTGTCATGTCGATTGGCGGTGGAATCCAGCATTAACTCCGGATCTAGAGGTGTGTTGATTGAGCCAAAGAGCATCCTAAATATTACGAAGAAAAGTTTAAGAAGGGTTTATATTTAATTTTAATTTAAATAACAACAAAAACAAAATTAATTGTCATTCATGCACTTAGTGAAACTAGGTATGTGTCTGTCGAACCAGTAATGCCATCTTACCGTTTGTTAGAGATCTTATTCTCTGCTAGCACAGTTCTTCGTCACCAGCTTCTTCACATGAACTTTGTTCTAGGTGAAGAAGTGAGTTATACCATGCTGATGAGCTCTAACAAGAGCGAAACGCGTCCATGGTTACTAACTGTGCTGGCCGGCCTCTAACGATGCCCTCATAAGGTGACTCGGAGGCTGAATTTTGTGAGACTTTGCCTAGAGTTTTATTTAATATTTTTTTTTTAATTTTAATTTAACTACCTTTTAATACCACTTACATAATTTATATTGTGGATAAAAGCGAAATAAAACACGTTTCTTAATTAATAAGAGATCTTGCGTTCATATCCCACTGACTTCAACTTATATTGAAAAAAATATGATTGTGTCTAAGTTATTCGAATGCCACTATATGTTGTAGTACTGTAATTGGGATTAATTTCCTGTTGTACAGAGTAACAAATAAATACATATTTATTCAGGGCACTTAAAATAGTCACTGTTTATTTATTAATATATGTTACGCTGTACAACAGGAACTTAATCCCAATTACAGTACAGGGTCCGGACTCACCGAGCCGCAGTGTGGTAGTTCATATAATTTTTAGCTTGACGATTCGAACTCGGAATCTCCGGATTTGAATTCCGTAACACTATCCACACTGTCGTATTCAATAACCTTGAGATGTTTATATGTGACAACGTCAAAACATTCCCAGCTTACAGTTTTATTAGTCTTTGTCTTAATTTCCTACTTAATTTGTCGTTGTTTTAACCAAAAATAATTTATTTTGATTTTTTTTTTTGATTATACACTAAAGTCAAAATAGTAGCAAACTACGAGTATACTAACCAATTACAACCGTTTACTAACATTCGACATTTAAAAAATTTACTGAATATTAATGGCATATAAATTGGTTCAAACCACTCGACAAAGACAAATACAAAAACAGTGACTAAGTTAAGAGTTGTGCTTCGTCTGAAAAATATAAGACACGAGTTTTTTTTTTTTTTTAAATAAAGAGTTAGCCACGGGCCGTTAATTTGTTGGGATACGATATCCCGTGATTGTGCGTGAACGTGAATGGTGAAAAAGCTATCGTGCATGACTGAGTGTAAATAATTTTATATAATATTATCCCGCAGTATGATAGTATGATTAGGTTACGGCATTCAAATACCACTCATTCTAAAAATATACCACATTATATAGAGTAGAATAAAAACATGAAAAATATATAAAAATATCTAATTGATTTATAAGGAACTACATAATATTCTAAAAAACCAAACCTATTTACTGATATTTTAAAAATAAATTTGTAATCTTCTAATGCATAAAAGATTCATATGTGAACAAAAATAATACTCATCTGTAAAAAATATTGTCAGTTTAGGTTGCGCTTAAAAGCGATATATTTTTTCTTTGTTTCTCCATTGCGTTGAAATGAGCAAATTTCGCTGGTGTTTTGATTTCACGGGAAAGGAAACAGGGACATTTTTTCAAAGGATCTGTGCCAGTTTAAATTGGCAACCATTGGTTTTTTGCTTACACGAGATGTGAAGCGATTTGTTTTTGCTTGTAGGCGGACAGACGGGTTTTGTGTTTTGCGAGCAAGGAAAACCTTGAGTGGATACGTATTATTTTAGCATACAGATGTTTTTTATTTACTTTCTCACATGTGTATTTATAAAACAATTATTTATTATTTTTCAGTGTTTGTAAAACTGGGTAATTTTCATATGCTTTGACAATCGCTTACTTTGTTTTGTATAAATCCGAGCCTGCAGTCTGTAAGCTTTACACATAACTTTTAAATATGAAATTATGGAAATATCGTTCTTGCTTTCTGTGAAGCATGTATAAATTTGATCTTTTACGGACTATAAACGCCAACTGTGACATTACAATCTGCACCAGTTTCTTTTTACAATTGTGTATTTCACCCCACGAGTGCCTCACTTCCCGAGTTTCTACTCTTACTGCTCACAATTTTCGCAAGCCGTCGTGAGAGTAAATTGTTTGTTTGCCCTCGACTCGTCTTGCGTTCCTCTGATCACGTTATGTACGCACGGGGAGCTCCTGATTTTTATAAAGCTTCGGATACACTCACGTCTCTGTCTGTCTACTCTTCTCGAACAATTCGATTTCACTAAAGTAAATTCGAATTTATGCTACCGAAATGAAATTCAAATTTAAGCACCGAATTCATTTGTTAGTAATAATCAACGTGAATATTTTATGATAATGTTTGGGGATGGTTGTATAAACAAATTGGAAATGGAAATATTGGTGTTTCACAGAAAACCGCGGATATATTTGAATATTTCAAGTAGAGTGACGAGAATTTTGATTATTTTGTTATATTGGCATTTTTTACGTTCTTCTTCCACAAAGACGAGTTCATGAATTTATACCTCATTGACATTTTATATAAGCATATAACATGGGGATAGTTATTTATGACTGCAATATTTCGTACGAATGCAGGAACCATATAAGTACGAAAAGCTTTTTAGTCCACATATCATTCACTATTTATTACTCGATTATTATAATTTTTTTATTCGGAATTTTAAGAGTCTAGTAAAGACACTTTCAGGATGTTTTATGAATAACATTTTTTGTAATAAATTTATATACATAATTTGACACACGAATGAAAAAAATTGTGCTAATTAAATAAACAGATCACCATGGCAACTTTCAATTACTTACATACTTTTTGGGATCGGTAAAACTGTACCAGTTCCTCTGACCGTACTTTTTTTTAATTCTAGAACGGTAAAGACAGATTTTTTATAAAGTGGTGTTGTTACTGTTGCTCCCCTAATTAAAATGAAAATATTCAAATGAAGGTATTATTAATTACTGTATTTAAAACAGTCTAGATATTACATTTTGTGACTATTAAACGTTATACATTTGTTCCAGTTTCATGATTACTACTTTTAAAATATAATAATAAAATAAGTAAAATTTTGTTAGTTGATGTGGATTCAATTTTTACTTTAAAACATTTTCCTGCATAGTAATCTTGAAAACAATAGTAATGAGAAACTTATTTCTTATACAGGGTGTTTCAGGACTAGTGTAACAAACTTTAACTGCTTATTCCTGAGGTCATTTTGAGCCAAAAATGTCATATGAACATAGGTCCTATTCCTTCTAGTTACCAAAATACAAGAGGTTGAAGTTCTATAAATAACACGAAATTTTCAATTTTTTGTAATCAAGATACTTTCGGAAAACAAAAATGCGCGCAAATAGGGGATGGGAAAGTTGGCTTCTATTTGGATAACTGTCTTGGTATTCTCTGGACGCATAACGGGCATTACCATTACATAATCCATAAATAAAAATCATATCTGCATATTCAGCAGTACTATAACCATCCATTATGAAACAATAATACAATCAAAAGTACAACAATTTTTAATTAAGACAAATAAGGTATTACTTTTCAATAAAATTCTTGTTTTCCGAAAGTATCTTGATTACAAAAATTTGAAAATGTCGTGTTATTTATAGAACTTCAACCTATTGTATTTTGGTAACTAGAAGGAATAAGACCTATGTTTATATGACATTTTTTGCTCAAAATAACCTCAGGAATAAGCTGTTAAAGTTTGTTACACTAGTCCTGAAACACCCTGTATAAAAACAGAACAAAATTTACTAGGTATTCAGTATAACAAAAACTTGTACATTGTTTTTCTATGAGCAAGTCAAACAAATCTTGTTTATTTCTACCGTATGAACGCAAAAGTGTAAACATTCTTCAATCACTCAAACCTCGACTGGAACATATATATTCCCAGCTCTATCATCTCGTTCATCCTGTAGCTTTAGCTTGGCTCCACGTCGCAGCATAAAGCTAGTTTCGGGCACAGAGGGTTCGAATTTGGGAGCTGGTCCGATAAGGTTCTTGCGGAAATCCAGCGGATATCAAACGCGCCAACTATCTGTCAACGGTGGCAGCAGCAGCAGCAGCAGCAGTACCGCGGTCTTCGTTCCATACACCGCTACCGCGGCATTAAGCTAATATTGGAATTAAGTTGGAGTTTACCCCGACCAGACCAGACTTAAGATGCCGATGGTTTGAAGTTTCAACCTTAGTTACTAATTTACTTGCAATGGGGAAGGAGAGACTCTGATAATTTAGGGTTTCAAATGTAGACAGTTTGAAAATATATAGCTTTAAAGCAGATAATACATTTTACTACCCTAGCTTTAGCAGTCATTTTACATTATATTACTATGAGACGAGGGTTATTATAACATTTATTTTTCAATATACTATCGTATGTGGCGTACCAGGCAATATTAAAAAAACTTGCCGCGACAATTTCTTGATTAGTCATTCCACATTGGTTTTAGTTCAAGGGTTAAGCGGGGTCGTTTTTTACAGTGAACTGTGTAGAACATTTAGATTAAGTAATGTACAAATAAATTCACATGATAAGCTACAAAATTTGTCAAAACAAATTGATACTAATATGCATTAATAATAATAATAATGTTGCAACATTTTTATATGAAATTATATACACCGACTTGAAGATTAATAAGCATTTACTATTACTGTTATTTAATTTTCATGATTACAAATTGTTATAGATTTAAATACAGTTTAATCCGTATTGTAGTTTTACAAATGTAATACTCACAATTATGATCTACGCAACTTAATTTGAAATTTAATTCGCTATACAAACAGAATGGTAACTACTCCAAAGATCAATAAATTAACAAGTCCCGATCACAAAGAAAGTAGAATAAAATGAAAACTTTATCAATACAAAATATACATTCTTTTCTTGTCAAGAAATAAAATTGGTAAATAGAATTAATCGAATAACCTACATCATACATAACGGAAAAAAAGAAACCTTTCACCAACTTAATTAAAACATAAAATAAAAGAAATCAACCCTCATTTATTTTTCTACAAAAAAATATCAAATTTCCTTCACGAACGTGTTAACAAAGCAAGGGACTCCCTCAACCACAGCCAACACAACAAAACGAAAAGTCCCAGTTCACCCCTGCGAGGCTTGCAGAGTTTACAGTCACGTTGCCATGACAACAAACGTCGCAAACGATGTAAACAGCTCGAAGACATAACGATGATGGACAGTTTGTAAATATGTTCTTAGAGACGTCCATCATGTCGTTCTTATTATTACAGCGAAGCCTTTATGAAAACGTGAAGGAATATTTTTGAATTGTCTGTTTACCAGGTTTCTATAATGAATAAAACATGACGTTTTATAAATAGGTTGTTCATTTAGTAATGTGCTTTGATATTGGAGCAATTAATATAATTATATTTTTTTATATAGCAATAACGTTTTTATTACATGTAGGGCTTAAATTAATGTTTCTGCTCTATTACTGTAATGTTAATTAACTTTAACGTTACAAAACACTGTTGCTGAATGACAAAAATAGTATGTAATTTATTAAAATAACATAACAAACACAAGTACCAATTTTGTATTATTGTATTATAGAAAATAAAATGGTAAAATTTTAATATTACGTAAATTTATGCTCTAATATTTGTATAATATTTTGATAAGTAATTATTGCCTTATTAGCTGTCATAATTAGATTAAACAGAATCAAGTATGTAGTATTATGTGTCATTTATTAACATTTAGTTAGTTTTTGAGATATGGTTTTGGGAATGTATAGATACTAAGAAGGTAAAATTTGGGCAAATTTTTTTTCCACAGGTTATTTTTTAAAATATATGAAGATGCTCTCAACGGCATTGAATTCCTCGTGTATTAATTGACTTAAAAGCAGGCGCGGTGGCCGAGCGTGTTAAGGCACATCTCTTAGCATCCTGTGACGTCACCCGAGCCAAGGTTCGTCAGTTCCAATCCGCCTGCCGACAATGTGTGATTTGTCGTAAAATATAAAAATACAGTTACGTGTATTTATCACACTCGGGCGCTATAAGCTAGTTACTTATACGCCTTAAATAATCTGACTAAAGAAACCGGCAGTACGGCAGTGTAAAAACTGCGGCTCGGTGTGCCCGGCCCCTATGTTCCGCAACGGAATGATGGGACTCATTATAATTGACTTAAAAGATAACTTTTAAGTAGAGATGGGCGAATATTGACATTATTCGATATTCGCGATTTTCGAATATTAACGTCAGTATAGCGAACATTCGAATACCTCGAATATCGTGCTATATGTTGACCTCAATTTTCTTTATCATTTGTACATAAACTTAAAGCTATTACAATATTTTGAAGTTATTAATAACGAAGATATTTTGTTTCAAAACCATGAAGACGTACCATATTTCAAATTAGTTTTTCGCCAACATCAGCCCGTACGTTTCACCTTAAATTTGAAGTTTTCGTCTTTTTATTTTTTGTTTGTACTTTTTGTTTTATTTTATCTTAACAATTTCATTCAAATAATGAAAAGGACAAATAAATAATTATTAATAATTTTAGGAGTATTCGAATATTCGAGTACCTCGAATATTCGAGATCTGATTAATATTCGTATTCGATATTCGAATTCGAGAAATTTTATATTCGCCCATCTCTACTTTTAAGTAATTTTAAACATTTTAATTTTTTTGAAAATTTCGTAAGGGGTACTACTGGTATTTTATCGATTTTAGGTCAATTTCAAGCAGTATGCTATAAAATTCTTTCTCGTAAGAATATTGTAAAATTTACATATGTATGTATTTTGATCCGCTATATTCAATAGTAAAATCCTTAAGTGAATATGCTTTATAGTTTTTTAGATATTGTTCAAAAACTGTTTTATGAAACTGTTAGATGAAAATGTTTAAATTAGCTGAAAAATGCCGCGCGTTTTTATATCTCCTTTAGATTTTGAGATATACATAAGTACAAAATATAATTTGACAAAAATTCAACTCTTCCAGAGGTTATATCTTAAACATTAAGCAAGATGTGAAGATGTGCTCAACGCCATTGAATTCTTCGTGTCTGAATTGACCTTTAACCTAATTTTTAGCGTTTGAACAATAATTGTAAAAGAAATGAACTTGTAAATCGAGCAGTCATTTTATTTTTCCGATGTCTTTAATTTCATTGCACAATCGATTCGTTAAATTAATTGAATTATTTCAACAATTCATGGAAATTCAATTGCAAATGTACATTCAATTTATTTTTGTTATTTCTAGAGCTTTAAATAACTTGTCATAATATTTATTTCACACCATTATAATATCAAAATTCAGTGAAGCTAAAAATAATTTCGGAGATGACGTAAACAGAAATTAATTTACTCTGTGACACATTTAACTATCGAACTTTTTCAATCTAGTGAAAACATCATCCCCAAGTTATTTCGTCTTTCTAGCGGGAAGCAAATCCAAATCGACAGTCTGTTAGAACTGTTTGCCAAAACACTCGCTAATATTTCATTTGTCTGCCGTCACCCACCTGGATCCACAACCCAGATATTTTCTCAGTGAATGACTCCATTGTTTTCAACTCGAGTTGAAACTTTGATTCAATTTCGCATTCTGCGTGCGCTTTGTCTCAGCTAGGCTCGCATCTGTCGCCGGCGGTGAGTGTAGGTTTGTGTGTAATGTTGTGTGAGGACTAAATGTCCTTCAAACTTTTGGACGAGGATTGAATATTTTAATATCTGGAAGTTATTTGAATGATGTTTGGTTATGGCTTCGATTGATTTTAAATTAAGTTTTGGATTGGACAATTTAGGCCGATTATTTTGAGTATAAATTGCAAGACTAATCATCAGTTGAAATAGTAGTAAAAACAAGTAATTGCCAACAATTGGACTATTTTATTATTTGGGTTGGTGATTTTTTAAATTGAAAGGGTCGTAATGAACATAAGACTTTTAAATTCAATAACGTTACATGTACGTAAAATAGTTATTTTTATATCAAGAGACGAAACTGAAACATTTCTTCCCGAAGGTGCCGTTTCATTTTCCAAGTTGGAGGCAAGGGATGAAATTTTCAGAAATGAATTATAAGTTAAGATAAGGTTTATTATTCTCTTGCTAGATGTCAACTGAATGTTATTAATATCATGTCATACTATTGTTTCTAGTTGCCGTGAATATAGGTTTCCTGTCCCTCCCTAGGGAAGAAAAATTAACTTTCTGTCTTAATGATAAAAAAATCATTTTCATCTTTTATAACTAACAGTCAAAATACTAACTAAGCTAGTAGAAAAAATATTACTATGCTCAAATTTTATACGCTTCAGAAATAACAAGAGTTTTATATAATTTCTGTTAATTGCTTCATCAATAAATACTATTAAATAGTATTATTTAAACAATGCGTAGACCTCTTTCGTTTCTAGATATAAAACTGTATTTGTAGTAGATATACAAAACATTGGATAACTATTGACAAGTTAATTTGTTAATAATTATAGTACTTTTTTATCCTTGGAATTGAGGCTATAATTTTGAAGTATTTAATTGCACGATTATGATTTAGCAATTTGAAAGAGATTAGAAAATGAAAAGGTCGAACACGCAACCAGAACATATCGAAATATACTCTAAATTAATCGAATTATTCAACCATATGTAAATTAGAATTTTACGCACACAAACCAGGGCATAATGGAATTATTTTACTCATTGGTTTCGAGGATTATCATAGTTTACCCAATAGAAATGGATTTAAATATTCGAAGCTGATCATTTTCCTGATATTTTTGGACATTACAAACATAGTACATACGCAACATGAGTGTATAATATTTTTATGGAATTCTTAAACGTCTAAAAAGAATCACTTTATAGTTTACGTACTTGTAATGTCATAAACTATTTTATTACAATATAAAAAATGTATGGGGTAGGTGGCTCAGTGGTATCGAGTAGGCCTGTGGATCTTGAGAACCCTGGTTCGATCCCCACAGCTGATGAACAATTTTCACCAAATTAAATCTACCCCTGTGGCTCCCCCTCCACTAATATCTTTGGGGGCCGTGATTTGACGGCTGGTAACCGCACTTCACGCGAAATATATCACTTACCGAGATCTGCTTAGGCAGAGTACCATATCCAGTAATGGGTAAAAGGCGTGATGATATATTTATTTTTATTTTATTTTTATAAAAAATGTTTGCTGATAATTAACTGTAGTGATTTAATTAGTATTTTGAGTAAATACTGTAACACGAGCGGAATTGGTGAATAAGTCGATATTATCCGGACTGCGTCAATTGTAAAACGAGCGGAAAAAACGCAGTCTTAAAATTTTGTTTACACATAACTAATAAAGTTGAAACTTAATTGAACGCGAAACGTTATAATTTAATATGAGGATGGAAACAGAATAATAATTTAGATTAACTTTTTATTGATTATAATGCTTATTTCACTAATCTAGTTTAAAATTAAATAAAACGCGAACGCCGCGTGATGTGAAGAACTACATCTTCACGCTTTGAGTCGATGGACGAGACTGCTGGTTTCTACCAAAACACTTGCTGTCCTGGGTACGATACCAACATCTGGAATCCATCCCTCTCGCATCGGGGTGGACACAGATGTCTCAAGTGTTTTGGTTATGTAGTCTGACACTCTGGCCCTGCAGATAACGCGAACATGAAATCTTGTTGGAATTCTAAGAATATTAACTATAACTGTCTCTTTTTATAATTTAATGCCCTATATTCGAAAACCAAAAGATCTCACACTCAGCCTTAATGGTACATGTGGTCACGAGTGTCAAATTACACGAAACCAATCTTACCTAAACGCAACATAACAACAATGAGATAGCTCATATTCTTACAATACTTAACAATTGATGGTATGAAATTAAATTATAAAGAGAAAAATTTAGTGTTCATATCCTCGCGGTATCAATTTTTTTTTATATAATTCAATTGAGCTATAGTGAATAATAATGAAATGAAGATATATTCATTAAAATAAACTCTTGAGTCCAAATATAATTTCTTGATATTTGACTTTGACTATTAAAGTTCTAAATTATTATAAAAATAATAGTTGAAATCTATTATTTAAAAATAAAAATGAAAATATTGGAATAGGATTAAATTTATGATAACGCAATAAGTTCGTTCTACGATCGATCGGTTTTGCTTTTCCAATAAATATACTTCTGCTTCGTGTCTAACCTCATTTTACAAGCATAAAATTCAATATATCCACATCACTAGTAGCATAAGTACCTTTTCCATACTCGCCCTATATAATCTAATGACATCATTCATTCGTTTACTTAAAATCATGCGAATAAAATATAATAAAATATGTTATCTTTATTCCACTTGCCAGCTTCTCAATATTTTATTCAGTCCGTTCAAGGCAAGGGAATCGATAATGGGGATAGTGTGTAGTTGGCGTGACCTCGTGGTCGATGTTCTACTGTTTAGGTGGAAAGTGGAGGGCAAGGTGACTATGACCGATAGGACACTCGCGATGCATTATCTGTCAAGACTGTCCAAAGTTACATTGAAAGAATAGTGGAGAAGGTGAGGTTTATTTGGAAGAGTTACGTACTAGCACAGTGCTTCCCAATCAGGAATGAGATGAGCGTCCCTAAGTGTATAGGAATTACAGTGACTAATTTATTATTAGTTGTCATAATTATTTTTATTTCATCTTATTACTTATGTTAGTTAATCCATATACACGGTGTTTCAGGACTAGTGTAACAAACTTTAACAGCTTATTCCTGAGGTCATTTTGAGCCAAAAATGTCATATGAAAATAGGTCCTATTCCTTCTAGTTACCAAAATACAAGATGTTGAAGTTCTATAAATAACACGAAATTTTTAAATTTTTGTAATCAAGATACTTTCGGAAAACAAGAGTTGTATTGAAAAGTCATACCTTATTTGTCTTAATTAATTTTATTTATTAAAAATGACACAATTAAATAGACATAGAACAATATAACCAAACATGGAATAGGTTAACACAATATGAAATAAGATAACAAATTTTAAAAAAATTACAGCAAGTGTTCAAAATGAGCGTTTTGAACTCGTATAGATGTTAACATTAATAAATAAAATTAATTAAGACAAATAAGGTATGACTTTTCAATAAACCTCTTGTTTTCCGAAAGTTTCTTGATTAAAAAAATTTGAAAAATTCGTGTTATTTATAGAACTTCAACCTCTTGTCTTTTGGTAACTAGAAGGAATAGGACCTATGTTCATATGACATTTTTGGCTCAAAATTACCTCAGGAATAAGTTGTTGAAGTTTGTTACACTAGTCCTGAAACACCCTGTATATATGTATATATATATATATATATATATATATATATATATATATATATATATATATATATATATATATATATATATATATATGTATATATATATAATAGTAATATATTGCTGATGCCCTATACCAGCAATGTTATCTAAACTAAAAAGGAAAGAGAGTGAGACATATGCTATTCCTCCTTTTTCCATACTTGCTTCAAAATGCGCATGCCCGTAATTCTGGAATACTATTTTCTAATAACGAAGTGGGAGAGACATTACAAATATGACGAGCTCTCTATATCACCACTTGTGTGAATTTGAATTAGTCTGTTTGCTACATTTGTTTGTGTAAAACCTATCTTCTTCGTAATTATTATGCCAGTCAGTTGTTATTTGTGTTTTTCAAAATCTCCTCAAGTTAGTTTAGATGGTTAAATGATTTAATAATCGGAATGTTAAATATTTTTATTTACATGTTAATGATTTTGTTCACAGTTTTTCTAAAAAAAAAGGCAATATGTAACTTATGGAAAAAATATGAATCAATAATTTAATATGTACTGCTATATTAGTCGATATGACCTTTAATTGATAAAATATTTAATTTTCAACAAATTTAAAATATGGCGCTAGATTTTAACATGCTAGAAATTGACGTCAGCCAATCATACTCCAGTATTACGGGCATGCGCATTTTGAAGCAAGTATGGAAGAAAGATAAAATAGCATATATCTCACTCTCTATCCCTTTTCGCTTTTGGACCAAGTGTCAGCAATATATTACTAATAGATATATGAGTTAATCACGCCTTTACTTATGTCATCCATTTTGATTATAACAAATCTATTTACGTAATGATTGATTATTGTTCCACCGAGTTATCGTTAAATTCAGTTCATTGTTTGATGAGTTAGGTAGTGGTCAGATAGTTAGAGATAGATAGAGTTAGGATAGTTAAGAGATGAGTCCTTCTTGTGTACGTAAATTTATTTGGATGATGGTATTATTGACATGACGCAAATGTGAGTTCTTGTTACAACTGAGGTCATGATTGACTCTCAACGGCACTGTAACAATATGAGCTATCTCATTGTTGTTATGTTGCGTTTAGGTAAGATTGGTTTCGTGTAATTTGACACTCGTGACCACATGTGCCATTAAGGCTGAGTGTGACATCTTTTGGTTTTCGAATATAGGGTATTAAATTATAAAAAGAGACAGTTATAGTTAATATTCTTAGAATTCCAACAAGATTTCATGTTCGCGTTATCGGCGGTGCCCGAGTGTCAGACTACATAACCATAACACTTGAGGCATCTGTGTCCACCCCGATGTGTGGGGGATAGATTCCAGATGTGGGTATCGTACCCAGGTCAGCAAGTGTTTTGGTGGGAACCATCAGTCTCGTTCGTCTCCTCAACAGTTCAACTTGTGTTTTCTTATATCCTTAGATCAGTTTTTCTTACTAATTAAATATTATTTTAAACATTCTACCAAACTTCAGCCTTTAGCTCTCAACCTCTTTTCATTTCATATCGCGGTAATAAAGAGTGCTAGTGCTACGTTCCGCATCTCAAGGTAAGTGCAAATATTGAACCTAATATAATTATTAAATTAAGAATAAGTGACTAACTTATTCACCCAGCTCTTGCTCGTGTTACAGCACAGCGAGCAGCTTTGGGTTGTAGTGTTAGCTTAGTCAGGTCGTGTATTCTATAGTAACGCTAATTAGGTTACCAATGAAATACGATATCGAATGTTAACTTGATCAATTTGATATGTGGCGTATCTGAGGTAGAATGATTGGAAGTGTGATCTCACTGTGATGTCGCGCTTAATTAATATTTCGTTTCCAGATTCTAAACCGTAATTAGTTAGAACTACTAACATCGCCTTTGTATCTCATTCATAAAAAAATCACGGCTCAAACATATTAAAACATATTTGATGTTTTACAATAAAATTTATTCATTTGAACATTTTAAAATAAATTAAACAAATAAATTTAGTGAAAATTCTAATACAACTTACATTGAATTTAGGGAAATATGGTGGAGTACTTTATATGAATAAATAAAAATAAATATATCATCACGGCTTTTACTCATTCCTGGGTGTGGCACTCTGCCGTAGCAGATTTCGGTAAGTGATATATTTCTTCGCGTGAAGTGCGGTTACCAGCCGTCAAGTCACAGCCCCAAAATATGTTAGTGGAGGGGGAGCCACAGGGGTAGATTTAATTTGGTGAAAATTGTTTGTCGGCTGTGGGGATCGAACCAGGGTTCTCAAGATCCACAGGCCGACTCGATACCACTAAGCCACCTACCCCATATATATGTTACCACTATATTTAATTTAGTCACAATATACAACCCAGTTCTCAATAAAGATTTTGTTAATCATTAATTTTTGATTAGCTAGCCTTTTTTAATCCAATATTCAAAAGTTAATCCAAATCACATCCTGAAAACCATATGGCAACAGGATTATATTGAGGATTATTTAATATTTCTGGAGAATATCGTTAATCTTAAACTGAATAAACCAATAGTCAACAAAAATGATAAAAATATAAAATAGAATATTCTCTCAAAACAAAGAAATAAGCTTTGCATGTTTTCCTTTCATTTTCATCGATATACAAGTACTTTTATGATGCTAGTTTTTCTACAACTATTGGCTATCATATGAAAGCAGCGCAACAAATAAGTTGAAACCTCACATTTACATTCTTCAATAATATTATGTATAAATTTTTGTACATATTTATAGTGACTCTTATATGTTATGCTACAAAGATTTGAATCTGGGACCATTGAACTCCGATCAAATGCTCTAACCACCTGAGCTACGGCTCCTATGTAATTCATATGTGATGTTATTTCAACTTTTCTTTGTTATGTGTTAAAGGCTCTCCTTATCTTGTGCTCTTATGACTATACCGGGTGTCTACTTTTTTTTGTTATAAAGGAAATTCAATGGTAAAATTTTCATTACGCCATAATTTTTTCCTATTAAGTTTAGAGCAACAGTTTAAATACAAAAGTTGTTTAGAATTAAAAACTGCGTCCAACAAGCCCTTACTTATTGATATACGACGATCTTGTCACGAGATACAGGTAAATTAAAATTTCCATCTTTAAGCTGTTTACAGAGTGCCATGAACGCAGTTTTTAATTCTGAACAACTTTTGTATTTAAACTTTTGCTCTAAAATGAATAGGGAAAAATTTATGACGTAATGAAAATTTTACCATTGAATTTCCTATATAACAAAAAAAAAGTAGACACCCGGTATAATACAATTTTGTTTCATCAATTCTTTAGTTATTTGCATAAAAAAATATTTATTAATTTTACTGCGAAAACTATGAATTTTTGTTTTACTAAAGAGGAGTAAAAGGTTGAGAAACACAGTATTATGATGACCTGAAAAATATACGGAAATGACAGAAAGTAATCTGATGTGGCACCATATCATACATCACATAGGAAAGTGACATAATTAAAAAATGTGAAGTTCCAGGAAAGCAAACAAATGAATATTAATGCATAGTCAACTACCCTCTAGCGGTAAAATAGGAGATACCAATAACTCATTTTTTAGTTGTATTATAACTTCCTGAGGCCCGATATGAACTGATTTAGGAAATAGTACCAACACATTTCAATTTATTATTAATTCCACAATAAGATTCCTGTTGTACAAAATAATAAATAAAGCCAAGTAAAGAAATGTTTTTGTATAAGACAATTATTTCTATCGATGTTCTTTCTATTCCTTCCTTTTCGTTAGTAGATTATTGAAACTACTATAGCTATATAGGTAAATCGTGTGCCAAAATATTCGAAAAATATATTCGTCTATAAAATTTTGTAGTCTCCATTAATCCTGAACATAATATCGCGCTAAGCGTTGCGGCTGCCAGCCACGGACCAAGGAAACATTGATTTATGAAGGTCCATGAGGGTGAAACTATGTGTATAATCGAATCGTAAATGGACTAGTGTAATGGAAGATTTGTAGAAAATGTGGCGCGAACAAGAATAATGCAGCTATTACATTATTTCATGATATGTAATATGTATGTATTACGAACTTCATTTATGTATACGTTCACACAAAAACTTACAACACGTATTGAATAATCACTTATAACGAAGAAATATGATTATATAATCGTATTAGGTATACCATTTACAAATTAGGTACTCACAAAACCTCGTTATGCTCGTAAGATACCTATTCATTAATGAGATATAAATTAGATGACTGTAATTACTTTTAAATTACACTTTGAAACTTTGGACGTCTTATATGCTCACCATAGTATATATTCTCAAATGAATGTGTTATATCGAAATGTCAATAAATTTTTGTTACGCTCGAAAACTCTTTTTTCTTTCTTAAGAAACAGCAATCAAATTTCTTTCGGATATAATAAACATAAGTCTATACAAACACGTAACGGGTAACCTCAAAAATAGATTCAGCGACCCCAAAAACCCCCGAGTAACTAGTTTTGAACCTAAAACTCTATTTCAGTTGAATATCGTAATTTCATCCCTCTATCCTTTGTTTAACCCCTGAAATAGAAAATATGATCAAAATGACCCCGAAAATAGATTTAATATTTTGGTATTATTTAATTTCATTTATGGCGATTCTTGCTTTTACCACCTTTCAGGGGTGGTTTGTATCCCTAAAAAATAACTTCCGAAAAAAAAAGAGGTTCAATATTATTTAGAGTTCTATTAGTGTGCCAAGTTTCATTTAAATCGGTGAGTGACAGTTGGGTAGTGTTACTTGTCAGTGTTCCCTTGTTTTTATTGTGACATTGCAGCTAATATTACATTCTGTTTCCGATTTAACAGAAAATAGTAACAACTTCCTTATTTCAAATAAAACATGCAATATATGTCCGCTATAAACTACTTTATTACAATAGATTTGTTATATTTGATATTGTTTTAAGGCTAGGTTTATTAACTTCACTAGATACCCCTATTAAAATACTTTATGACGTAATATCGTAAAATGTAGTTTGTCTATTTATTGAGGTACTAATATTATACGTTAAGTTTGATGAAAGAAATTAATTTTTAAAAGAAAATTGTAAATAAGTCTTCGCAAGAACAAAACAAAACATCATTATTATTATTATTATTATTTCATATTCATTAATTGGATAATAATACAAACATTTATAGGTTAACTAAAAAAATTCAACCATCTTTACAGTCCTCATATATTTCACCACATTCGAATGAATTATGGGTAATGGAATGAAACATTGATGAAACAGGTGGATGGCGGTAAAAATGAGGGTAAATATTGTAAGGCCGATTTAGTAAGAAATAGATAGATATGATTAAAGGTTTGTTGCGTGAACGAAAGATGAAACGAATTCTTATGAAAGGAATGTGTCAAGATAAGATTATTTGACGAAGATTAATTGTAGAATAAATCTAATGAATTAATGTCCAGTGAATGTTTCAAGGGTTCATGCTATCCTATTTGATGGGACATATTGTAATGTTATGTATATATTTAAATTTCATTCCTATTCGATGTTTATATCACCATTTATATTAAATTTATAAATAGGATCTTCAAGCAAATTTCCAGCCTGTTTGAATTTTGTTAGAACAAGTTGAACGACGAAAACGCGTATAGAATGAATTACGGCCTACGACTTAAGAAACTAATTGCTGGAAAGAATAGCCTTAAAAGTTATTTCTTGGACATAAAGTGTAGTTCGTTAACTTCCGGAAACATAACCAATAGGCTTATGTTGGAATTATAGTTCCTTAACAACTGTTAGGGAATTTAGAAGAAGCTAGAGGCTTTGTAGTGAATTATCGTATTACATAATGTTACTCAGCACAGACAATCAAGAAGTTTTTTTTGTTGCATTAAGGGGTAAGGCCACTCTAGACAAGGAAAAAAAGGGTCATTTTCAAGAGTTTGTTTTTGGATCTTTATTTAGTGCTTTTTAAACTTTATTTAAATATTCAAAATTGTCGTCAGAAATTAACAAAAATGGCGACTCCTCTCGGTGCGTAGGGCAAATCGGGCGAAAACGTTCCGGGTACAGCAATAGACCTGGATCAAAAAGGGATATGTTTTCTTAATCTATGATGTATACTCTAAAAAACTACGGGCTGGATTTTGAAAATTTGAATTTTTAACAAAATGGCGCACGTTTGAAAAAAAAGTTCATTATACGGGACTAAATTTCTGTATAAAACCGACCATAAAAAATCTGATGTGGACACCACATGACTTCCTTGTACACGTATATTTTTTTAATTACACATATTTGACATTACATCTTTTATTTTTTGTTCTAATCCATAGCAAACTTAATTTACAAAAAAATCAAAAAATATATAATATTTAAATTTAGATATCTCGTTTATGCAAAAAGCTAATTTAAAAATTCTTAATGTGCTAGACGCAGAATTTAATTCTCTAAAACTTTTATTTGCAGCATTCATTTCTAAAATTAAAATAATACCATTTTTTTCAAGGAAAACTGTTAGCAGCTTCATGTAATGTGCCACTTCCGGTTAGTCTATTTTAACCAAAATCTATTATGTTATTTCCATTGATATAGTAGTCTTATATACCAAATTTGGAAAGTTTTAAATTATATTTGAATATAGTTTTTCATGAAAATCTATTATAGGCTTTAAGTAAAGTACCACTTCCGGTAGTTGTATAATGACCAAAAAGGGAGGTGCACAACTAGATGTTATAACAGTCCTAAATATAAAGTTTCAATTTTCTACGGTTTACCGTTTTTGAGTTATGCGAGATACGTACGTACGTACATACGTACGTACAGACGGCATGACGAAATTAGTCAAAATGGATTCAGGGAGGGCCAAAACACCTATTTCCGTTGAAATCTGAGAACCGAAAATTTTCGCGATTACAATACTTCCTTTACTTCGTACAAGGAAGTAAAAACGAATGAAGCACTTTAAAAAAAAGCCCCCGTAGTTTTTTAGTATTTTATATCTAGAATAAGAAATAAAAAAATTCAGCACGTTCCATCAGATTTCAGATTTCTTTTCGCCCGATTTTGAAAATATGATTTCGAGAAAAACGCGTTTAAAGTTTCAAGTCATGTATATATATAAATACTAGTACTAATAGATATATGCTTTTTTCCTCTGAAATACTTCCGCGCGGCATTTAAATGAATTGTCCCTTATTCCTAAGGGTTTAAACTATAATTTAAGCAAATAAAAAAAATATGCATTTTTAAAAAATCTAGAGTATCCTTACCCCTTAATCAAATGAGAATCGTGTTTCATTCTAATACCCACGGAGTAATGGATTGAGTTATTTATATTTTTATGCATTATTACGCAATTTTTGGGGTAGGTAGCTCAGTGATATCGAGTCGACCTGTGGATCTTGAGAACCCTGGTTCGATCTCCACAGCCGACAAACAATTTTCACCCATTTAAATCTACCCCTATGGCTCGCCATCCACTAATATCTTTGGCGGCCGTGATTTGACGACTGGTAACCGCACTTCACGCGAAAGATATATCATTTACCGAAATCTGCTTAGGCAGA
Organism: Pterostichus niger; assembly: GCA_947425015.1. NCBI lineage: Eukaryota > Metazoa > Arthropoda > Insecta > Coleoptera > Carabidae > Pterostichus > Pterostichus niger. The sequence continues at coordinate 34,058,321 of OX380340.1, read as the reverse complement.
GTGCCACACCCAGTAATGGGTAAAAGACTTGATGATATATTTATTTATTTATATTACGCAATTACAAAATAAATAAATAAATATATCATCACGCCTTTTACCCATCACTGGATGTGGCACTCTGCTTAAGCAGATCTCGGTAAGTGATATATTTTTTTTGCGTGAAGTGCGGTTACCAGCCGTCAAATCACGGCCTCCAAAGATATTAGTGGTGGAGGAGCCACAGGGGTAGATTTTTTAAATTGGTGAAAATTGTTTGCCGGCTGTGGGGATCGAACCAGGGTTCTCAAGATCCACAGGCCGACGCGATACCACTGAGTCACCTACCCCATACACAATAACACATATTTGAATTTACATGCTACAGTAAATAAAATACTAATCATACAATAAAGATCAAACATATAAAATATGTTGAATACAGACGATAAAAAAGTAAACACTTACATATCTTTTTCGAATAGACAGAACTAAATTCCAAAAGAATGTCAGCAAATTCCTACACAAAGACGGAAAAGGAAACGAAACGAAAGCATCTGAACGTGGCGTGAATCAGGGAACCACAGACATACTTTGCAACGTATCAGAATCAGAGTTATCTTTGCTTTGATGAAATGTAGCATTTTATATAATTTCCATTCGTGCATGTATTCAAAACAATCTTCTTAAAAGTATCGTGGATATTACTAGAAATATAAAGAAATATCTCAAAGTTTTACTTCTCAAATCAGATGAAAATGATACCTTACCGGTACAAAATTCATTATTCCATTATAATATAATTATTTTTCTTTTTGCGACCTTATCAGAAAGTAAAATTTTCTTTCCTCAATTTGAGAAAGAAAGTAATTCTTTTCATCCTTAGAGAAAGAACGAAAGTTTCTTCCCTAGAGAAGGAAAAGAAATCCATATCCATTGAAACAGCATCTTCGATTTACAAATACATATTTTGACCTAGACCCCGTATTTTTACCATACGATTATATCTTATTGTCTGTTAACGACTACAATATACATAAATGATTACTTTTGACATATAAATAAATATGTAAAATTCTATTAATCCGGCGAAATAATAACTACATTCGAAGCCTGGATTCAAAATATCACAATCCCTTTCAGTAGAACTCATTGAAATAGCAATTCAACCCCTTTGTTAATAGATATCCCACAAGGCTTTCCGATAGTGGTAATTTGTGAACAAAACAGTTGCTATCGTCTAATTACAGCTTTCACGACGTTCAATAAATAAGCTTCGTCACTTCAATTACTATAATTTTTCTGTCAATATCAAACATTTTATTTGACACCTGTACACACCAAGATGTAAATTTTTATTGGTTTATGTAGGAAATATTTCCATGTTGCGAAGTTTTATAATAGCTATTTATGAAACTAGTAAGGAAATGAAGGTTATTACCTTACGCATGTGAAATTTGCAGAATGAGGCGTAACCGATTTATGTAAACACATAAGTAAGGTAATAACCTATTTCCTTACTAGTTTCATACAATATTTTTCTACTTCCGTTCTAATAAATACGAAAGAGCGTTTTTGAAATTATGAAATTTTGACATATTAATGACAGTTATAAATTTAAAAAATAAAAGAATAACACATCAGAATTCGTCTACCAAGATATCTGTTGCTATGTTACCTCATTATGTCACTAGTTAAATAATGCAGTTCATTACCTAACTCAAATAAGTGAAATAAAACGTCTATTTCTTAACGGAAGTAGAAAAATATTGTTTTTCTACGATCGTGCATGCATTATGTAAAAAATATTAAATAAAACTCTAGGCAAAGTCTCACAAACTTCAGCCTCCGAGTCACCTTATGAGGGCATCGTCAGAGGCCGGCCAGCACAGTTAGTAACCACTAACTGTGCTGGCCGGCCTCTGACGATGCCCTCATAAGGTGACTCGGAGGCTGAAGTTTGTGAGACTTTGCCTAGAGTTTTATTTAATATTTTTTATTATACCTAGTCTCACCAAGTGCATGAATGACAATTAATTTTGTCTTTGTTGTTATGCATTATGTACTTATTTTCAGCATAAAAAGTAAATCTTTTTGCACAGCGTACAATAAAATTTTACCTAGAACTATTAAATAATACCTAATAATAAATATATATAAAGCTGCCTATATTACACTAGTGTGATATGAAAGTTTATATTCCGCGCCCTATTTTCAACCAATAGCAATAAAGTATTTTCTAATGTTTTAAGCACATGGTTTGTCATTTTTTTTATCTAAATAAGATTATGTTGTACTATTTTTGTTCCAATTACTTAAATAGTTGTAAATAATGTATAGTATTTGACATACAAATAATTTAATAAATAAAATAGTTACTGTAAAACAACCTAAACTTCATTGATTAATTTTTATGTTTTAAAGTCAATGTATAAAAAGGAGACAAAACGAATCAAGATAAATTAATAGAAAGCAATAAACTAACAATAGGTCATGATACGTTGAGGGGTGATCGATGATTGTGTGACTAACAAAAGGTGAAAATAGTGGTAAAAACAAAAAGTACGGTGAGGCGCCCTAAGAATAAAACTAAACTTTGTAACCTACAAAGTAAATGTTTTTGATGTTTGAAATAAGTCAGATTAATATAATTAGTTCAAACTCGATCGTAGGAAAATAGTGCATGCAACTTGTATTAAAAGTGACGCTATATTGCAGTAGTGAGAAGCCCACGACTAACTATTATGAAGTGTAGACACAATAGAATTGTCGTACATCCAATTTAAGAAATCAAATAACCTTAATTTGAAAGGGAAAACAAATTCCGTGTTAGTTTAATGTTATTATACTACCAATTAAGTGATGGACAGTTGGCTTTAGAATTAATTTAACTGTTAGCGAACGAATAAATTAAATGTCAAAATGAAAACATCTGTAGAATTAGAACTCGTACAGCTATTTATTTTTCAAGTGAAAATTGCTGAAGCACGTTATTGGATTTCAGAACTAATTTTAAAAGCTAATAACTTCCGTTAAACCAGAAAATTTAATTCAATTATTTTCTTAGTTACCGTGAAACCTTTTCTTTATTGTTTGGCACATTTGAATGAGGAATATGATTATTTGCGTCATTTTTCACATAGTGGAAAATAGAAATCAATATCTACTTGTCATATGATCCATTTAAATAATAGAAAATATAGGTACATGTTTACCTAGGTATTGATATTCTTTCCAAGTCGTAATCTAATAATAGTTGCATTTTATTACTATGTCAGTGGTACTACATTAAGGACTCGTTTATCAAGACTATAATAAAATGTTAGAGAACTTACTATCAGATTACCGAAAAGATATTGCGTCGCAGTAAACAGCAGCTAACTTAACTATAATTTATTGATACGATATTGTTTTACTTATCTGTCACTTTATTCCAACATTGAGAAATTTACCGGTATTCTAACAATCATAATTAAAATTAAATAAAAACGGAATGTACCCATGTTCAAGGTAATTGGTATTGAATTTAATATTTCTTTTTCTACGAGTGCTATAAAAAGGAATAGAATAATATCTCCAATAGCAACGCACGAAAAAGATATTTACGTACATTTGAATCATAATGAACTGTTTACTTAACTCTGTCTCTAGGGATTGCGAGACTTATAACGTGCTAGCCCGTGTAAAATTTATAACGGGCTGTTGACATTGGTTATCATGACAACATATCTAATTTTAAACGTTTGATACTTATAACGGTCTTGCAATGTAAATAACTATAACTGCGCGCATTTCCTGTGGTAATGCGCGAAAAAGATATTAACTTCGTGCTTATTTCATTAGTTACCAGCAGGGTTCGTAAATATCATGATATTTATAATAAATATCAAAATATCTGATATATAGGATATATATCAGATAAATATCACTTTTTGGATATTTATTTTTTAATTTTAGTTTTTGTACACATTTATTATCACAATAGGAAATACAAAATAAATTATTACTCCTAAATAAAAAATTAACATAGGTAATGAAAAAAAGTAAATATACATTGAATGGATACACAAATATTATATAGTACTAAGAATAGTAAGAATATTTAAATAATCCTATATCCTAAATAGGGGCAAATCATCATCTTCTGATGAACTTCCTGAACATAGCGTTGCAGATAGAGACTCATTTGGCCAAATACAATCTAAATTTTTTTTTTGTAGTTTCTTTTTGGTTTAAATATTTAAACATAAAAACTAATCTTTGTCGTTACCGAGACAATTACGTAATTGAGATTGGACAATGCCAAGTGGAGAAATATCGTTCCAGCCCTGCTGTGGCTGTTACAGCAGTGTGTAACTGTTCAATGTGTGATTTGTCGTAAAATATAAAAAATACAGTTACATGTATTTATCACACTCGGGCGCTATAAATTAGTCACTTATTCGCCTTAAATACTGTAGCATTTGACTACGAAAACCGGCAGTACGGCAGTGTAAAAACTGCGGCTCGGTGTGTCCGGTAGGCCCAAGCCCGATTTGGGCTGTAGTGCCATCAGAAGAAGAACTGTTCACATAGTTCAATAAATGTACTTTTTTTTGGCCACTCTGATTCATTGATAGTTACACTTTTAAACCATATTAAAGAATTTGTATTTCTAAAATGAGTACCAAATAAAAATTTTGGAAATGGTTCAGACTTTGCCATTAATGACATCACAAATGACACACAATTTGGATTTATGTCGTTGATGTGAAGTTAGTCAAAAGCTAGTAAAGTAATAATTATCTTTAGAATATAATTTTAACAGAATTTATGAAAGTAATAATGAGAGGTATACTGTATTTATTATAGACTATTTGATATTTTTATATAATGGATATATATCTTCGAACCCTGTCTATAAATTAACTGAAGCACGAGAAAATTAATGCCGTTGACCGCGTTTTCATATCACATTTAGTTTTCGAGATATAGCCTCGTAAAAGTAGAAAAACTGAAAAATTCGAAAAATTTCACTTTTCCGGAGGCTATATCTCAAAAACTAAACAAGATATGGAAATGCGCTCAACGGCGTTGAATTCCCCGTGTCCGAATTGACTTATAAGCAAATTTTCATACAATTTTATGCAATTTAATATTTTTAATTATTTCAGATTTTAATTCAATTATCCCAAAAATCTTTAATCGTAGGATTATTAAAACGAAAATTTACATACATATGTATTTTGACCCACTGAATCCAGTGGTGCAATCTTCAAATGCATATGACTTCTGGTTTTCGAGAAAATGTTAAAAAACCGCTTTTTGCGATTTTTTTGGCGGAAAATTGAAAAAAAATTACAATCGCTGAAACTATGTTTATAAGTTAACTGAAGCACGAGAAAATTAATGCCGTTGAGCGCTTTTTCATATCACATTTAGTTTTTGAGATATAGCCTCGGAAAAGTAGAAAAACTGAAAAATTCGAAAAATTTCACTTTTCCGGAGGCTATATCACAAAAACTATTTGATATTTTTATATAATGGATATATATCATTGCAAAAATATGACGATATATATCAAAATAAATATCATGATATATATATCGATCGATATATATCTTCGAACCCTGGTTACCAGGGATACAAACAGAACAGAAACTTGTCATATTGACAGTTACCAAAACGAATTTATTTTCAGTATTTATACGTTGTTTATTAATTTTAAGACACATTCATAGAAAAAATTATGTGTGTATCACGAGCGTAAAGTGTCTTTGTTCCTCTTACACTATTGCAGCTCTCGCCTTCGGTTCGCGCTGCAATTACTGTGTTCGAGTAACAAAGAATCACTTTATGCTCATAATACACAAATAACTATTTGAAATGATGCTTAGTATATATGTTTCTATATTGTAACTTTTCAAATTTATTATTCAATTTAATATCCTCTATCAATCTATGCATGCATATAACAGAATTTATTATATCCTCCTAGTAGTAAGTACAATAATTTATAAAGTTATTTGCTGTAAATACGTCTGACAGAAATGTAAGCAGACAGGCAATCTTAGGTATACTTCCTACAAATACAACTTCTTTAATCTTCTTAAAAGCAGAAATATTACGATGTACAATACTTTATATACAAGCTTTGTTTTATATGTTCTTTTTACTTATACTCGAATATTTTTCGTTACTTTTATTATTTACCTAAATGTTTTAAAGTTTCATTAAAATTATATTTTAAGAAATTGTTGTAGTCGACAAAGTATCCATGTACATAATATTTATTTCTTGCATCAAAAATAAAGTGGATTTATCAAATAAATCTGGTTATAATGTTTCAAAACATTTTAATAAACAATTTATTATGATAATTTGCTCCATTTATAAAAACTCCATAATAGAAACATTATTTTTGTTCGTTTGGAATTAGATGAACTTAAGGCAATAGTTTACCAAGTGGATGAAAGTATTTTGCTGGACAAACTTTTATTTACCTTCATTAGGTACATTGAAAACGGCGAGTATAAATGTCACAATTTTGATAAATTACTCCAGTCGGCAAATTATCTTAATAAATATCACTTCTGTTTTCTTCATTCCAAACTTTTCGATTCTTCACTCAAACTAGATTGCTTAGCAGTAAGAATGAAATAATTTAACAATAAACAAAACTTTTCTATCCTCGGAATCACGATACATACATACATACATACATAACATCACGCTATATCCCATTAAATGGGGTAGCACGAACCCGTCAACATTCTCATCCTGACACACGATACTCGAATCGACCACATTAACACTTCCTCCATACAAACTCTTTCTTTTCTCACAACCAAAATCCATCAACAAACAACAAACATTCATCCATTCGCTAGTGTACACTGCGCTTGTTTCTGAAGATCGTCTCCGCACAATTGCAGGTAAACACTCAAAACATCTAACCAATTAATCTAAAATCAAGAATCATACGCTTGTCTTCATTCATCATATTTATCCCGCAATTAATTTTCTCCAAACATTCCTATCCTGACACACCACTTTTGCTTCAACCACATTCATAATTCTTTTCATACAAGCTCGTTTATTCTTCACGCTCAGAATCTTTCGCTCACGCAACAACCCTTCAATCATATTCATCCATGTGTTCCTAGGCCGTCCACGCAAACTTTCACCCTCAATTTCACCAACATACACCTGTTTCACCAATCTGTCATTCGACATACGTTCTACATGACCAAACCATCTCAACTGACTTATTCCCACTCTTCTTACAACATTCTTCACAATCTCACATTCATCATACACCAATGTATTCCGGACACGATCTCTTCTAGTATATCCACACACACCCCGCAAATATCTCATTTCCACAGCAGTTATACGCCGTTCATGTTTCTTCATCCATACCCAACATTCACTACCATACATCAACGTAGGCACTAACACACCATTATAAACACTCAATCGAGCATCTCTGGATACATTCACGATATGTTTATATTACTGCTTTAAGACTGTTCCACTTTAAAAAAAATTTTTTAATGATAAAAAAAATAGTACGATAATCTTAATTGTCGTTTCACACGTGCAGTATTATAATAATAATATAATAATAATATTTATTTGTTTTATGCTCAAGAGCATATACAAAGAGGTTCTGTAATTACATTTTTAATTAATTAATTTTGTTAACATTTAATTTTATGTTGCGAATTTCTAGTGTTTCACCCACCCTGTGCAAAGGCTCTGAGTTTTATTGCGTTTATTGTAAAGAAGTAGATTTTTTTGTTTATATTTGTGTGCTTTCCAGAAAGGAAAACTTTGTAAAGATGAACACACGAGCAATATTTTAGAGTACGATAATTTTACCGCACGATCTCCGTGTGAAGCCTGTCATTGTATCAATGCATTAAAGCTTATATCGTACGATAAATAATCGGTAAATACGATAAAATATCGTTATTGTTTATTTATTTATTTATTTATTTATGTTACGCTGTACAACAGGAACTTAATCCCAATTACAGTACAGGGTCCGCACTCACCGAGCCGCAGTGTGATAGTTCATATAATTTTTAGCTTGAGTGAGATTCGAACTCGGGATTTCCGGATTAGAATTCTGTATCGCTATCCACACCACCGTACTGACGGACTAAACGTGAAACGGTAAGTGATGTCAGTTGTGAGATAGCGTCATATACAAATCGATAGTTTCCAAATCGCCAAATTAGTAGTACTTTTTAAATAATGCTGCAATACTAAATTAAACTAATGAATACAAAATAAAATTAACCTCATTGTAACAAATTATAATTTATACTTGATAGATACCTTTTATAAATAGACTTCTATAAGGCGTGATTCGGGGGACAGGAATACGACTGTATCAAAAAGTGAAATATATATATACCGGGAGTTTTTTTTATCAGTAAACATAGGGATATGTCATTACCATAGTTACAGTTAAAAAGTTTGACAGCAATGCATTAGAGCGTTTATTTTAAAAGTAAACATAGGGAAAATAACATTGCTGTCATCTATAGTTGTCAAAGTAATAAAGCTGTCCTCTTTCAAAATCTGACCGGTTTATTAGGGGATCAAATAGTGGGACGTTTTTATATAAATGGAAATTTAAATGTGGAAAATTATTTAGAGGTTTTACAAGAGAGAGAAATATTGAGTAAATATTGAGGAAGTGTGGTTCCAACAAAATGTACCGAAATTATCTGCACCGGATATTCCTCCAACGATGGATAGGACAAGGTACAGAAGTGGAGTGGCCTGCAAGGTCACCAGATCTTACGCCAAACGATTTTTTTCGTTGGGGCCACTTAAAAAGTAAATTTTATAATGGTGGTAGAATGAGTGTAGAACAATTAAAACGTAGAATTAGTGTTGCATCGTATGAGATTCCTCCAGAGCAAATAAATAATGCTATAAATTCATTTTATAATCGTTTAGGCTATTGTTTACAGGTAATTTTGAACAGTTATTAAATTAAAATTCCTATTTAAACGAATGTAATTTAAAATAATTAAAATTAATTTAATTTGTTTAAACTTAAAAGGTTTCTTTTATTATAATAGACTATTACACTTCAATGCATAGCTGAAAATGTTATTTTCCCTATGTTTACTTTTAAAATAAACGCTCTAATGTATTGCTGTCAAACTTTTTAACTGCAACTATGGTAATATTATATCCCTATGTTTACTGATAAGAAAAACTCCCGGTATATATATATATATATATATATATATATATATATATATATATATATATATATAATAAAATATTTTAGCATGTAATAAAGCATAACACCTTATCAAATATTTTAAAGTTCATGCATAAACAGAAATGAAAGAATGTTATGGTAATCTTTCACCTCGGCTGCCACTCACAGCGCGATTGTGTTGGAACATTTCTATGTCATTACTTAAGGATCTAAACGATATAATAAAATATTTAGTGCATGACACATATGGCGGTTTTATTTATGTTTAATGGTGTTTTTATTCCGAGGTATAAAACATGTTCTACCGCTAATGCACGAAGCATATATTAAAAATGGAACTGACATACAAAACTTAACCAGAGCTTTTGTCAGAGTGACTGTTGTGCTTGTCGATCGATTTCTTTAATGGATTGTGCGTGAGCGTTCTTGTTACTAATTAAAATGCCTATAACAACCAGATGCCATTTTTTCAATGTAGTAATTATGTCTTTTGTCAGCATTGTCATTCGCCAGTTTTGTCAAACATCAGCATCCATGCTACCTAGACTTGCCTCTTTGTCAATTTTTCTTTTCACACCATTGATGACATTTAAACAAATTCATCATAAGCATTGCAGAATATTTCAAAAGAAGCTTTTCAGGACTGCTTTGAAAAATGTTAACACCGATGGTACAAGTTGGTTAATAGGTGAATTTAATACTTTAAAGAGAACAAGAACCAATCATAAACATGATAAACAATAAGAATTACATTAAAAAAATGCAGTTATTTTTTTAACAGACCTGTTATTTGCATACGATTGTATAAAGTTATATTTAAATTTTGTTCAATAAACTTAGCATAAGGGTCATAATAAAATATTACGTCCCTTTAGTTATGTGTGTATAAAAAAGGGGTAACTAAAGAGTTTATAAAACAAGTTACTTACTGTACTTTTTCTACGATCGTAAATTAAAGACAACAAACAAATTTGAAGTTTTATGAATTATTAAAAAAGTAAGGTTAAGTTATGACAGATGCCTGAAGCTAATTTCACCCAGTGTTTGATATCTCATACCTTGATTGAAACGTTTGGAGCTATGGCTCGTCAACATGTTGTTAAGATGTTATTTAGCTAGTACGGAAGATTTAAATAACGGGAGTAGAAAAATGAATTGTTCTGTTACCATTAAAGCAGTGGTTTTTTTTCTCAGCGGCCCCTTTTTTCCGTAAAAAGTTGTCGCGCCCCCCCTCATTTTTTATAACAACCTAACTTCAAAAATCGTAAATATATTATTTTATAGAACACAAAAAATGTGTACAATAAACAAATATTGTTATTATATAAGATATTTGGTATAACAAATCTTTTTCTTATCCTAAAGTTATGTTTATTACAACTTAATAATAGAACAAAATAATGTAACAACATTTATAAACATAAAATTGTAATAAGATTGGAAATTATATTTAATTTAAATTAGGCTAATTTAATACAATATAATCATAATTTTTGAGTGTGCTGAATGGGCGCGTGTTTTTCAATTTCTCGAACCGGGGAGTTATTGAAGATATCGCCACTCGCAATTCTTTTTCAACGAATAATCGAGTTCGATATTTTGTATTTAAAACAGCTACAGCGCAAAATCCTGTTTCACACAAATAAGATGTTACGAAACGTAATAAAATTTCTAAGGCTTTGTTTGTTAAACTAGGGATATTTTACTGCGAGCGCGAATTAGAAACACGTGTGTGCTATGATGTAAATGGAGAATGTGTTCATAAGCCTCAATTATATTTTTATATAGCGCGCCCTCTCGAAACAATCTCGCGCCCCCCTAAGGGGGCTCGCCCTACAGTTTGGAAACCACTGCATTAAAGTATCGAACACTTACTACTCGTATTTTCATAACATAATACATGTTATTTTATTTCCTGTATATAATTTTGTGTGCATACATAAACTTAACAACAAAGACGAATATGTTTTCAGATATTTAGAATTGCTGGAGGATATAAACTACTTAGTACTTAAGCATTAGATAATAATCGTATATTAGCACAATCTGCTGCCATGCTGCTACGACTCCAGGCTGCATTCGCATTGCTATGCAGAGCTCACGTGCAATAACACATCCCCAGGGAAAGGGTGTGAAATATATGAGGGAATGCATCTCCATCCCTCTTCGTATGCAGATATTCCAGAGGCGTGCATAAAACTTTGTGTTATCTTCCGAAATGCCGTGGAAATATTTTATGAAAACAAAGCGTTTATTCGATATTCTAGACAGGTATCTAGCGTTGAAACTATTTATTTTATATAGCTATTTTTGTTATTATAATAAAATATACGACGTTGGAAAAAGTTTAATATGAGCTGTTGTATAATGGGTAAACCTGCAGAAGAGCTACTTTACCTTCGATTTCGGTGAAAATTTGTGAAAAGTTTCCTTTCAGCGAGCAGAATATAGGAAAAATACTAACAATTGACGGTCGAAATTATTTGACCTTGAAATCGAAAAAAAAACATCGATAACCATGCCTAACCTAGTACAGAACGCATTTTTATGGTTAAAAGAAATAAACGTAAAGTAAAAGTGATAAACTGTGAAAAAAAACACCCCACACACACACCATCATACGCACCATAAAAATGCGTTCTGCACTAGGTTAAGCATGGTTATTGGTGCTTTTTTCGATTTCAAGGTCAAATAATTTCGACCGCCAATTGTTAGTATTTTTCCTATATTCTGCTCGCTGAAAGGAAACTTTTCACAAATTTTCAGCGAAATCGAAGGTGAAGTAGCTCTCCTGCAGGTTTACCGTACCATGTATAAACAAATAATATTTTAATTGACAGTAACTATTGTGTAAAGGATAATTTTCTGAATATCTTTGGTGGACATTTTCATAGGTCGATGCGTTTAATACTTATCCAGTTACATTAAGAAACAATTAACAAGTCGTTACGGTAATCACTAGGTAATCAACGCAACCCTTAATATAATTGTAATTAAATTGAAGGTAGAACAAGGGATTAAAATAATTGGTTGAAAGTTGTAGCAGACCAGTATTATAATTATTAGACACGATTATATAACTCATAATAATATCAACCAATCGTACTTAGGAATTTTCCTTGGTTCTCATATACAGGATGTTTCAGGACTAGTGTAACAAACTTTAACAGCTTATTCCTGAGGTCATTTTGAACCAAAAATGTCATATGAACATAGGTCCTATTCCCTCTAGTTACCAATATACAAGAGGTTGAAGTTCTATAAATAACACGAAATTTTCAAATTTTTGTAATCAAGATACTTTCGGAAAACAAGAGTTTTATTGAAAAGTCATATCTTATTTGTCTTAATTAATTTTATTTATTAATATTAACGAATACGATTTAGAGAACAAAACATAAAATGACACAATTAAATAGACACAGAACAACATAACCAAACATGGAATAGGTTAACATAATATGAAATAAGATAACAAATTTTAAAAAAATTACAGCAAGTGTTCAAAATGAGCGCCTTGAACTCGTATGCATGTTAATATTAATAAATAAAATTAATGAAGACAAATAAGGTATGACTTTTCAATAAAATTCTTGTTTTCCGAAAGTATCTTGATACAAAAATTTGAAAATTTCGTGTTATTTATAGAACTTCAACCTCTTGTATTTTGGTAACTAGAAGGAATAGGACCTATGTTCATATGACATTTTTGGCTCAAAATGACCTCAGAAATAAGTTGTTAAAGTTTGTTACACTAGTCCTGAAACACCCTGTATAGATAAACGAATATACACTTGACGATGTGGTGTAATAACTTTCGTAAATTCATCTGGTCAAAAATATAAATTTAAGATCTAGAATGAACGAAATAACGAAAAAATATAAAATCTTACACCCAGAAATACATCAATTAACATTGTCGTCATAATAGCAAAATCTTAATTTCGTTTTTTATTCAACAAACTTGTCATTGCTAACGTCAAAAATTTCAATTGTAATTTTGATGTTATTTAGTGATGGAACGATTTATACTCATTATTTTATTCGTTATGGCTCATCTGATTGCAACCAAAAAATAACTATTTAACTGAGATGCACACTACGTTTTTAATCGGCTATGACAAAACAATCTGTTAACTTACAAAATATTTTAAGACTTAAAATGAAATTAAAATAAATATATTAATTAATTTATTGGATGAGTTTTTCAATACTCCGCCTGGAATTATATGAAGCAGCAAGTAAGGCACTATTGTCCAAAAAAAATAATTAATTGTGCTATTTAAATAAATGAATGGTAATGGCCGCTAAAGTAAGTAAAGTAAAATCTGTCCTAAACAGGGTTCAATGATATATATCGATCGATATATATCATGATATTTATTTTGATATATATCGTCATATTTTTGCAATGATATATATCCATTATATAAAAATATCAAATAGTTTTTGTGATATAGCCTCCGGAGAAGTGAAATTATTCGAATTTATCAGTTTTTCTACTTTTCCGAGGCTATATCTCAAAAACTAAATGTGATATGAAAACGCGCTCAACGGAATTAATTTTCTCGTGCTTCAGTTAACTTATAAAAATAGTTTCAGCGATTTTTATTTTTTTTCAATTTTCCGCCAAAAAAAATCGCAAAAAGCGGTTTTTTAACATTTTCTCGAAAACCAGAAGTCATTTGCATTTGAAGATTGCACCACTGGATTCAGTGGGTCAAAATACATATGTATGTAAATTTTCGTTTTAATAATCCTACGATTGAGGATTTTTGGTAAAATTGAATTAAAATCTGAAAAAACCAAAGGGGTACCCCTTAGGAAATAATTAAAAATATTAAATTGCATAAAATTGTACGAAAATTTGCTTATAAGTCAATTCGGACACGAGGAATTCAACGCCGTTGAGCGCATTTCCATATCTTGTTTAGTTTTTGAGATATAACCTCCGGAAAAGTGAAATTTTTCGAATTTTTCAGTTTTTCTACTTTTCCGAGGCTATATCTCAAAAACTAAATGTGATATGAAAACGCGCTCAACGGCATTAAAAGCGGTTTTTTAACATTTTCTCGAAAACCAGAAGTCATTTGCATTTGAAGATTGCACCACTGGATTCAGTGGGTCAAAATACATATGTATGTAAATTTTCGTTTTAATAATCCTACGATTAAGGATTTTTGGTAAAATTGAATTAAAATCTGAAAAAACCAAAGGGGTACCCCTTAGGAAATAATTAAAAATATTAAATTGCATAAAATTGTATGAAAATTTGCTTACAAGTCAATTCGGACACGGGGAATTCAACGCCGTTGAGCGCATTTCCATATCTTGTTTAGTTTTTGAGATATAGCCTCCGGAAAAGTGAAATTTTTCGAATTTTTCAGTTTTTCTAAATGTGTACAAAAACTAAAATTAAAAAATAAATATCCAAAAAGTGATATTTATCTGATATATATCCTATATATCAGATATTTTGATATTTATTATAAATATCATGATATTTACGAACCCTGGTCGTAAATAGTTATTTTTGATTCTAGATTGCGAAATGTTACTTTTGCATTCGAGAATGCAAAAGCATTTCGCAATCGAGTATAAAACAACGTTTTTTCGAAAACTATGTCTCAAAATTAGTAATAATGTAATGAGAAAATTTTTACGTTTAATATGACCCTGTACTGTAATTGGGATTAAGTTCCTGTTGTACAGAGTAACATAAATATATAAATAAATAAATAAATAAATGTCTCCATGACAACAATGTATGTAATATAGTTGCTATCAAATCTGGTATTCTCTGGCCAGCAATTGACAACTGGTTGACAATAGAAACCAAACAAACGTTCTAATTTTTTTATGCAATTTATTGGGATTCGAATTGCATTTCGCATTGCATTTCTCAAAAAACTATTCCAGTTAGCATCCTTAAGCGGGATAAATATGAATAATTACTCAATTGGAACATTAAGTATAAATTTTGTTAAAGAATAAAAGTATTGTTTCTAAGCAAATAAATAAAGTGACAAATTTGATTAAATTGTGAGCCTTTCTTCTATCAAAAAATTGCAGGATGCAAAAGTCTTTGGCGTTCTGTAGACAAAAAAACACTCATTTCGCGTGTTGATAGTTGTCATGTCAATTTTAACTTTATATGACAGTTTTGGAAAAATAGTTTTTCACAGAAGTTAATAAAAAGAAATACTTTACGATTGTCAAAGGATGAGTAAAACACATATTTATGTGTTAGCCGTGTAAAAATGTTATTATTTACATTTTTATTTTAAAAGAATGCAAAACAAATCATGAAAATGCCAGTCTAAGTCAATATAAATACTAAACTCCACACCAGTTTGAAATTGAATGATTCCACCACGTGAAGACTCATTAAACCACTACTGATCTCAAATGTCAGCAGAGCAAGTGAACAGCGACAGCAAAGTACCTATGCAATACACTCGTATTTCCGGTTGTGTACAGATTGCTCGAGGAACGCAAATGTCACAAACCGAATGGACAGGGACGAGAGTGGCATAGAGGCGACTGCAGCTGCAGATTGCACTGCACTGCTATCTGTTCTAGTGGTAGGGAAACAGAAACATCAAGCAGATGATTAATTAAAGTCGAGCTTGGATTTGTAATTGTAAATAAAGTGAATGTAGATATTTTGTTGGATGAATAGCAGCAGAAGAAGTAAGTTGTTTTTTAAAATATATGTCATCAGGCCTTTTACCCTTTTATTTTTCTACTTTACATAACTTAAAATACTCTCTCTCTCTAGTCAATTGGAACAGTGATTCTTAATCGAGAGCCCGCGGACCCCTAGGGATCCATAAAAGGATCTTAAAAGTTCCGCGAAACTTAAAAATTATCTAAGTATTAACTGTAACTCTTATTTAATTTTTCGTTTGAATCCGATTTAGTAGCAGATAATTGTATTTTAACACATGCTAGCGACATATTTGTTTTTTTCTTAAATTTTGTTATAATTATCTATATAATATAAATTATATAGTCGTTTTTAAAGGCAGAAATTTTAAATATTATAAGAATCGTAATTTACCATTATCATAGTAAAAATGAACTTTATAAATTTTCTCCCTTAAAACAAAGATATTTTAAAAACCTAAACACTTAAACATCATTAAATTTATATATTTAAAATCCTTATTATATCAGTCCTTAGTTAAAAAATCTAAATAATGTTCTTAATTTCAGCAGAAATGGGAGGTGAACGAAAAATATTTAGAAAATTTGAGAGTCCATTGCTGCTATAGGATGTAACACTCATCGTCAAATCACGGCCCTCAAAGATGACAATGGAGGTAGAGCCACAGGGGTAATTTTAATATGGTTTGTCGACCGTGAGTCCACTACTATTGAAATAGTAAATATGAATAATGGTAGTTCAATGGCAATGCGTTGGACTGTGGATTTAAAACTCGACTTCAATTTCCATAACCAACAAACTGATGAGGATTCGATCGGAGCTTTATCATTAGATACAGATTTAACTATATTATGAATACAATATATAAATTTATAGTTTAGAAATATACATTGAACTGATGACTCTAACATGTTTAAGATAAGATATTGATCCTCTAGAGCAGTGGTTTCCAAACTGTGGGGCGCGCCCCCTTAGGGGGCGCGAGATAGTTTCGAGGGGGGCGCGCTATTAAAAATATAATTGAGGCTTATGAACACATTCTCCATTTACATCATAACACACACGTGTTTCTAACTTACGCTCGCAGTAAAATATCCCTAGTTTAACAAACAAAGCCTTAGAAATGTTATTACGTTTCGTAACATCTTGTTTGTGTGAAATAGGCTTTTCCGCTGTAGCTGTTTTTAAGACATAATATCGAACTCGATTATTCGTTGAAAAAAAATTGCGAGTGGAGATATCTTCAATGACTCCCCGGTTCGAGAAACTGAAAAACAAGCGCCCATTCAGCACACTCAAAAATTATGATTATATTGTATTAAATATGCCTAATTTAAATTAAATATATTTTCCAATCCTATTACAATTTTATGTTTATAAATGTTATTTTGTTCTATTATTTTGTTGTAATAAACATAATTTTAGAGTAAGAAAAAGATTTGTTGGGACAAATATCTTATATAATAACAATATTTGTTTATAGTACTCATTTTTTTTGTATTCTATAAAATAACTTATTTGCGATTTTTGAAGTTAGGCTGTTATAAAAAATGAGGGGGGCGCGACAATTTTTTACGGAAAAGGGGGCCGCTGAGAGAAAAAGTTTGGAAACCACTGCTCTAGAATAATGTTGAATAGTACGTTGGTATTTGGTTTGGTTTGGATCTAATTATTAAATAAGTAGACATTGAAAGTTTCGGGAAACTATGTCTTCAGCTACAAAATAAGTAAAACAATCAAAAATCAACCAAATGTATATTGATATGTTTTTTTATTAATTTTTGATTGTTTTATTTGTTTTGTAGCTGAATATGGGAACAAAGTTTTTCGAACCGTTCACATATACTAATTTTTGACTATTGGTCATACTAGTATAATTATTAGATTCATATGCCAATTCACTATTCAATGTTTAATATTATTTTTCGCGTAGACTTCTTCCTTAAATAACATATGTATTAAAATATCTCGCGGCACAACAGTGAAAAACTTTCAATGATAATTCTCTATGTTAAATGCATGCGGTCCGCGGTTTTAATTATAACATCCTGTGTATGTTATTTGTGTTTGATAACTGTAATATAAACGAAAGTCCTCTAAAGAAACGTCGCTCGTAAATTCAGCTACTCATGTGCGCTAATCCAACTAACTTCAGAAGTAAACAAACTTCTCATTATGTTTCAAAACATTCATACTCCAGGCCGCGTAACGCTAAAGTTCCTCACTACCACCTTATTCTCATTTTCTCTTTTGATGTGTTCCACTTTCAATCACAAAGTAATACACATAAACAAAGCACATACGGAATGCAATTTCAGCGTCACGGTTGCCTTATACACACGAATAAAATAACAGCCGAGAAGTGATTCGCGTATGCGTACGTCTATCATATAATCTGTATAAATTATTCATGTGTTGTTTATCGTTTTCCGTTCGCGTCAGCGCCTAGGGCCGATAGCTCTGCGCCTTTGTTTCGACGCTGGTTTGTTCCTTCCTGTCGCCTTCTTGTGTTTTGTTTTGAATTGTGTCGCATGTATGTGAAGATGCTTACTGGGGGTTGTAAGGTGATTGTCGAGTGTTAGGGTTAAATCGTTTGTTTGAGGATTTTGTTATTTAGGTTTTTGTTTTGTTATGATTTTCGCGGATGAGATACCGAGTGAATGGATGCTTTTTTTTTGCTTTAGAAAGAACGCTTTTATAAATTGTAATATAGTAGTAGTATGTGATATTGCTTTTTGAAGTGACATGTAAATGATTAAATAAAGTTAATAAATTTTGTAATAAAGATTAAATTTTTCATGTCGCATATGTTCGGTATTAAATTCTTGACGTAATCTTGCAGGAATTTCGAAATAGTTTCACTTAAGCGTATAAGAATTTTTAATATTTTTCTTAATGAAAATTAAAACGGAGAAAAGCATGAAGTTTAAAGTTACATGTTACGACAAACTTTTAACTATTGGTATACTGCTTTAATTCTATGGAAATATACGTAAGGCCGGTAATAAACGGTCAATGTTTTCAACTCTAAATAGAAATGTTTATTATTCCGTCTTTATGTTTTGATTCAACTTTTGTAATTTTGACAAATCAAATGAATAAAATTAAACTCGGGTCACTATTTGGATTGTCGACTATTGTCACCTATATTCTGAATACTTGTATATTTAACATAACATAGTGAAATCAAGTTAATTTTCCTCGAAATAAAATCAAATAACTCTTAAGCTTATTTTACATTACACTTTCTTGACTAGAAACAATGACAAGTTTCATACTAGGTTTAAATGTATAATGTAAATGTAAAAAATCAATCCAAGTTTCGTAATAGAAACATCTTTAAAAACTATATCTGATTCTAATTTTGATTCAAGTTTCATGCTAGACTTGCGTATTGAGCGCGTATTCCGTTTTTACCAACCTAATCACCAACTTGTCTGTTCTCCGATTTTATTTGACTTTTAGAAATTAAAGTGTGCAAATTTCAATTATAATGTCACCAAAGAAATTGACCCCAGAATTAACAAATACATTAATTAATCTATATGAATTACACCCAGTTATCTATCAGGTAAACATAGTTTATTTGATAACATTTCATATTATAATTGTTTTTATTTTAAGTGAATTTTTCCAATTATCGACACAATTATAAAAGAGCCGTCGGCAATATATAGACAATTATTTACTTGTTGTTGTTAGTGAATTGGTAGTATTTCTTGACGAATGGCCTTATAATTACTACAAAAAATAATTGTGGTTCTAGATAAAAAAGTTTCCTAAATCTAGATCAAGTTTCTAACCAAAAAAAGTAATTCAAAACAGGCTTTTTTCCAAATTTGTCCCAATTTTCCTATTAAATTTTTAAAGCGCCAGGTTTCATCCCAACAATTTCAATAATTAAACCAGAAAACCAACAAAAACACCCAGAGAAATCAAGCCTGAAATTAATTTAGCACAAGTACAATGTCTCTGGGGAAGTTGCGTCTACATCCGATGTCCGATGTCCGGGCCAAACAGCTCGTCAAAGGCGATGAGCAAGCGTCCTTGGCTCGGTTCACTCACTACAATCTGCCCAGTGAACCCGCTGCTCGTCCTCCCAGGTCAATAGGGTCACCCACCAATCTCCCTCTGGTCTATCTTCATCCCTTCCCCACCACAAGTCCGCAGTGGCCCAATGTGCTCAACGACCTTAACGCCACTATGAGATACCGTCGTGATACGTGCGTAATTGAAAGAGCCCTATTCATTGCATCAGAGGAGGACTAGCCCATATACAATTTAGGACAGATTTTTATAGGCCAAGCATATAATATGTATAATGTGTCTTTGTATAATGGTAGAGATTGTGGTTTCAGATAATATTATGATCTATATGTGAGAAATAGTTCTAGTTGGATACCAGCCAAACATTATCATAAGATTCCATAGTTTTTGTATTATATCTTAAAAGGCAAAACTACAGAAAGAAAAACATTCACTAAAGTTAGGAGCTCTGTTTTTAGGTATACTAAGGGCGTGGTTTTGTCACATGAAAGAAAATTTAAAAGAACTGCTTCTAAAATACACACCTTATAACCTATTCTGTAACAATCATTATTTGTTACTGATAAACTAATGACAAATCTTATTTTTCATGACAACATTTGAGATTATCACCATTTTGAAATCAAAATTTAAAATAAGAGCTACATGTACAGAAATTCGAAAAGTTCCGGAAAATAACATAAAAATGGTATCATGAATTCTGGTTACAGAGTACTGAAATTGTGATAATCTATAATGTAATCAAGAAATATCAAAAGTCGTCATTAACATACCGATCGATTACAGATAAGGATCCAGTTACAAAAAGGGGAAAAGTTTATGCGATTAACTAGCGTCATGTAATAATAGTCAGTTAATATAAAGCAGATTTTCGATTAAATATATTAAAAACGATAGACAAGAATATAATAAAAAAAAATAATTTCCTTCCAACCGATTTGAGGAATTAAATGAAACGTGAAATCATTTTCCATTATTATTTTGCACGTAACATGATGTCGATTGACTTGGAATTCCTAGAAATCCTGGTAAATGCCTGGAACTTGAAATCCTTGAATTTATATTCAATACCGGGAAAAAATATTTATAGTCAAAAACTAATTACTTAATTTATGGTGCTATTCTGCATTTTTCTATAAAGCTACAGTTCTGTAAATTTGAACAAAAGCGCATAGATTTTTATTGAGTAATACATTTAATGCATTTGACAATCAAATATGATGCGCTTCTGTTCAGATTTACAGATCTATAGCATTATAGAAAAATACAGAATTATGTAAACACATAAGTAAAGTAATAACCTATTTCCTTACTAGTTTCATAAAATATTTTTTCTACTTCCGTTCTAATAAATACGAAAGAGCATTTTTGAAATTATGAAATTTTAACATATTAATGACAGTTATAAATTCACAAAATAAAAGAATAACACATCAGAATTCGTCTACCAAGATAACTTAATTTTTTGTTGCCTCATTATTTCACTAGTTATATAATGAAGTTCATTACCTAACTCAAATAAGTGAAATAAAACGTCTATTTTAATTTCGAAATGTTGGTTGTTATAAATATGAATGGTGTAACCAAGGAGACGTTTTGCTTGTTTATCGGCGGCATTTTGTAATCGTATTTTTAATTGGTAAAAGTAGGTAACAGACCAGTAATATATTTTTGTCAAGCTCTTAACAAAAAAAGTTGAATTTCGCGGGATGATTTATACGAGTAAATGTCAACATTGTTTGACAATTGAAAAATATATTTCATTATAAATTAAGAATAATATCAAGAATAGTTATTTGTGTATTAAGAGCGTAAAGTGATTCTTTGTTACTCGAGCACGGTAATTGCAGCGCGAGCCGAAGGCGAGAGCTGCAATAGTGCAAGAGGAACAAAGACACTTTACGCTCGTGATAGACATATAATTTTTTCTACGATTGCATCTTAAAGTTATTAAAAAACGTAGGTATACGTCTAAAACTAAATTCGTTTTGTTAATTGTCAATATGACAAGTTTCTGTTTTGTTTGTATCCCTGGTAACTATTGAAATAATCTTTTTCGCGCGTTGCCATTGGAAACGCGCGAATTTAATGTCTTTTTCGCGCGTTGCCATTGGAGACGCGCAAAAAAGATATTTTTCGATTGTTCCACAAAAAACTTCAACTTTACGATGACAAATGAGAGCGTAATTGTCATCTTTTCATAGCAATCGTAGAAAAAATTAGTTTTCAGGTGGCATCTGCAAAGCAAACTAAGAACATGTTTCACCTTCAGCGCTCCAGAATCGTAAAACGGCGTAAGTTCGGGTCTGGTATCCACACACGCGTAAATTAGGCGTACGCGCAAGGGTTGCAAAGGACATTAGCAGTAATTATGTCAATTAAAATATAATGACGAATGATGATTGAACGGGAAGTTGTTACCTTCTGGAAGTTATCAGAGTCCGGCAGATGTTTGGCCAACTTGGATATTCTGCGTTCAGTGTGCCTAATTGAGTTGTTGCAGATTTTATTTCAGGTTTTGCTTGAAAATGAGATTGACTGGAGTTTTATTGACTTTCTAGGGTTTAACGATTGAAAGTGAAAATGTAATTGAAAATTTGATTCGAAATGACAAACGAATTTTCATTTATTTCTCTTTGAATACATTTATATTGACAGGAGTGTAAGCGGATTGTAGTTTATCCAGTCACAAATCACGAAAATTATGCGACATAAATGAAAGCCGATTTTGCGATTAAATATTAAAACCATCATTTTAACAAAAATAAAACGAAACTGTTTATTTCATTTGACTTTTTGAGTTTATGATACAAAATATTTATGTAAAATTACAAATATATCAATAAATTTATCTTTTTATTTTTAATTAGTATTAGCAAAGAGATAAATTACCACAAAATTAAATGAATATTTCCTTAAATTTTCAAAAACTTTTAGTAATCAATTTCTAGGAATATTTTCAGTAAATGGCTATGAATTTTTTCTGATGATTGTAATTTATTTCAACTACACTATCTAACTAACAGTATCTCAATTTTGTTCTTTATAATTCAATTTGATTTCATCATTTGTTAGGTATTTACTTAAAATACTAATTAAATTATAAAATATTATTTAGTTTCCGCAATATGTGATTTTAAAACATTTAAATAAAATATAAATAAATATATCATCACGCCTTCTACCCATTATTGGATGTGGCACTCTGCCGTAAGCAGATTTCGGTAAGTGATATATTTTTTCGGGTGAAATGCGGTTACCAGCCGTCAAATTACGCCCTCCAAAGATGTTATTGATAATTCATTAGCGTAATAAACTTAGTAGCTTCTCCATGAAACAATGGTATAAGTAGTTTATGTTAAAAGACATTTTATGGAAAGCAGAATTATATATTATATATTATATATTTATAATATGCTTAGAAAACTTTCTTACAAGCATGCAAATATTTTACTGAGAATATATTCCAAAAAAATAAATTGTCAAGAATTTTAGCTGGATCAAGTTTCTCATATTGTTTTACTTTAATCTCCATTTTTACGATTCAAACATACACCTTCTCACATAAATTCGAATGTAATTTATTGTATGGGGTAGGTGACTCAGTGGTATTGAGTCGGCCTGTGGATCTTGAAAACCCTGGTTCGATCTCCACAGCCGACAAACAATTTTCACCAATTTAAATCTACCCCTGCGGCTCCTCTTCCTTTAACATCTTTGGGTGCCGTGATTTGACGGCTGGCAACCGCATTTCACGCGAAAAAATATATCACTTACTGAGATCTGTTCCGGCAGAGTGCCACACCCAGTAATGGGTAAAAGGCGTAATGATATATTTATTTATTTATTTTGTAAATTATTGTTTTATAAAGTTGTTTTAGTTTTTTGTGAGCTTCCGATAATCAAATAAACATTTTTACACCTTTTATCTGAATCAATCTGTTGTAAATATTTGAAAAAAACAATTGTTTACAAACAAAAAGTGCCTGAAACACCAGTTTTATTTTTAGCTATTTTAAAATAACCATTGAAACTTTTAAATATTTCAAAACAGCTGTAAATGTAAATGTAATGAAATTAAAATACACAGAAATTTCTAACGTAATCGCTCGTTAAATTAAAAAAAAAACTTTATTAATAAATATAAACCATGTTTGTACTGAACATGTATTTTTAATTAAACCATTTGTGCTGCTTATTTAATTACTATCAAATGTATTTAGCTAATGAAACATATTTTCATTTATATTATTTTGAATTAATATATTGTAATTAACAAATAATTTAATTACTGTTCATTCATAAATTAATATAGAGTTTTTTTTTTATTTATGAAAAGCTATTAATTTAGTCTAAAGAAATGAAATTACAAAGCATTTAATTTTGATAAAAATACTTATTGCAGCAGTGGCCGCGGAAGTGGGGTTGCAGTTGCAACCCCTGATCATTTTTGGGGGTTGCGCTGCAATCCCTGTTCAGGACACAAAAAATAAAATAAAATACGAGTACCTAACTAAAATACGAGTACGAATTCAAAATCCAAACCGAGACTTCAAGGAAGTAGAAACTCTACTTATATGACTGTTGACAATTCCAGCTTCAGAATCGTCAGCCGAAAGGTCATTCAGCGGGGCTCGTCGAATTTTGACTTGGAACCGTACTTCAATGTTACAAAAACGACTGTTTCATTTAGTTTTTCTTCATATACACAAAATTAAAACATTGGACATTGATTTAAATAAGGTGATAAAAATATTCATCAATAAAACCGCAGAGCGAATGACAGTTTTCGGAACAATAGAGTAAAATTGTCGTTTTCAACTTATACAGATGTAAAAACTTTATAAAACTGTTACATTAATTAACAAAAACAAATTATATTATTAATATAATGTATCTCACCTAATTATTCATTTTAATTACCTAAATTTATCTGTGTTCTATTTTTACTCCGGTCAAAAAATTTACGCAAACCCTTTTGAAAAAAGGTTCCGCGGTCTCTGTATTGCAGTATTTCGTTTAGGAAATATAATTACAGGAAGCAGAAAATATGTTCAGTATGTCAACATTTTAATAAAATACACATTTGATCTGCTCTTACATCTTATCAAATTGATCTCATTACTTGGAACTAACATGCTTACGTTGTAAGTAACGCATACACATATATTTTCATATACATATTAAATCGTCAAACAAAGTCTGTCTAATATTTTCTTGATATGGCGTCCGTTTACATTTTGTTAAAAGGCAAAAGTCGATGTTTGATTTTATCTAACATCAACTGTGTAAATAAAATATCACTTTGAAGTCTACAGCGCATAATATTTTCTTTGAATATCCATGAACTATTCGTTAGGTAGACTTTGAACGTGCTACGCTTTTAAAGACGTGATACAAAATATGATAAATTTGTAAAGGGTTTGATATTATTACGAGATTATTTGAAATGCAAACCGAACAAAGAAATTTCAAATATAAAGTTTTTTTTGGTTCTTTCTTTTCCTGAAAATCAACCTAATAAGTATAAAAGTTTTTCTTTATGAAAAGCTCAAATATAAAAATATTTGAATCAATAGATTTGATTTAAATTCAATGTGATTTAGTATTATAAAATTCAAATTTGTTTCTTCCTAAAATCAGATTAAAATTCAGACAAAATTGATTTTCTATAGAAATAAAATATCTGAAGAATTTATTTTCTCGTAGCTCTAGATAGATACTTTGATCTATATTTAGCTATCTTATCATACGTATTGAATTGTATAAAGAAGATTTCAATTTTATAGTTGATTCCGACAGGGCCGTTCCGACATGGGGGTGCAAAGTGTGCAGGACACACAGTCGGGAAACAAAAGGGGTGGTAAAAGCCGCCCGCCCTATTTAGCTTTTTTCAGACAATTTTAAAGAGCATTCTAAATAACTATTCTCTACTAACTACTGTCAAAACTAATTTACTTGTAAAATAATTAATATAAAATTTTAAAATGTTTGTAAGTCTCAAGTTCAAGAACTTTTTTTTTGTGTTCTATTTTATTTAGGCAACTGAAAATTTAATACAGGTTAAAAATTCAAATACTGGTAGATATGATATTTTTTTCTAAATAACAAAAATAAAATTATTGATAATCATACAGATATTTCAACACACTGCAATAATTATGTTATGAGAGTGAAAGTCAACCTTTATCGAGCACTTTAAATCTTACATTACTAAATGTATGTTGACACTTTATGTAATGCTTTATTTTTTTAAGTATGTCTGATAATCGAAAAAGCTTTCTGGAACACAATCAACAGGGAAAATTATATTCGCACACAGTTTTAAGTTCTACCATCAAAAATTTTAAAATAATATTTTTTGGCAGAAATTGATTTTGTTTTCTCATTGTCGTAAACTCTCTGAAAAAGGTTAAAAAAAGGAATATTTATATTTTCCTAAACTTCAATGCAGTGATTTTTGTGTAGAAGATTAATTAAATAATAATAATATTTCTTGACAAAATATGAATATTTCTTCTATAATTGATTATGAAAAATTTTGCAAATTTGTATAACAAGTAAAATATTATTTAAAAAGCTAGTTAATCCGGAGAAACCAGTATCTAACCCGACGGTGAACTTAAAGTCTCTAGGTCAAAAAGCCTAACAACTCTAATCTCAATATATCATTTTATTAAATTATATTAACGCTACGAGATTTATAATCTTTAAGAATATGAGCCTGTACAAGTAACGATATAACACCCCCAGTGTGACGAGAAGCCCATGGCGCCGTCTGCCACTTTATTACCTTTATGAAATACTGTTTCTAAATTCTTCTGGGAAATTGCGATGGCGTATATAACTCGGCCCAGTGAGCAACGCTGCCCGTCGCCAACCCAACCCAACCATGTAAAATGATACAGACATTTTATACGCCAACCGAGTAATTTGGACTTGTAATAATGTCACATTATTCACGCATTTTGTTTTAAATTACGCCTTGACTTTTAACCTACATTTTTTTACTCACGAAATCACATATTTTATTTTACAGTAGTATACGCTCCTATTACGGTTTCATAAATTAAAATAAATATATCCTCACGCTTTTTACCCATTACTGAGGTTAGCAGTTTGCCGTGGCAGATCTCAGGAAGTAAAGTGTGATTACCAACCGTCACAGCACCGCCTCCAAATATGTTAGTAGAGGGCGAGCTACAGGGATAGTTTTAATGTGATAAAAACAGGGTTCGTAAATATCATGATATTTATAATAAATATCAAAATATCTGATATATAGGATATATATCAGATAAATATCACTTTTTGGATATTTATTTTTTAATTTTAGTTTTTGTACACATTTAGAAAAACTGAAAAATTCGAAAAATTTCACTTCTCCGGAGGCTATATCTCAAAAACTAAACAAGATATGGAAATGCGCTCAACGGCGTTGAATTCCCCGTGTCCGAATTGACTTATAAGCAAATTTTCATACAATTTTATGCAATTTAATATTTTTAATTATTTCCTAAGGGGTACCCCTTTGGGTTTTTCAGATTTTAATTCAATTTTACAAAAAATCCTTAATCGTAGGATTATTAAAACGAAAATTTACATACATATGTATTTTGACCCACTGAATCCAGTGGTGCAATCTTCAAATGCATATGACTTCTGGTTTACGAGAAAATGTTAAAAAAACCGCTTTTTGCGATTTTTTTGGCGGAAAATAGAAAAAAATAAACATCGCTGAAACTATGTTTATAAGTTAACTGAAGCACGAGAAAATTAATGCCGTTGAGCGCGTTTTTATATCACATTTAGTTTTTGAGATATAGCCTCGGAAAAGTAGAAAAACTGAAAAATTCGAAAAATTTCATTTTTCCAGAGGCTATATCTCAAAAAGTAAACAAGATATGGATATGCGCTCAACGGCGTTGAATTCCCCGTGTCCGAATTGACTTATAAGCAAATTTTCATACAATTTTATGCAATTTAATATTTTTAATTATTTCCTTTGGTTTTTTCAGATTTTAATTCAATTTTCCCAAAAATCCTTAATCGTAGGATTATTAAAACGAAAATTTACATACATATGTATTTTGATCCACTGAATCCAATGGAAAAATGTTCAAATGCATATGATTTCTAGTTTTCGAGAAAATGTTAAAAAACCGCTTTTTGCGATTTTTTTGGCGGAAAATTGAAAAAAAATAAAAATCGCTGAAACTATGTTTATAAGTTAACTGAAGCACGAGAAAATTAATGCCGTTGAGCGCGTTTTCATATCACATTTAGTTTTCGAGATATAGCCTCGGAAAAGTAGAAAAACTGAAAAATACGAAAAATTTCTCACAAACTATTTGATATTTTTATATAATGGATATATTTCATTGCAAAAATATGACGATATATATCAAAATAAATATCATGATATATATATCGATCGATATATATCTTCGAACCCTGGATAAAAATGATGTGTACAGGCCGACTCGATACCACGGATCCACTCACCCCATAAATTAAAAGCGCTGTTAATGACATCTTAAATAAATCTATAATTTTCTATTTAAATTTTTTTATTATGCCAGAAAAATTCGGATGACGCCTGGTTTCGAACCAGGGACCTTCCGCTTACCGGGCAGAGATGCTAACCGCTACACCACATCAGGTAAGCGGAAGGTCCCTGGTTCTAATCCAGGCGTCATCCGAATTTTTCTGTCAGGTAAGCGGATGGTCCCTGGTTCGAATCCAGGCATCATCCGAATTTTACTGTCATTATAAAATTTAACTTTAAATACCAATTAACTGACTTTCGAGTCATCTAAAAATAACAAAAAATGTAGCTATAATTTTCTTTGATTTCTATCATGATATAGAAATAAAAAAATCTGATGTGGACACCACATGACTTCCTTGTACGCGCATTAAACTATAGATATTTTTTTAATTGCACATATTTGACATAAAATCTTTTTTTTTATTTTTTGTTCTAATCCATAGCAAACTTAATTAAAAAAAAAACAAAAAATATATAATATTTAAATTTAGATATCTCGCTTTTGCAAAAGGCTAATTCTTAATATACTAGACACAGAATTTAATTCTCTAAAGCTTTTATTTGCAGCATTTATTTCTAAAATTAAAATAATACCATTTTTTTCATGGAAAACTGTTAGCAGCTTCATGTAATGTGTCACTTCCGGTTAGTCTATTTTAACCAAAATCTATTATGTTATTTCCATTGATATAGTAGTCTTACATACCAAATTTGGAGAGTTTTAAATTATATTTGAATATAGATTTTCATGAAAATCTATTATAGGCTTCAAGTAAAGTACCACTTCCGGAAGTTATATAATGACCAAAAAGGGAGGTGCACAACTAGATGTTATAACAGTCCTAAATATAAAGTTTCAATTTTCTACGACTTACCGTTTTTGAGTTATGCGAGATACGTACGTACGTACATACGTACGTACAGACGGCATGACGAAATTAGTCAAAATGGATTCAGGGAGGGCCACAATACCTATTTCCGTTGAAATCTGAGAACCGAAAATTATCGCGATTACAATACTTCCTTGTACGAAGTAAAGGAAGTATTGTAATAAAAAATAAAATATTATTAAAAAACAAACGCGTATAGCAGCAATTCTAATTAGAAACTTGTTTGTAAACAAAGTTATACGGGTCAGTTCCATTCCCCTCATTCGGTATGTGTTGGGTTTAGAACAAATATTCCTAGGGTGTGTCTTTTTTAATTTATATATGATCAAAGAGATACATGAATAAATTTAAATTGGTTCACGGCTCACACATTATATATCTACAGATAATAAAATAATAATATTGTTGCCTACTTTGAGCAGGAATCAGCTACCGACCACGGCCTACGTTCTCCAATGTCGAAATCAGCAACTTCTGGAATCTTAGGAAGTCTAGACAGTCTGTTCCACAACACTATCACTTAAATGTATATTAATGTACCTTTTATACACAACACTCAACACATAAACACGCATAATTTACATATTTTACACATGTTAAAATATTCACAAAACACTGTCTTCTCTGCAAGCGCCCACACCGAACTAAACTAGGCTGGCACAGCTAGAACCAAAGATGTCCTATATACTAATATATGCTATAACTTGTTCGTTAGCGTTAGGAATAGTTTAAAAATATATAAATCGATAAACAGATCTCTTTACCTTCGGAGAATTACCGATAATGAACGAATTATGCCGATTTGGAGAGAATTGCAAAATAACAATGTTAAGTTGTGTCTATTATTTTACTTTGTTACATTTTGTTTAATTTCGCATAGCCACCTAGAATAGTTGAATAAAAATAATTTCTGACATTTCTCAATTATCTTATTTATCTCTTTTTTTTCATATACATGTATGACAAGTAATACATCGTTGAAAAGAGAAAAAAATGGCGGTTTTTATTTTAATAAAATCATTCTAGGTTCCCATTTGAAAAATAAAAGTTGATAGTCGTATCGTGTAAACCTGATTTTATAAAAAAATTCTATATGTGTCATATAATAGTATATTTAATATACTAAAACTTCCATATGAAGATTTTTTTTCTATTTCTTATAATAAAAAAGTTAAGAGGGGAAAGCCGATGTTAATGCCATCATAAATAATTCTATTTAATTTTTTACAAAAAAAAAAACAAACCAATGGCATCTACAATATTACATTTTTAAATAATTATTTCTAATACCAGTGAGCCACCTACTCCTTAAATTTAATTATGAAGTAAAAAACTGGGTTATCGCAATTATATTTACAAATTAAAGTAGAGATGGGCGAATATCAAATTTCTCGAATTCGAATATCGAATACGAATATTAATCAGATCTCGTATATTCGAGGTACTCGAATATTCGAATACTCCTAAAAGTTAATTGATTTATTATTAATAATTATTTAATGTCCTTTTCATTATTTGAATGAAATTGTTAAGATAAAATAAAATTAAAATAAAAAGTACAAACAAAAAAGAAAGACGAAAACTTCAAATTTAAGGTGAAACGTATGGGCTGATGTTGGCGAAAAACAAATTTGAAATATAATATCTTTGTTATTAATAACTTGAAAGTATTGTAATAGCTTTAAGTGTATGTACAAATGATAAAGAAAATCATAGTCAAAAATTGAGGTCAACATATAGCGCGATATTCGAGGAATTCGAATGTTCGCTATACCGACGTTAATATTCGAAAATCTCGAATATCGAATAATGCCAATATTCGCGGCATTCGACTATTCGCGGATGATATTCGCCCATCTCTAAATTAAAGGTATGAAAAGTATTGAAAATTAGTTAGTTGTATGTATGTGTGTATTTGATAAACTTTCAATACATGTAATACATTACGCCTTATTACGATATACTTATTTTGATGTGAGGAAAATAACTGACTAAAAATTAATTTTATATTTTTAATTAGAATCATAGGAGGGAGTGTATAAATATTTCAGTACATAACCCGGTGTATACCGCCATCAAGAGTAAAATAAAATTTAAATTATACATAAATAAATAAATATAAATATATCATCACGTCTTTTACCCATTACTGGGTGTGGCACTCTGCCTAAAGCAGATCTCGGTAAGTGATATATATCTTCGAATGAAGTGCGGTTTCCAGCCGTCGAATCACGGCCCCAAAAATATTCATGGAGGGGAAGCCACAGGGGTAGATTTTAATTGGTTAA
Source organism: Pterostichus niger (assembly GCA_947425015.1). Taxonomy (NCBI): domain Eukaryota; kingdom Metazoa; phylum Arthropoda; class Insecta; order Coleoptera; family Carabidae; genus Pterostichus; species Pterostichus niger. Next base: position 34,026,667 of record OX380340.1, on the reverse strand, counting down.
AATTGTTTGTCGGGTGTAGGGATCGATCCAGGGTTCTCAAGATCCACAGGCCGACTCGATATTACTGAGCCACCTACTCCATTATTATACGTTTATTATAAACGAAGGTTGACAAATAATCAAAACAAGATAACAATGTATTTAATTAATTTATTAATTAATTTATTTATTTATCACTCTACACAACAGGAACTTAATCCAAATTACAGGAGCATATGGTGGAACATTACCGTACAGAATACAGTTATTACTTACTTACCAGCCTACTTTTGTGCATGTAAACATAAGTTTATTATCCTGAAACTGGTAATAGTATATTACATAATAAGTCAGGAAAGTGATGCTTTACTTGACGAAGCGGTTATTTGAAGTACGAGGCCGTTAGGCCGAGTATTTTAATTCGCTGAGTCAAGTAAAACACTTTCGTGACGTATTATGTATACTATTTTTTCTGAAATCGTTCATATTTATATTTTTTTTTTTTTGTGGCTTCTTGGCGGACCAACTACTTAGGTCATATGCCGCCATTACGCCCTGATCCGCGTTTTAGGTCTTTTTGTCAACAGCAACGCGGGTTTATTTATATTTTATCAATATAATTAATAATAAATATTTCAAAATGTTTAATTTTTTGGTAAGAATCATATTGGCAGCAAACTACATATCCAAGGTTATAACAAAAGTTGTTGAAAACAATATCTTATGTGAAAAATCTATTGAATATATTTGTGTCAAAAGCAATATTGTTGACAGAGAAGATTTCTTTATAATGTTGGAAAATATAGATGAAAATGAGTATGAGGCAGTATTTTCAAGTACTCCTCCTGAAATCTTAAATCAAGCAACTGCGGCTGTTGAAAATTTATTACCGAGCAAGTTCAAAGACCGATATGATAAAGAGTATGAAATTTTCATGGATTGGAAAAAGCAAAATAATTTGTTAGCAAATGTGCGACTTGCTTATTTTATTTACTGAATCTCCAATAAATTTAGTTTCAAATTCGCCAGTGTCATACATAAATTTTAGTAATTTAAGCAATTGTATATTTAGTATTAATATTATTGATAAAAATAAATAAAAATCTTATTAAATTTTTTAGTTATTTAGTTTATTTATTTGAGTCAGGTAAAGCACTTTCCTGACTAGTCAGGAAAGTACTTTACCTGACTGTTTTGCAAATGTTTTGGTAAACACTTACTTTCCATACTAAAATGCGTCAGCAAAGTAGGTATTTTCTTGACGATTTCAGAAAAACATTATTTTCATATAGTAACCTTGCAACCCGATAAGAGTATTGTAATATTTAATACAGTACTAGTACTCTAAAGTCTCGCATATGTAAATATAGAAATACGATATAAGTAGTATGAAATACAAAAAATTATGTAATTAACAAATTTCATGATTAATTTAGAAGAAGTAATTGATAAAAAAAAACAATATTTTTGACTAGCAAATGAAACAGAATTTACTCTGCAAAATTAACAGCTATCATCAAATTACACAAGCCAGTTAATTAATAACAAAATATTAGCACAAATTATTCATACCCAAGAACAAGGACTTCATAACGAGCAGCAAAAAGTGCCGTTTGACAAATTATCACAATCAGCTAAAACGCGCTTCCGCCAAATATCGCGGGTAAGACAAAGACGTTCACACAACTGATGAAAATCGATATCGCACTATCCTTCTCACTCGTCAGTCGCGAGTTCAAGGTCGCGATGCCGCTGGCAACAAATGCCTCAGAAAAAAGTGCACCCCCGCCACCCCGGGGGTATTTTCCACATCTCACACTTACGCGCATGGGGTAGCGTAGTGTGTGACCTGAAGTGTACCCAACAGTGGCGTATCTACGAGAAAAGTTTCATTCTCATAATTAAAATGAATTTATTTATTTAATTACTGGTCTTGAGGTTAAAATCATCGATATTTGAATTTGTAAAATATTATTTAACAGAAGAAATATAAATTATATCAATAATGGTTTTTTTTACGATTACTATGAAAAGTTGGAAATTACTCTCTCATTTGTCATCGTAAAGTTGACGTTTTCTGTGGAGTAATCAAAAATTAACTATGTCGCGCGTTGCCAATGGAAAAAAAAGATATTAAATACAGGCTTACTTCAATAGTTACCAGGGATACAAACAAAACATAAATTTGTTATATTGACAGATCGAATTTATTTTCAGTACGTATACATATTTTTAATAATTTAAAATGCTATCGTTAAAATATTGTGTCTGTCATCAACATAAAGTGTACCTTTATTTACATTATTACAGTTCTCGTTTTCTACGCCCGCTTCATTTACCGTAATTTAGTAACAAAGATTCAAGTCTTAATACACAAATAACCATTTTTTGCAATTCTGACCAATAATAAAGTATTTCCAATGACAGTATATATATATATATATATATATATATATATATATATATATATATATATATATATATATATAATTCTAAATGAATCAAATCACCTATCTAATTAAACTGAATAAAATGATTCACGAAGCTGAATTCAAATCAGTAAAACTAGAAGGAAGAGTAATGTAAGCTAAGTATCTCATTCAAAGGGAATGGTAAATAAGTGAGCTGATTTAGAAACTGTAAATTATATTTGATCCAAATGGCAAATAGAATGAGATACGCTTTTATATTCAGTACTATCTAATATATAATGCTAAAATTTAGTAATTTATTATCAGTCAGATTCGTAAAGTGAATTAAATTTGTAGATAATTAATAACGTTTCTATTCCAGAGTTAAATTATTGGTATTAAAGCTATTTACAAAACAAAATAAGATTGCTCATAAATTTGGATCTATAATTAATGCTTCAAATATAATACTAGATTGTACTTTTGCCATCTTGACAGTTCAATTCAGTTGCGTCATTTTTAATTAAATTTTAGAATTGTCTAAACGAAAAATATTGAATCAAATATTGAACAGCAATGTTAAGTTTAAAAATATTGCAATATGGGAATACAAATCGGCGAAAATAAATTATACACACTCTTATTCGCTGACGACCATGTTCTGATAGCAGAAGATGAAGACGATTCACACTATATGATAAGAAAGCTAATGGAAGAGTATAGAAAATGGGGTCTAAGTATCAACATTAAAAAAACTGAATATTTGGCAGCAGGGGAAGTTGGAAGAGACTTAAATATATCAAATGATACAATAAAAAATTGCAAAACCTTCAAGTACTTAGGTAATACCATATCAGAAAATGGTAAAAGCAATGAAGATATAAATAATAAAATAAATCAAGGAAAACGGGTTATAAGACAACTAAACCCTGTTATTTGGAGCGATGAAATAACAAAATCAACTAAAGTTATGATCTACAAGTCGATGATTGAAAGTATTTCGACATATGGCAGTGAAACTTGGGAATTAAGTCAAAGAAACGAGAATAGACTATTAGCTCTTGAAATGGATTTCTGGAGAAGCTGTGGAATATCAAAATTGCAGCACGTTAGAAATGAGTCAATAAGAGAACAGATGAATATGGAAGGAACCATACTAGATACAATTGACAGCAAAAAATTAAAATGGTATGGACATATGAAGCGAATGAATACCACAAGATGGCCTAAGAAAATATGGGAATGGGTTCCATATGGACGTAGAAGACCAGGCAGACCGAACCTTACTTGCCATCACGACATAAGAAAAGCTATGGAACGAAGATATCTCCAGGAAGAAGACTGGATGGACAGAGAAGTTTGGCGAATAGGAAGCGAGAAACGGCGCCAGCCGTAACAAAATCGCGATATATATATAATGTTAAGTTAATCATTTGACAGTTCATCTCGATACGATATTGTTCATTTTAAAGAAACAAAATGTAAGTCACAACGATGCAACCGACAATTGATATTTTTGTGATTTCGAAAAGAATTAAACTTGCAAATAAAATGATATTAATGACTTATCTGTTTCATGAATTTTCTTTTCTTATAATATTTGCCCGAGTACTATTTATATTCATTTTCTAATTATATAAAAAAGATATAAATTTTACACTAAATTTACACTTACAATTATACAACAATGCTTTTCCATTTCTGAAACTAAAATATCCTTATTTCAAAACACTGGTTACGCCACTGGTACGTATGTGATATATGTTTATGTGCGTGGCCTTTGGTAACGTTTACCATATTTTGACGTGCTTGAAATCACTGAACTGTCAATAAGTTTTCTAACAATATGTCAAATGTTTTCTCTTTAGTTATCCAGTTTCTGACAGAAAGAAATATATCTAAAGATTTTATCAGAATTCCAAATAAGTTTTATATAGTACTAAGTGAGTTTGAAGTCAATAAATGAATGTAGCGATCGCTGCAATTGAATTTTAAATATGTACTTATACTTATTTTAACTTATTTTTAATAATGTAATTCTTGCTTTATAATGGCATAAATTTCAAGTCGAAATATTGCTATATTTTAGCCATCAATAAAGCTAACGATTCGTAATATAGTTTCAATATTTTTTTCAAATATTATCCTCGGCTAAACTAAAAGTCAAATATTTATTTTTAATTAGCATAATTTTAGTATAGCGTATATCCAACGTTTATTTTAATAATAATAATAATAATTAGTTTATTTTAGCTAAAATCTATATAAATACAAACATATATAACCAATTATATAATATAATAAATCCAAATACTACTTAAAAAGTTATGTCTCACTCAACATTAATCTAAGTTTAGTTTTCAATTTAGATACATTCATAGTTTTCATTTCTTCCGACAACAAATTGTACTCACTAAAGCCGTTGTAAAATAAGGTATTTTGCGATTTAGTGAACTTTTTTCTTTTTATAAGGAAATCACCCTGACTTTTAGTATTATACAGGGTGTTTCAGGACTAGTGTAACAAACTTTAACAGCTTATTCCTGAGGTCATTTTGAGCCAAAAATGTCATATGAACATAGGTCCTATTTCTTCTAGTTACCAAAATACAAGAGGTTGAAGTTCTATAAATAACACGACATTTTCAAATTTTTGTAATCAAGATACTTTCGGAAAACAAGAGTTTTATTGAAAAGTCATACCTTATTTGTCTTAATTAATTTTATTTATTAATATTAACATGCATACGAGTTCAAGGCGCTCATTTTCAACACTTGCTGTAATTTCTTTTAAATTTGTTATTTTATTTCATATCGTGTTAACCTATTTCATGTTTGATTATGTTGTTCTGTCTATTTAATTGTGTCATTTTATGTTTTGTTCTCTAAATCGTAAATGAGGAAGAATGATCGTTTCAATAGATAAATAATTATCAATTCTATTTAAAAATCCTACTTTTTGTCAATTTTGTTACACAAGAAATTAAAGTAATCTTCGAAGTTCAGTTTCCTGTCAATCATTATTCCTAAATACTTATACTCAGTTACAACTTCTAGACTTACATTACCAATCTTAACTTCCATATTGTCAAACTTAAATTTAATCCAATTTTTGTCATTTCCCAATACTATCATTTTACTTTTGCTGGCGTTTAATTTTAACTTATTACATTTTAACCATTGATCAAGTTGTTCTAATTCTTTATTTAAATGATTAACCATCAACTCAATGTGCCTACCTTTTATGTAAACTAAAGTATCATCAGCAAATAAATGAAAATCACAACAGCTAAAATTCCTTCCAATATCGTTTATATAACATGCAGTGAAGCCGTCCCAAGGGTCAGTGCACAATATACACAGGAGCATTATAACTTTCTTCACAAAGGCTAAAGAGGGCAAAGTACTATAGTAACTCATATATTAATTAATCTTGAATAAACATTTTAGATATTTATGTAGTTTCTACAACTGTTTCAGTTGAAATTAATTTTGTATAATGAAACGCACGTTAACGTCTGGTATGTGTGAGTAGCGTCTGTAAACTTGTATCACATCTTAACAGTATTTATCTAGTTGTAAGTTAGCATGTCATCATATTGAATATGAGCCGTCAAAACTGCACAAGTTATGAAATTAACAAGCTTCAAAGCTCTGCCGCCCTCGACGTCGTCGCCATTGAAGAAACTTCAGCGCGCCATAAAGAAAACAGCTGCCAGCGATAGTGGACCATAGTTTAGAAAAGTTACAAGGTACGAATTATATAATGAGTCCCATCATTCCGTGTCGGAACATAGGGGCCGGGCACACCGAGCCGCAGTTTTTACACTGCCGTACTGCCGGTTTCTTTAGTCAGATTATTTAAGGCGTATAAATGACTAGCTTATAGCGCCCGAGTGTGATAAATACATGAAACTGTATTTTTATATTTTACGACAAATCACACATTGTCGGCAGGCGGATTCGAACCGACGAACCTTGGTTCGGGTGACGTCACAGTATGCTAAGAGATGTGCCTTAACACGCTCGGCCACCGCGCCTACAAGGTACGAATTAGAAATTTGAAATATGTTCAAGATGTTTTATCGTTAATTGGTGCAATTTTTAAAAATAGTTGGCGCGTTTTAATATTTTAATTAAGACGGTTGACAAAAATCAAAATAGGTTAAATTTGCCTTCAACTTTGTTTAATGCCACTTTTTAAATTTTGTCCACATTTTTTCTTTTATTAATTTAAATTGAATTTATATCTAATAAAAAAATATGTCATTAGACTAAAGAATAGGTATAAATTTACTTACGGAAAATTACAAACAATTAACAATTATTATTATTATAATTTTCAGTTTTTACTATACAGTTATTATTCATTCAACATAAAATTAGTTGAAGTAAAATTAAAATTGTAGTTGCTGATGAAATAAAATATCCATGGCAAAAGGGAGCGTGCAGCAGATGCAAACCATCTAGTACTAAAAAACATGATATGTTAGTATTAATTGTGTTAAATGTATTTTTAAACAAGCGCAGGCGATGCTGCCTTCATTTCTTATAGATTCGTTGTTAGAGAAGTGGGCGTAAGTGAAGATTTACGAAACAGGTGTACAGGAGCGAATGGATGAATGTTTGTTGCGTGATGATGGATTTTGGTTGTGAGAAAAGAAAGAGTTCGTATGGAGGAAGTGTTAATGTGGTCGAAACGAGTATCGTGTGTCCGGATGAGAATGTTGACGGGTTCGTGCTACCCCATTTAATGGTATATAGCGTAATGTTATGTATGTATGTATGTAAAAATTATCATAATATTTATTGCAATTATAATATAATACAAAAATTGGAAATCCGCGCGAATTAGTATAGAAAATTATAATTTTGCATCTAATCAAAAAATGCTTCAAATAACTTAAGTAGAGGAAAAATTAAGGAATATTTTCTTTCATTAAAAATTTTCTGTAATCTTAATGTTATAGCCGTAAATTACAAAAATATGTTTAGTGTAGTTCTCCAACCAGACTGCTTGCACCATCTCTTGTCAATATAGGAACTATATACGTGAATAAATATTTTGAAACTGCGAAATCGTAAAATGCGTCAAAAAAATGTAACAGATCATCAAAAAACTATAACATTTTGTTTGAGAATTTTTCAGTTTAACTTATAGTTAATGAAATAGTTGCTACTTTATATATCATACAAATGCACGATTACTTTTTAAATATGAAGGCCTTTATCAATAAATACTTGAATTAAAATGGCCAAGAAATACTAAAATGATGATAATTTAAAACATTTATAAAATTGGTATAAAAAATTTCGCCGCAAAAATTTTTCGTTTTATTAGTATCAGTAAATTTTTAGCATAAATGGCATGCTCTCTCATACCGTAATATTTCATTTTGCTTATAATTCAAAAAATATTTGAGCTATTGTTTCAAATATAAAAAAATGAGAATTCGCCGTAAATGTTATACTTGTTATTAATTGTTGCTAATTACAAAAATATTCATGATTTACAATTTTACATGTTGTTATTTTCGAAATAAATATGTACCCTAATTATTGTGTATTTGTATTATTTATATCTATTTCAACAAATTTATAAACGTTAAAGTTCTATTTTTATCCTTTCCTATATTGACAACAAACGTTATATTTATTCTCAAAATTAGTATCAGGAGTATCAGGAAACTACGTAAATGAGAAGATAACTCGGTGTCTTTCTAGTTTTAGCTGATTGGCTATAATAATAATTACTATTTAATTTTATGCCAGTCCCAGTGCTTTGTGACCAAGCCAATGCATTAATTTTTCTAATGGCGACCATTACATACTAAAATATAATAATATGTATGAAATACAATAGATATATCTTCTTAAAGCCCCAATATATAATTTCTGATTTAAAATTAAATATTTCTGAACTAAAAAATATGTTTTAAATGTGTATTTTGCAAAATAATTTATTTATCTTATTTGTTTTATACTACAAGAGTCATCTATTGATATGATAACGAACTATTATTAACTAATTACTCAAATTAGCAAAATGTCACTGGTTTTTGACAGTTGTGTATTGTTTTAAATGTTTTTATAAATTTACGATTGCAATTGTGTTTTAGCGTATTTCAGGGGTCACTAATAGTATCTAGAAAGGGGAGCAGATATTGGAGATATTATATTTTTAAAGTTTCTGTAAGTATTTACACATTTTATTGCTCTTACTAATTGTATTGCACATTTTCTTTGTTGATTTCTATTACTTTTTAGATTACAGGAATGAACATATTGTTCTCCACATTTGGAAGTATTTACCGATTTTGGAAATCGATAATATTTACTAGAATATTGATAATAAATCCAGATCTCGTTCGATGACATTTAAATTTATTATTGTTGGCAGACCATTGAAGTCTTTTGCCCCTATTTGAACAGAGTGAGTATTAGATGGATTTCAGCGCTGAAATAATATGACTGAAGAATCTTGATCCGAATCCGGGTCTTCAATAATCCTCCAGCAGAATTTCTGGATACAAAATCATCTTCTGCAATGCTTTCTCAGTTGGGCATGTCTGTCAATGTTACATCCGTCAAATCTTTGGTTATTCTGAATAAGTTTTAGATTTATTTATATTTTATAAATATTTATTTACATCGTTTCAAATGTAGTAAGTATTAATCCTGCAACACATTTAACCTTAGAAAATATTAGATTTATTTATATTTTATAATTATTTATTATTTTAATGGCATACGTAAAATTACACTACATGTTGTCAAACGAAAGCACTAAAAATAAATATGGATTCTGCAGAATAGTTAGTATTTACTCATATTTTATAAATATTTATTAATTTTTTGATATATTTAAAACTGAACAAAATGTTGTCAAAATTAAATATTTAATTTTATTGTTATTTCAAACATTATTTGTTCTACCGGTCCAAATATTTAAACTTTGGGTCCTAGGATACAATCAGTGTTAGTTCATTTATTTATAAGATTTATATTTTAGAAATATTCCAAGAGAAATTATGATCAGAAAAGTTATCATCATTGAAATAAGCAAATAGTATTTCTATGTAAGGAGAGCTGGATCCCGCAACTTTATGCCGATAAATATCGGATTCCAGTAGCTTTGATGGTTGATACAGTAAGTATGATTTTTTGATGACTTCTGTTTTAAGCTAAATTTTAAAAAGTTTAAATAATATAATTTTATTTTCTTATTTCTTGTAGAATTAAAATTGACATTTTTAAATTAAGGTCTTTCTGTTCGAAATAATCATACATTTATTTTAACTAAATTTCAGTAAAAAATTATTAATTAAGCTTTTTAAAAGTAAAAAATATGGTTTTTTTGCCTGATTAATAACGATATATTCGATTTTGCTGAAAATTTACATTTGTCTTCTAAGGCTTAAAACTATAAGTAGAGTTTTCATTAGTAGGCAATATATTGTACTTTAAAGATCGTTATTCGTATCTCCCAGGTTAAGATTTGTATAAGAAAAAGTTCAAAAGCTGTAAACAAATCTATAATTAGCAGCTCTTATTTGGAATATTATACCATATAACGTCTGGGTTTAAGAATTAAGTTTAAAAAGCTGTTACTGTGTTGTAGTCGAGATTGAAACTTACGTTTAGGTATTTAGGTTCACTTTATTAATAAATTAAATTCTAATATAAGTTCTTTGTGTGTTTATTTAGAAAACTTGCCTGAAGCTGCTTGGGTCTTAGAATCTCCTGCGTCGTCTTCGCACCTGGAAATGTCTATCTTCAAGATAAACCATGAAATTTATTAGTTCTATACAATATACATTTTTACTTCCTTGTACGAAGTAAAGGAAGTATTGTAATCGCGAAAATTTTCGGTTCTTAGATTTCAACGGAAATATGTATTTTGGCCCTCCCTGAATCCATTTTGACTAATTTCGTCATGCAGTCTGTACGTACGTACGTACGTATCTCGCTTAACTCAAAAACGGTAAGCCGTAGAAAATTGAAACTTTATATTTAGGACTGTTATAACATCTAGTTGTGCACCTCCCTTTTTGCTCATTATACAACTACCGGAAGTAGTACTTTACTTGAAGCCTATAATAGATTTTCATGAAAAACTATATTCAAATATAATTTAAAACTTTCCAAATTTGGTATATAAGACTACTATAACAATGGAAACAACATAATAGATTTTGGTTAAAATACACTAACCGGAAGTGGCACATTACATGAAGCTGCTAACAGTTTTCTTTGAAAAAAATGGTATTATTTTAATTTTAGAAATAAATGCTGCAAATAAAAGTTTTAGAGAATTAAATTCTGCGTCTAGCATATTAAGAATTTTTAAATTAGCCTTTTGCATAAGCGAGATATCTAAATTTAAATATTATATATCTTTTGTCATGTGGTGTCCACATCAGATTTTTATTTTATAATACGTCAAAAATCTATTTGTGCTATAGCTTCAAATGTAAAATATTTAAACCCAACAACGTATTTAGTATTAACTAATGTTAGGTTTATTTATTTTTTATATATATATTTATTGGTTTTATGACGTATGTAAAATGGACGACATGCCATCACACTGGAATATTTTATTTTGTTAAAACCTCAAAATCTATTTATGCCTTTGTTTCAAATGTTAAATATTTGAGCCCTGCAACGTATTTAGTATTAACTAATGTTAGGTTTATTTATTTTTTTATAAATATATATTGGTTTTATGACGTATGTAAAATGGACGACATGCCTTCACACTGGAATATTTTATTTTGTTAAAACCTCAAAATCTATTTATGCCTTTGTTTCAAATGTTAAATATTTGAGCCCTGCAACGTATTTAGTATTAACTAATGTTAGGTTTATTTATTTTTTATAAATATATATTGGTTTTATGACGTATGTAAAATGGACGACATGCCATCACACTGGAATATTTTATTTTGTTAAAACCTCAAAATCTATTTATGCCTTTGTTTCAAATGTTAAATATTTGAGCCCTGCAACGTATTTAGTATTAACTAATGTTAGGTTTATTTATTTTTTATAAATATATATTGGTTTTATGACGTATGTAAAATGGACGACATGCCTTCACACTGGAATATTTTATTTTGTTAAAAATTCAAAAACTATTTATGAATTCGCTTTAATTGTTGAATATATAAACCATATAGCTTATTTAGTATTAGAAAATATTAGATTTGTTTATCATTTGTTCCAAATTAGAAAGTTATTAACGATTAGAAATTGAACAAATATACATATGTTTGTTGACAGTATATATAAGAAATATGTATTTGTATGTGTTTTAATAAATTAATATATTATAGTAACATTTATTTTAACATATATGTGCTATTGTTTGTCATATATTTATCCTCGTTTCTATATTGCATTCTAGAAAGCCTAATTCAAAATGGAACTTGTTAACATCAATAAAAATTAATTAAATTAAATAAAAACCTGCTCCGCCCAGATAAATTCATAGCTTCACCCATTTATTAATTTTAAAATCAGGGTTGCCCCTTTGCTGAAATGAAATTTAATCCCAGTTACCTTCTCAACGTGTTCTCTTGATATAAAATACTGTAAATTTTGAATAAAACTAGTTAATTGATGCAGATTCTTGGATTCCTTTCTTAGTTTAAAGATTTGGACACAGACTGCGCTATCAGTATCATTTCAATTCAAAATAAAATAATAATAAACAGCAGATGGCACAACTAATATTATTTCTATTAAAATGTATTAATTTTTATAAGATATTATAATGAAAAGAACGGAAGTAATTTGAAGCACATTTATTGGTATTTTCAAACTGTATACAAGAAATACTAATATTTATATAAAAAAATTTATTATAAGTACAATTTAATACTATAAATTTTCGCAATATTTTTAATGGTAAATACAGGCTGATAATTTTATGTACCTTACCATTATATAAGAGTTACTAGAATACTTACGAAAATTTTTGATCTATCCTGAAAAAAAATCTGTGGGTTGCCATGTACATACCTATATTTTAGAAATTTACTTAGATTTTCTCTTTTTGCAAATAGCGGATGAATATTCTTTAAAGAAACTAATCAAAGTTAATGCTACTCTAATATTATGATAATTGTCAGGTCATTTCTAATTTTTACAAGTTCCTATATGGCTCTAAATTATACTACCCTCAAGCAAAATATATCTTAACACGTTGACTGCCACGGCAATTTTCAGAATTCCGGTCTAAAAAGCTAATTTCATTTAATCATTTTATATTATTAAAAACTCTAATTATATTACATAGTAATCATCAAAAAGCATAGAAAATGTATTATAGAGATATATATATATATACACAATGCGCACAAAATTTTTCAAAAAGTAACTTCTTCTAAAATAAAAAACTGATAAAGTTTAGAGAAGAATTCGTCGTCGCGTTGATTGGAGAAGAGATTCAACCAGTTTCGAAAAAAATGAGATTGCAAGAGCTTCATTATTTAGAGAGTCTGCCACCTACCGAAAAAAAACAACGTCCGACAAAGCCATGTCGTATATGTACCCAAGCAAAAAAACGCCGAGAAACGCGTTATTTTTGTCCGGCCTGCGAAGAGAAGCCAGCCCTTTGTGTGGAAGATTGTTTTAAAAAGTTTCACAAACAATAAAAATATTTTTTTACTTCTTGATTTTGAATAAATTTTTTATAATTATATTTTCTGTTTATTTATTAATAAAATTTCTGTTCATGTAGCCAGCATTGATTTTTTGTTCTCTTCCCAGAAGCCATCTATCCATATTAGCACCGATATGTTACGAGTTTAATCGTAGCTGCGCGAAAATGGTAAGTAAACACAGTACGAGATAACTCGTAGACGGCGTCCTAGCAAAGAACGCAATCTACGAGTTATCTCGTAGTTGGCAGTCAACGTGTTAACCTGACACTACTTCCTGTTACCATCAAAAATAAGAGTGAGACTTAATTTATAATAGTATATTAAATAACAAGTTTTATAAACGTCTCTTTAGTCTTTAGTTATGAATGTATAAAAAACGAGTAGATATCTAAAGAGTTTTTAAAACGAGTCACATACTATACCTTTTCTATGATCGCAAATTAAAACAACAACAAAATGTAAAATTTTATGAATTATTTAAAAAATAAGGTTCAGTTACAATTACAGATGCCTAAAACTAACTTTACCCAGTGCTTAATATCTCAAGCCGTGACTAAAACGTTCAAAGGCTTGTCAACGTGTGATTAAGATGTTATTTAGTACCATGGAAACCAGTATGTTAAATGACATTTTAATAACGGGAATAGAAAATAGTTATTTGTGTATTAAGAGCGTAAAGTGACTCTTTCTTACTCGAACACGGTAATTGCAGCGCGATCCGAAGGCGAGAGATTCAATAGTGTAAGAGGAACAAATACACTTTACGCTCGTGATACACACATCATTTTTTCTACGATTGCATCTTAAAATTATTAAAAAAAGTATGCGTACTGAAAATAAATTCGTTCTGTTAACTGTCAATAGGTCAAGTTTCTGTTTTGTTTGTATCTCTGGTAACTATTGAAATAAGCGCGCATTTAACATCTTTTTCGCGCGTTGCCATTGGAGACGCGCAAAAAAGATATTTTTCGATTGTTCCACAGAAAACCTCAATTTTACGATGACAAATGAGAGCGTAATTGTCAACTTTTCATAGCAATCGTAGAAAAAGTATATTTTTTTGTTACAATCAAAAACAAATAAAATTCGATTATAATGGTCACCAGTACATATATATTTTTTACTTTTCAATATATACGTCTAATGGTTCTCTTGCGGAAGCAGATATCTCTGGACATATTCTGATACGAGAATAACATGTTCTTTCTTTTGGGTGGACAATCCACAAGCCGTGTTTCTGAACGATTCTACATACGATAGACTATCTGTATTGTGAGCGTCACCGTTTTATGATTTCTCAAATTGCACGTGGCAAAATTCGCACGCTATTCAATTCTCTGTCACGTTACGATCAAATTGGAATATTTTTCAGGAAAACATACTCCCCGGAGGACTATTAAAGAGGATGTCTACTTTTTCATGCACGTATGTACGGTTTTAAACTCGTATTTCATGTGGGATATCTATATTTAAATGTGAATTTACATTTTGTTTGTTTTTTTGCGGATGATAATGTATGAATGGATATTCAAATAATGCTCACGTATGCATGTGAATCTACTATGTTACTAATTAGCCAAAAAAAATTGACCAAACTAATTAAAGATTGAAACATATAAAGTGATGTTGATATTAAAATTACTCATTCTTCAAATCCTTAATTATGTCAATACAGTGTGTTTCTATACCTCTGCACGAAACTTTAATGACATATAATTTGATATACTGATTACAGAACAAAAAGAATTTTTATGAAATTCGCAAAAATTAAGGTATTCCATTCCAAGCGATCATTTTTCGTGTCACTGATTTAATAGTACAATTAATTCTTTATAATTACGTTACTAATGAAATAAATGTATAAACACTGCCTACAAATAATAATTTTTTTATTAGTTTTATGTTGGTATTAAATCAGAACTCACTATGTATATATAATATTAGTTTTTGACAACTTTTAAAATTTCGGCAGTAATAAAATAATAGTATGTTATGCATCAAGGGATGGAAACAAGCAATTATTCCCGCGTGTGAAGTCTAGGTTTTTTCCAACTTCACATAAGGGATAATCGCGCCCTCCCGTGAAGCATATTATACTTTTCGTAACAAGTGCACAAAAATTACTGATTTATCGGGACAAATGTCAAATATAGGTTGCGTAACTAGTTACCTAGGAAACACCGCAAACTAATAATCGTAGTCTCTAGGGAGAGAAACATACTACCTAGAGCAGTGTTTCTCTCTCTAAAATTAGGGAATAAGAATGTGTTTCTTGTGCATGTGTTACGAAAAGAAATGTTTTAATTGATATAGATACAGAATCTATAACTTTTGTTTGTTTTTTCTCTATAAAGTAATCAAGGAAGCAATGGTAGTAGAAACTCATTTTCATTGCTTATGGTGTAGTTTTTATCAGGGTTCGTAAATATCATGATATTTATAATAAATATCAAAATATCTGATATATAGGATATATCAGATAAATATCACTTTTTGAATATTTATTTTTTAATTTTAGTTTTTGTACACATTTAGAAAAACTGAAAAATTCGAAAAATTTCACTTTTCCGGAGGCTATATCTCAAAAACTAAACAAGATATGGAAATGCGCTCAACGGCGTTGAATTCCCCGTGTCCGAATTGACTTGTAAGCAAATTTTCATATAATTTTATGCAATTTAATATTTTTAATTATTTCCTAAGGGGTACCCCTTTGGTTTTTTCAGATTTTAATTCAATTTTACCAAAAATCCTTAATCGTAGGATTATTAAAACGAAAATTTACATACATATGTATTTTGACCCACTGAATCCAGTGGTGCAATCTTCAAATGCATATAACTTCTGGTTTTCGAGAAAATGTTAAAAAACCGCTTTTTGCGATTTTTTTGGCGGAAAATTGAAAAAAAATAAAAATCGCTGAAACTGTGTTTATAAGTTAACTGAAGCACAAGAAAATTAATGCCGTTGAGCGCGTTTTCATATTACATTTAATTTTTGAGATATAGCCTCGGAAAAGTAGAAAAACTGAAAAATTCGAAAAATTTCACTTCTCCGGAGGCTATATCTCAAAAACTATTTGATATTTTTATATAATGGATATATATCATTGCAAAAATATGACGATATATATCAAAATAAATATCATGATATATATCGATCGATATATATCTTCGAACCCTGGTTTTTATGGAACATTTTGTTTATATTACAATACATTTCTAAATTTAGATTATTAAAATGTGTATCGAAAATTAACATATAGACAAAAAAAAAATACATCAGATAAACTACAAACTTGTATTCCATGAATGAAACAACACTTTTGAAATAATTCATGAAAGATTATTCAAAAAATATTATCTCCACTATCCCTTTAATAGAAACAGATGGCGAGACGTTAGGGAATTCAAATATTTCGCATTATAAAAAATTAAATAATATAATCTGTGTGTCTCTTCCTATATATATCAAACCACCTAGCAAGTTGCCAGACAAGAAACAAAAGAACCTACACAATGTAAAATTTAATTTCATGCTGAGGGCAAATAATAGAACAAAACAAATGGACAAAGTACACAATAATAAACAATTGACTATCAACATTTTGGGCGACTAGAATTATGAGTAGAGCGATAAACGATGTAGGTAGATTTGTATGAGGTATTAAACGATAGTGTTCGTGACTGGGGTATGAATTATGAAAGTTGATGTTATTTTCGTTGTCTATATCGATCGCATTGCAAATCATAGGTATTCGTGACCAGGTCTATCTTTGTACAGTGTGACCTCGGAAGTGACCTGATATGAAATACAAACTAACTAAAGTATGATGTGAGTGAATTTCAAGTTACAGAAAATAGATTTTCTTGGAATACTGCCCCTGGAATGAAGAATTATAGAAATACATTTTCTATGCATCATCGATTTATTATACTTTGAATTACCTTTTATTTATTTATTTGTTACTCTGTACAACAGGAACATAATTCCAGTTACACTTACACAGAATCTTATTTTTTCGACAAACCAATTTGAAATTCAGACAAAGAATGAAATGCAGTATTAAATTATGCAAATGCTGTCTATAGGCTTACACTGAGAAAAAAAGTTCTATTATTAAACGAATACATTTATTTGGATAGTATTTCTTTGAAATTAACTATATATTTTTAATGAAGAAAATATATTTTAAATGAAAATAAATTAATAAATTTTATACTTTTATATTAAAAATACTATTTGTTCGATATTGCATAGTTTAATTAGATATAAATGGTGCTCATTTAATTATTTTGAAGCTATCTTGACATAACTGCAAAGCTACGTAAGTTGGGCTATATTTGACATAATTTTTCATTAACTATTAATAAGTATTATTTATGGTAAATAAACCTTTCTCTCAGTGTAGGGTTCATATATGTTTAAAATGAAAGCGCAATGTGCTTTGCCAAGAATACATTGAATATTTAAATAAAGGGGGTAGCGGGATAAGCATAGTGAATCGCCCCAGAGCGATTTTGACTTGGCACTATGTTGGCCCTTTCAAAAATGTTAAAAAAACAAGGTTTAGATGGTTACCAACTTTATAGATATATTTCTCTGCTTGCAATCCATAAAAGATTGATTTTTAGACATGTTTTTGGAAAAACATTTTTTGGGCCTACTTACATGACTTTAGTTTAGAATTTGTTTACATCGATTAATGATGTTATGATATAGGTTAAAATGGAATATTCATATTTATTTAGTATTTGAATTATGAACAATAGCTTACCTTTTGTGGAGCCTATCCTACGAGAAGTTATTAAAACGTTTTTTTAACATTTTTGAAAGGGCCAACATAGTGCCAAGTCAAAATCGCTCTGGAGCCGATTCACTATGCTTATCCCGCTACCCCCTTTATAATCTTTAGAATAATTTGAACTAAAATTGAATGGCCGTCAGTAAGGTGGTGTGGATAGCGATACGGAATTCGAATCCGGAGATCCCGAGTTCAAATCGCACTCAAGCTAAACATTATATAAACTATCACACTGCGGCTCGGTGAGTGCGGACCCCGTACTGTAATTGGGATTAAATTCCTGTTATACAGCGTAACATAAATAAATATAACAACTTGCGAGAGTAGAGCTTGTATTCTTCGAGCTTATGATTTGTTTATTAGAAGAGCGAAGCAAGAGTCTCGTTAAGAATGCGTTCTAATATAAAAAGAATACAATTTTTGCATTCGCAATTTTATACAGTGCTTGGCCTTTATACTCTGTCGGTTACATATACAATTAAATTGGTGACAGTCCTTAGTTAATTGCCATTATAAAATTGATAAAAACCCAAAATCAAATGGTTTTTTGTCATATGACATGACTGAAAGTACAGTGATGATGATAAATTTAAAGTTAAATTTATGACAGAAATAAATCAAATGTTAAAATTAAAAATGGGCGAATATCATCCGCGAATAGTCGAATGCCGCGAATATTGACATTATTCGATATTCAAGATTTTCGAATATTAACGTCAGTATAGCGAACATTCGAATACCTCGAATATCGCGTCATATGTTCACCTCAATTTTTGACTATGTTTTGCTTTATCATTTGTACATAAACTTAAAGTTATTACAATACTTTGAAGTTATTAATAACAAAGATATTTTGTTTCAAAACCATGAAGACGTATTTCAAATTTGTTTCTCGCCAACATCAGCCCGTACGTTTCACCTTAAATTTGAAGTTTTCGTCTTTTTCTTTTTTGTTTGTACTTTTTGTTTTAATTTTATTTTATCTTAACAAATTCATTCAAATAATGAAAAGGACATAATTAAATAATTATTAATAATAAACATATTCACTGTTAGGAGTATTCGAATATTCGAGTACCTCGAATATTCGAGATCTGAATAATATTCGTATTCGATATTCGAATTCGAGAAATTTGATATTCGCCCATCTCTAGTTAAAACGAAATATAAAAGGCAACATTTTAAATATTAACACAAACATCAAAATACATGCATCCGGAATTACGAAATTCAAATTTGAAGATCCCACTCAAAAAAATATATAGACTATCATACTGTGGCCCGTATTGTAATTGGGATTCGTTTCCTGGTGTACAGAGAAACATAAACAAATACATAAATTATATAAAATATAATTTATTGGGTGTAACAAAAATGGCTTTCAAATGACCCTAACTTGTTTGTATTCTGATCGTCTATCTCTTTTTATAACGTGTAACGTAAAAATTATAACTCTCCATTATTGTAATTTGTCAAAAGAAATACGTAATTTTATTTAGGACCCATTTTTTTCATCTCTGTACAGAGTTGCCTATACCTAACAAATAGTAATATTTATACTGCATGTCGTTCTCTAATACGTTATTTAAGTAACCGGCACTTAATCAAATATAATATCCCTATTCACTAAATCTCCAGATGATCAGTGAATTATTTTCTTAAGGTTAGAAATTTATACACATACAAATTAGTGAAGCCATGCGAAAACGAGGGCTTGAAGAAAATGTCTTCCTGGATAAGGACATCTGGAGAATGGGATGCGATAAATTACATTTTTGTTGTATTAAATCGCTTAAATATATATAGAAATTTATATATTATAAATAAGCTACTACTCTGATAAAATATGATAATTAATAACTATTGCCATTTATTTGTAGTAAAAATGATTAATTGTCATACATATCATATCTTAATCATAATATATACCTATACCTATATCACAACTTTGCCTGCTATATGAAAATGGCGTGAAGCATGATAATAAATTCTAATAAAAATAAAGGAAAAATTACAAATTTTTATATTCCACAATAATTGAAAAAAATCTCCTAATCTGAAATAAAACAGTTACTATTTCCACTGCACCAAATCATGTAATATAAAAACTATAATTGCTGACTTAACTTTAATAAATAAATATATCATCACGCCTTTTACCCATTACTGGGTGAGGCACTCTGCCTAAGCAGATCTTGGTAAGTGATATATTTTTTCGCGTGAAGTGCGGTTACCAGCCGTCAAATCCCGGGCTCCAAAGATATTATTGGAGGGGGAGTAACAAGGGTAGATTTAAATTGGTGAAAATTATAAAGTACTTTTCAAATTTTAAAAAGAAAAGAATTTTGGTATTTAATGATTTCCAAACAAATTCTAATTCATTGCCCCTAAAAATGTTGTTTAAACTAATGTAATGTAGGGTGCAAGAACAACAATAACCTTGCTTTTGGATATTTACTCAATCAATAATTTATTTTTATTATTATCTTTTTATTAATAATAACGAAATCACTCTCTGGCAAATACGCTGAAAACTTTCTACTTTCCCTTAAGAATACATAACAATGTAAGCAAAAAAGTAACAATTTACATTTTTTGTGTCACGAAAGCTATCCATAAAAGCATGACAGCTGTGCTTTCCAAATACACTTCGATACATGTAAAGTGCTTTATTTACATGATTTTACACGCACGCAAAATTATTTTATCGTGGAATATATCAATAGTAATAATAAATTTATTATAAAATAATCTAACAGATATCAGCAATTCACACTATAGTCAATTGTAGAGATCATATTAAGTAATAAATACTAAAATATAATTTAACCTAAGTTTTACATTAGATTGTTGGTTTTGAAACTGTATCTTCTATATTGGAAATTATTATCCATTTGTATTTAAGTGACGTACAATTATTGACCGCTGATATGAACAAAGAAGAACCAAGCAATAGTTGTCTAACTTTATTTTTGCTGTCAAACGTGCTAAATTATTATTGAGACTAGACTTTAAATAACTGATATATAGAACTAAATATTCTTATTTCTATTATTTGAAGTATTTGCTTCAAACATAGTTTAGAAACATTCGACAGCTGAATATAAAATTAACGAGCAATAGCATCAAAACCCGTAATTGTAATTACATCTACGTAATGATTACATTGTATTAAAAAAAGTGCGTATCATTTTTACTGTCATTAAACGTTCATTAATTTAAATAGAAATGTTTGAAATAAAAGATAAAAAGATATAAAATATTTTGGAATAACTTTTGATAGCGGGAATATTAATGACGTCGTATGCATTAAATTCTTGTATGGTTTTAGTATTTTGTTATAATTATTGCAAGCAATAAACGGATTAAATAACTAAATATAATTTTGTCAATATAAAGACATGACATTATATGTTTCAACTGTCCTAATATTAAATTATTAAAATATGTCTAAAATTAAATAAAACCCGTTAATGATAAACTTATTATGAAAATGATAATTAATAAATCATGTATTAATGATTTTTTATAATTAATTATTAAATCTAAATGGAAATTCAAATTTTAGAACTTTATTATTATCATAGAGCTTTAGCACATTGTTCAAAAATAATTCACCTCAAGCTTTATGTCAGAGAAGCTCAGACAGACATGAACAAAGAAATAAGTTTGTTGAAGTTTTAAATCTACTTTAAACTTTAAAAAAGTTGAAATAATTTTCACTTAGGAAAACCATCTATCAAAAAGGAAAAAATCATAGGAAAATATCCTTTATTCAATACAAAAATTATTAGCATATCTACCAACGATTCGACCACCTATATTAGCAATACTGTAGATTGTTTATACAATGCGGATAGCTGCCTGAGTTTAAACAGACAACTAAATTAAGAAATTAAATTATTTAACTATATAAAAAATATTGAAAAGATGAATATTTTCAACTTTTAGTGTATTCTCAAACCAGCAGATTCATAAAGCGAATTAGAGCTAATACTGTTTTTATATTTAGTTTTTAACTCTCAGTCTATATCAGGGATCTAGTTTATTTTAACTAAAAAAAAATATAATTAACATCAAATTTAATTCAATTGTGAATCCGTTTTACTTTGAAATAGAGTTATAGATAATATTAGAAGTGGTATTAGTGCTACCTCGCTATATGAATCAGCCATTTAATGTTCTACAAAATTCTAACTTCTGATGATAATGGTGTATTAATAAAATCACAATTTATTAATCCTAGAACATATTTTCAAGGTCCTTCTTATAATTGACTATAAATTGTGCAGAATTATTGCGTAAAAATTAGAGATGGGCGAATATAAAATTTCTCGAATTCGAATATCGAATACGAATATTAATCAGATCTCGAATATTCGAGGTATTCGAATATTCGAATGCTCCTAAAATTATTAATAATTATTTAATTATGTCCTTTTCATTATTTGAATGAAATTGTTAAGATAAAATAAAATTAAAACAAAAAGTACAAACAAAAAAGAAAAAGACGAAAACTTCAAATTTAAGGTGAAACGTACGGGCTAATGTTGGCGAAAAACAAATTTGAAATATGGTACGTCTTCATGGTTTTGAAACAAAACATCTTTGTTATTAATAACTTCAAAGTACCTATTGTAATAGCTTTAAGTTTATGTACAAATGATAAAGAAAAACATAGTCAAAAATTGAGGTAAACATATAACGCGATATTCGAGGTATTCGAATGTTCGCTATACTGACGTTAATATTCGAAGATCTCGAATATCGAATAATGTCAATATTCGCGGCATTCGACTATTCGCGGATAATATTCGCCCATCTCTAGTAAAAATGATAAAAATATTTTAAAATAAATGTGAAATTAGTTGCTGTTACAAAAATTAAATGTCAAATTATGAATCGGTATTTATTATATTTAATTTTCTGATTTAATTTTCAAGCTTCATTTAATTTTTTTTCCATTTTTTGTAAGAAAAGTTTGTCGTAATGGTCAGTTGCATTAACGAAACTGAAATTTTAAACTAGATTTAAATAATAAAGGAAATCAAATATTTGACAGAAATGTTAATTATTTCATATGACATGTAATTTAGATTTGTTTTTGTGCAACCACCAATAAACAAAGTAAAAATTGTGCGTCTATTTCTACCCAACAATGAACTCACCCAGTGCTCCAGAGACTACAGCACCATGTCACCCGTTCACCCACCAGCACCAGAACAGTCCTTCACTCTTCACAGCACCAGCACCGACGACGGCGACGGTGACGTCGAGTCTCGCAGTTGAGCGCGGCGCGCAATTGTGAGTCGGACGCGTCGCGTTGGGTGACAGATCTAACAGACTGTGCGGGGTCCGCGCGGTGCCGCTGCCCGATGACAACTGACGGCGCCGGCGGTCGACGCCGGTGGCGGTGCACACGGTGCATGGTTGCGGGGTGAAGAGGACGAAGTGTGCGCGCCGATACCCCGAACCTGGGGATTGGAGACGGTGAGTGGACACTAGGTGGTTTGGAAGGAATTGCGCGGATTTTTGGTGGAGAATGAATCGCGCTCTGATAAAAAAAAACTATTAAATGATTTTTTAGAAGCGTAATAGTCCAATATAACGATATATTTTATAAACGAGCATTCCGTAAAGTTTTTGTTATAATACAATGTCTCCAGATGTTGCTAGGTCATTATTACTAACTTCTCAGTTATTAACACTTGGTTAAGTTGGACTGCTATAATAATAATAAATTTTATATTCGACTGCATCACAACTGCTTCATTTATGACACTGTTTTATGTTCATAAAATAACACTTTATTGGACTAGCACGATAAAATTGCAAAATTTGATTTCTAACAGTGTCACAAAAGATAATAAATATTATTTATCCAACACCCACTACTTATAAAGTCATTATTGTTGTCATTTTAGATTAGTAAAGTGGCTTATAAGTCACACGTGAGTTATAAGTCATAAGTCACGCATAAATTATGACTTGTAAATCACTGTTGAGTTTAAATATAACAAAGTTGAAAAAAGGTTGCAGCTGTAGTATTCGAAATGGAAGACGACAATTTTATTCCCGAAATAATCATTAAGGAAGCGGAAAAAGCGGTTGTTGATATTTTACCAAAAAAGTCTAGAACTTCCTATGAAAAACACTTTCATTCATACCTTTTACTTTCTAGTTGGCATCCAGTCTTCAAACATATGAAATTCTTTTTCATAGGAACTTCTAGACTTTTTTGGTATAATATCAACAAGCACTTTTTCCGCTTCCTTAATGATTATTTCGGGAATAAAATTCTCGACTTCCACTTCAAATACTACAGCTGCAACCTTTTTTCAACTTTGTTTATTTAAAAAATTTGAGTAAGCTAGACAACAAAACAAGATGTATGACTAACTAGAATATTATTTGAAATGTAGACAATTGTGTCAAAATTTATATTTTAATGTCTTAATTGTAGTTGTTGGATAAAATTTCGTATGCCACTCGTGTGTTATTACAAGTAAGTCACTTCAGAAAATTATTCCCCTCGGCCTGACGGCCTCGTGAACTAATATTTTTCTCGCGTGACTTATTTGTAATATAACACACTTGTACCATAAATAACTAGTATATATATATCAGAGCTATATGTCTATGACTGATCCCAATTTGTAGCTAAATTCCGTGTCAATGTCTTTCTTTATCGCGTAAAACAATTTTCCTTTGAACGACTTCTTATTTTCGTTTCTACACCTCCTGTATACATGCACTTTGTCACTCTGATCTTCGATGTACCAGGCCTCGTAATCTTTGCGCTTTCACCACACTAACTATATAGTTCCATTATGTTATTATTTGATCATCTTTCACATATGTCACCGAATTTTTATTTTATTATTTATAATTTTTTTTTATTTAATTCAATTGCCTTTACCTCATTTGGACTTATTCTAAGTCTTGGAAAAAAATTCTAAATAATTAAAATAGATACTTTTAAGGTGCTTCCATTGTCGGAGGAAAATGTTATGTTGACATGATCTCTTAATTTATATATTTAGGACGACAATTTTAATTTCGCCTACTGGTGACATCTAGCATCCCTTTTGCTTGACACCACATATTATAATTTACGAATATATTAGTTATGGAAGATAAATCATTTGAAGTTACTAAATGAAAATACAAATTAGTTAAGTAGGATATATTTAATTATTAATTCAAATAACAAGAACAAATAACAAAGACAAAGATAACAGGGTGCAATCACAGACTACCTACGAAAGAAATAATAGGAAATAAATCGGTCTGTGATCACCAACCAACTGGTCATTCATAGAATCTACCAGTGGTCCATTCAGTGCCAACCGTGTCCTCCAAATCCAGAATTGTGTCCACTGAATCCAGAATCGTGACCGCTGAATCCAGAGTCATGTCCTTCAAATCCAGAATTGTGTCCGCCGAATCCAGAGGAGTGTCCGGAGAAACCAGAGTTCTGTCCGCCTAAAACGGAGTTGTATCCTTTAAATCCAGAATCGTGTCCGCCGAATCCAGAATCTTGTCCGCCGAATCCAGAATCTTGTCCGCCGAATCCAGAGGAGTGTCCGGAGAAACCAGAGTTCTGTCCGCCTAAAACGGAGTTGTATCCTTTAAATCCAGAATCGTGTCCGCCGAATCCAGAATCTTGTCCGCCGAATCCAGAGGAGTGTCCGGAGAAACCAGAATCGTGTCCAGAGAAACCTCCGTTGAATCCAGCGAGAGACGAGGAGTCGTCAGAGTGATCGTGGCCCTTGATGAACACAGGCACGGGCTTCTTGACGATGACGGGCTCGGGGATGTGCACGGGCACCTTCTTGATGACGGGCACGGGGTAGGGCTTGGGTACGTGCACGGGCACTTTGACAGTGTAGGGAACCTTCACTGGGACCTTGACCGGGTAGGGCACGTGCTTCTCAACGGTGTACGGCACATGCTTCACCACGGGGACGGGGTAGGGCTTGGCCACGTGCACGGGGTACGGCTTGTCGACAGGGACTTTCACTTCCACGGGGTACGGCACTGGGACTTTCTTCTCTACGTGCACCGGGTAGGGTTTCGGTACCGGCACGCCGACCTTCTTGGTGATGGTGATGTGTTTGTGGTAGGTGGAGCCCAGGTCGATGGGGCCGTGATGAGATGAGAAGTCAGCACCAGAGGAGCCGAAGTCAGAGTGTCCTCCCAGGCTCAGACCGGAGTCGTGGTTGAAACCTTCATCGAAGATTCCACGCTTCTGCCCTTTCTTTGCCTCCTCAGCCGCCAGAGCAGCGGACAGAGCTAGCAGAACGACAACAAGCTAAACAAATACATAAGTGTTTAGCTAAATTCAATCATGTTGTAAACTAATTCTTACCGTGATGGACTTCATGATGTGAATGGAACTGGTGATCACTGGAGACTGATATTCGTTGTTGGTATTGTTCAGTATTTATACCTACCTGTTCACATAATAACGAAATGTGAAGCATGCCGGAACTAATTGCGTTTACTTTTATTTTATTAATTAAATTTCTTTAATCTGAATAAATTTTTAATACTATAACTGTAGACTGCGGCGAGAAATAATCATATGCAATGGAAATAATGCAAACATGTGGCCAAATTAATTACAATATTATATATACATTCATAAAAATAAATACGAGACCCTCTAACATCGTGGGAGGGACAATAAGACAATCACAAATCACAGTAAACTTTCGTCTCAAGAAAAATCTCGCTGACTTCAAACTTATATTAAAAAAATACGATTGTGTTTCAGTGGTCTGGATTCTACTATAAGCTCTTATCTTCCTGTACAGCAATTGGAATTATGTTCCTGTTGAGCAGAATAACAAATAAATACTTGTAAATAAAAAATAAATAGTACACTTTGTTCTAACCATAACATTATTAAAAAATATGTAAATTGTTTTAATGCTATTTTTGTAAAGTAAATGGATAACAATTTATATTTCTTTTTTCTTTATAATAATATATTATTTACATTAAAAACAAATGTTATTACCTTGCCTGAAAAACTATTTTCTATTATTGATTTATCATTTCAGTATTGTTTCTTTTTTATCGTTTTGATTAGTTCATAAATTAAAAAGTTTAACTTTAAATCAGGGTTCGTACACATTTATTATCACAATAGGAAATACAAAATAAATTATTACTCCTAAATAAAAAATTAACATAGGTAATGAAAAAAAGTAAATATACATTGTATGGATACACAAATATTATATAGTACTAAGAATAGTAAGAATATTTAAATAATCCTATATCCTAAATAGGGGCAAATCATCATCTTCTGATGAACTTCCTGAACATAGCGTTGCAGATAGAGACTCACTTGGCCAAATCCAATCTAAATTAGTTTTTTTTTTAGTTTCTTTTTGGTTTAAATATTTAAACATAAAAACTAATTTACCGGCTTTGTCGTTACCGAGACGATTACGTAATTGAGATTGGACAATGCCAAAAGTGGAGAAATATCGTTCCAGCCCTGCTGTGGCTGCTACAGCAGTGTGTAACTGTTCACATAGTTCAATAAATGTACTTTTATTTGGCCACTCTGACTCATTAATAGTTACACTTTTCCACCATATTAAAGGATTTGTATTTCTAAAATGAGTACCAAATAAAAAATTTGGAAATGGTTCCGACTTTGCCGTTAATGACATCACAAATGGCACACAATTTGGATTTATGTCGTTGATGTGAAGTTAGTCAAAAGCTAGTAAAGTAAGAATTAGAAAATTAATGCCGTTGACCGCGTTTTCATATCACATTTAGTTTTCGAGATATAGCCTCGGAAAAGTAGAAAAACTGAAAAATTCGATAAATTTCACTTTTCCGGAGGCTATATCTCAAAAACTAAACAAGATATGGAAATGCGCTCAACGGCGTTGAATTCCCCGTGTCCGAATTGACTTGTAAGCAAATTTTCATACAATTTCAGATTTTAATTCAATTTTACCAAAAATCCTTAATCGTAGGATTATTAAAACGAAAATTTACATACATATGTATTTTGACCCACTGAATCCAGTGGTGCAATCTTCAAATGCATATGACTTCTGGTTTTCGAGAAAATGTTAAAAAACCGCTTTTTGCGATTTTTTTTGGCGGAAAATTGAAAAAAAATAAAAATCGCTGAAACTATGTTTATAAGTTAACTGAAGCACGAGAAAATTAATGCCGTTGACCGCGTTTTCATATCACATTTAGTTTTCGAGATATAGCCTCGTAAAAGTAGAAAAACTGAAAAATTCGAAAAAATTCACTTTTCCGGAGGCTATATCTCAAAAACTAAACAAGATATGGAAATACGCTCAACGGCGTTGAATTCCCCGTGTCCGAATTGACTTATAAGCAAATTTTCACACAATTTTAAGCAATTTAATATTTTTAATTATTTCCTAAGGGGTACCCCTTTGGTTTTTTCAGATTTTAATTCAATTTTCCCAAAAATCCTTAATCGTAGGATTATTAAAACGAAAATTTACATACATATGTATTTTGACCCACTGAATCCAGTGGTGCAATCTACAAATGCATATGACTTCTGGTTTTCGAGAAAATGCTTTTTGCGATTTTTTTGGCAGAAAATTGAAAAAAAAATAAAAATCGCTGAAACTATGTTTATAAGTTAACTGAAGCACGAGAAAATTAATGCCGTTGAGCGCGTTTTCATATCACATTTAGTTTTTGAGATATAGCCTCGGAAAAGTAGAAAAATTGAAATAGACGAAAAATTTCACTTTTCCGGAGGCTATATCACAAAAACTATTTGATATTTTTATATAATGGATATATATCATTGCAAAAATATGACGATATATATCAAAATAAATATCATGATATATATATCGATCGATATATATCTTCGAACCCTGCTTTAAATTAATAATTAAATAATAACTATAATTAGCATGATTTTTTCGTAAAGAAGAAAGAGGTCAGATGTAATTTAAAATTTCATAATGCGACATTTTTCTTTTATTTTTCTGGTTATTATATATATATATAAAGTCACCCCAAAAAAACAATAATGGATTAAAATAACGTTTATTTTATAAAATCGTTTTGCAAATTTATTTAACGCATTTAGTCGGTGAAAGGCTTGTGGCTACTTGTGATTATTTTTTTATTTGATTCAATGTTTATTTCTTGTGATATTAGAACGTTTTTTACTTTTCTTTCAGAATCATGTCAAAACTTATTTTTGCGATTATAGCGCCATCTATTCCGAATTGGAAAAAAGTTTCAAATAAAATTAACTTATTTTTTTTCGCGTTTAAGGTTTCAAAGTATCCTCCCGCCCCACCCCCTGGGTGTGGGAGTTGGGGTTTGTATTTGGTGTGCTTAGATAGGTTTTTGCAAAATATGAAACACGGGTTTTTTGGTTTCTTGATTCGATGTGTATTTCTCGAGATATTTCACCGTTCCGGAACTTTTTTAACACCCAATATATATATATATACCAGGTGGAACATCATACCTGTGTACATAGGCGATTAACATGAAAAAACAGTTTTTCTGTGCGCATTGCTCCCCAAATTATTTTATTTTATCTATTTTTGTTTCACTTCCATCTCTACTTGATATTTTGAACGTAATTTTTAATATTTTTTTATTTAATTTCTGTCGTTACAATGCATGTAAATGTAATTCTGTTTATTGATTTAGATGCAGAATTTTATGCTGTACAATATTTATTTGAAGCATTTTTGGCTAAAATAATTTGGGGAGCAATGCGCACGGAAAAACTGTTTTTTCATGTTAATCGCCTATGTACACAGGTATGATGTTCCACCCGGTATATGAAATCTATAAAAAAATATAAATTTGATAACATTTTATAAAAGAATCTCATTAACTGAAGCTACTTTGAAATTTTAGGATGAATGCATGATGTCTGCTCGGTATGTTGTTTTTCTGATGCTGTGCTTGTTTGAACACTGTTTGCAGCCTCTGTACACATGTTTCAAAAGTCAATTTATGCATTGTTTGCCGTAAATTCCGCATTTTGGGTAACTTTATTGACTCATCAAATATTCTAAATTTAGTCCAGATGCACATTAAATAATCAAATATTAATTATAGAACAATTTTGTGTTTGTTCCTAACTTTGTTATAGCTTTTGTTAATTAATTTGCTACTTTAATTCCAGTTTCAAAATTATTAATATACTAAGATAAAAACGGTGAACTTTCATTTTAATGTAATATTGGCATTTAGAGAATCAAATACTTACAAATTTGGCTATATAAGTATCAGTGGTATATAGTTGAAATTAGTTAACAAACTCTGTTCGGACTTGCGCATACGACAAAAACATGAACTAGTCGGTCAGTTGTATTCGTAGTAGTGAGGAACCGTGGACAGTTTTAGATGTGATTTTAAGTTTTTCTGTGAATTGTGCTTGTGATAGTGCCAGTTTAATGGATTCTTCCATCAAATAAGAGCAACGTAAAGGTATTTACATTTGTTACTTCTTTAATACTTATGATATTTTTATAGTATTCTATATATAGATTAGGTTAAACTTGAAATGTCAAATATCATAATGAATACTGATGTCTATTAGTCTATGTGATTATTTAACTTATAAACAAATAAAAACCTAGTGAATTAGTTTATTGTAAGTATATATGAAATAATAATTTTGAAAAACTCTAGTCGTGAATCACGTATTCTGTACTACAATGACAGCTTCGATATTACTATGTACAATTTTCGTAATAACAAGCTGTCTTGCTGTTTTAAAAATTATTTTTAAGAATAGTGCTTCAAATAAAATCGTCGATGTAAATAATTAATTCAGATTTTGTATAGTTGAATATCTGTTTTTGATGTGTTCACTCTCATTGTGGAAGTAAATCAAGATCTGTAGATTAATACAGGTGCTTGGTGTCCTCACAGTTTACACTGTTAAAACATGGCATATTCCTAAATAAATAATAACTAGACTTAAAAATAAATCAAATCAGGACATTAAAACACAACAACCCAGGGTATATTATACTATATTATTTAATAAGTATAAAATGTAGCAACTAAAAAAAACTATTCAGCTATCAGTTATTTACGAGTTATATTTGAAGTTAATTACATAATATTAAAATATAAAACTAAACGCTTGTCTAAGTCTCACGAAATTCAGCCTCCAAGTCACCTTATGAGGGCATCGTCAGAAGCTGGCCAGCACAGTTAGTAACCATAGACGCGTTTCACTCTTATTAGAGCTCATCAGTATGGTATAACACACTCCTTCACCTAAAACAAAGTTCACATGAAGGAGCTCTGACGATGTCCTCATAAGATGACTTGGAGGCTGAATTTCGTGAGACTTAGACAAGTGTTTAGTTTTATATTTTATTATTAAAGCTAGTTTCATCAAGTGAGCATTCTGTAACACGAGCGGAATGGGTGAATAAGTTGATCTTACCGGACTGCGTCAATTGTAAAACGAGCCGAAAAAACGCAGTCTTAAAATTTTATTAAACATACCGCTATTAAAGTTTAAACTTAATTGTACGCGAAACGTTATAATTTAATAAGAAGATGGAAACAGAATAATGATTTAAATTATATTTTTATTGATTATAATACTTAATTCACTAATCTAGTTTAAATAAAGTAAAACGCGAACACCGCGTGATGTGAAGAACTACATTTTCACGCTTTGAGTCGATGGACGAGCCTGATGGTTTCCACCAAAACACTTGCTGTCCTGGGTACGACACCCACATCTGGAATCCATCCCCCACACATCGGAGTGGACACAGATGCCTCAAGTGTTTTGGTTATGTAGTCTGACACTCTGGCCCTGCAGATAACGCGAACATGAAATCTTGTTGGAATTCTAAGAATATTAACTATAACTGTCTCTTTTTATAATTTAATGCCCTATATTCGAAAACCAAAAGATCTCACACTCAGCCTTAATGGCACATGTGGTCACGAGTGTCAAATTACACGAAACCAATCTTACCTAAACGCAACATAACAACAATGAGATAGCTCATATTGTTACAATTCAAAGACAATTAATTTTGTCTTTGTTGTTTTATTTAAATTGTTATTTACATAGCATAACATTTCGGCTGTACGACATCCAGCATCAGATACACATAAACGATCATAAGCACAAAAAGTAACAACGAAAAATACAGAGATAACTTTTATAAAATAACATGATATGTTGTACATTGAAAATTTTTATATTATCGATATAATTTAGGTTATAGTAGATAAGGATGAAGTTTAGAGAACACAAGACGGAGACGAGTATTCTTGTCGAATAAATAAAATCGCATTCAACATAAATATAACAATAAATTTTTATAATACATTCAAAATTCATAATTTCCTTCAACACGTGCCACTTAACAAACAAAATAACATGACATTATTAACAGTACATTTACTCACCTCGTAGTCGCGGCGCTCCCAATGCAATTAACATCACATGTTCACCTCATACTCCTTGCTCCACCTAGTCGCTGTTTGTTACATACGCATACATGCTACATGCTGTAATGTTACTCAGAGAGGTGTTGTACACGCGTGACTTCACTCAACACGCTCACGTTCTCGTTCAAGCTGTTGCGTGTGACGTTGAGATATTCGCGTGATCAGCAAAGCTGGTGATTGTTGGTAAACAATGTTGTTTGTGGGTTTTGGGTGATGATGGTGCGTTAGAGATGTTTTTGCAACGTGGGATGTTTTTTGTTTTAAGGTTGATTGACAAATATTAGATTTCATACTAGTAAATTTAATTACCTATTTGTTATTTGTTAGATTTTGGATTTAAGAATCCAATTTTAAATTCCGCAGTCAGGGCTCTCTGCGTGCAATCATTTAACCTAAATGATAATTAGGCAGCAAAAGACAATTTTTATATATACAAATGTTTTTATTCATGGACAGGGTTCGAAGATATATATCGATCGATATATATCATGATATTTATTTTGATATATATCGTCATATTTTTGCAATGATATATATCCATTATATAAAAATATCAAATAGTTTTTGAGATATAGCCTCCGGAGAAGTGAAATTTTTCGAATTTTTCAATTTTTCTACTTTTCCGAGGCTATATCTCAAAAACTAAATGTGATATGAAAACGCGCTCAACGGCATTAATTTTCTCGTGCTTCAGTTAACTTATAAACATAGTTTCAGCGATTTTTGTTTTTTTTTCAATTTTCCGCCAAAAAAAACGCAAAAAGCGGTTTTTTTAACATTTTCTCGAAAACCAGAAGTCATATGCATTTGAAGATTGCACCACTGGATTCAGTGGGTCAAAATACATATGTATGTAAATTTTCGTTTTAATAATCCTACGATTAAGGATTTTTGGGAAAATTGAATTAAAATCTGAAATAATTAAAAATATTAAATTGCATAAAATTGTATGAAAATTTGCTTACAAGTCAATTCGGACACGGGGAATTCAACGCCGTTGAGCGCATTTCCATATCTTGTTTAGTTTTTGAGATATAGCCTCCGGAAAAGTGAAATTTTTCGAATTTTTCAGTTTTTCTACATTTCCGAGGCTATATCTCGAAAACTAAATGTGATATGAAAACGCGGTCAACGGCATTAATTTTCTCGTGCTTCAGTTAACTTACAAACATAGTTTCAGCGATTTTTATTTTTTTTTAATTTTCCGCCAAAAAAATCGCAAAAAGCGGTTTTTTAACATTTTCTCGAAAACCAGAAGTCATATGCATTTGAAGATTGCACCACTGGATTCAGTGGGTTAAAATACATATGTATGTAAATTTTCGTTTTAATAATCCTACGATTAAGGATTTTTGGTAAAATTGAATTAAAATCTGAAAAAACCAAAGGGGTAGGGGAGACCGGTGTCAATTGTTACAAAATTTAAATTTTTATTTTTCACGAGTTAATGTTACGTTTTGAAATTTTGAAATTACCTGAATGAGAACTTGTCCACCTTAGTCAATAATATTTTGAATTTAAAACTTTTGTAAATATTACACATATAAAAATATAAGGATTTTTAGGCAGACACTACAAATGTTACAATTGCCAAATAACTGGTGTTAATAGTAACAGGGCCAGTGTTGATTGTAACAAATTTTAATAGTGATGAAATAAAATAACATAACAGATAAAAGAAGAAATTATTTAAAAAAAAACATTTCTTTATTATTAATTACAAAATTGAGAACAAACTAAAAAGAAACAAAACACATATTCTGCTGGTAATGTCTTTAATCGTTGTCGGAATAGCAGTTTAGGCAAATATAATATGGGTTTTTGATCGTACAATTTAAATGTGCCCATTGTTTACATTCTCGACACTGCAACCAATCTTCTGTGCTCGAAGAATATGAACCACTACATACCAAACAGTGAGTTTCCTCATCGGAGTCATCTGAAGAGTAATCTGCGACTGTTACTTTCGGGACTGTTTTCTTTTCTTTGCTCATGATCTTTTTTGTTTTCGATAGTAGCTGTTTTTCCTTGAAATTTGATCAAGATTATGCTTAATTGGAATTTTCTTTAAATTTTGTTCTTGAATTAAGAGTTTCTCTGGCGTATCCGTCAGCATTGCAGTTTTTCGTTTTATTCCTCTTCCTTTTTTGGGTTTAGTGAAATCGGCTTTAAGTAATGGCTTCAGATTCTCAGGCGTAATTAATTTTGCAGAACCATTACAGATCAAAAGTAATTGTGGCGAAGGAGTAGTGTATCTAGCAGTCGATGGTCCTGGTTGTCTTTCTGGACTGATTGTTGATGGCTCTGGTTGACTCTCATTTTGAATTCGAGGCATATAATTTTCAGACGTTGAATCCTTGTTATCTGACGGTCTGTCGGTTACAACAGATGGAGCAAAATCACAATCACTAAAAATTTATCGGTTAAAGGGCCATATCCCAGTGCAAGCGAAACCAGCAAGAATATTACTTCATAAATTATTTTCGGTATTAATCCCCTGTCGGTCTTTCTTGGCCTCGGTTTAACCATTTTCATTAAACTAGAGAAAATATTATTTGTTAGAAAAGCACATGTAATACGTTACAATCGACACCTTGACATGTGTTACAATTGACACCGCTTAACCTATACAGATATTATTTGTTTTTTTGTATTTATTAATTAATGACTGGAAATGATATCAATGAAAAATAAAAGTAAATATAACTCATAAACTGATATTTACCTTGAAATATTTCAGAGCAGAGAACTTATAGGGATTAATAAACAATATATGTTACTATCTGCATTTACTTTTCTGTAGATTGACAGACATTCATGAATAATAGGCGCTGTATGTACGCGCATGTAGTCACACTGAACGCCAAAGAGGTAGGACTCTTTCTGCTTCACTCTGCAAGCGCGTTTTAATCTATTTCGAAAAGATGACTCTGTTATTCACTTTTGTTCAATTTGACACCTGTTAGAATTGACACCGGTCTCCCCTACCCCTTGGGAAATAATTAAAAATATTAAATTGCATAAAATTGTATGAAAATTTGCTTATAAGTCAATTCGGACACGGGGAATTCAACGCCGTTGAGCGAATTTTCATATCTTGTTTAGTTTTTGAGATATAGCCTCCGGAGAAGTGAAATTTTTCGAATTTTTCAATTTTTCTACATTTCCGAGGCTATATCTCAAAAACTAAATGTGATATGAAAACGCGCTCAACGGCATTAATTTTCTCGTGCTTCAGTTAACTTATAAACATAGTTTCAGCGATTTTTATTTTTTTTAAATTTTCCGCCAAAAAAATCGCAAAAAGCGGTTTTTTAACATTTTCTCGAAAACCAGAAGTCATATGCATTTGAAGATTGCACCACTGGATTCAGTGGGTCAAAATACATATGTATGTAAATTTTCGTTTTAATAATCCTACGATTAAGGATTTTTGGTAAAATTGAATTAAAATCTGAAAAAACCAAAGGGGTACCCCTTAGGAAATAATTAAAAATATTAAATTGCATAAAATTGTATGAAAATTTGCTTACAAGTCAATTCGGACACGGGGAATTCAACGCCGTTGAGCGCATTTCCATATCTTGTTTAGTTTTTGAGATATAGCCTCCGGAAAAGTGAAATTTTTCGAATTTTTCAGTTTTTCTACTTTTCCGAGGCTATATCTCGAAAACTAAATGTGATATGAAAACGCGGTCAACGGCATTAATTTTCTCGTGCTTCAGTTAACTTATAAACAGGGTTCGAAGATATATATCCATTATATAAAAATATCAAATAGTCTATAATAAATACAGTATTATTACTTTCATTAATTCTGTTAAAATTATATTCTAAAGATAATTCTTACTTTACTAGCTCTTGACTAACTTCACATCAACGACATAAATCCAAATTGTGTGCCATTTGTGATGTCATTAACGGCAAAGTCTGAACCATTTCCAAAATTTTTATTTGGTACTCATTTTAGAAATACAAATCATTTAATATGGTGGAAAAGTGTAACTATCAATGAGTCAGAGTGACCAAATAAAAGTACATTTATTGAACTATGTGAACAGTTCTTCTTCTGATGGCACTACAGCCCAAATCGGGCTTGGGCCTACCGGACACACCGAGCCGCAGTTATTACACTGCCGTACTGCCGGTTTTCGTAGTCAAATCCTACAGTATTTAAGGCGAATAAGTGACTAATTTATAGCGCCCGAGTGTGATAAATACATGTAACTGTATTTTTTATATTTTACGACAAATCACACATTGAACAATTATACACTGCTGTAACAGCCACAGCAGGGCTGGAACGATATTTCTCCACTTGGCATTGTCCAATCTCAATTACGTAATTGTCTCGGTAACGACAAAGATTAGTTTTTATGTTTAAATATTTAAACTAAAAAGAAACTACAAAAAAAAACTAATTTAGATTGGATTTGGCCAAGTGAGTCTATCTGCAACGCTATGTTCAGGAAGTTTATCAGAAGATGATGATTTGCCCCTATTTAGGATATAGGATTATTTAAATATTCTTACTATTCTTAGTACTATATAATATGTGTGTATTCATTCAATGTATATTTACTTTTTTTCATTACCTATGTTAATTTTTTATTTAGGAGTAATAATTTATTTTGTATTTCCTATTGTGATAATAAATGTGTACAAAAACTAAAATTAAAAAATAAATATCCAAAAAGTGATATTTATCTGATATATATCCTATATATCAGATATTTTGATATTTATTATAAATATCATGATATATACGAACCCTGTTCATGGATTACACAAACAAACAATTTTCATATAAATAATCAACATTAGAGACTGGTATACCCGTTTAATTGAGCCAGTAGAGTAACATGAACGAAGTGAACCCGATCACTAAATGAAAAAGATCTGAATCGCAGCTCAGTGACTGCTGCAAATCCGCGCGCAGCGCCGTTTCAATTACTAGATGTTCCTAATGAGTCCATTCTTCATAGATCTCGATCAATTTCCGACAATATACGGACGAATCCGACTTGACTAAGAATACCACATATTGTTTGGCACTGTTTATAATTATCATAACTTGTAAACTGTAAACTATAGATACCTCTGTCAAAATAAATTTTAAAAATTGCAGAATTAAATATAAATATTTACAAAATAGAAAGACATAAGTTTTTGTATTTTTTATTGAAAACAGAAATTAAATGCAATTAGGCAAATTAATAAAGATATAAAACAAAAATATATTTTTCAAAATACAAAATATATTCAGATTTTATGACGAAGTTGCAAGTTGTATACAATAAAATGTTTTGTTTTAAAATGTCTATTAAGGTTTCCTATTGATGCATTTTTAAAACTTAAAATTTGGGAACAATAATCACATTTTACTTTATTGTCACTTAAGTTAATGAAATGTTTCCATATTGAACTAATTTTGTGGGAACTCATTATAAATAACTTTAATTGCAGTAACAAATAAAATATTAATTATCGAATGTAATGCCTAACCTGAGACAGAGATACATTTTATCGTTTGAATTATTCATTCGCTTTATGGTTCATGCAGTCGAGCTTCATTATCAATAATAATATTTGTACAAAATTCTCTGTTTCATTATTATAATATATATAAAAATAAAATTAAATTGGGAAATACTGAATACATACCTGTCCTTGCACCCCTATAAATCAAGCTTAAATCCCTAACAATAGACCCGCTGAGAGGGCCATAACGGAGTATCTTTGAACATAGTATAATAAACCTCTAATCAGTGCCGGATTAACATTAGGCGGGGCCTTAGGCAATCACAAACAAGGGTCCCCCCTCGCTACAAAACAAGGCATTCCTGCAAACTTAACAACATTTTATGATAAAAACAATTAGTTACATTTTTTAACAAGACCTTCCTGTGCAATATCATGCTTACATGCTTTCCTCATATGTAAACATTTGTTCATTGATACCAACAGAACAGAAAAATAAAGTATATATACTATTTTCATTTTAAACCAGAGGTATCGGCATAAAACGATTAAATGTCCCTGTCCCATATAATTACAATGAAATCTGTTTGTGCGGCCACTCCAAATCGCTTAACGATGGTCACAACAAGTCAATTTTTAAGGGTCGTATTCAGCCTAAAATTATTCTTGTTCTTTCCTATGATTGGCCATTTAAAAATTACTAATTCGGATTAAATTATCCAATTAGCAGTAAAGATTAAATATCCTGTACTAAATCATTCTGAGTAATGTAGGTAATTGTTTAGATTAAGTTTGTATATAATATTTATAATATATTATACTTGTATCGTATGAATAAGGAAATATACTTATTTAAAGATTATAATTTTGTTGTTTTTATTATACACGTACCAGCGAATGGGGCTGTACAACCCTGTACGAATCTTGTGAAATCAGTTATGACGGATCATATTTTGAGTTCCTTTGTAAACGTAATTGCATTGCATTTAATCGTTTTATGCCGATCCCTCCAGTTTAAAATGAAAATAGTATACCTTTATACTCACTGTTATTAAGCAATACTTACATCGCAATATTTCAGACTAGGAAACTAGTAGAATAGTTCATAAAATAGCAATGTTAACATTTCAACAATGAACAAATGAAAATACGTTGACTGCACACGGAACATCGCCATTTGTTTTCATAGTCAACTAACAACTGCTTGAACTCGGCGCAAATACGAAACGAACATCCGGTTTATGTTACGATCTTGCGGAGTGTATAGGTCATTGACTTACACTCTCTAGCAGAAGTTAGCGTCTTCTATTTGAGTGCAACGATTTGGTTCTAAACCATCAATGAACTAATTGAAAAACTTCTCTGTTAGTTTATCAAATATTTCTTAAGTTATATTGACATACGTTTTTATGTATTATTGTCTAAAATTGCAGGATCTTATAACAAAACAAAACAAAGTTCTCGCAGAGTCTGTATTTTACATTTTCGAGACTTGTTCATATAGTGATATTGTTTGATCTGTATTTTTATTTTGCACAATGGTTAAGTGTAAGAACAGCCTTCAGCTGAACTTCGCCACTGAGAAATAAAGAGCATTTTATTATCATATACTTTTTGTCATTCTGTGTGATGCTCATAGCATCGTCACAGAAAGTCGTCTGAATCTTCCGAATAGTTTTTACCTGGTAAAATTTGATGCAGTAACGCTGCTCCAGTCGTTCCACAATGAAAGACCGAAGAGAGCACCTACATACTACCTCACTCAAATGCTGCTTGTCAGCAACAGACGCTATCGACATATACCGGGAGTTTTTCTTATCAGTAAACATAGGGATTAGAGATGAAAAAACTATCGACAGTACTATAGATACATCGATAGTTTTAAAAAATAAAGTACTATCGATAAGTTATTAATAGAAAAAAACTATCGATACTATCGTTTAGTAATTATCGTTTAGTAACTATCGTTTAGTAATTATCGTTTAGTAACTATCGTTTAGTAATATCGTTTAGTAACTATCGTTTAGTAACTATCGTTTAGTAACTATCGTTTAGTAACTATCGCTTAGTAATTATCGTTTAGTAACTATCGTTTAGTAATTATCATATAGTAACTATCGTTTAGTAATTATCCCCTATTAGGGATATATATTATTATCATAGTTACAGTTAAAAAGTTTGACAGCAATACATTAGAGTGTTTATTTTAAAAGTAAACATAGGGAAAATAATATTTTCAGCAATGCATTGAAGTGTAGTAGTTTATAGTCTAAAAGAAACATTTTAAGTTTAAACAAATTAAATGAATTTTAATTATTTTAAATTACATTAGTTTAAATAGGAATTTTAATATAATAACTGTTCAAAATTACCCCATTTACCTGTAAACAATAGCCTAAACGATTATAAAATGAATTTATAGCATTATTTATTTGCTCTGGAGGAATATCATGCGATGCAACACTAATTCTACGTTTTAATTGTTCTACACTCATTCTACCACCATTATAAAATTTATTTTTTAAGTGGCCCTAAAGAAAAAAATCGTTTGGTGCAAGATCTAGTGACCTTGCAGGCCACTCCACTTCTGCACCTCGTCCTATCCATCGTTGGCGAAATATCCGGTGCAGATAATTTCATAATTTTATTGGAACTTCCTCAATATTTACTCAATATTAGTCTCTCTTGTAAC
Organism: Pterostichus niger; assembly: GCA_947425015.1. Lineage (NCBI taxonomy): Eukaryota > Metazoa > Arthropoda > Insecta > Coleoptera > Carabidae > Pterostichus > Pterostichus niger. The sequence goes on along the minus strand of OX380340.1, from coordinate 33,986,144 downwards.
AACTCTAAATAATTTTCCCCATTTAAATATCCATTTATATAAAACGCCCCACTATTTGATCCCCTACTAACCCGGCCTGATTTTGAAAGAGGACAGTTTGATTAATTTGATAACTATAGATGACAGCAATGTTATTTTCCTTATGTTTACTTTTAAAATAAACGCTCTAATGCATTGCTGTCAAACTTTGTAACTGTAACTATAGTAATGACTTATCCCTATGTTTACTGATAATCGGAAAGAGAATAGTGAGCCATGACTGTGGCTTGAAATAAAACAATTAACTAAAACAATTGTAACTATTATTATTAAATGAAATAATATTTTAAGGAACACTTAATAACAACAAAATGATTTTATAACAAATATTCAAAATGACTTTCAGCCTCTTCAATGCATTTTCTCCCGATATGACCACTTGATTCTTGTATGGAGCTACGTGAAAGATTTTGTTTGTAATGAACCAGTAAACACATTAAACAGGCTGAAGAACAAAAAATGAAGCAGCAATTGAATCTTTATCCGCAGACCAAATAGAAAGGGCTACTTATTCTGTTTCAAAACGTTGTGCAAAATGTATTGAAGAGACTGGGAGTCATTTTGAATATTAGTTATAAAATCATTTTGTTGTTATTAAGTGTTTCTTATTCTTATTTTCTGTATTATTATGACAAAAAATATTATTTTATTTAATAATAATAATTACAATTGTTTTAGTTAATTGTTTTATTTCAAGCCACATTCATGGCTTACTATTCTCTTGCCGATTAGGTGTATAATAAAGTGCCCGCCATTTTACTTTTTAATAATGTAACATATGGATTACTTTACATGATTGTAAAGCAAATTTGATGCACTTTTCAAATTTGTAAAAAAATTTAATATGTTCCATTTGAAATTTCAAAGTTGATATTAATTACTAATAAACCGGAAATGATATCATGAATGTACATCCGTCATCAACTAGCTTTCATGTTGCTGTATAAATCAAGTTATATGAAAGAAATTGCTAAGTTGATAAATAAGCGAGATATTTGCTGGGTCTACTAAAATATAACACGCTGTATATACCTTCTGCAGAAAATGTCAATCTTCACTCAGGTGCTTTATATCCCTTACCTTCAGTTTTACAAATAAAACGGTACCTTAAGGTAGAAAAGGTCTGACTGTTAATTTGAATTATGAGGCCTACATATCGTCCCTAAAGCTTACAAATAAAAATTACTATCCTGTAATAATAAAAACATATTACTAACAAAATTATATTTGGTTTTTCATTTTAAAGTCTAAGTTACAATATAAAAATTCAATTTCGTTAGCCAAGTCGTCTACATTCGCTGTTGAAGTATACGACAAAATTATACAAAGAATGCCGACATCTTAAACAAGCAGCGAAGCGCATGTTATTGTTCATTTTACTTGAAACAAACAAAACACACATATATGAAAACTGAATAAAAGAAGGTGACAGGAAAATGAAAGAATAATACGTACATAGTTTAACTATTTGACAACGAAGTATAAAAGTCTTCTATCAATAAAATTCATATATTATCAGATCCTTATTTCTTTGTTAGTTAGTTCTTAGCCTCAGATTTTTTACATTTATTTTTTTTTTTTGTAAATTATGTTCTTAAAAAATGTTTAAATAAATCTTAGTTAAATGCTACCATTATTTTGTTTTCAGAATATAGTATGTATAAGTTTATTTGCGAACCCTTGTTTATATATACTTTTCAATCCCTGAAAATGATTGAAATTTGAATTTTAAAAAATAATTTATTACAGTTAAACCTATAGTTCATTATGTAAGGTTACGATTTTTATTTTTAATGATCATTAATTGCTGAATTTACAATATTATTTGCGGAACGCTTTAATCTTGATTTTGTCATAAATTAAAGTGTGGGGAGAGAGGAAATTTAAGCTCGGTGGTTTTGATGAGCAATAAAAATAACAAATTTCCAGCAATCTCAGTAAAATGTTGGAGTTTCAAACGTCATTTGATGACGGAAAATGAACAATTTCACACCAAGGCTCTTTGCAGCAAGGCTCCTTATTTATCATTGTTATTGGAAAACTATTTTGCAGACCACAAATGTCAATTTTTTTAATGTTTTTGTTATATCTGTTTTGTTTTACTAATTACCTGTATTTATTTTTTATGAATTTTAATTAAATATCAATTAATCTTAATTTCCGATCGTAGAAAAAAATATTGCGTATACCTTTGGTTGAAACATGAAAATATCTTTGTAAACTCGTGTTATATTTTCTACATATAAATCTATCAACAATTACTCATTACCACTATTCAAATTTGACATTTTTGTACAGTTTCAGACGACATTTCCGTTTCCATATTTTCTGGGATTCGCTACTTTAACTTTTTAAATACAAGTGTTCAACTTTGCTAATTATAAACAAAATTTGAATGGTAATTAAAATGTTTTTGGGAGATATTTGAACTAAAAGCTTTAATTAGCAATCTATTTCGCAAATCATTAGACACTTATCATCTTAAAATTCACGTTCATCAATAATTAAACATCTACCAATCGCCTTAATTTAAATTCTAACCCTTTTCCGGAACATAGAAAGCCTGTAATAAAACACGGCACAAAGAAAATACAAATTGAAAACGAATTTAGAACGGTCGAGTCGAGGCAAGGAAGAGAAGAAAACACACAAACAATTAAACAGAGAACAAAGAAGAATTTTCTTCTTTCCAGCGCAGAGTGCGTTAGCACGATGCGATGATGTTATTACAATCCATGTTAAAAAGAACGTCGCGGATGCGCGAATGTTTCTCAGAGCCAACCTGGATGCGGACGCGGGTTCTTCATTAATATAAACGCTTTCATTAAACTCGCAAGTGAACTTCCTTTCTACTTAGTGGTTCTTGTGCAGATTGCAGGGAACCATAAGAATGAAATGGGTTAAAAGGAGACTGATATTACAAGGCATAAGTTTTGTTTCTTTTTCCTTCGTAATGAGGCAAATTGAAGAGATTTATTTGTGTTTTCAGTAACCTGTGTTGGTATACCTGCTTCAAGAATTTAATGAGAGATGCAAATCATTATGCTCTATAGAATTTCGTTTGAAATGCTCTATTCAACTTGGCACACACGTGCGTACAATCATAATTTTTTTGTCTAGAATTGATAGAACTTATTTTCTTAATACAAAATAACTGTCGTCTTTGGTGCCCGTGTACTTATATTCTTAACAAGATTGAAAGATCAAATATGTGTCAAACGTCAAACTATTTCTAATAGACCATACTTATAGAGTGCACCAGACCAGTATTTGGATCGCGTCATATATGATATAATAAAATATCAAACTAAACACTTGTCTAAGTCTCACAAAATTCAGCCTCCAAGTCACCTTATGAGGGCATCGTCAGAGGCTGGCCAGCACAGTTGGTAACCATAAACGCGTTTCGCTCTTATTAGAGCTCATCAGTATGGTATAACCTACTTCTTCACCTAGAAAAAAGTTCACGTGAAGAAGCTGGTGACGAAGGACTGTGCCAGCAGAGAATAAGATCTCTAAAAAAACGGTAAGATGACATGAGAAGTTCTGTCGAACCAGTAATGCCTAGTTTCACCAAGTGAGCATTTAAAGACAATTAATTTTGTCTTTGTTGTTTTTTATTCATATATGATAATTTTCAAATCGCCAAACTAATAGTATGTACGTTATAAAATAGTTAAATAGAATCATCACGCCTTTTACCCATTACTGAGTGTGGCACACTGCCTAAGCAGTGATATATTTTTTCGCGTGAAGTGCGGTTACCAGCCGTCTAATCACGGCCCTCAAAGATATTAGTGGAGGAAGAGCCACAGGGGTAGATTTAAATTGGTGAAAATTGTTTGTCGGCTGTGGGGATCGAACCAGGGTTCTCAATATCCACAGGTCTACTCGATACCACTGAGCCACCTACCCCATATATATTAAAAAGTTTTACTGTAGAAATTGAGTTTTTTTATGTATTACCTAATAAAAGCAAGATTATTTTATGCTATATTACCTACAAATTTAATTTTTTACTTCACAGTTGACAGCGATTCTATTGTTGCAAATAGAATTCTTAATGACCGCGATTAGAAGGCAGGGCAGCAAATACTAAAACTACAAAAAATAAAACTAAAAGTGACAAATGTTTTGATAAACTCCACGAAATTAATCTAGAAAAAATAATGTTTCAGCTGATTTAAACAAAAATCAGAGAGGTAGAGAAAACGTCGAAATTATATTAACATTCAAGTATCTCGAATTGCTGGTTCATTTCTATATGGTCCGCTGCATCTTTATTTCTCATCGCTCGATTCTTGATGCAGTAGGGTATACGATGCGAGTGGCAGGTGGACCAACACGTAAAAAGAACGCGACGACAGGACGACGAGGTTGTGCACTTAACTCGATCTAAAATCGAACAAATCGTCGCGGGGCAGTGAGGCCAGGAAGGAATGAGCAGTATGTCCCACACAACATTTTCACGTTTTGTAAAGTGATTGAACTTTTCTTTTTAATTCAACTAGTGTGATTGTCGGGATTCAGGAATTTCTAAAAGTTGACATTCACATACGAGTTTCTGTACAGAAAATTCATCTTTATTGTATATATACTACTTTCTTGAATTTTGCTATTAACAACGTCTAAGAAAATGAGTTTTTTGGATGCTGTTATTGAGAATATCTGATATTGATACCAAATATTTGTTTGAAATAAATGTCCCACAAGGTAACAGTTTCTTTAGTTACAGAATCATATTTATAGATCTAAAACAATTTTAAAATTTAAATTTGGAATAAATTTAATAGTTTTTTAATGTACAAAATCTAGTTGCATAAAAAATATTGTGCACATCTCGTACGTGAAATGAGTTTGGCGTACTTAGAATGTTGTCATTTCCCGGCCTAGATACCTATACACCTGGACGAGAAAACTTTTTATATTCCTTCATTGGTATTGCATTTTTCGTCCTGGTGTCATAAATAACTATATTTTACATTGCTATTAACGATAGCCGTTAAACCAGTTTTATTGGTCGTTATTTTTGACAACGTCCGCTAAAACTGCTAAAATACAAAATATTTATAGATGTTAAATAAGGTTACCGTTCCTGTCTTTACAGAATCATATTTATAGATACATAAATGTTTTAACATTTGTTATAAATTATAACAAAATTTCAATGGTAATTAAAATGTTATTGGGAGATATCTGAACTAAAAGCTTTAATTAGCAATCTATTTCGCAAATAATTAGACACTTATCGTCTTAAAATTAATAATTAAACATCTACCAATCGCCTTAATTTAAATTTTAACCCTTTTCCGGAACAGAATCATATTTATAGATACATAAATGTTTTAAAATTTATTATAAGTTTTGTACATTTTTAATGTACACAATACAGTTAAATAATAGTTGTTTACATCATAAGTCCGGTAAATAACTTCTTACTGTAGGAGTAAGATGGTTTCATACGAAGCGACGGAGCCGAGTTTGGAATTTCAAAATGAGTTCCTATCGTAAAAAATTATTATTACTGTCGCATTTAATAATTAAACATTAATTTCATATTCCATCCTTGAAAGTAACATCTTAAAATAATTATAATTAAATAATAAAACCTATATGTTACCTCTGCAACTTCACGATAATAGTACCGTAATATGTATTACAGTACTAGTACTGTAAAGTCTCATTTTCCGGACTAAATACACTGCTGTAAATATGAAAATATAATACAGTATGAAATAATAGTATATTATTCAATGAGTAAGTAATATAAGCAATTACTCAAGAGAATGAAGTTTGCAACACGAGCCGAAGGTGAGTGTTGTAAATCATTCGAGTGAGTAATAGCTATTACTTGCGAATAGAATACTTTACTTTATCTACGACTATATGTTAGTATGTAATAAGATTTTACAATTATATTTTTTATGTTAGATTATGAATAAGTCAGATTGCTTAAATTTTTTGTTTTTATTTTTATTTAATAAATATTAACACTACTTAACATGGAATAAGTAGCCCATAATGAATCAGAAAGTTCGCCAAAATATACTATAAGAACATTTTCCGAAAAGGAATTTACATTTTTGCTTATTCGCCAATCCATAAAAACTTTATGAACTTGTTCATACTATTTTTTTGATTTTTCGGGCATTAAATTTAAGAAACGTACGTGTGCGGCTTCTACAATATCTGGTGGAGTACAAATTTTACTTTGTTCGCTTTCAGAATCCATAACTCACATGTATAATCACACAAATTAGAGTATTATTGTAAACAAAAACGGTTTAAACTAATTTTGACAGATAATTAACAATAGCGCGCTTCACTGTTTCATAGCATACTTAACGCGCGGCAATTATCGTTATTTTTTGATTAGCTATTAAAGTGCTAAGTAATGAAAATTCAGACGTGTGATTAGTCGTGAAGTGTTGAGTAATGAATTATTACTTAACACTGTCAATAATGATTAGTATTACTTATCATAAATTTCATAAGTAATGAATACATTATTTAATAAGAGTAGATAAAAATTATTGATGTACACCAATTTCTCGAAATTTATTTGGAGTTTCAAATAAAGATCTGATTAACCAAGTCGAAGCAGATTAATCATTTGTATTGAAATATGTACTAAATTTTGCAGTTTTTTAATGCAGTGTAGTAAATCTTATTACGTATATAATGTATGTAGATTTATCCTAGTTTTTTGTTTTAATAATATCTTATTTTCCTCCTGGAAAAACATTTGTAATATGGTAAAGCATGGATATATCAATAGATAATTTTTTTTAATTGTCATTAAACCGAAAACAATCAGCTTTATCATTAAATTTTGTGGTGAAAATAAACTCTTACGTAATATTGTGTAAACATTTTGTGACGTTTACAATATAAATAGGAAATTTCGGAAGTAAAACCAGAACTTACATTGTATTTCCTGTACGAAAATACATTCATTTCCAGTAACACATAATCTTGTTCGGAAAACGTAAAATGAATTACGTGACAATATTATCCTATAAAAACTGGTGCTTTCAAATTATCTAATCAGTTGTGTGCTACCATCACTTGAATTACACATATTTAAGAATTAAATCATGGCATTTATGTTTTATAACAAAAAGTTTAATTTTGTTTGTGCCTTGTGTTCCATTGTATTTTTGCTGCTAAGTAATAATTCATCAGCATACGATTTGTAAGTATTAATACTAAATACTATTTCAGGCAGGTTTATAAAACAGGTTAACTGGTTGTAGTAGTTTAATCCCACTTTAATTGTTTTTGTAATTCATGCATAATATCTAACGAAACTATTACAATGTTTGAATAATTAGTTACAATTTTAACCTGATTCGAGTTTGTAAATAGTTCTTATTTAATCCTAATTATAAATATCTCTGTTATATATTAATTTTATTAGCCATAAAATAAAAATTAATTCTGCTATAAATTTTTATATTTAATTACATTATTTATAAATTTTACAAAGAATAATTTTCAATTTTAATTTAAAAATAAAATATATTTTAAGTTTACATTATTTGTGAATAATTTACATATGTTACTGGTTACCAAAATTTGTTAAACTTGTTTAATATTGTCGTATGGCATTCTAATAATTTTATAATAATTAGTATTGTAGAAAAGTGCTTTTTAATAATAGCTATGTTGACAAAAATAATTTATCTTTAATTTAACAGTGATCTAGATGTGAAAGTACGAGATTTTGGGCCAAACGGCACAACAAAAACAGTGTCAATGGAGTTAACCAGTGGCCTGCAACCAGGGTCTATGATCAGTGTTGTCTCTCGTACCCACGAACGAGGTACCTTCGATATTTGTGATGAGAACTATAATAATTTAATACAAATTGATAACAGGTATGTTTTCTTATACTATATCCAAGAATAAATGCAATCATAAATTTTATGGGGTAGGTGGCTCAGTGGTATCGAGTCGGCCTGCGGATCTTGAGAACCTTGGTTCGATCCCCACAGCCGACAAACAATTTTCACCAATTAAAAAATCTACCCCTGTGGCTCCTCCTCCACTAATATCTTTGGAGGCCGTGATTTGACGGCTGGTAACCGCACTTCACACGAAAAAATATATCACTTACCGAGATCTGCTTAGGCAGAGTGCCACACCTAGTGATGGGTAAAAGGCGTGATGATATATTTATTTATTATAAATTTTATTTAAAAGTGACAGAAATATAAATATCTTTACTCGGAGTTTGAGAAATAAACATGTTGACAAAATTTCCAGTTCATCAATATATTTAATTAAGAAGTTTTCTTCTTTTATCAAAATTTACTTCATTCATTGATCATTTGCGCTTTCCATATCAAGGAAATTTTAAAGCCACAAGCCACATTCTTCGTCATTGTTTTATAGAAAACCCAAGAATTATTTTACTGGTTTACTGATATGATATAAATGATATGAAATTTGTAATATTCACTATTGATCACTTTTAAAATCTTCACTTACTTAGATTAAATTATAGCCATTGACAAAATTAAAATTATTTGATAAATTTTTATACAATTACATACTTATATACTTAAAACTGAAAATAGAAATAATTATTAAAATGGATAACTTGACTTAATATTTATTAATTAATATTGCGATAATTTTTATGGGGTTGTATCGTTTGTTCCATAGCCCCACAGCCGACAAATTTTATGCCCCATTCATATTACCCTTATAGCTATTGACCACTAACATATTTCGGGGCCGTGATTTGACGATAAACGTACTTCACGCGCAAAATCTATCTGCTACGGCGGAGTGCCATATCTAGTAGTGGGTAAAAGGCATGACGATGTTTTTACTTCCTTGTACGAAGTTGTAATCGCGTGCCATTTGTACGTACGTACGTATATACGTACGTATGTATCTCGCATAACTCAAAAACGGTAAGCCGTAGAAAATTGAAATTTTATATTTAGGACTGTTATAACATCTAATTGTGCACCTCCCTTTTTGGTCATTATACAACTACCGGAAGTGGTACTTTACTTGAAGCCTATAATAGATTTTCATGAAAAACTATATTCAAATATAATTTAAAATTTATAAGACTACTATATCAATGGAAATAACATAATAGATTTTTGTTAAAATGAAGCTGCTAACAGTTTTCCTTGAAAAAAATGGTATTATTTTAATTTTAGGAATAAATGCTGCAAATAAAAGTTTTAGAGAATTAAATTCTGCGTCTAGCACATTACGAATTTTTAAATTAGCCTTTTGCATAAACGAGATATCTAAATTTAAATATTATATATTTTTAGATTTTTTTTTAAATTAAGTTTGCTATGGACTAGAACAAAAAATAAAAGACCTAATGTCAAATATGTGCAATTAAAAAAATATCTATAGTTTAAAACGCGTACAAAGAAGTCATGTGGTGTCCACATCAGATTTTTTATATTTATTTAAAACAAGTTTCATTGAATAGTTCCCTTCTAATTTAAATTGTACTTAACGTGCAACTTTTAACTTTGTTTTTAGATAATTTCTTTAACATGTTTTTACTTCCTTGTACGAAGTAAAGGAAGTATTGTAATCGCGAAAATGTTCGGTTCTCAGATTTCAACGGAAATAGGTATATTGGCCATCCCGGAATCCATTTTGACTAATTTCGTCGTGCCGTCTGTACGTACGTACGTATCTCGCATAACTCAAAAACGGTAAGCCGTAGAAAATTGAAACTTTATATTTAGGACTGTTATAACATCTAGTTGTGCACCTCCCTTTTTGGTCCTTATACAGCTACCGGAAGTGGTACTTTACTTGAAGCCTATATTAGATTTTCATGAAAAAAAATATTCAAATATAATTTAAAACTTTCCAAATTTAGAATATAAGACTACTATATCAATGGAAATAACATAATAGATTTTGGTTAAAATAGACTAACGGGAAGTGGCACATTACATGAAGCTGCTAACAGTTTTCCTTGAAAAAAATGGTATTATTTTAATTTTAGGAATAAATGCTGCAAATAAAAGTTTTAAAGAATTACATTCTGCGTCTAGCACATTACGAATTTTTAAATTAGCCTTTTGGATAAACGAGATATCTAAATTTAAATATTATATATTTTTTGATTTAAAAAAAAAATTAAGTTTGCTATAGATTAGAACACAAAATAAAAGATTTAATGTCAAATATGTGCAATTAAAAAAATATCTATAGTTTAATACGCGTACAAGGAAGTCATGTGGTTTCCACATCAGATTTTTATATTTATTTAAAACAAGTTTCATTGAATAGTTCCCTTCTAATTTAAATTGTACTTGACGTGCAACTTTTAACTTTGTTTTTAGACAAATTCTTTAACGTGTTTTTTTCATTTTGAACATGTCATATACATTTTATTTAATTGACTTTATAATAGTCGAAAATTATTACTGAAGCATCGTCTGAGGCTGCATCCCCGTGGATCCATATTCATGTTTAACCAATGAAAATTTTGTATGAAACATGCAAAAGTTGGATATTTCAACTTTTCTCTAATACGGATGAGTGAATATATGCATATAGGAACAAAAATTAATTTCAGTTTGTGACAGACAAGGCGAAAGTTTGATCTCCGACTTCTTTATTTAATAAATTTGAGTATCTTGTTAAATCAAATCATTACATATCTCAGGTGTTATAAGATAGTAGACAAATCTATCTTCATCATTTGATCTCATTTCTCTTAATAAATTACTGCTAGCACACTGAAAGATCTGTCTCTGTTCGATGAAAATACTTCCAAACCCAACATTTACGTTTACTATTATTTTCTATTAACTCGGACTCTTCCAAACCTATTGCTAACATGTACAGTTTTCTTTTTATTTTGTTACTAACATCTCGTTCATAATTAATTGATGAACCAAACTATTAATAGTTATTAACAAAGGTGACCAACATTCTGTTAATTCAACTTATTGTTAAATTTAAACATTAAATTAAATGCGGACATCTCATTACTTTCATAGTAACAGGTTAAATTTTTACGTACGTAAATTAGATGTCACTGACATGTGGATGGGGATGTGCAGCCTGACTCGTTTTTAATTGAAGCTAAGTCAAGTTATACATTTTAAAAATTATTTCTTCTCGTTAAACACCTTTGCAATATTTATAATGAATGCGATTGAAGCCAAGGGAGCTTGGTAAAATGGCGTTAAAAGCGCAAAATTTGCAACCTAATTAAACTGAGATTCATTTGTGTTAGTTCTCAAATAAATAGCTATGTAAAAAGCTATAAAAATATAGCATAGCATATATTTTCTCTATTTAGAAAGTAGAAAACGACAGCATAATTTTTTGTTATTTCGACAGAATGGGCAACAGTATTTATAGTACAATATTAACCCATTAACCGCCAACGTCCCATTTTTGGGACGCTTAAATATTTGGCGGTAATATTTTTTTTTTACATTTAAAATGTATATTTTGTTTAATGAATATATTAATTAGTTATGTTATGACAGCCAGTCACAGCCAATTTTCAAATATTTGCAAAACCAATAATTTTAAAAATATGCAAAGTTACTTAATTTCGGTGTTTTTAACAATTATATTTCAAGGTCAGATATATTTTAACACTTAAGTATGTATAACTTTTATTATCAAAAACTTGTTTTTTAGAACTGAAATAAAGATATTTTTACTGAAAAGGTATTCTTTTATTGATCATTGAATTGCGGCGGGTATTGGGTTAATTAAATATTAGACAGCGAATTTGAAAGAAAATAATCGTACTTATTAATTTCAAAATGAGGGTCTATCATATTAAAATAACCTTTTTTAAAAATAATATCCTTTGCTTACTTTCAGAATCCACAAAAACTACTTCCTTTTATCTAGTTATTTGAACAGAAAATGGATGAAAAATGGCATTAAAATAAAACCAAATCCTACCGTGAAGGACGAACTAACTGTGACTAGTATTGTACACGAGGAGAAGGGATATAACGTGTTCGTAAACGGCGAGAAAGTAGCCTTCTACAAACACAAGTTTGAGAATCCAGCGAGATATATTCTTGCTTTTCATAACAGAATATATAAAATTGTTTATTTATCAACTAAGCAAGATATTCCATTGTCACCCTTACCACCTCCTCAGAAATAAACTTACAGATGTAATTTTTAATTATAATTTATTTTTATTTATGATACCCTGTAAGGCACAATAATATAAACAAAATTAATATACTTACAAAATGTATTTTCCATCATGATTTTTTCCTATTTCAATGGTTATTTTTAGAGATGGGCGAATATCATCCGCGAATAGTCGAATGCCGCGAATATTGACATTATTCGATATTAGCGATTTTCGAATATTAACGTCAGTATAGCGAACATTCGAATACCTCGAATATCGCGCCATATGTTGACCTCAATTTTTGACAATGTTTTCCTTTATCATTTGTACATAAAATTAAAGCTATTACAATACTTTGAAGTTATTAATAACAAAGATATTTTGTTTCAAAACCATGAAAACGTACCATATTTCAAATTTGTTTTTCACGTGAAATTTGAAGTTTTCGCCTTTTTCTTTTTTGTTTGTAATTTTTGTTTTATTTTTATTTTATCTTAACAACTTCATTCAAATAATGAAAAGGGCAATTAAATAATTATTAATAATTTTAGAAATATTCGAATATTCGAGTACCTCGAATATTCGAGATCTGATTAATATTCGTATTCGATATTCGAATTCGAGAAATTTGATATTCGCCCGTCTCTAGTTATTTTTAATTTATAAACAAATATAAATAAACTTATTTCTGTATCAAATAGGTGAAAACCACAGTACACATTATAAAACTTTAAAATTATTTATTTTTGGAAACTAATAAATAATAATAAAAAATAGTAAGTGTCGTTTCAAATTAAAAAAAAACTGCACATACATACTGACATTATACTATGGATTAGCATAAACCTTTGAAACATTAATTCATTTGATTCATCACGCAAACAATCTTCGCCAGACATTCATATCTTGACACACCACTTTCGCTGCAGTCATATTCATATCTATAATCGTTTATTCCTCACACTTGGAATATTTCGTTCATGCAACAAACTTTCAGTCGTATTTATCCATTTATTCCTCTGTCTTCCACGCAATCCTTCACCCTCAATTTCACCAACATACACTTGTTTCATCGATCTTTCATTCGACTTATATTCCACGTGCCCAAACCATTTCAATTTACTTATACCTAATCTTCTAAGAGCATTCTTCTCAATCATACACCAATATATTCACAACACGATCTCTGCTTGTATATCCACATTCATACACTCTACAAATACATCATTTCCACAGCATTTATATGCTGTTCATGTTTCCTCATCCACACCCAACATTCTAACTTTGTAATGAATAATGTTACATTATTCAACGAGTGTGTTAAGACAGCAATTGTCATAATATGTATGTTAAATACTATACTTATTTCACGACCATTCAACAGGACCTTTCACTTTTAAGTCGAAGTTATTGGAAAATAATACATTTTAGAAGTTAAACGTTAAACTGAAGTTGTTTCTAAGCAACATGGAAATAACAACAATAATAATAATTCAAAAGTAGTCGCAATCTGATTGAACTAATATGTGTTGAATAATGGTTCATTATTCCACACTTTGTTTCATTATTCATTGAATAACGAACTACTTTAGCTATTTAGACACGTGCATGTAATGAATGTATTAGATAATAGCTATGAAAAAAACATTTGTTTTGGTTGTGGGGCTGAGATGCCTTGCATCCGCTGTACCCCTCTTGGTCAACCTTTTTCGAAAGTTGAGGCCAGTTAAAAGTTTGAATATTATGTTATTTCCAATACTTTTAATAATTTTTTAACCGTTTTACATTAAATTTATAATGTCTGTGTTTTATTATTTGGATCACCAAAATTCTAATATCTTATAAATGCGTCATACTTGCCATGAAATTTATTGTTTATTAATTTATATTTATTCTGTTACACGTTTTACTAAAATATTTTATAAAAATTTTATTGCTATTAATTATTTTATTTCCTAAATAGGCATTATTAAAAATATTTATAAATACCTATTTTCTGAATAATTATAATCATATTATTAAAATACAATGTTATGCCCAGCGGCGGATTACAGGTACAGGACCCCATTCTTTGGGTTCCTATTGATGGAAACAACCAATGATAAATTTAAAATAAAAGATCTATAAAACTTATTTTACTAAATAAATTTTTATTTTCAAATGCAATGTTTTTTATATAGTTGCTAGGAGTGATTAAATTCTTGATCTTATTACATACTAAAATTATATTGTTAAAACTGAATTTATGAAAGCAAATAATAATTTTACATTCAATGTAAATATTTGGATCACCCTGACATTCTTGAACTATTAGAGCACTATTGTGTATACATTATGCGATAATTCAAGTAATCATGATTTTGTTGATTCATTATATTCGAAATAAAAAATAAATTCACAGAGCCTAACAAACAATAAATCCACGCCACTGGTCCTGTCCGATGTAAATATTATAAATGTTCTAGAATTTTTAATTTCATATTAAAAGCAAAGATAAAATGTCAATTAATCAAATTAATAATAGGGTTATAATTACAAACTGAAAAAGTAAATAACTTTATCAATAAGTTGCAAATAATTTTTCTGTTACTTGTTCCATGTCGAACATACATACCTGCCGCGATTACAATCGCAAGATTTTTTGGAGTATTTATCTTTATAATTAATATGAACATGAAGATTATATTAATTGTAATTGTTACAGCTTTTGTTGGCAATGTAAGTAAAAGTATATATGTTTCTTTTATTTAATTCAATGATTTATTTAACTTAGTATTGCGTGAATTTTCCTGAAGATGAAATGAAATTAATAATATGAATTTAAATATGTTCAACATTGAGCGCAGATAGATATTTCCTAAACTTTTAATTTGCATATTATTGATTTGTTACATATAAAATATTTTTCATTGTTTTATTTTTTCGAACAATAATAAAACAATTAAATGATATATGAGCATTAAAATACCTCAAAACTTTTGTTTTTCCTCCGGCATAACTTCACTAGATTCAATATTGAATATAATTCACGCTACTTAGATAAGAGCCGATAAACAGGATTAAAATTAAACGGACTTGAAATAGTTTCGTGACCAATGGTCTAACAAGATTATGAACGTAACTATGGATACAAAATTTGAACTATCTATCAGCCTCTAAAGTCCCAAATTTTTAATTTGCTGCATATATTATTTATTTATTAAACAACGGAAATTTCTTTCGATATAAATTTGAATGCACCATCAATTTCTGAATATAAAAAAAAAACATATATCGTAAGTTAGTATTCGGCTAAATATTCCCCTACTAAATGTTTCAAATAATAAAAATAAAATAATGTGAAAAATCTCAAAAAATACAAATTCGTATTGCGGGACCTATCAACAAATTAAAAACAGTTTGATTTCTAAAAATAATTTGCAACTTTTTCATAAATATTTAATTTTGTTTACATTTATTTAGCGATGTTACGTACTAGCTTAACTCAACATTTACTTTATGTCGAGTTAAAAGTTTTGGATTAGAACTTGAAAATCTTATAGAGGGTGTTTTCATACTTCGGGGAGAAAATAAGGGTATATATTGTTTCATGTAGTGATTACATCGCAGAAAGAATTTTTAGGAAATTCGTAAAAATAATTGCACATTACTTGAAGCAAGCCTTTTTCGTGCCACTGGACTCGTTAGTGACAGTAATATAATAATTAAATTGAAGTTATATAACAGTTCTTTCAATGTTTAATGTTTACTCATATTTATTCATTACTATAACCTATCAGACCAGTTTGCTTTATGTAAAGTGCAATTAATATTACGAATTTTATAAAAAAATCTTTATCATCATCTATATGGGGTTTAAATAGGTGCTACAAGTTGTAAAACACCCTATATTGCTGTCAAATGATAGACTGTCATTGGAATGTATAAATATATACTTTGGCAGTAAATTCTAACAAAGAATTTAACCCCTAAGCCTTAATAAAAGAATCAAATCTATATACGTATTTTGAGAGTTCTCATCCTCAATAGAAAAGGAAAATTTGATTCTATCTTGACCACTGATTTGGTTCACAAGTAGTGTAATCTTGATTTTTTTCCTTTTCTACTGAGAATGAGAACTAGTTCTCGATATATGTATATAGATTTGATTCTTAAGGCTTAGGGGTTAAATTCGTTGTTATTTAGTTTTTAGCGTTAGATTTTTTACATTTATTTCATTTTTGTTTATTTAACTGGCCATAAATGTTTTAAGATAAAATATGATTTGAAAAGAGCAGTATTTCTAAATTTCTAATATCATTTCTAGTTTCCAAATCTAGATTGCAAATAATAAACAATGTGTTATATTATAAAAATTAAAATAACGGCTACTTGAATTATTACTCATTTATATTTTTTAAACAACTAATTTGTTTTGGTTTATAAATTTAGTACGGTGTATATTTTTTATAATAATTATTTAATTTATTTTAAAGAAAATATGTTAAAATAATTTCTTATTTCGTGTAAAAAATTTAAAATATTACTCAGAAGAAAATAATAATATTTTATTCCAAGCATTCAGGAGATACCCTAACGATTTTCACTTATTTCGAAAATAAAATAAAAAATAAATAGTTTTAAGTCGATCTTATAAAGATTTGATATACATATTTTTAGGTGCTGTCTGAAAATAATGAAACTGATATCATGACATCTTTTGCAAAAGTTTATGATGAATTACATCAAAAATTAACAGTCATTCAAATAACAACACACGGCGCAGCCAATGAAATAACTAGACATTACTCAGTTGTACTAAATAGTACTTCAAATGTCATCAAACAAATCCAGAAAGAATTGGAAAACAAGGTTATAGACGAAATACATAAAATACTTGTTAGATTAAATATATCCTTGCCTGAAAAGAGTCATGTCCAGACTTGCTTAGCTAAAAGCCAAAATGAAACAGAAGAAATGGTATTAATGTCAAAAGCAAATATCAAAGTTTGTCAGCTTAACGCCGCACAAGCTTTAGACGAAATTAATGCACTGTTACGGGACCTGTACGCCAAACATGAAATGGAACATCAATACACAGACAAAACTAGAGAGTATTGCAACTCTACATCTCAAAACCAATATCAACTGTACACCTGTTTATATCAACAATTATATATGGGCCAATCGAAAACAATCAATCATTTGAAAGATGAAAGTGAAGTAGTATTAATGAAGTATTATTATGTATACGACAATGCTGGAAAAAGTGTCATGAAATGTTCTAATCAACATCTGCAAAAAATGTACGCAGAGGCAGATCAGATTCTACAAAAATTTGAAACATGTGGCAATTTCACTGTAAAAAATGACATTAAGGATTCAGCATATTGATTGCATATATCTTGAAAATTAATAAATGTATTTAATTTTCACAGATTGAATTAATATTTTGTGTAAAATAAAATATATGTTATCCTTGTGCCCAAATTAACATGCACAAACTAATTATTAAATCATTCTTTAGTATTTTTAATATAAACACTGTTGGAATGCATATTATTAATTAATTAATTACTTTTGTACTGTTGTGTATAATAGTAATAAATTATATTTAATTTAATGCTTATTTTAAAATGTACCGTTTAGAACAATAAACACTGAATAAAATAAAGTTGTAAATTAATTGTTTTTAATAATAATATTTTAATTTTAGTTTTAAACTAATTAAATAATGAGAAATTATATAAACGTGCTTAAACATAGGTAAAATAAATCGGTATATATTACAAGCAGAAAAACTGATAAGAATTATAAAATGTAAAATTAAAAACGATTTTGCATTATATGAATTAATGTTACTGTTCGTTTAAATAATTTGATGTTAGAATATAATTTTACTTGTTACATAATATGCTATTAAAAATGAAGAACATTTATTTTATATCTACAAGGTGTTTCACAACTTAGAGCAAAAAATTAAAGGGTATATTCTGTACAACGTGCTGATTATGAAACAAAAAGAATTTTTTTAAAATTCAAAATATTAAGGGTTGTTACCTAAAACATTTTTTTGTAGTACTGCACTGGATTCGCTTTCCTATTAAACACAAACAATGAAGTAGGTATCAACTACGAAAGAATAATTACACAATTCAATTATTAGCAGTTATTTATAATAGAATTTTATTTAGTTAATAACTTTAACATAATCATCCACCCAGTGGCAGTGGCAACGAAAAATTTTGGACTGGGAAACATGGAAAATAGTTTTGCGATTAAAAAAAACTTCTTTTTGTTTCATGATCAGCACGTCGTACAGAATATACCCTTTAATTTTTTGCTCTAAGTTGTGAAACACCCTGTATAATTTATATTGCCTCCTAAAGACAAAACTCTTGGAAACGGTATCGGAAATAATATCATCATAAAAGAACTCGACAGTCAACATTTACAACTTGCGTCTAAACTCTTTCTTAATCAATGTGTGCTGTGTGAAAATCTTCAGTATTCAGGCCAATCTGAGTAGTTTTGAAATGTAACTGGTCAGTATCAGGCCAGCCTGAAGGTAAAACTGATCACGTGTAAAGGCCCTTAGCTTGAGATATTAGGAATTTTAATTGTAAAGTTTTAAAATTAAACCAAAAATATAACAAGGTAGAATATATTTTTCGTAACAAAAATACAAATAACATACAACAGGATGAAATGATAAAAGACAAGATCAATGCTTTTGCTCATTTGCTGCAAAGGACTGCCATATGTCCTGCGCAAGTGTTTTAGGTTGTTCAAACGCGGCGAAATGACCACCAAAGTCGTGGCGTTGCACTCCCTGGAGCTGTGGGTAGCGTAGCCGTAAGATCCAAGGCGGTAACAGGCCCAACTCGGTGTGGAATTGTGAACACCTAAAATAAGAAGAATGTGACAATGATATTCGGCAAAGCGAACAATACAAAAAAGTGCATTAAAAATATAAATGTATATATAGTTTTAATATGTGAATTCAACTATTGCTCCCGTTAGATCTGTTGCTACTATTTTAAGATGGCGGGCCAGATTGAATCTTTTTTGAAAAAAAAATACTTTATTGGGAAAATAACGATGAAACGTCAAAAGTACAATCAAATGAGGGATAGGATTTCATAATTTCGGTTGTAATTATTTGAACTAATTATGATATCTAAATACATGAAAATAACAATTACACATGTATTTTTCTACTTCCGTTAGGAAATAGACGTTTTATTTCAGTTGAGTTAGGTAATGAACTGCATTATTTAACTAGTGAAATAATGAGGTAACATAGCAACACAAAAAAATAAGATATCTTGGTAGACGAATTCTGATGTGTTATTCTTTTATTTTTTGAATTTATAACTGTCATTAATATGTCAAAATATCATAATTTCAAAAACGCTCTTTCGTATTTATTAGAACGGAAATAGAAAAAATATTGTATGAAACTAGTAAGGAAATAAGGTTATTACCTTACTTATGTGTTTACATAACTCGACTACGCCTCGTTCTGCAAATTTCACATGCGTAAGGTAATAACCTTCATTTCCTTACTTGTTTCATAAATAGCTATTGCAATAGTTATTTGTAGTTTTTACTAATTACAGAATCTCATCCGAGGACCGTTATAAATTATAACGGGCTTGTTTTGTATTGTTTTCATGGCAACCACATCATAAGGTAATATTAGTGCAGTGAATAAAATCGAGATAAAATATGAGTATACTAATTTACAAGCAAGAGGTCGTACGTTCAAATTTTGCAGTTCACAACTTCTATCTAGAAATATGATTATGTCTGAGCAGTTTAGCAAGATCTGTCAAATTAGGAACTAGGAAATTTTTGCAGTGAAAAATATGGCGTACTATATGACAAAACAGCATTTAAGTACATTTTAGAAACAAATCTAAAAGTAGCATTTAAAAGATCCAGTAAACATATATTGTCTCTTTTGTACTGGACCCTTAAATTGGAATTAGGTATTTCCTGTTATACAGAATACTAACAAATAAAATTTGATATCGGCTAAAAAGTTTTCTAATGATACTCATATGAATAAATTTTTTTTTTTTGAAATCTACTCACCACGTAGGTACGAGGACTTTAACGGAATCCAGCCCCAGGGCCCGATGCGGTTCGGCTAAGTTCTCTGCATAAATACGAACTGCAGTCGTGGCTGTTCCTGTTATCCAGTATATCATCACGTTGTCCAGCAGATCTGTGTATGTATATTTCTCCAATAGTCCACCATCTTTCACGAAACGATAGTCATGGTTCGTTCCCGTGGAGAATTTCTCAAGAATGTAGGCGGCCAATCCGGCGGGGGAGTCGGTCAGACCAACACCTGGAATCATTCAATCATTTTTATTCTACAGTGATTTTGCGAACTGCAAGTACAGAACAAATACATTGCATAGTTTCTTTTAATGTTAATGCTTCATTAAGTAAAAAGATTAAGAACTACACCTCGATCTATACAGGGGCGCCGAGAGGAAAAGCGGGCCCCGGGAAAAAAAATTCGGACCCCCTTTAACTTTGAATATTTATTAATTAAATATAAGATACAAAAAAAAATATTTATAAATATATGTATGACAACAATAAGAATTATTAATATCTAAATAAAGTTATAACAATATAAATAAAATTAAATACAAAATTCGGAGTTAATTGGTGCAGCGATGTGTATTGCATACTCACTGTATCTGTATCTGTAACTATCTAATATCTAGTTGCATGGGATACTAAAACAGTACTACGCACAAATGTATAGAGCCTTTGCCTATGTGTGTTGTATCATCATCATCTGTGGCGCTACAGCCCAAATCGGGCCTGGGCCTACCGGACACACCGAGCCGCAGTTTTTACACTGCCGTACTGCCGGTCTTCGTAGTCGAATGCTACATTATTTAAGGCGTATAAGTGACTAGCTTATAGCGCCCGAGTGTGATAAATACATGTAGCTGTATTTTATATTTTACGACAAATCACACATTGTCGACAGGCGGATTCGAACTGACGAACCTTGGTTCGGGTGACGTCACAGTATGTTAAGAGATGTGCCTTAACACGCTCGACCACCGCGCCTGTGTGTTGTATACAATGTAGTAATATAAGAAACAAAAATCAAACAATGTAATAATGTACTTTTGAATAGTGTATAAATTTATTTAAAATTTGCAACTGGGGCCCTTGATCAAGCATTTCGTCATTTAGTACTTTATACAATGTAATAAATTGTTGAAAACGTGTATCAGACATTTCGTTATACATGTTTTAGTAAAGAATATAAAAAATTGGGGAAATAGTAGAAAATTAAAAGCAATTTATAAAATAGCATCGTATCCGGGCCCTTTGAATTCCACGGGCCCTGGGTATTTTACCCCCCCTACCTCCCCCTCTCGTCGGGCCTGGATCTATACAGTTACATAAAGAAGTGCCATAATTTAAGCCTCATTCTCTATCTTAACATAGTCACTGGTTTTGTAGTTTGTCTTAACCTTGAAATGTTTGACATACGTTATTATGTCAGAACTACAGTATAAATAGTATAAACACAAACGTAAACGTTTGTATTTGTTTTGTCGTCATTTTAATCTAAAATAGTTTTATTTCTTAAATATACATTACAGTAAAAATACTAGCAAACCATACAAACCAATTATTACTGTTTACTAATATTCTATACTTTAAATAGTTATTTTTGATTCTAGATTGCGAAATGTTACTTTTGTATTCGAGAATGCAAAAGCATTTCGCAATCGAGTATCAAACAACGTTTTTTCGAAAACTATGTCCCAAAATTAGCAATAATGTAATGAAAAAAATTTCAGGTTTAGGAATAATTAATGTGACATATAATGTCTCCATGACAACAATGTATGTAATATAATTGCTATCATATCTGGTATTCTCTGACCAGCAATCGACAGCTGGTTGGCAATAGAAACCAAACAAACGTTCTAATTTTTTTCAGCGATTTATTGGGATTCGCATTGTATTTCGCATTGCATTTCTCAAGAAACTATTCCAGTACACCAGTTAGCTTCCTCAAGAGGGATAAATATGAATAATTGCTCAATTGGAACATTAAATATAAATTTTGTTAAAGAATAGAAGTATTGTTTCTTAGCAAAAAAATAAAGTGACAAATTTTATTAAATAGTGAGCTTTTCTTCTATAAAAAAATTGCAGGATGCAAAAAACTTTTGCATCCTGCATGCAAAAGTCTTTTACGTTTTGTAGACAAAAAACACTCGCTTCGCGTGTTGTCATGTAAATTTTAACTTTATATGACAGTTTTCGAAAAAATGTATTTTATATACAGGCATGGAAACAAGTATAAAACAAAACCTGTTTGTATTCGTTAGTACGATGTGATTATCATTAGGGTTTTAAAATTCGAAGATACCGAGTTCGAATCCCACTCAAGCTAAACAAAAATATATGAACTATCACACAGCGGCTCGGTGAGTCCGGACGCTGTATTGCAATTGGGACTAACTTCCTGTTGTTCAAAGTAACATAAATAAATCAATCAAGAACTGGAAGTCAAACCAATAATTATGTTAAAAGCTGTAGGTGAGGTCTCTTAGAAGGAATTAGATGTTATAGTCATTTTGATTTCATCTCATTTATTTATTTATTTATGTTACGCTATACAACAGGAATTTAATCCCAATTACAGTACAGGGTCCGCACTCACCGAGCCGCAGTGTGATAGTTAGATTTCGTTAGTTAGCTTATGTCATCCATGTTGGTTATAACGAATATAAGTATTTATGTAATGGTTGATTATTGTTCCGTTAGTTTCAGTTCGTCGTTTGATGAGTGAGGTAGTGCTGTTATAATTAGTATTTGTTTCGAGGAATATTCGGGATATTTAAGAGGTGAGTGCTTCTTACACATATGAGTTGAGTTGGATGATGATATTGTTGAGATAGCGCAAGTGTGTTTTAAGATTGTTGTTGACTTCTGACAGCACAGCGAGTAGCTTTGTGTGCTGTAGTAATCTTAACTAGGTTACCAACGAAATACGAAAGGATAGCGAATGTTATGGCGCTGTTCTCACTAAGCTTTAGTGCTAAATGTATTTTTATGAAATTTACAAACCATCAACATTTACCTATTTTGTCTAGGTTTAAAGATGGTTCTGTTGAAACTTGAACTATTGTAATATGGACATAATACTTTGATTTTCATTACACAGAAAGTTTGAAAGTTAATGCAAAAATAAGAGTGTATACTATTTTCATTTTAAACTGGAGGGATCGACATAAAATGATTCAATGCACCGTAATTACGTTTACAAAGGAACTCAAAATATGACCCGTTATAACTGGTTTCACAAGCTTCGCACAGAGTTGTACAGCCCCATTCGCCGGTATTTTTAAATGGTCAATCATAGGAAAAAACAAGAATAATTTTAGGTTTAATACATATTTTATTAATTTTTTCACTATTATGTAAATAAAGGATAGAAATAGTGCGCTAACTCTGATTTTTTAATTTTTCATTCCTGGAAAATTTTTGTATTTGCGTTGGAAAATCACCTATTTTTGATAGTAAATTAACCACAAAAAAAGGATAATTTTGATATAATAGTGAGATAGCGGCCAGCAGGCAACCTTTATTTGTGGTAGCCGCACTAATAGATTCCATTGTAGTTATATGGGACAGGGACGTTTAATCGTTTTATGTCGATCCCTCCAGTTTAAAATGAAATTAGTATATATTATTTGATGTACTAATACAACGCAAAAAGAATTTTTCGCAATAATAATTGTACATTACTTGAAGCAAACATTTTTCGTGGCATTGGACTAATAAGTTACAGTAAAGAAGAAATATAAGTAAATATTAAACATTGAAAGAATAGTTACATAGCTTCAATTTAATTAAATAAATGTTCTCAAATAAGTTTACTATACGATTAACAAGAGAAGTTAGGGTTTCCGCTATTGTTGTTTTCTTAATTACTTTCAGACATGGACTCGCAATTAATAATTTCTTTAACGATTATTTTTAATCACAATCGATTTAGAATAATGTGTTAGTTGCATAGATTTATGTACTATATGGTAAATCATTTAATGCAGTGTTTTTCAAACTCTAAACATTCGAGTACACTTTCTAAAATTTTCATTATTACTGAATACTAAAAATACCTATTTGACGATATTTCAGTAATTGTCGCTCATTTATTCTTCACACTCTAAATCCTCCATTATGAAACAAACCTTCAATCATATACATTCATTCGTTCCTATACACCTGTTTCATAATTCTTTCACTTACGCATAATCATCTAATAACGAATCTATAAATATAAGAGAGAGAGGCAGCATCCTACTGCGCTTAATTTTGAAAGTAAATTCGATACAATTGCAGTTAAACACTCTATTGTAAGAACTGTAAATGAATCATCAAAACTCAGTTAAATTAAATACACCAAAACGTTGGTGTAGTTTCAAATAACCTAAACCTTAATCCAAAAGTTTTTTTTTAATAAGATTTTAAATAGTCCGTCAGTACGGGTGGTGTGGATAGCGATATGGAATTCAAATCCGGAAATCTCGAGTTCGAATCTCACTCAAGCTAAAAAAAATTATATGAACTACCACACTGCGGCTCGGTGAGTGCGGATCCCGTATTGTAATTGGGATTAAGTTCCTGTTGTACAGCGTAACATAAATAAATAAATAAGAAACTCACCAACAGTATCAGGCTTTGTAGCCTGTATATGAAAATAACCAGACTCCAGCAACATTTCCTTCTGCTTCTCCCAGTACGGATAGATAGCATACTCCAGCTCGGGCTCCACGACGAGACTGGGCCATAGCGCTCCTAGCGCCACTATGACGCGGGAAAGCGGGCTGAACACCGTGCACATATTTAGATGCATGCCTGTGACATGCTCCGGGTAGAAGTGCGCTTGGTGTGAGGCGACCTGTGAACCCCAATCGCCTCCTTGCACGTACCAATGTTCGTGACCTAGGCGGGTCATCAACTGTTTGAAGATTACTGACATTTGGGCAACGGCGAGACCTGGACGGACTGCGCCTGATGAAAAGCCGTATCTGTAACAATGTTCATTCTTAATTATGCAGATAGTACCACCCTTCTGGGTTCTAGATAAACAATTATTATTGAGACGGCCTGTGGATCTTGAGAACCCTGGTTCGATCCCCACAGCCGACAAACAATTTTAACCAAATCTACCCCTGTGGCTCCCCCTACACTAATATTTTTAGGGCCGTTATTTGACGGCTGGTAACCGCACTTTACGCAAAAAAATATATCACTTACCGAAATCTGTTTAAGCAGAGTGCCACACCCAGTAATGGGTAAAAGGCGTGATTATATATATACCGGGTGTCTACTTTTTTTTCCGAACATAGGAAATTCAATGTTAAAATTTTGATTTAGCGATATCTCTTTACCTATTACTTTTAGAACAAAATTGTACTGAAGACAAATGTTTAGAATGAAAAATTGCATTAATAGAGTATAAGTTTGTTGTTCAATTGTTTCTTATGTTCTAGTTAAAAGCAAAAGAAAATACACTCTTTAAAGCAATTATCAGAGTGCCATGAGAAATAAAACAATAATTTGTGTGTTGTGTCTGACATTATTTGACATATTGGACAAGAATTGGAAGCTTACTCTAATTTATTTATTTATTCGAGCATTTAATTTAATAATAAAATTAATTATAGCAACTATTATTT
The DNA here is from genome assembly GCA_947425015.1 of Pterostichus niger. NCBI lineage: Eukaryota > Metazoa > Arthropoda > Insecta > Coleoptera > Carabidae > Pterostichus > Pterostichus niger. The sequence continues at coordinate 33,960,263 of OX380340.1, read as the reverse complement.
TCTTTTTTCTACATAATCTAGACAAATAAATACCTATTATTAAGTTATCTAAATTGTTTCGGAAAAAAAGTAGACACTCGGTATATATATATATAACGTACCTGGTGTAGAATTGAAATATGTAACATAGGAAATACAATGGTATTTTTTAATGCAATGAGCGTTGCTTCACTAATTAAATTAGATCAAAAGTGAAAATACAAAAAAAATGTTGAGTATTAAACACTGCATCTAATAAGTATCTACTTGATACTCTTGCATAAAAAATAATTTAGCAACAAGTAGATAGTCATTGCAAGCAGTTTTTAATACTTAACAATTTTTATCATTTTTGGTCTAATTGAAATAGGAAAGCAACAATCATCATATTAAAAAAAACTATTATATTTCCTATGTTATATATTTCAATTCTATACCTGGTATAATAATTTCATATTATTACTCATGGGGTTCATCAGAGCATGAAATTCAGCTATCTAATATTTGAAGTAGCAGGCGCGGTGGCCGAGCGTGTTAAGGCACATCTCCTTAGCACACTGTGACGTCACCCGAACCAAGATTCGTCAGTTCGAATCCGCCTGTGGACAATGTGTTAAATATAAAAATACAGTTACATGTATTTATCACACTCGAGAGCTATAAGTTAGTCACTTATACGCCTTAAAATAACTTGACTAAAGAAACCGGCAGTACGGCAGTGTAAAAACTGCGGCTCGGTGTGCCCGGCCCCTATATCCCGAAACGGACTGATGGGAAATCAAATTAAATCAAATCAAATATTTGAAGTCCAAACCTTCGATAAATATTATTGCTTATGATTTTTATCTCTAAGGAGTCGAAGGATCTTTTAGTTTTTTGATAATATAAATTAAAATATTCAAATATTTTTAAAAATTACATATTTATAATAAAAGTGTTTTCTCTATACCCATCCTGTATATAACTAAAATTGTAGGATTTTTTTCCTTGGAAACCATTTTGCAAGATTCTACTGCCTCGTAGATTTAATTATTTAATTGTTACTTTGCAGCACGGGAATTTAATCACAATTATAGTACAGGGCAGCTTAGAGCTTATAGTGAAATCCGAACTACTCAGATACATTTTTTAATATAATTCAAGTCAGCGAGATTTGAACGCATTACCTCTTGCTTATTAATTAATAAACGCAAGTATTATCTCGGTTTTAGCCACTGGGATATGATTGCCACTAGCGATATATCACTTACTGAGATCTGTTACGGCAGAGTGCCATACCCAGTAATGGGTAAAAGACGTGATGATATATACAAGGGTAGATTTAAATTGGTGAAAATTGTCTTTATATAGTGTGTTATCAATTTCCTCACCCTGGTAGAGACGGCACAATAACCTCAAACACAAAATCAGCCCCATTCTGTGGTTTCTCCGTGAGCAGCGGTATCAGCGAGTAAAACTCCCTCACAGAACCCGGCCAGCCGTGCAGCAGCAACAGAGGCACGGATCTCTTCACTCCAGCTTTCTTCAGGTCTGGTTTCACATGGATATAGTGAATGTCGAGCCCCTGAATTTGCGTTTTGAACTGCGGTAAAGAGTTTAGAAAGACTTCGCGCTCGCGCCATTTGTAGTCTTTTCTCCAGAAGGTTAGGATCTTCTTCAAGGTGTCTGTGTTGAAGCCGTATTCGAAGTGGATGCCTTCTAGTGGAGGTGTTAGTGGACGGGTGTGGTCGAGACGATAGTTTAGATCAATCAGCACCTATTTAAAAAATCGTAAAGTTTGCTATATAAAATATATTAAACAATTTGGTAATCTTGAATTTTCGATTATCTAATCTTACTCTGGCCTGATTTTGAGAAATTTATCCAAATAATTTGCCAGAAATCAAGATATATTAGAGATTATTTAAATTTTTTTTAAGAATATGGTTTGGCGTTTGGCGTTTGGCCTAAGTTATTTAACCCAAATTCCAAGGTAGTAAGTTTTGATAACAAATTATTGATTGGTAAATAATTACCTACTGATTGGAAGGAGGTAAATAATTAAAAATTAAACATTTCTCCGTAGTAACATAGCAACTATCAAAACCTACTTAAAAAAAAAACTCAAACAATAAATTTATTTTTCGCGCCACCGTCCGGCATTAGCAGTATTACATAACTCAAAATCGTCCGGAAACCATGTGTTTACCGGCCGAGGCCGGCAAAAATTAGTGACTTTTTATGGTTATATGTTGGCATCACTAGTATAGCGAACTCCTGAACGTACGATATGTCAAAATATTGCATTGGCGTAAAAATATTATGATAAAATATTCATAGTTGAGTATTTTCAATACAAGAAAACAGAATATTTATACATATATTTTAAACAAAATTGTAAGTAATTATAATTGAATTAGCAATGTAAAATACAAATAAAATATGTTGATTGTTTAGGTTATAATACTGGAATGACAAGTCGTGAAATAGATAAAGAAATGAATTATGTTTTATGTTTATTAAATAAAGTGTACAGTGTAATTAAACTTATTGAAGATATAAATTGATGAACAATCAATATTTAATTAAAATTAAAATTCAAAATTAAATTCAAATATTGTGATGTTACCAACATAAAAAAATTCCCTGACATTTAGAATGTGAGTAATAAATTAAACTTTTTTATTAAATTTACAAAAACTTCGGCGCGAAAAATCTTGTGTATCACTAGTCCAGAAACTGCTATTTTGCGAGTGCTCGTATTTAAAGGCCTCGCCTGCGGCTCGTCCTTGCAAAATATACTCGCTCCCGCAAAATAGCAGTTTCTGGACTAGTGATACAAATAACTACAAATGTAAACAAATAATTTTTAAATATTTCTAAATTTTAATTTCGTCCTTCAAAAAAATATAATAAACATTGTGGCCAGTATATATCCTATTGGCATTGAATGCATTGCCTCTAACTATTACAAACTCTTTTAAAGGTTCTTTTTTCGAATGCAATTTTCATGTTCAAAACTAAAATTTGTTTCAATACACTCGTCTTTTGATGCAAAACAAAAATAAATTTGTCTCGCGATAATATTATCTACAGACCTCCAAATGTAAATAATGATAACTGAAATCAACACTAATATATTTCACCGAGAATTATATATATATATATATATATATATATATATATATATATATATATATATATATATATATATATATATATATATATATATATATATATATATATATATATATATATATATATATATATATATATATATATATATATATATATATATATATATATATATATATATATATATATATATATATATATATATATATATATATATATATATATATATATATATATATATATATATATATATATATATATATATATATATATATATATATATATATATATATATATATATATATATATATATATATATATATATATATATATATATATATATATATATATATATATATATATATATATATATATATATATATATATATATATAGACATACTCGTAAATGTGCATGACTACATGATAAGATATGGTTTGATTAGGTATTATTTTCATAACAAAATTACATGATAATTACTTTTTTTAGTTATATGATACAGGAGCGGCGAGTTTAAAGTTTTTCATTGGTGCAAAGGGCACAGCTACGGAATTAAAAAAAAGAATTAGCAAAAATATCACAAGACGCATTATTAAATTAAAAAAATATGATGAATTCTTATATTAAATAAATAAAAGGCTTCAGAATCCAATGTTTTTTTATATTGATTTTTGGTACTTTTCGAGCAATGATGAATTCTTATTAAGTACACGAAAAAACAAAAAAAGTAGATATGTACCCGTACCTGGTACAACTAAATTCACAAAAAGCGTATTTATTATTTAAGTAGAAAACTAAATAAATAACCTATATAAGTTATAATCTTTGTCAATAAGACATTAAGAATGTGTTTATATTTTTAAATTTTTCCTCTTTGATGAGCATATAATTTTAAAACATTAAAACATAACTCTGAAAAGAATCTTTTTAGAGTATAATTGACTATCTGGGTGCAACTTAAAAATTTTCTTTCGCAGTATTTCTACTTCATATTATATTGACAATTTAAAATGAAACTATCTAATTTTTTGCTATGAATACAACGCATTTGTTTAATCGGCTTGCATGGGTACCCCCTATAAGTCGCCGGCCTTGGTACAGTAACATAAATTATAGTACAAATGTTACTAATTATTTTTATGTGTAATTAGTCCCCTATATAATTTATTTTACTTCACTTGAATTTCATAAAAACTGATACTGTTCACCGTATTAAATTGCAAATAGATAAAACATACTCGTATATCGGGTGATTAAAAAAATGGCATCAAAATGTTTCACGAAAAGAAAAATGTATGTTTGAAATTAATTAGGTAATTATCATAATTGACAACGAGAAATGTCACCAATTGTTTAATTTAGAACTGTTTTTAACGAAATAAATGTTATTGATTAAAATATAATTATTTTGGTGTTTGGTTAAAGCCATACCGTTTAAATGTTACAATAATTAATAATATTCAAAATCATATATTTAAAATTAATTATAAATTTACAAATTTTCTGTTATAATTGGCAACGAAAAATGTCTTCGATATTAGTAAGCCCAGATTTGCCCAATATATCTATCTTTGTTTTTCATGGCACGATTTGTTACCATGTTTTTTATCTAATAAGTAAACTTAAAAAATGAAATACGTAACAAAATAATACTAGTTAGGTATATAACAATTAAAAATATTGGTATGCTTTTTTAAGATTATATTTAATTAAGAATTGCAAGAATATTGAGCCGAATACAGCATCCTTTTCTATCTAAAGAGGCTTCTTGAAAAATAACAATATAAAGAAATTTATGGTGCTATTCTGTAATTTTCTATAACTCTACAGATCTGTAAATCTGAACAAAAGCACATCATATTTTATTGTCAAATGGCATTAAATGTATTTGTCAATAAAAATCTATGCGCTTTTGTTCAAATTTACGGAACTGTAGCGTTACAGAAAATTACAGAATAGCACCAATATACGCAACGATAAATTTATAAGAAAAATAAACAAGATATTTCCATAGTTACTAGAGACGATCTCTAAGTTAAGTACAAGAATTGCTCGAAGTATTTATTCCATGATTTATTTTAATTTTTCTAAATATAGCCACATTGAGATTACAAGTAACAAGAAAAACATCTACGAAATTGAGTTCCGTTCTATTTCGAGTGTGTTTATGAACATACCTCATCAGAAATGTTGATCTTAAAAGGTCGAATTGCTGTATTGTCTTTGCCGGGTTTCCCTGGACCCCACCAAGCATCTTCTGAAGGTGGAGGAACCTTCACTGGTTCCTTATTGCAACAGTAGTGCCATCCTAACCCTATACCCAACGCTAAAATTCCAATGAGAATCGCACTCACACGACACACACCCATTTTGTCTCGGAACAATACGATGTTAAGTAGCACAGTTCATATGAGCCGACTGCGTGATGTGAACTGATGCGATGTTATACACGCACGTTTGTCGAGCGTTTTGGTTGGCTCTGTTTTTAAATACGTTTCGGTACATGAGTACAGAGACGGAGTTTGGACACTTTAAACTTTTTATCTTTCCTCGATTTAGTTTTCTCTTCACTTCCACAGAAAATATTACGATTTGTTCGTAAAATTTTCTCCTTTCAGTTTTCTATTTCAAATAAACAAATTACTTACGAATATACAAGGTGGTGAATCGAATTGCGCACCATAGCGTTTTCAATGCTATTTTTCAAATGTTCAATTATTGGCTTCCCTAATTATTTTATGCAAAAAAGCTTCAAATAAAAGTTTTAGGGCATACATTTCTGCATCTAAATCAATAAACATAATTTCTATTACATGGTTTGTAACGACAGAAATTAAATATTAAAATGTCGAAAGTTGTGTTGAAAATACAGACAGCCATGGAATTGAACAAAAAATAAATAAATGTTTGGCGTTTTAACGTCAACGATTGACAAATAAAATGTCCAACGTTGTCGTTTTGACAGATAAAACGCCAAGCATTTATTTATTTTTTGTTCAATTCCATGGCTGTCTGTATTTTCAACGCAATTTTCGACATTTTAATATTTAATTTCTGTCGTTACAAATCATGTAATAGAAATTATGTTTATTGATTTAGATGCAGAAATGTATGCCCTAAAACTTTTATTTGAAGCTTTTTTGCATAAAATAATTAGGGAAGCCAATAATTGAACATTTGAAAAATAGCATTGAAAACGCTATGGTGCGCAATTCGATTCACCACCCTGTATATATTTTAATTATCAATTATCTAAATCAATTTGTTTAGATAAGAAAGTAATCCATTTGAATGTGTAAGATTTCTGATCTTTGTTAGCTATTTGTCTTGTTACAACCGAAACTTCGAAATGAAGGTTTGGGTTATTAAAGAATTATCTCGGTTATTACCTCTGTAAACGACATCCTGGGAACGCCAAACCCGTGACTCGGATGAGTTGTAGAACCGTGTACATAATATTTTTTTATGCAAGTGCATTATGTACTACAAAACTTATTACAAATTTTAATTGTAAAACTGTAAAACATGATTCTGTGATAAGGAGACAGTAACCTTTTTAAAATCTTTTTCCAAACAATATTTGATATTTTAGCAGTTTTGAAGATTCGACAAAGATGAAATCTAATTTTTCAAATTTAAAATAAATAAATAAATATATCATCACGCCTTTTACCAAATTACTGGGTGTGGCACTCTGCCTAAGCCAATCTCGGTAAATGATATATTTTTTCGCATGCAGTGCGGTTACCAGCCATCAAATCACGGCCCCCAAAGATATTAGTGGAGGGGGAGCCACAGGGGTAGGTTTAAATTTGTGAAAATTGTTTGTCGGCTGTGGGGGTCAAACCAGGGTTCTCAAGATACACAGTCCGACTCGATACCTACTCCATATTTTGCAAGTTTCACAACTAAAAATGTTGAAAATTATCAAAATGAATCAATTAAATATATTTGTTAAAATGTAAAAAGTTTTAATGTCTTTTTTGATTAATATCTATTAATTATATTTCAAGAGAAGGTCAATTATATAACATGATTCATACTTCAATCAAATTACATTAATTCGGTTAATTATATCCTGAATACAGCTCTGACATGAATGACTACAAAATAAAATAGTAAATATTTATATATCATGATGACAAAAGATATTTATAATAATATATGTCTAAAGTTGGGTTTTCACGATGATATTATTACAATGACACATTGAAAATATTCTACTGTGTTGATACAAAATGTTTAAAATTCAATAAAAATTCACAAAATAAACATAAATACATGACATTTGAATATGTTTTGCGCGATTATGTGTTTATTATAAATTTCAGTTGATATTTTCAATTGTCAACATGTACATATCAACTTTTCGAATTGAATCATAATCAGATTTATCAACAACATTTTTTTTAAAGTCACTATATTGAAAATAATCTTTGGATCTAAATAAGATTAATTAATGAATCAAGATATCAATTTCTAAAAGTATCTTACAGTACATATGTTAAATATTAATTAAAAATTACACGTATATTTTGTTAATTAGGTACTTGATAATATTTAATATTTATTCTTATAGATATGAACAGACTTAAATCTGCTATCTAACAACTCAAAATTCACTATTTCGATATTTATTTAATATTATTTGATTTGTATAAAGATATGCGTATGTTCTTAATACATTTATTCATGTAACAAATATAATATAGCTCACAAATTAATGTAAGTTTTATAATTTGAACTATCATTTCACCAATTTAAATCTACCCCTGTGGCTCCCCCTCAACTAATATCTCTGGTGGCCGTGATTTGACGCCTGGTAACAGCACTTCACGCGAAGAAATATATCACTTACCGAGATCTACTTAGGCAGAGTGCCACACCCAGTAATGGGTAAAAGGCGTGATGATATATTTATTTATTTATTTATATTTCGACGCTCTATTTTTTATTGCTTTGACAGATAAATTTATTAGGAATTTTGTTACGAAAATGAAAGTCCAGTCCATAAAATGACAATGTAAATATTATAATCTTAATTTTATTTACAGATTAGTTATAAATTTTCAGTAGTACAAATTTAACAATGGTATAAGATAAAATCTATAATAATCTACTCCAATTTTGTTTATTTGATATATATATATATATATATATATATATATATATATATATATATATATAATTGTAATCATTACTATCGATTCTAATCCAATTGGAGGTAGAATAAAACTAAAGCCCCAAAAATATCATAGGTACAAGGCCTCTTATATCATTGAAAAGCAAATTTCAGTCGCCCGAATTTTTAGCACTGTTTTAAAAAATAAATAAAATGTATTATTGTAATTTGTAACTATGTTTCCGCGGCTGTATTTAAAATAGAAGTTCCATTACTAAATATTTATCGGCATATATCTTAATTTAATTAAAGAACGATGTTCCGACTTGCGCATACAATAACTGCACGAACTTGTCAGTCAGTTGTAATAGTGTTAAACCGCGGACAATTTTATATTTGATTTTAGTATAAATTGTGCTTGTGAAACTGCTAGTTCAATGGATTTTTCAATAAATAGGAACGAAGTAAAGGTATTTACTTTGCAACTTGTTTACTTATTATTATTATATATTACATAAATATTAGTTTAGGCGCGCAAACATTCAATACAATATTGATGTTTATTATAGTCTATTTGATATTTAAACAGTTTAAAGTCTAGTGAATTACTTTATATAACATGTAGAAGTAAAATAATAATTTTGAAAAACAATACAAGCTAATTCGTATTTTCAATTACCACGTTGACTGCCAACTAAGAGATAACTCGTAGATTGCGTTCTTTGCTAGGACGCCGACTACGAGTTATCTCGTATTGTGTTTACTTACCATTTTCGCGCAGCTACGATTAAACTCGTAACATATCAGTGCTAATATGGATAGATGGCTTCTGGAAAGAGAACAAAAAATCAATGCTGGCTACATGAACAGAAATTTTATTAATAAATAAACAGAAAATATAATTATAAAAAATTTATTCAAAATCAAGAAGTAAAAGAATATTTTTATTGTTTGTGAATTTTTGATGATTACTATGTAATATGATTAGAGTTTTTAATAATATAAAATGATTAAATGAAATTGGCTTTTTAGACCGGAATTCTGAAAATTGCCGTGGCAGTCAACGTGTTAAGATAGCAACTATGTTTTTTACTTGTGTATAGGAGAATACTAAATAAAAATGGTATAAAATACATTGTATCAAATACATTTTAATATCTTTTTCAAGTATTGTATGACTGAATGTTGTAATGAATCTTTGTTATCTTAACTTTCACTTAACAAGTAAATCAAGATCTTCAGATACAGATGCTTGATGTCCTCATACTTTAAAACATGAAGGAGATATGCCCAAGTAAATATGTACTTTACTTAAAAATAAATAACACAAGAGTCTCAAAAATATCACAGCGTTGGACCTCTTAAACCAGTTATTCGGCTCTGACAACAATTCTGGAACAAGGTCATTATTCTGACCTTGATCGTATATGTAAAAAATATGATGTGGACACTACAGTACATCCTTATACACGTGTTATACTATACCTATATTTTTTTTATTGCACATATTTGACGTAATATGACATTGACTCTAATTTTTTTCTTATTTTTTATTCTAATCAATAGCAAACTTAATTAAAAAACTTAAAAAACAAGAAATATATATTTTTTAAATTTACATATCTCGTTTATACAAAATGTTAATTTAATCATTCTTAATGTGCTAGAGGCAGAATTGAATTCTCTAAAATGTTTATTTGCAGCATTTATTTCTAAAATCAAAATAAAACCATTTTTTCCAAGAAAAACTGTTAGCTGCGTCATGTAATGTATCACTTCCAGTTAGTACATTTTAACCACAATCTATTATATTATTTCCATTGATATAGTAGTCTTATATACCAAATTTGGAAAGTTTTAGATTATATTTTAATATAGTTTGACATTAAAATCTATTATAGGCTTCAAGTAAAGTACCACTTTCGGAAGTTATATAATGACCAAAAAAGGGAGGTACACTACTAAATGTTATAATAATTCTAAATACAAAATTTCAACTTTCTACGGTTTACCGGTTTTCAATTATGCGAGATACATACGTACAGACGTCACAACGAAATTTGTCAAAATGGATTCAGGTATTGTCAAAATGGATATTTCCGCTGAAATCTGAAAACCGAAAATTTTCGCGATTACAATACTTCCTTTACTTCGTAAAAGGGAGTAAAAAAATGCTCTAATTGTTAATTGTCTAGGAAAAAAGTGATTTTTTTCTCGACGTTGACGTTCCTAAACCGAAAGCGAGGGATATAAAACATCTAAGGGAAGAATAACACTTTTCGATACTACTCGATTAGATAGTAAAATGTTCAGAAATAAATTATAAATAAAAAGCCCAATTCTCAAAAGAGTTTTAGCTCATCCTGAATTTTAAATTAGCTAATCTTATTCTAGTCCGATTTTAAAAAGGTAACCCAATTTACTTTTTAAATACTAAATGGTAAGAAGATTATATTTGAGTTTATTTAAACTCTTTCAAGAATATGGTTTTGCTTAATTTGACTAATCAACAATTCAGGATTGACTAAAATTATTTTAAGAATCGAGCTTTTAAATGAGATATATTATTCTCTTGGCGAATATTTCCAAAATTATGCTATGGACTTGGCTTTACTTTCCTTCCTCAAGAAAAAAAATATATACGTTATTTCCTAAGAATGAAAAGAATCACTTTCTTCTCTCAGTTGAAGATAGAAAAATTTACTTTCTGACATAGAGTCGTAAAAAATAATTCTCCATATTAAAATTACCCAGAAGGCATCTTTATCACTATAATTTTTTGAGGCCTGTCATTTGACGTCTGGTAATAAACGCGCTGAATATATCACTTGTCAAGATATGCTACGGTAGAGTGCCACACTTAGTAATGAGTATGATACGAGTATATTTTTGTTTATATAGGTGAAAAAGGGCATGAACATAGAATTGATATAAACTGCTTGTTTATAGATTACCGCCAAGCTTTTGATTCTATAAATAGAGATAGGTTGTATCAAAATTTGACTTTAATGGGTATACCACGGAAACTGGTCGAGCTAGTAAAATTAACTCTTGAAAAGACCACAGCAGCAGTAGTAATTCAAAATAAAAGTAGTGAATACTTTCAAATTAATAGTGGTGTAAGACATGGAGATGCACTCTCGGCGCTTCTATTTAATTTAATGTTGCATTCAACAGTAAAGAATATACAACTAACTGACACTTTACGAACTAAAAGCAAGCAAATCGGCGCTTATGCGGACGATATTGTAATAGCAGGCAGGAGCATGAATGCAGTTCATGAAGTGTTTATTGAACTTGAAAAGGGATCCAAACAAGCAGGTCTAACAATTAACCAAAATAAAACTAAATTTATGCTCGCAACAAGAAATAGAAATAGAAACGCTCAGGGCAATATTGAGTTTGGTAATTACAATTTTGAAATAGTAGCGAGCTTCCCTTACTTAGGATCAACATTGACTTACAACAATAACGTACACGAAGAAATAGGAGAAAGAATTGCTAAAGGAAATAGAGCTTTTTATGCTAATAGATCTTTACTTTGCTCTAAAATTCTAAGTCATCAAACGAAATTAAAAATCTATAGAAGTTTAATCAGACCAATAGTTACATACGGTAGCGAAACGTGGACTCTATTAGGAAAAGATGAAGAGGAGCTAAGACGGTTTGAAAGAAAGATTCTACGCACCATATTTGGACCCGTTCAAGAACAACATGGGTGGAGGATCTTAATGAATTTTGAATTAGATGCGTTAATAAATAATGCAGATATAGTTAAATTCATTAAATCTCAAAGAATTAGATGGCTTGGACACATACAAAGGATGAACTCACAAAGGATAACAAGAAGAATTAATTAATGGAAGCCAGTTGAATCCCGAGGGAGAGGAAGACCTAGAAAGAAATGGATAGATGACGTAGAGGACGACCTAAGGAGAATGGAAATTAGGAATTGGAAAAGAGTTGCCCACGATAGGACAGCTTGGCGTAAGATAGTTGAGGAGGCCAAAACCCACAAAGGGTTGTAGCGCCAAAGGAAGAAGAAGGAGAGGTAAAAATGGAAGGAAATTAAATTGAAACTGTACATATATTTTATTATTAATATTTATTATAGTACTCGTAAAAGTAATGAAGTAAACATTAATTAAGATTGCCTGTTATCTGTGCAGTCACATCAACATTTAGAAGGCAGTCATCAAAGTAATTACATATGACGTTTAACTCCTAAAATATCATAGCAACAGTAATGAAACTGAAGAACAATATCATCAGCTTCTTTCAAAATATCTCTCCTAACAATATTAGAACAATCCAACAAATTAGTTCCAGCAACATCATATATAGATTGATAGTTCTTCATAATCTTTTCAGTTTCTTCTTTCACCTCATTGATCAAATTAACATGGACAACAAACAACTGGTAATACAAACAATTTCTCAGTTCTTCAGGATCTTTAGCACTTGCATTGCATTCATACTTGGTTGCATCTAGATCTCGGTGTTCTTGAGCTTGTTTGAGGTACACATCATTTAACAGTTGACTAACTTTGGTAGTCTCATCATTACTAAGAGTTTTACAAACTTCCAAGCCTCCCTCTGATCTCAAAATCATTTTCTCTACAGCGGAGTCGCTGTCAGCGATACATTTCTTCACATCTTCGTTGTTTGGTGAAAGGTTTAGTCTTTGAAGCATGTCATCTAGTTGTTGGTGCATGGATAACCTCGCCTCGTATTGGTCTTGGATAAGTAAATCTTGAGCATGGTATACTGTTGCAGTTAAACGTTCAGCAATTTGCTGGGATAAACTGTGAGATGATGCTTGAATGTCATTTAAGGCTTGATGGTATTTTTCGTAAATTTGTTCGAAAGAATCGATGACTTCATTGTTTGTTTCTGCCAGCACCTGCAAAATTACATTAATTTATATTTATTTATATTTATGGGGTAGGTGGCTCAGTGGTATCGAGTCGGCCTGTGGATCTTGAGAACCCTGGTTCGATCCCCACAGGCGACAAACAATTTTCACCAATATAAATCTACCCCTGTGGCTCCCCCTCCACTAATATCTTTGGGGGCCGTGATTTGACGGCTGGTAACCGCACTTCACGCGAAAAAATATATCACGTACCGAAATCTGCTTAGGCAGAGTGCCACACCCAGTAATGGGTAAAAGGCGTGATGATATATTTATTTTATTATTATTTATAGCAAATTAATTGTGCATTTTCTGTAAAGAACACAGTAAAAACAAATTGTTGGACATAATTTGTATCGTGTGTCAGACCAACTTCAAAATATTTGTTTCTTAATCAACATGAATTGATATTTTTTTCTAAATATTTTATTTTATTTTTAAGAATACTATAAGTAGGTACTTGAAGAAGAATGTCTAAATTCAAATAGTATTTTATAATTTACATTCGAATGGCGTATACCAATTAAAGAGAACAACAATCCCCTTGAATAACAACAAAGACAAAATTAATTGTCATCCATACACTTGGTGAAACTAGGTTTAATAAAATATAAACTAAACACTTATTCTCTGCTGGCACAGTCCTTCGTTACTAGCTTCTTCACGTGACCTTTGTTCTAGGTGAAGAAGTGAGTTATACCATACTGATGATCTCTAATAAGAGCGAAACGCGTCTATGGTTACTAACTGTGCTGGCCAGCCTCTGACGATGCCCTCATAAGGTGACTTGGAGGCTGAAACTTGTGAGACTTAGCCAAGTGTTTAGTTTATATTTTATTATTCCTCTTGAATGTTAAAGAATTCGAATTTATTTTACAGATTTGAAATGATTAGTTGATAATATTATTAGGTATATTAGTATAAAAGAATTAAAAAAATATATAAGTTAACTTACTTGTGCAGCAAAGACAATAAAAACTGTTGCCAGTATAGTTTTCATTTTTATTTGTTTGTTGCACAGGTTCTAATGAACTATGTTATCTGTGCTGTCAAACTGTGAATAATCATGACTACAAATTCGAGTTATTTTATATCCATATCACCTGGTTTATAAAAATTTTAATCATATTTTATCAATAGATAAATTATAAAGATGTATACAAGGGAAATTAGTTATCAGAACACAATGAAGATTAAAAGTAGATATTATTAATTGTTTTAAGAAGAAATTATGAACTATTTTCTTTTACTAGGAATGAACTGATAATTTCTTGGAATACTTAACTTTCATATACGTATTTGTTTATTAGTTGCGATACAAAACAGGAAGTTACAATTACAATTTTGGGTCCAGAAGTCTTACAGCATAAATGGAATTCAAATCGCTTGAATACAGTTATATTTTTGATAGAAGTGAATATTAGTTAAGTATGAAATCGTCAATGCTCTCTTCTGACCGTTGTACACTAACCATTTAGTAACAACATTGCATAGAGCTATATTTGCTAATACCACTAATAATAACGGTACGGTAGTGTGGATAGCGATATGGAATTCGAATCCGGAGATCCCGAGTTCGAATCTCACTAAAACTAAAAATTATATGAACTACCACACTGCGGCTTGGTGAGTGCGGTCTCTGTACTGTAATTGGAATTAAGTTCCTGTTGTACAGTGTAACATAAATAAAAATAAAATTAAAAAAAAAATAATCACGCGCAAGGTCCCCCGGTTCGATCCCGGGCGGAAACAGGAAACAATTTGTTTGCTTCTTGTTTCGTGTTGAAGAAATGTCATGTCCAAGTCGACCTTGTAAGAGAACTGAAAATGCACCTGAATTTTGCTGAGCAACGAATTTGAATTAATTGGATAATAGCATCAACTTCTTAATGCTGGAATCATTGGCATACGCTGCATTTCTATATTGGCATGATATACCTATTATTCATATCAGATCTGAAGGTACAAAAAAATGCTATAACAGTAACAAAAATTACTCTTGTTACTTCCTTGTATGAAGTAAAGGAAGTATTGTAATCGCGAAAATTTTCGGTTTTGAGATTTCAGCGCAAATATCCATTTTGACAATCCTTGAATCCAGTATGACTAATTTCGTCGTGACGTGACCGTGTACTAGTTGTGCACCTCCCTTTTTGGTCATTATATAACTTCCGGAAGTGGTACTTTACTTGAAGCCTATAATAGATTTTCATGAAAAACTGCATCTAGCACATTAAGAATTTTTAAATTAGCCTTTTGCATAAGCGAAATATCTAAATTTAAAAATTATATATTTCTTTGTTTTTGTAAGTTTGCTATGGATTAGAACAAAAAATTAGAAAAAAATAAAAAATTTAACGTCAATGTCAAATTACGTCAAATATGTGCAATACAAAATCTGATGTGGACACCACATGACTTCCTTGTACGCGTATTAAACTATAGATTTTTTTTAATTGCACATATTTGACATAAAATCTTTTTTTTTCTTTTTTGTTCTAATCATTTAATTTTAAAAAAAAAACAAAAATATATAATATTTAAATTTAGATATCTCGCTTATGCAAAAGGCTAATTTAAAAATACTTAATATACTAGACGCAGAATTTAATTCTCTAAAAACTTTTATTTGCAGCTTTTATTTCTAAAATTAAAATAATACCATTTTTTTCAAGGAAAACTGTTGGCAGCTTCATGTAATGTGCCACTTCCGGTTAGTCTATTTTAACCAAAATCTATTATGTTATTTCCATTGATATAGTAGCCTTATATACCAAATTTGGAAAGTTTTAAATTATATTTGAATATAGTTTTTCATGAAAATCTATTATAGGCTTCAAGTAAAGTTCCACTTCCGGTAATGACCAAAAAGGGAGGTGCATAACTAGATGTTATAACAGTGCTAAATATAAAGTTTCAATTTTCTACGGCTTACCGTTTTTGAGTTATGCGAGATACATATGTACGTACAGACGGCACGACGAAATAAGTCAAAATGGATTCAAGGAGGGCCAAAATACCTATTTTCGTTGAAATCTGAGAATCGAAAATTTTCGCGATTACAATACTTCCTTTACTTCGTACAAGGAAGTAAAAATTATATATTTCTTTGTTTTTGTAAGTTTGCTATGGATTAGAACAAAAAATTAGAAAAAAATAACAAATTTAATGTCAATGTCAAATTACGTCAAATATGTGCAATAAAAAAAAATGTAGATATAGTATAATACGCGTACAAAGAAGTCATGTGGTGTCCACATCAGATTTTTTCATTACGTACAAGGATAGGTAAACAAACTGACATGCAATAAAATTGAATGTTGATTAAAAATAAACTGTATATTTAACTGAACTAGATATAATACAATTACAAAAATCAAATGAAGCAAAGGATAATAATATCTGGCTAAGATTGATTCGGTGATGAAGTTGATAAACGTTCAGTGAATGTTTGAAAGGTTCTTGCTATCCCATTTCATAGAATATAGCATGATGTTATATATTTATGTATCAATTTAAGAATTGCGTTTGTTTCCTAAAATATCAGAATAACAGTTTTGAAATGTGAAAATAATTTGAACAATCTCCTCAACAATATTTTTCTTGACTACATTAGAACATTGCAATAGTTTCTCTGCGACATTTTCAGCAACAAACCTATAGGTCTTTAAAACTTGTTCACTTTCTTCTTTCAGTTGTTTTATCAATTCAACGTGGACAACAAACAACTGATAAAACAAACAGTTTCTCAGTTGAGCAGAGTTTTTAGCGGTAGAATTGCAAAGTAATTTGGTGGCTTCTAAGTCACGATGCTCTTTAGATTGTTTGAGATACACATTATTTAAAAGTTCCGTTGTTTTATTAATTTGATCGGCATCAATAGTTTTGCAAACTTGCAAACCTCCCTGTGATCTTAAAATCATCTTATCTAAGGCGATGTTGCTGTCAATGATACACTTCTTTACTTTTTCGTTGTTTGTTGGAAGATTTAGTGTTTTGAGTGTTTCTTGTATTTCTTTGTGTAAAGCAGCTTTCGCATCGTTTTGATCTTGTATCAATAAATTATCAGACTTATATACTGTTACTATAAAATATCTGTTTATTTCATAAGCTGAACTATGAGCTACTGATTGGATGTCACTTATATTTTGGTGGAGATTTTCAAAAATTTGTACGAAAGATTCGATGACTTCGGTATTTGTTTCTGACAGAACCTACACGAAAATTCAAAAATTGAAATAAAATAAAGACTTGTTACTTATTTATGTCATTACAAATATAGTTATTTTTGTATTAAGTGCGCGAAATGAGTGTTTTTTGTTGTTGAAATTGAAATTGTTCAGTCGGCCTGTGAATCCTGAGAACCCTGGTTCGATCCCCACAGTCGACAAACAATTTTAACCAAATTAAATCTACCCCTGTGGCTCCCCCTCCACTAACATCGTTGGGGGCCGGGATTTGATGGCTAGTAACCGCACTTCACGCGAAAAAATATATCACTTACCAAGATCTGCTTATACAGAGTGCCACACCCAGTAATGGGTAAAAGGCATGATGATATATTTATTTATTTTATTTGAAATTGTTAGTTTTAGTCGAGACCGTAGATCGAGATAAAAAAGTCATTCGAACGCGCCAAAAACAAGACTTTCTCCCGAGAAATACAAAACATTTTTGTTTTCTATAACTGTCAAAAAATAATAATAGAATAATTATTAATTTATTAGCTAATTAATTAATGAATAAATATACAACTTACTTGTGCTGCAAAAACAATCATAATTATTGTTGGAATATTCAACATTTTTGTAATTTAGTTTTATTTATTATAAATGTATATGCTCAACTTGTAATTACTTACTTGATACTACTTGTACACTGTCTTTTATCATAGTTCTAGATTCAAGTTAGGTATTTTATATTCTTTCCAACTGCATTGTAAATTTTGTTGTAATTGTAAAATATAATAACTTGTAAAAACGTATTACATGATACAATACTGACTGAAGATAAGAAGCATCTACCGTATTACAATACAATTTCTTTTCATGTTAAATATTTACCTAACAAATCTTTTAAACAAGTGAATTTATGTCATTAAAATTATAGGAGATTTAAAATAGGAGATCAGTTTTTACCTATGCAAAACTGGCCAGTTAATTTTATACAAAAATAAGTCAATAATCATATTTTATTTTACATGTTTCGTAACGGAAATAGACAGGTTTCAAGTGTCATAAGACTTGCTTTTTTATAGTAATAGCCGCGGAATTATAACAAAATAACAAACAAATGTATATCGTTCTATCTGTCAATAAAGTTAAGTTTTGAATGGATTTTTGATTTATTTAAGTTATTGTCATCATATCATTATAGAAAATTGTAAACTATTCACATGAAGAAAAGTTACAAACTAAACTTTTCTGACAGTTAAAATATAAAATATTTATTTGTTATTTTGTTTCAATTCCACGGCTATTAAGATATTCTTATAAAACTTATAATGCGATTATTTCGGCTTTGAAGCATGCAAAATAAAATGTGGTTGCTATCTTATATGTAGAATTTAATTGTCTCCAATTTGTATTTGAAGCATTTTTGTCAAAAATAAACTAACCACTTTTCTAGAGGAAAAACTGATTTCCGATGGCTTGGTTTTCAGGTTACACTCGATGTATATAATAAGTGATTAAAAAAAATCGCATTAATCGTGCCATAAAAAAAATGTATATCTGAAATTAATTAGGAAATTATATTTATTTATTTATTTATGTTACACTGCACAACAGGAACTTAATCCCAATTACAGTACAGGGTCCGCACTCACCGAGCCGCAGTGTGGTAGTTCATATAATTTTTAGCTTGAGTGCGATTCGAATTCGGGATCTCCGGATTCGAATTCCGTAACGCTATCTACACCACCGTACTGACGGACATAACTAACAATGAAAAATATCACCGATAGTTTAATTTAGAAGCAGTTGTTTAACAAAATAAATGTAATTGGTTCAAATATAATTATTTTGGTGTTGATTTAAAATCATAAGTTTGAAATTAATTATCTGTCACAACTGACAACGAAAAATGTCAGCGATTGTGGTCAATTCAGACATATCCATTATATTTATCTTTGTTTTTCATGACTCGATTTGTTGCCATATTTTTATATCACCACGTATATGTATATACGTATAAGGTTGTGGAGGTGGTAATACATTTTATAATATCTATAAATCGAAGAAATATATCACTTACAGAGATCTGCTACGGTAGAGTGCCATGCCCAGTAATGGGTAAAAGGCGTGATGATATATTTAATTTATTTATAAATCGATATTTTTATGGAAAATATTTAAATATTTGTTTTTTCTTGGACAATTAATATTTATCACTCAATGTTAGAATTTTTAATATTACTAATGCTAGAAGCTAAACATTCCTTCCAATATTAATCTTTAAACCGGATAGAATGACAAACAAATTAACTAACTATCTAATTATTTTTGGATAAAAATAGATAGGAGACAAAAACGTATTTCACTAATTTTCAATCAGTATGACAACGTACATTCTGTCGTAGTTTATAGCTAAATTGTCAACATCATCTATCTAAAAAAAATGAATAATTTGTTACTTGTTATTTTTGCTTCTATAGTGGCACAAGTAAGTTTTATTTTTACTAATTGTAACTAGCCTATATTCGAGATAATTTGTTCAACAAATAAATAATTATGCTTATCTTAAAATAAACTTTTAGTATTATAATAATTATTATTACTATTATCATTATCTAAGTATATATTAGGTCAAATTTCAAGATAGTACCAAGAAAGTTATTTAAAAAAATGGTCGTCATGTCATTAAATTATATTTTGAAATTATATATTAATTTTAGTTCAAAGATTAAGTATCTATAAAATAATACTTAAGTACTTAATTGTAAGATAAATTTCATCACGCCATACACTAATCTGAGTATAATAGAAGGTGTGATTGTTGCTCTGTGATTGCAGATTTTGCCAGATAGGCTGATAACTACAGAATAATGTTTTTATTGTGATTTGTTGTCATATTATGATGCATGTACCGTATTCGAATTGAAACATGGGCGTTAATCATGGAAAATGAGTTCTCTTTTTTCAATTAAAAAAATATACCAGGGATATGGGGTAGGTGGCTCAGTGGTATCGAGTCGGCCTGTGGATCTTAAGAACCCTGGTTCGATCTCCACAGCCGACAAACAATTTTCACCAATTTAAATCTACCCCTGTGGCTCCCCCTCCACTAATATCTTTGGGGGGCGTGATTTGAGGGCGGGTAACTGCACTTCACGCGAAAAAATTTATCACTTACCGAGATCTGCTTAGGCAGGGCGCCACACCCAGTAATGGGTAAAAGGCGTGATGATATATTTATTTATTTTATTTAATACCAGGGACCTAAAACTGAATCGAAACCGAACCTAAAACCGTTCCGAACCCATCATTTTAAGAACCTGAACCCGATCCGCTGTTAATTTTGTCAACTTGAACCCGAACCGGAACTGAACCTACTATTTTCTGGTTAAAAACCCGATATTTTTCAATACTATTGTGTTAATAAGATGGAAGCAATTAAAAATAAATTACAATTTTAACCTGAAATGATTTCACCTTTAGTAGTAAAGATAAGTATACTCAATGAGAGAAATATTTTGTTTGTTCTCAATGTGTTTCTAACGACCTATTCTTGTCTTGCAGTGTGTCAAAGATCTTGGAATATACTCTAACCATTTTGATGAAACTTTAAAAAAATAAAATAAATATATCATCACGCCATTTACCCATCACTGGGTGTGGCACTCTGCCTAAGCAGATCTCGGTAAGTGATATATTTTTTCGCGTGAAGTGCGGTTACCAGCCGTCAAATCACGGCCTCCAAAGATATTAGTGGAGGAGGAGCCACAGGGGTTGATTTTTTTAAATTGGTGAAAATTGTTTGTCGGCTGTGGGGATCGAATCAGGGTTCTCAAGATCCACAGGCCGACTCAATACCACTGAGCCACCTACCCCATAAACTTAGTATTCTAATATCTTTTTGGTCTTAGAAAACGATCGAGATAGATTTTATAAACAGGAAAATTCATTTTGTACGTCATTTCCAAAGATAATTGGGGAGAAAAGTCTTGAAAAGTTAGTTTTTTATAATTTGATTCAAGAAACCGATTGAGACCAAAATCTTTAATTTTGAATTATGGGTAAAAATTCGAAGAAAATTGGAGCAAAAAGTTGTTTCTTTTATCTAATCTCGGTTTCTTATTTTTAATTTCCCATGTTCCATCTTAATGGCATCAAATCGGAATGTGAATTTGAAACTCCAGATTCGATACCCACAACCAACAAACGATTATAACCACATTAAAGTTACTTACGGCAGAGTGCCACACCCAGTAATGGGTAAAAGTCGTGCTGATATATTTATATTTATGTATTTATTTAAAGTTACCTCTGAGGTTCTCCCTCCAGAACAATTTTGGTGGCCGTGATTCAACGGCCGGTAACCGCACTTCATGCGCATAAATATATCACTTATCAAGATCTGCTACCACAGAATACAACACTCAATAATTAGTATTAGGCGTGATGTTACATATATTTATTTATTATTTTATCTCCATTTATTTCCCGAGAGTAGTTCGCTCTCCCAGATATTATATATTTTTTTTAATTTAACGGAATGATGGAGGATCTCACACTATGATTATAGATAGTACATTTTTAGGTGATGTCAGAAACAAACACCGACGTTATTGACTCTTTCGCACAAATTTTTAAAAAATTTCATGAAGACGTAAGCGACATCCAATTGAAAATTCATGGCGCTATCAATGAAGTAACCAGCCGCTTCTCATCAACCGTTCAAAACACCCAACTTACACTAACACGATACCAAAGTGAAGCAAAAGTTTCTGTTAATGAACAAATGCAAGACATACTTGGACAATTAAACCTATCATCAAAAAACAATAAAGCACAAAAATGTATCAAAGATAATAACGATGCCATTGAAAAAATGATAACCAAATCAGAAGGTGGCTTACAAGTTTGTAAAAATCTGAATGCAGAAAAAGTTGAGGACATCAATGTAGCATTAAGTAGAGTGTACATAAGTGAAGAAAAGGTGCATCTCGATTTAGAAGGATCCAAGATGCTTTGCAATGCAACAAATGAAGATATTGTCCAGTTGAAAAACTGTTTATATTATCGATTGTTTGTTGCCCATGTCAACTCAGTACAAGAATTAAAAGCAGAAAGTAAACAAGTAGTAAAACAATATAATTCTGTTTTCAAAAAAGCTGAAGAAAAATTGAAGAAATGTTCGAATGTAGTTCGCAAAAATATTTTTGAAGAGGCTGATCAAATTGCTCTTAGATTTAGACATTGTTGTTATGAAATCATGCAAGCGAAATAATTTATTCCAAACACTGGACAAATATTATTACTTTTTAGAAGCACTCTATCATCTAAACAATACAAATATAAACTTAAATTATAGTTTTTTAATCATTATAAAAATTAATGTAATAAATATGCTTATTGGTCACAAAAATCATCAGTGAATAAAGTAAATATTTCATTCTCATTAGTAAAGCCCGGATTTTTAGGCAATTGCCTAGATTCAAATTTAATATACTTCAGGCAATTTCGTTTTTCTATACATAGGTAATATGTTTACGTGTAATGGAAGGTTTTTTTTTTCGTGCCTTAGAGCCTATTTTTTCTATATTTTGGTTATTGTGCCTATTTTACCTTATACAGCCTATTTTGCCTATTTTTGTTGCCTATTTTAACTTTTATTGACTAATTCAGCACTCGACATAGTGTTTCAACCTAACCTATAATATTTAAAGTACTTACTTAAATCAAGTTTTTGTGTGTGAATTTAAAATGCCGAAAGAAAAACGTGGCAATTCAATTGTGTCTTTGCCATTAATCAATGGAGCTGAGGTAACTTTAGACGATATGGCTAAATATAAGAATGTCCCTGTCACATTTTGTGATGTCGAACGAAGTTTTCAGCTTACAAGCAAGTTCTGACAGACTGAAGACAGTCCCTTTCCGAAAATTTCATAGAGCAATAGCTCGTAATATTATGTGAATCAAAGTATACTACATAATTTGAATTTGTATAATAGTTAATAAAATGAGAACCCTACATTATTATTTTTCAGATTGCGTTAATTTTTGTTTAAAATGATGATTTTTTTCTAATGAAGAGTAGATACGAGTACCAATATTAGAAAAAGGATTCGTTTTTTTTTAAACAAATTATTTACATTTAGGCTGCCTAAAATCCCGCCTATTTTAGAGTAATTAACGGCCTATATGCCTGCTTATTTGGGGGTTTTTAAGTGCCTAAATATCCGGGCTTTACTCATTAGTATCATATAAAATTTAAAAATAAACTATTGAAATTTTGCCTTCTGTCAAAATTATTTTTCATTTTTGCACCTATAAAATCAATCTATTATTCGAAAGTATTTCTTGTACAACACATAATAAAAGCATATTTTTCACATTCCAGCTTCGCCGTCGTGCATCAAATTGAAAATTCATGATAAAATAATTTTAGTTTTCATTACTAGTTGAACAAATAATTATTTTATATGACCTTGACAGAAATTATGCTGTTTTAGCAGTCATTTGACAACGGAAAGTTATCGTTTTCCGAGCAGCAAGCGATTATTTTACTTTGCCAATTGTCTTAAAAAATAACCATCCCGATTGTCCCCAATTGTAACATGGGAGAAAGTAACATTACCGTTTGTTTTAAAATTAGTTTAAATTATTTTTCAAGCGTTTTTAAATGATTGTACAATAGTTATTGTTTTTTACTCGTGCATTGCAACTGCAGTGCGAGCTGAAATATATCAAAATTGTTCTTTAAATTTTCAATAAAATTATATTTGAATTTTTTTTTATAACAAAATCTTTAACAAATAATTAAGTATGTCATGAAAAACGTAGCCATCTACTAACAATCATATATCTATCTATGTAGTATACACGAATGAAATTAAAATTTATTTCTATCTTCGGGACTGCAACTGCATTTTATTCTTCCTTCATCCGGCTTTAATCTAAAATTAATAAATATAAATAAAAGGGGGCTTCTGGTTTAATTATGTATATATTTAAATTAAAAAACTCGACGTTTCGGTACTTTAAACAAATATGAAATATATTAATTCTGAAAGGTTTTTCCCTATATTAATAAATATGTTATTAATATTTATAATGAAATAAAATGAGTAGCATATGTTTTAATCACAAATAAATCCTAAGCCGTAATTCTTTTACGAAATGAGAATAACTTTAAATATTTTTTATTTTGTACGAAAGTAGTAAAAAACTTATTTCATTCTATTTTTATTTACTACTTCAACGAAATTAATCCGAATCTCCGGACACATTTCCCTCCACAAAGGGAGAAAGAAAAAACTGACTTCGTGCCTTTTTCATCACTAAATAAAAAAGGCCAAGTTGTTGTCAACCCCTTGACACCCTACGTCTCACCCTGCCATCACCTCTGGAGTTCTATGGCCCAAAGGCAACGTTAAATTAATACGATTCATCGACTCTGGAGTCCAGTCTCTGCCTTTATGTTCTGTTTCGGACGGACGCGTCTATTCGATTTTAAAATATACGTGGTTGTGTCTACGCGTTAAGGTCAGAAAAAAGTTTGCCATCATCTTTAAAAAATAAATAAACCTGTCATCATGATTTTTATCTGAAAATGTTAGTGGAGCTCGAACCACAGGAATACTCTTTAATATGATGAAAATAAGTTGTCAGCTCAAATCGACAGTAAGACGCGATTCTAAATTATTGCAAACAAATATAAAGAGCATATATTATTTGATGTATAAATTATAGCGTAAATAGTTATTTTTTATTCTAGATTGCGAAATGCATTTCGCAATAGAGTATCAAACAACGTTTTTTCGAAAACTATATCCCAAAATTAGTAATAATATAATGAGAAAATTTTGACAGTTAGGATTAATTAATGTGACATCTAATGTCTCCATGACAACAATGTATGTAATATAATTTCTATCAAATCTGGTATTCTCTGACCAGCAATTGACAGCTGGTTGGCAATAGAAACCAAACAAACGTTCTAATTTTTTTCTGCGATTTATTAGGATTCGCATTGCATTTCTCAATAAACTATTCCAGTACACCAGTTAGCTTCCTCAAGCGGGATAAATATGAAGAATTGCTCAATTGGAACAATAAATATAAGTATTGTTTCTAAGCAAGAAAATAAAGCGACAAATTTTATTAAATTGTGAGCCTTTCTTCTAGCAAAAAATTGCAGGATGCAAAAAACTTTTGCATCCTGCATGCAAAAGTCTTTTGCGTTCTGTAGACAAAAAACACTCATTTCGCGTGTTAATAATTGTCATGTAAATTTTAACTTTATATGACAGTTTTCGAAAAAAGAATTTTTACGAATTTTGCAAATATAATTGATTTTACTCTAATTAATACAATAATAATTATCATAATAGAGAAAATTATATAGAATGTAGGTATATGGTGATTGCTAATTTGTTTGATAGATTCAATTTCTTGTAAATGTGTAACATTCAATTTTAATTCATTTACTTTAGTAATTTGCGACACTTTCTTTAATTCCATATTATTTAAGTTATCGAAAATATATTCTTGATATAATGGTTTATATTTTTGAAATTGCCAATTTTTTATGGCGCACGCATCTTGGTCATTAAGAAAAATACCCTGCAATTGTTTATATTTATAATTATTTCCACAGTTAAACTCTAATTTTTGCGGGTTTGGTGAGAAAATTATTACTTTATTTGTGAATGGTATTTGAGAAATATAATTCTTTGTTGTAATTTCCTCACTTAAACAATCATCATATACTTGCTTATTTAATATATTATTAATACAACTGTTTATAGGGTTATAATTTGAGATACAATATTTCTTATTTATAAACTTACTGATAGATACATACTTATTATTAAAGCCCGGATTTTTAGGCAATTGCCTAGATTCAAATTTTAATATACTTCAGGCAATTTCGTTTTTCTATACATAGGTAATATGTTTACGGATAATGGAAGGTTTTTTTTTCGTGCCTTAGAGCCTATTTTTTCTATATTTTGGTTATTGTGCCTATTTTACCTTATACAGCCTATTTTGCCTATTTTTGTTGCCTATTCTAACTTTTATTGAGCAAGCAAGGTTTATCATCTACTTCGTTGACTAATTCAGCACTCGACAAAGTGTTTCAACCTAACCTATAATATTTAAAGTACTTACTTTAATCAAGTTTTAGTGTGTGAATTTAAAATGCCGAAAGAAAAAACGTTTTTTATTCAAAATTTTACGTGGCAATTCATTTGTCTTTGCCATTAATCAATGGAGCTGAGGTAACTTTAGACGATATGGCTAAATATAAGAACGCTCCTGTCACATTTTGTGATGTCGAACGAAGTTTTCAACTTACAAGCAAGTTCTGACTGACCGAAGACAGTCCCTTTCTGAAAATTTCATAGAGCAATTGCTCGTAATATTTTGTGAATTAAAGTATACTACATAATTTGAATTTGCATAATAGTTAATAAAATGAGAACTCTACATTATTATTTTTCAGATTGCGTTAATTTTTGTTTAAAATGATTATTTTTTTTTTTTCTAACGAAGAGTAGATACGAGTACCAATATTATAAAATGGATTCGTTTATTTTTTTTTAAACAAATTATTTACATTTAGGCTGCCTAAAATCCCGCCTATTTTAGAGTAATTATCGGCCTATATGCCTGCTTATTTGAGTGTTTTTAAGAGCCTAAATATCTGAGCTTTACTTATTATTATGTGTAATATACATGGTATTATCTTCTAATATTTGTTTATACGAGGAGTCATAGTATGGTGTGGGAGTGAATTGTTGTATTTTGTGTAGACCATTTGTGTAGTTTGGGACAGCTAAAATGATATGTATGTTGTTATCTTGTAGTGTACATGTGACATATATTGTTTCAATCATTTGAAGGATATTCGGGTTTTGTGTAATGTTTAGAAGGCTGTCGGGGTCTATAATTGTAATATCTAATTGATTTAATGAGCAGAATTCTAATGATTTTATAACGTTATCGACGATGTTTTTGAGTCGTTGAATGTAGATTAATATTTTGTTAATCTGTACCTCGGTGTGTATGAGTGTTTTCCAGTTCTTTTCCGTTTTAATTATGACTAAGATTTCATTCAGTGAATTTCGTAATTCATTCTCGTTGAGGTTTATAGTTTGCATATCTTTATTAAACTTATCTGTGAGTGTTTGTTGTTGATGCAGGACTTCGTTTGCTTGTGTTTGTAGTGTCTTCTGATTATTGCTGAGTTGTTCTAATATTGTGTTGTAACGCTCCTCGTCAGTGGCGTCTAAATTTCCGCTTATAGATTTTATATTGGATCCGAGTCCATTAATTAATCCTCTTTTATTTCGTTCGTTAAATAATTTAATTACGTTTATTTCCAACTCTCTGAACATATAATTTACAGTTTTACCATTTTCGGTTAGGAACATTTCGTTTGTTAACTGTTTTATTTCCTTTTTAACGATTTGTTTTAATTTTAGATATTCATCATATATGGGATTTATATCGTTGTAAAAATAATGTAGTTGTTCGTTTTCTTTTAGGTAGCACTCCCCAATGGTATAAAAAGCCGGGATTACTTGCAATATTTTTTTCATCCGCGAATCCATGACAGATTCTGAAACAATTAAATTTTGATTCTATCAATTTTTACTTTTCGCTCTCTTAATTTGTCTTTAGCATTTATCGTTTTATATTTATCATTATAATTTTTAATCTTTGTTTTTACATATAATGGTTTTTTAAATTTAGTTATTAAACGAGGGTTCTGTTTTATATAAGCCTCCGTAAGATTTTTTAGTTTATCAATTTTATTATTTTCTTTAGGATCTTTATAACGTTTTTGTTTTTCTTTATTAATATTAATTTTTATTTGTTCTATTTCTTTTTGTCGTTTTCCTACGTAATTTTCTAATTTATTTTGTATGTTTTCTCTCGGTCTTAAGTTTGTATAATCTTTACCATAAAGTACTTCGTTTGGTGTCATATTGGTAGTAGATTGGATTGAATTATTGTATGCGAAGATGCAGTCATTAACTAATTCTTCTAGGGGTTTCAGTTTGCAATTTCGTGTTTTAATTCTAAAATGTTCGATTAATGTCGAATGAAATCTTTCAATCGCATTCGATTTTGGGTTTTGAGCTGATGTTATGTGTAACTTTATCTGGTTATTATGACAAAATGTTAGTAGGGATACGTTATTAAATTCACAGCCTTGATCGCATATTAATTTTTTGGGGGGAATTTTTATTCTAATAAATGTTTCCAAGATTTTCACTATATTCTTACTTTCTTTTGTTTTAATGGGGTATGCCTGTGCATATTTTGAGAATTGATCATAGATTGTTAGGTAATATTGTCCGTCAAGGGTTATTTTGTCAAAAAGTGTGTCAATGTTTGGTATGGGGAATTTGTCTTCTTTCGTTTTTTGATTTAGTTTTCGAAAGTCAATTACTAGTCTGGTTTTTTGTTTGCCTGAGGCATCCGCTTTTTTCGGTACTATCCATATGGGCGAGTTATATGGACTTCAACTTATTTTTAAATTTATAAGATAATGATTCACTTTGAATTAAAACCAATTTATTTTGAACTTCCATTATCTTTATTAGTGAAAAAATACTTTTAACAATTTATAACACAACGTTTCGATAGCGCAAATCTGCTATCGTCATCAGGTGAACTGATACTACTGACTAATTCCTTAACATACGGGCCTTATATCTAGTGTCATGAGGGTGGTCAGGTAGAACGGTTAACGGTTGGTCGAGTATGACATGCGGTTGGTCGAGTGTAACATGTGGATGGTCAGGTATAACGGGTGGGTGGGGCGTTCTAGACGTCTGAGGGTCAATGCTTAGGCCGGGAGCGCTGCGATGTGCTTCCTCCACAAGGGTCGTATTTCCACACTCGGTTGACTGAAAACTGTTTTTTTGTTCTTCTGGATGATGGCGGCTTCTTTGAACTTCCTCTTATACCAATGTTCTTCCTTCTTGAGGATCCTCGCGCCCTCCCATTGAATTCGATGATGGTGCTCCCACGCGTGTTTGGCAAGTCTTGATTTTGATGTCTCTCCTCTCTCTGTGTGACGTCTGTGTTCTTTAATTCTGGTATACAAAGGTCGTTTTGTTTCACCTATATAGGTTTTCCCACATTCTCAGTCCACCTGGTAAATGCCTGCTTGTAGTTTTGGTGACTGCGCTGGTTTCGTAGTAGATACGATGTTCTTGATTGTCGTTGTTGTCTGAAACCTGGTTAATATTTTAAACTTGCTGGCGATCCTTTTTATTTTGTCCGAGACTCTCTTCACATACGGAATGTATAATTCATTTTTCTTTTCTTCGTCTCTGTTTGTTTGTTTCGATTTGTTACTTTGGCTCTTCTTTATTAGTTTCTTGATGACATTTCCCGCGTAGCCGTTTCGTTGGAGTGTATTTATGACATCCTTGACCTCTATCTCATATCCTTGTAATGTGTTGCAGTCTGTCTTAGCTCTATCAAGTAGCGCATTTGCTACCCCAATCTTGGTTTTTTCGGAATGGTTGGATTCATAGCTCAAATAACGACCTATGTGCGTCGGTTTACGGTAAACCGATGTTCGTATGGACTAGGACATCTAAGAACGGAATTCTATTGTTTTCTTCTTTCTCCATGGTGAATTTGATTCTTGGTTTCTGAGAATTTATGTGGCAGAAAAATTCTTCTAAGACCGCGTCACTGTGGTTCCAGATAATGAAAGTGTCATCCACGTACCTTATCCACTTCTTCGGCTGGATCAGAGCTGAGTTTATGGCGGCATCTTTGTAAAGTTGACGTTTTCTGTGAAACAATCGAAAAATATCTTTTTTGCACGTCTCCAATGGCAACGCGCGAAAAAGATATTATTTCAATAGTTACCAGGGATATAAACAAAACAGAAACTTGTCATATTGGCAGTTGACAGAACGAATTTATTTTCAATACGCATACGTTTTTTAATAATTTTAAGATCCAATCGTAGAAAAAATTATATGTGTATCACGAACGTAAAGTGTCTTTGTTCCTCTTACACTATTAAATGTAAATAAATACTCTTCACTGAAATCCAATCCTATTATTTCCGTCTTTATAGATAAGTGAATTGTTATATACAGCGATGTATTGAAATATATCAGTGCGATAGTATTATGTAAATTTGGGTTGCCTATAGTTTTGTTTTGTAAATATGGCTAATTTTATAATTTTTCTGAGAGAAATAATAAAATGGTGGTTGAAATTCAGAATGACAGTTTTTCTATAATTTTAGATACAACATTTAGAAATTAGACATTTTTGCAACGGCTGTAACTTTGTAACGATAAAGAAATTATCGGGCTTAAAAATTCAATTCTACATTCCTTGAATTATAACTTGGGCTTCCCAAATCCACTGAGCCACGTCACTTATGTCATTAATTAATTTCAGCATTTATGACTTGAATTTATAAACAAAAATACGATTGTATCTGAAACTGCTGTAATTGGAATCAATTTCCTCTGATTTGTACGTTACTATTGCATTGTTGTAATTTGTATAGGAACATCCACGGGCCTTGAATCATCATCTTGGAGCTGTTTGTGTTCTATTTATTTATTATTCTTGATATAATAATGATAATAGTAAAGTATTTAGGGCAGTAGATTAAATCAATGACAACTTCCCCATAGGAATCTGTGTGGGATGTCCAGTGGGTTTAGTCTTCTTCTTTCTTGGCTGTTGTCCAGCAAGTTTACGGCGGTGTAGTTTGGGTGGCTATTATCTTATCATTCGTATATTAAGGTCGTTGTGTATCGCATGGTTCTTAAGGTTTTAGATTGAAATCTGTGTAAAATTTCAATATTTGAGTTACTGGTTGTTCCCCACAGCACAGTATGACCAGATGGGTATTGCTTTAATTTTATATTTTGTTGTTGTCCATGTGTCACGTGCATCCCGAGGTATTTGGCATTATCAGCTTGCGGTATTGGTTAAGGTTGACTTGTGGGCATGTTCTTCGTTTCATGGTGAATGTGACGTGAATAGACTTACTTTCGTTGACTTTTATTCTCCATTTGTGAAGCCATCCTCGGCAGTGGCAGGTCGTTTGTATAGGACAGGACCGAGGACGCTGCCCTGCGGTACTCCTGATTTTATTGCACAGCGAAGTGACGTTATCAATACGCACGACATCTGTCATTTCATTTATTTCACCCCTATTAAACTCTCAGCTATAAAATTTCGTACATATGTAAACAATTACATGTACTACAATAAGTAATGAACAAAAAAGTGACATTTTAGTTAAATGAGGTGTTATGGATACATTTATACCTAGCAATAGATTTCGTTAAAACCACCCCTATTTAATTCTCAGCTATGAAACTTCTTTCACATATAAACAATTACGTTTACTTCAATAAACTATCAACAAACATGTGAAAAGTTAGTTGAAATGAGGCGTTATGGACATACTTATACCTAGCAATAGATCCCGATAAAACCATCCCTATTAAATTTATTATTTAAATATTTTTTTTAATAAAGTACGATACAAATTCAAGAATTGTTTACCTATTTCTATGTTGTAAATTTAATCATATTTTAAGTACTAGATTTTTTTTTTAATTTCAATGTCTACATACTTATTTCTGTATTTAAATATTTTAATTACTGATGAAATTCATAAACACTAATTAAAAAAACAATTTTGGAATTAATGTTATTAAATATGTGTCATTTTCAATCAATTATAATTTTTATACATAAAATACACTCTAAGACATTTTGATGTGCACTGGTTTGCTCGGAAGGTCGCTGGCGCTGCGTCGCTGCGTCGACTATACAGTTCATAACTTGCAAGCGTGGTAGCTAGATGTGCTGCTAGAAAATTAGTGATTTTAAGTAAAAATATCAATAAATATTAATAAAATATAGTGCCTTTCGTAAGTATAGATGTTATTCTGACGATTTTGATACAAATTTCACCTGGAAATATAGTTTTTGATAATTAAAAATGTATCAACATTTTATTACATAAATTGCTTTGTACGTAATACATATATAGGATGCGATAACATAGGAATATTACATTTCAACAATTAAATTTGATATAAACGGCTTTAACATCATATTTGAACATGATTTTTAATAAATTTTCTTTAAAATCACAATAATATTTTTGCATATCTTTAGATTTTAACAGTTATAAATAGTGTTTTTATTTCGAAAAACGTGATATATATATATATTATTTATTATTATTTACATACATAAATATTATTTTTTATACATGAAAATGTGTAAAAGTACCGAATTTGAAAGTATTTTCTTTATTTTATATAAATTTATAAAAGTATTTGATTTATTTGTTCAGACGATAAATTTACCGAAGTGAACCTGTTTATTCCATAAATTTAGTCTTGTATGACGCTGTGTTGTTGAATGTTGCTGGATAAATAATTGTACGTTATAACAAAATACTGGTAAATAGTTAACGAGAACATTATTCTAATATTTTCGATAGATATTTGTACTTAAAACTGGTGTAAAATGTACTTTGTAATACATAACAGCTACAAGTGTTACGACATCTTAATAATGTATTTAAATAGTTGGTTTTGCCAATTGTTATTATTATTTCAAAACAATACTCTATTCATTTTGAGTATCTTTCTCAATTTTCATTTATAAAAATTTAATTCAAATATTGTTAATGGCTAAATACGTATTCATGTTATTTATTATCATTTGCTTTCTATATATTTAAATTGGTAAAAGATTGATTTGATGGCTGCAGAAACAATCATTAAACAAGTCTGTGCGTATTCAAGTTCACCTGCACTCAACAAGCAGCGTTTACAAATACAGTCTTAATAATTTTTACTCAATTCGGCCATTTTGTAGTTGGTGATGGCATTCAAAAGCCTTCTAAATGGTAGGTTCTTTTTTAAAAGCATTTTCGAGCTATTCTATTAATTGTTTTTGTCTGTTATCATTATTAACTTTAATAAATGGTATGAAGTGTGCTACTAATATATTGTTTTTATGTTTATAGGGACATCACGGGACCTGCAAGCATCCTCAGCGTGTATCAACACCCTGGAGGCATCAGCAAAGACGAGTTTGAATATTAAATCCATGTAAGAATATTGTAATTTTTTAATTATTTGTTTAATATTTAGTTGAGAATTTGTGAGATAAATTCATATTCAGTTTAAAATAATAATAGTGAATAGTAACTAGATATTTGTGAATGATAACGCTAGTAAATTGTTAGCTAGTGTCAGTTATTATGAAGGGTAATTAACTATATTTTTAATTGTTAAACCTTCCGGAATTATTTTGGTCAAAAATATTTCAAGTAAAAGTTGGATATAAATAAATGTTATAATAAGTATTTCTGTCGTAAAATAATGAAAATGAATATCCCTGAATAGTCTAGCGGTCATTGTATTGAAGTGAGTGCCGGTGAATGAGGGGAATGAGGGGGAGGCACCTGGGAGGAAGAAAGCCATGTTTATTATCAATTAGCTAAACAAAAACTAGCGGTAATTAGCAATTACAATTAATAGTAACTGTTTATTGTTTGTTCCAGGCGTAATCGGAGAGAAATGCGAGCACTGGATACTCATCCACAACGACATGAAACCTTCCGTGGAGAGAAGAGATTGGAACTTGCAGAACCGGAGTCGAGGAATTTAAACAGAATGAGCTTCGCCAGAGAGCAGCTGTCCTGCTCTTGTTGCTTTCCTGCGCTAATTGGGAATTGGTACCGAACGATATTTTAAACAAATCATTAGAAATACTTGGAGAGCTGGTGTTGACTCAGACAGCAAACACCGTGGTGATGGTGTCGACGACGATCGCTCTTCAGAAACCTACTCTTCATGTTGGCAGCAAGAGAAGAGAATGGAATCAGACGGAAATGTTCTGGCATTGGTGAGAAACTTATTTATAAATCAAATCACGCCTTTTACCCATTACTGGGAAATTATTCATGTATAAACGTTTCACGTTTTAAATTTGTTTACTTTTATGAAAAAAAAATAACAATAATAATTTATAATAATTAATGAAAAAAGTAAAATGTAGACATGTTGTGTAAGTTTCAATGTAATGAGTTGTGTAATAAATTAGTGGCAATTAGTCGCTCTGAGTAATCATGCAACGAGCTCGAGATCCGCACTTGGAAAGGCTGACCAAAGCTAGTCGCATGAAGATAATCAGGCTAGTAAGTTGATAGTGTTAGTGACACGTTTTGCTAGTTAGTTGTTAGTGCTAGTGATTAGTGTCAAGGGTGAGCAACTATATTTCTATCACTAGCAGTCCGTGTATTTTATAAATAAAGTTAATCAAATAATTTTACCTTTTTGGGTAATTGTTTGCAATATTTAAAATATATAAGAGTTTTAAAAGTTTTCTTTACAATATTTAAATTGGATTGTACGTATTTATCATCATTTAAAACAATGACCTATAAATTTCACCACTAACATCTGTAGTGCCTGTGATTTGATCCAATAATGGGTAAAAGGTGTGGTGATTATACTTTCAATTAATTAATTAATTAATTACAACATCCTAACACAAGAGACTTGATATGTTTGACACCCGCTCTGTGCTCATTCAGGTGACTTTGGACAGCTGCAAGAAGTCGACAGAGAATCTTGAGTACCAGGAAGCCGAGCTGGAGGAGATGATGGCCCCGGGGACTTGATGTTTGATGGTGTGTCCGGACGCTTCACTTCCAGTACTTTTGCAAGTGAGTGTATCTTTTAAAATTTAAATTGGCTGTAAATATGGGTAATTTTATTATTTTTTTGAAAGAAATCATAAAATGTCGGCTGAAACGGCTGTAACTTTTAAACTACTCAAGATAATTGAAATTGGTTTTTAATTTTGAATTCTCCATGTTTTGAACTATATTTAATCCTGTTTTTATTATGAAAATGATTCTTTGATGAATCTGATAAGTGAATTGGTTTCAATATAAACCTACGTTCCGCGTACATCTGTGAAAAAGCCATTTAATTGAGCCCTTGCCCTAACTAATTTAGTTGAACGATTAAATATTCTTCTAGAAGTATTTGTGATTTGGTAAATTACGTAAAACATTAATTGTCTCGTGCTTTAATTAACTTGTAAACATATTTTCAGTCATTAACCAAACACTTATATATTTGTTAATTAAAATACTAATATGATGGATTGTAATCGCCCAAAATCTGCAATTACAGATTAGGCATGTGCATACTGAACCCCCTTTAGAGTTTGTTTCATTCATGAACTTGGAATAATTATAATATTCTTTACAAAATCTCATGAATTTTATATGAAAAACTTTTCATTCCGCTACTGAAATCCACGTTTAATTAAATTAATTGAAGGATTTTATTTTAATTATTTTACGTTTAAATTATATACATATCTGTTTTAAAATAAGTGAATAGGTGGCAGTAGTATGTTAGTTGTCAGAAACTGATATTTGACAAGTAAACTACATTTGTAAATTGACGTGATTTTAAACTAAAATATTGTTAATTGACAACAAAATGTAGTAGAATGAGTGAGTTTGAATTTAAATTAATTTATAATGCGCCAATGTCGTTTTTAGGTATGGATATCATGCACAAACCATAGACAGATGTCAGGGAATGAAAACAACATTTGTCGATTTTAAAACCAATTATTATGAAAGACAATGTTTATAATCACCACAAATCAGCGACAAAACCAACTTGTGGACCTGATGCACCAGGTTGTAGATGCACAGTGAAAGCGCCAAACAGGTGAGATGATTTTTTATTTATATTTTTGGGGCTTTATTTTTTGTTTCTTTGTACTTTTAAAATATCTTGATTAGTACAAGACTTACGCGCTGCAAAATAAATCAAATTATTTTTTAATTTATTTATTTTTCATTTAATTACTTTTTAAACAATGAGTGTATCTTTTAAATGACTAAATGTGGGTTTCCTTTTACTATTTCTAGTATACTCACTCTCAAAAGTTATTATGATTATGAAACTTAAAATAAACATGATGAAGGGTGCTATGCTATGTTACTAATACATTGTTTTTATGTTTATAGGGACATCATCAAGATGTTGAAGCAGCTGGTGTCATTGGAGCTGCCGCCATCCAGAACTTGGAGCAGCTCGAGCTGGTATCACCGTGGACATTATCATCAATGTAAGTACAGTGTTATTTTTTTAATTATTTGGGTAAAAACAATAATAATAATGTTGGTGAATAATTAGTAACTGACAATCTACTAAATATTCATTAATGATAATGGTAGTACATTATTAGCTAGTCAGTTAATATTAAGGGTCATTAATTATAAAGCTTGTCCCAGAAAAAATTGTCGGCTATAATTTTTAACTATAAACCATATAATTAAATGAATTTTTTAGAAACTATTGAAGACTTTATTGCTCAACAACTAAATAGTACATAATAGCAAATATTTACATTTTATTTATGATTCATCCAAAAGTTGCGCAATTTCCTTTTCACCCCATTCATTAAAATTTGTACAGCATAATCAGATATCATTTTTCTAATTTGTTTCCACTTATATTTGAAATTATCGACAGAATTGGTTTGTTTATTATATTTTAATAACTTCTGCTTCATGTGGGGCCAATATTTTTTGATTGGGCGCAATTCAGGACAATTTGTAGGATTTTCAGATTTATGTACAAATTCTATATGTGGGGTTTCTTTTATACCAATCAATGACATTGTTTGTGTAATGACATGTTGCCTTATAAAGGGCAATAATCATCTTTAAAAACACTCTCTTAAATATCTTTCGCCGTTGATTGTCGATGTAGAAAAATAAGGCATTCTGCGTTTGCCACAGGAACAAATGGCCTGCCATACAAGCATCTTTTTTGAGAATTTTTCTATTTTAATTACCTTCAATTAGCTACTAACAGATTTTCTGAACTTGCCAGAATAATAATAATGACTTGGTCGAGATTTTAATTCAAGTTAACAATACGTTTCGACATCCATGATAACACATAATTTTTTTTGATATCACTTTAAAGTAAAGTTTTCTTGATCTTCATTTTGTGTTAGTTTCTTGCTTAGTATTCCTGTTAGGCACTTTTGTTTTTTTTTAAATACTTTATAGGATTCTTTAGCTTAATTTTCTGGACTGTTGATTGAGTAGTTTCAAATTTCTTAACCAAATCTCTCACAGAAAGATTTTTATTTTCATACAAAGCCTTCAAGACATTTTCTCAATATTTTAATCTACAAATCCAGGTTTGCATCCACTTCCACATTTTTTTTGTGTATTACTCGTTTAATTGTATCTTCTTAACACCCTTTGAACAGTCCTTGTTGTAGATTTTAACTCTAAAGCTACTTTTCTTGTGGATATATTCCTATTTTGAACACATTTGTACAAAATATTTTCACGTAATTCTTCGTATTTCGATGGCATCTTTGTATACTAAATTGTATGAAAGTTGTCAACTAATTGTTTTTGTATAATGCATAGCAAACTAATAAGAACGCATCACATACAAATTTATATATCTATAAAAGCAGTATACGAAAAGGCCCAAATCTAAGCGACAATTTTGTCTGGGGCAAGCTTTATTTTACTTTTACAATTATTTTTCTCCTAAAATAATTGATGTCCGGTTCAAAGCAGAAAATTCAAATTAATCTCGTTTAATAATTTGATTTTACTAGCGGTGACTTTTACCCAATTTTTAAAATATGAGTTCTAAATAATTTGTTTACAACATTTAACTTTGAAGAGGTTTGAAAATGTGGACTGCCTATAGTTTTGTTTATAAATCTGGCGAATTTTATTAATTTTCTGAGAGAAAATATGAACGACAGTTTTTCCGTAAATTTAGATAAACATGTTTAAAAAACGGCTGTAATTTAGTAACCAGTCAACCGGGTTTCAACATTCAATGCCTCATCTATTGACTATAGTTTCATCCCTTAATATCAACCCTCCAGAAAATAATTAAAAAATAAACGTTATTGAAGCGAGGATGGTTGGGTTGGGTTGAGAATGTTCTGTGAATGTCACAGTGGACAATTATTCACAATTGATTTAAATATATAATTTTATTTTGATAATTTACTATTCTTTAATATTAAAAATTACTTTTAAAGATTGTTTAGTATTTTTAATGATAAATGCTCATTTTAAATTCTGTTTTTCAGTTTACGCAAATTATCTGAATGCGGCATTCATTCCCAGGAGTCGAGCGCCATGTCCAAGTTATCCATGCTGTCCACCGGGTGCTTCAACACACTTCAGGAACAAAAGATAAGCACAAATTTTATTTATATTTTAATTAATCTAAAAAATGAGAAAAGAAATTATTAATAATTGATTTAGAATTTTATTGAGACACAGCCTTCACATACATCTGCTGTCTTTTAATTTAATTTATTGTTTGATGTGATAAATATTTGTTTAACGGTTTAAAAGTAAATTACTAAATTCTAGAAACATTATTATTTTACTTTTGTTTATACTAAATAATAATATATTAATAACAATAATAATTTCTAATAATAACAGTAAACTGAGTAATATTGTATTTGAAGTTGTAGATGTGTATATGTTGTGTATGTTTCAATTCACTTTAATTTAAGTAGGTCGCTGCGAGTCTGCAACAAGAAGTTCACTTGCCAAACAAACGTCGTCGTCGTCGTGTAATTTAACTTTTGTCTGCCTTATTTAAAGGCCTTCATAACTTCATAACCGATATCGTATCGTGGGCTTGATTTATAGTTATACTATAAGATCAACTTCTCG
This sequence comes from Pterostichus niger, assembly GCA_947425015.1. NCBI lineage: Eukaryota > Metazoa > Arthropoda > Insecta > Coleoptera > Carabidae > Pterostichus > Pterostichus niger. Next base: position 33,921,166 of record OX380340.1, on the reverse strand, counting down.
AGTCGATATCGTGTTTGTTTTTATTGTTCACTCACTACGTACATTTTAATTTAGTTAGTTAGTTGCTGCCTTAATAGGAGGCCATCCTAACTGTGTGTAGTTCTTTTCGTGGGGTTGATTTATTACTATAAATCAATTTTACGAATCGAAATTGTGTAGATCGATATCTATCGTGGGTTTGATTTGAAATCAACCTCACGAGTCGATATCGTGTATTTTGTATTTTCCACCAAAAAACGCTGGCCCCACGTGGGGCCCCAACATACATACCATCACCAGGAGGCAAGTTTGTAAGCGTTTCGTGTTTCGGGTGGGGCGAGTCCCTCGCGACCGTGCTGCTGAGTGTAGCTAGAAGGTGTAAGCCGATGTCTTGGGTGGTCGAGTTATCGAATCACAGGAACCATATTGTCCAATGAGTCATTGGGAGATCTAGACATAATTCGACTGTTCGAGCACTGCGAAATCTTCCCAGCAGTCGGGTAGGTTGGTAGGCGGTGAACCGAGAGGTCGTGGGCACGGAATATGCTCAACGTTTTTGCTAACTTGACAAGCACGCTTCGGTTGCTTTGTCGTAGATTCGTAGCTAGTCGTTGGCAAAAACTTAGGTAAGATAGGGTAGGTAGGGAGAAAAAGATGGCACCTTTATTGAAGACTACGTAATCTGTGATTCTCTTTCAGGTTCTTCCTAACACTTGACCGATATCTTGTCGTGGATATGATTTATAGTTATACTATAAGATCATATTCACGAGTCAATATCGTGTCTTTTATCTCTACGTACATTTAAATTTAGTTAGTTTAGTTTCTGCCTTATTAGAAGGCCTTCCTAACAACTGTGTAGTTCTTTTCGTGGGGTTGATTTATTACTATAAATCAATTTCACGAATCGAAATTGGTTAGAGCAATATCTATCGTGGGGTTGATTTATTTCTATAAATCAATTTTACGAATTGATATTGTGATATCTATCGTGGGTTTGATGTGTAATCAACCTCACGAGTCGATATCGGATGTTTTGTATTGTCCACCACAAAACGCTGCCCCACGTGGGGCCCCATCATAGCGTTTCGCGGTTGCTTTGTTGTAGATTCTTAGCTAGTCTTTGACAAAAACTTAGGTAAGATAGGGTAGGTAGGGAGAAGAAGGACACCATCATTGAAAACTTATTGTTTTTCAAGGAGTATTTGTACTTGTTTCTAATAATATTTTGTTGTTAGGTGCGGTGGTGAATAAAGAAAACCAACGTTTCCTGTCGGTGATTACATCAAATGCTGGGAAGATTCATCAGCAACAGAATCAACAGCTTCTCTTCAAACACATCAGAAGATGACTGCAAAACCAACGCAGAATGTCATCAAGACCGCTGCCTCCAACATTAATATAAGATAATTATTAGTTTTAAGTGGGTTGTATTTAATCGAGCACCAAAATATCAGCTCTAAATAATTCATAATCGATATCCAACATACTAGACTTTACTAATCTGTTTATCAATATAAATATCAAATATTTGTATTTGCTATTTGCCATATTAGCATTAAATTTTCCATGAAGCTTATTTACTATTATATTTAAAGATCAGTTAGTAATTTTTATGCCTAATTATTATTTTTAGTATTCATTTAATTATTTCAGACTATCAAAATATAATTTAACTAGAGTTAGAAATATATATTTTTGGTGTTTAATAAATATATTTCTGGCAAGAGCAACTCAGTTCTTATTGATTATTTAAGATACAATGATTTCGGTGCTCATTTAAATTATTCCCTTTTTAAATTATTTGGGTAAAAGTCGGTTAAAAACAGTAATAAATATGTTGTTTTAAATTAATATAAAATAGCGCAATTGTGTACAAGGGAGAATGTAAGTGAAAATGGACAGAGAGTGATTGATTTTATTTTGTGTGATGAATGATTGATGCTCGGTTTTTCAATACATTCTGACATTTATATGTCATAATTATTTGTCACAATTTTGTTGAGCGACTTGGTCGTGTTAGAAGACCTAAAATAATTAGAAATATAGTAAAACCGTCAGAAGGGTATCATTAGAAATATATTACAATATACACTTTTCTATTTACTATTTCATATACAATTTAATTCTTTTATTATTGAGTTGATTTGTAATTTTACGTATTTCTTATTACTTAAACTTTTGCTAGAATTTTAATGAATACGTACCTGACGTATAATTTAAATTTAATCTTGTACATTATTAATATTTTAATCTTTGGACTAGAGAACTTTTAAAATTTTGGGGCTACAGTATTAAATGAGGCAGAAATTTCCTCCCAACACTTTTCTTCTTTCTTAACACAATACTTTATCAGTTTTCTTCATTCTATACATGTTTTTAACTCTCACTAAATCTATTAATAATTCAACTTCATTGGTGGAAAAATTTGCAGCTCTTTTAATATTTTCCATCATGTGTATATAAATATATTTCTTATTTTGCCTGTGACAGAATATAAACTGAGGCAATGATTATAATTTTCTTAGAATCCCAAATTACACAACACCATAATATTATGTTGACATTCAGTGTAGGTTCAGCTGAACTAGATTAATTTGACAAGTTATAAACAAAAAAAATGTTCAGGCTCAAGTTCAAGGTTCAACTGAAAAACCGAACATGAGAAGTGTATTTGATGGTGTCGCATATACGTCTGGATAAAAGTTGGTGAATGAGGGTGTATAATGAGATATGTCTGTTGAGTAAATAAATGAATGAATGAATGGTGAATCATATTGTGGAATGAATCAGATCAGAATGATGTTGCGTGTAAAGAATGGCAAGGCTCCCGGCTTGAATGAGATGTTGATGTATGGAGGTGAGAGGTTATTTGACTCCTGATGATTGGAAATGCGCGCACGCAGTTAGAGGGTTTGAAGGTAGATTGAGTGAATGTTGTTTAATATGGTTATGTTGTACGGATGATGTTGTTGTAAATGATTTCAATAAATGAAGCAGAAAACGATTTAAATAATGTTAATTAATGATAATGTGTTAGTAGAATTAATAAATAAAACCACTTAGTATTTAGTTTTATAAATTTGGCAATAACATTTATTGGTAGATATGGTTTACAAAACAAATTTACAAACATTTATATTGTACAAATACAAACACATTGTTAATAGAGAGAGGGACTGTTTAGGGAATGTCCTTTAATGACAAGGGCTATGAAAGTTGAGTTTATAACATCTAAATATTCATTCATTAGTTTCTGGTCGGCCCTAACGGATTTCTTAATTTTAAAAGCTTCAAGGAAAGTGAATCGATATCCTTTCCTTTTATATGTAGAACTGACAAATTACATATAGAACTTTTATGATAAAAATCTATTAAGTGTATAGCTAGATTAGACTGGGGACTTTTGGTCATATAATTATAACAATACTCTTTAAATCTAGTCTGGAAACTTGATCCTGTTTGCTCTATATAAACAAATTCACAATCTTTACATTTTAATTTAACAAAGGGTCTTTATTCATTACTTTATTATTATTAGTATATAATGTCAAATTTCCTCCAATTCTTGGCCATACTTACGATTCATAATTTAATTTTTTATAATTTGTTTTAAATCTAGTTTCAAAGTGTACAGGATAAAATTAATTTCTTGTAATTGATCTAGTTTTCTTATTTATTAGCTTCACAGTGATTTCTGCACTGTAATCATTGTTTGCTGTAATATTTAAAATGATTATAATTCAAATCATCAGATAAATTATAAAACGTTACTAGCTTTATATTACATGGGTGATACAAATTAGTGGGTTTCCTGTAAATATTAAAATTAAATGTATTGTTAATGTGTTTGATAGTAATGGCCAAGATATTTATGCTTTTATTAACTTTCACTTCAGTGGTGAATTATGTATTTTAATCAAATGAATTAAGGACATTTAGTAGTTGTTGCTCCTGGTGTAAAGGGATTAAAACATCGTCGATATATCTCTACCAAAAATGTAAATATTTTAGGAGGTATTTATTGGAATTGAGGCATATATATTCTCAAAATTGTTGATGAATATTTCAGATAATAAAGACCCTCATTTTGTTAATTACAAATGTCACCAAAGAGCAAAAATAATTTGTTTGTAGACAAACTTCCAGCAAGTTTAAAGTTACATGGTTAACTTCAAGCTGTTTTTAATGAAAATTGGAATGGAAGTAAATTCCCAAAACCTCCCTCTCTCTATTAACAGAGTTAGTTTGTATTTGAACTACATATAAGTGTTTGCAAAACCATTTCTAAATTCATGAAACAAAATGCCAAGTGTTTGTATTTATTAATTTTAAATAATGTTTCGCTGAATGCAAACAGCTTCATTAATTGAAATGATGAATGTATTAGTGTTTGAGAAGAGCGATTGCAATGTTTCGGTGATGGATGATGTGAGATTGGAGATGAAATGAATGTGTTTGTATATTAGGGTAGTATGTGATCGAGGTATGGACGTATTAATTCAGAATACATTGGTGTATGTTGTATGATGACTCTGAGATTGACATGAATGTTGTTGAAAGAGTGAGTATAAGTCAGATGAGATAGTTTAGGAATGTGGAACGTTTGTCGAATGGAAGATATGAATGAACTTGTATGAAAGAATTTATTTATGTATTTATGTATGAAGAGTTGATGGTAGATTGAGCATGTGGTTGAAGCAAGGATGACTGAATGTTTCTGGGGTTCGTGTTACCCCATTTAATAAGATATTATCTTTACAACATATGTATTATTTGTTTAAACTATATAATAATGAATGATTCACTTTAAAATTATAATGATGAATCGTTCTCATCTGTAACACAATACTTTGCTAGCTGACAATTTATTATACATACATATATATTTTTTTATTGTAACATTAGCAGATTGTCAGCTAGTGAAACATTGTGATACAGTGACAGTTAGTATAAAAAAACAAACAAATTACGGATGATTAACTAGATTTTTCATTGTTAAACATTCCGGCATTATTTTATACAAATATATTTCAAGTAAATGATTGATATAAATAAATTTGAATCAGTTTTATTTTAAATATTATTCTCTAAACAACTTATGACAGATTTAAATAAAGTTAATCAAATCATTCTCCATCGATTATTTATACTAACAGTCAACATATTTTGTAAATAAAGATAATGAAATACTTTTACCCAAAATAATTGTATCAAAGTATTAATTCTAAAAGTTTCCTTTATAATAATTAAATTGATTTCTTTTTAAAAATTGGGAAAACTGACAGAATTGATATTTACTAATGATAATAACAAATATGTTTTAAGTAGATAGTTGACAATAACTTTGTTTAACACATATTTATTGTTTAAGAATAAGAAATAGGGTACCCATTATAATAAGTTAACATATATCTTATTACAATATTCCTTATTCTTAAAGAATAAATGTGTGTTGAAGAGATTTATTGTGAATTATTTAATTTAAAATATAGTTGTTATTGTTTAATATAAATAAGTTAATCAAATTGTTGTAATTCAGTATGTAATAATAAGAAATATTGTAATAAGAAAACATACATCTTATTGCAATACGTCTTATACTTCAAGAATATATATGTTTTAAAGAGACTTATTCTAAATTAATTTAGATAGGTATCCTCATTAAATCCCTCAAATCATTTATAAAATTGTCATCTTTCTGAATACTCTCTCAAATCTTTTGTAATGTTATCATTTTCCCAAAAGTCCTTAAATTCATTTGTAAGATAGTAATCCTCCTAAAAAGTCCTCCAATTCATTTTTAATTCCTTCCATGAAGTCCCTCAAATCATTTATAAAATTGTCTTCCTCCCAAAAATTCCTCCAATTCATTTGCAAGATATAATCCTCTCGAAAAGTCCTCCAATACATTTATATTTCCTCCCATGAAGTCCCTCAAATCAATTATAAAATTGTTCTTCCTCCAATTCATTTATAAGATATCATCCTCCCAAAAACTCCCTCAAATCATTTATAAAATAGCCATCTTACTAAATGTCCCTCAAATCCATTTATAAAATAATCACCCTCTTAAAATGTTCCTCAAATAACTTATAAAGCAATCCTACATTCTAAAAGACACCCCATAAATTAAATAATATTTTTTTCAATAATATATTATATATTTAATAAAAATTGTAATAATTAGGTTTTACATTGTATTTATAATATAAATTTGTTTTTGTTAAATAAATTGTAATGAATGCTTCAAATATTGTATTTATAATAAATATTGTAATATAGATGTTAGTTTCTATTGTATACTGATTTAAAAGGTCAATAAAAGTGTTTAAAATGGCTGCCATTCTTTCATTTATTTCCTTCTGTAAATATAAATATATTTTATTCAAATTCAATTAACTTGTCTTCCATTTTGTACCTCCCATATATTAAATGAAATTCAATTAAATATCAATTAAGAGGAGGAGCCACGAAAGATTCAATGGGCGTCAACACACCCAATTAAGAAACAGGGTTGCCAATTCACTATAACCAAAATCCAGTAAAGTTACCTCCTCATCGTTCTGCGCCCCGGATACAAATCGACGAATTTGGAGCAATTCCTGACCAAAACTCGAAGTTTTTCCTAGTTCAAAAATTGAACAATAGATAGCACCACCATGCATACATGATTGATGCTGCCCCCTGGTGACCAATTTTAAAACTAAGAAAAAAAACTTTGAAATTTTGTCAGGATCTGCTCCAATTTGGTCGGTTTGTATCCGGGGAGCAGAACGGCGAGGAGGTATCTTTACTGTATTTTGGTTATAGTGAATTGGCATCACTGCTTTCTTAATTGGTTGTGCTACCGCCCTCATATCTTCTATTGCTCCTCCTCATAATTGAAACTTAATTGAATTTAATTTTATATATGGGAGGAACAAAATGGCTGATTAATAGAAATTTAAATGGAAGTATTTAAATGTAAATAATTAAATAGACGCCATTTTAAATTCAACCATTGACATTTAAAGTAAAAGAAACCAACATTAAAATAATTAATTAAATTAACTTAGTTCGCAAATTCACCAACAGATGGCAGCACCAGTCCTAAAAAAACACGTGAGAAAAAAAATTAAAAACAAAAAGGTATGTATAAATATAAACAATATTTATTATCATTGCAAAGTTGTGTACAAGTTTTACTAACATTTTATTTTAGAATTGTTAACTACAAGTACATTTTATTTATAATACAAACTATTTTTGAAATAAATTAATTTAGAATAAGTCTCTTTAAAATATATTTATTCTTGAAGTATAAGACGTATTGCAATAAGATGTATGTTTTCTTATTACAATATTTCTTATTCTTAAATAATAGATATGTTTTAAATAGAGTTATTGTAAACTTATCTATTTAAAACATTTATTATTGTTTTTACATATTTAATTACAATAATATTATTTACTTATTTATCTTAAACAATAAAAACTATATTTTAAATTAAATAATACACAATAAATCTCTTCAACACACATTTATTCTTTAAGAATAAGGAATATTGTAATAAGATATATGTTTAACTTATTACAATGGGTACCCTATTTCTTATTCTTAAACAATAAATATGTGTTAAACAAAGTTATTGTAAACTATCTATTTAAAATATATTTGTTATTATTTTTACATATTAAATTACAATAATATTATTTACTTATTTATCTTAAACAATAAAAACTATATTTTTAATTAAATAATTCACAAAAAATCTCTTCAAAACAGATTTATTTTTTAAGAATACAGAATATTGTAATAAGATGTATGTATAACTTATTACAATAAGTATCTATTTCTTATTCTTAAAGAATAAATATGTGTTAAACAAAGTTATTGTCAACTATCTACTTAAAATATATTTATTATTATCATATTAGTAAATATCAATTCTGTCAGTTTTCCCAATTTTTAAAAAGAAATCAATTTAATTATTATAATGGAAACTTTTAGAATTAATATTTTGATACAATTAATTTGGGTAAAAGTATTTCATTATCTTTATTTACAAAATATGTTGACTGTTAGTATAAATAATCGATGGAGGATGTTTTGATTAACTTTATTTAAATCGGTCATAAGTTGTTTAGAGAATAATATTTAAAATAAAACTGATTCAAATTAATTTATATCAATCATTTACTTCAAATATATATGTATAAAATAATGCCGGAATGTTTAACAATGAAAAACCTAGTTAATCATTCGTAATTTGTTTGTATTTTATACTAACTGTCACTGTATCACAATGTTTCAGTAGCTGACAATTTGCTAATGTTACAATAAAAAATATATATGTATGTATAATAACCTGTCAGCTAGCAAAGTATTGTGTTACAGATGAGAACGATTCATCATTATAATTTTAAAGTGAATCATTCATTATTATATAGTTTAAACAAATAATACATATGTTGTAAAGATAATATCTTATTAAATGGGGTAACACGAACCCCAGAAACATTCAGTCATCCTTGCTTCAACCACATGCTCAATCTACCATCAACTCTTCATACATAAATACATACATATACATTCATACAAGTTCATTCATATCTTCCATTCCACACACGTTCCACATTCCTAAACTATCTCATCTGACTTATACTCACTCTTTCAACAACATTCATGTCAATCTCAGAATCATCATACAACATACACCAATGTATTCTGAATTAATACGTCCATACCTCGAGAACATACTACCCTAATATACAAACACATTCATTTCATCTCCAATCTCACATCATCCATCACCGAAACATTGCAATCGCTCTTCTCAAACACTAACACATTCATCATTTCAATTAATGAAGCTGTTTGCATTCGGCGAAACATGATTTAAAATTAATAAATAAAAACACTTGGCATTTTGTTTCATGAATTTAGAAATGGTTTTGCAAACACTTATAAGTAGTTCAAATACAAACTAACTCTGTTAATAGAGAGAGGGAGGTTTTGGGAATTAACTTCCATTCCAATTTACAAAATTCTAGACATCATTAAAAACAGCTTGAAGTTAACCATGTAACTTTAAACTTGCTGGAAGTTTGCCTACAAACAAATTATTTTTGCTCTTTGGTGACATTTATAATTAACAAAATGTGGGTCTTTATTATCTGAAATATTCATCAACAATTTTGAGAATATATTCCTCAATTCCAAAAAATACCTCCTAAAATATTTAGATTTTTGGTATAGATATATCGACGATGTTTACACCAGGAGCAACAACTACTAAATGTCCTGAATTAATTTGATTAAAATACATAATTCACCACTGAAGTGAAAGTTAATCAAAGCATAAATATCTTGGCCATTACTATCGAACACATTAACAATAAATTTAATTTTAATATTTACAGGAAACCCACTAATTTGTATCACCCATGTAATATAAAGCTAGCAACGTTTTATAATTTATCTGAATTAAAATCATTTTAAATATTGCAAACAATGGTTACAGTACAGAAATCACTGTGAAGCTAATAAATAAGAAAATTAGATCAATTACAAGAAATTAATTTTATCCTGTACATTTTGAAACTAGATCTAAATCAATTTATAAAAAATTAAATTATGTTAATGGCATGAATCGTAGTATGGCCAAGAATTGGAGGAAATTTGACATTATATACTAATAATAATAAACTAATGAATAAAGACCCTTTGTTAAATTAAATGTAAAGATTGTGAATTTGTTTATATAGAGCAAACAGGACAAAGTTTCCAGACTAGATTTAAAGAGTATTGTTATAATTATATGATCAAAAGTCCCCAGTCTAATCTAGCTAAACACTTGATAGATTTTTATCATAAAAGTTCTATATGTAATTTGTTAGTTATACATATAAAAGGATAGGATATCGATTCACTTTCCTTGAAGCTTTTAAAATTAAGAAAGCCGTTAGGGCCGACCAGAAACTAATGAATGAATATTTAGATGTTCATAGCCCTTGTCATTAAAGGACATTCCCTAAACAGTCCCTCTCTCTATTAACAATGTGTTTGTATTTGTACAATATATAAGTGTTTGTAAATTTGTTTTGTAAACCATATCTACCAATAAATATTATTGCCAAATTTATAAAACTAAATACTAATTCTACTAACACATTATCATTAATTAACATTATTGAAATCGTTTTCTGCTTCATTTATTGAAATCATTTACAACAACATCATCCGCACCAGGTAACGCAGACACTACCGCAGCCTCGCTACCTTCAAACACTCTAACTGCGTGCGCTCATTTCCAATCATCAGGAGTCAAATAACCTCTCACCTCCATACATCAACATCTCATTCAAGCCGGGAGCCTTGCCATTCTTTACACGCAACATCATTCTCGTTTGATTCATTCCACAATATAATTCACCATTCATTCTAACATTTATTTACTCAACAGACATATCTCTAACATCCTCATTATACATCCTCATTCACCAACTTTTATCCAGACGAATACGCGACACCATCATATAAACTTCTCATGCTCGGTTTTTCAGTTGAACCTTGAACTTGAGCCTGAACATTTTTTTGTTTCTAACTTGCCAAATTAATCTAGTTCAGCTGAACCTAAACTGAATGTCAACATAATTTTATGGCGTTGTGTAATTTGGGATTCTGAGAAAATTATAATCTTTGCTCAGTTTATATTCTGTCGCCGGCAAAATAAGAAATATATTTATATACACATGATGGAAAATATTAAAAGAGCTGCAAATTTTTCCACCAATGAAGTTGAATTATTAATAGATTTAGTGAGAGTTAAAAACATGTATAGAATGAAAAAAAAACTGATAAAGTATTGTGTTAAGATGAAGAAAAGTCTTGGGAGGAAATTTCTGCCTCATTTAATATTGTATGGCCAAAATTTTAAAAGTTCTTTAGTCCAAAGATAAAATATTAATAATGTACAAGATTAAATTTAAGTTCTACGTCAGATACGTGTTCATTAAAATTCTAGCACAAGTTTAAATAATTTAAAAAAGAGAAAAATGATGGGGACAGACAATAAAAAATTGGTGCAAATTGCCAAAAAAGAGGAATACGTAAAATCACAAATTAACTCAATAAAAAAAGAATTAAATTGTATATGAAATAGTAAATAGAAAAGTGTATATTGTAATATATTTCTAATGATACCTTTCTGACGGTTTTACTATATTTCTAATTATTTTAGGTCTTCTAACACGACCAAGTCGCTCAACAAAATTGTGACAAATAATTACGTCATTCATTCATCACACAGAATAAAATCAATCACTCTCTGTCCACTTTCACACACATTCTCCCTTGTACACAATTGCGCTATTTTATATTAATTTAAAACAATATATTTATTACTGTTTTTAACAGACTTTTACCCAAATAATTTAAAAAGGGTATAATTTAAATGAGCACCGAAATCATTGTATCTTAAATAATCAATAAGAGCTGTGTTGCTCTTGCCAGAAATATATTTATTAAACAACAAAAATATATATTTTTAACCCTAGTTAAATTAAATTTTGATAGTCTAAAATAATTAAATGAATACTAAAAATAATAATTAGGCATAAAAAATACTAACTGATCTTTAAATATAATAGCAAATAAGCTTCATGGAAAATTAAATGCTAATATGGCAAATAGCAAATATAAATATTTGATATTTAAATTGATAAACATATTAGTAAAGTCTAGTATTTTGGATATCGAATATGAATTATTTAGAGCTTATATTTTGGTGCTCGATTAATTACAACCCACTTAAAACTAGTAATTATCTTATATTGATGTTGGAGGCAGCGGTCTTGAAGACATTCTGCGTTGACTTTGCAGACATCTTCGGATGTGTTTGAAGAGAAGCTGTTGATTCTGCTGCTGATGAATCTTCCCAGCATTTTGATGTAATCGCCAACAGGAAACGTTGGTTTTCTTCATTCACCACCGCACCTAACAACAAAATATTATTAGAAACAAGTACAAATACTCCTTGAAAAACAGTAAGTTTTCAATGATGGTGTCCTTCTTCTCCCTACCTACCCTATCTTACCTAAGTTTTTGTCAAAGACTAGCTACGAATCTACAACAAAGCAACCGCGAAACGCTTACAGTATGTATGTTGGGCCCCACGGAGGGCCAGCGTTTTGTGGTGGACAATACAAAACATCCGATATCGACTCGTGAGGTTGATTACACATCAAACCCACGATAGATATCACAATATCAATTCGTAAAATTGATTTATGGAAATAAATCAACCCCACGATAGATATTGTTCTAACCAATTTCGATTCGTAAAATTGATTTATAGTAATAAATCAACCCCACGAAAAGAACTACCCAGTTGTTAGGAAGGCCTTCTAATAAGGCAGAAAGTAAGCTAACTAAATTTAAATGTACGTAGAGATAAAAGACACGATATTGACTCGTGAATATGATCTTATAGTATAACTATAAATCATATCCACGATAAGATATCGGTCAAGTGTTAGGAAGAACCTGAAAGAGACTCACATTTTACGTAGTCTTCAGTAAAGGTGCCATCTTTTTCTCCCTACCCATCCCTATCTTACCTAAGTTTTTGCCAACGACTAGCTACGAATCTACGACAAAGCAACCGAAGCGTGCTTGTCAAGTTAGCAAAAACGTTGAGCATATTCCGTGCCCACGACCTCTCGGTTCACCGCCTACCAACCTACCCGACTGCTGGGAAGATTTCGCAGTGCTCGAACAGTCGAATTATGTCTAGATCTCCCAATGACTCATTGGACAATATGGTTCCTGTGATTCGATAACTCGACCACCCAAGGCATCGGCTTACACCTTCTAGCTACACTCAGCAGCACGGTCGCGAGGGACTCGCCCCAACCCGGATCACGAAACGCTTACAAACTTGCCTCCTGGTGATGGGATGTATGTTGGGGCCCCACGTGGGGCCTGCGTTTTTTGGTGGATAATACAAAATACACGATATCGACTCGTGAGGTTGATTTCAAATCAAACCCACGATAGATATCGATCTACACAATTTCAATTCGTAAAATTGATTTATAGTAATAAATCAACCCCACGAAAAGAACTACACACAGTTAGGATGGCCTCCTATTAAGGCAGCAACTAACTAACTAAATTAAAATGTACGTAGTGAGTAAACAATAAAAACAAACACGATATCGACTCGGGAAGTTGATCTTATAGTATAACTATAAATCAAGCCCACGATACGATATCGGTTATGAAGTTATGAAGGCCTTTAAATAAGGCAGACAAAAGTTAAATTACACGACGACGACGTTTGGTTGGCAAGTGAACTTCTTGTTGCAGACTCGCAGCGACCTACTTAAAATTAAAGTGAATTTGAAACATACACAACATATACACATCTAACATACACTTCAAATACAATATTACTCAGTTTACTGTTATTATTATTAGAAATTATTAATATTATTAATATATTATTATTTAGTATAAACAAACGTAAAATAATAACGTTTATCTACTCTTATTAAATAATGTATTCATTACTTATGAAATTTATGATAAGTAATACTAATCATTATTGACAGTGTTAAGTAATAATTCATTACTCAACACTTCACGACCAATCACACGTCTGAATTTTCATTACTTAACACTTTAATAGCCAATCAAAAAATAACGATATTTGCCGCGCGTTAAGTATGCTATGAAACAGTGAAGCGCGCTATTGTTAATTATCTGTCAAAATTAGTTTAAAACGTTTTTGTTTACAATAATACTGTAATTTGTGTGATTATACATGTGAGTTATGGATTCTGAAAGCGAACAAAGTAAAATTTGTACTCCACCAGATATTGTAGAAGCCGCACACGTACGTTTCTTAAATGTACTGCCCGAAAAATAAAAAAAAAACTATGAACAAGTTTATAAAACTTTTATAGATTGGCGAATACGCAAAATTGTTAAGTAGTGTTAATATTTATTAAATAAAAATAAAAACTAAAAATTTAAGCAATCTGACTTAATCATAATGTAACATAAAAAAAATAATTGTAAAATCTTATTACATAATAACATATAGTCGTAGATAAAGTATAGTATTCTATTCGCAAGTAATAGCTATTACTCACTCGAATGAGTTCATTCTCCTGAGTAATAGCTTATATTACTTACTCATTGAATAATATACAATTTTTTGAATTTAGCAATTTACTTTTAAAACACTTTAAACAAATATTTCTCACATCTAACAATAAATGAAATTAAAAGACAGCAGATGTATGTCAAGGCTGTGTCTCAATAAAATTCTAAATAAATTATTAATAATTTCTTTTCTCATTTTTTACAATAATTAAAATATAAATAAACGAAATTTGTACTCATCTTTTATTCCTGAAGTGTGTTGAAGCAACCGGTGGACAGCGTGGACAACGTGGCCATGGCGCTCGACTCCTGGGACTGAATGCCGCATTCAAATATGCATGCAAAACAGAATTTAAAATAAGCATCTATCATTAAAAATACTAAACAATATTTAAAAGTAATTTTTAATATTAAACAATAGTAAATGATCAAAATAAAATTATATGTTTAAACCAATTGTGAATAATTCTCCACTACGACATTCACAGAACATTTTCAACCCAACACACCATCCTCGCTTTAATAACGTTTATTTTAGAATTAATTATTTTCTGGAGCGTTGATATTAAGGGATGAAACTATGGTCAATAGATGAGGAATTGAATGTTGAAACCCGGTTGACTGGTTACTAAATTACAGCCGTTTTTAAAACATGTTTATCTAAAGTTACGGAAAAACTGTCGTTCATATTTTCTCTCAAAAAATTAATAAAATTAACCAGATTTACAAACAAAACTATAGGCAGCCCACATTTTCAAACCTCTTCAAAGTTAAATGTTGTAAACAAATTATTTAGAACTCATATATTTTAAATATTGGGTAAAAGTCACCGCTAGTAAAATCAAATTATTAAACGAGATTAATTTTAATTTTCTGCTTTGAACCGGACATCAATTATTTTAGGAGAAAAATAATTGTAAAAGTAAAATAAAGCTTGCCCCAGAAATATTGAGAAAATGTCTTGAAGGCTTTGTGTGAAAATAAAAATCTTTCTGTGAGAGATTTGGTTAAGAAATTTGAAACTACTCAATCAACAGTCCAGAAAATTAAACTCAAGAATTCTATAAAGTATTAAGAAAAAACAAAAGTGCCTAACAGGAATGCCAAGCAAGAAACTAACACAAAATGAAGATCAAGAAAACTTTAACTTTAAATTATGTGTTATCATGTATGTCGAAACGTATTGTTAACTTGAATTAAAATCTCGACCAAGTCATTATTATTATTCTGGAAAGTTCAGAAAATCTGTTAGTAGCTAATTGAAGGTAATTAAAATAGAAAAATTCTCAAAAAAGATGCTTGTATGGCAGGCCATTTGTTCCTGTGGCAAACGCAGTATGCCTTATTTTTCGACATCGACAATCAACGGCGAAAGATATTTAAGCGAATGTTTTTAAAGATAATAAGGCAACATGTCATTACACAAACAATGTCATTGATTGGTATAAAAGAAACCCCACATATAGAATTTGTACATAAATCTGAAAATCCTACAAATTGTCCTGAATTGCGCCCAATCAAAAAATATTTTCCCCACATGAAGCAGAAGTTATTAAAATATAATAAACAAACCAATTCTGTCGATAATTTCAAATATAAGTGGAAACAAATTAGAAAAATGATATCTGATTATGCTGCTGTACAAATTTTAATGAATGGGGTGAAAAGGAAATTGCGCAACTTTTGGATGAATCATAAATAAAATGTAAATATTTGCTATTATGTACTATTTAGTTGTTGATCAATAAAGTCTTCAATAGTTTTTAAAAAATTCATTTAATTATATGGTTTATAGTTAAAAATTATAGCCGACAATTTTTTCTGGGACAAGCTTTATAATGAATGACCCTTACAGGGTGGCGATTCAAGTAACATTAATAAATTCCCTGACTTTTCCCTGACTTTTCCCTGATTAAGTAAAAAAAATCCCTGACTTCTAGAATATTGACTTATTTATGAATTTATGGTTACATTTCATATATTATATCATATATTGTAATATAATTGTTTTTTTTTTTTTATTAAATTTATAGTAAAAGCAAAATCAATTTGTGTTTCTAAACAGGCAAAGACACAACCTTAAATATTGCATACAGAAAAAACATAGCGCGGTAGAAACGTTAGACAAAACAAAACAGTTTTCAATTAGTAAACATCCTTCGGTTATATTTTCATAGATGGCGGTTCTCACTCTTAAGAAGTAATAAAGGGTATTTGTTGCCAATAAAGGTATACTATCTATCTAATAAAGGGTATTCTTCAATAAAATCTAAAAATCTGATGTGGACACCACATGACTTCCTTGTACGCGTATTAAACTATAGATATTTTTTTAATTGCACATATATTTGACATAAAATCTTTTATATTTATTTTTTGTTCTAATCCATAGCAAACTTAATTTAAAAAAAAAATAAAAATATATAATATTTAAATTTAGATATCTCGCTGATGCAAAAGGCTAATTTAAAAATTCTTAATGTGCTAGACGCAGAATTTAATTCTCTAAAACTTTTATTTGCAGCATTCATTTCTAAAATTAAAATAATACCATTTTTTCAAGGAAAACTGTTAGCAGCTTCATGTAATGTGCCACTTCCGGTTAGTCTATTTTAACCAAAATCTATTATGTTATTTACATTGATATAGTAGTCTTATATTCCAAATTTGGAAAGTTTTAAATTATATTTGAATATAGTTTTTCATGAAAATCTATTATAGGCTTCAAGTAAAGTACCACTTCCGGTAGTTGTATAATGACCAAAAAGGGAGGTGCACAACTAGATGTTATAACAGTCCTAAATATAAAGTTTCAATTTTCTACGGCTTACCGTTTTTGAGTTATGCGAGATACATACGTACGTACATACGTACGTACAGACGGCATGACGAAATTAGTCAAAATAGATTCAGGGAGGACCAAAATACCTATTTCCGTTGAAATCTGAGAACCGAAAATTTTCGCGATTACAATACTTCCTTTACTTAGTACAAGGAAGTAAAAATAACTAAATACATTTTGAAATAAAAGTTTGTAGTTATTTTTCTAAAATTAAATTAAAATATCCGATGTGGACACCACATGACTTCCTTGTACGCGTATTAAACTATAGATTTTTTTTAATTGCACATATTTGACAAAATCTTTTATTTTTTGTTCTAATCCATAGCAAACTTAATTTAAAAAAAAAACACAAAACATATACTATTTAAATTTAGATATCTCGCTTATGCAAAAGGCTAATTTAAAATTCTTAATGTGCTAGACGCAGAATTTAATTCTCTAAAACTTTTATTTGAAGCATTTATTTCTAAAATTAAAATAATACCATTTTTTTCAAGGAAAACTGTTAGCAGCTTCATGTAATGTGTCACTTCCGGTTAGTGTATTTTAACCAAAATCTATTATATTATTTCCATTGATATAGTAGTCTTATATACCAAATTTGGAAAGTTTTAAATTATATTTGAATATAGTTTTTCATGAAAATCTACTATAGGCTTCAAGTAAAGTACCACTTCCGGCAGTTATATAATGACCAAAAAGGGAGGTGCACAACTAGATGTTATAACAGTCCTAAATATAAAATTTCAATTTTCTACGGCTTACCGTTTTTGAGTTATGCAAGATACATACGTACGTACGTACAGACGTCACGACGTCAAAATGGACTCAGGGAGGGCCAAAATGCGTATTTCCACTGAAATCTGAGAACCGAAAATTTTCGCGATTACAATACTTCCTTTACTTCGTACAAGGAAGTAAAAATTGAAAGAACAAAAAACTTTGTTCACTGATATGGAATAAAATTCCCTGACTTTTCCCTGACTTTTCCAGAAATATAAAATTCCCTGACTTTTCCCGGTTTTCCAGGTTAGTCGCCACCCTGCCTTAATATTAACTGCCTAGCTAATAATGTACTACCGTTATCATTAATGAATATTTAGTAGATTGTCAGTTACTAATTATTCACCATCATTATTATTATTGTTTTTACCCAAATAATTAAAAAAATAACAATGTACTTACATTGATGATAATGTCCACGGTGATACCAGCTCGAGCTGCTCCAAATTCTGGATGGCGGCAGCTCCAATGACACCAGCTGCTTCAACATCTTGATGATGTCCCTATAAACATAAAAACAATGTATTAGTAACATAGCATAGCACCCTTCATCATGTTTATTTTAAGTTTCATAATCATAATAACTTTTGAGAGTGAGTATACTAGGAATAGTAAAAGGAAACCCACATTTAGTCATTTAAAAGATACACTCATTGTTTAAAAAGTAATTAAATTAAAAAATAATTTGATTTATTTAGCAGCGCGTAAGTATTGTACTAATCAAGATATTTTAAAAGTACAAAGAAACCAAAAATTAAGCCCCAAAAATATAAATAAAAAATCATCTCACCTGTTTGGCGCTTTCACTGTGCATCTACAACCTGGTGCTCCAGGTCCACAAGTTGGTTTTGTCGCTGATTTGTGGTGATTACAAACATTGTCTTTCATAATAATTGGTTTTAAAATCGACAAATGTTGATTTCAGTCCCTGACATCTGTCTATAGTTAGTGCATAAAATCCATACCTAAAAACGACATTGGCGCATTATAAATTAATTTAAATTCAAACTCACTCATTCTACTACATTTTGTTGTCAATTAACAATATTTTAGTTTAAAATCACGTCATTTTACAAATGTAGTTTACTTGTCAAATATCAGTTTCTGACAACTAACATACTACTGCCACCTATTCACTTATTTTAAAACAGATATGTAAACGTAAAATAATTAAAATAAAATCCTTCAATTAATTTAATTAAACGTGGATTTCAGTAGCGGAATGAAAAGTTTTTCATATAAAATTCATGAGATTTTGTAAAGAATATTATAATTATTCCAAGTTCATGAATGAAACAAACTCTAAAGGGGGTTCAGTATGCACATGCCAAATCTGCAATTGCAGATTTTGGGCGATTACAATCCATCATATTAGTATTTTAATTAACAAATATATAAGTGTTTGGTTAATGACTGAAAATATGTTTACAAGTTAATTAAAGCACGAGACAATTAATGTTTTACGTAATTTACCAAATCACAAATACTTCTAGAAGAATATTTAATCGTTCAACTAAATTAGTTAGGGCAAGGGTTCAATTAAATGGCTTTTTCACAGATGTACGCGGAACGTAGGTTTATATTGAAACCAATTCACTTATCAGATTCATCAAAGAATCATTTTCATAATAAAAACAGGATTAAATATAGTTCAAAACATGGAGAATTCAAAATTAAAAACCAATTTCAATTATCTTGAGTAGTTTAAAAGTTACAGCCGTTTCAGCCGACATTTTATGATTTCTTCCAAAAAAATAATAAAATTACCCATATTTACAGCCAATTTAAATTTTAAAAGATACACTCACTTGCAAAAGTACTGGAAGTGAAGCGTCCGGATACGCCATCAAACATCAAGTCCCCGGGACCATCATCTCCTCCAGCTCGGCTTCCTGGTGCTCCAGATTCTCCGTAGACTTCTTACGGCTGTCCAAAGTCACCTGAATGAACACAGAGCGAGTGTCAAACATATCAAGTCTCTTGTGTTAGGATGTTGTAATTAATTAATTAATTAATTGAAAGTATAATCACCACACCTTTTACCCATTATTGGATCAAATCACAGGCACCAAAGATGTGGTGAAATTTATAGGTCATTGTTTTAAATGATGATAAATACGTACAATCCAATTTAAATATTGTAAAGAAAACTTTTAAAACTCATATATTTTTCTATTGCAAACAATTACCCAAAAAGGTAAAATTATTTGATTAATTTTATTTATAAAATACACGGACTGCTAGTGATAGAAATATAGTTGCTCACCCTTGACACTAATCACTAGCACTAACAACTAACTAGCAAAACGTGTCACTAACACTATCAACTTACTAGCGTGATTATCTTCATGCGACCAGCTCTGGTCAGTGTTTTGTTTGAAAGTGCGGAGCTCGAGCTCGTTGCATGATGACTCGGGCGACTAATTAATTAGCCTCACTAATTGATGGCACAACTCAATACATTAAAACTTACACAACATGTCTACATTTCAAATAAAATATTTCTCATTTTACTTTTTTCATTAATTCTTATAAATTATTATTGTTATATATTTTTTATAAAAGTAAACAAATTTAAAACGTGAAACGTTTATACGTGAATAATTTCCCAATAATGGGTAAAAGGCGTGATTTGATTTATAAATAAGTTTCTCACCAATGCCAGAACATTTCCGTCTGATTCCATTCTCTTCTCTTGCTGCCAACATGAAGAGTAGGTTTCTGAAAAGCGATAGTCGTCGACACCATCACCACGGTGTTTGCTGTCTGAGTCAACACCAGCTCTCCAAGTATTTCTAATGATTTGTTTAAAATATCGATCGGTACCAATTCCCAATTAGCGCAGGAAAGCAACAAGAGCAGGACAGCTGCTCTCTGGCGAAGCTCATTCTGTTTAAATTCCTCGACTCCGGTTCTGCAGGTTCCAATCTCTTCTCTCCACGGAGGGTTTCATGTCGTTGTGGATGAGTATCCAGTGCTCGCATTTCTCTCCGATTACGCCTGGAACAAACAATAAACAGTTACAATTAATTGTAATTGCTAATTACCGCTAACTTTTGTTTAGCTAATCGATAATAAACATGGCTTCCTTCCTAGGTGCCTTCCCCTCAACCCCCTCATTCACCAGCACTCAATTCAATACAATGACCGCTACTCTATTCAGGGAGATTCATTTTCATTATTTTAGGACAGAACATTTATTTATATCCAACTTTAACTTGAAATATTTTTGACCAAAATAATTCCGGAAGATTTAACAATTAAAAATATAGTTAATTACCCTTCATAATAACTGACACTAGCTAACAATTTACTAGCGTTATCATTAACAAATATCTAGTTACTATTCATCATTATTATTTGAAACTGAATATGAATTTATTTCACAAATTCTCAAATAAATATTAAACAAATAATTAAAAAATAACAATGTTCTTACATTATTGATGTTGAGAGCAGCAGATTTAATATACAAACTCGTCTTTGCTGATGCCTCCAGGATGTTGATACACGCTGAGGATGCTTGCAGGTCCGGTGATGTCCCTATAAACATAAAAACAATATATTAGTAGCACACTTCATACCATTTATTAAAGTTAATAATGATAACAGACAAAAACAATTAATAGAATAGCTCTAAAATGCTTTAAAAAAAGAACCTACCATTTAGAAGGCTTTCGAATGCCATCACCAACTACAAAATGGCTGAATTGAGTAAACATTATTAAGACTGTATTTGTAAACGCTGCTTGTTGAGTGCAGGTGAACTTGAATACGCACAGACTTGTTTAATTATTGTTTCTGCAGCCATTAAATCAATCTTTTACCAATTTAAATATATAGAAAGCAAATGATAATAAATAACATGAATACGTATTTAGCCATTAACAATATTTGAATTAAATTTTTATAAATGAAAATTGAGCAAGATACTCAAAATGAATAGAATATTGTTTTGAAATAATAATAACAATTGGCAAAACCAATTAGTTAAATACATTATTAAGATGTCGTAACACTTGTAGCTGTTATGTATTACAAAGTACATTTTACACTATTTTTAAGTACAAATATCTATCGAAAATATTAGAATAATGTTCTCGTTAACTATTTACCAGTATTTTGTTATAACGTACAATTATTTATCCAGCAACATTCAACAACACAGCGTCATACAAGACTAAATTTATGGAATAAACAGGTTCACTTCTGTAAATTTATCGTTTGAACATATCAAATACTTTTATAAATTTATATAAAATAAAGAAAATACTTTCAAATTCGGTACTTTTACACATTTACATGTATAAAAAATAATATTTATGTATGTAAATAATAATAAATAATATATATATATCACGCTTTTCGAAATAAAAACACTATTTATAACTGTTAAAATCTAAAGATATGCAAAAATATTATTGTGATTTTAAAGAAAATTTATTAAAAATCATGTTCAAATATGATGTTAAAGCCGTTTATATCAAATTTAATTGTTGAAATGTAATATTCCTATGTTATCGCATCCTATATATGTGTTGCGTACAAAGCAATTTATGTAATAAAATGTTGATACATTTTTAATTATCAAAAACTATATTTCCAGGTGAAATTTGTATCAAAATCGTTAGAATAACATTTATACTTACGAAAGGCACCATATTTTATTAATATTTATTGATATTTTTACTTCAAATCACTAATTTTCTAGCAGCACATCTAGCTACCACGCTTGCAAGTTATGAACTGTATAGTCGACGCAGCGACGCAGCGCCAGAGACCTTCCGAGCAAACCAGTGCACATCAAAATGTCTTGGAGTGTATTTTATGTATAAAAATTATAATTTATTGAAAATGACATATATTTAATAACATTAATTCAAAAATTGTTTTTTTAATTAGTGTTTATGAATTTCATCAGTAATTAAAATATTTAAATACAGAAATAAGTATGTAAACATTGAAATTAAAAAAAAAACTAGTACTTAAAATATGATTAAATTTACAACATAGAAATAGGGAAACAATTCTTGAATTTGTATCGTACTTTATTAAAAAAAAATTTAAATAATACATTTAATAGGGATGGTTTTATCGGGATCTATTGCTAGGTATAAGTATGTCCATAACGCCTCATTTCAACTAACTTTTCACATGTTTGTTGATAGTTTATTGAAGTAAACGTAATTGTTTATATGTGTAAGAAGTTTCATAGCTGAGAATTAAATAGGGGTGGTTTTAACGAAATCTATTGCTAGTAATACGCGTACAAGGAAGTCATGTGGTGCCACATCAGATTTTTTAAATTTGGAGTAACAAAAATGCACCGCAAAAATTATGTTTGTGTTACCGGTCGGTGAAGTTGCCAGTCACCAACATTTTATCGACAGGAATTTGCGGGGTTGTCGACAATAATTTGATACAATAGCCGTTCAAACGAACCTGCTGGCGTCATCTCTGTGAAGACTAGTGCATAATAAAATCCATACTTTGATGCATATTTAAATATGAATTGGGTTTCAAAACTGAAATAATACTCGTACTATGGAACTTGGGATCGAATGCTGGCTTTGTCCTGAGGCCAAATTATAAATTAACAAATTAATTCTTTTTAATCTATTCGTGTATGCGAGAGCTCTGCATTTGCAGATTTCAACAGATCAAACAGTGATTACAATTTTGATTTTAAATTTGTTTTTTTTGTAAATCTTAAAATAGAAATAGAGCAAATCTAATGAAATTTCGTTCTCCTCTGTCTATTATTTCATCATTCTAATCTTCTTTACAACATAATAAAATCACAAAGATCTAGAGCTCCATTATTTAATTCTTCAATATTGTTGGATGTATTCAATGACATCACAACATAACATATCAAGTAGTTGTAAAAAATAAAATATAATAATAAATGAATAATGTCAAAATAAAGTTTTAAAATAAAAGGGGTATTTTTCTTCAATAGCAAGTAAACTAATAGGTTATGGGCCGTCTGCTGTATTGAGCTCAGTTTAGTATTGTTTATTGGATAATTATAATGGATGCAGCAAAAGTTTTAATTTCAAAACTGAATAATACAAATTATTCTATTTGGAAATATAAAGTTAAACTTTTGTTAATAAAGGAAGATTTATGGAAAGTAGTTACAACTGAAAAACCTAAAGAAAATGATAAAGACTACGATAAATGGGAAAGAAAAGATAATATGGCAATTGCAACAATTGGTTTATTGGTAGAAGATAACCAGTTGATTCATATAAGAAATGCCAAGACAGCTAAAGAATCGTGGGATAATTTACAAGCATACCACGAAAAAGCAACTTTAAGTAATAAAGTATATTTAATGAGAAAAATATGTAATCTAAAGATGACAAGTGACGGAAATTTAGAAGATCACATAAATGAAATGATGAATTTATTTGAAAAGTTGACGGCACTAGGAGAAAAAATGTTAACAGATAAGTGGATAATAGCTATGTTGTTAAGTAGTTTACCAAATAGTTATGACACACTTATTTCGGTTATAGAATCTAAATCAGAAGAAGAATTAACAATTGAATTCGTAAAAAGCAAATTATTAGAAAATTATGAAAGACGTTGTAAAAATGAAGAAAAAATAACAGAAACAGCACTGAATACGAAAAATTTCGTCCTCGATAAGAAGAAAGATGAAAGAGAATGTTATTTTTGTCATAAAAAAGGACATTTAAAGAAAAATTGTTACAAATATAAATCTTGGAAGACAAATAAAGGGATTCAGAAAGCTAATCATGTTTCAATTTCTAATAATGAAAATGAAGATAGAAACATGGTTTTTGGCATAAATAAAGAAAAACAAAATAAAACTGACTGGTTCATTGATTCAGGGGCGACATGTCATATATCTGTCAATCGAGATTATTTTACAGAACTAGATGTCAATGTTTGTGAAACAGTATATGTTGCAAATGGTCAAACTGTTTCTGTGCAAGGCAAAGGTACATGTGTAATTAAATTTATAAATCCACAGAATAAAGAAATATCAAAAACTATACATAATGTTTTGTATGTACCTGACATGGAATCAAATTTATTATCAGTGAGGCAGCTAACAGAAAAAGGATTTCATGTATTGTTTAGCAAATATAAATGTTTCATCAAAAGAGACAATCTGATTATAGCTGAAGCATATTTAAGTTGCAATCTATACAAATTGCGACAACCAGAAAAAGTTTTTATATTACAGAAGAAAATGAAAACACATTGCATACATGAATGGCATAAAATTTTGGGACATCGAGATATTCAAGCAGTGAAGAGTATTTTTGATAAAAATCTTGCTTCCGGAATAAAGTTATCTACCTGTAGAAATAAAGATATGTGTGAAATTTGCGTTCAAGGAAAACTAGCAAGAAAACCATTTCCAAAACAATCAGAGAATAAATCAAAAGAAATACTAGAACTTGTACATTCGGACGTTTGTGGGCCAATGGAAACATTTACTCCAAGTGGTAAAAGATACATATTAACAATAATTGATGATTTTAGTAGATATACAGTTATTTATTTATTAAAATTCAAGTCTGAAGTGTCTGAAAAGATACAAGAATACGTGAAAACGGTAAAAAATCAATTTTCGCGTGCACCTAAAGTAATACGTTCCGATCGAGGAGGAGAATATGTAAATAAAGAGTTAATTAAATTTTTTAAAGAAGAAGGTATACATCATCAGTATACAACACCGTATACTCCGCAGCAAAATGGGGTAGCAGAAAGAAAAAACAGATATCTAGTAGAAATGGTGAGATGTATGTTGATTGGTGCAAATTTTGAGAAGAAATATTGGGGAGAAGCTATTACTACTGCAAATTATTTACAAAATTTATTACCAACTAAGGGAACTCGTACAACACCATTTGAAGAATGGAATGGAAAGAAACCTGATCTACATCATTTAAATATTTTCGGAGCAAAAGTATTTGTTCATATACCAGGACAAAAAAGAAGAAAGTTGGACTCAAAAGCAAAAGAATTGTATTTCGTTGGATATGATCAACATTCAAAAGGATACAGATTACTCGATAAAAGAAATGATAAAATAACAATAAGTAGAGATGTTATTTTCTTAAATACAAATAATGAAGATAAAGAAAAAGATTCAGATTTAAAAGTTAATATAAATCTTCAGTCAAAAGAAGATAATACTAAAAATAAGAATAAAATTGACGATGAAGTACACATCGAAGAAGAAATAGAACTAGAACAAGCAGAAAACAATGATAATCAAGACAAAAGAGTATCATTAAGAAGTAATAAGGGTAAACCACCAATAAGATATACTTCGGAAATAAATATAGTTCAAGTAGAAAAAGAAGAACCGAAAACATATAAAGAAGCATTATCATCAGAAGATAGAATAAAATGGATTAATGCAATGAAAGATGAAATGCAATCATTAACAATAAACAAACTTGGGATTTAATTGAATTACCTACTAACAGAAAAGCGATTGGTTGTAAATGGATTTTTAAAATCAAGAAAGATGAAAATGGAAAAATTTCTAAATATAAAGCAAGGTTAGTAGCACAAGGATATTCTCAAAAATATGGCTCTGATTATGACGAGGTATTTGCACCTGTTATCAGACAAACAACTTTTAAAACTTTCCTATCAATTGCTGGAAAGAGAAAGATGAAAGTTTTCCATTATGACGTAAAAACAGCATTTTTAAATGGAGATCTGAAGGAAACAATTTACATGAAGCAACCACCCGGTTTTGAAGAAGAAAATAAAGAACATTTTGTCTGCCAGTTAAAGAAAAGTTTGTATGGACTAAAACAAGCGGCTAGATCTTGGAATCAAGCAATTCATCAAGTACTTCTAGATCAAAAATTTACTCAAAGCAAAAATGATCAATGTTTATATATGAAATGCATTGATGGACATTGGTGTTATATTTTAATATATGTAGATGATATTCTCATTGCCGCAAATACAGAAAATGAAATATTAAAAATTGGAGAAAATATTGGAAGCAAATATGAAATAAATAATTTAGGAGAAGTAAAACATTTTATTGGTTTAGAAATTGAACGAGACAATGAAGGAAATTTTAGCATAAGTCAGAAGAATTATATCAAGAAAGTAATAAAATTATTTAATTTGGAAAATGCGAAAATATCCAATATTCCTCTAGATACCGGATATTTTACAACAAACAAAGGAGGAGAAGAACTGTTTAACAACACGCAGTATCAGAAATTAATTGGATGTTTGTTGTATATTAGTGTAAATACAAGACCAGATATATCAGCTAGTGTATCTATTTTAAGCAGAAAAACAAGTAAACCCACGAAAATTGATTGGATTGAAGCAAAAAGGGTTGTTAAATATTTGAAGGGAACATTAAATTTGCAATTAAAATTAAGCGACAATAATACTAAAGAAAATGATTTCCACGGATATGCAGATGCAGATTGGGCACAAAATAAAATAGATAGAAAGTCAAATAGTGGCTATATTTTTAAAATCAATGGAGGCACAATAAGTTGGACTTGTAGAAAGCAATCATGTATTTCACTTTCGTCGACAGAAGCAGAATTTATTTCTTTAGCAGAAGCTGTACAAGAAGGCACATGGTTACGACGATTACTGCAAGATTTTAATGTTAGAATAGATAATCCAATAACAATTTTTGAAGATAATCAAAGTTGTCTAAAACTTATAGATGGGGAAAAATTTAGTAATAGGACAAAGCATATTGACACAAAATATTATTTTGTAAAGAATTTAAGTCAAGATAGGATTTTTAAATATGAATACTGCCCAACACAAGATATGGTTGCAGATTTACTAACGAAACCGTTGTCTGGAAAAAGAATAGAAAAATTACGAGAAATGAGTGGACTTCGACTACAGTAATGTCATTGAGGAGGAGTGTTGGATGTATTCAATGACATCACAACATAACATATCAAGTAGTTGTAAAAAATAAAATATAATAATAAATGAATAATGTCAAAATAAAGTTTTAAAATAAAAGGGGTATTTTTCTTCAATAGCAAGTAAACTAATAAATATATCTATTCAATAATATAACTAAGAAAAGTTGTCTGTATTGAGTGTTTTTCATAAAGACTCATATTACCTTACAATAGATAAAAACTCCTTAAAATTATTATTGTTATATATTTTTTATAAAAGTAAACAAATTTAAAACGTGAAACGTTTATACGTGAATAATTTCCCAGTAATGGGTAAAAGGCGTGATTTGATTTATAAATAAGTTTCTCACCAATGCCAGAACATTTCCGTCTGATTCCATTCTCTTCTCTTGCTGCCAACATGAAGAGTAGGTTTCTGAAGAGCGATCGTCGTCGACACCATCACCACGGTGTTTGCTGTCTGAGTCAACACCAGCTCTCCAAGTATTTCTAATGATTTGTTTAAAATATCGTTCGGTACCAATTCCCAATTAGCGCAGGAAAGCAACAAGAGCAGGACAGCTGCTCTCTGGCGAAGCTCATTCTGTTTAAATTCCTCGACTCCGGTTCTGCAAGTTCCAATCTCTTCTCTCCACGGAAGGTTTCATGTCGTTGTGGATGAGTATCCAGTGCTCGCATTTCTCTCCGATTACGCCTGGAACAAACAATAAACAGTTACTATTAATTGTAATTGCTAATTACCGCTAGTTTTTGTTTAGCTAATTGATAATAAACATGGCTTTCTTCCTCCCAGGTGCCTCCCCCTCATTCCCCTCATTCACCGGCACTCACTTCAATACAATGACCGCTAGACTATTCAGGGATATTCATTTTCATTCTTTTACGACAGAAATACTTATTATAACATTTATTTATATCCAACTTTTACTTGAAATATTTTTGACCAAAATAATTCCGGAAGGTTTAACAATTAAAAATATAGTTAATTACCCTTCATAATAACTGACACTAGCTAACAATTTACTAGCGTTATCATTAACAAATATCTAGTTACTATTCACTATTATTATTTTAAACTGAATATGAATTTATCTCACAAATTCTCAAATAAATATTAAACAAATAATTAAAAAATTACAATATTCTTACATGGATTTAATATTCAAACTCGTCTTTGCTGATGCCTCCAGGGTGTTGATACACGCTGAGGATGCTTGCAGGTCCCGTGATGTCCCTATAAACATAAAAACAATATATTAGTAGCACACTTCATACCATTTATTAAAGTTAATAATGATAACAGAGAAAACAATTAAAAGAATAGCTCGAAAATGCTTTTAAAAAAGAACCTACCATTTAGAAGGCTTTCGAATGCCATCACCAACTACAAAATGGCTGAATTGAGTAAATATTATTAAGACTGTATTTGTAAACGCTGCTTGTTGAGTTCAGGTGAACTTGAATACGCACAGACTTGTTTAATTATTGTTTCTGCAGCCATCAAATCAATCTTTTACCAATTTAAATATATAGAAAGCAAATGATAATAAATAACATGAATACGTATTTAGCCATTAACAATATTTGAATTAAATTTTTATAAATGAAAATTGAGCAAGATACTCAAAATGAATAGAATATTGTTTTGAAATAATAATAACAATTGGCAAAACCAATTAGTTAAATACATTATTAAGATGTCGTAACACTTGTAGCTGTTATGTATTACAAAGTACATTTTACACTATTTTTAAGTACAAATATCTATCGAAAATATTAGAATAATGTTCTCGTTAACTATTTACCAGTATTTTGTTATAACGTACAATTATTTATCCAGCAACATTCAACAACACAGCGTCATACAAGACTAAATTTATGGAATAAACAGGTTCACTTCTGTAAATTTATCGTTTGAACATATCAAATACTTTTATAAATTTATATAAAATAAAGAAAATACTTTCAAATTCGGTACTTTTACACATTTACATGTATAAAAAATAATATTTATGTATGTAAATAATAATAAATAATATATATATATCACGCTTTTCGAAATAAAAACACTATTTATAACTGTTAAAATCTAAAGATATGCAAAAATATTATTGTGATTTTAAAGAAAATTTATTAAAAATCATGTTCAAATATGATGTTAAAGCCGTTTATATCAAATTTAATTGTTGAAATGTAATATTCCTATGTTATCGCATCCTATATATGTGTTACACGTACAAAGCAATTTATGTAATAAAATGTTGATACATTTTTAATTATCAAAAACTATATTTCCAGGTGAAATTTGTATCAAAATCGTTAGAATAACATTTATACTTACGAAAGGCACTATATTTTATTAATATTTATTGATATTTTTACTTCAAATCACTAATTTTCTAGCAGCACATCTAGCTACCACGCTTGCAAGTTATGAACTGTATAGTCGACGCAGCGACGCAGCGCCAGCGACCTTCCGAGCAAACCAGTGCACATCAAAATGTCTTCGAGTGTATTTTATGTATAAAAATTATAATTTATTGAAAATGACATATATTTAATAACATTAATTCAAAAATTGTTTTTTTAATTAGTGTTTATGAATTTCATCAGTAATTAAAATATTACATACATACATACATAACATCACGCTATATCCCATTAAATGGGGTAGCACGAACCCGTCAACATTCTCATCCTGACACACGATACTCGATTCGACCACATTAACACTTCCTCCATACAAACTCTTTCTTTTCTCACAACCAAAAACCATCAACACACAACAAACATTCATCCATTCGCTAGTGTACACTGCGCTTGTTTCTGAAGATCGTCTCCGCACAATTGCAGGTAAACACTCAAAACATCTAACCAATTAATCTAAAATCAAGAATCATACGCTTGTCTTCATTCATCATATTTATCCCGCAATTAATTTTCTCCAAACATTCCTATCCTGACACACCACTTTTGCTTCAACCACATTCATAATTCTTTTCATACAAGCTCGTTTATTCTTCACGCTCAGAAACTTTCGCTCACGCAACAACCCTTCAATCATATTCATATTAAAATATTTAAATACAGAAATAAGTATGTAAACATTGAATTTAAAAAAAAAAACTAGTACTAAAAGTAAAAAAATTTAAAACGTGAAATGTTTATATGTGAATAATTTCTTTTTTGCTCATTTCCCAGTGATGGACAAAAGACGTGATTTTATTTATAAATAACATTCTCACCAATGCCAGAACATTTTCGTGCACGGAGTTTCCGTCTGAGTCCGACTCCAAGTCGCAGTTGAACACGCACTGGAGCATTGATAGCCGACGCCAGCGGTGAAGCTGAAAATAAACAAGACATGTTCCATCTTAACAATTTCTATTCTACAGGGTGGTGACTCGCTCGGCCGGTCATAGGAATTTAACATGGGAAATCAGTTTTTTGCAATTTCCTGCTTTCCTAATTATTTTAAGCAAAAACGCTTCAAATAAAAGTTTTAGGGCAACAAATTCGGAATTACTTTTACGTGCTTTGTAACGATAGAAATTAAATATAAAAATCTGATGTGGGCACCACATGACTTCCCTGTACGCGTATTAAACTATAGATATTTTTCTAATTGCACATATTTGATAGTAAATCTTTTATTTTTTATTCTAATCCATAGCAAACTTAATTTTTAAAAAAGAAAAAAATATATAATATTTAAATTTAGTTATCTCGTTTATGCAAAAAGCTAATTTAAAAATTCTTAATGTGCTAGACGCAGAATTTAATTCTCTAAAACTTTTATTTGCAGCATTTATTTCTAAAATTAAAATAATACCATTTTTTCAAGGAAAACTGTTAGCAGTTTCATGTAATGTGTCACTTCCGGTTAGTCTATTTTAACCAAAATCTATTATGTTATTTCTATTGATATAGTAATCTTATATACCAAATTTGGAAAGTTTTAAATTATATTTGAATATAGTTTTTCATGAAAATCTATTATAGGCTTCAAGTAAAGTACCACTTCCGGTAGTTGTATAATGACCAAAAAGGGAGGTGCACAACTAGATGTTATAACAGTCCTAAATATCAAATTTCAATTTTCTACGGCTTACCGTTTTTGAGTTATGTGAGATACATACGTACGTACAGACGGCATGACAAAATTAGTCAAAATGGATTCAGGGAGGGCCAAAATACCTATTTCCGTTGAAATCTGAGAACCGAAAATATTCGCGATTACAATACTTCCTTTACTTCGTACAAGGAAGTAAAAAGGGTTTTTGAAAGACATGTGTGCAAAATTGAAATATCTGATGTGGACACCACATGACTTCCTTGTACACGTATTAAACTATAGATATTTTGTTAATTGCACATATTTGACATTAAATCTTTTATTTTTTGTTCTAATCCATAGCAAACTTAATTTTAAAAAAAATCAAAAAATATATAATATTTAAATTTAGATATCTCGTTTATGCAAAAAGCTAATTAAAAAATTCTTAATGTGCTAGACGCAGAATTTAATTCTCTAAAACTTTTATTTGCAGCATTCATTTCTAAAATTAAAATAATACCATTTTTTTCAAGAAAAACTGTTAGCAGCTGCATGTAATGTGCCACTTCCGGTTAGTCTATTTTAACCAAAATCTATTATGTTATTTCCATTGATATAGTAGTCTTATATACCAAATTTGGAAAGTTTTAAATTATATTTGAATATAGTTTTTCATGAAAATCTATTATAGGCTTCAAGTAAAGTACCACTTCCGGTAGTTGTATAATGACCAAAAAGGGAGGTGCACAACTAGATGTTATAACAGTCCTAAATATAAAGTTTCAATTTTCTACGGCTTACCGTTTTTGAGTTATGCGAGATACGTACGTACAGACGGCATGACGAAATTAGTCAAAATGGATTCAGGGAGGGCCAAAACACCTATTTCCGTTGAAATCTGAGAACCGAAAATTTTCGCGATTACAATACTTCCACGTACATACGTACGTACAGACGGCATGACGAAATTAGTCAAAATGGATTCAGGGAGGGCCAAAACACCTATTTCCGTTGAAATCTGAGAACCGAAAATTTTCGCGATTACAATACTTCCTTTACTTCGTACAAGGAAGTAAAAATGCCGAAAATTATGTTGAAAATATTGATAGCCATGGAATTGAACAAAAAAAATAAATGCTTGACGTTTTATCTGTCAAAACATCAACGTTTGACGTTGTGACAGATAAAATGTCAACGTTTGGAGAAATATGGCTTACGAAATCAGCGAAAAAAATCAATTTTTAAAATTGTACCATAGTGGATATAGCATTATCAGGGTACGCGATATATTTGCGGGATTATATCCTGATAGATCAATTCCAACAAAATCAGCAATACAACAAGTTACTAAAACTCAAAAAAAATTTGGATCAGTATACGTTCCGTGTCAGAAATGCGATAAAAAGCAGAAAAATGTTGCACCGGTGGAAGAAGATGAAGCGGAAGAAAACGCTAACGAAATCAATACACTCGCAGCTGTCATTAATAATCCAAATATTAGTTTGCGACAAATTGCATCTGATTTTGGAATACACCCTACAACTGCCCAAAAAATATTAAGAAAACATAAGTTTAAGTCATATAAATTCTCCGTACACCAAGAAATTTTTTAAAATGATAAGTTTCAATGCATGACCTTTTGCGAAAGAAATATGGACATGGCTAATGTGGACGAAAATTATATCAAGAATATTTGCTTTTCTTTCAATATAAATGAAGAGCCAAATGTTAAAAACTTTCGTAATTAGCAACAGAAAAATAAAAATTTAGTACTAACTAATCATTCACAATATCATGGGACAGTTAATGTTTGGGTAGGATTATTGGGCCGTAATGTAATAGGGTCATTTTTTATTGATGGAAAAATGAATGGCGATAAATATTTAGAATTGCTCCAAACCGAAGTTGGACCAGCCATTGACAATGTTGCAGGAGAAAATATTGTTTGGTTTCAGCAGGACGGCTGTCCAGCACATTTTACAAACACAGTAACTTTATATTTGAATGAGGTTTTCCCAAATTATCTTCTTGCAGTCAACCTCTTTAATATAAAGTGCATAAGGATACTAGAATTAATCAACTAATAAGCAGGACAAGCAATTTAAAATAAATAATTTTGGAATGTGAATATTTTTTCGGATTGAATTAAATTAATTATTACAAATAAAATTAATTTTGTATTAGTACTGGCATTAGAATTGTTACTACTTGGAGACACTGTACGTATGTGTAGTATATATATATAATCTTCAACTCTTCTACCCTTTAAAGAGTGTTGAGTATTGTTCTTTTCTTCTTTTCTTCTCTTATTTATGTTCCTTTGTTAGTTTTCTCCAGTTTTTTCGGTCTTTCGCTATATTTTTCGCTTCTGCTGTGCTCATTCCTATGTTTACTATTAGTTCATTAATTGTTGTATCCCATGATTTGCTTGGTCTGCCTCTCGATTTCTTCCCTGTGAACTTCGTTTTCCATATTCGTTTCACTTGTCTGTTTTCTGGCATTCTTATCAGATGTCCGAACCAATTTAGTTTTCTCTCTTCAACTGTTTTTATAAGTGGTTTTATATTAAATTCTTCTCTTATTATGTCATTTCTAATTCTGTCCCGTCTTGTAACCCCTTTTATTTTCCTCAAAAATTTCATTTCTGCCGCCTGTATTTTACTTTTTTGTCTGTTATTGATTACCCATGTTTCACACCCATGAATTAAAGCTGCTTGGAATACTGTTTTATAGACCATTATTTTTGTATTTTGGGATACTAATTGGTTGCTCAATAAAGAATTGTTGATAGCAAAATAGCTTCTGTTTGCTGCTAGCAATCTTTCATGAATTTCTTCTTCTATATCTCCTCTATCGCTTATTATTGCGCCTAAATATTTAAAAGAGTTTACTTGTTCTATTTGCTTGCCGTTCAGGGTAATATTCATTCTCGATTTTATTTTTGATATTTCCATTACTTTTGTTTTACTAACGTTAATTTCCATGTTAAAAGTCTTTAGTTCTTTACTCCAAATTTCTAGATTTTGTTGCAGATGTTCTTCCGATTTTGCGTATATTGCCAGGTCGTCAGCGAATGCACTTTCCGCTATGGTGCAATTCTGTAGATTTAGATACCCTATCGTAATTTTGTTACTTCTAGCATGTACCCTTTTTGTTATTTCATCTAGATAAATAATAAATAAGAAAGGGCTTAAAGATCCTCCTTGTCTGAGTCCTTGATATGTGATGAATTCATCTGAATGACTGCTGCCTGTCCTTACTATATTTCTTGTATTCTTGTATATGCTCTGTATTGCTCTTAGTAATGCTTTGTTTATTCCTCTTGTTTTCAGAATGTTCCATAGCATTTGTCTGTTTACTTTATCGAACGCTTTAGCAAGGTCAATAAAAGCAATATATAAAGTTTTGTTGTACAGAGTCGTCTGATATATTAAATGCCTTATTGAAAAAACATGATCCTGGATGCAGTATCCTCTCCGAAAACCACTTTGTGACACTTCTAACGTTCGTTCTAGTTCTCTTAATTTTTCTTCTAGAATTGCTTCATATAACTTTGCCGTTGTACAGAGTAAGGAAATTCCCCTATAGTTGGAGCATATTCGATTATCTCCTTTTTTGAAGATCGGGAACGTTATTGCAATTTCCCATTCTTTTGGTATTTGGCCCTCGTTCCATATAGTATTTAGTAGCCTGAGAAGTAATTGTAATCCTATTTCTCCTAGGTTTTTCAATTGTTCCGGCTTTATATTATCGTACCCCGCTGATTTTCCTATTTTCATTTTATCTATTGCCTTCTTAACTTCTTCTGATGTGATATTGTTAACTTCTTTATTTTCGATCTCTTGGTTGTCAATATTCGAATCTTCATTATCCGTGTCATGTTCTTGTCCTTTGGATTCTAATAGTTCTTCAAAGTATTGTAGTAATTTTAATATATTTTTCAGAATATCCAAAAAGAAAGAAAAGGCCAACATAGTATGAGTAGAATTTTGAACATAAGATAGCTATATTGGAATTTATGTATACCGCCCATAATCAACTTTTATCATTGCCCATACATATATAATTAAACCAATAAACATTTATAACAAATAAAACCAAACAATAATATTATGTCAGCCCTAAAACTAACCTGATATTCATTCGGTTCTAATATCTGAGAAGACTTCAACGATCGGTAACAGGTCCTGTTAAAATATGTCATCTATCGAGATCTGTATGTGTTACAGAAATCCTAGTAAATATTTTCATTTCCTAGAACCTGAATATGATTACAGGTGTTGAGGATATAATAATAATCTTTGTAATCCAAAAACAAACGAAAATGAACTAAGAGAAATAGACAATATTAATAACAACTATAAATTGTACAAATACTTACAATAACTCTGAAAAATATTATGTATCCTATATCTGTTACTCTGTCTATGCTCCCTTACTCATCCTAGAAACACAATATCACCCTCAAACTTATTAAAACATAAAAAACCCTTGAAACATCATATATCGGGCAAACAATAAACTGACGTTTCATTAATTAGTTGATAATAGTACATTGTTTTAATCAACAGATAGCGTTAGAATATGAAACAAATATGCTAAACAAATTATTTTTATTAAAACAAGGATTTTAAATCTTATTTAGCCTAGAAATATTTAATCTTAATTGGGAGATATCTTATTAGGCCCTTAGGACTTTTATCTATTGCATTTTGTAATTATAATTCAAATAAAAAATTATAATAAATGAGCGGGGTCAAGAAATTCTGCGGACAGAACAAAATTAATTATTTTCATAGCCAATCTGTTGAAACTAAATTGAATATCAAGTATCTTCTCATTAACGTATTGTCTTGATACTCCGTAGATAATTATCGGCAATTTGCGTCGCGCAAAATAAGAGTTAAAAGATAAAAATTCTCTTAAGATTTTTACGCCTTATTCATAATGATAGCTAGATTTTTGCATGCATTTTCTACGGATCTAGAGCATTAAACTGGATACAGAATTTACGGATACCTTTCAAATATGTTTTAGTACAAAAGATATTGATTTGAAGGGTTGATTGTTCATCTGAAATTAATGACTGTTAGACAAATTAGTATTGTTTTTCTGAGATCACTAAAATTTTAATCTGTTTTTACGACCTTGTGAGCAAGATGCAATTTAAATTTCATTTTTTTTTTTAAGTTAACTTATGTAGACTTCATACAACTGCAATAAAATAAGTGCTTCATGTTACAAGTTTACTTACTTGTTTGGGAAAAATAATTATTTAAAATAAAGTAAAATATAAGATGAGACACACTTGGTATAAAAATATGAAAAGTTCGTCTTCAAGTAGACTTTTATTTAACATTTTTCCAAATCATTTGGTCGCTTGATAACTGTCAACTAGCTTTAAAACAGAATACTGAATACATTGTAGGAGAAACAAGGAAAGCTGGCATAAAAAAGTTAGTAAATTATAATATTTCGAGTTCTCGATATTTATATATGTATATATGTATATGCAATGTACATAAATTTTTAACACTATTGTTATATCATTATTATTTTAGAAATATGGAGCAATGACAATTATTTCCGGAGAAATGATGTGTTCATACCAGGCGATTGTAACCTAAATATAACTCTGATGTGTAAAAAAATAAATAACAAAATGCAAAACATTATAACCTAAGAATAAGTGGTGGTATCAGTTGTTGTAAAAACAAAATACAAAATAAAACAAATGCAAATCGATAATACATATGTGTTTACAAAAATATTAAAAACAATATCGAAGTGTGGTATAATAAGTATTCGTATAACAAAAAACAAATACGTTTATACAATTACGTATGTATGTGGATTGTGACGTCAGTAGGTCTGTCCAATGCAGAGCTAAGCGTCACCCAGCTGTCCATAAAGCTACTTCATTACTGCATTACAAAATCTTTGGATACGAGAACGGAAATAACTGTCACGGTTGCACATGAGAAACGTTCTGCTACTTGAGATGTGAAATAGTTGAATACATCTTTTGGAAATGCCGAACCATACCGCATCCAGCAAGCTTGCAACAATGCACACCTGGTATTTTGTACTAACTTATTTAGTAATATTCTGATCCTAGCAAAAAGGGTTAATGTCGTAATGTACGGTAAATGGTAATGGTATGTATGCATATGTAATGGTTCATTCACGAAGACGAAGACGCAGACAGGTCTGGTTGTGCCTGTTGCTGTAGCGGGACCAGGACAGGAATGATAACGTGGGAGAATGGGGAATGTAGGTCGAGGTTAGGTTAGAAGGGTTACGGTTGATTTATTGATCCTCTCTCTCTCTTATACATATATGTAGAAGCTGGTTTCGGATGATGGCAGCACCGCGGTCGCAGTACAGGCACGCGCAAGGGTTTAATACTGACTGATGTGTGCTCACCGTTACGTTTACGTTACAGTTACAGAAGTCTCACTCGCTCAGCACGTTCGATCGTTCTCGCTCGCTCGCTCACTTAACTTTCTTTTATTATTAACATCGGTAATCATCGTAATCCACCGTTGTTTTTCTTTGTCATCATCAACAGTTAACACAACAATTTAATATACAATTATATGAGTTATTATCATCATTACGCTAGAGTTATTTATTATTTATATGTACGATTATTATAGTTTGTTCATTAAAGCTCTTCATTGACGTACACAACAGTCGGAGTAAGTAACAACTGATGTCAACAGTGACGACGACATGGGGAGGTAGCACGTAGTGTTGTGAGGCGTTGTTGTGTGTCGTGTTTGTCCCGTGTGTATACAGTGTGTTGTGGTCCATGTTCCTCTGTTCTATTCCGTTCGGTCGGTAGTCTGTAAATGTGTTTAGTTCAAAGACTAGAGGGATTGCGCGGGCGGCGGCACAGGTGGGCCGTATCAAGAGCGGCTCATGTCCGGCTCCAGCGTCCGGTTTGTGGCCGTGCGCAGTAGATTCGTGAACTCCACCTCCAGCGATTGTCTCGCCTACAAATATACACTCGTGAACAGAAACACAATCTATACTCAGTCAATCAATTCATACCTGTGTGTTTTGGGTAGGAATTTGTAGGGTTAACGCCATACTGTTGGCGTCGAAGCTGTCGTCCAGGGCAATAAGCGATCCGTGTACGCCTGATTCTAACAAATTGTTTCCATATTCCTGCAAATATACAAATATGTTTGCACCAAATTATTAAACTAGAGTCATGTACTTACTTTCAAGCCAATACTGGACACCCATTTTATAATGCGATCGTTACTCCAAACTAATACATCACTTAATGAATTTTCCGCTAATCTACGTCTTTCTTCTAATTGATGTCGATCGTAATTTAATCGCTTCAAACAGGAAATACCAAATTGAAGACTTGTTCTGATAACAGAGAATATCGTTTAATTAACAAGACCGGTACAAGTTGTAATGTGATGATGTACCTGTGGAAGCTGTCAACCATTTTAAGCTGTCCGCGTAGATCCTTCTTGGTGAGGTGGTCGAGCATTCTCGCGTCAACCAGACACTCCATGAAGGTGGTTCGGTACTGCGGTAAGCCGAGTGCGGGCAACCAGTAGTTGCCAATCCACTCGTGGTTCATGTCGCCAAATGCGAGAGTTGTGCGACTAGTCTTAGGCGCCGACGGTGACGTGAGCGACACCATCTCCTGGATGGCGAGGCGCAGTTTAAGTCGATGCAATGGGTTGCTGATGCCGATCTCGCGCTGAATCTCCGTGTCGCTCAACGCTGACATGATGGCGCCAGACTTGACGTTGGCACGGCACGCGGCCACATACCACGCTGGCATGCCCACCCAGAGCTCCAGCCACGCCACGATCGTTGGTCCGTTCCACAGCGCGAATGGTGTCCCCGCCTTCATCGCCTCCGCTAGCAGCTCGTGTCTGTAATCATGCTCCCTTCCAGAACGCAAACATCAACACCTTGCGCATTGTACACATCAACAGGACTAATTTAAGCACAACTATTCCTCCATATACGAACAATCCACATTTGTTTGTCTTATAACTATTAATTAATAATAGACTTTACACTTAGTAACAGTATATACTGAGCACAATACATATATGGAGAAATATTTGTAAAAGATATAAATAACAATTCAATTTTCATTTACAAATGAAGTTATTCACAGATTTTTGAAATTGCACATGCAGCAATAATGAAGTGATATTAGTATACTAGAAGTAAGTAAATAAGAATCGTGCTGCAACATACAGAGTGCAAAGTTAGTATTAGTTAGATAAAGGGTGCAGTTAGAGTTGAATAAGTAAAAAGACGAGACGACAAGTATAAACTGAATTTGATCGTACACCCACTTCTTCTTCTGGCGACGATCGAAGTCTCCCTTTTGGCCAAGCTTGCCGCTCAGACTCATGGTATCACTCATGTCGCCGTCCATCATCTGCATTGGGTTGCCTTGTGCCAGGTTTTGCATACTCTCGCCGCCCATCACGGCGTCTTTACCTTTCACCTAGGGGAACACCAGTGTTGTACATAAGTTGGCAAAAATATGTAATATCCGATTAGATTCGAAGTCGGATTTCGGATCGGATTAGAACTCTCCAGATTGTATTTGGATCCGATGTTCGGATGAAACATCCGATCCCAAGTTCGGATATAATTTCCGATTAAAATTTTCAAATATAACTTTGAGGAAAAAACATAAATTCCAATTCCACTCTATAGAATTGATAACGCTACATAAAATTTATAAGAACTTATGTATTTATGATACAAAAAGATTAAATAACATTACGTCAAAATTTGGCTCTCTAGTTTTTCACAACAAAATTATTAATTTATTTTTATTACAATTGCCAAATCGGCTCAGATATAACATTTTTCGAAAATGCCGATCTCTAGTGTTGTAGTAGATGTCATAGACGTCATACAGCATGTATACCTTCTCCTTCTTACTGAAGAAGCGTCCAAGGGATGACTTGATGCCCTTCTTCTTGTTGGCCGCAGCTGCTGCCGCCACCGCCGCCGAATGATCGCGCGGCGTCATGGGTCCGCCGCCGCCGCTCAGCGCGCTCTTGTGCAGCGAGTCTTGACTGCTGTGCCGAGAGGACAGAGGTGATGGGGGTGTGTGCGTCTGCATTGACTGGCCTTGCCTGAACACACTACAACCACTCCACTACTCTATTCTAAACAACGTCTAACCACTTCCATTCGCTCCCACGATTTTAAAACACTGTTTATGTGCTCATAATACTTTGATCATTTTTTAATTTATGTTCATACTTAATCATAATAACAAAATTGGAACTGCCTTTTTACACCCGGACATAATGAACTTTATAATTTCATTTTTTTATATACATGTAATATTCATGTTAGAAAGAAACATCTTTTCTCGATTTATTTTCAATGTTTTTCGAGAGAAAACATAGTTTTCTTTTTTTATGAGCACATTGAAATATCTATATCTATAATTCAGCATTTCTCAAACAACAAATTTATCATTATCAAAGTATGTTATACAAAAATATCTGATTTGTTTTAAGAAAGGCTGACTTATGTACATTTTACATGTTACATTAAAGTACTTGGAACTCAACAGTGAAAAATGTAATTAAATTGCAAATTGTAATTAAACAATGTAACATGTATAAACACATTTTCAAATACTACAAATATTCATGCTGTATATGAACAACATAAGAAAAAACATTTATAATTGCTAGTACTAATATCTTTTGACATTCTGAAAATTCAACTTTTTTAAAACCACTTAATTTCGTTTATAAATGCAGTAACAAAAAATTATGAATGTCGAAAATATCAGTAACTTTAAATCTAATTCGTCTATATATTTTTGTCAGAAACTTTAGTACCTAAGGTTGCAACATGCATAGAATGAGTATAATTAAAATAAACGTAAATACATAAATTCCACGGAAAATAAATAACTAGAGACATATTAGACTGAAAACTAGAACAAACAAAATAATAACATGTCTTTAGTTATGAATATGGATTATAACGTTAAACAAAACAGAAAGAAAAGCGGTACAAGTAGAATGAAAAGTAGATAAGTATAGTTGAACTGCGAACAACATGAACACAAGACCACAAGAGCAGATAGTATGTTAAAGTGGACATGCGCATGCGTTAAAGATAACTGAGCGACATGGGCAGATGGTGCAAGAGGCTAGCCCTTCGCGGCCGCGCTCGCGCGGTACACAACACAGAACAACTAGACAACCTGTGCGAGGAGATGCCCACGGGAAGACCACTAGCTCCGGTTCGTCTAAGCATGGAACACACAATGAACCCAGTGACACTAGTGATAATAGTGAGCAATACACACCACCACACAATAAACACTTTACTGTCAGCACGTTATTCTTCATGAAACTAACACCTAATGTTTCGAAACTTCTTAATTATTACAGTTGTAAGATGTAATATGTAGGCTTTAATTTAAAAACAAAAGTGAAATAAGTTTGCTGGCAGTAAAAACATATAAGAAGACGACGACATTAACAAATATGTGATACATGAAACGATAATGACGTACAAATAAAACATTGACAATTTGTTTTTAAACGAGTGATTGATGTGAAAAGTTAATATAGTTTGTTGGACAAGCAGCGAACAAGACACTCTAGTTTGTATTAGACAGTGAACTTAAAGTGTGCATTTAATTCTCTCGTTCTCGCACAAATACTCGTTTATTCTATTTTAGAAGTCTTTGGCCAGTAATGTAGGTCACATTATTTTTAAACATCATTGTTGAAACAGTATGCAGTATACAATAAATATTTAAATACTGCTGTCATGTTCAATAATAATTGAAATCTAAAATTTAAGTGGCAATAGCACAACCGAATAATCTATTTTAGATATTGTTTAAAAAAGCTGTCAATGAATATCTGATTTAAAAATATGTGGTATTCGGATTGTTTCAATCGTGGAAATCCAGATGTCCACTTAATCTGGTATCCACTTAAATACCGTATTCCAGATTCAACTGTAATCTGTAATTTCGACTGAAATCGGTATCCGGCCAATTTAGTGAAATTTGATACTATACTGACAATAAATATACACAAGTAGAAAATGCTAATAAACCAATATTTTCTCACTAAATTTGAAATAATCGTACACCATAGTTTACCTTTTCTTTTATTTCTTTAGTATTATAATTTTATTTATAAATCAAGAATATTTTAATAAATAGTTTATATTTAATTATTGTTCTTAGAATCCTATCTTTCAAATACATATTTGATTATATTCAACACGTTATTAAATTGTTTATCTTATCTAGATATTATGATCATCGATTTGTTTAGATCCCGTTTCTAATAATACCAGATTATCCAGAAACCGATTACTCCCGCATATTAGGACAAAATTTGTTAAGATTCAGGTTTTACGAATACCGTTATAATATCCGGATACCAGATAAATGTAAAACCAGATATCCAAAATGAAAATTTTTCGGATGTTGACAGCCCTACTATTTAATATATCTAAATATTTTAATAAATTACATGTCAGAATTTAAATGTTTACGTACGAACACTATAATTCAGAAGAAATAGAAGATTTGTATTAGTATCATAGTAATTAAGTATGGGAAAATAAGAACCAAACTCTATTTGAATTAATCCTATTTCCTGTAACAAGTCGGCAAAGGTAATTTTCAAGTTATTGTTTTCTTGTTATTAATCATTAATAAAATACAGCGTGTATTTCGAAAAGAAAATTATCTCAACTCAAAGCAGACACAAAATATTTGCAATTATTATGTCAATACAATTTATCTGGGATTGATTTTCTGATTAAAATACTTCGAACTTATT
The DNA here is from genome assembly GCA_947425015.1 of Pterostichus niger. Lineage (NCBI taxonomy): Eukaryota > Metazoa > Arthropoda > Insecta > Coleoptera > Carabidae > Pterostichus > Pterostichus niger. The sequence continues at coordinate 33,877,587 of OX380340.1, read as the reverse complement.
TACTAGTTCCAAAAAGCCAAATAGTTTTTGGTTATGATTTCCAGACACTATGCGTGTAAGTATCTCACCAACATAACATATGACGTATGTAGTACAGTACCTGCGCAATTCCTCCTGGCTATGTGCGAGGGCCTGCGCGACACGTTCAAGACGTAGTGAGCGCGCGGTGAGCGGAGACGCGCCGCCGCCACTGCTACTATCACCACCCTGACTCGCCGCCAGGTGCAATTCTTCACGTGACATATCCGCACTCAGTGGCGCGAGCTGTAGCTAGAAAAACGATCCATGAGTTAGAGAATCAAACGATCATTCTCACACAAGCATTCAAGTAACATTACGTTCGGAGTGAGATGAAACCTTGAAGCCATTACTAACAAGATATATCGCTTAAAGAGTCTGTCCCAGAAATTAGCTACTTCATTTTTTAAAGAACAAATATAGATCGTTTTTCAAAAAGAAACACAAATCTATAAATATTGTTCATATGTTATAATAATTGTTTATCTTGCCAATAGCGGTAATTTAATATTATGAAAGTTAAATGTATAGTTAGTTTGTTAATTTAATATTAAAGTGTATTTCAATTGGCTTTGACATGGTATTTACCAGTTTCAAAATATAATTAAAGGAGATTTAAAGATTCCATAAAGTCGGTCTTTGTGAAAGTTATTAAGAATAAAATTCTGTATCTAAATATTGTTAAATTGATTTGATTAATTACTGTAAAAACTGGTTTAAAATTTGCCAGTTGAATTACTTGATAAGCAATTGTTGCATAAAAATTGATGGCCCAGAATAGTACGCTTATAAAAAATGAAATGAAATAAAATAATTAGTTTTGACTGTAAATCATTTCTTTCCACATATTATATGTAAATTCAAGGATTTTTAAGTCTGATTTTTAAATTCCAGGTTTTCTTCAGGAATTGCAGGCCAGTAGACACCATGTTGTGTTGATTCGTGTAGTGTTGAATCGTTCAGCCTTATCGCACAATAATATCAGTACATAGAGAGAGGTATACTATTTTCATTTTAAACTGGAGGGATCGGTATGTCCCATATAGCTACAATGAAATCTATTAGTGCGTGTACCACAAATCGCTTAACGATGGTCACAACAGGTAATTTTTTAAGGGTCGTATTCAGCCTAAAATTATTCTTGTTTTTTCCTATGATTGACCATTTAAAAATACCGGCGAATGGGGCTGTACAACCATGTGCGAACCTTTTGAAACTAGTTAAAGCGGGTCATATTTTGAGTTCCTTTGTAAACGTAATTGAGGTGCATTTAATCGTTTTATGCAGATCAGTCCAGTTTAAAATGAAAATAGTGTACCAAAACCTACACTTCAGGTATAGAGGTACGAACTGACGCAATTACATATTAAGAATGAACAAGCAACACGACATGAAACAATATGACACCTTTACGATTGTAAGTATGTAATATTATCAGTAGATTAGTATGAATATTATTATTAAAAATATATGAAATATGAAACTGCAAAATTTGAAAATAATGTTTCTTAATAAGAATTACATTTCAAGTAACATTAAGAAATTAAAGCAAATAATACAAGATTAATGTAATAAAGTTTCAAGTTAAATTTTTTATTGTATTTTTATCTTTATCTTCATAAATTTTGTAGATACATAAGTCTATTTTAGTGGACAGTTATGTATTGTTATGAACTTCAAGCAGATTGCTTAATCTCACTGGGCAACGTAAGTGAAATGTAAGAGTGAACGGCATGCGTAACTACTTGAACAACATCAAGTGAAGTGACGTGAGTGATGAGTTGTGTGAGGTGCAGAGTTTGGTGAGTGAGTGAAAGGAGTGACGAACAAACCTGACTGGAGGGCAGAGATTCAGAGAGCTGTCCAGGGCTCAATGTGGCGGCATACTGATGCAAGTGCGCTGGAGACATAGAGGCAGGCGCCTACAACACACCACAGGTCACACACCTAACCCACACATTCCAAACAGACCGCACCGGGTGACACAACCCCCGCCCACCGCAGTCACTGGTGCGAATGTTTCATGCAGCGAGCCAGGCTACAACACTAACAGATATTCATTCGCACATTACCTTACATTCACACTCTTTACATCATTATATTATTGAGAATGTTACTCATCTCCAACATACAACATATCATTACTATAGTATTCTGTACAAATACATATGACGACAACTCCTTGAGTGTGATATTTGAACTATTCAACTAGATTAGTAAAATAATCAAAAGAAACATAAATAATCAACAAAGTGGTTTTAAGTGCAAACCCAATTAAAAATAGAAAAATAAAAAAAAATGTTATTTGTACGGAATATTAATAGGAAGACAATAAATATTATAGATTAAGTTATACAAATAAGATGTATATGCATGGGAATCTCAAGAAATATAAGAGATACGACTTCGGTTAAATTAGGTCAATTAAACATAGTTTTTATTTTTTTAAAAAATGGATCCTAAAAACGAGTGAAAATATGTAAATAGCGATTTTTTTTCAAAAAAAATTAATTCTAAAATAGTTGTAGATAGAGAGAGCAAAAGTTGTACATAATAAAGAAAATTTTTTTTTGGAACGAATTGTTAAAAATTACATATTTAAGTAACATATTTCTCTTCTTCTCAATGATGCTAAGTTTACATTTTTTAAATACTGAATTATACAGTGAAAAATTGGGATACCGCCAGAATTTGAATCTAGAACCTATGAACTTAAATTATATGCCTTAGTCAACTAAGCTACGGCTGCATCTGATTTAATCAATTGTTAAGTATTCACTTAATTAGTAATTACTATCTTAATAGTAGTTGAATACTTGAATGTATATTTATTGATCATATTATTCGAATGAGACAAGTTTGGCTATTACAAAATTTTTAAAAAAATGTAATTTTCAACTATTTTATATACAAAAATATTACTTTGCCATATCTTTAAAATGAGCTACTGAAAAAATTATATTAATTCTCTTTCATCATAGTATCTACAATTTTTATTCGAAAGTTTTCTATCTACTGCTATTTAAGAATTAAAATTATTTGAAAAAAATTGCTATTCCCATACTTTCACTCATATCTAGTGACCTAGAATTTATTTGGTAAAACAAAAGTGTGGTTAAATTGAACTATTAATTACGCAACGTTTCTATAATTTAATCAAAGTTGTATCTCTTACTGTTCTCGCAATCTTTATACATTTGCATCTTATTTGAGATAACCTATTTACATTGAATGAAATTGGTGAAACAATTTCATTTTGACGACTCATTTAAGAATTGATATGAATAACAAAAATAAATAATCCATTAACATTATAGCCCAATATACGGAAACTCACGTTAACTGAAATAAAATAACTATAAACTTGATAGATACATATACATTTTAAAAAGTAACGAATAAAATAGTGTAATATCCGTCGTTTGTAATCTGGCTCGCTGTTCCATGCACAGATGTGTACGTGTCAAGTAGATGTGATGATGATGCTAACATTTCCATTATGCTCGCGTGTCTAGGACACCGCTAACCGAACAGAACAGAACGAACGTACGACGGCAGGCACTATACAAGACGCCGGGCGAGGCTACTGACCGTATGGTACTTGTGCAGGTAGTCCCGTTGTGGCGAGTGGTGTGACTTGGGTGTGGAACGCCCACTGACGGGCGGGGATTGACGCTCTAGGGAACGACCCCGCGCTAGTAGGTTCATGTGCTCCAGGCTTCCAACACGTGACTCGAGTTCCTCGGCTCGTGCTTCCGTGCTCTGCTTTTCTTCTTGGATGAGGCGGATCTCGTTGTTGATGGCGTCGAGTTGTTCTTGGAGCATCATTGCGAGGGTCTGCGCGTCAGTGTGACCTGCAACAACCATACAAATTCTACCGTTGAATTATCTTTCTTTGAGTTCAAACTTCGCTTACTTCAACTTATATCTAAAGAAATGCTAATGTGTTCGAGATCAGCGCTTCCCAAATTGTGAGCCGTGAGGTTTGTTGAGGGGGTCGCGTAATAAACAAAACAGATATAGGAGGTTTTAAGACTAAATTGAATATTATTTTTTATCTTAAAAGAGACTTATTTGATTTTTAATATGTATTATTTTAATTCAATTTTGTTATTTTTTATAATATAAACGTGAAAAATCACAATTTTTACTTCTTGCGTATTTTGGTAATTGATAAATATTTTAACCTAGATGGTTGTACCATATACTGAAATTTAATTATTACCGAATTATAAAAGGGATAATTGATGTATTTAGTACTCACCGGACGGTGATAGAATATCAGCAGCACTGAATATGCTTTCATTATCGTCCGCCTCGGCATCGCTGCTAACATCGAAGGCTTGCTGCACGTTAGCGAGCACGTGGGCCTGCTGAAGCTTCTCCCACTCCTGCTCGGCGAGAGTCCGCGCACCAAACGGCAACTTACCACCGTCTTCGTCCATCGGCGTGCGACTTTTGTTTCCACGACGTGGCAGGGAGTGTGTATCGAAGCTCGAGTGACTTGCACTTCTAGAGAACCCGCTTGGGTCTACGGCATTGGGTGATAGGCTTCGCGTCAACGCGTCCGTCTGTTGAATGTTGAACGCGATCTCCTGCTGAAGCATCTGCCGTTTTACGTTGTCGATTTCTAGCCGAGATTTGGCCAGTTCTTTCATAATGTCCTGTTTCTCGGACTGGAGTTCCTCCATTACTTTTCTCGTCTTTTCTAGTTCTTGTGTTAAGCCATTCTTTTCTTCTAGTGCGTGCATTCGTTCTTTGAGATGCCCTTGGAGACGGTCGTTTGACTCGGAGAGAAGTTTATCCACGGTGGCGGACAAGCGTGTGTTGTGCTCTTCGTTCATTTTTAATCTTTGGTTTAAACGCATCACTTCCGCATTCTTTTCTTCTAAGTTCGCCTCTAGTCGCTGGATGCGGTCCTCGGCTGAACCGTGTCGCTCCTGTGCCTAACACATACAAACAATTGTGAGAAAATAAAAGAATTTGCTATGTAAAATAAATAGTTAATACAATGTAATTATCTGATTGTTACAACGATAATCACTGTTCAAATGAGCATGTAATAGCAAAAAATTTGTTTAGTTGTCTCAGCTATTTAATTGTTGTCTTCCGTATGTGAAGTTAAATGAAATTTTGGGAAAAATGCCGGAGTTACATAGTCCAAAAGGATCGCACAATTATTAAATTTCACTAAACATAAATAGTTTCAATAATACTGATAAAATAAAGCTAAAATGTTGAAAATATTAGATGTGCGAGAATATTAAAACTCCGTATTTCAAAGAGCAGCACAATGGCATTCTGATTTGCAAAACCTGATAGACTTATAATAAATAAACAGTCTTATTAATTCTACATTAAATATTATGTAAATTAACTTTTATATTAACACTGACATGAATGTTTCTGATATAGGTATTATATATTACCTAACCATATAAATATAAGATACTTATATTCGTGACTACACGAACATGTCTTTAAATACATAGAGTAAACTTTTTCTACACAATAAATTAACTAATTGGAAGAAAAGTTATTAAAATAAAAAGTAAATTTCATAAAGATATAGGTACTACGAAACTACTGTGCAAATATGTGTTTAAAAGATACAAATAACAAAGTGCCAATTTCATATGTGAAACTTTCTTCCCGAAGCTCTATTTTTAAACTCATTTGATCCCAGAAATTGACTGCATCAATTTTAATGATACATTTAGTTCCTAAGCTAATTTCTTCTGTTTTCTTACATTTACTTTATCAGTAATATAAGTCAGACTTTGAAGTTGACTTACTATAGATTTCGATAAGAATTCAGCACGAATCTGTAGCAAGGCCAACGATGCATGGGTTTCAAAGTTTATCACAGACTGCAGTCACATATTTAGGAAATTTTTTTCTGATTTATTATTCCACAGTCCGGTCAAAACATAGCACCCATTTTATTTTATTATATGATCGTAATTAGCATATGTTATAAGAAGGTGTGCAAACCATTTATTTTAAATTAATAACTCGATTTCGTTATAGATTTATAACATTATAGTTTTATTACGAGTTTAATTACTGAAGTAATCAATTCCTCTTAAATTAAATATTTATTCTATATGTCGAGTATAATTATGTTTTCATACTAGAAGTAGTCTGTGGATCAAATGAGTTGATATTTTAGTAAGTACAACTAAAGTAGCTATCAAGCTAGATCTATTGGTAGAACATGCTCACTACATGCTCGTACCTGGCCCCTCACCTGCGTCAGCGCCTCCATACGCTGCTTGAGCTGTTCCTCCATCTCGGGCAGTTTACTGTACTGCGCGAGCTTCTGCTCCGCAAGCTCAAGTTTCTCCTGGATCGCTGATATCTTCTCCTCTTGTAACTACACATGTAACATACAAATATATACCCACGGCTGAATTCGCCACAAGCTATACAAATTTAGCATGACGACAAAATTTTGCAATTATTTTACTCGTAATAAATTAAGAAGTTTAAATTTACTTGATCTAATAATGCATTAATATGACATGTTAATAAATTAAGATCATTAAAAATTATATTTTATCTCGAACGACGAATTTTGGCTGCCTAAATTTTGATTTTAGGGTAACGACGTAATTGATACATTACCTTGAGTTGAGCCTCTTTATGCTGCAGCTCTTGTTCGAGCTTCTCGTTGAGGTCGTGCAGCGACGTAGACTCGCGTTGAGCATTGAGGTACCGCTTCTCCAGCGTTGCTATCCTCTCCTCCTGGTCCTCCTTCTGTGCCACGTTCTCTTTGAGGTCCCGTTGAAGTTTCGAGCAGGAGTCCTGGGATTTCAACAAGTCTTTTTGCGCTTTCACTAAATTTTCTTCCAACTCCCCTATACGACTGTTCAATTCGGATACCCTTCGTTGCCATGTGCTCAACTCTCCAGTCTAGAAATAAACACCAATATTAAATTACTAATACAAATAAATTCATACAAATTTTAATAGTAAGAATAACCTTCATAACTACGATATTTATAATCTTTATTAAACATGACATCATTCTTGTTTTTAGGTAATTATTATTTACAAATCTAAATCATTTATTTATCGCCAATAAAAGTAATTAAAAAGGTAAAAACATACATACGCAGTTGCATGCTACAATCACAAATATTTTTATAATAGAGGAAAACATTAAATTGTATACTTTAAAACATTACAATCTTAAAATGTTAAAGATAAATTTTATTTTATATCCACACATAATTCACAGACGTAACGTAAACATTTAATATTCATAGGGCCGGCTCTTCATCTTCAAACACTCCTATTCTGTAACTCATTGGTTTTCAAACTTTACAGAAGGATGATACCCCTAGAAGCATAACTTCTTTCGCGACCCTCTTATTTTTGTGTGATCAAAATTCAAGTTATTCTTTCAAAATTTTGGTATGTTTGTTCAGAACGTTGATCTTTTGATAGAATAGTTTGTGGAATTGAATGTTTTTTCTTTTATTTCTAAGTAGTATTCGGCGTTCTTTCTCCAATATCTTCACAACTTTTGTATGGTCACATCCCACACTTTAAAAGCCACGACAATTCTTACTTTAACGATTATAGATTACTACTATTTCGAAATTCTCTAGCCAAATTCATTTATTTTGCTATTTCTATTTCACTTTTATTCTATTCTTTTTTTATAATAATAGCTATGCCAATAAAAGTATATTAATTCTGGTCATTGAATACCAAAATTATGATAATCTATAAAATAATTCAGACATAGAAAAAGTTGTAATTAGCATATCAATCGATTACAGACAATGATTCAGTTATAGAATAGGAGAGAAAGATCTCGATAACCATCGTTGAATAAATAAAAAATATCGCATTGAAATCAGCACAATTGGTCAAAACTCTATTGAATGTCTTTTAATGAGACAATAGTTTTATTTATTCTGTCAGGAAGTTATCGGAAATTTAATTCGGAATTGAAGAATTTCTATAAAATAAAAATAAAACAATTTTCAAATTTTGGTAGTATACATTTATCGTGCCAAAAGAAGAAAGACAACAAATAAAATTAATAACCCAATTCTACTGTTTTCTATACTGTAATTCAAGAACAATTAATAAACCCAAAAGTAAAAGTTGGTTGGCACATTTAGACAGACAAACAACAAAGTCCCCACAAGACAAGACAAGACACACATGATGAACTTGGTTGTTTGCTGGCGGTGACGATGTTTTGTTTGTAGATGCCGCGACGAGGTGATGATGATGGTCATGATGATGAATGAAGCTGAACGGGCGTAAGATAACATACCTGTTTGTCGAGGGCGGACTGCAGATCGGCGATGCGCGCACGGTCCTGGTCCGCATCCACGGCGCCGTTCACGTGGCGCCCACTGGGAGATAGCTGCATTCACCACCGGACACAGATCACAAACATGCCACGATTACATGCGTACATACGGTCTCCAACAAACATTACACCATTCTCTTTTTCAACGTGTTTCATTTTATTTATTGAATTCTCAAAACTAATCATCTATTTCTTTTGGTTACATTATTTTAGCTACTTTAGATACTATCAAACACCTTTGTGTATTAATCTGAGTATGTATGATTAAAAATAATTAAAATAAAAGATACATAGAATTTGATTTTTATATTTATTGGCAAACTGCAAAAACCCAAACCGAGCGTGACATCTATAATTTTTATTCATGTAGAGCTCATTGCTCATTATTGTTTATATTCATCTAGCGCTGAAGTTAGCTGAAAATTATCTTTTATAGTTATATTTTTTTTAAAGTTCCAGATATATTTATATATAAAGCCAAAATAGATTATGTAAAATATTTACCGCGCTCTTTATTGATCACAACCGCACAGAACAGAAATTAAATGTATCTGTGGATATTTGCATGACTTGTATAAATAATCATGTCCGTAATGGTGGGAAAATTTGAACAACAATTGACAAAACATGATAACAAAATAAAAACTTTAAATTGGTCAATAAAAATGTAAAATTAAATAGTAAATGTTACTTAACTCAGGATTTAGATAATTATATAATATTTAAAGTTAAGATGAAAAGTCCTAAAAAAAGAAAACTGTCCACCAAAATGTGTTGATGAAGACAGACTAATAAAGAAGAAAAGAAGAGGTCTACTAATACAAACGTGGGAGTACATGAGGAGAAAGAATGAAGGTTTTGGAGATGTATGTATTTCATTCAAAACAAAGAAACATTTTCTGTTTTTCATTTGGATATTATTTATTGCTACCTCCCTAGATTCAACTCTAAATGAGAAGAGAAGGTCAACCACGAGTACAAAACGCTTATGGACGACAGAACAGCTTGAAGAAACACATTGGAAAGAAACCCAGATGAGATCCTTATACTATAATATAAGGAGTAAAGATTAAATAAGTCAAGTTAAGACACTATGGTTATTCCAATCTGCCTCTAATTTCTGTGTATGAATATAACTTTGAAGCTTGGTAATTCTGAAGTCATATAGTGTATTAGCACGTGTGCAGAGCACAATGAACCATTGTCAATATATACAGTCGTGTGTAATAGAGACAGGACAGGAGACAGATATTCCATTATGGTCAGATGAAACAATATCCACTATCCTATTATAATGGTAATGCATACTGCACACTACCGCCCGTCTGTTAGATGCAATATTGTTACGTCTGTCTGACAGATCTGATGTTACCTTAAACTTTGATTACAGGTAACTAAACTTCGCGAATGAATTTACCTCACTGTTATGTTACATTTTGTATTAGCATCTCGTAATTATGTTCCGACTTCACTTATACCGGGTGTCTACTTTTTTTTTCGAACAGGAAATTCAATGTTAAAATTTTGGTTTAGTGATATCTCTTTACCTATTAATTTTAGAACAAAAGTGTACTGAAGAAAAATGTTCAGAATGAAAAACTGCATTCATAGAGTATAAGTTTGTTGTTCAATTGTTTCTTATGTCCGAGTTAGAAGCAAAAGAAAATACACGCTGTAAAGCAATTAGATAACGTAATAATATGTATTTATCTGTCTAGATAGTTGCTATAATTAATTTTATTATTAAAATAAATGCTCGAATATATCGCCATTGACTGATAGGCAATGGCTTAATCTCTCGACGAACGGAACTTAATTGTCTTTGGGTAATATTGTTGCACTCTTGTATAATTACATTTCTTAAGGATGCAGTGTCATTGTATGTACCATGTTGGTACACTTTTTCTTTTTAAATATGACCACAAAAAGAAATCACAATTAATTGTACCTTCCCGGCCTATCCACGCGTCAGCACACAGATTTAAAAATACTGTAATATTTCGTCCGTTATGTGCCGGACAGCCATCATGCTGGTACCAGACGATGCTATTATCATAGAGTAAGCTTCCAATTCTGATCCAATATGTCAGTCACAACATATAAATTATTGTTTTATTTCTCATGGCTTTAAAGCGTGTATTTTCTTTTGCTTCTAACTAGGACATAAGAAACAATTGAACAACAAACTTATACTCTATGAATGCAGTTTTTCATTCGGAACATTTTTTCTTCAGTACAATTTTGTTCTAACAGTCAGGCAGTTCTGAACTCGCGTTTTTTTATCTGATTAATCTATCCACGAAGTCACGGTTGCTCGTTTACGAAAGATAAATAAATAAATATAAGTATATCATTATGCCTTTTACCCATTTTGGCAAGTGATATATTTTGTATTTTCAGCATTTTTCATTTTAACAACTTGATTCTAAATCCACTGCATTAAAACTAAAGCAGTTAGGTTTATACAAAATGTTTATGTACATTAATGTTTAAAGTAGCAAATATTGGTAAGCATCAATTAAATTTAAATGGATGTTAAAAAGTTCAATTCACCTAAAAAATATATATCTTATGTTGAATTGAATTTCAATTTCACCTGATTATTTTGAGCATTCATTATATCTTTAATAAAACACGAACTATACTTTAAAACAAGTAAACATAAGTATTATTAATTGGAGATCGTTGTTTTATTCTACATGGAGTATTGCAAGGGAAAAGCAATACAATTATATTAAATTATACTATGAACAAAACGACAACCACTTTTATGCATTAAAATTAGAAGAAAAAAAAACAAATATAATTTATTGGCAATTAAATTTGTAATAAAACAATAGAAGTGATTACGTTTAGTATTACTTTGTTTACGTTTAAGCATGAGTACTTGAGATATAGTACCGAATATTAGTCTTTATTGTTATTACTTTGGATAAGTGCGTCTCTATCATCAATATTATCAAATGCATCTACTACATCTTTGACAGTGTTCAAAACTTATAAAAGTGCTTAATAAATACTAATATTTTACTTCAATTTATACCAATATTAATAGGAAAAATGACAAATACTTATTATAGTCACAAAATTTAAATACTTAAGCTTATAAGGCTTGATAGAATATTTAACTTGAAATAGAACATCATGCATTTATCAAAGAGAAAGTATTTATAGATAGATCAAAAGAGAGATAGAGAGGTTAGAGAGAGAGAGAAATGAATAGATAGGGTAGTTGTATGTCGGGTGTTATTGTTAGGTACTTGCCTTGTTGATGATCTGTTGGTCCCCGGTCTCCGGTTGGCCGTTCTCCTTGGGTTTGTCCTCGATCGCAGGCACGTTTGGAGGTGGGCCGCCCAGCTTGTACTGCTGTAACTGTTACACATGATATGTATAAATATATCGCAAATATACAGGTGTCTATTTAACTCGGAGCAACCACTAAAGCCATTTAAAAAACTATGATCATACTGAATACTGAATACATTCAAATTACTTCCGTTCATAACAGGGACACCGGATATATTATTACGCCATTTACTTATTACTTGATGTGACACTCTGATATATTTATGCATGTGCAGTGCGATTATCAGCCGTCAAATAATAGCTTCCAAAGATGTTAATGGAAGTGGAGAGCACAGGGGATAATTTTAATATCGTAAAAATTGTTTATGGATTGTGGAAATTGGAATATCATTTTATTTATTAAATATTTTTAGATAGGAGAAACATCTTGCGAATAAATAGTGTAGATAATAAAATGAGAAATTACTATTTTATTTGGCAACGTCCAAGACAGAGTGCATTAACTCAGTGGTAAATGAATGGGTGATCAATAACGAGCAACTGAACCGACATATGATCGCATAATAATGATAATATCGTAGCGCGTAGGGAATATTTGGATGGGTGACCGCCCAGAGAATTCCCAAGATAAATAATTTAACATTCACAATTTGCATCAAATTTCGTATCTTTCATAGTTTTAAAAATAATGTCAATGGTCCAAGTTAAATAGACATAATGTATATGTAGTTTTATTACATTAAGGATCAGTTGTAGGAACCATGGTAACAGTACCGTTATTAACTAACAAATGGTTAGTCAAAAAACTGTTGCATACAATTCACGTGTATTTGTAACAGGGTATTAGCTTGACAGAAGGTTACATAACTGTAGATACGTAACTGAGCATTGTACAACTGATCCTAAATATAGGATTCAGAGCATACAGATAAGTCTACAAACAAAAATAAATAAAAAATGCATAGTAAGGTAAGAATAATAAAATTCATTTCTGATATATCATTTGATGAATACACATTACTAAAGCCCGGATTTTTAGGCAATTGCTTAGATTCAAATTTTAATATACTTCAGGCAATATATATATATAGGTAATATATTTACGTGTAAGTTTTTTTTTTCGTGCCTTAAAGCCTATTTTTCCTATATTTTGGTTATTGTGCTTATATTACCTTATACAGCCTATTTTTGTTGCCTATTCTAACTTTTATTGACTAATTCAGCACTCGACATAGTGTTTCAACCTAACCTATAATATTTAAATTACTTACTTTAATCAAGTTTTTGTGTGTGCATTTAAAATGCCGAAAGAAAAAACGTTTTTTATTCAAAATTTTACGTGGCAATTCAATTGTGTCTTTGCCATTAATCAATGGAGCTGAGGTAACTTTAGACGATTTGGCTAAATATAAGAATGGGTGTTTTTAAGAGCCTAAATATCCGGGCTTTACACATTACAAATGACGAATGTTTCATCGAAATGAATTCTATTACTATGTTATGATTGGAATGATCGAGTATGTGGAGAGCTGTGGTTACCTCATCTTTGGTGAGCTGCAACTCTTCTTCGAGTTGCTTGTTGTGTTCGAGCGCCACACGTAGTCGCTCGCGCACCTTCTCATCTAACGCCTTGTGGTGCTCGAACAGCGACTTGAGCGCCTTCAGCACCTCCACTTCGCTGGACACCCCCGACTGTGTGGCTGCTTGCCGTTTCACCACCGTCATCCGCAACGAGCGCTCGTGCCGTGACACCAGACATTCTAGGTGTTCGAGCAGTAGCTGGAAACAAAAAACAAACCTTGACTTATCTGTGAAGTGTCACATACTCCTTATCAATTAGTAATATTATTATTATTGTTTGTTTTTAATTAGTAAAGGGAATTATGATTTAGAAGTTTAAAAACATGAATATTATGAAATAGTATATTGTAATACTAGTGAGGAAAGGGTTTCTCATTTCCTTGGTCATGTCCCTCACTCAATTTAGATTCCCTCACAAGTAAGAAAAGTAATTTACATATTTCTCACTAGTGAGGGAAACGGTTACTATCACAACTAAATTGATTGAAGGAAATGTCATTTTCACAAGTAATGTTGAAAAAAATTATTTACGTGATCCATTTCGAAGTATTACATATCCCCCTGTAGAAGCTTCACGTACTCCTTGGTTCCGAACCCCTGATTTAAAAGTTATACTCGAACGTCAGTTATTTAATTGAGCATTAAGGCGGTTGCCATTTTTTTTAAAATTTACCTACATTGTATATGTTATAACTCAAATATAATGTCAAACTTTAAAAAAGCTTTAGATACAAGAATAGTTATCAATTTTCTTCGAGAAAATTATAAATTGCTAACAATTATCATAATTTTTATTACAGTTTTATTACGAAAACAAAGCTCATGTTTTACACAAATAGTTCAACTCAGTCGCAATGGTTCCGCAAAAAAAAGATGCGAATAATGCACATATATGTAATGTTGTGCAATATTGTCAATACGATAATTTTAATTTTGAATATATATCAAAGAGTAGAAGAACAAGTTTGGTTTGACAGTATGACCACCTTAATTGAGACAATTACAAATAAAATTAAATTAAAAAACACTAGGTTAGTTTCAAATAATGTAAAGTTTATTTTACAATACGTATTTCGGTCGACTAGACCATCATCAGGTGAACAAGATATGAATTTCAACTTATTGATGCTTCATTATATATCAAAGTTGTGCTTTGATGAGATTTTGCTGTGCATCAAAGGAAACTAAAAAGGGTGTATGCTTTACTTTGTGCATGCTGCTATGGGCAACGGACAATAAATAATAGCTGTTCACTATTTTGCAGATTTAAAAGTGGAAAACTCTACTATTCTTATAGATTATACAAATATAAGACTGTATAAATTACACAATTATCAAATGAATCAATAAAGCAATCACTTATCAAATTTAATCGAAGAACGGAATGACTGTTGCAAATCGTTTAAACCTTTAAGTTTCGTAAATTTGATATCATAGCAGCCATAATAAATAATTGAAAATAAATGACTTGTTTGCGTAGGTACAAAACAATAGAAACAGAAAAAACAAAAAATGTTTTCCTGCCATTAAAATGAAAAATCTTGGACCTCTAACAAATGAAAACAAAAAATGTAAAAGCTCGCAAAAAATGGAAGGAAATCACGCGCAAACATTTTGACAAAGCGAAAAAAAAAACAAATTCTAGATCTGTGCGAAAATTAACCAAAAATCCTGAAAGTCAATAAAAGGGGTAACGCAGCTAAAATATTTGCGCCAACACGCTTTCAATCAGACGCTAAATGGTGGTGGGAAAAAGAGGAGGCGGCGCCTGAACATCCATCAGGTTTCATTGGCGGAAGCAAGGGTAAATAACGAGGATTAGTGGCGGGTGCCGATTGTTTTCAACATACGTAGGGAATCTCATAGCTCCACTTACCTACACGAACTAAAAAAAATTGTTTATAGATAAGAAGTTTCACACTCTACTTTTAGCGATGAAAGATTAACTATGCACGGCAAGAGTTTAACTTAAGGTAGCTGTATTCAAGCTGCTTATGTTCTTTTGCGTTAAGATCAAATTCTATCCCTACCGAATTTAGAATTGGAATTCATTATCCCCTTACCCTTCTGAATCGTTGGAAAACTACGATCCATCCGATTCTGTTGCTACTACTCGTCTTGCTATTCGTAGAAACATAATTTTGATTTTTGAAAAAAAATAATTAATTTATAAAACATTCAATGTAAGACGGAAAATATGTGGAAAAATAATATTCAATTATTTGTGAAATAGCTTTATATTTAATATTGTAATTGTCCCGCGTGATGGTCGCGCGGGTTGAGGGCCTGACTCGCAACCATAAGGTCGTGGGTTCGGGTCCCGCCCGTGGCGACCATACAAAGGACATATCGGCATATGACCTTAGTAGTTGGTCCGATATATAAATTAAAAAAAAAAAATATTGTAATTAATTTATTTGTAACTTATACTTTTATTGAGAAAAATAAAAATCTGGATAAACATTATGGGGTAGGTGGCTCAGTGGTCTCGGATCGGACTGTAGATTTGAGAACCTGGGTGCGATTCCCACAGCCGACAAACAATTTTCACCAAATTAAATTTACCCCTTATGGCTCCCCTTCCACTAATATCTTTTGAAGGCCGTGATTTGACGGCTGGTAACAGCATTTCATGCGAATAAATATATCACTTACCAAGATTTGCTACGGCAGGATGCCACACCCAGTAATGGGTAAAAAGCGTGATGATATAATTATATTTTTATTAGATAAAAAGTTGGAGGCAAGTTTTAACAATTTGATAATATTTTTGTTCCGATGATCTTAAATTTGCAGTTTAATTAAATAGGAAATTAAAGAGTATTTTTCTGTATTTGTACGTTTAGTAGTCAACCACTTAAATGATTAAATAAATGACATTGTATTTTTAGCGATAGTAAAATTCAGCACATAAATCATCTTTAAAAAATCTGTTTGAAAGTTGTTTTAACTACTCTCGTTCGAATCCTGCAAAGGGATGAGAAGCTTTATCTTTCACAGGAAGGCCTGATGGACAGCTGTCGAACGCTGTCACCAGCAGGACGACGCCAGCGACATCTGACGGTTGAAATGTTTACCAAATGACAATTTTTCTGTACAGCGAAGCTTTTAGAAATAGCATGGCCCAAACTGATAAAAATACATCGCCTACGCTGCTCTCTTGTCACGTGTTCAACTGTTTACGAATTCTGAACAACGGATATTTGCATACGTGCTGAATATTCGCTCTATACAGATAACTTTATAGGAAAAAGAAAATATTTTTTGTTTGACATGAATTTCAAAATATTTTATAAAATACAACGAACAAAAAATAGATTTCAATGCTTTACATCAAGATATATTTATTCGCGTGAAGAGGGAGAACCATAAGAGTAATTTTAATCTGGTGAAAATTGATTGTCGGTTGTGGGAATCAAACCAGACTTCTCAAATCCACAGTTCAAGTCGTCACCACTGAGCTATCTACCCTATACAGCTTTAGTAATGCTAATAGATTATTGTGAGTCCAGCTGTATTTTTATTTATTTATTTATGCTATTCTGTACAATAAAAATGTAATCCCAATTACTGTCCATGGTCCGAACTCATCGAGTCGCAGTGTGCTACTTCAAATATTCTTAGCTTGTTAGCTTGAGTAGGATTTGAATTTGGGTTCTCCGAATTCTAATGCCGTAGCGATAACCACTTCAACGTACGGCTGGACAATTTTTGATTATCAGTTGAAATCAGCAAGATATGAATCGGTAAATTATCGTTTCCAGAAAGACAATTCTACAATACCAATACAACTGTCCGCCTGGGACTACTAAGGGATGGAAATGTAAATATAAACTCAAATACTTTCTCCAAATCTACAAAGTTGTTTCTTGTTATAATATTACTAAAAAAAAAATGAAAATATTTGAAAATATTGTGATAGTAAATAAGAAAATTTTGCACAATAACATAACAATATATGAAATTCCAGGAATATCGACTTCACACACTAAATACAGAAGCTACTTTAACAAAAGTGAGATTTAGCGATAGGACAGAAGCCAGGGATAGAGGAAGACTAAAGCGCAATGAGGTGTAACGCAGTTTGTGACGTCACTATCGATAAGTTTAGAGCATCCAGTGAACCGGCACGACACGATGCTACTACAACCGGTGCTGGGTGTTATGGGGACAAGGGCTAAACGTACACGTGTTCGTCCCAAACACACGTGATCGACTTCACTTATATAAGAGGTGTTTTCGAATTCAGAATTTATTTCGTGAAATATTTTATTGCACGTAGTACTGAATATAAGACCACAGTACAACCCAGTGAAATTGGTTGAGCTTGTAGCAATTTATGATTTTAGGAGAAGACATCAGCGAAATTTTTTATAAACACAATTTTTATCCGATTAACGCAAAAGTCCTTTTAATAGAAATGATGAAAATTCAAAAATTCTAATTTTACTTTTAAATTTAGCATGCGATTTTTAGTTTTTTCTCCACTTTTCACATACATTCCAAATGATTCTAAGTAAAATGTTCTTTCCCTAGAGGAAGTCAACTCATAAAGATTTTATTATTTGTTTAATTTAGAGGTACACCAAAAATTTTAACAATTTTGTTTAATCGTTGAAATGTTTATTTTATATTTACAACCGGAAACAATGAGAAAGATATAATAATTATTTGAAAAAGAAATATTATATAAAATGTGATTAAAAACAAGTTTAAAATAAAGGCTTGTACAAAATTATTTTATGGCAATAATAATAAATCTATTTGTAAAAGTAGGTAATGTGAAGGAATTTCAAGAGATTTAAGAATTTCAAAGTATACAAAATTCCTGGTAGTTTCATATCAAAGAATGTTCTTTTATCCCAAAATTCAGCAAAATTATTTTAGTAAAAATATCTTTTAATAAAAATAAAGTATAAAATTGTATATATTAAATTTATTTGGTAAATTACTATACAAACTAGATGAAAGATTGTCAGAAATAGCTACTTTTAAAATTAATTGGGAGGCAATTGCTATTAAAAAACTGATTTTCTGTATATGCAAAAATGGAACTAAATTAAACAATTATTTTTTATTGTAAATATCTTATTTTCATTAGTTAATCTAATGAAAATTCAAATAAGGTTTTTCATTTCAAGATTTTTTTCAGAATTTCCAAGAATTGTAGGTTAGTCGACACCATGGATTTGAAGTAAGGAGAGGGATATGCAGGGCTAAAAAGGACAGCAGAGGACCGTGAAGAATAGACGAAGGACAACTCAGGACCTGCAAAAACAGAATACTTCTAATGAAAATTTATGTTTTAGATCTAACCGTAGTTGTTAACTTATTACTAGTTGTAATTCATGACCAAATAACCCCAACTGAATAAGAAATTAATTGGAATAAAATGTCACAATAAATTATTTCCTTGGCACCCGCAACTTTTATGTACAATTAACAAACTCCTCTTTTACCACAATTGGACAACAAAATATTTTATTGTAGGCACAAGTACAAACCCCAAATTAAAATCAATTGCAGTGAAAGTACAGACTCACCCTCGTATTGTTCCTCTCCGCTTTCAGTTCCGCGATCTCTTCCTCCCTCTCGAGCAGGTGTTCCCGCGCACAGTTCAGTTCTTTGGTGAGCGTGGCGAACTCCTGAAACATACACAAAACAACATTAGCGAAATTATCTTATTGTTACACATAGTCATTTTTGTTTCATATTATACTGTATTAATAACAATTCAACCCTGGTTCGATCCCCACAGCCGACCAACAATTTTCACCAATGTGGCTCCCTCTCCACTAATATCTTTGAGGGCCGTGATTTGACGGCTGGTAACCGCACTTCACGCGAAAAAATATATCACTTACCGAGATCTGTTTAGGCAGAGTGCCACACCCAGTAATGGGTAAATGGCGTGATGATATATTTATTTATTTTTAATAACAATTCATTAACGTTAACGCTTCGTTATCGGGACAAATAATTACATAGAAAACTGTCAAAATTTCACTAATCGTTATCTAAACGATTCATTAAATAGTTCTATGAATACGAGAATTAGTACATGAATAACCAAAGAAATTAGCAATAAAACTGAAAAAGGCGCATCCACCAAAATTCGCAAAATGACAAACGACCAAAATCTTATACAGTACCTACCATTGTGTAAGTAATTTCTATTTTACGGAGACTAGATTTTTTGTAATTATCGATAATAATAAAATATATATGATTACGCCTTTTCTCCATTACTGGATGTAGCTTTCCGTTGCACATCTTGGAAATTGATATATTTATGAATGTTAAGTGCGGTCAACAGCCATTAAATTGTGGCCTCCAATGATACTAGTCGAAAGGGAGCTACAAGGGTAATTTCAATGTGGTGAAAATTGTTTGTCAACCCGGATTCTAAAATCTATAATCTGATTTCAAACTAGTAAGTCACCTACGTATACTTCATCTAAGAAATACAACTGTGCCTTAGTGGTTCGGATTCCACTAAAAGCTATTGTAATTAGGATATTAAACAGATTATTAGCAGCAATAGCTAATTTATATCATTTTTTAGTTTGGTTTTCTGTGTGAAATCATAACGACATGGAATGGTAAGAATATTCCAGTTCACTAGAAGTATAGTTTACAAACAAATTAGCAAAGTATCTTCACTCCTTTCCAGTTGAGTAGCAGAGGTAATAAATTATGGCGGCGTGGTGCCGGGCGGAAGCGAATATTTACAAGCCGTTCGCTGCTCGGTTAAGAGGTTATAATTCCTATCTTGTTGTGATATTTATGACCGGTGCTGTAGCGTACGCACCGGGACTCAGCGAAGATTAATCGATCTGGATTTTAGGTTAGGTTTGAGAAAAGTTTAGTTTTTAAAAGTGTGAAGTGTTTATGGAAAAGTTTCTGATTTATAGGCAACAAGATACAGATTAGTTTTTTTCAGGATATTGAATCATCGTTTCGTTAATAGTAAACGACGAAAACATTTATCTTCCACGTATTTCTAAAACATCCTCCAAGGATCATACGACAAAAATAGTAATAATTCTTTAGGTTTCTTATTTTCATTTGTTACTATTGCGATATCGAACACTGTAACAGCTATAATTTTAGTAAAATGCAAGTTTTTCCTAAAATAAAAAATAAATATGCCCGATATTTTGTTTTGGGCGACTGTAATAGTTAATTATGCACCAAATGTGTTATGTAGATGATAATGCCCAGAGGATGACAGTATGCAGCCCGAGATCATTATCATCTAGTAACGTGCATTGTGCATAGAAGACTAGAATATGCAGAATTAGTTTTAGTTTATAATAATTGTGTTTAAACAAAGTCAATAATGAACGGGCAGTATGAACTTCATAACATAGTAATGAACAAGAAATAATGTTCAAGTGAAAAATAAAAGTTATATCAAGGAAAAAAAGTAAAACATTTCTTTCTGAAGGAGCTGTTACATTTCCCGAGTCTAAGACGAGGGCTATAAAGCACATGAAGGAAAAATGACACTTTCTTTACGAAGTTTACAAATATTTTTTTCACTACCCTTTAATAAAGTTAAATTTTCAAAAATAAATTATAAATTTTGATAAGTTTATATTATTCTTTTGACAGATATCAACTGGTTATTTTAATTTAATTTCTTCTTAAAGGCCGAAAGGTATAACTTTCTCCTCTCAATTAAGGGAAGAAAATTGTGTTTTCTAATAGGACCGTGGAAAAACTACACCACAGACCAAATCTTGGTCAGCATACGAGTATATAAAAATGAATTTATTAATAAAATCGTGGATAGTAGTATGAAGTAGGTACTTGTAATTAATCCAGAATAACATAAAGACGCCCTAGTGAAATGTGTAACATAAAATTTAATACTGACGAACAAGTAAATTTCAGGTTTATTGTTTTAATAACAGTGGGGAATATTAACATAAACTGAACTATAAAACAACAGTAACTAGCTTCAAGTGAATTAATTATGTATTTGTAGCATAGCAATGGAATTAAATTTGCAGAGCTACGTTTATACGAGTATTTACATTTTATTTTCTCGTCTTACTTATTTATTTCCAGTAAATTGCGTGCACAACGAATATTAATTTAAGTTGTTTAGTTGTGAAGTTGTTAATCGCCTGTAAGTTTTGAAGAAGTAGAATAAAAGAATTTCTCGTTTATCATCATTATCAATCACTTAGGGAAACTTGATATTTTTCCTAATGAAATGCAATTAAGAAAGTATTAGATTAACGATAATCCTACATAAACATGCTACTAAAATCTTGTATCCAATTCCAAAATAAAACAGGTTTGCAAATGTATTGCGACATTTTATTTCAAACATTTTATCTACATTATTACAAACAATAAATACATTTATTTCCAAAGTAAAAAAAAGTCGAACTTTTGACATTAGTGCTATACAGGGTGTTTCACAACTTAGAGCAAAAAATTAAAGGGTATATTCTGTACGACGTGCTGATCATGAAACAAAAAGAATTTTTTTCATGATCAGCACGTCGTACAGAATCTACCCTTTAATTTTTTGCTCTAAGTTGTGAAACATCCTATATATTCCATATAACATAAATAAAATTGATTCGAATTTGTTGATTAAATTAAATTTACTATGGAACTAAATTTATTCTGTCCTTTAAAATATTGAGCATTAATGTGGAAAAATAGTGTTTTTATAATAGATATTTATTTATACTACTCTGTACAAGAGAAACTTAATACAGGAGCGAATGGATGAATGTTTGTTGTGTGTTGATGGATTTTGGTTGTGAGAAAAGAAAGAGTTTGTATGCAGGAAGGGTTAATGTGGTCGAATCGAGTATCGTGTGTCAGGATGAGAATGTTGACGGGTTCGTGCTACCCCATTTAATTTTGATATAGCGTGATGTTATGTATGCATGTATGTATGTAGTACAGACTCCGGACTCATCGAACCGCAGTATGATAGTTCACATATTTTTAGCTTGAGTGGGATTCAAATACGGGATTTTTGAATTTGAATCCTGTAATAATAATGACATTACCGTACTGCCAAATATAAATATTATTGATATTAGTTACCAAACAAAATGAAAATATAAATTCGAATTAGTGTTTATTTGAGTAAATTAAATACATTTTTATTTCCTAACAGTTGGACAACGATTAAATTAAATATTTGTGAATATTTTTATAGTATGCATGTATTTCCATATGCGTATAATATAAAACTTCATTTTAGAAATGCTTTATTAGTTATTTACATATGTCCTTTTTAAACACATTGCAACTGGACCTGCGAGTATGGTTCCACGGTAATTAGTTAAATCGACAATTTTATTTCCCGTATACAGATACCATATTATATATTAAAATAACTTGGCTCTGTTATTCTAATCGAATGTGACGTCAGTATTCTCAAAAAGTATTTTTCAACTTATGCTCTAAGTAATATTTAAAGCTTTAGTTAATATATTTCCATGGCGAACAAATTAAAAATAACAATTAAATTTCACACAGCACAAAAACAAAGCACCCAGATAACTCACAATTTTTAAAGTGCGAAGTAAGCCCTTTGTCAAAAGCGAAATCCCCGCATGCCATGAACTTTACATCGTAGAACTGTGGGAGGCGGTGTAAGTTTTGACAGATGTCGTCGTGGATACGTAACAACAGTTGCTGAACGTGTTGCTTTTTTTAACGAACAAAATTCATTTTCGTGGAACTTTCCAACGTCCAAACTTTTTTCGATTTAGGGTACGTTTGTAATTTAGTTTCAATACTAACAAAGAGTTTTCCAATTTTTCTGTGGATTTTAAATTATTGGTGGGCTGCATACTGAACTCATTTAAATATCGTCTGATTCACAAATAACTATTTAAAACCAGGGTTCGAAGATATATATCGATCGATATATATCATGATATTTATTTTGATATATATCGTCATATTTTTGCAATGACATATATCCATTATATAAAAATATCAAATAGTTTTTGTGATATAGCCTCCGGAGAAGTGAAATTTTTCGTATTTTTCAGTTTTTCTACTTTTCCGAGGGTATATCTCGAAAACTAAATGTGATATGAAAACGCGCTCAACGGCATTAATTTTCTCGTGCTTCAGTTAACTTATAAACATAGTTTCAGCGATTTTTATTTTTTTCAATTTTCCGCCAAATAATCGCAAAAAGCTGTTTTTTAACATTTTCTCGAAAACCAGAAGTCATATGCATTTGTAGATTGCACCACTGGATTCAGTGGGTCAAAATACATATGTATGTAAATTTTCGTTTTAATAATCCTACGATTAAGGATTTTTGGTAAAATTGAATTAAAATCTGAAAAAACCAAAGGGGTACCCCTTAGGAAATAATTAAAAATATTAAATTGCATAAAATTGTATGAAAATTTGCTTATAAGTCAATTCGGACACGGGGAATTCAACGCCGTTGAGCGCATATCCATATCTTGTTTACTTTTTGAGATATAGCCTCTGGAAAAATGAAACTTTTAGAATTTTTCAGTTTTTCTACTTTTCCGAGGCTATATCTCAAAAACTAAATGTGATATGAAAACGCGCTCAACGGCATTAATTTTCTCGTGCTTCAGTTAACTTATAAACATAGTTTCAGCGATTTTTATTTTTTTTCTACTTTCCGCCAAAAAAATCGCAAAAAGCGGTTTTTTAACATTTTCTCGAAAACCAGAAGTCATATGCATTTGAAGATTGCACCACTGGATTCAGTGGGTCAAAATACATATGTATGTAAATTTTGTTTTAAGAATCCTACGATTAAGGATTTTTGGTAAAATTGAATTAAAATCTGAAAAAACCAAAGGGAAATAATTAAAAATATTAAATTGCATAAAATTGTATGAAAATTTGCTTACAAGTCAATTCGGACACGGGGAATTCAACGCCGTTGAGCGCATTTCCATATCTTGTTTAGTTTTCGAATTTTTCAGTTTTTCTAAAATTAAAAAATAAATATCCAAAAAGTGATATTTATCTGATATATATCCTATATATCAGATATTTTGATATTTATTATAAATATCATGATATTTACGAACCCTGTTTAAAACTGATTTTTTGATTGATGAAAAAGTATTGTATTCAATAATTGTTCAGTATGACATAATATTATTTGAAACTCAGCAATGAGGTCGTATCAAATAAAAAATTAACATACTTTTATTTGTTTTTCAATATA
The DNA here is from genome assembly GCA_947425015.1 of Pterostichus niger. Taxonomy (NCBI): domain Eukaryota; kingdom Metazoa; phylum Arthropoda; class Insecta; order Coleoptera; family Carabidae; genus Pterostichus; species Pterostichus niger. Next base: position 33,853,135 of record OX380340.1, on the reverse strand, counting down.
TGGCTATTATTCATTTCATTTACAATTTTCTTAAAATATATTCCTGGGTTTTTGATTGTGATGACACTAATTCGATTGTCAACGCCAACATAAATTAACTGTCAGCTGTCAGAGAAAAGGTAAACTATGTTAAATATCTAATTAATATAATATGATTAACTTTATAGGTACCTAAAATAAAAAATCGTACCAGGCACTATGTGTTGCTAAACGCCAAGTAAAAGCAATATAGTATAATAACTTAGTTTATTTATGTACTCGTAAACATGAAATCTCCTTTACTCCAACTATTTGATTCCTAGCTACGCCGATGCAAAGATTGTCAATAATTTGTATGCACATACAGCCTTCCTGTAGAATTCAAACATAGACAATTTTACTTGATAGTGTAGGAATAAAATTAGCATACATTTACAAAATATTTTCACGTTATGAATTTAAAAATACATGTGTCAAGATTGCAACAAAAGATGAGAAGTTAAAATGATGAATTGAAACAAATTCGCAATGAGATCTTGGCAGACTGTCGTATTATTTTTGACATTACATTGTATCATGATTCATGAACTAAGTCAAGTATTAAATACATCCAAACTGTTAAAACGTGACACGAAAATAAAGACAAAACTTTGAAGTTTCACAACACAACTTGAATCATAAACTGTGACGTTTTATCTTTGAAATTTTCCTGGGAATAAATTTGAAACTTCCATATTTCAAACGAATGAGCATTCTAAACAACAGAGTTGACTTATTCGCAGTTGTACAAGCGATAAACTGTTAAGTTCACATTAGTATGCACAGTTTACAATGTGCAGCAGCGACGTCTAACAACACTGCATCCTTGTTCAAGATGGCGTGGACCGTTGACGACGTTGCCACGATAACAATAACAAACTTAACAATCACCAGCGCGGTTTGGTTTAACAATTTCCTAAAGTTCAACCATTATTTAAGCTCGACCCGCAAGTCACGAGTTTAATTACTTACCCAATGTAACTAATTTCATGCTGTTGTGCATACATCCCTTATATGATGAATTATTAAAAGTATGCTTAAAATGTATTCATTTTCATTTACATTAACCTGTATAAGTCATTATTATCTTCTTATTATTTTGCCAGGAAATTAATGGATCTATCTACTTAATTGTTACTCGGCACAACAAGAACTTAATTTCAATCATAGTACCAAACCACTCGGACAATGGATTTTTTCAAGTCAACGAGATTTGAACACGCAGTCTATTGCCAAAGACGTAAGTTTTATCTACTTGGGTACTATACTTTACTTTCCAAATATACTAAAGAAATTGCTTGAAACATATATATTAATAGTTTTAACAGTAGTATTATACACAGATGAATTTGAGGGACATATTATGACAATTATAATTTCCATAAAACACAAGATGAGTAACATATTATTTCTACGACCATTAAACAGGAATTTATACTTTTAGGTAGCAGTTTGAGGCAATAGTTATGTGTGTATTAAGAGCGTAAAGTGATTCTTTGTTACTCGTCTTCGGCTCGCGCTGCAATACTGTAAGAGGAACAAAGAAACTTTACGCTCGTGATACACACATAATTTTTTCTACGATTGCATCTTAAAATTATTAAAAAACGTATGCGTACTGAAAATAAATTCTTTCTGTCAACTGGCAATATGACAAGTTTCTATTTTGTTTGTATTCCTGGTAACCATTGAAATAAGCACACATTTAATATCTTTTTCGCGTGTTGCCATTGGAAACGCGCGCATTTAACGTCTTTTTCGCGCGTTGCCATTGGAGACGCGCAAAAAAGATATTTTTCGATTGTTCAACAGAAAACGTCAACTTTACAATGACAAATGAGAGCGTAATTGTCAACTTTTCATAGCAATCGTAGAAAAAGAAAATTTAGCGGTTACATGATAAACTTCAGTAGATTTTTAGCAATTTGAAAATAATTAAAAATATTCAGTGCGCTGCATTATTAGAGTATCCGAAGTATGATTAGTTTAAAAAGTGTTGAATAATAAACCATTTTATCTATCTAATAATAAATATATTATTTAATGATCGTGGAAAAAAAAATTAATAAAACATGTATAACAATATCAAATAAATATATATTTAGTTTTTCATATGTTCATCAGTTCAGCTTTAATTATAATTGATTTGCACTCTGCAAAATGGATTGTAATGAATTCAACATTGAATGTAGATTAAAATTTTCGATTTTTATAAAGCAAGGATTCCCAATTGTAACTAAAATATACATTGTTCAAATCTAAAATGCATTAACGTTGCGGGACACATCAAATGCATTAGGACTGACCTCTACCAATATTAAACGTTAATACTACATTGAATGCTTTCGGAGTATGTGAGAGATATTCGTATAGTAGGAATTATGCTTTCATATGTTATATATTTTGCTATTCTCTATGTATAGGTATAGGTAGATACATATAGTAAATTATGAGAGTGAAATAATAGTGAAAATGTTTCAATTTGTATGATGAGTAATTTATTGATAAAATCAACAATAAATTAAGCCAATAAAATTATAAATAATACGTATTGGTAACATCTGTGCCACATCAAATCAATTTATTCAATAATGTTTCGAAATTAATTGCATCGTGATTCAATAATCCCTAATGATCACAAAAACAATTAATGAATTATGTTTTTTTTATTTACTTATCAAAAATTTGTTATTACTTTCCTTCCAACTGTTTTTGGAAAATTGAATCGAAATTTTCAAATCATTTTCCATTACTAAATATATTACAATACCCATTAATTTAAAAAGTATACGTGTACAAGTACATAACATTTTTACTCATGAATTTTGATTTGAAATTGGTAATTTTATGAATTTTAATGTTCAAAAGAATTTTTGTCTAGGATGAAATAAAAATAAAATAAATATAACATCACGCCTTTTACCCATTACTGGGTGTGGCACTCTGCCTAAGTAGATCTCGGGAAGTGATATATAAATAAAAATAAATATTAAAGGTTGAAAGACTCATATTTCGGCTCTGCTTAGAGCCATCTTCAGATAACTGGTGCTGCGATGAGAAGTGAATGAGTGAAATACACAAAATGTATAATGTCAACACCATAGTGCATCAAAAGCTCACTGTTTAAGTGCAAACTTTAGATACAATTAGCTACATATTTATCTAACAAATAAATAAATATATCATCACGCCTTCTATCCATTACTGGATGTGGCACTCTGCCTAAGCAGATCTCGGTAGGTGATATATTTCTTCGCGTGAAGTGCGGTTACCAGCCGTCTAATCACGCCCCCCCCCCCAATGATATTAGTGGAGGGGGAGCCACAGAGGTAGATTTAAATTGGTGAAAATTGTTTGTCGGCGGTGAGGATTGAACCAGAGTTTTCAAGATCCACAGGCCGACTCGATACCACTGAGCCACCAACCCTATTCTTACATATAATAATAATAATCTGATTTTTCAAAATTAGAATAAAGTCAGATCTTTCATTTTTTATAGAATAAAATTATAATAAATTATAACAAAATTAGAGATCGTTTTGATATTCAAGTTAAAAAATTGAACTTGCGGACAGTATCATTTGTAGTGAACTTTAAATGTATAAATTTGCATATGAACCATCTGCAAATAATATCTGTGAATTTTGTGATATATTACCATTTCTGAGAAAGTTCTGGACTGACGAAACCCGGTGATAATTTATAGGTATTATAACAACTATACATTTCCGAAACTTTATCCATATGCGGGATCACACTCATACGATTCAGAAAATTTATAGATCCATGTAAAACAGACATTACTTCCCTACCCGCGTACATGTGAATTTATCTGTATATATTCCTTTCTGGTGTAGAAAATTGTTTGTATTTATTACTCTATCCAACAAGGATGGTTATATAGTCCTGGCTGATGGTAGGCAGAGACAGAAATATATCGAAAGAAGATTGGTGGGGATACCTTTCGCATATTCTTTTGTTACCCGTGCAACAACACAAATGCTAGATATTTCACGCTCGTTCTGCTCGTTTCCGGAATTCTTCGGATAACCGGAAACACATTACCGGCCCGTACTCCTCACCGTGTATGCACCAGCAGACTACTTGTTTTGTTCCGTTCAGTTTTGCTCTTGTTTCTGTGAGTCTGTTGTTTAGAAATTTACTACCGAATGTGATTAATGGGGTTACAAGCACCAATAACTTAACTACACTTCTGTAGATGTGGGACATACTTGTAGTTTCACTCGGAGAGAACTCAAGATAGAATTAATGGAAAATGTCTGTCATGGATTTACTTCACATTTTATTTTGCAAAAAAACTTATTGTCTAGAGATTAATTCTCTATATTTCCAATATATGTCAGACTAATTTAGATGTTTGAAATTTAAAAGTAAATATTTACTTGTATTTGTACACATAGACAGTGAAATTACATACATACATACATACATAACATCACGCTATATCCCATTAAATGGGGAAGCATGAATCAATGAAACATTCATAGAGCATCAGTGCACATCAACATTCTCATCCTCACACACGATATTCGTTTCGACCACATTAACACTTCCTCCATACGAACTCTTTCTTTTCTCACAACCAAAATCCATCAAACGCAACATTCATCCATTCGCTCCTGTACACCTATTTCGTAAATTTTCACTTTCGCCCACTTCTCTAACAACGAATCTATAAGAAATAAAGGCAACATCTCCTGCGCTTGTGTAAAAATACAATTAACACAATTGCAGTTACACACTGTATAGTAAAAAATGAAAATGAAGTAAACAAAAGATGAGGAAGGGAGTGAAATTATGGTATGACATATTGAAGAATGAATTTATCGATCGAGGTAGACAAGATTTTGAGAACATTTGATGAACATAATACTTGTTATTTATATATTTATGTTACGTTGTACAACATGAACTTAATCCCAATTACAGTACAGGGTCCACACTCGCCGTGCCACAGTGTGGTAGTTTATATAATTTTTAGCTTGAGTGCGTTTCGAACTCGGGATTATGCAGCTATACATTAAAATTCCTTTAAAATTTATTAATATAAAAGAAAAACAAGAAGTTGTAATTGGATTACAAGGATTTATTTGTTAGTTTATGGAAAACTGGCGACGTTTCGGACACAATTTTAGTCACGTTTTGACTCAAGAAGTGTCAACTTCTTATTTCAATTAACTTTTAAAATGTCATAATAATTTTACGACTTCAACTTGAAAATGGACAAAAATTGTATTATTTTATTTTTCATTTATAAAAGTAAAAATTAATTATTTATTCCTGTACTAGACAACCAAAAATAACAGTAGTTTACGACTAGCAGTGTATAATAGTTATTTGTATACCAATGGAAGAAAGTGATACATTTCTTCCTGAAGATACAGTTTCATTTCCAGAGCCGCAAACAAGGAATATAAAGCATCTGAGATAAGAATTATATTTTCTTCACAAAAATAAAATTTTCAGAAACACATTGGATATTTAGATCAGATTAATTATTTATTCTCTTAACACATGTCGCCTGAATGTCACTAATGTCAAATCATATTACTTTATTTTCTTCCATAGGGATAAAAAGTATCACTTTCTTCTTTCAGTTGAGGCAAAAAAATATCATATTTAACAAGATCGCGAGAAACATATTTATTTTTAAAATAAAACAAATATTATTTCACGTTATAACAAAAATTAATTATAAAGCGATTGTTAAATAAACATTTATGTTTAATTGTACATACAATTCATTTGAAACCACAAAATATAAAAGAAACACAGGTGTTCCAAAATAGATCTTTTGATATTTCTGAATAATTAAAACATAAAAACAAACAAATTCTAATTTTCCCCTTTCAACTACAACCATAATTTCATTAGCTATGCTAAGAATATACATTTCGTCGCCAACATTACATTTGAGCTCAGCGGGTCGGCGGCCACCTCGAGGCTTACATTGAAAAACACAAAGATATGCTGTTTCACTAGTCGCTATAATTTACACGTGCGATAAAAATTCAAATGTATGTAAATTAATAAGACCCCCATCGTGACATAGCATACTCGCTCTATATTTACGAAAAATTCATGCGTTGAATTCAATTATTGTCAAATTAACGTTTTTAAATTTAATTATAAAATTATACAGTTTAGGGTAAAAATTGATGGCACCTGCACTGTCACGGTTAAGAGTAAATTTTCCCTTTTGTTGCGTTACCATAACAAGTTACAGTTTTAATCTTCTAGCGTGGAAAATTAAACAGAACTACGGGTAAAGTAGTTCTTTGTAAGTAATTAAAGTTTACCCGTTAGATTAAATTAAAATTCCTTACCGCTAATATTGCAATTTGCAAACTTGAAGTTTTGTTTTTTCTTTGTGTCGAGGGCTGAAAGTAGAACTACTTTGCAGGAAACAACATAGAAACTATAACTTGTGATACGCTTTTATCTTTATTACTTGTTACGTAGCAATTTTCCATCTCATTACTATGAAAATATTCGTAACTTGTTTGACGTTGTGAAATGGAATAGATAAAGTATAAGTTGAACAACTTATAATAGTAAATCAACTTAATAACACTTAATTTTTACTGTTATTCAGTTAAGTGCAGCAAATGCTAAAAATCTTTTCATTCTCTTACCTCCGTACAACAAGACCGAATATAAAATAAAAGAATGAACTTAACAGTCCTCGTACATGGAGTCGAGATTATAGCGGCGCTCGGCCAATGACGTCACGTACATATGGTGGCAGGGAAGGGTCGTCGAGACGCAGTTAGTGACAGGCCATTGAACAAATGAACAGCGGCGGCTGCGGCGCGGTCTGGAATCGTTACTCTCCACGTGAAACACGGGCAAATCATATAAATAGCTCGGGTGCTCCGACAAAAACTCTATTAGTACTATCGTCATGGATATCTTCACTTAGATGCTTTGTCTGCATTGGATACATAGCTTTTTATAACTTCATTTTGTCCACTTTGTCTGGTAACTGAAATTAAGGAAATTATGTTGACAATTTACCACATATACGTGGAAACCAAAAAAATCACGAATTTATTTAAAAATGAACCAATAAAATGCAAGCTATTTTGATAGTTTTCACTAGTGAAATTAATAAAAAAAAAATTTTCACTGTAATTAAAACTCCTTGGCTAGGTACCAAAAAAATATAAACGTCAATTGAAAATAATCTATCGAAATGGTGCACTCCCTATATTTCCATTTCCATAACAACTCATGATACACGTTAAAATATTATCGGCAATTATTATATCACTTGTTATGATATTTTATCTTTTGTATACATCATTTTAATTATTTGTATTATCTTGAAAACTTAAATTTTTTTATTTGAAATTGGTTATTTTTCATTTCGAGTAGTTTGTATCTTTAACATCGCGATATTTTCGTGTAAATTGCTCTCTTCAGTTATTACCAAGCAATGCCGTTCAGTGGTATTGTCACAAGTAATAGCACTAGATTTGCTGATTTTATCTGTAAATTTTTGTTTCACATGAATTGTTTTGCACGAGAGAAAACTACATGGTACATCCCGAGTCCGTTTGATGACGGTTTTACATAATGGCAATGAATTTGCTACAAATAAGAAAAATTGTGGGTGTTAAAATAAAAATGTTTCTGAGAAAATTTGAGAGATCGCGGCTAATTGTTAAGATAATTTCTAAAGATGAATAAAATGTTTCACATTATGATTGATGAAATTATCACCAGTAACAGTACAACAATTTTTCGCTGTATAAAATGAAGTTACAGTCAGACAGAATAGATGTAAAATCTCTTGTTCCAAGGACTCAGGATTTACCATTTTCTCTCGTGCTATTGCTATGTATAAAAATTTATCGATAGAATTAAGATGTGTAGTACTATAACTTGTGACAATTATTCTCGATAAAAATGACTTAATGTACAATTTCAAATCATAATTGTTGAAAGGACATCTAGGTTTTGCAAAAAACTATTCTCTAATAATGTTAATAACGTCGTAAGAAGTTTTGCATATTTTTCATAATAATAATAAATGTGAGAATTTGCAAATGTGAAATATATTCCATTCCAACATGACAGGAACAGTGGGTACAATACACATCAGTGAAGCAACAAGAACAATGAACAAGTTAATTCAAGGGATGCATGATATAAAATAGCATGTAACCCCCCACATCAAAACCAACAAATTGCCGTACAAATAAAACGCTAAACTAGAAAACTTCCAAAATAAAAACACAATTCCGCGCGCTGTAAACTTGAGAGTATTTGTCTGCGTGAGCGCAGGAAAACTCCGAAACGAAAGTAATCAAAAGTCGTGGCGCGGCGGTGGTCCTCGCGGGGGCAGCAGCGAGGACAGGGGTCGCTAACAGGGTGATGCGTCGCTACCACTACAATAAACACGTGCCACTGAGAAAAATGAACGCTATGAAAGCGTAATAGCACAGGACAAAACATGGAATTATTGAACGAGTGTGAATACATGGATCTCGTTGTGGTGCACGCAGGACCGTACACAGGAACTTGTGCATCATGAGAAATAGATAAAAAAAAGACATTTACGCATTACTGAGTACCATAGTAGATTGCAGTAAGTGATATATCAGAGCGAGAAGTGCAGCTACTAGACGTAAAATCGCTTCTTCCAAAGATATTAATCAGTTTGTCGGGTATGGAATTCGAACTCGGATTCTAAAATTCTACATTTTATAGTGTGACGCATTGCCACTATCGAATATTAATAACCTTATAGATAATAGTTTTGTTCGAATTAATTTGATGTACTTTTTTAACTACTAATTCTTCGGATTATACTTTGTGTCATATTTTGATTTCAATATCAGAAAACTTTTACTGAAAATTTATTTATTTGCTATTTTTACTACAATTTATTTATACTGCTAAACCAACTGTGCAAAAACATTCACAGTGGGACAAGTTGACTTGTATGCTGACGGATACATTCCAATTATTTATATAATAATAGTATATAATGTTTAAGAAGTTTCAGTCAACAACAAATTTAAAATATTAAATGAAACACTAATGTGCTTGTTACTGACTGACGAATTATTCTGATAGTTTGAAACTCGTTTTCAACAAATTTTTGTACTTGTTTGAACAACTGACTGTTTAACAGAGTTGTGAATTTTGCGAAGTTTAAATGCTAAAATTCAACTGTGCGTGCTTCTGATAATTTGTTATAATTGCTGTGTGGTGCTAAAATTATCTTATCTAATTTTTATTAATTACCTGCTAGTACATTATTAAAATGTCAGAGTTTATTGCTGTTATTGACACATTTTATTTATGCTGCATTTTCCAATTAATATTACGAGGAGGTACAGTTGATTACGACTTCTTTACTTCAATAAATTTAACTGTAATTATATATCTTTGTTACAGAATCACATAATTTAATTATTCACATTAATTATAACTAATTAGTAGGTATCTAATCAGTACCCAAATTATATATGGGCAAGTTGATTCATTTAAACATTAGAATAATTGGATTATTCATAATTAAATACCATTAGCAAAGCATTAATAAACTAACCAGAGATGAAGGTGGCTAAAGCTCACAATAAATATTCATCGCAAGTAAGCCCGACAAATATGTGAACTAAACTGTACTTTTGTTTAAATATCTAGAAAATGTAACAAATTTGATGTATGAGTAACCTAGATGTATTGGAAACAGCAAAATGACAATAGATTTTATTTCTATGAACTGTGATTCAGTTGCAAACACATGATTGATTTTACATTAGTTATAAGTAGAAAGGTATATAGTAAATTATATGCTATATGTATTAGGTATCTTTTAGAGGTTTTTTAGATTTGATCTTTGTTCAGTTTGTAAATAAAGTACGAACAAAAATGAATCTCCATTTGATTAAAGCACTCACAGACTTACTATCGTTTGGTTTTTCTGTGCCTACTGTCAATACATTAATTCAGAAAATTAAAATGTTTGCCCTGGTCAGAATACTTTGAATCACGAAATATATAACAGTTGCATATTGTTATGCGCATTCCATTCGTCGTCCGATCTAACTTACACTTATTGAACTATATTATTTATTTATTTGACTGAATTACGTCGCTCATTTTACTCATACTACTCTATTTACTTATTAGGATTTAGTTTGTACTAGTCCACCCCCAATAAGTACATCAATTTGCTAAGTTCATTTCAGTTAGTCATGTGCTCAATAATCTAAACTGATTTAGATTTAAATGAACCAAGTAACTAATGAAATACAGCTTGTGTGAGATTAAATGCTAAGACACATTTAAACCCGTTTTACATTCAGCAACAAATCTACAAATTTGTTTCAGTTCCTGACATCTAATAGTGTAATTTGTTTCTCCAAAATATTTGACATATACTACATGTGGCAATTAATTTCAGATACTTTTCTAGATTAAAATATAAAATGTATTATTTGAAGTGGTAATTTCTCTCATTAATTCACATAATTCTGTATCTGTTTTAACGAAAACGTTTGTTTAGATGTATTTGGAAAACGAAACTTAAATTACTTACAACTACTTCTGTATTACAATAAGCAATTTCTTGCAGATTCTTGTTACAGAAACAAATTGTTGGTTTTGTTGTTAAATATAAAACGGACTAAAAAGTTATAATAATTTTTTTGCAAAAAAAAGGTCCCGAATAATAACTGTCAGCATTGAGTCCGTCTCTGTTGAATGGATTGATCAGACTGTTCTCTACCATGTCGGGTAACATCACAGACGCTTCAATATCATCGGCACTTGACGCAGTAAAACAATAATTGAAAGCCATCACGTGGCGAGCCGAGAGATCGACACTAGTTACATCCACACCATACCACCCCTATACACATGCAACACACACAGTTACACCCGCGGGTGACAGTAATCGATACCCGACAGAATAGAGAATAGCGACTGCAGGCGTCCAATAGTTCGTCGCATATAATGCTATTGCTTCGTGATGTGAAACCCAAACAAGAAACACCTACATTGAAGTCACAATTTCAAACAGATCTATGTTAATTCTATCAGTTTCATTAAATTGTAAAATTATTAATAGCAATAATATAATCATTTGTTAGAAATAATCTTTTAACACTCACAAATACACATATACTGCAAAGGAATAAATAAGACAACGAGTACAGTCACCTTTCAACAGGGTTGCAAAAAACCCGGGTTTTAAAAACCCGAGCCACTGGGTTTTTTTTGGGTTTTATGGGTTTTTTGGGCAATATTGGGTATTTTAATTATCCATAAATGTACATTTAAAAACCACATTTGACTTAGCCAATGAACCCACCCAAATAAAAACAATATCAGTGAAGTTGGTTATTGAAGACTGCAGTCACGGAGTTAGTGACTTTTCTCTAAGTTGGTAGCAGTCGATTGAGGTTATGTTGTTATTCGGCGATATACGTTCCGATTCGAGGACGTGTTTATGACAGAAATTTCGTCGTTCCCTAATGTTTGAATGTGCTGTTCTATCATAAGTGCTGTTAAATGTGTGAAGTGGGTTTAATTGGGTTTTCCAAAAAAACCCGGGTGGTTTTTTTTGGGCTGGGCAAAATACCAGCAACCCTGCCTTTCAAACACTATATTATCAACGAACACCCGGAATACTGCCCGACTCCATCAGACGTACCCGCTATTTATAACGTCACACTATTATAAATGTCTTATACAATCTTTCCTAACTTAGATAATAATAATAATCTTACACATTGTACTTGACATTAGAGTCAAGATCAAACTCCAATTGCTATAATTTCATTACACAGTCATTATTAATTTAACCAACTCGAGACTATAGAAGACTTCACCGATTTTCATGCATAATAAGGTGTATTGGTTGTTGTATTACCTTCTGTACAAATGTCTTTAAAAAATTAAATCTACATTTGGAAATAATATTCCATTATTATTAGAATTTAAATTAAATGTTTTAAATTTGTTACATCACGTTCAACTTTTAACCTAAAAACTATGTACAATACATAATGGCTGGTAGCACAAGCTCTGTGTTTGGGTGTTCTAAGAGCACGGTTTTAACATGTTAGAGATAGCTAAAACACCCAAATACACTGCTCTTAAAACAGGCAAAAACAGAACTTGTGCTACCAGCCATATGTTTGTTTAAATTATAATAACATGATCAGTATTCTGGTGCTAATTTCAAAACAGTTTAAGCGCATGTTTAATTTTAATAGCCAGTTACAACAATAACAACACATACATTTTAAACATGACTTAATTAAATAAAAGTATATAGTTCATGTTTCAATTAAGTATTCAATACATTATGTAAGACACACTTTATGTGTTCAATTAGGCGCATGTTTCACCTTAAACAAACAAGACCAGTTTCACCAAATCCGAATCGGAATTAATCATGGAAGTGTGAGATAGCGGTGATGCAGTGTAGTGCGGTGACAGGGGTAACCGGAACACTGCGTTGCGACCAATGCGGTATGAACGCCCCCGTAGCGGTAGCGGTATTGTGTGACTGTCTCAATTCGGGTCAACGGTTGAAAGGTTAGAGTAAGTGGCTGTATTGTTTCCCCAATACACTTAGTGGTAATAGTCACTTACTAAAATCTTTGCTAACCGTAAATTCATTATGAAATAGCCTAAATTCACCAAAATCAGTAACTCAGGACGATTTTCTGCATATAGGTCACTGATAATATTAACAACAATACAAATAATTACTTATTAAAAACTTCGAACTTTTCAATTATATAATAACAAACTTATAAATTTAAATAAATATATCGTCACGCCTTTTACACATTACTGGGTGTGGCACTCTGCCGAAGCAGATTTCGGTAAGTGATATATTTGTTTACGTGAAGTGCGGTTACCAGACGTCAAATTACGGCCCTCAAAGATGTTAGTGGGTAGATTTAAATTGGGGAAAATAACAAACTTCTCCTTTATAATTAATTGTTGAAGAAGATTGATTTACTTTTAATAAATAATTATTTGAATTGTTGCTAATATTATCACTGACTTATATGCAGAAAATAGTTTCTACTAAAATATACAAAAACAGTAACGATCATAAGAAGTTTGTGACTGTATGGCATATTCCGTATTTCAGAATTCGCAGAATAAATAAAACAGTCTGCTTTATGAATAAATATATGGAAACTGTCAACATTCAAAACTTATTTGCATATACAACATTCATGAAACGAAAAATTGTCAAACATAGAAGTATATGTAATAATGCAAATGTTTAACAATATTAAATAAAAATGTAATTAATTTCATGATAAAATTGACAAATACGCAAAACTATGCATATTATTCTCATATATACATATATATATATAATAAATAATTACTCATATTTTGTCATCATAAATCAGCATATACAAACAGGATGTTTCATAATTAGTGCAAAAATTTAAAGGTATTTGATGTAATGATTACAAAGAAATTCGAAAAAATAATTGCACAATATTTAAAGCAAAAAAATTTCTTCCCACTGGACTGATGAGTAATGAAGAAAAATGAGTAAACATTAAAATTTATTGAATTTAATTGATTTATATAAATAGTTCTTTTGATGTTTAATGTTTACTAATTTTTATTAATTAATGTAATGTATCAGTCCAATGGCACAAAAAATATTTGTTTAAAAGAATGTCAAATAATTTTTGCGAATTTCTGAAGATTTCTTTTTGCGTTGTAAGCAGTGCATCAAATAATATATATCTTAAAATTTTTATTGTAAGTACTGTAATTATAATTTTGGATTGACCCATTGGAACAACGACGAAAGAATATAATTCGAAAAGTATTGAATAATGATTAGTTGACAAAACGTCAAACGAAAATCACTTTCTTCCCGTATTAATTCAAATTTATAATTCCATCTCGAAGTACAAGATTATAATTATATGGATAATTCCTGAGGTCCACACAATTTTGCAATTAGCATATAATTGTATAAAACAATTTCAGCAATTATTTTGAATTTATCACGACAGTCTACATGGCAGATGATTCAATTAAATTTCCAATATACTCGTACGCACCACAATACCCACATTTTTTTCGTTAATCAAAAAATATAGCAGCACGGCGGCAGACAAATTAATTAATGATGAGGGAAAACACGAACAAAAAATGTGTGCTAAAACAGACAATCTGGATAGAAATCATCACTCATCGAAACACAGAAACATACACTAAATTAATTATTTTCTGTAGGTAATACTTATGTTCGATACAAGAAAAATTGTATTATATTTTTCAACATAATTTATGATATATTTCAAGTTACTGTCAGGTTGTCAATTTGGTTAGAAAATGAGCTTCTAATACAATACTAGTCCAAATTGATTTAATTTTATAAGTTCTGTTAGGTATTCGTACATTTTCAGAAAAAAACAATTAAATTTACTAACTTTAACAAATTAAATCTAACAAAGTCTGTTACTATTTAAATGAATATACTGTATAATAAATAAGGGTTTTAAACTTCTTCAGAAAAGCTTCTTTAGATTTGCAATTAAATTGAATTCATTTATGCATTTCGTATACTTGAAACTAAAAATATGTACTATTTTCTACTTGGTATTTTCAATTTAGAATTCTATCGATTGTGACAAAAATTCAAACTAGATATTCTTTTTGCAGAAGTTTCCAATGCATAATAATGCATAAATATAAGAATGAATGTTTAAATGTACACATGTACATTTACAAATTGCGGAAAAAAAATATATTAATATCTTTTGAACAAAATTTAAGAGAGAAATCAGTTAATTCTGGATCAGTGGTAGTAAAACATAATTCTGCAATAAAACGAGAAGCTAACATTTCGATCAAAATTCAAATTTGCTTGAAATCGGTTTTATATTTGCAATAAAATACCTGCAACAAAGTTGTTCAATGTAATACAAACATATTTCGAAATAATATCAAATTACTCGAGTTTTTCGACAAAAAAATGGTGATTGTTTAATTTTGTTAAAATTTATAAAATGTATTTTACTCGTTGGATACTATTGTAATATATAAAAATGCAGATATAATTACATTTGTTGCAAACTAATAAAGTAAAGTTGTACAATTCAACTAAAATAATCTAATAAATTTTAATATACAAATTAAATTTTGGTTAATCATCCATATTTACATGTAAATTTAATTTAGAGCATGAATTTATTACTACATTTATACATACATAACATCATGCTATATCCTATAAAAATGGGTTAGCACGAACCCTTAAAACATTCACAGAACATCCACTAATCAGATTCTTGGAAATATCAGTCTTCTCTTATCTTCATCATATTCGCTTCAACAACATTCATGTTCTCTCCATACAAGCTCATTTTTTTATCACACTCGAAATCTTCATAACAAACCTTCAATCACATCCATCCATTCACCCTTTTACACCGGTCTTATTAATTTTTCACTTATGCTCACTCCTTTATTATTGTTTTATTATATTATACTTGAAGTGAACTGTTATAAAGCTTCTTTTCATCTTTTAACAGGAATGAGAAAGAACTTACAGCCATGGTTAAAAGAGAAAGAATTTCAGAAAATACTATTTAAATAAATAGAGAAAAACAACCTATTACATTATTCAGAAAATAAAACTGTATAAACATGCAACTTACAACGGCACAAAAAGAAAAACAACAGTAAAACGTTCTCTTTAAATAACACCATTTAAATTTTAAATATTTAACTGTAAACCTCCGATCTTCTATCCCACAGAAACTTTTTATTTCCAATAGTTTCCTCTTTATATTTCCGTTTATAAAATTAATAAAACGGTTAGAACAATAGCCTCGAGCGTGGCTGGATCTACAACAATATTTTTCCAGGCAGGTGGAGGTTCAGAATTCGCAATTCACGAGCAACGAAGCAACACGCGGTCATTTGTACGACTTGTGTTCTGTGCTGTTTGTTGCCTTTGTTTTCAGGGCAAACAAACCGCCTGCGATTGTTTGTTTGCTGTAGCTAACTGCAGCCTTGTGATGGCTGATGGTATTATGTTTTTTTTGTGACTCCTCTGGGATTAGCAATAGATTGAAGAATTATTGGAGGGATTTCTTCGCGGTGGGCTATATTTATAAATTAGTAATGGGAGTATTGGAAAAGATTTAATGAAATAGTTCATATTGTAGAGTCTTAGAAGTCAGTTCAGCTCCTCTTTCAAATATTTGTGTGTTTTTTATTAAAAACATATACAAAAATAAACTTTCAGATCTAATACATAGATTAAAACGGTGTTTGGTTAAGTTTTGTTTAATTAGACGTTTCGATACACTAAAACCTCATTTACATCTCTTCGCTAGTCACTGTTTTTACCGTTTGTCATAACCTTGAAATGTTTTACATACATAAGAACCTCAGACCCATCCTATCATTTTAGTCTTCGTCTTAAACAACGCATATAAAAACATGAAAATTTGCAAACTTCAAACTTTTGTCTTTGTTTTAATTTAAAATAGTTCATTTCTTGAATTTAACATTAAAATGTTATAAGAAGTGAATTTAGGTGAATAAAACACATTACCGATGTTCATAATTATTAACTTACAAAAAATGGAATCCATTATACTCAAAGAATTACCTGTCCAAAAAAAGTTCTAAGATATCAAAATACTATTTGTGATCTGGAAAGAAAACACTAATGAAGCATTAGATCTTAGTGAGAACACACTAGCAATCATTGTTCTCAGATAGATAGTAGGATACATATAATTTATATTGCTGTTAGATAGATACTTGACAGTCGATTGATAAACCGCAAATTATTGATTTAATTAGATCAGTAACTTTTAATATACCATGAAATGCGAGTATTTATACTGTTACATGATTGTTGTGTTGTTCTATTTGTTCTAAAACGACAAGAAAGGACAGGGCGATGCGAAGCAATCTGCAAAGAAAACGAGTAACAGACAAGCATGAGTCAATTGCCGCAAGGCAGAGAAGATGACACCATTACACCAACAATGAATATAGGAACAACCCTACACAAACCAGAACAAAATATCTAAAAATCCTCTTATTGCAACGAGCTGGCCGAGGATACAGCTCCGCGTAAATAAAGCAGGGTTTGACGCAGTATATTATAAAACAACTTCCAGCGAACCGACGCTCTACAATTAGCGATTTAAAAATGCTTTTGGTGAATTTTCAGAAGGCGCAATAAATCTTGTAAATTACTAAGTGAGCATTAGGTTCAGTGTATTATGGAACGCATAAACGTCAGTTTAACGAATTATGAAGCCTTGAGGACTAAAAAT
The DNA here is from genome assembly GCA_947425015.1 of Pterostichus niger. Lineage (NCBI taxonomy): Eukaryota > Metazoa > Arthropoda > Insecta > Coleoptera > Carabidae > Pterostichus > Pterostichus niger. The sequence goes on along the minus strand of OX380340.1, from coordinate 33,835,781 downwards.
AATTTTGTTACTTGTTCCGGGGAACCGATTTCAGCGAATAAACAAATTATCACATACACCATTATTATTTTATTATTTATTTAGAAATAAATTCGGATTGTATCAATAAATTCAAGTAAGTTTAATTCATAAAAGACTAATTTAAATGAAGAACAACTTCTTAATTGTACAATACTCGTATACTTGAAAAGCATTTTTAGCAAAACAAAGCAACATTTAATCCTCCATTTCATCTGGAGTCATAACACAAGACAACAAAGACGAAAATAAAACGAGAAATTGTAATAAAACTACTGACGACAAAGCAACAGCGAAGGATTCAACTTCACTTCAATCAGGGGAGCACGTGCCTTAGGGACATTCGCAGGTCAGTGTCCCACGGTACCACCCTCACCAACGTCCATGACAGATCGCGAAGATAAAACACAAGACTTTCGACTTTATTCTAGAGCTTTGTTCACACTAACACTAGTTTTTAATTTAGAATAATGTGATTGCATTTCTTTTACGACCGGTATTTCATCTTCTACCTAAATTAGTTAAACTGACAAACACACAAACAAAAATACCACATCGAAATTATAGTTTAAATTAGGAAAATTAAATTAACGGTCATTTTTTGATGTGCTCAAAGTATATGAAGTTTCTATTATGTCCTGAGTGCCTCCAATCACACAATTAAGGTTGTAGGTCTTCATGTACTGGATGAGCTCAATCCTAAATATATTGTATTAGAATTCTCACCCTCTGATTTCCTTGATATCAGTCCTTTAGTTGACATCATAATATTAAAAACGAATCGTTCAGAAAATGGTATGGAAGTATAAGTATATGTAAGAGAGTATAAGGCAAGTTTTGGTAAAGTGTTGCATTCCCTAAATGCCTAGAATTATTAAAAAAAAAACAAGGAAGCGATGAATGACAAGGGTGATTCAATTCAAACAAAAGGGTGCTACAATTTGTTACTAATTTCTACTGTACAATGGTACATTGTACAACAAGCATGGAATTGAATTAATTTCGTACGAATGTAAAAGATTAATGCTACAATTCTATCAAGTAGAAAATAGTCTTTTCAAACAAGTTGTACACTATGCTTTTTCTACCTCTATGATATTGTTATATTATAAATTTATATTTTAATAATAAATAAGTCCGTATTTCACTGTTTCAACTGGACACTCCTAAATTAGTATCCTAGCAATGTAATAATCCATAAGGTATGACATTCATATCTGAATTTCATTTACTATTTATTTCACTTGAATCAGTTCAGTTCAATTTGATACAAGGACTGAACTAAGCAAACTGATGTACTTATTGGAATCGATTACTTCTAGCTGAATCTGAATCGGTAAAAAACTGAGAATAAAGTGGAGTAAAGTTGGGGTTGTATTTTATAACTAATAACTACAAATAACTATTGCAAATACATTTTTGTAGTTGTCTGTTTCATTTATTCAGATATCATAACAAGTTGAAATGAATAGCAACCGAATTTACGAGATCCCACCTCTGATTTTATAAATGTGAGTTAGATGTGATCCAAATGGAAAATTGCAACCATCAGATATGAAAATGTGTTTGCCACTTGAATTATATTTTTCTTACACTTAACTGAACCAGATCACGTATTTATTTGACTGGAGTATTTCATTCACTGTATTCTCATTACTAGATTTACTCATCCGGATTTAGTCTAAAGTAATACACCCCAATAACTGCATCAGTTTAGATAATTCAGTTCATTTAATCACATTATCTAATTTATCTCAACAAATAATGAGCAATCTGGCAAACTGAATTCAGCTGATTTCCGTAGCAAAAACAAATATACAATGGACAAATATCGTAGTAGTCGTAGAAAAAATATTTAGTATAGAACGTTTGGAACAAGTGTACAATCATTATACCAATATTTTAATATTTAAAAATAAATATCACTTCTAATATAACAACAATTTATCACAAAGTATATTGTACAAAAGATTTTATATTTCTCTTTAGTTTTATTTTCAAATGATACGAATACATGTACGATGGTAGCTCGTAGTTATGACAAAGTTTCTGTAGCAAAAAATCTACAAAAAACAGCATCACTGTTAATAGATATGAGACAGAAACAGACTTGACTAAATGAACTGCATCTAGCAAAAACAAAACCTAACAATTCAGTGTAAAGCAGCTTGAAAATCATAAAGCACATCAGACTTAGTGCAGGTGTGTGTCGTCCCGTCTCTAGTTACGATGACGCCGCCGGGTCTGACATCTGTCGGGTTTAGTGGTAACTGGGGAAAACGTGGCCAACGACCACACCACTGCCTGATACGTGATTCTCACCAGGAATTTCCTTCTCGGTTTGTCGTTCACTCGTTCTCGTTTATGGCTGGCTGGGTGGTTGGGTGGTGGTTCATGTTACTATGTAGATGGTTACACTGTTGTGTAAAGAAGGTATTGCGCTTATTACAGGTAATAAACTTGTTATTACATATAAACCAAGTACTAAATCTTTATTTTAAAACAAATGTCATTAAGGATACCTTGATAAGAATACTCACACTTTACTATTCTCTTACTGGTTATAAATGAATATAATGTTGCTCATTAACCTGTTTATAGTAGTGATTTTGATGTTATTTACTACTCGTAAATAATATTTTATTTCAATAACTTCTTCTTCTTCTTACGATGGCACTACAGCCCTAATCAGGCCTAGGCCTACCGGGCACACCGAGCCGCAGTTTTTACACTGCCGTTCTGCCGGTTTTCGCAGTCAAATGCTACATTATTTAAGGCGAATAAGTGACTAATTTATAGCGTCCAAGTGTGATAAATACAAGTAATATTAACTACAAATCACATATTGTCGACAGGCGTATTCGAACTGACGAACCTTGGTTCGGGTGACGTCACAGTATGTTAAGAGATGTGCTTTAACACGCTTGGCCACCACGCCTGGTATTTCAATAACTAATGATTGTAATTCATAAACCGATCAAACTTAGACGTAATTTGCAAATCGGTTGAAAACTGCGCCAAGAACTTAACGGACAAAATACTGCGTGACCAAGTAACAGAATGAATATTATACACACATACAGATATCGACCTAAACCAACTAAATCAAAATCGGATTCGTCCTATTTAGAGAATCTATTCAAGATTTCAATATAAAAAGTTTTAAATATTGTCTATAATACATCGATCACTTAAGCTCGTTTCTTTGAAAGTCAACCAGCTACCTATATTGTAAAATAAAAGAAGAAAGAGACATTTCACAAACGAGTGTGAAAATAGATAAAAGTATTTAAAGACACTCGTATACAGGTGATATATAAAAACTCAGCCATAGGAGAATAATGAGGAACACATTTTTAAATATTTAAATGTACATTAAGTTATTGTTAAAATAAAGTTTCAAATATGTATTTATTTGCAAATTTTTGCAGTTTTATGACTATAATATCAATTTTTAATAACTTTTAAAATTAATTTTTGTAATAAATAAATAAAATGAATTTCGTTACATCTATATGAAATATAGGTGTCTCAGTGGTATCTAGTTGAAAACCCGGGTTCGATTCTCACAGCCGACAAATAATTTTAACCATTTTAAAACTATCCCTGTGGCTCCCTCTCTACTAACATCTTTGGGGGTCGTGATTTAACGGCTAGTAATCGCACTTCATGCGAAGAAATATATTACTTACCGAGTTCTGTTATGGCAGAGTACTACACCCAGTAATGAGTGAAAGGCGTGATGATATATTTATTTGCTTTTATGTTACTATATGAAGTACTTAGGGAATCAATATAGTGGAAAACTCATTTCACATTTTAGTGGAAAATTCTGTAACCTTTCAAAGATTAGATTACAAATGTTCAGAAACTTATTTTTGTTTTCCTTTTCAGTATTTTAAATTATAATTTAAATTTTTACCGATAAAGAATTAAATAATATCGAAATTTCGGAGATAAGCTTTGTTTAGCTTGCTCATAAAACCATTCCCAATTTTTGTATAAAAACAACCGTTTGTTTTGCATATTCATGATGAATTTGTGTTCTCAGCACAAACAGAAACAGGAACCCGAATTGAAATCCGTTAAAATGATTCACCTCTGACCCTGACTGCATTAACACACAGTGACCAGGGATGATTCGTTTTAAACTACCAGCAGCTAAACTAACGCCATGTTTATAATTCTGACGATATTGCGGTGTAATGGAGGTCTGGCAACACTTCGGCCACGTTGGCAATTTTCAACTTGCACCGCTTACAGTTATGAAAGTTTAAGCACCTGGGCACAAGCGACATAACACCGACGTAACGCAACGTATGCATAACTTCGTTTACATATGGTTACAATTTATAAAGTTTGACATTCTGCTCGTCGCTAGAAAATTTCCGTAACGTGACAAGATGTATTGTTGGTGGGAAACTCTGGAGATGATAGAAATTTAAATATTTTATGACAGCATATGAAGTGGAGTTATTAAATAACGGTGTCGATTTTTAGGAGAGCTTGTATCGGCAGACGGTAGGAAACTCATAAATTTATGTGAAAAGTTTACTCGATATTAAAATTCCGAGCTTTTTCACTGCTACCCCGAGTTTTAATATATAGACAGTTTTTTGTCTACTTATGGATGGAAATGATTTTAAAACATACGCCATATAATATCGGAAATTCATTTTCACACTGTCAACCTAACTTTATAAATACATTTTTAAACGAGATGGAAAAGTTGTATAATACTTTATTTATGGTGTTTTGTACAATAAAAATTTAATCCCATTTACAGCAGCAGTTCTTAGTCTTTTCGGCATAGCAGACATCCAAGTTTTCAAAATATTTTTCGCGGCGTCTCAGTTTCTATTGAAATTAGAAATATTATATTGATTTTTAAATAAGGAATGATATCATAAAGACCTTATTTATATAAATTTAATGATGTTTAAAAGTGTTTACGTTTTTAAAATATCTCTATTTTTAAAGAAGAAAATTTGTCCCGCGTGATGGCTGCGCGGGTAGGAGCCGGACTCGCAATCGTAAGGTCGTGGGTTTTGGTCCCGCCCGTGACAGCCATTTACAAAGGATATATTCGACATATAACCTTAGAAGTTCCTCCGATATATATAATTAAAAAAAGAAGCAAATGAAAAAGTTATTTTTTTCCTCTGATAATGATAAAATACGAGAGCCAGTTAGCAAAATCATAATCTTAACTGACTTCCTTATAATATATAACATTTAATAGTTTTAATTAAAATATAGACTATATGAAAGTCATCAGCAAGTCACATTAAGAAATATGAAACGCAGTAAGGATTTGGCAATGGGTAACAATGCTATGCAGATGATACAGTCGAGAAGACGGATTTTGGAATTTATCGCATCTAATTCGGTCTAAAATTGAATCGTAAAGGGGATAATAGTGCTTTTTACGAGTTCCTGGTGTTTCCAATACGTCAGTAAAAGAATATTAAATGTCTTGGCAGTGGTTCAGCAGAGCCGCAGAAGAGACACTGTCTCTCTAAGTAATAGTAATGAAGGCGAAATACATAATATGCATTCATAGTAAAGTCGAACCAAAATTTTAATTTAGATAATTTTAATAAATGTTTGGCTTGCGAGAAACTAAATCTTAACTGGTAGTAATAAGATACTGTACAGAAAGGAACAATTTATGATATTTATATTTCATTGTAATGAAAATAAATAAACGATTATTCACTTGCAAATAGTTCTCATCGCTGTTTATCTGATCTGAAGCAAACAACAGTGACGTTTCTATATATGGAGTTTTAACATTCGAGTAAAAGGTGAATTATCGTTGAAAAGTCAACAATGTTCTAATAACACCTGTGACCTGTGGCTGTGTGTGTCACAATTCGATTGCTGGTAACCGCATTTCATGTTAAATAATATATCCTCTACAGAGAATTGCAATTATAGAGTTGTCTAGCAAACTGTCATATTTGAATAGGGTAGACATGTTTCTAATCAATTCCTCATATACGAGTAACACACAGTTAAAATTAGTTTCATTTCAGAAAACAGTTCCACCATGGAATTAAATTTGTTTGCCATTTATATCAGATTTAACTTACACTTACTGAACTAGATCATTTATTTATTTCACTGGCTTAATTCGCTCAGTTTATTTTTAGTACTAGATTTATTAATTCCGATTTAGCTTGAAGTAATTTACTCCAATAAATGCATTAGTTTGTATAGTTCATTTCATTTAGTCATTTGGTCTAATTTAAGTGAACCAAGTGGCAAATAACTAACAGAAATGAATTAACTTATTGACCTAAGAACATAACTCACTTCAAGCTGAGTATTAATCAGTATATTTAGTAGTGGACATAAGTAAGCGAATTAAGTTAGTTAAATAGAATAAAAAATAAGTGATGTATTTCAAAAAGTGTTTGTTATATCTTCTGATTCAAATGGTAAATAGAATACGCCTACTATTGATAGAAACAAAATGAACAACGTATTGAACCCCTCATGTATATTAGAAAATGTGTATACTAAAATACGTATATTCCTTTATAAATTGGCCTGTTTCATTTCATTTATTACTGTAAAGGAGGAAATGACCCCAATGCGCCCTCAATTGGTTACGCCTCTGGCGGAACAACCCCGGCAAGGGTAGTACGAGATGGGGAGAGGGATGGTTAATGTTTCAGGCGGGGATTTGCAGATTATGTCGCGTGATTCTTGCTCTACGCTTGCAATGTTTTCTCTGTAACTCGATGCCATAACGAAATTACCAGGCTAGTTATGAGTTTAATGTAATTGTACATTCAAATGTGATGTTCGTTTCTAGTTTTTCCACTTCAGTTTATTGTGAGCAATATCTAAATTAGCTTTTACGTAGAAAGATAATTACATTTTATCATAATTATAGGTATATCATAATCATTCAAGGAAATGAAGTATTTATCCGGCAGGACACGTTTTACTAAATCGAAAACTTTATTACGCTACGCAACAGCAATTTCCTCATAATTATTTTCTTTTCATTTTATATTTTTAGAAGGTAGGCACAGTGTTTTATATTTATTCTGGCTATAACTTGAAAAAAGTTTTTCCAACAACTTGAAACTTTTCTTTAAATCTGACAAATATTTTTTAAACTTTTCCGCAGAACTTGAAAGTCTAAGAAGAGTTAGTAATCTTTTTCTTTTTTATTAAAAGTTATTATAAATTGCGTAAATTGTAAAAAAGTCAAGTCTGTAATTAGTTCAATCAAAGATGAATACTTATATATTGTATTTTATACTGGACCTCGCCAACTGGATTCTAAAGAGAATTTTAGCTAGATTAGTCAAATTAAGAAAAATCATATTCTCAACATATTATTGTTACTATTTTGTTTTTGGAAAGTATTTAGAATAACTTTTTAAAAACGGACTGGTATGAAATTAGCAAATCCAAAATTCAAGATTACCCATAACTTTTTTGAGAATTGGTTAATATTATCCTTAAAAACAGTGTTATACTGCAGACGACTTTTGTGTTAATTTTTTCAGTTTAAGAAAAAGTTATGGGCTGCCTATTGCAAATAACAAAAATAACGAGTAAAATTGGAATAAATCAGATTTGAATCATAGGCGACTGTAGCTTAATTGGTTAAAGCATATGGCCGAAGTTCATAGGTTCCAGATTCAAATCCTGGCGGTATCACATATTTTCTCTTTATAATTAAATTTTTACCTAACTTGATCAAATCTATGAAAACCTTTTAAATTACTCCTCCTATATAACTTGATAAGTGACAATCCTACCCCTAATCAAAATCCCTACTAGCAAAATTTTGATTAGTTTACCCATATGCCCCTGAATCAGTCATTCACCCTGTTACAAACATATAGACCTAATTACATTCTACTCCATTACTCCTCATAGAATCTAATTCCCAACGCATACTCGACTCTCCCTTCAGTTAATTTCCCTGAATACGTCTAATCATCATCAGCAGCATTGGCAACACTGACGCATATTTAGGGTATATTAACACATGGCCCCGGTAAGATTTCAAACCGATACATTTTCATCCGTCAGTGAGATTGACCTGTCAGAAAATCTGCATTATTCTTCATTGTGTCAACATTCAAAAATGTTCCATTCTGTACTGTCAGTGTTTTAAAAACTGAATTGGCCAATAAACTCAGATTCAAACTGTATAATATAACAATTTCTATGATATTTTTCGTAACACATGAACTTAAGAAACACGTTCTTATTCCCTAATTTTAGAGAGAGAACATTGCTTTTCTCCCCTAGGTAGCATGTTTCTCTCCCTAGAGACTACTATTATTCACTGTTTGCGGCGTTTCCTAGGTAACTAGTTACGTATCCCATATTTGACAGTAATTTTTGTGCACTTGTTACGAAAAGTATAATATGCTTCACGGGAGAGCGCGATTATCCCTTGTGTGAAGTTGGCAAACCTCGACTTCAGCTCGAGCCTTTGGGCCTCGCTTACGTCTCGGTTTGCCAACTCGACACGCGGGAATAATCGCTTGTTTCCCTCCCTTGATGCATAACATACTATATAATATTATTCCATATGACATGTAATTTAGATTTGCTTTTATATAAGTTTTATTAATACAACTAGCCATTTGTTTAGCTAAGAAATATTTTCTACACTCATTTAAAATGTTGATACTATGGCTTTTTAGCGCGACAGTAGAACTAACAAATTTGTAAATTACGATACATTCAACAACGAAATAAATAAGAAGAATGTATGAAAATCTTAGTGTATAAGTTTAGACTGACAATAAACGGTCAGTTCTAACCTTATAGTCCTTGGCCATTTGCATCGCAATTAAAGTCGAGCGCTACTGAACACATTCAAGTCCGAGTTGTGTGATTAGTAGGACGCAGGAACCTGGTCTTGGTACCGCCCCGTGTTGGTATTTGATTTCGAGCAGAGCACTAGAGGACGCAGGTTCATTTGGCACAGTGATTGTAGGCGGAGACTCGCTTTGATTTGAACTTGGAATCTTGGTTCGATTTCCGAGTTATGTTTGTGGATGCTGGGGTATTGAAGTGAAGTAACCAATTTATTTTTCTTTTGAAGAAGGAATTTGTTACTTTAGAAACTTTGGATCTGGAGCTTTATACATGAATGAGCCTATTTTCTTAAGTGGAAATCTTAATTTGCTTAAAACTAAATTTGTATATTAGGTATGAAAATTGAAAATAATTATTCGTGTGTTTATTATGGTAGAATGTCATAATAGTGGTACATCAACAAACAAATAAGCACGAAACATGACTATCTTGGGAATAGCTTGACTGTTACAAAATGTAGAGGATGATTTCATATATTATTGATTATTATTAATAGAGACTTTAGAATTTAGTTCATATACTTATTACAAAATTATAACGAATTAATTGAAGACGGCATTAATAAACAATTTCTGTTTTGTAATAATTTCAAAGAGCATCACAATTCCAGTATTCTACGACCAGAATAATTTACCATGACATTTTTCTTGATTTTCTTTACATTCTTGCATGGAATCTAATTATTTAATTTTTTTAGTAAATTGCTTAATTTTTTATTTGTATTTTAGTATTTTGACATTAACTATAAACGTTAAAATGAAAATTCATGACGAAAGACATGACACATTTTCATTAATTTAGTGAAATACCTATTGCAGTTATTATATTAAACAAGATATGTTAATATCAAGAATAAATGTATTAGTGAATACGGCGAAATTATAGTTCAGTATACGATAAGATTTCTCTGTTTCAATTCTTTAAATAAAACTATTTAAATTGAAAAAAAATTCAGATATAGAAGACAAATACTATTTCACTTTCAATACACGTGTTGATCCATAAACCAAATATTATGTCGTAGAAAAAATAAACATTTGAAACATTGTTTTCTGTATCAATATTTTCATTTCTGCTCAACGAAGATTTATGGTGTGATTCCATGAAAATCTGTATATTTTTCTGTCATGCAAAAAAACACGAATAACATATTTGAAACCTAAAAACTGTTTAAAATTTAAATCTGAGAAACGTTACCCCGCAGTATCCCAAACAAAATTAGTCAGTATACATCTCTAGAGCGCTACAGAAAATCTAATAAAGCGACCCAACTCAAAACACAAGCAGTTTCAGCAATTTAAAAAACAATTAACACGTCAGTGTATAATTTAACTAATTACTGACCAGTGACACAAAAAGGACAATACAGAAATCCCTTTTAAAATAAAAAAAATGTACTTAATGGTTTCATTTTAAAATACGAGCACATGAGCTAGTTTTGCTTGAAATGCTTTAAATTTGGTCTGGGTGAATGAATATGAGAAATGTTATCTCTCTGCTGTAAAAATTGACTGAATTTTTGTTGTGCTGACAGCGAGACCAAAGCAAAAACGTTAAATTAAAAATGCGGTCGGTGGAAATGTTGAAATAAAATCGCATAGGTAAAATACGAGTTCATACTTTTATTATTTTCAAATGTTTCAACATGAAGTACTTTCGGAAGTACCACCAATATAAAGAATATTAATACGACTTTTTAATATAGGATTTATAAACATTATTATAAGAACCTAGTAATTTATTTTCAGGGTAGATCAAGGGTCTAATTTACTCTGAAGTTGTCACAATTTGAAACAAGGTATTATTGATATTATAAATAAAATATATACATTGTACAATTTATGAAGATAACGTTTGATGTATGGTAATAAATTTAAAATAAAACAAATATATCTATCACGCCTTTTACCATTACTGGACGTGGGGCACTTTGCACTTGATAAGTGATATATCTATTCGCGTGAAGTGCGATTACTAGCAGTCAAATCACGACCTCCAAAGAAGGTAATGAAGGTGAAGCCACAGAGGTAATTTAAATGTTCTGAAAATCGTTTGTTGACTGTAGGAATAAACCAAATCTACAAATGAGCCACCTACCTTATAATAATAACTTTATGGTTTCTGAATTAAAATTCCTGAAAAAGGCTGAAAGATATAAACAGGTAGATTCATAAAGAAGATTGAATTTAGAGTTTAGTCACAAAATTTTTATTTAAGATTGAAATTATTGGCATTTGAGCTAGAACTAGAAGAAACAGATCTCCGGAACCATTGAGAATTGTATTCAAATTTAAATAAACATTTTCACTTAACTTAGCATACTACCAGTTCTTAAAATATGTACTATTCCTCATGAGTATAAATATAGCTCAGAAAATATTTATTCCATTTAAACTCGATAATTATAAGAAAAAAACAATTAATATCAATTTCAAAAACACATTTTACTAACCAAACATATTTCATTTTGAATGCCTCGTTGAATAAGTGTGATTACGTAAAATAATAATTTTTAGAATTACAGCAATTAAAAGAATCAAATGAACGGGAGAGTAATAATTTTATGAAAGATTTAAGGATTTCCTTGTCCTCGAAACGCCAACCGCGCGCCATCCACCCTAAATTGTCCTTTGCTCTCGCATTACAATGGATGATAGAATCACGTGATTCGTCCCTTTAGAACAGTTTCATTAGTCGAGAATTGTGTAATATTCAATGTCTGATGAATTAATACACTCGGGAAAATGAAACGCTATGCCACGCGAACATCAAATTTATGTTAACGACTTCAAATTTGTACGTTTTAATTTTGCTGGTGCTGGACATCTCTAGAATATATTCCAGTTTATATGAAAACACTTTGATTGGTAAGCATAAGCTCTGTTTTTGTCTGTTTTAAGAGCAGTGTATTTGGGTGTTTTAGCTATCTCTAACATGTTAAAACCGTGCTCTTAAAACACCCAAAAACAAAGCTTGTGCTACCCGCCATCATATTTTGCAGTTTCAGCTTAATATCAAACAGTCAAAAATAAAAACATACCAATATATGACAAGGAACTCGTTGTGGCACTTGAAGAAACAGATTTAAACTTAGGAAGAAATAATCTGCACACTTGATTATTGCACAATTTCCATTTACTAATTAAAATGTAACGGCCGTTCTGTCCTCGCGAACATCTTCAGCCAAATGAATACAGGAGTTTAATGCAGTGTATTTATTATTATAAAGTAGGGGAGAATTACAACGTAACATGCTATAACTCTAAAACTAATTTAAACCAATTAAGTGGCAAATAGTATATACGAGTAGCTCATGTTTGTACTTGTTCTTTAGTATATTTCCAACCGGTGTGCCGCAAGATTATACAATACATACTTTAATTAAGGACTTCATTATTTCACGGACGCAACAATTTAATTGATCATTAAAAATACTTTTTGATCAGAAGCATATAAACCTTGTGAATATTATTAAAAAATATATATATTAATTGGATTTCAGGCTTTAATTGAACCTAAAAAGGTAAAATTAATTATTCATTTTTAAACCTTTTTTATTAACCTAAGAAGGCGACGTTTCGCCCAATATTTGAGCTATTATCAAGCTACAAAAATTCTATAAACAATATTTTTGTTGTGAATATTAAATGAGTATTACAGTTGACTGGAAAGTGAAATATTTAGTTCATATTTAAAGTTCAAATACTGTATGATCAGTAAAATGATAGAAAAATATAATATAATTTTGGTGTACCGTAAAATTTTAGTAATTAGTTTGTGTGTCGCGAAACAAAAAAAAGTAGAAATTTCTGCTGAAGAATAAAATCAAACTAAAAATCCCTGTAAATCCTGATGTCAGTCAGTCACAATACTAACAACTAGCATACTGTGTGTAAAACCTGAACTATGTTAGCTACCTGTAAACAAGACTACACGAAACGTACGAGTCTACCGAGAACCAGAAACCAAAGTCAGTAACTTAAATCTCATCCTGCGATAGCATCATCATTTCTAGCAACTCTCCGACGTTAGCACTACATCTTACACGCATTTTGCATATTCCTCGGCTAGTGGAATATGATGGATGAGTACAATATGCAGCCTGTGAGATGGAATGGAATAAATTTTATGCGCTCGAGGTCTGAGGTCTCAGACTGAGGATTTACATATTTTTGAGTCTCCCTGTAGAATTTGAACGGAAAATTCACTTACTTCTGCCTTTACCGGAGGAAGGATATGTTAGTGTTTATTTTATATGTATTTCTTTTGTATGAATTTGCTAAAATAAAAATCACATGTTGTTTCGATGTCTTCCTTCATTTTTTTTGGCAAGATTCGAGAAAAATCTAAAGAATATATATATATATATTCCATTTAAACTCGATATAGGTATGTTATAGGAATTTAGAAATGTTGGACAAAACGAAAAATACAGTCCGGCGATGAGTTAGTGGCCTATATTACAAAAATTTTGATGTCAACAAATGTATATTAAAGATAATACCACATGGTAGCTTTTTCGTGCCTAAAAAATAATAAATATATCATCACGCCTTTTATACTCTACTGTACCAGATCTTGGTAAAAAATATATTTATGCGCGTAAAGTGCTGTCAAATTACGGCCTTTAAAGATGTTAGTGATGGGAGAGCCATAATTTTAATGGTAATATAGTAGCTGATATATTTTCTTCTCTTTCTTCTTGTATTTGTGTAAAATATTGAAATGGGGAAATTCAATTATGGAATATTATAATTCGACCGTTGGGTTTGGTTAATTATTAAATAAAACTGACAACATTTTCATCAATAAATATCAAAGATAAAATATGTATTTTTTAAATAAAAAATGCATTCAAATATTGCATCTATAAAATTACAAAAAGAAACTAGTTTATTGTGTATTAAAATGTCTGTACTCTTATCAATAAAATAATAAATGATCCGGAACAATGTAAAGAGGGACTTCCATGCTTTTATTATAGTTTATGATACTTATAAAATTAAAGATTGTAAAAGACATTATCTCAGAATGCCATTTAAAAAAATTGTTTTTATATCTGTATAAAAAAATAAAAAGAATGTTACATTAAAGCTTTATAGGTCGAAGCAGTAGCTCTTTGTGCTTTGTACACCGAAGGCTGCGGATTTGAATCCCGCCCAAGGCATACTTGTGGTGTCTTTATTGGATTAGGTAAAAGAACAGTTCTTGGTTGAACCTCGCCCTTTACTAAAGGTCAATAAAGAACGAAGGTACGCAACCGTTATTTGTCCAAACAATACTGTTTTCTATAAATCTTTTTTAAATTCCTTTCAATTAAGGCAATTTAATAATTTTCATATTTCAATTATTTTTTATATTTACTGACAAGGTTTCCAAGATAATAAGTTATTTTTACAAATTACTGATCTGAAAACATAAGTAAATAAAAATTATACATTTTTTCCTAGTAACATATAATCTATGAAAGTATACTACAAATATTTTTCATGTGGCAGAATTATTTTAAAATCTTTTTGGTTGGAAGAACTTATTGCCTTTAATCAGGGTTCGAAGATATATATCGATCTATATATATCATGATATTTATTTTGATATATATCGTCATATTTTTGCAATGATATATATCCATTATATAAAAATATGAAATAGTTTTTGAGATATAGCCTCCGGAGAAGTGAAATTTTTCGAATTTTTCAGTTTTTCTACTTTTCCGAGGCTATATCTCAAAAACTAAATGTGATATGAAAACGCGCTCAACGGCATTAATTTTCTCGTGCTTCAGTTAACTTATAAACATAGTTTCAGCGATTTTTATTTTTTTAAATTTTCCGCCAAAAAAGTCGCAAAAAGTGGTTTTTTAACATTTTCTCGAAAACCAGAAGTCATATGCATTTGAAGATTGCAGCACTGGATTCAGTGGGTCAAAATACATATGTATGTAAATTTTCGTTTTAATAATCCTACGATTAAGGATTTTTGGGAAAATTTAATTAAAATCTGAAAAAACCAAAGGGGTACCCCTTAGGAAATAATTAAAAATATTAAATTGCATAAAATTGTATGAAAATTTGCTTATAAGTCAATTCGGACACGGGGAATTCAACGCCGTTGAGCGCATTTCCATATCTTGTTTAGTTTTTGAGATATAACCTCCGGAAAAGTGAAATTATTCGAATTTTTCAGTTTTTCTACTTTTCCGAGGCTATATCTCGAAAACTAAATGTGATATGAAAACGCGCTCAACGGCATTAATTTTCTCGTGCTTCAGTTAACTTATAAACATAGTTTCAGCGATTTTTATTTTTTTTCAATTTTCCGCCAAAAAATCGCAAAAAGCGGTTTTTTAACATTTTCTCGAAAACCAGAAGTCATATGCATTTGAAGATTGCACCACTGGATTCAGTGGGTCAAAATACATATGTATGTAAATTTTTGTTTAAATAATCCTACGATTAAGAATTTTTAGTTTTTGAGATATAGTCTCCGGAAAAGTGAAATTTTTCGAATTTTTCAGTTTTTCTAAATGTGTACAAAAACTAAAATTAAAAAATAAATATCCAAAAAGTGATATTTATCTGATATATATCCTATATATCAGATATTTTGATATTTATTATAAATATCATGATATTTACGAACCCTGCCTTTAATACTTAAATAACTATTTAATATTTAAAATTACTATTTAAGTAAAGATTGCGAGGTTCATATTGCTTCCACAGTCACTTGAAAGTAAAAGGTTTTTAATAAAAGCTGCTGAGAATTAAATTTTGCATCAAATGGACCAATTGTATCAACAAAACTAAAATTTTAAACTTAGTTTAGATAAATAAAAGTATATCAAATGTTTAACGGCAATGTTAATTATTCCATATGACACGTATTTTCGATTTGGTTTTATTAATTTACTGCTGATATATATTTAAATATTAAAAACTTATATAACTAATATGCTCATAAAACAATCATTTCCGGTACTTTCAAACTGCAATTTAAATTAATATAATATGAGTGTAGTATCTAAAAACTGCATTACTGCACATATTACATTGGAAATTAATACAAGTCTATCTATGATAACATTTTCAATTACAAGCGCTCGAGTACAGTAAAGTAATTTTATATATGAAACATAGTTTCTGATATCAAAGTACACACACGTAGATAAAAATCGCCTCTAAACTAGAGATGACTGTAATTTATTTGAAATGATTGAAGCTAGCGAATATTTCACTGCACAGAGAGACTTTAAAATAGATCAAGACGACATATACGGCAGGAATGCCTGGTATAAAATTCACAGCCGACTTAAATATTTACTATTCTCTCATTGCTCGTACATTTTGTATTCGTCGTCAAATATTTACGTTCACCTTTTTATACCACCAATATATTTCAGCATGACAGCTGAGGAAGAAAAATACCATAATTTGGATTTAAACATTCATTACTTAAATATATAAATATGACGGGCACGTCACAATATAAATAAAAAATATTCATAATCTAATAGGTCTAATATTTTAAGGTTAGTATCAAGGACTAAGTACGAAGTACAACATTTAAGCATATATTAAGCAAATTTAAAGAATCATTAGTATTTAAATTTTATTTATTTATTTATTTATTATTATTCAACAGGTTAAAAAAAAACCCAATTACAGAATAATAATACATACACATAGAAATTGAGAAAAACAATACAAAAAAAAAATAATGAGCATGTTTACAATGAGAAAAAATAGAATAAAATAAGTATCATTAATAATAACCTCAGAACAAAAGTAAATAAATCAAGCCATGTGGATACATGACATAACATAACATAACATAAATACAATAGTTAATTATTTAATAAATCCCTAAACAGTTTTTCAGCTTAATCTTAATATAAATGCCATGGGTGCAATCGGAAATTAAGAGTGTTGATATTTAATTTATATATTTATGCTACCCTGTATAAAAGGAACTTAATCCTAATTACAGTATAGGATCCGGACACACCGAGCCGCATATACTTATAATTTAAGTGGAATTCGAACTTAGGATCGGACTTGTATCATAAATAATACATTTCCAAAATAATGTACGCTAACGAACAATTCAGAAGTAACCTTACGAAATACGTGCTAATACCATAGATTCCAAAAATACGATCCTTTAAGAGAAAATCCACGTAAAGATATAATCGTCTGAAATATATGTTACGAGCAGCAGTGACTCTGTACCTCATGACGTAACTCTGACCGTGGCACGTGGACGCGAGCACGATACGGACCACGAATCGAAATTCGCGCGACGCAGCACTGTTTCCGGTTCGTTGCGAGACGAGACACGTGTCTGTGATTTTTTCCGTCATTTCTTGACATCCGCTGCGGGTAATTTCCGTGCAAGTCTGTATCAAGTAAATGGGTAGCGAACTGACTTGACAAACTCTAATTGATTTCAGACAGAATGTGTCGTGTTCATGAAATACAAGATGTACATAGGAAATTAGTATCATTTTTCATTTTTTTAACAGAAATAGTGATAGTTTTAGATATATGTGATTGTACTAGATTTATAAACTTTGTGATATAATCATAATCATTGCCGTGTCCTTGTGTCAGAGACTTTAATTTTACAAATCTTACTATTTAATTATTTGTATTTTTAAGATAAACAGATAGTAGAACAGGAAATGATTGTAATTAGATTGACATAGATAAAAACTAATATAGTGACTACATTAAGCCTATTTAGATATAAGAGTTAATTTGGTCATTAATAACAGGATGAATGTAATGAATAAATGTTCAGTTAATGTATCTCGAGTTCATGAAACTCCATTTGATGTAACATAGCGTAATGTTGTATGAAATTTAGTCCATACTTTGAATATGTTAATAAAATTTAAGAAACAAAATAGAGTACATTAAATAAAATATAATTGGCTAAACTAACTTGTTACGAATCTAACAAATAAATGAAAAAGGAGTTATTAAAGTATAACAATTTAAAAATATTGTGGATTATTCAAAAATTGCAAATGTATCAGTGGATAGCTTCTCACATGAGCGAAAAAAAACATGTTCAGTACTGAATATTGCATTCATAAAATGACTTAATATCATATTCCACTGGATTACACTAAAAACGAAATGATGGGAGATTGTTTTGTTACAAAATTGATGGTCCATATCATCTTACAGAACTCGTTACGTAGCTTGTTGGAATATTCTTTCTCTTTTATGTTTATTTCTAAAATAGTAATCTACACAAATTAATTTTAAGCAAAAGTTATTTATAGTGTACTCTATTATTCTACTTTAATTTTGAAATGTATCAAACGTTAAATAATCAGGAAATGTATGTTTTTTTCCGTGTTATTCTAATTTCTTTCTATACATAAATTTTACTTTCGACTGCGCCATAATTACTTAATTTATGACACTGTTTAGTATCCATAAAAAGCATTTTATTAGACTAGTACGATAAAATAGAAAAATTGGACCCATGTCAAAGTTAAAATAATTATTGTCCCTAAATAAATGATTCCTTTGCATTTAATGCAATATTTTTACTTCTTTTGAGAATCTTGTAAGCTTTGAGTCATTATGAACACTTTTCACCATTTTTGACATATTTAACTTAACATTATCAAACAAAACAAAAAACAACACAATTTTGGACATTAGTTTTCTTTAGAAATAAAATTTAAATAGAAGAATCGAATTGACGAACTTCAGTTTATGAGGTCGAACTGTTACCATGTTCCCAATTATATATAGAAGTCATATTTTAATGTTTTTAAATTTTACTTTGAGATACAACTAAGTTTTTACATTAACATATTTTAAGAAAGGCAATACAAAAAGCTTTGTATGCCAATCAGACTTTATAAGACTCGCCTTACTTATCTGCCTAAACGATGGTTCTTCCAATAGACCTGCATTTTGTACTTACTCGTATTATATAAATACCTTTTATGTATGTATAGTACACGTTTAAATTTTTGTTAACGTAGAAAAATACAGTAGTACAATTCATGAAATGCGGCTGACCAATATACATGTTCCATGTGATTGATTTATTGGCCCCAGTCAAATAAATCATAAAATCACAGGGGTAAATTTAAGCTCTTAAATTCGCCCTTGTGTTCAGCTAATTACAAGATCAAACGTGGAATTAATAATGCTATTATATCAAATCTGCATGAGTTTCAACTAGGCTTTAAACGTGCTCTATATAATTATATCGATTTTATATTACCTGATGGTAGCGGATCAACATGCTACGGTGATCAGAATTTTAAAGAGTGAAATTACCTGCAAAAAAGAAAAAACATTAGAGACTTGATAAATATAATATAAATGAGCATTTATATTTGATGAATAATGGACTAACGACACAAAGAATATTATTATATTTAGATACAATGAATAATTGAACAGAGTTTTAATCATAAATATTCGGTTTGATAAAAGATTACTGTTTCCATATCCGATTGAATTTTTTATGTGACCGGTAACGCTATGGAATATCGAAAATTGAATTTTCGATGTCAAAAAAAAGAGTTTCCCTATAATGTTGGTATCGCGTGAGGGCTTACTTTTAATCAGATTTTTAATCAAAACGCGATTTATTTTATGTGTAGGAATGTTATAAAGTGTTGATGACTATGTCCTCATTGATAACAGCTCGGTCATGTGAAGTAGCAAATTTGTGTAATTTACTTGTCTGAACTCTGTGACAGGCGCTTCGGTTAACATTCATTATTTATGCCCAGATTGAATAAAATGATTATATAGAAACCTTAATGACAATAATGATTAAGGACTCTTAATAACTATTTACTACCTTCAGAAATCAAATTGGATAACTTCAAAATTCGTTCACCTAACGACAGTTTGGGCTGGAAGTATAGAATATTGTGGACATTCACTTAATATAGGTAGTAATTTGACAATTCATGAAACCTTTGAAAAATATTGTCATTTTATTTAAGAATACTATTTTAGACATTAGTTTTCTTTAGAAATAAAATTTAAATAGAAGAATCGAGCTGTCACCATGCTCCCAATTATAGAAGCCATATTTTAATGTTATATTTAAATTTTACTACTTTTATTTCTTTATTTTTTGTTACTCGGCATAACAGAAACATATTCCCATTTACAGTACAGAGGATAGCATACATTGGACAAAAGAAAAATAAAATTAAGAATAAATATAGCATCTTGCTGAGTATGGCATTCTGCTGAAACAGATCTCGGTAATTCATATATTTTTGTAAAGTGCGATTGGTAGCCAACAAATCACTACCCTCAAATATATTAGTGGAAAGGAAGGCACTGGGGTAATATTAATGTGATGGACATTGTTTGTCGGCTTTGGAAATCGAACCCGGGGTCTCAAATTAATTTTCCAACTTTTATATATAAATTGAAGTCAGTAAGATTTGAACGCGCGATCTCTCTCTTGCTTGTGAAATAGTAAACTAAAGTTTTGCATTGGTTTTATCTCCCGGTTTACGATTTTCTGATTTACAATGTTATTAAAATTGATGTAAAATTACTTGGTTTCCTTTTCGTGGGACATTTGTATATATATTATTTGTTTTTACTGATGGAAATTCAAATAAAATGTAAAAATAAATAGTTTGGTTCGATTTACCTTATCACATCATATATTTACATATAAAATGAGTTCAAAAACCATTTCATAAAAAGATTGTGATGAACAAATTGACAATATTTTTAGATACGCATAAAAATATCGCATAAATGTGCATCAGCAAATCAAAACTGTAAACGTAAATATATGATGGCTATACAAAAATAAAGCTCACTTGATGTAACATAAAAAAAACATACATTTTAAAATATACAATGTAACAGGAATTATGTATGACTTTAGATATAACAAGAGAATGATTGCAACAATTGAATAAAATATTAGGTATATGACAAGTATTATTATTTATGACTAATCAATTTCTAATGTTATATGCAAAGTACAATTTGAGTAATGATGCATTAAATTTGAATTACCTAAGATAAATTTTAACATTAAAGAAAGACTGTTTTGTAATTATTACGTCCAAGTGCACAGCACTAATAAAGTAAATAGAAGTCAAGCAATTTCTTAAATAGTTTATGAACGGAACAATTCTAGACAAGCAAAACCGGAACTATACCGGTAGGGAGGATATAGTGTAGATACATTAGATTACGTAGACCGGAAGTGACAAAGAAGATGGGTCCGGGGTCGGGGTCGGGGTTGCAGCCGGTGTCGGCACATTACCCGGACGTCCTGTAACGCCACGCAGTAAATTCAAATTTCGCCGAATTATAAAGCCGTCGGAAAGTTCTATCTCCTCTCTTTTCTCTCTTTGTCTTCTGTTCTGTGCGTGTCGCTCTCCTCTTCGCCTGTCCGCGGATAATCAATACGTACACTGACGGTACGTTACGTTACGTTACATTACGTTCCTATACGCGCTTCTGCCCAACCAGGAATTTTGATTAATTTTTGTGGGATTTTTCAAGAGAAGTGACTCGAATACGATATTTTATCAGAATACCGTAACGAATGAACAATGAACGTTTTTGTGTAGGTAACCGTCCATTAATGCATGTTTGCTCTGCTTGTTAAAATATCCATGCCCACGCAGTTTCCCTAATTTTCGGAATAATGCCCTGCATTTTAAATATTAACCAAGGCAGATCTTAACGGGCGTACAGTAGTTGCCAGTAGATGAAACGGTTATCAGAATTTCAATTTGATGAAATGCGGAGTCCGATTCAATAAAATTAGTCTTGTAACTTCAATACCTCAGACTTCACCAGGGGATAGTCCAATCTAGTTCTAACCGGCTCAAATATATTAGTGGTGAAGAGCCATCGTAGAAATTACAATACGATCAAAATCAGTCGCCAGCTGTGGAAATTGAAGTCATGTTTTCATATCCACAGTCCGATGCATTCAATTATTTCCGTATCGCTATTTTCAGTGCACAAAGTTGAACAAACTTGAGAAACAGCCAAATCCCTTCAGATTCGATTTTAAACAGTAATTGAAAACTAACTCATTTATCATATCAAACACAGTTACAGTTAATTCTTCGTCGGCAAACTTCCCGGCTAAACAAAACTCCCCAACACAAAACCTAAACAATTCACAGAACACTTGAACCCATGCAAAACTCACTAATCAGTGTCTTCCTCTTGACACCGTACATCCATCCCATTCACAGATCTTCCCTCTCTCACGCACGCCAACCAACCAGCGCAAAAAGGGTAAAGGGGTGCGTGAGAAGAACTGAAACCGAAACAAATTTCACGCTACCCACATCAAAATCAAGTTCCGCTTTAAAGCGCACCCATTAAAAATTAATGAACCCTGTAGGGAAAAATTCCCGATTGCCAACCAGGGCCAGGGGGTGGAGGTAACGTACTACGTACGCATCTCGGATACAAATTCGCCGCCGTCGGGAGCAGAATTAATGATTCTATGCGTGGATAAGCCACTGCCTCTAGGCTCTGTCAAGAGATGTGTATACTATGTGTGATGTATATATGAGATTCGCTGAGGAATGTCTTCAGCACAAGGAAGTTTCCTTGGTGGAAAACTGTGCTTAGCAATTAGTGTTTGGAAGATATTAGGTTCTGGGTAATCTGTTTAAGTACATGACATATTCGACTTGCAATGACTGGTACTATAATCAGTTAAATTAACATTGCTGTCATTAGCGCAGCAATTACACGTCAGTAGAAGATATAATTATTTCATATTGATGTAAAATAACCAATAATTAGCAAAAGCTTTCATGAAACATGAATTAGTAAGCATCAGGGTTATCTGGCGACCTGATTTGTACGGGATTGACCTGCAGTGGACTTGGTTGTCCTATATTTCACTGAACTATGGAAATGTCTAAAGAGTAATGATGTTAGACGATTATCTTGATTGTTTAACAACTTACAAAATAACATCTTTTTTTTTCTCCCGCGCGTTGGCCGCGTGGGTTGAGGGTGTGACTGACGACCATAAGATCGTGTGTTCGGGTCCCGCCCGTGGTAGCCATACTAAGGACATATCAGCATATGTCCTGAGTAGTTGGTCCGATATATAAATTTAAAAAAATATATATCTTTTTTGTTAACGGTCATGACTCAACATGTTAGAAGTGATTTAGACGATAACGCGAGTAGCGTGTGTGGAGTATTTGAATGGGAAACCGCGAAGATCTAAAACGCAGGATCACGGCGTAATGTATAATCTCGATACAATAGTATATTGAAAAACAAGTATTACAAAGACCTTTATTGTAATATTTGTACAAATATTACAATTGGTCATTGTCTATTATATACAAAATTTTATTAAAGAAAAATAATAGAATATCAAGGTGATAACATTAACTAATTCTATAAACATTTGAAATATAAATTATTATCAAATTTATAAGTGAGATTAGTATAATTTATAATATTTTGGATGTTATTAAACTAAATACCTTTAATTTTTAATAATGAACCATTTTGTAGTGTAATGTAATTATTTTATCACAAAAAAGCAATAATTTTCTTTTAGCTGACAGCTAAACTGTTACACTTATGTTTGACATTTTTACAACTACACAACTTCAAAACAACACAGAAAAAATCCTCAGAAACAGTCCTACAAAATTCATTTTGTGAATACGATAAATTTACGATTACGATTTTCTTTGTAACAATTAATTCAGCCCAAAAAATTATTCATATTACAAAATTACTTTTTTTAATTGTTTGTCCCGCTTAAAAGATTTTGAAATCTGTTACACCTTGTAAGTATCTCGAATAGGTTCATTAGTCGCTAATGTAAATAAAACATGATAATAGTGCAGACGAGGTAATCGTGGTTTGGTTCATCTTTTTTCTTCAAAACTACTTTATTTAATGTTGCTATTAGCGACGACCATTAAACGGTTTTATCGTCCAATGCTATTGGCAACATCAGCTAAAACTGCTAAAATACCAAATAATGCGATAATCATTACGTATATCAAACAGTGAATGAAATAGAATAAACTGTTAGCAATTTAGTTTAGTAGTATTAGAATTTACAGCTTAGCTGGGTGAAGTTTGATCTTCGTCAAAGAGGAACTTCAACTAAGAGATACTTTGTGATTACATCCTTCAGTAAACTTCGCGAATCTCAAATCGGACCAAAAGCAGCAGTTTGAAATAATCAACATTCCCTTCCTTCCTATTGAATACATATAATTTTAGGTAAATCAGAAGTTCGTCATATGCACCGATATATTTGAGTTAAGAACATTTTCGAGTACAGGTCATGAAAACTAATCCAGTGGATAAAATAAAAATAAAATTAGTTTCTTAAGCAAGAGGTTGTTCGTGTAAATTAGTAGCGCACAATGAGGCGAGATTAGAACCATGTTAGAATAGAAAACGAGATCGATATATAGGGTATTGGTGTAGCGCGTATCCACCTCCAATTACTTTTTACCATAAAAATGCGTTCTGTACTAGGTCAGGCATGGTTAGGGGTGTTTTTTTTCTTCAACCAGCTCCAAAACTGATGAAACCCTTGACAAAAACGCCTCCAACCATACCTGACCTAGTACAGAACGCATTTTTATGATAAAAAGTAATTGGAGGTGGATACGTACTACACCAATACCGATATAAAGACTATGAAAGCGAGAATTCCGCACAAGATCTCTAGAGGTTCGCATATATCTATACAAAATATTAGGTTATTAAGTTATGAAAATGCGCTCAATGGCATTGAATTTTTCGGGCTTAAATTAATATTTAAATTGTTTTATTGCAATTTTTATATTTCAAAAATTTTAACCAAATTTTTCTTAGTAAATAGTTTTTGAACAATATCTCAAAAACTAGAAGTCCTATGCATTTGATGATTTTACTATTAGATTCAGCAAGTCTAAATACATCTGAATGTAAATTTTCATTGCAAACAATCTGAAATTGGCCTAAAATCTAAAAACCCCTAGGGGTACCCCTTAAGAAAATTTCACCTCTATAAATTTGCTAAATATTTGCATACGAGGAATCTAATGCCATTGAGCGCATCTTCGTATTTTGTTTAATTTGTAAGTTATAGAAAAAATTGAGTTTATATCTCATCAAATTTTGCACTTTTTATGAGGCAATTTTTCAAAATCTGAACAAGACACGAAGATACGCAAAAACTCAACTCATACCCTAAATAGATTTTCTAAAAAGTCAATTCGTACACGATAAATTTAATGCCGGTTAGTTATAATTTTAGCGAGACACTCGGAAATTATAACAATATCGATAGCATAAATACTGAGACGAAATCCATCTCTCGTTTCGTCTGGTTTAAATATTGCGGATATTATCTTCATCATCATCATCATCGGCTCAACTATCCAAGCAGGATATGCGCCTCCCTAATCATAGGGGCCGGACACACCGAGCCGCAGTTTTTACACTGCCGTACTGCCGGTTTCTTTTTTTAGTCAGATTATTTAAGGCGTATAAGTGACTAGCTTATAGCGCCCGAGTGTGATAAATACATGTAACTGTATTTTTATATTTAACGACAAATCACACATTGTCGACAGGCGGATTCGAACTGACGAACCTTGGCTCGGGTGACGTCACAGTATGCTAAGAGATGTGCCATAACACGCTCGGCCACCGCGTGTATAAAAAAAAATAAATTGTCAGTTATTCGAAATGCACTATACGAGTAACTTAATGAAATGTGTTCATGTGGTGCGATCAAATAAAAAAATTACTGTGAGAACAAAATGAATTTCAAACTCGATTATGATACATCCATTCACAGCAGACCCTGGAAAGATAAGCACCTGACAATATAAAATGAAACAATAACAAAGTTACTCTCAACAGCGAATATGTACCCAAGAAATATTTCACAATTATTCCGCTCACTAACTAAGCATGTTCCACAAACTCAAGTTTCTCCTCATCGTCGTTCTTAATGAAAGAATGACATTGTTACATCGATCACGTTAAACAAGCAAAGCATCACGCTCACTCGGGATCATTAAATCATCCCCGAGTCCGGATCGTGTCTGGACGACTCCGGGTCACGGTCGAATGTCTCCTGCCACCGTCACCCGTACCTGAATCCCACGACACAGACGCGAATCGTATCAAAATTTCAAGATCTGTCATCGGCAGTTCGTCTGCTGCTGAGAATAGAAATGAGCGGCTTTGATATATTAGCACTGGTTCCTTGTTGCTGGGATTATAAGATTGAGGTGAGACTTTATGGTTGGCAGTTGAGGTTTAGATAGTTATATTTCAACTCCAGTGTAGTATATATGTACTTTACTTTCTGGTTTTCAGGTGATTGATTTTTCTCTATTTATAATAAATCAAAGATGCTACAAGAAAGTTTATAAATAATAACTGAAATATAATGAAAAACTGTCATATTCCTTTAACACATCTGAGCGTCATCGTGCTGCTATCGTGTTCCGCGTCATCTCGTTTCTAAGACAGCGACAGGCGATGCGATGTGAGATGCGAGCGTTAATGAATTGGCTTCCGGTGAAGCCGGAGCAGAGCGAGACCCAGAGTTCCGGAACCCACGCGCGACACATCCGTTACGCGTCGTATATCCCGCACCATCCGAACCGAACCACGCTGATCTAATGTAATTTTATGTAATTGCAAACAACACATTAGATGCGACGTTCTACTAAAATAAAATACATGAGCAGAGGGAATCTATTGTTTCTTCTTGTTATTCTGGACGTTTAGAACAGAATTGAAAGAACAAGATATTTAAAATTGCCAACTTGAAAAGACAAATTCTTAATTCAATTTGTTCGAGATAAGAAATACAAACTAAACTTTCAAATAATACAACTTGAATAATAACTAAATGAACAATAGATTTTTTGTCCCGCGTGATGGTCGCGCGGGTTGAGGGCCTGACTCGCAATCATAAGGTCGTGGGTTCGGGTCCCGCCCGTGGCGACCATACAAAGGACATATCGGCATATGACCATAGTAGTTGGTCCGATATATAAATAAAAAAAAAAATGGATTTTGGGTTGGTACATGACACTTTCTCTAAAACTGATTTTCCATGTTAACTGTTTCTATTTACTTGGTAAACATAATTACTGCTGTAGCTGCATGCAACTTTGTAACTCGATCATATGAAGCATGAATAATATCATTATTATAAACAAGAAGGAAAACAAATGCAGACCTCCAACTGAACACTACAAACAACCAATACGCAAATTGAACGTCCATATTCAGTTGCTTCATTATCATAATAATTCATATCAATATAGCAGAGCACCAGGGCGATGACGATTAATTTTAAAATCAATATGGTCCTGCTGCACAGCACGAGAAGCACATGGCGATAATCGATAGGCAGTGGAAGAGGAGGCGTTGTGTGTACGTTTAGCATTTGCTTCACGCGTGCTTATCTGGCGCGAGCTGGCGTGGCTAGACGCATTATTCACATCACGCACACTCTGACAATTCAATTATGCATTTACACGCCGCCAGAGATGGATTTCTGTTGTTTGTAGAGCATTTGGCAAAGTAGTGTTTCGTACTGACATATAAATCATATCTAGCCATTCGTACATTTGCATTTGCTCACCTTCACGAAATGTTAGATAAATCATCGTGATAGCATACTTATTTTCATATTGAATGCTTATAATTTTGACGTCACATATTTGAATAAAAAAGACAAAACAATCAGAATACAATGCAACTAATGGGAAATAAAACCCAGAAAATATTAAACTTAAGTCCATTCGATAAGAGATTACACTGTGGTTGCGTGGGACGTATTTAATTTTGATCAAAATGAAGACATATTTACATACCATAAAAATGTTGTGTCAGCTAATGATGCATCTCGCCATGCAATAAAAATGATAGACGAAAGCAAGAACAATATTATAATATAAACTTCGATATAAAAACTATGAGAGCGAGAATATCGCATGAGATCTTGTATGAGTCTTGTATTCTTATATTATGTTGCTTTAATTTTGTTTATATTTACTATAATTTATTAAATATGTTTTTATATTAAATCATATACTCCAGAAAAGTTGAATTCTCCCCAAATTTACTTCATCAGCTTTTCTACATTTCCCGAAACTATATCTCAAAAACCAAATGCGATATAAAGATGCGCTCAACAACATTTAATTTCTCGTGCTTCAATTAGTTATAAGCAAATAATCGCTAGTTTTTATATTATGAAAAATAGGCACAATTTTTGGATAATATCTCAAAAACTAAAAGATATATGCACTTGAATATTTTACCCGTTCTATTTTATACAGCATATTTTTGTATCGAACGATGACAAAATCTATTTCAGTCTTCAGTTCTTGTTTTACAACCAAATTTATTTCGCTGACTGACAGGCAAATATTGATCGAAATTATACATTCAGTTGGAAATGAAATGTCTTTATTACAAGGTACATTTCAACAGACTGTCTCAAAAGATTGATGTAAAAGTAATCTTGATAATGTTAAATGTATTCGAGTAAATAAAATTTACACAGATTAAAGATTAAACGAAACGATAAGGAATCAGAGCAAAAGAAGTAAAAGAATATGCAGGTACAAATTTTCGACAGAAGGAAAATTCCGCTCTTTGACAGAAACGCGAAATCAGTAATGTTAAAAGTAAATATAGCACAGCTGCCAAGGAAATAGCATGCAGAATCGGAAATTTAGAGACAGATAAAGAAATAGATAATAATATTGATGTTCTTTTTTTTACTACTGCAAATGTTGATTTTTCTTATTTCTACGAAAAATTAAATGATAGCTTTTTTATTCTTTCTCTGATTGCTACACTGTTCAATTGTAACAATTCTAAAATATAGGTTAAATTATAAATCATATCAATTAAAATTAAAAGTACGAAAGTAATTGAAACAGTAGGTCACACATACTAAAACAACAACAAAATACAAAACAAAACTAAAGGCGACTATTTTTTATATAAATTCCATTTGAAAAACTCAATGATTTACAATTTCTTAACATTAAAACAATTGAAATCGCTGCCAAAATCAGTTACAGTTTACAATCTATTATTTTCATGTTATTACAAACATTTTAAATTTAAGAATATCTAATAATAGTTCAAATAATTTGCAACAAAAATATCTTTAGACATATATTTTATTTATGTATTTGATGCTAATCTGTACAACAGTTAATTCCAATTGTACAGGGTCCAAACTTACTGAGCCTTAGTGTAGCAGTTTGAGTGGATTCGAACACGGGATCTTCGGATTCAATTTATAGCGGTACAACGAAGTATTGTATAAGAATGAATACATAAAATTTGCATCGCCAAAATTGGTTGAGAAAGGTAGAAAGTTACATACAAATGCATTTAGAACAATGTTCCTAGCCGTACATTTTTGAAGCAAAGAGAAAAAAGCGTATAAAGGCGGTATAAAGGCGGTATATGGAATTTAAAACCATGTCGGGAATATACTATGCTGCGCTCCAGAATTAAACTGTAAGGTTTGTAAGTGATAATGGAATTGCCCATAAGATAAATAAAGTTTCGGCAAACTTGTCCAAAACACAGCACAGTCCAAACAGTGAGTGAATACAGTAAATCAGCCATCGCTTTTACTCAAATTAAAACATCAATCACCCTAATTACGGTCCTCGTTTCGTTGAGGCTTCAACACATTAAATCCATTTACTCGGCAAAAACTCCACCGTTCAACGGTAAATTTTTTCAACAAAGATTTTAAAAAACGCCGCTGTACAAAAAGTTACAAAAAGCTCGTGATATCCGAGTGACACCGCGTGTACTCTCTCTCTCTCTCTCATGCACACACCCTCACACATATAGGGTGTGCCACGACATGTATGCAATAGGGAGATAACATACAAAAACAGTTTTTTGTAGTTTATAAGTTTCCGGCTGAAAGTTTAACGCCAAATTAAACATGATAAACTATTATTTTGAAGTAAATTTATATCACAAATCAGATTAAAATTTCATCAATTGCAAAAAATGTATACGTTTATATTTTTTGTCACTTTATTAACTTGTGAAATATTCTGACGATTGTGTTGAACAAAGTGGATAAAAAATACGTAATTTCAGGATTCAAACGTAAATGAAAACTGAGTTCAAATCTCAGTGATTAATTTTTTTTTAAATTTATTGTGTCTAATTTAATGAACATATTTATTTTAAAATAAAGAAACTTAATTTAAAACAAATATAAAATACTCTGCAAACATGACAGAGTTGCACTGACAACCATATAATAGTTGATGACAACAATGCATTAGTTTATGACAACAATGTAAAAGTTGATGACAACAAAGCGAAAAACGTTGTATTTGTTATTTTATTTTATTAGTTCGTCTTTGTTTGTTTATTCAGATAACTTGAATAAAATAACTGCTGATTTCGTATTGCCATGTTAATTCAAATTAAAATATGTTCATTTATTTTCAAAAATTCATACTTCAAACGTAAATAACAAATATATTAATAAAATTTGAAACAAGAAATTAAGGACAGAAAATCGGGATTTAAACTCTCGATTTATTTATGTTCGTATCTTAAAAATCAAGCATATATCCAGTGGACTATGACACAGCTCATAATGTGACAAAGGAAATATGCTGTAAGTGTTGACATTATAATCTGATTTCTAATAAACATTTACTTCATTATAGAGCTTAAGAATCATCATATTTAATTTGGTGTTAAACTTATAAACTTCCTCAATGGTATCGAGTCGTCCTATGAATATGAAAACCTGGGTTGGATTCCCACAGCCGACAAACAATTTTCACCACATAAAAACTACATCTGTGGCTCTCCCTCCGCTAACATCTACAGGGGACCGTGATTTGACGGCTGGTAATCTCATTTCACGAGAAGAAATATATCACTTATCGAGATCAGTTATTGCAGAGTGCCACACTCAGTAATACAGAAAAGGCGTGATGATATATTTATTTTTCTTTTTCTTATAAACTAGGAAAAATTGTTTTCTCATGTAAGATATCTTTCTATACCAACACTTTCGTGGAACATCTGTATACACTGTGTGTGTGTGAGTTCCGCTGTTGTCCGTTGCAGAGGGCGTCTTACGCGGAGGATTACACAAGGCGTAACAGCTACTTGTCGCCAGTGCGCTGCACTGACGCTGATGCTGACAGTTTGTAAAATGTGCATCCAGGGCAGGACTGCACCTGAACCTGATGCACAATTTGTAAAGTGGAAAGTTTAAACTCTGCATTTAATTAACAATTTTGTTTATAGTATACTGCAAAAGATGGAACGAAACGACCATAATAAGCATTAGCGTAATTTAATCATGTTGGACATGACAATCTGAGCTACAGTCTCCATCTATTTTATATTATATGAGGAGAAGAAAAACTTTCACCGTGCACTTTGTTGTGAATTTGAATCTAATTACACCGATTATTATTCACAACTCTGTCATCACAACACAAAAGTTATAAAACTTCACACATACGGTGAGGCAAGACAAGGGTAAGACAGCCAACATCCTCATATTATCCGGGCTTTTATTTGTAAATCATAATCTTGGTAAATTGATTGAAGTTTCCTGCAAGATATATTTAAAGATGAAGAGTTAAGAAAGTCCGGGCCTGAGCCAGCAGTGAATCTGGAACTCGTCGTCTTAAGCTAACTGAAGCGCACCGCGGACCGAGACTTGTCCCGACAGTTTCTAAAGGAGAACCCTGGACTCCAAGTCTTGAACCAGCTGACAGCACATTGGGTTCATGTCACATTTCGACAGAGATTGTTGGGAACCACGAACGAGTCAGCGGAACTTAGAGTTTGAGAGTTTAATGAAGGTAAATTGAATGATTTGAATCAAGTGATTTATGGGATCACCACAACACTGTAAGGTACATTTTGCGACTAATTACATTTAAAAACCTACAAGTATACACTGAACTTTTAAAACAAAATATTATTATTGTTAGAAATGAAACATATTATGAATTTATTGTACATATTTTTGAAGTTAGAGGTTGAAAGTATTGTAAGATTTCAAACATACGATATACGTTTTATTTTACAGTACCGGTTTTTTATAAAGGACAGTACCCTGGTTACGACATCAATTATGTCACGTTATTTTCCGATGTAAATATGTTATCTTTGGAAAAACGAAGGAAGATATTAAGTTGTTTATATCTATATAAATTATTGAATGGCTTTATTGATGATCCTTGTTGTCTACAGCGCTTATCGTTCATCGTGCCACGCATTTCTTCCAGAAGTAAATTTACTTTCGTATGTAATACTGTTAAAACTAATTACCAATTAAAATCACTCATAAGACAATTGTGTACTATATTCAACAATATTTCATATAATATTGATTTATTTGGTGATTCTTTATATCAATTTCGCAAACTATTGTTTATAAATTTTTCGCAGCTGACTTCAACTATTATTTTTATGTATATTTGAATGTATCTATTTCTATATTTGAGATTTACATCCACTTTTGCATCTTATGTAAGATATTTTACTTTTGTTATGTGTTATTTCTACAAACGTTTATTTTCGCCAATTGTTCATTTATATTTACTTTATGAATCGTCCTGTAATTGGCATCGTAGTATCCTGTTGGATTGATTAGTTAATAAATAAATAAATAATGAAGTTAGATCAAGATTAAAACCAAATTGAATGGAGACTCTGTTAAATAAGTGAAATATCACTGTAGCCAAGCTGTTGCATTGGTATAAATGGGTACTTATTTACGGTTTTCATAGATTTAAATAGGTTAGTCACATGTGAATAATTGCTGATCTTTTCTTTTAATCTTAATAAAGAATAAAAAGAACGCAACAAAGAAAGCGTATTAATTCATTTTTCAAACAAGTCTTTAATATCTCAATATCTGCATTAAACCCAGTAACTCTTCTAAACAGAGCGGAGTATTCCAGAAGCCGAGGCGGCGGCATTTACTACTTGTAATTTTACCCGCTTTGCAGCAGCAGCAGCACATTCTCCAACAGAATTCCTTGTTTTATCTACAAGTCCAACATCAAAGAGCTTGATCCGCCGCCCCACCGACTACTTGCCAACCAAGACATAAAGACCAAATAACTTTTGTTCTTGTAAGAAAAACAAACGACGAGCAACCTTCACCTCACTTTGACTGGAGGAGAAGCGCAACAGGATAAACAGGATGAAGATGATGAATTGAATATGAATTTTGAGTTGCGGATATTTTGTTTTATGCAAATAGATTGTTTGAAATATACAAAGAAAGGATATTTTAAAAATCTACTCTAAATATTATTTCAGGTGTAACACTAAAAGTGAGCAATAGGCACAAGGCACATTAGTTTTCCTATATCGCGTTTACACAATAAATTATGAACTGCTTTTGTTTAAAACTATGTTACAAAGTTCAACTTTGTGCAACTGTTTCAAGGGTTAGTTTTGTGTAAAGTCGTTAAATTGTCTAGTTGTAAAAATGTCAGACTCGTAAATCTATCAGTTTAGTTGGCATTGCTCACTTTACTTAAAATTTTTTCAATTATTTTTTTCATAATAAAATAATTACATCAAACAGCAAACACATCTTTATTAACAATTAAATATATTATATATATTTTGTTTATAAATTAACGTAAGTAAATATGGATTTTAACTCGACCCTAACTTCAATAAATGTGAAAATAAATTAAATGTTTATTGTATCTGACAATCAGTTAAAATGTTCTTATTATTATAATTCTTTGTAAGTAAATATATTAATATGAAAGTAAATGAATGCAATATTTAAAATATGGTAGAAAAAACACGTATTACAACAACCAATTGAACTTTTCGTAGTTTGCGCACCGATCGGACGAAAGATGACACTTTTTCTGTGTTTTCATGTAGTTTATTTGGTTAATTACTGGAGAAATTAAATTAAAAATTGGCAAAAATTGTTATTCCTTCAATTATTTTTAACTATAAATATTTTTTTCCAAATTCAAAGATATTAGAGATTTAAAATTTTAAGTTTTTTCCAGGATTTCCAGAAATTTAATTCCGGTAGACACCATGAATATGAATTATCCTGTTTAACTATGTTATGCCTATATTTTATCGACTTTTATTTGCAAACGTGTCTTGATTTAGCATTACTTTGTTGATACATAGTGTAGAATTATAGATAGTAAAATGACAAAGTAATCAGGCTACCAGTTGGCAATAAAATAGTAATTACTTTTTATGTTTACGGGACGAGAATTACCGAAGAATCGCAAACACACCTAAAGATTTAAACATTCCTTTTCTAAAGCTTTAACAAAAATCGCTAGTAAAATCAAATAGATTTTATTTGGACCAGTAAAATTCTGTTTGCAGTGTAAACTGGTCGTGAGCCACAGTTTTTGCTGTCCTTCTGCTGACAGCTTCATCGTTCATTCGGCAGTAAAAACATTTAATCTTGTTCTTTGTCGAAAATTCAGCTCTGGTCCGCTGGTAAATTAAATTTTGAACTGATTTTGCATTGAACCTTCCATTTTGCAAGAGGGTTTGATGTTTAACCCGGCAAAAAGGTTGGATTAATTTCTGCTGGTATGCTAGTAACAAGAATAGCTGGATCTTGGCAAGCAATACGATACCTGATAACTAGATGAAGACTAGGGAATTGACAGGAGGAATTGTATGAGATGAAATTACCTGCAAAGAAAACAATATATTAGTACTCGTATAATGATAGAAGCTTTATCTATGTTGCTGGACTAAAATACTTAATATGGTTCTTATGATATAATAGTAAATTAAGGACAGATATTTCAATCTCCTAAGACAGTTCCTAATAATTATGAAATAGCTAATTGTGTATTAATAGCGCAAAATGGTACATGGCAAAATGTATATTTGCGCTCGAAACACATAAGATTTTTTTCTAGTCGCCACAATTTTTTTCAACTTTAAGAATTTAATTTTACAAGTTTTCACCGTTACAAGACATCAAGAAGGTTAGTATGACTTCAAAAATAAAAATGGTTTATTTGCTGTCACTGGTTGTTATTGCAACGTTCAATGAATGTTTGATTTCGAGTTAAAAATTCGGAGAACGAGCGTTTTTTTTTTGTTTCGTCACTCATAAGTGACAAAGTGATATTTTGCGTTCATCAATGCCTACTTTCTATATCGACTGTAGCAAAATTATAACTGTTATATTTTGTTTGTCAAAACAGATAAATTTATTAGAAACTTGGATAAGATATTTCAATACCAGCTCTAATAATTAAAACTGGGAAGCTATCAAATTACATAATAGAACAACAAGAACAATTGCGATGGCAGTAAATTGAATAAAACTTTAATACCATTCATCAAGAAATTATAATTCCTTATATCATACGTTTCTTGTTACTTACAATCTGGGTTCGAAGATATATATCGATCGATATATATCATGATATTTATTTTGATATATATCGTCATATTTTTGCAATGATATATATCCATTATATAAAAATATCAAATAGTTTTTGAGATATAGCCTCCGGAGAAATAATTAAAAATATTAAATTGCATAAAATTGTATGAAAATTTGCTTACAAGTCAATTCGGACACGGGGAATTCAACGCCGTTGAGCGCATTTCCATATCTTGTTTAGTTTTTGAGATATTACCTCCGGAAAAGTGAAATTTTTCGAATTTTTCAGTTTTTCTACTTTTCCGAGGCTATATCTCAAAAACTAAATGTGATATGAAAACGCGCTCAACGGCATTAATTTTCTCGTGCTTCAGTTAACTTATAAACATAGTTTCAGCGATTTTTATTTTTTTTCAATTTTCCGCCAAAAAAATCGCAAAAAGCGGTTTTTTAACATTTTCTCGAAAACCAGAAGTCATATGCATTTGAAGATTGCACCACTGGATTCAGTGGGTCAAAATACATATGTATGTAAATTTTCGTTTTAATAATCCTACGATTAAGGATTTTTAGTAAAATTTAATTAAAATCTGAAAAAACCAAAGGGGTACCCCTTAGGAAATAATTAAAAATATTAAATTGCATAAAATTGTATGAAAATTTGCTTACAAGTCAATTCGGACACGGGGAATTCAACGCCGTTGAGCGCATTTCCATATCTTGTTTAGTTTTTGAGATATAGCCTCCGGAAAAGTGAAATTTTTCGAATTTTTCAGTTTTTCTACTTTTCCGAGGCTATATCTCAAAAACTAAATGTGATATGAAAACGCGCTCAACGGCATTAATTTTCTCGTGATTCAGTTAACTTATAAACAGGGTTCGAATA
Source organism: Pterostichus niger (assembly GCA_947425015.1). Taxonomy (NCBI): domain Eukaryota; kingdom Metazoa; phylum Arthropoda; class Insecta; order Coleoptera; family Carabidae; genus Pterostichus; species Pterostichus niger. The sequence continues at coordinate 33,799,576 of OX380340.1, read as the reverse complement.
TATATATCCATTATATAAAAATATCAAATAGTCTATAATAAATATTTTGATATTTATTATAAATATCATGATATTTACGAACCCTGCTTACAATTAGTGATTTTATAGTTATTACGTTACTTGTTTAAAGTTACATTTTGTTTATTAATTATTTCGTCTTTCAACGGCATTATTTATGCCCAATATTTTAAAAGATACAAAAGATAACAAATTAATTAATAAATAGATAAAATATAAATTAGAACCTAGCTCCTATGAATTTCGGTTATATGCTGCAAAATCAACTAATCATGTGATTAATATATGATTTTATTTCAATTTTCTTCTTTATTTTGTGTTATAGGCAATCTCAATCTTATGACTCTTGCCTATACTGAACGACTTGACACGAGAGTCGTCTGCAGTGCCACTGTTATTTAAGGAAACATTTATTATTTAACAACCGATGAAATTAAATCACTTATGAATATGTAAAATAGTGGACAAAGGTACGTAACCTCATAATGGATGTAATAATTTGTTTAGTACGAAAGATGATTGAATTACGTCGTGAGTAAATTCTAAACAACATCTGATGTGTTCGCTGCCACCAAATATCTGTGTGTAGTGATTTCCATACGGAATAATTTCGCATAACACAAATAGCAGCAAAACAATCTGAGTTCAGCCATGAAAATCTCGACAAACTCCCGTGCTACGCTAAACACCGTCTATTTGACTTAGCCGCGAAATTCTCATCAACCTAATGCGATAAACTGTTTGCACTTAAACAATTAACATGTACAGTTGGCATCACACTCACTACCTTTCTCTTCTTCATTCACAATTCTCATTTTACATATTGCAATATGACATCTGGGAATCAAATTTTATACGAAACATTTGTAGTTCTTGATCTCAAAGGACCAGAATTGACTGGGTTGAACATGTCAACTTATATCTTGTTACTGATATTATACTTTACAATAATAGTTATTTCTATATCAAGGGATTGGCTGGGCCATACCTTGCGCAAGTCACCAGGAAATATTGCTAGAATGGCTCTGAGGGTAGCCGAAAACAAGGCAGACCGAAAATAACGTGGCACAGAACAATTATTGATGAAGCGAAAATTACTGGAAAATCCTGGCAAGAACTAAAACACCTAGCACAAAACCGGATCCGATGGGGAAATCTCGTAGAGGCCCTATGTTCCAACTAGGAATGATGGAAACCTATATAAAGGGAAGAAAGTGCAACATTTTTTTCCCGAAGATGCAGTTTAATTTTCAAAGCCGAAGAACATAGGAAGGAAGATGACACTTTCTCCACGAAAACAGTAGGTATATCTCAAGTCCACATTCAACAAAATTGTACTTCAAATATTTGTCCGAATAAAAACAAGTTTATTGAAGATATAATTTGATTTGAGCTTTAAATTTGATATTATTAAGTGTTTTGATATGTTCTGGTAACACATTGTAAACGTCGATATTTAATGAATTGTGAACTGATTTTTGAAGTCTTAAACGAGGTTTACGTAGGAGACTGCAGAACGAGTTTGGTAGGTGTGTAAAACTACATTTTTTGGAAAACTCAAGATGGTTCTATGAAGCTCCTAACAGAGTAAAATAAATAAAAATACAAGGAAGTGTCATAATACGTAAACTACAAAGATGGAGTTTAGGGTGATCTCTATAGCCTATACCAGAAATGATTCTAATTGCTGTGTTTTTGAGTCTATAGTCACAAACAATTCAGCGTGCTTCTTGGTTTGTTGGACATATACTTGCAATACATTTTTACTGTAGGCTTGGAAACCCTTATTCTTACATGTTTAGCTAACTGAGATATCTTTAGTATACTAGATGTAGATCTCGATAAAATAAAATTTCCATTAGTTTTGGTAACTAATTAACAATAACATGGCAGAATCCCACCTGCTCACAAACCGCTGCCAAATTATCATACTCACTCAAGCGATGATAAAGTGCACAAGACGATGTTGTCAAGTGTGTCACAGCCCTAATAGGATCTACTCATTCAAGTTGGAGACGCGACACAGGAATTTACATCTTGGGCGGCTGTTTACAGCAATCCTAATATCTTATGATAACAGCTCGCGAACGTGGCATTCGCCTGCTTAATGTAACGCCGAGCTCGGCTTGCCACGGTTGTCATGACAACGTGTTTACGAAAAGTTTCGCGTGCTGGATTTATGTGGGTATACAGACAGGGGCGGGTAGCAAGGTGCGGATTCATTAAACTTGTGGGAATTTATTTGGTTAATAAAAGGGAGAGGAATTTTGATTCAGAAATTTCGGTTGTTTTTATGATTTATTCTAAAAGGAGGCATTTTTTATAAATTTAATCTCAAAATTCCCTTACTCAGAAAATACAGCTGTACGATTTATAAATAAGAATGTTTGTTTAGCGAAAAGAACTGAAACTTCAAAGGTACAATAGAACCTCCTAAACCTAAGACTTTAAAATAAAAAGTACATCTCTTCAAAATGGTCGCGATTCTGTGATCGATATTTTAAGTATCCTGTAGGATTTAATGTGCTTGTTCAACAAACCAAAAAGCACCCTAAATCACTTGTTACTAAATGTATTCCACAACACATTTTTATTCACTATAACCGTCTCATCCCATATTGTATCAACTTTTATTAATTTTTCACTTGAACATTATTTATTATTAATTGCTAAGAGAAGAAGAGAATTATATACAGGCATTACGATTCGTAATATTTGCTCTGTTCATAGTGGCTGTTACATTCATGCAACACCACAATTAATTAAGTGTCTTGTACATATTAATCAAAATTATTATAAATTAAAAATAGCCTACACGTTCAGGTGAAAAATAAAATCATGGATGCACCACGGATGTTACTAGACGACAATAACCTTGATACATAAATTTCCTGCCATATTATGCACTTCAGCAAAAATAAAAATACAAAGTTTATTATTTAAATATAAAATATAAATCAATATTTAAATCTCACGTACACATATTTAAAAAAATTGTATTTTCGTTCACATTACTAAAAATGAGTTTCTCTCAGAAATTTAAGTATGAATACAGAAGTCCTTGAGAGCTCATATTAATATAACTTAACACTGTCACAATTACTAAATGATGATTTATATCGTCATGTCCCACGTTCCCGAATTTAAGCAAACAAACTTTTAATTCATGCCAAATACTGCGAAACGTGTAAAGGAAATAAAAGTAAAACTAAAAAGAAATAAAAACTGTCAACAATTTTAATGCTTACGACGATAAAACAAAAGTTCTGGGAATCAGTCAATTAAAATACAATTATTTTATTTAGCCTAGAATTGAATCATCATTAGGAACTAAAATAACCAACATTTGACAATCAATTTTACAAGCTTGCGTGAACAATCGAAAATACAAAACAAATTAGTTTTTTACTGTAGATAAAATAATAAATTACGGGAAAGAATATTAAAATTGTATGATATTAGTGTGGCGGCCAACACCACACATACACACACATGCATACACAGTCATACACACATATGTAAAAACACATGTATACACAAATAATCACACACCTTGTATATATATTCTGTAATAGCACAAATAATCACACACCTTGTATATATATTCTGTAATAGCACAAATAATCACACACCTTGTATATATATTCTGTAATAGTCTTAGCAAAACACTCTGTATATATTCGTTCATTTTTTGTAGTTTCTAAGCAACATTCTGTACAATTTTCATGTTTCTCCACTACCTGCTATGTACCCTCGCCCGATTTCTCCGAACTTAACAACATCTGTTTTTCAAGTACCTACATCCCAAACTTCTTTGTTCACCCTCAAATCCACCATGTTTTTCCTTCTAACCAGGACAGTCTTCGCTTACCACTCATCCCACACGCATCACAACTCAATAAAACACTATCACGACTCCACAAATTGGTGACCCCGACGTGATTTAATTTATCGTGGTTAGTGATAGTGATACAAAAACTTCGCAGTTAACACGTGTCTGTGAAATATTAATTCAGTGACTTGTTTAGTGAAATAGTGACTTGTTTTAATCGTGCTTTACAACAGAGCCCACGGAAGTCGACCGTGTCACGGTTAAAATTCCGCCATTTTCACCGGCCGCTCCCGAAATGTGGTTCGCATTGGTTGAACGTAGCTTCGAAGCATCCAGAGTTACGAATGATTCAACCAAATTCGGTCACGTCCTCGGATCTCTCGATCACGCGTACGCAACAGAAGTGCGCGGAATTATTTTCAACCCTCCGGAAACAAGCAAGTACAAAAAAATACAACAACAATCACAGCTCATCAACAGCTACAACAACAATCACAGCTCATCAACAGCTACAACAACAATCACAGCTACTACAACAGCTACAACAACAATCACAGCTACTACAACAGCTACAACAACAATCAAAGCTACTACAACAGCTACAACAACATCAACAACAGCTGCAACAACAACCACAGCAGTAAATCTACAGCGAACAACTCCCGCGCTGCCACCAACAGCGTTCGCGAGTAGCAAGGAACCTGCTACAAAAACAGCACCGCCACCAGTCAACACAACATCGACGTACGATACACGATCCGGCAGGCGAGTTCGATTTCCTGATCGTCTCCAGGCTGGACTTTAGTGACTCCATCACTAGCAGGGGGGTCATGTGGCGGCCAACACCACACATACACACACATGCATACACAGTCATACACACATATGTAAAAACACATGTATACACAAATAATCACACACCTTGTATATATATTCTGTAATAGCACAAATAATCACACACCTTGTATATATATTCTGTAATAGCACAAATAATCACACACCTTGTATATATATTCTGTAATAGTCTTAGCAAAACACTCTGTATATATTCGTTCATTTTTTGTAGTTTCTAAGCAACATTCTGTACAATTTTCATGTTTCTCCACTACCTGCTATGTACCCTCGCCCGATTTCTCCGAACTTAACAACATCTGTTTTTCAAGTACCTACATCCCAAACTTCTTTGTTCACCCTCAAATCCACCATGTTTTTCCTTCTAACCAGGACAGTCTTCGCTTACCACTCATCCCACACGCATCACAACTCAATAAAACACTATCACGACTCCACATTAGTATATGAGCATACATTAGTTCACAGAGTAGAATTCACTTATGACTTTAAGCTCTAATGAATTTGAAACTCGGGAACGATTTATCGTTTATTGTTTTACTAATGCAACAGTACATAAATTTCAAACTAGATTATCAACTAATGCAGCGGTATCTCACAAATAATTATCCTTTCCTCGACAATAACTGCACTAATGTCGTTATGTTACTATATAATGTCCTTATCGCACAGCTTCAACTTTTTTGTTTGTAATTACTAAGCTAGTCAACATATGATTAAAATTGAATCTTTGTAAGTAACTACTAGCTCTTTCATACATACGAGTATATTTTAAATTCACAACCAGCAACATATATACATACATTTATATCAAACAACACGCTACATCGTATCAAATGGAAACGAGACGAATATTCACTCAAAATGTAAACATCAACTTCAACCGCAATTATTTTTCACCAAACATTACTATTCTGTCACACCAGGTTTCATGTATATTTAGTAATTCTTTTCATGATATATATTTTTAAAATGATTCAGTTATATAATAATATTAAATAAAGAAAAGGCTTCAGAATCCAATGTTTTTATAAAATATTTATTTGTGGACGTTTCGAGCTAAAATATTAGCTCATCATTCTGAAGCCTTTTCTTTATTTAATATTAATTCTTTTCATATAAATTCTTCACATCTTTCGTTCAAGCAACAAACCTTCAATTATATCTTTGCATTAATTTCGATGTCTTACAAGTAAATTTATCACATACTGTTGTATTTACAGATGTATTTACGCATCCATAAATCAACAAGCTAACCTAGTACAGTGCAGAAAATAATTCCAAAGCAATATTTCACCATTTCTCTAAATCAATTCGTTGAAGCAATCGAAGTTTTGATCGCGGCGAGTCTGCAGACGACATCAGGGACACGGAGGCCGCAGCCGGGATCAGCGAATGGGAAACATGTCCCAACAGTGGCAGCGATGGCAGGCAGTGAGCGGTCTGGGACTGAATCGCTCCTCACCCCAGGCCCATCATGCCGACGCCTGCACGCCGTCAAGTTATAAGAATTCCGGAGGAGATGGCACGCGTCGGACACGGATGGTCAGTAGGACGTGACATGCACAGAGACGACACCAGGGGGAGGGAAACATGCTCAAACCCAGGGAAAATTCATGATATAGGATGATATTTGTTGCACTTACACATCAGAATTTTATTTTTTCTTAAGCTCTATTAGTAATTAAAGGTAATACCTAACTTAATTCTTATATAAATTCGAAAATATATCCGACCAAAACTGTGACATTAACTCGGAAATTGAGTCTCCCGTTATCTTGATTACTTTATAGAAAAAGATGTTAGATAAAGGTGTCACGAATTAAATTCTGCACCTAAATCAATTAACACTTGTTAATTTACTTATTTCAATACTGCTAAAATTAATTGTACAAGTTGTCACAAACTAATATAATTTACTGGAACAAACATATGTATCGTTTAACTATCCATATATTATATAAACTTTAACAGTAACTAAATAAGTAAAATGTTATCTAGACTGTGTTATATGCAGAATTTAATTCTCTACAACTTTGAAACTTTTTCAAGTAATCAGGAAAGCAAATTTGCCTATGCCTTAGTTTTCATAGGACTTTCTGTATATGCAAATTTTCTGCAAAAGTGCACTCTTTCCCCAAAATAAAAAATAAATTCCATAAATTCTACTGAATCTTAATGCTTATTCCCTACCACAGAACTCTCTATTCGACCAAGTCAGATGTTTGAAGCATTCTGAAATATTAATTAGATTCGCAGATCTAACAAACTGAGCTTATAAATTTTCACTCAACTTCTTAAACCGCCACTACTTTCCACCCTGTTGGAAGAGTTCGGTCCTGGGTGCGGTGGCACGTGAGCGAATGCATTGGGTTTGTGATAAGGAAAGCGCAGTACGGCTGCGGCGGATGAGGCATGCATTTTTAATCAAGAGACACATCGCACTGTAATTAAAAATTTATAGAGAAAAGTTGATGGCACGTGCGGACACCTACATTGACAATGGATGTTGGTACCAATTGTGCATAGATATTTTCTCATAATATATGAATAGTCGATGGATTAAGGCAGCTATTGAAATATACAAGAATAAAAACAACATGAATAATTGTGATTACAGTGAAACGAATAAAACTTGGTTACCGTTGATCTTGCAATTATAATAATTACTTTCGTTACTTAGTTACATTTTATTTGTTTATTTTTTTTCCTGAGAAAGGAACTCTAAATCCTGTAATAGCCAGTTTCACCAACAGAATATAATTTTAAACTTGGTTTAAATAAATAAAAGCAAATCGAATGTATGTCAGCAATATCAATTATTATATTTGACAACTAATTTTGAGTTGCTTTTATTTATTTAAACCAATTTCAAAATTTAACTTTTCTTGGTAAAATCGGTCATAAGCTAGTTAGATCTTTTACTGGACCAGGTCACATTTTTATTTCTTTGGATAATATTTTGACATGAATTATGCGCATTCACTATATTTCCTATTTCTGTAACAACGAATTTAAATTCATGTCAAAATATTATCTGAAAATTATTATATTACGAGTTATATTTTGCATGAGAATTTAACAAGCAAAAAGTCTTCTGTAAAAGTAGATTTCCATTGAGAATTTGTCATTACGATAGATTTTTTTTTCAATTAACGTTCATTGAAAATAGCATTTATTTTATTGATAACCAAGTAGATTAATTAAATTTACTTGTTTACCAATAAAATACAATTAAAAATTATCACTTATTTATTTGATGATGATGTCCCATCATTCAGTTTCGGAACATAGGGGCCGGACACACCGAGCCGCAGTTTTTACACTGCCGTACTGCCGGATTCTTTCGTCAGATTATTTAAGACGTATAAGAGACTAGCGCCCGAGTGTGATAAATACATGTAACTGTATTTTTATATTTTACGACAAATCACACATTGTCGACAGGCGGATTCGAACTGACGAACCTTGGTTCGGGTGACGTCACAGTATGTTAAGAGATGTACCTTAACACGCTTAACACTTATTAATTTCACTAGAGGAAAATTATCTAAATAACTTTCATTTTATTGGTTCGTTTTCTAACAAATTCCTGATTCTATTGGTTCCCACATATACGTAGTAAATTATATCAGTACACTAATAACATTAATAAAATCTTACAAGGTAAATATATTTCTTATTTTCACGATACTTTCAGTTAAAAAATAAATGCAATACATAATTACAAAAGTATTCAAAATTATATGCAACTACAATTAGAAACCACCTTTCCATCACCCACCACAGTGTCCAAAACAATAACCCGTTGGCAAGATCGTTGTTTACGAGCCTCTAAACAGGTCTACCTTCCCTAAATCACATTATCTCTCGCGACAGCGAACATAGGCAAGCAGTAGAGTCGAGTTTCATTCCCTTCGCGCGTTGTTCTCGCTCGCAAACACAAAGATGAAAATTTATAAATCGAGTTTACGTGCCGTTACCTTGCACGCGGGTATGGGGTACGTACCCAGGAAGCTGGAACACAGGACACGTCTCACGTATAAGGGATGACAATGAGGGTGCGTGCGCGTGAGCGGACGACACGTGGGTTGACTGACTGATAGGTTGACGTGACGAAGAGAGAGAAGGCAGATGTGGCTAGCAAAAATTTGATTTCATTGACAAGTTATTACATACACATTTATGTGGTGATATCTAAGTTATTACTTATCGAATCAAGAATAATAAGTAAATATATCTCCTATTTTGTCATATGTATGTTACGCTTTAAAACGTCCTCACTCTTTCGTATGGATTACGACGACCTTGAAGAGAGGGGTTGCTAATTAAAAAGAAAAAGGTCGCCGAATATAACTTAGAAATAAATATGTAATCAAAGATTCTAAGAATATATTCCAAGCTTGAAAGCAAAATACAAATTATTTTATAAATATATCACGATTTTTAAGAAACTGTACAAAAGTTCTTAATGAAAAGCTTTTCTTGTACTTTTTTAATGTACATGATTAATTCATTCTTTTACAAACTTCAATTTTGATCATGGAATACTAAGATGGTTTCGAAAGAATTTATTTGTGATTTTTACTTCCCAGGGAGCCAGAAGTTTGAAAATCATTAATTTATAAATATCGCTAATGGTGTAAACATCACCATATTTGAAATAATCTGTAGGTAATTATGGAGATGAAATAAAACTGATTATTATGTAGGAGCTATTTTCCTGGACTATTATTTGGTTTATTAAAGAAAGTACAATGTTACTAGAATTTAGTCAACTAAAATTTTATTAACTAATAATATTTTATTTAACTAAATACCAGTAATAGTGTACGTTCCTTAAAAAAGTGATTATGGTATATCATAGTTCATTTCACGTTTTGAAAGTGCGGCACGTTAAAAATATGAATATCACGCCTTACACTTATTTTGTATTCATTTTCTATCGCTTGGTGCAGTGAACTGAATGACGAATGCACACAGCGCATGGTGCGTTATTGTAAAACCAGCATCGTGCAGCCAATATTCGAAGATCCCGCTATCATTTAATGGCGTCGATAAATTCAAAATGGCGACCACGTACCTAGTGCTGCGTATACGTTATTCTTAACGCCCGCCGCAAAAAGGAAATTACATTTTTATGGAACAGTTCCAAAAAATATTTGTCAATGTGCCGGTGTTTTACCTTGAATAAAATTGTGATATCGTGCCTTTTTCAAATTTGTAAGAGAGATTTATTGCGTGTTTTATTTTACCACGTATCTATACGCCACGCTCGGGTATTTATTTCAATTTTATGTGCCCATATTTTCCGCAGCTACACATTCATTATGGATATTTATTAATATTTAGTTCATGTCCGTACACGATGTTTACTAATTTATTACTAATGCCATTAACACCTATATTTATTAGGTAATTATATAAAACGTATATTTTATACTAGAATATTAGTTTACCGAAATATAACAAAGTAAAATGAATCATATTCAAGCTTAAAAAACTATGAACTGCTACAATGCGGTTCAGTGTAAGTAGCATGAAGTTTCTATTGTTTAGAGTAGCATGACTAAATAAATACATATAACATCTTGCTACGTGCCATTAAATGGGAAGGATAAATCCTTGAAGCATACATTAAACATTATGTATTAAATTCTCCCTAAAATCGTAATTCAATGTGGTGGTCGGCGCGCGTTAGAATGTAGACCACTGCTTGTTGTAAAGTAAGATACCTGTGCAATCCCGGGATCTAATCTATCGGCCAAGTGTATATATGCTCTTAAAATACCGCAAATTGTGGAATTTAATTACACACTCAGTACTGTCATTGGGATTAAGTTCCTGTTGTGCAGAATAACAAATAAAAAAATCATGCTCTCAAAAAAGAGGTCGTGCGTAAAAATCTTACTGACTTATATTTTAAAACTGAGTTTATTTGGGGCACACATCTTCCGGTCAAGTAAAACTTCTTTCGCGATATACATATGAGTATAATATCTTTTATATACGACTAACTAATAATATTATCATTATATATGCGTTTTTTGCTATATAATGCTATATATTAATCCCGCCGGGAATAATGAGTCGAGAATAATGGTCATTATTCCCGCTCGTGAACCAATCAAAATGCTTAAAACATGGATCATTGTTTTATTGTGCCATCAGAACAGTGTTGCCATAGCGACTCATATTTAAATTAAACTTGCTCGTTGCTAAGTTCACTGTTGTTTACGAATCGGAAACAAACAAAACGAAATCATCGTTGAGAAGTTGTCAAAAACGGTCTTGTAAATTGTGTTAAATTATTGTATTTAACTGTAATTTAAAAAATGGACAGTATTACAGAAGACAGTATATCTTCTACACCACCAGAAATAACGAAAATCGCTGATGCTACTACATATAGTTTATTACCGCAAAAGTCTAAAAATTTCTATGACAAAGCATACCAAAGTTTTATGGACTGGCGTATTAAAATGAAGACAAATTCGTATTCAGAAAATGTATTGTTGGCATATTTTACTGAATTAGGTGAAAAATACAAATCTTCATTATGGTCTTTTTACTTCATTTACTCATTTCAATTAGATGTAAATTTATTAGGTAATTAGATGTAAAATTAATAGATAATAAATAATATAAAAATTGACTAATTTTTATTAAATTAGTCGTATATGTTAGTCATATATAAAGTACAGTATACAACTCGCTATAATGGCTATTATTACCTCGGATGATTACAACCTTTGCTCGCTTCGCTCGTTCGGGTTACAAACTTCATCCTCGGGAATAAGAGCATCCATTATAGCGTCGTTGTATAATATACTATTGTATGTTGTATAGGTTTTCATAAATTAGTGAATAATTTATTCATATGTAGATATAGCACTGTCACTGTTCGTGACAAAAGAATTGTGATTAATTTGCTTCTAAAAAATTGTAAACTGTTCACAATTATCATCATATTTATTGTAATTTTAATAGGAAGACAAAACTTATATTTTATACAAATAGTGCAAGTTGCGCGACTCAGTCGCAATGGGTTCCACCTTATGTACACTCAGTTGCAAAAAAAGGAGCAACATAGTTGTACATTTATGTAATATTGTGCAATACTGGCAATACGGGATTTTAATTTTTGAATGTATTTCAAGGAATGAGGGTACAGTTTTGATCCAGTCTTCTCACTACTTCGTACTGACACTTGCAAAACCTTAGATGGTCATAAGAGCGTTTTAAAATGCAGTAATTTGTTAAGTCTATTGTCGATCCATCAGGTAACTTATATTAAAGTTAGATTTGAATAAAAAAAAACATTATTAGAAAATATGGCATAAAGTAACTTAATTATTTAGAATGAGCTTAAAATTTTATCTCTTAATGACATAACACTTGACGCCTTTCCTGAGGGAAATCATGCAACTTTCAAATCCCGAACAACTGCAATCTGCTTACCACAAAACAAACAAACATAAAAAAGAAAAACAACACAATAGAAAACAAACGAGCAGCTGTACCTTGCTGCAGACTCGCCAAGGTGCTGCATACATACACACAACCACCACGAGTTAGAAGCTGTAGTTTTTACCATGGCGGGAACCTCGCTAATGTCCTGTCGACAAAAACGTCGCCAGCAGAGTCGGGACTCGCGCACCAATGCACCGAGGGGAGAAGTACAGCGCAGGGAACCTCATTATCCACTGCTTTTTCGTTCCAAATTAAAAATTCATTTTAATTTACTTGCATACATGCATGGTAACGAGGAACCTGCTAGATTATTTTTATGTATAGTAGACGAAGTTGCATATTTTTATTTTTTGAAAAGCTTGACATTACTAGCCTAGGTTGTTCTAACTAAAATAGTTATGTTGCAACATGAAATAACATGAGAAATAGCCAATTCTCGTCCCGTTTTAAATTATTAATATATTTACAAAGATTTGTGATAATTCACAAATATATGAAATAAATTATATATTATCATGTCTGTTACTAATTGCTGGGTGTAGCAGACCTCGGTAAGTCATTACATCACGATTCTCAACCATGTTAGGGGAGGGAGAGCCACAGGAGAATTTCAACGTGGTGAAAATTATTTGTTCTGGTTCAATTAATGTTTTTGGTTTGGATTTTTGTTATAGTTCAATAGTCTTTTCTTGGTTCGGTTCGCGCATCGGGCTCAATTCGGGTTCATCAATTAACGATTAATTTATTAAATTTAACTTAGAAATGCGTACCTACAAATTCAGTAATGCAATATGAATTTATTATAGATTTCAAAAGAAATACAATAAAAAAGAAAACCAAATATAGTGATAGTAATAATGATTTATCCGATAAAAACATACACATTCACACTCAAAACAACTTAATATTAGCGTCGACCCGATCGTTATAAGTGCACCGCACTCTAAACTTGTACATTGTGATCACACGGTTGAAATAAACCAATTTAAAAATCGGTTTAATATGTTCGATTCGGCTAAAGTTCTTGTTATTGAATATTATGGGAAAAGGTTTATGTTCCGGTTTAGATTTTTTTTAAATATGGCGGTTAATCCAGTTTCGTTACATGTTTCGGTTCGGTTCAAGTCTCTGATAAATAATCCTCACAAAAACACCATTCTTGTTTTATGACATCTAATAATCGTAGCCTAATAGATAAAACTGAACTAGAACTTCCGTTTCCTAATTAACAAGCAAGAGGTTGTGCGTTCAAATCTCACTGACTTCTACTAATGTTAAGATAATCCAATTGTGTGTTAATGATTCGGAGTGTACTATAAGCTGTAGACCTCAAGTATTGTAATTGGAATTCCTGTTCTGCATAGTAATAAATAAATAAATAGGGACGAAAACTGTTTGTAATTTAGAAATTGATTATAAACTGTAAATACCTCTTATACCCTACAAAAATAATTGGAATTAAATTTCTGCTATGGAGCGTACTATATAAATAATATTTAATATTTAATAAAAAAATATAAAGTAAACACTTGACTATGTTTCACAAAATTCAGCCTCCAAGCCACCTTATGAGGGCATCGTCAGAGACTGGCCAGCACAGTTAGTAACCATTGTCGCGTTTCGCTCTTATTAGAGCTTATCAGTATGGTATAACTCACTTCTTCACCTAGAACAAAGTTCATGTGAAGAAGCTGGTGACGAAGAACTGTGCCAGCAGAGAATAAGATCTCTAACAAACTGGTAAGATGACATGAGACCAGTTTGTTAGAGAACTTTGTTCTAGGTGAAGAAGTGAGTTATACCATACTAATAAGCTCTAATAAGAGCGAAACGCGTCTATGGTTACTAACTGTGCTGGCCAGTCTCTGACGATGCCCTCATAAGGTGACTTGGAGGCTGAATTTTGTGAAACATAGCCAAGTGTTTACTTTATATTATTTTATTAAACCTTGTTTCACCAAGTGTTGGATGACAATTAATTTTGTCTTTGTTGTTATTTAATATTTATTATGAATCTAAACATGAAAATAAAAATAATTGAATCTCAGGATACTTGCCTATTCCACGAAAAATATTGTTGATAAGAAAAACAATTTTAAAGCTGAAGCTGACGTTAATGGTAGTAGAAATAGAGAAAAAGAAAACGGAGAACTGGGTCGTTAAAGTAAGACGAAATAATTGAAGATCACGTTTCGTTTTAACGAGCACACTAACACAATTTGTGATCCATTGGTTGATTTGGTTCTAAGAATTAGATAAAAATAAAACTCTAGGTTTCTGTTATTTCTACAGATCGCCTTACCCTATCAGTTTTTTGCAGATACATTCAAATTATGATAATAGATGTCTACTACACACATACAAACACATTGAGCTAAAATTACTTTTTTCAAATCGTAAATTTTACATTTAATCTTGTCTCTAATAATCTATACATTATTAACAAAAACATACAAACAAATCGTGAAAATCTTGTTAAAAATGGCATTACTTTAGCAATTAAATTTTTATGCGTATTTAAAGGAATAATTAGAAAGAAAAAAACTACTTAAAAAGGATATAAATCTGGTCTGAGGAAAACAATTTGGGCAATTCTTAAGAAAGTAGACCAGTAGTGACATTGAGAAAAACCGTTATCGTTCTCGGTTTGAGACGTTTTTCTCGATTCCCACGGTGAGGCTATTACTACGAAACTTCGACATCTGCAATCAAAAAAACGCTAATGCCATTTATTACTTGCCTAATGGATGACGCGGATTTTTTGTTAGATACGCAGATATTTAAACAGATTTTTTGATTTTTTAGTTTCGAACAGCATTACTAAAACTTTGATATTTTCTAGTAAAGAAATTTAAGTAATTCGTTCTACAACATTTTCAACTGTAAATTATCAACATAATATTTTTTCCTACATCGTCCTTACTACAGAAATGTAGCACATTGTACATACATTTTCACATCTCGCTGTTAGTAAAGGCAATGCGAAATTAAATATAATATAGAAAATAAAATATATCTAGATAAGATTCCAAAATAATGATGAAATAAAATCCACCAGTCTTAATATCATCACAAGCCGACAGTAATTTTCACAGGAAAACATAAACATCAATAGAACAGCTAACCACATTTCGGCACTAATCGAATTAGTTTCATAACAGACCCGAGCTTTCCAGTGGTGAGCTGAAAATTAGGACGTATATAGCATACAACCGAGCAGCTCAACAGACAGTCTATGAATGAATTATCGGCCGTGACAGCACAAATCCTCGACAGGTCGTGAATATGGGTCACGCCTGCTGCAAAAAGAATTAACATAAGCAGCGGAGAAAGGTATCTACATGGTTTTCCTTTTAACTTCATTATGACTGGAATAAAGCTAGTAATGTCTGTAGTATTTCACAATGGCACCACATTTCATTTTTACGAAAATATATAAGAGAGAAGAAGAAAATTCACTAACTTCAGGATTTCTACAAAAATTATATTCCAGTATTTTCAAATAACATAGTGTATGTCCCAAATAAATAGAGATTGTAATGCGGTAAAGTAGTTATCGTTACGGTTTTCGAATCCGAATATCCCAAATTCGAATCCCACTCTAACTATAATAAATAACAAGCGATATGTCAAATGTCAAATTTAAACTTGGCAATGCAAAATAACGTGGTTATTTTTATAAAACAAATATACCTATTATAATTTAATTTTGGTTCCACCTGTTGCAGTCAATAAAGTGATTTTATAAATACTGTAAAATGCGTATATATACATACTTGTCATTTATTAGGAAATATGAAATATTTTATTATATTTTACGACAATATGGTGAATCATACTCGTATATTTTCAGTTTAAATACGAATTTACAGTTTCAAGATTTTATTGGAGATTGGTTGATTAAAATATACTTTTAAACTGTTTAATTACTTAGAAGTACATACAATAGGTATTTATGTTATAAGTCCGAGAAATAAGTTTACTGTACGACTAAGATGTTTCTGTACGGGGCGACGAAATAGCTGAGTCTGAAATTTCGAAATGTGTAAAAAATAATGAACGGGCAACGATTCATTTAATACTATGTCGTATTTAATTATTAAACATTATATTCATATCTAAACCTTGGCAGGTAATACTTATTATTAACTGTCAAAATCTGTTTGTTACCTACCAACTTCACGATAGCAGTAACGTAATAATTATTACAGTACTAGTATTGTAAAGTTTCACTTTCCGGACTGAAATCACAACTGTAACCATGGAAATATAATACAGTATGAAATAAATTTATATACCTTGAATCTCTTAATGTGCATATCCGTGCCAAAGTTCGCTACACTAAAACAACAAGGATTTTAATTCTCACTTCTATTTGAAGGTCTTCACATTCTTTAATGCCAGTTAAGCTACATAAAGCACACACAATTAGACTTAATAAAAGAGTCCCTTAGTCCCAAAACTCCCATTTGAATTTGTAAAATGACTATCTAAACACATCCAGATCGTTTCCTAAGTATACAACATAACAAGGTTCATTTTGTCTGAATGAGAAAAATCGCGCCGGCAGCAAACACACCGGGGAGCCGTCCTGATAAAACATTCACACACGCACACACACACATCTACACATTCACACATTCACGAATAATATATGAAGGAAAGCACTCACTATTAGCGAACGGAAGTGGGCTATTGCCACGTGTGTCCACCTACATACGTCTATTCATATTTGGATTGTCCTTATTTCATATTTAATATACTGCAAACATTAGAGTACACATAGAAATTTAACATTTTATTTACTTACTTCTGATTTTCGTTGTGCGAGTACATATTAAATGAGATAATATAGCATTTAGTATTATATTAGGTAATATACATTCAAATTTGTTTGGAAATTCAGAGTACAATGACAATTTTTCAGTGCGCTAATTTTTATAAGTAATTTAGTCCTTATAAATTATATAGTGGTTCAGATTCCGCCTAACTCCCGCTTACTGTACTTGGAATTAAATTCCTGTTGGGCAGTTACAAAATAAATAAAAACAAGAACTCTACGAAAAATCTATTATTGTACAACAGAGTAGTTTTGCCTAATCAATTGTTAATTAAATAAGCATTATAAATTACTTTAAACTTAAGCTTTATTTCAGGATTTATATTCACATTACATTAAAAATATCATGCTATGTAAATGTACTTTCCCAATATCACAATAAAATATTGTTATACTCGTATTTATATCGCAGGAACATAAACTAAATGTCAATATAAGTCATTGATAAATATATACATATTTTATCTAAATAGTAACTTTATAAATAACAATCTATATATACAGGGTAATTCTGCGAAGACGAACCCCCCCTTAACTTTTTTTTATTATAAGAAATAGAAAAATTTTCTTTGTATGGCAGTTTTAGTATATTAAATATACTATTTTATGACACATATAGAAATTTTTTATAGAGTCAGGTTTAAATGATACGACTATCAACTTTTATTTTTCAAATGGGAACCTAGAATTATTTTATTAAAATAAAAACCTCCATTTTTTTTCTCTTTTCAACGATGTATTACTTGTCATGAATGTATATGAAAAAAATCGAAATAAATAAGATAATTGAAATAATTTTTATTCGACTATTCTAGGAGGCTATGCGAAATTAAACACAATGTAGGAAGGTAAAATGAATGACAAAACACGTGAAACAAGTAACAAATAAATATTTGCAATGTTGTCATTAATTTTACCTTGTTACATTTTGATTAATTTCGCATAGCCACCTGAATAGATGATTAAAAATTAATTCCAACATATCTCAATTATCTTATTTATCTCGATTTTTTAATATACATTTATGACAAGTAATACATCGTTGAAAAGAGAAAAAAATGGCGGTTTTTATTTTAATAAATTAATTCTAGGTTCCCATTTGAAAAATAAAAGTTGATAGTCGTATTATGCAAACCTGACTTTATAAAAATTTCTATATGTGTCATAAAATAGTAAAACTTCCATACGAAGAAAATTTTTCTATTTCTTATAATAAAAAAGTTGAGGGGGGGGGGGGTTTCGTCTTCGCAGAATCACCCTGTATATAAAAGAAATATAACAGGAAAACATACGTAAATTATCAGTTGAGTACAGTTAAAGTGAGTAATAATATTAACTGATAATTTATTGACTAATTTTGCGAGAAATTCTGAGTTAGGTAGTTTTCCCCTTAGGTGCAGACAAAGAAAATTTAAGTTTCTCCCAGAACTCGTGCTGCTTGCTGGTATCCTGGGGCCAGTCCAGATAGATCCGAGTCTTCATGAGATAGCGCAGCGTAGGTGTGACATGGCTACGCACAGGCTGCAGGCGCACAAGCAACAACGTGTCATCAGGACCAGCAGCGGAATCATCGTGGAAGAACAGCTGGTGGAACTGCGCCAGCTGCGCCTCCCAGCGACACCAGCGGCTGCGTGCGAACGCCTCGCTCAACACGAGCAGCGTGCGGCGCGAGGCGAGCACAGCACGCAGCGCGGCTTGTGAGATGGAGGCACCCGCGGGGAAGTCACGCTCGAACACACACAGCCGCAGCGCCGGCTCCAACGTCTCCAACATCACACCCACCCAGGCACTGTCCTCCGCGGAGTACGACACGAACACGTCGTACTCGTACGCTTGACCGGAGTTTGAGCCTCGACTTGGTTTCGCGGTGTGCTTCGCGAAGCTCAGCCGACATAAGAACAACCAGTAACGCAAATGCCAGCGGTACCAATATCCCACCAACAGCAACATCACTCCTAGCACCATAACCATTGAACCTAATATAACTGCAGTTAGATTCAACTTCTCTTCACATTCATCAGACTTGTTCATGCTTAAGTAATCTAAATACATTACAACAGATTTTTCTCGCCATTTTTCAGGAACAATACAATTACCAACGAATTGTTCTGCTATTTGATGTATCGTGGACTTCTGATTGTGCTTGATCCACAATGCCGCTGCATACATTGTACAGTCACACCAAAAAGGATTATCTTGTAGATAGAGAAACTGGACACTTCTCCAGTCTTCCAACATTGCAACTGTTATATTAATAAACTTATTTTGACTGAGGTTTAATACTGTTAAATTAGAAGATGGTAAAATTCGTTTGTTCCAAGATGGAAGTTTGTTGTCAGACAATTTAAGTTCGCTTAGCAAATTCAAATGTGTCAACTGGTTCGGCAATATGATTCGTAGATTATTTCTATCCAATGCCAAGTGAGTCAAGTTGCTAACATGGGTAAATATATTTGGCGACAATGTAAGATTTTGTAAACAGCATCCTCCTAGTAGCAGCACACGAAGATTGTCTAAACCAAGGAATGTATCAGATGTTAAAGACAACGGGCCAAGCAAAGGATTGTTTGTTAACTCTAAATATAATAAGTTCTTCATGTGAGCAAAAGATCCATTTTCAATATGTGATATAAACGCATTTTTCATAGTTAACTTAATTATTGTTGTTAAACCATTAAACGTAGATTTACTAATAGACCCAATGTTGTTATACGACATTTGTAAGTACGTCATGTTAGTCATATTATTATTAAATACATCAGGTGGCATGTAGAAATATGATGATTGTTCTTCATTTGAATTGGCACTAATATCAAAAAAATATAGACCTCTTGGTACAGTAACTGCACTTGGAATGGTAGTCAATTTATTTCCTTTCAAAAGTAGACGCTGTAAATGTGGAAGTGGTTTAAAAGCATTGTCAGATATTTCAAAAATTTCACAGAAACGCATATCTAAGTTTAATAATTTTGGCATAAATGGAAACCACTTGTCATCAATGGTGTTAAAATCATTTCCTGCAAGAATGATATACGTTAGATTAGATTTTCCAAGTGCATCTAACAATGGATAAGGTGAATTATGTCGTAGTCCTACTTGGAAAAGATTCAGTATATTTAACGGAATCCCATATTCTAACGTGCGTTTTATAAATTTTGTTAATGTTGTCCGGTTGAATAAATTTTGACACAATCTCAAATCAGTGAGATATTTTAGAGGTCGTAGTGAATCAGGATGTAGGTTCACAAGTTGACAAAGAATTAAATTCAATTGTTGTAGATGCGATCCATTCATTGGATAAAAATCATCAAAGTGAACTTCATGAAATGAATTTTCCAACAAAGATAACAACTTTATTTTGGGTAAATAATTAGGAGAACATGCTTTTGTTATATCGGAAATACGAACAAACCCATTCTTTGATATGCACAAAATTTCTAGAATTACAAGTCCTTCAAATACATTTTCTTCTAAGTAATTTAATTTACCATTGGATGTGATTGTCAAATTTTTTAAGTGGTTCATATTTCTAAATACTCCTTGTTCTATTTTACTAAGTTTTAAATTCCCCTCTATCTCCAGTGCTGTTAGGTTATTCAAATTACGTAAATCATTTTTTCTGATAACTGTCACCGAAGACAACTCCAATTTGAAGAACGGCAAAGTGACGATAATGTCAGCGGGAAAAACTGTACATTCATCTCCGAGACAAACTGTACTAATGTCCGTGATTTCTCGACATGTGCAATTGTTAATTGTTGTTAGATATTTGCATATAGGTGTATCCAGTGGGCTGTAGAATAGCTCCCAATCAGGGAATAGTAAATTCGTATCTTCATCATGAATGTATTGAGCTCCGCACAGCAATATTTGTAAATTTATCACTATGTATATATGCATTTCTCACCATAAACTATAAGAGCAGAAAATTATTAAATTAATAATTTGACGCACTTTTTTACTTCAAAAAGGTACCTTGCTGGTCTACACAATTCTTAAAATGAGTTCTTATCAAGCTGAAGGCCAATTTTATTTAGGAAAGTTTATATCCAGTTTTATTTTTAAACAGCATAAATCTTATAAATGATATGAAGTATCTACATATTTTCCCTAACAAAAAAAAAATAAAAATAGATATGCACTGCAAATAACTTATATCGTATGTCATTTCAAACTTATATGTTAAACTTAATCTCAATTACAGTACAGCTTACGTTTAAAGCGGAATCCAAGTCACTTAGACACAGTGGAATTTTTTTGATCACAGTTGAAGTCAGGAAGATTTGAACACACGACTGTTTGTTAGCTAAATATTAAACGTAAGTTTTACCTTTGTTTTATAAACTGGATTACGATAGTCTGTGAAGTATAATTGTGCACATATTTCAAGGTGTTCCATGAAAACTCTGTCATAGTAAATTAGTATGGGAAATAAGTTTTCCAATACCATTGCTTTTCTTGTTGCTTTGCAGAAAAATGTTTCAAATAAAAGGTTTTAGAGAATTAAATTCGGCATATAAATAAGTTAACTAAATTTATTTTAATCATTTCATTACTGCTACAATTAATTTTAAAAGTTGTCAAAAATGTATATTTAGGAAATAGGTTCATGATTACATAAACGAGAATGCACACAATTTAACGTTACATACAGTAATAAACCATTTGGCAAACGCAAACAAGTCTTTGAACTTCATGTACAGTGGCACAGTGTAGAATTCTATTTATAAAGTTGTGCATGTTAAAGTCCCATCACTCGGATTGAATCAATAGCAATTTACATAATGCAATAATAACTAACCTGTGAATAACATTTCACATATTTTAATTTATTGTTATGTCCGGAGGTTACAAATTTTTTTTATACCAATAAATCTACGTAAAATGAATTATTGTGTTTTGCAAAAACTTTTAAATATTCATAGTTCATAATCACGTAAAATAATTCATATTTTTAAGACTATAATCTATTTTAAAATACGTCTAGTAAATATACTGATAAATCCACATAAAAAATACATTGTCTTTCAACATTAAATTTTATGTTTGTACGCCACCTATATTTATCATAATCAATAGAGTGTCTAACTGAAATTGTATGGAATTTTGTTTTAATAGAAGCAGAGGTTGTCGCTCACTTCCTTTCTTATTTAGTTGAAGATTCGATGTTAAAGTAGTGAGAGATTTGAGAATGAAAGATAATTAAAAGGTGTTTAGAGGTAAATGAATGGAATAATTGAAGGCTTGTTGCGTGAGGAATTATTCAATGTATAATGAATAAATGAGCTTGTACGAAAGAAAGTATGCATGTGGTTGAAGTGAAAATGGTGTTTTAGGATTGATTATTTGATGAATGAGTGAATGTTTTTAGGGTTCGTGCTATCCCATTTGAAGGGATAAAGCGTGATGTTATGCATGTAATGAATTTAAAATTGTAATACCATTTTATACTTTGATATGGAAATGTAATAAAAATGTATTGGAAAGTAAGATATTCTAAAATAAAATTGAGATAGTATCGTGTGTAACCTTGAGTGAAACACTTTCAAACTCTGGAAGCTCACCAAGAAATTTTGTGTAACCTTCTAAATTTAAATTTAATTTTACCATTACAGCAGATTACAAACAAATCTATGTAAACAAATTAACAGCACAGCCAAAATTATTAGAATGATGTCTTCACTTCAAACGACCCATGAAAAATTCTCCTTTAAATTTGTAATTAAGAAATAACAGTTGAGCTATTTATCTGGCATGAAATACTCGGTTAAGGTATTAAACATGGCTAAATGCCAGATATTTGAACCATCATAATAATTTGTTGATCCAATTTTGTCTCTTATACAAAAAAGAAACAAATAACTCATTGGTGCGATGTTTAATTATTTGTTTGTTAAAATAATCAAAGACAGTATTTCAAAATGATAGAGTGAAACATATGCATTATTTCGACGTCAAGATTATACTCCATCGGCTTTTTCAATTAAAATATATTCAACTCAATTGCCTACTAATGTCCTGTTGTACGACAGGTACTCAAAACTAAAGGAGTCTTTAAATTTACTTAAAGAATACTTAAACGTTGCACCAAATACAGTTCAATCAACCAAATTAAAGATAACTTAAATAGTTATTTGTGTATTAAGAGAGTAAAGTGATTTTTTGTTACTCGAACACGGTAATTGCAGCGCGAGCCGAAGGCGAGAGCTGCAATAGTGCAAGAGGAACAAAGACATTTTATGCTCCTGATACATACACACAATTTTTTCTACACTACTATTGCATCTTAAAATTATTAAAAAAACGTATACGTACTGAAAATATATTCATTTTGTTAACTGTCAATATGACAATTTTCTATTTGGTTTGTATCCCTGGTGACTATTGAAATAAGCATTTAACATCTTTTTCGCGTGTTGCCATTGGAAAGAAAATTTTAAAGGAATTATAGTGCATCTGGATATACTCGTAATACTAAATAAATAAATATATCATCACGCCTCTTACCCATTACTGGGTGTGATACTCGAACGTAGCAGAGCTCGGTTCATCATATATCTATACGCGTGAAATGTGTTTATCAGCCGTCAAATCTCGATCCCCAAACTGTTAGTAGGAGAGAAACATCAGAGGTAATTTAAATTGTGGTGTAAATTATTTGTCGACTGTAGGAATTGAACCCGACTCGATGCCTATCTGATAGCATCATATTACTATATTAAATTCAGCATTTTGTTAGAGAGGATAAGTTCTTGTATCACACGTTAAAGTAGGAGGTAGTTGCGTAAATGTTTGCGAGTTTTTTCATGAATGGCCGGTAATTCTATCGCGTGATAATGCGTTTTTGAATGGAACTCCAGGATCAAAGAAGAAATATGTGTGTTTGTGTTCGGTTTGCGGATTAATGTGCTTGGATGTTGACGAGGAGATGAAATAAGATATTAAGATTCATTCGTGCTTACTGTTTTTGTAGGAAGTTATGAGTGATGTTTTCGTACACTTTCTGGATGATTGAAATTTCTGTTTCACACAAAAATATGTTTGCAGCCTAATTTCGACTGATGTTTTCATTCATTATATTTCACAAATGATGATTTTATTCCTTTGGACAAAACATGTTTAGCTGTAGAGATAAAGATATATAAGTATTCATCTACGAAGTATTGTAGTTTTTGCTTCAGTTGAAATTAATTTTAATCTTGTATTTCATTATAAAATAATTGCATGTAACTGTTTACTTGCAGGAGCTGCACATTTATCCTTTAAACTGTTGTTTACAGCATTTATATGTAAAAAAATTAATAACTTTTAGTTACTTATTTTTAACGACTACCATAGTAGCATATTATGTAAAAAAAAACAATTACAAACATCTCTTTAGTTACGAGTGTATAAACAAGGATTTACAAAACGAGTCACATACAATACTTTTTGTACAACTTTTTCGACAACAACAAAATTTTAAATTTTATTAATTATTTGAAAAGTAAGCTTGTTACAATGACATATACAAGAAGCTATCTTTAATCCGTGCTTAATACGTTAGTTGTTACTCGTAACTTATGCCTTGACTAAAATATTCAAAGTACCAGCTTGTCAACAAGCAATTAAAATACTATTTAACCAGTAAGTTATATGACATTTTAATAACAGGAGTAGAAAAGTGCAACTGGAATTTAATCCCAATTTACAGCTTATAGTGAAATTTGATGCACTCAGATATGTGCACAAACCTTTCCATTAAACGTAAGTTTTCTAAATTTGTAAATACAAATGTTAATATATGAACTAAAAGTAGCCTTCGTTTGCTTGATCTCGATGGTATATCCGGCAGTACGGCGGTGAGGTTAGCGTTGCGGCTCGGTGAGTCCGGACCCTGTACTGTAATTGTGATTAAGTTCCTGTTGTACAGAGTGGCTTAAATAATAAATAATAACAACGGCACCTGGAGTTTAACGGTATAGGTTTTTAATTTATTTTGGTCTATACTTTAATTCATGCCCTTTGAAATAATAGCTCCAGTTTTCTTTTTTGAATGTTATTATGTGTTTAAGTATGTTAATGTCGCCGATAATAGCATATTTCTATAATTACCGGTACAGCTATCTTGATAAACGTACAACTTTTCTCTTGGTTAACCGTCAAAGTTCATGTCCAAGTGTAATATTTCATAATACTCGTGATTGTATTTTTCTCATCTCGCGTGGTAATTAAAATAATCTTAATGACCGTGGTGAAACACGGGCCAGGGTGATTTACACGATTAATCTACATCAAGTCAAGTCAACGCGAACTATGCGCTTAATGATGACTGGAATTTCGGACCCTTACACTCGAATACATCGCGAAATTTCATCGTTCTTCGCCACTCCGAAGCGAATGAGTCAGCGAAATCGGGAAATACTTAACGGAAACTGTTTGTGTTGCTGGTTAACCAGAGTTGCAGAAGGAATACTGCAAACAATTATTGGGCGATATATTCAATTCTTAGCTAGCTAAAGGTTTCTGTTCAAAACTTAAGATAATTCATAATTGTATTAAATAAGGTATCTATGCAGGTCTTGTATTACCAAGTGCAATTTGAATTGATTTGTTAAATAGTTCGGTTTTCAGAGAAACTTATTTCTCCAACTATTTCCCTATATCAACATTTTTTGAGACTACTCGTGTAACATGATGTCTGCCAGTTTCAAAATATACTATTCCAGGAGATTCAAGGATTTTAAAGCACATATTACAAAAAATTTAGACAGGTTTATAGTATCGTCTGTCTTTCATTATTTTATTGAAAAATGCTTGAAACAAAACTACTGTAAAAACTAGATTAAAATTGCCAGAAATAACTATTTTTCAATTAATTGATAAGCATTTGCTATGAAACAACTGACTTCCCTGAATACAAAGAAAACTATGTATGTCGTAGCAGATCTCGGTACGAGATATATTTCTTCGCGTGAAACGCGGCTATTATTCGTCAAATCACGACCCCGAAAGATTTTAGTGGAAGAAGAGACAATTGTTTACCAGCTGTAGGACTCAGCTTCTCAAATCCACAGGCCGACTCAATATCACTGAGCCGCCTACCCCATAAAAAATCTAATTTAAATAATTAAACAACAGTAATGGGTAAAACCGTGACGATATTTATAAACAAATACAAAAATTTATATGATTTTCAAGAATTTTAGGTTTATAGACACTATATAAAATATGTATTTGTTTGTTTAAAAAAAAGGAACTATAATTTATAGTAGAACCAGAACCAGTCATGCCTAATCGTATTTATATAAAGATGAAGTTAGCGTCAATAAACGCTGGACTTCTGGAGATATAATCTATACCTTATTTTTTTTAAATGCCCCCCTCTTAAAAATAAACAGCCACAGGTTCCAATGCCATATTTTTCGGAAGACATTAAAATCAATACAGTTTGTATAAAATTAATACCTACATAATTTAAAGTCAAATAAATATTTTAATTTTTTTGTAAAGTATATCATAATTGCAATAGTTTCTTTGTGTAATTATCGTTAGCCAGCTGTGAGTCCAACTCATAATCTTAAACATTTATATTTCAGGAACATTTCCATGCTCGCAGTGGCAACGGTTTCAGCCAGATAAACAAGCAAAGTTCAGCGTTCAAGTAAACAAGAACCATCAGTGAACAAGCGAATGGGTCGGCGTCGAGCGAACGGGTGACACCATGTGGTGGACACGAACAGAAAGAAGAGAAAGTAGGATGAAGCTTTTAACGAGATCTCGGATTACAGCGTCCTATTGCTTGGTCACGTAAAAGGTACCAGTGGACAACGAGGAAACATGCTAGCAGGAGAAAGCTGAGGAAAACTTCCAGTAAAACTATATCCAAGTTAGAAACTGTGTGGAGAGACCAATAGTGTATTCTTTAATATATTGTTGTACGTGATATGCTGTTTACATTTTTCATGCTACGTACAAAGCAAAAAATAATGATTCGCTATTCATTCTTCGTTCTCTGATCGGCATTATTTTGCCTTTAATTATACACTATTAACTTGTAAGAACACCAGATGGAGTAAAACTAAACGATATATCCTAAAACCTAAGTAGGCTCAGCTCCTAAGATGAGAACTTTACCATTGAATTCAGCAGAGTTTTTTTATTGATATGAATATTTATTCAGCTCGAATTATAACTGCGTATAGTTTTAAATTTGACGGTAGTTTCTTTCATGCAATGTTTATATAAATATTACTTATGTAATAAATTAGTACAGTACCTGATGACGGATCTAATAGTAAACTTGAAAAGTAGAATTTGTAGAATGAAATTACCTGAAAAGAAACAATCATAAATTAGTATTCTGATAGTTTTTAAAACATGGTACATAATAGTATATTAAACATGAAGTGTATAAATTATTTTTTTCACTATTAGCATTTAACTAATTTAACTATTTTTATATTGATAATAAAATAAACATTTTGGCATGAGTATTTACTTGTTTATTAATACCCACAAAAACGAAGTGAGCAAAATATAACATTCTTTTTGTTTGACATTGTCTTTATCATTTGACATATTATTTAAGATCTTTATAATAGTGTTTAGGGAAAGTGATTCATAAAATTGTTCTCCTACAGAAATTCCAGAAAATGTGTAGTATGGAGCAAACTATACAATTCTATAAATTGAGGGTTGAGTTTCTTTAATTGATGACATTTTTAATTATTAACCTTGGTAAATAATATTCCATTATTAACCGTTGCTAAGCCAGCGGTGGTAAATAGTATATTGTAATACTAGTGAGGAAAGGGTTTAATTGCAAAACGAGTACGAAACTCCAATAGTAAGAGTTTTGAAATGACTCTGTCCCACGTGTGTTACTTACTATTTTTTTTTTCAACATTAAACGTGAAAATTACATTTTTACGTTTTCGATACAAGAAATTTAATAATTATTTTATATAAATCAATGAAATTGTATTAGCAAATGCACATCACGTTTCCTTGGTAACCATATCAAATTAGTTGTAATAGTAATCGTTTTCCTCACTAGTAAGGAAAGTAAATAACTTTCCACGAGCGATAGATGACTCTTTATATCTCTATATGGATAGAATGATGTACATACTGTGCTAACGGTAGAAAATATGTGTTTGTTATTGTGCACTATAGGAACATTATTCGACATACAGACTAGCGTATAGTAGAATCCGAATCATTTAACCACAATAGGATTTTATTTATATAGGAAAATATGAACGCGCGACCCCTTGCTTGATACAATTGGTTACAACTGCCTATAATACTAATGACTTAGACAATGCTAAATAAGTGAATGTTTTAAGTATTGAAACTGAAATAGAAAATATTGTGAAGAAGAAACTCTATTTTTCAAAACGTCAAATACTCTTTCTTAAGATTCAAAGCTATCAAATCTCGTTCATTTCCGTCACGACTATAAAATTTTGATCCCAAGTGACGCGTTATCACATGTTTTACTGACAATAAACGTAGAATTCTAGCGAAGTATAGCACTCTTGATTACATCCCTATTCTCACGTCATCTGCTCGAAAACACATTTCCAATCAATGGATACTAGATGAAAACAAAAACTAAACAACCGTACTTAAACAAACTTACAAACATTATCTTACAGGTAGATTCAGAAAATGAATTCAATTCACAGTTAACTAACTCCAATTTTCTTTCGGATTGAAATGATTTGCACTAAGACTATTTACAAAACAAAATGAGATTATTTATTGGAGAAAAGTATCGTTAATGTAACTTACATAATATTAGGCTGAATTTTATTACCTCTGGATGTCATAATAATTATGGGCTAAACCGTACTGTACGGACAAACCTGAAGTTGGCCGCAGGACGCTAGGGACTTCTGGGGAAAACGGCAGTTCGAACGGTACAAGTGCGACATAAGAAGCAAGCGGTTTGTTACTTTTTACCATAACAATACGTTCTATACTAGGTCAGGCATGGTTAGTGGTGTTTATTATTTTAAAAAAAACATCCAACTTTGCTAACAAAACGTTTTTAAATTATCTTGACATTCAACTTTGCCGGGTTTTTCTATGTCCGACTTGTGCCGATTTCACCAAAAGTCACTAGCGACTCGCAGCCAACTTCAGGTTTGTCCGTCAACGGTTTTACCTAATTATGAATTATTTTTGTGATGTCAATTAGAAACGGTGTAAACGGATTAAAAATGGTATTACAATAACGCTAAAAATATAATTTAAAAAAAAAAGAAGTTACCAAAATATGAAGATATATTTATCGTTAGTTCATGACAGGACGTCTAATAATGACGTAAACGTTATATTATATATGGCTGCATGAAATAAAAGCAGGACAAATAAATCAATTCCATCTATATGAGTGATATTCGCATAAAATCGTTTGAGTTTTCGCTCAATTGTTTGAATTCGCAGTTGGCACTGGTGAGGAAATCTAACTAGTGTAATGATGCAATGAAGATTGATATATTGATGGAAAATTTGGATAAACGAAACCCTTGACGGAATGAATGACGTTTCATTTATTTTATCGAGTCTTGGTAAACAATACATTTTCATCTTATAACGTGGATTTATATTTGTTTATTAGGGTAAAATATTTGTAATAATTTTGAGTCGAGTATAAAACCTTTTTGGTTAACAAAGACTTAGGACAGCAGAATTATAAATGATTTAGTAAACTTATAGGAAATGTAATGTATACTAAGGTAAGGCATAAATATACAAAATATGTGTGTATAGCATAAATTAACCCAAAATAGACTACGATACCCTTTTCATATTAATAAAGATGTCACATCCAAACTAATTTGCTAGCTGTGGTTGACATTTCCATAAATATATGTTGTATAAGAAGATACCAGGTACGAATTTTTCGTTTTATATTTCACTATTAATAAAATATAATATTTGTGTCTTCATTTCGTGAATGTATCGACCATATTATTTTTATCAGTAATATAATAAATAATTTGAATGGCGTATTTTTTTTGTGTCACTAGCACATGTACGAAATTATTATTTGCAGAAAGTTTAAAAACAAAAATGTACCTAATTTAACAAGGTATTTCACTCTGACTGATTTGGCATATTATAGGTAATAAAGGTCTAATTTAATTCAGCACTAATAATACCCAATTACATTAATGTATAATATTGTAACATGTATGTGTAGCAGATACAAAGAGATTAACATCTACTAACTACATTTCACTGTTTACAAATCAGCTTATATTTTGAACAACCATCGAAATATACCCACATGCTAGATATGCGTATTATTTTGAAGAACACATATTAAATTAAATAAAATAGTTATTTTTTTGACTAGGTAAAAAAGTAGTGGATTTACTGCCGAAGGTTTGAATCTAGCCAAGGGAGTAAATATGCTTTTTTAACGTGTTGAACACATTTATTTTTTTTTGAAGATTGTTTAAACTTAATATTAATTTTGCGATTATTTCAAATATTTTAATATTATCAATATCATCGACATCATCATGTTCCTATGTATTTGTCTAGTGATTGATACGTAAAAACAAATTTCATGTTCATAATTGCATAAATATCATTCTACTTTTAGTGAATGTTGTCACTCATATATATATATATATATATATATATATATATATATATATATATATATATATATATATATATATAATAAATTTACAATAAATAATGGAAAGTGACAATGGAATGTTAACTACATCCGAAATTACATCATAAATGTCAATCTTGTTGTATTTTCATAGCAACACTTTTACAGTCTAAATCATAGCCTAATTGTCAATAAAAGTCCAATTTTAATGTTAATCGGCAAAATAATAATTTAAAATAAAACAATATAGTACAAAAAAGATGAACTTCGTAAACGGAATACAATAAAAAATAGTCTAATTATTCTGAACAGATAACGAAAGAGAAAAATAATTTACAAGATAATTATTACAATTTCTAGAACTACCAAGAAACCCTGATATATCCAATCAAGATAATATTTAAATTCATTGAATTGAAATTCCTTCCAAGCCACAAGATAAACCCCACATGAGCATTCAGCGGTTGAGACGTATATAAAAGTCTCATTTAAACTCGGTTTACTAAGTTTTCTTAAAACGTGTTGCTGCAGCGGCTGCGTCTCCGACAACTCCGGCGACTCTGGGAGCGTCGGAACACTACAACCGGAGACAAAGTCACAAGACAATTCCATTACCGGGCTACGGACAATGATGCCATTACAGCTGGCGATACTGCACACTACACAACACGAAGATTATCGAAGAAGTGAACCCAAAATCCTACGTGACTTATATAACTTATTGTTACTAACACCACAGGTAACTCTTTAATCTTAGAATAACGCGAAGTTAATTGTTCCCCGTGTGAAATTATTGTAGAAGAATAGCAATAATTATGAACACTCATTACAAATAAGCAAAGTACTTATTTCTATGTTCAATAAAAGGATATTAATCCCAATTACAGAAGAGGTGATTTTTGGCTTATAATGGGATTCAAATTACTCGGCAGACAAATGGCTAACTAGATTACAGTTATAATATGTGTATTTAGTAAGAATCAGAAACTCTAGATGGACCATAAAAATCAATATTGCTTTACGATAGTTCACAGAAAACTTATTAAACTGTCAGAAAATGAAAAATATCGCATCAATTTCATCTGACAGATATATTATTCGTAGGAGAAAATATGATTACCTGACTGTCTAATATCTGAAGAAAATATATTTGTACTTAAATAATCAAAGTATCTCAATGTAGTAATTATTTATGTACCAAAGACATTACGAAAAATTTTATGCACGTAGAATATAAACACCAAATAATGCCACATGATGCATACACTAGAACATTATATGTTGATTATTACTATGACACGAAGTATATAAATAACTTCATAACGACTGAATGCCCGCTCCATCTAAACACTCCATAGTTGATTAATACTCTTATATGCCTTAATGTAATTAAAACTAATTTTTCATATTCTAGTAAAAAATAAAATGCAGTATGCTGGATATCGTCATCATTTGTGCATCATCAGCTATATATCGCCCATGGAACATATAATAATGTATGTCCTTGTGACGTAAATAGACATTGAAATAACAAATTTATCTTTGAAGTGGTTGTTAAATTTAGGGTGAATGCACAAAAGTATAACAGTAAACTTGACTTGAAACTTTTAGTACCGACATATATACTTTAAGTTCAATCTTAAAATATACAACTTCAACAGTACAATCGAGGATATAATATATTCCCATAGCCTAATCAAAATGAACCAGAAAATAATTCATAAAATAAATTGTGGCGAGTGATTTAAATAATAAGTTGCTTGTTTTTGCCGCAGGTTAATATTATCGTTCACCGCGCAAGTAAATATTGGAATTCGAATTCTAAACCATTTAAAATCAATCTCTTAATGTTATTATTCACATTTTAGTACAGCATAGAAACCATCTAGACAACAGGTACTATCAATGTCATATGAATTTTACTCTCTATTTGTTTTACATGTCTAACACAACCTCGATCCTTATAAATTGAAGACTTGACGTAGAGATCGTCTACACTGATATTGAGTGTTATTCAGTGTGTTGTTTTACACTATTTTAAGTATCATGGTAACATTAAAATACTGTCATTTATTTTATATGTGTTAGTACAACCCACTGAATTCCACTCATTGGCTGGTAGCTCTGTTTTTGGGGTGTTCTGAGAGCACAGTTTTAACATGTTAGAGATAGCTAAAACACTCAAATACACTGCTCTTAAAACAGGCAAAAACAGAGCTTGTGCTACCAGCCATTGTTATTTAAAGAGAATATTACCAATTTCAATTTTATTAAAAATTCTTTAAATAAATACTGAAACTAAAAGTGCTGACGTCTATCAATTTGTACTTCCTAATAAACATTTTCACCATCAAATATCAATTTTAATTTGGTTTAAATAAATAAAAACGAAGCGAAGTTACTTGTCAAATGGAATAATTGACGTCATAGTCAAACATTCGATTTGCTTTTATCTATTTAAACAAAGTTTAAACTTGAACTTTTGGCAATGCAACAGACCATTAGACGTTACTAGCATCCACTATTAACTGCTAATAATTACCTGCACAAACTGACGGATGCACTCATTGCCGTGCTCACGAAGGAACGTCTGCAAGGTCTCCATGCCTTGCGCGGACAACAATCGATAGCCATTGTTATTGTTGTTATTGTTGTTGTTCGTTGTCGTGGTGTTGTTGTTCATGTTGCTCAGTGAGAAATACATGTTGATAGTGCGTTGATGTAGATGGATGGATAATCACTGTGGACACTGCACTACTGGCGCTGCCACCATTTTGTGTTTATTCGTACCATGTTTAAATGAAGACGTTTATTTCTGAGT
Organism: Pterostichus niger; assembly: GCA_947425015.1. Taxonomy (NCBI): domain Eukaryota; kingdom Metazoa; phylum Arthropoda; class Insecta; order Coleoptera; family Carabidae; genus Pterostichus; species Pterostichus niger. The sequence continues at coordinate 33,766,119 of OX380340.1, read as the reverse complement.
TCTTGTATTATTGTTACTTATCATTTTAATAGTTTGTAGTTAGTTTATAGTTTCTTTGTTTGCAGTCAAGTATTTGTTGTTGTATAAAATTTATTTTAAAATCATGTTTGACTTCTAGTTTATAATAAATGACAATCCTATTCACTTTTTCTTTTGAAGATTATCCAAACTAAAAATTTGTCTAACATAATGATTATTACTGACTTTTCATTAGATTGTATAACAGGTCTTATCCAAATTAATAGGGAAAAATAAGTTTGGTAATAACTTTAACAAATAATTATATATGTAGTGAAGTTACGTTTGTATAGTCAAATTAATTAGATTCTAATTCAATCTGTTAGATGTCCCGCAAATTTTCATATTTACCCGCTATTGTTAACCTCAAATGAGGCAAACAATCTGCAATTACATAGTATGGATGCGAAAAAGTAATTTTATTACTTTTTGCAATTTGTTGGATAAATGTACTTTATTGATTTTGTGCCGAGGGTTGACGACCCCAATTTTAATTATTAGGTATGATTATTAAATTAAGCGGATATACTCAAACAATGCTTGCAAATTTGATTGGCTATTACTGACATTCCACGAAAAATTACCAATTTTACGAATATAATCCGTTGATAGGTACCTGCTAAAACTTATTCTGTTGCTGCGAAAATTATTTCAACCGTTTTTAAGAAATTAATTTAAAATTTTGAAATCATTTTCTATTATTATTTGAACATAAATTTAATGTTTTCAACCTTCAATGTAAAAATATGTGCAACACAGAATATATTTCACTTTTAATAACAATATAATAATAACTATTGCAGTAGTTCTAATAGTGGTAAAGATTAAAAAACAACATGAAGGATGTAGTCCTTTCTAGACTAGAAGTAGTGAAACACGGGACTAACTCGGAAGTTCGTTACATCACGTATTGTATGTAATGTATTATAAAAGACAAGCGCTACTAATTTTGTTTCTGTCATTTGCATTTGTATGTCAACTCGAAAATACACCAAAGTATTTCATTTTCTCTAATGAATAAAACTTGGAATAAAGTAATAAATTTCCAAAATAGTTTAAGTGGTATTTAGGATCTACCAGTTACAATAGTACTAAAAAAATAATAGAATAAATACTAACTTCCAAATATTTTAAATAAACATTTTGTTGATAGTCTTGGGTTTATTATATCGGTATTTTGATGTACTGACTAACTAACTAAAATAAATATATCATCACGCCTTTTATCCATTACTGGGTGTGGAACTCTACTGTAGCAGATCTCTGTAAGAAGAATATTTACTTCACGTGAATTATAGTTACTAGGCGTCAAATCACAGTCCTCAAAAGATGTTAATGGAGAGGTAGTTACAGGGGTAATTTTAATATGGTGAAAATCAGTTTATCGGCTGCGGGGATCGACCGCGGGTTTTCAAATCAATCATAGTCTAATCATCTCTTGATCTTTGCACTAAATGAAATTATTAGGACTCTACCATCCATAAACTTAGCTCTTCGTTTCTTCAAAAACAATGACATGAAGAAGCTCAAAATAAAAAAGAACTTTTAACCAAAGTGTATCTTACAAAATAGAGTAGAATGAAATATGTTCATTAAATCATTTTGGAGCACAACATATATTTAAAAACAATAATCATTACTATAAAAAAAACCTATTGTTTTTGTGAAAAAATAGAAACAATTAATCGGTATAAAGAGTACTTGTGATAGTTATAAGTGTACTACAAAATTAAACCAAATAAATATGTCAACATTTAATTGGTCCGGTATAATACAGGGTGTTTCAGGACTAGTGTAACAAACTTTAACAGCTTATTCCTGAGGGCATTACCATTACATAATCCATAATAAAAATCATATCTGAATATTCAGCAGTACTATAACCATCCATTATGAAACAGTAATACAATCAAAAGTACAACAATTTTTAATTAAGACTGCTGAATATTCAGATATGATTTTTATTTATGGATTATGTAATGGTAATGCCCGTTATGCGTCCAGAGAATACCAATAAGATATCGAAATAGAAGACAACTTCCCCATCCCCTATTTGCGCGCATTTTTGTTTTCCGAAAGTATCTTGATTACAAAAATTTGAAAATTTCGTGGTATTTATAGAACTTCAACCTCTTGTATTTTGGTAACTAGAAGGAATAGGACCTATGTTCATATGACATTTTTGGCTCAAAATGACCTCAGGAATAAGCTGTTAAAGTTTGTTACACTAGACCTGAAACACCTGTATATAGCTTAAAATAATATCAGAACGAAGAATAGCACACATTCAATAAATTTTCATACTACTGACGACATTCTTATTTTTACGATTTTCCAGCAAGTCTTCATTCGCATCAGAGTTAGCCGTGGTCCGCGGTGACGTATAAAATTTAATCCGCGCTTCAGACGTAATGAAACTTTATATGACGAAGTGCGAAGTGTGACACTGGCAGTACCACACCAACACACACACAAACCAACGTAGAAGAGGCTCTCCGACTTGAAATAATATCCTCTGGATTTTCTGGTTTACGTTACGAAAGGTTACGAAGGTGATGGTTTGTTCTGCTTCAAGTTCCCTCTGCGTTAGAAGTAATTGATATTTGAGACGTCGATGCAAGAACAAATAATTTTGTAGAAGATAAAATTTAATTACAATTGGAAATGTAATTAAAACGTTCAGTATTATTCTCCATACTAAAATTACAGAACATTAATTGAATTACATTTTCTCGTTCAATTTTACACAAACAAAAATAGTAAAACGCATAAAAATGCTACTTTTATAAATTCGAATAAAAATATAAATATGTTATCACGCATTTCACTCATTACTGGGTGTGGTACTCTACCGTAGCAGAATCTCATCCCAGATAGATGTTAGTAGAGCGGAAGCCATAGGAATTATTTTAATTCGTTGAAAATTGTTTATCGGCTGCGGGAATCAAACCCAGGTTCTCAAAACCACAATCTGACTTGATATTACTTAATATAATAATAATTCTAGTGATTTTATAAGCATATAATAATGTAAAGTCAGATTCACAATACGAATTAGCGCTAATATCACTTTTAATATTATTTATAATTATATTTCAAGAGAGTCATAAAATGAATGATTTTTTTTTAATCCAGGTTAAGATAAACTTGGTTCATGAATTGGAAAGAATGTCGTCATGCGTTTGTTTTTGAAAGAGTTAAAAACTAAATAAAAAAAGATATTTTACCCATTTCTGGGTGTGGCACTCTGCTGTAAACAGATCTTCGTAAATGATATATTTCTTCGCGTGAAGTGCGGTTACCAGCCGTTAAATCACGGCCCCCAAAGATGTTAGTGGAGTGGGAGCCACAGGGGTAGATTTAATTTGGTGAAAATTGTTTGTCGCCTGTGGAAATCGAACCAGGGTTCTCAAGATCCACAGGCCGACTCGGTACCACTAAGCCACCTACCCCATAACCCGCTTTATGAATCTAGTCAAGTATAAGATTGGCTTTGTTAAAAAGGAAATTGGAGAAATTCATGTAAATTTATTATTATCTACAACAAGCTTGATATTAGATAGTTTGAGAATATGTAGTAATAATAGTATTAAAGAGTTTATTAAAAAAAATATATGTAAAGAATTACTATTTAAACTGCAGTTCCTTGACGCGTGTTATATCGTACATATTAAAATTATGATATTAAATTAATGAAACATACTGTTAGAGAAATAAACGTAATTATAACACGCATGTGCTTTTAAAGCTATTTTAAAATCGACCCATTCATAAATACACAGTAATAACGGTCGCTAATAAAACCAAAGCTATTCAAAGAACCGGAATTATGCTTATTTGAAATTCATGTTACGAAAGTAAATTTCCTCATGACTTGAATGTCACAGATTTTATAAAAACTTTTCGTTGCGAGAAATAAGTGAATAAGAAAAACAGAAACCGAGTTTTCGCATAATGCATTATTATCGTTAGACCATTAGCGTTTGGCTGTCAGCAAACAAAATCTCTATTCAGATTCCGTGTTCAATTTGCGTTCATTCCGGTCTTAATTACCCAAAGCGGTTCTTGAAAGAGCTAACTTAAAATTGGATTTATTTGTTGCTTTGCTAGCTAAAAGGAGATAGGCTTATACAAAACAATTTCTGTCTACCTTCCTCTCATGTTAATTGCTTTCGTCTGTCATTTTTCTTACTTGATTATTTCATCTGCCATTAATATCATAACTTAATGAAATATCTGTCATTTTTGTCTTCTACAAGTCGCGTTTTAAATCAAATGTCGCACAAAGTTCTTACGCTATTGAAATGATTTATGGAAGTGTTCCTGTTGACACTTTATTTAAATAAATACCTATATTTAGGATCGATATTTCAACCTACTAGAAAATTTACCCGTATATCAAACAAAAAATAGCACATCAAAAATAATGTCAATTATAATACAACTAGTAATGAAAGCAATACTTTTTTTATGCATTTGAAGTTTGATGCGCGTTGGCGAAGCCGGAATATATCAATCAAATGAGTAAATAAAAATAATTTATGACGTATTCTACACGCCATTAATTTGCATATTAGTATTAGATTAGTTTTAGGGTAACAAAAATTACAACATTTTATTGACAGATGTTAAAATTTCGATAGAATACATAACATCAGTATATCCTATCAAATGGTGTATCACGAACCCTTGAAACATTCACAAAACATCCACACATCAGATTTCTCAAAGAAACAGTTTTCGTCAAACATTCTCATCCGGACATATCATCCTCTTTTCAACCACACTCACGATCTTTCTATACAAGTTCATTTATTCCTCACACCTGAAATCTTCCATCACGCAACAAACTTTCAATCACATCCATCCATTCGATCCTATACACCTGATTCATTAATCTTTCGCTTATGCCCATTCATCTAATAATGAATCTAAAACAATAAAAAAAAAAGAAGCATTGACTGCCCCTGCTTTTGAAAGTAAATTCCATACAATTACAGTTAGATACTTTACCGAAACCGAATCAAAATATAAGAATGCAAGAAATGTCTATATAAGCTTATTTTTGAAAGTTAATTTCACACAATTTTAGGTAGACACTGTATTGTAAGAACAGAAAACGAAACAAAAAAATAAGAAAGGAAATATCATTCTGCGTTTGTTTTTGAAAGTGAATTTCACATAATTGCATGTAAATATTAACTAAACAATAAATCTAAAATCAAGAATCCTGTGCTTGTCTTAATTAATCAGATTCATGCCGTAATTATTCTTTGCCAAAAATTTCTATTCTTACACATCACTTTCGCTTCAATCCACAAGGTAACAAATAAATAAAAATAGTAAAGAAAAATTAAATTAAATCAAGAATGTGTTTTCTTTTACAGAATTTTAAAAACAATTCAAAACAATTTGTCACATGTTATACAATTTTTCATAATTTTAACTATAATTACGATACAATATTTTTTGTTTGCTTGACAGATTCTATTAGAAAATTAAAATACTGACTTTTTGTTCTAATTTCATTTAAAAGATTCGTGCAATACCTCATAAAATAATATTATCGGTTAATCTAATTTATGAATCTGCCTGTATCATGTAAATTTAACTTAACAATGAAAAAATGTACCAGTAATGTAAACTAAAAGACTGCCAGTTTGATATTATTTATTCGAGTTGGAGAGTTTTTTTTTTATCATGATTTACCTACAACATTTCTAACTTGAAACCGATTAAAAACAGCCTTCTGTACTTTTATTTGATGTGCACACCAAAACCCGCCCTTTTGAATTACCACCAGTAAAATATACGCGATAGTACAGAGTCCTCACTCACCGAGCCGCAGTGTGGTAGTTTTTTTACATAATTTTTAGCTTGAGTGCGATTAGAACTCGGAATCTCCGGATTCGAATTCCGTATCGCTATACACACCACCGTACTGACGGACAAATGAAGAGTTTAAATTAGAAATAAAAATTATGTTAGTGGTTTATCTGTCGCATTCATATATTTAAAAAGGTTTAATCAAAGGAGAAAGTACAAGTACTACTTTATATTTCAACTAGAATTCAAATCGCTTATTTCCACTACTTCTGATGAATTTTTATTTAAGTGCATACTCATATAATAATAAAAACATGTACTACCAAAATGAGAGCAAATAAATATTGATTATTTATAAACTTGCTGCTTTTTATTTAAAATATTAGGTACACATTTTGTACAATTTAAATTCCACGCAAGCTCTATTTTTATTTTGCAAAATAAACCGAAGGAAAAGTCAAACAAAAACAAAACCTAAATGGCGTAGTGCAACTTGATCTTTTCTCGAAAAGAAGTAAATAAGTATCAATTCCAAGCGCATCCTTGGTTCACGACGAGCCGTGTTTTTCTAATCAAGAGACTGAAAGCATGGGGTAGACTTGGTCGATGAGCGGTCAACTCATTCATGCCGCTTACGAGATAGTTCACCAGATACGAAAGTGCGCCGTATTTATAAATGGCACTAGGGCTAATTCGGTAATTTATATGGCTTAGTAATGTTGGCCAGACTTATGTTTTAGGGCGTTAAACGATTAAAGATTTTTTTGGATTAGATTATGTGGTTGCGTGGTTGAAATCAGTTTTTGAACTAAGAAATTGAGGAAATTTATCAGAACGACCAGTAATTGTATGGTAACAATTCTACTTTTAAAAAGGTCAAATACTCTACTGAAATTTTTCCTGTTTATTTAGTTTATATCTGGAAAGTATTATAAAGATCTTAAAGCCCATATGCATATAAATTACCAATTCAAAAGAGTGAAATAAAAGTAGATTATGATACTGCTTAAATGTTCGAATAAACGTCATGTTTGTACGAATCATTATAGTGTGTTACAACTAAAACTATTACTTTTGTTACATTATAAATCATGGAATCGACAAATGATTCTAGCCAAAAACATTCAAATTTAAAATTTTGATTATTAAGATTAAAACCAGATTTACAATTTAAGTAATGAAAAAGGTAACTCGAATGATACCGGTAACGTGAAAACTTGAGCATGTGCTATAAGATAGTAATGACTTATTTATTTATGTTACTCTGTACAACAGGAACTTAATCCCATACAGTACAGGGTCCGGCCTCACTGAACCGCAATGTGATATATTAAAGTTAGCTGCAAGGTAAATAACGCAATCCAAGAGATATCTCTCTGCTTTGTGTTAACTAAAACACTGTGCCTGTGGCCAATCAGAAGTCAATATTTTTACATATTCTGGTGACGGTCATCTGATATTCTAGTAATTGGTGATCAATATTACCAATTGTTAACTGTCAGATAAGGGGCGCGTACTTATTTAGCTTGGTATTACATACAAATGGATCGCTAAGTTAATAGAAATTCATAAATCTTTGTATCACAAATCGTCTAAAGATTTTAACTATCCAGTGTTATCCAATTGACAGATTAATACCGAAAGATGATAAAATTGCCAACTTCATTAAATTGTGCTAACGCTTAAAATTTCCGTTTCATGTCATGGTTTTGCTTTAAAAAAATAGTCATCAAGATCGGCTACAACAAAGAGCTACACACAGTAATGGCTAAAAAGAGTGATGATATATTTATTTCAAGTACCATTTGACAATAAGCTTCACTTGCATTAGATTCAACTTTCGATACGAATTTCAAGCCAAATGAATCTGGACCATTCATAGAGTAAACTAGACGTTACGAGTATATATTTATATAACTTCTTGGTAGTAATTAGTTAAGATACCTGTTTGATATAATAATTGGTATTGACAAATGACGACATAATATAAATGAAGTAATTTGATAATAAAAATCAAATAATAACTTTTCTAAGTTCCACAGATTTCAGCCTCCAAGTCAACCTAAAGATATATTATAATTCTCGGAGTCCGGCCAGCATAGACGCGTTTCGCTCTTATTGAAGCTCATCAGTATGGTATAACCAACTTCTTCATAGCAAACAAGTTCACCTGAAGAAGCTGTGACGAAAACTTAGAAAAGTTATTATTTGATTTTTATGATTGAATTGGTTTCAGTATGTATTAGCAACATGGACAATTATTTGTCATTTTGTTTTATGAAGTAATTTGATTTAAAATAAATTATTTAAAATGCTAATACTGGGGGTTACGGAGGCATTGAAGAATATCTGATGACAACAATCAAGTGTCAACGAAAGTGATCAGGATTAATTAAAAATTAATTCATTTTTCAATTTCACGAGTGAATAGTGATTGCGTGTCTCATTATAACTTCAATTTCAGAGGCCGAGAGTTTCCTACCGCAGCTGTGCACTGAAATGTTTGCTGACAACAAAAATCACCTGTCAGACTACTACAAAGAAATCGTATTAATTAAAAATTAATTACTACCATCCGTGACGTACCTTCGTTCACAATTTGTATTATTAATTTTTTACTAACAAGGCAGTAATAATACACTTCAATGATTTCAAACTAACCACCGAAAACATGAAAAATTCATTCATCTTCTTTCGTAACACTGAGTTTTGTAAATTGCCAAATATTTAATTTGATTTGTAGGTTATTAAGGCATCGCCAACAATTAAATATTTACATGTAAGACAAGTTAAATTATCATGATATTATTTATGACACTCAACTGAAACCTATCACCACTACTAATTAATTATTTTGCTCACGAATTAGCATGATTATTTTTTCTAAAATAATGTAATGAAAACCCTTACAATGTTACTTGATTACTAGTTAGCTAACCTTAGCATTTATTAATGGGCTGCTAACCGCCGTACATTCTTTTAGCGGCCTTTGTTATCAATAATTTTATTTGTTTTTAATATAAACAATTATTGACTAACTAATAGTTAACTAACTTTATTTTTCAGCTGTCTTACATTTATATAAGAATTTTAATAAAATCCTTCATATTATTTTAGTTTACTCTATATTTAAACCAATTTGTTCGATAATAACAAAAGTTAATCAACTAATACTTAAATATTGTTAATCAGTATTTATACTAACGTCCACCGTTTGCATAGCATATCCCAAATATATCGACAAGTCAAATGTTCCCAAATTACTTTAGACAAAAATGCTTCAAATAATAGTTGGCTGTAACTTTAATTTGAAGCAGTTTTCTTTAAAATAGTTTTGGAAGGTTTGACGGTGGCAAATATATATGTTGGAGTTGCAATATTTTTTAGATCTGCTATACAAACTTTAAGCGCTAATAAAAAAATTGTTATAAGCACTCCAAATATTTATATTATTAATCTATGACAAGTCTTTAAAAAAATGTAAAGCGTTATAAATGAATTTGAAAGGTAGCACGTATTTAAGTTATACAATGTAATTATTGCATCGAGAGATATATTTAAAGTTGTCACATATAGTCTATATATTAGAGCACTCAGGAATGTTACTGAAAAGTGACTCATCCAAACTATTTATAAGACGATTAATATGTTTACTAATTTTTGGCGGAATAAGTATACAACCTCATAACTCTTACAATGAATGTATATCATTGAGTGTACTACAACCAGTGTACCCCTAATAGAATCACAGTCCTCTAATGAAACCACAAACATTAACCCTATCTAACAAGACCTGTTATACAATCAACAAACAGACTCAAATCAAATGAATCACAACAGTTGTCTTCATCAGAACACGAGAAACCTTTCGCTCGAGTCACAGTCCATCACATCACACAACAACAACGCGGAGACGAGAGGCGACAGGCGCACACACACGACACTGCACACAGAAAGAACGACGGAGAGCGTCACAGGATAACCGTCCGGGTCCGACGCCGGTATCGCACTGAACTGAGGCGTCGCGACGACCAGAGCGGCTGTGCACAGCGGCATCGGCGCTCGAGTAGCGAGGCCTACCGATAGCTTTACTGGAGTTAAGGGTGATCTTTGGTTTACAAGATGCTGAGTATGAGAGACCAAAATCACGTAATTATTTTTTTCTACGATTAGGTGGACTTTTCGAACGTCATTTGGTGACAGAAAGTGAACAATTGCAGACCAAGGTTCTCTGCAGACAGTTGCTATTGGTAACGGGTTCTACTATTTTATATACATTTTTACTTTGTTTGTCTTGTTGTTCTAGTTACCAACATTAACTATAGGTACCGCGATCATATCGAGTCAGTTGTTCGCGTTAGTTCTTATAAATAAAAGTTTTGATAACTAATAGGCACTTTATAATTATATTTTTCTACGATTGCTATGAAAAATTTATAATTACGCTCTCATTTGTCATCGTAAAGTTGACGTTTTCTGTGGAACAATCGAAAAATATCTTTTTTGCGCGTCTCCAATGGCAACGCGCGAAAAAGACGTTAAAGTGTCTTTGTTCCTCTTACACTATTGCAGCTCTCGCCTTCGGCTAACGCTGCAATTACCGTGTTCGAGTAACAAAAAATCACTTTACGCTCTTAATACACAAATAACTATTTATTGTATTATTTTGTCTTAATTTTTTATATTATTTTTACCTATTCAGAAGTTTTTATTATATATTTTTTCTGTCCTCTTATTGGATTTTCTAACCTGTTGGACAGTCTATTTTAAAATAAAATAACCTAAACAGGTAACTAATTTACTTTACTTTAAATTGTCTGACTTTATTCAACTATTATGTAGTTCCGGAGCTGTTACATGAGTAGGTAATGTTATTACCTACTTGTTAGTAACTATCACACAAGGATGAACTGGCGTTGTCATACTGAAGTTGCAATAAGTATATGTATTCCGTACAAATAAACTAACTGAAACTTTCAGATCTTAATACAACTAAACCTCGTTGCAAATTAAAATACTTCCTCCGTCTAACCCGACAAGTCGTATGTTAAACAGTTAAGCGTCTTAAGTTTATATTGCGCTCCTTGCATTGCTAAACAAAGATCACAAGTTTACGTCAAAGTATTTGCATATAGTAACAAACTGTGCCAATGTTGTCATTCGCCAGTAGCGCTTCCAGCATTTGTGCCTACAGAAGACGATATCATGATTTCTCCATAACTATTCTCTAATTGACAACTGTAAAACTTAATAGAACTGATACGCACTACAGTCAAATAGTGAATCGCGTTACCGAAATAATCCAACAAGACCAAATCATTCAAGTCAAGACGATGTTTCGTATAAAAATAAAATAAAAAGTAATTAAACAGATTGAATGACTATGGCAAATAACAACAACGTATGAACTTACGCTACTAAATTATTAGCCAAGACTACATCTTGCAAAGCTACCACCAACTATTTGTTGCAACAAAGACAAAATTAATTGTCATCCATACAATTGGTAAAACTAGGTTTAATAAAATATAAACTAAACACTTGGCCAAGTCTCACAAAATTCAGCCTTCAAGTAACCTTATGAGGGCATCGTCAGAGACTGGCCAGCACAGTTAGTAACCATAGACGCGTTTCGCTCTTATTAGAGCTCATCAGTATGGTATAACTTACTTCTTCACCTAAAACAAAGTTCACGTGAAGAAGCTGGTGACGAAGAACTGTGCCAGCAGAGAATAAGATCTCTAAAAACGGTAAGATGACATGAGAAGTTCTATCGAACAGGCAATGCCATCGACCGAAAAAAGGAAAAGCTACACAGCAATATAAATAACAACAAAGACAACTATTTGTTGTGCTGATAATCGATTTATTGGAGATTAGGACTTCGCCTCGATCTCCAAAATCATCCCCAAACTGTAGGAAGCACTTACAGCCCTTATACTTAAATAACTATTCTATATGATTATATATTTATCGAGTTTGTTAACTTAATGAAAGTACATTTTGATGACTCTCCACTTCTGTCATCCGCTTTGAGTAGAGAGGTGAAGACCACACACTAACTACCATTACGTCTATTCTTAACTGGAAGACGCTTTGAAAAGACTGATCGTAAATCTTGATTCCTTACTTTGGGCAATTTATTTATTTGCGCAATCTTCGCGGAGCGTCATCAGATAGCGCGACCGGTGTCGGTATAATTTCTTCCATTTTCCCTGAAAAATGTCGCTGTCTTTATATGCAAATTATTCGGGCGAGATGAAATGCTGTGATATGCGGTGAAAAATGAACGCTGGTTTGTTCCTCTCAATGTCGTAGTGTCGCGGAGCACTGGATTTGCGACGTTTCAAAAAAATACTGCTCGTATTTACAGCTATCTGTAGAACAATCCCGCACTGCCGTATCATTTGGCCAATTTTTTACAAGTTTTTCCAGCTGTTCTTTGAAATACTTCACTTTTATCCACATATTATGAAGGACATATATGCGTATAATTTTTACAATTATAATTAAATTATATTTAAAAAAACTAAGCAGCATTTTTCGGTATTTCAACAACTAGTAGTAGTAGGTGGCTCAGTGGTATCGAGTCGACCTGTGAATCTTGAGAACCCTGGTTCGATCCCCACAGCCGACAAACAATTATCACCAATTTAAATCTACCCCTGTGGCTCCTCCTCCACTAATATCTTTGGAGGCCGTGATTTAACGGCTGGTAACCGCACTTCACGCGAAAAAATATATCACTTACCGATATCTGTTTAGGCAGAGTGCCACATCCAGTGATGGGTAAAAGGCGTGATAATATATTAATTTATTTACTTATATTTAGTAATCAACCACCTTAATAGGATTAAAATATTGAAATTTCTAAAAAAAAATGCGTACAGAATATAATACGATTTTGAACAATTTTGTTAATCAGATTTCAATAAATTTAAATATTAAAAATATAATTATAATTAGGGTTGTGCCGTGGTCAATTGACTGGTCATTTGACCGTCAATTGACCAAAAATATTTGTCGGCCAAATAATACGGTCAAATAATCTAAATGGAACCGCCACGACATCTGTTGTTCAATAGAAATAGCTACATATTATTATTACATGAATACATCTAGTTTGGTATTCTGGGTTCTGGAGAATTTGCTTACTTTACTTTACAAATAAAGTAAATACATATTATGTCATTTCATTACGTCTTTTACTTTATTTTCCCCTTTATTTTGAATTTGATGTGGTTTTGTTTATTATTTGTTGTTGGTTTTTCATTTTCAGTAATATTGGATGTAGTAAACAGTACTATATAAATAAATTACAATTTTAATTGTGATTTTAATTAAATGTTTCTTGGTCAATTGACTGGTCAATTTACTGGTCAAATAGTCGGTCAATTGACCGAAAAATATTTGACTGGTCAAATGCACAACCCTAATTATAATAATACATATATTACAAAAGTGCGTTAATTAATTATAATTAACTAGATAATACCAGTGAGCAAATAACTGTCAATACCGAATGAGATCATAATATAAATCAGTCAAATTCTCATTTGCATATTTGGATTTAATTGAAATAATAATTCTACATATAAACAAACAGAGACCTACATATTATAATATTATTAAAGTTTAAACAAATATTGGACGAATCCTATTACACAACTTTTAATAACATAATTTTATTTCAATAAAATTATGCATCGACGTGATAATATCGTCATTAAATTTAGCATATTTATTAATTACTGCTAAATTTGCGTCAAATACTCGGACTCACAATCCCAAACAATAATTAAAACGCGTTTACACAAAACCAGTGTTCAAAAACAAATAAACACAAATTAACCGATGTGCCACAACAGCGAAATCCCAATCGTCGCGTCGTTCAACGCTTCAGTGCGTCGCGTGGATGTTTCTGCAAGAGTGAATGCCTGCTGAAAAATGCTTGATGGCGGGAAATGGCTCGTCCCTGTAGGATCACCGGTAATCACAGACTGGGATATACGCGTAATTACATTTAAATGATATCTGTTTATGAGTTGTTTATTGGGAAAGGTAATCACCGAACACCAATTGGAAACGATTATAAACTGGTAATGGTTTTCAAGGAATGTACATATGGGGACTACTTGTTTCAAAATATAAAATTTCACAAGATTTCATGATTTTAAGGTTACAAAAATGCTAGACAATTTAATAGCAAAGTCGGTCATTGTATTCACCAAAATTATTTTTGTGATTGTTCAAATAAAAGTTGTTAAGAATAAACTAAATATTTATTACATTTATTTGGATAATTACTGTAAAAATTGGATTAAAACAAACTATTCTTTCAATTAATTAGGAGACAAAAAAATACATTTCTCTTATTTTTTTCCACGACCTCAAGATATAAAGTGATTATACTTAAAACTATTAGAAATAATATTTAAAAATGTAACATTGGTTTGTTTCTTTTCGTAAAAAAGATAACAGCATATAAAAAAAAATATATATATCATCACGCCTTTTACCCATAACTGGGTGTGGCACTCTGCCTAAGCAGATCTCGGTAAGTGATATATTTTTTCGCGTGAAGTGCAGTTACCAGCCGTCAAATCACGGCCTCCAAAGATATTAGTGGAGGAGGAGCCACAGGGGTAGATTTTTTAAATTGGTGAAAATTGTTTGTCGGCTGTGGGGATCGAACCAGGGTTCTCAAGATCCACAGGCCGACTCGATACCACTGAGCCACCTACCCCATATAACAAAATATAACAGCATATGTAGACGATAATAATCATTTCCTTAGCACCGGGACTAAAATACTCATCAACGGAACTAAAATACTTCACTCCGTTGTTATTAGCAACGTTAAATAACTAAATTTATTTTACTGTAAATAATGTTTTTCCTAGTACAGCATGCAAATTCAAAAATTTACAAGTTTCAAGTTTTTCAATTCAAACCATATCCAGGATTTCTAGGAATTCTAGGTCAATAGACGTCATTAGTATATTACAACCTTGAATTTAGTAATATACTCTTAATTATAAGTTAGTAATTAAAATGTTCTTCGGGACTCATAGACAGAAAATAAACTTCCCTTTCACACTGTTGAAAATTCGATTTCTTTATATTTATTTAGACAAGGTTTAAAATGAATGTTTTTTTGTCACTTTTAGTCTAGACTGGCAGGGCGAGACAAAAACGTTATTCGGACGCGCCAAAATACAAGAATTGCACGAAATAAAAACAATTGTCAAAAAAGAATAATACAATAACTATTGATTTATTCAAGTAAATTGAAGGTCAAAATCAAAAATAATATGAATTTGGTACTATTGATGTGTGAAAATATTTCTTGGTGCGTATGTGAAATGCTTATTTTGCGTGCTAAGTTATACAAAATACGCGTTGTAAAGATAATGTAAATGATGAAAAAATCACGTACTTCGCATAATGATATTAGTGAAAAAAGTGAACATTTTTTTTATAAAAGGAAATATAACTTTATGTGTGCAACAGGCCATCAATGTCATAATTATAAAATTGAATAGTTTGTCAGTTATGGAAGATAGACATTTAGTTGTCAACTCTACTGGAATAAGCCAGACAAACCAATAATCTATTTCTAGAGTTTTGGTATGAGAAATTTCAAATCCACTATTGAATTTAGTTCAAATGCATACCTGCTTATTCAAAACCAATATTTGTTTAACTACTACAAATCTCTTATTCTTCAGTCTACAATGTTTACTTCATGTAATAGCCGGAAGTTATGACTGGATCACGTCAGAATAAAATTATCGAATTTCTAAAAATACTACCTGTCCACAATACATTATTTATTACCAAAATTGATTATAAAAACTATTTTTAATATGTATTATTATTTTGAAAGTAATAAATAATTCAATACGAGTAACTTACTACGTATAAATTTTGCAGGATATTGTAAACACTTGTAATAAAAAGTGAAGTAGCACGAACAAAACATTCTAACACATGTACCTATATGACTTATTGACCTATAAACTATGTTCTCTAAATTCAACTTTCTGCATTCATAACTCCTCGTTATACAACTATTTAAAAAAAGATTGTTTTCTTTTACGCGGTAATTTTCATGTTAGTACTTTATCTACTCCTCAATCTCCTTCACATACATATTAACCTTTCGACTTACTGTTATCATGTTCCAATCTCAATTATCAACTTATTCACTCTACTAACAATCTCCTATTCAATTTTATACAAATATATTCAGGACACAATCCCGTCTCGTGCTTCCATCTATAAAAGACTTCTTTTCCAGATTTTCTCAAGCTTTATCACATTTAACGAGAGCCATAAGATAAGACGACATCTGACTGGTTCGGATTCCACTATAAGCTACTGTAATTGGGATTAAGTACATATTGTACAGCAAATAAATAAAAAAAATGGTTGATAGACAAACTACAAAATTGCATTACCTATGTTTCCACATATAACATCTCAAGTAAAATCCTCTTACGAATCCTTAATTAACCTGTGTATAAATCATTTCTACCTTAGCAGTTTCTTACCGCAATTTCGCCCTAAAATCTCAAGTGAAGTAACAACCCGTGACCTGACAGAGCCGGGGTCCTCCAGCAGTCGGCCTGTCGGTCAGAGTCTGTGTGCTCGTTACGCCACACGCTCGCACTTGACAGTTTGACGCGCGGACAATCCAATCACGCCGAAATCGGCTTCGACTTGAGTCTGTGGCTGCCAACCACCAGCCCGCATCTTCCCCGCAGAGATGGGATAAGTCCTTGGCCAAGCAATGGAAATAAGAGTATTTATTGTTCTTGAATGGGTACTTAGTTTGTTTTCACTTTTAACGAAATATAAGTTTTCAGTGTAACTCAATCATTATTTGTTATCGATAGATAAATTAATAACATTTTTTTTCCATGAGCACAATAGAAATTTAGTTTCTATGACATCAAATCATAAAAGAAGTAATCAATTTTAACCCGTCATGCTGTTATTTATCGTTGCCAATAACGATGGAGTAAAGTATTTCAGTTTCTTTGATGAGTATTTTAGTCCCGGTGCTAAGGAAATGATTATTATCGTCTACATATTCTGTTATCTTTTTTTACGAAAAGAAACAAACCAATGTTACATTTTTAAATATTATTTCTAATAGTTTTAAGTATAATCACTTTATATCTTGAGGTCGTGGAAAAAATAAGAGAAATGTATTTTTTATGCTCTCCCTTATAGTATATATTTACTATTATTATAAATACGCTAGAGATTAGCATAATTTCAACAGGCTGCTATCAAAATCATGTTTCAACCTCTATTTTACTTTTACAAGCGCACTTTATTTCTTATCTTTTTAGATTCGTTGTTAGAAGAGTGAACATGGTATTTAAGATGTTTTGAGCATGTAAAACGTACGTCGAATGAAAGATTAATGGAATAGTTGTATAAAAGTGAATGTATGGATATGATTAAAAGTTTGTTGCGCGATGAATGTGTTATCAGCCTTAGAACGTTGTGTCAATCACAAATCATAGAAATATACAATAAAACATTGTGAATGAATAAGTCTATCAATAAATAGAAATAGTGAAAGCACCAACTGCAAAGACTTAAAGTTACAACATATCTGTAGAGGTAGATAGGTAAAAGACAAGAAACGTTTGGAGAGCAATGCAAATGGGGAAATTAATTTTGTGTGTCGGGAAATTTTGGCGTTTAGAAATTCAAGTCTTTATGGTAATGAGTTTTAGTTGGAAGAATGTAAATTCTGTATATGAAGTACTGAAGGGACGTATTTCATAATTTGTGACGTCCCTACAGGAATATTTTACGCAGGTTATTATGTAATTAATTAACTTTTGCTTTGAATTCAGTAGCTTATCTCCGGTTATATTTTTTTGGAACTAGAACTAGAACTAGATGCATATTTGATTAAGTATAAATATGAAAAATGACCAAAGAATAAGGAATAGTTAATAATTAAAGTCTGTTAATAATAGATTTGTTCATTTTGCAAATAAAGTAAGTAATCTCCATCCAAGCAAACATCCGAGGTTTTATGAAGGTATTTCCTTTTAGTTTATCTGTAACTCTTTCCCGCAATGTAGCAAAACTTTATAAATTCAGTCCGTGTAAAAGAGAAACTACAACACTGATCTTCTTAACCTTAGACCTTCATTATTATTTTAAATTATGTAAGGAATTTCTCAACTTTTCACCTTCATCGCAGTCCTAATTAAATAAACACTTGACGAGTTAATCGCCAGACAGTAACAACAGAACCAAAGAGCTCTAAAATTCAGCCGTGAGCTACCACCGCCACCATCGCAAAGCCCACATCGCAAAAACTCGCTCATTTCCTCTTTGTCTGTCTGTCCTGGTGCATAGGGGTGATTCTCGCTAAGCTCGGAACAAGATAAACAGCGACCGCGACACAATTACGAATTAGCAGGTCTCTAATTAACACTCTAGACGGAGTTTGTAGGCTACCCGGAGAAGGACGAGCGCCCAGCGAATGATGAAATGGAGGACAGGGAATTTTTAGACGTTCCGAGGTTTATGGAAGGTTTTACGGAGATATATTGATCCCAAATCTAAAGATATATGAATATTAATGATGTAATAAAAGTAAAAACTTTTTCTTTGATGTACTTTAGTTAAAACACTCATATTAATATATTTTTACACGATCGGGTTTTTTCAAATATTTACTAATAAAATGTCCATGGCAGTAAGTATCACCAGAAACTAATTATTATTTATATAACATATGTTATCTACATTATAATCGAACCATATGCGATCTATGGAAGCTGGAAATACTTCCAAGGAATTTTATTTTTGCAATTACCAATGACATTATTCATAATTCGACACATGAATAAAAAATATTTGGTCAGAGTAAATCATTTGATCATTATGGAATCATTCATTTGCTGATCTCTTTTTGAAAGTTTTGAATTGATAAAGTTTTAAAAAGAGATCAGAGAGAGCTAATTTTCTGAGTGATTGTAAAAAATATAATTAAACTATCAAGACTAACTACAAAAAAAAAAAATTTCAAAATTATATTTAAATATTTCTAAATTTTCATTATTTTATTACATCAATTGTGCAAGAAAAAAAATGTTATAAGTATTGCGGCCAGTAAGTAAGTCATATTAAAATCAAAAGTCTCGATCTTCAAAATTATTTCAACTGGTAGAAAGCACATACTGCTCTTAATATTAACTAACTATTTACATACACTAAAAAATACCACAACATTTACTTAAGTTAGTAATTTTATTCTACAACAAACAGTGATTCCAAGGTCATTGAAAACAATTAGACGTTGGAGAATGTATTCGCTAACATTTATCGAATTGTGCTGATGGTACACAAATGTTCGCATCACATACATTCACCTTGAAGACGGAAGATCGAGCCGACATTAAATAGCATATTTGTGTACATTCTGCGAATCGTGTGAATTACACATTCAGTGAATGTACAAGAATAACGAACATTCGTTCAAATTTAATTAAAACCATATTCCCGAACACATTCTTCTACATCCTTGCTTTATCTGAAGACACCCTTCAATAAAATATTATTACTTACTTGCACTAAATTTTAATAAGAGTACCAGTTATTTATAGTAATAAAAATTTGAAGTGTAAAACAAGAGCATTCATATTATATGCTAAGAGTTAGAATTCCATCTAGGCCAACGATTCTGAACCCTTTTCAATCAATGTACACCTTAGACTCACAATGTCAATTAGTAATAAAATTTTAATTTCAAATTAATAAAGACATTTATGACTTACTAGCTTAAAAATCAAGAACATTATGAAAAATAATTAACGTTAGCACTACAGAAGTTTTATATACCCTCTTTAGAGACTTAACGTACCCGTTGATGGGTTTATGAAACCCTGGTGCAGAAATCTTGGATTAGGATATTGCGAAGAGTAGCAAAAACTGTTAAAATGAAACATTACTACTATGCAATAACTTTATAAGTTTCCTTGAAGAGCAACAGATACGCCAGTATTCTCTTGCCTCACTAACCAGAACCGTTGAAACCAAAACCAATTCTTTGTGAATCGCAAATTGCTCCGAAGGAAATAATAACGCGGTTGAGTGAAACGCACTCGCAGTCACACTGGGTACACGGCAAATACATTTGTCAGTAACTCGAGCTGGAGCCTAGCGGGGCATTCAGAACGACAGAACGCAAATCGTGCAATGACGAACAGTGCTGTGACGGCTGTGGTACCCGGGTATCGAATGACGCTTCGACGTACAGTTAAATTGACTTTAGCTTCGCTGGAGCTGAAATTGTCATTGATGTTTTACGGAAAAACATTGGGTATTGATCGAAGTATTCATGCTAGAGTTGAAATATTGTATGCAATATTGAAATATTGTATGCAATATTAAATACAAAAACTTTAATTATGATTTAAAATATTGCGTCGAAATGAAGGCATATATTAATGGCAAAAAATGTTATTCATCTCGCCACTACTTGTGGGGAATTTCATTTTCATGTTTCATTGAAAGACGAATGTCTACTGGTTGCAAGGTGTACTCGAAACGTGAATGTATGCTTACTTTGGTTAATGATGAGTGTGCGATTAAGAAGAAGGTTGTTAGAAGACTAGGTATGTGGAACGAATGTAAAATGAAAGATTGATAAACAAAATGTAAATTAGTGAAATTTAGTGTGTGAAGTTACGTAAACGACTAAGCAAAAAATGGGTGAATATAATTGAAGTTTTATTCCAAATATTTCAAGTGTGAGGAATAAACGAGTTTTTATGAAAGGAATTATAAATGTAGTACATTAGGATAGGAATATCTGGCGAAGATATTGGCATGATGAATCTGATGAACAGATGTTCGAGCTATTCCCGTTTTCAAAATAACATATAAGAATTCCAGGAAATTAATAGATTTCAAGATAACATTACAAAAAATATTCCAGACAGTTTCACAGTAAGATTATTTTAGTGAAACATACTTTAAACAAAACAGAATAAAAATACATATCTAAATATACTGGATTAAAAATTGCCAGAAATACGATATAACAACAAATACAGCCTAATATGAACAATACAAATATCACTACATTTTGTAAACAATCAATTTAAGAACGAAGACGGAAAGACAATTCCCGTCCTAAATGCGGAAATGAAGATAGTGTGAATAAAGTATGGAAAATAGGAGAAGATAGAAGAAGCAGAGTGAGTTACTTAAACACACAGAATGCAGGTAATAGATGACAAGGTAATAGAGGTCAAATAGAAGAAAAGGCTAAAAGAGACATTAAATAAATAAACTTGGCATGTACAGAATAAATTAAAGATTTAATGCCCTAAGGTAAAAATAAAGATATTCTTCTATTACTATTCCTGCATAATCGAAACAAGGAAATTATAAAATTTTAATCAATTATTTTTGGCCATAGATATATTTTTGTTAAAATCATGTATTTTATGGATTTCAAATCAGGTGTGTCAATTCCAGGCATTTTCCAGGATTTCCAGGCCGGTATACAAATAAAACATTTTATATGTGTAAGTATGTGAATATCCCATTACTTTTAGTGGAACCACATGAAAGTAGAGACATTTACAGATAAGTATTTGAGATTCAGTGCGGCTGCGTATAGGCTTGACGGGGAATGGAGGACATGTTTAGTCCGTCGCGCAGTGCAAGTCTCATACCAATTTAGCCGCTATATTTCTTTGCGAAGTTTTTGTAGCGCTGTGCAGGCTGGCCCGCTTTGCAATTTGTCTTGGCGCGGCGCACCCGCGGGACGGACGCCCCAGGGGTGCTGGGACCGGCAGTCAGACGCTGTGATAGCGACGTCGACATTGCTGCCGAATCGCGCTTGTCTTGGGCTCTTCTGCGTCCTCGTACTGCCCAGTATTTGCATTATAATGTGTGGTGCCAACAGAATAGTCTCTGAACACTTGTAGAAGCTAGGGAATTGATTGAAAATAGATTTTAGGATAGTTCGTGATGAATAAGAGGATGATTGTGGTTTCAAAATGTTTAATTTCGTAGACATGTAGCAAATATGGAAAACTTTCGCCTGTACTCAGATAGGTTTCTGCTTCTGAATGCACAAATATATTTAAACTACTTTTTTCTAAGGATGTAAATAAAAACTAAAATAGACTCTGAAAAATATCAGTTCTGCTATAACTACACCAATCTCCATATAAAATAGAAATTTCAATAGAAATGCATCTTTATTTATTTTCATATAAAATATGCAAAACTTTCCGCGCAACGTTTATACAAATCTTTACAGAAAACCGTTGCATTAACCACATTTCTAAAAATATAAATCTACGAAATCCAACAACAAAACTAGCAAAAACTAACAGTCGCAACAATAGAAAACCCAACATCAAAAAATAACAGAAACCCAAGTGTTCCTCTCTAGCTCACGTTTATATTTATTTCAGGCGAGCATTGCTCTTGCTCTTGCTCTCGCACACCGGATTCGAAGAAAAAAAATTGTGCAAACGAAACGCGCAGCAAACAAACACATTTTACTTTCAGAGTTTGTGTTATCTTGCAGCAGCGTCTAGCACTACTGTAAGAGGTATAAGACTCTGACTTACTCTAGTTTAAGTATAAGTCATTTTAATTGCCGTTCCCCGTACGTACAATCACTTTATACCATACAATTGAAAGTAATGTAAATTTTATTATAGACAGATAAACTCGAATACCACTGGGATTTGAACCTGGAATCTTTGAACTCCTGTCAATTTCTCTAATTAAATGAGCAATGGTTTCCATGTAATTCATATCCTGGTGGTATCCCAATTCGATGTCATTCTAATTTTTACTCTTTATTTTGTAGTGTTGTCAGCCTCAAAAGTAATGCCATTAATTGTTTTATGATTTATGCTCGTATGCATAAAAGATATTTATATTTTAAGTCTAATAATTATCAATATCGATTATGGATTTTTTATACAGTAACTACTTGTATATGGAGATGAGGAGATGAAAGGGAGGCTCACTTTAGATTTTTCTTCAGACCATGTAGTACAATACCGCAATATTATAAGAAAAATGAAATTTGATTTAGAAAAGTAAGTAATTTGATGGTGCGTGAATTATTATTTAAATTGAGAAATAGTTATACTTTTAGATAAGAAAGTAAGACATTTCGTACCGAAAATGTCGGTTCATTTATCGAGTCGCAGGCGAGAGATTTAAATAAAATAAATAAATAATTATATCATCACGCCTTTTACCCAATTACTGGGTGTGGAATTCTGCCTAAGCAGAACTCGGCGAGAGATTTAAAGACAAAAGAGAAGAATGACACTTTCTTCAGGAAGTATACAAATAATTTGTTCACTATTATAACAGAAAGTAAATTAGAAAACCGATGTTAGCTGGATGCCACTAACGTCAAATTATACCGTTGTTTTCCAGTTGTCATATTTCTTTTTCTAGGAAAAATAAAATTACTATCTTCCTTAGGAATATAAAAAATATCACTCTCTTCTTTCAATTGAGGGAAAAAAATTATTTCAAGTGGGATCGTGAAAAAAACTCTGATAAATGTTTTATCAACGAGTACCCATACAAAACTGGTGAAAAAAAACATATTTCTTTTGTCTCTTTAATTAGTTTTTTTTTTTAATTATTTTTAAATAAGTAGGTACTGAATGGTTAGACTGCTTCCTAATATTAATTATCTGTTAGAGGTTTTCTTTTATATGTTCATTTTGTATTTGGTTGGCATAAGTTTTTTTAAATTAAATTACTTAATAAAATAATCTTTGTTTATCTCAAAATGGCGGATAAAAATGCTTCGTGTTTCAACTATCCCTATAAAGTTGTTAGAATTCGTTAAAAATGGATGCTGTTAAAAAGCAATATATACTCATAAAAACCTAACGCATCTCTTAATAATGCAATTGGCAACAGCATAGCAATTGAACAGTCAAATCCAGAAGTAAAAAACAAAAACAAATCCACTATTAATTTACTACTGCAACTGACCAGTAATGTTAGCCAAATTGAAAGTCAAAACTAAACCACTACGAAAGTACTACAACAGACAGCGTATTGTTTAATAGTCGACTTGTGAGAAGGTTGGCCAGACTGGTTGACGTTAAGACACAACGAAGCTGCTGCACATTGTTCGGGTGACGCGAGCTGCTGAATTATTGCCAGCTATGCCGTGAAGCTGCGCTACTGCAAGATGCACTTGCGCTCACATTCAGTTAGAGATACGACCGAGGATACGACTCGGTGATGACGTCTGTGGCTTCTAAAAGAAAATGTAAGTTTTGAGAGGTTGAACGAAATTGAAGTGGCGTGGTGATTTGCTAAACACTCACATGCTATGACTTTTGCAATTTGTTTTTGTCGAGTTCAGACGAGATAGTTTCACTGAATAATTTTCACCGCTTCATTAAAAATTAAGAATTATGAAAAAAAAATAAACATGAAAATTTAGAGGTTTGTGATGAGAACTGGTCAGTATTTCTGTCACAGACAATGACAATTGGCTCTACTGCTCATTTTGATTTTGAATGACTATTATTAAAAAATGAACAAGTATGAACTAGTACAATCCTCTTTTGAAATAGCTATTTCTTAAACGAGGGACGAAAGTGTATTACTTCTTTCAGCGGGTGACGTTTAATGCTCAAACCGTAAATGACGGCAGTACAAATAAACAAAAATTGTATTTAAATAAAACAAATGAACTACGATTTTATTATTTAAATAAATAAGTCACATGGAAAATGTTGATTTCGTATTCAGGGCGAAATAAGTATGAGGCAGACAACAACCTGATGATTTATGTTTATTGAGCTGGAGTGTACACTGATAGTAAAGTATAATTGACCAAAAGAATGATTGAGTACAGTAATAGCGAATTTAATGAATAGAAATACAATATCACGGCACGAGGCACAAACTGTCAAGAGCCACATTAAAGAGATAGGAAGCGGAAGCTAGTCCCGCGCAAAATAACAGTACTGCCAATACAAATACAGAGGACAAAACCCCCTACAGAAAACACTCAAAATTTTAAATCTACCTGCTATTTTGTTAGACAAATACCTATTTTTTCATTTCATTTGCAATGCATCCTGTATTTTGTTTACCTCAAATAAATTCCAATATAGTTGTGACCGGCATTCATTCCCTCCCACACTTCTATTTTTCTCGTACGCGGTTGCCACAAAGTTATGTTTCGTTGTTTTGTTTCAGTCCATTTGACGAATTTGAATGAAACTATAAATCATATTTTTTCCACTATGTATTTGTCTATTGATATCCGATATATAGATAGGTACCATTCACGTAAAATAAAAAAAACATAAACAAAACAAAACTGCCAATATTCATTGGTATTTTCGCATTATTTGCGTAACTAAATGTGGCATCGATAATAATTTATACGGAAAATTTATCGAGTAACAATAGTAAACATTTTTACGTATATTTATTGCATTTCACGCATTGAAACAGATGGGTAGATATCAGTAAGTCATAAGTTATCATTTATTTAAAAGATATCTACTAATTTATGAAACCTAAGATGTGAACTTTAATTATTTAAATGAAACTTGGCACACTAATAGAATTCTAAAAAATATTGAACTTCTATTTTTTTCCCTCCGGAAGTTGCTTTTTAGGGGTAAGAACCATCCCCGAAAGGTGATAAAAGCAAGAATCGCCATAAATGAAATTAAATAATACCAAAATATTACGCGTTCAACATTGGTTACCCAGGAGTTTCTGAGATCGCCAAAATCTATTTTCGGGGTCATTTTGATCATATACTCTTTTTAAGGTGGCTCAGTGGTATCGAGTCGGCCTGTGGTTCTTGAGAACCTTGGTTCGATCCCCACAGCCGACAAACAATTTTCACCAATTTAAAAAAATCTACCCCTGTGGCTCCTCCTCCACTAATATCTTTGGAGGCCGTGATTTGACGGCTGGTAACCGCACTTCACGCGAAAAAATATATCACTTACCGAGATCTGCTTAGGCAGAGTGCCACACCCAGTGATGGGTAAAAGGCGTGATGATATATATATTTATTTATTTATTTAAAAAAGGGATGGGGGATGAAATTACGATATTCAACTAAAATAGAGTTTTAGGTTCAAAACTAGTTACTCAGGGGTTTTTGGGTTCGCTGAATCTATTTTCGAGGTTACCCCTGGGTAATCTATGTTGAACGCGTAATATTTTCGTATTATTTAATTTCATTTATGGCGAATCTTGCTTTTACCACCTTTCAGGTGTAGTTTGTACCCCTAAAAAGCAACTTCCGAGAGAATAAAATATGGGTTCAATATTTTTTAGAGTTCTATTAGTGTGCCAAGTTACATTTAAATCGGTGAGTGACAGTTGGGTAGTGTTACTTGTAAGAGATGAGTGTTGATCACGATGTGTCAAACTTGAGACAAAGGTACACTTTCATTTAGTGTTCAATAAGCTTAGCATTGCTGTCACTTGTATTATTTTGTTCTTGTCTCTTCTTTTGTGTTTGCTAGAACAGTTTTTTACAATTGTTCTATTAGTATAATAGTACTTAATTATAGTTTTACTACATTCAAATTAATAAAAGCAAATTGTAGTTACATGTTATTTGAAATAATTGATGTTGCTATCAATTATTTAATACGCTTTTATTTGTTTAAACTAAGTTTAACATTTAAGTTTTGTTGGTACAATTGGTCATTATTATTCAATCAAACATTTTTGTAAATGAGATAAAATATAAGTTTTAGGATGAAGACATAACCCGGCAATGGCCCTATGCTACCTGACTAACAAGCTTGACGAGTAGTGTCACCTTATCGCCAGTGAAATGTCAAGTGTCCGGGTTGGCCGTGAGAGTGTGTAAGGAAATACCAGCACCCACGTCGATCTGCCGATCGGCTAGGAACGGACAAATGGTCCGCGGAAAATGGTGGCAGCGTTGCGATATCAACCTACTTCACCAATCAACTCACTCGCCACGCACACTTTCTATGACATTTCTTCCCTCAATAGCAGTTTAGGTTTCAGTGATAAACAAGCGTAATGGTGACCTTCAGCGATGGACCAGTTTGTATTTTTAGTTCATTCAAGAGCTACAATACTGCTTTTGAGTGTATCTTATTTAGCACATTTACAATTAAGACTCGATATTTCTATATAATAAATTTTAAAATTATTGTAATTTTCATAATTTGAATTATAATTTCGATAGGAGATTTATTAGGAAGTTGTTCAGAGATTGAAATGCCGGCCTTAAGTATGTTAGTAATTTTCATATATGTATAATACCACTAATAACTTTGATGTTCCTGACCATTTTCTACCATGCATTATTAGCCAAAAATATCATTCATGATGTATCCTTTAAAACAGCCAGTGTTCTTTTAGACGAACTAATAACTTTAGATAAGCAGGAATAAGTAGCGAATTTATCAATAATAACAAACCCTATATTCAACCAGTAGTCTCATACGGAAGAACAAAGTTTTATTTTTATGTAGTAACTTTTATACTTGATTTGCAATTTCATTCCACATAAAATTTCGTTTCGATAAATTATCAGATGTTTTGCGTCATGAAATTGCTATGGAAACGACTTCTCAAATAATTATCACCTCTTGGGATACTACCACATATACAATAGAATCACGAATTTGTTAGAAAATAAATCAATGAAATAAAAGTTAGTTTGATAATTTCCTACTAGTGAAATTAATAAGTTATAATTTTTCATAAAAAAATATTAAATAAAACTCTAGGCAAAGTCTCACAAAATTCAGCTTGTGAGACTTTGCCTAGAGTTTTATTTAATAATTTTTATTATACCTAGTTTCACCAAGTGCATGAATGACAATTAATTTGTCTTTGTTGTTATTTAAATTGCTATTGCGTAGCTTTTCATTTTTTTCGGTAGATGGCATTACTGGTTCGACAGAACTTCTCATGTCATCTTACCGTTTGTTAGAGATCTTATTCTCTGCTGGCACAGTTCTTCGTCACCAGCTTCTTCACATGAACTTTGTTCTAGGTGAAGAAGTGAGTTATACCATGCTGATGAGCTCTAACAAGAGCGAAACGCGTCCATGGTTACTAACTGTGCTGGCCGGCCTCTGACGATGCCCTCATAAGGTGACTCGGAGGCTGAATTTTGTGAGACTTTGCCTAGAGTTTTATTTAATATTTTTTATTATACCTAGTTTTACCAAGTGCATGAATGACAATTACGAGTAATTTTGTCTTTGTTGTTATTATAATTTTTCACTGTTATTAAATTTCATTGGTTACCAATGAAATAAATGCTATTTAATAAACGTCAATTGAAAAAAAATCTATTAAAATAACCAATTCTCAATGGGGAACTACTTTTACAAAAGAAATTTTAGCTTGTCAAATTATCACGTAAACCATAACTCGTAATATGATACTTGCGAGTTAATATTTTTATATGACTGATAATACAAGTTAAAATATAAAAAAATATGAACCTTGCATTGCTAAAAACAGTAATCATATTAAAAAAAAAACTTGTTTTAAAACAACTATAGCTATAGAAGGAAGACTTTATTTCATTGCTACCAAATAAGAGTATTTTTAATTTAATATGTTGGTTAGGTATTTGAATATATTTTTAACATTATAATATTGAAATTAAATCTTAAAAAGATTGAATTAAATCACAAAAGGTAAAGCAAGTGGAAGGACTATACCTCGCGTTATGAATATAGCAGTTCAAATTAAAATTTAAATCAAAAGACTCCCGAATTCCCGGGAAATTAATTTATCCTTTCAG
Organism: Pterostichus niger; assembly: GCA_947425015.1. Classification (NCBI taxonomy): domain Eukaryota; kingdom Metazoa; phylum Arthropoda; class Insecta; order Coleoptera; family Carabidae; genus Pterostichus; species Pterostichus niger. Next base: position 33,737,441 of record OX380340.1, on the reverse strand, counting down.
CGCTTCGTGTTGCGCTGAAAGAAGGAAATTCTTCGTTTCCTAAATCATCCACAGCAGCTAGCACGTGCCTTTTACCACTTCACCGAATACGGATTTCCGAGAACTGATTTTCTTAATTTCGCGCTAAGATTTTGCTCTTTTTAATTTTTCTGGAAACTGTTTGAAGTTTGTTGAAAAACAGCGTTCAAAACAATTTTCTAAAGCTCTGATTGCAGTTGTAGAAACTTTAAGCAAATCATATTTTGTCGCTCTACTTTGTTTGAAATTTATGGTTCGATACACTGATTAAAATCTGCTTCAAATAAAACAACAACCATGTAATTTTTATATAATAGTTGAATAATATAAATTATATTTCTTTCAAGATACTTTGACATAATTTATTACTTTTTCTTACCATGCAAACTATGTATTTATATTTAATAAACACGCAATGAATTACATTTAGACGTTTAACTTTTGATTGCAGTTTACTTAAAGAATTTAATAAACCACTGATTTATGAACAATATACAACATTGTTTTATGTCTTCAAACTTTAATACAATTAATGAAAAATGTACTGCCCAATTTTGTAATTTACATGTAGACAATGACCAAATAGAGACAACAATATTAATTTTATTGCTATCTTATATTAATTTTATTTGATCGGACGAAAAATAAGTTTTACACTAAGCTTTCGATCCAAAAAATCCAGTACGTTTAAATTTAATTCTAAAATATTTTTTGACTAAACAACAAGAAATACGATATACAACAGTACGGGAATCACTTTTTTCACACTCTACAATTAACAGAAACATTTTTTAATATCCAAGCTAATGACATGAAAACTTATAATTTTTATTTGATTTCCAAGATGTCAACATTATTTTTACTCGATTTCAAGAACACCTTTTACATGGCGAAATCTCCATGAAAATGTTTGATACAGGGTCCACCAAGCGCTACCTACGCCACTACACAATCGTCTGGGAATATATAATTTTCCTACTAGTTACACAATATATGATTTCAGATAAAGTTCTTTAATTATAAAAATATTAATTCAACTAAGTGAATTCAGTATTCGTCTTTAACATAAAGATTGTCTCTAATATCCGTGGAGACATCTTGCAGATTATATTATTTTATAATTTATCAAGTTATTTATCATCTACTTTTTGTTAAAACAAAGTTATTTAGAAAACGCAAATTATTTAGATAACTTAATTCCATTCAAGAAGTTTGCAAATTACGAAGATGAATCTTGTCAAATTAAATTTTCAAATTGTTATATAACAAGACGCAACGGTATTATTCCGGCAAAACCGAATAAACCTATAAAAAAATTGGAATGATTGAGAACGTACGGTAATAAATTAAAATGTAAAAATCTTATTAGAACATAAATGTCTCACGTATAACAAAGATAGTCCATTTTCCAATACCGCAATAATTCACGGTATAAAGTTAGTAAAAGTTTCCATGCAGGCGCAGGCTCTGACGAATAACATGAGTTTCAACATAAATCCTGCACGACTAAGAATAACTAGATCGCGTTCGAATGTAAATTCAATCCGGTAATGGCGCATTCGACGGTTGGAACCACGAACACCCAGACAAATGCGCGTTTTATCGATGACTGAACCGTTACACCGTACCTCGATTTGTAAAAATGTTCCTATCCTACCGTAATATTGTAACAACATACCACAATGTAGACTGCAACGCGTGAAATATTATTCGATGTACATACCTGAAACAAAAAAAAAACGTAATTAGTTTATTGTTTGCATTGATTACAGTATTGTTTATGAGTATACAATTGAAAAATTCCCAGCAAACTTTTGTAAAACTGGGTGGTATCAAATTAAAAAAATGATACGAGTTTCACAGACATTTAAGTTTTAGACGAATTTGCACGTTATTTTGTATTTATTTATTATCTATTCTTAAAATATTTATTAGATTAGAAACAACAAGAATTAAAATAAATGAACTGTACTAAACATCAATATAAATAACTCAAATCATTTATAGTACAGAAATGAGAAATTGCTTTGCTTATATAAATATTAAGGAATAACATCATGTATTTGACGGCTGGTAACTGCAGTTCACAAGCATAAATTGTATATTACTTACTGAGATATAGTACAGCTGAGTGCTACTGCCAGTAATGGTTCAAAAGCATATATTTATTTTTTGTGAATTTTTAGTTGTACCGGTTAAAAAATAGAAATTTTTTAAATTATGTTTCTATATAATTCAAAGCACGAGAAATACACTTGTTCAAACTGCATTTCAATATCTTTTTTAGTTTTTGAGTTATATGGATTTTTGACTTTTTAAAACTCAACTTTGAGAGAATAAAAAATAAAGTAGTTGCAGGAGACGTTTTCACCAATATGCATAGTGGAATCCACATATATTTCGTTCCTCTAAAGCCCTTCATTTTATTGCATGAAAAAATACAAAATAATTCTGTATTTTGGGAAGAAATAATGATTCCGAAACTAGTACATTTTTATCAAAATTCTTAGTTACACAAATTAGTTGATCCTAGAATTTAAGTTTCTTGTTCAGATCACATTTGCTATGAACTTCGTCAGTCTTCAGACTATTTTTGGTTTCACTTTTCAAGACCCTGACAGAAAATTAAGTGTTAACGTTATTTTTTACTTAATATCAACCATTCTCTACCATATCTACATTTCCTTGGTATCAATCCTTTTACTTACACATATAATTCTAATTATATTCTCATTATTTCGCACACGAAAATCAAATTGTCCACTCGAACTAACACATTGTACGAAAATCGGAGCACATATTTTAATCGTATTGTAAGTAGTTATATATAGGTAAATATCATTTTTTTTAATATTGGCGGTCTGCGGATAGCGTAGAATTCTAAAAGTGGTTCGCAACTGTTGAAAGTTTGAAAGCCATTGTTCTAGATCACGGTCGTCGTGATTAAGGCATGTAAATTATCGTATAAGCAAATCAAAACAGATGTATATAACATACACAAGTCGTAAACAATTAAGAAATACAAATCCCACAAAGCATGAAGAATCCCTCACGAAACATGAAAGCAAAGCATAAAAACACATTAATTACATTAAGAACATCTAAAAATCGCTGAACTTCCAGTAAACAAATTTATAAACTCCACAAAATACCAGCAAACAATAAAATCGGAAGTACAACACAAAACAAAACATTCTGCACTGTAATTAATATTAATTAGGCGAGCTTTTATGCACGGCCAACCAAAATACGAGTTTAAAATAATTAACACCGCACATTAGTGGCGCTGCAAAGCAACCTCTTGTAGGGGAAAGGGGTAACAACATTTCCATACACCCCTTAGTCCCCACCACATACTTCACCACCACCAGAGCCAACTCGATTACGCGGTACGCAAACTATCAAACATTCCGCACAGGAATTACAGCAGGATGCTGCAGGAATGAAGGCAAGCAAGGCGAGGGCGGGCCAGGGCAGGAAAAGTTTGTTGAGTGAGTTTATAATACGGAGGGGAGGTTTAGAATAAGGTGATACGAGTGAGATGAATGATAGATGCATACAATTCAGGTGGTATGTTTACAGGTAAATAAGTCAACTACGAGTAGCTTACATTAAACAAAATGTCGGTTAAAACTACTCGTATTATACAGTAGAAATCATATAGATTAACTTTTTACTAGAAACGGGAATAGTATTATTTTACTCTAGTAACGCCCAAAAGTTCTACCCATCTTTTCTATTTTCTTTGGGTTAATTTTAAACGAATGAAATAAATATATTGGTGTGATGGAAAACCAGACACAATTTCGCGATACGCTTCAAAATTAGGGTTGTGCATTTGACCAGTCAAATATTTTTCGGTCAATTGACCGACTATTTCACCGGTTAATTGACCAAGAAACATTTAATAAAAATCACAATTAAAATTGTAATTTATTTATATAGTACTGTTTCATCATCATCTGTGGCGCTACAGCCCAAATCGGGCCTGGGCCTACTAGACACACCGATCCGCAGTTTTTACACTGCCGTACTGCCGGTTTTCGTTGTCGAATGCTACATTATTTAAGGCGTATAAGTGACTAGCTTATAGCGCCCGAGTGCGATAAATACATGTAGCTGTATTTTATATTTTACGACAAATCACACATTGTCGACAGGCGGATTCGAACTGACGAACCTTGGCTCGGATGACGTCACAGTATGTTAAGAGTACTGTAACTACATCGAATATTACTGAAAATGAAAAACCAACAACAACTAATAAACAAAAACACATCAAATTCAAAATAAAGGGGAAAATAAAGTAAAAGACGTAATGAAATGAAATAATATGTATTTATTTTATTTGTAAAGTAAAGTAAGCAAATTCTTCAGAACCCAGAATACCAAACTAGATATATTAATGTAATAATAGTATGTAGCTATTTCTATTGAACAACAGATGTCGTGGCGGTTCCATATAGATTATTTGACCGTATTATTTGGTTGTCAAATATTTTTGGTCAATTGACCACGGCACAACCCTATTCAAAATGGACTTATTTGAACTTGAAATACACTCAGGTAAAATATTGTATTTATTTGAGTCAACCATTACTGGTTGTGGTATTCCGCAGTACCAGATCTCCGTAAGTGATATATTTCTTCGGGTGAAGTGCAGATACCAGCCGTAAAACTACGGCCTCCAAAGATGTTAATGGAGGAGGAGCAACAGGGGTAGCTTTAACGTGGTGAAAAATATTTGTCGACTGTGGAAATCGAACATCTGCTATCTACAGAGGGGAAACTAATTTTCGTCACTATTTTCCAAAAATAAATTTGAATTTTCTGTGCTTGTCGTAAAAATTATTCATATTCAATTTATTAATACAATTAATTTTCAAATTTGGAATGTATGTGAGCAATTATATCACTTATCGAGATCTGCTACGGTGGAGTGCTGCATCCAGTAAAGGACAGTGTTATTATATATTTTTTAAGGAACTATTTATTGGCGTCATCAATTTAAGATATAAATTTTATTATTTGTTTGTCGATAAGAATGACCTACTGTTACCAATAAACGAAAACTTCTGTCGGTCTTTTAGAACAAAATAAATGTCTGGCGTTAAAATGTTGTCATAAATAGCACTACACTTTAACAAGCGAGGATCACAACACTATAACTAAAGTTTAGTAACCCACAATTTAATATAAGTATCCACAAACATAAATTTGGCCTGTGTTTAAATCTCTGCAGATGCATTTAACTAAAAATATATGTTGTCATTTAACAAAACCACAGGTCAACGATCCAACTAACCCGTAGTTAAAAATACTACAATCACATTAGTTTTCGTTACATTTGCATTTAAAATTTATTTGAATCTTGTATCTCGCATCTAAAAATAACAGCGCACTCCCTGCACATTCAACTATTTATAAAACACGGAAGAAATTCTCTCGACCATGCTTGTAATCTAACACTTCATTTCTCATCACATTTTGCAAAAATTATTCACTAATATAACAAATGAACTGAAATAGATTCCCTCTTCAAACAAACAACACATTTATTATATGTAGTTTACATTACTCTGCATACTCCTAAACTGTAAATAACCCATATCATAGAAATATTAAATATCTATCTACAACAGACAAAAATCACAAATCAATTCTGTCGAGATCTCCTTACTTTTGAGATTAAAATTGACGGTTATAAGAGTTTATTGAATTAGGCGATTGGGGTTAAAAGCCGAGGCAGACCATTTTCTGAATGCATTAAAACATTCCGCAACCGAGGTGCACACAATTTTTTACGCAACTACACATATGTAATGTTCATTAAAAATTTCAAAATTTATTAAAAAAATTTGAAATGATGGTTATTAAAAATATGAATGTGTAACCAAGGAGATGTTACAGAAACAATAACAAATTGTTTACTTATAGGTGGCATTTTGTAATCATGTTTTTGATTTCATTAGAACAGTTCGTCAAAGTAGTTGCCAGCCCGGTTTATTGGCTGTTTTTTTAATTTTGAATTTCGTAAACTGAATTGTATACATAATGTCAACTGTATTTGATAGTTGTGTGAAAATAAGATTTCCACTAATTTACAGTAAATTACTTTTAAAAATTTTAATGTTCTCTACGACACATTCCACTAATCTGAAACATCAGAATGTTACAAGACTTGACACAAGAAAAAAGTTTGGAAAACACTGTCGCAAGAAAGATTTATATAAAGTTAAAATAAATAAATTCTAGGAAAATATTTCACATCACTTTACACAGAATCAGAGTAGAAGAAGGAATGTATTATGTGAGGAGATGTTAGGTTGGTATGAAGTTTGTTTAGAAAATCAAAGGAGAACCGAGAAAGTAACTACTCGAAGCTCGATGATAGAAATGAAAGATAAGCTAAAGAGAAGTTTGAAAAGTTTCCTTCCAGTCAATTTGTTCTTTTTGTATTTGAAGCTGAAAGATGAAATAGGAAAATACATCTACAACCAAAAGTCATCGCAAACTGAATGCTGTTCAAATATGAGGTACGAGGAAACAATAAAGTTTCAAACTAGGATTCGACAACACAACAAGCAGATTGAGAGGGAATTCAAATCATTTTCCTATAATGCTACCTTACTACACTCTCATATTCGTTAAAAGTTCTCGAAAATATCAACGTTATTATTATTATCATTTATTACTACAGGGTGCAGAAAATTTAAATATATATACTTTTGCAATGATATATATCCATTATATAAAAATATCAAATAGTTTTTGAGATATAGCCTCCGGAGAAGTAAAGTTTTTCGAATTTTTCAGTTTTTCTACTTTTCCGAGGCTATATCTCGAAAACTAAATGTGATATGAAAACGCGGTCAACGGCATTAATTTTCTCGTGCTTCAGTTAACTTATAAACATAGTTTCAGCGATTTCTATTTTTTTTAAATTTTCCGCCAAAAAAATCGCAAAAAGCGGTTTTTTAACATTTTCTCGAAAACCAGAAGTCATATGCATTTGAAGATTGCACCATTGGATTCAGTGGGTCAAAATACATATGTATGTAAATTTTCGTTTTAATAATCCTACGATTAAGGATTTTTGGGAAAATTGAATTAAAATCTGAAAAAACCAAAGGGGTACCCCTTAGGAAATAATTAAAAATATTAAATTGCTTAAAATTGTATGAAAATTTGCTTATAAGTCAATTCGGACACGGGGAATTCAACGCCGTTGAGCGCATTTCCATATCTTGTTTAGTTTTTGAGATATAGCCTCCGGAAAAGTGAAATTTTTCGAATTTTTCAGTTTTTCTACTTTTACGAGGCTATATCTCGAAAACTAAATGTGATATGAAAACGCGGTCAACGGCATTAATTTTCTCGTGCTTCAGTTAACTTATAAACATAGTTTCAGCGATTTTAATTTTTTTTCAATTTTCCGCCAAAAAAAATCGCAAAAAGCGGTTTTTTAACATTTTCTCGAAAACCAGAAGTCATATACATTTGAAGATTGCACCACTGGATTCAATGGGTCAAAATACATATGTATGTAAATTTTCGTTTTAATAATCCTACGATTAAGGATTTTTGGGAAAATTGAATTAAAATCTGAAAAAACCAAAGGGGTACCACTTAAGAAATAATTAAAAATATTAAATTGCTTAAAATTGTGTGAAAATTTGCTTATAAGTCAATTCGGACACGGGGAATTCAACGCCGTTGAGCGCATTTCCATATCTTGTTTAGTTTTTGAGATATAGCCTCCGGAAAAGTGAAATTTTTCGAATTTTTCAGTTTTTCTACTTTTCCGAGGCTATATCTCGAAAACTAAATGTGATTTAAAAACGCGCTCAACGGCATTAATTTTCTCGTGCTTCAGTTAACTTATAAATAGGGTTCGAAGATATAAAAATATCAAATAGTCTATAATAAATACAGTATACCTCTCATTATTACTTTCATAAATTCTGTTAAAATTATATTCTAAAGAAAATTCTTACTTTACTAGCTTTTGACTAACTTCACATCAACGACATAAATCCAAATTGTGTGCCATTTGTGATGTCATTAACGGCAAAGTCTGAACCATTTCCAAAATGTTTATTTGGTACTCATTTTAGAAATACAAATCATTTAATATGGTGGAAAAGTGTAACTATCAATGAGTCAGAGTGGACAAATAAAAGTACATTTATTGAACTATGTGAACAGTTACACACTGCTGTAGCAGGCACAGCAGGGCTGGAACGATATTTCTCCACTTTTGGCATTGTCCAATCTCAATTACGTAATCGTCTCGGTATGTTTAAATATTTAAACCAAAAAGAAACTACAAAAAAAAAACTAATTTAGATTGGATTTGGCCAAGTGAGTCTCTATCTGCAACGCTATGTTCAGGAAGTTCATCAGAAGATGATGATTTGCTCTAGGATATAGGATTATTTAAATATTCTTACTATTCTTAGTACTATATAATATTTGTGTATCCATTCAATGTATATTTACTTTTTTTCATTACCTATGTTAATTTTTTATTTAGGAGTAACAATTTATTTTGTATTTTCTATTGTTATAATAAATGTGTACAAAAACTAAAATTAAAAAATAAATATCCAAAAAGTGATATTTATCTGATATACGAGCCCTAACCACTAATATTTGGTACGGCTGTGTTTTTTAAATATATTGATCTTTGAAGCATTTTAAAAATTATTTGGAATAAATTTATGTAATTATATTTGTACTATTTTAATAAGTAATTATAATATCTACATCAACACAAAAACATAATAACCAAAAATGAAAATTAAAGGATTTATTCTATTATTCGTAAGATAGCATTTTTAAGTTATGAAATAAATTGGCCACAAATAATTGGTACGGCTATTTAAACTTATATTAATCATCCTCCTATTGCCCTCTATACTATTTATTTTATACTGAACGAATATTCGAGTAGGTTTTGCCTTTGTTTTGAATCAATTGTCATTAATATTGCCTTTTGTTTTCAATAAACTGTCATTAATTTTCAACATGGTACGCGGAAAGCCTATATCTGAAGATATTCGAAGATTAATTATTGAAAAAAATGAATCTGGTAAAAGTTATGGTGAAATTTTGAAGGAATTGAATTTACCTAAATCGACAACTGTAAACACAGTTAAAAAATATAAAATTTCTGGATCTATTTCAACATTTAAGAACAAAAGTGGTAGAATTTCAAAAATTACCGAGCGAGATTTGCGAGCGTTGTCTTCCATTGTCAAGTCAAATAGACGAAGTACCGTTCGTAATTTATCCGAAAAATGGGCAGCAAAAATTGAAAAGTCCGTGGGACGCGAATGGACCCGAAAAAATATTCATAAACTAAAATATGGATTCTATAAGGTAAGAAAAACGTAAACTTAGACTTAAATCTTCCAGGCCAAAGAAAAACTATTATTGACCAGTATACAAAAGAAAAAACGTTTATTATGGGCAAAAGAAAGAAGACTTTGGGTACAGAGGCAGTGGGATTCCATTATATTCAGTGATGAATCTAAATTTGATGTTTGCGTTGGTGACTCTAGAAAAAGAGTAATACGGACAAAAAAAGAAGTATACCATAGAGACTGTTTGAAGCGTATCGTCAAATTTCCAGCTAGTATCATGGTATGGGGTTGCATGTCCTCCAAAGGTGTGGGCAATTTGCACTTTATTAATGGCATTGTAAATGCTCAGAAATATATTAACATTTTGGAGGGAAATTTAATTCCGTCTGTAACGCAATTAATTTCCTATGAAGAATTTATATTTCAACACGATGGTGCTTCATGTCATACCGCCAAAGGTACTAAGAATTGGTTGGAAAGTAAGGGGATAAATGTCTTGAGCTGGCCATCCTCCAGTCCAGACCTCAATCCTATAGAATCCTTGTGGGCAGTAATGAAACGTCGTTTAAGAAATGAGCCTCAAAGAACTGTTTTAGGTTTGAAACAAAAAATTACAGAAATTTGGAATTAAATTACACCAGATGAGTGCCAGGACCTTATAAACACAATGTCAAAACGAGTTGAAGCAATTATAAAAGCAAAAGGCCACGTTACGCAATATTAATATAAGTTTTAATGGCCGTACCAATTATTTATGGTCAATTATTTTCACAACAGAAAAATGTTCTCTTACGAATAATAGAATAAATCCTTTAATTTTCATTTTTGGTTATTATGTTTTTGTGTTGATGTAGATATTATAATAACATATTAAAATAGTACAAATATAATTACATAAATTTATTCCAAATAATGTTTAAAATGCTTCAAAGATCAATATATTTAAAAAAACACTGCCGTACCAAATATTAGTGGTTAGGGCTCGTATATCCTATATATCAGATATTTTGATATTTATTATAAATATCATGATATTTACGAACCCTGATATAAATTAAAGCAAACATTTTTCGTACCTATGGACTGATAGGTTACAGTAGTAGATGTAGATTAATAAACTTTAAACATTGAAATTATTGATACACAACTGGAACTAAATAAAATAAATTTTAACCCAGTATTGGGTAAAAGGTATGACGCTATATTTTATCTTTTCTATTTTCTTGACATAGGTTTGTATTAATATTTTTAACAAATTTCAACTTCCATTTAAATTTTGACAGTACCTAATATTAATATTAAATAAGTGATTCGCTTAAAATATTTTTTGTTGAAATATCATATAGAAATAATTTCTGTGAATTGTAACAATTTTCTTAAAAATCTTCATGTTTGTATAGTTTGAAAACGCGCGCCAATACCCCTTCTACTATTTTATATAGAATTTTTCAGATTTTCTGTGGTTGGTCAGATCTACATTTTTGTTAGAACCACAAGAAATCCTACATACACGATAACATTTTATCGTGAGTCTGACTTCAGGTCTCCCCTTACTGCATTTATGAAATAATTGTGGTTTGTCCCAAAATGACGTACATCAATAATAGAGTGATACCCTCATAAATAAATATAATAGGATATTTTCTTATCGGTGCATCACTTGCACCCTTCATTCCATTTATAATTATAGTCACCTCCGGCTTCATCTCTTCAATTATACATTCACGCACATCTAATAAACCTCCCCCAGTTACCTGCCCACCCCCGCCAGTGTCCCGCCTCCAGACACAAAGTTCAGCTCCAGTTCCTCGGCTGCGGTCTGCGTAATGCACTCGGCGGCTCTGCTCGGTCGCGGCAGTACACCATGCATATTTCATGGCGCCAGCGAATTAGCCCCACACCAGGGACCTGGCTGTGAGACTGTGAGCGTCAGGGGGTGGGTTGCTAGGGGGTATGTCACAGTCTGGTGCTGCCGAAGAGTGAAATGCGAGCGTAGAGAAGCAATGAGAAATTTATAAACAATTTGGTGTCTGGTTCGATGGAATCTTCTGCTGGTTGATGATACAGACAGTTCAAGACATGGCGAACAAGGAATTAGCGTTTAAATTATTTTATTAAACTTTCGAACTGGTGTAAGACTCATGTTAGTTGTTCGTCAAACTGTATATTTATTTATGTTACTCTGCACAACAGGATCTTCATCCCAATTACTGTACAGGATCCGAACTCACGGAATATGCTAGTTCATATATTTATAGCTACAGTGGTATTCGAACCCGAGATCATCGATTTGCTAACCACATCATCGTGCTGCTGGATTAAAATTGTTATATTATATTTATGGGGTAGGTGGCTCAGTGGTATCAAGTCGGCCTGTGGATCATGAGAACTTTGGTTCGATCCCCACAGACGACAAATAATTTTCACCAAATTAAATCTACCCCTATGGCTCCCCCTCCACTAATATCTTTGGGGGCCGTGATTTGACGGCTGGTAACCGCACTTCACGCGATGAAAATATATCACTTACCGATATCTATTTCGACAGAGTGCCACACCCAGAATTGAGTAAAAGGCATGATGATATATTTATTTATTTATATATTGCCAATATATACATCATATTGAATAGATAAAATTAAATAGTTTTACTAAAAAAATGAAACACGACTCAGAAAGCACATTCTTCCTACGTATAAATTAGTTTACACATTGCACCACATTATTATGTTGTTTTTTTTTTCATTTTAAGCGTGGCTATATTTATAGCTTCTGCTCTGTTACTTAACAATTTGTACAGTTAAGTGTACAACATAGAAAAAATTTAAACCAATTTGTCTTTGAATCTCAAGAGAGCAGTTCCCAGAATCTTTACAGGAACATATTTGAGACAAGCAAGGTGTTGAAAGAATGCAGTAAAGACAAAACAAACTGGGAAAAGAACTCTGAGATTAAATCTTCCTGTAAAGAGTATAACAACCTCGGTAACAACTAAAACATACAGTAACATGCAACCGTCAAGATCAAGTTATGTTCTAAACTTTGTTAAGTTAAAGAAAAACAGTATCATATTTCTTTATAAGACAAAGAATTCATCAAAGCTTAAAAAAAAGTTTTATTAAGGTACATCAACATTTTTCTAGTTTCTCAATGCTTGGTTATAAATAAATGTTTACCAATAATTGATGCATTAATATTATTTTTACATATTAAATGAAGTGCAAATATGGATAAACCTGGATATAATAATTTCAGTATTAATTTGTCAATGGGATAAATAGGTATGTGAAATTGAGTTCAGCCTGTGAAGTTGAAAAGTCGACTTAGATTTCCGCAATCGTCAAACATAATTCCACATTAAACTTATCTTTGTGGTTAACGGTTCTGAATCCTTTTTATTCTCACATGTGTGAAGACCCAACTTTTAATTTATTCCACGGTGATATAGTTATATTGGAAAACAATATAAACAAAATAATAAAAAGAAAATTGACATTTGTAGTATGCAGAGTCCCGTTGCAAAAAACAACGGTCAGAAAAAAAGCTCCGTCTGCCTACTATTGTACTGATCGTAGAAAAAATAATTTACTTAAGCCCTGTAGAAACTTAACATACCGCAGGTTCAGAACCCCTGTTTTAAGCCGTGCAGAAAATATCGTAGTAAATTTAAAACGAATGTAATAAAAACGTATAAATAAACACATACAAGACATGACAATATTAAAAGTCCTATGTCGCTTCGAATGTGTCCTCCTTGTCAGTGGAGACAACTTCGTTCAGTTCGCATTCGTTGTGACACTGACACACACAAGCACGCACTGCGACACTGCGAGATTGCGTGCTATCCAAACGAAAGGAATTTCAAAACGGATGAAACGATAAAGAAACGAATGAGACACACACACAGACAAGAAACGCGCGGCGCGCGGCGACCTCTCTATGTGTGATGAGCTGACGAGCGAATCCGGGAACAGGAACTCAGATGGAGATTATATACGCGACAACAGTTATTTGAATGGATGTCATGTTTATAAAAGGCCTGCTTTTGACCGAAGATCAATCGAGTTTGCGATAATATATACTTTGTTAAGATTCCTGGAAGATGTACCTGAAAACTGACGAATCTGCTCTAACATTATCATTATTATTCATCACCGATTTAGAAGATTTTTTTCGTGGAAAAAATTAAATTACTACGCCGGCCACGTACGTAACTATTAAAAGTGTGAGTTGTGAGGACACCAAATATTTGTATCTGTCGATCTTCCTTCACTTATACAAAATGAAGGTTAATACATTATAAACAAATAAAAAGTATTCATTTAATGGCCCTTTTTTAATCTTCGGATAAAGTTCCTGATAACTATCGGCAAGATTAAATTACGCAACAGAAAACGACATTGAGTATGATTATTAACCATTTATCCGTATATTAAGATTTTTTCGTTGATAAATAAGGCATGTATGACAGTAAGAACGATACGCACATTTACCAAGTCGTTATAATCAAGTTTTAACAAATATTTTCATACAAGATATAAGTAAAATCGAAGCTGTTATTATAATACAAAATATATATTAGCTAATATTTTTCAAAAGTATTATTTTACTTCAACTTATAATAAAATAATTCACTAGATTTTTCATATTTTAGTTGTTTAAATATCGCGTAGACTAGTTAACTTTAGAATTTGTTATGATATTTGACGTTTGTAAATTTAACCTAACATCTATTTATAATAGTATAAAATAACCATATCACTCATACTAAAGAAGTAAAAAATGTAGGTAAATACCTTTATTTAGATGCTGTTTAATCGAAAACTCCATGGGCCTGGCACTATCACAAGCAGAATTTACACATAAACACACAAAGTTACATCTAAAATGGTCCACTGCTCAACACTACACAACTACAACTGACTGATAAGTTCCGTGCCTTTGTCGTAAGCGCAAGTCTAAACATCGTTTGTTAATTAATTTGAAGTATATACCGATCAATATTTAACGATGAATCTTGTACTTTAAATGCAGTATCAGCAAATGTAATTACCATAAATATACAAATAATAATTTAAAAAATATAATCACGCCTTTTACCCATTACTGTGTGTGAGACACTTTGTCGTAGCAGTTCACGATAAGTTATCAAATCACGACCTCCACAGATGGTAGTGAAGAGCCACAGGGAAAATTTTAATGTGGTGAAAATTGTTTGTTTCGAACCTGTGTTCTCTAATCCACATTTCGACTTCGGCGGCCGATTGAAAATTTCTAATGCCTATGGCACACTGGTCGAAGACCATCGATGAGCATCGATGAAACAACAGAACGCACCCTTCATTGACAAACAATAAAAGCTTCTAAAGTTGAGAAAGAAACACTAAATTTCAAAAATATGCTAACGTGAAATGAGACACAAAAGATACGAGTGAAATGAGACACGTTCGTTTCATTGATGAGCTCTTCGATGGAAATAGAGGAGCCTCTATTTTTCGTCGATGACGGGTGCGTTCTGTTATTCTTCGACCAGTGTGCCATAGGCATAATGGACGTCTAGCCTATAGACGCGAATGACAAGTTTTCAATGAAGGACGATGGCTTGGAACTGTGATGTTTTTCAGAACCCAGTAGAAATTGTTCATGGTTTACATAGTGTATTCCGTGAGACTCAGTCGTCCTGGATTCCTCCGCTCAATTATAGAAGCAAGAAGTAAGCCAGTATGAAATGACGTTCGTTGCAATACGAATGTATTTTAAGGAACAGGGAACAGTATTACACTTGCAAAACATTAGATCAGAGATTCTTAACCTAGGATTCATGGAGCCCCAAGGAATACATGAAGCTTCTATAGGAGCTACATATATTATTTTCCATGATATTCGTTCTTTTTATTCTATTTTTAATTTAAAATAAAAATTGACAAGAGATGTATGACACGTCACAGTAATACCAAAGGATACATTGATTAAAAAGGGATCAGAACTGCTGCCAGGGATTTTAAGGGGTTATGAATCGAGAGTCCGTTGACCCCAAGGGTGAAGCTTCTGCCGGGTAAATTATGTTTCTACGATCAGTAAAAAAGTAGTAAACTGTGCATATCAAGGCTGTTTGAAAATTGTTACGCAACGGGGCTCTCTGCAGTCCACAAATTAGTTTTTTTTTTCATTTTATTTTGTATCTATTGTTTTCTTGGTTACCTATATTAATTTTTTGTAGTAATGTCAATTAATCTTAATTTCTGATCTTAGAAAAAAAGTTGCATCCACATCTGGTTAAAAATCGCTCGACTAATTTCAGACCTCACTATGCTTCGCTACAATCCCTAGCCTCGGTCCGGCAACAGCTACTTTCAACACTTGGTCTACAAATAACTATAATATTTTTTTATTTGATAGGTGGCTCAGTGGTATCAAATCAGTCTGTGAATTTGAGAAATAGGGTTCTATTCCTACAACTAACGAACAATATTCATCACATTAAAAATCTATCCCCGTAGCTCCCCGACCACTAACATCTTTGGGGGCCATGATATAACGAATGGTAACCGCGCTTCACTTAAAGAAATATATCACTTACTGAGATCTGCTACTGGCGATTGCCACATCCAGAAATGAGTAAAAGGAGTGATGATATATTTATTTATTTATATTAATTTTACCACTACATGACACTTCGCAATAATTCCAAGGAGTACATTAATTGTTTTAAACCGCTGCCTAAGATGCTCCATGGTTTAAGATAAGATACAACCATCTTCAGAAGTGAACTCTTGTTTTACACATAAGATAAAAATATTGTAAAGAACAATGTATAGAAAGAAGTAACAATTTCAACAAATTACCCACCTAGCCGCAATCAACTATTTACCATTAACTGCGAAATTGACTAAAAACCCAACAATAAATACCATAGTATTCCCAACGCTGTCGAATCCAGCGATCCCAATTACTAGGCATCATCTGACACGAGACACGAAGTCATCGCCAGGGACATCGGGATTCAGCGTTCGCTGCTTATCACGTCAGTCGGGATTAGCGGCGACGCCATCAATCATGTCTAGCGAAATAGAACCTTGCTGCGTACCTTGCCGTCGCTGTACGATTGCAAGAATTAGCATCTGATGAAGGTAGCTTGCTGGTCCCAGTGGATTGTATCGTTAGGAAGATTCGTGGATGAATACGTTATGTTAATATCTGATCGAAATTTGGAATGTGATTGATTCTTGTTTACCACTTGTAACGTGTTTAATTTATATGCCTCGTATCACTTCTATGTATTCATGCACTTGTCTGTCTGCGAAGCATGATTCTTCAGTCTTATTTTAGATATTTTGCTGAATGGAAAGATTATGAAGTTATTCAATAACAACTTTTTTTACATGAATCAATTGATAGTTTAAAAAGTTTGTGCGTATTAGTGCAAGAGTCCCCGTCAAAACTATTACCTCTTACTCTCACTCTCACTCTCGCTCTTACATGATATTTACCGTATCTCAATTCGTTGACGCGTAAGGTACTCACAAAAAGTCTCGTCAAAATTAAAACTAGACGACATTGAATTGATCATGCCCGAATAGACTTATAAATATTTAGCGATTCAATTTGTTTGAAAATGTATTAATGATATGAGTGAGTTTTGCGCATCTTCGTATCTCGTTTAGTTTTTGATATGTAGCCTCGAGAAAACAAAATCTGAAATGAGGAAAATTTGGGAAAATAAAAATATTCTTAAAAACTAAACGATATATGAAGATGCAATTAATTGCTTAAAATTCTTCATCTTCAATTTTTTAGGCGAACTTTAAGCGATTTAATTTTGTGTATTTTAACCCGCTGATTCCAAAGGTAAAGTTCTATGTGAATAAGTCTTCCTGTTTTTGAGATATTGGTCAAAAACGGTTTTATACGAAAATTCATTCAAAAAAATTGAAAAATTACAATTTACTGAAAATTTGATTACACGAGTAAGCTAACTAGAGCACGAGAAATTCAATGCTGTTGATCGCATCGTCATATATCTTTTTATTTTTAAAATATAGCTTTGGCAAACTACAAAATCTGAAGAATAACAATTTAACTTTTTCGGAGACTATAAGTTAAAAACTAAACAAGATATGAAGATGCACTCAACGGCAGTTTATAATCAAATTTGGTCCTTTCTTTCTACAGTTGAAAAATGCTTGAAATACTTGTATAAAATACATATTTGCAAAAATAGCTATTCTTTTCAAATAATTGGAAGATAATTGCTTCATAAAAATTAAACAATTATTCTTTGACGTAAATATTTTTCTCCAGATATCACGTACAATTTAATTCTAGGATTTTAAAAGAATTATTGTGAAATATTTCAATTCCAGAGTTTGCAATGTACGAGTATAAGTCGTTCATTAATATAGGTCCAGCAATGGTAGATTTATGCTTGATCTGATGTTGTGTAGAGTAACGAAATGTTATTGGTTCTTGGCTGCCGCTTTCCTCTGGATGTTTATGTGTGAAGAGAGGCGAAGGACGTAGTAAACACCGATTGGATTCTACGCCAGCAGCGTCTGAAGTTTGGGTTATTTCTACTGATAAATGGTAGATTGATGGAACGTTTGTTCGATATTGAATCATGTTAAATTACTGGAATAAACATTCCGAATGTTATATGAATTTTCTTGGTCTAAACTGATAAATATATTCTACTGGATTATTGATTCTTTATTAGATTTACGGTAACTTGTGATACAGACAGATATTGATTCAATTCTATTTTCAGCTAGTACATTTCAATACAACACTGGAAGCAAAATTGAACGAATAAAATACAAACAATATACAAAGGACTAGATTGAATTGTTTCTCAAATTTTTAATATAATAATTGATTTAGTAAAATTTTGTTCAGATAAAACAATTTAATTTCCTGATTTCGTGTGATTTCAAAACTCTATTATCGCGACGATCCACAATCATTATCCAGTAATTTTTCACTTTTCCTACTAGTTACACAATATGCTCGTACTATTGAAGTTGAAAGTTTATTGTTGGAGTAATTTTCTAAACATTAAATTTAAGTGTAAATAATAATGGAAAAGTTTTCTACAAATAAATATGAATAACCCTTTTTTAATTACCTGCTATATAATGTACCGAATTATATACGATTTATACGATGTATAACCTTTTGTATTTGGGCTTGCAAATCTGTTGAAATGAAAATAAATAAATAAATTTTGGTTTCATTTCACAAAAACAATTGGAAGGAAGGTAATAAAAAATAAGTATAGTTTTAAAAATAATTATTGCATTTGTAAATAAAATTGTCGAACGTTGTTACCGAAGAAATCTTTTTCAGCGTTAATTCTAATAATATGGGAGCACCAGCACTAGTATTAGGCCAACATGTATATTAATATTCCAGTTGAGGTCGATTTATTTCCAGCATTTAGCGCACCTACAACTTGCTTCTTATGCATATGTAATAGCAACCACGTCCATTATACTATTCGTACTTGGTGTGAACTGACAGAATGTGATGTTATCATTTCTACCCGACTCTACAAACATATTAACAGACGAATGTGCTATGATATACAACGGTCATATGGAAATGGGACTTAATTTAATCAAATATTTATTTAGTTATCATACGTATTTCATCAGTTTTTAATATACATTATTATAAAAAAAATATATAAAAGTGTAATTAAAAATGAAACACAAATTAAATATAAATAATGATTTATCTTTTAATTAAAACCTAGCTTGAAATGACTGTTAAATTTAATAAAGACAATTACAGATAGTCAAAAGCTACACCAATGTGAAATCAAGAAAATAAGGTCGTTCCACAAACATATTCAACTACTATTTGATGTATCTACAAATGCCATTAATACCACAGTATATACTAGAAGACAAAATAACATCAAGCTAATGGCGAAGTTCAGATGTGGAAATGAAGAAACAACAAATATTGGCTATCAGATGATGAAAGAAGTCGTAAGGTTTACGAGAAAGAAGTTGAAACGCGTAAGCTTCTCCGAATATCATGCAGAGAAATAAGAAGGGAAACACGAAAAGAGATTGAGCTATTGGATAAATAGAGAGCAGGAAAGAAATAGATGAAGAAAATAGTAGAGAAAAGAAGATTTAACGTAATGTAATGCAATTTATTAATCAAGATGTTGATTCAAAACCAAATGGCAAAAAATATATAATAAGTTTTATAAACGTCTCTTCAGTTACTAGTGTCCAAAAACCAAGTATCTAAAGAGTTTATAAAATAAGTCACATACCATACTACGGACAACAATTTTGTTTTAAGATTTATGTTCTATTTAAAAAGTTAAGTTAAGTTACAGTGATAGATGCTTTAAGGCTGTTCGACCCTAAAATAAAATTTTAAGGCTGACATTTTGTTTATAAAGTATTGAACAATAGGTGTATTTTTTTTGTAATCATAACAAACACTTCAGTGACGAGAAATCTGCTGCTAAAGTTAAACAAAAATGTCAGTGCCATGAGACAGGGCTCGAACAGCCTTAAGCTCACTTCATCCCGTGCTTAATATCTCCAGCCGTGACTAAAACGTTCGAAGCCACGGCTACAAAATATACTGTTAATAAATTATTTTCATTTCTCGTATACATAAATATTTGTGTTTTAACCTTTTACACACGTCACTAAAACTTGATATATGAAAGAAATAAACAGAGGAAAATATAATGAAAAAAGGACAACAGATACTGCAGAATTCGTTTCTATAAATGGAATAAATGGTGAACTTGTTTTCAGACACAAAACACAGCTAGTTTCTTTCACTCCGATTCCCAGCTGCACTTCTCCGAACCGTTTTTAAATTACCACCAAACAAACCATTTGGCGCTGCTCCAAATTCATAAACAATAAAAAAAAAATCGTCACACTACAATTGTTCGCAGTGTACTTTATTTTCCCAGTAAACATAAATAATATTAAACGATTCGTTACATTAAAACAAGTGCAAGTTGAAACAACGGGTCTCTTTGTAACGCAGGGTCACGATGTAAATCATTCGGAGATTGGAACGCCGTGCTTGAGACGTCGGCATTCGGCAAGCGAACAGACGATGTTGAACGTTCGGACGTCGGGACGTCGGACCCCGAGCACAGCAAGCAATAACGTCCCGATGCAGACGGCAAAAAAAGCGATTTCGCATCAGCAATAAAATAGCGTCTATTTGAGTGGGGCATTGAAAACGCCAGATGTTGTGGAACCGATGCACACATGTGCAAACAAACACTCTTGCAAGCTGCGAGGATAATTTTAATACTTAAATTTAAATAAAGTTTACAGAAGAATATGCACTGATTTTAAATTTTTACATTGCTTGCCGTACCATCACTGGCACTTGTATACGTAAACAACATATTTCAAAATAACTTCTTAATTCGTTGTTGTTCATCATAATACTAGTCAAAAGTTTGTGTAGTAATAGTGACGCAACCGAGCTCTATAAAACTAGTGATATACCAAAAGCTTAAACATCTATTAAATCTATTAACCATTTAGTGTGTTTGAAATTCTGGTGTGAAATTGAAATAAAAGAAAAAAAATGTTAATAATTTAACCATTCATTGTTGTTCTTCCTAAGCTAAACTTTTTGTACTAATAGTGAAGCAACTGAACGTTTTAAAATTAGTGATATACTAAAAGGTTAAACATCTAGGCTGGTAGCACAAGCTCTGTTTTTGCCTGTTTTAAGAGCAGTGTATTTGTTATAACCGTGCTCTTACAACACCCAAAAACAAAGCTTAATTATGCTACCAGCCCTATAATCTCTACTCACTTTTCTAGTTTGAAATTCTGGTATGAAATTCAAATTAAAGTAAATAATTAGACTATTATCGTACAATAACCTCGTCTTTTGAAATACGTGTCCTAATGTAACATGTATCGTACTTATACGAAAGCGTTCAGAAATGTTACACATGAGGCTAACTCGGAAATTCGTAACTTATTTTATGCATTATAAGAAATAATCACTAGACCTATTACCTTGTGTTAACTAGTAAGAAAAGTAATATATTTCCAGAAGATGGTAGCGAGTCCTTCAGCCACAGGAGTCCGAAAACATTAACGTTTCTTACGTGTTACACATACAATTTTTATCCGATCAAATAACATAAAAAGGTTAGATTTTTCATATATAATCAGTTATCTTCAGTTTACGCCAGAAAAGTTGTTCCTTTTCTGTTATCAATTACTTGATCGAAATAGTAATTCCCGTACTGGTTTTCTTGATGTCTATAATATACTGGAATAATGAATTTTGTGAATCGAAAATGTGTAAATTTTTGTCTGAATAGATAAATGATTGTTTCTATTAGCAACAATCTTCTATTGTGACTTATAAGGTTGATAATTGACGATATGCAGAACTTTCGAATTGGCATCGTATTTCTGTTAAGTAAATAGAAAATTTCATTATCAAGGACTTTAAAGCAATACGTATAATTTTCTAGTTAGATTCTAATCTTTTAGTATAAATAAACTAAACTGCATTTGCAGATTTTGAGATACTTTCAAATTTAAAGTAAATATTTTGCCGGGCTATGAACGATTCAATTTATCTGACTGTTCAGATGGCATGATAGATCATCGACGATAAAATAATATCGAAATATTGAGGTTGAACACAAAGAATATAAATCAATTTAAATATCTGGTCTACACACAATGCAATTTATCTGAACAATGAACTGTTGAGACAATCTGTTAGTTAGATTGTATTGTCTAATGTCCGATAGAACACAGAAATAAATAATAAAAAGTAATAACCAACAAATGAAAATAGTAATCATTTTATACTTGAAATACTGATAGAAATATAGCGAGCACGTCTTAGATATAGCATATTCCGACCAAACGGCCAAAGATACTCGTACTCGAACACCCTATAAAATATTTCATTTCAACAGTATTCAACCGACAGTTATGCTTTCTCTGCAGTACCCAAGACTCATTATCATAAATAAGAAAGGTTACCAACACAACATTAAAAACTCTCATTCCAGTCTCAATGGAATAAATTTACATTTTATACAAAATGTCTCGCAAGCTTTTTATACCAAAGACAACAAAATTGTACTTAACAACTTTTAATATTACAAATGAAACTTACTTGGCTAAATTGGAATATATTTCTGGAAGATATTAGTATAGTTCGGAGGTACATACCTGCAACAAAAGAAACTTTATTATAATAGGTAACACAACAATTCTTACAAGAAATATTTATCTACATTCAGGGCTCTCTACTTTTTATTTATATTAACACTTCTGTCATTTGTCATCGGATAAACAGGAAATATAACTGTTTGCAGGGGAAAATACTTTTATTTACCGTAAATTATTTCACTAAAGACCACTCGAAGTTAATTTTTTTAGAAGGCTAAATTTCAACTAATGGTAAATTTCTTTGTAAATGTATAAGTTTTGTAGATCCGCAAATCTATAAATGATGAACAAAATCGCAACGAAACTTAAGTCTTTATCTTTTAATTATCAACAAATATTCATTTGTTCATTGTTTACTAATTAAAGCATTTATTAATTTATAGATTTATCACAGAATTCCACCATAAGACTCTGCTTCAGCAGCATTATCAGAATAAGTTGCACTGGTATCATCTCCACATTTGAACTTGCTAAACCAAAGAGTAATTATGGAAAATGAAGGACAATCGTCACCATAAACCATCCTGTTGCTTTGCAGTAAAATGACTTGAGCATTGCTCCCGTCAGTTGTTACCAAGCAAACACGTTCTCATAAATTTTTCGATGAAATCTGAACTTCAATGTTCAGTTGCACCAACAAAACTTAAATTTTAAGCTTGGTATAAATAAATAAAAACGTATCGGATATTTGACAGCAATGTTAATTAATCCGTATAATAACTTCGATTTGCTTTTATTAATTTAAACTAAGTTTAAAATTTTATTGGAGAGAATATAAACCGCAGAAGTGGAGAATATACACGAGAAAAATTATTGAAAACAAATACTTATTTAACAGCAAAGACAAAATTAATTGTCATCCAACACTTGGTGAAACAAATAAATAAATAAATAAATACATCATCACGCCTTTTACCCATTACTGGGTGTGGCACTCTGCCTAAGCAGATCTTGGTAAGTGATATATTTTGTCGCGTGAAATGCGGTTACCAGCCGTCAAATCACGGCCCTCAAAGATATTAGTGGAGAAGGAGCCACAGGGGTAGATTTTTTTAAATTGGTGAAAATTGTTTGTCGGCTGTGGGGATCGAACCAGGGTTCTCAAGATCCACAGGCCGACTCGATACCACTGAGCCACCTACCCCATAAAAAAAAAAAAATAAACACTTGGCTATGTTTCACAAAAGTGTTTATTTTATATTTTTATTAAACCTTGATTCACCAAGTGTTGGATGCAGGGTTCGAAGATATATATCGATCGATATATATCATGATATTTATTTTGATATATATCGTCATATTTTTGCAATGATATATATATATCCATTATATAAAAATATCAAATAGTTTTTGTGATACAGCCTCCGGAGAAGTGAAATTTTTCGTATTTTTCAGTTTTTCTACTTTTCCGAGACTATATCTCGAAAACTAAATGTGATATGAAAACGCGCTCAACGGCATTAATTTTCTCGTGCTTCAGTTAACTTATAAACATAGTTTCAGCGATTTTTATTTTTTTTTTTCAATTTTCCGCCAAAAAATCGCAAAAAGCGGTTTTTTAACATTTTCTCGAAAACCAGAAGTCATATGCATTTGTAGATTGCACCACTGGATTCAGTGGGTCAAAATACATATGTATGTAAATTTTCGTTTTAATAATCCTACGATTAAGGATTTTTAGGAAATAATTAAAAATATTAAATTGCATAAAATTGTATGAAAATTTGCATACAAGTCAATTCGGACACGGGGAATTCAACGCCGTTGAGCGCATTTCCATATCTTGTTTAGTTTTTGAGATATAGCCTCCGGAAAAGTGAAATTTTTCAGTTTTTCTAAATGTGTACAAAAACTAAAATTAAAAAATAAATATCCAAAAAGTGATATTTATCTGATATATATCCTATATATCAGATATTTTGATATTTATTATAAATATCATGATATTTACGAACCCTGGTTGGATGACAATTAATTTTGTCTTTGTTGTTATTTAAATTGCTATTGCGTAGCTTTTCCTTTTTTTCGGTAGATGGCATGGCCTGTTCCACAGAACTTCTGTGAGTTATACCATACTGATGAGCTCTAATAAGAGCGAAACGCGTCTATGGTTACTAACTGTGCTGGCCAGCCTCTGACGATGCCCTCATAAGGTGTCTTTTGTATTTTGTGAAACATAGCAAAGTGTTTATTTTATATTTTTAATAATCTTATTATCAATAAATCACTTTGATACAAAATATGAGAATTAATGTCCTGAAAATATTGTTAGCTGCTTTCAAAGTTACAAAGTGTAATCATTACAATATAATGCTCTGCTTTGTCAGAAAGTTGCTAAAAGCATCCTTGTCGTATTACTGTACATAGAGTTAATTTTCGTCTTCATTAACCTATTACACAGCAGTCTAGGATCATTAGGAATTCATGTCTAACATGTATAATGTTGCATATTAAATACGAGTAGACACATAAAGATCTTTCCATCAGATATCTTAAGAGTTATAGTAATCTTAGTGTAGTGAGCTTCATGGTGGTATCTTTAAATATGACCTGTTTTAAACCTAGGCACTAAAACCCATATATCTTAAGAACCCGTAAAAAGTGAACTATATTCCCAGCCCTGAAGAAACAAACATACTATGCCCCATTATGATTGACTTTTAAAATACCTAAAATTTAAATATCCTTCTGAAAGTTTCTGAAGAAGTAAACATAAATTCTTCACTCGATAGACTATAGTCAAACAAGACGGGCGATTGTATTTTCGTTCGCCAGCATGCGTCAACACTTTCGAATATACCCTTCTGCATGCACACCCTCCACGTCAGGGATATTTATGACTCGTCCTGTGAAACATGTTCGCTCCCCCGCCGAGAGGGATGTCATGACCCGCCTCAGTTTACTTTCCTCTCCACTTGCTGTGTTTTGTGCAAATCGCGTGTGAAAAGAAAATAGGCTACGGGAAATCGTCGTGCTGATGTTTTTACATAATTTTGTGATGAATTTAAACAGTTTTTTGTGGGATATCTTGACGGTGAAATCTGTTAAATTGAGGACAAACAAACCCTTTTTTTTCTGGTTTCGTGTACTTTTAGCTTCATCTGCATTTATACAATGCGCGACAAAAAGCTTTTATTTTTTATATCTTCCAAGATTTTTCTTACATTTCTGCGGGTTTTATGTAGGCATAATACGTAACTGACTTGCTAAATAAAATTAATAGTAAATAGCCATGTTTAACATTAAATTCTATTCTCTTTATTTTAGATCTTCTTTCACCATCATTTCATCGTTGGACTACTGTTTGGTATTCAAAACCGTTTGCCAAGTGCAATGTCTGGAAAAAAATAATTTTGTAACTTACTCTCTTACTGAGAGTGACTTAGAAAAATATATATATAGACATACAAAAATATATTAGACTCTAATATTTTTTTTCTTTGAATTTGTTTCCAATACACAAAACAGACGTATTTAATTCGGTTTAAAGATAGTATTAAGCTATAGTATAGTATAGTATAGTATAGTATAGTATAGTATAGTATAGTATAGTTTATTTGATCATTTTCTATGTTTGCATACATTTATGACAAGTCAATATACATATAAATTCATACACATCCATAAAATTAAATTTTAAAAATATGATTGTTATTAAATAGTTCATTTCAGGATTAACAATGAGAAAATTATATTAGATTATACAAGGAGAGGATAAAAATTCATGTACAGAGTAAAAACATTTAGATATGAGGTATTTCTTTAAACAATTTTTGAAACTGTTGAGAGGTAGTATTTTGATAGTATCAGGTAAATGGTTATATAAATATAGATTAGTCGAATTTCTTGCTGAATTTTGAAGCCTGAAACGAGGTGTTCTTAATTCATTCGCATTTCTAGTGTTATAGCGATGTATGTCACTGTTAGTTTGATAAGAATGTTTGTTAGCATGTATTACCAAAATTGTGGAATAGATATATAGACAAGTCAAAGTCATAATTTTTAATTTAATAAAAAGTGAAGAGCAATTTTCTCTATTATTTTGATCGACCATTAGTCTTATTAATTTCTTCTGTAGTCTGAAAATTTTCACAGAATGAGAGGAGTTACCCCAAATAGTAACTCCATATGATATATGACTGTAGAACAGTGAAAAATATATTACTCGTAGAGACTCGATATTGAATATATTTTTTAAATTTCGAAACAAAAAAATGACTGACGAGAGTCGTTTGCACAAATAATCAACATGGGGTAACCAATTCAGAGACCTGTCAAGATATATGCCTAGGATTTTGACTGGATTATCGTTTTCATTATTGGAGTTCAGAGATAATAATAGTCTTTGAGTTTAATGAAGGATTCATACGCAAAAATGCTTAATTGTGAATCAAATTGGGATCTGAACACTGATCTTATTGAAACAATATATAAGATGTTCAAAAACTAGAGATAAAAAATGTAAAGGTGAGTAATACATAAATAATATATCCGAAAATAAGTAGTTTCAGAGCTATAGCGATTTTAATATTTTATCATAATATAATATGGATACAACCACACCGAAGTCACCTGCTTTAAATCCTGTGTATTTGGGATCATCTGAAGAATTTAGTTTATTCAGTGCGTCAATAACGTTGATGACCTACGTCCAAAAATTGTGGACGCGTGCAATACAATTCGCAAATAAACCCTGAATTTTCGACCATATTCGTGAATCCTTGATACGACGGTTAAATATTTGTATAGAAATTCAAGGAGGGCATTTTGAACATTTATTATAATGTTTTATTGAAATTTTTAAAAAGACTGCTTTCTACTGTTTTACATTGTTACGGCATACTATGATTTTATTTTAAGGATAAAAGTGTGGTTGTATTCATGTTTCGTTACGATAAAACAACTTATTTTCGGATATATATTTATAT
This sequence comes from Pterostichus niger, assembly GCA_947425015.1. Taxonomy (NCBI): domain Eukaryota; kingdom Metazoa; phylum Arthropoda; class Insecta; order Coleoptera; family Carabidae; genus Pterostichus; species Pterostichus niger. The sequence continues at coordinate 33,709,919 of OX380340.1, read as the reverse complement.
GAACCATTTTCATTGTTTTAACATATATTAAATTTTTGACCTCTATTTTTGAATAATATATATTGTACATATTTTTTTAATAAATTTATATGCAAATAATAATATAAAATAGTCTAAACATTTTATTAATTTGTAAATAAACTATTGGCAGGAAGGAAATAAAAAGTAATTAGTATATTTATAAATATTTAATTATGCTACTCTGTACAACAGGAATTTAATCCCAATTATAGTACAGGATCTGAAGTCACCTAGTTTATATAATTTTAGCTTAAATGGAATTCGGGATCTTCGGATTCAAATGCTATAACGCTGACTGTCGGTTAAATATAGTACCGGACACACCGAGCCGCAGTTTTTACACTGCCGTACTGCCGGCATTCGTAGTCAGATGCTACCTTATTTAAGGAGTATAAGTAACAAGGTTATAGCATCCGGACCTATACTTCAATAAATTTGTATTCCATTTCAAATCGGTAATTTAAGCAAAAAAATAAAAAATTAAAGTCATTCGTGCCGATTTTTCTCTCTCATAGCCAGATATTTCAGTTAAAATTCAAGATGACAGATGGCACCTGCATTTTCTGTATAATTATAAGCTATATTAATGCTCGCAAGCTTGCCTATCTTTTTATAAGTTATTAATCAATAACGTTAGTCGAAACGGTGTTAATGATTAATGGTCTAATTCAGTTTGTAAAATGTTTTTATCTTACAAATATTTATTTTAATTAAATAAAATACACGATATTTTTGTTAGAAAACTTATTTCTAAAATTAATGTAAAGAAAATATATCAAGGGCCTTGAACAAAGTTCAATAACACGCAATTTGTCTGAAGAAGTTTAAAGGTCTTTGGAAGGAGAAAGATGGAATTATCGATTCAACTTTAAATTGCCCAAGAGATAAGAAGCTGATTGTGAAAGATGAATATATGTGCTCAATCTTCCTATAGGTTACCTTATCGGAAATTACTTTCAATTTATGTTAATCTTTCGTTTTACATGAATACTAACAACTTAAATAGTCGATAGACAACCATCCGATTAACATTTTCCAAGTAATAGCGCTTTTATACTATAAACAAATTTATCTTATAATATAACGTTTAGTTGCAGCTAAGCATTTTAACCAACTAGACTACAAGAATAACCGATTGTCATGCCGATATCATTTGAATTTTACTCTCTATTTTTTATGTGTCTAAGACTATCTTGATCCTGTGACTACCCATAAATTAAAAACTCCACATAGGGGTTGTTTCGGGTGACATTGTTATTTAAGAAATATATTATCACAACAAAGACAAAATTAATTGTCATCCATACACTTGGTGAAACTAGGTTTAATAAAATATAAACTAAACACTTGGCTAAGTCTCACAGGCATTGCCTGTTCGATAGAACTTCTCATGTCATCTTACCGTTTTTTAGAGATCTTATTGTCTGCTGGCACAGACCTTCGTCACCAGCTTCTTCACGTGAACTTTGTTCTAGGTGAAGAAGTGTGTTATACCATACTGATGAGCTCTAATAAGAGCGAAACGCGTCTATGGTTACTAACTGTGCTGGACAGCCTCTGACGATGCCCTCATAAGGTTACTTGGAGGCTGAATTTTGTGAGACTTAACCAAGTGTTTAGTTTATATTTTAATATATTATCAATTGAAATTTTATTTTATATGTTGAAGAATGAACTGATGGTTAAGAAGAAAATCAGAGCTACAGAAAAATTTGTCCAATTGCAGGAATTTTTAAAACAAATTAATAGAGATATCGAATGATATATACTGGTTTTATTGGTTTGTCACATATAATATCAATTTGTATAGTTTATTGATTTACAGCAGTAAATGTAAAATTGTACTACTTATAAGCACATATTGTATTTTTGGGCGATTGCCTGTTCGAATGAATAAATAAATAAATAAATAATTTTAAATAGTTTTATATTCCATATAGCTAAGTCAATTTTATTTTTTGTTTCATGATCAAATCAAAGGTTCAAATCCTGGTAATATTCCAATTATTCGATGTACTACTGCTAAGTGCCATTAGCTATAGGGTAAAAGACACATAAATAAAATAAATAAATATCTCATCACGCCTTTTACCCATTACTGGGTGTGGCACTCTGCCGAAGTAGATCTCGATAAGTGATATATTTCTTCGCGTGAAGTGTGGTTACCAGCCGTCAAGTCTCAGCCCCCAAAGATGTTAGTGGAGAGGGAGCCACAGGGGTACATTTTATTTGGTGAAAATTGTCGGTTGTTGGGTAAAAGGCGTGAAGATATATGTATGTTTGTTTTATTCTATAATTCAGTACCGTGTATTAAATATTGAAATCGGAAGCGTATTTTGTTTGTAGTTGTTTAAGATAGGCACCGGTAACGGTAATTCATTGTCCAGAGTCATAGATCTTCATTTGTTGACTGCAGGTGGACGTTGTGCTTGCTGCACATTGGATTTTGTGCACTGAATAAATAAATAAACAGCGATGCCAATATTTCTTCTTCCTGCTGACAAAATAATTAAAGACCTCTGGACGGAGATATTCCGGGCTATCTTTAACCACACCGTAAACCTAGTAAACCGACAATACAACCTCGTATACTGGTTGTTGCTGATATACAGTAATAAACTGCACCTATTTATAAGTTTATCCTCAATTTATTCCAGGAACTCAAAATACCTTGTCACGTAAATTATAGGTAAATGGCACGGAGCTGGTACTGGAGTTTTATTGTAATAATTCAACCTAGTTTATTAAGATGAATCATGCGCCTAAATGCTTCTAAAGTTGGCACCTGAACATTGTTTTTTTATTTCTTTGTACGAAGTAAAGGAAGTATTGTAATCGCAAAAATTTTCGGTTCTCAGATTTCAGTGGAAATACGCATTTTTACCATCCCTGAATCCATTTTGACTAATTTCGTCGTGCCGTCTGTACGTACGTATAACTCAAAAAAAATATTTAGGACTGTTATAACATCTAGTTGTGCACCTCCCTTTTTGGTCATTATATAACTTCCGGAAGTAGTACTTTACTTGAAGCCTATAATAGATTTTCATGAAAAACTATATTCAAATATAATTAAAAACTTTCCAAATTTGGTATATAAGACTACTAATAGATTTTGGTTAAAATGGACTAACCGGAAGTGACACATTAAATGAAGCTGCTAACAGCTTTCCTTGAAAAAAATGGTATTATTTTAATTTTAGAAATAAATGCTGCAAATAAAAGTTTTAGAGAATTAAATTCTACGTCTAGCACATTAAGAATTTTAAATTAACCTTTTGCATAAGCGAGATATCCAAATTTAAATATTATATATTTTTTGTTTTTTTTAATTAAGTTTGCTATGGATTAGAACAAAAATAAAAGATTTAATTTCAAATATGTGCAATTAAAAAAATATCTATAGTTTAATACGCGTACAAGAAAGTCATGTGGCGTCCACATTAGATATTTTTAATTAGATATTATTATAAATTAAACATCTTCTGTATTCAGTGCATTCCGGTCTTCAGTTGTGTTTAAAACGAAAGAAAATTGAACTTACTCAAAAATGCAATTAATAAGACACCCAATGTTTTAAAGGATTTATTTATTTAAAAATTGAATGCAATGGATAAAATACTAATTCTAAAATGCAACACAAATTGTATTCCAAGATCTGCTACAACAAAGCAGCCACATTCAAAAATAGGTAAAAAGACTTTACATAAATTTATGTTAAATTTAGTACAGTACCTATTTAAACATTTGATTGAAATAAAAGTTTACTAAATTCTAGTTTTACAGCTAAATATTAGAGTCGATTAAATTTAAAGTTCATATTGCCATTTGCTAGTGATTTTATGTTATAATGAGAAATAAATTTCCAGCAATGTATCTTTCATTTATCATTAACACCAAAACTCGCTTCCAAACATTATCAAAATGCATTCCATCCCATTTGCAAATCTGTCGCTTAGCTTGTGCTACCTAGAGATAACATCCCCATACGCTCCTTCATGTTTCCTGCACACGTAGCACGAAAATATCTCGCGTCTTTCCCAAGAGGTTAAATCTTCTTCCGCAGCATTGGAGTGAAAACCATAGTCTTCGTCACTTCACTTCACGCCGCTCTAACTTATCTCCTGCCGAATTTAAATGAACGCTTGAATTTTGTAACAACGACGACACCGACGCAGGAATTTATAGATAGTTAAAACAAAAGTTGAGATAACGGCTTGTCTAGCCTCATTACTTCTTAATCTGAGACTAATAGTTGGTAAGTAGATACGCGATGTTGAATCGGTTACCTGTGCCACAGTTTGCATGGAATGAATGTGCGAATGCAAAAACTTTTAACGACTTTCTGGCGAATGTTGGTAGTTATATGAGCGATAAGGTTCAAGTTTAAAATGGTTGTTGCTAAGAAAGATGCTCTACTATATTTTACTGTTATTACGCTACATTTATGTGTAGATTTTTTTTAACATTATGCAAGTAAACCAGATTTTTATTTCCCATAAAATATGCTTTAACTCATTTAAGGTTAAATTACTTTTACACAAATATACAATGTACATACATATACATATTTACTTCCATATAAAAAATTCCACGTATATCACTTTAAACAAACAATTTTTATAAAACTTCAAAGGCAGGTTTTCTCAGTTCCATATGAAGTACCCGACAATTATCGACAGAATAAAAAAAAATATATCGCATCAAAATCCTGCTGGTTCTTATACAAAATTAATGTGATTACTGACAAGTAACACTACCAACTATCACTCGCCGATTTATATTAAACTTGGCACACTAATAGAACTCTAAAAAATATTGAACCCTTTTTTTTCGGAAGTTGCTTTTAGGGATATAAGCTACCCCTGAAATGTGGTAAAAGCAAGAATCGCCATAAATGAAATTAAATAATAGCAAAATATTACGCGTTCAACATTGGTTACCCAGGGGTTTTTGAGATCGCCAAAATCTATTTTTGGGGGTCATTTTTTTAAGGGGTTAAAAGAGGATGAGGGATGAAATTACGATATTCAACTGAAATAGAGTTTTAGATTCAAAACTAGTTACTCGGGGGTTTTTGGGGTCGCTGAATCTATTTTCAAGGGTACCCCTGGGTCACTAATGTTGAACGCGTAATATTTTGCTATTATTTAATTTCATTTATGGCGATTCTTGCTTTTACCACATTTCAGGGGTGGTATGTACCCTTAAAAAGCAACTTCTGGAAAAAATAAAAATAGGGGTTTAATATTTTTTAGAGCTCTATTAGTGTGCCAAGATTCGTTTAAATCGGTGAGTGACAGTTAGGTAGTGTTACTTGTTAGATACAGAAGTTAATTAATTATCTGAATTGTTTTGAAATAACTTGAATTAGGCAAAATACAATATAGAAAAAAGGAGATCGTAATAAATTTAAACTCTAACCTGACAAACTAATTCCTCAAGTACCAAACTCATTCCCTAAACATAACAAGAAGTGTCCTCATCCCGAGTCTGTCTCCTGTCTAGCCCTGCCCTTATCTTAACCCTAACCCAAACCTCAGGTCCTTCAACATCACACTCTAGTCTAGACTTCATCTAGACTGTATAGAGACAAAGTCAACTGCAGAATCCAGGCGATGATACTACACTCCGCATCTAGTGATCGATGGACAGAGAAGGCGCGGAGTCTCAGACTGCTGGGCGCCTCGAAGTCAAGCTGCTGGATGCTAACCGCATGGCAGCTGGGTGCTACAGGTTGTCGATATGCACGGATAAGCAACGAGTTTTTAAAGTAATTTCTTAGTAACGCTGAGTGCAGATTGTAATTTTGATCCAGTCACGATGGGTCATGCCATGAGCCGCGTGATCGTGAGTAAATTTGAAATTTTATATCGTGAACGTGAATCACTTTTTAAAATCGTAATTGGGAAAAAATTGTTTTGATTATGTTAACCATGTTCTTATTAATAAAAAAAGTATGTGATTTCAGTGGTACTAAAATGTACGATTTAGATAAAAAGCACTAAATTTCAGACATATATATCGAGTTGGTCACAGCCGACAAACAATTTTCACCACCCTACCCCTATGGCCCCTCCCCCACTAACATCTTTGGGGACCGTGAGTTGAGAGCTGGTAACCGCACCTCACGCACATAAATATAACACTAACAGAGATCTGTTTCGACACTGTATCACACCCAGTAATGGGTAATAGCCGTGATGATATATTTATTTATTTTATAATTTGCAAATTACTTATTGAACCATTCCGATCATGAGTTGTAGTGATGTGTAAGGATGCGGAGTGAAAAAAATAGTTTCATAAGTTGGCTCTAGTTCTTGGTTTTACGGTTGGATTAATTGAAGTTGTAAGGATCACAAAGTTCAAATTAATAGATTGATGAATTCGCTATTATTATTATCGTTACTGTTGCAATCGCTGCCAGGTGGCTACGAATTAAGCTATTGAGATATTTAAATACTAATATGTCAAACTTAAGACAAAGGTACTCGAGACTTTCAGTTGATCTCCATAAGCTTACCATTGCTTGCACTTGTATTTCTTTGTTTTTACTTCCTTGTACGAAGTAAAGGAAGTATTGTAATCGCGAAAATTTTCGGTTCTCAGATTTCAACGGAAATAGGTATTTTGGCCTTCCCTGAATCCATTTTGACTAATTTCGTCATGCCGTCTATACGTACGTATGTATCTCGCATAACTCAAAAACGGTAAGCCGTAGAAAATTGAAACTTTATATTTAGGACTGTTATAATATCTAGTTGTGCACCTCCCTTTTTGGTCATTATACAACTACCGGAAGTGGTACTTTACTTGAAGCCTATAATAGATTTTCATGAAAAACTATATTCAAATATAATTTAAAATTTTCCATATTTGGTATATAATACTACTATATTAATGGAAATAACATAATAGATTTTGGTTAAAATAGACTAACCGGAAGTGGCACATTACATGAAGCTGCTAACAGTTTTCCTTGAAAAAAGTGGTATTATTTTAATATTAGAAATGAATGCTGCAAATAAAAGTTTTAGAGAATTCAATTCTGCGTCTATCACATTAAGAATTTTTAAATTAGCTTTTTGCATAAACGAGATATCTAAATTTAAATATTATATATTTTTAGATTTTTATAAAAAAATTAAGTTTGCTATGGATTAGAACAAAAAATAAAAGATTTAATGTCAAATATGTGCAATGTAAAAAATATCTATAGTTTAATACGCGTACAAGGAAGTCATGTGGTGTCCACATCAGATTTTTTACTTTATTTTGTGTTTGTTAGTAGTGGTTCGTTATTAATTTATATAGTATATAGTTCTGTGTTGTGCTTAGTTGTAGATTAAAAAGGTTGTTGGACGACACTTCCTTCCATTCTTATCTGCTGATTTGTTTTCTATTTTTACAATAGACTGTCCAACTGCAGCTGTGTGAAATTCACTTTTAAAAACATGCACAGGAGATGCTCCTTTCCTTTCTTATCTTTAAGATTCGTTGTTAGAGAAGTGAGCGTGAGTGAGTTGAGATGATTTGAGCATGTGGGTGTTACATCGAATGAAAGATTAATAATTATACAGGTGTATAGGAGCGAATGCGTGTTGAAAGATGGTGTGTTAGGATGAGTATGATGGACAAAGTCAGATTCTTTGATGAGTGGATGTTCGGTGAATGTTTGAAGGGTTTATGTCACCCCATTTGATGGGATAAAGCCGGTGTTATGTTAAGATTGTATCCAAAATAATCGGAAAGTTGAGCAAATGCAGTGTGGTAGAGAGACACATCTCAGATCGATACAATGACGGCGAGCGTCGCGACGCGACATCCCTTCCACTGACATCTAGCGGCCGTTCGCGCCAACGTTAGCAACGACGCAAACCACGCCGTGATCGTTACGAGTCATTACCGCACCCGCCTCCAGATGGCTCAATAATTCAACTCTCCCGGCGTAGCTCACACAACAGATTTATTATTTACTTCCTGTTGCTGGATTGCTGGAAATACTTGTAACTTGTCTCTGTTTTACTTGTAAATAAATAATGAATGTGAAAATAAACTGAAACCGTGTAAGCGTGTTTATGAGCAAAGTTCTGTGTGATTTTTCTTTAGGGGAGGATTTATATGCTTCCCTTCCCGAATCTACGAGAATGAACTCGCCCACCTCGGGTGCATATTATTAATCATAATAAGTGTGCTCTGATGTGATTTGTTATATGATTAATTATCATCATCATTTTAGTTTTAAATAAACTAATTAATAAATATAATTATTAATAGAAAATTCGATTAGCTAAATAAATTTTGTAATATCACATTTTAATTCAATTTGATTTTATTTCTTTAAGACAGAAAACAAATTTTCGTTAGTGCAAGCTAGCATAAGTCTTTAATATAAGAAATTTATTTTTTCAAATAAATATTTCATTTTACGTCCGGTTTTATAAAGAACAGAATAAAATTTCTTTTTTAGTCAATGTATTTAAATGAGCAAAATCGAACCAATTTTATTTATTTAACATATAATATTAATGACAAAAGTTCAACTATCATTTGAATGATTACATTTTATTTATTTTGGAAGTCAATTAATTTGTTAAATATTACATAATTAGGGAAATTCCTTCAAATAACAACAATCATTGCAATTGTCAGATTTGTAATAAATATTGGATGTAAATAGGCATTCATACATTTTCTTCAATAATTGAAATATCTTAAAAAAAAAATAGAACTACTACCTGAGGCACTAAGTTATAAACAACAAAAAAATCCAATACTAAAGCGTAACAAAACGCGAAGCATACCTGACTCACTGACAAAACCGTAACATGACGCGCTAACGATTCTACTGGATTATAACAATACAAAATCACATCAATGAAAGATTACAACAATGAAAGAGCACAACAAAGAAAGATTACAACAAAGAAATATTACAACAATGAAATATTCTAATTTCAACAATCAAATAACTAGTAATTTTAAAATGTGAAGTTTTTATTGTGCGAACTGAATTCGGCAATATATTTTGAACAGCTAGAAGATAGTATAATGAAGGCTACCACAATTATAAATTTAAAATAATAGATTGTCGCAAAAAAAGTAGATTATGACAAGTCACTAAGAGTGTTCCATCGTTTTTCACATAAAGAATCAGACTCCCATTTTTATAATAAAAGTAGGTTTTTTTTTTTTAATTTTGATAAAAATATTTTTGGTCACGAATTCTGAATATGCTTACATTAATTTGTTTATCGCTCATTTAGCAATTACTTTAATGATTCCATTTAAAGTGACTTAAAAGTACTAAGTATCACATCAAATATAATAAAGGATATTATAACATAACTACTTCCGTCAGCCATACAAAACGAACATCGAAATATAATACAATAAATTTGATAGCTTCTGTTACCTACCTCGTACGATGGATCAGAGAGCGCGGGGTGAAGAGAACAGAACAGGAAATTGCACCCTCACCCTCATATGCACTTTCTATCTCCCTTGCACTTGTTCATTCCCTCGCAAATATAAATGCTTGTTTCTTTGTTGCTATCGGATCGGCGAAATCCGATTCCGTCCCCGGCGACCGAGAGAGATTATTAAGTTTTTTCTTTCTTTTCGTTTTCGTTTCGTTTGGCGGCACGAGACATTTGAATAATTTTGTTTTTGTAATTAATTTTGTTTATTCTTTTTTGTAATTTGCATGCGGATTGTTTTGATTTTCTTTTATGTTTGGTTTAATTTTAGTTATGATTGAATTTTGTTCGTATACAGGATTCAGATTTTGCAGGGAATTAAATTAGCTTTCCCTAGTTTTTGCATCCTTGACTAGTTTACACACAAATTAATATTACTCATTCAACTTGAAAGTATTCTGATAAAATATCCTATCAGAAATTTTCATTTTCAGCTTTTAGGTATACACTCTAACTAAAAAATATATAAATTCCAATTCCACTTTATAGAAATGATAACGCTACGAAAATATATAAGTACTTATAAATCATGGTATACACTATGATACAAAATGATTGAATAACGTTACGACAAAATTTGTCTCTCTAGTTTTTCGCAACACAATTATTAATTAATATCATCTGTAACGATTATTTTTCTTACGAATATAAAATTTATATGCATATAAATGATAAACAAATAAAATAAATATATCATCACGCCCTTTACCCATATTGCTGGGTGTGGCACTCTGCAGATCTCGATAAGTGATATATTTATTTGCGTGAAATGCGGTTATCAGCCGTAAAATCACGGCCCCCAAAGATGTTAGTGGAGGGAGAGCCACAGGGGTAGATTTTAAATTGGTGAAAATTGTTTGTCGGCTGTGGGGAACGAACCAGGGTTCTCAAGATCCACAGGTCGACTCGATACCACTGAGCCACCTACCCCATAAAAATAAATAAAAAAATAATAAAATAATATAAATGATAGGTAGTCAAAATTGTAGGAATCAAGGATCAATCGGACATCGGATCGAATTTTGGACCAAATGCCGGTAGGATTTCGAATCGGATTTTGATTCGATTTTCCAAGTTGCCAATATGTAATCCACTTTTGGAATAAATAAGACAGATTCAAATAGAGGACACCACTCAAGATTGAATCGTGCCTGAAGGCCATAGAAAATCACAGTAACATTTCCTCTCTGCCCAGCAAAAACTCAATAATCCCTTAAACATGTCCATTTCCAGCATTAAAAAAACTATTTGAACAGTGCGTTTGTGTGGACACAAATCGGAAATTGGATCCATCTGGCTGATCGTGACACCGGAACTCAAGGGCAGACGACGGAGTGGGGTGCGGAGCTGGAGGTCGCCGAGCACATGTCACATCGGTTACGATCACAATCACAGTTTACATCGGCGGAGGCGGTGGTGGAAGCGGTGCTCGTGGAGTTTTGCATGAACAGAACAACGAAGCACGCGAAATAAATGTCTCTATCAACAAGTTCGTAACGTTTGGAAGAAACTAAATTTCGTTGTCGACTTACTGTCTAGGTACTGGGCTTGAAAAACTATATGTATAGTCTACATATTGACTTTTGTTCAGAGTATGGATTCACATATTTGCAGTTGTAATATACAAAATGGTGACCGCAAGGACGAACATACGGATATACAAGACAATTGTGATTTTATGTCAACTATCTTAATATACTGGGAAGTATTGTCATAAAATGAAATAATTCAGAAAGTTGCTTGATTAAAAATGTACCTAATAGAAGTTATAAAGAAGTCTTAAAGTAACAGGATTTTTTCACAACTGGGGCCATTTCTATGATACAAAAATCGGGGAAGAAGTGCAACATTTTTTCCTAGAAAAATAATGAGCACATAATTCTTCTAAGAAGTTTATATTATTTGAACAGTTTACCTGTCAAATATATGTAAAATATTTGAGAGTACATTGGAAACAAATACAAATCTAAGAACAGCTGCAGAAGCTGCATCAACAATTTCTTGGGATTTTTCCGAGGGTTCATCCCGATATTCTTGATATTTCAATTTAGAAACATCATGTTATTTTTCACTTGGTAGTTTGTATCCCTCTGGCTACAAATTACAACTCATAAAAAATTATGCGTTTCTCTCAATAGATGTATAATATACTATTCTTTTTTACTTAAACATTATTTGTTGTTTGTTGCATTGATACGAAATATATGAGCAACTCCAGAACGACGCAAGAAGTATATGCGGGCATGATTCATAATGCCCACTCCATTCAAACATACTATTATAATTATAACTTTTATAAATTAAAACTTATTCTACATATTCTAGTGAACAATAAAATCATGTATGCAAGGTTAATGACCTCGGGTGACATCCATTCCTCGCTCTAGAGAAGTCTTTAGGCTGGATACCGTCGCCCTCTGTACATTATAATCACCTTATTGCATAAATTACTAGTAATAAAAACATTTTAATAATGTCACAGTTACTTGACAATAACAATAGGTAGTCCAAGTCTAGCATAAAAACTCATTCGTCAATTAGATGCATCATTCATCTTTAAATATATAACACAGATAATTTCTTATAATACCTATTAAATTCTAATGTCAAAGAACCCATATCGCACTCAAACAAATGTTGATAACTTAAAAACAATGTGCAAAGACCATATATTTCGATAACATAGTAAAAAATAGTGTCAAGGATACAGATCTCAAGTTCAAGTATGTTATGATAATATTGATGTTGTAAAAACTAAACTCAGTCAAACGGATAGATTACAATTGGTGCAACCAAGTTGACATCAAAGTAAAGCAGGCCACGTATGAACGATAAGCAAGCTTGTATAAAAGAAGTTATGAATATAGTTGAAGCCAACATTTGTCGAAGAATAATTTTGGGTTGATATAAAGACAAGAGGATTCATGGTTTTAGATTCGTTGTTTAGTTATTTAGTTAAAGTATTTACATGCGATTATGTGAATTGGAAGTTACTTCCAAAAACAATCGCTAGACAATGCTTCCTTCCTATCTTATCTTTTTATTCGTTTTCAGTTCTTACATTTGTGTGTCTAATTACAATTATGTGGAATTCAATTTCATATACTACCGCAAAACGACGCTGCCTTCTTTCCTTAGATCAGTGATTCGTTTTTAGCTTCTAACTATACTTGCATGAAATTTACTTTCAAAACACGAGCAAGACAAAGCTCCATTCCTTTCTTATCTTGTTATATTCGTTGTTAGAGGAGTGAGCTTTAATAAGTTGAGGTGATTTGAACATGCAGAACTTATGTTCTGTGCTGTTAGAGATACATGGCGGGCCCTAGAGCCGATCCTGGTTTATTTACATTCTGCTAAGTATTGAATAATAATTATTCAATATCCAAACATAATCGCCAGGCCGGACAGTTTCTGGCAAGAGCTTATACCTTAAATGAAAGACATAGTGCAATGCAAATCAGCCGACGCCACGATACACAAAAAAAGTTTAACCTCCAGATGACTCCCCAATTTCAAAGTAAAATCAGTGTTGGGCGACTTTTTTAACGTGGGATTCTACCACACTTTGTTGCTTCTTTCCAAAATGCAGTTCAAGTTTAGGGCTGGCTTACTAGTAGTTGAGTTGCTTTCCCAATTGCTGTTTTGAACATGCAGAACTTATGTTAAAAAAAAATAATGAAACAGGTGTTTAGAAGCAAATTAATGTAGGTGATTAAAGGTTTGTTGCGTGATAAAAGATTTCAAGTGTGAGAAATAAATGAGCTTGTATAGAGGGGAATATGAATACGAATATGATAAATGTCTCAAGGGTTCCTGCTACCCTATTTGATGGGGTATAACGTGATATTATGTATGTATGTGTATTTTGGATCAATAACGTATAACACGCCCAATAATAAGTAAAATTATTTTCTATGAATGTTTCTGTAATTTCAAATTACCTAAATGATACCGAAATTTGTAATACATTATATTAATAATAATAATAAAATATATAGCACACAATGTTTACTATTGGCCCTAAATAGAGTAAATATTACATTTGGGGGCTATGGTTTAAAAGTAAAGTTGTGTTAATAAAAGAACTGTAATTATTCAACTGCGTGTAGATACAATTTATGTGAAACAAGAAGCAAACGTTCCTGTGATATTTCGTAAAGTGAAGTTAAACAACTACCTAACTACTTACAAATTTGTAATGGAATTTCCATGTTAATGGCAAGATAATGACTTCCTCAATTACATTAAATGAGAAACAAAAATGTTCACACATGATTCCCTACAAAATGCGTCAAGATAAAGACCCTAATTCTGATTTTATGAAAATTTTTACTTCCTAATTCTTTCAAATAATTACCTAGCATGACAACATTTTTACAACTATGTTCTGCTCAAATGAATCAATCCTCAAATGAGTCAATCTTCAAATGAGTCAATCTTCAAATAAATGTATTCTCTTATGCAGTATTCTAGGGTAGCGGTTATTTTTATCATCGTGAACCCGCAAATTTTTCAAATATTTTACGCGGCCATCCAAATTTCTACTGAAATTACGAATATTATATTGATTTCTAAATAACGACTGATTTAATAAAGACATCAAATATATAAATTTAAAGATATTTAATACTGTTTACGTTTTTCAAATATCTCTATTTTTAAGGACAAATATGAAAAACAGTTCGTTTCTCATTCTGATAATGGTAAAATACGATATTTGAACTCTCCAACTTTGAAAACCACTATAAAATTTTTATTATATTATTATAAAAAATTCCAAAAAAAAAAACTATAAATAATATTTTGCTTGCAAGTGTTACTCGTAAAATACAATTATCTGCAACTAAATTGGATTCGAACGAAAAATTAAAAAAAACATAAAATAAAATATTTAAAAAAATACAGACAAAAATACTACGTACTACTTGTAAGTTCTGTGAACTCTATGCGATCTTTTCACGGACCCCCGGTTAAGAATCACTGTTCTAAGGTGTAGATACCTCACTGGCAACGCGTTGATCTATAAATTTGAGAAACCGGAGAAATTGATTTTGCCCACATTACAAATAACTCCTAAGTCTTTCCCTCTATTACCATCTTTTTCAATTATTGTTGATGTACACTTAGTCACACACAGAACAATATGTATGTTTTAGCATATTTATATGAAAATCTGATTGTACATTCAAGTACGTGTTGATTCAAACTTAAATACATAAATCATAGCTGAATATCAAATAACTGTCAAGAACAAACTTACAAATCTTCAAACATGTAAAAAACGAAATCCCGCGGTGTGAGCTTCATCTGCATTCATTACAGGAGAGGACACTAGGTAAACACACCGCGGGAGCGGACAGCGGGAAGGCAATTAACGCCTATTAATTACCGCTAGATTGATGACTCGCTACCGCACTAGAATCGAGTGTATTTACCTAACCGTTATGTTACGTGTACTTATGATTTGTGCTATTAGGATATTGATGTAGTGTTTTTCTAAAAGTATTTTTTATCTTACCGATACTTGATTAATTATTTTCTACTAATATTATGACGGTACGCATCAACAAAAAAAAACCCTCCTGAACGCACCACAAAAAACAAATAAAATATACGCTGTCCGGATCTAATTATGTTATTTTTAACACTCGACTGTCCGATTCTACGCTACTACTATTCGACATTTTACCGATAAATTCTTGGCCTCGGTATATTACCTATGAGAAACATTGGAATATCGCTAGGATTTGAAAGTAGAACCCATGATCTTCGGTGAATTATTAATTTGTTGTTTAATTTTAAAATAAACAAAATTTTATCCACTAAATAATCAAATAAATGTGATCGTCTACTAGCAAAAATCTAATAAGAGGTTACTAACCACATAAATAATCAGAACCTGTGCAATTGCATTTGATATATAAATTCATGTAGACATTTACATCTGTCTTGATCCACAAATATTCAATCACAATGACATAATTATAGCAAGTTATTTACATACATTTAAAAAAAAATTAATATATTGATAAAACAATAGAAAGTTTAGTCTGCAAGAGAGGGTCAACAGATAATACAAAAATTCATTAAAAAATTATAATTTTTCTCTTATCGTCTGGCACAAAATATGTGACAAAAAATTACTAACCAAGGCAATAATCACGCGAGGGTCCAATGATGCAACATTTGTAAGTCGAGTATATAAGCTACAGATTTGGCAGCAGACAGCATACTCGAGGTACAGTACCTAGAGGAACAACCATGAAGACGATCATTGCTCTGCTCTTGATGGGCCTTTGCGCCCTGGCCTACGCCGGACAAGCCAATGTTAACCAGTATGGAAAACAATATAAAGTCGGTAAGTTCAACATTTGTCTTATTTTATTTTAAGAAAGTTGACTATTAGTCGTCCCAAATATAGAAAAAAAGAATTTAAAATGTCTTAACTATTTTGAAATGTATTGTTACCTTAAAAATAATGTAATATTTTTCTTTGCCGCCCTTGGCCATTACATGACTCATTCCATTACCAGAAATTTATAGTGCTATTCTGTAATTTTCTATAACGCTACAGATCTGTAAATTTGAACAAAAGCGCATCATATTTGACTGTCAAATGACATTAAATGTATTTGTCAAAAAAATCTATGCCCTTTTGTTCAAATTTACAGAACTGTAGCGTTATAGAAAATTACAGAATAGCACCAATAATGATATACTTACTATGATGGTGGTAAAATAGCACTATATTATAAGTAAATGAAATAAGTCTATGTATGCGAGAACATTTTGTTACAGTAATGGTTTTTCTACAATAAAGCTAGAAAAAAGTTCAAACTAAATTGATTGGCAATGCTGTCCAATAAGTATAATATCACTGTTGTTAAGTTGTTGCAATGGTATAAATGATTAGTTTTCTACAGTTGTTATGGATTTAGTCATTTTATTCACATGTAAATAATTACGGATTTTAGTAAATGAAACGAATTGTACATCAAAAATTGCTACTGTAAGATTGAAATTATTATCCAATAGTTACATCTTTCCTTTGTCGAATATTTCACTTTCAAAAATGTATATCCACATCATTTAAAGTATATCTAAATTGTATGAGTTAGAAAATCAAATTAGAAGGACTGTCTTGAGACAATTGTCATAATATTTATTGCAATTATAATAAGAAAACAATGCGAATGTTTTCATCAGTTATACTGGGTTCCGCCTCTATACACTCAGGTAAACAAGTAAAGAACAAAATACTGTTCATTTATGTTCTGCAGTGCCATATTTTTTCATTTTGAATGTATGCCAAGGTATGGGTATACTGTATTCGTGCTGCCTTTGCGGAATCTCACCATTACACTTGTAAAATCTTAAATGGTTTTGGATGATTTAATTAATAGTACTAAATAACAATTACTTAATTGTGTTATTGCTATTTACCTGTTCTTATAAATTTTTTTTGTTATAATATACAGCTGACAAACCTTTCTTGGCGAAACAACAAAACATCTTCCGTCTATTGAAAAACTTGTTCCAAGCCAACAACTTCCAGGATCAGGTGACCATCGCCAAGAGTTACAACATCGAGCAGCAGCAGGAACAGTACAGCAACCAGAAGGTAGTGCAGGAATTCATCCGCTACTACAAGCAAGGTCTTTTACCCCGGGGCCAAGTATTCTCCATCTTCAACGAGAACCAGCGTCAACAGGTCGAGGCATTGTCCCAAGTGCTGTACTATGCCCAGGACTTCGACACGTTCTATAAGACCGCCTGCTGGGCTCGCGAAAATGTCAACGAGGGCATGTTCGTGTACGCACTTAGCGTAGCTGTTCTGCACCGTCAAGACACCCAGGGTATTGTGCTGCCAGCCATCTACGAGATCATTCCGAACTTCTTCGTCAACAGCGAAGTTATCAACAAGGCTTACGAATACAAGATGAAGTATGGTGGCAACGACAAAGAGACTGTGTACTATGTACAGGCTAACTACTCTGGATGGTACGTAAATGCTGATCCTGAGCAGAACGACCTCGCTTACTTCACTGAAGACGTCGGTCTTAACGCCTACTACTATTACTTCAACCTGGACTACCCTTCATGGATGGGCGGTGAAGAATATGGGTTGAACAAAGACAAGCGTGGAGAGCTGTATTATTACTTCTACCAGCAACTCCTCGCCAGGTACTACCTCGAGAGATTGTCTAACGGTTACGGAAGCATTCCTGTTTACAACTGGGAAGGTCCCATCAAAACTGGATACCAATCTACCCTCCGTTATCCCAATGGCCTGCAGTTCTCATCCCGGCCAGCATGGGCTAACCTCGCATACAACCCTTACAACCAAGCTTACACCGTCACCGGTGAAGACAACCAAATGAAGATCGAAGAGATTCAAGACTACGAACGCAGAATTCGTGACGCTATCGATAGCGGTATTGTGATCACTGAGGATGGTAAGAAGATCAACATCTACGAGAAAGACGGTTTCGACGTGCTCGGTAGAGTTATCGACTCTAACCTTGACTCTCCCAACACTCGTTACTATGGCTGCCTGCAGGTGCTGGCACGACAGGTTCTAGGATACTCTGCTCAACCGATCAACGACTACCAGATCAACCCTAGTGTTCTGACACAATTCGAGACTTCTCTTCGCGACCCTCTTTTCTACCAATTCTATAAACGCATCGTGTACTACTTCCTGGGATACAAATCAAACCTTCCCAACTACACCTATCAGCAGCTCAACTACCCTGGCTTGAAAATCGAAGATGTGCAAGTTGACAAACTCGTCACCTTCGTCGACAACTACGAATTCGACATCACCAATGCTTTGTATGTGAGCGAGCGAGAATACAAGCAGGACTACGTTCAGGTTCGTGCTCGCCAATACCGTCTCAACAGCAAGCCTTACACCTACAAGATCAACGTGGTAAGCGACAAGGCTCAAGATGTTGTTGTCCGCGTGTTCTTAGGACCTAAGTACGACGAAGAAGGCCGTGAGATTCCTCTGAACGAAAACCGCGTCAACTACGTCGAGCTCGACAAATTCGTGTACACCCTGAAGGCTGGTAAGAACACCATCGAGCGCAACTCCCAACAGAGCCAGACTGTTCGCGATCGCACTAGTTACCGTGTTCTGTACGAGAATATTATGGGTGCCAACGAGGATAAGAAAGAATTCCAATTGGATATGAGTGAGGCTCACAATGGTTTCCCCAGCCGTTTAGCGCTACCCAAGGGTAAGGTTGGTGGCCAGGTCTACCAACTGTACGTGTATGTTGGTCCCTATCAGCCCGCTCAGCAGCAGCTCAACTACAATAATGTTATCTCAGCTGGTGTTGGAAGCGGAACTCGTTATATTGATAACCTGCCTCTGGGATACCCTCTGGACAGACAGATCGACAACGAACAGGATTTCTATGTTCCTAACTCGTATGTTGAGGATGTCACCATCTACCACAAGTCCGAGAAGGATATCAACTCGGCTCCTTATTGAGCCATTATAATTCTCTCTTTAATAAAACGACTCAGCTATGTACATGCACATATGTTACAATTTTTAAATAAATATTTTGTTTAATATATTTTTGTGTTTTCTCCGGAAACAAATTTATTCATACTAAATTTTTAATACAAAAAATATTTAAAATTTAATATTACATCCAATAGGTCCAATTTGTTTTGATGTTTCATTCGAGAAATAAACAAAATAAAATTCATAATTTGACACAAGGTATAGACTACAATGAGAAATAATTAATTTAAACTTTATTGACTTATTATGAATTTGTAACAATATGAGCTATTTCATTGTTGTTATGTTGCGTTTAGGTAAGATTGGTTTCGTGTAATTTGACACTCGTGACTACATGTGCCATGTGAGATCTTTTGGTTTTCGAATATAGGGCATTCAATTATAAAAAGAGACAGTTATAGTTAATATTCTTAGAATTCCAACAAGATTTCATGTTCGCGTTATCTGCAGTGCCAGAGTGTCAGACTACATAACCAAAACACTTGAGACATCTGTGTCCACCCCGATGTGTGGGGGATGGATTCCAGATGTGGGTATCGTACCCAGGACAGCAAGTGTTTTGGTGGAAATCATGAGTCTCGTCCATCGACTCAAAGCGTAAAGATGTAGATCTTCACATCACGCGGCGTTCGCGTTCAATTAAGTTTAAACTTTAATAGCGGTATGTTTAATAAGATTTTAAGTCTCGTCCATCGGCTCAAAGCGTGAAGATGTAGATCTTCACATCACGCGGTGTTCGCGTTTTATATAATTTTAAACTAAATTAGTGAATTAAGTATTATAATTTATAAAACTTTAATTTAAATAATAATACTGTTTCTATCCTCATATTCAGTTATAACGTTTCGTGTTACAATAAGTATAAAAATATTTGATAGCAATGTGTTAATAAAATTTCAAGACTGCATCCATTCCTTTCGTTTTACAATTGACGCAGTCCGGTAATAAAAAATATATATATATATCCCATGTAACACAAATGAAGTAGACAATCGGTAGAGTATAAATTAAGTGTAGAATTATGTAAGTATCTTGTAAGAAATAAAGAAATGGATAATAGGTTCTGGTTATGATTTAATTTCAGGGGTTGCAAAATGAGTTGGCGCGTCTTCTTCCTGCCGTCCGGATCTAACTCACAGTCTGTCAAAACAGCAGCTGCGACCATGGAACCAACCACACTGCCGGAAACATGCAGTGCCGCTACTATATCTTCATTTGTTTGCGTACATACATACATTTGAGGCTAGTTCTCAGACCATTCTAATCATATTGTTCTTGTCTTAAAGGTATATTCACAATTTACATAAACTTTTATAAAATGAACTCAACATCATCATCGAACATGAAATACTTGTGAAAAAAAAAACGCTGAAAACTTCAAAAGTTTAAAGTATCTTATTTTCATTATATAACTAATAAGAATAACATAGGGCATTATATAGATACAGATGGGAGAAATTAAAGTTATATTTACTTAAATGGATAATCAAGAGTATCAATCATACAAAGAAAATAACTTCTTTTGTTGCACAGCCTACCTGAAGTTATATTTTCCATATTTAAGATGTTAATGTGTTGATGTTATTAGTTAGTTAACAAAACTGATTGGTTGCTTTAAAAGACTAAGCCTATATAGGCTTTTTTCGCCCGAAGTACAAAGACACCCTGTATTTTTATTCGCACATTTGAAGAGAGTGTTTCCAATAACTGTCTAAATATGACAGTTAATCTGTGATTTGATGTGCGTGCGCGAGTAGTAAATGCAGGTTGGCGGTCAATAGACCGACAGTGGCGGGAGTATTTAAGGGTGGTTCGTTCAGCACCCCCACCCCCGCAACCACCAGTGGCAGCGGCTGACCTCAATCATCGGCGAGCGTGCGCCGCCGCCGCCGCGTTCAACAGGACTCGCGACCCCGCTCTCGTAATAACCACTTTTGTGCGCCAATCCACGACAAATAGTTTCTTGATTTGTTTTTAATGCGCTGTTTACACAATACACCATAAAAAAAAGCATGATGGTGGCTTGAGCGGCCTGTTGAATTTACAAATTGGATATTGGAGAGAAATTCAACATAATAAAAAACTCATTTACCTACATCAAAACAAATACTCATACGTACTAGAAATCCTATTGTTTTATTAATTTCATATATTTTCATTTCAAAAAATTACTGGATACTTTTATATACAAGTATTAAATAACCTGCATTATTATCTAACTCTAAATAATTAAAGTTGCTCAGATTATTCTTGTATAATATGAACCTTCATATTCCACGACAATAACAATTCAATATTTTCTTATATTTTAAGCCAGTGGTTTGTCGTTTGCTGATCTATATATATATATATATATATATATATATATATATATATATATATATATATATATATATATATATATATATATATATATATATATATATATATATATATATATATATATATATATATATATATATATATATATATATATATAATTATTTTTGTGTCTTCGGCTCGTGTTGTAAACTTTTTCCCACTAGTAATATAATCTACATAATATGAGTTTAATTTCAAAACGTAATTACTCCACTTATTAACGAAAATGAGTAATAGATGTCAGTAAGTGGTTTTAAATACGTCCAATTCCAATGGGGTAAGGATTATTTACAAAAAGTTAATATTTCCAATAAAAATATTGTTTAACGTAAGTAGTTCTTTAAATTTATATTAAGTAAAAGTGTTACAGTCTTTAGTTAATAAAACAAAATGTTCAAAATTGGAATAATTGCGTTATCATGTTCTGCTAATTAAACAGTATACAATTTCAAAATTTCCAGGTTGAACGATCTAGTGATGCACGACGAGGCAAAATTACTCTCGCATCTCGTCTCGACACGCAAAAAAAATTAGGTACAAGCTATAAAACGATATTAAGACTAGGATATTCGAAACTAGATCTATTCAAAGATTTCGTGAGTCTTTGACATCTCAAAATCTATAAGATTTGTTGGGGTGTCAATATTTTCTATTTCTCATCTCGCGAGCATCACTATAGCAGCCGATAAAATCAATTCAACGGTCTTCATTAATAACAACGTGAATTGAAGTAGTATTCTACAAATAAGCTAAATGTCGTAATCAGAATCGCATACGTATTTTTGATGTTAACTTTTCTGACAATTGCATCATAAATATAATTATTATTTGGGTTATTTCAATGATCGGAAACCTAAGATATATAGGGAAAATGTAGTTATATAAGAAAGTCCGTAAGTCCTTCAAAAGAAAAATTTTTGCAAAACTGTGCATGTCCTAAAATGTATTCTATACAAAAGCTATAATAAACTATCACCCTATATGCAAAAAAAGTTTGTAAAGAAAACAAAAGCTCTAAAATTAGCCCCCTTTTTAGAAGACCACCAAAACAAAAAACCCTCCAACAACAATATCACCCATCTGGCCGTTCACACCATCCTACAATCTTTCAACAGGTTACCCGTGAACAAGTCCTCGCCGTCGCTCGATCCCCCTCGGCAGGATAACACTTCCCTGGCATTCCCCCTGCTCAGCGCCGCACTTCCTGGATGGAAATTCGATACCCGACGCCGCCAGCCGCCAGCGACCGTCAAGTAGGCCATGGACGAACGAACCTTCCCGCCACGGCCCACGACCGCCTGTGATCTTATAGTGAGTAGAGGAACCAAGGTATGCCGAAGGAGAGCTGATGGATGGAAATGGAGCGCGGAAGGAATTTCAAATTTTGAGTGATCAGTAAGGGTGAATTTGATAGTAGGGGTGGGTATAGGTTTGGAGTTTAGAAGATTATGAAGAAACCGCAAGAGAATGTTTACTAATACTTTGGTAGAGGACTGTGTAACTAGATAATGGAGAAGTTTATTTTCAAAGGAACTTTTAACCTGGATTTATTACTTATTTTGTAAAATTTGATAGACTGTAATCTTGATAACTTATATATTAAAAACAAGTACGATTGTGGCTGAGTAATTCAGATTCCACTGCCGAGTTTCTTAATCAGTGTGCTGTAAGACATACGTTCATTACGAACTTTATTTTATCGTGAAGTCTATGAATAAATCGCAAATAGTATTAAACAGTTATGAATCATCAGTGCACTGTATTTTTATTAACTAACTTGCTACAAATGTATAACATTATATTCATAATGTGATTAAATTTCTGTTTACTGCATTTACATATCCAAAGCATTTAGTTCATATGCCTCCATAGAAACTAAAGGATGTTAATGTTTAAACTGAACTTTTAACAAGTGCGGTTACATATAATTTTTAAATATCCTTATAAATGTAATAAAATATTGCTATGAAAAAAACTAAATTAAGCATCTTAGAAAATATATATTATTGGTGTTTAAAATGTAATAAGTAAAATGAGAAAAATTAGTTAAAACTCGATCGTTGAATATACTTTTAACATTCATAAATATATTACAAAGATTACAGAAAAAAAAACAGTTCGAAAGACAAGTATCTTCGAAGTAATAATTTTTTATGTACTATAAAGAAATACATAAAATCAACATGTATAAATAACATAAGAATATTCTCTGAAATAATAAATAATAATTGATTGACTCAGGTAAGAAACGTACGTTTCTTGAATTGAGTATTAATATCTGTAATGTGTTTTGAACAAAGAAATAAATCCAACTAAGATATTACATTAAAACTTAAAACATAATTAATAATATTAGCACTAGGTCAACTAAAATTAATAGCCTAAAGGACTAACAATGCCAAATTAAGTGAATAGTAAATAGAATCTATGGGCACTGATATATTTAATATGTGAAAAAGTTCGTGAAAAATACATATGCTTCGTTAATAATATATTACTGGCTTAGTGAAAATTGAGTTTAAGGGCTACAAGTCCTACATCGATAATATTATTTGGATTTAACCAACAAATTTCTGTATTGTACATATTTTGAAAGTTAAAAGTTGGGAGTATTGCAATACATTTGAAAACATTAAATTTATATAAAAATAAAAAATTGAAAATGATTTCTAAATTTCGATTTAATTTCACAAAACGGTTGGAACGATCTCTACTTTAGTAAAACTCGACCGTAAGTTCGCTTTTTATAATACATTTATAAAAAGTTTGTGTCAAATGTAAGGTTTTAGATTATTCGGTAACTAAAAATGGATAGAAGATTGAAGAGCCATTAATGACTGAGCAATTATTGGATCTGTTGGCATTCAAGAGAAAAAAGAATTCTTTAAATTGTACAAGAAAATTAAATAAAAACTATGACCATAATTGCATTTTTATGACTTGAACGAGCAATATTAAATCGCTCGTAGCAACTAATCATGCATTTCTCCCATACATTAAATTCAATGGCTGGTAGCACAAGCTCTGTTTTTACCTGTTTTAAGAGCAGTGTATTAAAACCGTGCTCTTAGAACACCCAAAAACAGAGCTTGTGCTACCAGCCAATATATTGAAGTAAAGATTAAAATATTACAGTCTATTCATTATTATTTTAGGGTTTCTCCACCATGACATTTTTATGACATATGAATAACTATTTCCTAACAATCATATTCCCCCTACAAAAATCCAATTTCCAAATACTCCCCCATCCACACCCCCAGCAGTACTTCCCCATCAATCACCATTCACCTGCACCTGACTAATTACCCCCTCTCTGGCTCCTGCACTACTACTCCACTACCACTGGTGCTACAACTCCTGCACACGACTACGAAGGTCACTACACCCGGCGCACGCATGCGCTGTAGCAGGTGAGTGTACTACACGGCGCGGTGCGCATGCGTTGTGCACGAGGCGCCAAAGCATTGAGCGGCAGCGCACGCACAAATAACCTCAATCCTATACACAGGAACAGGAGCGAGGCACAGGAGTTTTCGTTGTGGAGCTGTGGCTGGTCAACGAGCTCGTGGTCGATAACACTCAGGGGTTGGGAATACTGATAAAGGAATGAACACGATGATGAATTTGGAAAATGTTCAAAGTCTAACCCTGTTTACCAACTACCATTACTATACTAATAGCTCTGTATTAAAATTGTCGTTTTATTATCATTAGTTCGTAAACTCGTTTTAGAATAATGCTTCATGCTGTATATAATAATATACACATTTCACATAATATAAGAAATAAATGAGGAGGTAGTTTTGCTGTTTCTTGTAATATACTATAATACAGTGATTTTGAACCAGGGGTCCAAGGACCTCCAAGGGGTACGTTAAACTTTTACAGAAGGTTCGTTGATGCAAACAAGCTAAAAACCAGATTCAGAATTCATGTAATGTAAACTAAACAAATATTCAATAGTATGAAACGCCATATAGTATTTCGTAGTTATCGCAACTTACGGGTCTGTAAAGTAACGTAACTTTTGATATAACCAAATTTTATATCGGTAGGTTTTTCCGTAATCGGAATGTAAATTAATAGGTTTAGTGGAACAAACTGAGATTTTGCTTAACAAATTATTGAAAGACTTTAAAAAAGAAAATTACTCATGCCAGCAGGACACAGCAAACACAGCAGTGCCACAAACAATAGCTTCTACTTCCAACATTTTAAATAAAATTAACTGCAAATGTCAAAATATTACGTTTGAATTTTCGGTAACTAAAATGTCAAATTTTTATCTGTTTAAATTACGGGTAAGTTACGTTAAATTAAGTTAAGTTACGGGTAAGTTAAGTTACGGGTAAGTTAAGTTACGTTAGATGAACTCTGAATTCGGCGTTAATGTCGTACCGGTATCAGACTTAGTCTCAATCTCTAAAATTATCCTCAACCGGTGGAGGACAGCAGTTCCTGCTCTTAATACTTGAATAACTTATTTTTAAATATCCTTAGAAGGTACACTAATATTTATCATTTTTCAACCAAATGATACAATTTTTATTTATATATATTGTTGTTGTAATTAACTTTTCAAAGTCTTCAACATTTATTTTTACGAGCAAGCAGCATTAAACAGTTGCAACAATAAACAGTGAAACAGAACCAACGAGCAGCTCCTGAGCAAAACTGAAGTTCACCCAACCCTTAACTGACTTTATACGGGTCTCTTTTTAATTGAGTTGTAACCTGAACTTTATATCGTCCAGTAGATTAAATTCGTTCCACAATTTTTACTACCTATTTTTACAACTGCCACCAATTATCACTTGTATTAAATCTCTTTTCTAAGCAAGAGAAACTTTCTTTATTTAGATTTTATTAGTTATATAGTTCTACGAATTATTTAATCTTAAAATAGTACTAGTGGCTATAATTTTCTTGTTTTATTATACACTACTTAGTGATAAAAATACAAAGAAATAAGTTTAATTTTGTAATGTATACACTTAGTTTTTCTTTTCTCATTAGTTTATAGTTTGTAAACACCCTATATAAAGTAGGTTGCAGTGCTCCAAGGATAAAATAATCATCCCAGCGACATAGAAATGTAATTATAGGTACCTCGCATAATTATAGATATTGAGGCTGAGCTACGCACTTTAATATTCGTTGTTGAAGACAGTGCTATCTGCAGATCTATGCATTTCTTGCATTCTTGTTGTGATCAACAGTTTGTACTACAAATACCAGCTTTTCATAGGAGCTTGCCAAATTTCAATACTCTGAATTTTGGACCGGCCCTTTTTTTCTAACGAAACTTGTCTTAAAATTGTCAAGTACAACAAATGCAATTAATAAGAATTTATTTTGTAGACGTGTCGGACTTAACTGTATCCATTCTTAATACAATGGTACAAGGGTTCCAAATGGAACTAGTCAAGAATTTGTTCGATTACAAGTAAGATCCACAACTGTATGGTCAATAAAGAACCCATAGGTTCCCAAGAATTTCCTTATTAATCTATATCATCAGTATATTCTACATAAATAGATAGTTGAATATTTATATTCAGTAAACATTTGTAAATGTTGAATCTTTTTGACAAATGAGTGGCGCTAGTGTTGCTCAACCGATATCACAAGCACTAATTTTTTTTTACAGATGCCGTTACAACTATTTTAAACTTTAACAATTTAATTTTAATTTTTTACTTCATTTTCAGTGTGTAACTGCAATTGTGTTAAATATATTTTTAAACAAGCGCAGGCGATGCTGCCTTCATTTCTTATAGATTCGTTGTTAGTGAAGATTTACGAAACAGGTGTACAGGAGCGAATGGATGAATGTTTATTGCGTGATGATGGATTTTGGTTGAGAGAAAAGAAAGAGTTTGTATGGAGGAAGTGTTAATGTGGTCGAAACGAGTATCGTGTGTCAGGATGAGAATGTTGACGGGTTCGTGCTACCCCATTTAATGGGATATAGCGTGATGTTATGTATGTATGTATGTAACAATTTAATACTATACGAGCTTTCAATGATTTGTCTTTTATTTATACTATTTTTTATGGGGTAGGTGGCTCAATGGTATGAGTCGACTTGTGGATATGAAAACCCGGATTTGATTCCCACAGTTGACAGTTTTCGCCATATTAAAATGACCCCTGTGGTTCCCCCATCACTACCATTTCTGAAGTCAAAAAAATTATCAGGGTGGCGATTCAAGTAACATTAATAAATTCCCTGACTTTTCCCTGATTAAGTAAAAAAATTCCCTGACTTCTAGAATATTGACTTATTTATGAATTTATGGTTACATTTCATATATTATATCATATATTGTAATATAATTGTTTTTTTTTTTATTAAATTTATAGTAAAAGCAAAATCAATTTGTGTTTCTAAACGGGCAAAGACACAACCTTAATTATTGCATACAGAAAAAACATAGCGCGGTAGAAACGTTAGACAAAACAAAACAGTTTTCAATTAGTAAACATCCTTCGGTTATATTTTCATAGATGGCGGTTCTCACTCTTAAGAAGCAATAAAGGGTATTTGTTGCCAATAAAGGTATACTATCTATCTAATAAAGGGTATTCTGCCAATAAAATCTAAAAATAACTAAATACATTTTGAAATAAAAGTTTGTAGTTATTTTTCTAAAATTAAATTAAAAAATTTAAAGAACAAAAAACTTTTTTCCCTGACATGGAGTAAAATTTCCTGACTTTTCCCTGACTTTTCCAGAAATATAAAATTCCCTGACTTTTCCCGGTTTTCCAGGTTAGTCGCCACCCTGATTATAAATGGATTCATAAATATAACATTGTACCGCGTGACGACCACGCGGGTTGAGGGCCTGACTCACGACCGCAAGGTCATGGGTTCGAGTCCCGCTCGTAACGACCACACAAAGGACATATTGGCATATAACTTAGTAGGTTGGTCCGATATATATAATAATAAAAAAATATAACAAATTAATCGGCAATAACTATTGTAATTCTTTTTCAAATGTAACTAATATGGTATCTCTAAATTTCGTTTTCTAAATAACTCTATTTTTTTTTTTTAACTTATATATCGGACCAACTACTCAGGTCATATGCCGATATGTCCTTTGTATGGCCGCCGTGGGCGGGACTCGAACCCACGACCTTATGGTCGTCAGTCAGGCCCTCAACCCGCGCGGCCACCACGCGGGACAATAACTCTATTACAAATCTTTCAATTAATTTCTCAGCAAAATTTCCATAATAGAGGAATTCGAACTTTCTAACATTAAAATTTAAAAATCTAGTAAATAATTGTCAACACAAACTTTACCTAAAGAAATTAAAGCAAAAATTTTAAATTGAACATAGTAATTTCCACAAATATAATCATCTACGTCTATAATGGAGTGTTTCTAAATTGGCATCCCGGCGTCCACAACCCACATCATCAGGTCATCGACAAAATCCATCTGATAGCGTGCAATTTCAGTCGAGATATTGTAACGATCAATCAGTTTCATGCAAATGAATCAACTTTGCGTGATTTTACAAATACCGCGGTCGATTCGTTCTCGTGTCCGGGTCTTTTCGTTAAGTCAACAAGACAATATTCAAACGAATTCCATTTGATTTCATAAGAAACGCGCTTTAATCATGTAAATTCCTAGCTTCATTATAAATTATTTATTATGATAATATTATCATTATTTGATATTCACAAAATATTATTTTCTTACGCGACAATCAAAGTTGACATTTAAGCGCATAATTCAGCCCAAGAAATCCACCTTTTATATAAACATCCCGACAAAAATTTATTACTGGACTGTCGACTACTTTGGCGGGCTTGTTCTAAACCAATCAAAAATACGATTATTGTTATTTAGAAAACGTCTCCTTGGTTATACCATTCATATTTACAATAACTGTTAATGTTAAATTTGTAATAAATTATGAACTTTTTAATAAACACCAAACAAAAACACAATTAAAAAATGACGCCGATAAACAAACAAATTGTATTTTTTTCTGAAAACGTCTCCTTGGTTACACCATTCATAATAACTATAATTTCGAAATTAAATTTGTAATAATTTTTGATATTTTTTAATAAACATAACGCAGTTTCGCAAAAAAAATTATTTGGTGTACTTAGATATACAAATATCTACGTCATTGAAAGCATTGTGTTATTGATAAAAATTAAAGTATAACTCACGTTTAATTTTGGGAAAATCAATAGGAAAGTTGTACATACCTGAAACAAACAAATATAATTAGTTAATCAACATTTATATTAATTAATTTATATTATCAGAATAAGAATAATTTGTAGAAAATTGTCGGTAAACGAAATCAGCGATTACATTGAACAATAACTTCAGAAGAAATATTTCACAATTCGTTATGAATATTCAACAGCTTAATAATAAGTATTTAATAACACCTTTTTTCTCATAATAAATAATTACTTTTCATTACGACGCGAAAGCATTGCATGTGAATAATAATTTAATCAGCATTATACACTAATGCACAGCTATTATTCCAATATAATGCAGTTATTCCTTAGAATAAAATAAAATAAATATATCATCACGCCTTTTCTCCATTACTGGGTGTGGCACTCTGCCTAAGCAGATCTCGGTAAGTGATATATTTTTTCGCGTGAAGTGCGGTTACCAGTCGTCAAATCACGGCCCCTAAAGATATTAGTGAAGGGGGGGCCACAGGGGTAGATTTAAATTGGTGAAAATTGTTTGTTGGATGTGGGGATCGAACTAGGGTTCTCAAGATCCACAGGCCGACTCGATACCACTGAGCCACCTACAGATCCTGTAGATTATAAGGAACATAAAATAAGAAATATTTTTCATTAGAAATAAGTAATTTTTTTATTTCTACATGTAAATTTAATTTTTAGTACTCCTAAGGGGTAGATGACTCAGTGGTACCGAGTCGGCCGGAGGAAGTGTTAATGTGGTCGAAACGAGTATCGTGTCAGGGTGAGAATGTTGACGGGTTCGTGCTACCGCATTTAATGGGATATAGCGTGATGTTATGTATGTATGTATGTGGAAAAATTATCTCATTTTCTTCCCTTAATATACAAATAACTATTAATTTATTAAATGAACTTTATTTTCTTGTAGTTTGTTTTAGTTTCAAAGCCTGAACAAATTTTAGTGTCCTAAGTCTGAAAGTTTCTTGATTTGATTCTATTGAACCGGGCTACTAATGTGGCAACTTTTATCTAATTTAACTAAAGTCATTGCTCTAATAATTTTGAAGGAGCCGCGAATGGGAAACATCCTGTTGTTACATTATGGTTGCATTATTACATAGTTTGTTTTCGGTCATTTATTCATGTACATGCAATATAATAATGAATCCAAGCAATCCATTAATTTTCCTAACAATTGTTTATTGTCTCTTTATTGTCGTGTAACGAAAGTTCGACGTCATATTACAACAAAAGACGTTATTATCCTGTCGCTATTCACCTGTTTCAGTTGCTGTTGTTAGAAAACAGAGTTTCAAGGTAAACTTTAGTTACTCGCTTCATTTTTACGTTGGTGTGCCGCTCTGCAAACTGCTGTAGATTGGCCGCTTTATTGATAGAATAGTCAGAACTAGTGCAATATTAATTACAGGCTGTCGAAGCTGTCAGTCTCACCGAACACTCATCTGTGCACGAGGGTACTAGTCGCTGGTCGCTGGTCGCTGGTGTGTCTGCAGTGTTAGTAAATTTATGAGTGGTTATATACGTCAGAGTTTATTTAATTATAAGATTCCGTAAATAAACACGGAAAATTATTTATAAACGGCCGATACCTCTGCATGTAACGTGACTTATTATCATTTATTAATATCTGCATGTCTACATAGTTACTCAAAACGAATCCTGTAATTAATCTATGTTTATTTATCTGGGATTTCACAATCAATCAAACAAATTTAAAACGATAAAACTTAGGATTATATAAGGTTATTTATTGGACTTATTTGACCAGGAGGAGTTTTTTCCGGGTTCCAGATTAGACACTCATTTTGAGATAATGAAATTTTTGGGTATTACTCACAAGGTAGAAGACATTGAAAGAAATGCGCTGAAAATTGTGAGATATTTATTAGTATTAAATTTAGGGAGTAGGGATCTTTTTATGACGAACTTTCGGTGGGTTTGAGACCATAGTTGACAATCCTATTTTCGGATCTTTATATAGTTTTTGGCAGGGTTGTTGTAATTTTGCGCACCCCCAAACTCAAGAAAAAATGTAGAAATTTTCATAAATATCAAATTATTAATAAATACAATAGTTACATTCATTTAAAAAAAAATTGGAAACAAAGAGGAACAGTAAAGTAAATAGGGAAAAGCTGTCGACAAAAATGATTATATTTTCTTGTCTTTGTTATGGAAAACATATCTGAATATCTGAACTTATAATTAGAAATTTTATAAAAATCTTTAAATTCTGAGACATCAGAAGAAAATGTGTCGTTTTCGTCTGATGTCTCACAATTTAATTTTTTTTATTATTATTTCGTTCGAACTAGTTGTCTATCAGTTTACCAAAATATAAAATCCCAAAAGGTACAAAAATTCCAGTCCGACTCATAACAAAATTGGTCATTGAATATCCAAATTCGACAAAATTATTTTAAATAAAAATTGTAAAGAATAAATATCTAAATATTATGAAATTTATTTGTTCAGTTATTTTAAAAACTGGATAATAAACTAGTAGAAATAACTATTTTTTTAATTGATCGGAAAGCAATGCTGTGTGTAATAACTAACTTCCCTGAATAGCTTGTGGTCGCACATAAAAAAAGAAAACTAAATTTAGTAAATAATTTTTTTCTACGATTGCTATGAAAAGATGACAATTACGCTCTTATTTGTCATCGTAAAGTTGACGTTTTCTGTGGAACAATCGAAAAATATCTTTTTTGCGCGTCTCCAATGGCAACGCGCGAAAAAGACGTTAAATTCGCGCGTTTCCAGTGGCAACGCGTGAAAAAGATTATTTCAATAGTTACCAGGGATACAAACAAAACAGAAACTTGTCATATTGACAGTTAACAAAACGAATTTAGTTTTAGACGTATACCTACGTTTTTTTTAAACTTTAAGATGCAATCGTAGAAAAAATTATGTGTGTATCACGAGCGTAAAGTGTCTTTGTTCCTCTTGCACTATTGCAGCTCTCGCCTTCAGCTCGCGCTGCAATTACCGTGCTCGAGTAACAAAGAATCACTTTACGCTCTTAATACACAAATAACTATGTCAAGTGTTATAAAAAAATGTAAGAATTTTTGATAATATGCAGTCGAGTTCTTTTCCTAGGTTTCCGGGAATTCCAGACCGATACACACCACAGACGTACTTTTTAAAATAAATTTCTTCCCTTCATAATAAATATAAATTCTCACTCATACTTCCATGCCATTTACAACAGCGCAACAAACAGACAGTAACATATTGTATTGTCTCTTATAATCTTTATTGACAAACAGCCATCATTTCACATCGTTATCTAGAACTCGTACGGTGACCAATCACCATAAAACACCACCATACACATACACACACACATGTACACTCTGTGTAAAAGAGACTTCACAATCGGATATCGGAACTGGATAACAACAAATCACATTCAACAGTGCATGGATAGCGAATGTGCAGTGCGCGTGTTCGTGAGGAGAGGTGAGGCGGTGAGGGTTAGAGCGTGATGCGTGGCGTCGCGGTTCACGTACGATGCGTGATTTATGGGGTTTAATAACGCGGAGAGAGAGGCGATTGGTAGATCACGGTGCCTGTGATCTGTGCACGGTTGCGACGAGTTCATAACGCATCCACTGAAATATACTGGGGCGTGGATGTCAGCTCTTTTCATATTGCGAGTGAAAACCGAATGAAGCACAATTTTGAACCAGTCAATGAAATGATGCTTTATAATATAATTATAATATACAGGGTGTTTCACAACTTAGAGCAAAAAATTAAAGGGTATATTCTGTACGACGTGCTGATCATGAAACAAAAAGATTTTTTTTTAAATCGTAAAACTATTTTCCATGTTTCCCAGTCCAAAATTTTCCGTTGCCACTGCCACTGGGTGGATGATTATGTTAAAGTTATTAATTAAATAAAATTCTATTATAAATAACTGGTAATAATTGAATTGTGTAATTATTCTTTCGTAGTTGATACCTACTTCATTGTTTGTATGTAATAGGAAAGCGAATCCAGTGCAGTAGTACAAAAAATGTTTTAGGTTAACAACCCTTTATTTTTCGAATTTAAAAAAAATTCTTTTTGTTTCATGATCAGCACGTCGTACAAAATATACCCTTTAATTTTTTGCTCTAAGTTGTGAAACACCTGTATATGAATTAGGTCGTAACGTAACGTAACGTAATTCATTTTGTTACAGTCTTTACAAGAAACAGAAACAGGATATTCGGCGTACTTTATTAGATATAGTACCTCAGACTAAACAAGAGGGGGTATGTGCGTAATCTTGGAAAGCTCAGTAGGAATTTTATCCGCCATCTTACCAGGTTCTTTTGTATAATATATGTATGCTTGTTAATTAATGAATTGCAGTCATTAATCATTATTTCACTATCAAGTGTATGAATCGCCGATTAGCACATAAGTTAGTAACAGTATTTTATCTGTTGATCGCACCTTTTCAGTTTGGGTAAAATCTAATTTCATTTCATAACAACTTTGTTAGGTTACAGCCACGATAACTTCAGACTAACAGATGCGTGAACTGCGTATACTAGCAATCCTGAAAATGTTAACTAACATAAGCACGTGTTTCTTGTTCTTTGTATGGAATATCTTTATCGATGGGATATCGAAGTCCTTGCAGAGTATTATTTTAGGTTACTAACTTACTTGTCAGACATATTTTGACAACATGACAACAGTTTTCAGTGCATGAGTTCAATTCACTTTAACATTAGTTAGCACCAGCGGATTTTTAGATTTTAGAATAATGTTTATATTTTTATATTCATTTGAAGGGTTGTTACATGATTATTATTTAACTAGATGTGGCAAAATAATTTCGTTGATTTCTGTTTAGCATTTTCCTACAACTACGTGCTTTATTACGTGTGTTGTACGCATCCAAAAAAATTGTCCATGCAAATTTTGTATTAATAGGGGCCATTAATGTCTGACTTTATATTTAGGTTAGTTTAGTTATGTTTGCTGTACAACAGGAATTTAATCCCAATTACAGTACAGGGTCCGCACTCACCGAGCCGCAGTGTGGTAGTTTATATAATTTTTAGCTTGAGTGAGAATCGAACTTGGGATCTCCGGATTCGAATTCCGTATCGCTATCCACACCACCGTACAGACGGACAATATACATTAATGAAGCCCAGTAATGAACGATCAACGGGAAATTATATTTACATTGTATGTAGTACAGTGGAAACCGAACTCGGGTTATCATATCCATAGCCCGATTTGATAGCTTTAAATTAATATGCAATGATAATGTAAAATAAGTTCAAAATTTCCTCAAAAAAGGTTTGCAGATTACAAAAATTTAGTATATACATATAGTTATAAGCAGGGTTCGAAAATATATATATATCGATCGATATATATCATTATATTTTTTTTGATATATATCGTCATATTTTTGCAATGATATATATCCATTATATAAAAATATCAAATAGTTTTTGAGATATAGCCTCCGGAGAAGTGAAATTTTTCGAATTTTTCAGTTTTTCTACTTTTCCGAGGCTATATCTCGAAAACTAAATGTGATATGAAAACACGGTCAACGGCATTAATTTTCTCGTGCTTCAGTTAACTTATAAACATAGTTTCAGCGATTTTTATTTTTTTTCAATTTTCCGCCAAAAAAATCACAAAAAGCGGTTTTTAAATATTCTTACTATTCTTAGTACTATATAATATTTGTATCCATTCAATGTATATTTACTTTTTTTCATTGCCTATGTTAATTTTTTATTTAGGAGTAATAATTTATTTTGTATTTTCTATTGTGATAATAAATGTGTACAAAAACTAAAATTAAAAAATAAATATCCAAAAAGTGATATTTATCTGATATATATCCTATACATCAGATATTTTGATATTTATTATAAATATCATGATACTTACGAACCCTGGTTATAAGTCGTAAAGAGTGTCTCCTAGCTACACACGTAAAATGCCAGACATTTGTAATTTGTGTGCAACGATAACAATAATCAGTAGACCACAACTTCAAAATAACTAGTAACCAATTATCAAATTATAAATGAAATTACAAGTTAAATTACATAATGAAGTTATTTATATATAATCATAGGACATTATTCCAGTTCAATAATTCTGTGTCCACGCTACGTAGTTGCAGAGCTGGGGCTGGCAAACTGGGATATGTGTGACACAGTACACTGCGGGATGTATGTAGAAACACGCGTGGCATGACGGCGCCGTGGGCTGGCAGGATAGCGCACGAGCCGCGAGCTAGCGGCATAGCTGCAGCACATACACGTGCCCTAAACCTAGAGGGCACATACCTGCTCACCACTGTTGCCAACCGTTTTTCAAACACATTCTCATTTTGTTTCAACTTCCTTTCAGGTGGAAAATATAATATAAATACTTCATATTATAATGGTAGTAGAACATTATATTCTAGAATGATCAAAGAAATATAACAAAATGTTCTAACAAATCTATGACACAAGAATTATGTGTTTCCACTAGAATTACGTCCTTGTACACTTAACAGACTAGAGTTGTAAGTAAATGGTAGCGAGTTAAATATTAAAAGTTGAATGAGATACTTTAATCCCGTTTAGGGAGTTCATCATAACACTGGAATTTCTTATATACTCTCATCGTAACTGCATCATAGCATTGTCAGATCTTTACATACATACATAACATCACACTATATCCCATTAAATGGGGTAGCACGAACCCGTCAACATTCTCATCCTGACACACGATACTCGTTTCGACCACATTAACACTTCCTCCATACGAACTCTTTCTTTTCTCACAACCAAAATCCATCATCACGCAACAAACATTCATCCATTCGCTCCTGTATACCTGTTTCGTAAATCTTCACTTACGCCCACTTCTCTAACAACGAATCTATAAGAAATGAAGGCAGCATCGCCTGCGCTTGTTTAAAAATATATTTAACACAATTGCAGTTACACACTGTATAGTAAAAACTAAAAATGAAGTAAAAAAAAAGATGAGGAAGGAAGGGAGTATCTCCCAGCGCTTGTTTTTGAAACTCCACACAATTGCAATTGGACACTATAGTAAAAACAGAAAATGAATCAATAAGATAAGAAAGGAAGAGAGCATCTTCCTGGACTTGTTTTTGAAGGTGAACTCACACAATTGCAGGTAAACACTCGAAAAATCTAACCAATGAATCTAAAATCAAGAATCATACGCTTGTCCTTATTCATCATATTTATCCCGCAATTAATTTTCGCCAAACATTCCTATCCTGACACACCACTTTCGCGTCAACCACATTCATAATTCTTTTCATACAAGCTCGTTTATTCTTCACGCTCGAAATTTTTAATAATTATTATTTCCTTCTCTCACTTCGTTTATCAATTTTTCTTTCTTATAATTTACTTAGTTCACGTATGTAAAAATGAATTAGTTAATATCGTATTTATTCTTGGTCAAGCCAGCTTTTAAATTATATAAAATATATAGTTGGAACAAAAACGGTAAGCCGTAGAAAATTGAAACTTTATATTTAGGACTGTTATAGCATCTAGTTGTGCACCTCCCTTTTTGGTCCTTATATAACTTCCGGAAGTGGTACTTTACTTGAAACCTATAATATATTTTAATGAAAAACTATATCAAAATATAATTCAAAACTTTTCAAATTTGATATATAAGACTACTAGATCAATGGAAATAACATAATAGATTTTGGTTAAAAGAGACTAACCGGAAGTGATACATTACATGAAGAAAATGGAATTATTCTGATTTTAGAAATAAATGCTGCAAATAAAAGTTTTAGAGAATTAAATTCTGCGTATAGCGCATTAAGAATTATTTAATTAGCCTTTTGTATAAGCGAGATATGTAAATTTAAAAATTATATATTTTGTTTTTTTTTTTTAATTAAGTTTGCTATGGATTAGAACAAAAAATAAAAATTTAATGTCAGATATAAATAAATAAATAAATATATCATCACGCCTTTTACCCATCACTGAGTGTGGCACTCTGCCTAAGCAGATCTCAGTAAGTGATATATTTTTCGCGTGAAGTGCGGTTACCAGCCGTCAAATCACGGCCTCCAAAGATATTAGTGGAGGAGAAGCCACAGGGGTAGATTTTTTTAAATTGGTGAAAATTGTTTGTCGGCTGTGGGGATCGAACCAGGGTTCTCAAGATCCACAGGCCGACTCGATACCACTGAGCCACCTACCCCATAAAAATAAATAAAAAAATAATAAAATAATATAAATGATAGGTAGTCAAAATTGTAGGAATCACGGATCAATCGGACATCGGATCGAATTTTGGACCAAATGCCGGTAGGATTTCGAATCGGATTTTGATTCGATTTTCCAAGTTATATCTATAGTTTAATACGCGTATAAAGAAGTCATGTGGTGTCCACATCAGATTTTTTATTGAACCCAAGTATAAAGTTGAAGTTTAGCCACACATCACCCAGCATAGTTCTTGCTAACAATGCCCCTCGTTCGCCCTATCTTCATTCCGCACAACATCTCCTATATCCACTAGCGTATGTGTTTGATTCGCTCAAGCACAACTGTGTGTACGAGATAATGTAATTACGTGCGATACTCTGTGACACTGGTGCGTGATGCAACGTCGCCCGGCGTCGCTGTTAATGTTGATGCAACGAGGAACTCCCTGTGTTGTGTTGTGTGTGATGAGAATCAGCTAGATGCTACATACAAATTAATTGTCTTGTCGAATTCGCGGCACTGGAGCGAGAAATGTCGTATGGTGTAATGAGGTCTGCTGACTTTGTGTTGCGCATTGTAATTGGATGTTGTTTGGTGGTGTTGTTAGTGAATATGTTATCAAATAAGTACATATATTATTTTAAAAATCATTGTATATTTTCCGCTTTTGGAGTAGGTGGCTCAGTGGTATCAAGTCAGCATGTTGAATTGAAAACCCGGCTTCGATTTTCACCACGTTAAAACTACTCCTGTGGCTTCTCCACCACTAAAATCTTTGGGGGCGGTGATCGTCTTTCACGCGAAGATATATATCACTTGCCAAGATCTTGTTCCTAATTGATGCTGATCTTAGTACTTACATTATTCTTTTAAAATCAAAATATTATTGTTATGATAAATGAAACAAAATTATTTAGATATTGTACATATATTTTCAGTAGTTCGATCCCCACAGCCGACAAACAATTTTCACTAATTTAAATTTATCCCTGTGGCTCCCCCTCCACTAATATATTTGAGGGCCGTGATTTGACGGCTGGTAACTGCACTTCACGCGAAAAAATATATCACTTACCGAGATTTGCTTACGGCAAAGTGCCACACCCAGTAATAGGTAAAAGGCGTGATGATATATTTATTTATATTTTTACATATATTTTAAATTGAAGGTTATAAAGTTTACGATTTTTGAGTTCCAAGAAAAATCCTAAAAATCCCTAAAAACTAAATAATTAAGTATATAATATGAGTTTATAAAGGCTTTAAATCAAAAAGATTTTACACATATGTAGGTAAGCTGTCTAATCTTAAATTAAACATGTGGTAAGATTCAGGAAATTCAGGCGAACTAGCAAGGCTGTAAGATTTTTCATCACATTCGTTGGGTTTGGCGCGGTTTATCTATTGGAAACAGTAGTTATTGATGGCATACATGTATTACAAGCGAGCACAGAGCAATGGAATACCGCGGTACCGATCTACAGAAATGGCGATAGCGATGGCTGGAGAAACAATATGTTCCCGTGTCTTTGCACTTGCATCCGATTATTAATGGTGCGGAATGATATAGAGACGATAAATCCTACCGATTTTTCAAATTCATTGCGAACAAGAACGGAATATACCGTACTTGTAGGATGTTCGCACACTCATATTTTATTTTAAATACGAGTGAAATATGCTGTAGCTATAACAATAAAATTGTCATTTTAATTTAGAGTAACGAAATACTAAAAACAACATTACATAAAAGAATAGTAGGAAAGATTATGTAGATGTAATAACTTACTTTAACTTTCTAAATTCTTAGTTCAACTTGCTTCGATTTCAGATTACTTTATAATATTCTACAAACTTTTGAGTCAAAAAGTCAATCATATAAAATCATAATAACCCACCTAGAAGCAGATGTTCATGTAAACATTTATAATCTTCAATAAACCAGTGTTTCGATACATACTTACACACTTCATTCTTTATTCAAAAATCGAAAGATATTTAACTTGTACTCGTACAAGAAACGAGTATTTATCACTAACTATATCATCGGTGGCCGAGCGTGTTAAGGCACATCTCTTTAACATACTGTAACGTCACCCGAACCAAGGTTCATCAGTTCGAATCCGACAATGTGTGATTTGTCGTAAAATATAAAATACAGTTACATGTATTTATCACACTCGGGCGCTATAAGCTAGCCACTTATTCGCCTTAAATAATGTAGCATCCGACTACGAAGACCGGCAGTACGGCAGTGCAAAAAAAACTGCGGCTCGGTGTGCCCAGCCCCGATTTGGGCTGTAGTGCCATCAGAAGAAGAAGATATCATCACTACCTTACTCATCACACGATAAACTGAAACTAACGTAAGAAATCCTACGACTAAGTGAAATAATAATCAGCTTCCTGGGCCTGGCGGATCAATTGCTAAAGTCATATGCCACCATTACACCCTGATCCTGCGTTTTAGATCTTATAGTTAACAGCAACGTGGATTTCTCCCCACACGCAACTTTGCTTAACTCGTGTTATCGCATATTATTATTAAAGACGTTTATTTTTTTATTTATGTACAGCACATTGCGCCAATTTTCTTTGCACGCGGTATTGGTTAAACCCATCTTCAGATAGATGATTTATAATTCTGAATCGATAACTATTCAACCAAAAAAGTGAATAAGTTTATATGCTGAGAAATTAGTTTTCTTCCTGACCTAATTCAACATAAGTGCATGCTCTCACAGGAAACTATTTATAATGCAGAAATCTTGGCTTGGCACAATTAAACCCTGGAACTCCAGATTGAATTCTGCTGAACCTGAGTTAAATG
Source organism: Pterostichus niger (assembly GCA_947425015.1). NCBI lineage: Eukaryota > Metazoa > Arthropoda > Insecta > Coleoptera > Carabidae > Pterostichus > Pterostichus niger. The sequence continues at coordinate 33,669,196 of OX380340.1, read as the reverse complement.
AATCTGCAGTAACAAATAAACAATGTTGGCATCTTACTCCGTCTCACACACTGGTTGAGAGTGAGACAGCACAAGATGGCGGGAAGTTCAGTGGGTATAATTTACGTGTGGTGACGGGGTGACGGGTCTTGGGCCAGACCTGACCTGTAATTGAATCTGTGGCTCGGCGGCCGGTCCTGACCACAGCCACATAAAACAGCGGCAACGACAGCGCTGTAAGGAACGACGACGGCGGCGGTGGCAAGATGCCAAGACTTTCTGTCCTGCTGACGTGCGGTCTAGACTCGAGAGTTTTCGACCCAATAACTTAAACATGTGTTTTTGGCCCTTTTATCAGCATGCCAGTTCCGGCTCGACTAAAGATCTTTTTTTGAGCCTTTCATCCACTGAAAACTATAAGTTCAGCTTTCACAGTTTTACGTTATTTGTAAAACAAAGGCAAGAGATATTAAATATTTTAAAAAACTGTTTTTTAAAATATTAATATTTACTCATTTTTATTCATTACTGTAACCTATCAGTCCAATGGCACCAAAATATTTGCTTCAAGTAATGTGTAATTAGGAACAAATATTTTTGCGTTGTAATCAACACATCAAATAATATATCTCATACCGGTAACTTTTTTTGCAATAAAATTGAAACACCCCTGTTTATATAGTCCGCATCCTTTTTTCGCTAGGTGTAAGGTAACTATGATAGTAACATCTGTAAGCACAGATAAAAAGAAAAAGAGGACAGTAAAATGAGAGAATTCAAGAATTGTAGAATTCAGGATCAGAAGAGGTAAAAGATGGAAGAAATGAAGAAGAAAGCTAAAGACGGAAAGAAATGGTGCAACACAACCCGAGTAAGGAATCCTATTTTGGATACCTATAACGAGTAAAGAGAAGAAGATAAGATAAAATAATATCTGCCTACAATCATTAACTGCTATTCTATATAAATGAAATCTAATTCATGTATGTATTCAAGTACAAAACTAAACCCCAAAAAAGAATATCTTCGATTTAGAACTTATGGCATAACCGCACGGGACAAAACTGAAACTGTAAGGAGGAAGTAACAGTGCAGCATGCACCAAAGCTCCAACGATTCAATTCTGTCTACCCCGGCTACAAATCAAACCACATACAGAAGTGTACCTACACGCAGACGTGTTAAAGCGATATTATACTACCGAGGAAACCATTAAATTCCAAATAAACCATACGAATGCTATTTGATGGTAGCTAGATGCACCCTAAGAGTCTCACGGGTTATTTGTTATGAACACGATAGGGTTATACACTTTCGTTCAAGACATTATTTATATTACTTGGAAAAACAACTGGATTCTTATAATCAAGAAACTGTAGTTTTCGTAATGACAGAATACCACTAGCACCCCTGATCATCTACTGAATTAAATAAAATAAATAAATATATCATCATGCCTTTTACCCATTACTGGGTGTGGCACTCTGCCTAAGCAGATCTCGGTAAGTGATAATTTTTTTTCGCATTAAGTGCGGTTACCAGCCGTCAAATCACGGCCCCCAAAGATAGTAGTAGAGGAAGAGCCACAGGACTAGATTTAAATTGATGAAAATTGTTTGTCGAGTCGATACCACTGAGCCACCTACCTACTACTACTGAATTAAGGGTATTATTTGATGTACTGAATACAATGCAAAAAGAATTTTTCGGAAATTCGCAAAGATAATTGGACATTACTTGAAGCAAATATTTTTCGTGCTACTAGATTGATAGGTAACAGTAATGAATAAAAATTAGTAAACATTAAAATTAATTTAATTTAATTAAAACAATTCTTTCCATGTTTAATGTTTACTCAGTTTTATTCATTACTGTAACCTATCAGTTTCTGTTTTTAAACAGGTAATTATATATAAATACAGACTTAAACACAGCTAACTACATACTTATGCAGGCAAGTTAATGTATCTAACTTCCTTTCTTTTTAACTAGCTTTCTCCAAGAACTCTTCACACTATGTTGCAGGTACTCAAGATGGTGGTAGCAGGCTGCATCAGAATACTTATGTACTTTCAGTTGGAGTGACTGAATTTCACCGTTGTAACCTATAATAATCGGTATTATTTTTACCACGTCCATCTTACACATACATAGCTTTGATCTCATCCGCCAATTGTAAGTATTTGTTGAGTTTTTTTGGTGGGTTTTGATAAGTTAGTTAGCGATGTCTATAATGTACGTGGTTTTGGACTGATTTAGTGTAAGTATAATTTCGAGGATGTCTTTGTCCGTTATAATTTTACAATAGAGTCTAGTGTTCTCGTCTTGATATATGGTACTTAGTTTTATGAAAATCTTAGAATTGTTATTCAATTATTTAACTTAATTTGTTTATGATTAATACAAGTATAAATAATTGGATAAATTATGGGTCATTGTTATGTAACAGTGATTTTCATTTAATAATAATAATTTACATGAACAAGTTCGTAACAAATTAAATAAAACCAAAGGAGACGTTTATAGAAAAACATTAGCGACACGCAAACCTACCAGAAGTAAAAGAGTTTGTAAACAATATATCTATGAATTCAGAAAATAAAATGCTTGTATCCATAAAATAACTGACCTACAGAAACGAACTTCACGAACAGTTCCAGAGTTTTGACAAACGGCTTATGTGCACAATACAAGTTCCAACGGCGGAAAGCGACATTAGAGTTTCAGTCAATAACCATCAACAGCAAAGTTCCAGACATCACGATGATAGTTTCAGTTTCAGCTTTCAGCCAGAGCCGCATTAAGTAAATAACGAACTCGGTGCGAGAAACTTCTGGACCGCATCAATGTTTAATAGGACGTAATCGTGCTGTAGAAACGCGTTAATAATACAGAGATAATAATCCTCGTACGCCGAAATAGCGTGCAAAATTCAAACGGGAAATCAGCAGCTCGTGAAAACAAAACGTTCGCTGGAATTGAGGTGTTGACAGTGCCATTAGATAATATCCAAGTTGGCGACGTTAATATATTATTATACCTTTCTCCAATCTGTCAGATGGGTAATTTTACTGTAAATTGGAGCCAGGTAAATTATGTACACATGATATAGGATAAATGTTATATGAATATTAATGTGAAAGGTTAAGCTGCCGGCTATACAATAGTCGTGAATGGTTATTTGCCGTCTCGAAGAAAACTCTTGTTCACCAAGACCGACAATATTTTCCAGGCAGTTGTCAAAGAAGACATATCAGACATAAACAAACAAATTATTATTGTTTTTGAAAACATCTCCTTGGTTACACATTCATATTTATAATAACCATCATCAAGACAGGAAGGTACGAGAATGCGGAAGGTGTTGAACTACACCGGTTCGGACCTAGAGTAGATTCGAAGAATAAAGAAGAAAGGCAATGATTTTGGGTACCTATAACGAGTAAAGAGAAAAACAAAAGATAACGTAATACCTACCTACAATCATTAACTGCTATTCTACATAAATGAAATCTAATTCATGTACAATTATGTATGTATTTAAGTACAAAACTAAACCCCAGAAAATAATAAGAAGGCAATGATTTTATTAAATGAAGCGGCTAATTATTACTTTTTTAACAGTCGTTGCAGATAGGAACTCTACATAAAGTAGTAATGTACAAGCAAATTTAACTTTGAAGACAAAATCACGTACGTGATTGTCAATTTTTTTGACAGTTTCATATAGTTCTTTTTCAATTTTCAAATCATTAACATCACGATACAATAGATTCATCAAGAATAAGTCAAACAAGTTTTCCGATAACAGAAAAATTATCATTTTCCTGTGTAAAACTAAAAATAAAATACGTACATTCAACATCATTTAATTTCATTACTCTTCACCCATTCCCCACCCACAGCACACCGCTGTGTACAATTCGATCGGTTGCACACCTCCCAGGCGTAACGCAAAAAATCCTCCAATCACTTTGCGCCATACCGCAACGCAGGTCTCTCCCGCATGAATGAACGCTCCATTCACACACATTCGCACAGTAAACAGTATCTCGCACATGCACACCATACAGGTAATTACCTTCAGTGCCGGTCAGCCGTTATCGCACCGGTCGTAATTAATCGGTGCTAATTAAGACATGAAGCTGGGTATAGTGATGGGTTGCGTCTATGTGTTGGGTATAATCACGGCTGCTGGATGCTGGGTATAATTCTATGTGTCTTTGCGTTTGATTTATAGGTTATGTACTCCAAATTAGGTTATAACAGCGCACACAATTTAATGTGATACCAGGAAAATATGTGAATTACATATCTCCAATCTGACCATTAGATTTTAGGAAGTGGCAGTATTAATTATTCGTTTGTTTTTGTATTAAAAATAATCAATCAATCAATAACGTTTGAATGAAATTTTTCACTCAAATTAGTTCATACTGTCACTTCCTAAAATCTATTGGACATATTTAGTTCACATATGAGCTATCTAGATAGTTTATTTTAAAAGAAATTTATATTCTACAGTAGAAATCAACAGAAAACGAATAAGCTCCCGAAGAGAGATTAAAAAGTTCAGCAAGAAGAGCAGTACAATAGGATACAAGAATCAAATTTATTTCCTTACAACAGAAACTTAATCCTAATTACAGTACATTGTCCGTACCGCAGTGTGGTAGTTCATATATTTTTAGATTGAGTTGAATTTGAACTCGGAATCTCCGGATTCAAATACCGTAACAAACACAAACCACCGTACTGCTGGACTATTAAATTATAGAGAAAAATTGGGATATCACCAGGATCGGAACCTGGCCAAATGCTCTTAAAAAAAATTTAACTCCGAACTAACTTAATTCAAATCTTATGTTATTCCAATTTTTCTCTCTATTTTGTTGTGTGAAATGCAGCATCCTTCATACATTGAATGTCGTCTGTAGTGACATTGTTATTTAAGGAAATTGGAAATTAATTATTATTTTTTAGACAAATACTTAACAATTGATACAGAAAACAGACAATAATAAAAGATATAAAAATATTAAAACTGTAAGTTTACCAAAATCATATTCGAAGAGAAAAACATATCGTTGAAAGTAAGATTCAGATGTAGAAATGGAGAAAGAGAAAACAGATTGGCTAAGTGCAGAAGAGAGGATTTGCAAAGAAGCAGAAACCTGTAAAACACATCAGATTGTATTTCAGGAAAATGATGAAAGAAGAAAGGAATAAGACGGTATTATTAGATGAAAAAGAAACAGGACAGAACTTGTGGAATACACAAATAATAAAGAGACTAGAAGGGCAGGAGATGAACTCATAATATACATATTATATGTATTAAATGGAACCTAACCATGATTATTTTTTACATAGACTATTAGAGTTAATAACTTCCTGAATATTTTTTGTTCGCTTGAACATTAAGACAAAATTAATAAAATTATTATAATTATTAAATTACGAGGTCATATTCGCTTATAGAGAGATTATACTCGTCTCGTCTCATCATCATCTGTGGCGCTACAGTCCAAATCGGGCCTGGGCCTACCGGACACACCGAGCCGCAGTTTTTACACTGCCGTACTGCCGGTTTTCGTAGTCAAATGCTACATTATTTAAGACGTATAAGTGACTAGCTTATAGCGCCCGAGTGTGATAAATACATGTAACTGTATTTTATATTTTACGACAAATCACACATTGTCGACAGGCGGATTCGAACTGACGAACCTTGGCTCGGGTGACGTCACAGTATGTTATGAGATGTTCCTTAACACGCTCGGCCACCGCGCCTGTCTCGTCTCACTATTTCAAAATTTAAAGCTTTTCGAGGTCTCGACATAAAATGGAGAGTCCTGTCTCAAGAGGAATAATAAATATTTTAGGAACTGGTAATATGGACTATTTTGAGTGAAAAAGTTTATTTAAACATGTATCCAATACTCAATGGTTACAGATATAGCTGCTTCAATGATACCCATAAACAAATCGGTACATATAACACGTGTAAGATGTGCACACAACCTTTTATTGAAAACATGGCTAATACAAAATCGCATCAGGTTACAAATGTCACATGTACTGAGTGCGTTTGAATCACTGGTAATTATTCGTTTGTTTTTATAATAACAATAATGAATCAATGTTTAAATGAAATTTTTCACTCAAAATAGTTAATACTGTTGCCACTTTCTAAAATATTTACTAAACCTTCTGAAACTATATTTGTGTTAAATGCCTATGGCACACTGGTCGAAGAGCATCGATGAGCTCTTCGATGAAACAACAGAACGCACCCGTCATTGGCGAAAAATAAAAGCTTCTAAAGTTGAGAAAGAAAAACTAAATTTCAAAAATACGCTAACGTGAAATGAGACACAAAAGATACGAGTGAAATGAGATACGTTCGTTTCATCGATGAGCTCTTCGATGGAAAAAGAGGAGCTTCTATTTTTCGTCGATGACGGGCGCGTTTTGTTGTTTCATCGAAGAGCTCATAGATGCTCTTCGACCAGTGTGCCATAGGCATAAAGAGTCAATGAGCTATATACTTAAATTTGTACCTAAAAGTTAAACTAAAAATGAAACTATTACTAAAACTACAACTAAGTATAACACAGAACTATATTCTATATAAACTCATTAAAAAAAAAACTACTAGCAAACACGAAATTAAAGAAAGATCAAAGAAATACAAATGACAACAATTAGTAAGCTTATGGAGATCAACTGAAAGTGTACTTTTATCTCAAGTTTGACATATCGTGATCACCGCCTTCTTTTAGTATACGTAGTTGAATATCCCAAGTCGGATGCAACATAATGTATCATCAGTGAAATTAAATACTTCTTTTAACTATTTGTATCCAAACATATGTACCTTACTAACTGTACTAATCCAGATTAAAGTATTTAAATCCACATTCGTTTTTATAAATGGAAAACTAACTCCAATGTTTATATTAAAAGAATTAACAAGGTACTTAAGTTTAAATAACCGTGAAAAATATTCTCATTGTAACATGTTGAGGCTTGTTTTTCACACTGTATGCATGATCATATCTTCTAAATGTATTGTAAACATTTTTGTTTCTATTTCGTTATCATGGAAAGCGCATTCGAGTGTTCGTTAGTTCTTGGTAATTGTCTTAATATTAATGATTGTCAAGTATTCATTGATAAAGGCAGGAATTGAATTAATCTTAAATATAATAGGATGAATATCTTTCCACATAATAAAACAATTGTTAATAATGACATAGCGCTTGAAGAATGTAGGTATATGTTTAATAAAATAAAATATATGTTTGCAATAGTCTATAAATTGCAGGAAATAAATAATAATTACATATTATTACAATGTAGTTTTTAGTGCTAAATAATTATCACTGATAATGATAGTTGATATCTACGAGTACGTTCAAATATAATATATTATTATTTATAATTCATGCTACGCCGGCTATAAAGTTGATTATGAATTATTTATTTAGTTACATTATAAATTTATTTAAATCAGGGTTCGAAGATATATATCGATCGATATATATCATGATATTTATTTTGATATATATCGTCATATTTTTGCAATGATATATATCCATTATATAAAAATATGAAATAGTTTTTGAGATATAGCTTAAAATTGTATGAAAATTTGCTTATAAGTCAATTCGGACACGGGGAATTCAACGCCGTTGAGCGCATTTCCATATCTTGTTTAGTTTTTGAGATATAGCCTCCGGAAAAGTGAAATTTTTCGAATTTTTCAGTTTTTCTACTATTCCGAGGCTATATCTCAAAAACTAAATGTGATATGAAAACGCGCTCAACGGCATTAATTTTCTCGTGCTTCAGTTAACTTATAAACATAGTTTCAGCGATTTTTATTTTTTTTCAATTTTCCGCCAAAAAAATCGCAAAAAGCGGTTTTTTAACATTTTCTCGAAAACCAGAAGTCATATGCATTTGTAGATTGCACCACTGGATTCAGTGGGTCAAAATACATTTGTATGTAAATTTTCGTTTTAATAATCCTACGATTAAGGATTTTTGGGAAAATTTAATTAAAATCTGAAAAATCCAATGGGGTAACCCCTTAGGAAATAATTAAAAATATTAAATTGCATAAAATTGTATGAAAACTTGCTTATAAGTCAATTCGGACACGGAGAATTCAACGCCGTTGAGCGCATTTCCATATCTTGTTTAGTTTTTGAGATATAGCCTCCGGAGAAGTGAAATTTTTCGAATTTTTCAGTTTTTCTACTTTTACGAGGCTATATCTCGAAAACTAAATGTGATATGAAAACGCGGTCAACGGCATTAATTTTCTCGTGCTTCAGTTAACTTATAAACATAGTTTCAGCGATTTTTATTTTTTTTCAATTTTCCGCCAAAAAAATCGCAAAAAGCGGTTTTTTAACATTTTCACGAAAACCAGAAGTCATATGCATTTGTAGATTGCACCACTGGATTCAGTGGGTCAAAATACATTTGTATGTAAATTTTCGTTTTAATAATCCTACGATTAAGGATTTTTGGGAAAATTGAATTAAAATCTGAAAAATCCAAAGGGGTAACCCTTTAGGAAATAATTAAAAATATTAAATTGCATAAAATTGTATGAAAATTTGCTTATAAGTCAATTCGGACACGGAGAATTCAACGCCGTTGAGCGCATTTCCATATCTTGTTTAGTTTTTGAGATATAGCCTCCGGAGAAGTGAAATTTTTCGAATTTTTCAGTTTTTCTACTTTTACGAAGCTATATCTCGAAAACTAAATGTGATATGAAAACGCGGTCAACGGCATTAATTTTCTCGTGCTTCAGTTAACTTATAAACATAGTTTCAGCGATTTTTATTTTTTTTCAATTTTCCGCCAAAAAAATCGCAAAAAGCGGTTTTTTAACATTTTCTCGAAAACCAGAAGTCATATGCATTTGAAGATTGCACCACTGGATTCAGTGGGTCAAAATACATATGTATGTAAATTTTCGTTTTAATAATCCTACGATTAAGGATTTTTGGTAAAATTGAATTAAAATCTGAAAAAACCAAAGGGGTACCCCTTAGGAAATAATTAAAAATATTAAATTGCATAAAATTGTATGAAAATTTGCTTACAAGTCAATTCGGACACGGGGAATTCAACGCCGTTGAGCGCATTTCCATATCTTGTTTAGTTTTTGAGATATAGCCTCCGGAAAAGTGAAATTTTTCGAATTTTTCAGTTTTTCTAAATGTGTACAAAAACTAAAATTAAAAAATAAATATCCAAAAAGTGATATTTATCTGATATATATCCTATATATCAGATATTTTGATATTTATTATAAATATCATGATATTTACGAACCCTGATTTAAATTACACTGTACTGTACTGTATAGTTTGGAATGGAGTGGACAAAGTTGTATTAATTTGTTTTAAGCTGGTATCAGCAATTTTTGCAAATGTATTTTTATTTAATAGGCAAAGAACTATCAAATTAAAATTTTACTATTGTATTTTCTCTAAGGAGGAGGGAGGACATAATAGTATGGTTGGTACAATACAATTATTAGGGGATGTGGCGGGGGGAATTAAAGTTATATTTTCTTAAATGTAAAAGGGTTCTATTTTATTAGATTGCATATATTCCCTTTTTAAACGATATAACATATTCCTATATCTAAAATTACGTTTACAAAGTTAAAAAAAAAAACATGAATATCTTTAATATGGAAAATAATCCTCAAGTAAGCTGTGACACAAAAGAAGCTATTGTTTATTTGATTGATACTCTTGATTTTCCATTTTAAAGATGTTAATGTTATTTGTATATTGAGAAGAGTATGCTTAAGGATTCCTTTTAAGGACGTTTTGTTAAAAAGTTGACACATGTGTCATAAGTTGATTTCACTCGCTAAAATTTATAATGTTACGTTGTATTTATTTACTTTCTGAACTTTAGCCTCCCATTGTATCAGCTTTCATTTTCTTGGCACATATTGGTTATTTCGACCTAATGTTTTTATAAAACAAAAAGACAAAAATTGTCCATAGTGAAACTAATTCAATAATAAAAATTTAATTAAATCCCACAGATTTCAGCCTACTAGGTATATTATAATTCTCGCAAAGTATTTATTCTCTGTTAGCACAGTTTCTTCAGGTGAACTTGTTCGCTATGAAGGAGTCGGTTATACCATACAGATGAGATCCAATAAAAGTAAAACGAGTCTATGTTTATTAACTGTGCTGGTCGGTCTCCGAGAATTATAATAGACCTAGTAAGTTGACTTGGAGGCTGAAATCTATGGAAAAGTTATTGATTTAATTTTAAAAATAAATATATCATCATGCCTTTTACCCATTACTGGGTGTGGCACTCTGTCTAAGCAAATCTTGGTAAGTGATATATTTTTTCCGCGTCAAGTGCGGTTACCAGCCGTTAAATCACGACCTCCAAACATATTAGTGGAGGGGGAGCCAGTTTTAAATTTAATTTTTATTAATGTTTTTATAATTAATTGACTAATATTTTTCATAACACTTTTTGTTCAAAGCTGAAGATGGGCCGTGTTTAGAGCTCGAAATATCCTTATTATATAAAATAAAGATACAAAAAAGAATCCTTAAACCCAGTCTTCTCAATATACATTTATTTGGATTGTTCTCATTTTACGAATAATTGTTTTTTGAACATTGTAACCCTAATTTTATTGTTATACCGTTGCAAAGGAATATTTCTGGTTATTCATTCCAATAAAGAAATAATCATAACAACAAAGACAAAATTAATTGTCATCCAACACTTGGTGAAACAAGGTTTAATAAAAATGTAAAGTAAGCACTTGGCTATGTTTCACAAAATTCAGCCTCCAAGTCACCTTATGAGGGCATCGTCAGAGGCTGGCCAGCACAGTTCAGTTAGTAACCATAGACGCGTTTCGCTCTTATTAGAGCTCATCAGTATGGTATAACTCACTTCTTCACCTAGAACAAAGTTCATGTGAAGAAGCTGGTGACGAGGAACTGTGCCAGCAGAGAATAAGATCTCTAACAAACTAGTAAGATGACATGAGAAGTTTTGTGGAACTGGTCATGCCATCTACCGAAAAGCCTCTGACGATGCCCTCATAAGGTGACTTGGAGGCTGAATTTTGTGAAACATAGCCAAGTGCTTACTTTACATTTTTATTAAACCTTGTTTCACCAAGTGTTGGATGACAATTAATTTTGTCTTTGTTGTTATTTAAATTGCTATTGCGTAGCTTCCCCTTTTTTCGGTAGATGGCATGGTCTGTTCCACAGAACTTCTCATGTCATCTTACCTGTTTGCTAGAGATCTTATTCTCTGCTGGCACAGTTCCTAGTCACCAGCTTCTTCACATGAACTTTGTTCTAGGTGAAGAAGTGAGTTATACCATACTGATGAGTTCTAATAAGAGCGAAACGCGTCTATGGTTACTAACTGAACTGTGCTGGCCAGCCTCTGACGATGCCCTCATAAGGTGACTTGGAGGCTGAATTTTGTGAAACATCGCCAAGTGCTTACTTTACATTTTTATTAAAGAAATAATCCCTTTCCGTTTAAGAAAATATAATTTTAATACCAAATAATTTTATTTTACCACCCATACAATTATGTCTCCCTCCTTGCTGTATAAACCTGTGTATTTATTTTATCTCTAAAGTTATTAGTTAACTAGAAAAACTGATTGGTTGCTTTAAAAAACTTATTCACTGTATAACAATGAAAAAAGTAGATATACCTATACAAGTTTTCCAACAAAGTATATTTATATAAAGAAATGTTAATTAATGTTCAGGATGATGACATAAGACACAATCCATCTGTTTTCAATTAAATTACAACAGAACATTACAACATGTTAATAAACTAATAAAAACCTGAGAGTCAATGAGAACATCAACTGTAATAAAATGTGATAGTGATGCTATAACATAAATATTTTCATTGGATAATGTACGCTGGGTGCGACTGATACGTTTCATCGCTCTTGTCTGTAACAGCGCGTGGGCGTTTCTGCTAAATCAGCCATTACAGCTAGCTAGCGTGGAGCGCCATCACAACGTACGAACTTCACATACGCTTGAATGAAAACTGTACGAGCGCAGTTATCAAAAAGACTGAGAGGGCTAGTTCTAGGAATAGTGTATGTTGCATGTTCGTTCGAGGAGTAATTACATTTTTATCAGGTGTCAGCCACATAACATAACGTGGCGTGAGTGGAAAAAATGACGTGAGTGAAGCGACGTGCACGAATCACAAGCGATATATTGTTATGAAATATATTCAGAGAAAATTAGTTAATTTACAGGGTGAGAACGTGAAAACTTGGGGAGAAGATAATTCATATTCATTAATGTTAAACAGTACAATAGTGACATGTAGACCACAGACATTTAATGGCTATTTTCTCAAAATTCGCTTTCTAAATAATGTAGGTTTACAGACAAAATTTAAATAAAATAAATATATCATTACGCCTTTTTATCCATTACTGAGTTTAGAACTCTGCCGTAGTAGATCTTGATAAAAGAGATATTTATGCGCGTCAAGTGCAGTCAAATGACGGTCTCCAACGATGTTAGTGGAGAAGTTGCCGAAGGGGTTATTCTAATGTTGTGAAATTTGTTTGGTCGACTTGAGAACAAGGCACAAAAATATCATGATATTTATATAAATATCAAAATATCGGATATATAACGATATATATCAGATATATATCGAAATGTTGATATTTATTTACAAATTTAAATATCAGATATATATCAGATATAAATCAAAATTTTGATATTTATTTAAATATGGTTATATGCTTTTTTATTTTGATGAAAATGCAGTAATTAATTAAAGAATTTAATTTGTTCAAAATATATAAATAAATATAATATAAACATAACTATTCTTTTTCAATAAAAACAATTAACAATATTGGAAAAATTCAATAATTAAAATTAATTTAATGAATGACACGACTAAACGAGACAGAGCTGAACATCCATACTGTATTATATCCAGATCATCATCACTAGCAAGTTCTTTACGCATTTTTAGCACAATACCGGTATTGTCTGTTACAAAACTCATTACTTTGACTCGGAAATTTTCTTCAGTTTTTTTTATAACTTCAACAGCAACTTTTTTAGATATGCTGCTGTGTGTGAGTTTCCTGAAGAATCAATTGTATCAACTCAATATGATTCTTCATTTTGTGTAATAATCGAGCAGCAAACAGTCTCATTTTTCACATTTGACCACCCGTCTAACGACATCGACACTGATTCTCCTTGAAATTTTTGTTTACATTCTTTTAATATTTCCGAATACACATTTTCAAAGATGGTGCCCCCTATTTCCAATGCAGTAGGTGGTTTGTAACCAGGGTATCTTTTGCAAGACTAATTCACTAGATGTGAAAATAAAATTTTCTGAATAAAATCACGCCTTTTACTCATTACTAGGTGTGGTACTCTGCTGAAACAGTTCTCATGATATATTTATGCGTGTGAAGGGCTAATTCTTATGTGGTGCAAATTGTTCATCGGTTGTGGAAATCGATCTAGGGTTTCCAAATCCACTCCGAGTCCGACTCGATACCACTGAGCCCCATACCTCAAAAAGAATTAGATAGGATTTTTTTGTTCTCTTGGCAGATGTCACCTGGATGTCACTAATGTTAAAGTCCCTAGAGAACTGAAATACCCCGATGCTTGAAGTCTATATTGGAACCAAAATGGCGAACAACTATGTTAATTTTAAATCTCGCGCTCAAATTTGGAACCAAAATTATCTTTAACTAATGTCAAATAATACCATAGTTTTTCAAATTCTATGGTGATTCTTTCCCTAGGGAAAAATGCGTTCTTCCCTAGAAATGAAAAGTTTTCCTTTTTCTTTTCAATTGAGGTAAGAAGATTTTACTTTGTGACTTGATCGTGAAAAAAAAACTTTCACTTTGCGCACAGAGTACACAAATAACAACTTTACCTGTTTGATTAAAACTCGCTTCATTTCATAAATAAACTCCTTAGTTAAGATATTCTTATAAGAACATCTCCAAAAGATTATTTTCAATTAGCATAGTTAGAAAATATAACAAGTTGTGATGCAAGACTGGCTCAAGCGTTCATGGAGATTTCCATTATCATTAATTTTATATTCCAAATACGTGTTCTATTTTAATAATCCTAATATAGCCCTGAGAGAACTCGTAGGAAAAATAGAGAATAAAAAAAATCATAATAACCTGTGAAATACATTTGTAATAGTGAACAAATAAACTTTCCACAATATATTGTACTGTTTTCTTTACTAAAAAATAGTTCTCTTTACAAAGTACAAGTTAATAAATAACTTCAATTATTCCATTAGTTTTAATTGAATAATTCCGGTTTACGATTTTTTTCTCCCATTTCACACGATTAAAAACAGGGCATAACTGGGTGTTAACACTGTTAACTACTCTCACAAATGTTTGAACATACACGAAAGCCTTTAATGGAATTAGTCGTAGTCCTAAAAGACACATTAGCTATAAAAAGTTAATTACCCATTACCTTCGTTTAAATTTATTTCTACTTGTTTGCTCTTTGCAGATACTTCAAGTTATACCATACGTAGCCAAGATATTACCACAGAATTATATAGTGCAAATACATTCAATTATTGTACGACATATTCTCTCTGAATATTCTAAATCTTATTACATTCTGAAACCAGACTTTTCTAAACTTTTGTCTCTTACTGCACACATAAACTAACAAAATATATCATCACGCCTTTTACCCATCACTGGGTGGTAAGTGATATATTTTTAAGCGTGAAGTGCTGTTACCAGCCGTCAAATCACGGCCCCTAAAGATATTAGTGGAGGGGGAGCCACAGGGGTAGATTTAAATTAATGAAAATTGTTTGTTGGCTGTGGGGATAACATAAACTAACATAATTACTAAATTTCTACGGCACACTAAAAACATAATATTTTTCTATGATTGTGTTTTAACTAATTATAGTAATTTTACTTATTACATTTCAAACGTCAAAATAATAATAATTTTGTAAATTACTTGATTAAGTTGATCTCATAGTAAATATTTTATGTCGCCATTACGCCCTGTTCCTGCGTTTTAGATTTTATAGTCGACAGCAACGCGAGTTTCTCTGGACGGTTACCCATCCAAATATTCCCCGCGTGCAACGTTGCTTAACTCACGTTATTGCATATATAAGTTCTGAGTTGAGCCATAACCGTTGACAATACAGATATTATTTATTTATTTTTATACTAGCGTATTATAACAACAACATTTCGATTGTCATTTCCGTTGTTAAATGAAGTACTTTTAAGCACTAGTGCTTAAAAGTGACAGTTTAATGCGTAAAAGTAAAAGTACACCAACTGTCAAATTTTTTGCAAGTTTCTTCATACAATTTTTTTGATTTTTCTGGAACCAGTGTAGCCAATGCAGCCTCTGCACCATTTTCAATATCAGAATGAATCTCTGAGTCACTCATTTTAAGTAAATTTATTACCAAAAATTCTCAAGAAAAATTATACACCGAGCACGTTGACATCAATGTTTATTAAACAACATATTGGATCGCATAGCAACAAAAAGATGAAACTGATGCCTGCCTACGTTTAAATTTTGAAAAATTCAAAATGTTGACATGTGAGAATAAATATAAATAATCTGTTTTAAATAGCTAGTATAAAAAATCTTGTATGGAATACGTTGCGAAATCGTTTTTTAAGCACTAGACGTGTTATCCAACCCGGCTGCGCCTCGTAGGATAATTTTCACGTCGCGTGCTTAAAACACATTTCTTTCGCAACTTATTACATAAATAGCTATTATGTTACGCTGTACAGGAATTTAATCCCAGTTACAGTACAGAGTCCGCACTCACCGAGCCGTAGTGTGGTAGTTCATATAATTTTTAGCGTCCGATTCGAACTCCAGATCTCCGGATTCGAACTCCAGATCTCCGGATTCGAATTCCGTAACACTATCCACACCACCGTATAATGGTGATAAAATTATTTATGAACGTACTTCTTAAAAGTTCAGAATTATAAATTTTATTTAATACCGTTGATTAAAAGAACACAATTTAAACCGTTCCAGCATCAGTTAGCTTCTACAGAGGTGTACGAACTGAATGCTTTAAGTCAGTGGTTTTCAAACTTTTTCTCTCAGCGGCCCCTTTTTTCCGTAAAAAATTGTCGCGCCCCCCTCATTTTTTATAACAGCCTAACTAATTTATTTTATAGAATACAAAAAAATGAGTACTATATACAAATATTGTTATTATATAAGATATTTGTTATAACAAATCTTTTTCTTAATCTAAAATTATGTTTATTACAACATAATAATAGAACAAAATAATGTAACAACATTTATAAACATAAAATTGTAATAAGATTGGAAATTATATCTAATTTAAATTAGGCATATTTAATACAATATAATCATAATTTTTAAGTGTGCTGAATGGGCGCTTGTTTTTCAGTTTCTCGAACCGAGGAGTCATTGAAGATATCGCCACTAGCAATTCTTTTTCAATGAATAATCGAGTTCGATATTTTGTCTTTAAAACAGCTAAGCCTGTTTCACACAAATAAGATGTTACGAAACGAAATAAAATTTCTAAGGCTTTGTTTACTGCGAGCGCGAGTTAGAAACACGTGTGTTATTATATAAATTGAGAATGTGTTCATAAGGCTCAATTATATTTTTATATAGCGCGCAGCCCTTGAAACAATCTCGCGCCCCCTTAGGGGGGTGCGCCCCACAGTTTGGAAACCGCTGATCTAAATGGTTCTTCGGCAGAATACAAATTTTACTGCGAGCGCGAGTTAAAAACACGTGTGTGCTATGATGTAAATGGAGAATGTGTTCATAAGCCTCAATTATATTTTTATATAGCGCGCCCCCCTCGAAACAATCTCGCACCCCCCTAAAGGGGCGCGCCACACAGTTTGGAAACCACTGCTTTAAGTAAACGCATTAAGCAAAAATGTGTACTGAAAAGTAAGAAGTGTTTTCCTGACCAATAAAGATTTGCTCCAGGATTTATAATTAAATAGAAATTTAAGTACATTAGATATTTGTAGTAAGTCAGTTGCACTGATGGCTCAAATATATTTCATATTATTTGCGGTGTAGACTTATTTTATCATAAATTCCACGCTAAAATCAGTTGAAAAACACTACTGCAAACTATTTAAAATACAGCGTCACAACCGGAAGTGAAGCACAGAAAAAATGTGAACTAAATTGTAATTTTATCTGAATTTTTACGAAACATGTAAAATTTAACTAATGATAATAAGTTATCCAGATGGTGTTGGAAACAGAAAATTGTTGAGAAACTGTAATTTGAATTATCAAAACATGTCTTCTATTCTTCTGAATCAATTATAAACAAAAAAGTAACTGCTAAATTATAGGTTATCTTGTTTTTTAATATTACATATATTTTTAATTATTTGTTCATTTTACAAATAAAGTATGAACAAAACGTAATCTCTATTCAATCAAAGCACTCAAGGATTTACTTCCTATTGTCTTATCTGTACCTAGATAACAACATTATTTTCTTCTAATTACAATTTATTCTATACACAATTATGCCGAGTAATAATTCATTTCAAACAATATATAAATTGTAATACTTTTCAGTACGGAAGTAATTAAAGAATAATAAGCCAATTGCATTAGAATTAATTATCAGTGAGTGATGCATTTGTTAGCGTCACATTATGTAAGAATGAATCATAGATCTATGGCGGTTCTAAATTGTATGCATTTTATCATTTATTCTAGAGGTCGTTCTTAAGTAGAATAATGGGTTTAATGAATTTACTTCAATGTATTTTAATAGTAAATCAAAATTATTTATTCTAATATACAATAAATTATTGTTCTACCACCAGTATATTAGTAAGTATAACATTACATCAAACTGCGCAAGGCTGCGCTTCTAGTGTCAAATATAATATTCAACCTTAAAGCTAGATTTATTATAAAGCAATATAGGAAGAGGTAACGCGAATGGTATCAGTAACGTAAAAGTAGAGCACGCACCAGAGCTAGTATAGTATTTTCATTTTAAATTGGAGGGATCGGTATAAAACGATTAAACGTCCATGTCCCATATAACTATAATGAAATCTATTAGTGCAGCTACCCCAAATCGCTTAACGATGGCCACAACAGGTAATTTTTTAAGGGTCGTATTTAGCCTAAAATTATTCTTGTTTTTTCCTATGATTGATCATTTAAAAATTCCGGCCAATGAGGCTGTACAACCCTGTGCGAACCTTATGAAACCAATTATAACGGGTCATATTTTGAGTTCCTTTGTAAACGTAATTGCAGTGCATTTAATAGTTGTATGCCGATCCCTCCAGTTTAAAATGAAAATAGTATAATGATAAGCAACAAGGTAAAAAAACGCAAAGCAAGAGATAACAAGCTATCTTTTTACTTCCTTGTACAAAGTAAAGGAAGTATTGTAATCGCGAAAATTTTCGATTCTCAGATTTCAACGGAAATAGGTATTTTGGCCCTCCCTGAATCCATTTTGACTAATTTCGTCGTGCCGTCTGTACGTACGTACGTATCTCGCATAACTCAAAAACGGTAAGCCGTAGAAAATTGAAACTTTATATTTAGTACTGTTATAATATCTAGTTGTGCACCTCCCTTTTTGGTCATTATACAACTACCGGAAGTGGTACTTTACTTGAAGCCTGTAATAGATTTTCATGAAAAACTATATTCAAATATAATTTAAAACTTTCCAAATTTGGTATATAAGACTAATATATCAATGGAAATAACATAATAGAGATTTTGGTTAAAATAGACTAACCGGAAGTGGCACATTACATTAAGCTGCTAACAGTTTTCCTTGAAAAAAATGATATTATTTTAATTTTAGAAATAAATGTTGCAAATAAAAGTTTTAGAGAATTAAATTCTGCGTCTAGCACATTAAGAATTTTTAAATTAGCCTTATGCATAAGAGAGATATCTAAATTTAAATATTATATATTTTTTGTTTTTTTTTTAAATTAAGTTTGCTATGGATTAGAACAAAAAATAAAAAAATAAAAGATTTAACGTCAAATATGTGCAATTAAAAAAAATATCTATAGTTTAATACGCGTACAAGGAAGTCATGTGCTGCCCACATCAGATTTTTTCTATTTTGCGTTACCTAAAATACTCTATCTCTGGCCTATCAGAAGTCAGCATTTTTACGTAACCTGAGAGACTAGTAATCGGTGTTCAATATTATCAATTGCTATCTGTCAGATCTAAAAGTGTAGTTCTTTAGATTGGAACACATAAACATGGATCGCAAAGTTATACAATTGTTAAATCTTCGAAAGATTTTAATAATCCAACGTTATACAATTGGCAGATTAGTGCCGAAATTCAAAAAAGAGGTGTTAAAGTTAAAAGAAAGATGCTGAAATTCTATCATATCATCTGGTTGGATGATAGTAATAACTTGTGCGTTTAAGTATAAATCATCAAATTCGATTGAGTTATTTTTTGTTTGACTCCAACTGTGCTATCTTTTACGTTGTCTTGATACATAAAAACTATTATCTTATATGCTCTCAAATGTTAGTGTTAATAACAAATGTCCAATGTTTCCGGCTAATTCTTGAACACTCTCTATTAAACCTTTAGATGTTAGCTACGCATTATTATAAGTTTGAAGTTATTTCATCAACTAAAAAGAATGAGAAAAAAACATTTATAAAATATTCGTATATCACAGCAGTAAATTTAGTAAAAATAGTCCAGTTTATCATTACCATAAATTCAATACCACTAAAGCGACGTACACAAGTGGTGCTCAAGTTGAAGCCGAAAATAGCGCCACACAAAAAACCAAGGCAAAAAATGAATGAATCTGAGTCGGTGTCTAGTGTAAAATTGCAAACAGATGTGCGTGTAAAGTGGCAATACAAACAGCCACAAAGTATAAATGTAAACATCCGGAAAAATACACCTTTTTATGATCATAATACCGTTGTATGTATACACAGAACACATTGTGCAAAAGTAAATTCGCCTATGTTGGTGATGTTTACTTTCTCGTACTTTTCTCTGGCTGATTCTTTGCGGTAAAATCAAAAATCCCGGGTAGCTATTTTTAGATCGAGCGACAAGCCGAGCAGTGGAAGAAAAACAACCAACCCCCGATTTACAGTTGGCGGTGACAGCTTCACTAGCAAACAAATGCAATACGAGCATAGAGCACTAGATGCAATTATTTTACGCTCTAATTCCTCAAGGAATACAGGTCACAAATAGGATGGTTTTTTTAAATACATGTTTCATGGCGTTGTTACCACAAAGGGTAGGCCACGCAAGCAGGATAATTTCCTACTATTGGGAGATCCGATATGGAGTACCTAATTATTTGCTTTGCTAACATGGAGTCCCTACTTCGAAGTACATTATGCTTGCTTTGGTCATAGCCTAACCTAGTAGAAGAGATGTAATAGATTTCAACAGAATAATGACAGTTTCTAACCGTACTCGTTGAATTAGGTTTTAATATGACATGACTGAAAGTACAATGATGATGATAAATTTAACTTTAAATTTAGGTTTTAATACATTTTTAAAATATACAACTTATAAATTAATTTTTGAAAGGTTTGCTTTGCAAATTGTTTTATTTTTCGGACTGTAAATAATAAAACGCACTCTTTTCAAATGTATTTTGCCAAATTTGTTTTCCCTTATAAAATTATTAACTCACACATCTCTACAAACATAACATATAACAACATGCTATATCCCATGAAATGAGGCACCTCGAATCCTTGAAACATTCACTCAATATTTATTCATCCAATTCATCACGCAATCAATCTGCGCTAGATCCTATCCTTATACACCACTTTTTCTTCACTTACATTCATAAGTAGGAATAGATAGCTCAGTGATACCGAGTCGGCCTGTGAACTTGAGAACACAGATTCAATTCCCACAACCGACAAATAATTTTCACCACATTAAATATTATCCCTGTGACTCCATCTCCACTAACATCTTTGAGGTCCGTGATATAACGGCTGTTAATCGCATTTCACGCGGAGATATATATCACTTACCAAAATGTGCTAGGGCAGATTGCCGTACCCATTAATGGGTAAAAGCCGTGATGATATATTCATATATCTTTTTATTTATTCCATACATTCGGAATCCTTCGTTCATGTAAGAAACCTTCAAACATATTCATCCATTTATTGCTAGGTCGTTCGCGCAATCTCTCATTTTTAATTTCACCAAAATACACCTGTTTCACAAATCTTTTATTCGACATACGTTCCACATGCTTAAACCATTTCTAAAGTTCCAAAATGCACGTGGAACTCTCGATAAATTCAGACCAATAAACTTGAATAAAAAAGCTCACATTTTTAATAAATTCTAATTGAAAAAAATTTTTAGGGGTTAAAGAACTTAATACATCGTTTTCACGGTTGTGCTAAATTTGTATATACTAATTTTTCGCTGTGTAAATTGGTCGCCAATTACTATGAAGTTACAATGAGACAAAGAAGTCCGAGATTCAAATATAATCGTCGGTCAAATTAAATTCTCTAATGCTCGCTTCGTTCACCTAGTCCAGAATACAAATTAATGTATAAAACTTTTGAAGTTTAGTTAATTTCGCGCGATGCTGCCAATATAAGGACACCTACACTTGTATACAAATATAAATTCTGATTAAACATTTGATAGTCCAACCAGCAACATAACATATTTATACAATTAAAACACACGCAGCAGAATGTCAAATCAGATAAGACAAATTTGCGAACAATGTAGGACGGTGTTTTTCACGATTTTAACGAGCGGGAGATTTATCTCAGTAGGCAAGTGTCCGGCGGCGAGGCATACGCATGCGCAGGAGACATAAGGCAGGATATGTACTGCTTCCAATTAACAGCCTACACACATGCATGCCTGGCCTGTGTCTGATATAACTGAGACTCTATGTAATTACTACGCCCATGTTCATCTAGCCAGCGATGAGACCAGAGTTCACCGATCTTTTGTTTAACTGTCATTTGTCATCGACTATTTGGAGATATCTTTGTGTAGGTGTTTGATTATTTATAGATATAGAACAAAATTCAACGGCAATAACAGCCATTTTAATGCTTTCAGGAAAGTTATAGTCAATTACCTTTCTGGCTCCACTTTCACTAACATCTTTGGAGGCCGTGATTCAACGGCTGGTAACCGCCCTACACATAAGAGACCTGCTACGGCAGAGTGCCATACATTTATATTTATCTATCTCATTATTATCGTTAGGAGGGACATCAAAACCGAGGCGAGTAGGAAATGTGCAAAATAAAAAAAAATAGTATAAAGATTGTAGAATAGTTATTTGTAGGGTTGTGCATTTGACCAGTCAAATATTTTTCGGTCAATTGACCGACTATTTGACCGGTCAATTGACCAAGAAACATTTAATAAAAATCACAATTAAAATTGTAATTTATTTATATAGTACTGTTTACTACATACAATATTACTGAAAATGAAAAACCAACAACAAATAATAAACAAAACTACATCAAATTCAAAATAAAGGGGAAAATAAAGTAAAAGACGTAATGAAATGAAATAATATGTATTTATTTTATTTGTAAAGTAAAATAAGCAAATTCTCCAGAACCCAGAATACCAAACTAGATATATTCATGTAATAATAGTATGTAGCTATTTCTATTGAACAACAGATGTCGTGGTGGTTCCATTTAGATTATTTGACCGTATTATGTGGCTGTCAAATATTTTTGGTCAATTGACCACGGTACAACCCTAGTTATTTGTAAAGTAGGTAGTAAAATTAGAGTTGAACATATTTTATACAACCTTTAAGTAATACGTTCAGTATATGTGCGTTTCTAATAAATAATGCAGATCATTACTCACGGCAGTGAGTAATAACTTATTACGTACGAATTATGTTCAATCACACTGAATTTGTTTTGATAACACAGCGAGGGTAGTAAGTAATAATTTATTAATGACAAACATATTGAGGTTTCGATAACAACACAACTAAATTAATAATTATTATTATTTAATCTTCAAAAATGTATTACTTTCAAAAAACGCAATACAATACATCCTTCCTATCTTATCTATTTAATTCATTTTCTATTCTTGTGTGAGAAAGTTGATCTGATTTGAGTATGTGGAACGTATGTTGAATGAAAGATTGATGAAACGCATGTAGATGAGCGAAAGAATGTAGTAATTGAAGATGTGTTGCTGAAGGATTCCGAGTATGAGGAATGAATGTACTTGCATCGATGGCACTAAGAATATGCTTGCAGCGAGAATGGTGTATTAGGATGAGAACGTTTAACGAAGATTAATTATTTGATTAATTAAATGACTGGATATTCAAGGGTTCGTGCCACTCCATTTGATGGAACATAGCCTTACGTATGGATCTAATCTAGCCTTAAAACTGCAGTTTCCTGTTGAATAGTAGTAGAAAAAGAATAGTATTGAATTAACGTGTATTGACTATTACTCGCTCGTTGTATAATATATTATTAAACATCAGCACTGTGTACATGAAAAAATTGTAAAATTTACTGAAATTTAAAATGAAAGACTTATTTATAGCTATACAATCATACCGTGTATGTATATACAACAGGGTTCGTAAATTATTATTTATTTATTTATCGTATGGCGATCTACAATTTGTCTATATAGGTATAACATTTTATATTATGAATTAATATTAGGTATAAGTAATGTTAAAGTATGCGAGACTTCTTTGGGAGAGACTAGAGGTTATAAGTCGAGGTCCAGGGAGGTTATCCAGTCCACAGCAGCAGGTGTGGCTTTTATGATGTCGTCCCATTCTCCGTGAAATCTTCTTGTCGGGCATATATATCAGATAAATATCACTTTCCCAAAAATCCTTAATCGTAGGATTATTAAAACGAAAATTTACATACATATGTATTTTGACCCACTGAATCCAGTGGTGCAATCTTCAAATCCATATGACTTCTGGTTTTCGAGAAAATGTTAAAAAACCGCTTTTTGCGATTTATTTGGTGGAAAATTGAAAAAAAATAAAAATCGCTGAAACTATGTTTATAAGTTAACTGAAGCACGAGAAAATTAATGCCGTTGACCGCGTTTTCATATCACATTTAGTTTTCGAGATATAGCCTCGTAAAAGTAGAAAAACTGAAAAATTCGAAAAATTTCACTTTTCCGGAGGCTATATCTCAAAAACTAAACAAGATATGGAAATGCGCTCAACGGCGTTGAATTCCCCGTGTCCGAATTGACTTATAAGCAAATTTTCATACAATTTTAAGCAATTTAATAATTTTTCAGATTATAATTCAATTTTCCCAAAAATCCTTAATCGTAGGATTATTAAAACGAAAATTTACATACATATGTATTTTGACCCACTGAATCCAGTGGTGCAATCTTCAAATGCATATGACTTCTAGTTTTCGAGAAAATGTTAAAAAACCGCTTTTTGCGATTTTTTTGGCGGAAAATTGAAAAAAAAATAAAAATCGCTGAAACTATGTTTATAAGTTAACTGAAGCACGAGAAAATTAATGCCGTTGAGCTAGTTTTCATATCACATTTAGTTTTTGAGATATAGCCTCGGAAACGTAGAAGAACTGAAAAATTCGAAAAATTTCATTTCTCCGGAGGCTATATCTCAAAAACTATTTGATATTTTTATATAATGGATATATATCATTGCAAAAATATGACGATATATATCAAAATAAATATCATGATATATATCGATCGATATATATCTTCGAACCCTGATATACAATGACGTGAACATCACATTAAAAATAAACTATATCAAAGGACCGTCACCTCCCTCCTACAAAAGGGCTTTCATCAAGAACGAATAAAATTAAGCAATGATATATATATCTCCCTATATATCTCATTAAAATTCGCTCTCGACAAATAATAACGAACATTACTCCCTTGTTATACAGGCTGTTTCACAACTTAGAGCAAAAAAAATAAAGGGTATATTCTGTACGACATGCTGATCATGAAACAAAAAGAATTTTTTTTAAATTCGAAAAATTAAGGGTTGTTAACCTAAAACATTTTTTGTAGTACTGCACTGGATTCGCTTTCCTATTAAAAACAAACAATGAAGTAGGTATCAACTACGAAAGAATAACAAATTCTTTTTGTTTCATGATGAGCACGTCGTACAGAATATACACTTTAATTTTTTGCTCTAAGTTGTGAAACACCCTGTGTATGTGTATATATATATATATATATTTATCTATAGATATGTTATTACATAATTGACAAATGATAACAAAGTAATTACCTATATGTTCGGATATAACATTTTCATAAAATAAATAAATATTTGCAACTAATGCTCAGCGTCATATCTCTGCATTTTTAAACTCAAAGGTCTTATACAGCGAAAAGTAATAAATGTTGGCCTCTTCAAATTGTATTAATGAAACCTCCTTAAATTATCTTAGATATTGATTTATGTGTACACCTACATTATTTCTTACATCATTAATTATTATAAATAACAATAATATTTGTAAGATAATCCATTCTTGGTGTCCAACCCGACTTTTGTATATATTAAGTTACTGTGTTAGTGTATGCACGTCACACATTCTACTACTTTGTTTTTATAGGCTTCATATTAAAACACATAACAAACAAATATAATTACATGTATTTTGCATTCCGCAAAAAATCGCATGAAATTTTATTATAGTAAAAATTGTATCGTATTCTATGTGTTTGATAATTGTAGCTATTTATAAATTCAACTGTGCGCATTGCAGTGGCTACCAAATATTTAAAAAAAAACAATATATCCATAAATGCAAATATTAGATTGTAGATTTATACAATTGCTTGACGTGAGGCTTGATATTTACAGTACATGCTAAGACTGTTATTTTATATACAGGGTGTTTCACAACTTAGAGCAAAAAAATATAGGGTATATTCTGTAAGACGTGCTGATCATGAAACAAAAAGAATTTTTTTTTAAATCGCAAAACTATTTTCCATGTTTCCCAGTCCAAAAGTTTTCGTTGCTACTTCCACTGGGTGGATGATTATGTTAAAGTTATTAATTAAATTAAATTCTATTATAAATAGCTGCTAATAATTGAATTGTGTAATTATTCTTTCGTAGTTGATACCTACTTCATTGTTTGTGTTTAATAGGAAAGCGAATCCAGTGCAGTACTACAAAAAATGTTTTAAGTTAACAACCCTTAATTTTTCGAATTTAAAATAAAATTCTTTTTGTTTCATGATCAGCACGTCGTACAGAATATACCCTTTAATTTTTTGCTCTAAGTTGTGAAACACCCTGTATATGTAGACTGTTTCAAATTTATGACAATAACATTATATATTATTTCATGTACTGATTACATCGCAAAATGAAATCCGAAATTCATATAAATAATTGCACATTACTTGAATTAAACATTTATCGTGCTACTGGACTGATAGGTTACAGTAATGAATAAACATTAATTAAACCTTTTAATTTGATTTTATAAATCCGCAAAGAATGTTGTAGTGGAAAATAATATTGTCTTTCTTATTTTGCACTAAAACATTAAATATTGAGAAAATTGTTACACAAATCCAATTAAAATAAATTAATTTTATGTTCGACTGCATCATATTACCTTGTTTTACGACACTGTTTACTGTCCATAATCAGGTACTTTATTGGACTAGTACGATAAAAATGAAAAATTGGACTGCTGTCAATGTCACATTAAAACAAAATTCAAAAGAAATATTGAAACACCATTTTCTGTATGTATTATATGTGTCTTCATACAATTGTTAGATATTCTCTTGCATTACATGCAAGATCTTTTATTTCTTTTGGAACATCTTCAATATCTTCATCCATCTCAACACTTTTCTCAATTTGACAATTTGATAAATAAAACAACAAATGCATAACAACGAAGCACACTTTGAGATGCAATTAAATGTTTTAAATATAGGTATTGACATAATCATATTTTAAGAGAAAATATTCTCCATGCAGTCGAACATAAAACGTTGTATGCAACTCGTACATAATCGGACTTATAGACTCGCCTTATTTATTAGCCTCGCTCGTTGCGCTCGCTCTGCCATCAAATTTGGCTCGTCCAATAAAGACCTAAATTATGTACTTGTTACATAAACTACTATTAATGGTTATTAATTTTTATTCATTGCTGTAACCTATTAGTCCAGTGGCACAAAACATGTTTTCTGTAAGGAAGGTGCAATTATTTCTGCAATTTTTTTTTTGCGTAACAGTACATCAAATAACTCTGAAATATCCTGATTAGGTACGTCTGGCCACATCAAGAGAAAACTGCTTTAAATGGTAGTTGAAGAGATTAAAATTCTGTATCTAAAAATTTTGTTTTATTAATTGTATAATCGCGAAAATAAAGTTTACTGATGTGTAATCAAGCAGATAATGAATGAAACTTCAATTATCTTATTTCAGTTAAGCACACTGTAAATCCACTAACATGAAAAATAAGTCTCAATTCAAATAAGAACTGAAAAAGGGGAATGGGATAAACAAATATGTATTTAGAGATAACATGAGATACATTTGTCATAAAAAACATGTACTTTCCGCATTCTGACTTAGGATTCTTTATTTACAACTGTACGCATCAGGTTACATAAAGTAACATTTTGTTCGTCGCTCTTCACTTAGCAAAAGTAATAAGAATAGTTGAAATAATGATAATACTTCCAATGCCAATAATATGATTAATTAAAACGGGAAGGAATGTGCAGGATGAAACTTCCGTTCATTTTCCGCGATCTCAGCGTGCTAGTGTAGGTGTATGTATGTGAGTGCCGGCATGAGGCACTCAGCGGTAGATGCAAGGACAGGAAGCATTCACAGGTAATTCAATAAAGACGGCGGCGGTGACGGCAGCGGCGGTGCGAATCTCACTACACGACATGCGCGCTGTACTGTCAAGTCAAGGGCCGATTGGTACGGTGACCCATAACCGTTCGACCTTCGGGGGGCAGTGCGTGCCGCCCCCGCCCACACGCCACCACTGCCACCGCTGGAAAATGGCGTGCGAGCGTGCGAGTTCGTCCGACGCCGCCGCCGCGCGTCCCCCCGCCCCTCGACGGCCACGGAATCAATAAAGCTCCGAATCGGGTGCATCGAACACGCGGTGCCGCGAGTCGTGAGCAGTGAGCACCCCACAAACTACACTCCGCCGCGACGCTGCACACAAACATCACCCCGATTCTCGTGCTCAAATCAAGTCGCCTAAATTAAAGTCTCCCGGTCTTACTAACATTACAGCTATTCATTTTCTTATTTAATAACAATAAACTAATGTCAAAGAAAGAATTCAATGGAAATAACAAAATAATACTTGTTGCTATGAAACATTATAAAAACAATCAAATTGAAAAAAAAAACGAACATACGTAAATTTAATTGTTGAAGTTATAATTGCTGTTTATGACTGAAATAACCTATGAAAAATCTACGTAAATAAGGAAATATTTGTAATAAACATTCTGATGTTAAAGAATGGCAGTAGGTTGGTAGCTCTAGAAGGGTGTTAGGGAAAATGAGAATGCAGCATGTAACAAAGTCCTACCTGGGGTAGATTGGCGGCGATCTGTCGCTGGAGGGAATCCCGCTCCTTCTCGACCTCTTGGAGCTTAATCTCGGTGTCTCCGAGACGCTCCTGAGCCTCTCGGAGGCTGTCCATAAGTTTGTCCCGCTCATCGAGCATGGACACCATGAGCTGCTCAAAGTTCGCATCCTCCCCCGAGAACTGAGAGCTGCGCTGACTGATACTGTCCTCCGAGATCGTCGGCATCACATCGCACATCATGTTCCACATCTTGGCTATTTACAAATGTACACTCACACCGCAAATAAACGATACGATACAAAATTTCATTTAAAACATTCGGTACCGGGACATGAAATGATGTATATGTTCGAAATGCACTATTAACTAAAACTCTCAATCGAAATTCGCGACCGGCATTTAAAATGGCACGTAAACATTTTCAAAAGATCACTTAACAAACTTAAAAACATTATAGAGCAAAAACTAGCCAGACACACCTACAAATTCCTACCAGCACAGTCCTATCACTACACTTCTCTATGCAACCAGCCATTTTGAACTCGACGTCAAACAAGTGAAACCCGTCGGTAAAACAGAGTGCTCTATTATCAACTGAGACTTTTAAAAAACTTTTTCATTTATTATAGACATTATAAATTAATGATTATGTATAGAATTTATATTACTTTACATTTATACTATTATCTCAAATATGTAATTAAAATTAAATAAAGCCTAATAATAAAATAGCTCAATCGGTTTTCGTTGACTGTTTGACTTACAGTCCGCCAAGATGGCTGTCGACAGTGGTGGATTTAATTTGAATTCGATTTATTCTATTCATTTTATTTGTTCTGTTTCAAAATGTACATTTTTCGTTCTTTAGCACTTTATAATTATAATAATTTTATTTTACAATGTCGGGTAAAGGGAAAAAATCTGGTAAGAAAAACAATAACAAGTCACTGGGAGGTTAGTTCTGAGTCAGCTGTCAATTTTATTATATTAACATTAAAAATGTATTTCAGACGTGACGATAAACGATTTTGCAAATGCAAAGATTTTGAAAAGTCGTTCCAAAAAGTCTGTAAGCAGTGTCACACATGTTATGAAGCAAATGGAAGTAGACGACCGTTCGTGGGATGAAAAAGATGATTTTGAAGGTGATTTTGATTTCGTTGAAGAAGAAAATGAGGATGGCACTACATCATTTGTGATAAAGCGTACACGACGAAAAAAGACAATATCAGAAATAGAAATAAGTGCAAGAGAAGGTGTAGAATATCCGTTAGATATATGGTTTTTGATATCCGAGTATGTAGATCCAGAGGACGTTCACACATTTGCAGGCATTTGCAAAAGTACTTACACAGTTATATGCAGTGCAAGATTCTGGTTCAGATTATACAAACGATTCTATAAGATTATACCAAATTTACCAGAGCGTCTACAACCTGAATGTATGGTTCGATTATACGGTTTAAAAACCTGCGTCATTAGAGCACTACATTACATGTACCCTCCATTTATAAATCGCATTAAAAGTGTAACAACATTTGAAGAACATCCACACAATTTGTTGAAGCGCCAATGCGTCTTAATGTGGCACACGAAGTGTAAGGATAAGTGGTTGTATTTCTTCAAATTGAAAGAACATTCCTTGTTGAGGCTGGGTCGCAATCAAAACACCGAGCAACCTGATTTGCTGGAGATGTTGCAAGATGTGATGGCGAACCAAGAAGAAGGATGTCGTATTCTGCAGGTGTCCTGTCCGCATTTTGTGCCTACTCCGCTGGTTATTGGATTGACTTTGTCTTCTGTTACACTCACATTATCACAGGTTTTTATCGTTAAATACTTTAGTATCAAACTATTACAAAATTTATCGTGAAATTCTATGATAATCTATAAGTTTATAGATCTGTAAACCTGTAAATCACATGAATATTTCATTGTCATAAGTTTCATTGCGATTATGTTCATCATTTACAGATTTATGGAGTTATAAACTTATGGAATTCCACCATAAATTTATGCCACATAATTACATTGAATTCTATCCCAAAAGACTGCTAACATTCTTTGGGGGGAGGGGGGATGTTTTGACGGCTGACCAATAATGGGTAAAAGACGTGATGATATATTTTATTTTTATTTATAAATGTCAAAAAGATGTTCATGTCGTGTCTAAAAAGAGCGTATGCAGTTTAAAGTTTACCACAGAATTTACGATTTAATGTTATTTTTATACTTGGAGTAATACAAAATATGACATGATTATTTGAGAATATAATGTGTCGGTATGTTGTATAAAATATTTTTGAGTCGCAAGTTGAATTATTAGACAATTTTTTGGAAACAGATTAAATTAAAATTATTAATAATTTTGCTAATTATAATTCATTTTAATAAGATTGGTTCTAATAATAGTAATCAAAGAATATTAATTTTATAATAATCTTTCTATCATAATCAAGTTTATTATGTAAGATATAATGAAATTTATTTGTGCGATAAGATTGTTTTATATAGATATTATAAACACAGGATAAAAATTAATTAATTCATAATATGAATAAATCCTAATATATAAATTTGCATTTATATTCAATAAGAATCTTTATCGAATAATATAATATACCAAGTGAGGGAGTTTGTTTAAAAGAATTTATGAATGTGGATGAAGCGTAAACCGGAAATTAATTGTGGGATTTATGGGGTAAGTGGCTCAGTGATATCGACTCGGCTTGCGGAATTGAGAACTCGGGTTCGATTTCCACAGGCGTCAAACAATCTTCACCACGTTAAAACTACTGTGGCTTCTCCTTCACTAACATCTTTGGGGGCACTGATTTGACGGCTGGTAACCGCACTTCACGTGAAGAAATAGTCACTCACCGGCAGAGTGTCATGCCCAATAATGGGTAAAAGGCGTGATGATATATTTATTTAATTAATCTAATAAATAAATATTAAATAAACGTTTCGTACTACCCTATTTGAAGAGACACAGTATAATTTGATGTATAATTATAAAGAGAAAATTTGGGATATCGCCAAGATTTTCACGTGGGACCTTTGAATTGAAACTTTGGCGGTACCCTAATTTTTCTCTACAATTAGAGCTCTTATTCACTTTGAAAAACAAACGCTAAGCGACAGTACCAGTCTTTCTTATCTTTTTAGATTCGTTGTTAAATGAGTTGAGATGATTTGAGCACGGGGAGCAATTTTTGATAAATGTGATGAGTAAATATACTATTAATGCATACCACATTTAATGAGATATAGCATGATGTATATATGTTATGTATGTTTGTAATTATTATTAACTATTTACTTTAAAATAATTCTAATTAAATTTCGTAAATACTGCAAATTGTGACGATGAACATGTGTGTTTGGATTGTTCGTAGGGTTTCCGGCATCACCGACTGCAAATGGGGTTCGGCTCTGGCCTATCATACACGGCTCGGCCGCTAGATACCAGTAACTGTACTGAAATAATCCTCGACCCTGTGATCAATGTGCGTGTGCTGGACTGGTGGCACCCTCTGTACCCGCACAGCCAAACCATGCCACTATTGAACCGAGAGTGAAGCCACGCGGTCAGCTGTGCCTCAGCCCATGTGATTGTTCACCTGTTCACGTGGAAACATTGGCACATCGCTGCCTTTACAGTTCGTTGGAGTTGGATGGGGTAGGGGAGGGATTTGTGATGCGATTTTGTTTTTGGACGCAACTTGATCAAGGCATTTACTTTTAAATGTTTGCTTGAATGATTTTGGTTCACGCAGACTTCTCGGTGGAATATTAAGAATGTGTAATCATCGTTTTATTTTACTACGAGTATGCTCATAATAAAAATATAATCAATGATGGATTTTTGATATTCTTTCATGCATTGATTACATGTTAATTTTTGGAGATTTATGTATAGTTATTTTATGTATAAAATATTGTCAAGTAGTTTATTATGGTACATACAGTATTGTTCTTGGACCAAATAAAATTTTGATTACTTTCAGAATTGTTCATGTATCTAATTATTCAATGTTCCAATGTCATTCCTTTTACTATAAAACATCCATGAATTTATGTAGCAATTGATCATTTTTATATTAGTGCTACAGCGAGCAGCTTGTGGCTGCAAAAGTACTATTTATAATTTAGCGAGCAACTTTGGGCTGTAATAGAACTATGATTTAGCGAGCAGCTTCGGGCTGCAATAGTACTATTTATGATTTAGCGAGCAACTTTGGGCTGTCATAGAACTATGATTCAGCGAGCAGCTTCGGGCTGCAATAGAACTATTTATAATTTAGCGAGCAACTTTGGGCTGTCATAGAACTATGATTCAGCGAGCAGCTTCGGGCTGCAATAGAACTATTTATGATTTAGCGAGCAACTTTGGGCTGTAATAGAATTATGATTCAGCGAGCAGCTTCGGGCTGCAATAGAACTATTTATGATTTAGCGAGCAACTTTGGGCTGTAATAGAACTATTTATGATTCAGCGAGCAGCTTCGGGCTGCAATAGAACTATTTATGATTTAGCGAGCAACTTTGGGCTGTAATAGAACTATTTATGATTCAGCGAGCAGCTTCGGGCTGCAATAGAACTATTTATGATTTAGCGAGCAACTTTGGGCTGTCATAGAACTATGATTCAGCGAGCAGCTTCGGGCTGCAAAAGAACTATTTATGATTTAGCGAGCAACTTTGGGCAGTCATAGAACTATGATTCAGCGAGCAGCTTCGGGCTGCAATAGAACTATTTATGATTTAGCGAGCAACTTTGGGCTGTCATAGAACTATGATTCAGCGAGCAGCTTCGGGCTGCAATAGAACTATTTATAATTTAGCGAGCAACTTTGGGCTGTCATAGAACTATGATTCAGCGAGCAGCTTCGAGCTGCAATTGAACTATTTATGATTTAGCGAGCAACTTTGGGCTGTCATAGAACTATGATTCAGCGAGCAGCTTCGGGCTGCAATAGAACTATTTATGATTTAGCGAGCAACTTTGGGCTGTCAGAACTATGATTCAGCGAGCATCTTCGGGCTGCAATAGAACTATTTATGATTTAGCGAGCAACTTTGGGCTGTCAGAACTATGATTCAGCGAGCAGCTTCAGGCTGCAATAAAACCATTTATGATTTAGTGAGCAACTTAGGTTGTAGTGAATAGATCACTAGCGAGATAGGAAAGGATAGATGTTGGTCAAATTGACCGAACTTTAGTGCTTAATTAGTGTATTCTTTTCAGATTGCCACTATTAGTTAACTTGGAGTTTTCTTGAATTTAGCAGGTTCCATTTTATCTAAGTTAAGTAGAGATATTTAGAATAATTTTTAACATATATATATATTTATTTATCAGTTACTAATTTTGATACTTGGCAAGCATTAGTTACTTTTTGTTCTAAATTTAGAGTTCAACTATAATACAGAAATCTAGCTGTTTCTAACTAAAATTAGATCAATATAAACGCGTTTCATTAGAGTTATTTACAAACATTTATCTATTCCAAATTTCATAAATAAGACCTTTTTACAAATTACTTAAGCTGTCCTTTTATCGCTATTTACTTTTTATTATTTTCTAAATAACGTACTCCTTACTTAAAAAACGAGTACAAAAGAAATAAAATGTCCTTTTGAAAGTAAGCAACAAATTTCCGACTATAGAATTGCTTGTTTCCAACTTTACAGCTGTGCCTAACATCCCAGAAGATTAGTATCAAAGTCAAGCAACTTTAATACATTTTCGTGCACTAGTCATTGTCGATTATTGTCTATGTTTTTAAACAGCTGAATGTCACTATGGTTACAACTTTTCTGGTGACATGTTGCAAACCTAACTCGGTTTCTTATTGTGTTAACGACAAAAACTAGAAACACTGTTATTTTTGTGTCTAGACATAACCGTATAAAAATAATTAAGGAGAATATAGTTCCATGAACACGAAATGAGAATCCGAGGTCGAATTCCAAAATCGACAACAACAATAACATTTTTCACTGTTACTAAATTATGAGGTAGGTGGCTCAGTGGTATCGAGTCGGCCGATGGATCTTCAGAACCCTAGTTCGATCCCCACGAGCGACAAACAATTTTCACCAAATTAAATCTACCACTAACATCTTTGGGGGCCGTGATTTGACGGCTGGTAACCGCACTTCACGCGAAGAAATATATCACTTACCGAGATCTGCTGCGGCAGAGTGCCACACCCAAGTAAAAGACGTGATGATATATTTACTTATATTTATTTACTAAATTATCTTTGCAACTTAAAAAAAAATGTTCAACCATTTATAACTATTAAAATTGTTTCCGTGAATCAAATATTAATTATATAGATTATTATAAAAATATATATAAAAATATATTTTGTGTTCTAGCAAAAATAGGTAGTTGTTATAAAATATCTATCTTTTTGCATGATTAACTAAAAGGTTAGGTTGTCTTTGTTTTCTAAATACATAACATGATCAAAGACAATTTTTTAACAAAATTGTGCTGTCATAAGCAACAGAGTAAGAAAATTAATTTGTGTTACGAAAAAAATCAGAATAAAAAAACGTGCTACGCTATATAAACTTTGGGCTATACCCCGCATAGAACATACTTTTAATAATATTTTGTCATTATTTCATAATTACAGGGGCGGATTCAGACTTCGAATTAGGGGGGGGGGGGTCATGGAGAGAATTTTGTCTCGGGGGGTGGGGGGAGGAGGTATTGCTCATCTTCTAAATATAAAAAAACATTTGTATTTGCTAATTTTTACAATCACTTTTAACCACATTAAATTTTCTTTGGAATCTCATTAAATCATAAATCATCGATAGAATACAAAAATTATTAAATTTTAGTTGATTTTCTAAGTGTAAATGTCGGTAGTCACATACTTGACTAGGTCTTAAATAGAATACCTCTCCCATCTGCGGGTTGAAATAATATTCAAATAAAATATTGGTTTTTGGCTATTTATTAGAATAATAAATCAAACAATAGTTCTTAATTATCTTAGAATTTTAATATGTTAGAATTTTTGAAAAATCATGAGCATTCGCCGGGATTTGAACCCAGAACCTTTCACTCGCTAGGTGACTGCTCTACCACTTGAGCTACAAATACTCGGCGAATATTCATGATTTTTCGTGCATTATAATTTAGTTGTTAAGTAATTTATAAAGTGACATCACTATGTCAATTCGTTACAAATCAACAACTGTAGTATGCAGCGGCCAACAGCCAAGGAAGAAATAGTTTTAAGAATTATATTTTCGACATCTCTGTCTGTCCAGTAAATATGTTAGAATTTTTGAAAAATCATGAGCTCAAGTGGTAGAGCAGTCACCTAGCGAGTGAAAGGTTCTGGGTTCAAAGCCCGGCGAATGCTCATGATTTTTCAAAAATTCTAACATATTTACTGGACAGACAGAGATGTCGAAAATATAATTCTTAGAATTTTAAGTTCTTAGATAATATTTTCTATTTAATTTGTTTAACAATCTTAAATAATGACATCATGATTATGTATTAGGGCCAACATTTAAAAAAAGTCCATGCTTAGGGAGGGTCATGACCCCCATGACCCCTCCCCTGGATCCGCTTCTGATTAATTATTATACAAAGGTAGTTTTATTTTAATAAAAAACTTTTTTTCAGTCTTAACCTAGCAACATACCATTATTTATTCGTTTATACTTTCACTTGTTGTATAATATAGTATTATTAAAAGTAATATAGATATAAAATGTATCAGTAATTGTAAACTGCCTAATAAATTTATTTGTTAAATAAACAAAAAATATCGCATCGAAATCATAGCTCAAACTATGAAAATTAAATCAAATGCCTTTGTTTTTGTTAGCCAGAAAGATTTATTAGGACCTTTGTTCAGAGCTCGAAATAAAATTATGAATAAGAATCAAATTTTTTTTAAATTAATAATAATAATTGAAAGCAAATATGTTATTTAAGAAACAACAAAAGCAATCTTTATTCTTTCAAAACGCCTGAGGTTTTACTTCTTGTCCGTTGAAAACTTTGTATGTCAGTGAATATGCGCAGATTCTTTCACGAAAATATATACATACCTTTTATATAAAATAAATAAACACAAATTAAAAAGATTGTTCAGAAAATCAATAAATAAACCATTATAAATAATAAATATCCAATATCCCTTATTTACTCGGTAAGACGAAACAACAATATAAACAGATAATCACCCGACAGATTTGACAACGAATGCAGCATCGGCGCTTCTAGCGGCCATGCATTGTATCTTCACGTTTTCCAATTTCCTGCTGGCAATGCGCGGCTAATGTAGGAAGCGCCGGACTCAAAAACCAGATTATCTGGCATATTGTGTGCGGGAGCGCCCACTCTGCCGAAACTAATGTTTACTTTTATATTTATAATTGTACAACTTCTTACATAACTGACGTCACAAGATTTTCTTTTTTAATTGAAATATTCTTAGCAACACTGACACCAAACAACCATTTCTTACATAAATACAATAATAAAAGCGAACATACGGTTCCTCTAAAAGTCAAAACTATGTCCATAAATAATTATTGAGTATTCGCAATAAGTTTCTAATGTAATTTTAAAATAAGAATGTGCTCATTGTGGTGAAAATTTGAACTAAAACAATGGTACACTTTGCTACTTACCTAATAACTAAGTACTTGAAAAATAAATAAAATGAATGATAATAGAACTAATAGTTAACTATAATTAACTAATATTATACTAAAAGAGCTCATTTTTACTAAAAAAAACTAACTTATTAAAAAAACATGTGATCTAAATTTAAATTTGTAGTTAAAAGTTAAACAATAAATTTAACTTATACCAAAACTACAACTAAAGACTATATAAATTAACAACAAACCACTACTAGCAAATCTATAATAAAAAGAAAAAATATCTGATGTGGACACCACATGACTTCCTTGTACGCGTATTAAAGTATAGATATTTTTTAATTGCACATATTTGACATTAAATCTTTTATTTTTTGTTCTAATCCATAGCAAACTGAATTTTTTTTTTAAATAAAAAAATATATAATATTTAAATTTAGATATCTCGTTTATGCAAAAGGCTAATTTAAAAATTCTTAATGTGCTAGACGCAGAATTTAATTCTCTAATACTTTTATTTACAGCATTTATTTCTAAAATTAAAATAATACCATTTTTTCAAGGAAAACTGTTAGCAGCTTCATGTAATGTGTCACTTCCGGTTAGTATATTTTAACCAAAATCTATTATGTTATTTCCATTGATATAGTAGTCTTATACATATACCAAATTTGGAAAGTTTTAAATTATATTTGAATATAGTTTTTCATGAAAATTTATTATAGGCTTCAAGTAAAGTTCCACTTCCGGTAGTTGTATAATGACCAAAAAGGGAGGTGCACAACTAGATGTTATAACAGTCCTAAATATAAAATTTCAATTTTCTACGGCTTACCGTTTTTGAGTTAAGCGAGATACGTACGTACAGACGGCACGACGAAATTAGTCAAAATGGATTCAGGGAGGACCAAAATACCTATTTCCGTTGAAATCTGAGAACCGAAAATTTTCGCGATTACAATACTTCCTTTACTTCGTACAAGGAAGTAAAAACAATGAAATACAAGTAATAATAATGCTGAGCTAATGAAGACTAATTAAAAGTGTACCTTTGTCTTTAGTTTGACATCGTGATCAACGCCATCCCAATTGCGGCTGTATGGTTAGTTTTAATAATAAAATACTTTCATTCCCGTCCTTTCTATTATGAACAGTGTAAGAGAAAATATCGATAGTCTGTCGTCTTCAAAATTGCTGAGAAAACAGGACTCTTAACCAAATACAACTAATGAGTACACACCAATACACCACAGACCACATAATGTCCTTATTTTGTTAGCTAATTACACAGATACTTGTTGGCTGACGTAGATTTGTCGATATTTATTCTATAATTTTGTCACAGGTAATGTTATAGTAAACTTGAGACAAAACAAGAAAAATTAAATTAAATCTGAATTAAAATAGTTAGAGGCAATTTGCTACTAACTATAATTTTTGGTGACTCTAAACAATGGTACTTTATTACAAATTCCTTGAGGTTATTATAACGTGAAGCATTGATTTACCATATTCAAATAAATATATCATCACGCCATTTACCCATTACTTTTTATTAATTTGCGGCATTAAAATGATATAATCTTATCTTGTATTTAATAAGGTATATGGATCTAGTATAGACATATGCAATTAGGTATGATAATTATTTACTAGATACTTTTGATTTGAAAACTACTGATGTCCCATGATCTATCAGTATGTTTGAATATGCTTAAGGCACACGATGTAGAATTAACTACTCTATTTTAATTTTTAAATTAACTTTAATTAGGTTTAATTCCTCAGTTGTTAATCATGACGTTATTTCGTACATTATGACTTGTTTAAGTTTTCGAAAATACTCGGTTTGACAATGGTTAGCTAAGTTATAATTCTAGCCACACCGTAACCCGTGAGACATCGGAATAATATAGACAAATAATAACATATTTCCTTTTTTGTCTTAATTAGTAAAGTGATAGTTATTTGTTTATTAAGACTATTGCAGCTCTAGCCTTTGGCTCGCGCTGCCATTGCCGTGCTCGAGTAGCAAAGACACTATACGCTCGTGATGCACATATAATTTTTTCTACGATTCGTTCTGTCAACTGTCAATATGACAAGTTTCTATTTTGTTTGTATCCCTGGTAACTATTGAAATAAGCGCACATTTAATATCTTTTTCGCGCGTTGCCATTGGAGACGCGCAAAAAAGATATTTTTCGATTGTTCCACAGAAAACGTCAACTTTACGATGACAAATAAGAGCGTAATTGTCAACTTTTCATAGCAATCGTAGAAAAAATCTATTTTCAAGCTAAATGAGAAAGGTTATTATTCATCATTATTATAAGTTAAATTAATAAAAGGAATAATCAAGAACTTAATTAATATGAAAGTTTATATAAGATTGTCATGTTCATTTTTGATTATACTTATAGAAAGCAGAAGTACAGATTGTTGTAACCAAAGAATGCTAACAATAATAATAGTAATATTATTGCTTACCTTGAGAAGGAATCAGCTACCGATCGTGTTCCAATGCTGTTGAATCCCAATATGCTATGAGGTCCACATAGTCTATTACACTTTATTATCACTTACACGACACTCATAATACGTACACCCACAATTTAAGTAATACTACACATTATAAATTTCAATAAAATGCTCATAAAACATAGAAAATATTGTCTTCTTTGTGAACAACCGCACTGTACTAACGTAGCCATCTCAGCACGGACAAAACATATCTTGACGGATCCAAGTAATTGCTCTGCAATGTTGTAACTTGTTGTTTAACGTAAAACTCATTATTATTAAAATATATTAAATGTAAGGTGTACAGGTTTCTTAGCTGTCGGTTAATTTTAGACAATTTATACATGGACCCGATTTGTGATGACTTACAATGACTGTGTTTTGGTGAACATGGCAAAACAGAAGTGCTGTGGGTGCTTTCCATTTTAGTTTAGCAAATATAGAATGGTTTAGATTATCATATTTAATTTAAAATGATAGAAACAAAACTAACTAGACAAATTTGATTTATAACAAAGTTAATGGTATAAATTATAAAAATAATAAAAAAATGTTGTATTATGAAAATATGAAAGATTATTAATTATAGGTCAAAATAAACAATAGGATAGGCTAAACTACAATAAAAATAATGAAACAAAAATGTAGGTTTTGCTAAAGGCAATTATTTAGGGAAAATAAATGAGTGTAGTCTTATAACGAACGATTTTTATTTGTCAACCATTTTGTAACACTTGAACCATTTTCAGGAGAAACTACAAGAACACAAGAAGAATACAGATTAACAATTTTAGTCAACTTGGTAAGTATAAATTTCATTGAATTACAATGAAATAATTACAATAACAATTTTTTTTATAGTTTAAACTGTAAAATACTTACAATCATAATACAAAAGAAGAAAACCCAGCACAGCACTTTTCTACATTTGTATTATGGTTTTAAGTATTATCTCAGGTTTACCTATAAAAAATTTAAATTTTGTTATTGTAATTATTTAATTGTAATTCAGTGTAATTTGTACTTACTATGTTGACTAAAATTCTTTATTAATTCTTTTTGTAATTTGTCCTGAAGATGGTTTAGTGTTACAAATTGAAGCCAGCCAACAAATAAAAATTCATTGGTTATAAGATGCACTCATTTCTTTGGGGTAGGTGGCTCAGTGGTATCGAGTCGGCCTGTGGATCTTGAGAACCCTGGTTCGATTCCCACAGCCGACAAACAATTTTCACCAATTTAAAACTACCCCTGTGGCTCCCCCTCCACTAATATCTTTGGGGGCCGTGATTTGACAACTGGTAACCGCACTTCACGCGAAGAAATATATCACTTACTGAGATCTGCTCAGGCAGAGTGCCACACCCAGTAATGGGTAAAAGGCGTGATGATATATTTATTTTATTTTATTTCATTTCTTTTCCCTAAATTATAATCAACCAACTGTGAGTTCTTCTACAAATAACAATTATTTTAGTATTGAAAAATGTAGGTTTATCGAACCGGTTTTACAATAGTTGATTCAGTTCCGGTTAACAGTGGTTCAGGTTCTCAAAAACCATGGGTTCGGGACGGTTCTCGATTTGGTTCTGTTTACTACTTAAAGGAAATGTTTACAAAATGGAAGAAATTACATTAAATCGAATTGGAAACAATAAATAATGACACTTTATAATAAATATTAGAAATTGGTATACTATTTTCATTTTAAACTGGAGGGATCGGCATAAAACGATTAAATGCACCGCAATTACGTTTACAAAAGAACTTAAAATATGACCCGTTAAAACTGGTTTCACAAGGTTCTCACAGGATTCTACAGCCCCATTCGCCGGTATTTTTAAATGGTCAATCATAGGAAAAAACAAGAATAATTTTAGGCTGAATACGACTCTTAAAAATTACCTGTTGTGACCATCGTTAAGCGATTTGTGGTAGCCGCACTAATACATTTCATTGTAGTTATATGGTAAAGGGACGTTTTATCGTTTTATGCCGATCCCTCCAGTTTAAAATGAAAATAGTATACGCGATTTTCTTCAACTACAAACTTGTATTAAATAAAAATAAAGTGTGTGGATAGATATAAAATGGACAAAGCAATTTGGTACCATGATTGTTTTCTGAATATTTTTGCTTGGTAAAATACAAATTTTCCGTGTTCTATTTTAAAATTACTGAAACTAAAATAATATGATGAAATAAAGATATAGGCTGGTAGCACAAGCTCTATTTTTGTCTGTTTTAAGAGCAGCGTTTTTGGATGTTTTATCTATCTGTAACATGTTAAAACCGAACTTTTAAAATCCCCAAAAACAAAGCTTGTGGTCAGGGCCGTCTTAAGCATATTCTGCGCCGGGGTGCCGGGTGGTCAGCCTGCGCCCCAGCTCTTGTCAATCAAAAAAACGTAATGTAATTTTTAATGTTTCATTTATTTATTTCTCAAAACTCTTAAATTATACAAATGAAACAATAAATTATTCAAATTAAAAATGAACATATTTTTTTTCGTAAATAATACATCAGTAATGTTTTATTTTATATTATTATTTAATAGCTACCATTTTTCTTTAATAAATTTATATATCGGACCAACTACTAAGGTCATATGCCGATATGTCCTTTGTATGGTCGCCACGGGCGGGACCCAAACCCACGACCTTATGGTTGCGAGTCAGGCCCTCAACCCGCACGACCTTCACGCGGGACAACTACCATTTTATTCTGGTTATTATTATTTATAATATATATTTTAAAAAGGATTTAATTATATAATATATTAAATAAAGAAAATGCTTCAGAATACAATGTTTTTATAAAATATTTATTTGTGGAATTAT
Source organism: Pterostichus niger (assembly GCA_947425015.1). Classification (NCBI taxonomy): domain Eukaryota; kingdom Metazoa; phylum Arthropoda; class Insecta; order Coleoptera; family Carabidae; genus Pterostichus; species Pterostichus niger. Next base: position 33,626,443 of record OX380340.1, on the reverse strand, counting down.
TATTGCAAGCTTCTTGATACAAATCATAGTGCTTTAACTCGTCATCATCTGGAGACTGGACATATTTTTAATTTTTCTGAAGCCAAAATTATTGATGTTATGGAAAATAAAAAGCAGACTTATTTTAGAAACGTTACATATAAATTTACACCATTATACCTCGATTAATTATCAAACTGATGCGTATCATAATTTATTATACTCAAAATTTTTTAGGGAATTTAACAATTAAATTTTTATATATTTTATTTTAATTATTTATTATTTATTATTTTTTGTTTTTTCTATTTTTATTTTTCATATGTATCTTTTTTCTTTTTTGTTATTATTGACATTTTACAAATATTGTTTTATATTTTTACGTTTTTTAAAGGTTTGACATTTTGATTAATTTGCTAGTTTTATATTATAATTATTGTATTTATATTTTAAGGTGCTGATGATGAGCTAATATTTTTGCTCGAAACGTCCACAAATAAATATTTTATAAAAACATTGGATTCTGAAACCTTTTCTAGATTATTAATATTATTCTGATCCATTAGCAACTCGAATCTCTCATTTAATTTCGAGATAGCCGTGTCAAGTAAATAAAATAAAAATTTATTTTAAATTTTTTCATTGGGTCTAAAATGCCTCGTTATTAAAATATCTTTTTCGGGGACGTGGACGAGCAGTTTCGGTAATTGTTAGATGTGTAGTAATAAGAGCTATTTTAACTTGTACATTGTGAGCGGTATAACAAATGCCGAAAACGGTATGAGGTGTGTTTAATAACATAATTTATTATTGGTGTCTATATTTTTATTTTGTGCACGAAACGGTACAATGACGTTGTTATTGAATGACTTAGGGTTTAATGAAATATCGAAATTTCTAACGCTCGGCTTGTGTGCGCCCCTAGGACTCTGCGCCCGGGTGCGCCCGCACCCCTTGAGCCCCCGGGTAAAGACGGCCCTGCTTGTGGTAGCAGCCATAATTTCTATAGTCCTATATCTTTCCTTTCTATTCCAACCTACACGCTGATTACAATTAAAATTATTGTAACAAAATTCCAATAAACAACAAAAGCACCCAGCATAATTAGTAAACAAATCCCATTCACTATACCTTCTGTCAAGTGTACATCTGTACAGCCATTCACCATGATTTCCGTTCCCGCACAATCAGCAGCAGTTTGATAGCAATTAGCATTTACCACATAACACACACCCACAATGTACACATTAATAACAGTGGTGCATGACAAGTGTTTGACAACGATATCGTGTTTTGTGCTGTCAACGCACGGTGAGGTTATGTTACGGCCACTTGAACGCGTCACCTGAGGACAGATGCACGTACCGTGCTGTGGAGATAGTGGTGCACGGTGCAGACACAATGAAAGAGGAAAATCTGGCCGAGGGTACATTGACAGCTACAAGTGCATGAGTTTGTAGGGATATTTTAAATTAATATCACCCTATGTTGTTAGTCATTATAGTTCGGACGGTGCGAGATTAATCTAGAAAGTACCTAAAGTATATATTTGGTCTTGAGCATGATAGGCTGTCAAAACGTCAAAATGAAAATATAAATATACAGCACGAAATACCTAGTAAAGACATTATCATTTAGTCTATACACATTTTATCTTTACTTTACTTTAAGGTAACCTCGAAAATATATTCAGCGATCTCAAAAACCCCCGAGTAACTAGTTTTCAACTTAAAACTCTATTTCAATTGAATATCGTAATTTCATCCCCCCATCCTTTTTTTAACCCCTTAAAAAGTGCATATGATTAAAATGGCCCCGAAAATAGATTTTAGCGATCTCAAAAAAACCTGGGTGACGAATGTTGAACGCGTAATATTTTGGTATTATTTCATTTCATTTATGGCGATTCTTGCTTTTATTACTTTTCAGGGGTGGTTTGTATCCCTAAAAAGCAACTTTCGGAAGAAAAAAAAATAGGGGTTCAATATTGTTTACAGTTCTATTAGTGTGCCAAGTTTCATTTAAATATATCGATCGATATATATCATGATATTTATTTTGATATATATCGTCATATTTTTGCAATGATATATATCCATTATATAAAAATATCAAATAGTTTTTGAGATATAGCCTCCGGAGAAGTGAAATTTTTCGAATTTTTCAGTTTTTCTACTTTACCGAGGCTATATCTCGAAAACTAAATGTGATATGAAAACGCACTCAACGGCATTAATTTTCTCGTGCTTCAGTTAACTTATAAACATAGTTTCAGCGATTTTTATTTTTTTTCTATTTTCCGCCTAAAAAATCGCAAAAAGCGGTTTTTTAACATTTTCTCGAAAACCAGAAGTCATATGCATTTGTAGATTGCACCACTGGATTCAGTGGGTCAAAATACATATGTATGTAAATTTTCGTTTTAATAATTTTACGATTAAGGATTTTTGGTAAAATTGAATTAAAATCTGAAAAAACCAAAGGAAATAATTAAAAATATTAAATTGCATAAAATTGTATGAAAATTTGCTTATAAGTCAATTCGGACACGGGGAATTCAACGCCGTTGAGCGCATTTCCATATCTTGTTTAGTTTTTGAGATATAGCCTCCGGAAAAGTGAAATTTTTCGAATTTTTCAGTTTTTCTAAATGTGTACAAAAACTAAAATTAAAAAATAAATATCCAAAAAGTGATATTTATCTGATATATATCCTATATATCAGATATTTTGATATTTATTATAAATATCATGATATTTACGAACCCTGTCAGTAATGTAATAATATTTCCAAGGAACAAGTCCTGGTTCCTTGTTTCAGTTCATGTTTTCATTATTAAATGTGTTTAAATTTACAGAAAGGCTATCATACTGGATGGATAATATGTATGGAAACATTTGTGTTTCTTGTCCAAGGTTTCTAATATCCAACAAATTACTCTCAAGTATATATTATTTTTTATGTGAGTGTGTATAAATTCCTGTGAAGTTCTTTTATAGTTTAGCATGTTTATCCGGGCAAGAAAGTACATAATAATAAGTTTTTGCAATTTGAATAATTGTAAGTATAGGTATTGTTGACAAATTCTTGTAAATAAAATGACGTTAGTTTATTTTACGAATGTAATTATTACAAATATGTATGCATATACAGGAGAACAACCACTTCATAGTGTCTTAATAACAGAATTAAAAAAATAATACTTTTTTTGTAATTAATTGAACATTCAAACAAAAAGGTAAAACATAAGTGACTAATAGTCTATTAAAATAATCGAGATTGACGACAGTAGTGGGATCGCGCGCTATAGAATTCTAGATTTAATAGAGCGAAGGCAATAATTTTCAAGTCGCCAAATATATATTACGTTGTAAATCATTTTGCAGCAGAAATTTAATTTACATTATTTGTGTATCACCTGGTACAAAATTTTATGCTATATATGTAAAAATCATAGGCCGGTAACACAAGCTCTATTTTTGGCTGTTTTAAGAGCAGTGTTTTTGGGTGTTTTAACTATCTCTAACATGTTAAAACCGTGCTCTTAAAACACCCAAAAACAGAGCTTGTGCTATCAGATATTATTTTATTTGACAGATGACAGCGATTCTAAGGTTGCAAATATAATAATAATAATTACGCGATCCGAGAGCTGGTTTGGTCTCGGTATCGAGTTTGATCTCAAGACTCAACTAAGATCTCGTCTCTACTTTTCGAGTCGAGCCAAGACCAAAACTGGACTCGAGTCTTGCGGCAACGCTATAACTAATAGTATCTACCCACATTGTCTTACATAAAGCAATCAATTTCTTTGTATTATTATTGCACGTATGTGTATCGTTTTCAATTCTGAAGATTATATATAGAGCAGATTATGAGCGTTTATCTAGAATCGTCGAGTGTTGAGTTCAACTCCTGGGGGATTCCTGGTTCAACGGCGACTGCAGTGAGCATCGGCCGTGTAATACGATTGCAGTGCACTGAACTGAACGTAGAAGCTCTCTCCTAACACACATATAATTAGCAAACGATTTAAAATTAAAAGACCATCGTAATTCAGTGAATGAAATCCAGCTAAACACTTGTATCCTAAATAGTTATGTTTGTATGAAGTGCGCAAAATGAGCGTTTCTTTTGTTGCGCGTTACCGCAGGACGAGACAGAAAAATCATTAGAACGCGACAAAAAACAAGAATTTTGGCCAAGAAATTACATTTTTTCTACAACAGTAAATAAAATATAAAATAAATAAATAAATATCACGCCTTTTACCCATTACTGGGTGAGGCACTCTGCCTAAACAGATTTCGGTAAGTGATATATTTTTCGCGTAAAGTGCGGTTACCAGCCGTCAAATCACGATCTCCCAAGAAATTAGTGGAGGAGGAGCCACAGGGGTAGATTTAAATAAATAAAATAATGTTTTTAAGTTATTCTAAATAAAATTGATTTAAAACATATTTAATTAAAGCTGTATGTCGACAGTTAATAATATATTAAATCTTCATTTGAAAAAAAATATAATTTGTCGTCTAATCAAAAATTTTTTCAAATAATTCAGATAGAGAAAAAATCAGGGCATATTTTCTTTTATAACAATTTTTTTTGTAAAGTCATACATATAGCTAAAAATCTGAAAAATATGTTTAGGATGTTTTCAAACGACACTGCTAACACCATCTCTTAGCAAGTTAGGAACTATATATTCTTGAGTAATGGAATTGTATTGAAAATTATTTCAAATAAATGTGATAGGGAAGCAGCTTTGTTTGAAAATGTTGCTATTTAATCTTTAATTAAAGAAATATTTGCTACTTTTATCATGTAAAAGCACGAAAATTAAAAGATGAAACAATTCATTGAATTAAAATGGACAGGAAATAATAAAATGATACTTAATTATCTATTTTTTTTTCAATTGGCATAAGAAATTTCAGCGCAAAAATCAGTCGTTGAAAAGTGCTGGTGTCCGACATTTGTCGACATGAGTTGCGTGCTTTTTAATAATTTCATTTTACTTTTAACTTAAAAATTATTTAAGATATTGTTTCAAATATAAAATATTGAATTTTACGTAAAATTCGCTATAAATAAATGTTATACTTGTTAATTTATTGTTGCTAATTAAAAAAATATTCATGATTTATAATGAAAACATTTGACGTGTCTGGCAGTGTATATTTAAAATAAATATATATTACTCTTTGTTTTTATATATTAATTTCTTAAATAAATATATTCGAAATAAATATATTACTGTTTATTTTTATATATTAAGTTCTTTCAATATTCTTAATAAAGCAAAGATTTGTGGTTTTTGCACTTTAAACACACGAGACCAGTCTGTATTTTTCGTTAAAATTTGTATCCGGAGTATCAGGAGAATACGTTGTTCAGAAGGTAACGAGGTATTTTTTAGTTTGATCTGATCGGCTACAATATTAATGACAAATTAATTTTCTTCCATTCCCAGTGTTTCGTAGCCACGCCAATACATTAATTTCTCTAATGGCGACCATTACAGACTTAATTATAATAATATATATAAACTACAATAAAGTTATATATATCCTTCAAACCCAATATATAATTTCTGATTTAAATTTCAATATTTGAGAACTAAAAAATATAGTTTAAATGTTTATTTTACAAAATAATATATTTATCATATTTGCTTCATACCATTAGAGTCATCTGTTGATATAACAACGAACTATTATTAACTAATTAATTAAATTATCTAAATGTCAATGGTTTTTGACAGTTGTGTACCATTTTCAATGTTTTTATAAGTTTGAGATTGAAATTGTGTTTAAGCGTATTTTAGGGATCACTAAGAGTGTCTAGAAAAAGGAACAGATATTGGATATATATTTTGAAAGTTTCTGTAAGTATTTACATATTTTATATCTCTTACTAACAGTTGTACTGAAAATTTCTTTTATTCATGTCTGTTTATAACAAAAAATATTTATCAATTTTAAGAACCAAATGACATTTATTGTTGCAGATATTAGAACTGAGTGAATATTATTTATTTATTCATTTATTTGAATACAGTACCCGAAAGGCGAAGGTCTAATACAGAAACAGGAACAAAACACATAAATACAAAATATGGAATATATAGGAAAATACAAATGAAAATTTGGGTAGAGCGAAAGATACAATTACAAATTATGATTAACAAATAATACAGAGTTTATTAACGGTTATAAAAACAAAATTATTTAGGTTTAAGTTGAAAAACATCAGTTGAGAATAATGTAAAATTATAGACCAAACATATGCATTAAATAGACGATGAAGAAGACACATTTGTCCTAGGTAGGTAATATAAATATCATCACGCCTTTTACCCATTACTGGATGTGGCACTCTGCCGGAACAGATCTCGTTAAGTGCGGTTACCAGCCCCCAAAGAGGTTAGTGGAGGGGGAGCCACAGGGGTAGATTTTTAAATTGGTGAAAATTGTTTGTCGGCTGTGGGGATCGAACCAGGGTTCTCAAGATCCAGAGGCAGTTTCTTTAAAGTAGAAGATATTAATCATTCAAGATATGTTTTGCCTGATTTATACTGAAATTTTGCATGCATCTTCTAGGGCCCCAAACGATGCGAACGGACACAATTCAAATTTTCATTAGAAAACAAGATGTGGCACTTTTATGGTGGTTATTCGTTTGTTTGGAGTTAGGAATTGTACAGTAAAAAGTTTCAACCCAAACCTCTGAAGAATAAAACAATAAGCAAGTCTTATTTTACACATTTCTCTAAATAACGTCTGGATTTTAAAATAGAATTAAAAATATTACCTCGTGTGAAGCACTGTTACAGTATAGTATCCAATATTGTATTTTACTTTACATGTACTGAAGATTGTAATATAAATTCTTTGTGTGTTAATTTAGGAGACTTCAAAGTCATCTCGGACAACCTTCCTTTTGTCTTGGAAACTAGTTCAACGTCATCTTCGTACCTGGAAATGTTGCCTGATGTTCTGTCTTCAAGTTCAACAATGAAATGGATTAGTCCGATAGTTATACCGGGTGGAACATCATACCTGTGTACATAGGCGATTATCATGAAAAAACAGTTTTTCCGTGCGCTTTGCTCCCTAAATTATTTTAACCAAAAATGCTTCAAATAAATGTTGTAGAGCATAAAATTCTGCATCTAAATCAATAAACAGAATTACATTTACATGCGTTATAACGACAGAAATTATATAAAAAAATATTAAAAATTACGTTGAAAATATCAAATAGCCATGGAAGTGAAACAAAAATAGATAAATGCTTGACGTTTTTCTGGCTATTTGATATTTTACCCCCGACAAATTAATCATTCAATAAAATTCATACAAAAAACTCCATACCTATCAAACAATAAATCTCTCAATCACTACAATTTATTATTACAATAAATATTCAAATAAACCTCCATTTTCAGCCAAGCAATAACCAAGTCTATTGTAGAAGAAATGTCGTACATTGGCGAGCTGCCTATTTGTGATTAAGGCGCACTTATCCACGATAGCTTCTCTCAAAGAATTAATATTTGGGTACCGTTGCTTATAAATTTTACATTTAAGATGACCCCATAAAAAAAATCGCTAGGTGTTAAATCAGGAGATCTGTCAAACGTCAAGCATCTATCTATTTTTGTTTCACTTCCATGGCTATTTGATATTTTCAACGTAATTTTTAATATTTTTATTTAATTTCTGTCGTTATAACGCATGTAAATGTAATTCTGTTGATTGATTTAGATGCATAATTTTATGCTCTACAACATTTATTTGAAGCATTTTTGGCTAAAACAATTTGGGGAGCAATGCGCACAGAAAAACTGTTTTTTCATGTTAATCGCCTATGTGCACAGGTATGATGTTCCACCCGGTAGAATACCACACATACTTTTATTTTGTTAATATATCCAAATCTATTTGTTTTATTGTTTAAAATGTTAAATGATTGGGCGCTTCAACTTATTTAGTATTAGCTAATGTTATTTTTCTTATAATTTATAAATATTTATTGGTTTTATGAAATATGTAAAATGGCTGACATGCAGTCAAAAACTGTTCATGGTTTTGTTTATATGTTGTAAATCTGGCCCCTATTCAGTATTTAACATTGACTAATGTTAGATTTATTAATATTTTTTAAATATTTATTGGTTTCATGACATATGTAAAATGGGCGACATGCAGTTTCACTGGAATATTTTATTTTACTAATATCTCAAGAACTGTTCATGTTTATGGTTTAAATATTGAAAATTTAAGCCCTGCTAGTAATTTAACATTAATTAATGTTAGATTTATTTATATTTTATAAATACTTATTGGTTTTATAACATATGTAAAATGGACGACATGCAGTTATACTGGAATATTTTATTTTGCTAATATCTCAAAAATTGTTCATCTTCATGGTTTAAATATTGAAAATTCGGGCCCTGCTAGTAATTTAACATTAATTAATGTTAGGTTTATTTATATTTTATAAATATTTATTGGTTTTATGACATATGTAAAATGGCCGACATGCCATCACAATAGAATATTTTATTTTGCTAATATCTTAAAAGCTATTTATGTTTATGGTTTCAATATTGAAAATTTAGGCCCTCGTAGTAATTTAACATTAACTAATGTTAGGTTTATTTATATTTTATAAATATTTATTGCTTTTATTACATATGTAAAATGGACGACACGCAGTCACATTGGAATATTTTGTTTTGTTAAAATCTCAAAAACTATTTTTGTTTTTGATTTAAATATTGAAAATCTGTGCCCTACAATGCATTTAATATTAACTAATGTTAGATTTATTTATATTTTATAAATATTTACTAGTTTTATGACGTATGTAAAAGTGTCACACTTCAATATTTTATTTTATTAAAATCTCAAAAACTATTAATGTTTTTACTTTATATATTGAATATTTGGACCCTGGGACGGATTTATTATTAACTAATGTTAGCTTTATTTCAATTTTATAAATAATTATTGGTTTTATGACCTATGTAAAAGGAACGATATGCGGTCATATTGGAATATTTTATTTTGTTAAAATCTTAAAACTGTTTGTAATATAACTGCAAATGTTGAATATAAGGACCATATAGCACATTTAGAATTAGAAAATATTAGATAGATTAATCCTTTGTTGCTAATTAAAATGTTATTAACAGTTACATATTGAACCATTGCTGTTATGTTATGGCTGTGGATTTAGTAATAAATGTTATTTTATATGTGTTTTCATGAATTAATATTTATTCTTACGAATTTATAAAGTAATGCTTTTGTTTTTCGTATATTTAACCATTCTCAGTCGTATTTTGCATTTTAAACTCAAGAAAGCTTAATACAAAATGGCATTTGTTAGAATCAATTAAAATTAATTAAATTAGAACTTGTTCCGCCCAAACAAATTCGTAGCTTCGCCCATTAATTAATAATAATGAAATCAGAGTTGCTAATCTGCTTAAACTAAATTGAATCTAAGTTGCTTTCTCAACAACGTGTTCTCCTGATATAATGACTGTGAACCGGGCACTTAATTCGTAATTCTTTCTTAGTTTAAAGATTTAGATAACAGATGTCGCACCAGTATTGTTTTCATTCAAAATAAAGTATTTGTGAACAGCAGATGGCTCCAGTTATATTATTTCATTCAAAAAGTATTCAATTTTAAATTACAAAATTATGAAAAAAAGATAGAAGCAAATTTTAACTCATTTATTAGTATTTTTAAACTGTATATTAGAGATACTAATATTTATATAAAATTATTATTAAAGGCACAATCTAAAAGTATATTTTTTGCACCTAATTACAATATTTCTTATACAAGCTGCTCAATTTAAAATAAATGTATCTTCGTTTTTGTCTAGATTCGAAGGTCTCCAATAGGAATCATAAATATTTTTTATATAGACGAAAAACACAGTATTTTTTTTATAGTTTTTCTTTTATTTAAAATTTGGTAGAACGTCTAAGGGCCCTATAGGGCATTTGGTCCCTATTCAACAGCATACCATTCATTTCATACTTTTATTTATTTATTTATTCAATGTACTATTAAACCAGTTCGCTAGGAATGAAATATCCAAATTTTTGCGAATGTCAAAAAATTTCTTTTTGTTCCATAATCAGTATATCAAATTATATGTCATTAAAGTTTCATGCAGAGGTATAGAAACACCCCGTATACAATTTATTCTTCCATATCCACATTTGATTGTTTTAAAATGAGACATAGGTTATATCGGAATTTTGAAAATCCAAAGTGTCAACTGCCAACAATTTAAATTTAGAAAATTAAATAATTAAAAGTTAAAACACAATATGAATTGTAATACGATTAGAGCAAATGGATGTTGAAAATTTATTATAATTATATTTATTTGTTTTTTTTTAATAATTGTTTAGTAAAAATTTTTCATTTTAAAATGAACGCTCTGGTACATTGCTGTCAAATTCATAAATATGGCAAACCCGATGTTTCACATTAAAATAAACTAACAGTATCAGAAATTTAAGTGCATCTATTTGAAAATACTTTAAAAAAGTTTAAATATTAAATATTTATTGGTATAGGTATAATTCAAATTAATTAACAAACGAAGTTCAGACTTGCGCATGCGACAACAGAACTTACTTGTACATCTTTGATGGCCGTTCATTATACGTCAGTTGTAATAGTGTAAACAGTGTATAACTAGAAATGATATTTTGTGATTTTTTTGTGTAAATAGTGTTTGTGATAGTTCCAGCTCAATGAATATTTGAATAAAATAACGGCATATTAAAGGTATTTAAATTTTTTACTTATTTAGTCATTATAACATATGATTTCATGTTATTGTATGTATACATAGAGGTTAGGTTAAATTAAACTTGAAAACATTCAGTATCATTATAAATAACTACTAATACGAGTAGTAGTTTGTTTTGCAGTTGAACTGTGGGTATATTTTGAAAAATTTCAAGTTCTTTGGAATATTAATCAAGCTCTTGTTCTTGTTACTTTTGGAGTTACTGCAGCAACTACTTTCTTATTTCCAGGAACTTGAAAATAATTACCAGAGACTTTTAGAATTTCAGCAGCATTTGTAAAGCATCATCTAAAATATTTATAATAACTTTTACTATCTATTTAATTATTAAACTGATTTTAAAATACAGAAATAATTGTTTAAATATTAAGGAAATCTTCGTGATTAAATTGTAGATATATAAGTGCTTTATACCTGTAGAGGATGATTTTAGAGATCGAGACAAAGTAGAGTCTTGTGCTTGTTTTGAAAGAAAACGAATCAAAAAGATAAAAAAGGAGAAAACTGTGCCTGCACTTGTTTTTAAAACTGAATTCCATACAGTTACAGTTAGAAAATGTATACACAAATCAAAAAGATAAGATTATTTTGTTGTGAAGTGTACTTACTTTAAATCCTACTACATTTTCTCCACAAAATTTAGTTGTGTCACTTTTTGAAAGCCAAAGTTAAAAGTTTTATCCATAAACTACTTGTATGTATGTAGGGAACATGAATGAGGTTGAAGCGAGAATGGTGGTGTAGCAGGATGAGAATGAGAATGTCTGACGAAGACTGATTCTTTGATAAATCAAGGAGTTCGTACTACCTCATTTGATAGGATATAGCGTGTTGTTATATATGTATATAAACATTTACAAAGAAAATTTGTTTATTGATATTTTAAAGTATTAATGTTTATTACATCAGATTTTTTTGAAAATAATAATAATAAATAAATAAATATATCATCACGCCTTTTACCCAATACTGGGTGTGGCACTGTGCCTAAGCAAATAAATAAATAAATAAGTGATATTTTATCGCGTGAAGTGCGGTTACCAGCCGTCAAATCTCGGCCCCCATATATATTAGTGGAGGGGGAGCCACAGAGGTAGATTTAAATTGGTGAAAATTGTTTGTCGGCTGTGGGGATCGAACCAGGGTTCTCAAGATCCACAGGCAGGGTTCGTAAATATCATGATATTTATAATAAATATCAAAATATCTGTTATATAGGATATATATCAGATAAATATCACTTTTTGGATATTTATTTTTTAATTTTAGTTTTTGTACACATTTAGAAAAACTGAAAAATTCGAAAAATTTCATTTTTCCGGAGGCTATATCTCAAAAACTAAACAAGATATGGAAATGCGCTCAACGGCGTTGAATTCCCCGTGTCCGAATTGACTTATAAGCAAATTTTCATACAATTTTATGCAATTTAATATTTTTAATTATTTCCTTTGGTTTTTTAAGATTTTAATTCAATTTTACCAAAAATCCTTAATCGTAGGATTATTAAAACGAAAATTTACATACATATGTATTTTGACCCACTGAATACAGTGGTGCAATCTTCAAATGCATTTGACTTCTGGTTTTCGAGAAAATGTTAAAAAACCGCTTTTTGCGATTTTTTTGGCGGAAAATTGAAAAAAAAATAGAAATCGCTGAAACTATGTTTATAAGTTAACTGATGCACGAGAAAATTAATGCCGTTGAGCGCGTTTTCATATCACATTTAGTTTTTGAGATATAGCCTCGGAAAAGTAGAAAAACTGATAAATTCGAAAAATTTCACTTTTCCGGAGGTTATATCTCAAAAACTAAACAAGATATGGAAATGCGCTCAACGGCGTTGAATTCCCCGTGTCCGATTTGACTTATAAGCAAATTTTCATACAATTTTATGCAATTTAATATTTTTAATTATTTCCTAAGGGGTACCCCTTTGGTTTTTTCAGATTTTAATTCAATTTTACCAAAAATCCTTAATCATAGGATTATTAAAACGAAAATTTACATACATATGTATTTTGACCCACTGAATCCAGTGGTGCAATCTTCAAATGCATATGACTTCTGGTTTTCGAGAAAATGTTAAAAAACCGTTTTTTGCGATTTTTTGGCGGAAAATTGAAAAAAAAATAAAAATCGCTGAAACTATGTTTATAAGTTAACTGAAGCACGAGAAAATTAATGCCGTTGAGCGCGTTTTCATATCACATTTAGTTTTTGAGATATAGCCTCGGAAAAGTAGAAAAACTGATAAATTCGAAAAATTTCACTTCTCCGGAGGCTATATCTCAAAAACTATTTCATATTTTTATATAATGGATATATATCATTGCAAAAATATGACGATATATATCAAAATAAATATCATGATATATATCGATCGATATATATCTCCGAACCCTGTCCACAGGCCGACTCGATACCATTGAGCCACCTACCCCATTTTTTGAAAATAATAAAAATAAAATATACTTTATGAAGGTGAAATAATTAATCTTACATTGATTTACATTCACATCGTTCTGATATCCTGAAATTAATATCGTTTAATCTCTATTTTGAGATTGTATGTATTATCCTGCATAGAGAGAATAATTATGGTTTGCGGATTTGGTATAAATTTAGTCATTAGTGCTTTGTCAGGTGTATTGAAATTTTAACTAAAAGCACCCTTCAAACATACATAATTATATATTTACTTGCTTTACTAAGAATAATTTTGCTAGAGATTATGTGCTAGATTAGATGGATGGTACCTTCTAATCTACTAAGATTAGAGAAAAGTTTGGGAGTTCAGTCAGGGCAATTTTGCACCACAATGGAATATTTTTCTTTTCATGGCTCTATCAGGATGTCTAATTTTTTTTGCTCAATTGAGTGAAGAAAACGATACTTTTTATCACTAGGCAAAGAAAGTAAAACCAACTGGAACACAATGATAGAAAAAAAAATATATCATCACGCCCTGTAGAACTCGATAATTGATAATAAGTGTGGCTACCGGCCGTCAAATTACAACCCCCTAAATATGTTAGTGTAGGATGAAAAATCGTTTATTTCTCTCCCTAGATGTGTAACCAGGGATGTGCGTGTAGTCTACTGCAAGTAATCTACGCAATTCTCTACGTGTAAACAATCATGTAGTCTACGTCTTCATTTTTCATGTAAATAATGTAGACTATGTAGACATTGAAAACACCTGTGTTCACTTAAGTCATATTAAAATTGTATCCCTAGAACTAGGGAATTGTAAATGTTGGTAGGGATTTTTATTTTTATTCTAGGGATTACATGAAAAAAATTAGTTGGTTAGGGCAAAACGTTCAAAATTTGTCAACTGGTTACTGTTAAAAATAGCGCCAAAGAAAACTCCGTCTGGTGAGATGGCGCGTTAATCGATTTTAAAAATATGACAGTTCGCCCAAGACCCAAGACTGACATTCGTCTAGTAATGTACGAGCACTTGCTTTATTAGTTTTATTATATAAAGACCGATAATGACCCGAGCTCACGAATACGAATACATGTAATAGTTACAAAGGAATAAATTTAGGTTATGTTGAATTTTACAACTGTCAGATGAATTATCTACATTGTGTACATTGTCTACATCGCTAGAATTGTCGACGTATTGTCTACGTGTAGATGTCGACAATTAAAGATTACACGTAGATGCACATGTTTGTGTGTAATATACTATTTTATAAATAAATAAATATATCATCACGCCTTTTACCCATTATTGGGTGGCACTCTGCTTAAACAGATCTCGGTAAATGATATATTTTTTCACGTGAAATGCGGTTACCAGCCGTCAAATCACGGCCCCCAAAGATATTAGTGGAAGGGGAGCCACAGCGGTAGATTTAATTTGGTGAAAATTGTTTGTCGCCTGTGGGGATCGAACCAGGGTTCTCAAGATCCACAGGCCGACTCGATACCACTGAGCCACCTACCCCATATGTGAAATGTTTAATTCTCAAGAAATATTTTTAAAATAAATTATAACAGTAACTTACATGAAATGTGCAGACATTGTACAATCTTTATTTGAATCATTTTCTGATCATGAAAAAAACAAAAAATGAGGGTATTTGTCAATTTTTTAATATTGTTTATTTTGCACGTTTTTTTCTAACCAAATAAAATCCAATTTTGATGAAAGCATGGGAGGTAGCAATTTATACCTATTGAAAATCATGACTGAAACTGTAACACTCATAATTGTAAAATGAACCCATTCAAGTCAGTATTTCCGTCCGAAACACCCAATCAGAACTTGATTCCAACCACAAATACCCTCCACAACGATATTCTGGTCTGGTCTCCGGTCACAGTTAAGCCCAAGCACAAACCAAGATCTCAAATCCGGCTATGAATAAAGCTACGACTTCTCTCAGACGCCCGCGGCTATTCTTCACCCACGGCCACTGCCACCACCAGAAGAAAAAGAAGAAGATTAATCTCCCGCTATAAACAAGGTGCCTGCATACTATTGCTCCGCGTCGCTCTTCTCGCTCGCGCCTTGATTTGCATATTAATTAATTGCATTTACCTTAAAGGAATTATGAAACGATGCAATTTATTTCTATGTCGAGCTACCGATACACAGGGTGTTACAAAATACATACAAAATAAATAAGTGACTATGGAAATGATTAGGCAAAGTGGCATAACCAAGATCGAAAACCGAAAACGATATTTCAGACTTCAAATATGCAAACTGAAAATCGAAACAAAAATTGAATTGATTCTGTAACCGAAGCGATATTAATTCGGTTCTAAAACCGTAAATTCAAACCGGTATAAATAAAGTACTGAACCGAAAAAATAGTAAGAAAACGAAAAAAAAACATAAGATATTAGTTTTTACATTTTTATAAAGTTGCAATCTTAAGAACAGTACTAGGGCTGGCAACGCTGGATATGAATGGTAGTATAAAAGCAAGCTCGATTTCTTAGAAAGACTGATTATTTGATAACTAGATGTTCTATGAATGGTTCAAGGGTTCGTGCTACCCTATTTGTATGTATATATTTATATGTTATTTCATAAAAATGGTAAGTTAATACTAGAGATGGGCGAATATCAAATTTCTCGAATTCGAATATCGAATACGAATATTAATCAGTTCTCGAATATTCGAGGTACTCGAATATTCGAATACTCCTAAATGTTAATATATTTATTATTAATAATTATTTAACTATGCCCTTTTCATTATTTGAATGAAATTGTTAAGATAAAATAAAATTAAAACAAGAAGTACAAACAAAAAAGAAAAAGACGAAAACTTCAAATTTAAGGTGAAACGTACGGGCGAAAAACAAATTTCAAATATAGTAAGTCTTCATGGTTTTGAAACAAAATATCTTTGTTATTAATAACTTCAAAGTATTGTAATAGCTTTAAGTTTATGTACAAATGATAAAGAAAAACATAGTTAAAAATTGAGGTCAACATATAGCGCGATATTCGAGGTATTCGAATGTTCGCTATACTGACGTTAATATTCGAAAATCTCGAATATCGAATAATGTCAATATTTGCGGCATTCGACTATTCGCGGATGATATTCGCCCATCTCTAGTTAATACATAATAGATATTAAGGTCCTGAATCCTTGAATCTCTTGACCGGATTGCTGGCCAGTGCAGGAAAAGGAAATGGAAAAGAATTATATTATTTCAAACTTTTTTATCTTGCTGAAATTTTCTATTTTTTGCATCGGAAATATTTGCTTAATTTTTGCGACCTTGTATATTTTATAACAAACTATTGTGGAGACACAAATGTAATACTTTTAAAACAAATTGGGTTCTATTATGATTTACAAATGATAATTTTGAACAATAAATATTTATCAGGTATCAAAATATATGTGCATATTACAAGTTAAAAATAAATATTACACAATAATTGTTACAGATCACAAATTATATTAAATTTTAGAACAATATTCTTATTTTTCATTGTACTTTTTAAGTTTATAATTCACCTTCATATAAAAACTCCATATAGAATCGTTACTTCTGTTTATTTATTTCTGTCACTAAAATTTGGTGGTTTTGAGGTAAAATGACTCAAACAATTTGATATTAGATGAAATTTCATCACCTATGGCGTCGTGATTTTTTCAAAACAGTTGCTTTTGCCAGTTGTTACTAAACAAATACGTTATCCTAAATAAAAATTTGTCCGATAAAAACTTAACTTTTTGTGCTATTACCCTCGGCAAATTTGTAATAAATATTTAACTTAGTTTAATTAATTTAGAGGATAGCGAAACCAATAATGCATACTAATTTGTTCATTTTAGTGTCTGTCTTAATATTGAAAACAGAATGCTCGTTACTTGTAAGTATTTAAAGATAATTCTAGAAATGTAATTATGTACATAGATGCCAATCTTATGTTTAGAAAGCAGGAACAAAAATTGCTGTAAACTTAAAACATTTTCGAACGTGTGAGACTGATAAAGATTCACCTATAAAGTTGTATATAAAACTTAATAAATATAATCAAACACATTTTGGCACAAGTTTTAACGTGACGTTACTCGAGCCATTTGATAGCAGCTTTAGTGTAAGTAACAATCAAATTATTAGTTTTGTTATATGCAGAATTTTTCTGAAATTCGCAAAAATAATTGCAGCACACATTTTTCGTACCACTCGACAACAAGTTACAGTAAAATAAATATGTCATTACGCCTTTTACCCATTACTGGATGTGGCACTCTGCCTAAGCAGATCTCGGTAAATGATATATTTTTTCGCGTGAAGTGCGGTTATCAGCCGTCAAATCACGGCCCCCAAGTTACAGTAATGAATAAAAATTAGTAAACATTAAATAGTAGTGTATACAGGTTGTTTCACAACTTAGAGCAAAAAATTAAAGGGTATATTCTGTACGACGTGCTGATCATGAAACAAAAAGAATTTCTTTTTAAATCGCAAAACTATTTTCCATGTTTTCCAGTCCAAAATTTGTCGTTGCCACTGCCACTGGGTGGATGATTATGTTAAAGTTATTAATTAAATAAAATTCTATTATAAATAACTGCTAATAATTGAATTGTGTAATTATTCTTTCGTAGTTGATACCTACTTCATTGTTTGTGTTTAATAGGAAAGCGAATCCAGTGCAGTACTACAAAAAATGTTTTAGGTTAACAACCCTTAATTTTTCGAATTAAAAAAAAATTCTTTTTGTTTCATGATCAGCACGTCGTACAGAATATACCCTTTATTTTTTTGCTCTAAGTTGTGAAACACCCTGTATAACAAGGGAGTAATGTTCGTCATTATTTGTCGAGAGCGAAGATTGAATCTTGAGGGCGTAACCCGAGAGATGCAATCGCTTGAAGCAAATAATAACACTTTACTCATGTGTTATAACCAATATTTTATATAAAAAGAGAAAGAGAAAAAATGTGGCGTTACAGTAAAATAATATTATCCTTTGACTGCTTGACTGGCATAGAGATATTCTATAAATATATGTAAATAGATTTAATGATAAAAAGTATAAATTAAACACTTGGCTAGGTTTCATAAAATTCAGCCTCTAAGTCACCTTATGAGGGCATCGTCAGAGGCTGGCCAGCACAGTACAGTTAGTAACCATAGACGCGTTTCGCTCTTATTAGAGCTCATCAGTATGGTATAACTCACTTCTCCACCTAGAACAAAGTTCACGTGGAGAAGCTGGTGACGAAGAACTGTGCCAGCAGAGAATAAGATCTCTAAGAACAGGTAAGATGACATGAGAAGTTTTGTGGAACCGGTCATGCCATCTACCGAAAACAAGTAAAAGCTACGCAATAGCAATTTAAATAAGAACAAAGACAAAATTAATTGTCATCCAACACTTGGTGAAACTAGGTTCATAAGAAGTATAAATTAAACACTTGGCTAGGTTTCACAAAATTCTTCGTCACCAGCTTCTCCACGTGAACTGTAACCTGTACTGTGCTGGCCAGCCTCGGACGATGCCCTCATAAGGTGACTTAGAGGCAGAATTTTGTGAAACCTAGCCAAGTGTTTAATTTATACTTTTTATTAACCTAGTTTCACCAAGTGTTGGATGACAATTAATTTTGTCTTTGTTGAGATTTAATGATGATGACATATTTTTATGAGATATATAGGCAGAGGCAGAAGTCATGAAATGGGGCGATGGTGGATGGAAAAGAAACTTTCTTTATTTTAAAGAAAATAATGCATGTACTAGTTTATACTTTTATTTGGGTCCTGTGTGGGTAAACTATATGCATGCAGCGCATGCAGAACAAGGATGTCCAGTCAAACCGGTAAATATATTTAACATTGCAAATTTGCAACAAATCTGGTACTACCATCAGCTGTTCAATTTATTTCAAAGGTTGATGATTTTTATATATCGTATGTAGAGATGGGCGAATATTATCCGCGAATAGTCGAATGCCGCGAATATTGACATTATTCGATATTCGAGATTTTCAAATATTAACGTCAGTATAGCGAACATTCGAATACCTCGAATATCGCGTCATATGTTGACCTCAATTTTATACTATGTTTTCCTTTATCATTTGTACATAAACTTAAAGCTATTACAATAGGTACTTTGAAGTTATTAATAACAAAGATGTTTTGTTTCAAAACCATGAAGACGTACCATATTTCAAATTTGTTTTTCGCCAACATTAGCCCGTACGTTTCACCTTAAATTTGAAGTTTTCGTCTTTTTCTTTTTTGTTTGTACTTTTTATTTTAATTTTATTTTATCTTAACAATTTCATTCAAATAATGAAAAGGACATAATTAAATAATTATTAATAATAAATAAATTAACTTTTAGGAGTATTCGAATATTCGAGTACCTCGAATATTAGAGATCTGATTAATATTCGTATTCGATATTCGAATTCGAGAAATTTGATATTCGCCCATCTCTAATCGTATGTCCTCATTTGACTAGCCACAAGGGCTCGCTAACGGTTTTGCGGAACCTTGGAAAAAAGTTGTTAGTAGGATTATTTGCACAAAATTTTCTTAAACATAATTTACATACATTAAGAACAAAAATGATAAAAGGACAAAGAACGAATATAAATGTCCTGCAATACATGGTTAGCGTTATGCTATATGAATTCGATGATTCCGTGCTAAGAATATATAAACTTCCGCACTACGGCTCGGTGAGTTCGAACCCTGTACTGTAAATGAGATTAAGTTATTAAAAAATGTAATATCAATAAAAATTCTATTACCAACTTTTCTTAGAAGTTTGAAAGTGCGAGGCCCCTTTGAGAATAATCTTTGTATCTGCTCAATATACACTAATCAATTCTGGATATAACACTATTTATCATGTTTAAAATTTATGTTTTAGGGCTATTACCATTCTGAAAATCGACTTTATGATTTAACAAAAAATCCTCTATATATACAAGAAGGAAAATACTTCAGTGTAGTTCATATTTACAAAAATGGTAAAATTGCAGTTTGTACAGAAACAAAAGTTGAAATCCTTCGACTATATGAGTACAGATAATCTAAAAATGTGTATGAATTTAATTTTAATTGTATTTGTCAAAATAATTTCTAATTGAAGTTAAAAGAATCGTAATTAATTTGAAAAATCATGAGTATTCGCCGGATTTCTGAGTACGGGGTTGATATCCGACGAATGCTCATGATTTTTCAAATTATTTCGATATATCTACGATCAAACTTTAATGTCAATTACGTAATTCTTATATTAAAAGAATCACTTTATACATACAATATGCTATTATACAACTATATGTAAATTAGGATTTTACGCACACAAATTAGTATTATAAAGTTAGGCATTATAACATTAATTACGGAAAGTATTTATCTACTTTATGCACTATTTCCATGGTTTGTTCAATAAAATTGGAATGGATTTTTTGTTATTAAATGTTGACATTTATTTCAACAATATTATACCGATTGGTTCAAATGTGTAAATTAAGTTTTTGTTGTGCAGAGTAAAAATAATAATACAAAATAGTTCGTTCAGTGGAAGATTACAATGCAGTTGTATCATATAGGATGAATTTTATGTTTATTGTGATTTGCTGACTAAAATGTTAAAATAAAGACATATTTACATAGTATATCATCACGCCTTTTACCCATTACTGGGTGTGGCACTCTGCCTAAGCAGATCTCGTTAAGTGATATATTTTTTCACGTCAAAACACGGCCCCCAAAGATATTAGTGGAGGGGGAGCCACAGAGGTAGATTTAAATTGATGAAAATTGTTTGTCGCTTATGGGGATCAAACCAGGGTTCTCAAGATCCACAGGCCGACTCGATACCACTGAGCCACCTACCACATATGTTATATATATATTTTTATATCTGAAATAAAATAAAAGTACTGGTGCTGGTAGTGGTAAAAGAGTAATGGATATACAATTAAATCATGCTACTATTGAACAAGTGAACAAATTTATATGTCTAGGAAGTACCATACAAGGCAAAGGAGAATTCGATAAATAAATAAATACTAAAGTACAAGCTGCTGCAAGAACATATTATCTACTGAGGTAAACAATCTTAAACAATGGAATCATATATACTACAACAAAACTAATAGTCTAATATTACTTTATGGAAGCGAAGACTGGATATCATCTCAAAGACAATATAGCAAAATACATGCGATAGAAATGAAAAGTCTAAGAAAAATTAAAGGAATTACAAAAAGAGATATGATGGGAAATGAAGATATAAAAATGTTACTGGAAATAAAGTCAACATCAATGATAATTAAAGAAAAGCAATTACAACTAGGGTTGTGCATTTGACCAGTCAAATATTTTTCGGTCAATTGACCGACTATTTGACCGGTAAATTGACCAAGAAACATTTAATAAAAATCACAATTAAAATTGTAATTTATTTATATAGTACTGTTTACTACATCCAATATTACGGAAAATGAAAAACTAACAACAACTAATAAACAAAACCACATCAAATTCAAAATAAAGGGGAAAATAAAGTAAAAGACGTAATTAAATTAAATAATATGTATTTATTTTATTTGTAAAGTAAAGTAAGCAAATTCTCCAGAACCCAGAATACCAAACTAGATATATTCATGTAATAATAGTAGTAGCTATTTCTATTGAACAATAGATGTCGTGGTGGTTCCATTTAGATTATTTGACCGTTTTATTTGGCTGTCAAATATTTTTGTTCAATTGACAGTCAATTGACCGATCAATTGACCACGGCACAACCCTAATTACAACTAATTCACCTCCCAGATAATATGCCAGTGAAACCTGTATGGAAATGAAGA
Organism: Pterostichus niger; assembly: GCA_947425015.1. Taxonomy (NCBI): domain Eukaryota; kingdom Metazoa; phylum Arthropoda; class Insecta; order Coleoptera; family Carabidae; genus Pterostichus; species Pterostichus niger. The sequence continues at coordinate 33,604,272 of OX380340.1, read as the reverse complement.
ACATTCAAAAAGAGGCAAACATAGAACTATGAATACTTGCCATGACACAATAGCTGAAACGCTGAAAAAAGAAAATACACACTTCAAGAGGTCAAGCAAAAATATAACTAAATACTAACAGATAAAAGAAATTTGACCAACTTTGCCACGGACACACTTATTCGTCGTGGCATTAATTCGGTGGCGTGGCACGAAAGTTGAGAATGTATAAAATTTTGAAGAAACGCCGCGGCTTTGATATTTTTTCTAAGATTGATTCAACGCCGCAGCTTTGACACCGTGTTAACCATTCTTCCGAAGTCACCATAAAAACAAGATTTAATTACATCAATCTCGACACCGCCAGTGTACAAGAAAATCTTATTTCACCGAAAGGACTATAATATCTTTTATAAAATACTATCTAAAACACTCATTTCAACATTGTTTTAATATGCAAAATATATTTAATTCAAAATTAAGTATTCCTTTACTCAGTATCTCCGAAATGAAGTATTTATAAACAAAACACAGCAGGGAAATAATTATATCTGGTAATGCTTTAGAATCATGTTTGCAAATTTTTTAACTCGTACTTCAAAGACGCCAGCAGAGGACGAAGCGATGTTAACTATTTACGAAGTCAGACACAGTCACGGCAACTTCATCAAATGTCATATTACGCAGCGCTGTATTTCGCTCGATTTGTATGTGTTGCACACGTAGCAATATAGCAAATTATTATACTCCTGAGACATAGATTTCTCAATGGTGGTAATAAATAAATATATGACGTCATATTAAATTCAGCTTCTCGATATTTCATTCCCGGAAGTGAGTGTTTCACTCGTAATTTTGCGAATAAGTGAAGTTATGTGTATGACCAGATTTTAAATCGGATACATAAATACAAATTGTCCCACTGTTTGCTTTGATATTTGAAAGAAAGTATCACATTTAACATAGGTTCGAGTATATCATCGTTTTACAAATAAAAAGATTTCAACAAGCAACTATGGTAGGAACCAAATTTCACATGACAATACTAACCTTAACCATACACCTTATTTTATACAGAAATTAATTCAAATATTTATTATAAATAAATAAATATATCATCACGCCTTTTACCCATTACTGGGTGTGGCACTCTGTCGTAGCAGATTTCGGTAACTGATATATTTCTTCACGTGAAGTGCGGTTACCAGCATTCAAATGAAAATGCTATACTTATAAATTTACACAGAATTCAATCATAAGTAATACAATTAAGGTGGTTGTATAGTCATTTCAAACCATGTATATTTTGCAAGTTTATAGGAGGAAGTAACAAGAACGTCGAATCAAAAGAGTACCACAATCTCTTAAAACACATACAATGAAAATTGTGTGTTGCCAATATTGTGCAGCATGAATAAATACACACTATTTTGTCCTTTACTTCTGTAGCTGAGTGTACATCTGCGAAACTCAATATGCCCGAATCATGCGGCATACACTATTTGTGTAAAAGATGAGCGCTATTTGTCTATTAAAATTGCAATAAATATTATGATACTCGCAGTTATTAACAGTTTGCAATTTTCTGGATGGTAATTGATAATTATTTTTTGCATAATGACACTTTTTAAAATTTCTGTGTTACCTACATTATATATTGAGAGAATTTTGGCTATCTCAGTAATATTTGTATTACTGTGGAATAATACGTCTTCTTCTGTTGGCACTACAACCCGAATCAGGCCTGGCGCTACCGGGCACACCGAACCGCAGTTTTTACACTGTCGTACTGCCGGTTTTCGTAGTCGAATGCTACATTATTTAAGGCGTATAAGTGACTAGCTTATAGCGCCCGAGTGTGATAAATACATGTGTAGCGTCGCTATCAAGTAGTTTGGCGACGTAACATTATTTCGTCTCCAAGTAACTTCTAATTATTACTCTATTGTTTATGTTTACTTTTCTGTCAACTATTTATTTATTTTCATTCTTCTTTCAAACTTAAAAGTGTACACATCTTCCATATCATATATTTATATTTTATTTCTAAATTCAAAATTGTTGTTCTATAAATAAATAAGTGAAGCCTATATATACATCTAAATTTAAATGCTTTACACATGTAACTGTTTTAAAAAATATTTTATGACAAATCACACATTGTAGACAAGCGGATTCGAACTAACGAACCTTAGTTCGTGTAACGTCACAGTATGCTAAGAAATTTGCCTTAACATACCCGGCAACCGCCTCCATCTTATGTCCAAGTTAAAACAATCAATACGTACGTAAGGTAGATATTAATCAATTATCATTTTACCCCTCGTTAATATTCGTACAGCATATTAACGAGCCAATTTCTATGTATTCAGGTTAGTAGTTAGAACGGGAGTGCGCCGATTCCTCTTCCTCGTATCTTCTCCAGCTCCAGCAGCAGGTATTTGCGGGGCCAGGAGAAGGGTAACGGTTGTGGTTGTAGGATTTCGCCGCAGCAACAGGTCCTGGAGTCAGTAGTCTGTCGTCGGGTATTCCTTTGTCAAATATGATGCGCGTGCTATTCTCATCGCGATATGACTAGGTCGGAATGTATAAGAAGTGAAATAAGATGCACTCTTTATTTTCAGTATTTATGAAGTTATATTTAAGATAATATAGTAAGTAGTACTTGAAGTGTACTTTAGATTGTTGGAGATTGTAGTTTAATCTTTAATTCTTAGGTTATTACTCGCGGCAGGCGACTTTAATTCTGTTAAACAAAAAATCCAAATTATCTATTCTTCTATTCCTTAAAAACACTTTCAAGTTCGGTTGCGTAAAGCAATGCTAACTACACCACATTTCACATATTTTCTGATTAACAATATTTGTAGCAAATAATTATTAGTTTAATGCATACTAGACGAATTATAACGTTTTAAAATATTGAATGGGGTAGGTGGTTCAGTGGTATCGAGCCTGCCTGTGGATGTGAGAACCCAGGTTTGATTCCCACAGCTGACGAACAATTTTCACAACGTTAAAACTATCCCTGTAGCTCCTCTTCCACTAACATCTTAGGGGACCGACGGCTGGTAACTACACTTCACATGTATAAATATATCACTTACCGAGATCTGTTCCGGCAGAGTGCCACACCTAATAATGGGTAAAAGGTTTGATGATATAGTTATTTATATACCGGGAGTTTTTTTTATCAGTAAACATATTGATATATCATTACCATAGTTACAGTTAAAAAGTTTGACAGCTATGCATTAGAGCGTTTATTTTAAAAGTAAACATAGGGAAAATAACATGCATTGAAGTGTAATAGTCTATTATAATAAAAAAAAAACATTTTAAGTTTAAACAAATTAAATGAATTTTAATTACTTTAAATTACATTAGTTTAAATAAGAATTTAAATTTAGTAACTGTTCAAGATTACCCCCATTAATTGTTCTATGCTCATTCTATCACCATTATAAATATTATTTTTTAAGTGGCCCCAAAGAAAGAAATCGTTTGGAGCAAGATCTGGTGACCTTGCAGGCCACTCCACTTCTCCACCACGTCCTACCCATCATTGGGGTGCAGATCCGGTGCAGATAATTTCGTACATTTTGAGTATAATGCGGGGAGCACAATCCTGTTGGAACCACACTTCCTCAATATTTAAATTATTTATTGCCGGGATTACTCTCTCTTGTAACAACTGTAAATAATTAAATTTCCATTTATATAAAAACGCCCCACTATTTGATCCCCTATAACCCGGTCTAATTTTGAAAGAAGGCACTTTTATTACTGTAACAACTATTGATGACAGCAATGTTATTTTCCTTATGTTTACTTTTAAAATAAACGCTCTAATGTATTGCTGTCAAACTTTTTAACTGTAACTATGGTAATGACATATCCCTATGTTTACTGATAAAAAAAAACTCCCGGTATAAAATATTGAATTGTAAAAATTTCGACATTTCTTACATGCATTTTTTTATTCTAATTAAGCTTTCTCGCGAAGTTAATAATGTTCTATTAGTATTTTCATTCAAGAGCATTTAGCAGAATACAAGACAAATACAAGTAAGTTTAAGATTGCATACAAAAATACGAGCTATTTAAAATAAATATAATGAGAAGAATTATTGCAGAAGTTTATAGATAGAGTAAACGACTTCAATGACAACTTGAAAACTTTAACTCGAGAATATGCAATTATACTTTCTTTACTAAAACTTTAAAACTTTTTCCGTTATATGAGATTAGCAGTTCAGCAATCTTTTTAGAAAAAGCTTAAAACAATACTTCTAATTTTATTATTTATTATTCTAAGAACAACAGCAACAACAATTAGGATTCTTGTGAGGGTTATTCGCTGTATTCTTGGTATTCCAATTTAGAAATATAATATAATTTGACATAAACAAACGTGTTTACATAATTTTTTGCTATTGTCAAAGAATTTTATTTTTTGTTAAAGACTACTAAAAATTTTAAAATTAATAAATTAAAAAAAATATATGAATACAATCTATTTTTAAATACCTTTTTCGTTTATAATCTTACTTAGGTCATGAAAAAAATAGTATACACACCTCGGAAGAGGATGCTATTTTCTCCTCATGAAAAATTGTTTATTTCTCTCCCTAGATGTGTAATATACTATTTTATAAATAAATAAATATATCATCACGCCCTTTACCCATTACTGGGTGTGGCACTCTGCCTAAGCATATCTCGGTAAGTGATATATTTTTTTCGGCGGTTACCAGCCGTCAAATCACGGAGTGAAGGGGAAGCCACAGGGGTAGATTTAAATTGGTGAAAATTGTTTGTCGGCTGTGGGGATCGAACCAGGGTTCTCAAGATCCACAGGCCGACTCAATACCACTATACTATTTTATATTTAGATTATTATTTATTTATACTCGTAGATAGTCTTTTGCAGTTATTATTAATTTTTGAAACATTTATTCCTAGTATGTACTTTCCCTAGCGGTAATAAATCGTTAGAGATTTTAATAAATTAAATTCTGCATTGGAATTTAGCATGACATTGTTCAGCATTAAATTTAACTGATTAAAACTTAATTTGTAGCAATTGAAACTTGTAGTTGTATATTTAAACATGCGGTCTGTAATATAAATTTGTACGAGTTCTCCTTTAATAATTTATTTGCACTGTGCACAGAGCGCATAGGCCATGGATAGCAGAGCTTAAAAGACAAATTAGAAATTCATCTAAATTAATAACATGTAATAATTATATTTTAACGTTTACTGTAGATCAGAATTTATCAACTGGGTGTGTCGCAAGATTTTTCAATAAATACAAAATAAATAAATATATCATCACGCCTTTTACCCATTATTGGATGTGGAACTCTGCCTAAGCAGATCTCGGTAAGTGATATATTTTTTCGCATGAAGTGCGGTTACCAGCCGTCAAATCACGCCCTCCAAAGATTTTTCAATACATATGTTAATTAAGGACTTCATTTTATCGTGAAGTCTATGATAAAAAGAAGTCCACGTCTCAAACAATATTAAATATATTTGAGTCATAATGTATTTTTCTTAACCGATTTGCTATAAATTATTGTCTATAATGTAGTTAAAAAATTATCTTAATCAAAAATTCTCGACTGAATCCTTATTGGTTTTATATTATTTTATTCTTATATGTTTCAACTATTAACTGGCTATACTATTTGTTATTATAGATTAGATTAGATTTATTTTAAATTCTTGCCTTTCGGCTTGGAATTCTACATGTTAGTACAAAAAAATAAATTGATAGAGGTTAATGTAACATTATATAAGTATAAGTAAATAGAGCAAGATCTATTTGATATTATATCCATAACTAGACATTACATGAAGCAAATGGATTAGTATTAAAAAGCTGTTATTAATATTTTTATAGTTTTGAACAAAAAACAACTTGAAATATCGTACAGAGAAAACAACAACATCGAAATATAGAAAACTTTTGCAAAAAAAACAAAAACTATAAGAATAGACATATGTTTATGTGAAAAAAGTAAATCTTGAGCATCTGAAAGGAATATTTTGAAAAGTTGATGGAAGTAACGAGGGAACAAATAAACATAACTGAAATATTGATAGAACAAAAAATAACTAAAACTATGTACGTAATAACGAATGAAATCAAAGAAGCCATTTGTAAAATTATAATAGAAATAGCAGCAGGGTACGATAGTATAAAAATAACACCAGTCAGATGCCCTGATTATTAAAAATATGTACCTTTAACATGAAACAATTAAAATAATAAATGAACAAAACTTAACTTTTTAACAAATAACAAGTAAACAAACAACTAAATAACAACTAACAAAACACATTATTATAATTTAATGGTAGCCAAGTTTATTCCTAGTATTAGATTTACTGATTCGGACTTAACTTAGAGGCGATAGTATAAAGGCAGTTCAAATTTTAAACATGGTTTAAGCAATTCATATCTATAAAACGGTTGTTATTGCTTACAAAACTATTTGAAATACTTTTAAATTTAAATCTGCTATCGGCTCAATAAATGCATCAGTTTGCTTAGTTTAGTTCAGTTTGTCATGCTGCCTAATTCTGATTCCAGTAAACGAGGTTGCAAATTGAATCGACCATTCATATTTTATTAGTTAGGTCTGGCAACGATTATTTTATCTTCAAATTTAATCTTTTGTAGAAATTATAATTCATGCTGCGCAATCGATAATCTATTTGGGTAATTCAACCGAATCGAGCACTTATGCTCGCTTAATTTAATTGAAATAAAATACTTAATCACGGTTTAGGATCTGGAAAGAATACACTAATCAAGCACTAAAGTTCAGTGAGAACAGAGGTCAAATTGACCAAGTCCTTCTGATACTACCACAACAGCCCAAAGTTGTTCTCTGTATCGTTGGCGTCCAATAACGGTGTACTATAGCCCAAAGGTGTTCGCTGAGTCAATCACGATCTCAGTCGTATATATACCATAATCCAATTCAAATCACATATGCAAGAAAGACTCACCTTTTAAACTATCCTGAATAATTATCGAAACTCTAACTAGCACTAAAACAATCATTACTATCTCACCACTACCTTACTCATCAAATGATAAACAAACTAACGTAAGGCACTCGACGACTTGATAATAGTAATTTATACGCCAAGGGCGTTAAATATATAATAATTCACAGAGGACGACGGAATCCAGCTCGAGGTCATTATCATCTAGTAACATACATGGTTCATAATTATTTTTTTTCACTAGAATATGGATAAATTAGTTTTCATTTATAACAATTATGATTATAGTAATGCGTATGAACGGCGTGTAACTGCTGTGGAAATGAGATATTTGCGGGGTGTGTGTGGATATACTAGAAGAGATCGTGTCCGGAATACATTGGTGTATGATGAATGTGAGATTGGGAAGAATGTTGTAAGAAGAGTGGGAATAAGTCAGTTGAGATGGTTTGGTCATGTAGAACGTATGTCGAATGACAGATTGGTGAAACAGGTGTATGTTGGTGAAATTGAGGATGAAAGTTTGCGTGGACGGCCTAGGAACAAGTGGATGAATATGATTGAAGGGTTGTTGCGTGAGCGAAAGATTCTGAGCGTGAAGAATAAACGAGCTTGTATGAAAAGAATTATGAATGTGGTTGAAGCAAAAGTGGTGTGTCAGGATAGGAATGTTTGGAGAAAATTAATTGCGGGATAAATATGATGAATGAAGACAAGCGTATGATTCTTGATTTTAGATTAATTGGTTAGATGTTTCGAGTGTTTACCTGCAATTGTGTGGAGACCATCTTCAGAAACAAGCGCAGTGTACACTAGCGAATGGATGAATGTTTGTTGTGTGTTGATGGATTTTGGTTGTGAGAAAAGAAAGAGTTTGTATGGAGGAAGTGTTAATGTGGTCGAATCGAGTATCGTGTGTCAGGATGAGAATGTTGACGGGTTCGTGCTACCCCATTTAATGGGATATAGCGTGATATGTATGTATGTATAAAAGTATTAACAACTGTTGTGTTGCGTTGCAGAGGACATTTTTTGTTTATTTTGTTTATTTATTTTAAACATCAGTTGTACAATATTCCAAATACCCTTCAGGCAGCACTAACAAACAATAACCAAAATGTAATAAAATATCTCAAACATATACAAATCTACAAACAAATATAATTAATACCAAACCAATGTACAAAATCATATTTATTATAAGATAATATACTGTACCAGAGATTAGTGACCTACGCTGTCGAAATCTCTATAATTTCTCTAAATAAAAAAAAAAAAACATCAGTTGCGTTACGTAAAAATAGGTAAATATTCAAGGGTCGTATTCAGTCTAAAATTATTCTTGTTTTTTCCTATGATTGACCGTACCGGCAAATGGGGCTGTACAACTCTGTGTGAACCTTGTGAAACCAGTTATGACGGATCATATTTTGAGTTCCTTTGTTGCGGTGCATTTAATCGTTTTATGTCGATCCCTCGAGTTTAAAATGAAAATAGTATACCATACTGTAGGATTATAAAACTTGTTAAAATAAATTATGTTTTAGATTAAAATATGAATTATATTAGAAAGTAGTGAAGCAAATCTTAATCGAATCATAATATTTAACTAATATAAAGTTAAAAATTCTACTTTATTAACAACGTAAATTGAACGTTTGACTTTTATGCTGAAATTTATTGCAAAAGCTGCACTGAACCTTCTCCTTCTATCAAATATTTCATTGGTTGGTAAATCAATAATGCAGACCTGTTGACTCAAGAGACATGAACGCCTGAATGAACAACATCCCACACTTGACACCCTAACACCCCTAATAAAACTCAGTCTCACAACACACAAATAACACGAATTATTTGCTTCAAGGCAAATCAACCATCATTCAATTTTACTTCCCTCAAGTAAAATACACATTACATCAACTTAATCAACATACTTCAAGATGCTTGTTTAATATAAGTGGTGAATCTTCACTTCACCATACATCACCTACAGCCCATCACGCACCCTTTACGCACCTAGGTCACAAGTATGACAGATGTAATAACGTGAATGTTGATTGTCGATGACGGTGGAGGCTCACTGTGATTGGCTGATAGGCGGGGCTAAAAGTCGCGTCGGCGGCGTCGTGGCGCCTATAAAGCCGGTGGTGGATGCCGCGACGGCTCAGCGTCCACACCGTAGAGTTCCACAGCAGACGCAGTTCCAGATTACGAGCGTTACAGGTGTACGCGCAACAGTTGATTGCACAGAAATACCGGTGAGTTACAGCTCATTTTCACACGAATATTTTAAAAAATAATTTAGGTACTGTCATTTGTGATTAAAGTTATTTGTTAAAACTTATAAATTATTATTTTTTAATTCGCCCGATTTTCAAAAAAAGTTTATTTATTCTGAATTTTGGATTAGATATACTTATTTTAGTCCGATTTAAAAAAGTTAATTCAAATCACTTTCCTTAAATCTAAATAGTAACAAATTTATATTGGAGTTGATTTAAACTTTTTACAGAATATGGTTTAGCTTATTTGAACTTATTCAAAATTCAAGATTAGCTAAATACCTTTGAGGATTAGAATAAATTTAGTAAGGGATATATTATAGTGGTGATTTTCGACAATCTTGAAATTTGGTGTATCATGTTTTGAACTTAAAAATAACAAATAATTTTAAAATGGTCGGTTTGTCTTTCTGTACGCGTGATACCTGATACACGTATTGAAATTTAGAAAGTTTATTTAATCTTAAGAAGTAAGAATTGAGTTTAACAATTGTCCATATTCAACCAGTGAGAACATACATTTATTTAATGATCTTTTTAATTTTTACATTTATTTCGTAAGCGGTTGGGTAATTTGATTCAAAACAAGTTCGAAATTATTATAAAGTTCTTTTTAAATATTTAGAAAATGGAATATTACATATTAATATTAGTGATTTCGAAATGTTTTAAAACATTTCCATGTTTAAATTATTGTGGGCGGCGACGTCTTAAGTTGCCACAGCAGTTTATGTAATCACGTTAAAACATATAAACTTTAATCAAAATTAATATAAAGTTTTGTAAAATAATTTCCAAGCATAAATTTAATATGTTCGGATATTAGAACAATATGAAATATTCATAACACAAATTTGCTCTTTGTATAATATTCCAATGAAATAAATAATTTTACATATACATATTTACTTATAACTTGGAACAAATTTATAATATGTTCCTAATAATATAATCCTCATTAACTACTCCACGTATAGTGAAATAAATTAATTTGAGAATGTTATATTTTAAAAATTATTTTACCTACCTAATATTGGAATTTATAAAAGTTTAAAAAATATATAAAATCTTATTAAACACAGGTACTATTTTAAAATTAATTAAACAATTTGGTTTATTCTTCCTTATTTTTCTACGTAATTTAATTTGATCTACAAATCAATTTTATATATTTCAAGGCATATATACTATAACATTACTGTCAAAAGTACAATTGTTATATGACTGAATAAATTTTATTGCCTAAAAGAAAAAGATTCAAAAAGGTTTTGTGATATATTTTAATAAGCTTATTTAATGAAATTTTCAAGTTTTTCAAAGATTTTCGTATTACTTCAAGCCAGAAATTAAAATGTTAATTTAAATCAATTTTTGCCCGGTTTTACCAGAGAACACATTTTACTTTCACAGTAAATAGATACAAATTAACAAATTAGAATTAATATTATTTATTTTATAACAAATATCAAAAGTATTATTGTCATTTGAATGTATAAATTTATTTTATTTTGGAAGTAAATTTCTTTGTCGTTTATAAAACCGGTTATAAAATAAAAACATTTATTGAGTAACTAATTAATACCTAAATATTCGTAATTAGATTTTAATAATTCTGCTAGTGAAACTAATAAAATTATTATATTTGAAAATTATTTACATTTATTTTTATTTAGCTTTATTACGTACAAATGTTGTTAATACATTCTGTTAATTTTACGTAACATACTTCATAATTCAGTTCAACCCATAACTCAAAAACGAATCCATAAATTCTTTCGCACTGATTGCGTAATAAATTACCTAATAATTCTTTTTGTTCGCTAAAAAGAGAACCACTTTTTATCTTGTCTAAACGAATATAATACCGTGCGGGGAACAAAAATGTTTTTAACACGAACATAGTTACCAACTTATTAAAAAAGAATTGCTTTTTTATTGTAATAGGGTAAAAATAAATCTCATCTAGCGCTTTAACATTTATTTATTTATATAAATTAGGAGATACGTTTGATTTTATTTTTATTGAACTTCAAAATAAATATAAGTTATAAAGTTAAAATGTAAAACTTTAGAATTTTGTGGAAACAGCACATTAAATCAGAACATCGGTATGACTGACATTTGCTTAATTTATATTCAAATTTCAGACGTGAACAGAGAAGCTCATTTAAAAGTTTATAAATGTTTTTATTTAGTTAAAAAAGTTATTTTAAAATAAAAACAGAAATTATTGAAATAGAGTCAAAGCAAAAAATATATGTAAATAAAATATTGATATATACGAGGTATATTTGATTTAGAAATAAAATATTAAATCAGAAAAATATATTTAAATATAATTTTTATGTGTACATGTTTAAATGTTTAAGTGCTATTAGTACGTACCTTCCGAACTTGAAAACTATTAAAAAAATTTATATATTTTTATTCTTACAACTCTTGCAAATCTGTTTCAAACTCCAGAATGTATTCTTCATCTATTTCACTTTGCTGATTCCTTTTATTTGATAGCTTTTTTCTACACATATAATTGGTCAAAAATTAATTAAGAAATAAATCAGTTTTCTCCCCTATTCTAGAGAAATGTAGTGCAAGGATAATAGCTGAATAAGAATGAAGCTTAATAGAAAAATTACGGCTTGAAAAGATAGATCCAGAGATTTTTCCGAACAATTTCTTTTTATCAGATTCAACAATTTATTTCTTTAACATAACTAACTAACTAACGGTACTTTTAAAGAGTTTGAAGAGTTCAACCAGTTTCTTATCCCATACTTTTCTCTTTATACAGCTCCATTTAAGAAATTGAAAATATTCCTTATTTTGATATTTTTGTAACTAACTCTTTGCTAGTTACGGGACGTTTGAAGATTTTGAAGAGTTGAACCAGTTTCTTATCTCCTTTTTTCTCTTTATTCAGCACCATTTAAAAAATCGAAAATATTCGTTATTTTGATATTTTTGTTTATGCATTTAATCATTACAATAAAAATATTTAATTAAATACTTAACAATTGATGAAATCAAATTAAATTATAAGGAGAAAATTGAGGTAACACCAGGATTTGAACATGAGATATTTTAACTTTGATCAAATGTTCTTAACCAATTTAGTTATGATCGCCTTGTGATTTAATGCTGATGATATTCCGGTTTGTCCTCTATTTTTTTATGTTTCAAATTCTTGGGGTTTCCGTATTGTCTGGTTTATGATAAATTTAACCCTTAAATGCATGGAGTTGCATTTCTGCAACATATCGATTTTAAAGTAGTATTTTGTATGGAAAACCATTTTGACTATTCTGTATGATGTTGTCGACAGCAAATTTTTAGATGGCTGCTTTGATTATCTTGTATATGCTCATTCTTTTAATATATATATTTGGTTTAGTGATTTTTTTAAAAGATGAATTCTGTATTTTATATTCATATTTTCGAACCACATTTTAAATTTTGATCGTACATGCACATATCTATTATAATTTTAGTGATCTTATTTGTTGTGTATCTATAACATTACATGCACTAATATGATCTTGTTACTATTTGGTTTTCGGAAAGTGAAATAAGCTTTTGTAGTTGAAGAAGAATAAGATTAACTAAACTAAAACTCAGGATTAGTTAAAACTTTTTTGAAAATCGTGCTAATATTTTGTCAAAACACGTAACAAAATTTATGAAGTTAATTTTTGATTCACTATAAACCAAGAAATTAAATTGTAATCTATAATTCAATATAATATAATAAATATAATATAGGGTAGGTGGCTCAGTGGTATCGAGTCGGCCTGTGGATCTTGAGAACCCTGGTTCGATCAACACAGCCGAGAAACAATTTTCACCAATTTAAATCTACCCCTGTGGCTCCCCTCCACCAATATATTTGGAGGCCGTGATTTGACGGCTGGTAACCGAACTTCAGACGAAAAAATATATCACTTAGGCAGAGTGCCACACCCAGTAATACGTAAAAGGCGTGATGATATATTTATATTTATTTATTTCTTTAATTCAATTTAATATGGTTTATCTTAATTACCATTTGACTTTCAAAAATATGGCTATTAATATGCATTTTATGTAGAACGTTTAACTAATAACATAGTTAAATTTTCTTACCCTGTAAATTTCACTCATCAACTGTACTATAATAATGACGCAGTTTTCATTAGAATAATCCATACTGTTTCTTGGTACAATTAAAACTATTAAGAAAACTGAATTAATTTAACATAAGCATTAAAATAAACATTTAAGATAGTGCTATACCCTTTAATACGCACCCGACGTAAGCTGCAAATAATACAGCAAAACCACTCATATAAGTACTCCTAACCTTATTCAAATGAGTGCTATAATCACTTCTAAATTATTCAAGGATGTTTCCTCTTTTCAGTGAATATGAAGCCTCTCTGTACAAAGTAAACGACAACACGCAGATTTACCTCATACGCTGTTTTGTTCTGCCACCGGTAATTCATTTTCCGTAATTGAATGTGCGGCGTAGTTCACACACAGGTCGCGGGGATGGAATGGGGTTGCTGTAGCATATTCGCTGATACATACCCACCGGCACCCTGCAATCGAACTCACATCCGTCAAATATGCGGAACTATATTCCAGGGAATTCAATTTACTTCATCAATCGTGTTCACAATGTGATTTGCAATTATGTTACTTTAATGGTTTATTCAGCGGTTCAAATGTGTTTTTAAGGTTTTGTTGGAGTTATTTATAACATTGTTTTTGTGCTAGTTTAAAACATAGAAACATAGTGTGATAGTTTGAACGAATGGAGCTCATAGATAGTATTTATTTTTATGTATTTTTACTTCCTTGTACGAAGTAAAGGAAGTATTGTAATCGCGAAAATAATCGGTTCTCAGATTTTAGTGGAAATACGCATTATGGCCCTACCTGAGTCCATTTTGACTAATTTCGTCGTGACGTCTGTACGTACGTACGTACGTATGTATCTCGCATAACTCAAAAACGGTAAACCGTAGAAAATTGAAATTTTGTAGTTAGGACTGTTATAACATCTAGTTGTGCACCTCCCTTTTTGGTCATTATATAACTTCCGGAAGTGGTACTTTACTTGAAGCCTATATTAGATTTTCATGAAAAACTATATTCAAATATAATTTAAAACTTTCCAAATTTGGTATATAAGACTACTATATCAATGGAAATAACATAATAGATTTTGGTTAAAAGGGACTAACCGGAAGTGATACATTACATGAAGCTGCTAACAGTTTTTCTTGGAAAAAATTGAATTATTCTGATTTTAGAAATAAATGCTACAAATAAAAGTTTTAGAGAATTAAATTCTGCGTCTAGCACATTAAGAATTTCTAAATTAGCCTTTTGCATAATTATATATATATATATATATTTTAAATTAAGTTTAAAGATTTTATGTCAAATATGTGCAATTAAAAAAAATATCTATAGTTTAATACGCGTACAAGGAAGTCATATGGTGTCCACATCAGATTTTTTCGTTAAAAATTGACACATTGCTAATCAAAATACACTACGTGTTGCTTGATGTATAGTTATTATGTAATCAATATTTGAAATGATGCCATGACTTTTCGATGAGCCTGTACTTACTTTGTAGGTATTCTAAAAATTGTGAATGGTCCTGGTCTCAAAATAACACATGTTTTTCTTTGTGGAGTTTTTATGGTTCATTAGATAAAGAGTGGGTGAACGTTATCGTTATCGTAGTTTGCTCCCAATTCCTGAAAGTTCGTAACCGCTTCATCGTTCGATCTTGATCCGACCATCGCCCAGCAACCAGCTGTCCGAAACTTTATTCGAATACATTTTTTCAGTTTCCGTTTCTTTACGCGTGACTGTTTTTGAATTTGTCCATTGCATACTCGATTTCATTCTTCTTTCAGCAATACAACTTTTATCATTTTTTTGCATCATTTGTTTTCCTATAAATTTAAATGAGAATAATTCACAAACTTGGACATGAATTCTCTTAAGCTTCACATATTTTATTTATTTACTACCCTGTAGAGATGCGCATTTTTACCCGAAACCCGAAACCCGACCAGACCCGACCCGACCCGCAGTCGGGTTTCGGGTCAGTTGTAAGTTGTTCATGTCGGGTCTGGTTCGGGTCTGGTTCATTTACGGGTAAGTCGGGTCTGGTTCATTTACGGGTAAGTCGGGTCTGGTTCATTTACGGGTAAGTCGGGTCTGGTTCATTTGCGGGTAAGTCGGGTCTGGTTCATTACGGATAAGTCGGGTCTGGTTCATTTACGGGTAAGTCGGGTCTGGTTCATTTGCGGGTAAGTCGGGTCTGGTTCATTTACGGGTAAGTCGGGTCTGGTTCATTACGGGTAAGTCGGGTCAGGTTCATAATTTAATTTATATTTATATGAAATATTCACGTGCAAAATAAATAAATAAATATATCATCACGCTTTTTGCGCATTACATATCTCGGTAAGTGATATATTTCTTCGTGTGAAGTACGATTACCAGCCGTCAAATCACGACTCCCAAAGATATTAGTGGAGGGAAAGTCTCAGGACTAGTTTTAACGTGGTGAAAATTATTTGTCGCCTGTGGGAATGAAATCCGGGTTCTCAATTCTACAGGACTATAAACCACCTACCCCATTACAAGTATATTTAGAATTTATTTAAAATTTATAATTAACGCTTGGTCGCTTATATATATTATATAAAAAAACTTTGAGGGCTAATACATTTTAATGTGCTGATTATGAATTATAAATAAAATAAAAGTAAATATATCACTGCGTAAAAGATGTAATAATAATTCATTATAATTTTTATTAAAAATTACATGTCGGCCAGTGCCTCAGAAATATACGCTTCAAGAACCTTTAGAGCCTTTAATTTAGCGAATTTAAAAAAAAAAAATGTTGCTGAGAATAAGTACACTGAAATGTATATGCCTTAGTTTTTACCCTTTTTTGAACATCCTGTATGTTTATAATATTGAGCAGAGGTGAAAATCTAACAGTGCTTGCGCTCTCATTCATGCTTTGTAAACATAAATCAAAGCAATGCTACGATAAAGATGGCATAACAAAACAAGTGTATCACAAATTGTATATTTTTATAATTCTACTGCCGCTTTTATTCGTATTATCTAATCATGGATTTTAGTATACTTTATGTCATTCCGCTTTAGTATTTATATTTACCACTGGCGCACGCAAGGGGAGGGGTTTTCACTTATATTTCATATTTATTTAAATGTAATTAAATAATTTCTATATATAAATTAAATAATTCGATTTAATATATTTGAATTTTTTTTTTATTATTATCAACTTGGTTACATGTGTTGAGATAGAAGAATACAGGAACAATGAACACCTTATCTTAGTTACAAGGGTTTTTATTACCTAGCTTATCATAATGGAAATATACTGGAAGAATATGCTGACATCGCATAATTATTGTAGAATAGGAATACAGCCATTACATAATTTATATATATATATATATATATATATTTAAATCTACTCGTTTTACAAATATCCAAGCCCCCTCCAAATATATTTTCTCGGTTCGCCACTGATATTTACTGAATTTAGTGTAGTCTTTGCTACAAAACCGCAATTTGTACCAAAAATGTGTAACATTATACATTTGTTTAATAAAATATTCACTCAAATATTTATACTTATAACAAATCATTTTGAACTACTCGTAGGTATACAAGTAGATTTAAGTAAATAGTAGTTTTGCACAGTTAATATTAACCGATTTTTTATTGTATCTAATGAAATACTACATATTCCTTGTAAAATTAACTTTCGGATCAGTTGGGTACATATCTGTTCAAGTAGTATACACATAATCGGGTTAGATTGGATATCCATCCGGTCGGGTCGGGTTGGATATCCATCGGGCCGGGTCAGGTTGGATATCCATCGGGTCTGGGTACCCATCGGGTCTGGTCGGGTTGGATATCCATCGGGTCTGGTCGGGTCTGGTCGGGTTGGATATCCATCGGGTCTGGTCGGGTCTGGTCGGGTTGGGTACCCATCGGGTCTGGGCGGGTTGGATATCCATCGGGTCGGGTATCCATCGGGTCAGGTTGGGTACCCATCGGGTTCGGGTCGGGTCTAGTTAATTTTTTTTATAAAATGCGCATCTCTACTACCCTGCATGACAGAAAGTTAATCCCAGTTGCCTCTAGAGGCATTCTAAAAATTACTTCCATTAAAAGATATTGACATATTGACAGACTAAAAATTCACCTTCTATCTGCATGTTTATATATAAATATTTTGCATTTGCGAGCATAGCTCTAGACGAAGTACTTTTTGTGTTGTTTCAAGATTCTGAATTTATTTTAATTTTGGCCGTTTAAACTAGAAAGACTCCGTCAAATATTTTAGCATTTATCAAATACCATTTTGTTGTTTATATTTTAGTAGGTATTAAATTATTCGAGTTAAATTAACAACAATATCAATTCAATTTAACCACATTTGAAGACTTGTAATGAAAACCGGGCTAAGTGCCAAAATATTAAAATTTTACTTTAAATCTGAAACGTGTGTTATGTGCCAAGCCTAACAACCTATAAAGAGGGCTAAGTGCCTGGATTGTTAGAAACAATTCAAAAAAATTCTGAAAGATAGTGCATGTGTTATGTTCGCAGATTCGATAAATGAAAAAAAACCATTTATCTCAGAATTATTGTTTTGGCACTTAGCCCGGTTTTCATTACAAGTCTTCATTTATATTTCAAAGTTGCCGTCAGACTAGAAATTAAGTTTTATGAAATTCTCTCCGATATAAAATAACATTTCAAATACGATTTTAAAGTTATTTAAAAGTACAAAGAAAATACTTTTAAAGAAATAATAATAACTTTTGAAAATTGTACTACAAATATCAAATTAATTCTTAATATTTATTACCCAAGTAGAATTGAAGAATAATTCAGAAATGTGTTTTATTTAAAAAAAAAACTAATGTTTCGCGAAACAACGCAACAAATCTTCAGCAACAAAATTAATGTTATATACAGGGTGTTATATTTTAATAGATCCAGCAAATATTTCGCTTATTTATCAACTTAGCAATGTCTTTCATATAACATGATTTATACAGCAACATGAAAGCTAGTTGATGACGTTGTGCAAAATGTATTGAAGAGGCTGAGAGCCATTTTGAATATTTTTTATAAAATCATTTTGTTGTTATTAAGTGTTCCTTATTCTTATTTTCTTTATTATTATGACAAAAAAATATGTTTTAGTTAATTGTTTTATTTCTACCTACAGTCATGGCTCACTATTCTCTTTCCGATTTGGTGTATAATAAAGTGCCCGCATTTTACTTTTTAAAAATGTAACATGATTGTAAAGCAAATTTGATGCAATTTTCAAATTTAAAAAAAAATATAGTATGTTCCATTTGAAATTTCAAAGTTGATATTAATTACTAATTAACCGTAAATGATATCATGAATGTACATCCGTCATCAACTAGCTTACATGTTGCTGTATAAATCATGTTATATGAAAGAAATTGCTAAGTTGATAAATAAGCGAGATATTTGCTGGGTCTATTAAAATATAACAGCCTGTATATATAAGTAACTACAAACTCATTTTGTCAAAATGTAAAAATTTTATGAATTTTAAATTATTTATTTGACGTGGTGAGTTTGTAGTTGTTTGTTTTATATTTTTTACAACGCTGTGTAACTGAAGATACGTTGCGTTGCTTTACGAAACATTTGTTTTTTTGAATAAAACATATTGCTGGATCTTGTTGACCATTACTCCTCCACTCTCCATCATTCTCTCGGTTCCATTTATTATTACAACTAAAAAGAGTGTTTATATTGTAGATAGGAAAAGGTATCGAATAGAATTCAGTCCAAAATACCCTCAATTCGAATCCTGTATCAATTTACTGTATTTTATGAACTTTTGTTCGTCATTTTTAATTATCTAATTTATATTGTAAATAACCTTTATATTTTTGAGTTGCTCCATGGAATGAAATTAATTTAATTAAAACTAAATTTTATTGAAGACACATTTTAAAATGCCGCACTAAATTGTAGAATCTCATACGAAAAGTTAAAAAATATTTATTAGTTTAACTAGGCAAAAAAGTAGTAGATTTACTGCTGCGACGAGAGTTTCATAACCGAGGCGCATTCAAGGCTACGAATCTAACGAAGGCTGTAAATCTACTCTTTGCCATGTGGAACATTTTTTGGCGATTGTTAAAATTAATATTAATTTTGTAATTATTTTAAATAATTTTAATGTTAATAGCATCATCGTATGTTACTATATTTGTTAAGCAATTAAAACAATTTGAACGTTTATAATATCAGAAATATTACTCTGCTTTTTGTGAATTTTATCAATCTCTATAATATTTTGTTTAAATTTACTATACAGGATGTTTCAGGACTAGTGTAACAAACTTTAACAGCTTATTCCTGAGGTCATTTTGAGCCAAAAATGTCATATGAACATAGGTCCTATTCCTTCTAGTTACCAAAATACAAGAGGTTGAAGTTCTATAAATAACACGACATTTTCAAATTTTTGTAATCAGGATACTTTCGGAAAACAAGAGTTTTATTGAAAAGTTATACCTTATTTGTTTTAATTAATTTTATTTATTAACAATAACATGCATACGATTTCAAGGCGCTCATTTTGAACACTTGCTGTAATTTTTTTAAAACTTGTTATCTTATTTCATATTGTGTTAACCTATTCCATGTTTGGTCCACTAATATCTTTGGAGGCCGTGATTTGACGGCTGGTAACCGCACTTCACGCGAAAAAATATATCACTTACCGAGATCTGCTTAGAATGCCACACCCAGTGATGGGTAAAAGGCGTGATGATATATTTATTTATTTATTTATGTTATTATGTTTGGTTATGTTGTTCTGTGTCTATTTAACTGTGTTATTTTATGTTTTGTTCTCTAAATCGTATTCGTTAATATTAATAAATAAAATTAATTAAGACAAATAAGGTATAACTTTTCAATAAAACTCTTGTTTTCCGAAAGTATCCTGATTACAAAAATTTGAAAATTTCGTGTTATTTATAGAACTTCAACCTCTTGTATTTTGGTAACTAGAAGGAATATGAGCTACGTTCATATGACATTTTTGGCTCAAAATGACCTCAGGAATAAGCTGTTAAAGTTTGTTACACTAGTCCTGAAACACCCTGTATAATAAAAAGTGACAAAGGAATCGGCAAACAAAATAAGTTTTGAAATATTCTCTGATGGTTTCCAACCATCAGTTAATATTTAAATATGCATAAAATATTTTATTGTTGTGCTGATGTGATTTTGCTCTCCATCAAGACCAATATAAATGCTAAGACTCGACTTAGTATCGTGCCGTTGAAGCTGTAGGCTTGCGAAGATACATGGCTTTGTCTTGTCAGGGTAAGTTTGGGGACGAATTTTCCTAAATATAAGATTCAGTTCGCTGGAAGTTTCCAGCGGAGATCAGCACGGAACTCCGACGAGTTCTCCAAAACAGAACATTATTGCTAACTTTCAAAACTTAAGAATAAAATCAATAAATACATTATCTTTTCATTGTATATGTATTGAAGTTGAAACAACTTAACATTTTTATTGTGGTGTATTGTTCACATTTTAAATGTATTGTAACACGAGCGGGATGGGTGAATAAGTTGATCTTACCCGGACTGCGTCAATTGTAAAACGAAAGAAATGGACGCAGTCTTAAAATTGTATTAAACATACCGCTATTAAAGTTTAAACTTAATTGAACGCGAAACGTTATAATTCAATATGAGGATGGAAACAGAATAATGATTTAAATTATATTTTTATTGATTATAATACTTATTTCACTACTCTAGTTTAAATTAAATGAAACGCGAACACCGCGTGATGTGCAGATCTACATCTTCACGCTTTGAGTCGATGGACGAGACTGATGGTTTCAACCAAAACACTATCCTGGGTACGATACCCACATCTGGAATCCATCCCTCTCGCATCGGGGTGGACACAGATGTCTCAAGTGTTTTGGTCATGTAGTCTAACACTCTGGCCCTGCAGATAACGTGAACATGAAATCTTGTTGGAATTCTAAGAATATTAACTATAACTGTCTCTTTTATAATTTAATGCCCTATATTCGAAAACCAAAAGATCTCACACTCAGCCTTAATGGCACATGTGGTCACGAGTGTCAAATTACACGAAACCAATCTTATCTAAACGCAACATAACAACAATGAGATAGCTCATATTGTTACAGTATTCATATACGACAGAATAATATGCATAGAATAAAATAATTCTTTTTCATGTTTGCTCGCTTAAGCCGGAAACATTCAAAAAGTAGAATTACAATTTTTTATCGTTTTGTGCTCTCAAGAAACAATTTGTTGAACATTCTACGATGGTATTTACTATTTCTACTTGTACTACTATTTCTGTTTGCACAATAAGTTTGCTGTAAACAAAAACAGAACAAACAGAAACAAAGTGACAGGATTTCTATTCTAAATGTCTCAGCAGAACAATAAATACGTACGAATATAAAGAGTAAAATAAACGTAATTTTGTTACATTCTCATTTTCTTCTTTCTATCTCTAATACCCTAACGCAATTCGTATTGTTTAACGTGATGTTAATACATTTTCGCGCATTAGTAGCAGGGTTCGAAGATATATATCGATCGATATATATCATGATATTTATTTTGATATATATCTTCATATTTTTGCAATGATATATATCCATTATATAAAAATATGAAATAGTTTTTGAGATATAGCCTCCTGACAAGTGAAATTTTTCGAATTTTTCAGTTTTTCTACTATTCCGAGGCTATATCTCGAAAACTAAATGTGATATGAAAACGCGCTCAACGGCATTAATTTTCTCGTGCTTCAGTTAACTTATAAACATAGTTTCAGCGATTTTTATTTTTTCAATTTTCCGCCAAAAAATCGCCAAAAGCGGTTTTTTAACATTTTCTCGAAAACCAGAAGTCATATGCATTTGTAGATTGCACCACTGGATTCAGTGGGTCAAAATACATATGTATGTAAATTTTCGTTTTAATAATCCTACGATTAAGGATTTTTGGGAAAATTTAATTAAAATCTGAAAAAACCAAAGGGATACCCCTTAGGAAATAATTAAAAATATTAAATTGCTTAAAATTGTATGAAAATTTGCTTATAATTCAATTCGGACACGGGGAATTCAACGCCGTTGAGCGCATTTCCATATCTTGTTTAGTTTTTGAGATATAGCCTCCTGAAAAGTGAAATTTTTCAAATTTTTCAGTTTTTCTACTATTCCGAGGCTATATCTCGAAAACTAAATGTGATATGAAAACGCGCTCAACGGCATTAATTTTCTCGTGCTTCAGTTAACTTATAAACATAGTTTCAGCGATTTTTATTTTTTTTCTATTTTCCGCCAAAAAAATCGCAAAAAGCGGTTTTTTAACATTTTCTCGAAAACCAGAAGTCATATGCATTTGTAGATTGCACCACTGGATTCAGTGGGTCAAAATACATATGTATGTAAATTTTCGTTTTAATAATCCTACGATTAAGGATTTTTGGGAAAATTGAATTAAAATCTGAAAAAACCAAAGGGGTACCCCTTAGGAAATAATTAAAAATATTAAATTGCTTAAAATTGTATGAAAATTTGCTTATAAGTCAATTCGGACACGGGGAATTCAACGCCGTTGAGCGCATTTCCATATCTTGTTTAGTTTTTGAGATATAGCCTCCTGAAAAGTGAAATTTATCGAATTTTTCAGTTTTTCTACTTTTCCGAGGCTATATCTCGAAAACTAAATGTGATATGAAAACGCGCTCAACGGCATTAATTTTCTCGTGCTTCAGTTAACTTATAAACATAGTTTCAGCGATTTTTATTTTTTTCTATTTTCCGCCAAAAAAATCGCAAAAAGCGGTTTTTTAACATTTTCTCGAAAACCAGAAGTCATATGCATTTGAAGATTGCACCACAGGATTCAGTGGGTCAAAATACATATGTATGTAAATTTTCGTTTTAGTAATCCTACGATTAAGGATTTTTGGTAAAATTGAATTAAAATCTGAAAAAACCAAAGGGGTACCCCTTAGGAAATAATTAAAAATATTAAATTGCATAAAATTGTATGAAAATTTGCTTATAAGTCAATTCGGACACGGGGAATTCAACGCCGTTGAGCGCATTTCCATATCTTGTTTAGTTTTTGAGATATAGCCTCCGGAGAAGTGAAATTTTTCGAATTTTTCAGTTTTTCTAAATGTGTACAAAAACTAAAATTAAAAAATAAATATCCAAAAAGTGATATTTATCTGATATATATCCTATATATCAGATATTTTGATATTTATTATAAATATCATGATATTTACGAACCCTGATTAGTAGTATTAAATATCTCAAAATCATTAGGCAAATATTGCTGGTAGGTACCACAAACTTTGTTTTTATGTGTTTTAAGAGGACAGTTTTAACGTGTTACAGTTAGCTGAAACACCCAAATACACTGCTCTTAAAACAGGCAAAAACAGAGCTTGTGCTACCAGCCTAGGTGTTTACCGAACGCTGTACAGTAAAAATTAGTGACTCCTTATGGTTATCATGACATCACTTCACTAATATAACGAACTCTTAATGTCCGAAATGTTAACTGGCGTAAAAATATTATGCAACCCAATTCTCAAAACAATTTAAGATCAAAGTTAATTTATATTATGGCAGAAAAATTCTGATGACGCCTGGATTCGAACCAGGGACCTTCCGCATACCGGGCAGAGATGCTAACCGCTACACCACGTCACCTGTGTTCGAAATATGGCATCAACTGAATTTTTCTGTCACAGTGTCTAAGCGTAGCTTAGTTCCGAGAGACTCCTATATAGGCATTGACAACCGGGTTCGTCTACAGTGACACAGTTTTTGATTATGAGGGAATCATACCCAAGCTTAGAGCTAATATTATTAAGTTGTGTGATTATTAAAGGTAATCATACCTGTAGTTTTTGACTAAAGTTAATTTATATTATGACAGAAAAATTAACTTTAGTCAAAAACTACAGGTATGATTACCTTTAATAATCACACAACTTAATAATATTAGCTCTAATTTAAGATCACTTAAATTTTATCTTGACTTTAGTACAAAAAGTTGTAAGATACTAAATTTATTTATTCTTGGTGAAACGCGATTGAAAGCTTCACTCTATAAGTGTAAATTTATGATAATTTATTACGTAATTTCCCAATAACTCGTAACATGCAATTACATTCATCTCACGCAGTAGATTCAATAACCCAGTTACTTATCATATAAATCAGCTGAACCATATGGAATAATAGATAAATTAATTAAACGTCATATCAACCGTAAACATAATAAAACAAAGCCTAGAACTAACGTCAAACACAGGAAATGAACACAAAAAATACACGTTTCTCTATTATCTAGTTAGCGTTGGCCATTGTAGTTCCATTATTATTTCGCTTAAAGCTGCGTCGCAGCAAGCTTTATTATCTACAGTGCGGTATGCTTGCACCAAAGCCTACTCTTGCGTTTGTGAAAGATAGTAAAAGAGAATATATTTCCTGTCTGTTGTACACTTCAAACATACTTTTTTATTGTTCCAATTCGTAGAACTTTAGTGGATTAAATTCAGTTTGAATAAAAATTATGGATTTGTTCTTTTGTTATAATAAAACAACATGGCTAATACAATAACATGCAGTACGACTATTTTGAAAAATATATAAACTACTGACATCTCTTTTGGTAAGTGATTAGTTCCATATGACAACGAACATATAATAAATTTAAAACAAACGCAAGATAATACTTCTTTCATTTCTTATCCTGGCGCTTGATTTTGAAATAAAATTTTATACAATTCCAGTTAGACACTATATATTAAGAACAGAAAACGGATCAAAAAGAAAAGAAAGGAATAGAATGTCGGACTACACTAAAGAATCCAAATTTTTGACCACATTAATATTAACCTTACGGCTTTTCTTCCACTAACATCTTTAAGGGACTTGATTTGACGACTGGTAATTGCACTTCATGCTTATAAACATATCACTTACCTAGATCTGGTATAAAATAAATTTTTCGTTTGCTTGTTACTCTTGCTAATAAATAAATAAATATATCATCAATCCTTTTACCCATTACTGGGTGTGGCACTCTGCCTAAGCAGATCTCGGTAAGTGATATATTTTACGCTTGAAGTGTGGTTACCAGCCGTCAAATCACGGCCCCCAAAGATGTTAATGGTGAGGGAGCCACAGGGGTAGATTTAATTTGGTGACAATTATTTGTCGGCTGTGGGGATTGAACCAAGGTTCTCAAGATCTACTCTTGCATAATACACAATTGAGTAAGAAGTAGATATTCATTAGATGCGGTTTTTATTTTGCATTTACATTTTTAGTCTAATTTAATTAGGGAAGCAACAATCATTATATTAAAAAATACCATTGTATTTCCTATGTTACATATTTCAATTCTAGACTCGGTATATTTTATATTAATGCATCTTTATATTTTGTCACGGAACAAAAATACGAAGTATTGTCAAATGTAACAGTCTAATCATTAGCTTGTTGCTAATTTAACAAAACCTTACTTAACTTTTCAAATAGAAATAGTACATCTTTAAAATACTGTATTCATTTACTACAATTTCATGAACACTGTTTCGAGTCTTAGGTCATCTGTAACAAACAAGATGAGGTGAAAATACGTAGTTCTATAAAAATACCTATTAATTTCAAATATTTATTACAAATTTGATCATTGTATTTCCTATGTTACATATTTCAAATCTACACCCGGTATATTTTATATTAATGGAAAATAATTTCAAAATTTTGATTTAATTTCTCAAAAGTTTTTTTTTTTTATTTAACAATCATCGTGATTTCTCAATTATAAACTAAAAATTATGTACCTCTATAATAGCTGATCAATTAGGAACTAACAAAATTGACCAAGTAGTTTCTGTTAAATACCGTTTGATCAATTGATATTTATGATAAAAATGGCGTTTCACAGTTTCTTAATATAAAAAGCGTGCAGTTTTACCAATTCTTCGTAGTTTTTTATAATGTGGTGAAATGTTGAACAGTGACTACGCATTTGATACAATAAATTTTGTATATTGTGAATGATAAAGCAGTACCTGAAATATTAAATTTATGACACATTAGGAATAAAAGGTTAGTTTCATTTGCATTTCAATCAGAAATTATGTTAAGACTGTGCGCTTAGTTCATTAAAGTTTTTCAATTTATTTTTATTGTACACTTTTAGTCAACTCGATGTTTATTTTTTTCCTAACGCTGATTTAGTATTTTTATATGATGCAACAGCAACAAACTGAACCTCTCTCACTTCTCGGCAATAACAGAGTGACATTTCAAACAGAAAACAGTAAAGAAAAATAATGAAAAACTAACAAGTTCAGCTTTTATTTGTAATCACGTGTCAAAGTGATCGTTTAACGATTTTAAAACTCACTAAAATCACAAATGAAAAATGTTATGAGCCGCAAAATACGTTTTAGCTGCCTGTTTTCCTGGGAATGGCTTTCAACTCTCTCTGTCTCTCGGTGCTTTCGCGTTTACCCGATCACTGCATCCATTTTATAGTCCTCTGTTTGTTCGATCAACGGAACGATGCATCGTCGAACAAAAACTTGATTTCATATTCATAGCCTTGTTAAAAGCTACTCAAGATGATATTTAAAATTACTGCTTTATGGATATTAGCTACGAAAACTGTGAATATGGATTAAATTTATTTTTATATTTTATACACTGAAGAAACTATCCCAGTTAGGAACATAACTCCTATTTATTTGGAACACAAAAATTTATAATTTGGATTAGCTTTATCCCTTGAACTATATGTCCAAGATAAATAAAGGTTATTGTTTAACATGGACAATCAGTTTTATTTATAAATCAAAAAGTTCGGCGAACAGTTATGCATAAAGAAAGATCTATTGAATCACCTTATTTACTACAGAATTTGATGGCACAAATCGGAGAAATTAATAAAAATACTTTTAGATAATTTCCTAGTAACTATTATGTTTTTGTGCCAATTAACTTTGCTTTGTTGTAAATTGTAGTGCTTTTATTTAAATAGATTTTGTCGAATTTATGGCAATAAAAAGAGGTAATCTTAGGGCACGAAATGAAAAATTATTGTACGACAAAAACATTCGTTCGAAGAAGAACTATTTTTTTAAAAATAGTTCTTTATTTTTGTAGGCCAGTTTACGTTATATTCATCTTCATATCATATTTGGTTTTTAAGATTATAGACTCCGGCAAAATTCAAATTTTCCCTCATATTTTTTTAACTTCCCCAGGCTGTATCTCATAAACTAAATGAATTATAAAGATGCGCTCACCGGCATTGAATTTCTCGTGCTTTAATTAACTTATAAACACATTTTTAGTAATTTTCATATTTTCTAATTTTTTTACTATAATTGTCTCATAAAACAGTTTTTTAATACTCGTAGTATTTTAAAACTTAGACGGCATATTGCGCTTATCATTTTATTTTAGCGAACCAAAATACATATGTATGTAAATTTTCGTTACAATATTCGTACGACAAATAATTTCAGATCAAACAGTCTGAAATTAGTTTGAAATCGAAAAAACCCCTTAAGAAATTTTCAAAAAATTAAATTGTTTAAAATTTGCTAAATATCTTCTTAAAGATAAATTCGGACACGAAGATTTC
This sequence comes from Pterostichus niger, assembly GCA_947425015.1. Lineage (NCBI taxonomy): Eukaryota > Metazoa > Arthropoda > Insecta > Coleoptera > Carabidae > Pterostichus > Pterostichus niger. The sequence goes on along the minus strand of OX380340.1, from coordinate 33,576,155 downwards.
AATGCTGTTGATCGCATCTTCATATTTTGTCACGGAACAAAAATACGAAATATTGTCAAATGTAACCGTACAATTATTAGCTTGTCGCTAATTTCGCATGACCTTACTTGACCTTTCAAATAGAAATAGTACATCTTTAAAATACTATATTCATATACCACAAATTTATGAACACTGTTTAGAGTCTTAGGTCATCTGTAACAAACAAGATGAGGTGAAATAATTCTATAAAAATACCTATCTATTTCAAATATTTGTTACAAATCTGACAGTTGCATTGTTCCCATTGATATTTATCAAGTGCCAGGCGAAGGCCATTACGTACGCTTAATCCATGTGAGTAACTAAGGGTTACAAGTAATCTTACATAAATGTTATTGTTTCAAGTATTATATTGGAGGAAAGTAGTTCATAGTCATACCATAAAAAAGACACAAAATTGTAAGTAGAACAATCTAAAACACTACATATAAACAGATACAAGGGGAGAGTAAAAACTTTAACAGTATATTGACAAAGCCATTTTCAGACAACCATGTTATATTGCACACAGCTCTTATTTCAGATGGATTAGAATTTACAATGGGTCAGAATTTCTTTAGTTCTATACTATCAAGCGTAAAATAGTGCGGAATAAACGAAAAAAATTCTAATATTAAATGCTTATGATTAGTTTTTAAATTTATGTATTTCTATAGTATAACACGATTTATGCATAATAATTATATTTTTCTACTCTTGGTATTAAAATGTCATTTAACGTACTGGTCCATGGCACTAAATAAAATCTTAATTACATGTTGCCAAACCGTGGCTTCGAACGTTTTAGTCACGGCTTGAAATATTAAGCACGGGGTGAAGTTAGCTTCAGGCATCTGTCATTGTAACAACCTTACTTTTGAAATAATTTATAAAACTTAACATTTCATTGTTGTCTTCATTTGCGATCATATGTGACTCGTTTCATAAACTATTTCATTACTAGTTTTTTATTTAAAAAATCGTAACTAAAGATACGTTTATAAACACGAGTATCTAAAGAGTTTTCTCTGGTAGTATGGTGGTATGGGTAAAGTTACGGTATTTGAATCCGGAAATGCCGAGTTAAAATTCCAGTCAAACTAAGAATTATATAAACGACCTCACTACGGCTCGATGAGTCCAGGCCCTGTCCTGTAATTGGAATTAATTTCCTGTTGTATAGAGTTACATAAATAATAAGAATAATAATAATACATTAAGACAACAATAAAAATGTTATGTTTTATAAATTATTTAAAATGGCAGATGCATAAAGTTAATTTCAGTCTGTTATTAACTACACACCGTGACTAAAACGCTCGAAGCCACAATTTGTCAACATGTGATTAATATGTTATTTAACGCAATGGAAAACAGTACATTAAATGACATTTTAGTAAACATAAATAGTAATTTTATTACTATTACCTGTATTTGCATTATGTTAAGTTAGGAATATTAGGAGCTAAACATGTAATAAACACAGTTATAAATATAATCTTCATCCGCCTTCCAACATTTGTATGTACCTACTTTAACATCTTTAAGCTCTCGTTAAACCTTATATAAAATTACATTTTACCTTTTCTGCTCCTCTGTTTCTCTCAAGCTTCATCTTAAAACTCAAATTCACTTTCATCATAAATATCCAAATGAGACGTAAATTTCTTTTGCAAAAATTCATAATAAAGATAATCGTCTTTAATAACAATTCCTCAGTGTGTTCAAGACAACAAAGTCTTCTGCTTTATCTGCATCGGTGCGGGTATAAAATTTAAGTCGCCATCTCTTTCGTCCCCTCTGGAAGGAAGAGAATTTCCTTGTGTTTGAAATCCGAAGTTGTGTTTCGTGTGTATAATCGCAAGTTTACAAAGAATTCGTTTTGTTTACCCCTTGTTTCTCGTACCCTGTTTGAAGAGATATCGTTTTATCAATATACAATACGAAAATCGTTTAAGAACCAACAATTATAAATCGATATTGGATTACATTAATTTACTCGCATCATATTGAAATACTGAAGTCTCATTCTTCGAGCATTTATAGCACAAATTTAACTAATTTTCTAAAGACTTGAACTGATATAACATTTATATTTTGACATCTAGTCTTACAGGCTTTTCGTATTAATATGCTTAATGAATTATTCATATTTTACGAGTAAGTTTTGAAGCAAGTTTTTAAAGTTGTACAGAAAGCATCAGATATTCCATTTATATAATGAGTTACAATTTTCGGAAATATAACTTGATTTATATTAGAATATATAGTACAATAAATAGATGATACATTTCCAAATACCATATCTGAATTTATAGTAACGAATATAAGTTCAAATAATACTCGTATTTTGTATGTAATATGTTTATGCTAGAGATGGGCGAATATCATCCGCGAATAGTCGAATGCCGCGAATATTGACATTATTCGATATTCGAGATTTTCGAATATTAACGTCAGTATAGAGAACATTCGAATACCTCGAATATCGCGCTATATGTTGACCTCAATTTTTCACTATGTTTTTCTTTATCATTTGTACATAAACTTAAAGCTATTACAATACTTTGAAGTTATTAATAACAAAGATATTATATTTCAAATTTGTTTTTCGCCAACATCAGCCCATACGTTTCACCTTAAATTTGAAGTTTTCGTCTTTCTTTTTTGTTTGTACTTTTTATTTTAATTTTATTTTATCTTAACAATTTCATTCAAATATCGAAAAGGACATAATTAAATAATTATTAATAATAAATAAATTAACTTTTAGGAGTATTCGAATATTCGAGTACCTCGAATATTCGAGATCTGATTAATATTCGTATTCGATATTCGAATTCGAGAAATTTGATATGCGCCCATCTCTAGTTTATGCATTTAATCAATGGTTACAGTAAAATAGATTGGATATTTATAATATGAACAATTCATCTCTGTCATATATATTAGATATATCATACAACATTTTTTGGTCTGTTGATGATTTTACTAATATAAGTGTTTGTAATCATTAATAAAAATCATTTCTAACTTATAATATATATTTTCATTTACAAATAATGATAAATGAACCGTTTATTTTCTAATGCTCTGAGGATAACAGTATTTAATTAGAGAAAATAAAATTTCATGAAGTGAAAATGCCAAAAAAAGAAATCGAATGAATTTGACAACTTGAATGAATGTTTATTTATAAATTTTCGAATGATTGTAAGGGTTGACAATTATACTATAGGTATTATGACACTAATATTGAAAATAAAATGACTAAATTCTACTATGATGACAATTAGTTGTCACTAAATATATCATAGACTTTTGATTTATAATGAATTAATTAAAAAGGCAATTGAACATTACAGGTCTTTAAAAATTATTGCTAAAAATAATTGTATATTACTTGAAGCAAATATTTTTCTTGCCATTCGATTCTTAAGTTAAAGTAATAAACAAAAATCAGTGACCATTAAAATTTATTTATTTATATTGAAGTTGTGTAACAGTTCATTCAATGTTTAATATTTACTATTTTTTTTTTCATTAATCTTCAATTGTTATTTTGTGTAAGTATTGTCATACAGTTTTGTAATTACCGTGTTTTTGACAAATACTTTTTACAATTTGCTATTTTCTTCTCTAATCTGATGATGATGATTTAATAAGAACAGTATGAATAATACAAGGATTCTATTTATGTATTCTTCTTCATAACGGGCGAATAAAAAAAACGTATGTCTGAAATTAATTATGTAATTATCTGTCTTAATTTACATGTCAGCGATTGTTCAATTTAGGACTTTTTTAATGAAATAAATGTAATTGCCTCAAACATAAATATTTAGGTGTTCGGTGAAAGCTATACCGATTAAATGTTGCAATAATTAATAAGATTCAAAATCATAAATTTGAAATTAATTTTCGGTCATAATTAACAACGAAAATTGTCACCGATTGTGGTAAGCTCAGACATGCCAATTATATCTATCTTTATTTTTCATGGCACGATTTTATGCTTTTTTAAATCATCCTATACCAGGGATGGCGAACCAATGGATCGCGTGCCACAAGTGGCACGTTTGAAAATTTTGATGGCACGCACAAAATCAAAATTATTTTTTTATAAGTTATCTTTTTTGATAGAAATGAATTAAAAATTATTAATCTACACTTAATTTATAATTTATGATATAAATTTGTAGTACTGAATACCTATCTTAGTATGTTAACTAGAACCGGCAAATTATACATTTTATTATTAAAATATCGCATGAATTGAAAATTTATTTTATATCCTGATACAATACCATTTGAAAAATTAAATTTAAAAGACTTTGAGTGGTTAAATTTTAATGAATTAGAAATGGAATTAGTTTAATTTCACTCAAGTACCATATGGAACAAAAAATTTGTTGATTTAAAATGATTTAGAAATTATTGAAAGTAATCGATTATTGGATAAAATAAATAAAATTGCAGATGAAATTCTAACTACATGGAATTCAATTCCTCACACGTTTAATTGTTTAAAAATATTAGCAAAGGCAATTTTATCAATATTTTCATCGACGTGAATCTCTATTTTCAAAATGAAATTTTATAAAAAATAAATATAGGAATAGAATGACAGATGACATGCGTACTGTTGAAATTAACTAAATATGAACCAGATATTAAATCTTTATCATCTTGTGTACAGCAACAAAAATCACATTAAAAACAATTGTTTTTAACGTGAATTTTGTTTCTAGCATATTGCTTTTTGTAAAACATTGATTAATAAAAAATTGTTTCAAGAAGAATTGCTTTTATTTGTTTATTTAATTATACTTACGTATAGTTTCACCACGCTAACATTTCGAATGAAATTTTATTTTGGCACGTTATTTATTTAAAAAAGAATTTTTATGACTTTGCGGCACGGACATCAAAAAAGGTTCGCCATCCCTGTCCTATACCTTCCACAAATCTCTCGCGGAACGAACTTAATTTTACTATATTAATAAAAACTTATCACCATCGCGAATTACTAGGTATAAATTATATTGCAGTTCCGTCACTCTGAAATATGGAGTGATTTATTTATAATATATTCCCGGTCACGTAAAAGCACTATTTCTCTAGTGGTTTCCGTCTGTTGTGGTCTCCAGTGTATCATCTATACATGCTTTACTGCGACGTTAAATCAAATGGCTACGCAGCTGAGTAATTGCGCAGAGCATCACTATTTGTTGAACACAAATAGAGTTGGCTCAAAGTGAGAAGTTCCAGTTCTCAAGACGAAAGATATGAAGTTTGACTCAGGCTACCTGTTGTTTGATGTTCAAAATCAGCGAACTGAAAACTAAACGGAATTTACCGCCTCTTGAACTATTCTACACAAGTGATGTACTTCTAGAATAGTACTCCTATAATATACTTTTTTTTTAACTCGTGAAGTGCGGTTACCAGCCGTCGAAACACGGCTCCTGAAGATATTAGTGGAGGTGGAGCTACAGGGGTAGATTTAAATTGGTGAAAACTGTTTGTCGACTGTGGATCCCCACAGTAAGTGATATATTTTTTCGCGTGAAGAGCGGTTACCAGCCGTCAAATCACGGCCTCCAAAGATATTAGTGGAGGAGAAGCCATAGAGGTAGATTTTTTAAATTGGTGAAAATTGTTTGTCGGCTGTGGGGATCGAACCAGAGTTCTCAAAATCAACAGGCCGACTCGATACCACTGAGCCACCTACCCCATTTTAAAGTTGGAATTGTAAAAAAGATCTAACTACAATCTAGGGATTTATGTGGCATGTGCCGATTATTTTTTTACATTTTTTAACTGTAAATTCGGAACATACTTCAAATTTTCACACTCTTATTTTTACTTCCAATGTTTAGAGATAATTTTGTAATTTTCGTGCAAACTATGTAGTTATAATATAATTAAAATTCTCAGGTTATGTTATAGCTTACCAAATTATAATTTTGTTTTACATTGCTCTTTTTATTAAGTTTTCCTAAAAATAATAATATGTTGTTGGAAATATTATCAAATTGTTAAGTAAACTTTGTCTATAACCTCTGTATGTGTTTTAAATATTTGTATTTCCTACTAGAGTAGGTATTAGCTACAAAAATAGAAAGACAGTTACCGAATTCATATATAACTGTTAAAATAAAGATTAAAATTTCTCTAAAATTGTACAGATATTACAGACTTACAGAGAGGAACACGACAAAGGGATGGAATTTGGTATTATGAAATATTTTTGAGTGTATCAAAAAAAATTCGTATTCACATGTTCATGCCCAAAATACCACACTGTGAATGTTATTTTCAAAGAGAAAATTTCAGTAGGTGTATGAAATATGTACTTGTTTTATATTATCTGCTGTTCATATGTCTAACAAAATACATTTTAAATGAACTCAACTTTAAACACTGAAATAAGAGCTGATTAATTTGAAACTTCTTCATATTTTATAGCACTGTTTCGAAATATAATAATATTTGCTAGTGTTTGTTTTTAGAAAAGACTTTAGTTTTGCCTAAAAGCTGATTTTTTTTAGATATTCTTGGTATAATAAAAGTATCATCTGGAATTTAGTAGAAGAATCTTGTTATTTCTATTGTTTCACGAAAATTCTTTAAAAAGCACTTCTTAAAATATAACTTCCTTTCAAAACTTTAACTCGATAGTACTGGTTGTTTTAAATTTTAATCAATTGTAGATCGTTTAATTATTAATTTATTGTAACAAAATGAAACATTCAGAATTTGTTTTTATTATAATTAGGAATGTTTACTATTAATTCAGCTTCGAGGGATACAGACTAACTAAATGTTATCTTAAGTATCTTTTTAAAAGTTGACTTTAATAGAATTTTGTTTATCAAATTTATTAGTTAATTTCAATATTCTTTAGATCATTATTTATCGAGTTTATAGGTTCTCTGAATTGTCGCGGTTTGTTTAGACGTTATATGTATTGACATATCTGGGTAAATTACTAGCTGTGCATTGGTTTGTGATAAATTTAATTATTGTATTTCATCCCTTGCAAGACCCTAGTTTTTTATGCAAACTCTTACATGGGAATGGTTATCTTGAACCAACGCAATGATATCGCCCTTTCACCCCTTGTCAGTTCGCCCCATGGTAAACAACAATAATTAATTACTGGTTCTTTTGCTTTAGTCGAGATAAGTCGTCGCTTGTTTGATGTGCAAGATGTAGTTTTGCCATGATCAACTTAGTAATTTTAGTAAAAATATTTTGTTCATACATTGTTGTTTAACATCATAGTTTAGTCATAACTTTATATTAAATCATAAACATTTTTGGGATTTTACTGTTTCATAATTATGTTTCAATATATTTATATTTTACACGAAACATCAACTTGAATTTATTTGATTTACAAGTGGTTCCGTATTATTTAATTGGCTTGTATGTAGAATATTATTATATTGCGCGTTAGTCGTCAAACATTACATTCTTGACATTATTTTTGGAATCAACTGTAATTTGTAGCTACATATCTCACACCACATAAGTCATAAATAAAATGCTAGAGCTCCAGTACAGATAACTGCAGTGCACGATTTATTTGACGACTGCTAATAATTGAAATATGCAATAGCTAATGCATGTTTTCGAGTTCAGTTAAAGCAAAAAGCAATATATCTGATTTATCAAATTGCAGAGAGTGGCGCAAATACCAAGCAACGTTTATCAATTATAATCTGCGTTACGTAGTCTGTATTAAGCATTTCATTAGCATTTGTTTTAATTATTATTATAATTGTCATTAACATGACTACGCATCTGAATGGAAAATTTATTTTTGATATTTATTAATCAAAGATGAAAGAATTGAGGCTACATATTTTCATTTAAAAATGCCTGATTTTATTACTTAGTACAGGCAAATTTATCAGTTAGTTGGTTCTAGCCAAAAGATAAACGAACATTTACGCTTATTTCCCTCCTATTTTATAAACTAGGAAGTATACACGAATGTTTATGATCTAAATTAGAGTGGTTTAACATTTTTTGACAATTAATTACTAAAATTATACGGCACACAAAAAATATATCTGAAAAAAGTGTAGATTATTTCATGATTTATAGAAAAAATAGTTATTTATGCAGTTAGTGTTGAAGTGTAACATTTTTAACATCTCTCACGATTGCAATACAAGACAAATTAACACGAGTTTACATACACTATTTTTTCTACGATCAAATTTACCTAGCTGTGCTAATGTTACTTATTACATTTTAAACGTCAAAAATATTTATTTTGTGGATTATTTAGTTAAGTTTGTTTTCTAGCAAATATTTTATTACATTTATACGGATATAACAAAATTATTTATCGCCATATTTGTTTTATAATGTAGCACTGTTAAAATGAGAGAACCACAATTTAAACTGTCTGTATTTATAAGTTTGTTACGGGAAATCACCCCATGTGTTTCCGCCACTGATTACGTCGAGTAACAACTTTTAATTTGGTTAACTAGATATATTTAACAACAAATAATATACAAATAATAATATAATAAACTGAGTTGGAAAAATGTAGTGTACATTTTATGTTTTTGCTTTGAATTCTGTGGATCAAGTGTCTGGTTTTGGGTTCGAGACTCTTTTAAGGAAACTTGTTAACCAACCCCTAAAAGGAAGGGGTTGTCGAGGAGGACCAATGATATGAAATACAACCCACTTGGGTGATTGACTTGGATGGTTTGGAAGTTGGAAGGGTAACGAACTAATCGAGGTTACAAGAGTAATAATTTTAAGTTAAAACTCGGGAATTTCCTGGAACGAAGGTTTCGGGTAACAAAAGGTTGAAAAGTTGTACAAAAATAAAATTAGGAGAGACTGTATGAAGGGAAGTCATCTAGGAATTGTAGACAAGGACATCTTTACAAAAAATACAATTGTAACAACCTAAAATATCTTTTAAAAGAGAATAATTTTGGTTCAAATTGTGGAACGAATTGCAGATGCTAGTATTTTTTACAACTAAAAGTGTCAAGGGATATTTATACAACGTACTAAGAATATATGAACAGAACAACCTAAAATAAGATAACTATGTACAATATAGTTCTGGACTAAGACATATTATAATTTAAATGTAATTAACTAATTAGAATTAGAGGTTGTGGAGCGGTTCCATAACAAGCTGCTAGAAAGTCATATGATCTGAATGCTTTGGATACGTAAACACACTAAACAGAAATGTGTAGTGAGAAGTAAATATTGTTTTCCTAACCAATGAGGATTCGATCGAGGATTTATGATTAGTTTCATATTTAACCACATTTTTAATACAATGTATACATTTAGAACACGTCAGTTAAAAAAATACATTGCACAAATGACTCAAATATGTTAATATTATTTGCAGCGTAGACTTCTTTTGTATCATATCTCTTACAAGACACCGGTTGAAAAACTCGGATCTAAACCAATGCTTTATAATTTATTTACATTTACATGTTTTAAATGCGAGATCACTAGAAATTCGTTACAAATAGAATAAACATAATAGCTGATACCACAAGCTCTGTTTTTGCCTGTTTTAAGAGCAGTGTTTTCTCTAACATGTTAAACCGTGTCCTTAAAACACCCAAAAACAAAGCTTGTGCTACCAGCCAATGTTGTTATTTTGAATTATTTATGTTTCCATGTTTCATTCATAATTTGGACTATGTTAAACGTAAATATTAATCCAACAAATTCTACGTTTTAACCCATTAACCGCCAACGTCCATTTTTGGGACGCTTAAATATTTGGCTGTAATCATTTTTTTTACTTTTAAAATGTATATTTTTTTTAATGAATATATTAATTAGTTATGTTATGACAGCCAGTCACAGCCAATTTTCAAATATTTGCAAAACCAATAATTTTAAAAATATTAAAAGTTACTTAATTTCGGTGTTTTTCACAATTCTATTTCAAGGTCAGATATATTTTAACACTTAGTATGTATAACTTTTATTATCAAAAACTTGTTTTTAGAACTCAAATAAAGATATTTTTACTGAAAAGGTATTCTTTTATTGATCATTGAATTGCGGCGGGTATTGGATTTAGTTGTTGTTTTAAGCAAATTAATTAATTTTGTGAAAATCTTTAATTGGTTAACTAATATTTATTTCTTTTGTTTCAGGTATGTACTTTTCCTCACTTATAAACCAGGGTTCATATGAGTAACGTAAGTTTTAACATCACTATTTTAAATGGTTTATAAATGTAGTCCTTCCGAACACCGGATATTTACTAGTAGAGTAAGCAGTAATTTTTGACAATAATAACAACAACAACAATATAATTCTGCAATAGCACCACAGGCAAAAAATATAAATTTTGCTGATTAAAATTAACAGTATAATACTTTTGGAAATATTTCGCAATGTAAATCGTTAATAACAAATAATCATAGAGAGAATTCGAACTTTAAACTCTCTCTCCCACGCTAGTTTAGGGTGACTAACTTCTATTTGATTTACTTTATTTTTCCCAAATAATATTTTAACTAAAATGATTGAATTGTTAAACTCTGTTTTAAAAGGTTTTTTTGTACATTTTATATAATTTTGCAAAAATTACAAGACATGGTAAAAATTTATTGTGTTATAAGCGAACACATTCTTTACTAAACCGATTTTTTTTAATCAAACTCAAGCGTATTATTTTTGAAAAAATCTAACTTTATTTTTCATTTCTTATTTTTATACAAATTTTGTTAAAAATCTATTTGAAATACTGTCATCTTTTAGCCTCAAAATGATAAATAAGTTTAATTTATAATACTAGTGATATTTTATATCATGAAGTCAGGAGCTAACTTAAATCTGGATGATTCATTTTAAAGTAATTAGCTGGGTAGCACCAGCTCTGTTTTTGCCTGTTTTAAGAGCAGTGTATTTGGGTGGCTTAGTTATCTCTAACCGTGCTGGTCTTAGAATACCCAAAAACAGAGCTTGTGCTACCAGCCCTCGTCTTTAAAACAAACAAAAAATAACAAAAGACAAGGTAAAATATTCAGCAGAACGGTGATTTGGGTAGTGTTACGGCATATGAATTCGGAAACCACGATTTCGAATCCCACTTAAGCTAAAAATATATGAACTACCACACTGCAGCTCGATGAATCCGGGCTCAGTACTGTAATTGGGATTAAGTTCCTATTTTACAGAGTAGTATAAATAAATAAAATTAAAATTAGTTAACTACTATCAAATTACCCTTAATAGATTGTCTGTACATCATTTTTATTTACTTGATATACATGACAAATGTAAGAACATTCAGAATCTTGTTAATAAAAACGACGACATTTAGATCCAAATGAACTCGCAAATGACCACATAAAAACATCTCCAGAAGAATGAAAAGTATAAATTTGTTCATTTCCCCAAATCTCCGTCCTTACCACGAAATAATACATCACTGTCACACAACACATTTTTTGTGGTGATTTACTATTGAGCCGCGTTCGAAATTCGCGGCTGAACGATCGGCACCTGCGTGACTATGTGTACCACCTTGATTAATTAATTATTGATGCAGTGTGGAACGTGGGGTTTGTCCAGGAAATGGAACATCGTTGTCACGGCTGTTGTAATATCCTCCATGTATAATGGATTATGTTTGCGCTTTGTGTAACATATTTTGATCTTCGCTAGTGTTATTTAGAATTGATGGTTTTATTATTTCAAATGAAAAAAGTTATTTTTTATAAAATTTTAAAAATAGATCTTTCTCATTCAATATCTTACTAATCATTGGATGATATCTATCAGGCACTTTCATAAAGAGGAGCAAATTTAGAGATAACTAACTACATTGTTATTCTGCTTTCAATTTACTGTCAGTCGACATATGGTCAAAAATAATATATTAAAAAATACATTAGATCCTATTGTGTATTGCCTATAAATTTGAGAATCCAGGTTTAAGTCTCACAGCCGACTTTACCCCACATTAAAATTACCCACATATTTAAGGGTCGTGATTTATATATATATATATATCTCTCTCTCGGGTGCCTACTTTTTTTCAGAACATAGGAAATTCAATGTTAAAATTTTGATTTAGCGATATCTCTACCTATTAATTTTAGAACAAAAGTATACTGAAGTAAAATGTTCAGAATGAAAAACTGCATAGAGTATAAGTTTGTCGTTCAATTGTTTCTTATATCCGAGTTAGAAGCAAAAGAAAATACACGCTTTAAAGCAATTATCAGAATGCCATGAGAAATAAAACAAATTAGATAACTTAATAATAGGTATTTATTTGTCTAGAATATGTAGAAAAAAGAAAATAATAGTTGCTATAATTAATTTTATTATTAAATTAAATGCTCGAATAAATAAATAAATTAGAATAAGCTTTCAATTCTGGACCAATATGTCAAATAATGTCAGACACAACAAACAAATTATTGTTTTATTTCTCATGGTACTCTGATAATTGCTTTAAAGCGTGTATTTTAACTCGGATATAAGAAACAATTGAACAACAAACTTATACTCTGTGAATGCAGTTTTTCATTCTGTACATTTTTCTTCAGTACAATTTTGTTCTAAAATTAATAGATAAAGAGATATCGCTAAATCAAAATTTTAACATTTCCTATGTTCGGAAAAAAAGTAGACATCCGGTATATATATATAAATGATATATTTAAACGCGTGAAATTCAGTTACCAGCCGTCATATTACGGCCCTTAAAGATGTTACTGGAGGCAGCGGTTCAGGAATAATTTAAATGTGATGAATACAACTGTGCCACCTGTCCCACAAACTTATCTTGTAATCTGATACTTAAAGCAATGAAATTTCATACCTACAAGAAATGTAGATATTCCTTATATATCCCGTTTGATACAATTATTCATCAGTATATAAAATTTGCTCAATAAAGTTAGAATAATTTATTCTGTACCGGGAACCTTACTATTATTTCTTATTTCATGACAACTTTATATTCTGCCACAAACATTTACATCTGAAATGTAACAAAATTTGCATTTAAATTCTTCTACATAAAGTGTAAATTTTGAAATAAATATAAAACCGTCATCAATGTTCAACAAAAATATTAAACAAAATTTATGCTAACCTTTTTATTCTTATGTTCTGGATGTTACTTTTAAGACCAGAGGTATATTATCTCGTTAAGTTTTTATTTGCAAGATATTTACTAGTTGCTATATTTTCCACAGTAAATAAATGTTTCTTCATGCACTATTTCAGCTGATAAATATATTCTTATGTAGACAATTCTGTCCACGATGTTCAAGGATCATGTGTTTTTGTGCTACTAATTTTTACTCATTTTTATTTATGGATTTTTAATTGGAATTATTAATTATATGAATTTTAATGTTTAAAAGTCTAATTAAACATTAAAATTCATATAACTATTATAATTTTCGAAGGGAAAAGAGGGAGAGAAATTATATGAGAAGGACAAATGCATAGGTGATAAAACTTTTTGGGAGAATAATAGGGGTAATTAGGGCATAAAGACTAAGATGGCTGGGACGTATAGTACGTATGGAAGAGGTTAGAAACTGTAAAAGTTATGTTTAATAATGAAACTGGTGCCAAGAAATAAAAGGGTATGATTTCCAACATATTTTTGAAATCGTATATTTTTTGCACTCTTTGTTAAGGTAAGTACCATTAAAAGATACTCGTGGCGTCATAAGAACAATACAAAACTTCAAAAAAATCAGTCGTTTGTAATATGAGATATTTTAAACGTAATTTTCCACTGATCGTCATGGTTTATTATGTAGTTCCACAAAGAAAATTAATATATATATATATATATATATATATATATACATCGATAGGAGAATGTGATACATTCCTAAAGAAGGAAGCAAGTTTTTCCATAGGGAAGGAAAGTAAAGATATATCTCTGGCAATTGGAAAATAGCTATATGATTTGATATTATAAATGACATTCAGGTGATATCTGTCTAAAGAATAATAAATCTGAACGGCACCATCGGACTTATTAAATAAGGGGTCAAGTTTGTTTGCTGCATCTGTCGTTGTAACTTAATAATACTTTTCAAATAATTTATAACATTTTATTCGTTGTTTTAATAGAAAAATTAGAGTATGTGACTATTTAGATACTCGTGTTTTATAAGCGACATTTATAAAACTTGTTACATAGTATATTAAAATTCTGTAGATGGAATTGTCTATGCCCGTACTTGCGGCATATATATTGCTTCTGCATTCTGGCTGTAAAATTAATTAATAATACAAAATTAGAACTTCTATATATTGATCAATTATTAGCTTGAAGTTTCCACCAGCATCTTTCATCTTTCCATATGCAGAAAATATACGAACCTCCAGCATATCAAAATCATAAATGTTCAAAGCGTTTCTTTAAAGTTTCACAACTTTACATACTTGATCCGCGAAATATCGCTATAAGAAGATAATCCTGGTAGAGAAATTCTCTCTGCACGATCCCTTTTCAATCTTGTTTAACGGGAGCTGACTGCTCGATGCCGAAAAAACTGTATTTCCTATACAAAGGGAGTTTTCGCATGAACTGAAAGTAAATTCCGAAGCTCTTTATCGTCGACGGCGACGGATACGGAACGAATTTTGTAATTTGCCTCGTCCTACTCAAGTATTTTACGTGCACGTAATGTAGGATCAAGACTATATGTGATCTTAAAATTATATTGAAAATGTTATAGGCATATTCACCCTTGATTCCGGATGGAAAATATTGTTTCAGGAAATAAGATAAACATCAAAATTAATGTTTGTCTTCTGTAATATTTTCTTATGATGATAATATGAAATTATGGATATATTATGATGTGAAATACTGAATTTTATTTACTTTTTACCTAACCATTTTATGGCCTAATTTACTTTCAAAGTAAAAAAAATTTATTCATGTAAATGACAGTCACATTTTTTACAGTAATGATAAATAATAAATCTTTGTTACTCGACAGGACGAGTCCCAATTACATAGTAATATAAAAAAAACTACAAATAAAATACAAATAAGATCGTGATATGAACATAATTTGTAAAATATATAAAATCAAAGTGACATAATAATTCAATTCATCTATCTAGTCTGATCTTAAACTCACTCTTACTAAGGCTGGCATCTAACTCAGCGCAAACAGAATTATATGAACGATACATTAAATTAATAGGTGTGTTTATTTTTTTTTTATTTATTTTATTAATCGATCCAACAGGATACATGATCCCAATTACAGGACGATTATACAGAATACAAAAAATAAAAGAATGAGTTGTCACAAAAGAAATAGACAGAAATATAAGAAAATATACAAGTAACTTAAACAGAGAAATAATTAATTAATAAACGCTTAAATCTAGGTAAGGAATCGCCAAATATGTCAATGTCAATGATACATGATATATTATTATATGCTACACAGAGTTGTCTTATAGGGGATTTCGATTCATAATTAGTCCTAGCTCTTTTGCAATGAAATAGTGCTTTATTTCTTGAAGTGACCCGTGGAATATGAAATAATATTAGCTCAAGACTACATGCATCATCAATATTGTTATTAATTAATTTATATAAGTAGAGAGATGATTGTAAAGTTCTTCTGCTACTTAATGACATTAAGTTCACTTCAGGCAATAAATTAGAATAGTCTTGGTCCCAACTAGGATATTGTCCATGCAATTTAAAATAACAATATTTCATAAATTTATGCTGAATAGACTCAATTTTAGCTACGTATCGGTTATAAATTGGATTCCAAATTTGTAGACAATATTCTAGCTTAGAACGAACAAATGCGCAATATAAGCTTTTAAGTGTTCTTATTTTACAGAAAGACCGACAGTTTCTAAATACAAATCCGAGATTTTTGTAGGATGTTCTTACAGTAGTCTCAATGTGTACATTCAATGATGTCAAATATAATCCCAAGATCTTTAAACTGAGTTACTGTGTTCTGGTAATAGTTAGCATGTGAAGATTTACAGAAAAATGTATGGTCACATCTAGTATTATGTGTTCGCCTTTTACCCGTTACTGGCTGTGGCACTCTGCAGTAGCAGATCTCGGTAAATTATATTTCTTCGCGTGAAGTACGGTTACCAGCCGTCAAATCACGGCCCGCAAAGATATTAGTAAAGGGGGAGCCACAGGGGTAGATTTAATTTGATGAAAATTGTTTGTCGGCTGTGGGGATCGAACCAGGGTTCACATGAACTATCACCCTGCGGTTCGGTGACTCCGGACGCTGTACTGTAATTGGGATTAAGTTCCTGTTGTACAGCGTAACATAAATAAATATACCTTCTTCTTCCTTTTAGAATGTAGGCATAAATACCTGTTCTGTCTTCATACATTCATGCCTGACCATCTCTGTCTTGGTCGTCCTAAGCTTCTTCTTCGTGATGGTTTATATTTTAACGCCTGTTTTGGATATCTATCTTCCTCCATTTTTTCTAGGTGTTTTTTCCAATTCAAATTCATTACAATACTTTCAAGCTTTATTTTCCAAAATATGTCAATACATAAAATTTTTCCTTTATAATAACAATAATATATTGTTCCGCATAGACTAACTTAAAACCCAGTTGGGCGTATGATTTACCTGAACTGGTTGAGTTCATGCATATTTGTGCGAGGATGCAATTTTTTACACTCTGTTTCATACAAATATTTAAACACATATATTACATAAATCTACCTACAAATAATTACAAAATTTCTTTCTATTTATTTTTAATATGGATTCAAATCCAAATACATTTTTCGCTTCACTAGTTAGTTTGTTTAGACTGTCATGACAATATCAA
The DNA here is from genome assembly GCA_947425015.1 of Pterostichus niger. Classification (NCBI taxonomy): domain Eukaryota; kingdom Metazoa; phylum Arthropoda; class Insecta; order Coleoptera; family Carabidae; genus Pterostichus; species Pterostichus niger. The sequence continues at coordinate 33,559,274 of OX380340.1, read as the reverse complement.
ATTATGATATAATACATTTCTCATGAATAAATCGTATTTTTCATATAATAATGATAATAATATTAGAGAAATTTATACTATATATACAGGGTATTTCACAACTTAGAGCAAAAAATTAAAGGGTATATTCTGTACGACGTGCTGATCATGAAACATAAAGAATTTTTTTAAATTCGAAAACTTAAGGGTTGTTAACCTAAAACATTTTTTGTAGTACTGCACTGGATTCGCTTTCCTATTAAACACAAACAATGAAGTAAGTAGGTATCAACTACGAAAGAATAATTACACTATTCAATTATTAGCAGTTATTTATAATAGAATTTTATTTAATTAATAACTTTAACATAATCATCCACCCAGTGGCAGTGGCAACGAAAAATTTTGAACTGGGAAACATGGAAAATAGTTTTGCGACTTAAAAAAATTCTTTTTGTTTCATGATCAGCACGTCGTACATAATATACCCTTTAATTTTTTGCTCTAAGTTGTGTAACACCCTGTATATATATATATATATATAAAATATTTTAAATAAAATACATACAACACAAATGTCGTTTTGCTGAAATTATTATTAATATTAAATTTAAATTATTGTTGTCCATGCAAATAAATCTATAATCATCTTACGTGAACATCATTTTCTTAGATAGAGATTAAATATACTAAAACATAGAAAAATATTCGATACTATTTCGATGTTTTTCAAAAGCAAGGAAGCTTTGTTTTACAATTCATTGCAGTGGAAAACACAATTGGTTGTCATTGATTTCTCAAGTGACTGTAAACTGCAGAATTGTTTTGCTCTCTTGAGGAAAGGAAATTGGTTTAATAAAGAGTGAATAGTATTGTAACTAGTTGAATTGTACCCTCATATCGATACAAATCTGTACAAAACTTTTATTGTAATCAATCAATTTAGTGTAAGGTCGGAAAATAAATGATGTGCGTATTTATTTTATATAAATACCGGCCTATTAAATGAAAAATTAATTGTAAAATAATATTTACATTATCTTTAAAAATATATTGTAATTGGAATAAATAATGTCTATGTTGTACAAAGTACACCGAATAAATAATTACTTATTTGATTTGATTTGTAATGGTATTAAAATTTTGTTTCACAATATAATATTAAATCATAAATAATAATAAATTAAAATATTAAATTGACCTTTACAAGTTGATATTGTCTAATTCTAGTTAAGTAAATCAATTAGATTGTTGATAATAAATGATTAAATTTTTGTGACACAGGAAATGGAAATCATTTCAATTATGTGTGTTTTCAGTAATGAGTAAAAGGCGTATTTTATTTATTTATCCACAATCAACTCATAATATGCATTTATTTGTGCTTTATTGCAACTGTATAAAGGGACCAATTATACACTAGTGGAATAAAGTAATTTTATTCCACTGTTAAAAGAATGAAGGAATAATGCACAGAAATCAGTCAAATTTATTGAATTACTTATTAATATTAACATTTACATTTATATTAACACTTAAATCATTGTTCGTTTTAACTAATTTGATGTTCTCTTCCCAAAACGACTGTTTTTTTCGGTTTGTACCCCTTACATTCACTCTTCAAATAAGCTGTCAGCTTGATATATTTTGAAATATCTATATTTTCGTTAACTTTTATGGTAGCCTTCAACATGGAATACTTAGACCACGCTGATGAAATCGCATACTTTTTCTTGATTTTATAGAAATATGAAAGCCTGACTTCTTCATTTATTACCCTTTCTCTCCGTTTTTCTCTCTAGCTCCTAAAATTAGCAAACTCTTTTTCATTCAATTCCTTAGACTTCGCTGACAATATACGCCGAGTTGCTTCAAAAACTTCTGTAGGAATAGAGTCAATTTCTTCCATTTTTCATCAAATTCATAAATTTTTTCAATGTAACAAACAATAAACAAACATCCTATCAAAACAACAAATACCACAGTAATGCATTTTTTTTTTGACACGACGTATCTAGAATTTGATAAATTAAAAAATTACATTTTGTAAAATAAATTAATTTTGAATAAAAGTTTTGATTGTGGATAAAACGTTATATTGTATTCGTGTTTTAGTTGCGCATTATCCACTCAAGATAATTAAATGCTCGAACTTCGTTCTCGTATTTAAACAATCTTTCGTGGATAAAACGTCACCTAAAACACTTATACAATAAATAACTATTATTTATTTATTTGAGAAATAAAGTATTGACGAGTATCAAGAACTCCAGTTTAGCAGTAGGTAGCCAGTAAACAATGCTCGGTTTTAAGAAATAAATATTTGAATATTTTCTTCAACTGCATGTTTACAAGTAGCAAATCGTTAATAACGATACGGCACTAATTCATACAAATGTAAATTTGACAACTTATATTGCATTTTAAAATATAAATAAATAAATATATCATCACGCCTTCTACCCATTACTGGGTGTGGTACCCTACCTAAGCAGATCTCGGTAAGAGATATATTTTTACGCGTAAAGTGCGGTTACCAGCCGTCAAATCACGGCCCCCAAAGATTTTAGTGGAGGGGAGCTACAGGGATAGATTTAAATTGGTGAAAATTGTTTGTCGGCTGCGGGGATCGAACCAGGGTTCTCAAGATCCACAGGCTGACTCGATACCACTGAGTCACCTACTCCACAGGGGCGGATCTAGACTTCGAATTAGAGGGGGGGTCATGGAATCACAGTAAATAGTCTTTGGAATCGCATTAAATCACATTAAATCATCTTTGGAATCACATTAATTCACATTAAATCACATTGAATAACATTAAATCATTTTTAGAATATACTTAGAACACAAAATATTGGTTTTTGGCTATTTATTAGAATAATAAATTAAACAATAGTTCTTAATTATCTTTTAAGTTCTTAGATAATATTTTCTATTTAAATTGTTTAACAAATTGAGTTGTCGTAAATAATGACATCATTATTATGTATTAGGGCCAACATTAAAAAAAAACATGCTTGGGGGGGGGTCATGACCCCCATAAGCCCCCCGCTGGATCCGCCCCTGCTACTCCATTTTAAAATAAAAGTTCTAATACATTTCTGCCAAGTTCTTAACCATGAATAGGGTAAATCGCATGTATCGCGATAAATTAAACTCACACAAGAGTTTATTTCATTATAATTATAACAAAAATTTGATCAATGCACAAAATACAGAACAAATTTAAAAGTCTAGATTTTGTGTTTACCGATTCATTCACCTAACCTCACAAACCAACATCCAACAGTCCCATCACAATGAAACACATTCTTTCCTAGAACGTCCTGTCAGACGTCAGAGTTCGCTTTTCGCCACCGCCTCCAGCACTTTGTCCGCGGATCGGTTTCCACCCTCTTTAAAGCCCGAACATCATTACCGTGTCTGTGTCCGTGCCGTGTCCGCACTCCTTCACCCGTTCACGAGAGTCTGTCTGCGCTAGCCGCCAGCCAAGCGCTAGAAGAACCGCATGTTCGTGAAAGGACACTGCATGTATGAGACGAGGAGGAAAATCACTGATGCTAGTTTCTGTTAGTTGGTTTTGGTCTTCATTGTTTTCTGGGTTCTTTTATCTTTGTGGTTGTAATTCGCTTCTAACCATAACTGTATTCAGATTGCTCAGCAGAATCGAGTCGGCCTGTAGATTTGAGAACCCTTGTTTGATTCCCGCAACCAGTAAACGTTACTCTACATTGAAATTATCGTCAGATTTTTTAAACTTGCAAATGGCTATAAACGGTGACAAAAACTACGTTTTTAAATAAATATGTACATTATATCTAGCCAGTTATTAATTCATTCTTTTTTTTATTAAAATTATTTCGGTCATTAATTTTCAATATTCTTGTAAAATGTTATTCAAAAAGTTTCATGCGTTCTTGAAATATCGCTCTTACAGAGACACACATTTTTACTTCCTTGTATGAAGTAAAGGAAGGATTGTAAACGCGAAAATTTTCGGTTCTAAAATTTCAGTGGAAATACACATTTTGGCCCTCCCTGAGTCCATTTTGACTAATTTCGTTGTGACGTCTGTACGTACGTACGTATGTACGTACGTATGTGTTTCGCATAACTCAAAAACGGTAAGCCGTAGAAAATTGAAATTTTATATTTAGGACTGTTATAACATCTAGTTGTGCACCTCCCTTTTTGGTCATTATATAACTTCCGGAAGTGGTACTTTATTTGAAGCCTATAATATATTTTCATGAAAAACTATATTCAAATATAATTGAAAACTTTCCAAATTTGGTATATAAGACTACTATATCAATGGAAATAACATAATAGATTTTGGTTAAAATACACTAACCGGAAGTGACACATTACATGAAGCTGCTAACAGTTTTCCTTGAAAAAAATGGTATTATTTTAATTTTAGAAATAAATGCTGCAAATACAAGTTTTAGAGAATTAAATTCTGCGTCTAGTACGTTAAGAATTATTAAATTAGTCTTTTGCACAAGCAATTTAACTATTATATATTCTTTGTTTTTTTTTTTTTAAATTAAGTTTGCTATGGATTAGAATGATTTTATGCAGGGTTCGAAGATATATATCGATCGATATATATCATGATATTTATTTTGATATATATCGTCATATTTTTGCAATGATATATATCCATTATATAAAAATATCATAGTTTTTATGATATAGTTTTTCACTTTTCCGAGGCTATATCTCGAAAACTAAATGTGATATGAAAACGCGCTCAACGGCATTAATTTTCTCGTGCTTCAGTTAACTTATAAACATAGTTTCAGCGATTTTTATTTTTTTTCAATTTTCCGCCAAAAAAATCGCAAAAAGCGGTTTTTTAACATTTTCTCGAAAACCAGAAGTCATATGCATTTGAAGATTGCACCACTGGATTCAGTGGGTCAAAATACATATGTATGTAAATTTTCGTTTTAATAATCCTACGATTAAGAATTTTTGGGATAATTGAATTAAAATCTGAAAAAACCAAAGGGGTACCCCTTAGGAAATAATTAAAAATATTTAATTGCATAAAATTGCATGAAAATTTGCTTATAAGTCAATTCGGACACGGGGAATTCAACGCCGTTGAGCGCATTTCCATATCTTGTTTAGTTTTTGAGATATAGCCTCCGGAGAAGTGAAATTTTTCGTATTTATCAGTTTTTCTACTTTTCCGAGGCTATATCTCGAAAACTAAATGTGATATGAAAACGCGCTCAACGGCATTAATTTTCTCGTGCTTCAGTTAACTTATAAACATAGTTTCAGCGATTTTTATTTTTTTTTCAATTTTCCGCCAAAAAATCGCAAAAAGCGGTTTTTTAACATTTTCTCGAAAACCAGAAGTCATATGCATTTGAAGATTGCACCACTGGATTCAGTGGGTCAAAATACATATGTATGTAAATTTTCGTTTTAATAATCCTACGATTAAGGATTTTTGGGATAATTGAATTAAAATCTGAAAAAACCAAAGGGGTACCCCTTAGGAAATAATTAAAAATATTTAATTGCATAAAATTGCATGAAAATTTGCTTATAAGTAAATTCGGACACGGGGAATTCAACGCCGTTGAGCGCATTTCCATATCTTGTTTAGTTTTTGAGATATAACCTCCGGAAAAGTGAAATTTTTCGAATTTATCAGTTTTTATACTTTTCCGAGGCTATATCTCAAAAACTAAATGTGATATGAAAACGCGCTCAACGGCATTAATTTTCTCGTGCTTCAGTTAACTTATAAACATAGTTTCAGAGATTTTTATTTTTTTTCAATTTTCCGCCAAAAAAATCGCAAAAAGCGGTTTTTTAACATTTTCTCGAAAACCAGAAGTCATATGCATTTGAAGATTGCACCACTGGATTCCGTGGGTCAAAATACATATGTATGTAAATTTTCGTTTTAATAATCCTACAATTAAGGATTTTTGGTAAAATTGAATTAATATCTGAAAAAAACAAAGGGAAATAGGAAATAATTAAAAATATTAAATTGCATAAAATTGTATGAAAATTTGCTTATAAGTCAATTCTGGCACGGGGAATTCAACGCCGTTGAGCGCATTTCCATATCTTGTTTAGTTTTTGAGATATAGCCTCCGGAAAAGTGAAATTTTTAGAATTTTTCAGTTTTTCTACTTTTCCGAGGCTATATCTCAAAAACTAAATGTGATATGAAAACGCGCTCAACGGCATTAATTTTCTCGTGCTTCAGTTAACTTATAAACAGGGTTCGAAGATATATATCCATTATATAAAAATATCATATAGTCTATAATAAATACAGTATACCTCTCATTATTACTTTCATAAATTCTGTTAAAATTATATTCTAAAGAAAATTCTTACTTTACTAGCTTTTGACTAACTTCACATCAACGACATAAATCCAAATTGTGTGCCATTTGTGATGTCATTAACGGCAAAGTCTGAACCATTTCCAAAATTTGTATTTGGTTTTTATTGAACTATGTGAACAGTTACACACTGCTGTAGCAGCCACAGCAGGGCTGGAACGATATTTCTCCACTTGGCATTGTCCAATCTCAATTACGTAATCGTCTCGGTAACGACAAAGCCGGCAAATTAGTTTTTATGTTTAAATATTTAAACCAAAAAGAAACTACAAAAAAAAAAACTAATTTAGATTGGATTTGGCCAAGTGCAACGGTATGTTCAGGAAGTTCATCAGAAGATGGTGATTTGCCCCTATCTAGGATATAGGATTATTTAAATATTCTTACTATTCTTAGTACTATATAATATTTGTGTATCCATTCAATGTATATTTACTTTTTTTCATTACCTATGTTAATTTTTTATTTAGGAGTAATAATTTATTTTGTATTTTCTATTGTGATAATAAATGTGTACAAAAACTAAAATTAAAAAATAAATATCCAAAAAGTGATATTTATCTGATATATATCCTATATATCAGATATTTTGATATTTATTATAAATATCATGATATTTACGAACCCTGATTTTATGTCAAATATGTGCAATTAAAAAAATATCTATAGTTTCATACGCGTACAAGGAAGTCATGTGGTGTTCACATCAGATTTTTTAAACTATATTTTAGATTCAGTGGGGTTTAAAACTTGAAAATTACCAAAATTTTGAGTTCATTGAGAATCATCTTTATAATACTCTATAATGTGCAAAAATATTAAAAATTTAAAGCAATTTAATTGTTTTATCTTGCATGATAGTTACATAATAGAATACAATTCATTACCTAAACAGAAAAGTAGGAATCTCTGTATCAGTCCACCAGCCAGTAGCAGTAAAATATACATTTACTATTGTTTTTTGTCTGATCGCAATTGTGTGGATTTTACTTTTAAAACAAGCGCATGATCCTTCCTTCCATTCGTTTCTTCTTAGATTTGTTATTAGAAGGAAGGGCGTAAGTAACTTAAGGTTAATGTAGCATGTGAAACATATGTTGAATAAAAGATTAAACAGATATTTAGAAGCGATTTAATAGATGTAATTGAAAGTTTGTTGCGTAATGATAGAATCCAAGTGTGAGGAATAAACGAGCTTTTATTGAAAGAAATATGAATGGGATTTAAGCAAGGGTTATGTATTACGATGAGAATTCACCATACGTCACTGTCAACCAATAGGATCACGAATTTGTTTGAAAATGAACCAATGAAATGTACATTTCGTCGGAAATTCATCACTAGTGAAATTGATATCGGAAATACCACTGTTAATAATATCCTTGGTTACGAATAAAATAATTGATATTTTCAATATTTTCATAAACGTCAATTCTACATTTGTTCAGTGTACATTTAATATTCAAAATTTTCATCACTGTAATACCTAATTAATAATGTGCAAATAAATACCTAACTATTCTTGTTAGTTAACTCTTGTTTGATAAATTCTAAAGCCGAATACAACTCGTAGTATGAAAATTGACAGATAATATTTTGACATAAATATACATTCGTTGTTATGGAAATGGAAACATAACGAGTGCGAAGCACTCATAATTTATGTCAAAATATTTTCAGCAATTTTCATACTACTTGTTATATTATATATGGAAATGATTAAAAAAGATTTAGTATTTGATGAATCTGATGAGTGGATGTTCAGTGAATGTTTCAAGAGTTAGACCTACCCAATTTGATGGAATATTGCGTGATGTTGTGTACGTTTTTCTCTGCTTTAGTATCTAATTTTTATTTAAATAAAATATTTATTAATTTGGGCCAACTAAATACACCATTCAACACTACCTTACACCAAATACTTTTTTAAAGAAGGGATCCGTTATGGGTATGTTTTAAAACAAAACTCATTTAGAAAAAAGAAAAATATTTAGGTTTTTGCCTTGTAGGTACATATCTAACAATGCGATATAAAAAATTATAATATATTTTTACGAAAAGGTTAAAACTTGAAAAACTCCATTATCTGGTTCGTTTACATATATATTTTTTTGTTTATGATTATCTATTATCTAATTTGCATATTGTAACAATAGTAAGAAAAGAGTTTTGTAATGACCCTTTCCAACGTGTGTTTATTATTATTATTTTTTTCAACATAAAATGTGAAAATTATATTTTTACGTTTGCAATGAAATTTAATAATTATTTTATATAAATCAAAGGAGTTGTATTTGGAAATGCAAATCACATTTTCTTGGTCGCCATGTCAAATGACATTTCCCTCAATCAATTTAGTTGTGATGATAATTGTTTCCCTCACTAGGGAGAAAAGTAATTTACTTTCAGCACTAGTGAGGGACACGGTTACTATCACAACTAAATTGAGTGAGGAAAATGTCATTTTTACAAGTAATTTTGAAAACAAAATTGTTACATAATTTTACGTACAAACAAATTTTATATACAGATTAGTTGCTAACACCCTTTCATAATTTTTCTACTAAATACAGCTTTAAAATCTTGTTAGATAACTTGTAAAGGAAGTTAAATGTGTTAATTTCAATTAACCCGTTTTATGAATCTGCCTATACATTTTAAATGACAGTAAAACTTTTTAATTCTGCATAAAAGGCATCATTATATAAATTATTATAGATCTCTGATTAAACGGCGTAATTAGAAATTAAGATTAAATATTTATTCATAAAATTAATTATTACTAAGTCAGATTCAATTATAATCTTCATAAATATCTCTCGCATTTAATGAACCTTACAAATATTTAATCATTCTGTGTATTATGCAATATCCTTTTAATATCGAAATAATTCGAACCTGCTAACTTGCATCAAAGCTTCGTCTATACATTCTGTATTCAATTAGAATATGTTAGCACCATCCAGCAACTCATTTCATATTAATAAGGGAAAACAAAACTATTCACATAGCGAAGTAGATTCGCAATTCTGATCAAAGAATTATTTGTCTGGAATCAGTGGCCGCGGAAGTGGGATTGCAACCCCTGATCATTTTTGGGGGTTGAGTTGCAACCCTTGTTCAGGACACAAAAATTAAAATACCTAACTAAAATACGAGTACGAATTCAAAATCCAAACCGAGACTATAGCAATAAATTAACAATCCATTACAAGTTATATTAAGTCAGCATGTATACATAATAACAATAGTTTTATTTTACAAACAAAAGTAATAAATTTATTCATTATGTCATTCAATTATTCCGGGGTTCGTCGAATTTTGACTTGGAACCGTACTTCAATGTTACAAAAACGACTGTTTCATTTAGTTTTTCTTCATATACACAAAATTAAAACATTGGACATTGATTTAAATAAGGTGATGAAAATATTCATCAATAAAACCGCAGAGCGAATGACAGTTTTCGGAGCAATAGAGTAAAATTGTCTTTTTCAATTTATACAGATGTAAAAACTTTATAAAACTGTTACATTAATTAACAAAAACAAATTATATTGTTAATATAATGTATCTCACCTAATTATTCATTTTAATTACCTAAATTTATCTGTGTTCTATTTTTACTCCGGTCAAAAAATTTTCGCAACCCCTTTCGAATTAAGGTTCCGCGGTCTCTGTCTGGAATGCAATGCAACCATAGGTTCTTAATAGGTAATTAAAAGTTAATTTTAATAATAATACTAACCATGTTTGAATGTCGGAAATTTCAATAATCAATTTAGAAACTAAAAGTGTTATATTCATAGATGTAATTTAATCTTACAGTGTAGGGAACCTACTGCTTTGAAGACACGACTTCTTGCTTGTAACGCAATTTTTATCTATTGAAATACGATCGCCTGTATTTGAAAAATACAAGTAAATTGTAGACTTAGATAAATTAATTATATCGCAAATTGGAACTGTACATTTTTTGCATGTAATACTTAAAAAAATAATTTAAATTCCAGAAATAACTCGCAATAATAAATACGTAATGAAGTTGTTTACTTGAATTCTGTTTACTAGTAATTTATAAAAGTCACAATTACTGAATTATTAACAGAAAAGTTGTTCTGTAGAAGGTGGTTTTATTTCTTTATACATAAATTATAAATCATTAGGAAAAGTAAGCATTTCTTGTCTGTTTCATTAGATGGAAAGATTAAATATTCGTTTCGGCACACATTTGCTCCCGTATCCCACTTTATCTTCATGAATAAACATTTTAATTTATTTTTTTATTTGTCTAGTCTTCAACACGAACCATTGAAACATTAATTGCCCCATTTATTCATCAGATTCATCCCGCAATTAATCCTTGCCAAACCGCCATTTTAGTTTCTTCTATATGCATAATATGCATATTATGTTCTTTCATACAAGCTCGTTTATTTCTCACCCACGGAATCTTTCGTTCACGCAATAAATCTTCAATAATATTCATTCACCACTAACATCTTTGGGGGCCGTGATTTGACTGTTGGTAACCGCACTTCACGCGAAGAAATATATCACTTACCGAGATCTGTTTAGGCAGAGTGCCACACCCAGTAATGAGTAAAAGGCGTGATGAAATATTTATTTTATTTTGTTTTTATTTATATCTGTTTCACCAATGTTTCATTCGACATGCGTTCCACATCCTCAAGTCATCTCAGCTATATATCCACTCATCTAACAACATTGATCTCAATATCACACTCATACACATATAATGTGAGTAGCAAAATATGAAAATGCAATATTAAATCATGTCAAATTTTTCAAAACCAAATACCTATAACAAATGCTTGCGTATGTGGACAGTGCATGCTATCTCTAACAAAGCGAGCCTTATCAAGAACATTACATATTTTCGTAAATAAATGTATGAAATTCAAAATAATTTGAATTGAAATGGAATGCATATTTTATTCGGATTTTGTTTGTTAGAAATATGACCAAAACGATATTCTTCAAATCTGCGTTCTAATATAAAAATTAACTGGTAAAAATAAATAAATAAATCTATCATCATGCCTTTTATCCATTACTGGGTGTGGCACTCTGCCTAAGCAGATCTCGGTAAGTAATATATTTTTCGCGTGAAGTGCGGTTACCAGCCGTTAAATCACGGCCCCCAAAGGTGTTAGTGTAGGAGGAGCCACAGGGGTAGATTTAAATTGGAGAAAATTGTTTGTCGCCTGTGTGGATCGAACCAGGGTTCTCAAGATCCACAGGCCGAAAACTTAACTGGTGAATAATATAATATATAAAGCACAGCTGCAGAAGTTGCATCAACAATTTCTTGGAGTTCTTCCTAGGGTTTTTCGATATATTCTTGGTAGTCCAATTTAGAAATATTCGTATCATGTAATTTGACATAAAAAAACTTGTTTACATAAATTTTAACTGTTCTCAAGGAATTTTATTTTGATGTCAAAGACTATTAATAATTTTAAAATAAATAAATGAAAAATAGTTCGAAACAATTATATTTTAAAATTACTTTTTTCGTTTCTAATATTACTTTGATTGTGAAAAAAGTAGTGTATACACCTCGTGAGAGAAATGCATTTCTCTCTGGATGTATAATATACAGGGATGTGCGTGTAGTCTACTGCAAGTAATCTACGCCATTCTCTACGTGTAAACAATCATGTAGTCTACGTCTTCATTTTTCATGTAAACAATGTAGACTATGTAGACAATGAAAACAACTGTGTTCACTTAAGTCATATTAGAAATTTTAACTCTAGAACTAGGGAATTTTAAATGTTGTTAGAGATTTTTATTTTTATTCTAGGGATTACATGAAAAAAAAATTAGTTGTGCAGGGCAAAACGTTGAAAATTTGTCAACTGGTTACTGTTAAAAATAGCGCTAAAGAAAACTCCGTCTGGTGAGATGGCGCGTTGATCGATTTAAAAAATATGATAGTTCGCCCAAGACCCAAGACAGACATTCGTCTAGTAATGTACGAAAACTTGCTTTATTAGTTTTATTATATAAAGACCGATAATGACAATTAAAGATTACACGTAGAGGCACAACTCTGATAATATATTATTTATCTCATGCCCACAAGTTACTTTGTCATCAAATCTGTGAAATATTTTATCCATGCTGCATTAACCCTTAGCCTCAATCTTGAGTAAATATTGAGAAAATTTCGTGCTTTTCACAGCATAACAAATAGTTGAATGAGCAATAACGGCCACAATTTAAATACTATTCATCCAAGAAAATCTCTTTCTAAACTTATTTACATCAATTTTGATCAAACCACAAAAATATCTTACAATTCATATCAACCATTATAAACCCCTCTTGCCACTTAATACATAAAACCACCTGATTCCCAACAGACGCGATGACGCTTCGCGTCTTTCCGATCTCCAGCGAGTTGCGCCAACGCCGAGCAAAGGATTCTCGACAAGCCGGTTATCCTTTAGCTCTGATAGGTTTGCATTTGAATTCAAATAGCGGCTCTTTCTGTGCGGACGCACTCCAGTTTAATAGGTACCATTCACCGCTCTATGCAAACGTTTGCCCTGGTGCCCTTCTCATTGAGTCGTCGCCGTCGTCTCCGTCTTAGTACAGAGCTGGTGGTGGATCGAACGGTGCGATATAAGGACCGTTTAGATTTTTTCGATTTGCTTTGTATGGATATGTTATAGAAAGTCGGTACAAAATCAAGGTTAAAGATCAAATCGGATAGAATATGTTGTTTGACAATAATGTAATTTATTTTATTTATTTATTTGAAAATTCAACTGCCCAACAGGACAAAGTCCCAATAACAGAGCAGCACAAAGATACAAAAATAGATTAACTTAAAAATATAGAATACGTAATAAAAAATATTAATTAAACAAAAATTTAAAAATTGTAAAAACAGCTTTTCACGTTGTTTGTATATACATTTATGGAATCAGAAAATATATCTATGGTGCAATTAGAATTACACAAAGTATTGTACATATAAGTTATTCGATTAAGTGGAGAATTAGATGCAGAATTTGTTTTACATCCAACAACATCTAACAAATTATTACAATTAAATATATTGTTAATAATTTTGAATAAAAATGAAGAAGTCGGATACTTTTCTTCTGTTTTCAAGAGATATTAAAGTTCTTTGTGGAAATTTATAACGCATATAACGTAAGAATTTGAGTTGATTTTTTTCAATTCTTTCATTGTAAATAAAATAAAATATTGTAATCTTATTATAATATACATACATAACATCACTCTATATGGGGAAGATGGCTCAGTGGTATCGACAAACTAATTTTAATAATGAGAATAAAAAATATATAATTGATTGAACGATATAACATTAAATTCTAACAAGAATATTATTTGTCAAATTAGTTGCAACATTACATATGTTTTCTTAAAGTACAATTATACTCTAATATCCTCACCCAATTTGTGTTGTGTTTAAAATAAAATTAATTATTTTATTATTAGTAACCAAAGAGATAAGTATGATTAGATGATCAAACACACATGTGGTACCTGTTAACCAAGCTAAACACGTCAAACAAACCTAGCTTGGTCTCATTTATTTATTTTTTAATTCGCCCGAAGCTGTTTTCTCGATAACATTTCCAACTCGGTTTTCATTTTGAATATAAACACGAGGGAAAAACAAACCATAAAACTGATAGTCGAAAAAGATTGTGTTATTGATTTTATTGAGAATTGTTAGTAGGTATCGCTTTCATCCTACTAGAAATACACATATGTGTATATTTATTTATATTCTACACAACAGGAACTTAATTCCAATTACAGCTCAGAAACCCTACAGATGATATTGAAATTCAAATCAATCAATCACAATTAGAAAAAGTAAGAAAGTAAAACATGTCTTTCCGAAGGTGGTGATTCATTTCTCGAATCGAAAGCGAGTTATAATGGCATTGTCTTCATGAAATATACATACGGCATAAATGTTGGTATTTATCAAAACCGAAATAAAATATTTTAATCCACAGTACAATTGCTAACAGCAACGGAACTAAAAATACTGGGAGGAAATGTGTATTTTAGTTCGGTTGTCAAGAATATTTTACTTTTGTTGGTAAGGCAAGCAAAAATAATAATTATTTGTGTCAAGAACAGTAAGTTATATTTTGAGGTCGAAGGTTTTGTTTGTAAAACTTTAAATTCACTTAACGCTTGTGATACATACAAAAAACCAATCTGTAAACGGCGAAAAATAAATTAAAGAAATCTACAAAATAAATGTTTTTGATGTTTGAATTGTCATTAGAAAAATTATTATTACTCGACCATAGAAATATAAGGATTGGAACACGTATTAAAAATGTCTATTGCACTCATATCCTCTCATAAAATAAAGTGTCACTTTTAACACTAGTTGGCTACCCTATCAGAAAATAAAATTCTCAAAATAAATTAATAATTTAATAAAATAAATAAATAAATATATCATCACTCCTTTTACCCATTACTGAGTATGGCACTCTGCCTAAACAGATCTCGGTAAGTGATATTTTCACGCCCCCCAAAGATATTAGTGGAGGGGGAGCCACAGGGGTAGATTTAAATTGGTGAAAATTGTTTGTCGGCTGTGGAAATCGAACCAGGGTTTTCAAAATCCACAGGCCGACTCGATACCACTGAGCCACCTATCCCATAAAATAAAATTTATTATGACACTAATGCCAAATGATACCGTTGTTACGCAGTTGCTAGGAATATAATTTCACTTTTCCTGCGTAATGAAGAAAAATTACTTTCTTCTCTAAGGAAGAAAAGGATAACTTTCTTCTAATAATTATTTACATCAAAATATGTTTTTTTTACAACATGACTATAAGTATTTTACTCGGAAATTCCTAAAACATGAACAATTCATACAAATAAATATATTTTATCACTCACGTTATTAATGTTTAGTGTAAATATAACTTATTGGTAAAAAACTAACTGGTAAGATAACATTTTATTATATAAAGAAACTTTAAACAACAATATTGTGATAAGTAATAATAAAATTTTTCATTTTCATTTAATATTATGTTTATAATATTATTAATACTTTTAGAAATAATTATTTGTGATGCACAATACGTACACGATGAAGATACGGAAATATTATTTCCAGATTGGGAAGTATTCTACAGTCCAATGGATTTACCATCAACCAAATATTTAAAAATAGTAAATAACTGTACATGTTGGATAAGCCCTGGCGAAAAAACAGTTTGTCTCGGAAACGAATGTACAAATTTTCCCGTTGATATTACCATAACTTTTCCGTTCTTCAAATTGCAGTTGTCTTCTGTAGCAGTTATCAAAAAAGATGATTTCCGTAATTTGCGTAACCTGACAGCACTGGAAATAGAGGGAAATTTAAAACTGAGTCAAATAGAAGAAGGAGTATTTAGAAATATGAACCATTTGGCAAATTTAACAATCATATCTAATGGAAGATTGAAATACTTAGAAGACAAAGTTTTTAATGGACTTGTAGCTCTGGAAATTCTATGTATATCAAAGAATGGGTTTGTTCGTATTTCCGATATAACAATAGCATGTTCTCCTAACTATTTACCCAAAATAAAGCTATTATCTCTATCGGAACATATATTTCATGAAGTTCATTTTGATGATTTTTATCCAATGAATGGATCACAGTTAGAACAATTAAACTTAATTCTTTGTGAGATTGAAATTATGCATCCAGATTTTCTAAAACCTTTTAAAAAATTGACCCAGTTGAGATTGTGTCAAAATTTATTCAACAGGACGACATTAACAAAACTTATCGAACGAACAATTGCTTTAGGAATACAATTAGACAGATTAAATCTCTTTCAAGTGGGATTTCGACATACTTCGCCATATACGTTGTTGGAAGTTATTGGAAATTCAACTATTACACATTTGGTTCTTGCAGGAAATGATTTCAATACTATTGATGATAATTGGTTTCCATTTATGCCGAGATTACTGAATTTGGATTTACGTTTTTGTTTAATTATTGATATATCTGATCATGCTTTTCGATCGCTTCCAAAGTTGCAGCGTCTGCTTTTGAAAGGAAACAAATTAACTACCATTCCAAGCACACTCACTGTACCAAGAGGTTTATATTTTTTGGATATTAGTTCTAACTCAAATGTTGATCTGTCCATGTCATATTTCTATATACCTCCATATATGTTTACAAATAATATGACAAATATAACCTTCTTGAATTTGTGTTACAATAACATTGGATATATAACTACTTCAACGTTTTGTGGCTTAACAACTATCATTAAATTAACTTTAAAAAATGCATCTCTTTCATATATTGAAAGCGGATCTTTTGCTTGTATGAAGAACTTATTATATTTAGAATTAACAAATAACCCATTGCTTGGCCCAATGCCTTTGACAGCTGACACATTTCTGGGCTTAAATAATCTTCGTGTGTTGCTATTAGGCGGATGTTATTTGCAAAATCTTACATCCACACCAACTATATTTACCCATGTTAGTAACTTGACTCACTTGGGTTTGGATAGAAATAACATACGAATTATATTACCGAATCAGCTGACAAATTTAAACTTTTTAAACGAACTTCAATTAGCTGACAACAAACTTTCAATATGGGACAACAGAATATTCCCGTCTTCTAATTTGTCAGTAATAGACCTCAGTCAAAATAAGTTTGTTACTGTAAGCGATGCAATGTTGCAAGATTGGGCAAAAGCACAGTATCTCTATCTACAGGATAATCCTTTCTGGTGCGACTGCTCTATCTTATCATCGGTAGCAAGATGGACAGCGCACAACAGAATGGCGCTTATAATTAAATCTATAGATAGAGATTTCATAGCTCAATGCATTGCTCCGGAAAAATGGAGAGGTAAATCCGTTGTGGCTTACATTCATTATCTACATTTTAACTCTACTGGTATTGGAGAGTGTCAAGAAAAGTTTCAAATAACTGAAGTGATAGTAGGTTCAATGGTTGTGGTGCTAGGAGTGATATTATTGTTGGTGGGATATTGGTACCGCTGGCACTTACGTTACTGGTTGTTCTTATGTCGGCTGAGCTTCGCGAAGCACACCGCGAAACCAAGTCGAGGCTCAAACTCCGGTCAAGCGTACGAGTACGACGTGTTCGTGTCGTACTCCGCGGAGGACAGTGCCTGGGTGGGTGTGATGTTGGAGACGTTGGAGCCGGAGCTGCGGCTGTGTGTGTTCGAGCGTGACTTCCCCGCGGGTGCCTCCATCTCACAAGCCGCGCTGCGTGCTGTGCTCGCCTCGCGCCGCACGCTGCTCGTGTTGAGCGAGGCGTTCGCACGCAGCCGCTGGTGTCGCTGGGAGGCGCAGCTGGCGCAGTTCCACCAGCTGTTCTTCCACGATGATTCCGCTGCTGGTCCTGATGACACGTTGTTGCTTGTGCGCCTGCAGCCTGTGCGTAGCCATGTCACACCTACGCTGCGCTATCTCATGAAGACTCGGATCTATCTGGACTGGCCCCAGGATACCAGCAAGCAGCACGAGTTTTGGGAGAAACTTCAATTGTCTTTGTCTACACCTAAGGCAAAAACTACCAAAATGAGAATTTCTAACAAAAGCAGTTAGTTATTATTACTCACTTGTTATGTACTCAAATTATAAATTAAGTATGTTATCATATTATCATTTTTATTGCATATAACTAAAGCCCGGATATTTAGGCACTTAAAAACACCCAAATAAGCAGGCATATAGGCCGGTAATTACTCTAAAATAGGCGGGATTTTAGGCAGCCTAAATGTAAATAATTTGTTTAAAAAAAAAACAACTAATCCTTTTTCTAATATTGGTACTCGTATCTACTCTTCATTAGAAAAAAATAATCATTTTAAACAAAAATTAACGCAATCTGAAAAATAATAATAAAATAATAATGTAGGGTTCTCAGTTTATTAACTATTATACAAATTCAAATTATGTAGTATACTTTGATTCACAAAATATTATGAGCAATTGCTCAATGGAATTTTCGGAAAAGGACTGTCTTCGGTCTGTCAGAACTTGCTTGTAAGCTGAAAACTTCGTTCGACATCATAAAATGTGTCGGGGGCATTCTTATATTTAGCCATATCGTCCAAAGTTACCTCAGCTCCATTCATTAATGGCACAATTGAATTGCCACGTAAAATTTTGACTAAAACACGTATTTTCTTTCGGCATTTTAAATTCACACACAAAAACTCGACTAAAGTAAGTACTTTAAATATTATAGGTTAGGTTGAAACGCTCTATCGAGTGCTGAATTAGTCAACGAAGTAGATGATACATAGCGCTGATAAACCTTGTCTGCTCAATAAAAGTTAAAAGAGGCAACAAAAATAGGCAAAATAGGCTGTATAAGGTAAAATAGGCACAAAAACCAAAATATAGGAAAAATAAGCTCTGAGGCACGAAAAAAAAAACCTTCCATTACACGTAAGCATGTTACCTCTGTATAGAAAAACTAAATTGCCTGAAGTATATTAAAATTTGAATCTAGGCAATTGCCTAAAAATCCGGGCTTTACATATAACTTATGCAGGGTACTTATACACTTCGGAGAAAGTATTTAAATAATATATGATATAATCTTTTTCTCATGTGACATGATAATTACCCTTTTTCCGTGCTCATTTTCTTACGAAAAGTGGTTATTTTCTGCATTCAAGTCCCAACAGAGTGACATTATTATTTTCGGTTATTATAAATACAAAAAATGACAGTAAAATAATCGAATTCGCAACAACCTTTAATATTATTTGAGAATATAAAAAAGCGTACTAAATATTAAATCATTTCTTATAGTGTGAAATACTAAATAGTATGTAATACAGGTATTAAAATGCAATTGGAAAACTTGTGTGAATGGAACAAGCAATCCTTCCAATGATATCCTTGCAACACTTGTATTACAATATACTAATCGTATTTTGTTCTATGATCTGTTCGTCATATAATATATACCTTTAACCTTTTTAAGGACATATAAAACCACCTGTATTGTTGATTATTTGGATGTAACTGTTTAGATAAAATATGTACATATTGAACAATGACATATTGACATATTGTTTGTGTGCTTATGATGTATTGCTCTTTAATAATATTGTGACAATGGAAAAAGAAAACTACATTAACATTTTTCATTTACATTTAGAATTTACTCTCGCTCTCTACACCCTAGTGGAAAAACATTGTTTTTGCTGCTCTGTCCCTTTATAAGTATAATGGAAAAGGGAATATAAATTTTCTGAAGTATAAATTACTTTATTTATAAATATAATCTATTTTTTATCTGTCACCCAGCCGTTCTTCAAATATTAAATCAAAATTATAATAGTTATTTGTGTATTAAGAGCGTAAAGTGATTCTTTGTTACTCGAACACGGTAATTGCAGCGCGAGCCGAAGGCGAGAGCTGCAATAGTGTAAGAGGAACAAAGACACTTTATGCTCGTGATACACACATAATTTTTTCTACCATTGCATCTTAAAATTATTAAAAAACGTATACGTACTGAAAATAAATTCGTTCTGTCAACTGTCAAAATGACAAGTTTTTTGTTTTGTTTGTATCTCTGGTAACGCGCATTTATAATCTTTTTCGCGCGTTGCCATTGGAAACGCGCGTATTTAACGTCTTTTTCGCGCGTTGCCATTGGAGACGCGCAAAAAAGATATTTTTCGATTGTTCCACAGAAAACGTCAACTTTACGATGACAAATGAGAGCGTAATTGTCAACTTTTCATAGCAATCGTAGAAAAAATAATTTTCTATTCATATTTGCTCAAAAATTTTATGTTTTCAAATTATTTGTTACAATAGTTTCAACCTTTAACTTAATAAATATGATACTCATATTAGAGAACAGCATTCTCGAAAATTTGGAAATTCAATCTATGATTCATTTTGATTCAAAATCCAATTTAATTTAATCTGAGATCCAATCCGAAATTTAATGTGATATCCGATCGGTGCGTGATCCGATCTAACATTCGACCCAGCATATCATTAGATCCGAGTCCGATTCAAGAGTTTTAATCCAATTTGTCATAAAATCCGAGTTTGTATCGAATCGGATTCGAATAATTTTTTATCTGTAACTCGTAAATTTTGTTTATTGACAATTGCATCGCCGTCCCTTAAAGATAAAGTGTCATCTAGGTAAGGAAATATCGAAAAGGATTAATTAATTTTCCGATTCTATATTGTTTTACTTAAGTAATACGTAATATTTGAGGATAACAATAATATTTTATTTCAAAAAGAGCAGTATTGAAGTTCTAATTTCACATCTAATTAGATCTACATGCAGAGACCGCGGAACCTTTTTTAGAAAGGAGTTGCGAAAATTTTTTGACCAGAGTAAAAATAGAACACAGATAAATTTAGGTAATTAAAATGAATAATTAGATGAGATACATTATATTAATAATATAATTTGTTTTTGTCAATTAATGTAACAGTTTTATAAAGTTTTACATCTGTATAAATTGAAAAAGACAATTTTACTCTATTGCCCCGAAAACTGTTATTCACTCTGCGGTTTTATTGATGAATATTTTCATCACCTTATTTAAATCAATGTCCAATATTTTAATTTTGTGTATATGAAGAAAAACTAAATGAAACAGTCGTTTTTGTAACATTGAAGTACGGTTCCAAGTCAAAATTCGACGAACCCCGCTGAATGTGTTCTGAAGAGGGGTTGCCGCGCAATCCCCAAAAATGATCAGTTGTTGCAACTGCAACCCCTGCAACCCCACTTCCACGGTTACTGTCTACATGTCGTTGTTTATTAAAAGTTGATAGAACAACGCATGTTCGTTATTTTGTTGAGAAATCTATCTTATATTTTGAAATATAAAGATTTAGCTATGTATGATAAAATTGACTTTTGTTTACAATACCATGAAATGCATTTAAAGTTTCGTGCTTCCAGTTAAACTGTATTTTTATCTGTCTATTGAATATGACGTAAATGCAAACTTTAAAACATATCAAATGCACACTAACGATACTGACAAATACACTCCCGGTACATATTAACTTTTCTCTGACATTATTCAGTGAGGCAGCAAGTGGAGACACGCATATGCTTTAACGCTTTAAACGTCGAATACAAATTGAAGAACGTCTCTTTCAGATATCGTTTCAATCGGCCGATCGGATCGGATGCCTTTCGCATTTTCCAATCGCCACTTCAATGGGTGTTACCTGCGATCTGCTATATTTCGTTATTCCATGTGCCATGCTGAATACAAACGCAGAGAATATGTCAGCTACGCCTTCCTCTTCAATGGATTGTATCGCATTATTGACATTTCAAATTTATTCCTACCTACGTTTTGTGTCAGACAAATATTTTTCACTCTACATACAATATTGCTTACATTTACAAATACCGGGTGGAACATCATACCTGTGTACATAGGCGATTAACATGAAAAAACAGTTTTTCTGTGCGCATTGCTCCCCAAATTATTTTAGCCAAAAATGCTTCAAATAAATGTTGTAGAGCATAAAATTATGCATCTAAATCAATAAACAGAATTACATTTACATGCGTTATAACGACAGAAATTAAATAAAAAAATATTAAAAATTACGTTGAAAATATCAAATAGCCATGGAAGTGAAACAAAAATAGATAGATGCTTGACGTTTGACAGATCTGATTTAACACCTAGCGATTTTTTTTTATGGAGTCATCTTAAATGTAAAATTTATAAGCAACGGCACCCAAATATTAATTCTTTGAGAGAAGCTATCGTGGATTCCTTCATTCCTTCTACAATAAACTTGGTTATTGCTTGGCTGAAAATGGAGGTTTATTTGAATATTTATTGTAATAATTAATTGTAGTGATTATTTTATTGAGAGAATTATTGTTTGATATTTGAATTATAATAGATAAGTTATAATTTTTACATGACCAACCCTATAAGAAATAAACGTTTCATTGTAATGTACAATTGTTTATTTATTATTAAATTGTAATCATAGGTATGGAGTTTTTTGTATGAATTTTATTGAATGATTAATTTGTCGGAAGTAAAATATCAAATAGACAAAAAAATGTCAAGCATCTATCTATTTTTGTTTCACTTCCATGGCTATTTGATATTTTCAACGTAATTTTTAATATTTTTTTATTTAATTTCTGTCGTTTTAACGCATGTAAATGTAATTCTGTTTATTTATTTAGATGCAAAATTTTATGCTCTACAACATTTATTTGAAGTATTTTTGGCTAAAATAATTTGGGGAGCAATGCGCACGGAAAAACTGTTTTTTCATGTTAATCGCCTATGTACACAGGTATGATGTTCCACCCGGTATATCTTTACAGTCAATAAGTCAATGTTTAAACCGTTTTAACAGCAACGTAATATAAAGTAGCATTGTAGCAAAGAGCATAAATTACATATGTAATGTATCCTCTTTGATTGTAGCCTAAAAAAAACTTATTGAGCAGAATACCGTACATAGATGTTCACTTCTTTCACAGTAATATTAAAAGAAATATGTTTAAAGCAATTAAAATTTTAAAATTATTTAGACTACCGTCACAATTTTTATAGCATGTTATTAAATTTTAAATGATCTCCAACGCGATAAGTTAATTAAATAGTAAAAAAAATTACAATTAACCCACTAAAAATGTAGTATTTTTTGTAGTTTTTTTTTTCATGATTTTTGATAGTATTATTTAACAAGTTTTATAAACATCTCTTAAGTTATCTCTTAATAATATGGGGTAGGTGGCTCAGTGGTATCGAGTCGGCCTGTGGATCATGAGAACCCTGGTGCGATCCCCACAGCCGACAAACAATTTTCATCAAATTAAATCTATCCCTGTGGATCCCCCTCAACTAACATCTTTGGGGGTCGTGATTTGACGGCTGGTAAAAAACTTTCTTTACTAATATGCAAAAAAATTTAATTATTTTGCCTTATATTCACGAAAGATTGTTCGTTTAGATTTGATAAACTAAACATAAAAATGCATTTAATTAAAATTAGGTCAAACGACTATTAAGTAAGCTAATCGATGTGTAATTTTTTTATCTTTGTTAAAATTAATTAATTTTTGTATGGTATTATTGTGTAAAAATGTCAGGTGCGGTGGGCGAGCGTGTTATGCACATATTGTAATGTCACTTAAATCAAGATTCGTTCGCCTGTCGATAATGTGCGATTTGTCTTTAAATATAAAAATACAGTTACATGTATTTATCACACTCCGGTGTTATAAATTAGTCACTTATACGACTTAAATAATTTGACCAAAGAAACCGTCAGTATGGCACAGGGGCGGATCCAGACTTCGAATTGCGGGGAGTGGGGGTCATGAAGTGAATTTTGTCTCCGGCGGGAGAGGGGTATTGTCCATCTTCTAAATATAAAAAACATTTGTATTTGCTCATATTATATTCCTGCTTTAAATAATTTTTACAATCACATTAAATCGTCTTTGGAATCGCATTAAATCACAATAAATCATTTTTTCACCTCAAAAATTTCCTCTAAGAACGCCAACACTTTTTAAATCATAAAGTTTCATTATCTAAACGGTTCTTCGATAGAATACAAAAATTATTGAATTAGAAGTTGATTTTCTAAGTGCAAATGTCGGTAGTCACATACTTGACTAGGTCTTAAATAGAATACCTCTCCCATCTGCGGGTCGAAATAATATCCGCACAAAATATTGGTTTTTGGCTATTTATTAGGTGGCTAAGTGGTATCGAGTCGGCTTTTGGATCTTGAGAACCTTGGTTCGATCCCCACAGCCGACAAACAATTTTCACCAATTTAAAAAAATCTACCCCTGTGGCTCCTCCTCCACTAATATCTTTAGAGGCCGTGATTTGACGGCTGGTAACCGCATTTCACGCGAAAAAATATATCACTTACCGAGATCTGCTTAGGCAGAGTGCCACACCCAGTGATGGGTAAAAGACGTGATGATATATTTATTTATTTTTTATTTTATTTATTAGAATAATAAATCAATCAATAGTTCTTAATTATCTTAGAATTTTAAGTTCTTAGATAATATTTTCTATTTAATTTGTTTAATAAATTGAGTTATCGTAAATAATTACATCATTATTATGTATTACGGCCAACATTTAAAAAAAAATCCATGCTTAGGGGGGTCATGACCCCTATGACCCCTCCCCTGGTATGGCAATGTAAAAACTGCGGTTCAGTGTGCTCGGCCCTATGTTCCGAAACGGAATGATGGGACGTTATTATTATTGTGTAAATTAAAAAATATTTATCTATATAAACTTCAGAAAATATGAAACAACTTTTCATTTTTACACTGAATTATAGTAATTCTTGTATATTTGCAAAGTCCTCCGATTGTATTGCAAGTAAATTCATTTTATTAATTTACAAATAATTAATTAAATTCGAGAAATGTAATTGATTACACAAACAATTAAATAAACCACTGAATACATGTCTACATTAACATCAAAAGTAATCTAAAATAAAATCAAAAATACGAATCTCTGTTCCCGACTGTATAATTACAAGTCAAGTAGCAAGTTAATTAAACCCAATTTCGCAACACAATTCACAAGCTCGTTGCATATGCATGGCCAGCTTTCTCAAGTAGTTTCCAGGACAATTATAAACAGATAACAGCGTGAAACACTACAGTAATATTGTCACCGGGCGATTTATTATATTCGAATTCGGTTGCTTCGTGCCTTTTGTGGTGGCAGCACTGGTAATTAACGGTGTGGCTTCTGGGACACCGTTGCGGTTTGAGGTTATGTTCACGGTATGTTACATTGTAATTTCGATGCATAACACTAGAATGGAGTGTTGCTTACGGTGTCTCATTTTACTGAAGCTTGAAGTAGAACTTACAGGAAGGAATAAAGCTTACGAATGTCAAAATTTGCAAAAGTTCAGAACTGCAGAAACGTACCTACATGATGCGCCAACGGATTCTAATGGTTGGTATAGGCTTATTTAGAAAACAAAATTAGATCAGACAAAAGTTGTACATATCATTCCGTTCATAAATGTGGCTCAGTGGTATCGAGTCGGCCTGTGGATCTTGAGAACCCTGGTTTGATCCCCACAGCCGACAAACAATTTTCACCAATTTAAATCTACCCCTGTGGCTCTCCCTCCACTAACATCTTTGGGGGGCCGTGATTTGACGGCGGGTAACCGCACTTCACGCGAAGAAATATATTAGTTACCGAGATCTGCTACAGCAGAGTGCCATACCCAGTAATAGGTAAAATGCGTGATGATATATTTATATTTATTTATTTATATAAATTTGGAATAATAAAATGTTTAATAAAGCATTAACCATTCACTTCAAGAAAAATGAGTAGACTTGAAGAGATATTTACAATGAATTGCTAAGAAATATCAAGTATTAAAAAAGTATTCTATACTACAAAAACAAGACAGATTTAACAAAAGGATAATGATACCTGTAATTCGTATATTATCTTTCCGTTCTTGCCTTTTATAGAAAATGTTACATATAAAATATTAACAAGTAAGAACATCAAAGTTTAATTTTCACCTCACATGAAATATTAAAGAGTGCAATGATATTGTCCCTCATCAGTCTTCTGAAATATATAGTACTCCTTGTGAATGCGGTACAGTTTATGTTGGCTAGACGGGAAGAACAATTTCAACAAAAATAAGCGCTCCTTCGATTTACCCAGATAAATCTTCGATTGCTCAGCATGCAATACAATTTCTACACAAGATTAAATTTGAAGACAAAGTAATCGTTGTCAGGTCAAAGTCATAGTCTTTTGATCAGAGAAGTTATTGAAATTTATAAGAACAAGAACAACTGTGATGGCTGTGAATTATATAAAACTTAGCTTCAGTTGATCAAGAAATTATCATTTCTGGTTTACCTGTTACTTAGATACTTGTATATAGTTACGTTTCGTTATTTATTATTTTCTATTTCTTGATGAAACATTGAATTAAATAAAATTTACAGACCCAAATCAAAAATTATTTTTTTAAACACAACGTAACAAAAGAAATCAAAGTGATAGACAATAAACGTTTACAGAGCGGGTGTCATTCAAATCCGAAGATTCCGAGTTTCAATGCAACTGAAAATATATGAAGAACCCTAGTGCGGCTTAATGAATTCGGACCCTGTACTGTAATTGGGATTATATTTCTGCTGTACAGAATACTATAAATAAATTTTCTGCTCCGTATGTAAGAATGTATAAAGCACTAGGGTGGTGTAGTTTTAAAAAAATTTGTTACATTTTAATAACATATTTGTTTTTATTTGACCAAATTATTTGTGCTAATAAGCTTATACTTGCCTATCAAAAACCTTCAAAACCAGTTAATTTAACCTGTATTATCAAGTTTTTTTACATTGCAATATCTCAATTTTCAACTATCTAAAATAGACTCAAAACGCAGAGAAATATAGACGCGAGAATGTCTTAAGATATAAACATTAAGTTTGTTTTATTCACTCGTAATTCACACAAGTCACTGCATTGCAAAACACAATCAACAAAAAACTATCTTATATAACACGGTACGAAACATCGAAACCGCATTGGGGTTATCTTTGATTTATTCGTTTCCTAGCATCTGTAGCTGAAATATCGTTTAAATATTTCATAGTTTTATCATTCCAATAAAAGTATATAGAAGCGAATAAATCTAATAATTTCGGCACCAGTATAAATATTTGTATAAATTGTAGCCTTACCAGTCAGGTATTAAAAGTTTTATCTTAAATTTTATTAAACGTTTTTATAAATAAAATAACAGTTATATATCACACACATAATTCTCAATCGTCGTTATGAAATTACAGATCTCGTTAGACGATAAATATATGTTTATTGTTTTAAATTTTACTTGTTCAGATGCTTCAGCCTATCAGAAAACAGTTTGTGTTGTACTGTAATAGCATGAACATCAAGTCATCGCCTTGGACATTACTATCATCCTTTTTAAATTGAGTAGAAACTTTATTATTAATATTAATTTTTAATGATTTATTTGTGTTCGAACTCATTCTATTAAGAACTTTCAGAAACTAAATAGACAAAAAAAGCAATTCGTGTTCTAATCATGAGGTCAAAAGCTAAGAACTGGTGCCAAAACAATAGAAACGAACTTCCTGCTTTAATCAGAACTGATCCAGGGCACTTGGCATTACTCCAATCGTGCACGGAATCGAATTTTTTTGTTGAAGACCACGACCTATAACCCACAAAATAAAACACAAATCACTTTTATTTTCTCACGACCTCTTTATCAATGCTGAAATAAAAATGTCTTATCAATAAATGACAGTTAATATAATTTGTGTAATATATAACTTTCAAACTTTACTTCACATTTAAATTATCCTTGTAGCTCCACATCACTAACATCTATGAGGACCATAATTTGACGGCTAGTAACTGCTTTTTATGCGCTAAATATTTCGTTTACCGAGATCTATTAGACAGAGTACCAAACCCAGTAATGATTAAAAGGCGTGATGATATATTTTTGTAATTATAATATTCTTTATTAACTACCCATTACAGTGTCGATTTATTTCACTTTTAATTGTTTTCATTGTTTTATTTCACTTCTTCAGAGATAATTTGAAAAGTCATTGATTAAACCCTAAACTAAAGGAATTAACTTAGATTAATTCAAATTACTGTCGTTCGTCATCTACTAACATATTTGGAGGTCATGATTTGACAGCTGATAATCGCATTTCATCATCTGTGGCGCTACAGCCCAAATCTGGCCTGGGCCTACCGGACACACCGAGCCGCAGTTTTTACACTGCCGTACTGCCGGTTTTCGTAGTCAAATGCTACATTATTTAAAGCGTATAAGTGACTAGCTTATAGCGCCTGAGTGTGATAAATACATGTAACTGTATTTTATATTTTACGACAAATCACACATTGTCGACAGGCGGATTCGAACTGACGAACCTAGGTTCGGGTGACGTCACAGTATGTTAAGATATATGCCTTAATACGCTCAGCCACCGCGCCTGTGAAAATCACATTTTCCGCCCTAAATATGTCACTTACTGAGATCTGCTACCAAAGAGTGCAGCACTGAATAATGGGTAATAAGCGTGATGATATTTTTTTTTCACTTACAATATTCTTCACAACTGTTTATTATACAGTCGATTTATTTCACTTTAAAATGTTTTCATTGCTTTATTAACATCTTCAGAGATAATTTGAAAAGTCATTTATTAAAACGTAATCGAAAGAGAGAATTAACTTGGACCATTTGAGCAGAATAATAAATCAATATGAATCAAGTTTTTCAGCATGATCCGTTTCATCGTTCAATTATTACAGCATTTTCAATGAAAACATTCATCAATCTTACGGAGTTTAATTAGTCTGTTAGTATACAGCTTGGTTGAACTACAAAACGCGCCAAAGGCAATGTCTGCGAAGCCTTAGGTAAAGCCGCGCTGGTCGTTGTGCATCCCGGGAGAATTTACTGAGATACTAACTACCTCATCCATCCCTTTTCAAAATCAATTATATTCTAATCAGCACTACAGGTTATATTATAGAGTAGAATATTTTAAATGCATATTATTATGTTGTTTTTTTTCCGAGATTTATATGGATGGAATAAAAATTGAATTTCCATTAAATGACAATAAATTTTGTTATTCTACTTTCAGATTAACTATGATAAAAAAACTAAAATGTGTTCTACAATAATTATTTGTAAAAGCAAAGACTGAAAATAGCTATTTGGGGACCGAAATGAGAGAATTGCGAGGACTGCAACTAGTCGACGTCGGAAAAGACACTTTGTATCACAAGTAGAGATGAAAAAACTATCGATAGTACTATCGATACATCGATAGTTTTAAAAAATAAAGTACTATCGATAAGTAATTAATAGAAAAAAACTATCGATAGTATCGTTTAGTAATTATCGTTTAGTAACTATCGTTTAGTAACTATCGTTTAGTAACTATCGTTTAGTAACTATCGTTTAGTAATTATCGTTTAGTAACTATCGTTTAGTAAGTATCTTTCAAATAAAATAATTTAAAAATAAAAATAAATAAATAATAAATAACACGGGCTGGACTGTGAGTAATGACAAGCAAATTACCTTATGTTCACGGAGCAATTCGAATACGTCTGTTATTTGCGGACCACGTGGTAGTTTATGTGTTAAGTATGACTTGTCAAGATTTCATCTGCATTTAAATGATATAATTCAAATTATATTCAATATCGTTATTGTACAGTAACTGTACACAAATGTTAGCTGTAAATCGATTGGTTGTCGGAAGACTTTAAAGGGATGAAAGACAAAGCGAGATTTCTAAGAAATTTATTATAGGGTAACAGGTACGAGATAATTTAAATTCAATTGTTCTCTGATGTTCATTGAAGTTTGTGCTGTAGTGAATATTATTGGGTCATGTGGCGGCCAATACATCAACACACATACACAAATAATCACACACCTTGTATATATTCTGTAATAGTCTTAGCAAAACACTCTGTATATATTCGTTCATTTTCTGTAGTTTCTAAGCAACATTTCTGTACAGTTTTCATGTTTTCACCACTACCTGCTATTGTAACTTCGCCCGCTTTCTCCGAACCTAACAACATCTGTTTTTCAAGTACCTACATTCCAAACTTCTTTGTTCACCCCAAAATCCACCATTTTTTCCTTCTAACCAGGACAGTCTACGCTTACCACTCATCCAGTATGCATCACAACTCCAAAAATACTATCACAACACCACATTTCTTTTTTATTTGATCTAAATTAATATAAAAGGTGTTTAGAATTGGAATTAGTTTTTCTAATATCTCGATCTCGACAAATATATAAATTAATGTAAGAAATGATATATACCTAGGGATAGAAATACATAATTGCATTGGATTTTTATTTTTCACATTTGTAACTTCTGAAATCTTGTTATTAAGCCTAAATTTTAAAGAAATAAATTTTTGATATTTATTTTATATTTCCTTATTTTCTATTTCTCCCATTTTACATACCTTAGAGCGGGTAATATTAACTGTAACAAAACCATATTCACAGAAATTATTTAGCACACATCCCTTAAAATAGAGCAACATCAACAGTTTTAAATTTTAGGGGATGAGGGTAACATTTAAAAAATTATAAATTTTATTTTACCTCTCTCTTAAAAATGGAACAAATTTAATACATGATTTTAAACTCTGTATAGGCAAAGATTTTTTAATTTTGAAAAAAAAATTATTTATACTTTTGTAAAAAAATACTATCGATAAGTAATTAAAAGAAAAAAACTATCGATAGTATCGTTTAGTAATTATCGTTTAGGAACTATCGTTTAGTAACTATCGTTTAGTAACTAATGTTTAGTAACTATCGTTTAGTAACTATCGTTTAGTACCTATCGTTTAGTAACTATCGTTTAGTAACTATCGTTTAGTAATTAAAACTATCGTTTAGTAATTTAATTGACTATCGATAGTACTATCGATATATCGATAGTTTACTGATAGCACTATCGAACAATCGATAGTTGAAATTACCGATAGTTTTTCATCTCTAATCACAAGTATACATAATATGTTTTCTATGATTGGAAATTAAGATCAACAATATAAACAAATCAAAAATCTAAAAATATATATATATATATATTTGTGGCCTATACTTTATCTTTTAGTAACGGCAATTATTCACATGTGACTAAAATGTTTAAATCTATGCCAACCATAAACAACTTACAATTAACGCCAATGCAACAACTTGACTAAAATAATATTTCACTTATTTGAGAGCATTTCCATTTAATTTAATATGAACCTTTTTTAATTTTATTGTACAATAATCGCTACTGTAAGACAAAACGTTGTATATCACATGTGAGTGAAATTGTCATTATATGCTCATTAGAATTATCACACTCGCGTATATTGATTTATTTTACTTACATTTATGGGGTAGGTGGCTCAGTGGTATCGAGTCGGCCTGTGGATCTTGAGAACCTTGGTTCGATCCCCACAGTCGACAAACAATTTTCACCAATTTACATTTATTCCTGTTGCACCCCCTCCACTAATATCTTTGAGGGCCGTGATTTGACGACTGGTAACCGCATAATATAATGTACTATTGCAAACCGTTGCTAATAGAACGGTCTGTGAAGAACCCCATTACCAATATTAACGGTCTATCAAATGACGTCTAAAAGCCAATTATCGAACTATTTCATATATTAACTTAGACTATTTTTCGTTGTTGTTTATCTCAACAACAATCAAACTACTAAATAATATATGAGCATCAAAATACATGTAGATCCGAAGCTTTAATTATTTTTTTAACCTTGTTTTGCACTAAGTAAAGTCTTCCGAAAAAGTATTCATCAACGCCCTTATATATTTGGTAAATAGAAAAACAGGAAATTACATTTCAAAAAAGTCTAATATAGATACATATCTAATATTTGACAGTCATAACCACCCTCAATCATTGAAACATATTTCCCAATTCAATTTGATCGCAATAAACCCTTTCAACTCTCTCACTAATAATTTCACGTCCGCACTTGTAAATAAACGGTATTAAAAAAATATTATCAGAGAAAATTAAGTGCGAACACACTAATAAACTTGCTCGTTCGTTGGAAAGTAGATGGAGTAAAAGTATCAACTTCTCCGGACGTCGTCGGTCGCGTGGAGTGTTCCGAGATGAATGCGGGCGATCGATGCCGCATATCGCACAAACTTTACGCCAAAGTTCCGCGAGTTCTACCACATGACGCCTGACTGAAAGAGGCGCTGCAGTCAACGCGAGTTGTGGTCAAAGTTGGAGAAAGTGACACAAGTGATCTGATTTAATTACGTTTTACGAGGCGATAAAGATGTTTCTGGTTATTTGATACGACTGTTAACATATCTGTCTTTGTCTTATTTTAACTTCAAACTTTTATGAATATTCATATTTTAGAGTTTAAACACATTTTAACTCGTAATACTAAGTTTTGAACAATGCTGGTTTGTCAGTCCCTTTAGACTTTGTCTTAAAACTTATTTAAATATTCCAAAGAAACTTTATTAATTAATTCATAAAATTAAAAAACAATACTGCTTTTTTCAACAAAATGTTTAGACCAACAACATTTTTCAAGTAATTTTGCTACATAAATAATTATTAAACATTTCTAAATGTATATTTCGTTTTTGGGTCGATCGTGCAAAAACATATGATACCAAAATTGGCAATAACTTATTTATACTTTGTACCTACTAAATTTTACTTTCAAACGATTATAAACTGGCTGATGTGTAGCAAATTTATTTTGTGGAAAATTTGTAGTGTCAACCTGCAACGAAAAGATAATATTGAATTTTGGTAAAAGTTCATCACATTTTCGCTCATAACATATTACAGATAAAAATGGTTCCTTTCTTTATATAACCGATTGAATGTCGTAAGGTTTTTCAAATTTATTTTTATATCTTTCATAATCATAGATTTCTACTAATTTAATCATATGTCAGCTATTACTTTTGACACAATACTGTAGTAATTGTTAACACAACCCTTACCGATGCGAACGAGGCAATTTACAAACAGCTTGGTGTTTGCTTTGCTTGCTGTTGGAATGATTGTATTGGTAGAGTCATTATTTTGGTTTACTGTTTTATGGTGGGTTCCAAAGTTTTTCACGTAGCATTATTTATTATTTATTATAGTCTGATCATTAAAACAAAAAACATGCATTCATAAAGATTGATTAATGTAATATATTAAATATGAGAACCCAGGTTCGATTTCCAAAACCGACAAACAATTTTCACTGATTTAAACCTACCCCTGTGGCTCCTCCTCCACTAACATCTTTGGGGTCGTGATTTGACGACTGATAACCTCACTTCACGTGAAGAAATATATCACTTACCGAGATCTGTTACGACATAATGCCACACCCAGTAATGGTTAAAAGGCGTGATGATATATTTATTTACTTAAATTAAATATGAAGATTTGGGATAACACAATTTTTCGTCTCATTTTGTCGCGTAGTAAAACATCACTAGTAGTAACAATATCCATCTATTAAGAGATGGCGTTAATTACGATATTTCAAAATTGAGACAAAGCTACACTTTCAGTTGCTCTTCATAAGATTATTATTGCTGTCATTAGTTTAATTTATCTTTTAACTTTTAAGTACAAATTTAAATATACAGACCATAGAATTGTAGGATGTTTTTAGTACATATTAGTTCTATTAGTATTAGTTAATTATAGTTTTATTGCCTTCTTTCTTGTAAATATTACATTTATTATCATTTATTTTTAAGTATTTAGTTATTAGATTAGTAGCAAACTATACCTTTGTCGAAATTCCAATTATCGACACTTATTTTTAAATTCCAAAACTCCTTCATAAAAAATAGATGTTGAAGTATTTAGGGCAGTAAAACCTACCGGCTGAAGGTAATTTCGCCTCTATCTTCAATACATTCGATATCGATAGGACACTATTAATATAATTTTGTCTGTTAGTACGGTGGTGTGGATAGCGATACGGAATTCGAATTCGGAGATCCCGAGTTCGAATCGCACTCAAGCTAAAAATTATATGAACTACCACACTGCGGCTCGGTGAGCGCGCACCCTGTACTGTAATTGGGATTAGGTTCCTGTTGTACAGCGTAACATAAATAAATAATTAAATAATATTTATACTACTATGTACAACAGGAACTTAATTCCAATTACAGTACAAGGTCTGGATCCACTGAGCTGCAGGGTGATAGTTCATAAATTTTTAGCTTGAATCTGATGTGAACTCGGGATCTTAGAATTCGAATGCCGTAACGCTAAGCAACGATACCGCACTGCCAGATATTTAAACAATATATATATATATATATATATATATATATTGTTAGTTGCTATGTTACCATAAATAAATGTTTCATTTTTATTTATATTTCGTCTTCCAATCGGTAAATAATTTCTTGGCAATCAGTAATTTGTAAACATACCTTACTGTTGTAGAATCGTGCAAAAAATATTTAATGTTAAAATGTAAAATAAAAAATAAACATGGTAGTATCGTGCGAAGCATGTAAGTCTGCCATGATCACTGCGCCCTTGGCAAGAACCGCAACCAGTGCGGGCGGTGGCGGCGGCAGCACAGCAAGTGTGTCAGAGTCAGAAAGCTTGAGCTCGAGAGTTAATTCCGTTTCCGGTTGCTTCCGGACACGAGCGTCCTGAGATACATCCCTTCGGATTACGATCGCTAACTCGCCGTAACCCCAGAATGCAAATCTTAACTTTTGCACTCTTCGCGAGATTTAGTTGATGTTGTTCTACACCCAACATTATAAGTAAAGCCCGGATATTTAGGCTCTTAAAAACACCCAAATAAGCAGGCATATAGGCCGGTAATTACTCTAAAATAGGCGGTATTTTAGGCAGCCTAAATGTAATTAATTTGTTTAAAACAAAATAAACGAACCATTTTTCTAATATTGGTACTCGTATCTACTCTTCGTTAGAAAAAATTAATTTTAAACAAAAATTAACGCAATCTGAAAAATAATAATGTAGGGTTTTCATTTTATTAACTATTATGCAAATTCAAATTATGTAGTATACTTTAATT
The DNA here is from genome assembly GCA_947425015.1 of Pterostichus niger. Classification (NCBI taxonomy): domain Eukaryota; kingdom Metazoa; phylum Arthropoda; class Insecta; order Coleoptera; family Carabidae; genus Pterostichus; species Pterostichus niger. The sequence continues at coordinate 33,524,159 of OX380340.1, read as the reverse complement.
CACAAAATATTACGAGCAATTGCTCTATGAAATTTTCGGAAAGGGACTGTCTTCGGTCTGTCAGAACTTGCTTGTAAGCTGAAAACTTCGTTCGACATCACAAAATGTGACAGGAGCGTTCTTATATTTAGCCATATCGTCTAAAGCTTCCTCAGCTCCATTGATTAATGGCAAAGACAATTGAATTGCCACGTAAAATTTTGACTAAAAAACGTTTTTTCTTTCGGCATTTTAAATTCACACACAAAAACTTGATTAAAGTAAGTTCTTTCAATATTATAGGTTAGGTTGAAACACTTTGTCGAGTGCTGAATTAATCAACGAAGTAGATGATAAACCTTGTCTGCTCAATAAAAGTTAGAATAGGCAACAAAAATAGGCAAAATAGGCTGTATAAGGTAAAATAGGCACAATAACCAAAATATAGAAAAAATAGGCTCTAAGGGACGAAAAAAAAACCTTCCATTACACGTAAACATATTACCTATGTATAGAAAAACGAAATTGCCTGAAGTATATTAAAATTTGAATCTAGGCAGTTACCTAAAAATCCGGGCTTTAATTATAAGTATCTCTACATACAATTTTATTTTTTATTACTAATATGGTAAATGAGGAAAAATAATAAAGAATCTTTGCAGAATGGAAGTTTTCGTAATAATAATATAATAATATATCATCACGCCTTTTACCCATTACTGGATGTGACACTCTGCCTAAGCCGATGTCAAGAAATGATATATTTTTTCGCGTGAAGTGCAGTTAACAGCCGTCAAATCACGGCCTCCAAAAATATTAGTGGAGGGGGAGCCACAGGGGTAGATTTAAATTGGTGAAAATTGTTTGTCGGCTGTGGGGATCGGACCAGGATTCTCAAGGTCCACAGGCCGACTCGATATCACTGAGCCACCTACAAGTTTTTGTAATGTACTAATAAAATTATAACTGTATCTAATCTATATTCTTTCCAATCTATTTTATGATTTGTCAATTGAAGTAATAATTTCATCTTTACCGACAGTGTGCACTTTCAAATCGATTCATAAAGTTTTATAGGTCATAAAAGTCAACAATAAACGTTCTGAAAGTTCTTTTAAAAGTGTGGTACGTTCCTAACGTATGTTTTCGCAGTAACACAATTAAAACGACGATGATATAACTTTTTCCATTGTAAGTTGACTGATGTCCGAACTGGAAGCGAAATATGTTCTATTCCCTGAACGTCCGTAACTCATATAACAGTGTCAGTGAATCATAACTTTACTGCAAACAAAGTCTGGCATTTCCCTTCTGATCAGTTTAACTGATGTACGTTGTAAAAAACTTTCTAATTTTAAATGCTTTTTATCTCTAATTAAATTCTGTTCAAAATGTCACAAAACAATATATTTTAGCAGAATAACTGATATATCTCTGGAGGCTAATACCATTTGTAGAACGATGTATTAGTACAAGATATAAAAAGATTTTCACTTATAATATCATAAGAGCGTTAATTCTTTCCGGAAATTTTTAGGAGTGCATTTCAACAACGTATTAATTAATTAACACGAGGGCCCGATTACGTTGTTGGAATGCACGACAAAATATTTCCCGGATATGAATTAATGCTCGAATGTAGATTCGGTAAGAAAATCGTAACGACACCGCTACAAAAAGCAAAAATACATAAATTAATATTTAAATTTTATTCGAAATAATCAAGTTGGAATACAAGTATAACTATAGCAACGTAATAAAATTATTGACAACAAAAAACAATTACTGAAAAATTCGAGCAAAATGTCACGTTTTGGTTCCCTGTCATTACAAAATATTGATAAAGGTGTCGGAGAAGAACAGCTCATCAAAGTTACAGGGCATAGTAATGCGAATTCTATTCGGCCTTATTTGCAAATGGCTGCAGAACATCATAAAAATATAATAGAAAGCATGAGGAATGAAAAAAAACCTGAATCTGGTAGTATCATTTGTTCTTCTACTGCTAACACTTTATCAGATTCTTCTTACAAAGGAAGCATTACTTATAACAATTGTGTTTTTAATTTTAATTAATATGCGTTAGTTACTGCTTTCTTGATTATACTGACCGTTAAAATAAAACTATAATTTCTAAACATTCAATATGACGTTTCACAATATTGTCCAACTGTCAAATTTGACATAAAAATTTCCACTTATTAATTTCACTTAGGTTGGTCTAGGAATGAAAAATTTCCAAGAAAATCTTGACGTTGCTAGGTAACCCATGCTCGTATAAGTGTTTCTATTGGTCGTTAATTAGTGTCGTACGATTTTCGGCAAAATATTCCCGGCCTAGACTGAAACAGTTATTTGTATATCAAAGGAAGAAAGTGAGACATTTCTTTCCGAATGTATAGTATTTTCATTTTAAACTGGAGGGATCGGCATAAAACGATTAGACGTCCCTGTCCCATATAACTACAATGAAATCTATTAGTGCGGCTACCACAAATCGCTTAACGATGCTCACAACAGGTCATTTTTTAAGGGTCGTATTCAACCTAAAATTATTCTTGTTTTTTTCCTATGATTGACCATATAAAAATACCGGCGAATGGAGCTGTACAACCCTGTGTGAACCTTGTGAAACCAGTTATGACTGATCATATTTTAAGTTCCTTTGTAAACGTAATTGCGGTGCATTTAATCGTTTTATGCCGATCCCTCCAGGTTAAAATAAAAATAGTATACTGTTTTATTTGCCGAGCCAAAGATGTGTGTTATAAGGCACCCAAAGGAAGAATGAGACTTTCTTTACTAGGTATAATTATAATTTATACCACTAGCCTATCAGAAAATAAAATTTGTAGTAGTAATATAACAATTATTTGTCACGAATATCTAAAAATTTATCAATGTGGAGTACTTTGCTTGTTTATAATACTATTGTTTTACCCCATTTTATATATTGCTCGACTATTTTATTTCTATGTAATAGTACTGATTTGGAAAAACTTCAAAAATTACAAAACCGTGCAATGCGTGTTATATTGAAATGTGATCGTTACACAAGTATTATAAGCATGTTAGATGTATTACATTGGTTGACTATTACTAAGCTGGTTGAATTTAATGTCTTAGTGTTTATACATAAAATTATTACAAATCAATTACCGAACTATCTATGTGCTAATGTAAAATTTGTTCATGAAGTGCATAGTTATCGTACTAGACAAATAAGTAACTTATATGTACCAAGAACCAGTAAAGCTACAATTTCGAAATCAATTTGTATAAAAGGTTTCAATATTTATAATGACTTACCGATTGACATTAAGAACTCAAAGCTTTTAAAACAAATTTAAGAGCAGTTATGTGAAATTTAATTTTATTCTATATTATTAATTACAATCTTATACAAACTTATTTACTAAATTAGAGATATTTAATTGTTATTTTTCTTGTATTTAATAGCTTAAAGCTAAATAAATAAATATATTATTATTAATTAAGTGAAAATAATTTGACAGATTATAAACCCAAAACGCAATAGTAGCTATTGTCAAATGGCAATAAATTTGAAAAATAAACAATAATTATATTTATAATGACTTACCGATTGACATTAAGAACTCAAAGCTTTTAAAACAAATTTAAGAGCAGTTATGTGAAATTTAATTTTATTCTATATTATTAATTACCATCTTATACAAACTTATTTACTAAATTAGAGATATTTAATTGTTATTTTTCTTGTATTTAATAGCTTAAAGCTAAATAAATAAATATATTATTATTAATTAAGTGAAAATAATTTGACAGATTATAAACCCAAAACGCAATAGTAGCTATTGTCAAATGGCAATAAATTTGAAAAATAAACAATAATTATATTTATAATGACTTACCGATTGACATTAAGAACTCAAAGCTTTTAAAACAAATTTAAGAGCAGTTATGTGAAATTTAATTTTATTCTATATTATTAATTACAATCTTATACAAACTTATTTACTAAATTAGAGATATTTAATTGTTATTTTTCTTGTATTTAATAGCTTAAAGCTAAATAAATAAATATATTATTATTAATTAAGTGAAAATAATTTGACAGATTATGAACCCAAAACGCAATAGTAGCTATTGTCAAATGGCAATAAATTTGAAAAATAAACAATAATTATTTGCTAATTTATCGAATTTTCATGTTTCAGTAGATTAGTTTTCGAAGCACAAATTTAATTCAAACAGAGGAATTGTAATTTACGCTTTAACAATGTTAAACAATTTGACAACTATCTATCTAACATTGACAAATGAAAGTTACATTGGTTATACTTAAGAATAATCACAAGATCTTTATTCTCACTATAATAATGACAGGATTGGTTAAAACGCACACACATAGCAATGAATAAAACATTTCATTGGTTTAAAAAAATTAATTAAACATTTTTAATAATCATTTGTTTACAATAGCTTAAACAGAAAAATAACTAAAAAGTCAAAATGAGTAATTGTTTAAATTAATCTTAGACTAAAGTTTTTTCTTTTGAATTGTAATCATCCCGTCTGAGTTTTGAAGCATCACTAACATTTCTTGGTCGGAATTGTAGATGTGGGCGAAGTAACCACCTGTCACGGTGTAAGATATCACAAACGGAGATCTCCAGTAAAAGCACAGCTTTAAGCTGTAAGCACTAGTTTTCATATCGCTCTGTAGTCCTTTCTTGCATTATTTCAGTGTTCTAAAAGCATTATGCTGTCAGAAACTCCTTTAAATTATTTGGTTTTTAAAATTCCGCTGTAGTATTAAAGATTGTTATCTTTTAATATCTTCCAGGAACTTGAGAAAATCATGAACTCAACTTTATAACTACATTTCTGTTGTCTTTATCCATCTTGTTGTGATTAAATTACCTGCACAGTTTCACTATAACGTAATTTTTCACGTAGAATAAAAATCCCTCATTAACGAGAAAATAACTTGTATAACAGCAGCTAGTTACTAAAAACAAAATTAAAAACTAATTATAACTAAATGCTCTATTAATATACGCTGATAAGTTTGAAATTATGCTGCACTGGACTGTGTAGAATGTAATTAAAATGTAACTTTGTTACCCGCGTTGATGTGCGCTCTGGGAGATTTCACATGTGACGTAATATTTTAGCTCGAGGACAAACAAGAGGCAGTAGTTTGTTTGTTGTTTAGATGTTACAAACAACGAGAGTGAAAGTTATTGCATCTTCGTAGGGTTGTCGAACTTTTTAATTTATTGATAGATCACGCATTATCTATGTGTATTTGTGTTACATTTTCGGCTGAGTACTTTAAAAATCAAATCACATATTTGTAAAACCCCTTAAACCATTTAAGGAACTTGAACCGAACCAATTTTACTTGAATCTTGTCTAGAATCTTCGTAAGAACTTGAAAATAAATTTACGAATATCATTAATTCATACCAATAGCTTCTAATGAAGTTAACTTTTAATTAAATCAGTACTAATAAGTTATATTGGAATACATACTTCTAGCTGCTATTGTATTTTAACTTGTAATTAAGTGTTATATCATTAATGTTATTGTTATGAAATCTTCGTTATTATACAGTACTTATACGTTTATTGAAAATACATAAATAATGCTTCAATCTAATATTACTGTTATTACTGAAAAAGGTGGCATTTATCTAGATATTTTATTCAGTTCGCGAAGTTCATCTTTTTATATACAATACTACTTTATCGAATGTTACCAATAGTGTGTTTTAAATAAATAAATATATCATCACGCCTTTTACCCATCAATGGGTGTGGCACTCTGCCTAAGCAGATTTCGGTAAGTGATATATTTTTTCGCGTGAAGTGCGGTTACCAGCCGTCAAATCATGGCCTCCAAAGATATTAGTGGAGGAGGAGCCACAGGGGTAGATTTTTTAAATTGGTGAAAATTGTTTGTCGGCTGTGAGGATCGAACCAGGGTTCTCAAGATCCACAGGCCGACTCGATACCACTGAGCCACCTACCCCATATAGTGTGTTTTAGTATGTAGATATATATTTATTTATTTATTACTATTACACTGCCCTACAGGACGAGCCCAATAAAAGGACAGGAACAAAAATATACAAATACATAAATGCCTGAAAAATGAAAATTGAAAATTAACAAAGAGTTACAGAGTATTATAATAAAAATATATTGTGGGATTGTGGGATTACTGCAAAAAAAAATGAATAATCTCATTTTAATAAGTACAAACAATGAACGTTAGGAGAAGTATCACTTTTCGTAGTAAAGAAAGTTGTGGAATTCTATTGATACCAACACCTTAAAACGAATAACGATACCGATAAAATATGGACATAAAATTATCGAGTATTATAATACTTAATTACAACATACTCGGACACAAATTGAATTATAAATATAAATATTTGGATATCACCAGGATTTGAATATAAGACGTATGAACTCCGGTGCTATGCTTAAACACAACTAATAGTACATTCCGATACGAAACCACGACAGCCATGGTTGCAGTTACATGTTCCAAAATGTAACCAAGCAGTACACATCAGAATTTTGGTTAGATTACGAAACGTGGTTACTGAAAGTTTTGGTTAGTTTCTTGTGACCACGACGACCACAATATTTTTGTAGTTATCGTGGTTAAGTTTTAGAGTACCTTCGAAAACTTGCGTTCGTAGAACAATGACAAATAACCTGTTGACAGCTATTGTTGACAAGAAAGTAACAAGTGATACGTATAAAATATAAAATGAACTGCGATAAATGACATGAAAACAGTACTGTAAGTATTAAGGTAATAATAATAATAATAATAATCTTTATTGAGAGTCTCTCTCAAAGGCGAGGTTCAGCCGAAGGCTGTTCTTCCATCTAACCCATTATACAAAGGTATAAAACATATAATAAAACAAATAATATAATAATACAAATAAAATTTAACATATAATAACAGAACCAGGAGTGATCAATGAAATATGATATAATGGCTGGTATCATAAGCTCTGTTTTTACCTGTTTTAAGAGCAGTGTTTTTGGGTGTTTTAGCTATCTCTAACATGTTAAAACCATGCTTTTAAAACACTCAAAAATAAAGCTTGTGGTTCGAGCCATTGTGTTTTATTTATATAAGGAAGCATTAAATTTTAGGAAGAAGATTTCGAATGTGATTGTAATGTTATTCACTTCTGATGTTATTCTAGTTTTTCTCTCTATTTTGTATTGTATCATGAAAGCTTCGATTTCATGACTTTCTTACATACTGAAAGACTTGACACAAGAGTTGTCTGCAGTGACACTGTTACTTAAGAAGAATATTTATTTAGTATTTTAAGTAAATAGGTAACGGTTGCTGCTTATGACACATACCAAAACAGAAAGAACAATTCGATAAAATCATATTTGAAACAAACGGCGACCCTAGTTTAGTTGGTATCCCAATTTTTCTCACTTATAATCTGTCTAAAACATTGTTTCCACTCAATGTATATTAATACGTTGTTGAAATGCACTCAAAAAAACTTTCCTGGATATATATGCTTAAAATAATCAAGTTATGATAGAATAATATATTCAGGGCAACTTATATAAAAAAATCTGATGTGTACACCACATGACTTCCTTGTACGCGTATTAAACTATAGATATTTTTGTAATTGCACATATTTGACATTAAATCTTTTATTTTTTGTTCTAATCCATAGCAAACTTAATTTTTTTTTAAATCAGAAAATATATAATATTTAAATTTAGATATCTCGTTTATGCAAAAAGCTAATTTAAAAATTCTTAATGTGTTAGACGCAGAATTTAATTCTCTAAAACTTTTATTTGCAGCATTTATTTCTAAAATTAAAATAATACCATTTTTTTCAAGGATAACTGTTAGCAGCTTCATGTAATGTGCCACTTCCGGTTAGTCTATTTTAACCTAAATCTATTATGTTATTTCCATTGATATAGTAGTCTTATATACCAAATTTGGAAAGTTTTAAATTATATTTGAATATAGTTTTTCATGAAAATCTAATATAGGCTTCAAGTAAAGTACCACTTCCGGAAGTTATATAATGACCAAAAAGAGAGGCTTGTGGATCTTGAGAACCCTGGTTCGATCCCCACAGCCGACAAACAAATTTTCACCAATTTAGAAATCTACCTCTGTGGCTCCCTCTCCACTAATATTTTTGAGGGCCGTGATTTGACGGCTGGTAACCGCACTTTACGCGACAAAATATATCACTTACCGAGATCTGCTTAGGCAGAGTGCCACACCCAGTAATGGGTAAAAGGCGTGATGATATATTTATATTTATATACTCCTCCTCTATCACATAAGTAACTGAAGTTACTTTAAGCTTTAATCATTTTGTTGCTTTTACTCCACGTAGTTCTTTACTAAATAAACAATTAAAGTAAACCCTAAGCCACGCTACATAATAAAGTGCATCCATTGACCCTAAAGTCGTCCTTTCAGGGCGGCCATTTCACTAAGACCTTAAATTCCAGTAAATAACACCATGAGAAGGTTACCACAAATGTTTTGTTTAACATGTGTTGGCATCCAAATACTTCACCATAGCTTTTACGCATGAATAGACTGTAGTTTCTATCTTAAATTGTGCGTAATTGTGTGTATTTTGACGAATTTGCGTAGGCTGATGAAATGACACATTGAACGCACTCTATGCCCTTAGCTACTTGTGATTGTGACGTTACACTCAAAGCACCAAAGTTAGTTAATTCGATTATGCTCTCTGGATACGTGACAATCTCTCTGTGTTTATTGCGTTACACATCACTTTGTATGGTTTACTGTTACTATTTGGTATATTAACTATGCATAATTTACACAAATTATGTTATTATGTATTCCAACAAGTCAAATAATTATTGGATTATAATCTCCATTAACACCAATATGGAAAATAGTATAAAATTTTACCTCATCAGATTTTCTGTATTCCCGAACCTATATTTTAAAAATTAAACGAAATATGAATATGTGCTCAACGTCACTGATTTTCCCGTCCTCTAACTTATAAAACAATTTTCAGCAATTTTTAAATTTTCTAAATAAATAAATAAATATATCATCACGCCTTTTACCCATTACTGGGTGTAGCACTCTGCCTAAGCAGATCTCGGTAAGTGATATATTTTTTAGCGTGAAGTGCGGTTACCTGCCGTCAAATCACGGCCCCCAAAGATGTTAGTGGAGGGGGAGCCACAGGGGTAGATTTAAATTGGTGAAAATTGTTTGTCGGCTGTGGGGATCGAAACAGGGTTCTCAAAATCCACAGGCCGACTCGATACCACTGAGCCACCTATCCCATTATACTATTTATTTTTCTTATAAAACAGTTTTTGAATATTATCTCAAAAACTAGAAGACATATGTACTTGGAAACTTTACAGTGTCGAAATACATATAAGTATGTAAATTTTCGTTACAATATTTGTACTAGACAGAATGTTAGAGAAATTGGCCTAAAACTAAATCTATAGAAAATTGCTAAAACTTTGGTGATAAGTTAATTCGGACACGAGAAATTCAATACCATTGAGTTCATATTCATATCTTGTTTAGTTTTTAAAATAAACCATCCAGAAAAGATTTTTTTTTTTCAAAATATTACCTCATCCGATTCCCGAGCATATATCTCAAAAACTAAACGAAATATAAAGATGCGCTCAACGGCAAATTTCAAAATTTTTCACTAAAATCTTTTCAATAAATTAACAGTTTTAGAATATTATTTCAAACACTGAAAGACATACGCACTTGGGGACTTCACTGTTTAATTCAGCGGGTCAAAATTTTCGTTACAACATTCGTACGAGAAATAATTTTAGAGCAAATAGTCTTAAATTGGCCTAAAACCGAAAAAATCACAAAGAGTACCCCTTAAGAAATTTCTACAAAATTGCTAAAAATTTGCTTATAAATCAATTCGTACACCAGGAATTCAATGTCAGTTTTATATCTCATTTAGTTTTTAAGATATAGCTTCCGGAAAAGTTAAATTATTCTCCAAGTTTTACCTCATCCGATTTTCTACATACCAGAAGCTATATCTGAAATAACTACTCATCAGCTCGTAAATATAAAACTCGTACATATATTTTCATGAATAATATTAAGAGAAAGAAAATATATAGGTTTTTCATTTACATTTAATAATGTTTTTTGAAACATTACAAACCTTTGTTTAACACCGCCACAAAGGGTTTTCCTGTTCATTTGTTAAACACACGAGTATATGAAACTGAATACTTTTATATCCATAGAAATAAGACAAAGAAAACCTTATAAAAATATGTCGTCCCACCTGTGTGTGCAAATGTGTTTTTTCCCCTGTTTGTTAAGTACTGTCCGGCGTACTGCATAGAGGACTGTCGCTTCATTTATATCTATTCGACTATTCTCTTCGGTTTTACAAATCGAAAACTCAACTTAGTCAACTATATTGTTTCAAATAGGAAAATGTTTTTGCAGCGCACAGTTTTTAACGATAATATTTGCTGTTCGTTAAAAAGTTAGTTTCAACCGGAAAACAGCACGAACGCCACTTTAAAATTATTGTGCGATGAAGAAATAAAACAATGAAAAATATATTAAATGTAGTCTTACAACAGCACAATAAAAATATCATTAATTTATTAATTAAACAAGTTTTCAAATATGGAAAATGTTTTCTGGTTTCATATGTAATTATTTTGGTTAAGTTCTGTTTTTTATTATTTTCTATTTCCCTTACATGTTTAGTGCAACAAAACTAAAAATTTTGTTTAGGAAAATTTTAATGTTTTCCTGAAACGCAAACAATAATTTTAATAACCTCTGAAACAGAACATCGTTTTGAATCCAGGTTTCAACGTTTTAATCAACGAGTATTTGGTTTTATTATTTGCATGTTATTTTTTAATCTAAAAATATTGAATACATTGATATGTTGTACAAATCATATTGGAGAAGAAGTTTTCTATAAGAATATAATATGTTTGTTAAACAATAATTTGAAAGTTAATTGAAAGTATTAAAAGACAGTTATAAAAAATATTTATGTTCGACTGCATCATATTACCTTGTTTTACGACACTGTTTACTGTCCATAATCTGGTACTTTATTGGACTAGTACGATAAAAATTCAAAATTGGACTGCTGTCAATGTCACATTAAAACAAAATTCAAAAGAAATATTTAAACACTATTTTCTGTATGTATTATATGTGTCTTCATACAATTATTAGATATTCTCTTGCATTACATGCAAGATACGTCTTCAATGTCATCATCCATCTCAACACTTTTTTCACTTTGACAATTTGATAAATAAAGCAACAAATGCATAACAACGACGCACACTTTGAGATGCAATTAAATGTTTTAAATATAGGTATTGACAATCATGTTTTAAGAGAAAATATTCTCCATGCAGTCGAACATAAAACGTTGTATGCAACTCGTACATAATCGGACTTTATAGACTCGCCTTATTTATTAGCCTCGCTCGCTGCTCTCGCTTTGCCATAAAATTCGGCTCGTCCAATGAAGACCTAAATTATGTACTTGTTACATAACTACTATTATCGCTATACAAAAAATATTATAGTTATAGATATGTATAATTTTTGATAATTTTTCGTTTAACTTTATATTGGTACAAGAAATACAGAATTAATTAATTTGCATAATTAATAGTACAATTAAATGTACTTACATAAGATAAGATTAATAAAGCTTGTAATCTTGTGAATACGATAAAATTATTCAAAGTAACTAAAAAAACAAAACAATTATACGGTACCTTATTAAAAAAGAAAACAGAACAGTATCTTTATAAATATTATAACACAAGACTCATTTGATTAGATAAAGTAAAGATATAATTACTGTAGCAACATGGCTGAAACATTAAAAATGAAAACACTCACAACTCACTTCGTATAGACTTCATTAAGCGTGTTTGTTTAGGAACAAAAACACTGGAACTGGCAGACCTAGAAATGTATAAATATTTTACTTGAACTTGCTACCTGCAGTTTATTTCTATTCCTTAGAACTTTAGAAATTACGTCATTTAAAATTAAATTAACTATCTTATTTTATTTATAGTAATATAGACAAAACTGCAGGCGATCATTTTTTGTTACATGAAACAAATAATTCAAATCCAATGTTTTATTTGATGCTATAGATTTTTAAATATGCAATTTAATAAATATAAATAAATATATCATCACGCCTTTTACCCTTTACTGGGTGTGGCACTCTGCCGTAAGCTGATCTGGGTAAGTGATATATTTCTTCGCGTGAAGTGCTGTTACCAGCCGTAAAATCACGGCCCTCAAAGATGTTAGTGGAAAGGGAGCCACAGGGGTAGATTTTAAATTGGTGAAAATTGTTTGTCGCCTGTGGGAGTCGAACCAGGGTTCTCAAGATCCATAGGCCGACTCGATACCACTGAGCCACCTACCCCATTAAATATAAATTAAATACAATTTTAATATAGAACAAATGTAAATCCAAAATTTAAATCAATTATTTTCATATTTATATGTAAATTATAAGTAGGTAGTTCGAATAGAAATAATTGTAAATGTAACCGCCTTATGGGCGAAGATATAAATATATATTTTTGTTCAATCCTGCTATTGAAACATGTTATTTCTAACTTGGATACAAACCTTGAAACCCTTTGTTTTGTCCACTGAAGGTATTTCTATGGCAACGGGTGGGTGAAAGTAGTGAGCGAAAGTACTTTCAGCCACTTACTTGTCATTACCGAAAATAGGAATAAACTACAAGTTTTTTTGAAAATTATTTATTTATATGAAAGTGCACATTGCAATTATTGAAAACAGGGTGACTTACGCCAGACATGCCAGCAACTAAAAATGGATCCATCTCAGTTACAACATGTACATTTTTTTATTGTATCCAATCACGAAATTTTTTCATCTCTTTCACAGGGTTCGTAAATATCATGATATTTATAATAAATATCAAAATATCTGATATATAGGATATATATCAGATAAATATCACTTTTTGGATATTTATTTTTTAATTTTAGTTTTTGTACACATTTATTATCACAATAGGAAATACAAAATAAATTATTACTCCTAAATAAAAAATTAACATAGGTAATGAAAAAAAGTAAATATACATTGAATGGATACACAAATATTATATAGTACTAAGAATAGTAAGAATATTTAAATAATCCTATATCCTAAATAGGGGCAAATCATCATCTTCTGATGAACTTCCTGAACATAGCGTTGCAGATAGACTCACTTGGACAAATCCAATCTAAATTAGTTTTTTTTTGTAGTTTCTTTTTGGTTTAAATATTTAAACATAAAAACTAATCTTTGTCGTTACCGAGACAATTACGTAATTGAGATTGGACAATGCCAAGTGGAGAAATATCGTTCCAGCCCTGCTGTGGCTGTTACAGCAGTGTATAATTGTTCAATGTGTGATTTGTCGTAAAATATAAAAAATACAGTTACATGTATTTATCAGACTCGGGCGCTATAAATTAGTCACTTATTCGCTTTAAATACTGTAGCATTTGACTACGAAAACCGGCAGTACGGCAGTGTAAAAACTGCGGCTCGGTGTGTCCGGTAGACCCAAGCCCGATTTGGGCTGTAGTGCCATCAGAAGAAGAACTGTTCACATAGTTCAATAAATGTACTTTTATTTGGCCACTCTGACTCATTGATAGTTACACTTTTCCACCATATTAAAGGATTTGTATTTCTAAAATGAGTACCAAATAAAAATTTTGGAAATGGTTCAGACTTTGCCATTAATGACATCACAAATGACACACAATTTGGATTTATGTCGTTGATGTGAAGTTAGTCAAAAGCTAGTAAAGTAAGAATTATCTTTAGAATATAATTTTAACAGAATTTATGAAAGTAATAATGAGAGGTATACTGTATTTATTATAGACTATTTGATATTTTTATATAATGGATATATATCTTCGAACCCTGTCTATAAGTTAACTGAAGCACGAGAAAATTAATGCCGTTGACCGCGTTTTCATATCACATTTAGTTTTCGAGATATAGCCTCGGAAAAGTAGAAAAACTGAAAAATTCGAAAAATTTCACTTTTCCGGAGGCTATATCTCAAAAACTAAACAAGATATGGAAATGCGCTCAACGGCGTTGAATTCCCCGTGTCCGAATTGACTTATAAGCAAATTTTCATACAATTTTAAGCAATTTAATATTTTTAATTATTTCCTAAGGGTTTTTTCAGATTTTAATTCAATTTTCCCAAAAATCCTTAATCGTAGGATTATTAAAACGAAAATTTACATACATATGTATTTTGACCCACTGAATCCAGTGGTGCAATCTACAAATGCATATGACTTCTGGTTTTCGAGAAAATGTTAAAAAACCGCTTTTTGCGATTTTTTTGGCGGAAAATTGAAAAAAAATAAAAATCGCTGAAACTATGTTTATAAGTTAACTGAAGCACGAGAAAATTAATGCCGTTGACCGCGTTTTCATATCACATTTAGTTTTCGATATATAGCCTCGTAAAAGTAGAAAAACTGAAAAATTCGAAAAATTTCACTTTTCCGGAGGCTATATCTCAAAAACTAAACAAGATATGGAAATGCGCTCAACGGCGTTGAATTCCCCATGTCCGAATTGACTTATAAGCAAATTGTCACACAATTTTAAGCAATTTAATATTTTTAATTATTTCCTAAGGGTTACCCCTATGGTTTTTTCAGATTTTAATTCAATTTTCCCAAAAATCCTTAATCGTAGGATTATTAAAACGAAAATTTACATACATATGTATTTTGACCCACTGAATCCAGTGGTGCAATCTACAAATGCATATGACTTCTGGTTTTCGAGAAAATGTTAAAAAACCGCTTTTTGCGATTTTTTTGGCGGAAAATTGAAAAAAAATAAAAATCGCCGAAACTATGTTTATAAGTTAACTGAAGCACGAGAAAATTAATGCCGTTGAGCGCGTTTTCATATCACATTTAGTTTTCGAGATATAGCCTCGGAAAAGTAGAAAAACTGAAAAATTCGAAAAATTTCACTTCTCCGGCGGCTATATCTCAAAAACTATTTGATATTTTTATATAATGGATATATATCATTGCAAAAATATGACGATATATATCAAAATAAATATCATGATATATATCGATCGATATATATCTTCGAACCCTGCTTTCAAATATCTTCCTTTTGATTTCTCAGGCAATAATTGAAACGTAGCGGCATCAGCTTCTTTTAAAATAATTTCTGGTATAGTAACATCGTCATATTCTTCCATTTTCTCAATTATTAATAATATTTCCACCACTAATATCTTTGGAGGCCGTGATTTGACGGCTGGTAACCGCACTTAATGCGAAAAAAAAAATTACTTACCGAGATCTGCTTAGGCAGAGTGCCACACCCAGTGATGGGTAAAAGGCGTGATGATATATTTATTTTATTTATTTATTTTTTTTCACAATGCAACGGTAAATTATTTGACATTCGCAAATATTTATTTATATTTAAACAAACGAACCATAGCAACGCAATGGCATCTATGTTCATTTATACTACATAAACAGCCGTACAAATCTTAGTATTTTTTAAATATTTCAATAGCAGAATTGAACAAAACGCTATACATCACTCGAGAAGAAACGAATTCGCTCACTTATGTGCCTTTGAACACTCGGCTTCGCCTCGTGTTCAAAACTGACACATGCGTGAGCGAAATTCCTAGTTTCTTCTCTTGTAATGTAATATACTATTACATATCCCTATCACCGGATACTCGTACATGTGTAGAAAATGTAAATGCAAACGTGTCGCAACACGCTAATACGAAACACGTTGGAAAATGTAAATTTTGTGATAATATTCTCTTAACTGTTTTTAAATTTCATCTTAACATCTGCATGCGCTGAGGTCTGGAGGTTTACAAACTTTGTATTTTGTTGTAATCCCACGAAATATTTATACTATCTAGTAAGAGTAAGTAATATAATATATGGAGTGCTTATTTATTTATGTTACTCTGTACAACAGAACTTTAAATTCAACTACAGTATAGGATTCGGAGCCGTGCCAAAGTGTGGTAGTCACTATCTTTAATAATTTTTTCGTAACACATGCACAAGAAACACGTTCTTATTCCCTAATTTTAGAGAGAGAAACCCTGCTTTTCTCCCCTAGGGAGAGAAATATTATGTTTCTCTCCCTAGGTAGGATGTTTCTCTCCCTAGGTAGCATGTTTCTCTCCCTAGGGAGATGTTGCTCTCCCTAGGGACTACGATTATTAGCTGTTTGCGGTGTTTCCTAGGTAACTAGTTACGCAACCCATATTTGACATTTGTCCCGATAAGACAGTAATTTTGTGCAGTTGTTACGACAAGTATAATATGCTTCACGGGAGGGCGCGATTATCCCTTGTGTGAAGTTGGCAAACCGAGACGTAAGCAAGGGTCGAAGGCTCGAACTGAAGTCGCGGAAATAATATTTTAATGATACAGTACACTTTATTTAATAAATATATTTCATTTCTTTGGCTATTTCCCGGCCTTTTATTCCAATATTATAACCTGAAAAATCAACATGTTTTTGTTTGGATTTTACACTACAAATTCAATTATAATTACTTGCAACTAAGTTTAAAATTTATAAACATTCTGTTTTCTTGATTGAAAATATTCAACTATAGATATTTTACCATAATAAATTTACGCCAATGTAATATTTGACATTTAGGACGTTAGGAGTTCACTATACTTGTGCAGTGATTCCAACATATAACCATAAACAGTCACCAATTTTAACCGTACAGCGTTCGGTAAACACATTGGCTGTGGTACCAACTCTGCTCTGTTTTTATCTGTTTTAAGAGCAGTTTTTTTGGATGTTTTAGCTATCTGTAACATGTTAAAACACCCAAAAACAAAGTTTGTAGTACCAGCCGTAGTTTCTAAACGATTTTGAGATATGTAATACTGCTAATGTCGGACGTCGGTGCGAAAAAAGCTAAAAATCACAATAAAAACTTGAAAATATATGCTCCCAGGATTGGTATTTACTTTGCAGATATATCCAGAAACCATCTAGAATCTAAACTTATATATCAACAAGTATTTAAACAGCATAATTAAAACATCTCTTGGTCGTAATTTCCCTCGCCACGATTTGAATCGTCTATTTTCCGCTAAGCGTCGCAGGTCGCTTGGTCGCAGGGGTGCAGTGAAGCCTCATCTTGGAATGTAACGAACCGTTTGTGTGCCGTGTACTCGTGCTCTGCCCCCTGCCATGTCGCGTATTTTATTTAGCGGCGTAAATTTACAGATGTAATCGCGTTTGGCAGTCGCGTGTAAAATTATCCGCTGCGGGCTTCCCGTCTTTCATACAATCTATCTCCGAATTTTCCGTTGCGACAACTGGGAAGATACTTCTATAAGACGAGTTGAAAGTTAAACATCATTTTAGGATTAACAGAAAAACTCATTTAGATCTAGTGCAACTATAAAACCCAAGAAGAACATTAATTTCAACTTTTACAGTAGCATTCGAGATTTATATAATCAACGCTTTAGCAATAATACATGGAACCGATTATTTTTTAATTTTAATTATTATTTTAAGTAAATACTTAACAAAATAAAATATAATATAAACTAAACACTTGGCTAAGTCTCACAAAATTGCCTGTTCGATAGAACTTCTCATGCCATCTTACCGTTTTTTAGAGACCTTATTCTCTGCTGGCACAATCCTTCGTCACCAGATTCTCCACGTGAACTTTGTTCTAGGTTAAGCAGTGAGTTATACCATACTGATGGGCTCTAATTAGAGCGAAACGCGTCTATGGTTACTAACTGTGCTGGCCAGCCTCTGACGATGCCCTCATAAGGTGACTTGGAAGCTGAATTTTGTGAGACTTAGCCAAGTGTTTAGTTTATATTTTATTAAACCTAGTTTCACCAAGTGTATGGATGACAATTAATTTTGTCTTTGTTGTTAAATACTTAACAATTGATGAAATCTAATTTTATTACAATGGTATTTTCACTTTAATACAAAATAAGCCATAACGTCGCCTAAATTATATGCAAGGTCTGGAAAGTCACGCTGATTTCCAAGTAAAAATACTCAAATCTTTTCATCTAGAAATTTCAGTTGCTCCAGTTAATTTCAGAGATAGCACAAGTTTTGTTTTTGCCTGTTTTAAGAGCAGTGAATTTGGGTGTTTTACCTATCTCTAACATGTTAAAACCGTGCTCTTAAAACATCCAAAAACAGAGCTTGTGCTACCAGTCAATGACAATAAAGTACTTCTCCTAATTTTCATGATTCTAATTTTATTTAGAATAATTATTATTACTTAGAAATTTTGACTTGATATACAAACATACATACATAACATCACGCTATATCCCATTAAATGAGGTAGCACGAACCCGTTCTCATTCGGACACACAATACTCGTTTCGACCACA